>CM054115.1:163905366-168809744 GCA_028673005.1 Tanypteryx hageni | reverse complement strand
TTTATGGCAGTATACGCCGTCATATGAAAACTGGCACAGTGGAGAGAGGTAATAACAATAAAAAGTTCATTTTCGTCGGAATTAATAATTGCACTTCCAAAACAGATATTGGCGCAGATGTATGATCTATGCTGTAAAGATTCTGTTCCCGTCAAAAAACAATCGTTTGAAAATTCACTTCTATGGAAAAAGTACCCTAAAATACAAATGTCAACTGACTTACGGAGATTAATTCAACGAAATTATTTTATTTTTCTAAGAATGCTAGGTAAATATAATTGCGCATTCCACGAAATAAACTTTTCCACTGGCGAGGATATATGAAATTAAATCTTTGACTTTTTGCATTATAGTTTCGATTTATAATTTCTTGCGCATGAAATATTGGTCAACATTTAAAATTTCGCGGAAAATAACAAATCTGTGGACTTTATTTGTGGGCATGAAGAATACCCAAAAAATTCATTGCTCTGTTTTATTTCATATTTGGTTTCCGCGCTCAGAAAGTCTTTGATAGATTTTCAAAATATGAATCTCTTTTGAGTCCTAGTTTGTATCGCTACTTCCGATCAATGCATGGGCGGTTCGTAAATGCACCATTTTGTTATTCATTTTCTCACTTCACTGCAGAAACTCTCTTGTATGTTGAGGCGAAATAATAAAATTTGTCATACTATCCGCAATTTCAGCCATTGATGTTTTTGTAGCTATCTCATAAATTTACCTTTGCTTAAAAATTAAACTACGTTAAATATTCAAATACCCAGCAAGTAGTTAACGACAGGCTCCACGTATCTTCTGAAGACCCTATTGGATCGCTAAATATTACTTGACAAGTGTTTACCCGAACAAACTCTTTCATTGTATCATGCAAGGAAATTCTCATTTTAAACCAAATTATCGTGTACATTTAACGTTTAGTTTTAATTATTTTTACAAAATTGTTAACACCACGAATTCAAATGTTATTCTATTCTTAGGAACAAAAATGATTATGTAACAAAGTTTTACCAATATAACATTCTTATTTTTATTATTAATAAATACCTACTACAACCTCTTATGGCATTTTTGGTTGTTTGCATGTAGACCTACAGAACACTTTAAATGCTCGGTAATTTAAGAATCTGTACTTTGATGGTTGAAACCATTTTATAAACTAAGCCGATGGTAGGTGAAGGCACTGAAATAGGAACTTTGGGTGATAGACAGACGAAAGGAACGCAACCATTCTCGTATATGTACTCCAATCTGCCAGTGCGCTGAATCGGAGAAATTTCACGTTCCAAAATGACACCGCAATTACAACGCCGCCTATTTGATCTGGATTAGACACTTAAAGTCGTTTTCGGAAAAGTGTTTTGTTAACGAGTGCGAGAATGGATTGGAGGGGGGTGGAAAGAGAGCGAAGTATAGGAAGTGGAGCACGCAACTCCGAAATGGAATCGAGGAAAATGGTTCCAGTAATGACTGAGAGCGGGAGTGGTTAAGGGGAGGAAGGGAGGGAGATAGTGAGGGAGGGAGGGTGGGGGAGGTATGAGGGAGTGGGCAGTCGAGAAGAATCGGATGAAAGCATGATAGGGTTGTTGTGAGTGGAGGAAAACGAGATGGAGAAAGGAAAGAGAATGATTATGTGAGAGAGTATGATAGGAGGAAATGTGAGTAAAACAGAGCAAGAAATAAAAGAAAGGGATACAGAAAAATGTGTTTGTTTGCGCGATAATGAGATCGAGTTGTACTTTCCTACATTTGACCTTCCATCATGTTAGACAGGCTATTTTAAAGTATATACATTAAAATTCACGTTGAAAGAAAGAATTGGGCATGGTAGCTTGGAGAGAAAGGCTTTGGATAGAACAGATTGTGTTGGGTGTGGAAAAAACCTGCCGAAAAGTAGAATTACAGTGTATGTGCAGTAAAAATTCGTTTTTACGGAATACAGTTTTAACGAAGATAACGCTATTACGAAATAAAAGTGACTGACTGTGAAGTCCCAAAAAACGTTGGATGGTGCGCTAGGAGTTGTAAGAGTTTTAAATCAGCCCCTGAGATCGCTCCCGAATTATTCGCAGCGGAAAATAATATCTCTTTATAGTGTAAGATAATGCGAAATTCGCGAAGATAAGCGTCTGAAATTGAAAGAGGCAACTCTTCGGGTCTACTGATTATTGAATCTTCAAAATGATGCGAGGATCCCCAAATCGTTCAGTAATGCCATTCCTTCATGCTCATGAGCTTTTTACTCAAGTTTAAAAATAAATCCTTGGAATTATCGCCAATATCCGCTTTTTCCATAAAACAGGATGAATTCCGCGAGAGACATTTCTATGTGAATCTAAGAAGATAGATACTATTAAAAAAGTCCTATTTTTTAAACTCATATATTTATGAGTAAGCGAGAGAGAGGGAAAAAAGAAAAAAAATTGACAGGAAAAGAGATGTAAAAAAGAGGGAGGGATGCTGGAGAGAGATGATGCAGGGAAAATGGAATCGGAAAAATTGGAAGCGAGGGAAGAGAGTAATGGGATGAAAAGTATCGAGGGAGAGAGAGAGAGAGAGTGGTGGATGGAGTGGCGGTGTTGCTGGTGGTTTCCAGCATCGGGGTCTAAGGGACGGAAGTGGCGAGAGGTGGATGGGAAGAAGGTGAGTTCTGGGTTTGGAACGCTGGGGTTGGAGGGGGGGAGTCGGGGGGGAGGGGTGTGATGGAGGTTGGTTAGACGCGGTTAGGTGAAGGGAGGGGAGGACGTTACGAGAGGGGGGACATGGGGTGCCGGAGGGGAGGGGGAGAGTATTCCCGTCACATTAAACGAGAAAGGCAGAGAGAGAGAATGGGAGACAGACGAGTCGCTCCGTTTCGTTTGCGGGTTTTGAGGTCTATGCGCCGAATTCGCTTGCGTAGTTTCCTAACGTCTCTTTACCAATCAGTTATAATCAGAGTAGTTTTGCCCGCACTGGGATAATCCTGAGAGCGGCAGTCTCCTATCCTTTTTTAAACTTGTCGACTATTCTCTGAAGAGGCTCTTGAAGTTCCTCGCCAAATCAACTTGAAATCGAAGTACTTCGGATTTTTCTCCTATTCTTGCAGTTTTTTCCATTCATAAAGTTTCCCGATAGGCGATTTATGCGATGACAGAATTTCATTCATTAAAGTGTAAGATATGCAGGCGACGGTGATATTCCTAATACGATTTGTGATCTTCCCTTCCGTAGTTAATGTTCGAAGACTCGACCCTAGGCTTTAAAGTGCATTTTGAATCAATTTCATCGTGCTTTGGATATGTTCCATCCTGCTAGCCTTTTTCTAAACGATGGCTCATGCAAACAGTTCTTTGAATAATTTAATGAATGGTTATGATTTTTAGTATGCGACGCGGGCCTTCTATGGTCAACTATCAGAAGTTTGGAAGGCATAAAACCTCAATTTAGAAAGGCAAATAAAAAGCTTAAATCCTCTTCATCATGGGACAAGTGAAAATTATTATTATTTTTGCGGGCCAGTTCATCGCGTCATCATTTACATTTCGAATCTTAAGTTCTAGAATGCTTGTACAGATGCAACGCTGTTTCCTGTGATAAATTTTTAATTAAGCAATCATGAATTCCGTTTATCTTTTTGTTTGTTTCTAGAATTGCACTTTAAATTTTTAATTGCATGTATCCATCTATATATTATTTATCGAATATCCGTCTGAGGCAAGATCATTTGAATGACACACCATTTAAATAGCAATTTGAATCAGCATAAATGAGGAGTCCGGGTGGCATAGTAACGCGTCGGCTCGCGAATACGAAGTCGATTCCGATCGGGTCACTTTATAAAATCAATTTTACATTTCGTTTCTTTATTTAATTTTATTGATGATTTTGATTTGAATATGGCCTTGAGTCATCTTTTTAAACTAAAATTTTAAATAAATTTAAATTCATACATTTTCTGTTATCCTGATATATATGAATTATAAAAGCAAAGTATAATTCTATTTTTAAGTTGCGTAGCAACGGGCAAGACACTAGTAAAATAATTACGCATTCTTGTCTCCGCCGACTCGATTTCTAATGGGTTTTACGCGAGTAATGGTTTCCTAGCTTCTACATAAATTGTTTCTATGATTGCATGAACAAATACACGTCGTGGAGTTTCGCAGAGCCGTGTGTGCTTTTAGCTCTTTTTATCTTGGAAAAAAGAGGAAAATGAAAGGAATGTCGGCCGTCCTTCAACCTGGCGTTTGACTTGCGTGGCTTTCTCGACGCATTTACGGAAAAAACGCCGGCATTCGGGAGACCTTATTTCAACTTTCGGACGGGTCAATCTTCTCCGCTAGGAAATTTATGGGGGACGCTCCTTTACGCTCCGACGGGAGTTTAACAATGACGACCAGATGATCGCACTCAGGACAAAAATAGAGGGAGGCAAAAAAATGGCGGTCGGGTTACGGGACGAAATTTATGCAAATGGCTGAGAGGTGACGAAGTTGAATTTAGTGGATTACATTTTATATAGAAAGGGAGGCAATGACCTTATTATAAAACACAAACGAGATACCCTTGTTAAAGCAATAAGTGTAACTGCCCGTCAATAATGGCGGGTATGCATGACTTATATATTCAATTATATTTTTAAAATGAAGCCAAACTTGACAGTCTCTATAAAAGTAAAACATAAATATAAAATTGACATAGTTGAATGTTCCAGAAAATAAAATTAGTTTTGTGTGTGTAAGATTTGTGTTGAAAAAACATGAACTTGATGCGCTATCTGTCCCACAATCTGTTTCATTTCCTTCCTCCCGGGTCGGGTTGTGTGGTTGGGGTTTGGATTCGTTCTATTCCTTCCCCTCAGGTTGGGTTGAGTGGTTATGGGTTGGATTCGTTCTATTCCCTCCCCTCCGGGTTCGGTTGAGTCGTTGGGGGTTGGATTCGTTATATTCCCTCCTCCTCTAGTTGGGTCAAGTGGTTGGGGACTGGATTCGTTCTGTTTCCTCCTCCGGGTTGGGTTGAGTGGTTGGCGGTTGGATTCGTTGTTTCCTCTCCCTGGTTTGGTTGTGTGGTTGGATTCGTTGTTTTCTCTCCCGGTTTTGGTTGAGTGTTTGGGGTTGGATTGAATATTTATTTGTTAAACATTACGCTAGGCAACTTTTACGAGCCCAAATTTATTTCAACTTTCTGGAACATCCACCATGAGAATTTTGTTTGTTACTTTTCGGTATGCATAAAACGTTGTTTCATTAAAATAAATTTATGTATTTTATTTTTCTTTTTTAACCAAAGATTAAAAACTCAACATTCGTAGAAAAATTACTAATGTCTTTAAAAAATCAGCAGTTTTAATCCATATATCTGACTTGGGAACACTTATTTACACAATCTAGTGCCGAAATTTCGTGAACGTGTACAGATGCGACGCGAATATAATCCTAGTAAACCGTAAGCAATTACATCAAACCGGCTACAATGTACATCACCAAGGCGACGAAACATTTTCACGTAAAAACGCGTCAAATTATGGCGTTAGTTAATACCTAATTTTTGGGCCGATTTGAGGGGTATTTGAAAATCGACGTCAGGAAACATATTTTCATTCTTTAAGGCGTTCTTCGTTTTAAGTCTCGCATTCCTACGATGTTTTTAAGCAATTTTACAATGCAAATGACCAATGTGCGACACTCATCTCCGTGTCAATCAAATGGACAAAATAATCCCCCCTGGAATCGAACCTATGATATAATGATAGACGATGATGTGGTAGAAATTTGCGAGCGGTAGATCAGTACATTGCTAAAAAGTCGAAATTTTGTACTCGAGTTATTTGCGTTAAACCATAATTTGCCACGTAACACACAGTGAGAAGTGCCTTTTATGTATATCATATCTGATTTTTAGTGGTCTGGTTTAGCTCACACTTTGGATAGTGGACAAATGGCACCTTTTGGATGTAAATCCTCACTAGAATCATCCGACTTAGGAGCCATCTTGCGTACAACGTATGAACTACTTGGAAAATACAAGGGATGGAAAATTCATAGATCCATAAGGGCTATCTAATTCGCAAAGGATTTTCCAAATATCTCTTAGAGCGAAAAGGTTGATTGTTCACAGACAGGCGGACGGACAGACTGAGCGATCACATTTGCACGTTTTTGTTTTGCTTTTACGAAAAAGTGCTAAAATACGTTTTTAATGCTGTATTTCCAATCATAATCATGTTCTATGTGCGTTAAAAGTGTTCTGAATGGTTAAATAAATTGATGATCTGCCATTTTTGGTCCAGAAGAGATGAAATATCATCGATAAATCCCTTTGCGTTCGTGCCAAATGAGGCGAAAATCGGTGTAAATAAAAGACGCCTCCAGGATTTATCGAGCGGAGAAGAATGGGCACGCGTACGCGCACGTACGGAGATAGTATTTGTTTTTATTCTATAACGGGGAAGTAACTCGGTTAAAAAAAATTGATTCGGGAAGGAGTCGGATTCCGTCGTTACAATTTCGGCCTAAATTCCTCGGATTCAATCGACGGATTTCGTTCCTCGCTTTCTTTTTTATTCGCGTGTCACGTTTCTGCTATATTACTACGCCCAAGTCGAAAGGAGGAGGAAAAAAATCGAAATTTTGGAAATAACGGGAGGCGGTCGTCTTCTGTTTTTTTTTCTTTTCCAGTCGAATGGGGTGAGAGTGTCATGGGTATTTAAATGGGTTCCATGCTCTTTCTCTCACTCTCTCTCGCACCCCTCGCGCCCTCTACGGCTCCCGGTGCATTGCTTCTGAATTTATGTCTTTGGAACGCCAGAAAGCGTCGGTCCTCTGTTTTTATTTTTCTAATGAATGGCTAAGGCGTGGTCCTCGGAGCCACTTGGTGGATGGGAGTAGAGAATAAACATAGGATATTCACAGGATATGCCCTGCCTTTTTGACCGCTACACTCCATTTCCTGTTTATAGGAGGGAAGTGGAGAAGAGAGAGAGAGAGAGAGGATCTGAGCAAAGAACCACCTCATATCGGCTTCGCTTTTTCTCCTCTCGTTTTCGCTCTCTCACTCCTCTTCTCCCATTCTCCATCCTTCTCTCCATCTCTCCCATTCTCCCTCCTTCCCTCTCCGACCTCTTTCTCATCTTCTCCCTCTCTTCCTCCATACTCTCTCCCATTCTCCATCTCTCCATCCTTCCCTCTCCATCCCATTCTCCCTCCTTCCCTCTCTGACCTTCTCATATATTCTCTCCCATTCTCTCTCCATTTCCTTCTCCATCCCGTCTATTATTCCTCCCTACGTCATAGTCCAGAGGTGCGCAACTCGAAAGTTGACACGGGCCAAAATCGACCTTGATTGAACCTAGGAGGACAACGCTATGAAAGTTTTGCCCATAAAAAAATCAAGTCCACTATTTTAGATTCAAATAATCACCGTAACAACTTTTACATGAATTTTTTATGCGACAAAAATGAGGTAACAAAAAAATATAATTTACTTGCTCAATGGGAGATGTTGCACTGTTTTTCTCTCGCTATTCCACTTATATCCGGAGTAATGCTGATAATTGCTGTTCTTAGAATGTCTCTTAAACTCTGATCTCTCAGTGCTGAACGTAATGGAGCTTTGTTTAATTTCATAAGAGAGAATGGTTGTTCACACATGCGATAAATATCCATAACAAATTTGACTTAGTTTTTTTTTACGGAAAAGGAAAGCACCAGTTGAGTTAATTCCTGCCGGGCCACACAAAATGTGTCGGTGGGCCACATTTGGCCCGCGGGCCGTATGTTGTGCACCCCTGTTGTCTCTTATTTCCTACCCCCTCTCATGCTTCTCTCTTCCTCCTATTCTCCCACTCTTCCTCCACTTCTCCCACTCTTCCTCCACTCCTTATTTATCTCACTTTCTCTTTCTCCCTACCTTGTCTCTCCCTTGCCTTTATCTCTTCTCTCTCCCCTCTTCTTCCTATCTTCCTCCCTCCCTCCCTCCCTTCTTGCTACTTCACTCTCGCTTTATCTTTCCCCTCTATCTCTTCTCTATCTCTCCTCTTCTACCTCTCTTCCTCCTTTCTCACTCTCTTCCTCCCTTTCCTCCTTTCCTTTTCTTCCTTCTCTATCTCCTTCTCAATCTCTCCCCTTGTTTCTATTCCATCCCTTTCATTATCTCTCCCTATCTTTTCTCCTCTCTCTATCTCTCCCCCGTCTCTTCTCTCTCAAATCCCTCCTAATCCGCCGATATGACGGGCAAAGATGTACGGTCGCATTTTCGGACACCCTTCTCTCTCCTCGTGAGGAGTATCTCCCATTTGGGAGCGTGAAAGGGAGGGAGAGAGTAGGATGGAGGAAGGGGAGGGTTGGAGAGGGAGAGAGAGGTGTGATGAAGCGGACAGGAAGGAGGTTCGGACGGGAATGTGCTATCATAGAGGAAGAGGTATCTCAGCGCCCAACGCGCACAAATTTTGTCAACGTTTGAAGTCAACGACAGTTTTGAATCGAATCCGAAAATTTACGGTATTTTCGGATTTTATGACGATGTGAGCACAAAAGGGTTCGGATAGAACCTTTCTCTCTCGAGAGGTAGTGTGTGCAGAAGGGCTGCGTAAACATTTTAGGCCAATTGTCCCAGAGAAATAGCTCAACATTTTGCCATATTTTTGTCATTTTCATTTTGTATAGACTCAAAGTATATTATTCTATTGATTTATACCAATATACCCGAAGATGATTTTTGTTCTTCGTTTTAAAAGCGGCAGAACTCTACATAATATATTAGTAGAATCAGGCGATGACGTGTTAAAGTTATATTTGCTATCTAAAAGTATAGCTATTCACGTACTTGATCTTTGAGGTGGTTTTGCAGGTTACGCTGCATAGAGAGCATTTTTCTGCTCGACGCTTCACCGAGCCTTTTCAGTATTGGGGTTTGTTCCTTTCGTTGTCTCCCAGTATTTAAAAGCTATAAGTCACTTCAATGCTGAAGAAGCTCGATTACCTGCAATAATACCGAACATCTGCGATTGTATTAAAAAAAAGTTCAGTGAAGAAACGTTAATTTCGACAAATTTAATTAGGTAATTTATATTCCAATTAGATTTGGAGCGATCAAAGAATTACACTTTTTACTGTTTTCTTCACGTAATTTTCAATATTCTTGAAAAACAGAGATTAAATCTACGGAACATGTAAGCTCTTTTCTTAAAGGAATTACTAGCTACTAAAAATTAATAAACACTCGCAGTACCGGTCTTAACGCGTGATTGATGAAACTATGCCCTAATATAATCTCGAACAAAAAAAATTCGTGTCTAATCGCCATTTCATTACATACAATAAAAAACAAAAAAATACACGGGAAAGCGGGCCAAAATGTAAAAGGATATTATAAAAATAAACAAAACTTTAACGTTGCGTTCCGAAAGGAATATGTAACCATTTACAGTCACGCAAAGTTAATATAAATGCTGTTTAAGAGCTTGAGTTTTTTTCTAAAGCACGTATATGCGATCGTAAATAATTCGAACGTCACGCGATGCCGGAGCGAAATCGTTTTTATTTCGCAACGTAGCTTAATTAGAGACTGCTAAGGCGAGTCCCTGTGACACTGCAAGCGAGATTAATGCTTGGGGTACTTAACCGCACACGACGAATGAAAATTCTCTCCGGATTACCTACGAATTCGGATGAATAATATTGCGAGATACACATAATCTTGGAAAGGGCCAATTCGCACGCACAGGACGGCAGACATACGTTCAAATATAAACTGTCAAAGGGCTTATTGCAGTTCGTGGTATAGCGATTACGGATATTAAGCTCATCTAATTGGAAGCAATCGGATGCTATCGATCACTCTGTGATGTTTAAATAAAGATGGAATGTGGGTATCAATGCGTAAGATTTTTTAAAATTGTTCCTCGTTGCATGGCGACCGTTACAGAATGTTCTGGCCACCGTTTGAATATTTGGTCCGCTGAAAGAAAATGCTCAATGTATTTTAGATTTTACCAGAGAGAAAATAATTAGGTTTTAAATAGAAGTGAATTTAGAGGAAAGGAGATTACAGTCGCCAGTTTCTTCATAACGTCTGTTCTATGGGATTTAGTCCTTTAGCTGCTGGACAAAGATTATTTTATCAATAGAATTGTTAGTAAGGTAACTCGACCCAATATGGCCTGTTCCCCAATTCGCCGTATCGAACGTATTACATGACAAAATTGATAGATGGCGGTTGCAGTATATCGGTAGATTGCTAACAACTGTTTATATGGAATACCGCTGAACGCGCTCAGTTGGCTGAATTTGCTGGAGTGTTTTGTTTGAGACCAGCCTTTGTGGTTACTTGCATCTAATTTCAAGACGTTGGTTAAGTCATTGTTTGTACAGGTAAAAGTTAATTAATTAATTTAACCTAGGCATTCTACAAGATAATTGTCTCTACTATTAGTGGTGTGATTGGTTTCGCAATTCATTGAGATGTCATGTGGTTCCAACGGAATGTTTTACTAGTCTAAGTCTCCCCAATATGGCCATATTGCCCATTTTGTGATCCTTAAATAATGACAATGCGTTTTTTGAATGATTTTAGATCTCATTTTGTTGTTCATTTCTTTATTTAAATTAAATTTTGACCTCATGTGCCTAAATATTTGGTGGTACAATTTTACGATTTTGACCTGTGTAAAATTAGAATCTTGACTTTTTTCTCTCATTCTGTTAGTTACTTTTGCCTACCGACAATTTATTGTGACAATTTTTGAGCAATCAAGCATTAGAATTTTTATACAAGTATTTGATAAATATTTTAGATTCCTCTTCACTTATTTTTTTAACAATAACCCAATGGGCCATATTGAGATCTTTTGTTCTTAATATGGCCTAACAGCAAGGATTTGCAAAAATGCTAACCAGTAATTTCAAGTAATTCCATGTAAAAGTTTTATAGTTGTAACATTTTTTTCTGTTTACTTAAATAAACTGTCTAAGAGTACATTATGTTAGTTTTACTTTCAGAATTTGGTAAAGATGCTTAAAAAATTAATAAAGCTTAGATGGGCCATATTGGGTCTAGTTACCTTGCTACAAGTGTATTGGAAATTCCTGAATAGTTTGTCAAAGTTAATGCGTCCTTCCGGGCTTATCAAGATAATTTCAATTAAAAGGAGAATTGCAGAGGTCGCCTAATGCAGTGCTCTGCTTCCTTTTTGATTTCACGGCAAATTTTTAGGGTTCACTCGGACTTCGCGGCACACCCAACCGAATTTCATATGGACATTTTTATCTCCTTGTGACCAACAAAAATGAAAGAAAATTATCTCCTCTCCCACACACATGGTCGCTATTGCTAAAATGTATATTTTTCAAATCGTTTAAATATGTATTTAGTGCAGATTACGAAATAATTTTAATGATAAAAACTGCAAATTCTCCATTCACGGCAGTGGTTTCCAAACTGTGGGGCGCGCCCCTTTGGGGGGCGCGATGGGTAGGTCGGGGGAGCTCAAAGGGTTTCTCATATATTTACTGTTCATTTAAACATCCTAATCTTGAGACCTACAATATGCAGCAGCCAAATTCTAGCCCTCAATTGGCTCAATGTTTTTCCTTAAAATGGTTTTATTAATGGAAATTGTATGTCCAGCAGGTATTGTTTATGAAGCGTAATTGATAAATTGATCATGATATAGAAGGGGGCACGAAGATAGTTTTCTTAGGTGAGAGGGCGTGCGGCTTTGTAATGTCTGGAAACCGCTGCGTTACGGGAAAACATTTTTTACGGTTTCAAGTAACTGAAACAGCTTAAAAATTCTACCACAAAGTATTGTTCTTTTAAGAAAGCCTTTCTTTATTTGGTCTAGGCTTTGGAACAATAAAACGGCATTTCTCTTCTCCCTGTAATTACAAATGTAACTCGGCACACCAAGTACATTTTGTCGCGGCGCAACGGTCTGCCGCGGCACACCGGTTACGGAGCAATGGTGTAACGGACTGGATAGCTTAGATAAACTTTTAAACATTTTGTGTGATTTAGTGCTACATAGTTTACCAATGGTTTTCCAATGCTGACGATACGCAGATGATTAGATGGAAATGGTACTCACAAAATTAATTATAGTCTTCTTATTCATCTTATCATAAGAGGGTATGACTTATAGTTCCGCGAGATGAAGTTCAAGCTATATAAGGTTGTGTACTGCATTTGAACCTAGGGTCGCCGTTCTCATTATCATTAACGTAGGATTTCAACAGTGGCGTCGTTGCATGTAATCCTCTTCTAGAATCTTCCAATCTTCACGGTAACGTAATTTTCTCCCAGCACCTTCCCCTAAAAGCCTCTCGGATGAATATATACCTGTGGAAACTGCCACCCTGGCTGTGACCCGGAGAACTCCCAAGGGGAAACCCCTGGATTCCGCTCCAAGGACGCAAAAGTAGGTCCTACATCACCTGATACGGAATTCGGTATCCAACTCTGTGGCTTACACGGTGAATCTTTCCTCCCACTAACATTTCTTGTCTCAGCTAAACAGTTATCGGAATTCTCGTCCTATGCGGGACATTAAAAAAAATGGATGATAAGAAATTCAATTCTTTTATATTCCAGCCTCTCTTGTCTCTTGTTAGCTTCTTCCCCTCGGTGGATAGTTCGTTTATGCTGCGGTAGGCGGCATGACCTATGCGGAGCTTAATGGCGTGTTGGGTCTGGGTGGAACATCGAAAAAAGATTGCGATAAGAAAAGATTGAAAAACCATTTGGAATGGAACCGCCGCATGGGTTGAGGAGCGGGCAAGGCGGAGGATCGTGAGAGGAAAGGAGACGGCGGAGGAGTGGGGGAATTCGAGAAGGAATGGACGAGGATTCGGCGGTAGTGAATGAAAGTGGAAGACAGATGACGGACGAAAATCACTTGAGAATAAAAGGGTAGAAGAGAGAGGGGGGGCAAAATTGAAAAAGGGCAAAATCTGGGGGATAGATTCCGGGACCGATGTTGGCAGTAATTTAAAAGAAGGGAGAGGGGGAGGAGGTGGCAGGGAGTAGGGGGGAGAGGAGGAGGGGGGATAGGAGGAGGGGGAGAGGAGGAGGGGTGAGGGGAGGAGGGGGGTGCAGCAAGAGGGGAGGAGGAGGGGTGATAGACAATCAAAGCGAGAAGGGAGAAAAAATGAGGGGCGGGGAGTGTGCAAAAGAAATCGGGGGCGGGGGAGGGAGCGACCGGTGATTTATTGCAAGTTGATTGATTGTAGCTCTTTCCATTGAGTGGAGTCTGGGCGGAAGAGGAGCATTCCTACACCTAATAAAGCATTCCTGGGTGCGGGACGGAGCTCTCGGATTGGCGCTCCATTTCGGATCAGGTTTGCTAAAATTTTCAGCCGTTTACGTCATGCCACCTAAAAATGAAATTGTGATTAAAACATAACTGCTCGTTTTTCTGCGCTTATTTCGCGATACTTGTGAAATCTGAGGGAATCGTAAAATTTTCTCATTGCTTCCTGATTAATGAGTTTCCTCTGACTAGGGTGAAGGCTATCCCATTCGCTCTATCAATATTTAAATTCTGCAAATAGCTTAACCTAAGAAATTTCAAACTTTGGTATTGTAATTGTTGACTTTAATGCTGCTGGAACAACCTTCACAGATTTTTTCTCGGGTTAAATGTTAGTATCTCTCATTGAAATATCTACAACATTAAGTGTAAATACTTTCAAGTCTCAGAAAAAGTTATGGATGCAAATTTAATTTTCAAAACCTAAATTCAAGAATAACGGTGAGATAATAATCTGTTCAAGGTTAGTTTAAGCTCTGTTTGCTCGGATGAACTTCTCTGAAGAATTATTTATTCTGGGAATCCGCGTTTAAAATCAATGCTGAAAGATACTCCCTTTGCCCATGTAAAATTTTATGACGTCTTAGGATCCGGGTAAATTAAATTAAGTTTTAGTCGTTTTCACGGTAGTCTTAGAAAATATTTGAATGAAAATGATTCATCGTCGAGTCTTTCAATGATACATTCAATCAGGAGGGAGAGAATGTGAGTGTACAAAGGACCGCGTAGCATTTATATTCGCTTACCGACCGATCCCATAAATAACCAATAATAATACCATTTTGCATGAAGCAGAAGATAAAAAAATGTTCGAATTGCTCAACAATCCATAAAATTTAGTTCGAACATGAAAGATTCTTTTTGTGAATTTATTAATAAAACAGCGCCGAACTGTAATACGAAACCTCTTTTATGAAGACACGACGAGGAGGCAACTCGGTAAATCGTCAAACAGTTTCATCGCCCATTAATATGGTAATATTTGCTCGGATAAAGTTCATTTCCGTTACACAGAACTTAAAACGGCGAATAACTGGAACGATCCCGATAGACAGTGAACAGTAAAGCGCTCGCACTGAGGCAGTGTTTTTTAAATATCTTACGGGAAACATTTTTAAAGCATTTTTATGAAAAATATTGCCTTGTTTATTGAGATGACACGTATCATTCCAGTGGCTGCCAAGCTTCAGAGAAAATATCCATGGACCATTGCTCTGTTTTTATGTTAATGCAAATGGATTCATAGGAAGAGATTTTGAGTCTAATTGTCCTTTGTGCATTGATTCGATGACCTACTTAAAAGGATCTGAAACTGGTAATTAGGACGCTTTTGATGAGTGATTTCTCGTTCGAGTTTCTGTCATGGTAGATCAAGTGAAGTTAGAGAACAGATTAGTTCCTTTTATCAAAGTAGGCCTTCAGTGGCCGAACAACAAAGTTATCCAGGAGAGCATTACGCCAAAGATGGTCTCGCTCTCCGTCATAAGGGAATCGTGTTAGGAAGGTAGTTTTTGCCCTTAAGAGCAATACGGCTTGGAGTCGCTTGAAGACTGTTGCATTCAATTAGTTTATACCGTCCCTTGAATGTTCATGTCTCCGCCATGAGGGAGCTCTTTACGTCCGGGAGATGCAAAAACTCACTCTAAAAGGTCGGGAGGTGAGTGTCTCAGGTAGTTAGCAGGTGAGCTCGGATGGGAGCCGTTAGATAGACGGGGATGCAGACAGCAAAAGGCCCAGAAACGATAAGGCACGGAGGTCATTAGGGGAAATCGACTCGGTCGTGAGATTTCGTATTTAATGGGAATTCCTCGTAACATAGATCGATACGATCATTGTGATATTCACGTAACAGGTAAAATTGCCCTCTATAAGGGTGAAATTGGATGCGTAACTTCCCGAGCTTTCTGAAAATTCTCTCATTAGGAAACTCGAGATAGATTTTTTATATTTTTAAGCAGAAAAAAACTCGAATCGTTTCTAACTTTTTTCGCCGAGTCTCTCAGGGACTAGAAATGGATTAGCAATTGAATGACTAGGTTGAACAAATATCTCGGGACCGGTGAAGCCCTGTGGACCCTCGAATTTTTACGAATATAGAAAAAATAAAGATTTTTTTAGCGATCTCTGTTTTATATCCTAATTTCTGAATGGCTTACCATTTAAGCATTACTTTCGGACAGGGAAATTTAAAAATGATTGATTAATAAGCTCAACTTGGTGGGCTTTACAATGGGTTTTAGCTTTAACTGAACATGAATTTGTTGGATGATGAGGGAAGGGAAGAGGGATAATATTTCACCCTTCCGCTCCTAGTTACGCCAATGTGTGGAGACCAAATCATATCGGTAAGTTTATTAATCTAGAAACACTTGAAAACTGCAGTCGTTTGCCGCAGTGTTTCTCAACCGGGGGTCCTCGAACCCCTAGAGGCCCGAAGGTTATTTCTCGGAGGTCCGCGAGTTGAGTAGGGCATGATGTTTATTTTTATATATAACTTGTTTGATTCCGCGCACAGCTCTGATTAATATTTCAAAGTGAAAAAACAAGAAAATGAATGAAAAAAGTAAGAACTTTTCATGGGTAGGGGACCAGAAAAACGTGTGACTTCGTAGGGGGTTCGGGGGTGGTGGAGTTGATAGAGCGTTGCCCTTCCACGCAGCGGCCCCAGGTTCGAATCCGGAGGAAGAGTAAGCTAATGCAGGCACCTGGTTTCCCTCCTCCCTTCTGTGTGCGTCCAGTGTGGAAATCGCTGTGGCTAGTTTAGTCCAGAAGGCTAATTAGCCAGAAAAGCAAACAAAAAAAAATCGTTGGGGGTCGGCGACTCCAAAAAGGTCTAGAAACGCTGGCTTATCGCATGAATTTATTAAAAATGTCATAAAAATTTCCTGAATGCTTTAAAATTCACCTCCCTTATGGGAATAGACAGGCACAGTTCAAAAGTGTTTCTATTATCCGATGAATAGCTTTCCGAAAATTCGGGTGGATTTAAATCGATTTATTCTGGAGGGATTATTGCTGAGCAATAATTCGGATGTGGCTGAATGCTTTATAACCGAAACCTGCGGGAGTCTCCATATCGAAATTTATTTGCGCGCGATACTCTTATTAAAGCGATAGCGTTCAAGGCAGCATATATCGGTAAATATTTAGTAATATTAATCAAACGTCTAATACAAAGATTTAATTTACGATCTCCATGTTCGTACCATATTTGAGCTTTATTAGCTGAATATTATTGGGGAATATGAAAATTTTCCATAGAAACGTTTCCTCCGTCATGACTAGCGTTGCAGATATGGGGACTTTCGAAGAGGTTACGCCATAACTATATTAAATTCATCTACCAAAGCTGAAATAATTTTCCAATTTTGTGTGTTGCGAATATGTTTCGAAGAGAAATTGTCCCGTATGCGCGCAAAAATTGTGTTCGTAAACACCAGACGCGCAGAAATCAATTTAAAATTTTTTATCAATTAAAAATGCGACTTTTTTGCGTACTTGAATATGAATAATGTAAATCTTATTTAATGGGTTGAATTACAGAATTAAATGGGAAAGTTCTAAGAATGAAATCACGATTTTAAAGACATTTTAGAAAGAAAAATGTAGGGAAAAAGAGATATAAGGAAGGAGTTTCAGATGCTAGGTGATTTGTTGATAAAAGTGAGCCATCAAGAAACGAAAGAGATTTCGTATTATAAGAGTAAGTGGAGAACCGGGTTTAACTTATAAAAATGGTGATCCTATCTACGGGCAGACTATCTATGATGATGATGGCGATGAAATGTTATCTCATATGACCATCTCGCAGAATTATTTCCCTTTGATCTTTGACATTTTCCTTTTCGTCTTATTTTCGCGTAAAGGGCCGTCAGACCACAATCAATTTCTCCGACATATGCTTCTGGGCAACGCCACCTCAAAATCAAATATCTGTCTCCCTCAGCCATGTATAAACTTTTCCACATCAAAAGATGGACATTCGAAATAATTGCAGGAAGGAATCCGGCGGTTTTCGTCCTTTCCGGTCCTCGCTCTTCGCTCATCCGTACCATTCGATCTTTCGGTGGGTTACATAAATATATAGGATGATAAAAGTAAACAGGCGGAAGCAGTTCCCAGGCAGGTAATTGAACCCGCGTGAGCCTAGAAAGAAAAATAACTAAGGGGAACGGTCGCCAGGCTACCAGGCCTGCGTCGCACCGACTGCCTCCGAAAAAGGATCTTCTTTCTTTTTTTCCCGAGGAAATGGAGGAAACCTGTGTCCACGTTAGGAACGTGGTCTCTTCCCATCCTTATCTGTCGACTTCGATGTTTGAATCGTCGATTTTCGCGAGGAAATTGAGATCGTTTCCCATGAATGTTCGAATGCTACGGCTTTTTCGGAAAGAGGATGGAGAGAGGGCGAAGGAGTGGGAGAAGCAGTGGTAAAGGGATGAAGTGAAAGCAGAAGAAAGGAGATGGAGAAAGGAAAAAAGAGGGAAGGGGAGAGAAGACGGCAGAGGCAAGGCAGTAAGAGCTGGGAGATTTTGAAGGAGAGCATGAAACTATTAGTGGGTGTATGTATATATGTGTATGTATATGTGTATGTATATGTGTGCATATATATATATATATATATATGCATGTATGCGCGTGCGTGCATGCATGCATGTATGTATTTATTTGTGTGGGTGCGTGCGTGCGCGTGTGTGTGTAGTGGTTAAAGTGTTGGTCTGGTACACTTAGCGACACCGGGCTCGAAACCTGCGAAAGTAGGATTTTTGCCGATGTCGCCCGGTCCCCTATATGTGAGAAGAACAAAAATCAGCGCTCCGTCCTGCGGAAGGGACGTTCAACAGTTGGACCCCTTGGTGCTTTTTGTAAAGAGTAGGCTAAGGCCGGCACCGGAGGTTTCTCTTCTGTGTTTGTCCGGTGTGGAAGGCAACGGGAAGCCACCACACCATGTATATATTTCCTAGTCAACAAGACCAAACGTAAGACTGGCATTACTGATATATATATATATATATATATATATATATATATATATATATATATATATTATATATGAAGAGAGAAGGAAGATAGGAAATGAGATGGAGGAGGAGATAGCGGAAGAGAAAGAAGGGAGTCAAGTGAGGGTGGGGAGAGAAAGAGAGAGAATAGAGGATGTGTGAGAAATAGAGGAAGGAACCATAGCGAGGAAGGTAGATATGCACTACAGAATAGATATCGAGGAAGCTTAAGAAGTTTTGAGGTGGAACACGGTGTGTTCTTGCTCCAAAGGCGGGGCATGTGACGGCGTGTTCCGAACAGATCGATGATAGCGGTTTGGTTGACGAGGGAGTTGATTATGAGACCGTGTTTCATCCCATGGACACGTGGAACTTTTCGATAGCTCACGCAGGTCACACGAAAACAGAAACACTTCTTAACAAAGGATGTCGGCTATCAGTTTCGATATTCTCTTGCCATGTTGAACTTATCGAAGAGTAAATCATAAAATGTCTGTTTGAAAATTCACTTCAGCCCCATCTTACAGTTTATCAATAGTTAATCGAGCAAGTTCAAACTGGTTGAACTCTTTCACAATTTGCAAATGCGGCGGATAATTCGATAAGGTCCAAGTGATTCGGAAAATCGTCAAACGTGGCTCACTTTGATTAAAACGTGTCCCATATGTAATTATCGGTATATTTCAAAGGTAGGCTGTTCATTACATCCTGAACAAAAACTTAATTCTGTCACATTTAAAAACCAGTCACTGAGAGTTGGCGACAAGCAATTGAGCGCCGAAATGGATAGGGATGGAACTCGATCGTTACGAGAAATTTAACAGGTTTTAGTTATAATTATCATTAGAATTTATTTATTTGTAATTTCACCAATAATACCAATGGTATATTACAATAGAAATAATTAATGAGTAGATTATTAATCAGGCTTAGAAAGACATGCAGCAAAGGTAAAATTCAATTTGCTTATAAATCAAAGTAGAGGAAATACAACAAGAAATACATATACGTATTATTATTTTTAGTAGCAATATGAGGTACATTTCAAGCTGATGTCATGGCGAGTGATGCTATTTTTGCATGGCTGTCATATTTAATTAATGATAACTCTTGTAATAAATTTTGAAACTCTGAATTTATTGATAACAATGCTTCTTACGATACTCTATATTTACTTTGCATTTTTTATTCCTTAATAATTCAATTAACATTGGAACATCATATGATCACATAAATGCGCTGTTTACAATTGTTAAATCAAAGCCGATGCATCACCTTGCAGGAAGGAGTCTAGTATTTTGATAAATTAGCCCGATTGAAAACATAAGAGGCGGTAGCAACTCTTTTAAAAGGTTTTTATTCTTGGATTTAGAGGAATGAATTTGCGGCAGGTTTTAAAAAGCCGAATTCAGAAATGGAATTCCTTGGTGATATATTTAGCCGTACTTCTACGGATTCACTAGAATCTCGCAGGATTGGGTAGCAACGTGAGCGTTGCCGCCTGAAGTGTGGAGCGGTTATTAAAGATATCGTAGTAATGTTAATTGATCGACTTGCAGAAGGCGCGGTAAATAAAATTATTGTTCTGTAACCAGTGGAACTTACTTAAGCGTCATTTAAGGGTAATTTTGTACGTTTTTACGTTTTAAGTGGCGTTCCGTAGATCGTTTCCCGGAATGTCCCGTGGATACCATATTTTACTTTTACATTCATTCAAGAATGGTTGGATGATGGGGATAGCGCTTAGATAAAAAACAAAATAATAGAATTGATTTGCTGCAGCACATATCGACTCAATGCTCTTTCAGAGTCACTTTATATTGCGTATTTTTCTACTGTACCTTACCGTCGGTTAAATCTCATATATTCACCACACTCCCACTCCCAAATACAGCCAAATCCCGATTTAACGCCCCTCTATATAATGCCACCCTCACATATCGCCCATGAAGAGTTGTGAACAGAGCTTAAATCTTATTATTACATAGAGCAAGCAGATACCTCGATTTACCGCCACCCACGCCTATGTCATTGTCAGTGAGGTGGCGCTAAATCGGGGTTTGACTGCAGATTGAGCGCGGCTGCGAATCGCTAGATCATTCATGGAGACGGAACCCTTATTTTCGACCTCCTCTCTGTATCTCTTATTTTGCCCCTCCGTTCTCTCAATCTCGATCAATCTCTTTAAAATTCTCGTCACAGTGCGGCAATAAACGCACCGCCTAACGAGCGCGGATAGAAGCTTACCTCATCGGAAAAATATTCTCCTGGGGACGGCCCTCGTGGGATATTTCCCGGGACATTCTCCGAAGATATCTCCGCGAAATGTTTAAATCTCGAGGCGGGGAAGTTAAGGAGTGGATTTTGGCTTTAAGGAATGAGATGTGGAGGAGAGGGTCTCAGGGATTCGAGCAGATGGCGTTCCGGTAGCGCTGCCCGGGCGTGGGGGGGGGGGAGGGGGTTTAAAGTAGGGGAGGGGGATGGAGGGGGTGGGGATCGGAATTGCGGGTCGCAAAGGGAATAAGGCTGAGATGGTCTGGCCCTGTCCGGGATTGCGATTGCAAATTGCGATAACGAAACTAACGCCTCTGTCGTCCATCTCCTTTTCTGAATTTCTCTCTCGGGCTTATCCCTTTTTCCTCCTTTTATCTCTTCCTTTTCGCTTCCTTTTTTTATTTAATTTCATAATCGAATCGATAGTTTCGCTGTTCCGAGGTGGATCGCGTATCTGTTTATAGCGTTATTGGGCACAAAACAAACATTTGATTTTGATACGCGCGCATATATGTCTAAAAAATTGACTTTTAACCTAATTATTTTGCATGAATTAAATTCCCATAGTAACAAAGCTCTTACGTCAAGCGTCATGTACGTCTCAAGTTAAAAGAAAATGCTAAAGACTTTTATAGAAAGCATCAATAAAGTAATGAAAAAAGTAAATATTTATCCCATTAACGTGAGGTACCTAGCAACGGGATTTCTGCAGGCTACCGTCGATTTTTTCCGGTTGTGAATGAAAAAATATTTTTGTGAGTTTACTTTTGTTAATTTCATGCATACAAAAGTCAAATATTCTATTGAAACAATACCCTTATGAGTCCACAAAAATGTTAAAACTTGGCTAATGTAAATTCAATTTTATGTCCCCATTTTGTAGTTTCCAATCCTTTAATTGCCTGTTTTTTCCACGTCGGTTTATTTAACCATAAATTACTTTTTGTTGACATTGTTAATATAAACATTAAGGTGAGTTAATTCCCTGATCATAATAAATTTAAATAATTAAGGTGTTTGTTTATAATTTTATATTTGTATTTATACTTTTAAAATTTGTCACGAATATTAATTGAGAATATTTATAAATAGCGACTGTATTTATTGTAAAGATGATTTTTCTGACAATTTTTTGCTATCTGCTATAGTATTATTTTGATGTACTTGAGAATGATAAAAAATACTCAACACAATAATGTTATGTAATTATACAGCGCCATAAATCATTCGTATACAGTTTACATACTCTTTAATAATGGATTTTTTGGGGATTTTTTTGCGACGAGAAAACCGTCCGCGATCGAAATTCTAGTGTACCCTCTCAAAATGCATTGCGAAAAATTCTATCAAAAACTTTTTTATTCCAAATTTCAGCAGGTTTATCGAAAGAAAATTTCGCGCTACAATTCAATTTCTCAGATTGCGTTGGCGTAAAAGTAGAATTTTCACGCACCCTCGAGGATCTACATGATATCTGGATCTCAAAGCGATCGTTTATGGAAGCGTTTTACCGGGACGATTCTGCCTCGACGCCGCTGCAAAAAGAAATACCTTTCCCATCAAAATCACGCAGGACTTCAACAGGAAAAAAAACAAACCCGATATTCGATCAACTTTTGCGGTTTTTTAGTCTCTTCTTTTTGGAGCAGTAGCACGAAATATCCTAAGATCTCTTCGGCATGATAAGAAGATTCCCCTCACAAAAGCCGTAAGTCCTTTTGGTCCGGAGATGGAAGGAGAAGGGTGGGGATGGGCAACTGCCCAACGCTCGTCAAATCACATCCTATCTTTCAATTCCGAATCCTTTAACGCCGTTTTCCCCTATCTCCTCCCCCCTCCTCACAAGATATGTATATGGGTATGTATGTGTGTGTGTGTGTGTGTATATATATATATATATATATATATATATTAAAAAAGGAATTCAATGAGGTGACATAGGGCACGTTGGTTTGGGGGGAGTAGAGGGTAGGAGGGGGAGGGAGAGCGATTGGTTTATTCGTGCGGGGGAAATTGGAAGGAGGGAAAAATTCTGGAAAATCTGGATCGCGGAGGAAATTGAAAAAGATGACTCAATTTCCTCCAAGGGATGGGCTAATCGCGAAAGAGAGGGAGATAGAGAGACAGAGAAAAGAGAGACGGACAGCTGTGTGGAATGGATGCGTGCGGGTCTAGAATATACGGGTCGAAAAGAAATCCACCAAGCGGGAGATTTGCAAGCTAAAGGCGCCATTAGTTTCTTAAAGCCTGGAGGAGAACGCGTAATCGGCCGTCTTATTGGCTCTGAACGGATTATCTTTGTAATCGGGATATTGAATTTTTTTTCTACTCCGGAGAGGCGAGCTTTTAGGGAGACATTATTTTCTATGCATCGTTATGCGCGTTATATTTAACGGTAAGTTCCGATGCATAGCGGCTCGTTTTCTGAGTCGTGACATTTTTCGCGGATCCGAAACATGATATTGGAGCCCACGTCTGAGTTACAATGCTCGTGAAAATGCGGAGTAGATTTTTGAGAGATTAGCGAAAGGCGTAGTTAAAGTCTTTTCAATTACGAGGGAAAGAACTTTTTTGGAATTTGAGCCGAGAAGCGCCGTTAATGGAAATCTATACTTGGGGATATTCATTTTATCGTTGAAGCTGCAATAAATTTACGACCGATGACAAATATATTAGTTAATTCGAGGTGAAATTGACAAACAAGAGAGGAAAGAGTTACAGAGTAAAGTAAATGAGGCGCGTTTTTCCTTGGTTTTATAGGTATGACGTCATCATCAGATTGCATCTTTGGTTGAGATCGACGGTTTCATAATATAGTCTATGAGCCAGTGGCGGATCCAAGGGAGGGGCGATGGGGGCGATCACCCTCCCCTTGGACGACCCCATTGCCATCCACTGGGTACATTCTTAAAATCATTCCGCGCAACATTCCTTGTTTCTACACCAAAGATTGTCTGTATGACAAGGAAAAGGAAGGTTCTGATGGGGGTAGGGATTTTCAAAATGTATGGTCGTCGGCAGAGGCGGAATCAAGAGGGGGGAGGGGATTTGGGGCGATCGCCCTCCCCTTGGGAAGTTTCTGGATCCGCCCCTGCTATGAGCACATATTATTTTATATCAATAGTATGTCATAACACGGTTTTCTATTCAAAATCAGTGAACTCGTTGCCGTGGCAGTTGATATTTCTCATTTTAACAAGTATAGAAAGGTGTACTCCATGTCGGAGTACACAGAGTTTACAAATGCGTTCTTTGAGATCGACAAATTTTAGTAAAACTCCCCAATACCAAATTTCATCAAAATACGTCCGGCGGTTCCAGAGTTGAAAAAAGAGGCACGTTGTAAAATATATGTAGGTCTTCACGTAAAGTGACCGTTAGTGTAGTCCGATTTTAAACAAAATTGGAATCGGTCGACAAATTTTAGTAAAACTTCCCAATACCAAATTTCATCAAAATACATACAGAGGTTTCCGAGTTTTAACGTTTGGACGGACGGAGGGATGGGCGAACGGATGGACATACGGACGCACAGGCGGACGGACGGACGGATGGGAGATCGGAAACGACTTCCCCTATATGCGTTCACTTCCGCACAAAAACTGGAAAATGTTCCCACTTATTTGATTAAAAAATTTTTTTTCTCTCATTCGACACTGATTCAAATTCTGTTTTCATAAAATATAAGCCTCAGTCTTTCAACTGTATAACCGTCCATGTCTCGAGCTAATATCTTGATTTTAACCAATGTAAAAATGCAAATTTATAATTCCCTGCGCCGATATTATCCTTTTCTTTAGGGGAGGGGGATAGAAGAATCGCAAGAAAACACCGATTACTCTCCACTAGCTGATTTTAGATACAACTGGTTTTCGTCACATAGCCCACCTTGTCCTGAAAAAAATAGTTGTAGGATTTCAACGATATTGCTCGTACAGACAGATGGAAGGTCGGACTAACGGACAGACAAACCGAATACACGAGCAATTAAAAAAAAACGAAAAGGCTAAAAAATCTATTATACGTATTAATGCAGAAATTCACTCGACTTCTGCCATTATGGCGTTTATATGCGCGCTGAACCTTTTTTTTGCTTAAAAAAACGCAGCCGCAAATTGCTCCCTCTTAGTCATAGAAACAGCACGAAAGGCGGTCATGTGACTATGAAAAAGAATTCGCAAGCGTAATCAATCAAAGCCTTTTGAAAGTCTCTTTTCGTCGCGTGCGACTCTGATGTAGTTCAAAGATAAATTTTGGCCAACAGTGATGGATTGAATTAGCGGGGTGGAGCGTAATAATGTTTTTTTTTTTGCGGAGCATGAATATTCGGATCGGTCGCATGTTCCCGGCGCGAGGACCTGACGCGATTCGCGATGATTCGGAATCGAAAAATCTCTCCGTATTTTTACTTGCCGTCGTCGTAAAGTGCTTCGCGTCACGCGAAATAAAACTATTCCGCCATTTTGGTGCGAGTTCTTACGGCTAAGCGAACCGATCGGGGAGTCGGCAATGAAAGTAACAATTACCGATCGGCCGGAGCGTCGCGTTGAGTCATCGACCGAGATTTATTCCCTTTGTCTCCTGACGCAGGAAGACATAAGCCTCTTGGAACCCGCGCCTGAATATTGTCTGCGTAAAAGAGAGTGAGCGTGCTCCGGCTTTAAAAAAGGAACTCAATTAGACGACATCGAGCAAACCGAGTCTCTCGAAGTATAATAAAAGAAGGAAAAATATAACATCCCAGCGGGAAATTTTCGAGCGAAAAGCTCCCTGATTATGCGTGATTCGCGCAATCAAATATTTCCGAATCACGAGGAAATAGTTTCCGGCGGATGGGTTGTAATCCATTAAAAGGATTTGTAAAGACGCGGTGCGGACGAGGGGGAGGGAATGCGTAAGAGGATGCGTAAGAGGGAGATATGCATATATGGGTGGACGGCTGAGGGCGCAAATTGATGACGCAGGTAGCAAAAGGGAAGTTGGAGGAAAAGGCGGTAATGGAGATAAAGGCTGTGGGAGGTGAGAGGGAGGGGGAGAGAGAACCCTTGAAGGAGGGAACCCTTATGAGGGCGAGATAAGGTGAGGAGATAGGGAGAAAAGGAGATGGAGAGAGGTTATTATGAAGGAAAAATGGAGGTCGGGAGGAAGGTGGAGAGGTAATGGCAAGGAGGAAGAGAAGGAAGAGGGAGAAAAATGATTGGGCGTGGAGAAGAGGAAGGATAGGAACGGAGAGGGTGATATAACGACAAAACAAGTGAGGCTTATAAAAAAAAACAATTTTTTTATAAATAGCCTTTTTAACATATAAAACATTTTCCCGTAGAATGGCACTGAACTAGAGTTGGCAGCTCAGCTCGGTCATGTTTTAAAATCCTAATGAAAAATATTGCAAGCAAAATTTCCGTAGTTTCGCATATTGTCAGGAGACGAGTTGGCGTGGAGTGTAAGGTGGCTGGTTCAAAAAACAAGGGTCCTATGATCAAATCCCAAAGGTGGCAACAGTTTTCTGAGTAAATTATGTTCGCATTTTTAAATATATAGAAATACAGTAGGCAAGGTAACGTAAAAGTTAATAATAATAGGAAAGGGAGAAACATTGAGGAAAAGAAAAGGCGAGACAGGGAACGGGGAAGAGAGAGCGAGACAAAAACATGTTAGAAGGTGTTAAGAATAAAAAAATAAAATTCAGAATGGAAGATGCGCAGAAGGGAATTGTCAAGGACAGGAGTCTTCGATCTGCGTTTTGTGGGCCGCATGCAGCCCGGGAAGATAGCATTAAAAAATCGATCCGTTCTATCTAACGCAGGCAATTTCACGTGTATTAATCAAAGTTTTGGTCACAGAACCTTGAACTTGGAAATTAAAACACCAAACATTTATAGGCTTGATTTTCACTTACGTGATCCCACAGATTAACTAGGTAACTGCCGATATAAACTATTATGCGGCCGAGGCATTAGCAAATTCCATTGTGGTCCGCCATGTAAGAAAGTATGTCGACCCCTTGTAATGCGGAAATAACGAGAAAGAGAGAGCTGCGGAGTAGAAGGCGAAAGGAATTTAAGATTGGAGAAAGACTATTAATAGAAAAGAATTATTGAACGATGAAGGTGCATTAAACTATAAAAGTTTCACCTCACGCAACCATTATTTCTCTCTTTGTACTCCCACATCGTAAATGTTAATGGGTCGGAACTATTTCGATGGTCTACCATCAGAAAAATTAATAACTTGTAAGACAAGATTGAGAACAGAATTGTGTCAGAGAAAGGGATATGGAGTTCGTGGAAAAAGATGCGGAACATATGATGAGTGAAAGGTCGTGAAGGTCTTGAGAGCTTTATATGAAGAAAAAAGAGAGGTGGTCCTCAAGTGGGCGGAAAGAGGTATCGACCTCTGGTGAGATGAAAGAGAGATGAAAGAGAGACGAAAGAGAGATGAAAGAGAGATGAAAGAGAGACGAAAGAGAGACGAGAAAGAGAACGCATATGGAGAAGAAGCGATGTTGTTTATTGTTCTGTCGAATCCTGCGCTTAGTTCTAGTCTCGAAGTGACGCCGTACATAAATCAATCTAGATTAAAGGCGCATTTAGATTTAAATAAATGTTGTTCCCTAATTTGTACATAAATTCAAGGTCAGCGTAAAAGATGAAAGTTTCCGGGAATTTGCACATCAACTAAATGACAGCAAATTATGTCGTAACGGAGTATTTTGCCGAAAATGATGTATGTGTTACGGAAAGGCAAAGTACCTCATAGAAAAGAATCACCAGATTGAGTATAAAATTGGGCGGTTAGACAAACGAACTCAGACTCGATAGAGAAATGGAGAATGAGGAAGTGGAAGGCATATATGTAGAGAAAAGTAAGATTGAATAGCGAGGAAAATTAAAGAACAGCATTCAGTTATTTAACCATCCATAGTGACCCTTTTTGTCAAATTAAATACTTTGCGGTAGTCGGTGGGAAAATATTCCATAACTACAACACAATACTACTAACCGATTGCTTAATACATATATTCGACAAATCTTAAAGAAGTTTTTGGAAGAATACTCTTATAGAAAGATAAATGAAGATGTGGAAGGGGAAGAATACTCTTATAGAAAGATAAATGAAGATGTGGAAGGGATATAGTTAGAGAATAGGAATAACATCACGGCCGAAAATGTTGTGGAACAAGGAGTGATTAATGAGAAAGATGGATTGAAGGGAGAGAGAAGGAAGAGGGTGAAGATGAGAATAATGGCGATGGCGGTGAAAAATGCAGTGTTGAACGGAGGAGAAAAGTATCGCGGAGGATGAAAGCGAGGATGAAAAAGATAGGAAAGATGATCAGTGATATGAGAAAGAGGAGACAAACGGGAGGAAATGACGAGTCGAAAGAGATTGGAAAGGAAGAGGAGAGAGAACGTTGAAGTGGTGCAGAAGAGTAGAGTCAGAAGGTAAGAGAAGGAAATGAAAAGCGGAAGGAGAGGAAGATGTATAAGTATGCGAGAGAGAAAGATGGAGTGCTCTGGAGATGGATGGGAAGACGGCAACATGGTGGAAGAGAGAGAGAGAAATGGGTGTTTGCGGAGGGTCCTGTTTGCAAGGCGAGGAGGATGTTGGGCGATCCAGCTCTCTCTCTCTCTTTCTCTCTCTCTAAGGCTCAGAGAAACTACGTGGGAGAGAGAGAGAGAACACGGACTCCTAGGGTGTACTGCGAGGCGGTTTGGATGGAGGGAGTCTCCATAAGTTGCGGTGAAGTGGGGAGAAGAGGTATGCGGAGAAGTAGCGTGCTGATATTAGGCGCAGGAGGGGAAGAGGGTTAGGGAAGGGGGAGGGGAGGGGAGAGGTGGCGAAGGAGGAGATTGCGCCGGGGCACGATAAATTGGTTCGAAAGCGCTCACCCTCTCTCTGTCGGGTTGGAAATATTACACGTTATGACTCAAGGAGTCTTGAAAAGGGAAATCCCGTCGCTGCATCCTTACTCTAAAACGTAAACAAATCAATTACGAAAACATTTCGCGGTGAAGATTCATATACGAGAAGAAGTGGGAAATTCAACGCATACGCCGTTTATGTTCGTGTTGTGAAAGCTCGCAGATTTTTTTAAAGCGCTAAGCTCGAAACAGAAGTCGTAGGTTTTGCACCTAAAAACCCTTTTATTGGATGTATGTAGTGATCAGTGCTGATTGGCGGATTTTATTTTTCCGTGTTCATAAAAGGGGTTTGACGTTAAGTTAAAAACATTTTCGTCTTATGATTGGAGTCGACGCTTAAATAAAAAACGTTGAGAAATTTAGATGTTCAAGTTTTTTCGACTTCACTAAATCCTCGGTTTTTTATTCTTTAAACGATTGAGTAAGATCAAATTTTTTAAAAGTAAAACCGTCAAGGTCTCCTTCAATTAAGAAAATCCATAGATTTAAAAAGGATTTAAACACTCGCAAAGCATTACGTTCAATAAATTTATTTCGCAGATTCATTTTCTATAAAATTTCATCAAAACTAATTGGGTTTTACGTTGGAAAACAGGGCCGGCGTGATTATTTGCGGGGCCTAGTTCGATAGTGAGCGGGTCCTATTTATGTATGTATATATAACCGAAGTAGAAGGAGAAGGGGAGTTTCAGCACAGCGATAGTGACGCCGCCTGTCAGTAGAAACTGTAAGCTAACGATAAACAAAAGATAAACGTAATGACGTCATAACAAAAGACGATCGTAATGCGCAATGTTAGGTTGGTATCTTGGAAGGCGGTAAATTTGAATCGAGTTAAAATTTTGCTGTTGGTATCTTGGAAGGTGGTAAATTTGAATCGAGTTAAAATTTTGCAGATGGTATCTTGGAAGGCGGCGGATTCGAATCGAATTAAACTTTCTGGTTTGGTATTTTGGATGGCGGCGGATTTGAGTACGTTAAAATGAAGCGAAATATTGAGCAGGTTGATCAAGTTTTTTTTATTTCCAATAAAAGACAATCATTATTACTTTATAAAAACACACAACAAAAATGACAATCTTTTTTCAAAGGAGGTGGTCCATCGATATGAATTTCTCCTTTATTGCAGTGTTCCAGGCATGGCTGATATCGTTCCGTCTTATTCCAGTCTTCTATTTCTTGTAATTCGGGAAATGTGGCGGCTATCTGATGGATGTCACGTGAATGATACAGTTCAATATAATCAATAGGTATAAATTTCAGATCCTCTAATTTCATCGTCTTCCAACCACGATCATGATAGGCCCGAATGGCCGACCCAACTTTATGTATAATTGCGAGTTGTTTTAAGTCCATAACTGAAAGTTAATTATTTTCAAATCAATGATTGCTTAGATTTATAATATAATAATAATTTTAAATATAAATTAAATTACCTTTGGAGAGCGATCTTATGCGTGGAGTATTCTGGATGCGTCTTTCTTCGAGAAACTCACTTATGCACGCGTCCGTCCTCTGCCGAGTCTCAAAACCGAATGAAACCTTCTATGTGCAAGATTGCAAAAATGCTGAGGTTGCACGGCCGCGAGACTCTGCGTAGCGATTTTGAGTCAGCGAACCGGACGTGATCACTGCAAAGTGCCGAGTTCGTGCATACACCGGATGTGATCTGGAGAGTGGGGGTTAACGCAAAAGTATCACGTCAACACTTTCCCAACTTGCGATTTGAAGAAAGAGTGCACGCCATAACGCTTTGAGTCTTCGACTTTATGTGACGTTTTCTCAGCATCGGACCTCGTGTCATATATTTTGCTGCAGCAGTATTCAGATACAAAATCGTTTCCAAAGAATACCTTAAATACCTACGCCATCTGGTAAGCATATTTTCATTTAAATACTTAATTCATATAGAAACATCCCAGTTCTCTTCTTTCGAAGTCATTGAACCGTATAACATTTCAGCATTCTATACAAATATAATTGTCATCTTAAAGTTGTAGAAGATTTCTACATATTATTGTTTCTATTGTAATGTTAAATTATTTAGTATAAGACTTGTGAAATTATGTTATTGATATATAGGAATGGGGAATGGCAATTGTATGAGTATTGAAATTGATATTTTTATTTTTTTCAGATACTACGTATATCAATTTAACCTCCTTTTTCCTAACCTGCATATATATAAATTCTTGGTTTCTTTATTTCTTTCATTGTTTTTTTGAAACGGTTGGGATGGAAACACTTTGTGAGGTGTGTTTCGTATATTTTAACCCACGTTATCGCGTAGCGCATGAAATGAGCGACGTTCATATGCGACACGTGATACAGAGAGGTGGAAACCGAGTTGTAGAAATAGAATCGGCAGTGAGAAATCGTCTAAAGACATTTTGGATGAGTGGAGATGGAGTGAATAAAGACATTATCACGTTTTTAGACGGTATTAGGGAAATTTTGATAGGGAAAATTAGCGAACAGTTGGCAAATACGGCTCTGAAAATTAATATAATTTTAAAAGCTACGTTTAAAAAGGAGAATGAATCGAGTGAGAGAGTGTTCAAAACGAAAAATGTTCGAGTCCTTCAGGCTAATGATATTGATGAAATTTTGAATGAACATTTTGGAAAAATTTTGAAGGAAAAGTCTGAGCAGCAGGCAAAAGGTTCCGGTTGGTCGCTATACGAGATTCTTGGGTTGGAATTGAGGATCAATAAGTACACACCTTTGAGAGGGTCCTCTTTTATTGAGTTGCCACCAAAAATAAAAAAACACACTTTCGGTAATAAATATCAATAATAGCGATTCCTTTTGTTTTAAGTATGCAATTTGGGCAAAAAATGTTCAGAAAAATCCTCAACGCGTCTCCAAATACAACAACGAGGAATTTCAAAAAGGGTACGATTGGGATTGCGTTGAGTACCCTGTGGAGCTCTCAAAAATTCCAAAATTTGAAAAAACCAACAATATTTCGGTTAATGTTTTCGGTATTGATGAAAAAAATAACGTGTACCCTATCAAAGTTGTGGATGAGGAACTCGATGACCACCGAGACCTTTTGCTTTTAACTGAAGGCTCCAAGACCCATTATTGTTACATAAGAAATTTTCAAAGGTTAGTTCACCGCCAGATGACTAAAAAACATGATAGAATTTACATGTGCAAAAGATGTTTCACTCATTATTACGATGAAGAAAAGCTCGTTGAACATAAACGGGACTGCAACACCAATGCTCCCTCAAAAATCCTGCTCCCCACAGATGAAGACAAGTGGTTAAAATTCAAAAATTTCGGTCACACCATGCGTGTCCCGTTCGTGGTGTACGCTGATTTCGAATGCATCCTACCAAAATTTGCCAGTTGCAGTAGCCCTCTTGATCATTCCTACTCGATATCCACTCAAGAACATGAAGTAATGTCTTTTTGTTTTGTTTTGGTATCCTCCTCGGGAGAGATTTTTGATCCCGTTCTCTATCGTGGTGCGGATGCCGCCGAGGTATTCGTTAAGAATTTAAAAGAGGTCGCAGAGCTCATATGTAGAGTGTACAAAAACGTGACTCCTATGGTTGCGATGACCCCGGAGGAACAGGAAGCATTCAAAACGGCGACCGTTTGCCACATTTGTGGGGAGGAATTAGGTAATGATCGCGTGAGAGATCACTGTCATCTCACGGGTATGTATCGAGGACCTGCTCATTCAAATTGCAACTTAAATTTCAAAATGCCAAATTTTCTCCCCGTTTTCATCCACAACCTATCCGGTTACGACTCCCACCTGATCATTCCTCATTTAGGTTACGACGAAAAGGAAATACATTGCATCCCCAATTCGGAGGAAAAATATATTTCCTTTTCAAAGAAGGTGAGTGAAAACTTTTCCATCAGATTCCTCGATACATTTCGTTTCATGGCTTCTTCCCTCTCAAAATTAGTTGAAAATCTCCCCCAAGATAAGTTCGAGCAAACTGCAAAGTATTTTGGAGAAAAACTGGACTTGGTCACTCGTAAAGGTGTTTTCCCTTACGAATACGTAGACTGCTGGGACAAATTGAACGATGTGTGCTTACCACCCAAAGAGGATTTTTATAGTAAGTTGACTCAGGAACACATAAAAGACGAGGACTATGACTATGCAAAGAAAATTTGGAACGATTTTAATTGTTCGACTCTAGGTGAATATAGCGATATTTATCTGAAGACTGACGTTTTGTTGTTAGCTGATGTTTTTGAAAAATTTAGGGAAGTATGTTTGAAAACGTACAAATTAGACCCAACATGGTACTTCACCGCACCAGGTCTTGCTTTCGACGCCATGTTGAAATACACTAAAATTAACCTTAAACTGATGAATGACTATGACATGATTTTGATGGTAGAGAAGGGAATTCGCGGTGGAATCAGTCAGTGCATGAAAAGGTATTCTGAGGCCAATAACAAGTATATAGATAATTTTAATCCAGAGATTGAATCTCGATATATTGCTTATTTAGATGCTAACAACCTCTACGGCTGGGCAATGAGTAATTACCTGCCCCATAGTGGGTTTCGTTGGCTTGATCGGGAGGAAATTCAAAATTTTAACGTAACTTCTATTTCAGATGATCATTCGAAAGGTTACATTTTAGAAGTCGATTTAGAATATCCGAGTGATCTCCATCACGAACACAACGATCTACCGTTATGTCCTGAAAATAAAATTCCTCCAGGTGGTAAGCATACCAAATTGTTGACGACTCTAGACGATAAAACTAAGTATGTTATTCACTACGTTAACCTAAAACAGGCTCTTTCTCTTGGACTAAGACTCAAGACAATTCACCGAGTCATTGAATTTAACCAATCTCCGTGGTTGAAATCATATATCGATTTAAACACTGAACGTAGGAAAATTGCAGAAAATGATTTTGAAAAGGATTTTTACAAATTAATGAATAATTCCGTTTTTGGTAAAACTATGGAGAACGTTCGGAAGAGGATAAATTTGGAATTGGTTTCCAATGAAAAACGATTGGATAAACTAATATCCAAATCAACATTCCTCGACCGAACGATCATTAATGAAAATTTAGTCATCGTTCACTTGAGAAAATCTAAAATTAAAATGGATAAACCTATTTATATAGGATTATCAGTTTTAGAATTAAGTAAAACATTGATGTATGACTTTCACTATCGGAGGATGAAGCCTAAATTCGGTGACGGGTTAAACCTATGTTACATGGACACTGACAGCTTCATTTATGAAGTAAGGACTGATGACTTTTACAAAGATATGTTGACTGACTTGGACTTTTACGACACATCCAACTTTCCAAAGGACCATCTTTGCTTCTCTGATAAAAATAAAAAGATGATTGGAAAATTTAAAGACGAGTGTAACGGAAAGATAATGACTCATTTTGTAGGACTGCGGAGCAAATTGTACGCATTTAAAGTTAGAGATTCGAAGGAAAAGAAAAAAGCAAAAGGAATAACCAAAGCAGTTATCAATAAAGGTTTAAAATTTGAAGACTATGTAAATTGTTTAAGGGATAATTCCGTTGTATTTCGCAAAATGAATGTGATTAAAAGTAAAAAGCATGAACTTTATTCGATGGAAATGAATAAAGTTGCCTTGAGTGCTTCTGACGACAAACGTTATCTTTGTGACGACGGAGTCAACACCTTGTCCTGGGGAAACAGTAAAATTCCAAATTTAAAGAGAAACTGGGAAGAAGCCTTTGAAGGCGATCTTTGAATAAATATTTGAAGAGAGGCTATTTCGAAAAAATAACTGAAAAATCTTTTATATATTGCGTAAGGTATTATTTATATCCAAATGTTTCAAACAAAAGTTATAGCTTGTACTGAGATGCAAATTTTAAGTTATAGACTGTTTTCCAATAAAATGATTTTTGTTAAAATTTTGTATGTATTTACCATCTATCAAATCTGTTTTAACTTTATTTAGATTGTTTAAATTCCGTTTATAATCGATATTATATCCAAAAATTATAATACGGGTAATAAAATATTCACTTTAACCTGATACGATATTATTCTTTTCTTTTATCCGAATCTTCTAAGCGGAGAGTCTTCTATTCTATCCAACGTTGTCGTTGAAATGAAAGAATTCCCGTATCCCAATTGGATTTAATAAAGTACGTAATAAATAATCGCGAGATTTAAATAGAAAGTCTCCACGCATATGTTTCTCTTTCTTTTCCGCTGGGGAACTAAAAAGAAAAGCCTGCACTCGCTCTCTGAAAGAATGCCACCTTGCATTTTTAAGACGCTATCTACATCCGGCCGCGCAATCCTCGTAACCAGATCTGTTGGGCTGTGTCGCGTCGCACGTGCCTCCACCCTCACCCGCCACCTCTCGCAGACCTTCGCATTTTTCGCCACTAGGATGTGCAAAATGAATGTGATTAAAAGAAAAAGGCATGAACTTTATTCGATAGAAATGAATAAAAATGCCTTGAGTGCTTCTGACGACAAACGTTATGTTTGTGACGACGGGGTAAACACCTTGTTTTGGGGGAAACAGTAAAATTCCAAAATTTAAAGAGAAACTGGGGAGAAGCCTTTGAAGGCAATCTTTGAATAAATATTTTTGTAGTGAGGAATTTTTGTTCAGTAAGCATCATGAGTGTAAAGTGGAAACACCCATTTACTTGCATCTGTGCGGGTCCAAGTTGTTCTGGAAAAACAACGTTTGTAGAAACATTTTTGAAAAATTTACCGCATTTGGTTGAGGGGAAAATTGAATGCATAGTGTGGTGCTGCAGCCCAGGTAGCGAACCTAACTTGAAATGCGATAAAATTGAAAATCAGGTCCCATCCTTCGAAAACGCTAGCGGAATACCGACATTATATGTCATAGATGATTTGATGCATGAAGCATATAACAAGCAAGTCAGCGAATTATTCACGAGAGGTTCCCACCATTTCAATATTTCAGTCATTCTCATTACACAGAACGCATTTTATCAGAGTCCTCAATCGAGAAATATTTCTCTCAATGCGAAGTATATCGTAGTGTTCCGAAATCCTCGCGATAAACTTCAGTTTAGTCATCTAGCGAGGCAGGTATATCCGGAGAATTCAATCGAGTTGACGAGAGTATATAAGGAGGCAACATCGGAACCTTACAGTTATTTAGTCTTAGACCTTTCGCAGGAGGCGGATGATCGCTTTAGGTTTAGGACACGAATTTTCCCCGATGAAATTACAATCGTTTATGTTCCGAAGCATATGATTGAAGATGAAAAGATTGAAATCTAATAAGCATTTGCTGCATGTATTGAAAGTAGCCAAACCTAAATTGCGTAACGTGATTTTGAAAGAAGGTAGCGACGATTTGATTAAAATTCTGTGCGAGTGCTGTTTGAATACCTTAAACGGAAATATTAAATTGAGTCGCACTTTGAAGAACAAGTTATCTAAATATCGTAAATGTATAAGAGTAATAGGTAGTAAAAATAAATCGTTAAAGCAGAAAAGGAAATTGTTGATACAAAAAGGAGGTTTTATTCCGGTTTTACTAGGCGCTCTTCTTTCTAGTGTGTTAGGAAGTCATCTATTTGGAAAATGAGTCTTAAAAAGATGCTCTTAATTAATCCTGATTTATTCGATAGAGAACAATCCAAAGACCGAGTATCTAGATTGGATGATGAAATGCAAAATATTTTGAATAGAAAAGATTTGAATGACTTGGATAAATGGCACCTTTATAAACATGCTTTAGATACGTACTTAAATATTGCTGCAGAAAAAAGAAAGCCCATCTCTATTCCGATAGTGAAAGAGGAAAAACGTTCCAGTTCTCCTCCTCCAACACCTAAGAGACATATTTTGAAAAGAAAACGTTTGAGTTCTCCCCTGACGACTCCTAAGAGACTTAGTTTGAAGAGTATTACGAAACGTCTCAGGCTCGATAACCAACGTATAGATAAGCAATGGAGGCGTATGATGGAAAGAATAGGAAATACGGGAGAATTGTTAAGAGACGAGGGATTAAAGAACGAATCAGATTGGGAAGAAGCGAGGAAAAGCAAATTACCAAGAAGAGGGGAACGAGTTCGAAAACCAAAAATAGTTTGGAGTCCGATGAAATTTTAAAATCCATTTATTACGATCCCTCTAACCCGGCAGGATTTTCAACAACCGATAAATTGTATAAAGCACTGGGTAAAAATAAGTTATCGAAGAGATACGTTCAGGATTGGTTGAATTCACAGGACGCTTATACATTACACAGGCCTTTAAGAAAACGCTTCCAAAGAAATTTTTACGATGTTGATTATATCGACGAAACTTGGCAATGTGACTTAAATGATATGCGAAATTTGAAAAAGTATAATAGTGAATTTGCATATATTCTAACCATTATAGATTTATTCTCAAAATATGCTTGGGCAGTTCCTTTGAAGAGCAAGACGGGGGAAGAAGTGGTGAGGGCGTTCGATTATATTTTCAAAAATAGAAAACCTTTAAAATTACAAAGCGATAAAGGCTCCGAATTTAGAAATAAAAAGTTTCAAGATTTCCTCGAGAGAAAAAACGTCAAGTTTTATTATACTCATAACCCCGATGTCAAAGCTGCCGTAGTAGAAAGATTCAATAGGACGTTAAAATCTAAGATGTATAAGTATTTTACGAAAAATAATACCTATAATTATGTGAACGTATTACCAAAATTACTGAAAGGGTATAATGATACTATTCATTCATCTATTGGGATGGCACCATCCGACGCGAACGAATCGAATGCTTTTCTCGTGAAAAAAAGACTACTTGATAGAGGAAAGAGAAAAATAAAGCCAGAATATCAGGTGGGCGATTACGTTAGGATGAGCAAGGAGAGAATGCCATTCGCTAAAGGATACACTCCGAACTATACAACTGAGATATTTAAAATTAAATCCGTTATTTTAGGGAATAAGGTTCCTATGTATAAGTTGGAAGATTTGAATGGTGAATTCATCGAGGGAAATTTTTACGGTCCGGAATTAAGACGCACGGTTATATCTAAAATTACCGAATTTAAAATAGATAAAATATTGAGGAGAAGAGGAAAAGGTAACAGTCTAGAATATTTCGTCAAGTGGGTAGGATATCCTGATTCTTTTAACTCGTGGGTAAAAGCATTTACTGTGAATCGTTTAAAAAATTGAAATATTTTAAGTCGATATTCAATTCGCTTTGTGAAGAAAGAAGACTGAGAGCGATAGAGTCTCAAAGATAGTTAATGTTGATTCATTATAAGTTGGGGTATTAAAAAATGAATGGTTTTTATATCACTCTTTTAAGCAATTCTTCCTATACGTATTTTAATGATAATTCCATAGCTCATTTTCAAACAAAATTAGCTAATAGATTATATTTGGAGAATAGTCAATGGCAAGTTGGGCTTTGCGAGATTTCTTTTCCAGCCATAAATGTGGAGGAGGAGGAGGAAAGAGGTGTAAAAACATTAAGTGAAAGAAGCGCAAGTTCAACAAAATCGATAGGAGGGGGAAGTGAAAAACAAACTGGAATCTCAGAAATCACTTCCAACGATGCGGTAATAAAAATAGATAAGGTACACAATCTCAATTTCCGCCCCCAAAAATATAAGTCATTTAATGAGGCTTTCGAATCATTGTGCAGAAGCTATGCGGCGCAATATAGAGATACTCTTCATATCACCCTAGCAAATACCATACGTAATTATATATCAGCTAATATTCCTCATCCCCAAAAAAAGAAATTGGGTGAATATGATCCTAATGAATATGTGATTATATCTAATGAAAAAATCACTTATGCTATAAAGAGAGGATATTACATTTCTTTTATTCAATTTATACGTTCGATAATAACAGAAAATGATTTTAATGAAGTGTTGAACGATATTACCGAAGGTATCGTAAAAGGTCATGGTCCAGAAAAGGAACGTTATTTCAGATCATTAGTCATTGGAAGATCAAAAAGAGATTTATCGGGGAGTGATGATGCAGCTGAAAATGGTGATATCTTCGTTTACACTGATATAATAAAACCTCAAATGATAGGCGATTCGATGAGTAGATGTTTGAGAATCGTTGATTCTAAGAAAAATAGACAGAAATTTGATCGCATTTATTATTTCCCAATCGAAAAAAATGAAATCGAAAGCATTGAAATATTGCTAGCTAATCAAAACGGGAAACCTTATAATTTCTCTCCCGGTAAAAAACCTTCTACTTTAGTTCTACACTTTATAAAAGTATCGCATTAGTCAAAATCATCATTATAAATCGAAATGTCTTGCAATGCGGATCGATATTCGGCATATTATGCCAATCAATGCGGGGGAGACATTGGGTCCGTTTATCAACAAAGTTATGGAGTTCAGAGAGGTAGAGGATTGGGCGGTTTATTTAGAGGACTATTTCGTCTCGCAAAACCGCTGTTAAGCAGTGGAATCAAAGCGGTGGGTAGAGAAGCTCTTAGAGCCAGTGCGGGTGCCTTGTCCGAATTAGGTACAAGACCCGTTAGTAATATAATGCGTGATCATTTTAAGGAAGCAGGGATGAATTTAAAGAGAAAAGCTGAAGATAAAATTAAATCGATGGGAGGGATGGGTTTACGTATTAGTAAACGACCAATATTGAGGAAAATAAAAAGAACGACCATACACAATAAGCGCCATTCGGGAAAGACTAAGCGGGGAGTGAACACGTTTACTCACGATATATTTTCATAATGGCCAATGAGTGCATGCTCACTTCTCTAGATTTGTTCGATAAACCTAATTATCAAACGAACATTTTATCGAAACAAGTGATTCCTTATAAACCGATATCTTCTGTAGATAATCAATCTGTAATAGAATTCAGAGTTAAAAATTCTGGTGATTTATACGTAGATTTAAATAACGTATACTTAAAGCTGCAAGTTAAATTTTGTAAGGAAGATGGGGTAGATTATAAGTCAACAGATGCCGAACAACCGGGGGTGGTTAATAACCTCCTACATTCCTTATTCTCCCAATGTAACGTTTATTTAAATGGAACACAAGCCACACCATCGGAAGATAATTACCATTATCGTACTTATATAGAAATTCTCCTGAATTATGGACAAGATGCTGCATCTACACATTTGAGATGTGCTGGATGGTTACCAGATAGTGGAACAGATATTAGTTCGCAAACTTCAACTAATCCAGAATTTGTAGAGAGAAAGAAACAATATGCCGATAGTGCTACCGTAGAACTTGTAGGTAGACTCCATGCAGATGTGTTGAATCAATCCCGGCTGCTTCTGAATGGAATCGAGTTGGTAATTAAACTGACTCGCGCGAGACCTAGTTTTTACATAATGGAGAAAAATAATGGAAATTCAATTCTGAAAATTCTTGACGCTACTTTATACGTTCGACACTTTAATGTGAATCCGGGTATTTTACTGGCTCATAATAAAACTTTATCATCCGGCATCAATGCAATATATCCGTACAAACGAGTCGAGGTTAAAACTTTTACGATTCCAAAAGGTACCCGCACGTTAAATTTGGATAACGTTGTGATGGGGCAATTACCAGAAACTATGGTTTTCACCATGGTAGATAACGGATCGTATGTCGGAGAGAGGGAAAAAAATCCTTTCTCATTCGATCATTATTCTCTATCAGATTTTAATCTTTTGGTTAACGGTGTTCAAATCCCTCCGGGAGGGTCGAAGATGAGTTTTACTAAGAAACATTACACTCATGCATACTATTCTCTGTATCAAGGACTAGGTATAGAACACCATGATAAGGGTAATCAAATATCGATGGAAATGTTTGCTCATGGGTACTTCTTATTAGCATTCGATTTAACACCTGATGGATCCGGTAACACTGACTATAGCAGTCTGCCGGAAAAGGGAAATGTGAGGATTGAAGCCAATTTCGAAAATCCTCTATCTAAAACAATTACCTGTATAGTTTATGCCGAATACATGACATTCATCGAGATAGATAAAGATAGGAATATCCACACATTCTTTTCATAATTTCGCAATGAACACGAGAGATATCGTCGATACGCTTTCCAAAGACAATCGAACGAGAAGATTTTTTCGTGGGGTTTTTCCTTCAGATCATTTACCTCATCAGCCAAAACCTGGAATTTACATAATAAACTTTGATCCATCTAATAAACCTGGGAGTCATTGGGTTGCAGTTCACGTGATAGACAATTATTACGCCGAGTATTTCGATTCATACGGTTATCCACCTCTCATTTACGAAATCATTTCTTTCCTCCAACCGTTTTCCTACACAGAAAATTCATTTCGACTCCAAAGTTATCACTCTGACCTTTGTGGAGAGTTTTGCTGTCTTTACACTCTCTGCAAATCAATCGGGAAAACCTTAACCTATTTCATTTCGCAATTTACCCACCCCCATCTCAACGACTGTCAAGTCGCAAAGCTCTTTTTCTTCGAATTTTGGAAAGCGAGACAAAGAAGACGTTGTGATCCCCAATCACAAAGCTGCTGCTCGAAGATAAATCAACTCCAACGCATGATACAATCTAAGACAAGCAACCAATCGCCGAGGATTTAAGACTTCTGAGGCTCCCCTTCCACTTTCACACCTTCCCCTTTACCCCCACCACCCCTCCATCAGTTATAGTAGGTTATATTGAAATATATAAACTCCACACAGTCTTTCGCTATGGAGAGTTCGAGCAGTACAGGAGTTCTACCGAAACGGAGGAGAAGTGTTCCAAGACCGGAGTTATCCAATCTGCAATCATCACCATCATCGTCATCGCCACCACCGCCATCCAGTCTGCAAGCAGATCCCGCATCACCCCCAAAGTCATCGCGGAAGAAGAATATTTGTGAAATCAATCAACTCTTATTGGAAACTGTGTACTATCTGAATAATAAGAAAGTGAAAAGTGTTAGTGTTGGGTTTAATCATTGTGAAACTTTTGAATTGTGTGTGCAATTTACTCAAATCGGTAAAGGGGCAGTCATTCTGAGTAATGATCGATGGCTTAATTTATTCGAACAAAAAGATATAATTTCTAACTATTTTAATTCTGATAGCAAACCAATCATTGAAAATCTGCCATTACGATTTGTAAAGTATTTCGGAGTTAAACATTTAATAATCAAAGGTGACCGTCAATCGGTCACCTTGAATGAGGAGGAGTGGAATAAGCTATTGGTGCAATCTAAACCTTTGAATTTAACATTAAATACTTTAATTAAAGAATCTTCAAACGTAAAAGAGTATTACGAAAGTTTCATGAATGTTGGCTGCGTAATCGGTCTGCATAACGTTACCGATATAGCTAAACCTACAGGTAGCAAAATCGATTTTGAAAGATTAAATTTGGAAATTCCTATACATTGCTCAATCGGAGAATTTTTATTACAGCATATGTGAAAAGACTGCAGTCACTGGCGCGGAATTAAAACTCCCGTAAACTGCTATTCTGTGAGTGTGTGAATAATGGAGTCGGTCCCTGGCGATGGAGCTAATACTCCCGTAAACCAAACGCCATTAGAGATTTTTCAATTGAGAAAATGTATAGTGGATTTTCAAGCCTTTCGCAATCAAAAGAATGAATTCGTAGTCAAAGAATTGGCTATTTGCGATATTGACAATGATTATAGCCAATCATGGATTTTTTCATCACCACGTGAATTAATTTGTAAAAGAGAAACTTCATGGCTTACCAAATACTTTCACGGAATGGAGGTAGAAGAAGGTGACATCACCAATGAAAATTTCGAAAATGTACTCTTGAAATATGCATTAGGTTATCATCTTTTTTTCGTAAAAGGTTTAGAAAAATGTAAATTCTTATCCAATATAATAGGACATAAAGTCATCGATTTACTCGTTTTTGACTGCCCTCCGATTTCACAATTACCCTCATCGGGTAAAAGGTGTATGCTGCATAAACATAGAAATGATGGAAATTTAATGTGTGCTGTGGATAATTGTCACAAAATTAAGAACTGGTTTCGGCAAAATGTTGACCTGAAAAATGAATCTGATAGACTTATATCATTCAATTGCTTTCCTAAAAATCAATTTATTTTCGATGTATATAAAATGGCTTCTGTTGGATTTATTTATTCTGGATATATGGACATGACTATTTGTAGTAAATGCGGTGTAAATGTATACGAGTGGGAAAAAGGAGATGATCCTAAAAAGGAGCATGATCGATTTGTGATAACCTGTCCTTTAATAAAAAGAAATAAATTACATTAAGACATTTTAAAATGGAAATAAAGGAATATTGATTATTAAAAAACTATTTTTATTTCATCTCATCCTTCCATTCGACAAGTTACCACTTGTTAAATCATATAAGTAAGACGACTTACGACCAAAATATTTGTTTCATTTTGACGTATTTAAAATCACCGCCGAGCACCAAATTTTAACTCGATTCAAATATACCGCAAGTTGGGAAAGTGTTGACGTGATACTTTTGCGTTAACCCCCACTCTCCAGATCACATCCGGTGTATGCACGAACTCGGCACTTTGCAGTGATCACGTCCGGTTCGCTGACTCAAAATCGCTACGCAGAGTCTCGCGGCCGTGCAACCTCAGCATTTTTGCAATCTTGCACATAGAAGGTTTCATTCGGTTTTGAGACTCGGCAGAGGACGGACGCGTGCATAAGTGAGTTTCTCGAAGAAAGACGCATCCAGAATACTCCACGCATAAGATCGCTCTCCAAAGGTAATTTAATTTATATTTAAAATTATTATTATATTATAAATCTAAGCAATCATTGATTTGAAAATAATTAACTTTCAGTTATGGACTTAAAACAACTCGCAATTATACATAAAGTTGGGTCGGCCATTCGGGCCTATCATGATCGTGGTTGGAAGACGATGAAATTAGAGGATCTGAAATTTATACCTATTGATTATATTGAACTGTATCATTCACGTGACATCCATCAGATAGCCGCCACATTTCCCGAATTACAAGAAATAGAAGACTGGAATAAGACGGAACGATATCAGCCATGCCTGGAACACTGCAATAAAGGAGAAATTCATATCGATGGACCACCTCCTTTGAAAAAAGATTGTCATTTTTGTTTTGTGTTTTTATAAAGTAATAATGATTGTCTTTTATTGGAAATAAAAAAAAACTTGATCAACCTGCTCAATATTTCGCTTCATTTTAACGTACTCAAATCCGCCGCCATCCAAAATACCAACCCAGAAAGTTTAATTCGATTCGAATCCGCCGCCTTCCAAGATACCAACTACTTAATTTTAACTAGATTCAAATTTACCGCCTTCCAAGATACCAACAGCAAAATTTTAACTCGATTCAAATTTACCACCTTCCAAGATACCAACAGCAAAATTTTAACTCGATTCAAATTTACCGCCTTCCAAGATACCAACCTAACATTGCGCATTACGATCGTCTTTTGTTATGACGTCATTACGTTTATCTTTTGTTTATCGTTAGCTTACAGTTTCTACTGACAGGCGGCGTCACTATCGCTGTGCTGAAACTCCCCTTCTCCTTCTACTAACCGATGGCGCAAAAAATGACGTTTTTAAGGACTATGGTAGTTTTTAGCCTACTTTCCAGAATAGAAATAGGCTTATAGTTTTGTGGGTGTCTGTCTATCTGGCCGTCTGTCTGTCTGCCCGTCCGTCTGTCCGGCCTCCCCTATTAACTTTAGAACCAATACATTACATTACATACATCACCAATACATAAGTTCTATTTGGATCACCTTGTTTTTAATAAAAAATAGTTACTGTTAAAATTAATTTTTAGTAGAAATTTTATTTTTTTTAAATCTGGTGGTATAAATGTTTATTAATGGAACATAAACAGTACTTTGATGGAATAGATATCAAATGTGTAATTTAGAAATTAATATGGTCACATATATGCTTACACATAACATGAACGATCGACTATCAGAGATTTTTATAAAATCACAAAATCAAATAGTTGTATTAAATATATGGAAAACATATTTAAAAAATATATTTTATCACTCTTATTTATATATCTTGACAGATATAATCAAAATTTAAAGTTTTTGCTATATAATTTTTTATTGATAACATTGCAAGGGAAGTGAATCGCTCGACTTAGTTTGAATCTTTTTCTTTAATTATTTTTTTTATAATTCGAAGTTTTGAAAATGAGCATTCTTCGGATGCAACTGTAACAGGTGAAGTGAGTAGTATTCTAAAAGTCATCGTTAAATTTGGGTAAATTTGCAGAAATTTACAATAAAAGGTACTTTCAGAAGTATTTTTTAATTTAATAGAATTTATCAAATCGGGAAAAAAGGACAGCCAAGTGGTTTTGCCGACGATGCTCGAATGGCAGAAAATATTAAGTGAAAAATGTTTGTTTTTTGAGAGAGCGCCAGAAAAGAGAAGGATAGGCATTCTCACGTATGGGGGTTCTGGTTCTGTTTATGCTGCTTCTTAATTTTACACTCAATAAAAGTCTTACCCGCTTTCGTAGTGGAGAGGGGGATTCGGGGGGAAAGAGAGACTGGATGCTGCTACGGTTCTGAGATTAACGGCACTCTACACCAGGGGTCCTAAACATTTTGCCGACCACGTGCCACATTTAATATGAAAAGTATCTGGCGAGCCACCTACGAAATATACGAAAGGCAGTACGTTACAGATAATACGGTGGAATCGCAACATACAAAAGTAATGCGTACCATGAAATCCGTTCGTAGGTTGAATGTTCGTAAGTTGAATTGGTTTTTTCATTAGAAATAGAGTTCATTTTGTTAATGCGATCCTGAATAATTATCAAAAATCAATTTTTACGTATAGAGAGGGTAAAAAATTGTGCTATCAATACATGAGAATTGATCCTTGTGCGGGGCCCTTAATAAAGCGCGGAGCCCTGTTTCAGGGAACCGACGGAACATGCCGCACGACGGCTCTGGAGTAAGATCAAGGTTTTTTTAAGTAAAACCGTCAAGGTCACCATCTTTTAAGACAATCCATAGATTTTGAAATGATTTCAAAACTTGCAAAACATTACATTCAGTAAAATTATTCCTCAGATGCATTTTCTAAAAAACTTCATCAAAACTGAATGTGTTTTACGTTGGAGATAAGCGATCATTTTATGCTATTTTGCATCAATTTTTTTTAGTTTTAGAAGTTAAAATTAGTAACTCTGTTAGGTGTTTTTCTAGTCGTGCAGGTTTCTCTTTTCACATTTAAACCTGAAATATGGCGTAATATCAAAATTTAAACTAGCATACAGCCCGTCAAAAATGACGTACGACGTAAAGTTGTCCGTGGCTGAACACTGGTTCTGGCAAAAATTATCCAACCTTATTGCAAGTCTGTTGTTTATTATATTGGCCGCTAGGAAGAATTTTTCCTTGGTCAATTAAAATATATTTAAAATCATTATAGAATAGATTAAGATTTATATATTCTTTCAAATTTCGACTTCGGTTTTAATTTATTCCAATCGATTTCTTTCATCTATCCTTCTTTGTAATTTTTAGACAGTCGATCGACCTGCCATCTTACAGCATGACATTGACTCATAGTCGAGCCAAGCGTACCAACCAACCAACACTTGTGTATTATTATATACAGTTGAATCCTTACAACCGAGTTCTACCTTTAAATTGTTTCGATATTTAAGTAAATCATAAAGTAAACTGTTTTACATTCATGTATCGGTTTTTTATTGCTTAACGATGAATTATGTCTTAAGACCGTGTTTTTTATCAATTACAAATTTATGAAAATGGAATGTTAATGAGCTGTAATTCGTTAAGATCTCCCAATAAAATTGCACTTTCTCTGGGGTAACCACCTATAGCAGGGGTGCTCGTACCATAGGTATTTAGTGTCTACCTTTTCACCCCTTTTCTTAAAGTGATATTCCAGTAATAATTTATCAGAGATTGATTATTTGTAGTATAATACTAGATGTTATTTATTCGTTCGACGGAGTAAGGATTCCAATACAGATTCGGTTTAATATTTAGGAGTCACGACCCATAGTGATCTCTCGTGGGACACCCAAATTTGCCGAGTGGTAGGTGCCTATAACAAAATGTTGGCCTTTATAGGGAGAGTAGTTCTAAATATCTCCGAAAGAGAGAAAGAGTTATGTTATTTATTTTTGGTTCGACCGCAGGTCGACTATGCGTCACCTGTGTGAGATCCTTAAGAAAAGAGATTCACTAAGGAGATAGAAATGGTGCAGCGCAGGATAGCTAGATTCGTAAACAAATATTACGATAGTAAACTTAGCGGAACGTCATTAATAGTAAATCTGAAATGGGTTTCGTTTGAAGAAAAACGTTGATTGCAGGTTAGATTTAAACTGCTGCTGGAAAAATACATGTCGGATAGCAAATGAGATAGTAGATATAATCAGAAATCCGACGTATCTAGAAAGGCAGTACAGCGAGGATAAGATTCGCGAGATCGATTGAATGGCGGAGTGATATAGAGGATCGTTTTTCTCCTGCTATCCACCAATAAGGTGACTTGCAGGGTATCATGTACATGAAGATGAATACTAGTATAATACTAGTATAACTATACGAAGATATTTTTATTTGAAAGAATGGAGGCAGTATGTATAATATAAATTAATCAATTAAATTCATCACATAGTATGAAGTAGATGTGTATTATTTCCACTGCATGGCATCAACAAGCTTTATAAACTTTGGATTGTAGCTGCTTGTTACTATCCGCACGCGGTCATTCAGGTGATTTTGTTAGTTTTCACCAATACTTGAATTTTTTTGCTTTCGTGCTGAAGAATGCTGATTCGCAAAGTTAGGTCTAAACCAAGAAATGCTTGTTCTCAAATATGATTATTTTCATTCCATGAAAAGATTCTTAAACAATTTATCAGATCTTCTTGATTATGTTTTGAGGTCACTTTGAAGTGTTTGAATTTCATTTTCATCATAAGAATTGTCCTTGAGAAATAATGATGAAATTGTCAATGTAATTTCTTCCACATCAATGTTGGCATCAAAAGGAAAACAAATGTTGCTACAGATTTTAGTCTGGGAAACGCGTGTAAAACACAATCCACCAGAGCAAAGGGGTCAGATAAAATCGGTCGATCGCGATCGACGTCTTGGGCACCCCTGACCTATAGGCCATGGGATACAATTCAAGTAGTTTGCGTCGGATGTAAAAAATGTTAAATTCAATCCTTTGCGTTGAGAGTTCAGTTAACATGGTTAAATTTGTAGGGATAAAAATTTTTTATTCTCTGAAAACTGTTGACTCTCGAAAATAAGTGGTTTAGTTGAGGTTTATGGTGACACGTATTCGTGTATTGTATGACCGTAGGTATAACGCCACTCCTTTGGTTTTACCTATATCTGCAATATTAGATCCTACGATTTCGCGTAAAACCTACCCATACCAGCCAGTGGGAAATATTTTTCGCTAAGAAACGTAAAACTGCAAACTTTACTTGGAAATTCTTTTTTTCTTTTGGGTTTCATGTGTCAATTTATAGAAATGGGTCAGAGTTGCGTGGCGAAAGAGGTGCGATTGATGGTCCCGAAGTGCACTTTGCAAGCCGATATATCCGCTCACGTCTACGATGCAGAGGAGTTGAGAGATACCGAGAATGCAATCTCCGATGGATGTGCGGGGAAAAAAATGAGAACGTCCTTTTTCCCGTATGAGTCTCAAAATTTCTTGAAGGGCGAAGAATCAATAAAACATTTTATGAAAGCCATCCCAGCAAAACTAATACTGCGATCGAAGGAGTGATTGCGCAGTCAGATTGATCGATGTAAAAAAGGTGAGACGTTTTATGAGGACATGCGAAAATAATATGAGTGCTCGTTCAGAATTCGTTTATCATTTCATGGCTGCGCGTATCACATCCACTAAAAGTTGAAAAATTAATTAGTTAGTCCAGTGGTTTCCTAGATTTTCTACACGGCGGGCTGCATCGTTGGTTGCGAATCCTTCGGCGGGCCGCATTGGAAATTGACAATTCTTCGGCTTGCCGTATGAGAGTTCAAATCGTAAGTCTCTTACATAAACTGAGGTGCCATATAAGTGAAACTCAAGTCTAAATAAGGTTTATAATAGTTAACATTTCAACATTAAAGGTTTTATTATCAAAATTTTCATAAAAATATACGAGTTTGTGTGTTAATTTTTTTCGGATTGCTTTGTCATCACAGCTTCACGGGACGCACAAAAACACTTTGTGGGCCGCAGGTTGGTCATCCCTGAGTTGCTCAATATTTTACATAATAAAGTTCGCCGATGTCTTAAATTTTTGTCTTTCCCTTCACCCTTCATCAACAGTAGTAGTTGAGATAGCGTGGTCAAAATCAATATGGTGTGTTACCATAAGAGGTCTCGGCAATGTCTTGAACGATATGTTCTGAGTGGATATCTATGTACATGGGCATCATTCTTCTTTCGATGGAGCAACTGATTGTCCACATCCTTTTACTTTTGTAATGTGCTAAATTAACACCATCCTCTACGACAGTGAATGTGTGCCACCCATTGATTGTTCGAATACGTTATAAATGCCACTGATTTTCGTTTTTATATTTTTTCTCTCCACCTCCGATATTAACGATTTAAAAATACAATCCTCATGATTCTCTCCTTAATCCCATACGCTTAATTTGGCTGTTTTCTTTAACGTTCTTTACTCTATATACTTTCGTATCTTATGCCGATGTGCTTCGTAGCGAAGGTTCCTTAATGCGTTTTATTCTTCTCTTTCGCTGTTTCGGAGAAAATACATTTCTCTTTATGATTTAGATGCAATTTTAAATTAACTCGATTTTTGCGACAAACAATCTGTCACGTTTTCCGCTGTTGGAAGATGGTTTTGAAGCGAAGAGATGGTGTAATGCGGGGGTCACCACTTGGCGGACTGCGGCCCGCATCCTGAACGCCAAAGAATTTTTGCGGACCGCGAGTGATCTGGACCTAACTCAATGATTTATATTTATCTAATATAATGTTTGTGCGCTAATAACTCGGACACTATAAGATCTGTCAAATTCAAAAGTATCGTGGGCCATCCTATGGATCAGAGGAAGGTTTTAGTCCAGGTTTGCAGACCGTGGGGTCTCTCATACTCCATGGGGTCAACGAAATACTATTTCCATAAGAATGCATGAGAAATGGTGTGGAAAAACCCCAAAATGCCAAGCAGAACTTCACTGATGTGGATATAAATATACCTAAATGTTAACTTACGATCACTAGAAATGGCTTATTTTGCGCAAAGTTAAATGAAAGAGACTATAGAGAAAATTTTAAATAAATAAAACATTATGTTCAACTTTCTGAATGCTATTCTTTGGCTCTGGATGAGTCATGCGATATTAGCGATACTGCAAAAGTACTTATATTTATACGATTCTTTGACGAAAAAAGTGAACAATATTATGAAGATCTCTTATTAGTTATCCCTTCGGGATAGAACTCGTGGAGAAGACTTGAAAACCATTGATCTTCATATTTCCAAGTTAATACCAATATGCACAGACGGTGCTCCTGCAATGATAGTTTCAAACAAAGGACTGGTTCAACGCCTCAAGCAAGATAATGTAAATTTGCTAAGTTACCATTGCATAATTCACCAAGCTGTCTTGTGCTACAAACTTGTTAAAAATTTTAAAGACGTGATGCGAAAAGTGATCAAGTTGATTAATTTTATTCGATCTACATCTTCAATTCATCATCGCCAATTCAGATTGTTCTTTAAGGAAGTTGAAGGTCGTTATGATGACAGGCTTCTCCTAATAATATTCGCTGGCTTAGAAAGGGTGACGTTTTACAAAGGCTGTGGTAAACTCTGAAAGAATTGAAATCATTTCTTGCTGTTTCCACCTCTCCAACTGCAAGAAACCATCTCATTTTTCTTCAAGATGATACAAATTTACTTACTATTGCCTTCTTAACTGACATATTGTAAACATTTTAACGATCTCATTCTGAAATTACAAGGAATGGACAAAATTATTTCTGAATTTGTGTCAGTTGTAAACTCCCATAGAAAGCTCGATATATTTTCTTATGAAATATTGCACATTCCGTGTATGAAAGAATTTTCTAGAAAAACTAAAACATGAATTCGATGGAAGGTTTGCATATTTTCACAAAATAAAGAAAACTCCATGTTAACCCATTTTTACTATAATCAAATGGGGAATGGGCTAGTGAGGCAGCCAAATGGTTCAAAAGTGATAAAGCTTCACTGCAGTTGGAAATGACTGATTTCCAAGAAGATTTCGCTTTGAAAGAAAATATGACTAACACTGATTTCCACAAAGAAAATATGTGCAACATGAGAAGTACCCCGAAATAAGGAAAGTGTGTACTCGATTATGCACAATGTTTGGTTCAACATATACATGTGAATCAACGTTTTCGAAGATGAACTTTATAAAAAAACAAGTTTTGGTCTCGGCTAACGGACGAACATCTGCTAAATATGCTTCAAATAACAAGTACAAAATTTACTCCAGATTTTACGAAACTTATTGTAGAAGAGGTGTCATTTTTCTCATTAATATATGTATACATAAATGTATTTATAATTATAGTCTGTAATAATTAAAAAAAGAAATGTTACATACTATTTATTTGACAATTTATTAATTTTATTCAAATTTCATGCATCCTGACCGCGATGAGTTACATTTTTTCTAATACGGACCCCTGGTGTAGTGCATGGTTAATTATTTTCCGATGTACTTGATAGTCGCGATTTAATTCAGTCACGTCAACGTCCTTCAGGAAGACGTGATCGGAAAGTTGCAGACTCGGTTGCTGGGATTCCGTCGCTCAATTTCTGCACCCTAGGTCATGGATGTATGGAATACTTTTATCCATATAGGTCGAACACATTTATGGGGATATTACTTTTCACCAAGCGTTTTTAACGCCTGCTCACGCAGTCTCAGTTCATACTTTTATTTTTAAGAGAACTTTGTTTGCACAATTCTTTCCGAGTTTTTGAATTGTTTTTTCGGATTGTTCTTTTTTTCCAGCAACGGTGGCCCCAGAGGAAAGATTTTTCTCCACTGAAAGAAATGTAGCGACAAAGTTGGAAGGTGCTGCCATCTGGCGTTCTCTGCCGCGAGAACTTGCCACTCAGCGGGTTTGTTGCGCACTGTATCAATATAAAAAAGGCGAACTAAAACGAAAGAAATCGCATTTCACCTTCTGCTACTTTCTGGAATCGTCTTCGGAGTAGCTTGCCTAAGGCTAAAAGTGCATTCTTCACGAATACCGTATCCATGCTTCTAGACCTTTCTATATCGAATTTTTGCCGCTGTACATTATTAATCCATGGCTGTGCTCTACGGATTCAAGCTAAAATCGAATTTGTTCTTTCATGAGTAATAATAGGATTTAGGACGATCGTTTTTTTTAAATCGCTTAGTGATATTTCGTGATCATTTTAAGTTACACTTAAATTCGGTAGAATAATTTAAATGTGAAAACACCTATATTCATTTTTAGTTAGGTAAGGAAATTTTAATTAATTAACATTTGAATAGTATTGCAACATAATGAAATTATTGCTGATAATGCTATAATCATCATAATTCCAGTGTTATGTTAGTTAAAAATACATGTGTGTTATTTTTAAACGAAAGTGATGCGAAACAAAATTTTTGCGATAAAAATTTGCTTAATTTCTTCCGTTTCATTAACTACTGTCTCATTGCAGTTGAATTTTTATGCCAAGATAGTATCTAACGAATAGAAATAAGTTTCAAAGTATTTTCCTTTCGATTCTGTTTATTAGCAACTTTTCAGCTGTGAGTTGGAAACATTAGATAATTAAGGTCGTGTTAAAATTTATACCGAATATCTTTACAGCACCAACTGCTTGGAATATTTTGTTTAAATTTTCTCAGGAATGAATGAGTAAATGTGGAAAAATGTATATACCATCATAAGAATATTTTTCGCTATACCTATCTTTCCTAAACCTTTATGTATACGCAACTTAAAGTTTTAAATAATCATGTTATTGCCGTTTATCATTTCTATACCATATGTCGCTCCTTGCCAATGAATGGAATGAACCAATACTATTCCAAACACTTCACTGTATTTTCCTTTACTCGGTGGTATCCCATCTTAAAAAAATCACAAAAATAATACTATAATGATATTACTTTTCCAATTCTCAGATCAAAAACGTAAGCGTATATGTAAATTTTTCTTGAAAAAATCTATGAAGATCGTCCACAAGCTTTGTCGATGCGAAGGTGGTTAATGCAATTACGATCGTCTTAGTAAATTCAGAGCTCGTTAGTGAGTGGGTTGGCCCCTTATATCGAAAGATAAGGATCTCCTGGGAGAAAGCCCTCTTTCGAGACACGCGGCACTTTATTGAGGAGAAGAAAAGTTCTCTCCCACAATGGGTGTACGAAGTGATTGAGTGAAGCGGATCAAAGTTGTCCCAGAATCTGCGAGAGAGGACTTCCGAACGCATTTATGTTTGGTGTTATGACTGAATAGACTTGGGAAACTTGGTGATGAGTTGAGTGAGGAGGTGATCTTTCCCGGCGAAGGGTCGAAGGTAATTATGGAGGTATTTTCAAAGTTTCTCACGGATAAGATGGCGTAAGAGGACCCCCCGCAACCGCGGATTAAAGACTACTTCTCTTAATCGATAACGATTTTGATGGTCGCAAATACGAGAACTTTCATCGCATAAATTAAGTTCTTAATTAATGAGTTTGTTTAATTGGTTGGTCGATTATTCATGATTACGTTAATAAAATTGTGCTATGTACGTAGGTCACTCTGTTTTCGCTACGTCGGAAGTGTTTCTGCTAAATTATTGGCGAGTATTTTTTTCGCCGATATAATCGTTTTGGAGGGACAATTTAATACGTTGTACTAGTATATTTAGGACTTTGGAAAATTTAAAGGAAATCTCCATTTAATTTTTTTTTAATAATTCACATAAATAATTGATTGTTGAAAAAAGACCGCGTTAAATTTTGCGCAAATGCAGTTTTGATGTGGGCACGTGTAGATATAAATTTAAGAATATGTTTATTCCAATTTTTAAAATGATAAATATTAAAATATTGAATGAAAACTTATTTTTATTGATATCTTTTCTCACAAAAAAGAAAAAGTCAATAGAAATTTGAGATCATTCGCTTTTCTGTCCAAGTGAGTGAATAGTTTCAATTTGGTTTATGAACCTGAATGATGTCTATTGATACATATTACTTCTCACATAGACTGGTTCTGTCAAAAGGTGCGGTATCGTTAATCTTTTACTCTTCATTCATTTGAAACAACGAGAAATAGAGAAGTAAATTCTTATTACTTTCTTTTGCAAATAGAATAGTTTTCATTGCAAACCTCGGGTAAATCTCAATGTTTGTAGGCAAGTAGAAAAGAAACCTTAATTTATTTGCGATCGGCCAAATTGTATTGCTAGAAATTCAGGAAACATGAAGGCGTTTCTACCAACGATTCTTACCTCCTGTTTAGGATGGAAAAGCAAGTCAATTACAATGCAAGAAAAAAAATGTGCTATACTCAGCTATATAGGTATAAAAATATAAAACATAAATTACATGGAATGACGATCAAGCATTTAAAATAAGCAATTCTATGGAATAAATTCGCGGAAAACCACACGGCTCGTTAAAAAATTTCTAGTTTACTCGAACGCGTATTTTGTTTATATTTTCAATTTCTCAGAAAATTTAATTCAAGAATGTCAGTCGTCAGTGAGATCTCTGAATTGTCCTATTCCTTACATTTTTTTGTGTCAACCTAAAAATAAAAAGTTTTAAAATAACATATCTAGCGTATAATTAGCTGAAGCGGCAGAGGAAAAATGATACTAGTCAATGGACAAATCCAAACAAATGGGATTGTGGTATAAAAGGAGACAACTCGGTATTCTGCAAGAGAGTATAAGGGAAAGGAAAATAGGAAGGGATTAAAGAGATAACTAGCCAAAAGGCTTTGATCGAATCTAGGAAATTTCTCCTCCCATTTGCCTCTTAGAGAGATGAAAAGGGTGGAGCGAGCAAGAGAGAGAGAGAGAGAGGAAAAGAGAGGGAGGGAGGGAGATGGAGAGGGGTGGAGAGAAGAGGGAGAGAGAATCGGCGGAAGATTAGGGGAGAAAATGAGAAAGAATCGGAGGGGAATGAGATTTCTCCCACTTATGGAACGAGGCTGGAATCTGTTCGTAGAAAGCAGGGAGAAAGGGGAGGGAAAGAGATAAGTGGAGTGAAAGGGGGTTTTACTTAAAGAGTGAATCCCTCAGGGAGATCAGATTGCGAGAATGAATGATCCAGAGACCGAAAGAGGAAGAGGGAGAGAGGGGGGAGGAGGTGCATGGGATGGTGTAGGAGAAAGAGGAGGATAAAAGGGAGAATAAAGTGGTCATCCGGAAGGATAGGAGGGAGGAGATAGAGGGAGTGGAGTGAAGGAGATTGACTGCAGTTACGGTCGAGTGCGCGATAGGGCGACCATAAATTTCTTTCCGCTCCCGAGATAAAAATCCTTTGATTAACAGGCGCACCTAAAACTCGTCCTTGGAAGTTCGTCTTCCACATAGGTATGTGTTTAATGTAGTAGTCTTCTGCGTCAGATTTTGGAGTATGCATCTCTGAATGATGAAGCGCGCGAAAGAGACGTAGATCCAGTCCGCGGGAGAGAGTTTTTTGTTTGGATTTTCGTTTGATTTATCGGATGAGATTGATTTCGCACCCTTACGAAAGGGCAGGATTTTGTGTGAATGGTTATGAAAGGATTTTGAGATAAAGTTCCTCTCTAAATTTGAAAAGTTGAAGGCTAAAAAAATAATGAGGCAATTTTTCGATGGCTATATTTTACTTTATTGTTAATATTTGCATTTATTGTGAACTTAATGGTAATGAAGCAAATTTGTATGAGAAGCCTCATCTGAATCCACGTTAATAGCCAACTTAAAAATTTCAAATGAAATTACGTAAAGTAATTGCTGCAAATAAGTTCTAACCATCATTTAGCGTGATATTTTTATGAGAAGTTTAGGTTAGAGTATTTTTCGTTGTAAAAATTATATTTCGTCGAATTTGCATAGAAAGAACATCGTTTATTTTAATGGGCGTACTTTGAAAATAGTGCTAGAATCGCTCATTTTGTTTGGGTAATAAGGGCCATACGAAATAATATATAAATATGATAAATAATTGTTAGCTTTAATATGATACCATTTTAGGCGAAACAGAAATATAGTTGTAATGATGGTACGTGAAAATCGACTCAATTTGAGGTGGACTGTCTATCAGTAGATGTCATTCAGGTGCTATGAGACATTCAACTTCGGGAGTTATCCAGTCAATTTTTGTTAATCATATGGTTAAGACGGTATATGGGTGGGAATTAGACCGCGCTAAGGACAGATGGGTGACCACCAATGGCTCTCGCTCATCAATTTTATTATATGCATATTCGTACGAACTTATAAAAATGTATACACACTTTGAATGTTGATAAAACATGTTAAAATGTAGATATTAAAGTTACGGTTATATTTTAATTTGCGAGAACACTACTAAAAGGCGTTAGTGTAAATATCACAGGATCACACGAATTACCTTATGGGTAGTCACTACAGATCAAAATGGCGTACATTTGTTTAATATTTGAGCAACGTTGGTGGGTTATGAAGTGTTATTGGAAAACGGATTATGTGAAAGAGGTATAAAGATATCGGAAACATGAATTTGAAGCTGAACCACTTATATGTTTTACCATTTCAAAGTTATATGATAAGTTTGAGGCGGACGGTACAGTAAATGATGTGTGCAAGGGAGGTTTTGGTAGACCTCATATATCAGCCTACGGATCAAGTGCTGCGAATGATTTGCAGGTTTTCCCGCGATCAGCTAGGCAGTGTAAACTCGAGACCAACGTCTGCAAACAATGTACACCAATTGAGGCCGCCAAGTGGAAAACGTAAATAGTAAGAGAGTTGCATGATGTGGCTGAAGAGTGGTTTGTCCACATATGCGATAGAAATGAATTTTTAATTTTACTTGTGGGGCACTCTCAAGAAAACCAACTATACCGAAAGTGTCGAGGCATGAGATCGGATTGGCTTGTTACTGCTGTTTCATCACCAGCATTTGTACAAGCGTGTCACTCTGTGCGCGTCGTTTTTGATGGTAGACGTTTCGAAAATTTGCGTCCCAAAACTTAGTGCTGTAATAGTGTGCCATCATCAATATGCTTTATAGGTGAGTCAAGTGTGTATTCATTTTTAGGAAAAGTCCTGTATTTACCTTAAGCGAAGTCGATTTAAAGTCGTTGAATTTGTTCGTGAGAAAAGTTCCTCGTCTGAGCGTCAGCTCACGGCCTCCGATCGAAGGTCACGGAAAGGTCATATCGAAAGTGAAAATTGTAAGGGCGGGGAAAAAAATATTTGCGCTCGAAGGCGCGTATGGACAGGCATGCCTGTGTGTTTTGAGAAAGCGCGAGTGCCACGTCGTGATTGGCCGAGAGGTGGCGTTTACAGAAGGCGATGTAAGCGGATAGCGGATGAGAGGAGTCGGAGAGATGTATTTGCCAGAGAGAAAGAGAGAGAGATAGAGAAAGCATTGCGGAGGACAAAGCAAACAGATGAGAGGAGTGATACCGCACAAACACGCGGCATTTTTTTCGCGTGGACTGCGTGTGTGGATTAGAGGCTATTCGCTAAAACCAACAATAAAATAACATTCTGCGAGAAAAGGCCTCTGTGTGAATCCTCCTCGAATTTAGTCGAAAAATATTTCTATAAACGCGCAGATTCTTTCACTCTCTTTCTCTGCTATCTTCCTCTCTCTTCCATATATTTTCTTCGGCAAAAATAGCCCTACATGACATCCTTTATATCGTAGAGCCAAAGCCGATTTTATTTTCATTCGTTTGCTAAATGGATTAAAGTTAAATATTCGAAAGTTCCCTTTCAGAGGAATACAGGTTCTCTCCTATAAATTATTATTGTTTTCGCAACGTTTGCTCAGTTCCTTTATCTCACGGAACGCAATCCAATCACATACATATACCTGTATACATAAAATGTATGCAGCTCTATTACGAGAATCTAATGATCGGAAGGCAACTATATTTCCTGCCTCACTGTTTTGAATGCACCAGTAAAATAGCCATTAGTAGCTCGTGGAGTAAAATTAACGCTAATAATTCATCGGGGACACCAGAATGAATGTGACGGCGATAACTGCAGAATAGCCAGCAGTTTAAGATTTGCAGGTTTTTCAAGGTGAAAATGTTTTTTTTTATCACTTTCGACTATTCTCGTACTTAAAAGTATATGTATTGTAATAGACCAGATTTTCTATGAAATTGTTGACTTGATATAAAAATAGCAGATATTTGATTATAAAGGCAGAAAAGAGAGAAAAACCCTAATTACAACCGAGAATCAAGCACGGGTCTGGATTGATGGCTACGTGGCGGAGAATCTGCCCGTTTAAGTCGAAGACCTGTATTCGATTTCCGATCGAGATCCGAAATTTCTTCTCTTCTTTCTATTAATCTACAACTAGGTCCATTTGAAACAGTCAGTCTGTAATTTCAAATTAACTGCGCACTTTCTACCGTTATACTCCACCAAGTAATGTACCCGATGGAGTTAATCGAGGACGCGAAAATCATAATCCTCCATAGAACGCTTTTCTCGCGATTAACAAATTAATATATTTTTCCTCATAACACTAGGAATAAGATTGAATGGGAAAGAAACACCGATGGTTTCGTGGCCATTTAAGACTCCTCATGCGAGACAAGAGGGGAATTTCAATCGAACGAAGTCTCTCGAGCGGGCGGGCGGCGGGAATTTCATTCCCTTTGTTCGGATACTACGTTCGATTGAAGATATTAGTCCCGAAATCGGCGCTCCATTGGGGAGGTACGTCAGTCTCAAGTGCCTGCCAAAAGGGAGGAGCGAGGGTGCGGAAGGGGTGGAGGGAGGGAGGGAGAAGGGAACGATGAGGGAGGGAGGGAGAAGGGAAGGATGAGGAAGGGGAGGTGAGAGGGGCACCAGTGAGGAGAGGACGGAGTGGGAGAAGAGAGGAATTTAGAACAAAGGAACGGACTGGGGAAAAAGAAGTTTGGAATTTAAAGGAAACTTAACTTAGCCAGAAATCCTAGGAAAATAATTAGAAATTTTAACCCTCTTGATGGCAGGCGTAATGATTCCTACCGTGCTAAAAACGTCATGCTACTGTTACCTTGCTTGTTATGGTTAAGCAAGCTTTATTGGTCAAAATTTTGACTCAACGAAATGGATTTAATTCCTTACATCCAAAATGGATCGAGGAGGAAAGCTTTTAATCGGAAATGAACCTATGTTGCATTTACATTTATGAAAATTCAAATATTTAAAAAAATTATATCTGATATGTTATTTTTATATAGACTGCGGTTTATTTGAACCTCTACATTAAGTTCTACTTTCTTGTTGGCCCAAAGTTAAATTTGTAATTATTTGTGATATTCAAAAGTTATCTCATGATTCGAGAAAACTTATGCTGATGTATGTGATACCGATAAATCTCCACTACAGAGATATTCACTAAGGGAGATTTCGTTTTCACTGTCGATCTTACAATACCTCACATGAGAAGCACTTATAATGCTACTGTATTGATTTATAACTGGGCTCGATGAAATTGTGTATGTTAATTCAATATCACTATCCTAGTCCGCAGACGAATTACATTAAATGATTTTCATGTCATCAGTCAGCAATACGCGCTTCTTCCAACTTATGCCTGTCCACTTCACTATGTTGTCTATCACATACAAATCGAGGTTTGGTAAAAATATTGATGAATTAAAGAGAAAAACGCTCGCAACAGAGACATCTGTGTCCGGGTTAAAAGTGGAAACTCTTTGCTATCGAACGCATCTCTCGGTAATGATATTTGGCCGGAAAATATTAACTACGTGCAAGAGTCAAGTTTGCCTCTGCCCATCCGCTCAAATGGCTCTTCGTATCCAAAGAGTTAATAAGTTGCGACACAAGATTCAGCATTTCTATATGCTTTAAGGTTTATTATAATTTTTTCAGATCGATTACTTTGATAGTACAGTTGAATTTATACGATTATACTATTTATTTAAATACATGTTTATCAATATAGGCATTTTTAGGATGGTTTCCATAGGAAACATAGCCTTATGAAATGACCGTGTCTGTAAGTGGGGGTGTTCCACTAACAACTTCTGCATCAGTGGACCGATTTACATGAAACTTGGTATGAGGCTCGTGCTGCCAGGCCCCACCTCCTGGCTGTATTATATTTAGCGAAGATTTTAGTCCCGGGTTTGATTCCAGGAACGTTTTTTCTCTATTTGTTTTACATAGGAAGTCTCAAACCCACCGTGCAGAGATGTTTTTTTTAATACATTGAAATATCTTAAAATTGTGATATCGGAGCGGGGTTTATACTGTTCTAAAGGGAAAAGAATGTAGATTATAATTCTTATCACCGAATTTTGATAATTGATCCTATGTTCTTGAATTTCCATTAAAACAGTATTTTTGCGTTTTAAATCCCATTTTATCGGATTGTTACCATGGAGACGATCATTACCAAACTTCGCTTGAGCATAGACGAGTGAACAAATGGGTTATTTTCTTTTCCGCTCGACTACTCTTCAGCAATGGACAGTTGATCCATACATATTAGCGTATAAACAGTAACATTTATTAAATTCGTTTATTTAAAAAAATACATGCAATATATGTCAGAAAGAGATGTTGACTTTGTTTTTAGTATTTTAAACCTGATAACGCTCTATTAATTTGTTTTCCAATATTTCTCTATCATTGGTAAACTATAAATTACATGTGATATTTATGGTATGAGAATTCCTTGGAATGACTAACACATACTGAAACATTTCCTGTCAATATAAGTAATCAATTCGGGACTTCAACTTTGGGAAACCAGCCTGCATTAGTCCTGGTTTGGACTTCTTGTTGTATATCGGAGATAGCAAAGATTCTATAAATTTCAAATAGATTACTAATACCTTGACTTTAAATGGATTTATATGCTTAAACTAAAATAAATAAATTTCAGTAATCAGCGGCCATCATATTAAGATTTCGAAACAATCATGCACGCAGAAGACATGAGACATTTTTAAGCGCAAGTCAATTAAGTCACCGGAAGTCTGAGCTCACACATGTGGTTACCGTGAAGAACGATTCAGGCACATTCATCGAACAGTTCTTTTATGCTATGTTCCAAATTTATCTGCAACCGCTATTCACATATCGCTCGAAGCATTTCATTTCTTCGGCGTATGCTTCTTTCAAAGCTCGCTAGCAGACATTTTTGGACTTTCTCTACTCCGGCTTCCCTTTTCATTCATGTAAATATCGCAGCACTTCGTCGAATTCCCTTGTTCTTTTGTCCGTCTTGCTTCCTCTCTGGGGTCCGCTCTAACAACTCTTTTCCAGCCCAATTCCCTATCGCCTTTTCCTCGTTTCCGAAAACTTCTCCTTTTCTTCGACGCTTTCACCCTTGCCGTCAATCCTCGCGTTCTTCAAACCCAATTTCTCGCAAACCTCGGCTTCTTTCTTCTGAAAACATTCGCCCGGGAACCAATTTACGGATCAATATTAAGTCACTTGCACAGAAATGTTTTTGTAAGTTTCGCTTTGCCTCATTTCCCGGAATTCGTTTCTTTGCAGAATTCCTTGTAATTTTCATTGTAATTCCAAACTATAGTCCAATTATATTTTGATGCCGTCCATTATTAAACGGAAGAAGAGACTCTAATCTCTATCTGAATCTAATAAAAACGTTTTTCTGTCTATCTATCATATATGAACATATAGACTAAGATCATTCTTTAAATCTTTTTAGCCTTTTTATTCACTCGGCTTCTTCTTCTTACAGTTTTCTTCTAATCGAGTTATTTTTCTGCTTAACGTATTCATTTCTTAAGATATTTTAGATATTTCAGATTCGTATTGACACGCATATATTTTTACTTTCTCCATATAGGAAGTATAGAGAAAGTATTGTTTTCATGAAAAAAATCGAATTCGAGATTTCAACGGAAATATATGTTTTAAGGTCCCCTGTACACGTTTTGACTATTTTATCGATGTCTGTGACCGGCATTTTGTGGGTGCTCTAATTTAAAAACTACTAATCAGATTATCGACAAATTTTATATTTGACATTTTTGATAAAGGGAAAAGAACCGATTAGTTTTTGGTAAAAATCGGCCAACCGGTAGTGGGTGTTTACTATTGTCACTTATCGGTTTTTTTAAAATATTCCTCTAATATTTGATAAATGTAAAAAAGTACCTACTGGAATAAAAGTTGTAGAATATTAAATTATATACAATGTCTGTTTGAAACATATTCCCATTTAATGCAATGTTTCAAAGATATTTAATAAGTAAATTTTGTAGTTGCCACCATCACACCACCTACCGGCGTCTATTGTAAATACATTACGCTCCTTTTTATTACTTTCTCCATAAAGTATACAGAAAAGTATTGTTTTCATGAAAAAAATCGATTTCGAGATAAATATTTAGAAAATTCCCTTGCTTTATTAGCAAGCATCTGCCACGGAAGCCTATTTTGTGTTGGATGCTCTTAAGTGGTTTTATCTGCAAGTTATTCGCAGTGTTTTATTCCTCTTCTCACTCTTTGTTTTGTTTGATCGTTTTCATTCATGCATAACAAATATTACTTTATTTTTACTTTCTCTATTCGTAGTATTGTTTTCATGAAAAAAAAATCGATTTCGAGATTTCAACGGAAATACACGTTTTAGGTCCCTGAACACGTTTTGACGATTTTCTCGATGATGTGTGCGTGTGTTGTGTGACAGTTTTTTGTGGGTGCTTTAACTCAAAAGATATTAATCATGTCAATGCGTAATTTTATATTTAATATTTTTATGACAGTCGCAAGAACTGATTAGTTTTTGGTAAAGATCGGTTATCCGGAAGTGGGTGTTTACTCTTGTCACTTATCCGTTTTTTTGAAATATTTGCTTTGATATTTGATTATTGTAAAAAATAATGGAATAAATGCTGTAGGAAAGTTATTTTCTACAACATTTGTTTGAAATATTTCACCATTTTGTGTTGTTTAACAGATATTTTAAAAACTAATGTTTTAGCTGCCACAACCTACTGGCGACGATTGTTTAGAATTTACAAATATTTACGTTTTAGTAACGCTCCTTTCTATTTTTTAATTGTTGGAAATTCCTGCCTACATCCAATATGAGAAGGCTACGGCATGTCTATTTCTGTTCTTTGTAAAGTTTTTTAATTTTTCTCGCAGTTCCTTAAAATATTCATTATCATTTAACCTATTTGGAATTTTTAGAAATATTACAGGTATGGAGAAAGTGGTGGCCACATCAGAATTTTTTTGTATGCCCTGACTTTCCAAGTTCTCTCTTCTTGTTCATAATGTCCTGCACTATTGTAATTTAAGTTTCGTTTAAGATAGTGTAGAACGATTTCCCATGACCTGTTATTGGAAACTTTGGTAAGAAATTTAAATGCGCCAAACTTGTTCATTTGCAAATACATACAAAAAATTATACAAGACGAGAGAGATCTTCTAACGCTGTATGACAAGGTGGTAGAGAAAGTTATTAAGAAATTAGTTTAATGGAAAACTCAATGTTTTTATTATTATTCAATCTGCTGACCTGTTGCAATTAATTGCAGTTTTTTAGGTTTAACTTTATATTATAAATTACTACCTGGAAGAATAAAGATAAAAAATTGACGTAGTGTAAAAAAATATATACTATCCCATCTTTAAAGATCAGGACTTTAAATGACACATTTGGGCCAATGGCATAACTGGAAAATATGACTCTCTCTCTCTCTCAAGAGTAATTGTGTCTATTAGATAATTTAGTTATTCAGCTACTATGTTTTATCCTATTCTCTCTTTTCTGGTTTACCACCAATATCCTTTCCGGGATCCGCAGATGCATAAATATTAAATGATCATATCATTCTTTGAATTAGAGGCACGATATCCGTACATTTGTCATCTATGATAAGTATGCTTATTAGCCGTTTCAAAAATATATTCATATGGTGGCAACATTTTTTTGTTAAATTACAACTAAAATTTTATTTATCTAAGTTTGTTTAAAGAATCCAATTTTACTGAAAGTACCATTGATTGTTTTTTAAATACAACTAAAAGTGATTTAATACAAAATTAAACAAATTATAACTATTCTCAATTAAATCTTTACAAAGTTAATTGAATTTAAAATATTATTTGTTTCATTTTCAGGTACGCTGGCGCATTTCTAAGTGTGAGTCATAAATGCTGGTATGTAATTTTTTTGTAATTGTAGCATAATTATTATAAAGCATTTAAAATATATGCATAAAATCATGCAGTTTATTTCATCAAGAGGCTATATAATATTATATTGATGAAATGTGTAAAAAGCCTTAATAAGTTTTGCAGTTACTTTCACATTTTCTGTTATACATTCAATCATATTCGGAGAATATAAATAATTTCATAATATGTAAGAGTAGTTTTTATCAGAAATATTTGACACTGTTTGATTAACTTCCGTAAAAGTGTATGACTACTTGCTTATTTTTGCCTGTGTCGCAGAAAAGTTAGGATTATGTTTTTTAAAATTTCCTATGCATAAATCGTGTGATTTTTATCGAGTGTTACAGGACATAAAAGAGTTTACTGGGGGCAGAGCGAATCTCTCTTCGGGCACTCTTCCATTTAATCTATCTTTTCGCATTAAATGGAGCGGGAGATTAAAAATAACTATTCGTGAGAAAGCATTAGCGCCCGATTTATTCCGATGATGCAGAACACGCTCGATTTCTCTCGCTTTGTGGAAAGGATCGAGGTTTCGCTCGTCCATTTTTTCCTCCCTTCTAATATCGCTTTTCTGCTCTCGCCGCATTATTAAGATAGCTTCTCTCTTCTCTTTCCCAAAATAAATGGACGCCGGAGATCCTTTAAAAGCTACGCGGAGCTCTATTAATTTTTTCCCCGCTCTCATGATTGATACGGCCTCATTTATTAAGCTTTCACTACGCTGTTTGTATTTATGATACCGTTTGCCATTCCTCGCCGGAAATGGTTGTTACGCCACAAAGAGAGGCCGCCATGACCTCGTTAAGTCGTCTTAGTGGAAATTGCACCGCGGAATTATTCCAACCGAAGCTTCGTTTCATCTCGCCACATATATGTTTTGTCTGTTTTTGCTGCAACAAAGAATGTCTTACAAAGAAAAATAATGGAATTTCTACGTCTCGAGCGTTTTTTAAGATGCATGCTGTTGTCATGCTATAATTAGAAATATTGCATATCTTTAAAATCATACTTGTCATGAATAGTTTATGATGAACAGTATTTTGGAAACGGAATTACTTCCGTGATTGAAGCTTTCAGAAGAAGTTTTCCGGTTAGTGTTCGTTTAAAATCTTACAGATAACTTGTTTAGTCGTCACAAACGTAACACAGAAATTTACATAGACATGATCTAGTTGTTTAAATTAAAGCTATTTAATCCTTCTTTGTGAAATTTTTGTCGATAAATTTGCTTTATTAAAGAGAGTGAGTGAAAGTGGGTGAGTATAAAGAAATTGCAACTAGAATGAAGTATACTCGAGTTATGAATCTCCTTTTGTCATGATGCGATGCTTGTCTCATACTGTATACAGTGCATTAAGATATTCTACCCTCAATCAATTTTCAGTCACTAAAGATTGCCTTTTTCGAATCGTGTTTTTATTCTTTAGTTATTTACTTGAACCGAGTATAATGTTTTTCTACATTAGCTAGTATTATCTCGTTCAAGTAATTGAAATAGTTTGAGTGGTATATCTAATTTTTCTATTAAAGTCTTCTATTATTAAACGTGATGTTACAAGTTGTCCGCCCAGCTAGGTGACAACCTGAACAGATACGCAAAATAAGCACCCAGTCGTATAGTTTCACAGAAAACTAACAGAAAATAACACCTAAATTGAACCGTTAAAAGATTTACTGACATATGTTCACATAAAAAAATACAGAAAACATAAAGGCCTAGATTTTCGTTGGCTCATGGCAGCCCTTCACGGCTACTGCAGCGGTCCCGTGGTCCACGAATTCGCCACCATACATCGACCTACCAAGCGTTCCGCTGCTTCCCCCACACCTGGGCGATCAATAACATAATACACAGCGAATGCTCTAATGTTAGCCTATTATTCACAATCTTAGTTTTAAAGAGGCCCACGTGGGAAAAGACAGGCTCAAATATCAGGTATCATGTAAACTGTCCTGAATCTCAATTCCTTTTCTTAAATAATGAATACTTCCTCCAGTCTGTTTTCTATTCAAGTGGCTATATTTTGTAGAAGCTCCCTCGTACAACGCTGATTCGTTATAACGCCCTTTGTTTTCGGACCAACTTTTACTTTCTCCATACGTTTTTGTGGGCGCTCTTTCTCAAGAACTAATTACAGGATCATCGCCAAATTTCACATTTAACGTTTTAATTATAGGGAAAAGAGCTGATTAGTTATTGATTATATCGGTCTACCGAAAGTGGAGGTTCATTAATGTAAATATTTGTTATTACACATGCTGTAGAGAGTATTATTTTCTGCAACTTTGGTTTGAAACAATTTTTTGTTTACATATCTCACGAAATTGGACACCTATTGGTGCTATTGGGCGCTGATTATAACGGGAGGGTGTGTGCAATCTGTTACAGTGTGGGAGAATGACAAAAAATCTGCGACGTTTATTATATTGCTGAATTTCTATTATGTAGCAGATCTGCTACATTTCGCATATAGGATTAGTTATTTACAGCACTGTTTTCGAGTACCAGAGAGAAGAGCGGCTATACTAATATTTTGAAAATAGGTAATATATTACGATTTTAGGAACGCATCTCCATAAATCTAATATATAAAATTGAATGTCTGTTTGTCTGTCCGTTCCCTATACATTCCCAAACCCTTTGACCTATCGGGACCAAACTTTGCAAAGTGACTTCCTATGACCCTACGGGTAACATAGGGTATCCGGGAAACCCGACAACCACCCCGCACAGACAAAGAGACGGATATACAGCGGGTCCTCATATATCGATTTGTTTTCTTTATGGCGGTGTAGCCCCCGCACAGACAGACAGACAGACGGATATACAGCGTATATCGATTTGTTTTCTTTAACTTATGCGAATTAAAAGAATAAACAATATGAATTAATCATAATGTCCTAGTTTGATTTTTAAATTTTCAGAAATCGCGAAGTTTCTATAAACTGTTATTTGTAGCCTGAGCAACGCCGGGTACTTAAAGCTAGTACTATACTAAAATGACCCCGCATAACGCTGATTCAGTTAGCACTCTCGTTTTCAGGAAAGAATCTCCAGCGTAAAATGGGGCATGACTGTACTTTTGTTTCTCCATTGCTAATATCCTTCAAATAGATTTTTTTAACGTAAGTACTATAAATTCCGCCGTACGTCTCAATACGAGGAGTGATTGGTAATCAGCAGGACTGAATTCTTATCTCCAGAGCAAGGTTGGATACTGGTTTACTGTAAACCGTAAGATTTCACTACATGTCTCGTGCATTATAAGTTCAGTAGACGCCTGATATATTCACGCCATTTTCTGTCAAAGGCTAATAAAGAGAAGTTGTGTTTAACGTAATCATCATAGAACTACGGTGACATTTCGTGTCCGTGTGGGTAGTACAGGGGCAGAAACGTTTGAAATTATAAAAAGTGCATCCAACGGGGATCGTTTTTCTCGAATTTGAGAGATGAGGGGCATAAAAGATTTCCTGAGAGATGTGAATCAATCGATGATGAACCCAGTAGTAGTCGACCGCCCACATCTGCGATCTGAATATCAAATCGATGAATTGATAAAAAAATACCCGTCGTATAAATTTGAGAAAAATATTCGCTACTGAGAGCATTAGTTATGGAGTGGTTTAAGGCCCGTGGTGATTTAGGCTACAGGAATATGGCAGCTAAATGGATATAAAAAATCTTTAATGATTTAATGACGAGGAAAAGCAAATAGAGCGGGATTTTACATTAGTTTTAAGCTTAGGTCTAAGTTGTTTGCGACCATAATATTAACTATACCTACACTACCAAAATCTTTATAAAGGCCTTCGCCGCCTAGCACAGTGCAAAATTTGCCCATCTGTGAGTTCCTTAGGTGTATGTGTGTGTGTATGAGCCCCTGTAAGCAAAACATATCAAACTACTCTCGGTTGCCCCAGAAATAAATATCACCAAAGGAAAACAAAATCTTCCCGGAAACCGGCCAACGAAATATTTTTCCCCTGATATGTACACCACCAAACTGGCTTTGATACATACTACAAGTTTTATGTCACCCAATTACACATTCGCAGCCCCTTAAACGTAAACCGCCGAAGTTACACTAACGGCCCCCTGATTTTATGCCACCCAACTTACAACCAGGTGCCGCAGTAACGCATACCATAAAATCCGTCACAAACTACCCCTTAACCTTCATCATTCATCATCAGGCTGCTGTCCGAAGACAGGTTTTAGCTTAATCGCTGCCTCCATCTCTCTCTCTCTCCCTCCCTAGAAGCCTCTTTTATGCTTCTATAAGTACTATATTCCTGCTTTATATTATTTAATATTCCTATTCTTTTTTCCCTCTTCCTCTTCTTCCGCTAATTTTGCCTTCTAAGATCGTCCTTTGTAAACACTGTCAACTCAATATGTGCCCTATCCAATTTGCTTTTCTTTTTCTGGTTGTTTTTATTAGCATCCTTTCTTCTCCCACCATTTCTAATACTTCTTCGTTTCTCTTCCTCTCTGTCCATTTCACTTTCATCACCCTCCTCCATATCTCAAAACTTTCTAAATATTTTTCCTCCTTTCTCCTTACCATCCACGTCTCTGTGCCATAAAGAGCTATACTCCATATGTAGCATTTCGCTAATTTCTTCCTTGTTTCTAAACCTTAAGCTTATGCCACCCAATTTACACTACTTTGCCCCTTACCATGCGAACAATGGTTGTCTCTAAACTATGTATCAAGGGATGGTCAAACCGCGGTTCACGAGACACATGCGAATTGTGTGGAATTGTGCCGCAAAAGACATGCATCATGTTTTCTTTTGGTAAAAAACGGTTCACGGTGTACAAGAATTCAAGGAGTAAACGGCGAGTACCACAGTCAAATCCCGATTTAGTGCCACCGTTTATCCATCTCTGACGTTGTCTTTTAAGCGGGTGTGGCGGTAAATCGAGGTAATATATGCTTAGTCTATGTAAATTATAGAATGAAAGTTCTGTTCACACCAATTCATAGACGATATGCGGGGGTGCCACTACATAAGGGGCGATAGATCGGGATTTTACTTTATTTCAATATGCTGAGTGGTCCGCTATTCACATAAATCAAGAAAAAAGTCCTAATCCTGTTGAACACGGTTGGATCTTGCACCAAGACGACGCACATGCGCATCGCTTTCAGGTTTGTCAACTAATCATTGAGGAATTTAGTTTATTCACCATATTTAACAAAACCAGTATCTTGCGATTTATTTCCTGAAAGTCTTAACAGGAATGGTCGAAATGACGTCATATGAGCTAAACAATGATATACACAACAAACTCTCACACAATGGTTTTTCACGATTTCGATTTGAAGGGCAGTAAGCAAATTTTATGATAGTAAGTTTTTAAAATCAAGTTTTTTTCTTAGTACCGTTACTTTCCTATCACCCCCTATATTTCTCTTGTATTCTAATTATCCACTACTTCTTTAAACTCATTTTTATCATTAAGGATAAAATTGGTAAATTCGAGTGTATTGTTCCGTTACCAGAGGAATAAGCAAGTCTTGGTTAATTAATTTTTTCCATTATATTATTTTGGTGTTAATATATGTACAAAAACGGAATGAGAAGGTGATTTGAAAAGAGAAGGGATGGATCTTTGTGTTACGAAAAGCATAAATTGATCCTTAAACAGTACTGTTGCAAAAACTGGTAAATGAGAAGTCGATATTGGTTAATATCATGAATTGATGTTCGTTTGATGATGGAAGATGAGAAAGAGACATTTCTTTAAAATTTAAATAAAATCATTTATGTTCCATTACAAGAATAGTTTCAATAGATGTTATAATTACATTCAAACCCCGATATAGCGCCCCCTATATACAAGTTGTATATGAAATTGAGCTCTACGGCACACATAAACGATAAAACGAGACCTTGTTAGCTTTTTAACCCCTATATAGTGTCACCCCGGCATACTGCCCATGCATCGTTGTGAATAGAACTTCCATCTTATGATTGCATAGAAGAAGCATATACCTCGATTTACCGCCATCTCCGTTTTAGCCACAATGGAATTGATAGCTAAACGGTGGCGCTAAATAGGGATCTGTAGTAGAATAATATGACCGTACTTGGGTCTTATTTTATTCGTTGCCAGCTAAAGTTCCAAAATTTTCTCAAAACGCTTTTTGAAAGATGGAAATTATCTCTTTTTTTGCTTTAATGCTTTTTGCAACCTTCAGTGGAGAATTAATTTTCTAATCTTGAACACTGATATTTTATGCTCAACGTTTCTTCAACGCTTTGAGATATTATTTGCTGTAGAATAATGGCACTTGTTTGCTCACAAATCGTCTTACGTTTCCAAAATATTTTAAGAGTGATTCAGGAATCTTAAACTGTGAATGCTCCGTTGAACTGGATCTCGATTAATCTCATTTCCTCTTTGCCTTTCACATCTCGTTGCTTATTGAAGCGACACGCGAAAGCTTATGATCTGGTAAAGTGGGTGCGTGTTGGCTTCTGGATGCACCACCACGGAACTAACACACAAACAGTAGTGTATCGAGAGACAAAAATATTCGTGGTTGGTTGGTTGCTTTCCAAAATTTAAATCTTATACCGTCGAATCAGTTTAACCGCATCCTTTTATAAGTTAAATTGAGGAATTAGGTTTTAACATGTACAGTTTGTGTATTAATTTAGAAATTCTTAGAACTTGACTCAGTTAATAGCATATTTTAATAGTTATTTCCATTCAAGACTACCAATTTAACAAAAAAATAGAAATTTCGATTCTGTAAGCTCTCAGTTTATGCCACAATACTAGCGTGTACGTGGCTGCTTGTGAATTTTTGGAGGCTCACCTGTAACTGCTTACTAAAATTATTTAATTTTGACAGTAGGGTATTGATGTATTTTGAAGTAGCCATTGTTGTCTCATTCCTAATATACATACGAAAGAGTACATTATGATCTAACTCGAGAAAATTTCAATTAATTTTGACTCTAGTTGAGAATATATTTTCCCTTCGTTATACAAAACCCGCTATATTTAACATTAAAATATTTATATGCTCATGAAGTAGATAAAAATAGTATTATTTAAAAGTTTAAGGTTTAGAAATTTGCATAATATTGAAAAAGCGAATAAAATGAGATGAGGTTATTAGTTTTATGTTTTTTGAATGAAACGAGTTAGGAAAGTGTACAGTGTATCACAAATAGGCGCTTTTCCTGCGATGGAGTATTTGAAGCTAAACGATGTAATTTGAACGAACGCACACCGTAAAATAGCAAAACACGACGTCCTGATTAAATTTCTCTGTATACTAAAAATTTATCCTCCCTCCCACTTTGAGTTGCTGCATTAATAAACATACTACGTAATTTTAATGAGTAAATACCACAAAACGATATATCAGAAATGATGCCAGTGAAATATCCAGTGTTTAGTTACCGATTTATTTTATAATAAGTTTTAATCAACCAAACAATCGAAAATTATTTAAAACATACCTCACATGAGTTCAGTAGTTGTAATATTTACATTTACGTTCTTTTCTTTGCCGTAGATAATCCATTTCCTTCCGCTTACAAAATCGTTCATGCACGCGTAAGGAAATTGAATGTATTTTGTAATTGCAGCAGATCTTATTTACTTCAGTAACCAATGAGATTGTTTATGTTGACAATAATTAGGTAGCTATGCTAGTATTCTAGTTCAAGGCGAATTACGGCTTTCTTGTTTGATTTTTTTGATAAAGGCTACTCCTACGATAAAAATGTATAGGAATAGAAATAATCGACTAGTTCTACAGGTTTTATTTGAAAACTATTTTCATGTGACGAGTACTTTACGAGATATGATGGAAAGTTTATTTTTTTAGCTTACGTGGTTCATTTATGTGATTTTATTATTGTCTTTGACTGTAAGGTCTTAATATCAAATTTCATGAAAATGCATTTGGTAGAAGCCGAGAACGAACATGCGGACGGACGGACGCACGCACAGATCGAAGCTCATGCTGTAAGCGAAACGCGCCTAAAAACTGAGAGTTAAATTACTTGGTTAATTCTGGAAAAAATTCCACTGATGCACTCATGCAGAGGAGGAGATGAAAATAAAATCCCTGCTCAAATTAAATCCTTTAAAATATTTTTGTAGTGTACCAGCGTGCATGCGTCTCACCTGTGAGGAAGTAGTCGGTTCGGAATAGATGAACACCTGAAACTTGGCGGGCATAAACGTGAAAACGCCAGGGAAAATCTAAAATAAATTAATTTTTTAAACAAAAATATTCCCATAAGAAAAACATTTCGTTGCTATTTATTGCTTTATTAAATTGATTGGGATTAATATACGATGATGAGATTTAAACATTTCTGCGGAAGAATGAACGAAATTAGAATCCTAGTCTTTACCGAATTAGCTTTAAGAATTCATTTGATGACGGGAAAAAACGGAACATTTAAATAGTTAGGTACTTTAACAATGAGAAACTCGGATACCAATACTTTTAATGGTACATTGGTTTCAAATGAAAAATGGGAGGATAGTGAGAGAGAGAGAGAGATTGGGAGAGGGAGAGAGATAATAAATATCGCATTTATAATACCTTGAAATGAAGAAACGAGAATATAGAAAACCATTTCTACTGCGATGTTATAGCACGGTTCGATTAATTCAATATAAAAATATAATAAGGTTCTTTTAATTGTATTTCCTAAATTACCTGTATTTATTAACGTTCTTTAGTTCTTTTTGCTATATCTTTTCACAATTACATCAAAGTTGCAAACAACGCTGCAACTGGTTAATGTTCATTTAAAGTTTCTTCAGTATCATAGGCATAGAGATTGGAAAAATGGAGAGGAGATTGTTTCGGACGGAGCCATGTATGTGAATGCGCGAGCCATTTTATTTAGGTTACTGTTTTCGGTAGTCTGTGAAAAAGTGTACTGCTCAAATATTAGTCTGCAGGACCGTTATCGTAAAAGCAATTCTGTTGGAATTTTTCAAGCGTCATCTAGTTTTTATTTCAGCGGTGCAATCTATTGGAACAATTTACGCAAGGGAGGGTTTTGGATAGAAAACAGTTGATGCGATGAACTTAGTACGATACGTCAGTTGCATGGTTTCCGATACACATGAATATTTTATTTATATATATTTCATCTCGGGATAGCATATAAGTAAATCATTCAAGTATATATGTACTTCATGCGCTCTTTTTATATATTTTCAATTAAATATAGCAGGGGTTGGCAAACTTTCCTGCACGGCATTGAAAATTGCGAATGCTTAGGCGTGCCGCATTAAAAGTTGCGAATGCCTCATTAGACCGTATACTTCGAAAGACATCTAGAGATCCTGTAGTAACATACCAGCGAAAATCAAGTATAAACATTTTTTAACGATGACTGTTCAGTATCCAAGGTTTTTTTACCATGATTTAAATTAGCATATAAGTATTAAATTTTACGGGTCCCGTCTCATTATGACTTTGCGGACCATAAAAATATTCTCGAGGGCCGCATCCGGTCCGTGGGCAGTAGTTTGAGAATCCCGGAAATATGGTTGCTTTCCGCTTGTTTTGTGTCCGCCGTTGCCTCAACTCATGAGTTTATTTACATTAATGAGTAATATTTTGGCAATGTTCGTGATGTTGGAGGGAAAATTATTTACTTCTCGTAATGTTAGAAAAAAATCGCCATATTCTTGCTTTTATCTACTTATAAACAGTAGTCGGTTTATGGGAGTATATATTTGTGTGTGTGTGTGTGTGTCCACGCACGTGTATAGGGGGATGTCGGAGTTTTTTTCCCGGCAGAGCTAATCTGTTAGAATTAGAGAGAGCGGTCCTAAGTCGTGTTTGAAGTTGTTTTGAAAGGGATGGATAGGCAGCGGCGTAGTATCCTCAAAGGAGATAGGAGTGTCCGAATGGGGGAAAATTGCCGCATTATGAGGGGAGATGGGAGGGGGAGGAGAGAGGAGGGGGAGGGGAGGGGGTAGAGAGAGGGAGGAGAAGTTAAGGGTAGGGGGGAGAGAGAGGAAGGAGAGGTTAAGGGGAGAGGGGGAGGAGAGGTGCTGAGCCGCGAAATTGATACACCGGGGTCTCATAGCAACAAAGAGGGGAAAGGGAAATGGAATCTGCGAAAGGCCGCGTTAGAAAAGATAATCTCTCATATATTATTACCGTAATTATTATCTGCCTGTTGTTAAAAAAGTAATTATTTGAAGATACTAATAATAACCATCGAATAATAATTTAATCCCAGCATAGGATTTATGGGTAGGATAACACGTAAATCATGAAATTAATGAAGTCATGATATGGTTAATGGAAAATTTCGCTAATTGCCATTTTAAATGTCTAATAAAAGCGGTATAATATATTTTTTCGCAACTCTAACGTATGGTACATAAAAGTAAACTCTCAGCGTTGGAAATTATTGCGTTATATACCACAGAATTCGGGTAATCGTGACATGGGTTTTTGAGAAGTTTTTCTTAAGCTTATGCGACTACTCCCTTTTGGCTCCCGCACGATGATTACTTTGTAAATTGATTATTTCCATCGGATCAAGTTTTGGAGGCTTTTATAAGAGTGTAATTTTAGATTTGATAGTATTCACTAATTTTTATGTCTATTTATGACGATTGAAACTATACGGTATTTTTTCGATTTTTCAAATTTCTAAAAGTGTTGTGAAGTTATTTTTAAAAAATATATCTTTTATGAGAACTTTATTAAATATTTCCTATTACATATGGTATTTTATTGCAATAATTTTTATTTTTTATTTAATCCTTAGAATTATTTTGTTTCCTTTGTGCCTTTATGCTCTAGTTTATATGCGGGGTAATACAGAAAATACAAAGCGGCCGACTTCAATCCTCCACGGAAAATGCGTAGCGTTGCAACCGTCAGCAAAAGGGCGAGTCGAAACCGGGAGTTTGTTTTTTCTTTTATTTTTTTCAGTGCGGAATCCTTCGGGGTGGAACAACACCGCATTATATTGTAAGCAGTTTCCGCGCAATTAATGTTTCAACTTGTGTTTGTCTGTTCCTTGGGCATTCTCTCTCCCTTTCCCCCACCACCATTCTCCCACCCCTCTTACCATAGCCATGCGCAGTCTCGCACATGCGGCTGTGGTTCGGATGAAAAGAAAAAAAATTCCACCCAGATAAAAAAATTCACCGCACGCAAGAGATTTCCTGTTCTTTTATACACACACACGCGCGCGCGGGCGTTTTAGGGAAACGTGTTGAATTCTACATTTGCGTAAACGGATTTAAATATGTTTAAATTCTCGTTTCTCCTCGACGATAAACATTTGAGTGCCGTCGGCGATTTATTTACTTTTCTGTGAAAAGATGGAATGAATAAATCATAGGATCACTACGCGACAGTCATGAGCTGGAATTATGGGAATGACTTGAAATAAGGAGAAAAATTCTGCCGCGACCGGGAATCGAACCCTGGTTTTCCACTTGCCGGGGGGATGTTCTACCACTGAACTATCATATAAGACTGATTCTCTCGTTCGGGTTCAACTTCCGGACATGACAGAATTTTTCTCCTGAATTCAAATTACTCCCTACTTTTCTGCAAATAAGTTTACTCTGCTGGAGGAGGAGGACATCAACTACGAACTACTACGTTAAGAGTTGTCATTAAAATAATTGTGAAATACTGGTTTTAAAAATCGTCGGATTTGGATCTAAAGATTTCTAATTTGAATTAAAAAACTAATCAGATGCGAACTAACTCATACAGATAGAAATGTAAACGATAAGAAAACTGGAGATTCAAGGACAAGCAAGGGGGAAATTGAGAAGCTCTGCTTTTTCAAGAGATATAAAAAATTGTTTTTCCCTCCTGATATACATTTATCGGACATAGCAAAACGACGAATAGATTAGGAAAAGGTAGTTAACCACATTCGGCCACAGCAAGGCACGGTCTAAATAAAAAACTAATGAATCCACTGAATATATTTTGCAGATGCACGCACGCACACACACTGCGCTGTGATGTGGAAAAAATATTATACGTTTATTTTGAGGAGTGGGAAAACATGCTGAAAAACGAACTTGGCGCAAGGATTGTAAAAAAGCAATTATAAGAGGCGGGGAAAATGAAAGAGGAAAAAGGGAGAGAAAGAGAAAATGGAGAGAAAGAGAAAAGGGGGAAGAGAGAGAGAGATAATGCTATGTAAAGAAAAAATAAACAGTAGGAAACAGGATGGATGGAGTGGCGCTGAATGAGCTAAATAGAACGGTAGAAAAAACACGTAGGATGAGACGGATAGATAGAGGAAGAGAGGGGAATGGAAGGAGCGTGATGAGGGAAAATGAAGAGGGAGAAAGACGGGGGGAAAGAGAAGGCGGAAGATTGGCGCTATCTCTGCGGAGGCTTAAAGGAGAGTCTCAGAGGGCAATCACTCATCTCATCACCGCCAGGAGGCAGCAGGTGCGCCCGCTTGAAATGGCTTCGTTTTTTTGTCGGTTGGCTGCCCTGTCTCTCTCTCTCTCTCTCCTTTTCGCCTCCTGCTCCGTCTCCAGCGTCATCCAATATATTCCAGATGAGAGAAAGGGGGGATAAGGCATTTCAGGAGCCGACGACTCCGTGCAATCCCTGGAAAGTTTCGCCCTCATTAATGCGTTTGGGGAAGCGAGAAATGGTATGGAGAGATATAGAATATGATTTCTATACACCGTAATTACTCGTGTACCGCGCGCACCTTTTTTTCCCGAAATTTGGCAAGAAAAAGTGACTGCGCGTCTTACGTGAGGATTTCTCAACTCAACGGCGAGTGTCGATAGAAACATTCACTGGAACACGCTTGCGTCTACGTTTATACTCTCAGAAGACGTAGAATTCTACCAAGTATATGCACGGGCCTTGTGTCGGTGAAGGGGAATCGGTGAAGAGACTGACTTTTTCTTAAAATCCCAGGTGTCATCTTATTCTGGCACGAATTTATTTTTTCCCTCCGAACGCGCTCAAAAATAGGGCTGCGCGTTGTACACGAGTAAATACGGTATATATGTGTTTGTACATATATTGTTCTGTTCTTTACGATTAATGAATGGTTGGTATGCTGAGGTGGTGCTAAATAGGGATTTGACTATATATATGTCACGGTAAATGTGCGTAGTCCGGTAAATGTGTACATTTCCCGGTAAATGTGTACATTTACCCCAAAGTTCGGTAAATGTAAGTATAACGTACTTTTACCGATTGGATTGGGGAAATGTGCACATTTACCTAGAGACACTGGTAAATGTGGATAAACGTCGCAACACAGGCCACAACATGGCGGCGTCGCGAACATATTTTGCAGTTTAGAAGTACGGTAAATGTGCGTTGTCTTGTAAATGTGTAAATTTCGTGGTAAATGTGCACAACTAAACTAAATTTGAACATGAAGGCAAATTTTACTCGTCCCCACCGGGTTGGGTAGGGGGGTTAGTCGAAGTGTTTTTGGTTCCTCCTCACGTTCACTGTGTTCCTCCCTCGGGTTGGGAAGCGTTCATCTTAATATATACCAGTGGAGCCGAACACCCTCGATAATTTTTGCTATAAATTAACGTAATTATTAAAGTGTAGGATTTCTCATTCTTACTTATTTCCACATTTACCAAGGCACATCGGTAAAAGTGCACATTTACCGGGAAATGTACGGAGAATACGTATTTGTGGAAAGTTAAACTTACATTTACCGAGCTTGGTAGTAAATGTGCACATTTACCGGTAAATGTACACATTTCCCGATTACGTACTTTTACCGTAACATATATACTATATATATAATTATATACTATATAATATGAGCAAAAATATTTATCCTTCGAAAAATCGAACGAAGTCATTTAAAGACCGTCCATCCTTTCGGGTCATCCATAAAAGGTATTTTTTTCAGAATATAAAATTTTTACTAGTCAAAAAAGTAACCGTTGGTTCAACAGCAATTGTTAAATACATGGCGTAATTAGTGTCTGGAGAGGGATGTAAAGTGCCAGAAAATTTAGTTTCCTAGAAGTTGGTCGAAACGGATAGAAGGGCTCCCGATTAATGGGTCTTATGAAGTTAATAATTCTGTTTTTTGAAAGAATCGTGTAATACCCGTATACCTAAACACGTACGGAAATTAAAGAGATTGGGAAAACATATATACCGTTTCGGTTTTATGATGCCGAAGTAAATAGGTTTCGATTAAATTTCAATTCAATTCCTGACCGTTCGCTCATTTGCATTCATTATGCTTGGAAATTAGTTGTTTTAATTTCGTAGCTAAAAAGCTTTTTTCTGTTATGTTTCTAAATGGTTAAATATTATAGTTTGCCCTTGCACTTTACTTATGATATAACTCCGTTCTGTTTCGGATGTTGAAGTTGTATATTTGGGCTCATTTCGATCTAAAGGAATCCCTTCTTGTAAAATCTCCGTTAGCTCAAGTATATTAGAGTCGTTATTTATAAAAAACGGAATTTTAATTGGAAAATATCGCTGTTTCTATTTTTCTGTTGGGTAGTTCTGACATTGTAAACAATTTAATTCCGTCTGGAATCGTTGATAAATGTCGCTGATCATGATAATACGTTCCTACATGCAATAAAAGAGTATGAAGTTGTAGCATTTACGCTAATATCGATGCGTTTTCTAAGGGTTATTAGAATCATTATTAGGCGTTCTTTACCAGCGAAGCGGTAATAGCGGAACGTCTTATTGGCACGTCTGGTCCGTCCGTTCGTCCGTCGTACCTTTCATCTCCTAAACCGCTGTACGGATTTTAATTTTATTAGGCATGAGTGATCTTTATTAAAATTTTCGCCCAATTTTGATTTTCAACTGAATCCGTCAATTAGAACTTCCACTTTACATAATTATATACATAATATCCTTATTCTGTCCGTCCGTTGGTTCACCGGAATGATCTATACAAATCCCCATAAGAGAACACTTAAAAATTCCTTTTTATCTCTTGCAGGCTTATTATCTTTTGCAAAATTAAATTAGAAGTAAATGACCTATGATCTTCGGGCAGAAACCATTTTAAAGAAAACTAAACATGGATTCTTATTATTATCGTCGATTTTTGCCTTTTCTTCGAAATCGCTCAAGTTACACGTTTAAATCATATTTATTGGAAAATTTTAAGCTTTTTAACGTTATATAGTCTTGCCGACCGTGTCACTGTTAAACTTCTAGATTGTATTGTCGTCTTAATACTACATGCGTAAGGAAAGCGTGCTTGGAATACTTTAGTACGAGAGAGAAGGCACCCGAATATTTTATAATTAAAATCGTGTTTCTCATTAATTTCTTTTCAGTTATCTTCACATTGAAATTTTGGTAATTTACTATTTTATAGTTATTTTTATAGTTTTTTGCAGTGCATCCTTAAATTTACCGGAGTTATAAATTCGCATCGCATGTATGAATCAGGTAAAAAGCCATTCCTTGACATGCAGACCTTTTTCGTTTACATTTCAAAATATCTCAAGGATACGATATTTAACTTGGTTATGCGAAGAGAAGAATTTAAATCTCGTTCGTTAATCTCCAAAAAATACGTTTTAATACGATTTTTCACGTTTTCACGCATTTTGTTTATATTGAGCCACTGTTGGCCCAATTGTTGAATTCTATTTTTGGCCTCATAATAGCAGCACCAATTAAGTGCTTTAACACGGATCAGACTTTTATACATGGGTACATATAACTTATTTCCTGAATCTATTAAGTAATTAGAGGAAGGAGGAAAAAGAGAACGGGAATGAGAATGAGAAGAAATGTAGAAAGAGAAGTAGGACGTAGGATTTGTATAGGATTAAAAGTAACTGCAGTACAAAAATAACAATAAATTACAGTTGATTATAAAAAATTTATACTATCGAATCATGCGCCTTTGCCATATGGTGGGAATTCATAAAACTAAATATAACGTAATTTTCAATGGATTAGAAATATTACTGATTTTTCATATCGAAATCAAATGTCTTTGGAATAAATTTAAGATGCTTTCATAGGAGAGAGAGGAAAAAAGGAAGGAGGCAAAGGGGGAGAGAGGAAGTAAGATACAAAATTAAATGTCCTATAAATTAAAAATTGGTTTGAGCATATAAGAATTGTATAGCGTAATGGATTTCTTTGCCGCACAATTTATATTCACCCAAAACTAGTTTTGCTTTCTGTAACACACAATTATGTGAATTTTATATTTTTTAGTGCATATACAAGTTGGTTTCATTAATTTTTTTATTTCAACTTAATACTTAATTCACGCATACCCGTCATATTTGAAGGGAAATACACTAGTTACATGAATAAACTTATACTAGTATCTCGTTAAATGGTATCCGTCACGCAAGCATGAAATATCAAACTTTTATCTCTTATATGATGTAAGGTATAGATTAAATTTTTTTTTCGGATAGAGAACAACATTTACTACAAGAAAGTCCGCGAGGCCACACAATTACGAGTTATCATTTCGGAGATAAAAATTCGAGATAATCCCGAGCAAAACATCGCATATTTGGTTTACATCGATCGCTAAGACAAACAGCAATTAAAAATCCATATATTTATCTCCCATTCTCACATATGATCTGCGAGGTATACATTAAAAAAAATATTTGGGTAGAAAATAACATTTACTACAAGATCGTTCTGAGACCACATAATTACAACTTATAGTTTTGGAGATAAATAATTTGAGAAAATCCCGGGCAAAACATCGCATATTTTGTTTACACCGATCGCGAAGATGGTTCTCTCAGCAAAAAACAATTAAACATCCAAATATTTCTCTCCTATTCTCTTATATGATCTGCGAGGTATAGATTAAAACATTTAATTGGATAGAGAACAACATTTACTACAAGATAGCCCCCGAGACTATAGTTTCTGGGATAAATTTTTCGAGAATCACCTAATCCTTTGATACCGTTCCATACATATTTCCCATTAAGAACGCCTTCGAAATCTCTGTGTATTCCATTTATGGAGTATACTTTTCCATCTTGTTTATTATCGACGGAATTATAAACCGAAAATATGTACAGCATTTTAATTTTTTTGTTGAGTAGCTCTAGTAATCAATTGCATTCAATTTGGAATCATTTATATGTGTGTCTCAATCTCAGAATGTGAGTATTTTGTTCAAACGTGCAATGCAATACTGTATTCTTGGAAAGCCATGTGCCGCAAAAAAGTAAATAATATGCTTGTGACATTTCATAGTGAGGTTTTCTCAGTGTTATTTAATATTAAAATGTGATTTTACTTTCGCCTCTCTTCTACATTTTGTTGGGATAAACCTAAAGCAAAAAATACGCCTCTGTTGGTTTTCTCAAAAAACGTGGAGCTCAAAAAGTTCCGATATTTTTCACCTAGTTATTGCGTGATAATTCTGGCTTATATTGCTTTATCATGTGTACTGTTTGATGGACACTGCGAGTCCTTCGCGCGTACGATATGTAGGTAGCGATGTGTGATCAAGCGGCGTGATAGGGCCCGTGGCCTTTGTCCGCTATCCGTACCAGCTTTCAGATATCGCCGACAGCTGTCGCTGGGGTCGCCCAAAAAACGTGTTTGTGTCTCAATTGTCCTAGTGTGGATCGAGATTCTACCAATGAGCACGTCAACGCTTTGCAGTGGGTCGTAGTGCTTTCTTTAAAATATAATTTTCTCTCTTTTCCTCTCTGTGCTTTATTGGTTACAGTTTTAATCCTAGGAATTTTAGTGTTAGTCATAAATTAAGCTCCCACTTTATTGAAAATTATTTCATAGCACTCTTCTTTAAGTCTAAATTTAGAGATTTAAGTAATCGATATAGATTACATGCACAGATTAATATTAGCGTTACCTTAGAATGCAGATTCCGGTTTTTTCTCGAATAAACATTGACATATGAGCAGATGCAGAAAACACCTGAGAATATATATGCTCGGTTGGAATAGCATAGAATCCGAGAGAAATTCTGGAATAATCCGGTGAAAAATAATTATCAGACCGTTTTCATTCGATATTCTATCATAAGCCGAACTCGAGAATGTTTTGCTGCTTTCGTTAACAGGGCTATCGATCGTCATTTCATAAACAATGATTTATCGCTTCGAATTTAAATATATCAGATTTTTTATTGAATATGGATTTTATTTTTTCTTTCCCTACCCATTTCATTTCCGAACCGATTAATCGATTCCGAAAAGACTGGAATGGATTTACTGTAGATATGGGAGTCATATTTATCGGAAACCGTAATTTTTCCTCCTCCGTCCCACGGCTTCGTTCACATTCACACGGGTCGAGTACGAAAAAACATTCCCCCCTCTCTCGCCGTCTCCCCCAGCATCCTCCGCCCTCCCCCATCATCCTAAACCATCCCCCACCATCCTCCCCCTCCCCCACCATCCTCCCTCTCCCCCACCATCCTCTCCCGTCCCCCACCATCCTTTCCCCTCCCCCACCCTTCTCCCCCATCCCCTCTCCCCCACCAACCCCCCTCCTCCCCTCTCCCCCACCAACCCCCCTCCTCCCCTCTCCCCCACCAACCCCCCTCCTCACCCACAATCCCTCCTCCCCACCATCCCCCCTCCTCCCCCACCGTCCTCCCCCTCCCCCACCATCCTCCCCCCTCCCCCACCCCCCCACCATCCTCCCCCCTCCCCCACTATTCTCCCCCTCCCCTACCATCCTCCCCCCTCCCCCCACTATTCTCCCCCTCCCCTACCATCCTCCCCCCTCCCCCACCGTCCTTCCCCCACCATCCTCCCCCCTCCCCCACCATCCTCCCTCCTCCCACACCATCCTTTCCCCTCCCCCACCATCCTTTCCCCTCCCTCACCATTCTTTCCCCTCCCCCACTATCCTCCCCCTCCCCACCATCCTCCCCCTCCCCCACCATCCTCCCCCACCATCCTCCCCCACCATCCCCCCCTCCCCCACCATCCTCCCCCTCTCTCACCATCCTACCCCTCCCCCACCATCCTCCCCCTCCCCCGCCATCCTCCCTCCTTCCCCTCTCCCCAGACTCTCAATCCACTCTTCAGCCACCCAGATCCATTTTCATTCGGTCTCCCCGTCGTCTTTTTTGTTGTTGTCTCCCGAGCTATATCTCTCCCTTATTCGTTTTACAGAAATAACCTCGCTCGGTTCCGAATTTTCGTTTTCCCGACCTTTGTTTACATGCATTTATCTTAAATGAATTCCGCCTTATTTTCTCGGTTATCCCAAAGCCTCAACACTCAATATCACCGAGCACGGGCAAAAAAAGTTGTCGCCGCGATGTGATGCGTTTTTGTTTTTTTTCCGTCTCGGTTCTTTCCCTTCCCTGTGGCGTTTTTTCAGCGGAATATTCTGTTTTGAATAAATGATAACCGTTTTGTGATGTTTTTTCCTTATTGCGATCCGATTGTCTTGCCGATGTGGCTCGTCCTATATAAATTTTCCATCGGGATATATGTTTTGTTTCGATGCTTTTGATCTTGAGTGAATCGGTGAATGCTCTCTATTTTCATGCGATTAGGGGTTGGTATTAAGGGTTTTTTCCGTTTTAATTTTTCATTTATAACATGCCTATTAAGTCTACTTCCGTTTCCCATTTCCTAGTCTTTTTGTCGTTTAGTAATTGGTAAGTATTAGGTTTTTCATTCGATGCCTGAATCTGCTTTTTTAGTTATAAAAAACTGATATCTAGAGAGCGCTGCTTTAGTGCAAATGTTACTATTTTTATAAAGATAATTCCCAACAGTATTCAAAACGCGATTCTAAATTTGGATTCATATTCATGTAACATTTCATGTAGCCTTTTGTGAATAACGCAAAAAATCTAGCGAACGGCATCTGGTGTCTGTTGAATGCGTGGATGCCGCGAAAAATCGGGGATGGTGCATTCATTTAAAAAGATTAATCTCTTTAGTTTTTTATTTTGGATTTTATACGGCTACGGTCTGTTAAAAATAAAAGAATAATATTTGGTACAGTTATTCAATTCAGGGAGACTTCAAAAAACCAAATTTCACAAACGCATGAAAATTCAGAAAATTCATTCTTTGTGTGTGACCTTAGCTAGATAAAATATATTAGAGGACCAATTTTTCCCCTGCGGTATTGGTCCTAACAGAACGTTTTTCCGTAGATAGCACCAGTACTTCGTTTGGTTGAATATCAATTCGCTGGCTGATTTTCGGCGCCACTATCGATTCCAAATCATGCGATGATAGGCGTTTACAATTGGGTCGGAATCTTCGTGAAGGAAAGAGAGAGAGAGAGACGGAGAGGGGAGTGATGTGAGGGAAAAAGGAAAGCGATGAGTAGCGGACTTCCGCCTCCGGAACGCCATAATGCGGTCATCAGCGGCCAACCAACTCGTTACCGTGGTGCCAATCGCTAGTTGCCGTGGGCGCTACCATTTCCCCTCCCCCTTTTTACCTCCCATAACCTCACTCCTCCCCTATCCCTCTCAGAGCAGCGCTTCCTTTGCCGGAAGACCTTCTGACGGCCGTTGCCGGAGTCATACCTCATCATTCGCGGCGCAGGTTGCGTCATCGTGGCTGCCGCGCGAATTAACGATTCTCTCTCCTTCGCTCCGGAGGACGAGTATCCAAGTGACATAGCTCACCGTCCGGGATAATTCAACCGGGGGAGTCGTTTCCTTGCCGCCATAACGGATAGATTGGCCAATATGTAAACCGAGGACGTTGCGGTAAAATTAGGTGTGAAGCGGGGGTTGCGGAGCGCGGATGTCTATTGTTTGCCGTTTGGAGGGAGCGATGATGAAATACATTTATTAATACGGCTCGGTGGAAGGAGAAGTGGGACATCGCGCCCCACATTTGAGAGAGAATTTCTACGATCTTTCTTCATTCGAACGGTGATCTGAAAGCGATTTTTTGAAATACCGAAAGGCAAAAACGGTGATAATGTTTGTGTCAAAGAACGATAAATTTTGATTTATGGAGGCTTAAATATCAACGGAATGGAATGGATTAACAGTTGTGATAAATGCTTGGGCGGTGCTCTTCATTTCCTTTCACGGTGTACGTTTAGTTATATCGGCCTTATACAAGATTTTCAATAGAGCTTCAATTTTAAACTTGGTTTTACCCTAATGCTGCATGTAACTATCTATGACGTCATCCTACGTCATCTATAAGCTCACTTCTATTTTATTTATTTCATCACCGGTGTTGCTATGGCCTTTGTATCAACAAAGATAATCCCTGAATCTCTTAGGCAATTTTCATTGTATTAGAACAGTGTTTATGAGTAAATGTTTAATCTGCGTAATTTACAATCAACATAATTTTACAGAACAAAGATAAATTCTTGTGAAAAGTGCCTAACCTTTTGAACAACTCTTTGATGTAAAGCTGCGATCATTATACATTTAATTTCAGGCAGATGACTAAAGATTTAGAGCGGAAAAATCTAGTTAACCATTTAACCCTTTTTGAATTCCTCTATGTTGACAGATAAAAAATTATTGAAGGCGCAAAAACCTCGAGGTCATCATAAAAATTAAGAGTTCAAGTATTCAATACCTCATTAAGTCGTCTTCGAAGTATTACTCAGAGAAGATGCTGTTGGTAAATTTTAAAAGGTCGTCAAGGAGGATTTTAACGAACAGTAGGAATGTGGTATTTCGTAAATGATTATTTTTTTACATACGCCAAGAAGGTAATCAATCAGCCAGGATAAAATATGAAGCATGACTTATCAACTTAACTGTTGGTCACAATATTTGAAATCTACTGTATTCATTAGTATACATTCATGTAATAAACTTATCTTAATGGATATGCTCTCAGTAGCGTCATGATTTCTTATAATCGAGAGTAATGACCACGGTTTTGATTCTCAGTAATATTATTCTATTGTTACTTTATTTATAAATTCCTCGGAAGAATTTTGTACCTCCAGTCATCGATGCGCTGGCACTCATTTCGGAAAGTTCTTTTGTTTGGAGTGACGGCCGAACGTGCTGATAACGTTGGACGTGGATATTTTTACCCCATTCGAGATCGCACAGAAGCGCATCCTCCTATACTATCGCCCTATTGCACCGAAGTGAGGGTCGGAAACCACCTTTCCATCGAGCGATCCCTTTTAAAGCAGATCACCCGCTGAGGGCAGTCTTCACAGTTTCTGTTCCACGTTTTCCTAAAAAGCAAAGGGAACGACTCGTATCCCAAATACCACGAGAGAGAAAGTAGGCGGCCCTGGAATACAATGCCTCTTTTTCAAGCTTACGCCGTCCATGTAGACGTCGCGTTGTCGCAGTTCCAAACCCCGTAGTTATGCGACTTTTGTAATCATAGCGTTTCTGCCAAGGTGAAATACAATTAAAATTTATCATTGGCTGAATTATTTTACAACACCGACAAATTTTCAAAGATATTTTCCTTGGACATAAAATACAAACAAAATCGTAATCTTAAACGGTAGTCGCAAAAAATTCATTTGGTAAAATAACCCATTTCATATCAGCCAATGGTAATGACTTGATCAATAACTAGATTAAAGGCTTCCGCCATGCCACATAAATGAAATGCCGTAAAAAATGTCTTGCAGGAATGATTGGGTACTTAATGTTATATCAGTTGAAAAACTGTAACTGTGTTGTTTTAACAGCGCCTAGTTCCCTTTGCTCCTTTGCGGATGTGCTCGATACTTTTCTTAACGATTTAGTGCGTATTGTTCTATTTGGAAAGACTTAATCGATCCCAAGATTAGTTTTATTTGTTTACCGAGCCTCCATTATGGGTGCCCCGCGTCAGAATTTGACCTCAATGTTTTCTAAAAAATTAAAAACGGGCGATGTATGGAATATTCCTCATTTTCCTAATCTCGTGCAGGTGGGAATATATTACGTCCAGCGCGTTCGCTTCAACTTCCTCTTCAGAATTTATTTTTAGTAATTACGAAGGACTCTCATTAAAACGGTCCCTCCTATTCTTATCTCATCGTTACCGCGACCTTCGTCTCTTGACACTTTTTCCCGACCTCTTCCTATCTCTCCCTCTTTCACCTCCCTCCGTCCATCTCTTTATATTCATTTCTTTTACTCTCTATGTTTCACTCAACCCCTCTCTCCATATTTAATCTTCTCCATCTAACTTTGCATCTTTCTCTAAATCTCTTTCTCCCTTTCTCTTTCATCTTTCCTTCTTTAATTTTCTTCCCGCCTCTCATCTCTTTCTTCTTTGCTTTCCGTTTTAATCTCTTTTATTATCCTTCTTCCCTTCGTCCACTCGTGCCTACGTGCCTTTCATCCTCTCTTTACGTTTATTTCCTCCCCTGCTCTTCCTCCCTTGCCACTCTCCTTTTCTCATTATCTTCTCTTTTCTCCTCCTCCTCTCCCTCCTGCCCCTCCCATCACCTACGTCACCTCCCCCCTCTCTCTCTCTCTCATCACTTTTACCCTCCCTGTCAGTGAGAAACTGTTCCGTTAGTCCCTCTCACATAATCACAGTCTCCCAGCACCACCAAGGGTGACATACTCCTAAACTACGGCGAACAACTTTCACCGATCCCTGTAACCGCCACCGCATCGCCCCCCCCTTTCTCCCCGCTCCGTCCTCCACGCTTTCTCCCCCTCCCCTCTCCGACACCCTGCCGTCCCCTCCTCAGCCTCTTCTCCCTCGCACCCATTCCCTCGACACCTCTCCGTCCCCGTGTCCTCGTCCTTATTTAAACTCTAAACATACAACATCAGTTCATCCCTGCGTGCACTCGCATCACACTCTTGTCCCGCCCATTGTTCCACGCTCGACGTTTAGTGGAAGAGGGACTGAGGGAGAGTGAGAGAGGGAGGGAGTGAGAGGGAGGTTGAGAGAGAGGGAAACTATAGTGGGTAGAAGGATAGAAAGAAGGTAGCAAGAGAGGGAGTAAAAAATGGGAGAAGTAGAGTGTGGGAAGAAGAGAGAGAGACATACATCTACATCTACATCTACAAGTTACCCTGCAATTCACCAAGTTGGTGGGTGGCAGGGGGTGCAATGCACCAATCCTACCTAAAGATTGTCTAACGCAATTCGAAATTTCCTATTGTGATCTCTTATTGTCCTCGGAAAGAACGAGCCTAGATAACGTTCCGTCCTACAATCGATCTCACGTATTTTATCGTCTCGATCATTTCTACCTATATACGTCGGTGCCACAATTATTCCCACTACCTCCTCTTTTAGACATTCTGACCTATATTTCTCTAGAAGTTTCAACCTTGAGTGCAATCTACGCTCCTCCAGTGATACCCAGTTCAAATCGCTCAATAAAGAGGTGACGCTTTCCTTATGTTCGTACTTTTGTTTTACAAATCTGGCTGCTCTGCGCTGTACTCTTTCTAGTTGAATTATGTGTCCCTTCTCGTACGGATCCCATATGCTCGCTGCGTATTCCACTTGTGGTCTTACCAGTGATAAGTAGCATGTTTCGCGTACTTTCTCTGTAGTGTTCCGTACTATTCTACCTATGAATGCCAGTTTCTTGTTGGCCGCGCCTATAACTCGACGAATGTGCATGTCCCACGAAAGATCTCGACAAATGGTTACTCCTAAATATTTTACATACTCAGCTTGTCGAATACTCATTTCATCTATTTTATATTCGAAACCTAAATCTTTGTTCTTACTTTTCCAGAACGTGACTGCGGCACATTTAGTATAATTAATTTCGATTTGCCATTCTTTGCACCACGCTGAAATGGCTCTTAAGTCTTCACACAGAGACTGATGGTCCTCCTGATTTTTTATTTCATTATATAGAACGGTGTCATCGGCGAAAAGCCTAATTTTACTACGAACAACCGAGCACATATCATTTACATAGATTAAGAAGAGCAGAGGGCCCAATACACTTCCCTGAGGAACACCCGAAGCAACTTTAACGGGGGACGAGTATTTCCCATCGATGACAACTATCTGTTCCCTATTCGAGAGGAAGTCTCTCACCCAACCGACAACTTTCGAATTGATACCACATTGTCCTAACTTCGCAATTAATTTCCTATGAGATACTTTATCGAACGCCTTCCTGAAATCAATGAATATGGCATTGACCTGAGTATTTTTCTCTCCGCATCGCAACAAATCGTCCACGAACAGGCCGAGCTGCGTTTCGCATGATCTACCTCTCCGGAATCCGTGTTGGCATCCGCTAAGCAATGAATGACTATCTAAATAGCGCATTACAGAGCTAAAGACTATGTGCTCAAGTATCTTGCACGATAATGAAGTTAAGGATATCGGCCTATAATTTTCGGGGTTCTCTCTGTCGCCACTCTTATGGATGGGCGTAACATGTGCCACCTTCCAATCTTTAGGAACTACTCCTTCTCTAATGGATTTCTCGAATATAATTTTCAAATACGGCGCGATTTCAGCAGCTAATTCTTTCATTACACGCGCGGGAATTTCCTCCGGTCCAGGAGATTTATTTGGCTTAATTGAATGAAGTTGGAGCGCGATGCCATTTTCCGAAAATACCAAATCTTCCATCGAATCGCCCTGACGCATAGGAATAGGGGTTTCACATTCATCGTCATCACGAGTAAAAGCTTTCTGAAAGTGATGATTTAATAGGTTTGCTTTATCCATACTATCGTGAACTACGTTTCCCGTTTCCGACCGCAGTGACGCAATAGTGGGGCCCCTACCTTGAACTTCCCTGACGTAAGACCAAAATGCTTTTGGGTTCTCTTTCAAGTTTTCCTGTAAAACCTTCTTTTTATAATTGTTAAACGCATTACGCATTGCTACTCTGGCTATGGAGCGCGCCTCCTTGTATTGATGCCTTATTATTGCATTCTGTTCGACCGTAGCTGTTGAGGATGTGTTATTTACGCGAGAGTGGAGTTTTCTTTGACGTCGGAGAGCGCTTCTTACTTCCTGATTGTACCATCTAGGTTCTGCACTATCACGCTTCTGTTTGCTCGGAATAAATTTATCTGTACACTCTCGCATCATATCTCTGAACATGCACCAGGATTCCTCCACGTCTGCACTATCGGTTAAATTGCAGAAATTAGTATATTTATTTCGCAGAAAAGACCTAAATCTTGTGAAATCGGCTTTGGCGAATACATAAAGTTTTCTTTTGGCCTTAACCTGTTTCTCAATAATTAACTGAAATTCCACGTAGACTGCCTTGTGATCGCTTATTCCCTCAGCATCAGATACTCTATTCATACGCTCAGGAAGATTAGTAACAAATAAATCTAATATATTATTAAATCTCGTGGGAAATCTCACTAATTGATACAATGAGTGCTTACCGAAAGTTTCTAGTAACGCCTCGCACGATTCACGATTCACATAGGGTAAGAGAGAGGGAAACTATAGTGGGTAGGAAAACAAAGAACGTAGCAAGAGAGGTAGAGAAAGGAGGAAGAAAGAGAGGGACGGAAAGATGAACCTGAGGATTATAGTGGATTAAGGAACAAATAAAACGAGAGAAAAAAGATAAAAGAGAATCTACTCGCTACAACGTTGAAGAAGGGATGAAAACAGAGGAAAGGAGGATGAAGCAGAATAATATACCGAAGAGGATGAACGTTAATGAAAAGAGGGCGGAGGAAGCCAAAGGATGATAAGGAGAGGATAAATGGAAAAGAGGAAGAGAGATGAGTAAGAGAGGGGGAGAGAGAGAGGGGGAAAGGGGAATGTATTGGGAGTAGAGTAAGAGGAAGGAGGAAAGAGAGGAAATAGAGAAAGGAGAGAGAGTGGCTTAAGAGAGTGGTATCGCACTTCCTATCACAAAAACAAATGCCTTGGTGAAGGCGCTCGCCGATATTTTGGGCCGCGCATTGGCGTGCACGCCGAGTACAGGGAGATCAGACGATTGGACTTCTCTTCCGGTAAATAATTGGCGAAGAACCTAAACTATACGTGCATTATGTCACCGACGGAATTAGTTTTTTTTAGAAAAACACGTTCTCTCGTTTTTGTGCTGCTAATAACTTCATTTTAATAAAGAGTTTGTAGCAAGAATGTATAACTTCGTTTCAGGTGATTTCGAGGAGAAGCAGTCGAGTGCCTATGACTCAGATTTCTATGAATGTAGTTTCTGATATCAAAACTTGTAGGTATTCCTATATTATGTCATTTTAGTTGCAATTTAGAATTATTATGCAATATTTTTAAATATGTACTTTCATGAAATTAATTTTCTAGAATAGTCAATTCTAAAGCCTAAATAGTTTGTATTGGATTTACTAGCGGCAGTGTAAACTTTTTTTTTTCATACAAATCTTGCTTTTATATGAAGTAGGATATTTCAATCATTTACTGGATATGGAATGATGATTTTGATTTCATTAAGCATAAAATATGAAGTCGAAGGTATAAAAACAAGAAAATAAATGACCAAAAAAATTCACACCAAGCAATTGTTGATGAGTGCTATTTATCTCTCGAATTATGCTGTTGGGGTTGTCAGTATACATCTCACCTCGACCGTTACAAAACGCTCGACAAACGATGACGTCATGAAATATCTATACCCGGGACTTCTCGAGGGCCAAGAGGCGCGCGCGCACACACAAACACACACTCCTTCCATCTTGATTTCCGATTCATTAATCACACCCAGTTATCAAGATGCCTTACTAATCGATCTGACCGAAAAATCTACCGAGTGCAAGTTGAAGCCACGCCATCAATCACTGTATCGTTTTTCATCCCTCCAGCTCACTCTGCCAACCCCAAACCAATACGAATCTAATTCAGACGAGTCCCTCGGAGTCTGCCCGCCATGGAGAAGGATAGAGAGAGAGAGAGAGAGGATTGGTGAGAGGAGGAAGGAGAAAGAGCGAGATGTTTCGCGGGAGTTAGAGAAGAGGAAGAGGTTTATGGAGGAAGACAGAAAAAGAGAGAGGGACGTTGGAGAGAGGGTGGGAAAGCAGAGAGAAATGGATAGAGCAAGAGACGTGGAGTGAAACGGGAGAAAATGGCGAACTTTCTCCACATCTGGCTCTGCATCTATCCGTCGCAGCTGATGATGGAGAGAAGGGTGGAAGTAAAACTCAGATGGGCAGATTTTCGAGAGGGAAAGAGTCGTACCAGAAGATAGGGAGTCTAGCTGGTGGTTTCATCTCGAGAGATAAAGATGGAGAGTAAATGTTAAGGCGCAGATTTGTAGGGTTGTAACTAAAGTAATGTAGGGGGTAGGCAAACTTTCTTTCATGGCTGTTCGCATTGAAAGTTGCGAACGCGAAACTTGAAGTTAATAATGCTTTACCGGGAGTCATAAGACCTTACACCGTTGGATAATTAGAGATTTCGTGGTGTCGTGCGAGCGAAAATCAAACATTAACATTTCAACGCTAAATGTTTTTTTTGTTATAATGTCCGTTAATATATAAGAAATTTTCCGCTTTAAATTTATGTGATAATAAGCTTCGTGGGCCGCATGCGGCGAAAGGATAGGCAGGGGAGAAAGGTAGAAAGGGTAGAGAGGATAGAAAGGGTAGAGAGGGTAGAACGGGTATGGAATGGAACGCAAAGGTGAAGGAAGAAGAGGTAGAATGCGAGAGGGATAGGGCGTGATGAGGAGGCGTCGCAAAAAGCCCTTCGCCCTCTCTTTGGAGGGTTTGCGCAATCAACTTCCACCAGCCACTTCTCTCCCTCCCTCGCTCCTAATAGCACTCATTACAAACATACCCCGTTCCCCTTTTCCTTCTCTCTCTCTCTCCTCCTCCATGTCACAAGCCTCCCTCTCTCTTTCTCTCTATCTTTCCATTCACCTCCCTCCACTCCATGTCACTCCCTCTCCACCTTTCTCCTCCATGCTCTTTCATTTTCGTTCTGGCAGTAATCGTGTACCATTACCTGGCCCCAATTCCTACCTCTTTTTCTCCCGCTGCATTCTTATCATTTTTTCCCGTTCTTATCTGGAATCAAGGATCCACAAGTCTCGTTGAGCTCTTTTCATTCTCCGCCGCGAAAATCTTACTTTGCATTTTTAATCTCGCTGATCCGTTTCATTCTGGTTCGCTATACAACCGAACCGCGGCGCATCTGTCTTGTTATTTAAACAATTTTTTATTGAATTAAATTTTTTTTCCGTGCGCGTAATCCATTAATCTAAATGCTCGAAGAGTTTCTTAGCAGATATGTGTAAACAGACGAAAGATGAGTCCATGCGGCGTAATAACTGAGCCAATGAGACAGTTTTAACAAAAAATAAATTTCTCGTGTAAGCTAAATTGAATCAAAACATTTCCCCCAAATCATGACTGCTTCAAAGAAAAGCGTCGACTTAAATAAACGCTCGTGGGTATCCTCATAATGCGTAATTGCTTCATATGTTATTTATGGCGCGTGTCTTGAGTTAATGTAAAACCGTTATAAATATAAATCTACATTATAGAAACTGTTTTAACTAAAAGAACATTCCTTCATAATCCGGCTTCATTTCTCCACCACCTTTTCTAATTCATGTGGGCTCTTCTCTCTTTTCATTTTAATCCTCTCTCTTTCTCATTTCCCAAAGACGTATCATTATTTTAATCTTCACTAACAACTTAAACAAACCATAAAGCAATGTCGTTATTTGTCTCGGTAAATAAATAAACAAATGAGTGTACTCGTGAGCTCTTGTGTTTATGCGTGTAATTTATATTTCTGTATAACTGATAGGTTACTGTTTGTTTCGAATTAAAATGGAAGCATCTAAAATGCATAAGATACCCACGGTATGAATTTCATTACTTTGAATTCGTTTCATGGAACTATTATGTGAGCAAACAACATTTGGGTCCTACTCCTGTATCGGAATTTCTTATTTATCTTCGGCTTTATATTCTGAGCCGCACAGTACGGAATCTCGTTTTGAGGACACGTATGCACTTAGCTTTCGACCTACGTTTTCATCCTTACTCAATTACCAGGAGTAATATTTGCGTATACGTGTTATTGAATACGTACATAAATGTTTATGGATGAGGCCCAAATATACGATCTAACGCAGGCAGTTTCGTAGCCAATGTTAGAAGATGCCATGGGGAAAACTCGGAAATGATGAACGTTCCAGAATTTTCGCGGAATTGCGGATTATTCCTTCCTTTTTATGGTCGGCACTGTCCCCGAAAACCAGAATCATCGCGAAAAACTGAGCGTTCGGAATGAACGAGTTATATAGATGGCGCAAATCCCATCCCCTTATCTTTCTTTCCCTCAACAACATCTCTCGTCCCGGGAGGTAATGGAAATTTGCTTAGAGTTATGGCGTGGAATAGGTCTCAGGGAATGTTCCTTCCAGCACGCAACGTTACCCCAATCTCGTCATGCACTTCGGCTCGGCCTGATTCTGTTGGTGTGAGGTGATTCGCTCGTTGTCCTCCAGGGGCGCCACCTGTCGTGGGGCCGTGGGAATTTCGCCTTAAGGTCGCGGTCTTGGTCCTCTCAGCATGACGACATCATGCCATCTCCTGCGCCTCACCCCTCCCCTCTACATCTTCAACTGGGTTCTTTTTTGCCCGAGGTGCGCATCCGCGTTCCAGAAGCTGGATCTGCCATTGGAGACGAAATTTTTGCGACGCATGACATTTTCGTCGTCGAAAAATTACTTTTTTAGATACGAAAACATTTCCGCTCACGTTCATTCCATTAACAATCCATCGAATTTATTTGTTTCTGAAAAAAATGTTGAATTGTAACTGGAATGTGCATTGTTGCTGATTATTTCCTAAAGTGCCAGTTGAACTGTCTCGGATAGATTTTGAAAATTTCCTCTTCTCTCCCAGTTCTTAATTTAATGGTTCTGGTACTATTCGGATTGATGAGATAATATTAATATGTTCATTAATAATGGAAATGTAAAAATGGCAAATTTAATTTAAAAAAAAAAACAAAATTATCATTCTTTTGAAAACTCTTCCACGTAATCAGATCACTGAAGGTTGTAAGTATTTTATCATTTCAATACATGACTTTCCGCTAATTAGAACTTGAGAAGAATCGCATCATCATCAATCTAGTCAATTAAATTAATAATAATGGAGTTGTGAACTTAATTGATTAATTTACCTACGTTGAAATTAATTCTCATTATTAATAAAATCACGTTACATTATATTTGAAAGCATCGTACTTACACGCAGGGCCGTAGTAACCACTTTTGGCGCCCTGGACAGAGGAGTTTTTGGCGACCCAAAATGATCTAATAAAATTATAAGTCCGTATTTTAAAAAGGATATTTAACTAAAAATAAACAATAGTTTCTTTATAGTTTTATTTTTCGAGCTTTATTTGCAGCAAACATATTGATTGTGTCATGGAAATCTATATTTTTAGCAGTGTCATATTCAGTAGATAAGATGGCCAGACTAGAAAGTCCCTCTTGGTTTATTGATGACCGTAGGTAATTTTTGATCAATTTTATTTCACTAAAAGTACACTCCCCAGTTGGAATTGATGTGGCGAATGTCAGAAAAATTCTCATTAAAATTTTCACATTAAGAAATGAACTTAAAAGTTCGAATTCGTGTAGAAATTGTAAAATTTCTTTCTGCGTAAGTTTTACACTTTATATCGAAGGCAGATGGTGTTTCAAACTGCGAATTTCTTCGATTAACTCGCGTTCATCCACATCGTTTTTATATGTACTGGCAGCATTTTTACAGGGATTTATAATTTCATCTACGTTCATGTTATATACAGCACAACTTAAAAATTTTAAAGCATTATCAATTTCATCATCATCATAGGTAGTCTGTCCGTAGACAGGTCCGTGATTATTCATGGTTAAACCTGGTTCTCCATATACTCCTATTTTCCGCTGTCCTCTTTATATCTTGATAACTCTTTCCCTTTCAAATCGTCTATCAGCTGAAACCTTTTCCTACCTCTTTCCCTTTTCCCATCTAGTTTTCCATCTAACACGTCTTTAATCATACTCTCTCTCCTCAGGTAATGTCCAACCCAGTTAGCCTTCCTCTTTCTGATAGTCTGTATAATGTATCAATTTCATACAAAGATGTAAATAGTACCGACAGTTGCGTTTGAAGAGAATTTATTGATTTATGTACTGCATCGTAGGTAGTCTTTTCTGTTGTTTCAGGTATTGAGGGCACAATTTTCATCTTGTCATGAAATTTCCTTTTTTTCCCTCTTATTTTCGTGTAACTTACATTTTATCTAATGTATAATAAGACTTGCATTTGGCGCCCCCTTACGAAGCTGCGGCCTGGGCACGTGCCCCGGTTGCCCTGCCCTCACTACAGCTCTGCTTACACGTACATGTATTTTGAAATATACTTAAAACTTCACTTTTGTAACAGAATTTATCTATATCTACATGATACCCTGCATGACATCTTATTGGTGGATGGCAGGGGGTAGAGTGCAACGAAATTCCCTAGTTTTCCTACGTTATCTTTCTCTAGTAACGATAACATGGGTAACAGTACGCAGTGAAGAAGAACAGTTTCAATTTTAGTTATTAAAACAATACAAGTTCTTATATCGTAGGTCAGTTTGTCTAATAGTTTAATTTTGATTTTACTTGTTTTCTTATGGGAAATAGAAATTGTACCCTGGAGTCGAACCCAGGACGTTGTTTGGAATTTTTTTGTCAGTTCCTATTAATATCTGAATCGATTATTCCTACCAAAGCACCGAAAACCAAGGGCCGCAGCCAAGAGAGAGAGAGAGAGAGAAAGAGTGAGGGAGAATGGGAAGAATTTAAATTTAATTCTTTAGTTATGCCTACCCTTCATTTTTGACGGGCAGTTCCACTATATATCCATAAATTATTATTTAGAATCGATTAAAAATTCTTAATATATTTTTCTTTCCGTTCTTTAAACAGTATCTAGTATGCCTAAAAATACCGCATATTTCAATGCATAGAATTTGTCTTTATTCGAATTATCCGTAGACTTTGACACAGTTCACTCCACAATTAAAAAAAACCACGTGATATCCTGGGACTCATTTTCATTAATATAGTTAGTTTCTTGCTCGCATTACATCTAGATAAAAATAATAATAGTTCAGTTTTCTTCTGTAATAGCGTCAGTTTTTACTAAAAATGACAGATACATCGGTTTTCCACGAAGCTCACTGCATATTTCTTTGTAACAAAAGGAAGTATGCACTGCGTATCCGTTGTTCCCGTGACATCATGCAAGAGAAATTTTAACTGTCAGCGAGTCGATTCCTCACACCGTATTTTACGGTTTATAAAAATTCAAATTCAGATCTGTAAATATTTTCCGAAATAGTTAGAACACCCCTTTGGACAATACTATTCAACCCAACTCGGCTATAGGAAACTTTATAGCCGAGGATTGTAACAGGAGAACCGAAATGTTATTTTCATCCAAATAAAAAATTGTAATCTTCAAATTTTTTCACGTCACGAATGTTGTACAGCGTACGATTTCTCTCTTTATGCATTTATTCATACATATGCGATACACATCGTGTCTCGCATAAAATAGATGTGCTATTGTTTTACTTTTTCATATACGTGGTATACAGGGAAAGTATTGTAATCGCGAGAAAAATCGACTTCGAGATTTTGTCGGAAATACACGGTTTACGTAGGTGTCACCGAGTCCAAAAAATGCTTTTCGCCGTGCCATCCGTCTGTCTGTGCGCGAATCTAGAGCCTAACCGGTCCAACGAAATCAAATGTTATTTCGTATTTAGACATACCATTTCCCAGAAGAGAAACTTTGAAAAGATGAACGAGATAGCGCAATAATGAATGGTAGTTTTCACAAAATGTCAATTTATTAAATGAATGTCTCTAACGATTTTGATTAACATTCACTCAGTTGTAGAACATGGAGTCATAATCAGTTCTGCACACTTCTCAAAAATAACTGTGTAGTGTCCAGCGACATTATAATGTATCGATTTTTAAACCCAGCTACCACCAAGCTCACCCCAGCTCTCTCAACAATTTTCGTCCTGCAATAATTCTTCAGTGCAAGTGAGGCTTCACCAAGTCACGTGATACTTTATATTTGTGTGTGTTAGAGCTATTTTTAAAGTTTGATTTTCACATAAGGTTATCAACACATTTAAGTACAATAGACGTTTTTCGCGGTTTTGTTGTTTTTGTAGCAGTATCATTTCCTTCCAGTCGGGAAAGGGTGCAAGAAGACCATACGCATACGTATATGAGAAAGTTGGTGCAATGTTTATAGTATTTATCTTTTAAATGTACATACTTATATAACATGGTAGATTGGAAACAATTGCGTTGTATTTTAATTAGATTTTTGATGCCAATTCTTTTTTGATTATAATTTATAGGTTTCATAGAACACGTTTCTCGAAACATTCTCTCGAATTATCGCAATCAATATTAAGACTTTGCTGCATATTAAACCGTTGCAGTGGGTGAAGTCTACTGTAAAGGGGTGAAGGGGTAGTGTGGAGGCGCTGCTGAATCGCACACAGGAAGGTACCGAAGGGAAAGGTTTCGACTGGGGCTGTGCATGATGTGGCAACGTTGCTGTTCTGCGATTGGTCGGAGGTCTTCATGGCAGCTCCTCCAATGTTAAGTTTTTGTGATTTTCGGAACTCAAGTTTGACTTCGTCCATCGTAACTGTTTAAAAAAATGTTTCTTTCTAGTAATATCGGTCGGGCATGTTGCAGCAAATTCCGGTAATATTTTTGAGCTGTAAGAATGGCCAGGAAACAAAATGGTTTTCATTCCAAGTCATTATTGTCATAAACTAAGCTTTCTGCATTGACATTCTACCTTGCAATTAGTCAAATTGGTGGGTGGCAGGGGGTTCAGTGTTTCAAAGTCTGCCTAGCAATTTTCTCTCTCAGGTTTGACTCTCCTGTTATGATCTCGTATTGTCTTCGAAAAAAAGAAGCCTCGATGATGCTCTGTCCCTATAATTTATCTCACATATTTTATCGTCAAATCGCTTTCATGCGACGACACTTTTAATTCGTAGCAGATTGAACACAAGCCTTGTAAGGGTATAAATTGTAAATCGCAAACGCTGTATGCAATGGCTCGGTATGTACCGGACACAAAGCGCAAGACTTTTTACTGATTCCAAGAGTGGAAAATGGTAAAGTACGCAAGCGAAGGATAGACTGATACTCTATATTACTCTATAGAGTCTGCAGATATGAGATGGAGCCCTCCTCCTTCTTCCTTTCGCCTTTGGCAGTGAATTACATTCGAGCGATTTGTCAAATCACCCATTTAAAGACCCTCTTTTGTCCGCAGATAGCGTAATCCTCCCCTATTACCCTCCCCTCTCCTCGCTGGGTAAAGGATGTCGAAACTTTTAAGTAAACGAGTTATTGGGATTGAAGGAGTCCCCTTATTTTAACTTTTTCTCCTTCCCCTCCTCTACCCCTCTCTCTTTCACCCTTTCCTTCCTCGCAACCCACCAATCGCTTCAGGATAAACCACTTTAGGATGGAAGTACTCCCCGGTGGACGGTTCGATAAACCGTGCTCGCTCTCCTCTCTCGGCCCTCTCTCTCTCGGCCCTCTCTCTCTCGGCCCTCTCTCTCTCTCCTCCCTCCACCTACCACCGGCTTTCCCCTCGCGCTCCTCCTTTTCTTCGCTTCCTCTCCATCTACTTATCTGAGCACTCACCGGGGGCGGAGAAGGTAACCCTGAGACGAAGGTAAAAAAAAACAAAAGAAGCTATAAAGCGATTTCGTTGGGAAATAATACCCCGGCCGCATTATGTTTCCGCTGCAGCCACAATTTCATCTGTTCATTGCGATTCATTTTTTTATTTTTTTCATTGAACATGGTCTTATCTAGATCTCAGAACAACCACACTGGATTATTTACTTGAGATTATTAACGCAAGGCATTTTATAGCATTGCCATTTAATTTGTTACGCTCATCCTAAGTATTTCGAAAAACAATGTTTTATATGAATTAGATGTGCTCTCAACCTACACGTTAATTAATCTATTTATTCATTAAAATTTCACATACAGCACACAAAGAGCCAGTTTAAAGTGAAATCTATAACTCAAAAAATAACAAACACAAACATACATGTCCTAGGGAGGATTCGAATCCGCGACTTAGTATCTGTTGGCAGAAATTCTAACCACCCGTCTACCAAGGGAATTTTGGAGAATGAAATATGTTTAGTTTGAGCATATGGCGCCACTGTGTCTTAAAAGAAGATGAAGAGAAAGGCCCTGACTGGGACAGATTGGGTTTGTTGAAAAAAGGAACCTACCGAATGATAGAAAACATATGATGATGATGGTACCATAGGTCCTAAGTAATTTTGTTATGCCTTTCTCTATCTTTGTAGAACGCTGGAAGTGAATTATAATGGATTAATTACGATTCAAGTTTCATTACATGTTATACAATGAAACTTTGAAAAATAATTATACCTGCATTGTTGCTAAGAATACCTCTGTTTTTGACATCTAGTTTAACTATGTAGTTAGAAAAACTTATTTTCAGAAAATGTCGATTTTTATTTTTTTTAATTAGAAGTACACTGGATAAGAGTTTTTCAATCTTCAAAGGAAAAAAATCGATAATTTCATTTATTGATCAAGTAAAAATATAATTTTATGCTACGTTTATGATTTAGTCACTTGCCACATTCCTTAAATTTAATATAGTCGGCAATTTAAAAAATCATAGAGAAGTCGAAGCGTTATTCCATAATATTTTTACTTCGCATACACAAATACAACTGAAAAACAATGTGCTCCAGATGAATGCTTTTGCATCCTAATTGAGAAAAAATCGGCCATTTTCAAGTAGATCTTCCGTCGGTTTTCCCGCTCCTCAAACTTCATTTCAAACTCCTCTCTTCCAGTTCCGCATTATTTGAAATTCAGACACTTGTGGATGTTTTATTCCGCTTATTACGGCAAAAAATAATATCCCAAAGTTGGGTCGCGGGGAAGGCGTACTGCAAACCTTTTCCCACAACCTCCTCTACCCTCGCTTTCCATCGGTTCGAGAGATATTAGACAATCAAAAGGCAAAGAGAGAGAGAGAGAGAGAGTGGGAGGAAAGCGATTTTTTTCAAGTTTTCCCCTTAGCGTCCTCATTCATTATGCATCCGAACCGCGGCTTGAAAAATCCCAGCGGTGGAGAGAAAGAGGGACGAAGTGGGACAAGAACGGACGCTCATTCGATTGGGACGGCATTTTTGTTTGGTTCTTCCCTCATCTTTCTAGAGAGGTTTTAAAAAAAGTGCGAGATGTTATGCCAACGTCACAAGCAGCGCACATTTTTTCTCCTCGGTCCTTACTTGATTCCAACCTTGAGGATGTTGTTCAGCCGATATTTTTGGTGTGGAGGAGAAATTCACTTTCCGTGGAATCGAGGTCTCGAAATGAATAATTCTCGCGTGAATTATCGAGCTCACCCCATTGGTTGAATCCAAGAAACGCTAAAGGTAACAATCCTAACATCAGGAAAACGTTTAAGAAAATCAGATCCGCGTTTAAGCCGCAAGTTCTTCGTCTTTAATGGAAATTTACAGTCATTTATTCTTATTGGATTTAGGGTTTACTCAGCTATCGAGGCAAACGTGCGGAGCACCCTTAGCTCATGTAGGAGATGCAACGCTTTATTACAAATTCCATCTTTAATAACCATGTGGGATTAAAACGTACCTACTAGGAAATGTAATATTTTCATCTATTCTCATCATCATCTACGTAAAGCATTAGAAAAGTATTAAAATATTTAGGCTGAATCAGTGTTTATATTTTCATATACATAATATTAAAATCAATGTGTGTAATATATGCAATCACGTGCTGTTGGGCATTCGGCCGAAAAATTTGAGTTATAGAAACTCCTTATTTTAAAATTTCATTTGACATGCAAGTAAAGGAAGTGGGTTTCAGAAAATTTGAGTGATAAAATTCCTAATTATCTCAGAAATAGCGTGAAGTAGATGTAAACTTGGGTCGGGAAAATTAATAATTTTTGAGAAGGTAGGACTATCAAATAATTTCAACGAAATATTTTCTATCCTCTTATTAGTTATATAGAAGAATATAGTCGGAGAAAAAATTCGATAAGAAGATTTAACACCGATTATAACATTAGAAATATGTTTTAATTTCTTTCGCGCTTCTTTTATGTCTGTGCAATTTAATTTGGCGCTGGATAACGAAGACGCAAGAAGCATCGTCCAAACATCACATTTCTGAATCATTAAATACAGTCATAAATTCCCTCGCGGAGTAAACGAATGATCTGCAGTACTAATACAAAGAATACTAGCGACCTACAAACCTCCATAATTGGAAAGATTCTCAAGACACGTATTTCGCTGGTTAATCCACCAACCTCTGTAGCGCAGGAATTTCAAACAAAGGCATTTTATGGCGCGGAGTGTGTGTCTTGGAGGTTTCCCGGCGATGGTGCCTCGCAAGACGTTCAATGAGCCAAATTAAATTAAATGTCTCGCGAGGTAACCTTCTAGACACACAATAGCAAGCTCCGGGCTATAAAGTGCCTTTGAAATCTTGGTTCCACTCAGTTGGGAGGGTTAGCCGCAGCAGTACGTGTTTAGAAATCTTTTCCATTATAAGTTTTTGCAGCAATCTACCGCTCAAGGACTCGGTCGCGAGAATTAATTGGAGCAAAGAGGAATTAATGGGATTCTCTTAAAGACGACGTCATTAACAAAAACTGAAATTGCCAAATTTATATCGGGAGGAGTTATCTAGATGCACAGGTAGTTCACAGAAGTACTGGAACGCTTCAGATATGTATTAGGAGGAAATAAAACTTGGGCGAAAGCTAGATCCTTGTGAAGGAATTTTAATTTAGAGATGCGTTTATCCGCCGTTCTGTTGGCACATTTGTATTTATATACATCAATACATATTGCTATTATATATCTGCTTATTCACGCGTCGATTGGCTTTGATAAAAATTTTAAGGTACTTACAGTAAGAATGTAGATATGAAATTTGGCAGCATATTAAACCATTGGGTAAAATCCATTAAAATTATCGAGATTTATAAAATACATATTTTTGGTTGTCGTTTACTAGCAGGATCGTTTAAGTTATATTACTATAAATAACGTTAAATAAAATATATAATAACCTATTCTTGAGTTTTCAAGCTCATAAGACTGAAACGACTATCATAATTCCATATCCATGTGAAGGGCAAATTAAGAGAATATTTGATTTTATCGATAGTTTCGGCCTCCAGCAGTGTGTAATTTAGAACTCCTACTATGTACAGTAGTCCCATGCACTACGTGGGGGTTACGTTCTTGGGGAAGGCCGCGTTAGGAATTTAATTCCTTTTGAGAAACAATAACATGTTCGTATAGGCTGCGAGCTCTCGCATACGTGCATCAAATGTGGTGCAGTCGAATTTCAAAACCGAGTAAAATTAAAATTTGTGTTGGTATGACTAGTTTTCCATCACGAGTGTCTAGGTTCATAAGGCTGCGCAAAGATCGTACCAATCTATTCATATTGGGAATAGATTGACACGAGGAAGTCTCAAGGTACGTTTACATGGACCAATTCATCACTACGGAGGGATAACTCTTGGAGACATCAACAGGAGAGAGAAGATGGCATGGAGCGCAAACGGCCGTAATGCGTCTTCAAATGAAATATCTCAGTCCACCTAAAAACAAAGCGTTTTGCTCGTTCTGACCAGCGGATATGAAAAATAAAACATGAACTCCAGAATTGTCGAGCGCCTACACACAATGCAAGGAAACATGGGGAGACCGAAAAAGAAACAACTGGATTAAGAAATAATACAGAATCTGCGACGTAATTAGGAAAACTTTGATGCTAAATTGACGAGAGGAGTCATATTGAGAGAAGAAATGATCAGCGTTGGATATATCATCGCCATGGGTAGTTTGCCCGTAGACAGGCCTGTGATTATTCTTGGTTCTCCATCTAGCCCTATTTTCCGTAATCTTCCTCATGTCTTGGTAGCTCGTTCGACATATATATATATATATATATATATATATATATATATATATATATATATATATTCGTGGTTCGATTACCGCAAAAAGAGATTAAGAAAATTTATCACCTGTAACTGGCAGTGGTACTGTCATAGCCGAAAACTAATGATGTTGGCTGGGTCTATATCCAAGAGCGCAGTAGGTGTGATCGGGACGATTTGAACGTCTACAGTACAGCGATGTGGAAAGCAAGAGGGAAACTACCACATTACTATTCCCTAGTAATGGTTATATGGTTGGACAATATGAGTTCTCTCGAGGTAAAACATTCCGGACGTATAATAGTCCGCCATTGGAATTTCCGGACGAGGACTGCTTTGAGAAAAACATTTGTCGAAGGTAACTTACGCATAGGTACTTTGAATGTAAAAACTGCGGAAGGCAGCAAAGAAAACCTGAAAGAAGAAATTAGAAGAAATACGATTGATATAATAGGTTTCAGCGAAGTTAGGTGGGAAGGAGAACGGCAGTTCGACTCTGAAGACTTCACGGTTTTTTTCTCTGGAAGAAATAGTGGAATATGGGGAATAGCTCTGGTACTTCGAGAAGATGTGATGACAAGAGTGATAAAGGCAATAGTAAGGGACGATAAGTTGATGGCAATAAGGTTCAAAGTAGTTACAGTGGACATGCTGATAATTCAAGTGTATATGCCAACGTCAGCTCATGAAGAAGAATCGATGTATGAACATATTAATGACATTTAACCCCACAAGCCCCAGGACGTTTATTTGAATCCCACCCTAGATGCCGAAGGAGATTGTTTTGGAGATGCAGGCGCAATAATTGCAAAAATATAAAAACTCATAACTGTTCACCATTTTTTGGATTTTTATGCTTTTTTGAGGATTTACGCAAATCATAATACTTTAAAATTATAAAGTTTGAGCTAGCTTTAAATAAGTAGATTCTTTGCTGGAGAGAAGCGATTTGCACACCGATTCGTTACCTATCCAGCGCATGTCCGCCCTTTTATATAGTAATCAATATCGTGTAAACAATCGAAGTTATTGGCATGAAACCTTCTTCAAAGAAAAATGTAAACTACTCTAAACACTAAACATTTTATTTGCTGCATGTACCCCTCTAAACCAATTAGGAAAAAAGTTTTCCGCCTTGACGGAATATTTTAGATAAATGTTAATATTGTTAATTTTTAAAAGGCAGTTCATAATTTTTATGAATTCTTGAGTTACTTTGTCGTTATTTGGACTGATTGCATAAGTCACATAAAAAATTTCCCTTTTTATTCAATAGAAGCCGAAATATGACATTGCATGTATATTTGCAAGAAAGGAATCGCGTGGCTACAAAAAAGTATTCACAAAATTTCAACTCTATATAACAAATAAAAAATACAAAACAAATTAACGAATAAAATATAATCATTAAGACTAAAACTTTTTATTTTAAAATATACCAAGGTTTTTAAGATCGAATAATTTCCAACGTGGAAAAAAATAAATATAGCTTACAATGACGCTCGACGTACTAACACGTCGGACGGCGGCATGTGAAATTTTCGCTCGATGTAGTGACACGTTGGACGGCGTTGAGGAGTTTAGAAGAAGACGGAAGAGGAATGGTAAATTTGAGCCCCAACGGGCACGTGGGGAAAGAAGAAAAAGACAGAAGAGACTTTATTCCCGTGGTCGAGGTGCTGGTTACTCAGATCACAGTCGCCAAGAGAAACCCCTCGTCCCCGGCCGCTTCGCCTTATATCCTCGCCTCCTCCCCCACCCCCAGTCAAGTGACGACCACCGACACTTGCGCCGCCTCCCCGTTTTCCAGGGAGAGCCATCTATATGTTGCAAAGTGCATAATAATGGGAGATTGGAGCAGCATAATTGCAGAGGGACAAGAAGAACATTTTGTCTGTCAATATGGACTTGAGAAAAGAAACCAAGAGGAGAACAGCTGGTAGAATTCTGTATTAATAACGATCTATTAGTGACTAATTCATGGTTCAAAAACCACAAACAAAGGCTGTATACATGAAAGTGCCCAGGAGATAGAATGAGATATCAGATTACATTCTAGTAAAACAAAGATTCAGGAGCAGCATACAAGTGCTAAGACATTAACAGGAGTAGACATCGATTCCGATCATTGCCTTCTAGTAGTAGATGTAACGACAAAGTTAGAATAAATAACTTAAACGAGAGGAGGCAGACTTGAAACCTTAAAATAATGAGAGAAAGACAGTACGAAGTTAACAGATTGTCTTAAAAATTTGGAAAACAAATCGAAGACCGGGGATACCGAATGGAAGAAAATTAAAGACAGTATCAGAGATACTCGGAATAAAGATATTGAAAACCAAGATAAGAAAATCAGAAAACAATGAATTACTAAGGAAACGCTGAAGAAAATGGATGAGATGAGTAAGTGGAAAAACGTTAACAATAAAGAAGGTAGAACTAACTATAGGCGTCTAAACAATGAGTTGAGAAGGGTAACAGATATAGCTAGAGGAGACTTAATAAAGGAAAAATGTAAGGAAATTCAACAGATGAAGAAGTTAGGGTGGTACGATATGATGTACGCTAGGGCACTGGAATAAGAGGATATGAAGTCCAATGGAATCTGTGGTAAAGGAATTATGAATACAGACGGGAAAATAGTAGAAGAACCAAAAGCACACGTATGGGAAGAATATATATATATATATATATATATGTGTGTGTGTGTGTGTGTGTGTGAAGCATGCTAGATAGGCACAAATAGAACTAAAAGAAGAGAACAACATTGAAGAAGACAGCTTGGGACCAAGTGTTATGGAAATCGAAATAGAAAAAGCGATGCAAGAGTTGAAGTAAGAGGAAGCTACAGGTAGCGATGAGATACCGGCAGAGGTACCTACTTAAAGTCATGGGATCGAAACTACTAGAAGTGATTACAAAATTAATTAATAAGAATTACGACTCGGAAGAGTAGCCTCAGGATTTTCTAGAAGTAACAAGAAGAAGACGCCAAAGATAATGCAGCGTAAAGACTACAGAACGATGTCTATTGTCACACATTTCGAACATCATCATGAACATTCTCAATAAATGGCTAGAGAAAAACGCCAAAGGAATATTAGTGGAAGATTAGTTCTGTTTCAGAAAAGGACGAGAAACAAAAAATGCTATCGATATGGTGATAATCATATCAGAAAGGGCAATAAAGCCCAGCCAAGATTGCAGTGTATGTTTCGTCAACTGGGAGAAGGCCTTTGATAGAGTAAATTGAGTAGTGCTGATGAGGATATAAAGGATATAGGTGTAGACTGGAAAGACAGGAAACTGATCAGGAATCTATGCGTGAATCATGTTGTAAATATCAGGATGGAGACACTCACGGAGTAAACATCGGTGGAGGAGTTGTCGCTGTTGTCTTTCTCCGATTCTATTGAGTGTATATGGAGAAAGGCTAATTCAAGAAGCGCTAGAAGGCACAAGATATCTCTAGATTGGAGGAAGTATTATAAGAATAGTAAAATACGCGGATGATCAAGTACTTCTAGCGAGAATGGAAAATGCAACAACAGTCAGAGAATACGGAATAGAAATAAATGCAGAGAAGTTAATGTAAATATCGAGGGAAGAAAATAACTTGAGCATAAGTATTGGTTGAAAATCATTAGAACAAGTTTCGTACTATAAATACCTGGGAAGCATCATAACAAGAGAATCAAAGTGTACCGGTGAAATAAAGACTAGAATGGTGAAAACAAAAGCCGCTTTTGGAGGAAAAAAACTCCTAATAACGTGGACTGTAAAGGAGGATATTCGCAAGAAGTTGACAAAATGCTATGTTTGGAGTATAGCTTTGTATGGGGCAGAAACATGGACGCTAAGGAAAAATGACATCAAATTCTTGGAAAGCTTCAAAATGTGGGCATGAAGAAGAATGCTGTAGATAAAATGGGCACATAGGATGAAAAATGAAGAAGCGTTAAGTTGCATGCGGATGTAGTTATAGGTACGGAAAGTTGGCTCATTGAAGATATCGCTAGCCAAGAAATTTTTCCGAAAAGCTATAGAGTATACAGAAAAGACCGCGCCAATAGAATAGGTGGCGGAGTATTTTTGGCAATAAGTGAAAAGTACGATAGTTGTCAGATCCCTATTATCGATGAAACGACCGAGAGCGTGTGGTGCCGCCTAGGTAAGGATAATTCGAAAAAGATATATTTATGCTCATTTTACAGACCACCTAATGCCAAAGTTGATTATATTTTAAGTTTAGAGAGGCAATTAGCCGAGCTTAGATCTATTATGAACGACGGTTATGTGATAATTGGAGGCGATTTTAACTTACCGTCAATCGATTGGGAAAACCTATGTTTCGTTACGGGAGGTAAAGAACGCGAATCGTGTGAAGCCTTAATTGACACGTTTCATGAATATTCTTTAATCCAGATGGTACAAAAAGCCACGCGTTCGGGCAATGTTCTCGACTTGCTTGCTTCTAACATCCCGCATAGGATAACTAAGGTATCCACAGAGGAGGGACTTAGCGACCATCGAGCTGTGTATGCGGAGTGCGAATTAAAGCTCAAAAGACATCCTAAGCCTCTTCGGAATGTATACGCTTTCGCCAAGGCCGACTTTAAAAGTTTCAGCTTACATCTCAAAAGTACCTTTGTCAGTTATCGTGAAAAGACAGAACGATTAGGTATGGAGCCATCATGGTTATTATTTAAGGATATACTAGGAAGAGGTATCAATAGATTTATCCCCAGTAAGTTAAAATCTGATAAGAAAGAACCTCGTTGGTTTAATAAGGAAGTCAGGATTGCCTTAAGACGACAGAGGCGTAGCCACGCAAAATTGAAAAACATACCTACCACCGCTTCCGATGAGTACCGCACAGCTATAGTCCATGAGTATAACAGTGCCCGCGTACTAGCGAGAAAAACCATGCGTAACGCATTTAACACCTTCCGGAATGAGGTATTAAATACAAAATTGAAGGAGGATCCAAAAGCGTTCTGGTCCTACGTAAGAGAAGTCAAGGGAGTGGGTCCTTCAATACCCTCCCTGCGATGTGATTCCGGAGACATCCTTCACGATGGGGAGGATAAAGCTAATCTACTAAACGTTTACTTCGCGAAGGCGTTCACGGCAGGTGGAAATATACTTAAAGACAATCTTATTCCCGATGGATGTACTCGGATGGATAATATTAAAATCTCTGAGGCAGGAATAGCGAAGCAACTGAGTGCGATAAAGCCCAACAAAAATCCTGGACCAGAAGGAATTCCCGCGCGTGTATTAAAAGAACTAGCAGAAGATATAGCTCCCTTCCTTCGGATAGTTTTCGAGAAATCTCTTACCGTCTGTGAGGTTCCTGATGATTGGAAACTAGCACACGTCACACCCATTCATAAGGGAGGTGACAAAGAAAACCCCGAAAATTATAGGCCGATTTCTCTAACATCATTATCATGCAAGATTTTGGAGCACATTATTGGTAGCAACACAATGCGTTATCTTGAGAGTAGATCGCTCTTAGTCAGCTGTCAACATGGCTTCAGAAAAGGTAGATCCTGTGACACCCAACTCGGTCTGTTTGTGAATGATGTTTTATCATGCGGCGAAAATAATAAGCAGGTCGATGCAGTGCTCCTTGATTTTAGAAAAGCTTTTGACAAGGTTCCCCACCGTAAGTTGTTATTAAAATTGGGAAATCTTGGCGTTAATGTTAAAGTCATTAACTGGGTTCGCGCTTTCCTTAGGAATAGAAAACAAAAAGTAGTCATCGATGGTAAGTCCTCGAGTGTGGCAGATGTAGTCTCTGGAGTGCCGCAGGGTAGTGTGATCGGACCTATGCTTTTCTTGCTTTATATAAACGACATCAGCTCAGTTGTAAAAAGTAATATCAGGCTTTTTGCGGATGACACCGTAGTCTATAGAGAAATTAGTGGTCCTAGCGACCATCGTCAGCTTCAGGATGATCTGGATGCGTTATCTGTTTGGTGCAAGGAATGGCAGCTAGAAATCAATCAGAAAAAGAGTAACGTTCTAAACTTTTGGAAATCTAGAAGCCCATCGTCCGTGTTTACCTACTCGATAGATGGTGAGATCATTCCTGTTTCGGAATCCGTGAAATACCTCGGGGTAACCTTGAATCGTGACCTGTCTTGGGACACCCACATAAGACGAGTGATAGGTGCGGCAAATAAGAAGTTGGCTTTTGTGCGTAGGATAGTCAGGAAAAGCACGGAAAAGGTGAGAGAATCCTGTTATTTATCGTTGGTTAGACCTCAAATGGAATACGCAGCAGCGGTTTGGGATCCATATCAGAGGGGACTCATAAAGGATTTAGAAAAAATACCGCGGCGAGCAGCTAGATTCGTGAAAAAGAATTACGATAAAAAACAGAGCGTTACGTTACTCATTGATGAGTTGAGTTGGCCATCGTTGAAAGATCGTAGATTACAGGCGAGACTTAAACTTCTAGATAAATATAGGTCGGAGATATTCGTAAATGAAATGAAGGATATTATTCGACAACCAACGTATATCGGACGGAGGGATAATGACGACAAGATTCGCGAAATAGATAGTAGGACGGAGAGGTATAAGGAGTCCTTTTTCCCTAGGACAATACGTGACCACAATAGATAACTGTGAATAATAATTAGTTAGGAACTTGGTGCGCGGCACCCCCTGCCATCCACCGTCAAGGTGACTTGCAGGGTAATATGTAGAAGAATAGTAGAGGAGCGAATGATTAGACAGACTATAAGAAAGAGGAAGGCGGACTTTACCTAAGAAGAGAGCGTGATTAATTACGCGTTATATGGAAAACTGGAAAGAAAAATAGATAGAGGCAGGGAAAGTTTTCAGCTGATAGACGCTTTAAAACGGAAAGAGAGCTATCAAGACATGAGGTATATTACGGAAAGCAGGTGCATTTGGAGAACTAGGTTTAACCAAGAATACCGACAAAATACCTATGATGACGATATAGTTAGAGAACTTCGGCTTGCACTGTAAATGGTGATGGAGAAATAAGGATGAGCGGAAGAGAAGGCAAGCAAGAAGGCATCGAGAGGGAAGAAACTTAATCAACGGGGTTAGGAGGAGACAAAAGAGTATAAGACAGTTTTTGAGATGTATTTGGAGACGAGATTGAGAGTGATAGGGATGAGGAAAGGTGGAAGAGAAGGGGTAGAAAGGAAGAGCTGGACGGACGAAGGGACCTGAATGAAGAAGGGAGATAAAATAGGTAGTGATTGAGTGAGAGATGCAGGGAGGGGGAGGGAGGGAAAGGAGAGAGAGAGAGAAAGGAGTGAGTAGGGATGTAGAGGCACAAAAAAGTGGGAGAGTGGAGGTGATAGGATTTCTGTTCCTCACGGAGGAGATATTCAATTTAGATACGTCTATAGGTCTTTCACTTCATCCCCCAACCCTCCCTCTCTCTCTCGCCAAAAAATGTCATTTTATTACTTTTTCCCTTTCAGACATAATGTCCTCCATCTCTTTTTCCTTGCCCTTTAGTATTAATACTGAAATTTTACTTCTTTTATAAGGATATTTTTATTTCCTCTTGAGAATGCTATCGCAATGGTTTTTACTTTGAAATTTTGTCAACTGCCACGTATTCTATTCATGAAGAATGATTTCATCCATCATTATGCGTTTTTTCGCCAAAGTTAGGCGCTATTCTTCCAAACTGCGTGTTGAATTGTCGTTTTCGATTTAAATATAAATGTTGTTCAAGCCATTGAAAATTTTTTGAGGCCATGAAGCATTTCGTTGTTATTGGATTTTACTGACTGGGAGTCAAGTTAAATTTCTGAATAAATAAAAGAAATAAAATATTGATAAACTAGAGGATTTTCGAGCTCGTCTTATGGATGAAAACAAATTGAAAAGTAAACACTTAAAAATAAGTGTTTATCTTACGTATTTCTAATAACCAAAGCAAGGTTATCTTAAGTTTTTAATCTTTAACTCGGTAATATATTGAGAGAAGTATTGACGATCCTAGTATTTTTTTAGAAAAATGTTTATTGGGGATGTGTGTGATGGCTTTGTAATTGTAATGATTAAAACCAACATTCATCGGTGAAACAAAAGCAAAGCTTTTAATTGTTGGAAAATTTCCTTGAAAAATAAATAAATTATTTCAGTGCGTTGTCGATGAACGACACTATGGTGAAAAGGAGAATGGTAAAAAAAGACGCATGAGTTTGTTTAAGATAATGGGAAATGGTTAAATAAGAGAAATTAATATTTTTATCGGCTCCAACGCATCGCAGCCTTGATTCCATATCATACTATCCCAATTTTAATTTTCCGGATTATAACCGAGGGGCGTTTTCTCGAACTAACGAGAGTTTCATCAAGGTGATAAAGAGTTTGGGAAAACTGCCGGCGCCTCCAAAGGGAAATAAGAACAGAAAGGGGCTTCGGGTTTTTGGGGAGGACGTCAGGATCGCCGTAAAGGGGAAATAGAGGCAAGAAGGGGGTTCTGTGTGGGAGTAGGAAGTAAAGGTGGAGTGGGAGTGGAGGAAGAGTGGGAGTGGAGGAAAAGTGGGAGAGAGAAAGAGAGAGAGAGAAAGGATTTCAGCGAATGGTGAGAGGCGTGACCCACGCCACGGGCTCAAGAGTTGCGAGGGAGTTTCGATCTTTATTTAGAATCAGTACGTGTTTTGAAGAAACTTTGAAAAGTTCTCAAAACGCGATCTTCATTCCCCTCGAAACGCTTTGCTATTTCCTTCACGCTCACGTAATATCTATATCTCTCTCACCCACTTTCTCATTCTCTCTTTTTGACGCTGCTTTTTTCAGCCGTGAGCAAAATCCCTCACACCACTGGCATATATCCTTGCATGATCTCTGGGAAACCTCTCTCACTCTCTCTCGGATTGAAGAAAGAGAGCGAGAGAAGTTAGAGAAAAATAGGAGAGAAGGGAGAAGGAAATGTGATGGAGGAGAGAAGAAAGGAGAGAGATAAAAATAAACGGGGAAGAGAGTCGAGAATAGAGGATGGCAAAAGAGGGAGGAGAGGAGGTCGTAGAAGGAGAGAAAGAGAGAGAGAGAAAAAAATAGAAAAGAGGGATAAGTTGAGATGAAGGAGAGAGACAAAGGGAAGATTAGAGGAGAGGAGAGAATGGGGAAGTATAGAGGAGGGAGGAGAGGAGGTAGATTAGATTAGATATGGCCTTTATTTGTGGCGAGATTGAGACTAGGAAGTCCACATGATACAAATATAATAATACAATAATTGTAAAAAGATAATAATTGTGTGAGAAAATAACAAAAAAACCACTGCAGGAAAACACCCACATAGAAGAGGAGTGTGAAAAACCTGCGAGAGGGAAGGGGGATTGTAGGAGGGACAGAGCTAGGTAGATGGCTGTAGAGATGGAGTCAGATGATGAGAGGAGGAAGAAGAAGACGTAAGGGTGGGATAGAGAAGGAGTAAGGTAGAGTAGGAGGGGAAAAGAATATTATGCGTGGGACGTTCACGGAACTCAAAAAAAAAAGAATTAGTTTGCCGTTGGTTCCGAGTATTTACCTGTAGGGTTATTAGAGACCAGAAAGTAGAGGACGTGTAAGGGACGGATTGTGTCAGTGAGGCATGAAGCGAGAAGGGCGAGAGGGTCAGAAGAGAATGCGGACGGCCGGGTCGAGAGGTCAAGGGAGAAGTTTGGCAGCGAGATAGATAGGGGGAGTGCGGTCGAGAGAGAGAGGGGGGGAGGAAGAGGGGGGAGGGAGATGCAGGTAGAGGCGGGGATGGTGTTGCTGGATGTGATGCCTAAAGGCAAAGGTTAGGTTTACCCGAGGAAGTTGGTGGGTAAAAAAAAAGAATGGTTTAGCTATACAGCTCCCTCTTATCACCTTCCTTTTCTCCCTCTTCCCTATCTTCCTTCCGTCACTCACTCCGTTTACTCCTCTATATTATTCTTTTTAACTTTTCCTGACCCCTTTTTGCCCGTTCCGTAAGAGCCAAAGGGGTGAACAGTTGGGGGAACACGGAGGGAAGATGACGCGGAGATGGAAATAAATTCGGGATTCTTTTCTTTTCTCCTTGCCTTCTCCTCCATTTCTTGCTTACCTTCGCATCCTGTCCTCTGTCACAGCCTTGCTTGCCATCTCATCCCAAACGCTTCCTTTTCCCATTCTTAGTCCCTTTGCCTTGCCTCCTGCCTCTTTTTCGTTTCTACTCTCTGTTTTACAGCTCTTCTTACCTTTTGTCTTTGGAAAATCAAAATTTTTGTTTTAAGAGACACTTGGAGAATTCTTATTGATCTTTTATTAATCCATGAATTTTCCAAGTAGTTCATAGATTTTCCGCAAGGTGGGTTAAAATTCGAAAAATGCAAGGCTTTAAAATGGTATTGTAGTAAAAATACCGAAGCTAGAGGAATGAAGTTTTTGCAGATGGAAAAATATAGTGAGGATATGCGGGTTGTTCCCTCTCCAAAGGGGAGAGCAAACCAGAACCATAATTTTTTTAAGAAAACGTGCTTCCACCTCTTGCTTTAGCAGTAGTAACTCAGTTGTTCCTCTCTTTGTTTATTTCCTTATTTTCCTACTATTGTACCAGTATTCCACCCTCTCCCCAAAGCGTATCTCCTCTTCCAACTCTTAATTTCATCATTTTCATCTCTCTTTTTCAATTTTTTCTTTCTAGGTTCCGCTCTCTTTCCCATCCTTCTTTTCTTTTCCGTTAATTCTTTTATCCTTTCACATTTCTCTTTCCTCTCGCTTCCATCTCCGTACACTTACGGACCCAACCTTACTTCATTCACTCTCTAGGGTCTCCTTTTCCCATTTTACCCTCCTTCACCCTTCCTCTCCTTCCCATCTCCCTCCTTTTCCTCCTTCCCTCATCCTCCGCCTCTCTTTCCTCCCTTCACACCCTCATTCTCTCTTTCTCTCAACCTCGACTGGCCTGTGGGAACCTTTTAATAGGATAAGGTCTAAATCTCCTTCCTCCCCGAGGGAGGTAGTGTACCGAATTTCGCAGTTTTCCTTTTCGTAACCTTTTCTCTTACCTGCGACCCTTTTTATCATGGGGGTTTCCCTTGGCTATTAGTACGACGAGCCGTTCTGAAGAAACGGTCACGTTTTCCTCACTATCTCTCTTAGGCCTGAGCGTATGTGAAAATTCGGGTAAATCTTTTTTGGCGTTTTTACTTTTGTCAAAAAATATCATGCGTATGTATGTATGTATTCGTAGTAGAGAGAGATTTGGCAAAAAAGTCCCTTGGCAATAGAGATTAATGGAGTACTAAAACGGTTTAACTTTATAGGTGTTTTTATTGTGAAATCGATTGCGCCCATAAGGTGTCTATATAAATCATTTATGGTAAAAAGCATTCACTAAATATTTGCTTGAAAATAAATGAAGACTTTCGTAAAGAAACCATTTTAAATATCTATTTATTATTATTTACATCTACATGAACCCACCAAGTCATCTTATTGGTGGATGGCAGGGGGTACAGTGCAGGGTTTCAAAGAATAAGAGTTAAAAGAGAGTAGTTACAACTTTAATGTATAGAAATCTAAATGTTATAATAATAAATATTTTATCATTTATTTTAATGCACTTAAATTTCTTGCATGCTGTGCTATATTTGAATAGCATACGTTAGTGTAACTGAGAGTAGTAATATTGTCACAACTTTTGAGATTAGCGTTAAACTATCTCGAACTACTATAGGATGTAAAATCTATTAAAGCAATGTTTTATGCGATTCTTAATGCTTTATGATCTATATAATACATGCAAAATGTAAGCAATTTTTGGCATTTCCAGTTTCCTATTGCCATTGAAAATCTTGCCTCTTTTACCCAAGCAACTGCCAGGTGAATGACCGAATTACTTTATTATTTCCGAAGTAATTTATTTTTGTGTTACAACCCTGAGTTCAAGAAATTTTTTGTTCGAATTATTTTGGGACGGCATGATTTTCATTTTGGAAAATGACATCAGAGCATCTCTTTTGAACGTGGAATCTGTGTAAGATAGGGGCGCACGGACATGAAGGTCCTTGTGTAGAAGGCTAACTTCAAAGCGGCGCTTCAATATCTTTCAAGCGACGGAGCTGCGTCCCTTCGTGAGGTCCCCTGTTGATCACTACGCCGCTCTTGGGTTGTCGCAGTGCTTAGGGCCAGAGCTTCATCGGGCACAGTGACGGGCGGAATACAGGTGTAATGTGTTTTCGCAAAGGGGTCATAGCGGACACACTCTGCCTCCCTCTCTTTCTATCCTCTCCTTTCTCTGTCTCCTCCTCTCTCCTCCCGCACTTTCTTTTTCTCTCTCCCTCTCCCTTCTATCCTCTATTTTCATAGTGCGTTGCAGACCCGAATACACGAGGCACATCCCTGTCTTCTACAGGAGCTGGAAATGAGTTATTGTCATAAATGTGTTATTGCCGGCTTGAGTCCTTGAGGAATTTTTGGTGTTTTATTTGGCTGATGCGTGAAAATTTCATGTCACGTATATACGCGAATTCATGGAAGAAAAGGCGATACAGAATTTTGAAAGAAATGCTCAAATAATCGTTTATCAAGTGGAGAGGACGTTACGTATATTTTCAAGGATTTCTTAATTTTTTAGAGAATGTGAATTAGAAGGAAAAATAAACCTATAAAAATATTTCGTTACTATGAAAACATTATAAAACTTGATAATTTTCAAGGCAAAATATGGTTCAATGATTTTTCGTTATGTAACCATTTCTTGTTCCCTTAGGCATTTAGAGATTTACACCTCATCGTCTTCCTCTTTTTTTGTTAAAATAAAGCACCTGTTTTTTTATTCATATGTCAAATTCATTTTTAATCTAATATTTCTAAATAAACAACACATTAACAGTTTAATAATATTTTTTACCATATAAAATAATAAGTACAAAATATTACCTATATGCGCCCCCTCTAATCGTTTGCGCCCGTAGTTAGTGCCTACCCCTTGCCTTAAGATAAATCCGCTATTAACTTGTTGTTGAACAGCACGAGACCATAACAGGAAAGACAAATCTGCGAGTAATGACTGTAGGGTAGGCTTCGATGCATTGCACCCCCTGCCACCCACCAGTTTGGTGAATTGCAGGATAGAATGTAGATATAGACTTGTTCAATCTTTCACATGTTTTGGTTTTGGATCTACTTTTAGTAACGACTCTTTGCCTACAGAATTAATGTTCGCAATAACGTGTCACTTAATTTTATCATGTCCCTAGGACGATAAGAGACCATAATAGGAAAAAATAACGTAGGAAAACTATGGACCCTTGGTGCACTGCACCCCCTGCCATCCACCGAAAAGGTGACTTGCAGGGTATAATGTAGATGTAGATGTATCATGTCGAATGCGATGGCATTCTCTTCAAAATTACTCATTGGTTTCTGGAATAGGAATCAGCTTATAACGAGTATTTATAGACACATTCGATCGAAAGGAAACCGCAGCTTCTCCATCGAAAGCGAACCTTCGATTACCTTCGCGATTTGAATCTTCGACTATTCGGCAATGACGCGACGCGAACGACCATTTTTATTCGGAAGACAAACCGTGCGCGCAAGCAGCGAGAGCGGGTATCTCTTTTCATTCTTTCCCATGGTGCTTCCGAAAGGGGAAGGCGATTTCATTTTCGACGGGATCGTTTTTTTTTCGGGATCGACTTCGTGAAACGGGAAAAGCGCGCGCCCGATTCATTTTCGTTATGGCGTCATCGATACTCGTGTTGGTTTTTACGATACATTTCCTCGGAAATATTCGCGAAACAAAAGAGTGGGCGTATCGATTCCTTCGGATTTTCGAATTCGCTCCTTCTCCCTCTTATTTTACTCCCACCCCTTTTCTCTCTCTCTCTCTGACTGTGATCCTCGCAAGGGTGCCGGTGGAATTTGCTGGTTTTCGATCCCAATGGAAAGAGGAGGAGATGGAGGGAAGAAAGATAGAGAGAGGATGGAGGAGAGAGAAAGCGAGTGTGATGGAGGGAGAGAGAGAAAGTGGAGTGGGATAATTTGTGAGCGACAGAGTAATGTGGGGGGAGGGAATAGTCGCAGAAGAATCGAAATGGAGAGGAGTTGGAGCGAGAGAAAGAGGAGGGAGAGAGAGGAGGGGTGAAGAGAGGGAGGGAGAGAGAGGAAGGGAGGGAGGGAGGGGGGTGAGAGAGAGAGAGAGAGGAAGGGAGGGAGGGAGGGAGGGGGGTGAGAGAGAGAGAGAGAAAGGAAGGGAGGGAGCAAGGGGAAAGAGGCATTCGAAATGGAACTCGGACAGGACAAAGTGACATTTTATTGTACCGTTCCGATAACATCAACTGGAAAAGGAGAAAATGCTGACGCGTTAGCTCAAAAGAATTCAAACGACTTCCGTATCGATTCGTTTAAACCAAGACAACCAAGGTGTCGTTCATCTTGACGAATCGAGGGAGGTCGTTTATCGGAAGCGATCACTTTTATTCGGCGGATCTAATACATGTATATTGCAATTAGGGTCCTGGGGACAAAGTGGACGTTCTGGAACATTTTGGGAGAGGATGTAGGCTTGAATTCAAAATTGAATAATCAGATTTGTCCCTTGTCTCATTATTTATTTAGTCATTGTAAGATGTGAAGTTGTCAAGAAAAGCTTAAATGTATTTCCTTTGGCAAGCATCTCCTGTACTTGTTTTTAAAATTTAGATTTCACATTACTTTTGCAGGAATAAAATGAGTTGTAAAGGGACGGCATGCGAATTTGATATATCTACTTCCCCTATGTTTTTTAACACATACGAGTCGACTGCTATGCTAACAGTTACACGGTAGGGCAGGGATGAGCAAAATCTGTGAGAGGCATAATAATTTATATAGGAAATTGCTTGAGGGGTTGCAAGGAACCCTATCGGTGAAAATCAGTAATAAGCGATATTATTTCCAATTATTATTAGCCATCCCCAAAGTAAATTGGTGGTTGTGCCATTAGTTGCTGGTGTAGCGTGTCCTGGGCATTATATTGGAGATATTTTTCTTTGAATGCATGATAAGTGTTATTTTCCATGTCATCCCAGCTTTTAACTTTTTCCCCCGAGTCATTTTACCTCAACTCTCCGCACCTTTCACAGAATTCATTGTTGTTGTTATGTTTTAACCTTTAAGCAAATTTCAGGCTTGTTCAGTATCGTTAGCTATTATTCTAGTTGGAAATTGTCCCGGACTTATGAATATTTCACAAGACACCACCATAGTCTTATGGTTTATTTTAGTGAACATCAGAAGAGTGCCATTAACAACGTTAACTGTTTCACGTCCTATTGCTGCGTCAGATATCCCGGCAGCGATTTTAAAAACCAGCATTATCTTTATGAATTTAAGTTTATCCTATTTGAAAGTTCAAATTATGCTTTAACTTCATGAAGTATATTTTGAATTACTCTTATCGTTAATAGGTATTCGCTGAAATTAGTGCAGCTTGGCATTCTCGTTTTAGAAAACGATACTACACAACTTTTCAATAATAGCTTTGGAAATGAAAAACAATTTAAAATATTAAAAATAACCGATGAGGCAATGAAGAATATCAAGTTCCGTTCTATACTGCACTCGAATAAAGGTGTTAAGTGCGAATAATATGAGGTGACCGATTGGTCGTACAGTAGTAAGTCGTTTTGTTCAATAATTAAAATAGCAATTCCTGCGTTTTGTTAATTACGCCCCCACGAAAACCATTTATTTCTTCAAAGATATTTTTTCTTGTTTTCTTTCCAAATATGTTCGCGATACAAAATTTCCCACGGAGGTGTGCTGGAAAAAGAAATAAATATGTGGGAAGCAAGAAGCTTGGCAACATCGCTGTCCGGAGCTCAAATTAGGGCGAGAGACACCGTGGAGGAGGGGCGGTGCAAACGAGGTTTTGCCTACGGCCATTTGTATCCTTTCTTTCAAACTGGAAAAAATCGGTGAAAATTCTGCGGTTTCTTATCATTTTTCTCCCTTCAAAATGGACGTTGGATAAAAAAACTGAGGAATATCGATAAATCAGGAATTTGAAAGGAAAAGATTAAGATTAAAAAATGCCTCGAAAAAGAATATAATACTTTCACAGAGGAAAGCAATTTATTATATATATATATATATATATATATATATATATATATATATATATATATATATATATAGGTTCTGAATGGATACTATAATAACTGTTTGTCATTGGAGGTAAAAATCTCTGACCAACTCCAAAATACCCGTTCCATCGCGAAAGATATTATCAATATAGTTTTTGGTATATTTTTAACGCTTCCTAGCCCTAGCTTTAATATTATTTACTTACTCATTCAGAGACTATTGTGCGAAAATATCCATTCTTGTAAACTTGATAAAGGCCAGAGGGTGTTTAAAATCTCTGCATTTGTTTTCTTCCTCTTTCAAATAATACATTGCACTACGAAAGCTTATCAAGATGATAGTTTGTTGGCGAGAACGAAATGGGTTTTAGGGTAAAACACCGAAAACTCCTACACCGGCTTCTTAGGGTGAAGTTTTGTGCGCTTTCAGACCACGCTACCGCGGGGCAGATTCGCCAGATTAAATCGTCAACTTTGTTATGGTTTTCAAATAGATCTTCAACGAAAAAAAATCCACAATGGAAACGAAATGTGCAAATATTTTCTTCTGACCTACCCGTAATTATATTATCGTTACACGATAGACTTATATAATTGCAACATTCATTCATTCTAATTTTACCTTCCGGCTGTTTCTTTGCACGCTGTATCAATATGTGCTATCTAAAGCCTATGATTATGGTTCTTCTGACATCATAGCTAGGTTAAACTCAGCCTAATAATTTACATGGGGAAATGGTGTCGCATAATTTATGCCCTCTTAAGCAGTGTTACGAAATAGCTGATTCATGGATTTAGAAACGGGTGGGATCAAGACTTTTACTTCTATCAGGTATATATGCCTGAGATTCTGGTACAGCGCATCGGTAGATAGACATGTCCAATTCAGTCTGGCTTGTTTGCTCGGTGGCAGATCATATTCTAGGAAAGTAGAAATCTCTGGATTGATTCCAGGTCAAAATCGAGACTTTACACCATATATTTCATTAATTTTAATTTTTAAGTGTATGCCTTTCTTAAAGTTAACAACCTAACATTTATACCGTCAACATGGGATGAAGTATTTACAATCATCGCTTACAAAATTTAACCCGGGATGCTATTAAAATTAAAAAATCTCTATATATTGTTGAGTGATCTTTTCTTCCCGAAAATAAGGATGAGATACGTAAAAAATTCGTGGTAACTTTAGACTAGAATACGTATGCACAATCGATGAAAGCCTCAAAAAGACTTTATAAAATAAAATTAAACTTCTAATGGTGATATACCTGCGCATCATTATATTTTACACGATTTATCTGCAAAATAGGAATGAAGAGTAAAATTTTTGTTTGAATCATGAAGAGATTCTTAAAATACGTCACACGCCATTCTTCAACGATTTCTAGACTCTGCCCAAAACTTATCTTTTGCCACTTTATTTTGAGTATTTAAAATTTTTCCCCTTAAATTTGAACTTGTTTTCAGAATTTTATCACCGTATTTTTCATGCTTGTTGAACCTTTTTTTCGCGAAATCGTAAGAGCTAAACTCAAACTGAGAAGAAAAGTCGGTAAATTTTAAATATGCATGGAGCTCCCAAACTTAAAAATGATTGCATTAGGTTTCTTTTTTTAATTTCGTCGCTTTTTCGACTTTCAAAATTCACATCCGTGGAAGTATTCGGAGTTGGAAATCTCTTTATCTTCTGTACGATTCAATAACTATGAAAAATTCAGTTCCAGTTCGTTACTGGAGGGGGAAAAAACATTATATTTTTATCTCTTTGCTGCATTCGAAAAACTATAACGGAAACGGGGTTTAACCTAAATAGAATTCCTCTCCCCCTTGCGCGTCAACTCCACCCCATTAAGTCCGAGCGGAATATCTAGCTCGTCTATGTCCGTGTTTTGAACACGTTTCATTTATTCATAGTATCATACAGAAACAAATTAAATGCGCTTACATCCATTCGCGCTTAGCATTCGCCATTACGTAAATTAAGTTGATTTTCCTAAAGGCAAATCACAAAAAATAAATAAAACTGCGACAGGTATGGGAATTCAGCATAACTAAAGATTCAATATTTAATGCACTCGATTATTTATGTTTTGAGGCGCAAATTTTTAAGATAAAAAATCCATAAGAAATGGTCTCGAGGTGGAAAATTCGGAGATGTTAATCTGCAAAATTTTCTTTCACGTCTGCTACGCAAAACAAAAAATGCGTTAACACCGGCAGAACGTAGATTGCCCCTGCCCACAGTGCCTTAAAGTTATAAATGTAAAGGTCGTCTCTGTCAGTGTGACCTTTGAACGTACAAATTTTTTGTGGATGAGCAGTTATTCGATCGCATCGGCGCCGAGGAGTATGTCGAGGGCGAAACACAATATTGCGTACGGTAACGGAGCGAATTTTTGATGTGAGAAATATAAATGGGGCATTAGACGTAGTTACTTGCTACAATAATCGCACATGCACTCGTAGTCAAGTGCCACGGGAAACCTCCATTAAAAATACAAGCATCATTGTATATAGACGTTCCTTACAGAGGAGGAGGATATAACATACATATAGGAGGATACTAATGTTTAGGCACTTCCACTTGAGCTGGAGATTCGAAATTTTTTTCTTAGGTAGGATTTTGTGCAAAACCGACTAGAAAAAACGAAAATCATTAAAAAGTTTAACAATGCGGCTGCTAAAAATTCTCAATTGTTTAAACAAGGTTTATGTATTTCCAAATGTGCTACGGAGCTGAAATTTTTTTTGAGGTAGGATTTGTAAAAAACGAAATAGGGGTTATAGAAAATGTGATATTTTGATTTGTTTGGCGGTTAAAAATTCTTAAAGTTTAAACAAATAGGTAGATGCTTAAACACTACGCCGTAAGTTAGGAAGCTGAAATTTTTATTTTATTTAGAGTTTAATATATGTAAACGAATAAACATTTCTATGTATTCATAAAATTGTTATTGCGGCCGTTAAAAATTATTTAAATTTAAACAATTAGGTAAATGTTATTTCACTTTTAAATGTGCTATAAATTTAAAATTTGGCTGAAATGTGTAGCATTATTAACCCAATGTGAAAAAAGTATAATATTCCTAAAATTGCAAAAATTAGTGATTGTTTTACTCCATTATTGTTCCATAATGAATAAACGAAAACCCGTCCAGAGGAGAAATCATTAGAATTAAAGAAATATTTCTCATGATGAAATATCTCTCTGAAAAATTAATGTTTTTTCAAGGTGAGATGAAATGCTTGCAGTATGCAATGGAATCGTGGTAAAGGAATTATGAATAAGGATGGGAAGATAGTCTCAGAAACAAAGGATGTAGCATGGGTATGGGAAGAATACATAAAGGAACTATACAGCAAGCAGGCAGGATCGGCAAAAATAGAACTGGAAGATGAGGAAAACATTGAAGAAGACAACTTAGGACCAAGTATTATGGAGAGCGAAGTAGAAAAAGCGATAGTGGAACTAATGAAAGGGAAAGCCACAGGCAGCGATGGAATACCGGCTGAGGTACTTAACGTCGTGGGATCAGAAGGTCTAAAAGCGATCACGAAATTAATTAATAAGATCTACGACGCGGGAGAGTGGCCACGGAATTTCCTAGAAGTAACAATGATCCCTCTAAAAAAGAAGCCAAAGGCAATGCAGTGTAAAGACTACAGAACGATAAGCCTTCTGTCACACACTTCGAAGATCATTACGAGGATTCTTAATAAAAGGCTGGAGAAAAATCCAGAAGAAATGTTAGGGGAAGATCAATTCGGTTTCAGAAAATGAGGAGGAACTAGAGATGCTATAGTGGTAGTTAGAATCATATCAGAAAGGGCAATAGAGTACAGTCAAGATATCTGCGTATGTTTCGTAGACTGGCAGAAGGCCTTTTATAGAGTAAATTTGGTAATGTTGATGACGATTTAATGGATATAGGTGTAGACTGGAAAGACAGGAGACTGATCAGGAATCTATATGTGAATGAAGTTGTAAAGGTAAGATTGGAGAATGCGGACACCTGCGGAGTAAATATCGGTAGAGGAGTAAGACAGGGCTGCTGCCTATCGCCGACCCTATGCAATGTATATATGGAGAAAATGTAATTCAAGAAGCGTTAGAAAGCACAGGAGATTTCAAAATTGGCTGAAGGATTATAAGACCAGTAAAATACGCGGATGATCAAGCACTTCTAGCAAGAAAGGAAGGGGAACTTCAGAAAATGATAAATAGACTGATAATAACAGGTAGAAAATGCGGTATGGAAATAAATACAGAAAAATCCAAGGTCATTCGAATATCGGACAAAGAAGAAAATCCGAACATAAGTATTGAAGGAAAGCCTTTAGAACAAGTTACAGACTATAAATACCTTGGAAACATCATAACGAGAAGCGAAATGTACGGATGAGATCAGGACTAGCATAGGAAATGCAAAAGCGGCTTTCAGAAGAAAGAAACACTTCCTGACGGGGAATATAAAGGAAGATATCCGCAACAAGTTTATAAAATGCTATGTATGGAGTATAGCTTTATACGGAGCAGAAACATGGACGCTAAGGAAAAATGACATCAAATACTTGGAAAGCTTTGAAATGTGGACTTGGAGGATAATGCTGAAGATAAATGGACAGATACGATGAAAAACGATGAAATGCTACGAAGAGTAGGAGAGAAGCGAATGATTAGACAGACTACAGAAATATTAAGGCAAACTGGGTTGGACATTACCTGAGAAGAGAGAGTATGATTAAAGACGTGTTAAAAGGAAAACTAGGTGGATAAAGGGAAATATGAAGGAAAAGGTTTCTGCTGATAGACGATTTGAAAGGAAATGAGAGTTATCAAGATATTATGGAGAACCAAGTTTAAACCATGTATAACCACGGACCTGTCTACGGACAGACTACTACTATGATGATGATGATACCCCCTGGGTCTTATGCCGTCGGCGGTGAAGACTTTGGCATACTTACAGGAATAGGTCATTATGATTCGAGCCCGGAAGTTCAGACACTATAAAATGTTAAATTGGGCCAGTCAAAATGGCACAATAAAACAGGAAAATACGCCCTAAAAAGGCATATTTTTTAATTCAAATATTGCTATTATATGGATTTTATATGGAGTAGGTATAACAATTTGAAAGGAAAAGAGAGTTATCAAGATATTAAGTGGACAGCGGAAAATAGGAGTATATGGATAATCAGGTTTAACCATGAATAATCACGGACGTGTCTACGGACTGACTACATATGACGATATATATATATGCTCATCTACGAATCCGTAACTAAGGAATTATGTAAGATCTTGAGCCAAGTTGTAATAGGAACCATCCAGGTGCACACCAACAGGCTCCCCTTAGTAAGAATGCAATATTTCAGGTCTCTGTTTTATAGTCATCGAGATATGGCGCTGACACACCCACTGTTTCTTTTTATTATTATAAACTATTAGAACAACTCGTTGTTGCCCGTAGTATTTTTGGTTAATATTTTTAAATGCTTTCTTAATTAGGTGCCTATGATCATTCATGACTCCGAATTCATAACTTTATCATCTTCGATTTCCATAATTATGGAAAACATCCTGAAATCCCTTTTTAAAGTACTTCCTCATGAACCCATGTATACAAATTATTTCGGTTACTTACCCTTGAACATGTTGTATAAAACTGATCATGATAAAAGAAATGTGTATGTTAGTGGACCCCGACAATTTTTAGCGATTTAGTGATAATCATTGCAAAACAATAATTTGGTGGAAATTAAAGACGTTTAAATTCAAAATGGTAGTCGCTAGAAATTATAGGAATACGTGGTTATAGAAACACTTTCTGTTCACACATCGACATTACATTTCAATTTTGTTTGCAACGATGGTGTAAATAACAATCATAACAATAATAGGAAGTTTCCATGAGTCATTTGTTTTACTATCATTGGTGTCTATTTTTGATGTAAACATTCCGTCACACCGTTTCAACCGGGACACCGACCGAACTAAACCTCCGACAAAAGTATTTTGTGCCAAATGTAAAAAATAAAATCCAGATGCACATCCTCAGGATCCCCTTAGTTTCAATGCAAAGTTTTAGGTCTCTAATTCTCATCGTCTCGTAGCTATGGGGCTGACACGCACTGGCTCTTTAGTTATAATAGATAAGATAGATAATAGGATAGATGAGGAGGTGCCGAACAAGACTGCGACGAGATGTCACTGGTGTCATTAGAATTAATGGCATGGGCGCCAACGGCTATTCAAATTGACAGAGAGAACTCGTAAAAGGTTTTTGATGAGAATGAAGGTCATCATCGATTAATACAATTTCTGTTTAAGCGGAGAAAATTGCGCAGGTTAATTTTAATTTAATTTATGTTTTTCTCGCGTCCTCAAAATAAAATACCGAACCCCCTTTATGACAGCGTGCTTCAAAGTAATTCCTTTCGACATTTAATAATCCGCGAATCGATATCGGAAACGGATTTCATGCCTCATTTGTCGGCATCGATTGTGATCGGGCACACCAGCGAACGGGCGAGGAAAATGATCTAATTTTCTTCTTTTCAGATCCATCCATGAACTTGACATCCTCTCTTGCTCCTTATACACCTCATATACCCTCCTTCCCATCTCCACCTTCAGATGTTAGTTTTCATCCCCATCCTCCCCCACCCTCTCCCTCCCCCCACCCTCTCCCTACCCCCTCCCCCCACCCTCTCCCCTCCCCCTCCCCCACCCTCTTCCCCTCCCCCCCACCCCTCTCCCACCCCCTCCCCCACCCTCCCCTCCCCCCACCCTCTCCCTCCCCCCACCCTCTCCCTCCTCCCACCCTCTCCCCCTCCTCCCACCCTCTCCCCTCCCTCCCTCCCCACCCTCTCCCTCCCCCTTCCTTTCACCCTCTCCTCTCCCTTCCTCCCCACCCTCCTCCCTCCCCTTCCCTCCCACCCTCTCCCTCCCCTTCCTCCCACCCTCCTCCCTCCACCCTTCCTCCCACCCTCTCCCTCCCCTTCCTCCCACCCCCCCTCTCCCTCCCCTTCCTCCCACCCTCTCCCTCCCCCTTCCTCCCACCCTCTCCCTCCCCTTCCTCCCACCCTCTCCCTCCCCTTCCTCCCACCCTCTCCCTCCCCCTCCTCCCACCCTCTCCCTCCCCCTTCTCCCACCCTCTCCCTCCCCTCACCCTCTCCCTCCCCTCTCCTCACCCTCTCCCTCCCCTCTCCCTCCCCTCTCCCTCCCCTCTCCCTCCCCTCTCCCTCCCCTCTCCCTCCCCTCTCCCTCCCCTCTCCCTCCCCTCTCCCTCCCCTCTCCCTCCCCTCTCCCTCCCCTCTCCCTCCCCTCTCCCTCCCCTCTCCCTCCCCTCTCCCCTCCCCTCTCCCTCCCCTCTCCCTCCCCTCTCCTCCCCTCTCCCTCCCCTCTCCCTCCCCTCTCCCTCCCCTCTCCCTCCCCTCTCCCTCCCCTCTCCCTCCCCTCTCCCTCCCCTCACCCTCTCCCTCCCCCACCCTCTCCCTCTCCCCACCCTCTCCCCACCCTCTCCCTCTCCACACCCCTCTCCCCACCCTCTCCCTCTCCCCACCCTCTCCCCACCCTCTCCCTCTCCCCACCCTCTCCCCACCCTCTCCCCACCCTCTCCCTCTTCCCACCCTCTCCCTCTCCCCACCCTATCCTTCTCCCCACCCTATCCTTCTCCCCACCTTCTCCCTCTCCCCACTTTCTCCCTCTCCCCACCTCTCTCCCCCCCCTCTCTCTCTCATTCTCTCTCCTCGACTCGTTTTTCCTTCCTTAGATCCATCAGCTCCTTTGGAATTCCATCACATCCAGGTCAATCCCTTGGGAAGAAGGGTATATAGAATCATGAAATCATGAAAAAAAGAACTTGGTTACTTTCACTTTTTTCATGATGAGTAAATTCCACAGGGTTGAGCCTGACCTCATTATTGATATAGGTATATAGGTTTTTAAGGGGATAGGAAATAGGGAGGAAGGTGATAGGGGAAAGGAGGGAGGGGGAAGGAAGTAGGGGAAAGAAGGGGATGGGAGGCGGAGGAGAAGTATGGGACAGGTCGAGAAGGAGCGGAATTAGAAGAAAGTGGGTGAGGGAGTAGGGTTGGGTTGCAGAGAAAGACAAAAGACAGGCGAGGGTGGATGGAGGGTTGGGCGTAGGAAAGAAGTTAGACGGAGTGAAACATGACGAAATAAAATGTTTTTTTTTTTCATTACGGATGTTGCGAAAGCTAATGGAAAACGGGTATATTTTTCGGAGGAAGGGTACCGATCTAGAAAAATACGGAAGAACGGTGTTTTTTTCGGAAGTCGGCGTGAGAGAAAAAAAAGGGTTCTGCGTGGGAGAGAATGATATATGGGACGTGATAGGGGTTATGGAAGCGCGTAAGCCGATGGTGTTTATCCTTTTACGCATCCGTGCACAGCTCAGGGTTCCGAAAAGAAGCGTTGCGAAAATAAGACGGAGATAAAATTATCACGTTGGCAAAACTGAAGGAATGCGGTGAGTTGGGTGGGAAGAGGGAAGGAGTTGGAAGTTGTCCGTTGCTTGTTACGCGCAGAGTGCTAATAGAAACTGCTATTGTACTGCAAGGACATTCCATGTAGCGGGAGAGATATTCCGTACTCAGCTAATGGAGGATGCGCAATGAAACAAAATGAATGGCTGTCACGCTTGTTTCGTAACCGAATAACGTTTTTGAAAATATTTTAAATGTCCTGTAGTTAAGATTAATTTTTTGCAATGGAAATGAGGTCTTTTTTATTTTATCATTTACGTAGTATGTAGAGAAAGTATTGCAATCGTGAAAAAATCTACCTCGGGATTATTTTGAGAAGTACACGTTTCAGGTGTCCCCGAGTCCAAAATGTGATATTTGCCATGCCGTCTGCTGTGCGTTGATCTAGAGCTTAGACGATTCAGTGAAATAGACTAATATTTCATATTTAGGCATAAAATTATCTATTTATTAAAAAATGGCTTTATTAATTTTGATTAAATTCCGCTCAGTTATAGGTAGTCATAAAAATACTGCCTTTCTAATTTATTAAAAAAACTACATAACCTCCTGCGACATTATGATATATCGATTTTTACGTCCAGCTACCACCCAACTCTCCAAAGTTATCTCAACAATCTTCTTCCAGCAATAATACTTCAGTGCCTGTGGGGCTTCGCCAAGCCACATAATACTTCATATTTATGTGTAATAGTGCAATTTTTCAATTTATATATATGAAGTTATCGATATATTTATACAGTTTACGTGCGGAAGACACTTTTCGCGGTTTCGTTGTTTTTGTATCTTTTGTAGCTCCTTCAAGTCAGGAATGAGTGCAATGAGACCAGACGCATACGCAGTATATAGTTTGTGCAATGTATTTTGTACCGATTTTTTCCCTAAAAATTCTCTCGCTCTAAGGAATTTTATTTGAAATCCTTTCATTTCTCTCTTGATTTTTCCATGCTCACTGAGCCATGTTCCTCGAGTGATTCGCTCGCTTTCCGAGTTGTTGCTTCCCATGTTTGAACCTCCCTTTACTTAAATAATATTGTCTCCTCTCTCTGTAATTCGGAATTTCTCACGCTGCAGAAACTAGAGCATTATGAAAAATGATCAGATCGCAATATAGTGTGAACATCCTGAAAAAAAACAAATAGAAGAATAGGAGGTGAATGAATGGGATTTAAAAAAATAGGGTTAACTAATACAAATAAACGCGGAACGGTTATCCAGCGTAAGGACTAACATATTTTCCTTTTTTTCAGAGCATGTGACACTCAAAATAGAATTTATGAAAAGATAAATTTGTATTTATATTCATTAAATTATTTGGAAAAAAGCTCATGTAGAGTTAAAAAATGTATCAATAGTTTGTTTTGTTTCAGTTTTCCACAAAGCAATAAAAACGAAAAATTTAAAGAGGGCAAGATTTTAATTAGTAGTTCCATACCGGCCAATAGTGCTGCCGTCGTAATATTTCGAATGAAATGGGTGCCAGAGGAGCAAAAAATTATTATAATGAGCGTATGCACCTAATTTGCGAAGAAATATACTTTAATTTATCTCAGTATCATAAATAATCTGCGAAGTTAGTCCGTAGAAATGACTATGTCCTCAATTTTTGTCGTTCCAAGTAGGTATGGTAGCCTTTTGTTGGGAGAAAATAAAAATAGTTGAAGAAAAAATATTAGTTTAGCAATGGATTCTTAGATCGCTAGGCGAAAATTGTCTAGGTAGGCTGTACTCAGATTATGCTTATCAGGAAAAACTTAAACGTATTTGAATTAATAATCGTCAAATGAAAGTTTGGGGGGTTTCATTCATTATGTGAATACTGGTTTACCTGCCTCAGTAATTTTGAAATAAATTATAAATGAAAAATTCGAATGGTCAGTGAATTATACTTCGGAAGAAGAATACAGAAAAGACACTTGGTATACAAAATGGACCTATCACAAATTATGCCCCGCAGTAACTACCAATATTTTCAGTTCATATTTCTTCCTTTTAAAATGCTAAAATATATCGAAACTTGGCTTATTTCACGCAAATAATTAAGTATATACGTAAAAAAGTAACATTGCTAATTTATAAAACAATTAAAATAAAATATTTAAGGGCAAAATTTTACTAAAATGATAAAGCGGTGGCGTGAAATTCTTAATGAAGGTAAAATTCTGGATCTGTTTGGGCAAGACGTGAAAATCAGTCCCCTAGATTTTCTACTTTCGTGTACCTATGGTCTTACGAGAATTTACAGAACTAGTAATGGTATCTTATGATCAGGATTGAACTCTCTTACTCATAAAAAATGTGATATTGTAATGTTAGGAAACTTTTAATTATTTTTATCAAAGCCGATTATTTCTTTATTTCTCGGAAAAATTATTATTCCATATAAATATATATAACATCTTTACTATGGAAATACTGTCTTTACGCGGCTATTTATAAATAAGACACGAGAAACAGGAGTAAAAATAAGGAATGACTTTAATTTTCAGTAAATTTCTTAAAACCAATCCACTCAACCGAGAATTTCAAGCAGCTAAGATGGACGAGGTGTCAGACAATCGAATGAATAACCGGTCAACGCTTAAAGGACTTGGCGGCGGCAACACATCTCTCTTGCCCTTTTAATCGACAGCTGCATTATTTATCGCAATAACAAAACACTCAACCTTTAAAAAAAAGTGTGCGGGACGAGAAGGGATATGAAAGATGTTTCAAGTGAAGACGAAGCGTAGAGAGAAAGTGAGTCGGGTAAAGGAATGCGAGTGTGTGAGTGGATGGAGAGGGAGATCGTCAATAAGTTAAATGAGACGGTAAAAAGAGAAGGTTATCCTAATCTGTAAATTAACCTCCCTCTCTCTCTATGCACCAACCAGCACCAAAAGAACGGCGGGGAAGGGAGTAGAAGGGAGGGTGGGTTAGAGGGAAGGAAGGACCGGATGTAGTTAACATTACGAATTTAAGGTATGGGGGGAGCCTGTCCCTTTGGATAATGGCTCTCCGGTTCTCTACTAGGATATATTCCCCTTTTCACGAGGAAGGAGATGGGGAAGGGAGAAAGGAAGGTGGTCGGCTGAGGGAAGAGAGATGAGGAGAGGGAGTTGATTGTGAGTTTAGCGCTAGGATGGAGTTGGGAGTGAGAGAGAGAGAGAGAGAGGGAGGAGGAAAGCAAGGGGATGGGAAGGAGTGATAGGCCCCGGGGATGAAAGGAGAGATAGGAGGAAGGGAGAGAAAGAGGAAGAGAGGGGGAGTGGGATAGGAGAAGGGGGGAGAGGGGAGGGTGGGGCGGAGGAGGGAGGAGGTTAGAGACGGCAGAGATTCCGCTGAGCACGAAACACTCCCCTTAAGAGATTGTTTTATTGCAGAATTCATCAGATGACCCATTTAAGCCGAAGTGATGAGGAAACGCCGTGATTTTACTCGACCGTAAACCGCTTGCGTTTGTATAAAGTTTTCATGGACATTAATGGGTTCGCGTTCGCGGCCGGAGGAGCCGTACGTGCATGGGGACCGTGCGTTTGCGTGTGCGTGCGTTCGCCACACTTTCGCCGGGATGTGCTTCCCAGATACTAACTAATTTTGCGTTGTTTTAGCGTCCGCACGATCTGTGATGAATCATGCGGTCTTCTGGGAAGAAAAGACGCGTCATATACTCCCGATCTCAAACAGCCGCGACGAAATTGAAGTCTTAACCTCTATATCCTATTTATCACGATTATCTTCCTTTATACTTTAGCCGTGGCGATGGAAATGTTGCATCCATCACTAAATCTACCCGAAAGATATTCTAAGCGATTGCAATGCATTTTCCATTCAGATGTATTTTTCGACAATTTATATCAATGTGTTTTCAATCTTGATGAAACCTCTCGTAAATCTCAAAGCCTCGGTCAGGCGTCAAATTTAAGTTTCGGAGGCATTAAATTAGAAATCTAAATCGAAGTATTTTAAAAAATAAAATTGGTCGTTGAGGCGGAATTTGTGTTCGAATCGAATGCTTCCCGTCCTTTCCAATCAAACGTTAACACAGGCATAAAAATGGAGTTTACGATGGCATCTTGCCATCTTGGAGCGGAAAAAAATAACCCGACCTTATTTGATTCCATCGTTTTATTGACGTCCGTTTCACCCTTTGTTGCTCTCCAGGAGTGATAAATATTTCCTGCTCGTACCATCAGAAGTCGCGGAAATATTTTATTTCCGTTAATTTATGAAAACGAACGAAACATTAATCGCTGGGAGGCAGTAAGGGCATTGTGACGTGGCATAACCCTCTGTTTTACATTCATTCTCGATAAATTTTAAAGTTTTTTTTTTGAAACCTCTGTGGCGAGCCATCCTCCTTTTGAACGTTCAAGAAGATGTACACTCCTCGCTCAAATGTCCCGAAACGAGTTATTGAGTAATAAGTGATAAATGTCTCCCGATTTTACGCCGAGTAGAATTTATTGATTGAATTGACCGTGTACGATTGGCTTTTCCCGTGCAGTAGGAGTCTTAAGTAGGCTTGGTAAAATTCGATTTAAATCGATAAATGTCGATAAACATCCATTTTTAAATTCGACAAAAATGAACTGTCGTCGATAAGCCTCGATTTTCCACCAGCACATTTTCTACGAAATTGTGCGTCATTATTTTTTAATTTGGTTAACTACACTCAAACTTAGTATATTTTACCACCAAACATCCAAAACGGAAGAGAAAGTTGGTATTTGTCATACCAGACGGCCACAAACACATTCGTAATGCACTACACTTTGCTTTCTAATGTCGCTTATAAGTATCACAGTCTTAAGAACACATACTGAACAGCTGCTGGGTCCAAAGACAAGGGTAAGAGACAAAAGTTCTGTGTCTTTAATCAACCTCGAATAGATCGGATAATTCCTACGCACTTTGAACTCCATTTGCCGAAAAGTCGGGAGACGTCTATTATGTCTTCTGTACGAGAAGACCTCCTCCAAGAGGCGAAAAGAAAGGTTTTTCCGAAATGAAAAATGAGTATCGATGTCCTTCTGTCATTTTAAATTGCACCCTATCATAAATTTCATATAATCCATCCTCCCAGAGTGAGTGAGAGAGAGAGAGTCTCCCGTGTTTAGTTTGTTTTGTATAGCTGTCGAAGTAGATTTCATCAAAATATTCATTCATACAATTGGTATGTATTCACGTCACATCAATTTTTAGATTTAGATTTAAGGAGTAAAATATACTTTCTGATTTATTTCGCGAAATTAACCTTTCCAGATTGGTGGCCGATGTCAACAGCAACACGTTCACAACAATTTAGATAACAGCAAACAAACCAGCAAAAAGTAGTCTTATTTTTATTTATGCACTTTTACTTAAAAGTCTCATTAGAAAGAATTAAATTTAGAAAAATTGTCTTGATAAAAATCGATATAAAGTATTAAAATGAACGCCGATATTTGTCGCAGGTTTTTATGAAAAATAAACGTCGATATTATTGTTAATTGTTTAGGCGAGTTACGTTTCCACTGTGAGCGCCTATTATCTTCGTTCTGTCCTTCCGTCCATACGCATGTTCGTTCTCGGGTTCTACGGAACGGATTTTCATTAAACATGGCATTTAAGACTTTTGGGCAAAGGCAATAAGGAAATAGCATAAATGTAAAGTCTTGTTTTTATTATACACTTTTAATTAAATTTAATTGCAAAAAATTCAATTTATAAAACTATTCTAGGTAAGCATCTATAAAATGTATTCAACTAAACGTCGATGTTCGTCGTTTATATATAGGTAAAATAAACGATACCATTGGTAGCTTTTTAAGAATATTAACATCAAGAACTACCAAACCCAGTAAAATGTATTTAAATAAACGTCTACATATATTCGTCGCTGAGTTTTAGGAAAAATAAACTTCGATTTCAGTCGTCAATTAAAAAAACGTAAACGTCGAAAACTTCCAAGTCTAGTCTTAATTAACGGCGTATTCTTCGCCGTATGTAAAGGAAGTATTGAAATTGCTAAAAACACCAACTTCGGTATTTTGACGGACATACACGTTCTAGGTGTCACCGAGTCCAAAAAAGTGGTTTTCGCCATGCCGCCTGTTTGTCTGGGCGCGATTCCAGTGTATAAACATTTGAACGAAACCAAATGATATTTCGTATTTGGGCATACTATTATCCAAAATTGAATGTTTGAAGAGATGAACGTAAAATCGAAACAATAAAGGGCACATAGTTGATTCTTTTCGATTTATTTAAAAAATGACTAAGGAATTTGATTAAAATTCATTCGTTTATCCTGAACAATACTGATGGAATATACCGACCTGAAGATCCTTTGCTGACAGGCATAAGCTGTGATATTGGGAATGCTTTTGAAACGAGAAAGTGGAGGACCCGTGTTCGATTCCCGGCCATAGCCGACTTTTTTCTCGTTTCAAAATCATTCTCCCTGAACAATACTACATGAGCCATATTTATAAGAAATGACTATATAGAGTCCAGCGTAACTATAATTTCGAGGTTCGGATATTCGGTGTTCTACTGTATATCGAGTTTTAGGCCCAGCTACCGTCCAGCTCTCCCCGCCCTCCTGACGTCACTCAAGAATCTTCGTCCAGGAATAAAGCTTCGGCGCCTTTGAGCCTTCGTTAATCCGCATACTAATTGATATTTTGTATGTATGGTATAACTACTCATCAAGTTTGATTTGATTGATTATGAATATTTATTACATTCGAATACTCGAGTGAATATGTATTCGATTAGTTCATTGTAATTTTCTGTGTTTTATATATAATGAAAAATTCACACTTGCTCCATTATATTATAAAGATAATATGATATGATTTATGCGCAAAAAACATTTTCCGCGGTTCTATTGTTTTTGAAGCAGTAGCAGTCCCTTCCACTCAGGAAAGTTAAACGAGACCAGGCGTATACGTACGTGTATGAGAAAGTTTGTGCAATGCATATTGTACCGATTTTTTAAATTTTTTATTAGTTAGTAGATGGCGTTATTACTCGAGAATACGGTCGGTGTCACTCGAGCCGAAAGTCTCAGTGCACCAGGTGGACGGTCTTAATCCATCCCAGTGACGCTCTTCTGGTCGTAATTTTATAGCCGTTCCTTGACCGTACTTGTCCCTCGCCAAAGGAAAGCCTGCTCGTTGTTTTGAAATGAAACCTATAAAAATAGGAGAATGTTCGGAGTTTATTTTTATTGCCAGTATTGTTTTATCCATGTGCGCGAGTATACGCGCGCGTTTTTGCGTGTGAAATCTGCCCGTAAATGAACCATTACAGTCCATTCTTAATGTATCCATTGAGTCGAATGTAAAATGATTGTCGTTAGGTAATGGAAGTTCATCTTCAGATTTTGAGGTTTTTCTCATAAAATTGCCAACGATTCACACTATCATGCGCGTCCTTCGTGCAGCGTAAAACGAAAAAATATAGAATTTTTTTGAACTTTCAGTATTCAGTATAGTACTGACACCTTGCATATATCTCTTAAAAATTTCTACTGCTTAGTTTCCATCCTAATTGAAAATAAAATATAACAATTCCAATGTTTGGCATCTTCGACTGATTTTTTAGGTTTTTGTTTCTAAAGTAAGCTACAACTACTTAACTCAAGTGAGATTTGCTTGAAATAATTTTAGATTTTTTAATTGCAGCTGTTATAAAAAAAATTGGTATTTAAAAATTTAATATTTCCCTGTCACAATTTCAGATATATGTTTTATATTATTTAGTCATTATACTAATATTACGCAAATCAGTTTATTAAATGCACCAAGGAAGGGGGAGGCGGAAGAAATTTTCAGTAGACAGTCATAATTGGACCGCGGCGTATCTCTGTTGTATGGCGTGTGTTCGTTCAAATTATATCGTTCGGTTTAAAACACTCCATCGCACGAAACGCGCCTATTTGTGACACACTGTACCCTTTCCCAACTTTTTATTTTTACATATTCGAAACGGTATGAACGAGGATATTAATAGAATGACGACGATTAAGGATTCGTGCCGTTCTCGCGAGATTCGGAATCCGCCTCTGAAAAGGGCGCTCTCTCTCTCTCTTCTCGATACGCAATCTTCGATTTAGCTAAGGATTTTACTCCGCAAGCAATCAGAGCCGAGCACCCATTGGGGAGGCCCACGTCCCACAAGAATCATCTCATATTCCCCATCTGCGATCCCCTTAAATCCTGCGCTGTTCTCGAAATTCTAGGACCGAGACTTAAATGTGGAGAATCTCGACGAAGCATCAAGCGTACAATACAAGCGCAATACCGCCGCCGCTGCCATTGTTCCGTCGCTCTTAGTATCTCGTTACGTAAAACGCTTTCCTATGAATGGGTCTGCGGGGAATTGAGAATGGCGTTGGTGGCGGAGAACGATGATTAAACACGCGTACGCACCTTTTCTCTTTCCGCGTGTTGCTATCCCGTGGATTAATTTCCCATCGCAATAATGGAAACGAACCTCCATTGTTTCTGCATCTATATTGTATTACCGTATCGCTTAGTTCCAGAATTATTTTAGTAGGTTGGTGTAACCTATTGTAAAGCTTTTATCTCGGCCGGTACTTGGCCTCTTTTTGACACCTACTGTCAAAAATCTGAAAGCTTTCACGATTCAACGATGCTAATTTTAACCGGATATATCATACTACGAACTCCGTACATTATATATATATATATATATATATATATATATATATATATATATATATATATATATATACACACACACAAAATGATAGGGGTTGTAGAGCAGCATGCCTGATGTGCAAAACACCCGGTCCCTGTGTCCGGAGCAATTTCCTGTTCGAGCTACGAGGTGAGAAATCTCGTACTTAAGCGCCAGGTGTTAAGGCAACCCGTTTATTGGGCAGCTCGATCCCCGGATCCCAATCTTCTGGATTATTTTGTTTGGTGTCACATCAAGAGCCTCGTATATGAGAATGCAATCGGCCAAGAGGCGGACCTTTTCCCTCGCATCCAGGCTGCTTGTGATTCAATCCGGCACACGGCGGGAATTTTCTAACGAACGAGGTAATCTTTTTTCGGAAGATTCATGTGTGTTTGCAAGTTGGGGGCCGCCAGTTTGAGCACTTACTTTAATGAATCTTGTACCGTACTCAGTACGGTATTTGGGGATTAATAAAACATGCTGTTACGTCCAGAAGTTACAATTTAGTTTTCTTCTAACTCGGCAAACACACGAGCCACCGAATGCACCATCCGCATTCCGTACACTCGTGACTGCAAGCAATACTAAGTAATCAGAGTGAGCAAAACATTTCACCGTCAACCGAGGCAGCGCATCACAGATGGCATGCACAGCACAAGGATTGTCTTAACACCAGGCGCTTAGGCACGAGATTTCTCACCTCGTAGCTCGAACTGGAAACTACTCCGGACTCAGGGACCGGGTGTTTTGCACATCGGGCATGCCGCCCTACAACCCATATAATTTTGTCGGTATAATTTAGGAACACCCTGTATATATATAAACAAAGGAAATTAGTTCATTTTGGTCACCCAAAAATTCAATTACGTTCCGAATTTGCTAGAGAATCCGCTTTTAATACGAAAAAACGCAACTTTTCTACAATGATGAATTTCAGTTGCCATGGCTATCAAATTTGAGCTTGTGGTAATCTATATTAATAAAAGGCGACGTGTGTCTGTGAGTGCGCGCGTTTGTGTGGACAGCATTTCTCGAAAACCAAGGAACTTAGAGACTTAAAACTTAATACACTTACTAATGAGACCTTGAGGATGTGTACCTCAGGGCCGAAATTTTGATTTTTTGCACGGGAGGAAGGGGGGGTGTGCCATAAACTATCATTCCCTACACTATTTCTCAAAAGCCAAGAAACTTAGAGACCTATAACTTGGTACACATACTAAAGAGACCTTGAGGATGTTCATCTCGGTGCCAGAATTTCGAGTGTTTGGGGAGGGCTGTACCATACAATAGATCTCCTGACTAGAGACCCGTATTAGTTTTTTGTAAAATTGCACAGCTTATTCGGAATATTCTTGGCAAAACATCAAATTTTCATTAATATTTAATTTGTTTATACCGATTAAGAGGGAATTTTGGTCACTTATCTCGAGAGTACCTTGAGTTTGAATGAAAGTTCATACGGTAGAACGCCGATTATCCGTGGTAAATGGGGGGAACCGGGACCTGGATGATTAAAAAACACGGATAATCCAAATTTAAGGTATTTTTAGAATTATTGTTGCATTAATAGAATACATTATTAAAACAAAATTACACATGAAATTACGTTAAATACATATGTAAAAATAAAAATGAAATTATTTACTATATTCAAACTGGTCACTTTTTCAATAAGTCCGTAATTTTATTGTTTGCTTATTTTGTTTATGATTTTTTTTATGTATCCACGAATTTGTAACAAGCTAACATAGAAAACGTCGTCTTGATTGTCCATGAACTGGAATCATGCCTCTGCAGCTGAGAGCGCCTCTTTACAGCTTACGTTACACAATGGTTACAGCTCTTCGTCATCCTCTCCTTCCTCTGCTTCTGTTGAATTGCTCGGACCAGCCGTCGGCTCTAGTACACTTTGGATCAAATCATCATCCGTCAATCTTTTATATCCAGGTTCGATTTAATCGACAATTAACCATTTATTGCCATTTTTTTCGTTCATATCTTGGAATCCTTTGACTTCTTTAACTGATTTAACAATTAATCGAGCGACTTCTTCCCTGTCAATTGCGTTTCCTGGACGGACGCTAATGTTCGAGTGGGCATCGCTCGCCAATCAAGTCCCGTCTCGTCAGCATTGTAGATTTTGTCCGGAACAAGACCCTTCTCCTTGATTAGTTTTTCCAACTCGTTACAGAACACTGTAGCTCCTACGTTATGGGCACTAAGTTGTTCATATTATATGTGTAGCTCCCTAATGCCATGCCTCTCTTTAAACAGTTTTAACCAAGCGGAAGAAATTTCAAATGTCCCAGTAATCTCTAATTATCTGAAAAAATATTTTGCCTGATTCAAAATCATCGGCCCCGATATTAGAGTTTCTTCTGCTCTTTGTTGGTGGAACCACTTGAATCATGACCGAATCAAGTTCCTCATACGTCGCACATTTCATTGATTTTCTTTGAGATGCTCCGGCAAATGTTTCACAATTAGAGACAAATTCGTCAAGTTTCGACCTGTATTTGATAATATCCAACAGTTTGTTGGCCAATTCCGAATTCGTCCGCTAAATTTGAAATAATTTCACCTTTTCCGTGTCTTTTAATTATTTCACATTTCCTTTCAACAATTAAAACCACCCATTTTCGATTGCTCGACATTTTAAAGAGCTTACAATAGCTTTGACAAAGAGAATTTTTTCCCGTTAAATATATCTTGCTTGGATAACAGAAAGTTATTAATTTCCCTCTGGAAATTCCAAAATACCGGGAACTTTTTCACACCACGAAATATCACAAGACATCTCGATCTACTAATATTATCTCTTGCTTTAATGAAAGTGTAAATTTATATAAGATCAGACTCCAACAATATAAACGTGTAAATACATCGCCAAAGCACGACAAACTGAACTTAAAATGTAACGTGAGCGAGAATAAAATATCAGACTCCAAAAAAGTAATAATGGAAATAATTAGACTCCCGCTATAGACCACGGATAATCCATCCCGTGTTAATCGGGCACCGGATAATCGGCGCTCTACTGTATTAGTGAGTGAAATGAGCATAAAAAATTCAAAACTATAAACCCGGGACAAAGCCCGGGTTATTACCTATGTAACATAAAAATTGAGCCTGTTGACAATATTACGGCATTTTGTTTGTTTAAATTTCGATTTTGATTTCGAACGTTGTTGAAGAATAAGCGTTATTCGAGTAAAACAGTGGCAATAATCTGGAAATTGGAATTGTGCTGTAAATGCCTACTAGAATTAAATAAAAAGAAGGTGAAGTAGTTAATCAATTATTTAATGCGAAAATTTAGCTTGCGTTGTTTATCCTGTTGACGATATTTTAGGTCATTTTGTTTGTCGACCTCGCCCTTCGCAATGAGTTTCCATGTTGAATTAATAGGAAAGCATCGATTTTGCTTTGACTGATAAATTTAACGCCGTGTTAGATATTTTCTCCTCACATTGTGCTCTCAGATATGTAGGAATTCCCAATTTCCGTTGCGGTATATTATTTTTTTCTTCCAATTTCGATTTTCTTTATTCTTTCTCTCAAAAATGATCACGAAAGCCACATTTTTGATAGAGCGCTTTTACGTTGAATGCTGCCTTTATGCGCATATAACAAAAGATTATTTACGTAAAACTGCATTATTCTAAATGACATAATTTCTGACTTCATTTTCGCACTTCGTTTTTGAAAACGACGGCGACCCGCGGCGAATTTGTTAATTAACTATCTTCAGGGATTCGCCACCTGATGGAAGACTTGAGTGCTACAGAAACCCTTTTCCAGGACAGCTAATCAAGCCGTTTCATCACATTCCTTTCCCCATGGCGCTGCTAATGCTTCGCTTCTTCATTTTCGCCTGATGAAAACGCGAGTCCCGCTCGCGGTTAGAGCACGTCCGAGTGCTTCGCGCACTCGTTTTTGGGATAGAAAACTACCACACTCGGTGAGATTGCGCGCACGACCATCAAAATACAACCACCGATCATGCTTTTAGCACCGTAGAGATACGGACATCCATGCGTTCTTAAGTTGCGATATTAAAAAAAATATTTTTTACGACCTGCTGATTCCCTCTTGTCTACGCGCAATGAATATCTAAGAGGTAGTGCAATGAATAGATGGCCAGTTTCAAAAAGTTTAGAAAGAAAGGTATTAGATTTTCTATACCAAAGCACTAATGTCAATATTTTATTTATTTTTTACCACCTGCTGATTCCCTCCTGTGTACGCGCATTGGGTATTTAAGAGGTAGTGCCATGAATAGCTGATAAGTTTCAAAAGTTTAGCTAGAAAAGTGACTTCCTATATCTATTAAATCTGAAATTGCCAATATGTTATTGCTCGCACCCACTAAGGACTGGAATTTAAAGAATTCATACATGTCGTGGTCGATTAGTGGAATTGTATAATTGTGACGATCGCTCGCGTGAATTATCCTTGGAACACGTTTTAGCGCAAGGCGCCGAGAAAAAGGGATAAAAACAGCCTCCCCACCCGCCCTCTCAAGATTACCATATCCACGGAAGAATTATTCTGGCTGTAGCGCCTACAAGTAGTGACATCTGGGAAGACGAACGAGCGTATCAGTCTTTCTTCGCGGGATAACAACGAGAATGAATTCCGCTTCCGAGGCATTGGGATTAGGAGGAGGAAAGCGCGGCAAAAAGCGGACGTCGCGGCTGACACGGTTCTAACAATGATTAATGAAAGATGAGGGGCGAAATCAGGCCTTTTTGGAGGGGCGAGGGAGGGTATAGGAGAACCGTCTAGAGCTGATGAAACCAAGAGAGGTAGAGAGAGGTGTGTATACATATAGAGGAAGGGGACGGCGCTAACTACATTGTCGAGACGTGTTAATATCGCCAGATGGGTGTGAGAATTGTCTATCCACACACACAAGTCTTGCGTGCTTCTCGAGGCGTCTGAAATGGGCGTTTCAGGAATCGTCGAGTTTTCGAACGCTGCATACGCCTGAAGGAGTTTAAGGGAATCAAGTGACGCTAAGCTCCGTAGCCGGATACTGCCGGAGTAACTCCTTGGCGAAAAGCGGAGGGGGAGGAGAGGGTGGGGGAAGATGGGGGAGGAGAGGGGGGGAAGATGGGGTAGGGAGGGGGGGAAGATGGAAGCGGAGGGGACTGGCGTTGCTGCTTTTGAACGGGTTGATGCGAACCGCAGAGGGTATGACGGAAATTCTCGAGAAATGTGAACTTGATACATATACGCTATACATCATGCGAGCCACTTACAAAGAAGTGTTTGGGTTTATAAACGTGTCATTGGACCTTATTTGTATTATGCGTGTCCCCTTTCCACGTACGATAATAAGAAATATGTAATGGATATTTGAAAATAGCACGCAAATCTTGTTTTGGCATTAATTAGCAAAAAATCACAAAAATTTTATCTTTTCACATTTATCGAATTAACAACTCATCGACATTGAAATGTTGCCCTTGCTCAGTAGGATTATATTTTTAAACATCGACAATATAGGTATTGAAATTATTCATTTAAAATGTATTCTTGTTTTTCTATTTGCATTATAATGAATGTTTTTCGGGTTTGCGAATTCACAACTATACCATATAATACAATGCATAATCCAACAATCGGCTGTCCATCTACAGCGATTGCCCGAATACTGTACAATGTATATGCTGAACTTGAAATTTTTAAAATACGTAGCATAAAAAAATGTTGCTTTATTGAAAATATTATTGATAGCTGCTCAACCTCCGCCGGCGAGAATTAATTTATTATCACACACCCCGTGCCTGTATATATTACGTTGTAAGCGGATACGTTTCAGTAATTAAAAAACAACATTACGCTATATTTACATATTTTATTTTCTATTCCTATTTTATATGCACTTTATTTGAAAAGGACTGTCTAGAAACTGGGAAAAAATCTAAGTACCAAGATTTTCAGTTTTTCAACATTGTGCTAAGCTATCTTTATCGGCCAGTAGATGTTTGCAAAACTGTTTAAAATGTGAAAATTTTGCACAAAATGCGCACACGTGTAATCGTCCGGAAATTGAATTTCATGCACTATTTAATTTTATTCATTTCAGATTTTCTCGTAATTCGTCCTTTTGCCAACATCGCATTTTATGTGGCACACAGCAACAGTTTTGAAGCCGATTTAATAAATATGTTTAAACGAAAGAAAATGTATGGCTGGCATTTAAAATGCGTTTTCGTACCAGAATAAACATGACGCGAAGTTTATAGCACATCTACTGCATTTCTCGGAAATCAATTTCTAGTTTAATTAAAATTTTCGTTTAAAGGTCATGGAAAAAGTATTCTATTGTGATTGAGATATTCATCAAACTTTCGACATAATTTTATTTCGAAAAAATATAAATGAAGCCATATAAGTCGATCGTAATGTTCAGGTATGCAATGTAGTCATGATCGTTAAGTTGCAGTTAGTGTAGTTAGAGATATTTAAACCAAAAGTCTAATAACCCATATACATTCAAAGAAACTAGGCCAACAAAATTCTTTTCCAAGCGCTTAAAAAAAAAGAAACATCCCATCTGAAATTTCGATCGGGAAATCAAATAAATTGAAAATATTCTTTGTTTCTAACCAAAAAGGAGCGCAACTGTCTCCGTTTCGGGTCCCCTTCATCGGGATTTCGTTCTCATAGCACGAAATGACGCAGTGCCTCTCTCCCCTTTTAACTCACTCCGATTCAGCGCCGTCCGGTCTCTGCTATATCGTGTGTGTGTGTGTGTGTATGTTTCTGTTAGAATGTAGACCGCAAGGGGAAAACAAACGGTCTCCAAGCGGCCACCGACGAACCGGCCGGAATGCCTAGATACGATTGCCGAGGAAGCGGAGGGGCTTTTGAATGGCGGGAGCCAAAGGGATGGGATGTGAGTGAAGGGGAATGGGAAAAGAAGGAGGTGGAGGGAGAGAGAGAGATAGGCGTGTGCGAGAAGGAAGCGGAAGCTATCTCCCCTAGAAAGCCCTTCCTCTTCATTTGACTCCCCCCTTGTAAGGGAAGGGAATATCCCGGCTTCTGCGCCTACGTACCGCTCTCTGGACTTTGATGGTACCGGGTTCGTTTCCCAGAGAGACAAAGCCATTTCTCCGAAGCGGTGAATAGCTCGCGGACGAGAGCGGAGATATCATATCCGCCTACGCGTTGAGCACGACTCCATAAGACGAAATATAGTAGGTACCAGAAATAACGCAACCGAGGAAGTGGGGAGGAATTAATGTCGCACGGCTGGGGATGTTCGCGGTACATGCACAATGCGCGCAAGGCTACAATTGCGTTCCATATTCTCTGAATCTAATCCCCGCGATGCTTTTTTCTGTCCACGGTTCGTTTAAGGCAGTGTTTCTCAACCGGGGTCCTCCCCTCCCTGCCCCCACCCCCGGGTTCCTAAAGGCCCTCGCGCCATTTCTCGGGGTCCACTAGTTGAATAGGTCGTGATGTTCATTTTTATCTATAACTTGTTTGATCCCGAGCACAGCAAAAAAGCGATAACATCAATGAGATTGTAAGGCGTCGTAGGGAGTCCGGGGCTCCAAAATGTTGAGAAATAATGATTTTAGGAGTACAATATCTTCAATGCCACAATTATTTTGAATGAGAAAATTAATAAAACGAAGTATAAATAAGATGTACCATTGGACGACATTTACGCCCAAGTGCTTTAATGTAGCCAAAAACATGTGCACGAATGATCGATTTAATTATTTTTAGAACAAAAGATCACCTACGTAACTTTCACACAAATTTATTTTTACGATCGGTTTCGCTAAATATCTAACCTGATGATGCTACTTATTTAGCGAACTCGGTCGTGCAAATAAATTTCTGCGAAAGCTGAGTAGTTGTCCTTCTGAAATATAATTATCACTTACGGCCAAGTTGAGCCGAATTCCTTAGATTACATAATTATTTTTATTCAGGGGACTTGCTTGAAGTTATTAAAAAACGCCAAAAACACATTTGATTTTATATTTTCCGCCTCTCATGTTTGCCGTTCCCTTAGGAGTCGGTTTTAGCTCGAGAAAAATGTGTTCAGGACGCTTCCGTTGTTACGAGCGGATTTGCAGTCTGGAGACAGCTAGAGGCGGCCACTTCCAAGCACGTATGCATTCAAACGGGGCGAAGGGAACCGGTGGCGGCATTTCCCCGCTCTTTTTGAAAATGCACCCTGGGGTCATCGCGCGGCTTTGAAATCCATTCTGAGGCACCACGCTCTCAAATTCTCTCAACAATGCGCACAATTGCGGGTCGAGTCGACACCAGGTCGAAAGCCCGGAAGCGCCCGGAAACCAAACCCGGATCCTTCGAGCGGACACGCTGGTTTCGTGGCAAACTCAGTTTTATGCTCGAATTTACTCTCGGGAACGTTAGCAAACAACAAGTTTCTTCTCTTCATCTACCTACAGCTATTTTTATTTCTTTTTTAACATAAACTATTGTAGATAAATATTACTAGGTACAGACGAAAGAAGTGAAAATTAAGAATAAAAAATTCGATATTTGCAAATATACTCCCGTAGAATCTAACGCAGGTACTTGGATTTAGATATTAGATGCATTATTTATTGAAACAAGGTTTCAGCCATCGATCATTCACTGCAAAATAATTGTTCTGGCATGAATTTTTTCGAGTTTTTAGCAAAGTTCTGCCATAGACATCGATTACTCCTCAGTAGCTCCATTCAGATCAACCAATTTTTTTCCATATCCTATCTCTCATTCATCATTCATTCTAGTGTTCTGTCTTACGACAGATCTTATCAATTAATTGATTGGTTTTCACTAGGGAATATACATACATGGTGTGGTGGTTTTTCGTTGCCTACCACACCGGACACATACACAGAAAGGGGGAGGAAAACTCGGTGCTGGCATTTGTCTATTCTTTGCGAAGAGCACCAAGAGGGCCAACTGTTTAACGTCCCTTCCGAAGGACGGAGCGTTGACTTTTGCGCGGTCTCCTCAAACCGCACAAGTAGGGTGACGGGCGACCTTGGAAAAAATCCCACTTTCGCAGGATTCGTGCCCAATGCCGCTTAGAGTAGCAGGCCAACGGCCTTATAACTACACCACCTGCCACCCCCTATCTATCATATAGACCCTAAACATTTGGCTTCTCCAAATACATAGGAGAATTTTTTAGAGAGGGAGGAGCGGCAATGATAGATACTATTACCTTTTAAGGGGTAAATAGTGCATGACATCCGGTCTTGCGATGTTTGAAATTACAAATAGAAATAAAATTTGAACAATGGTGTTTGCTTATCGAATTTCATCAGTTTCAATTGGAACTGCGAAAAACATTATGCGAAATCTTGAAGAACATAACATTGCGAAGACGTCGGTAGCGATTGCGATTCTAAGAAGATTTTTCCTCCGGGGCACGACGCAAAGGTCTCCAGCGAATGCGGCTCTTAAAACTCGTATGTCGAGCTGCGTTGAATATCTTGCTTCTTGGTCCTAGGGAGCCTGAGATGCCGGATGTATAGCCTGATTTCCCGCGTCTTCTCCTTCTTTCTCTCTCTTTTTCTTAACCTCTCTTCTCGCTGTTAACCTACGTTTTACCCTCGGTCGTCCATCGTCCACCATCTTGAAATCCCTAGTTATACCTGGTTTCCGAGTCGAAGTAGGTCTCTCTTAAGATTGAACGAATTATCATACGTGAATTCAAGTTTCTAGTCCTTTTTTTCAAGTAATTTTCTCTTTTCCTCCGTCCTGGTTAGCTAATAGCAAAAATTTTGATCGATGGATAATGATTTATTTTGTTATTATATAATGAGAAAGTTTTTGTTTTCAATTAAAAAAAAATTTATTTCGACCATGTTTTCGACGTGTTAAAACGTCATCGTCGCAAATAAATTAGGCTCATGAAGATGCAGGTAAAAAAGACGTTTGGACGATTTTGGGCCCTAGTCGGAAAAATTCTTGGGAAAAACTGGGCCCTCAACTTGTAGAAAGAAATGGAACTCGATTGGGCCAGGTTAGAGAAATTTGAGCATGGAGGAACATTCTACTTGGCCCCACAGAGTTGGGTAAGTTAGGGGAAGTTCTTTTGGTTCCTTCTCACGTTCACTGTATTTTCCCCCTCTGGTTGGTTAGCGTTCATCTTAATATATCAAACTATTTTACCGTTTATCCTCGTAGAATGTTTTAAGAATCGAGCTGTACTGCTTGTGGTAAACAAGTGATGAATCGAACTTCGACCCTTGGGATCGCAAACAATAGCGAGTGACGAATTGATTTTTGGCCACACAGTAACAACGTTTTCCCTTGCTCACTTTCAATAACTGATACTTCTTCCATGATCAAGACGAGAGGGACGTTGAGACACTGAATGGATAGGTATGTGTGTTGTGTAAACATATTGTCTGGGCCCAGTTTTGTGCTTTAACACACCAACGTTGGGGCCCAATTTTTATAGAGGATTAGGCGAAAATCGTCAACAACATTCGATGAGGTGATTAAATGGCCCAAATTTCGTGTTGCCCATGTAAATATGGGAAAAAATAATTACTTCCTGGAGTCGAAACTCGGACACTTCCGTAAACGAAAATAATTTTCCTGTGGTCTCCTAATTTGCAGGAAATATGGCGTTTACTGCATTTTTTATGACAAACCATTAAAGAGATAATAAAATGGGAGACGGACAGACAGACTTTGAGTAATCTTATATATATTTCTCTTACTCCGTCTGCAACAATTCACCACGCACTACCAGACCGCGCCGCTTACTGGCTGGAACGCTATTTTTAACAAACTTTTCGAGTAGGTAGAATATTGACATTTCGTAGGAATGTTTGCCTCTTATAGTAAAAGCCATTTACGAAAGAAAATCTCAAAAAAAGACCCGGGTTCGACTTCAATAAATAATGTCCATTTCCCGTAAGATAACATGTAAAAATCGATTTTTGGACTTATAGGCTTTTACTCTTTTGCAAATTAAAATTAGAAAGAATTGACCTATGATCGTCGGTGCTAAACCGTTCTAAAGAAAAATAAACGTTTCTTATTCTTATGATCGTATTTTACTTGCGATAAAAATTGCTCAATTTCTACGTTTAAATCATGTTTATTTGAAAATTTTAAGCTTTTTAACGATGTGCTGATTTGCCGACCGTGTCATTGTTAAACCTCCAGATTGTATTGTCGCCTTAATCCTTATACTATATGCGTAAGGAATGCGCGCTTTGAATGCTTTATTACGAGAGAGGAGGAGAGAGAGACAAAATTAAGTATTACATAGATTAAAAATAATTTTGAGCGTATAAGAATTGTATAGCGTAAGGTATTTTTTTCAAACAATTTCTATTCGCCCAAAACTATTTTTACTCTCTAGAACACTGAATTTTATATTTATTGCTTACTTTATAATGCATATTAAAGTTGATTTCATTAATTTTTATTTAAATTTGAACTTAATACTTAATTCATGCAAACCCGTCATATTTGACGGGAAATTACCCTACTAATATATATAAAAGATTAGTTATCTACTGCAGATATTGTTGACTACAGTTGTCACGAAGATTGATTTCGTTGACAACAATTATAGAACGGAAAAATTTCAAAGTGAATTACGACATTCTCGTTCGATTTTCTTAAAATCGTGTACACCTTTGATAACAATGCATTGAGCAAAACATCCCATTTGACTATATCTACAAATTCATTTGAAGACTTTATAGTTATAAGTAATGTTTTATGAAATATAACGAAAAGATCATTTTTTGTCACCAATAAAGTGCCACTCCCGATTAATCCACGTAAACTATTTATATTATTTTCTTAGCTTCTTTGTCCCTATGTCCTAAATACCAAATTTAATCAAAATCCGCACAGTAGTTTCCGATATGAAACATGAAACATGTGGACGGACAGATGGACACGGCCTGACCATAAGGCGTTATTTTTTTACTCTTTTAAACCACCATTACCACGCTCATTACCACGCTCATTACCACGCTCATTACCACCACGCTCACTTCCACCACGCTCACTACCACCACGCTCACCACCCCCACCACGCTCACCACCCCCACCACGCTCACCACCCCCACCACGCTCACCACCACCACCACGCTCACCACCACCACCAACACCACGCTCACCACCACCACACTCATCACTACCACCACTCTCACCACTACCACCACGCTCACCACCACCACCACGCTCACCACCACCACCACGCTCACCACCACCACCACGCTCACCACCACCACCACGCTCACCACCACCACCACGCTCACCACCACCACCACGCTCACCACCACCACCACGCTCACCACCACCATCACGCTCACCACCACCACCCCGCTCACCACCACCATCACGCTCACCACCACCACCACGCTCACCACCACCACCACCACGCTCACCACCACCACGCTCACCACCAACACCACGCTCACCACCACCACCACGCTCACCACCACGGTTTATGTAATCATGTCAAAAAAGAAAATACTAAGACAATATAACGTCTAAGAACTAAAGTGCCAGTAGTGATGCCAAGGAAATATAGAATTTTTCATTTACCGTCTAATTTCCAAATTAATTTTAATTATGAAAACAATCGACTATTACTTAAAACACACCTCACTCGAATATTAATAATATAATGTGTATGTTCACGTTCGTTCCTTCTTCGTAAACTACCCATTTCTATTCGCTTACAAACGGTGTGTATACGTAAAGAAATAGACGTATATACGTTCATTTCTTCGTCGTAGATAATCCATTTCCCTTCATTTCCTTAATGTTGCGTGCGCACAAAAGAAAAGTAAACTATCTAGCGGTACCTGCAAAAACGTTTGAAGTCATTCAGAAATCTGCATGTTTAACCGAGCAGTCACACAAAGTTCGGAGATTGATTTATCTTGCAATTACCTACGACTCGTCTGTGAAAATGAGATTCACTTAATAACAGAGTAAAGGGAAATGATGGCTGCAACAACAATTTAACTGATTGAATGATAGAAAACATATACCGCATTACAATCTCGTGATTCCGTCAGTCAAATCGACATCCTACGTCGGTGTTTCACGTGGAATATACGGAAAATACTATCAAGTAGCAAGTAATGGAAAAAGATGCTCTGCAAAAATGTTTTGATTATTGCTATTTTTTAAAGGCATATATTTGGACTTTTTGAGAGTTGTGCCTTCTCACGTTTTCGCTATTTCCGTTATGTAACAAATACTATCCAACTGGGGAATTTGATGAAACCGATGCAATCGTCGATTCGAAATTCGTAAATCCTGTCGTACTTCTACTATTGCAACCAATTACGCAGCGAGTTTGCTTCAGCCCTCCCCCAACAACCCCTCACTTGGACAAAAAAAACATTTCCATGGGCCTGCTTACGCTATCATTACGATGTAACAATGATTGTTAAATAACAGTGGCGAATTATAATAGTACGTTCAAACGAACGCGCAAGACTCGTAATACTCTTTGTTAACTCCGGCCGATACGCAAGAATACGTCGTATTTTATGCAATAATAAACCCTGAAGGCTGAAGTGGCGTCACGAAAGGAATACAAAGTCACTGACTGACATAACATTCACGTAGATAGGAAGTTAAAATTAAATCTGCCGAGAAAGCGACGCCGCTCAATTTGTTGGAATACTTTCGGAAATTAGTGTACTGCACACGCGGGAGTTTTCGGTACTACATTTGTGAAAGAAGCAATAAGTGCACGCTGCGAATAAATTTTATTCGTATGAGGCTTTATACACAGACTTTCCTGTATAAATATTGCCGACACAATAATTCTGAAAACAATCCGCGAAATTTCCGATTGCAGTAATGATAAAAATATAAAAATAAATTTAATTAAATATATGAGCCACCAACCTTCCTTCAACAAGTAGCCCACATAGCGAGGTAAGTAATTCATGGCATTTTAGAAATAGAGGACATGAATCCATGAAAGGGGAATCCAGTTTCGATGTTGTCTCTTGACAGATGTTACAGTATAAATTGTTTCTTTCATTTAGACACGTTAAACGGACTTTAAAAATGCAGTCAAACTCCGATTTAACGCCACCGTTTGTACATCACTAACTTTGGCGCTAAAGCGGGGGAGGCGACAAATCGTGGTATAAACTTTTTCTATGTCATGGGTGCCCACTATTTTTGGGTAAAAGATCTACTTTTCTTATGGTCACCCAGTCAATATCTAATTCTCCTATTGTTACCCAGCCGGGATCTATTTTTTCCGCAAATGTCACAAACCAATAATATACACAAGAAATCATTTAAAAACATTAACCAAACAAATAACCACATTGGCATTTTTAATAGCATACCGTAATAATTTCTACAAAATATTAATATTTTGAACTTACAGCGGTTTGGTCATTTATGGGGTTGGGCGCGCACCCCTTCTCTAAGAGCACCGCACTTGGCCCGTTTTATTTTGTTTGAGACTTGTCTCAGGCTAGCCCTGGAGGCTAGAAATCTATGTAATTAGTTTTTGCAATCTAAGACTTTAAAGTTTATTCATATTAGATTTTTATTTCATATTAAAAATTTCATATACTTTTTGAGTTATAGAATCTAAACGGATCATTTATTATTTCGCTTGATATCTACCAAAAATGGCTGCGATCGACGATATACCCCTGCTCTATGCAATCATAAGATGGAAGTTCTGTTCACATCGATTCATGTGCGGTTTGCGGCGGTGGCACTATATTGGGGAGCATTAAATCGGAGTCTGACTCTATCAATAACTTATTTAAATGTGTTCCTCACTAAGTTAAGTTAAGTGAAATCTTTCGAAGTAAATTAAAACCAAATGTAACCACTACTTCTCTGAGATAATTTCATATTTTAAGAACAAAAATATGACTCGAATTTTTGATCCAGAATCTCTAATTGAGAAGTAACGATGTCATAAGTTCTAAATAAGTGTTTCACTTCTTAATTTTCACTTAGAAAATCCGCCTTGGTATGAAACGTTATCAAATTGCGCAGTTTAGCTTAGCGGTATCTCAAAGTAATGTTTTGTAGGAGGCACAGACTTTCTCTTCCTTTGAGACTGTGTTGCCTTCTACGCCTTGTGGAGATAAATCCAGTTCGTTTAACTTTTCAGATATTTCTCTAAGGCACTAGAGTCGTCAAAGCCAGTCTTCAAAGCGTGCGGGAAGTGGAGTCAAATCTTTCAGAAAAGATAACTTCGCTCTAGATTTCAAACGTTTAAATGCAATTCCGCTAAGAAGGATCGTATTTTGCAAGCACAGACAAAAGTTGTGGATGCAAAGATTTTAGGAAAAATGCATTAATAATATGGTATATTTTCATAACATTAATTCGTTACTCAGATTTATCCAAGCGCAGATCGCGACCCAGTCCTTGCTCTTTGAAATTAATTAGCTGTACCGCTACGTTTACAATTACAATTGCGGGTCCAACGGATAGGGAGCTAAGGGTTATGAAGATAACTTTTATTACTGGGTGGAATCTTCAATTATTGGCACTTATTGCGAGTATATGGCAAATACAGCCCAAAGTTTAATTTCCTTAATGAAATCCATCGCAGGGGGATAATATTTTTAGTCGAGAAACATGACAAAACTTGTGAAAATTATTTACGAGAAACATTTTAACCGTGCTAAAGGAGCTTAAACTCCTTCCAGAGCGCGAAACGGAGTGCGAGAATGATGGAGTATGAGAGAAAGAGAGTGAGTGAAAGAGGTGGAGTGTAGTTAGGAGCAACACAGACAGGGGCGGGAGTTAGAGAGGACGCGAAGTAATAAGTGGTCTTGAGGACATCTGGAGTGGCTCAGAAATATTCCCTCTTCGCTGCTATGTGTTTGGCTTTGGGCGCGGAGTGTGCGCAAAGTGATGTTGAGGACTTAGGGAGAGAATGGCATGTCCACGGAGGCGACGCGGCCTTCAGCACTTGTGTGTGGAGATTGTGCTGGAAGAGGGAGCGAGGGAGAGGCAGGAGAGAGAGACAGAGAGAGATTGGCGGAGGGGAGGCTGAGGAGGCGGAGCGGTGACTTCCCGAAAGAAGCGGGATGGGCAGAGATGCGTTAAAAATCGTATAAGGCACCTCAGTAACCACGAAACGGTCGAAGCTGTTAGGTCAAGCATGTCAAACTGGCGGCCCGGGGACCGAATGCGGCTCTATCTGGGCCTAACTGCGACCCTAATGCCAATTTGTCTCAACTAAAGTGATAGAGATTTTAAATGAATGCTTTATTTTTAAGAGAAGGGCACAAGATTTTGCCATTGTTGTTGAGGTACGATAGAAAGCATTTACAAAATTATTGTTTTTTAGTAGCATAAAAGACGTCCAATCTTCTAGCTAAAGTCTCTTTTTCCAACTCTGGCCCACATTTTAACAGCTGTAATTGCATTGCGGCCTTTCTGTAACATCCATTCCTTCAATACGGCCCTGAGGCCTCTTCTAGTTTGACTGTGTTATATCATCCGTAAGATTCAAGCAATGAGATCGATTACTAATGGAGTACTTGAAATTTTTATAAAAATAATTAGTTGTATCTTCATATGAAATGTTTACACTTTATACGACCGCTGCAGACTACTTCTGTGATTTTGGCAGTTTTATGTTATTTAAAATCATCCTTTAAAAATTCATAGGTATTATTAAATATCTTTAACGAATAGATTTTAATTGCATTGTATTCAGATATGATTTGTAAAATGAATCTTTCTTTATTAAGAATTCCTTTGTGGTGTCTAAATAACCAAAGGAAATTGTTCGTAAGATCAAATCAAAGGTAGTTAAGATTAATAAAATATTATAGAAAAAGACATTCGCGTCGGGTGAAAATGAACCATTTATTTAAATGCTCAAAAAGAATAATTTGACTTCCGGAATATTTTTTTTAATATAAGAAAAAATGCTAAAAATATCTTCATGAAAAACAAACAATTCAAATTATTTTAAATAATTTATTGAGAATTTTATGTGCAAAAACAGGAAAAAAGTCAGGAAAAATTGGTCCGAGGAGAAGTTTTGTGTTACCTTGGGTTGGGTGGAATTGGCACGTCTTATGAAGTTTTTGTGGTTTCCCCTGCCCTTCCCATGGTTTGCGTTTAAATTTAGGGTTGCCAGGTTGATATTTTCCCTTTTACGTGAGAGTTTCTATCGTGCCTAGCTTTCCATCCAAGTTATTTGCTCAAATTCATCATTAAATATTCAGCGCCGAACCCGTCGACACATTACACGTTTAAGACATTGTCAATCCCAGCTACTAGGTGAGTGAAGTTAGCTGCATTTCTAAATAAAAAGATATGGATATAGAAGCGAGTACTCGAAGGTTAAGATATCTTGAGGGGTTGCATCAAATACTAAATCGAATAGATATATGGAGATCACAGTGGAATGTTTAAGTTTGATATTTGAAACGATAAAGCCGTCAGATGCAATAGTTTTAGTTACAACAATAAGTTATTGTAATTATTTAACGCTAGTAACTCCGGTATTTTCATTTCATATATTTCACGTTTTTGTTCAATCATTAAGCCAACGAACGAACGGAACGCAAGTGAGAATCGGCTCCTTAATCAGCATTTCGGTAGTTTAACAACTAATACCGTAAATTCAAAATCGACTGATCCAAGAATAAATTATCGGTCACTTCATATGGAATGAATCCAAGAGATGATCAAGGCAATTCCGGCAGCCGTAAAATCTTCTGGGAAAAATTCCCGAGGACCGAGAAATAGGCAACTTACGTGCTTTAACTTGTTCCGAACTAAATTTTTTCTTGTTAAAAACCGAACGAAGCGACGAGATTCCTACAGAACCGTTCCGTCTGATATATTATGCGACACCGGATCTCGAACGAGTCCAATTAGAGTTAATTTCGCGCGCGCTTATTGCTTGAAGAATGCGAAACGTTTAACTTCCCATCCGCAGCATTCTACGTAGGGAGAAATGGGCCGGATAAACTGGCGAAAGCGAGATTTCTTACAAGAGCGTAACGGCGTGCTAGGAGATTGGATCGAGGAGGAGAGAGGGAGAGAGTGAAATGAGGTGAAAAGGATGAAGCGGAGGAAGGGAAAGCAGGTTTTTGACCGTCCGAATCAAAGCGCGCGGATACCATGGTAACCTCGCCGAAAACGCTTTAAAAAAGACCTGTTCCACTTCTCTTACTCCTCCCATACTACCTCTCTTTCTCTCTGTCTCTCCCTCTCTCTCTATCTCCCTCTCTCTCTATCTCCCTCTCTCTTCCTCATTTCCTCCGATTTTTTCTCCAGTCCGCAGAAATTCCTTTCGATTTGCGATATGGCTTTCGAGATGAAAGCCGAAAGGGGAAGCGATTTCGAAGGAGGGAAGGGTGGGAGAGAGAGAGAGAGAGAGGGTGGGGGAAGAAGAAAGAGAATCCTCCGACTCCTTTCCTTTTGTAATCCGTCTTTCTCGTCCTTTTTTTCAAAAACCTCATCTCTCTCTCTTTCTCTTTTATCTATTGTGCGGCCAACCCGCGAGCGAAGCCGCGCTCCAAAAAACCATACCGCACGCGCTCCCACACTAAACAAATGCCGCCGCACTCGCGGGAATAAACAGCGAGGAAAATAACTCCCTTGCGGCGGCGTGCTGATGCGAAACAAAAATTAAACTGTTTTTTAAGAGGGATGGAGATTGGGGAGAAAGAGGGGACCGGCAGCGGCTGTCGATGTTTTCGTATACGGTACCCACATGGGCACACACACGCGCGCGCGCGCAAACAGGAACACACACACACAGCCATACAGAGCGACGTGTGGTCGCGGCTACGGCAAATGCGAGTTCCATTTTTATTCCTCTCGCTTTTTATTCCTTCCTCTGGTTCAAATGGAATCCTATCTCTTCTCCGTCCTTTCCTCCCTCCCTCCCTCGACTTCCCTTCTCCTCTCTCCTTTTCCCCCTCCTTTTTCCTCTTCTTCGCCCCGCACAATGCGGGCCGAAGAGGGAAAGACACATGCGGCCCCCGATAGTCATCTGTCATAACGGAGTCCGGATTCCCTCTCCATAACGGCAGAGCTTCCGAACGCTGGGAGAGTGTCCTCGCTTCCTAACTCCCTCCTCTCTTCTTCTTCCTACACTCAGTCTCTCTCTCTCTCTCTCTCTCGCTGTCTCTCTAACTCTCTCTGTCTCGTTGTGAGAGTGTAGTGTGTGTATGCGTGGAATGGGTGCTATTCGGAGGGAGGGGAAGTGGGAGGAGGACGCAAAGGGGTTAGGGCGAGGGGAGGGAATCACAAAGGAAAAGTGGGAGATGGATGAACGGGGGAAAGGACGAGTAGGTGAAAGACTGACAATTCGGGGATATTCCTTAATAAGGGTAAAATACATGTACAAATAGGAGAGAAAGGAATGAAGTATTAGTCTATTTAAATAATAATAGTTAAAGCTCGGAAGTTCAGGCAAAATTTCATTGCCTATTTTCATGTTTTTTCCAAATATGCCATTTTTATCCAAAAACGACTATTTTTTCCTATTTGACTCATTTTTTCCAAATGTCATTCCTTTCTGCCAAATCTCTTAAATTTGGCCACTATACTGTTTTGTTTGTTTCTTCAAGGACGGTTTTTACCCATCCTGGGTTTTGTATCATATAAAATTCTCACCATTGGCGCAGCTATGCCTTTATCTTAATCCGACCCCTGCTATTGACCTGAGTTCACTTTTGGGAAACCCATGGCTCGGGAAGGCCTAATGTACTCTCTCTTTCATTCCTAGCATCCCTCAGTTATCTTTTGGCTTTCAAACAGCTTATGACAGTCGTTTTTTAACAAATTATTTGTGTGGTGAACCTGACACTTCCATTCTAGTGGCCACAATGCCTAAAGTGAGTGTTTCCACGAAGCAGAGACTGAACAATTTCATTAAAGAGTTTGGTGTTGTTACTTTTTCCACCGACGGTTCAGTGTTTTTTTGTAAACTTTGTGAACAGTCGGTGAATTCGGAGAAAAAGTACTTAGTCTCGCAGCATATAAGTACCTCAAAACATAAAGCTGCAGCCGATAAGAAGACTGACTGCAGTAAGAAGACGACCCTTTTACCATAGTTTTGTTCAGCTTCTTCTAGGCAGTCGGAGTTTTTCTTCAATTTGTGTAAATCTTTCCTTTATGGAAATTAGAAAACAATTCTTTGAAAGCGTTTTTGGGAAAATATACGAACAAAGAGGTTCCAAGTGAATCAACATTTAGGGAAACCTATTTAGATAAAGCGTACACCTGTGTTATCCAAAAAATTAGATAATGTTGGGGACAAGAAAATATTGATCTCTATCGACGAGACTACCGACGCTGCGGGAAGATTCGTTTCAAACGTCAAAATAGGAACCATGGAGGTAAGTCAGCCATCAAAAATTTATTTACTTACGTCAGAAGTTTTGGAAAACGCAAATGGCTCAACAATCGCTCAACTTTTCACCGTAGCATTGAATCTTCTATGATCGGACGCCAATCTTGAAAAGATAAAAGAAGTCAATACATTCGATGAAGAAGACGCCTTCTCCATACGTATCGTCAAAGAACTCCTGGAAAAGAAGTCTGCCAGCCACGATTTGGCATGCATCGCAGCCTACTTCTCAATGTTGTCAGACGTCAGTCAGACAGTTTTTAATTTGAACATTTAAAAAATCATCTCGTTGTCTCATGTAATAGTTCATAATTTGAAGACGTTATCAATAGCGATCGCAATAATATTTTATTGAAACGTTCTACCTACTCCATATAATAGCAATATTTGAGTTAAAATAAATGCCTTTTTAGTGCCTATTTTCCTGTTTTATTGTGCCATTTTGACTGCCCAATTTAACATTTTATAGTGCCTGAACTTCGGGGCTCGAATCATAATGAACTATTCCTGTAAGTCTGTCAAAGTCTTCACCGCCGACGGCTTAAGATCCAGAGTTATCATCATCATCATCATAGTAGTAGTCTGTCCGTAGATAGGTCCGTGATTATTCATCCTATTTTCCGCCGTCGTCTTCATATCTTGATAACTCTCTTTTCCTTTCAAATCGTCTATCAGCTGAAACCTTTTCCTTCATCTTTCCCTTTTTCCACCTAGTTTTCCTTTTAACACGTCTTTAATCATACTCTCTCTTCTCAGGTAATGTCCAACCCAGTTTGCCTTCCTATTTCTGTAGTCTGTATAATCATTCGCTTCTCTCCTACTCTTCGTAGCATTTCATCGTTTTTCATCGTATCTGTCCATTTATCTTCAGCATTATCCTCCAAGTCCACATTTCAAAGCTTTCCAAGTATTTGATGTCATTTTTCCTTAGCGTCCATGTTTCTGCTCCGTATAAAGCTATACTCCATACATCATCATCATCATCATGCTTCTGTCCGAAGACAGGTTTTAACTGAATCGCTGCCTCCATTTCTCTCTCTCCCTAGAAGCCTCTTTTATACCTCTATAAGTAGTATATCCCTGCTTTATATTATCTAATATTCCTATTCTTTTTCTCCCTCTTCCTCTTTTTCCACTAATTTTTCCTTCTAAGATCGTCCTTTGTAAACACTGTCTTCTCAATATGTGCCCTATCCAATTTGCTTTTCTTTTCCTGATTGTTTTTATTAGCATCCTATCTTCTCCCACCATTTCTAATACTTCTTCGTTTCTCTTCCTCTCTGTCCATTTCACTTTCATCATTATTCTCCATACCCACATCTCAAAACTTTCTAAATATTTTTCCTCCTTTCTCCTTATCGTCCACGTCTCTGCACCATAAAGAGCTATGCTCCATATGTAGCATTTTGCTAATTTCTTCCTTGTTTCTAGATTTATTTTCTTGCTTGTGAGAAGCTCCTTCTTCTCGTTAAATGCTGCTTTTGCCATTGCAATCCTACTTCTGATGTCCTGTGTACTACTTCCATCCTGTGCTAAAATACTGCCGAGATATTTGAAACTACTTACTTGTTCCAATTTTTGGCCATTTACCATTATATTTAATTCTTTATGTTCCTTTGAAACCACCATGACTTTCGTTTTTTCTGTATTGATCTTCATTCCATATTGTTGGCCAACCTCAACTAGTCTGTCTGTCATCCTCTGAAGCTCTTTCTCGCCTTCTGCTATTAAGCCCTGATCATCTGCGTATTTAATGGTGGTAATACTTTCACCTCCTATCTTAAATCCTTTCTCTTCCATCAACGCTTCTTCTGTTATTGTTTCTGCATACATATTAAATATCGCTGGTGAAATAGGACAACCCTGCCTCACTCCCCTCCCTATTGAAGTACTTTCTGTTTCTTCTCCTTCAACCCTGACTCTAATCTTTTGATCAAAGTAAAGGTTTTTAAGCAGTCTTTTATCTTTCCAATCTATTCCTATTTTGTTTAAAATACCCAGCATCTTATCCCATTTCACTCGGTCAAAAGCTTTCTCCCAATCTACAAAACAAAAATACATATCTTTATTGACTTCTAGCGCTCTTTCTATCATCATCCTCATACATCCTATAGCATCTCTAGTCCCCCTTCCTCTTCTAAAACCAAACTGATTATCTTGCAGCTCCTTTTCTATTTTACATTCAATTCTTTTGGTTATTATTCTGGTTAGAACTTTAGCTGTATGAGAAATTAAACTAATAGTTCTGTAATCCTTACAACATTTTGCATTGTTCTTTTTCTCCAGTGGTACCATCACAACATCTAAAAAATCTTCAGGCCATACACCAGTATCATATACTTGGTTAAAAAATTTTGTGAGTTGCTTAACTGCTTTAGACCCCAAAACCTTAAGAACGTCCACGGGTATATCATCACTCCCAACTGCCTTTCTTCTTTTCATGTCATCAATTGCTCTTTTAACTTCAGACTCGAGAATACTTGGTCCTAGCTGATCTTCTTCCACATCCTCTTCTTCATTTAATTCAATATTTCTTGGCTTTCCTTCTTTGTCATACAGAACCTCAATGTATTCTTTCCAGACATTCTTTACATTGTCTGGCTCCGATACTATTTTACCACTTTTGTTCATGATTCCTTTACGTCCTATCTTTCTTGCTTTTTTCTTGAATAGTTCCCTTGCTTTGCTATACATGAGGTCTGTTCTACAAATTCTTTCACATTCGACAATCTCCTCGCATTTCTCATTTATCCACTGTTCTCTGGCTTTATCTGTTTCCCTTCTTAAAGCATTATTTAACTCCTTGTACTTTCTTTGGCCTTCTTCAGTGTTTATGTTCTTCCACTTTCTCCGCTCTTCCATTTTTTGCAGCATGGCTGCTGTGATCCAGGGTTTTTTGTTTCTTTCACCCGTTATCTTTCCTACCTTCTTTTCCATTACATCTTTAATGTTGCTATGGATGTATCTCCACTCCTCATCTACATTCTTCCTATTTTCTTCATCTCTCTCCCCCAACCTTTCCTCCAGCTCAGTCATGATAGCCTCCTTGTTTTTAAGGAGTTCCTCTAAGTTCCATTTCTTGTAAACTCTTACGTTTCTCTTAACGCTCTTCAGTCTACATTGTATATTTGCCACCAAAAGGTTGTGGTCAGAATCGATATCTGCCCCTGGTAGTGTTTTCACATTTTTAATGCTATTTCTAAATCTTTCATTGACTAGTATGTAATCTATCTGGTATCGTCTCTGGTCTCCTGGGCTTCTCCATGTGTAAAGTCTCCGCTGGTGATGCTTAAACCATGTATTAGTTACAATTAATCTATTTCTATGGCAGAATTCCACAAGTTTATCCCCTCTTTCATTTCTCTTCCCTAGTCCATATTTTCCCACTATGTTATCTTCCTGTCCCTCTCCGACTACACTGTTCCAATCTCCCATTACTATGGTGGTGATCCTTCCTTTTCCCTCCTCCTCCAATATCTCCATAATCTGTTCATAGATTTCATCTACTTCGTCGTCGCCAGCATTAGTTGTTGGCATATACACTTGAATTATAAGCATTTCCACTGGCTCCATCTGAAGTTTTACGGCTATTAATCTATCATTAACTGTCACTACCTTGCTAATTCTTTCAGCTATCTCTTTTCTCATTATAATCCCCACTCCCCTTTCCTTTTCCTCCCCTCCTGAGTAAATAATCTTAAATTCGTCTGAATTTATCTCGCCTTCTCCTTCCCACCGAACTTCACTAAGACCTACTATACCTACATTATTCCTTCTCATTTCCCTTTTTATGTTCTCTACTTTACCCCCTGAATTCATAGTCCTAACATTCCATGTGCCTATTCTTAATTTCTCACCACTTGCTTTCCTATTAATGTTAAATTTCCTCTGTGCATCCCCTAGGGTAGTCCCCACCCGGAGATCCGATTGGGGGACTATTTTACCTCCGGAATATTTTACCCAAGAAAGATCCATAGAGGTATTTCAGCTTTTCAGCCTATCATGGGAAATATAATGAGGTAGTTTCCCCTTGCTTTCCTCATCGCAGTTTCACAGAGTGATTACCCATCTGTAGCTGTTCAGATCCACATGATCACCACCTACAGAGGTACTGTGCAAGCTGCTGCCCTTGCACAGGGGGATGTAAAACCCCCAAGACTGCTTCTTAGTCTGACTCTTCCCCTCAGACCTTTCCGGCTTGGATGGTCCTACCAGGAGAATTATCTCCCGCCGGCATAGCTCTTTGGTTCGTAAGAGTACACAAACCCTCCCACCTCTGTAAGGTTATGCAGTCCTTAGGGAGGGACTCCATACATAGCATTTTATAAACTTGTTGCGGATATCTTCCTTTATATTCCCCGTCAGGAAGTGTTTCTTTCTTCTGAAAGCCGCTTTTGCATTTCCTATTCTAGTCCTGATCTCATCCGTACATTTCGCTTCTCGTTATGATGTTTCCAAGGTATTTATAGTCTGTAACTTGTTCTAAAGGCTTTCCTTCAATACTTATGTTCAGATTTTCTTCTTTGTCCGATATTCGAATGACCTTGGATATTTCTGTATTTATTTCCATACTGTAATTTCTACCTGCTATTACTAGTCTATTGATAATTTCCTGGAGTTCCTCTTCCTCTCTTGCTAGAAGTACTTGATCATCCGCGTATTTTACTGTTTTATAATCCTTTCACCAATTTTGAAATCTCCTGTGCCTCTAACGCATCTTGAATTACATTTTTTCCATATATATATTGAATAGGGTCGGCGATAGGCAGCAGCCCTGTCTTACTCCGCTACCGACATTTACTCCGCAGGTGTCCGCATTCTCCAATCTTACCTTTATAACTTGATTCACATATAGATTCCTGATCAGTCTCCTGTCTTTCCAGTCTACACCTATATCCTTTAATATCTTCATCAACTTAACCCAATTTGCTCTTTCAAAGGCCTTCTTCCAGTCTACGAAACATACGCAGACATCTTGACTGTACCCTATTGCCCTTCCTTATATGATTCTAACTACTCCTATAGCATCTCTAGTTCCTCGTCCTTCTCTGAAACAGAATTAATTTTCTCCTAGCATTTCTTCTGCCTTTTTCTCCAGCCTTTTATTAAGAATCCTCGTGATGATCTTCGAAGTGTGTGACAGAAGGCTTATCGCTCTGCAGTATTTACACTGCATTGCCTTTGGATTCTTCTTTAGAGGGATCATTGTTACTTCTAGGAAATACCAAAGCCACTCTTTCGTGTCGTAGATCTTATTAATTAATTTCGTGATCGCTTTTAGTCCTTCTGATCCCATGACGTTAAGTACCTCAGCTGGTATTCCATCGCTGCCTGTGGCTTTCCCTTTCCTTAGTTCCACTATCGCTTTTTCTACTTCGCTCTCCATAATACTTGGTTCTAAGTTATATACGGTATATACGGCTTAAATAATGATTTATTTGTGATCCAGTCAAACTGATGGAGATTGCTAGTTTTTAAGGGTAGCAAAATGGAGATAAAGAGAATGGGAGAGGAGGGAGAGCAAGAGGGACGGAGACAGTGGGATGAATAATGGAAATTATTTAAATTTTAACATTTTATTCATGAATACCCGTAATTTTTACGGGTAATTTACCCTAGTTAAAGCATTATCATCAACCCTATTCCGGCCTAATCGTTCTACAGCGTCCGAACTTTTGTGGTCTCCTAGCAGCCTCCGTAATTGGGCTAATACATTTTTGTTTGAATTTTCTTACGATACCTATACCTAGTTTGACTTCTTTCACAAGCGGATCTGGTTGTGAATTTTGTACATAGTACAGGAGAATTATTATATACATAATATCCTTATTCTGTCTGTCTGTCGGTCCGTTGGTCCGTCAGCTGGAACGCTCTCTACTAATCTCCATAAGAGAACACTTAAAAATCCCCTTTTTCATTTGGAGGCTTTTTTATTTTGCAAAATTAATTTAGAAGTAATTAACCTACGGTCTTCGGACAGGAACCATCTTAAAGAAAAATAAAGAGATTCTTATTTTTACCGTCGGTTTCTGCCTTCGTTTCGAAATCGCACAAATTATACGTTTAAATCATATTTATTGGAAAAACTTATGCTTTTTAACGATATGTTGCCTTGCCGACCGTGTCACTGTTAAACTTCGAGATTGTGTTGTCGTCTTTATACTATATGCGTAAGGAAAGAGTGCTTTAAATGCTTTAGTACGAGAGAGAAGGCGCCCGAATTTTTTATAATTAAAATCGTGTTTTCTTTCATTTCTTTTCAGTTAACTTCACATTGAAATTTTTGGTAATTAACTACTTTTATAGTTATTTTCATAGATTTTGTGCAGTGTATCTTACAATTTTCCGAATTTATAAATTCGTATCGCATAATATGAATCAGGCAAAGAGTCATTCCATGGCATGCAGACCTTATTCGTTTATATTTTAAAATATTTCAAGAATTAGGTATTTTGCTTAGATTTGCGAAGAGGAGAATTTAACTGTCATTCGTAAATCTCAAAAATATATTTTAAAATATTTCAAGAATTAGGTATTTTGCTTAGTTATGCGAAGAGAAGAATTTAAATCTCATTCGTATATCTCAAACATTACGTTTTAATAATATTTTTTCACGTTTTCACGCATTTTATTTATATTGGGCCACTATTGTCGCAATTGTTGAATTCTATTTTCGGCCTCATAATAGAAGCACCAATTAAGTGCTTTAAGACGGATCTGGCTTTTATACACGAGTATAACTTATTTACTGAATCTATTAAGTACCTAATTAAAGGGAGGAAGGAAAAAAGGATGGGAATGAGCAGAAATGGAGTAAGAGAAAGAGGACGTAGCATTTATATAGGTTTAAAAGGAGCTGCAGTACAAAAATAACTGTAATAAATAATAATTAATTATAAAAATTTTTATACTATTGAATCATGCGCCATTGCCAAATGGTGGGATTTAATGAAACTAAATAAAATTTACGTAATTTTCGATGGATTTCTTTAAATGATAATACAGGAAATATTTCGAACCGAATTTCGAATAAGATTGAAAAATAACTTTTATTTAAATTTCTTTAAATAAAGCCAATTCTTCAGAAAAACAATCAGAACTACTTTATGTAGTTAAAAGAAAATTGCGATCTTAAAATACAGTTATAACTCATTGCAATACATGTAAATATTTAGTTCATAGTAAGTTACTACACATTTTTGCTTTGATGGTAAATTCACTTTTCACATTTTATCCTGTTTTTACGCGTTAATATGAGTAAAATAATTCAATTATTAAGTTAAATTCTATACGTTTTAAATAACATATAATTTGCTCAAATATTTCAAGGAAATTTCTGCAAATTCTTTATGCGTTGTATCTTGTTATTTTGAATATCCTCTTATTTTCAGCAAATATTTGGATAATCATTTGGCCTCTTTGATAATAATTATTCAAACAATATAATTAAAACAAAGATAACTTTTAAAAACAGTGGTTTGATTCTGCATGAAAGCCAAACCAGATCATAGCATGTTTGATTGATTTTTCATATCGAAATCAAATATATTTGGAATACTTTTATGATACTCCCGTCATATTTGACGGGAAATTACTCTAGTACTGTATATGTTATTTTGGAGGAAACTTCAAGACCGTTTCTCACTGGTGTTTGCACTTCTCACGCACGTTTCGGAAGACGATATTTTTTCTTTCCTCGCTAAGCTCTATTGAATATATATTCTGTAAGGTTAGGAGGTCACCATGCATCACGTTTGGTGTGGTAGTTCAAGATCGATCTCGGGGAATTTTGTAGCCAAGTACGTAGTACACTGAGTACGGTACAGGTGTTGCTACGAATTCCATTGGCCTAAGTAATTTGGTGAGACGCTTCACGTTTCAAGTTTGAGGCTTTTTGTTTCGTTGACACGTGGCTACCCTTAAAGGAATAAAAGATGGAATAGGAGAGAATTTAAAGGTGAAGATATGCGCACAAACACACAATGGCCAACACTTTCACGTCCCATTGGGTAATTAAGATTTTTTCGAGCCTCTATCCTCAGCAGTGCAACATTGTTTCTTAGCTAACCCGATGACCTACGTAAGGACACATTTTCAATTGCGGCGCTGAAATATTGTTTCCTTCAATTCATTTTGTTGCTATTCGGTTGTTGTTGACGCCAATCCAAGGTACTTCACCATTTAATGGTGTCCTCTCTTAATGCGTTTGGTTTTTGGAACAGTTTCCGAGCAGCGGCCCTTTATTCGAATAAAACAATCTTCTCCGATTCATCTGCTTAATTAAGAGGCTTTCGTGAAAATTGCGGCGACGAACGATAAATTTAGCCTTGATCATTTTCAAAATTCTGCGTGGCCGAATGCAAAGACTTGCTAGTTTTCTTTTGAAATAAAATATGCAACGATGCTCATTCATTGCGAATGGTCTTTATTCGGTGTACATAATTCTTCTCTTTCCACTTCAGCGCACCTGCATTAATGACGTAATTATGTCGCCTTCCATTTTAGTTTACCCATACGATTTTAGTCTTCACTGAGATTAAGAATCATTTGAATCCATGTATGAACTTTATATTTAATCACTAATAGATCATTTTTAGGTCGTTTTTGCGATACGCGTCAAGGCTCGTATGTATCTCGCAATCAGTGGAGGGTTGGCAGTTAATCTGTCGTTTATCTCCGGATAATTTTACCCTCTATGGCTGATAGTAATACTCGATATCCCTTCGTCTCGCCACGCTCGCACTCTCAAGACGAGAAGTCCTGCTTCTGTAAGACGGTCAATATCTCATTCTTGACTTCTTCTGTCGACATCAATGAACCCTTCGTCGGCTTCTTTTGTTTTCACCGCACTTAGCAACGTAGACTTTCGGATGTTGCCAAACACATTTTACTTGTCAGAGTGAATAAATGGAAGTGAATCATGTGTATCTACAAACCACAATCTCTAGTTAAGGCACTGGATTCTTAAGGAGAATCCTCTAGGGAAGTAGGATACTTATTAAGTCGAGAAAATTTATGAAACCTCTTGTTTACTTTTTAATCGAGCTCTGCGTTTTCGTTAAGGTTCCGGCATTTTTAATGGGAAATACGTTAATTTTTCTTTAAATTCTGATTATTTTCTTCACCTGGTAACTTCTTTACAAGTCTACCTTTATCTTTCGTGGTGCATTTTAGTTTTCCAAATTTTTCTTGAAGAATCGTTTCTTTCAGAACATGCGACGAATTTGCTTATATTTTTATAGCGTCATATTAAAACTTTCCTTCCCTCTGAAATGAGTTAAATTTACCGACAGGAGCAGGACATAATGTTTCGATAGGATTTTTTAGTTTCCGCATTTGAATTTAATGGTCGAGGTTATTTTTTTGTCTCAACGTATCTACGGAAGAAATTTTTTTTTCTTTATAAGTAACATTTCTCTTTTCAAAATCTAACTTTCGTAGTTATCGTGAACATTCGCCTATGTAAAATTCTAAAAGGTATTATTTACTAGTACATAGTAATAATGTCCAACAAAATGAAAAGATCTTCTTAGCGCGTTTTATTTCATAAACGCGCTTACGTTTTCGCTCTGTCTGTCTGTGCAATCGATCAAATTAAATTAGCAGGTAAACGGTAAGATATTTAAGACTGAAATTCACAGGGTGTATATGGTCTATGGCAGACGTGGCCAAACCGCGGCTCTTTTAAATTTCCATGCAGAGGTGTGTCAACGTTTTTCTCTACAGGACACAATGACGTAGTGTGCCTGGAGACGTGTTTGGGATGCATTATGCATTATATCCGAATTGCTTCGGATACAGGTTATGTTTTACTGTTCGTAAATTTATTAGCGCTGAATATGTCATGCGGCTCTCGAGCTTCTGAAAATCATCTTATGCGGCTCCGAGGGCAAATAGGTTTGGCCACCCCTGGCCTATAATGCCACCCAGAGACGTAACTGGGAGTTTGAATTCGCCTATGGTAAAATTTTAGGAAACAGCTTAGTTACGTAGAATATAATTTTTCGTGCGTTTTTAAAACGGAATACTAAAATTTTATTAAGAATGAATTTAACATTTTAGTATTAAATTAAGATTCATTTTAGGAAAAATAAACTTGAGGCATTTTTGCGGGAACGTTTGGCGCCTTTTGCAGGCGGCGTCTATGGCAAGTGCCACCTTCTACATACCCTAATTACGGCACGGATTACGCTGCTAAAGAAATTTTTTGGTGAAATCGGAGAACGCCAGGAAACTCCTTCGAAGTTTTTAAATTAAGATTTTGAGCTAATTTTTATGCATAGAAAGTTAAAAAATTTCGTTATTTGTGTGACCTTTAATGCCGTCTATAACACCGCAGATTAAATTTATTTGAAAAATAGGGGAGCGTCAGGATAGCCCGTTTTTGAAGAAATCATAGCCATTAAACTAGAAACCTATCATGCGTGAAAGAATGGATATACTCTTTAATTAGTTATTGAATAAATCACTTTGTCGTTTAATCAAATTACTAAGTTTATAAAGAATTTTATATTAATCTTTCTTAATTAACTCCAATGAATAAAATGCGCTCTTTCATATTCTATCAAGAAATGAAGCAATCATTTTTGTAGTTGTTTTCTTTATTAACGATTGTGTTGCAATGGAGGAACTAAAGTGTTCATAGAGGTGAAATAACTTTCATATAGAGGTGAAATAACTTTCATATGACCCATCTTAAGTGGGAATTGGATGTGTCTTTGCTATCGCAAAAAGCTGGACCAATAGCTAGAAATTTTCATATCATGCTTCTTACACGCTCTTTTAGGCATGTTGTAATTGTTCATATGATATTCATAAATTATTAATACTTCTCAATTTAGGAGGCAGTACATTTTTCTTCCTTGGGCGGCTTCAAGCAGAATTTTAAAAGTTATTTCAATGTAGCATTTTGCGTCGCACCTCGTCAGATTTGTAGCATTACATTCAAATTAAATGTAAATAGGTAGGCCCTAAATATTTTTCTAAGGGGTTATTTTTGCGGTGAAAATTTTCCCGTACTAAATATACTCTCATTTCCCTAGGCCCAACTTCCAACTTTAAAAAAGGCGTTTAATGAGTCATTCATTCAGAGCTACTTAAGGAAACAGGCGATAGCGCCCTCGTAGAGAGCAATGTGCGGAAACCCTTTACAAAGGAGGGTAACAAAAAGAACGGGGAAAACCTAGGAGTGAAAGAATTACCGTTTTTGCAATTAATTTGCACCGGTTGCTCCCCCCTCCCCTTTTTCCTCCCACGCAAGAAAAGTGTTCCTTTGTAAGAAAAAGAAGGTCAGTAAAAGAAGAGGGTGGAAGTAGAGCGCGGAAATGGAGAAAATTAGGGAACGAATGTGACACGAGATTTACAGGTGAGTAGGAAAAAAATGTTGAAAGAAAAGAATGATGGCGCGAATTATTGGATTCCTCGGGTGCGAGCTTATTCCGGTAAATCGGATATTCCGGTGGATAGATATGCCTATTTTGGCATAGTACTCGCATTTAAAATACGTATATATGAGGTTGGCAAAGAAAATACTTAAGGAAAAACGGTTAACATTTAAGAAACTCATCCGAGGTTCTCAGACGTTTTCAGCGCTTGGACTACATCGGCGGGCATACCACCGAAAAAAAAAACTCATGAGAATTAATGGAAAGTATGGCGCTGCTTTTGATGAGACACCGATGAAGCTTCAGTCTCGTAACTTTATTAGACCTGTTTCTTTCACCGAGTTCCTCATTGCTGATTACTCGCATCCTTCAATTTTGCTGTTATGAGGTGCTCGTGGGCATAATGAATTATGGAGTGGGTCCACAGGATCTTCTCCATCCATGCACACGTACACATTGACACCGAACGGAGGAGGGAAGACAGACTAGCCTACTCTTAGGAAAAGCGTCATGTTGGCATATGCAGATGGGGTATTGTACTTCCGTGCCTCTTCACTATACAACAATCAAGGCGAGGCAAGCACAGATTGAAAAAACCGGCCATTATTTGAACTCAGGCCCGCTCAACAGAAAGCCAGTACTGATTGTGAGGCTATTCCGTCACCACTCACCTTATTAGTTATAGGACAAGTTCATATGTGCATTTGTAGCTCAGTATAGAAATCCTTCAAGTTACAAGTATGAAAAATTCCGGTCAATCGGAATTCCAGTTAACCGGAATTCCGTTGATTCAATAATTGGTGTACTGTCGTGGGAAAAGAGAAAAAAGGGATAGGAAAATGAAGATCATGGATAAAACAAGCTTCAGCTAGAGAATGATTAGACCCATTAGGTTTTACCCAAACCGATTTATACAACAATATCGCTTGTCGTTTGGTGTCACGAATTCTCGTCACAGAAAATTCGTCACTGCGACATCTTGTCACAGGTGAAAATTGGTACCTGGGACATTTCGTCACACTTTCAAAATGGTAACTGCGACAACTCGTCACACATTTAAATTCGTACCAGCGACATTTAGCCACAAAATACTTGGTACCAGCGACATTTGGTCACTCATTAAAATTGGTATCAGCGACTTTTCGTCATTAGAAAATAATTGGCAGCTGCGACTTTACGTCACAAAATTATTTTCGTCACAAAATTATTTTCGTCACAAAATTATTTTCGTCACACGTTACGTTTGTGGATTCATGTGTATCAAAGTACTCGGGACGATACGTAAGTATGTTGGAAATTTATGTATATCTAACAAGTTTAATCGGAATCGGCGAGGGAAGGGATGGGAGGATAGGGATTTCTATCCGGGAACATGGGCTTCATGGTTATCAAAGCACTCTGGACGATACGCATGTTGGAAATTTATTTATGATATATTAGAAAATATTTAACAGAAGCGATAAAAATGGACGAATTCAATTTCCAATGAAATAACGTCTCATTATACTTTCATCAATACTTAGCCGTAATACTATTCGAAATATCGGGATTTCGTGTATCTGAATTATGGTATTATAATTTATCACATATATCAGAAACGTTGCATAAGCTGCCATGACGTTTAATATATATTGCAAGTACGAAATGTCATGGGTGACGAAATGTCGTAGGTACCAAATGTAACGCGTGACGAAATATCGTAGGTACCAAATTTTGCCTGTGACGAAAAGTCTTAGGTACCAAATGCCGCTTTTGACGAAATGTCGTAGATACCAAATGTCACCTGTGACGAAATGTCGTAGGTACCAAAAGTCGGTTATGAAGAAGTGAAGAGGTACCAATTGCCCCTATGACCAAATTTCTTTGACCAATAATTGTCTTAGTGACGAAATGTCGCTAAACCTGTCCTTTAAGTTGGCACAGGTCAGAATAATTTTGACGTAAATAGAGTGAAAATGGACCGTTCTTATAGGATATTAGAAAATCATATCGGAAAATTATCCCGTTTATTAAAAAGAATCATGCATGTCTGGTTGAGAATGATATACATATATTGAAGGAAAGAAGAGAAGTCAGGAGAAGGTAATTAGGAGAACTGATAAACTGCTAACAATAAGTAAGGTGAATGGCGAGGTGGAGGAAAAGCTATAAAGATATTTCGGTTAGACGTAAGAAATTAGACGGAGCGAGATTTCGCATGGGGCGAAATGTGCGGATCCGACGATTTCCCCAAGAATCCCACCCAAAATACGCCTCCTCTCATCTTATTCTCCTCATATTTCTCATACTCCTCCTCATATTTCTCATACTCCTTGCATTAAAACCGCCGTTGTTGAGCCTTCCAATTCAATTCCACAGGGAACTTAATCTCTAAGAGGGCACCACCATTCTTCTCGCCCGAACGCAGTCGCATGAATTTCTGTGCTGCATGCATTCTACTGTGCTTCCATTTTGGAAGATGGAGGAGATGTGCTGGGGAGAGAGAGAGAGAAAGGTTTGGATATCTCAAGAGGGAGAAGGAGAGAGGTTGTTTTTTATCTTTGATCCAGAGAAGCTCCTCCGATGCGCAGCTATTTTAAGTCTATATAGCCCTATTTCTCCCTCTCTTCCTTTCTCCCTCATGCATTTACTGGCGACGGAACGGGAAGGAGTGGGGTACAAGCTCAATCAGCACCTGTTCCCATCAAAGATGTCCTTCCTTTTGTTTCTCTTACTTTGTCCTTTTCGGCCTTCTTTTCTCTCTCTCTCTCTCTCTCTCTCTCTCTCTCTCTCTATCTCACCCGTTCCCTTCTTCCTTACCTCCATTTCTGCCGGCCTTGGTAGACGAGTGGTTTGAGTATCTGACAACGGAGACCAAGGTCGCGGGTTCGAATCCCGCCGAGGGCATGGTCGTCTGTGTTCGTAGTATGTACAGGGTTATATGTAAGAATGGACCAGATGGTCTAAATATCGCCCTTAAATAAAGTCGATTTATTATTATTTTTATTATTTCTTGAACTGTTTTTATTTTAATCGTAGCTCATTCTCCATCTATGAAAATTTTTTCATCTATTTTTTACCTTTAGGATGTGGGGTTTCTTTGAAAATTGAAAATAAAATATTGCCGAACAATTTGCGTGCAGAGATTTTGTTTCTTACTGCATTAATTTTCACATTAAACTGTAATTTGCAATTACAGAAAATGAATCTTCTGCCCCGTTTATTAAGAGCATCGTAATTAAATATATTTATTTGATTTTTGTTGTAATATGGAAAATTGATGTTGTTTGATTCCTCTTTTTTACTTTTCAGTGTCGGATACTTTATCAAGTGATTAATTTTTTTTGCAAAAATTAATCATTCGTATAACCTCTCTGGATAAATAACTTTTTATTTTAAAAAATATATAGATTTTTGTTGTTTACTTTAATTTACTGTAATTTGATTAAATAATGAATATTTTTCACAATTTTAGAGTCCATATTCTATCCCATCTGAACATACTCGGACTCGTGATATTGCTCAGAAATAATAATCATATTAATCGACATATAGTTTAAGGAACAGGATCTTTGTAGGATCGACAAAGTGGCACGAAAAAAACAGCATAAATTAATATTATCTTAATTATGCGTATGAAGTCTTACATAGAAATTACATTACGGCTATTAGTTGGATATTGGCTCATTTTTATTATGCTTAAAAGTATACATAATGCACAGTATACTATTTACCACCAAAAAAACTTTAAAATCCCGGATTTCTAAATAAAATACGATAATTATTCATCTAATAAAAATATAAAACACTTTTAGCTTTAAATATATGTCAGTTATGAGATAAAAAAATATATTCCTCCGAAAAACACTGCGTCCTTTTAGAAGAACGGGTAAATTTTATTTGAAATTCCGTGCCCTGAAAACTAATTTTATTTAACGCAGATAAAATACATCCGAAATAATTGGAAATTTTCTCTTAGCGGAAAATTTTCCGTCTTACGCTGCGTAGTATATATGGGTGATGGAGAGCGGGAGAGAGAGAGACCCATGACCACAACCTTTACTCGTTTGCCCCTTCTCCATCTCCCTCCCCCCCCCCGTAGATACACACTAACACACATAGAGAGACGGGAAAAGGGCCGGCTGCGACCAACTCTGCCTAATGCCTGAGCTGCTTGGAGATGGAAGTGCATCGGGAGAGAGATGTATAGAGAGAGAGGGAATGAAGTAAAGAGATAGACGCCGCTCAGAGCGAGGTCATACTAGGATGAAGGAAGTTGGGAAGGAGTGAGGCGAAATTCGTATAGAAAGAGGGAGCAAGGGTGGAAGAGGTCGTGACGAGAGTAGTGGAAAATAAGGAAAAAAAGACTGACAGAATTTCAGGGTTGAAGGAAACGAATCTGACGAGATGGAATGTTAGGAAATAAGGCGAAATTTATAAGCAAGATGAAATGGAGATTTTTTTGGGGGGAAATTTTGATGAAAAAATGTTGAAGGGAATAAGACGAATGTTTTTTTGAGAGAGAGGAGGCAAGATAAAAACAATCAAAGGGGTAGATATGGACTAAAGAGGAGGCGAAGAAATAAATGCGAGATAAAAATCGGAAATGGAAGAACGAGGAAAGAGTGAGAGAGAGAAAGAGATATGAAGAAAAAATACGAAAAGGGAGGAGGGGCAAAGGGAAATGAGAAAAGCAGGAAGGGGAGGGAAAGGAAAGTATGCAAGTTAGGAATGGAAGGAGAAAAAAGAGACGTTGGTGGAAAGAGAGAGATCACTCTAGAGGCGGGGAGAATAAAATGGAAGGAAACGGGGGAGTAAGAGAGGGGTCAGTTTTAAGTCACATCTGCTGTGAGAGGAGCATTAGGGGGAGGGGGGAGCAGGACAACACAGATATGGAGAGGGGATGGGGTTTCGAGACTCGGGGTCAATATGGACTCTTAAAGTAGATGATCAAACGCGGGATCTAGGACGATATGTTTTCTCGTCGTGGAAGAATTTCAAGCACGAAATGTCGCGAAAAGTGTTGTCTCGACTGAGAACGCATTAAAAAAATCTTGCTTTAGCGAATTCCGTTATTACCAATGTTTAACTTCGACTAAAATATTTCTGAGCCCATGGCAGAAGTACTTCGCAAATGTCTGTTGTAATAAATACGTATTTATAAGTTTTATCGAAGATCTTATAAAATTAAATTAAAGAGAAAATAACATCTATTTAGTTGGAAAAATACTATAAAGCTTTATTAATTTACATTAATAATGGGTTTCTTTTATACTATATTGAACAATATTTGTTATAACGCATTTTCTGTACAACGAGACAGACTGAAGTTCTTTATTACTGGATTTCACTTTATTTGTAGCTTCCGGATGTCCGTATTGCAATCCATTTATGATTCCATTTTGAATTACTGCATATACGCTAATTGGATTTTGAATTAAATCGCATGAATCAGGTAAATGTCAAAGACAATGTTGTATAACCAAGCTCTTCCTATCCGTTGGAGTTAAATGCACCATGTATATTTTTTTATAAAAAAGCAGGTAACATGTATGTAGATAAGGTATCGGTCTAAAAGCAGGAGACGGGCGAATTTTCCGGCTCATCCATTAGCACGGGGCACTTGGTGTGTGTCATCTCCGTCGTCACGATGGGTGAGAATAGAGCACCAGACATAAATCCTAAGCCCCTCAAAACTACAACCCGAAAAATAAGGTCTGCTTCAGGCTGGACGCGGGGCCAAGCCGAGAATAGCCGGTTTGAGGGAGTAAATCAAACAGTGGCGGCCAATGACAGCGTTCTCACGAGAAGCCGTTGAATGCGAGGCCGAGCACAAGCCGAGGCAAGCCGTTGAGGCCAAATCTTTGTTTTTGTTTTTCGCCGTGTATTTTAAAAGCAAATAAAAATATTCTAATTTACCCAAGAATGGGATTTCTGTGCAGGGACGAATTTTCCTATCCGTTCGATATACATTTTTTACGTTTCTATAACCTCTCGTCTGCACTTGGCCGTATTATTGTTCAGATATGCGCTGCAATTTCTGTGACGTGGTTGCAAAACAAAAGTGCACGCACGATGTAGCAAGGAAAAATTAAAGTTTAATTGCGTGTACATGTTCAGCGTTTGGATTTAAGAGTTTTCAAGGTTCAACTGCCAACATAGCGGTCATGAAGATCACGAGTTGCCCGCCGTCGTATGCCCAACCTAAGGTTTTTCTCGCTTCCTCGAATTCTTTCGTCATTTTATGGACCAAACCCTTAAGCTCATTGCTTTCTCCATACGCAGTATAGGAGAAAGTATAGTGTTCGTGAAAAAAATCAAATTCGAGATTTCAACGAAAATACACGTTATAAGGTCCTATGAGTACGTTTCCACAATTTTCTCGATGGTGTGTGTGTGTGTGTTCGTGTGCGATTGGAATTTTATAGGCGCTCTAACTCAAAACTAATTATCGGATCAGCTCAGAACTTTATAATTAAGATTTTTATTAGTAATTCAAGGTTTGAAAAGGTTTTGATTGAAACTGGTCAACCGGAAATGGAGGTTTACTGTTGTCATTTTTTCCGTTTCTCCTAACATCTCCTTTAGGACGTACTTTGTGTAAATACTTGTTATTATATAAGTCGCAGACAATAATGTAAGAGGTATTTTGATTATATGTCTGAATTTATTAAATGAATCCTTTGTTTCTGTAGCTACGATAAAAATATCTAATTATTGATGGCAATGCCTACACAGCCAAGGGTAACTTTAACTGCTATCAAAATTATTCCAATGCTATATGGCGTCTTATTTTCTAAACAAATTTTCCTTTAAATATTGACAGCCATCCCAGCGCTGTCACCGGTAATTTTAATCGCGCATCGATATTTTACTATACATAGCAACAAATAATTTTGTTTACTTATTGTTTTTTCAGCGTGGGTAGTGATTCAATGTATTTTTATTATGTATTATGTATTTTTCGCTATGATAATAGTTCTCGCGGAAGCTGATGTCAACAGCAGTCATATTCATTGCTCTGTATGGAGAAAGGCATAAAATTGACGCATCAGATTTTATTTTTTTTTCAGCGTTTTCTGGGATGAGGTTGAAGAGTTCCTCAGGCAACAGTTTTTCATAGACAAAAAACGCACTTTGGACAATGCTTAATTTCACTTAATTTCCACCTCTCGGCACCATTTAGAAAAATTTACTTTGAAAACTGGCGGAATTTGATTGTTTCGTCTAGGTACTCGTTTCTTCATCGTTTGAAGAAGTCGGGTTTTAAAACTACTTTAAAATGCGAAGCGGTGTCATTTCAGCTGAAAGATGTCATAATTGTGTGTTGATGGCTCAATTAAATCCGACAGAATTTTGGCGAATGCGTTTGTTTCACTTGAATCGGGTAGTTTTTGCTCACGGAATTTTAAGTATCATCGCGGTCCTTACCACTGATTGAATCATGTTCACTATCACAAGTATCATTTCTTGATCTTCAAATATTCTCTAACAGACTAATTTACAGAATCGTGTCCGTAATCTGTAATAAACTTTTAAATATATCCTTCAGTATTATCCAAATAGTTTCATTGTCTGACGTATTGAGGGGCATGACGTTTTAGTGCAGCGTGTGTAGGTAGAAAAAATATTTGGTTTCGTAATGTGTTTGTATTGTTATAGTAAGCTTCGATAGTGATCAAGTCAAGCAAATTTGAATATGGAGGGATGTCAAAAATATAATCTATTAAAATCCTTGCTTTGGAATGCAAACGTGGAATAATATAAGGACTTGAGTGCACCGTGGAGTTTGAAAGCTATACTGGCTAGAGAATCTGATCCTGATAGTATCATCCATGACAGGGAGGTCTACAGGTTGGAATCAAATTATGAATAATCCACGCAGTGTCAAACCTTATGTAAATGCCATGTCACCAAGGCCGAAAAGGGGATTATTGCCTTCATAGCGGCACACTTGTGGTCCAGTAAAGAACCGTTATCACTGTGGCTGTACCTCAGAGATTCAGCTTCATAAGATGTTTGTACCCAGTGGGTTGGGTTAGGTGAAGATGCCACGTTGAAGAAAGCGGCAAGAAACCTCTTCAACTATATTTTGAAGAAACCAAGGTAAAGTCAATGAAAGTGAATATGATTCACGGACAGTATTAGACTATATCCAGGCGAGAAGATCCAGCCGTGATTCAATCAAGGCCGTTTCGGTGTTCACGAGATCCGTTCACTGCTGGAAACAAGGAAACAAAGCAGAAGATGGAGATAGGAAAAGAACGTGAGGATTGAATTTAACAAAAGAAGAGAGGACACGAAAAATGTTATACTTATTCTTTTAAATAAAAGTTATTAAAGCTTTTTCCGGTGATGTTTTAACGCCCATAAATTATTACCAGACTAAATGCTCACTAATATGAGACCACGAAATCTCAAGATAACTTACTATGTGAACGCTTATCTGGCCCGTCGAAGCGCTCGCATCTTCCACCGAAGCATTCGCAAATACGAAAGTGTACCGCCATTCAGAAAAGGTTGTCGACCCCCTAAGGTACTCCAAGTCGCTGTTCGGCTGGCCTCAGCCTCGTTTCGGCTCGGTCCGGTGTGAACCACCCCTAAAGCTCAAAAGAAAAAACAACCACCAAGACGCGTCCAATTCGTCTCTTCACAACAAGCAGATTATCGGATCATTCTCAGTTTATCCGAGTAATCCATGCCCACTCCGCGAAAGAGCAATTTATCCAATCGGTATAAAACCGCATAATGTATATTTTATTCACCATCCAAAATTTTCTGCCGGACGCAAAGGGATACGTATTCAATCCATCCTTGAGTGCATTATTGTTTTTTCTTTTGCGTTTCGTTTTTCCTCCAAGGACCGGAGTTCTCTCAATATTAAAGCGACATCGGCATAATTTCATTACGTCATGCAGGACGCGCAATATCGAATCCACGTATTTGCGGAAGGACCTCCCGGGCAACTTATTTATTTATCCTCCTCTTCCGCAGGATGCCGTGCACGCTTTATGAATATGTATTTACATCGTGTCATTCTGTCTTCCGGCTAAAGTTTAAAGTGAACGCTTTCCTGGAATGGCAGAAAGAGGGGAGAAACATTTGCGATCAAGTGGATGGGGCAGAATGGAGAAAGAGGTAAGAGAGAGAGAGAGGATAGGTAGGGAATATAGAGGGAGTTGTTTAGTGCGTGAGAGAAAGGGAGAGATAGAGAGAGAGGAGTGGTTAAGATGGGGTGAAAGGGGTAGTGAGCTTACGGGGGCGAAGTCGAGGACTTTGAATGCCCCGTTAAGACGGGACGAAGCTCCATTGCCGTGGAGCAAGGATGGGTGGAAAAAGAGAGGAGTTGCCGAGTGGAGAAGGAGAGGGCGTATCTTTTGAGATGAGGAGGAAGGTTGGGAAGACGGGGGAGGCGGAGAGGGGGAGTGAGGAGGAGGAGGAGGAGGAAGTGGGCATAGCTGGATGGGAGAGGATGTGAAGGGCCTCTTTCGAGGGTTATTGGAGAGCGATGGGCTGGACACACGCCCTTTTAAAGAGCGTCTCTGGCCGGCCATGTGAGAAATATGGGGTTGGAGGAAGATAAGGGTGGAGATGATGTGGGGGAGGGGGAGATGTAAGATGAGTGAGAGAGGGGAGGGGAAAAGAGAGAGAGGAAGGAGTGGGAGGAAGGAGAAGCCGGACATGGAAAAGGAGGCGATGGAGAGGAGGGGAAAGGCACTAGATGGAGGACATGCGATAAAAAGAATAAAGAATATGCCAGGGAAGAATAAAGTTTTCATTATAAAAAACTGAAAGCACCCAGAAAAAAATGACACAATATAAAATGTATCATTTTCCTCTCCATTACTAATATCTCGAGCTTCCTATACCGATAAATTTAATTAAAATTTATAAAAATAATGTCAAAAATCTTTTTAAATTTGAACTCGAAGTAAGATTTAACAGGGAACTAAACCTTGTTGTGGCTATTTGAGGTGTTTTTTAAATTGCTGAATCTTGAATCGTTATAAGATGATTATGTACTTCACAATCCTCCCGATTGAGCGCCAAGTGGAGATGAATTTTCGAAGTATATTTTCGTAATTTATTTGTTTTATTACAGTATTAAATAATTATTGGCGTTTAAAATATTTCTAGGGTATTTTAGTAAGACTAAAGAAGAGTTTGAAAATGAAAATTAAATATTCGGAAAGTTTATGCTAAATATTTTAAGTTTTATTTGACAGCATAGCTCTTATTGCAAAAGTTGATGCTCTCAAGCCCCTTTTTGGATAAATTTAAAATTCACTTAGGATGGTTGAACGATTTGAGCTTTTAAAATGTTTTACGGATTAAGTTTCCTCCTCTCCGCTTCACGTTCAGGACGCCATATTGTCGCCGATGCCAGCGCCATGAACCGAACTAATTTTGACGAGATAAATCAATCCTGAAACTGCGATTTATCGAAGCCGGCTTTATTTTCGTGTTTATTTGCAACCGCACATTCCGCCGGATGGTTAGGAAAGATTTAATTGCTAACGCTTCACAGTCGAGGCATCGAAAGAACGGCTCTGAGTGATCTACGGTGAGCGGAGTTGAGTGCAGCGTGTGTCGCAGCTCTCTTCGGAACTAAAGTGGCGTCCTAGTTCCTGCTAGGGTCAACGTGCGAACCGGATGCTCTTTAGCGGCGCATGATAACGGAACTCATTTGGGAGCTTCTGTCGTGCGAAGTTCGCCTCTTCTTGCTACTTTAAAATTAATCTGAGTCATGTTTTCGGTGGCTAGACTATATTGCTTCTCTTATGTCAAATGCGGCCGTAGCTCATGACCCTTGATGATGGAAAGCGTTTGATTTATCAACAAGGATTTTCCCCTAATCGGTTTGAGTCGAGTTTCTTTGGACTTGCAGATCCGAGCCCATTTTGATATTGTTGTTGCCTGTACTCTTCGAGTTGGTAGGAAAAAGAAACCACAAATTCTACCGACCGAATGTGGAGAAGACGAGTGGGAACCCAGCGCAATGATTTCAAAACCAGGAAATATTCAATGGTAAGTCGAAATTAGTTCAAACAATTCTCGGCTGGCTAACGTAAACCATTTGATTAATCAAGTGCTAAAACTTAGCTGATATGTATGAAGAGTTTAAAGAACAGGTGCCATAGAGTCTCAGGAATTTATACGAATAAGCACGAGGGAAGGAGCATTTGATTCTGAAAAATAGTAAAAATTTCGAGAACAGACTGATTGAGCGTGTACAGTTTGCATTATCAGGTTACGCACGTGAGATAAAAGCGCAATTTATCATCGGTTTCTTCACATGCATAAATCTGTATTTTCCTGAATCTTTTACTGAGACGATTACGTGGAAGTGAGATATAGAGGGAGGTGGGAAGGAGGGAATGAAGATTACGGAGGGAGAGAGGGAAGGGAGAGATCGGGCGCTGTTTGCTTAGAGCGAAGGCCCGCCTCATACTCCATCTTCCTTTCTCTCTGCGAACTTCTGAGATTGAGGGTAATAGGTTAATTTGCATACATCGGTCAAAGGCATCGCCTCTAAAGCGATCCTTTCGCAGGGCGCGTTCAATAATTTACGCTGACCTCCCTCACAAGCGCGCACACGATCCCGTCCCCTCCTAATCTAAAACGGCGATTTAGGGACACCCGTGGTTCCCGTTCGACCGTCGTAGTTACGCTATTTTTGCTACGATTTCACCTCGTCCGCATAGGGATGCAAATAGGAGGCTTTAGATCTTTGGAGACACCGTTCTCACGGGAAAAGAGATGGGCTGGATTCTGATTTTAGTTTAGGACTGGAAAATGGAATGGAATTTAAATCCTTAGGTGACTTATTCTTAAGGAAGGTAGTGGTCGGTAGCGCCATCTCTATGAATGACAGGTTTATTCTGTTGTTCGTGCATGAATAACCTGAATTAATTGTAAAACGTGAATTATTTTCCCAATGTGATTACTGCACATTTCGGCAAGTGAAAATCGGTTGCTTTAACTTCCGGATAATTGAAGAGTGGGGACTATTATTTTGGTTGTCCATGATGTCTTTAAATGAGAAAAGTAGTTGCGATTAAATCTGAACATTACATAAATATTTTTAAAACATTCAACTCCTAAATAAAATTAAGAAATAAATCGATTATGAATTACCGGAAAAAGTAACTTTTGAAAAGATAAGATGAAAAACTAAGATATTATTTAAATCAAAATGATGTCAGGAGATAACCTTATATTATGCTTTCCCGCACATACATTGGCCACTTTTCGTTATTATGAAAATTCCAGAGCTTCATTTTTGCCCCTAATTGTGTCGTTATTACTTTGAAACAGGCGACATCGAATAAATCTTCCACGCTCACGCATTCGAACGTGGGGTCACCATGATGAACTTTATCTCACGAAAACCAGAATGTCATGCCGTTCGGACGAATGCGTTAAGCCTAAAATATTTGACAAGTATCTTTTTAGATTAACCTTGTTAACAGTCGTCGTATTAATTTTATACGATCAAAAGAGTCACGGTTTTTGAAACCCGCGACTTTGGACTTGAAAGGTTTCCCGCCACCTAACATTCGACTCGCGTCCAAATACGAACCGCGGTGGTGAATCATTTCGATTCCATAACAGACACCCAATCAAAACCCTTATCGTAGAACGAAGAAAAAGCAATTGGACTTCAATTATTTTCCGATATGTTGGCTATTCTTCCGATATTTACGCGAGATTTAACGCATCAGTCGCCCGCGGGAACGGTGCGCGTATTTAATCTCGCTGCTTTGGCTACGGGCAGATCCGGGCTACTCTATTGATGAAGGACATTTAAAGACTGTAAAAACGATTAGCCCACTACACGTGCTGCAGCGGAATTAAGGCGACTTAGGTTTATGACGCGAAATTAGGAGGAGGGGGAGGGAAAGAAGGAGGGGGACTGAGATAGTAATCCTGCGATGAATAACGGCGACGGCTGATGCATTTGCGTGCAGGCAACGAGCGAGGATCGCGCATTTAAGGTACGAGGTGCGTGATGCTGTCAAAATAATGGTAATGGGTATCATAAAGTTGCTATTATATCCTATCAAACCCATCTTTGTGAACAAATTACATATTTATGGCATGTTTAAACTTTTTTTTATGACTTGTGGAATGAAAAAGTAATAGACTTTTTTTCGCTCTCCTTCCAGGTATGCATCGATTTCTGATAACTTGTGAACGCACGTATTCTGGATGGTATTGGTGAGTGTAGTGGTTCCTATGCCTATATTTATATTTTCGTGTATACTGTATAGTTATATATTTTTATTCAAATATGACAAGAATATTGTTTATATATATATATATATAGTTAATAATGGTTAGATGATAATATGAAGGCTCGAGAAGGGAACCTAACAAAAATAACAACAGGTTACGAAAGAAGCCAGGAATATTATTAAAATAAATTCGGCGCTAATTTGGATACAGGAATGCCATATTTCAAGGATGGACGGCTATGATTGGAGGTTTGGAATAATTTAAGGAATTCTGAAGGCATATTAAATGTCTGAAAGACTGATTCGATAAAGAAATTGTGAAATTATTGGCGTATGCAGATGGTTGGCAAAGCTAACGAGTTATATAAATTACGTATAAATCTACATCAGGGGATCTGACAACTATTTACCCATTGGATAGGAAGGAGAAAAACTGGAATACAGAAATGGTTTGGTATTCCATCTTGAAAATTTCTGCTAATGTGAAATATGCAGTATCACATAAAGTAAAAGAATTATATTTATATTGTGAAAATTAAATATATCATGTCTACTCGAACCATTTATTTCAAAACCACGAAAAATTGGTCCTCTATGTTTCGGGCATTCTGCGTCTCACCGCAACACAAGATCATACTTTTTTCTAGGCAGTACCTCCTTTATATTCACTTCTCTGCTATGTCTAAGCGCTCCTTTAAATTTTCCGCTAATACTTCTCTTCAAGATACTTTATTCCCTGTTCTTCCATAAGCTTCTTTGCAATACAATGTCGTACTGCATTTCCCCCGTATACTTCTCAGAGAAACGTTCATTTTTCCTAGGCTTTTCTTTAATACGGGTCCCAGGCATTTCTTATCGTATGCTTCCCCTCAAAACACGACCAGCTCTCCACCCCTATTTTAGGCATTCCTGCGATACAAGATTCCTTTGCGGTTTTTTGCGCACTTTATTTGCGTACATACGTATGTTGGAATGTGTGTTAAATTTAAGTTTTTTAAAAATGGTGTAAGGCTCTAAGTATATTTTGGAAGTTTTGCCATCATGAAATAATGCTTATTAGGCTTATTTTAGAAGCGGTAATAGCGAAATGCCTTATGGGCGTGTCTCTCCCGTCCGTCAGTCCGCATGCTTAACCTTTGAAACTATTGTGCGGATTTTAATTAAGTATTAGTGATCCTTGTATGATTTTGACCTGCATCCTTCTATTAGAACTTCCACTTTATATGAGCACTTGAATAAAAGTATACTCGTATCTCGTAGTTGATCAAGCAACAATATTAAATGCCACATTTTTCTCTCTCTAGCTCTTATATGATACGTAAGGTATCGATTAAAAATTTATTCGAATAGAGGACAAAATTTACAGCAAAAGTTCGCGAGACCACACAGTTTTGACTTATAGTTTCGGAGATAAAAATTCGAGAACCGCCAAATCTTTCGAAACCGTTTATACGCATTTCTCATAGAGAGCACCTTTGAAATTTCTGTGTATTCCATTTATGGATTATACTTTTTTCTTCTTAATATCGTCTAAGTAGTTTGCTTTATGTCATGGCGTTTTAAAAACTAGGGAAATATAAGTTTTTGTGGTCATACATGATGAATAGCGATGAAAATAAATTATGGCCGTACTCTCATTCTATAAGTCTAAATTCCTTCTAGCGTTTCAAGTTAAACTGAAGAAAATGCAAAATATGCCACTATTAGTCCGAATATTTTCGGAATTTTGCGCTTTAGTAATGCGCGTATTACGACCAAATTTGATGTGAAATTGATTTTTTACTTGCGTCACTTGAAGTTGTTGTCAAAAACCTTATTTGCTGCCATTTAACAAGTATATATATTGTTTACTTCAAAGATTCGTTTTCGCTATGCATTTGACCATCTGTAATCATTCGGATTGCGAAATATTTTTCTACCAACCACGTTAATATTTTTCAGTAGTTAATAATTCAATGGTAAGCAATTATTTCTATGAAATTCTTTATTGTAGAGGCGGAATTGTCACATTAAATTGCTAAACAAATAGTGTATGGCTGAAATTCTGCCTTTAACGGGATGAAGAAAAGAAAATTCACTTACTCCGCAAACTCAAGGATGAGACTAAAGTAAATTTCGATTGGTTCATTCGATTCCTTGATGCGTCTACAGATTTATTTTTCCAAATGGGGATTTTATTATTTCCATATATTTCGCTGCTTCGAATGGATGGGTTTCGAGATGTTTCATTGAATGTAATTCGCAATATCGTACGGAAGATATGACGTCTTTAACTGCTATCCGATCGTTAAGTTGCCATGGAAGTCGGCGATTGGAAGTAAGGAAGCAATAATCCTGATCGGTAGGAGGAAATAGAAAATGATTTTTTGGATTTGATAAACGGGAATGGGTCAGCGAAAAAAGTAAGATTGAGGAAAGGAAGCGGGAGACGATAAAACGATTGAAATCTGACATGAAGTTTTAATGGAATGATAAAATAGAGAGAGAAAGGGGTGGAAGGAGGGGAGGGAAAGGGTTGGAAGGAGGGAGATGGGTGGGAGGAGGGAGAGCAGTGGGAGGAGGGAGAGAAGGTTGGGAGGAGGGAGAGAGGGTTGGGAAGAGGGAGAGGGTTGGGAGGAGGGAGAGAGGGGTGGGAAGGAGGGATAGAGGGGTGGGAGGAGGGAAAGAGGGGTGGGAGAAGAGAGGGGTGGGAAGAGGGAGAGGGTTGGGAGGAGGGATAGAGGAGGGAGAGTGGGGTGTGATGGAGGGATAGAGGGTTGGGAGGAGGGAGAGGGTTGGGAGGAGGGAGCGAGGGGTGGGAGGAGGGATAGAGGGGTGGGAGGAGGGGGAGAGAGGAATCGATAAGAATGAAGTCTGGAGAGGAGATATTGGAGAAAATCGATAATTAAGGGAAAGTTTCTCCATAAAAAAGATCCATAAAAAAGTTTTTTTTAATTTTGGGACGGGTGACATCGTATCGAATGAAGGAAAGCGAACTAATCAATATCTTATTTTATAATATAATATATAAATAGCCTGTTTTTGCTTTCCAATTACGGAAAGTTAAAATATATTTGCTTTAAGTTGTTACTTCCAGCTATCAAAATGGATCGGAAATTTATATATCAACCGAAGGAGAACAAATATTCATAACTTCTCCACCATATAAGTAGAGTTCCGTTTAGTCTTTTTTATCATTTACTTTTTCAGATCATGATATATTTGAGGGTAAAATATAATTATTTTTAGCTTGAGTAGTTGTTTAGGATCATTTAGAGCTGTAAATATTTCTTTCGAATTTTTTATCCTTTTTTATTTGATATAAATGCGCTCATGTTATCGCACCTTCTGTGCAGTCAATTAAATTAAAATATAAAGTAAACTGTAAGAGGTATAAGACTGAAATTTGCGGTGTATGTGATCTATGATTCTATTTATTACGCTGCCAAATTTTTTTTTTGAGAAATAGTTCGCGGCCGGTGGTGCCTTCATAACTTTCAAATTAAGATTCTGAGCGAATGGTTATAGTTAAAAAGTTAAAATTTTCAATATATTTGTGACCTTTAATGCCACCTATAGCACTGCAAATTAAAATCGGTGGGCAACGGCGGGTGCCTTAAAAAATTTCAAATTAAAATTCTGAGCAAATGTTTATAGATAGAAAGTAAAAGATTTTCAATTGATTATTGAATAAATTACTTTGTCATATATGTAGTTATATTACTGAGTTCATAAGGAATATTAAGTTTACAATTCTAAATAAAACACAAAAAATAAAACGCCTTTTTTCATATTCCTTCAGCTTCTCCTTAATTCACGTACTTCTGGAAAATATGTTATCACGAGAAAATTTAACTTATAATATATATCAATTTCTTTTCATACGTTCAAATGCATTTCTCAGATCCCCTTGTTTTGTAATAGTTATGAGATTTTTTCTCAATGAAATTAATGTTAAATTAGGTAAATGCATTACTGACATTTATGATACGAGAGTTTTCATCAGTACGCTCTGCCATTGTATTTGCTTTGATATGCGGTTCGCAGGAGAGCCACTTTATTACATTTAATTTCGATATAAGCTTATAAAAACCTCATTATATATGCGTAATACGTGTGACAGATTGTTGGTTGATTGCGTTTCGTATTAAATAGGCAGGAAAAGATCTCGGAAATATTGGACAAATTCTTTTTTATGGGTCAAGTCCGACTCATATATTTTAATTTAGGAGATTGTGAAATTAAGATTGAGAGAGACGAGGAAAAATTGTCTCAATTGTCAATTTTTAAGTGTCTTTATAAACGCAATATGTCATTTGGTGACCTCCAACTGTCAAGGAGATATTGTGGCAGTCAAATGGTAGGTTGTAAAATTGAAGTTCTAATAAGTTGAAAATATTTTGAGAGAAAAAAGTATATGGAAAAGGAAAGGCTTCTGATGTTACTTCATTAGGTTGCGGTAATAATGGCTTAGAAACTAGCTTTGTTTCATTTGAGTGAAAGGATTCAAAATCAGCCTTTACTATCTAGTAGTTATTGTAGTTCTCATTTGATTCACGATAGATTTAATGGATCGGTGTTACAAAAGCATTTTTGACCGCACGAACATTTTTTAGTAAAAATTATCGATCCATTTCGCAGCACATGAATTAACAAATGGTTGGTGAGGATGGGGGAGGGGGTATGACTGAGCTTGTAAGAGTGCCGGGTTCGAGATAGGTCACCGAGCCCGAGGCTGGGTCAGCGGTCCAGCGGAGATCTCGACTGCATTGTCCGCACAGGGAGAAAATGGAACGGAAGACGTGAACCCCGCCGGAGTGTCGTGTCGGCAGAACGGGGGCGTGGCTGCAAGGGCCGAAGAATAAATGAGCGAGAGAGAGAGAATTTAGGAGGTGGAGGGAAAGGACGGATGGCGTGCAAGACGATAGGAAGAAGGAGAGGTAAGAGAGAGTGAGGAGGAGATGGAATGAGCCGAGATTAAGGAAGAAAAATAAAGTGATTCGGAAGTTAGGACGTGTTTAATTACCGCGAACGTGACCGTTCCAAAATGGCCCTTAGTCTGGGAAGAAAGATTCTCCGGAATAAAAGAGAGCAATGATAGGGAATGGGGGGAGAGTGAGGGAAAGAAAAATCTTGCTCACGACGGAATATTATTATTTGTCCGAGCTCGCATTCCATTTTTTACGAAGGCCGCTGACCGCTTTCAGAGAATTCGCCGTAAGAGGTCGGACAATGGCGACGGGGTTATAGAAAAGAAGATTCCGGAATTTTGTATCAGGCACTAGGTTAGAACACTCGAACTCCCGGTTGCCCTGAAAGGCCTTTTTTTCTCCGCGTTACGATAGGTCGCGGGTCGAAGAAAAGATAAAATAAGATCGATATTGTTTCTTAAATAGAGCGGGATTCTTCCCTCACGCTGCAATAAAGAATCTCATTCCGTCCACTCTGGAGAGTCTCAGTGTGAGATGGAGGGCTCTATGAAAAAATTATAAAAAGGGGGAATTCATTCGAATGTCTGAGGAGATTATGCGTATATATATTTTTTTTTGAAACGTACGCAGCGCCGAAAGAATTATAATTTTGCACCGAAGCGCTATCTCGTGAGCTCTTTCTAGAATTATAATGCGTCTGGGTTCGCTTTTATGGTCCTATCTGATTTAGTGTAGCTACGCCCGCTTGCATTGCGATGGAAAATTTATTTCGCGAGATAGGAGCCAGCGGCAATTAAAAGTGGGAATGCTGAGTTATTTACTGCCATTCCAACATTTCGTCAAACGATTTTTTTTTAGATTTTCAAGCCTTATGATATTTTTTGGACTCTTTCATTTGATATTTTTTCGCATTCTCTGCTTCGGGACAACCTAATTATCTCTACATCTCACTTGAACACAATTAAACAAATGGAATAATATATAAACGTCATAATGATCTTCTCACTTTCGTTTAAGTTCTTATTTTATCATTAAATAAATTTAATAAATATTATGATGGCTATGAGATTTATTTTTGCGATAAGTAAGAAATGCGATCTACTGCATCCGCGGGAGTTCCATTCTTACTCTCATTTATAGGTCAAAGGTTAATCCAATCCGAGCTAAATTGCTAATAAAGCGAATCCACGTAGTTTGAGAGCTACTTAATATTCCCGAAGTACTAACAATACCTTCACATCTCTTTTATTTTTTGCCGCGAAGTTATCGAGGAAATTGGAACGTAATTTTTGGAATCCGATGAAGGGAGTTACATATTAAAATCGTTAATGAGGTCAAACTCAGCATTAAAAATATTTAGAGTGCTTCAAAGGCAAGTAAAAGTTTTTTACTATAGCCTTTTTTTGCTTCTGAAGGGTTTTCGTGACCGGAGCTGGCATATTTTAAATGTTTATCATTAAGTTCATCTTTTGCTCTGTTTTTGTTGGACGAAGCCAGGATTTCCTCAATGATGGCTCAGGATTTATGTAGTATATGGTAATATTGATGAACAGGAGTGAGTGAAAAACTGCTATTTCGATTTTCAAGCGTTTGACCAGTGTATCACATTGCACGGCTTATATCAATTATAGTCTGCAATAACAGCACTCTTTCAATTCAAGGACCATTTCTTTCATAAATTTGATTAACATGATTCAGCGTGGAATACATTTAATTTTCATTAATATTTAATTTATTAAAATCATACAACAAAATTGGAGCAGCCATTTTTATGCGTAATTAAACAAAATTTAGTTTTGTCGAAAAGGGAAATCGAATCCGTGAAGAATTAGCCTGAGATTCTTTTAGGTTCAGACAAAATTTTTCAAGTTTTATAACCATGAGAAATTGTAACTATAATGAAAATCGCATTATCTCCGGATTTGCTTTGATTATATACTGACATATACATTGTTAAGCAAATGATGATATAATTTGCAATAATTTTAATGCTTAAAAATAAATTCTACGACTCGGTCAAGGATAATATTTAAATGAGAAATTCTTCATTCATCATCTTCATCAATTTAACCTTTCACTGTGGAATTGAGTAATGGAGGGGAGGGGAGAAAAATTCTACATTCGGCATCGAGGTTTAGGTTCTTTGGACACGCAAGAAACACGTTGGGAACAGGCAGAACATACTTAGTACCCCACCTGTGCAGAATTTTCATAAATCAGAGTGAGCAATAAACAGCTTATATTATAAAAGTCATGATTTAATATACTTCCTAAATTTATTAGGTGTGCGTGAAATATTTTATAAGAAATACATTTGAGTTTTGGCCGTCTAGTGTAAACTAGCTTATTTCGAGGGCTGCAGAAATTTACAACGGGAGTCGCATGCGGCCCGCGGGCCACGAGTTTGAGATTCCTGATCTAAGGTGATATTTAGACGAGTAATAAATAAAAAATCTATTAAGTTTATCATCATCATTATCGCATCTAAATACCACTTTTATAAAGTAAAAGATTATTCTAACTTTTTAAACAAAAATGTAAGAAGAATTTCCATTGAATCTTAACATTAATAACAACTTGGTCTTTATTAGTGTCAATGTGTCGGGAAATAATTGTTATTGGATGAAAAAAATACTTGCGTTTTGGTCAATTTTTCGTGAAAAATTGCATATTATATACGGAAAATAATATATATAATTTTCCGTGTATGTATATATATATATATATATATATATATATATATATATATATATATATATATATATATATATATATGAAGGACGTTAAAATAGCTTTTGAGGGTTCAATTAAATGTCGTTCAAGTTGGAGGTTCCAACCCAAAAATTGAGCAATAGTGGAGAAGACGAGGACCGAGAAGATATTTGCGATTTGTAATTGGTGAACTCCTTTTGTTATTTTTCCTTTCCGTTTTCATCCTTATTAGTAGGGGACTTGGAGAAGATGAAGGGAAGGGACGGATGGGGGAATGTGGCACACACGGGAATTCCTCGACGGGAACTTAAGCTAAGTGGATGTTGAGGCCGAAGGGGTGGGGAAAATGTCGGAGTAATGGCGGCGGAAGGTGGGAGAGAGATGAGCCTGACGCCCATTCTACCTTCTTTTGTCTTATTTTTTTATCCTACCCTGCTAGAACAAGAGAGAGAGAGAGAGAGAGAGGTGGGGGAGGTCTTCTCCATTGTGAGCGAAAGATAGATTGTAATGGAGTCTTAATTTAAAATTGTCTCCACGTAATTTTTTAAAGTTCATTCGCAAGAAATAATGAGAAAAAAAATGGAAGTTCATTGGCTGGCGTAGTATTAAAACAGTGCGTTTTATTTAATGAGGTTTATTCGGAACTATAAACTTAAATTTCTGTTTAAACTTAGTAATATGATTATATTTATACGGCAAAGTAATTTATTCGATGATTAATTAAAGAAGCATAATCATAATCTTACACATTTTAGGTTTCATATCTATTGAGTAATTGCATATGATATGAACATACTACATTGCTGAAAAGGTCTCTCCTCATGCTCCTCGATTTAAAAAATATTCTTCTGCAGCGTTTTAAATGGTATTGAAGTCACACATTATGAAACATTTTAACTTTCTGTAACAATTTGCTCAGAATCTTAATATGAAAATATTTAAGACTTTCCCTGACGCCCCTCTATTTCTCCAAAACATTCTTTTGACACCGTAATTATCATCATCATAGAAAGATCTCACACCATCATCATAGATCACAATCCCCGCAAACATCAGTCTTCTATCTCTTACTGTTTACTTGCTATTTAATTTCATTGCACAGACGAACAGGGACACATACAGACAGGCAGTCCGCTTATGAAATAAAATCGCGCTAAACGGGGGATGGCGGTGATGGAGTGACTAGAGCGTTGGCCTTCCATTCAGCATCCGGCAGAGGTCAGATTTTTCAACCTGGGATCGTCCCGATCCCTGTTTGTATGGTTTGGCGAGACCGCGGAAGTCAGCGCACGTCCTTCGGAAGGGACATTAAGCAGTTGGTCCCCTTGGTGCTCTTCGTATATGCTAATGCCGGAACCGGGTTTCCCTCCTCCCTTCTGAGTGTGTCCAGTGTGGAATTGTTGTCCAAGAGGCTGATTAGCCGGAAAAACAAACAAACAAGCGCTAAATGTGGAGGAGGAGACCCTCACACAGGTAATTTAAGAAAAAAATTGAGGTTAACTGCTACTAATCCAGAGAGAGGTGATTACTCAAGTGGTTAATTTCTCCGTGGAGAAGAGGGAGCGAATCGAGGACATCAATAAACAAAAAAGGAATCCCAAAATTTATTATTTTGTGGAGTTGAGAACATTCAAAAATAAATTCTTTCAACCGTTTTGAATTTAAAATCTTTGAAAATATTTTTTTTTCAACGTTGCTCGAACCAAATTGAAAGGTTTTCATTTTAATTAGATAACACAGGAGAAATTTGATTCTCGAGTCTGTTTTTATTCCTACCGGAAATATTTTGAGCGTTAATTATCTAAAAATATCTTAATTGTTTTTCCATAGGGTTTTTTTATCAGAAATTCTTTTAATTTTTAACATAAATGAATGGAATTCATGTTATCAACTTCAGTATTTTTCTATAGTAATAATGTTCACTGATAACATCAAATTCTAGCTCCGAGCCATACGATTCGAAGCTGAAATTTCAAGTAGATAATCAGTTATCTTCACCGTAATCTCCTATTCAATTTATTATTAATATTGTTCACATATATAAAGTTACGATTTTATTAAAAAAACCAACTTAAATATAAATGTAAATAAATTATAGATTACTGATTTATTCATAATGCCAGTGATTTTATTTTTGTCGGGTTATTTCTATTAACAATTTGTTAATAATTCATATTTATATAATGAATTTTACACATACAAGGAAAAAGTACTTGATAATAATGCGCTTTTCATTAAAAGCACCTTATCTTAAATATTCATCTTTCTGGTGGTAGTAAATATATTATTTTACGTTTTCTTCCATCATATTAACTGCATTGTTTTGTTTTTAAGATTAGATAAGCACAATTTAAAGATTTGATTCTTTCAAGAGGTTTTTGGACTAATATTTTTAGTTCTATCCACTTTGTGCAATTGGATTACATGTTCAACTATTATCGAGATTCGTACAAAAAAGCGAGAGTTGTAAAAAACACACACCATAATCTAAGTCTCCGTTCCTATCAATCCTAAATAATGCCTTTCCATTGCATTATTCGGACCAAATTTAGGAATCTGCACTATTGGGCTACTTTATTTCTTTCTTCCGTTGTTTTCTTCGATCAGATGATTGTCTTTTTCATTCTTTCGCTCTGACGAAGGTTTCTCTTTGAATTTCGAATTTGAGTGTGTACATTGAAGCATATACATGATACTCGCATTCAACCTCGAAGTTTCTATTTCGGAGATGGAAGCACACTTTCGAATATTTCACCCTCTAGGCGAGAGGATAGTTTTCCTTTGGATACCGCAAATGCTTACATTAGAATGCACTCAAACTAATCTTTGGTATGATTCTCCCCTATAATTGAGTAACGATCTAGGATAAGCCTTAGATTTGTTATTTTTTTTTGAGATCAAACCCCTTCCTACATTCCTTTTGGAGGTCATTTCTAGTCTTAAAAATATATATTACAGTAACAAATTTATTACAATGAAAACATTTTTTTTGTAACGCGAATAAATCCTCCAAATGTCCTGAGCCATAGGTAGCGATGAATTTTGTTCATTATTTTTCCGTAATATTCTACGGATATTTTGGGTGTACTGAAACCAAGCACGCATTCCTATTTGGGCATAGATCATCTAGCATCTTATAATTTAGCGAAATTTTTAGTTTAACTTTTGAATATGTAAATTATAAAGTCGATGATAGAAGAAGTGCGAAAGAAATCAGGACAAGGACAGCAAGAGAATAGGAGGAATTCGTGAGATGATGAGATTTTTTGGCAGGAAGTCTGAATAAAGATATTAAAAATGGTTCATAAAAACATTAACATGGAGTGTTGCATTACAATGGTGTCTGGCATGGAATCTGAGAAAAGATTTGAGCAGATTGGAAGTGTCTGCGATACGAGTATAGCGTATAATGGATAAAATGAGATGGACTGAGAAAAACAAATGAGAAATACAGTCGGGGGATATAGAAGTTTCATTAGAGTAATTAGGGAGAGGCAAAGGAAGTGGGTAGGCCAAAGTTTAAGAGAGTCTTTTTTTTATTTATTTATTTTATATCAGCTCATAAACAGCCGTTAACGGCCTTTTACAATGAGCGTAATAACTTGAACAAAGACGAACACATACAACCATGCCCTCGGCAGGATTCGAACCCGCGACCCTAGCGTTGGGAGCCAGACACGCTAACCACCCCTCTACCAAGGCTTTCGAAGTATGTCATTTATGGAGGAATTCTAGCAAAGAGGAAGGAAGAGGAAAGGAATATTAGGCCTCTTAATAGCACGGAATTGGTATGAGAAGATGGAGAGAAAAACCTTGGATGCGACCGATAGGGCTGGGTGAGTCGCAAACTTTCCAAAAGCTAGAATAACTAGAATTCTTTATATAGCGAGTTTAGTATCTCAGATCCATCATCTGTTTTAGCACCGTTTATTATAGTTAATGAGTTCCAAATGCATCACAGTATGAATAGATGTTTTCTATGTGATCCATTTGAAATTCGGAATCGATACACCAATATGTTTATTTTCTTCCTCCATTTCCATTTCCACAGAGGCAAATGCGAGACAAAGACTGACGTGAGGCTATTTTTTCCGGATTTAAAAGAGATTTTTAGGACTGGCAATAATGGATTGAATCGCTCTGTTTTCGTACGTACTTCTGCGGGAGCACGATACACTTTCTATTTAGGGACAAATTGCGTTCCCAATGGGAAAACATTTCCCGTGATCCCCCGCCACTTTCTCTCCCCTTTCTCCTGCACTCATCCCTGCCTATCTTCCCTTGTCCTTTTTCCCATAGGCCCCAACCCTTCTCCTACCACCCTCTTTAGCCCCCGAAATTTCCGACGTTCGCGTATTTGTGAATACGAAATCTTCCTCGCCCCTTCCCCTCAGTCGCCCCTTCCCACCTCCGCTCCCTTCCCTAATCCCTCCATTAATTTTGGATTAGGCCATTGGTGGCGCCACGATGACGTCATCGGGAGGTATGCGTTCCCGGCGGCCTTTGCGAATAATGATTGATTCTTTTGACACTCGCAGGCCCAGTCGCGGAAGAAAGGGTTTATTTTTAATCGTTTTTGGACTCTAATCGGCGGTGAATGTTTGCATAACAAGGGAATTAATTTCGATTTATCGTTTTGCGTTTTCGAGTTGCGTGCCTTGTTTCTTTTTTGTCTCTTTTTAGGTCGATAGTGATGGTTTACTTTTTTAGCGTTTTTTTAAATCCGCTAATATAATCGTTTTGTCCGTCAGTTCGTCCGTCACGTTTCCGTGTCCTGTAAACTACTTGTACACCAAATTTTGAGGTGTTGTTCATGGCCATAAGTTCTTACAAAGGTTAAAATTTGGAGATGCCAGGGGCAGCCTAAGATGTGTAGCGAGGGGCACAATAAACTATAAGACATTCAACTAGGAAACTACTTATACACAGTTCAAGTTAGAGTAACCAAATTTTGAGAATAGTTTTGACTGGTGACAGTCATAGACCCTATTGATTTTGGGGTCCGTCTGTCAGTTCGTTTGCCCTTTAGCAAGATTTTATAAATCACTTATGATCTATCTATACGGGTACGTTTCAACGGTAACGCTACGTTTTGTTTGCGTTGCTTGAACAACAAAATCGAAGCGTTAAAACATTCAATTTATTTTCGTAAGGGAATAAAGATAACTAGTTGTTGGTGGTTGGTTATTAAATATTGCGGCGTTCGCAGGGACGAAAAGAAACAACTCATTAATTTTAGTCTCAATTTATTCCGTTCCAACTTCCCCTCCTCTACACCGTGGTTCGATTCAGTTGCTTTAGCGTCCGGTGATTTCACTCTGCCGTCCCTTGGGTTGCCTCGCCCCTTTTAAATCCTGTCCCCCAACGCCCGGCAACTCCGAGAACATTCCAGAAATCGCCTCGCGGAAGCCTCTCGAACGGGTGGTGTAACGCGGGGTCACTCCCTTCGCCGGTTCGCGACTGCAGCCGAATGTTGCCCTTTTCCTCCCGATGACGATAACTGGGTCTGGTGAGAGGCGAGGCGGGTGGGAGGCGGTCCCCTGCTCCAGCCGACGCGTCGACGAGCTCTCGCTCCGGTATTGACGCGCCACAATATTGTCTTGGTAGTAAGCCTTCTGTCACGTTACCAAGAAGCTCAGCTTCTACTAATGTCATCGACCACTACAACTACGTGAGCAGAGCTTAGCCGGTAAGAAAAAACCTCAATAGCTCACTAACGGTATGACAGACTAATTCTATAATTTTTCTGCAATTCTACAGGCCGAGTCGTTTAATTTGATGCATCACACGTTAAGGTGGCTGTTACATTCGCTTTAAAAATCTAATTTTTTACGCTATTAATATATCTTCATCTACATGATACCCTGAAAGTCACTTTTTTGGTGGATGGCAGAGGGTGCAGTGCACCAAGGGTCCATAGTTTTTCTACGTTATCTTTTCCTATTATGTTCTCTTATCGTCCTAGGTAAAATCGATCCTCTATATCGCTCCGTTCTACAGTCTATCTCGCGAATCTTATCCTCACTGTCATGCCTTTCGTGATACGTCGGGCTTCTGATAAGGTCTACTATCTCATTTTCAAGTCCCTTCGACATAAATTTTACGAGTAGTTTAAATCTAGCCTGCAGCCTACGTTTCTCTAACGATATTCATTTCAGATTTTCTATTAATGTTTACTATCGTAATTCCTCTCTACAAATCTAGCTGCCCTGCGCTGAACCTTTTCTATCTCGTTAGTGAGTCCCTTTTCGTAGGGATCCCACACAGCTGAAGTATATTCGACCTGCGGTCGAACCAAGGATAAATAACATAATTATTTCACTTTTTCGGAGCTATTTCGAACTATTCTCCCTATATAGGCCAGCTTTTTGTTAGCGGCATCTATCAATCGGCGAATGTGGGTGTCCCACGAGAGATCACGATGGATCGTGACTCCGAGGTATTTAATCGAGTCTGAAACTGGAATCTCTACTCCGTCCAACGAATAATTATTATCCAACGAGATACTCTTGGTTCTCCATAAATTGATGACGCAGCTTTTCTTTTGGTTGATCTCTAACTGCCATTCCTTACACCATGCAGAAATAGCTTCTAGATCATTGTGGAGATACTGATGGTCTTTCGGATTGCTTATTTTTCTATAAATGACGGTGGCGTCGGCGAAAAGCCTAATTTTACTTCTGACTACTGAGCTGATATCTTTTATATAAATTAGAAATAATAACGGACCAATTACACTTCCCTGCGGAACGCCAGAGACAACCTCCACTAAGTTCGAAGATTTCCCATCTATAACAACCTTCTGCTTCCTATGATTTAAAAATTCACGGATCCAACTAACAATTTTAGAATTAATGCCTAAGGTTTCTAATTTCGTTATTAACTTCTTATGAGGTACCTTATCAAAGGCTTTCCTAAAATCTAAGAAGATGGCATCGACCTGCGTATTATTTTCTCCTCTTCTCAGTATACAATTCACAAAAGGACCGAGCTGAGTATCACAAGACCTACCTTTCCTGAAGCCGTGTTGACAATCATCTAACAATGAATTACTATCAAGAAATCGGATTATGTTGCTAACTAGTATATACTCGAGAATCTGCCACGATATCGAAGTTAAGGAAATCGGCCTGTAATTTTCTGGGTTCTCCTTGTCGCCGCCCTTATGAATTGGGGTAACGTGCGCTAATTGGTTGTTCGGGACCTCTCCGCGAAAAATGGATTTCTCGAATATTATCCGAAGAAAAGGTGCTATTTCTTCAGCTAATTCTTTTAAAACGCGAGCAGGAATTTCTTCGGGGCCAGTGGCTTTGTTATGTCTGATGGAACATAATTGCTTTGCTATTACCACCTCAGAAAATACTATATCGTCCATCAAGTCCCTCCTTATAGCGGGTGCATAATGTACGCAATTGTCGCTGACGGCTGTAAATGCTTTTACAAAATGACCGTTTAACTGGTTGGCGGCTTTCTCTACGCTATCATGAATAACGGCACCCGAGTCGTTTCGCAGGGAAGGTATGGTGGGGCCTCTACCTTGGACCTCTCTCACATAGGACCAAAACGCTTTAGGGTCCTCCTTCAAATAATTATTTAATACCTTATTCCGGAAGTTAGTAAAAGCCTCTTGCGCATAGTATTTCTCGCTCTAACGCGGGATTCCTTATACGTCTGAACTTTTGTTGCTCTATACGCATCGGATGATGTAGGTATGGTATATTTCTTATTTTTGCGTGGCTTATTCTCTGACGCCTAAGCGCACTCCTAACTTGCTTATTGTACCAACGTGGCTCTTTATTGTCGACCTTCAATTTAATTGGAATGTACTTATCAATACCCTCTGGCATTATATTCTTGAATAATGTCCATGGCGACTCAGCAACTGATCGTTCGGTCATATCACGAAAGCCAGGTAGTAACTTCACGTAGGCGCGACCTGAAGCTTGAAAAGTCTGTCTTAGCAAATATATAAAACTTTCTTTGAGGCTCGGGGTGCCTATCGATTTTCAACTTACACTCTGAATATACGGCCAGATGATCACTTATTCCATCTTCAATGGTGACTTTGTTTATTTTTTCTGGGACGTTAGTTGCTATTAAATCTAATGTTTCCCGATCGCATTGGTTTTCTGACTAATTGAAGGAGAGTGCTTGCAGAATGTTTCGAATAATGCCTCACGGGATTCGTGTTTTTTACCAGAAGATTCGAAAAATAGGTTTTCCCAATCAATTGAGGGTAAGTTAAAGTCACCACCGACTATAACGATTCCATCTTGATTTATCAGTCTAAGCTTTGATAGTTGCTTCTCGAGATTTAAAATAAAATCTACACCAGCGTTAGGTGGCCTGTAAAACGAGCATAAGAACACCTTTTTGGTGTCTGCTTTACCTATACGGCACCAAACTCTTGATATCCTCGTCACTTATCGGAATCTGACTGCTATCGTACTTATCGCTAACTGCTATGAAATCTCTCCCGCCCGATCTATTGGCGCGATCTTTTCTATTGACAAGATAGTCTCTAGGAAATATCTCCTGACTCTGAATCTCATCCGTTAACCAACTTTCTGTGCATATCACGACATCGGCGTGCAGACTGCGAATAATATGCTCGAAGTCAGCAATTTTCCTACGGATGCTGCGACAGTTCAGTACGACAACGTTTAATTTCTCACTATCATTTCGCATATTAATCTCACCCTTGACTTTCTCTTCCACTCTAAAATTACATGCGCACCCATCACAATCACTCCCACGACTGTTTGGCATCGCATCAAAATTGGAATTGCGACCCGTCGCACCCTTTATGGAACATTCTATCAATAACCTATCGCGAAGTTGGTGCTGCATGCTACTTTGAACTTCTTCCTTATCTCTCGTATTGCGTGCATTTACCTAACACTCGGAGTGTATTCTATCATTAGATAATATATCGTGATTCTTATTTTCTACGATTTTGCCCAAAACTGACCTACACCTTGCCTTACTCTCTAGCCTAAAAAATCTCTTCTGTGCTCAAGAATCCTACGCGGTACTCTTTGAGCCGATTCGGGTGTGTAGTGAACACCATAGTGATCTAGTGGTGCCCTGCACGGTTCGATATTCGATTGTAGGTCGACGAAGTCCACTCCCAAATTTCGACATAAATCCCACAGCCTTCGGTTCAGATCGTCAACCCTTCTCCAAACCTCAGAACCGCGGTCAATCCTAGGGACTATACTGCAGACAGTAAGCCGCACATCGGAACCCGACTCCTCTCGGACACGAGCAACCTCAGAGGCCAAGTCCTTAAAAGAACTTAAAATCTCCTCGGACGCGCGCTTCGAGGCCTCGTTAGTCCCAACATGGGCCACCACCCGCAGCCGAAAGCAACCTGTCGCCACTACCGCTTCTCTCACCGTGATGTTCACTTGCAGCACCTCACGATATACATCTGGAGAAGACCCGCTCTTCAACTCCTTTCCGGCGGGCACTGGATAACAGGGGTTCCATCATACGCCGAACTTTAGAGCTACCTAACAGTAACACCCCCCCCCCCCCCTTCCCAATCCGACTCCACTTGGACCCGGCCTCCATCGAAGAGACGGGAGTGGGTACGGGCGCAATGACCGTGGAATCGTCGCACACCTCGAACCTATTACTGACAGGAAGAGGGTCCGCCGAAGCATTCCTAACTCGCTGCCACCGCAGCACCACTCGACGATCTCCCCGAGTGGACACCACTCTTCACTCATCGGATTTCCCAGCCCGAGGACCCTCAGCCCGCGGTAAGGAGTCAGAGGAAACCCCGATCGCTCTACTGGCTACCGCACCCAGGCGAACCCGAGCCGCCAATTTGGCGCGGCGAGTTTTCAGGAATGACCCCGCACCCCCCACACGAACCAAGGCTGCCTCGGACCTTTCCACCCTCTGAAGGAGGTTCGCAACCACCCTCTCCAACTCCGTCATTTGAGCCCTCGTGGCCTCGCAACCAGCGGCGCACAAGGAGGAAACGGGAGTCCTCGGTGAAGCCATCCTAAACTCTTTCCTAATTTATAAACTAACGTCAAAGAGTTACAATATAAAAACAATAGCTGAGATGGGATAAGGCTAAAGAATTTGTTCTAAGTTTTAACGCGGGGACGCTCTTCGTGAAGCGTACGAGAAAGGGTCAAACGCAGGTATAAAGTGAAAGGCGTGAACAACAAGCAAGGTTAGATCACGCACAGGAGATGGTAGTACACAACAGCGAAAATATATAAATATTATGGAGCGTAAAAATAAAAAAAACCTTACAAATGTAACGAGAATATGCTAATACACAATAACAACTGTGATATAAATATTATTTTCTTAAGGGGAGAATGAAATTTCTAACAAAAATCTGCGAGACTAAAGAGTTAATTATTACGCTAGAGAAAATAAAAACTAACGTTGATGTTATAACAAAACTAATTAGGTAACTTAAACGAATGTTGAATAATATTTACCGAAGGATAACAATAGAATAAAGTAAATTGTTAATTCTACTACAGCTACCCTAATACTACTTATTGCTACTCTAGTCGCTCGAAGATTCGTAGGAGCTCGCAGGAGCAAGTGAAAGGCACGTCCTTTCACTTCAACAGCCAGTCTATGTATATAGATACTACAGCTGCTTAACTGCGGTGAAGTATGTTGTAAATAACTTTTGATTAATTTAGGGTTTTATGTTTTGTTTTTAATGCTAAGTTTCTAATGTAAATACAGTATAACATTATAATAACGCACATATATCGCCAAATCTGATGTTTTTTAATCATGCTCATTCGTAATTTTTTTTTGTAAAATCCGTCTTTAATATCTGATTCACCAGTTGTTTCCTTACTTATTGCTATTTTGATTCTCTTGGCAATAGAGCGAATGCAAAATAAGATCGCGTAACAGTTTTCAATGTCAATTTGTTAATTTCTATTTAAAATTTTATAATATCAAGAAAATGAGGTTGGTCTAATTATACAGGAATCATCTTTCGATTTCCGATAAGAGATTTATCTACAAAAATCAGTGTCACTATTTTATCGCGATGTTTGCGGTAACAGAAGCATGTTATCTAACGAAATTTCTCTGAAAATCTATTCGTTTGTCACTTGAACCGCCACTCAAACACGTTTGCTACTTTTTTAAGTTGAAAAACTTGTGTTAGTTCATTCTATTTCATTTATAAAGTTTCAGTGTTTTAATGACTGCAAGTCCCAAACATGCATTGATTCAATATATAATTGGGTTTCACGAAAGAAAAATAAATGTATAGTTTTTTTGCTTAAATTGATGACGTTTAATATGAAAGAAATTGTGGTTGAATTTGCCTGTTTTACGATTAGAACGGTTTAGAACAATAGAGCTGACAATCGACTTCAATTTATCAAAGCTCGTTTGAATTTTTTCTTTTGTTGAGTTGTATCAATGAATCTATATCATAAAACAAAATATACTTCCCATCTGTGCAAAGCTATTCAAAATCAACCAAAAGGGGAAAATCAAGCAATTCCAATGTTCACACAATTTTATCTCTTTAATACATACTAGTTCTGATAAATGTGCATCGTTTTCCACAATCGACGGCGGCCAATGTTTTTACATGATTATCGTGAAACACTCGGGTTCTGTGTTTTCTGAAATGCTCTTTAAAAACTACCAGGGACAAGTGCTCAGATAGCAACCATCGCTAATTTATAATCCTCTTTAAAAAATCGTCGTCGTTCAGAAGCCGTGGCAGTGTTTTGTGTCGCGCGTCTCAAAAGCCCTCGGCGTATCCTTTCTATCTCTCGCTTGGAATTGGGTACTTTTAAGCTCTAGCCCATGATGTAATTGGACCGCATAAAACAACCTCACATCCACCTATTCATTTCTCCGCCAATTACTTACTCAACTCCATTCCTCGAACCCACAGCTCTTTATCCTAGACTTTATTTTTTCGGCTATCCTTCTCTGCGCAATTATCCTTCCGTCTTCTTTTTTCTCTTTCCTTCTCATTTTTGTTAGCGCTTTTTTCTAAAGAAATCGCGTATGTATTCGGTTCATCCGTCCCTCTGTCCATTCTCAAAATATCTTTAAAATGAGGTTACAAATGCCAAAATTCCAGGATAGATTCTTCTCCACTAGGGCTACATATTTATTTATTTATTTATTTGTCCCAAAAACATATGGTTTACATTTAGTGAGTCTAAAGTTAGCCGCTGGGAAGTAATTTGAAAAAAAACACTAAAAAGTATGTACATGCTGCTGCAAATGTAGGCAACCAGTAAAATTAATCAAGATGGTAAAATATAATCCATAAATGGAATGCACAGAGATTTCAAAGGCGTTCTTAATGGGAAATACGTATGAAACGGTATCGAATGATTGGACGATTCTCGAATTTTTATCTCCGAAACTATGTCGTAATTGCATAGTCTCGGGGACTATCTTGTAGTAAATGTTTTTTTCTATGCAAATAAAGTTTTTAATCTATACCTCACATCATATAAGAACATGGGAGAGAAAGTTATGGATTTTAATTGTTGTGCTGAGAAAACCGTCTTCGCGATCGATGTCAACAAAATCTCCGAAGCCATAACTCGTAATTATGTGGTCTCGGAGACTATCTTGCAGTAAATGTTGTCCTCTATCCGAATACATTTTCTAAACTATACCTAACATCGTATAAAGGCGTGTGATAGAGAAACGTTGATTTTAATTGTTGTTTGCCGAAAGAACCGACTTCGATGTAAGTCGATGTAAGCAAAATATGCGTTGTTTTTCGCGCGATTTTCTACAATTTCTATCTCCGAAACTATAACTCCTAAGTATGTGGTCTCGTGGACTTTCTTATAGTAAATGTTGTTCTCTATCCGATAAAATTTTAATCTATACCTTACAGGTCATACGAGATCTACGGAGAGAAATTTATGGTTTTTAATTGTTGGTTGACGGGTGCCATTCAACGAGATATGAGTATTAGTTTATTAAAGTAATTATGTAAAGTGGAAGTTCTTATTGACGGATTCAGTTAAAAATCACAATTGGGCGATAAATGTTAATAACGATCACTCATACTTAATTAAATTAAAATCCGTCCAGCGGTTTAGGAGATGAAAGTTACGACGGACGGACGGATCAGGCGTTCCGCTATTATCGCTTCGCTGGTAAAGAACGCCTAAAAAGCGTCTTAGGTATTTTGCTCTACAATTTTCTCCTCACTTATTTCCTTTCTCTCTCCCGATCTAAAAATTTTCTCTCTCTCCTTTTTTCTCTATTTCTTGGAATCTCCCTCCTCTATATTCTCCTCTTATTGTTCAAACGTCAAACACCTATTCTTCACTTATTCGCTGTCTATTCAACTTCCTTTATTCGTTCTGTTTTTGGATACCTTCGGGGTCGACACAAATAACTCTTGGTATTGCATTAGACGATTATTTTTTCTTGCTGTCTTCTGATAGTATTGTTTAATTGGATTTTTATTTTTATAGTTGCAGTTTTATAGCATGAAAGCCGTCCAGTGTTATCATATTGAATCCTATCGTGTATATCATTGTTTCTCAACCGCCTGTCAGTGGTCCAGTATTGGTCGGTCCGCGGCATTTCATTTTTCTCGTAAAATTTCTGTAATGGGCAGCACTGATTAATTAGAGGGTTGAATTTTCAGTTGCCAAAGTGTAATAAACAAATATTTGATGGTTGAAAATTGATTTTACCGGTCCTTGATGGAATATTCAGATAATACACCGGTCCGTGGCAAACTTTCTGTTAATACACCGGTCCGCGGTAAAGTTTCGGTTGAGAACCATTGGTGTATTTGCTTACATTAATATTTATACCCATCAAATTAAAGTTCCCTCAAATGGATACCAACCTTCACAGGTTACGTAACTGTAATTTTGAGTTTGGAATTTTATAAATCGAGCAATTTTACGACACTATAATTTCAAATTATTATAATAACTGATGTTATTGTTAGGATATTCACACGTACCTAATTGTAATTGCCTCAAATGTTGCATATATCATATTTCTCTTTTACTTTTAGGAGCGAGTTCACGATTTGTTCTAACTTTATATATTTTTGTAGTGTTCGCAGTTATTTAAAACGCTGTCAATTTGATTTATATTAGGTGGCTTGATATATGTATTTTCAAATATTCATGTTCATTAGATTAATTCTAAAATTTTTTGGATTCCACTGAGAAGAATCGTCAATTTTTCATTCTTTCAACCTATGAATTTTCGCGGAGGATTTTTTCTAAAATAAACAAATTCGTTTTTTCAAAGATTCATTATATTTTTTCATCCCTAAACCTATTATATATGTATGTCTATATCTTCTTAATTTTTGTCGGCTGAAAATCATTCGCTTATAACTTATAATAACTCAAAAACATTTGTGGTGATTGGTTTATTGAAAAGAGGGACTTTCTGTCCTTATTCATGCCCGAATGAAAACCGCCATTTTATTTCCGTTTTACCCTCCTCCCACATGTCTCGCTCTCCAACTTTTCTCCTCCGGCTTTATTTTCTTTCTCTCCCCGCTCTCTCCACTTCATTCCCACCCACCCTCCCCCTCCCTCTCTCTTCGCCCATCCACCCTCTCTGACTCCCGCCAATCTCTCCCCCCTCATTTTATCTCTTCCTATTTCAGCTCTCATCCTCCTCCTCACTCTGTTTCTCCCTCTCTCTCCCTCCACACCTTATCTCCCTTGTTCCACTTATATTCCTCGGCATCCCTTGTCAAGTGATTAATGAGTGGGCTTCCACTCTAATTACTTCCCCGGGAAAGTAAGGGAACCTCTTTCCTACTCTTTTACATCTTTCCTCTTAAATCCTTTTTCATCTCGTCTTAAGCAAGTCATGTTGATCTCGTGTTTTAGTCCGGGAAGTCGGTGACTGTGACTAAGTGACTGAAAAAGAATTAAAGGGGGCCTCGCCATCTACATTTTTCTCTACCCATTTCCTTTTCTATCTCTCTATTTCTCTCTACGTCTATGTTATTTAACTCAATAATACGCGAAATTTTCCTTTTAACAGTTTTAGGAGTTCGCTTCAACTTGTGTGACGTCATTGCATCTTTCCGTTAAATTCGCTCTTCAGTCGCATCTCATCAAGTTTGCTCCAAGTACTATCTTTCATAAAGAATATTTTAATGGTTAAACTATGTCATCTAATTTTAATTTCTGTTTTTCTCTGACATGTCTCTGATTTTTTCATAGATAATGGAATATTTCCGGCCAGTGGTTGCTTTGGTTTTTATCTATGTAGCAATAGAGTTTCAATAACAAAATCATTTCATCGTAAAATTTGGCTGAATGCGTGACATAATATAGACGAGTGCACTGCGAGAGAACCTCATAGACTGGGTGACCTTATCATCCCTTGGTTGGTTTCCCAATAGGATTAGTGGTTAAATCCTAAGTGTATGATTTCCCCTAAGGTGTGCCAATCCGACGCCTTTAAACCATTGCTTAATGGAGATACCTAATCCTTGCTCCTTTCAGGCTGTCGCCCTTTATAAGCAAGGAGTCTCTTGTTCCCATTCTAAAACATCCTGTTTTAATTAATCCATACGCATCCAAAATTTTATAAAATTGCAAATGAGCTCATAAAAAATAAATTTTCTACAGTACTAAAGTAAGTTATGAAAAGTTTCATGAGGTTCGAATAATGATAGTTCTAAATATACGCATCCTAGAGACGCCAATCAAAAACGTCCGAGATTATTTTTTAAATGATACAAAGTTTCAAGTTCTTTAAACTTATTGTGGGTGTTCTACGAGAGCAAAAAGAGAATCTCTGCTCCTTACAATCTAAAAATTTTAAAATGCAAGGAATACTATTGAGATATAAATTGGATAAGCTGCGTGACTAATGGTAAAGTTGTGATACAGAAAATCTGACAGATTTTGAAAGATTGTATAAATTATCAGAAATGTAAGTGCACGATACTTCTAGTATTTGATCAAAATTACTGTGCATATAATGCATCATAAAGGTACAGATCAAAATTGCAATGCATAAGAGCTTTTGTGTTAGAGTGGACATTTTTGACGGTTGATTTGATCCATCCAAACTGATAACACCAATCAATCGGAACCAAACCAAAACCTAAAAAAAGCAAAAAGTGCATATAAATGAAAAGTAACCACATGTATCCGAAAAACGTTATTGAAACCAATGCAGCAAGAGAATATGTATTTAGACAGTCCTGAAAATTAGCATTCGTATGAAAGCATGCGAAATAGCGATCATTGAGAAATATCAGCGTTTTTCGCTACTAATTTTGATTACGCTGCTTATATTCTGTCTTGAGAATCAAAATTAATTTCGCCTTTATTCATTAAAACTAATTAACAATGAATTTCCACAAGTAGGATGCCATGGTTATGGAAATATTATAATGCACTTACATTTTACGCTACTTATATTTGGACATGAGAAATGTTCAAAGTTAAATTAAAACAAAAGAAAAATTTCCAACACGTACCTCACAAAAGTATTTTTTGATTGGTTTTCTTTTATGTCCAACATAAAAACGAGGAGTAGCTTTATTACTTTGTGTAATATCATAATGAGAAAAGAATTAAAAATCTGTCTCTCCTACAGAAGATATAATTTTCAAGTTACACGACGAATGTTTCATCGCGATAACGTTAAAGGGTGTATCTTTCTCTACTTCGTAACATTTGCATTCCCTTTTTCTACGGCACACGAAGATTTGCTCAACGGCTGCAATTATGTCGAAGATTTAGGCAGTGCAGTCGTATCTTTTTATTGTATCATTCTAATGCTTCACTAGTAATTGAGAAACTGATTTAGTCTACGTGGAAGTTTTAGCATTCCTTTCTAAGATTAGTTTTTGAACACTTTGCCAATAAATTTGCCGTAAAATGTGTATCGAGCAAACTTTCGTTTATCGCTAGGATGTTTGGGAAACACTCCTTTTGTGTCCATTTAGACCATAACATTTTTTGGCCAATGTCTGCAAATAAAATAATATCAAGAATTTCCATGAATAATTCATTACAGAGTTTGTCATCAATTCAGGCTCCATGTAAATTTTCTAATATATTTCCTATGTAGTATAAGAAAATTCAAATATTATAATTTTTCTTTTGTGGTTATTTGGACGAGAGAAGTATAAAAAAGGCTTCAATTTCTGCTTGTTCAGTAATTTTTCACAGCTAAGCTAGTATTTATGTAAAGTAAGGGTTGAAGCACCATTAGGTCCACCGTTCATTAATAAAAGTTCGCAGTCGTTTTATAAACGACATTAAGTACGGCGATTCGATTGTCGATGTTTCCCAATCTTTTTCGTGAAACATTTCCTTAATTAATCCCAGTCTCTGGTCGTTACAGTTCTAAGGAAACAAATTCATTGAAAAAATGGTCGTTAATATAGCGGAGATATTTTTCATTAGTTAATTTTTTTATTTAATGGGAAATTTTAAGTTTGGTATTACATTTTTTTGACCTGCCCAGTACCGCATAAAATCAGTTCGAACAAGTAGATAAATAACCAAAAATGGAATTTTTTCGTCAGCGAGGGCAAGTTATGATCGAGAAACATATGATAACTGTGCAAATCCTTGAACGAGATATGCATTAATAACAAGATATCGAACAGCGATCATATTTGAATCGAGAAAATTATCACGCACGTAAAATAAGCAAATACGACGAAGTTGATCGCGGTATCGCGTGCGTTGACGGATTGGAAAGTCTAATTACTCTCTTGAAGATTTTTAATTTCTTAAATTGGTACGTTTTTTGGAAGACTATAAGCGAACGAATCAAGTGGGCCACTGCTTCATATTCGGGACCGCAGTTCAAAAGTCAAATTCACAAGAAAAAAATCTCGTTCCCGTTTCTGCCAATTTTTTCTCCGCCGGGAAGCCATTACTGCATTCGTTATAAAGACGCGTTATTCTTTTTTTATTCATTCGAGGATGGCGAGACGAAAGGACCGAGTTTGTTTTTTTTAATCGTAATATTATTTTTTTCGAGTCTCGACTCATAAAAGCGGTCGCGTTTCCTTATTCCAGACCGTTTATATGTTTGGATATCGCATGGCGGCCGACCCTGTTTAAATTTATCGCCGAGTTATGGGGTCTCTCTCTCTTTCTCTCCTTGGTGAATTCGGGGCGATGTTTCATTCCGTTAATTAAATCACCCGAATATAGTCGCGGCACGCGCGACTAAAATTAAAAGGTCGAAAACGGAATACATTTGCGGTGCGCGGCGAAGGCCAAAAAATTACTCTCGGAACCGATAAAGGACGCCCGAGTTAATCTCTCCCGGAGGCCTTTTGTTAGAAGCGGAGCGCGTGAATGACAAACAGGTTTCGTATTGAAAAGACGGGCGTTTTTCGTATGCAAACAACGACAATCATCGGTTTCACGCGGCGGACGGCGTGTTGTGTATCATGTACTCCGCGGGGGGAGTAAATTTCACGTAGGTATCTCCCGTTGATGAAAGCGTTTTATTTTATTTTTTCCGAGGTAAACAAGATAAAAGTTGAAGGCTTTTAAACCGGAAATAGTGAATCCGACGGTGCCGAAATATGCTCGTTCTCTTTGGTTTCGACCAATGCGTTTTTTTTAGCCTTTTTCGTGCTAATAGAAATTTAATTGGAATAATTTCTCCTGCACGTTGAAGGGAGGTGAGGTTCTCGTGCGCGCGATCTTTCAAATCGCTCGTTCTATTGGAGGGGCGGTATGTTATCATTCCCCTGTAGCACGATTAACTCCGTGAGTGCTGAATGTATGGAGCGCATTTGATAAGAGCTAAGACTGGAATCCTCCCTCCCGCTATAATCTGAGCTCGCCATCACACCTGTCCAATGTTTCGTAATTGACTGCACGGCAGTTCGGTTCTCCCGTGCTCATCCGATCGATAAAGTCTGAAAGAACACGCGGCCGTGATTCTCGAGTCGAAAGTCACGAAGGGCCAGAAAGGACGGACGCCGATAATTCTTACGCGCGCATGGCCGCGATTCGCTGCGGATCCGAAGTTTTATTCGTCCCACCGTTAGCCCCGTGTTTAGCGAGCGTTAAGGAGTCGGCGAGTGCGCGAGTTCTTCTTCTCTTTGACCGCGCGCTCTAAATTGCCGTTTCGGCGAAATTGTGTTAGAAATGGAATTTCGTCCTATGGCAACGCTAACAGAGCTCTACGCGCGGACTTGTTGTATACCCCCGGAGGGCATTAAGGGTCTCTAGGCGCGCGCTGAAATTTTCGCGCAAACTCATCCAATTTGGTCGTTTGAGTTTAAGTTTTACTCGCCTTAATTAAACAAAAACTTTTCCTCGCATATTTTACGAGGAGTGCCATATTGTTTTAATGGGCCACTCTAGCATTACATGTTACTTAAGCATTACATGCTACTCTAGCATTACATGCTAGAGAAACCCATTACCGCTGCACTTCTCTGTAATTCAAAAAAGTATTTGTTTATTCCTTATATCCACTGTCAAATGCGCACTACGGTTGGTCGGTGGAAAATTGATTTGAGCCGAAATATGTTCATAGGTCGTGGTTTCGGATCCATGAGGGAAATCCTATTTTTTTGTCATTTGAGGAATATATTCTTGCTGTGGGATACCAAACTAATCAAAATGTATCATCGCCAAGAGGCTTATCATCGCCGTGTAGCCGTTCCCACGAGCAGCGTCACCGCTTACCAGGGAAACAATGCGCGAACAGTACATCAATCAGCGCGACGAAAGCTGGCAGCACGGAAATGAGATTGTCCTAGGACAAGCGAATCCCTTGCATCCCTGTCATACGCGACTCTATACGTTTAATATTTATAGAATAGATTATTAGCCCGAGATCGAATTTTAAATTCCATCAATAAACAGGGGGGAGGGAGGCGAAAACTGAAAACTTCGTATCTAAAGTATATTTTTAAGTATTTACACTTACATTATTAACTTTAAAAATCTCTGAAAGCGTGCGGAAACGGGTGCCATTTTTATCTTTCCTGTATTTTTAACGTCGGAAAGTTTGATAAAATAAACACACATCTTGTTGTAAATTATAACTGCTGCATCGATAATTACTCTAAACATTCAAATACCATATGGAAAAACTATACTAAACATGAAAGCCTACTCTTGAATTTTTTCCTTGCCTAACCGTTTGTATTACCAGCGAAAACAAACAAACAAATCATAGAAACCTAACTCAACAGTATATATAAATTCTCGTGTCCGTCTGTTTGTCTGTCACGGTACTTTTGGACATTTCCCAATGGAGTTCAGAGCTGAAACTTTCAAGATTGTTAAACCTCTATGAGATGGTTCCTAGAAAAACCAAACATCCCGGATTCGGCTCCAGGAGACGATTATATTTTCCCATAAGTTTACATGGGATTTTCGATTTTTCAAGGTGCAAGAATTTTTCTTTCATTCATCAAATTACATAAATATGGACCAGTTTTCTCCGTTTTTGCTTTATTCGACGGCGAAAACTATTAAATATCTTATTATTGCGATTTTTAGATGTTACACGTAATAATTTGTGAAAAATACGCATTTCTTTTCGAAACTTTATCGCTTTTTCGTACTCTTTCCTGGTGTTTCCAAGGCGAACCGCATTGTTGCCTCCGATTCAAATTGCGTCTTTTAAACCTTCAAATAGACGAAAAAAATGCGTTATTCGCTTCGCGCTTTTTATGAAGATATATTGTAGCTTTAATAATTGCAGATAATTATTATGCAGTAAACTTCGTGTGGGTTGTGGGCGTTTTTAACGATTGACTAAAAGAAAAAAATCTTTCTTTATTTAAATACTAGAGTTTTACCTTTCTTGTAAGTAAAATTCTACACATTTAATTTTTATTAACGCAAATAGGCCTACGCATCAGTTTAAAATTTAATGATGGGGAGAATATGAGCTATTAGGGTAATTTCCCGTTAAATATGAAGGGGAATGCGTGAATTAAGTATTAAGTTAAAATCGAAATAAAAATTAATGAATTATATGCTAAGTGTAAGCAGTAAATATAAAATTCACACAATTGAGTGTTCCAGAGAGTAAAAAGAGTTTTGGGTGAATAGAATTTGTATGACAAAGAAACACATTACGCTATACAATTCATATATGCCCAAAATTATTTTTAATCTATGTAACATTTAGTTTTATTTCTCTCCCTCTCAGTCTCTCTCCTCTCTCTCGTATTAAAGCATTCAAACCACGCATTCCTTACGCATATAGTATAAGGATTAAGGCGACAGGACAATCTCGAGGTTTAACAATGACACGGTCGGCAAGGCAACAAATCGTTGAAAAGCTTAAAATTTTCAAATAAATACTAGCAGTTGCCCGTCGATAAATCGACTGGTTGGTTGGATTAAATATTGTCTTGGTAGTTAGCCTTCTGTCACATTACCATGAAGGTCTGCGATTGTAGGTTTTATATATTTTTACTAATGTACGCTTAGAGTGACACGTTATTTCCTACAGTGTCTAATGTCCGCTAGCAGGACCACCTTAACATCAACCACTACAACTACGTCGAGCAGAGCTTAGCCGGTTAAGAAAAACCTCAGTATCTCGCCAACGGTTTGACCGATATCAATTTTATAATTTTCCTGCATATCTGCTGGTCGAGATCTTTAATTTGTTGCATCACACGTTAAGGTGGCTGTTACCTTCGTTTTAAAAATTTCATTTTTTACGCTATTAATATATAGAGATATAATTCATTATCATAATTACTATTTCCCGATCATTTCTATTTTAAAATGTTTATAACGAAAAAATGTCAGTATGGAAACAAAATAAAAAGGAAATATATTGTTTACACTTGGAACAAAATATAATGGAAAATTTAATGTGACATGTGCATCAGAAACAGTTATAATTCATAATCATACTTACTGTGTCCCGATTATTTCAATTTGAAAAAGTTTATAACAAATTGTCAGTTGTATCTTGACACAAATATTGGTAGTAAGCTTTCTTGTTTAAACTTGAAATAAACGCATTACCAAGAAACTCAGTGACTTGTACTAGTGTCAGCTAGTGGCGCCACGTTATTTCCTACAGCGCCATCTTAACATCATCAACCATTACAGCTAGGTCAATCAGAACATAGCCGGTCAAGAAAAACCTCAATATATCGCCAACGGTATGACCGATTTCAATTTTATCATTTTCCTGCAAATCTGAAGTTCGAGACGTTTAATTTGATGCATCTTTCGTTGAGGTGACTGTTACCTTCGCTTTAAAAACCTCATTTTCGTACGCTGTTAATATATAGATGATTTAAACGTATAACTTGAGCTATTTTGTATCGTAGGCAAAATGCGACGATTAGAATAAGAAACTTGGTTTATTTTTCTTTAGAACTGTATATGTCCGAATTCTTTCTAATTTTTAATCTGCAAAAGAGTAAAAGCTTGTAAGTTCAAAAATCGATTTTTACGTGTTATCATATGGGAAATATAAATCATCTACTGGATTCAAAACCCTATTGCAACAGCTATTACAACATTTAAAATCGAATCGAATAAGAAGATTTTTTGTCCCTGTCATCCTGACGGGCTAAAATACTAGTAATTATGAAGAAGCGTATTCGAGTTTAGGCATTTTCATACGCACTTAGTTGAAACTCGGTGGAACTACTATCGAACGTAATATCAGATGCGTATTCAATTTCACAAGAGAAATTTCATAAAATTTTGGGAAAGAGTCATCAAACTCGTTATAAGGCTAGCAACGGGCATCTATTTCGTAAACTTCCTCCTTTGATGAAGCAGACGAAGGAAGTAATTCCATTTCGGAGACATTTGGTTTTTCTTTGACGATTTTAATATCCACTTTTGTTTCTGCTGATAATTCAATTCTAACATCATATACGTTTCTATATCGTTCATCTTTGCTAACAACTTCATGAATATGAATGTTTCTGCAGAAACTTCAATGCCGAGCTAAAATTATTTCTCTTTTTCCACACATTCTCTCACTGATATTTTCCTTATTTCGCTTGCATGGTTGTTTTGTTGCTTAATTTGCACATTTCATTTTCATCGCATTAAAAATAAATGACAGTAACCGTTATATATGTATTTTGTCTGTTGGTTATTTATTTTGTATCTCTGCATTTTAGATGACAGCTCTGGATTAAAGAAGTCTTACTTTTATTACATATATTTATTACTCTTAAATTTTATTTATTTTTATTTTTATTTTCTTCGCTCTTTGAGTATTTTCTTTAGTATTTCGCAAATAATCTGAAGTGTAACGCATTTAACTGAAGAAGCCATTTTAATTTGCCGCCGGAGTCTAATAATAATTTATAATAAATTTACGGCGTAGAATCGGAGAAATAGGGAACCGTTCAGCTCAGTGATTTCTTATTTCTTTCCATGAGCTTTCCTTTTATACGGTCTTGGTTATTTAAGGCCCATTTCTTGTAGTCGATTCCTTGTGTCTTTTTCAAAATCAATCGAACGGAAAATTTTCACTCCATTAGTCGAGCGTGAAATGTAACGTTGATTTTTTTAATAGAAGAACAGAAATGCGAAATTGACTTTTGACATTGGTTTTAGAATTATTACTTAGACCCTTGGAAATAATATATTTTTAATTTCGCATTAAACTCGCAGCATCGGAAACACTTGGCGCAAATTCCTGTTTTACGAGCTGCAAAAATAAACCATCGATTCGTTAGGTCAGTCTTAATTTAAGAACCTTATTTTATTTTTCAAAATCGTTTCAAATAATGGAAATCTATCTATTGGGATTAGGCAGCGAATTGCCTAATTGGACGAAAAAATAAACCGGCTTTTCCATTGACTCGATTGCGCTAATGGAAAAATCCTCGTGTATTTGTATTGGATTCGCTCATCCTGTTCCAAAACGCGTAATACCCTTTGAAATATTTCGTTGGTGTCGATCAAATTAAACAGAGATAAAAGGATTCGATTCGAACAATTTCCGACATTCACTTTTAAAAGTCAACATGTTGGTCGTAAATTGCTTCCCTGCGACTATTGCGTATGTATTTTCGGATGTATTGCCAAAAACAATCTCAATTTTGCGAAAAGGATTTTAAAAGGACGTTTTTTCCGTGCAGCTCGATTCGAAAAAACGTATTTCTCATCCAGACTCATTTCGAAGGTTTTAATTTAAATATACTCTATTATTTTTATCCGCTTTCTTATGTGCATCAGTTACCAACTTTGTTTTAACTAAAAAATAACACAGGACAACAAATTTTCACTTTTTGTCAATAACATTAAGGAAATAAGTCATTTTTTATTAAATCGAGTACGCTGATCATGAAAATGACAGTCAAAAATTTGTAGCACGCACAGTTTTTTGTTATCTTCTCATTTGTATTCAAAATATATGAACTTACATATCACCCCAGAGCATTATTAAATGCCAATATTTTTATTTTCCGACGTGTTGATAACTTCATTCGATTAGTAGCTGAGTTTTGAAATGTTTGAAGGATTTGTGATGTATTTTAGCGCGATTTCAACTTTTGAACAATTTAAAAAATTATTTTTCAGAGCTCTGGGTGCATTACACTCACTGACTTGCGCAATATTCCTTTTAATATTAAATACACATATAAATCAGTTTGGAGTTTTATTTCTTATTCTTTGAGTTTACATAATTGGTCGGTATTTTTGTTGCATGTTTATTTTTTTCCGATTCTGTTCAGAAAATTTAGACAGATAAAAAAATATAACTGTGCAAATAAATCAAAACTAACACTGATAAAACACACGCTGGATAAATGGTGAGCACAAAAAACATCTGTTTTTCCTTCTTTTTATGTTTATTATGTACTTATATTAATTTTACAATAACAGGTACATTGTCCTGAAATTTAAATCCATTCAAAAAATGTAAGAGAGGACTGGGTGTTTGACAACCAGCGACCTGGATCTCGTTTGTAAAATAGGCGACCGTGCTCAAGGGTTAAGTGAGAATAAACTTGGAATCCACCAATTAAACATCATATTCTTGCATTATGGTTCACAGACATAACAAAAACACTCAGAAAAACATAAAAGTGAAGGAAAACATGCTATTCCGACTCTAAATTCATTACAGAGAAAGTTATTTTCCTCTTATGAACAGTATCATCTGCCCTTGGCAAAAACCAGCAATAGTCACCCATCATGACAGTATCCCATCTTCCTTGATAGCGATTTTCTATGTTACTTTTATCTTGTTGGAATCATTTACCTTGTTCATTGCTAACAGCACCCAAGTTGTTTGGGAAGAAGTCCAAATGAGAATGTAAAAACTGTGTTTTGAGTGACATCCTAGTTTTTTTTATAGTTATTCAACAGTTCTACCCATTTTTGATAGTTTTCCTTTTTTTATTACCCAGAAACCCATGCACTTTGGACTCATGCAGATAATTCATTGGAGTTTAGTTTGCATTCGAAACTGTTATCATGCAAAAGTTTTTTAATTTGCGAACCAACACAGATACAGATACCTTCTTTGAGTTTTGCGTCACTAAGTTTTCGAAACTTTTCTTTTAAGTAGGCAAAATCGTTTCTATTTTTTCCAAAGCTTAGGTGGTGGAACAGGAGTAGGAAGATCTCCGTGCGGCACTGGCTTTATTGCAGACGGGATGTTTGGATAATCTATTTTATTTTTTCTTCTCCTCGAAAAACCCTCAATTTCTGTAAGACAGAAATAGCAGTCTTCAAGGTGGCTGGTTGATTCACGCCAGATCATTGGAACAGCAAATGGCATGCTCTTCTTCTTTCCGTTCATCCATTCTGTCAGGTTTACGTAGCACGTTATGCAGCATACATGCAGTGCCCAACTTATATCTTGATCTCCCAAATGACAAACAAAATACTACTAATAGGCTTGTTTTACCGTATTTGTTATAGATCGACATTGTGATTTTGCTGTAAACTGTCCACACACATAACAAAAATTGTCTGGCGAATTCGCACAGCACACTTTCTCCATCTTCAGAACACACATTCACAGAAAAACAACGTGACTGATGCCTAAAATGCATGTGTTTGTTACAATATCACAGCCCTTCTTCCTCTCTATCCTCCAGTTATGCCAACACTCACGTTATACTCATAAGTTCTGCCAACATTTAGTAAGAAATGCTTATTTTTACAAAAATTAATGAAAAGCGGTCATTACTGTTTGTTTTTTCTAAACTGTGACGTGATGCAAAGTTTTTAAGTCCAGATCTGGAGTGAGCATGCCAGAATTATTGTAAAAAGTTAGCTTTCATTCATGTTACCAAAACCTTGTTGACTAGTGTAATTGGACGCTTATTTTGCGGAATTTCCTTATTAATAATTGAATCGCTACTCTTTACGTGTGAAATGTTTTAATGAAATCTGTTGTTTTCATTTATATTGACCGTATCTATAAATAATAAAATAGTGGATAATGTTGTGGCGTGAAAATAGATCGTTTATATTTTCGAGATACAGTAATAAAAACAAAAGTTAATTTTTATTAACTATTAAAAATAATTATCTTAAATCTTCTAAAATAAATGACAGAATATGTAAACAATGGAGCAGCTGATTCAAAATGACGATAACCTACGCCGTAAGATCAAATTATTTCGTAAATATCAAGGTTTTTTTAATCTGTTATTTAAGGGTCACTTTTTATATTCGGCGTATAAGTCGACTTTAAGTTTTCGGATTTTTTTAAGCTTCAAAGGTCGACTTATACGCCGGAATGTACGGTAATTATAGCAATAACTATGGAGATGCCCGTTGAAATTCAACGGGAAAGGTGAAAAATGAACGTAAATATACCTTGACTTTCTTTGGATGGCAAGGAAACAAACTTTCGTTCTTTTAGGCGTTCGTAGTTTCAAGCTTCGAACTCCTATGATGATTCTAAGTACCTAATTTTAATATGCGAATGATTAATGTTCTGCATTCAAATGTATTCCTTCTCGTAAAGAACGTAACGAATGTTGTTTACATTGGTTGCTATGAAAAGAATTTCTCTCTCCTCTCTCTCTCTCTGTCGTACTAATTCTAAGACCATTCAAAGCATGCTTTCACCCATAAGGATTGAAATAACAATAATATTTTGAGGTTTAACAATGTAATTGGTTGGTAAGGCAACCTCCCAATTAAATGCCAAGATTTCCCCAAAATATGTCAATTAAATGTTAAACATGAGAAATTTCCAATTTTAGGCTAGAAAAGATAAACAGCATAAAAAACTTTATAGTTTATTCTTTAAAATGAGCTAGATCCGAAGATCATAGGTTAATCCTTTCTAATTTAGATCTCAAAAAGAATAAAAGCCTGCAAGTGAAACTGTCGATTTTTACGTGTTATCATATGGGAAATAGAAATGCCTACCTCGGAGTCGAACCTAGAACTTTTTTCAAGATTTCTTTTCGTCATAATCTTACAATATGTGAATCAATCATTCCTGCCAAATATGAAAAAAATATCTCTTTCCATTATTGAGTTATTCGCATTTTTATAGTGACAGAGGGAGCCACAAAGAGAAGTAGCCTTTTATTATTGTTAGATATTCCTTTCTCCTTACATATTCAGTTTCTATTTCCATCTCATTTACCCCTGGTTCTCAGCCCGCGCTCTTCATTATCCTTCGTACGTTTTCTTTGGTAATCACATGTCCCTTTTATTGTGCCCTTCTTTTGCCTATCTCGTATCTTTATCCTCTCCCGTTCTCACTGTACTGATCACTCTCTTTGTCCTATTCTCCTGTAATTATCCGTCGTTTGAGATCCCTTCTATCTTTTCCCTTTCCTCGGGAAAAGACCATTACTTCCTCCATTATCATCCATTATGCGTCTCTCGCACTATTTCAGTCTCGTTCTTTTTCTCTCACTATTCCCCTCATTGTTTTTCCCTGCCACTCACTAGACTCCTCTCTTTCCTTCTCCATCTTTCTTTTTATCTTCTTCTGTATCTCTCTCTCTGCCTATATTTCTTCTTTTAGATATAATTTTTAATGCGTATTTCCAGCTTATCTATCTCTCTGCCTCTTCCGATCTCTCTCTCTCATTTGGTATATCTTTTTCTATGTCTTGAACTCGACCAATCATTCTACATCTCACTCTCCATCTTTCTCACTTCTTTTCCTGTTCGTCGCCCTAAAAATATATTCTCTCGCGTTATTCTTCTCTCTCCATTCTTTCCTTCGCCTCTATCTCTCTCTCATTCTTTTTCCTTAACTCTTTCCTGCCTCATTTTCTGTCTCTCTCCCTCTTTGTCATTCTCTCTCTTTTCCCTTTTCCTACTCTGTCTTTTTCCTATCTCTCCTTTTTCTCTTATCTTTATTTTTCGTTCTCCTCTTCATTTCATTTTTCTTGTTTTTCTTTCCTAGATTCCCTCTATCCCTCCCCCTTCTCCCGCTATCTCTTCCCATTCTCACTCATCAATTTTACATTCTTTTAAACTTCCTCTTTCAATATTGCCCCCTGTTGCTCTCTCTGTATCTCTCCCTTTAACTCTCCTTCAGTTTCTCCTCATCTACTTTCCACTTTCCTTTCTTTTCCTCGCTATTTATACTCCGCCTCGCTTCTCTGTATCCCCTCTCCACCCACCCACGCATGCATTTTAATCCCATTCTCCCTCAGGGTCATTTCTTTTGTAATGTCGTCTGAATAACATCTCTCTCTTTCTCTCTCTCTCGAGCTGTTGTTTTAAGCTCATTCCTTCTGATTTTCGACTCTTAAAAAAGATTTATTCTCCATTTTTCGAGAAGTCATGGCGGCGATGGTTGTGGTATATGCAAATAAGCAGTTTTTTCCCTCCTATATTGTGCGCGCGTGTGTCGCGATCCGCAATTATGCTTTTAGAGAAAGAACAGTGCTTTCCAATGTTCTTTCCGTTTCCCTTGTCCTTTTATGTCCTCACTTGATTAGTTTTTAGCTAACTTGTTATTTCGGGAAAACATTACGTAAATGCGGTGACGTAATGATCGAAAGTGGCGCAGTAACGGATTCATTTCATTTTGGCACATTTATCAATGGAGAGTTTTGATGTTTAATTTTTTTAATGAAATATTAATTTATGATTTTTAAATTTAAACAATTTTGCTTAAACATTTTTATAAAGTTTTCACTGCTTACACCATGCAGAAGCGTTTACACATAAGCGAAAGAGGAATGTTAGAACTTTCCCCGCGTAAACGCTAAAATAATACACAAAAATATTTAGATAGTGGCAACATAAAGATGTAGTACCAACGGAAGAATTGGCTTATTTACTGTCTCTCCTTTACCTCAATTTTATTTATTTTCTCAACAGCCCGTTATCCTTATCTCACGCGCGTCATTAAAGTTTCGCTTGATATTGTAATACTAATCCTTCTAGAGCCTTCCTTCAGAAAAATATCTCAAAACAAGAGCTTCTTTAATAGGCGACGTAATCTCAGCTAAGGGACTCCAAGAGCTAATTCATTCGCCGCAAATAGCAGACGCGAACGAGGACTCGCTTATTTTCCTACACCGTCGAGAAACTCGATCCTGTCTCGAAGATATTTGCGCGCTTTCCTCTCTCTTTTTTGCCTCTCTGTTTTTTTGCCTCTGCATTTTTTCATCCCTCCATCTCTTCTTCACCCCCCTCCATTTACCCAGCTCCTTCCTCCTCCCTTTTTACTCCCCCAAAAACCTCTTCCTTGCGCACACGTCTTGAAAACAACCCGAACACGCCTCGAAATCGCTGGATCGTTTCGACTAATTAGGGGGTGTTGGGAGAAAAATGCGAAAGAGAGAGAGAGAGTGAGGAAAAGAGAAAGAGAGGATTACGAAGTAGAATGACATGAGAGAAGACGGACGATTCTTTTTTCAGACTCTTCTCGCGGACTTCGTCTCGGCGTGGGCGGATATCCCGCTGTCATTTAACGCTCCTAAATTGTCTTTTTAACGAAAGAATAAGAAAGAGATGGGAGGGGGAGGGAGGAGGAGGAGGAGGGAGGTGGGGCACATGCTCTGAGGGAATCACAGAGGATGGATGAGTCAAGGGAGACAATGTGGGAATCCGGATGTGTCGTTGGTTGCTCGTGAAGGGTAGTCTCAGGAGGGATCGTCGCTAGCCGTGTCGCTAAAAGAGAGAGAGAGAGGAGAATAGCAGTGATTCATTGTCCTCTGAGTTGAAGAAGAGAGACAGTTGAGAGTTGGAAGGGTTGGAAGGAGAGAGAGAGAGAAAGCCATGTTGGGAGAGCTGTAGAGATAGATAGCTGGAAAGTTGAAGAGGAAGGGAGGGTAAGAGGGAAGAAAAGTAGGGAGAGAGAAGAGAGAGAAAGGGGAGGAGGGAGGGGAAGAGAATGAGGGAGAGAGAGGAAGGTGAGAGACAGGGAAGGAGGAGTATGGAGAGAGAGATGGAAGGAGAGAGGAGGAAAGAGAGAGGAGGAAAGAGAGAGGAAGAAAGAGAGAGGAAGAAAGAGAGAGGAGGAAAGAGAGAGGTGAGAGAGGATGGAGAGAGAAGGTTGGTGAAAGGAAGAGAGGAGATGAAGAGTTGAGGAAGAGAGACAGGTGAGAGTTGGAAGGGATAGAAGGAAAGAGAGTCATGTTGGGAGAGCTTAAATATAGATAGCGGGGTAGTTGTCGATGAAGAGATGGTAAGAGGGAAAGGAGAAAAATTGTAGGAAGAGAGCGGGGAGGGATTGTGCGGGGGAGGAGAGAGAGTGGAAGAGAGAGAGGAAGAGATAGGGTGAGGAAGAGATAGGGTGAGGGAGAGATAGGGTGAGGGAGAGGGATGCGGAAGGAGATAGATGCGGAAGGAGATAGATGCAGAGGGAGATAGATGCGGAGGCAAAGAGAGAGAGGGAAATAGTGGGAGGGAAAGAGTGGGAGGGATAGAGGAGGGTGTAGAGATAGAAGGGAGAGAGGAGGAACGAGAGAGATGAGGAGGGAAAGAGAGGGAGAGAGAAAGAGGGGGGAGGGAGAGAAATGTGAAGGGAGAGAGGTGGAGGGAATGGGAGAGAAGGAGAGAGATGGGGAGGAAGAGAGATTCGGAGGGAAAGGTAGTGGGGGAGAGATATAGACGGAGGGAGAGCTATAGAGAGAGGAGAAAAAAGGAGGAGGAAGAGAGAGAAAGGGAAGGTTGGAGTTGGAGAGTGTAGCGGAGGGTAAGGGAGATGGAGGGAGCGAGAGAAGGGGGAAATAGGGTTGAAAAGAGATAAGAGTTTTGGAAAGAGACAGAGGTAGAAGAAAGATAGGAATAGTGAAAGCATGCGGAAGGCGTTGGAAGAAGGGATGGAGGAAGAATAAGGAAGGAAAAGGGGAAAGATGGAAAACTGAAAGAAAGTCCTGAATATATTGAAGGGGAAGGAGAAAGGCGTAGAGGGAGAGAGGTGTTGTGAGAAGAGAGGCAGGAATTAAAGTCGGAATGAAATTTGAGGGGAATTAAAAAAGGAGGACGCCATTAAGGGAGGCAAAGTGAATTATTACGAGCGTCTTTCTGAGTTTTAAGAGAGGAACGTATGACGTACAATGTGTAAGAGCGGGTTTATTATTATTCGAATGATGTCATGCGAACATTTAGCTAATGCTACTAAGCCTTCCCAATTTCATTGGACTAGTTCGAATGAGTGCCCGGCCTTGTTTTCTAAGTAATACACTTAAAAACGAAATAATACAGAATATCGCCTCCTGAATTGCAATTCATGGGTTCTTTCTGCGGAATCAATTAAAATAATGCTCATTTAAAACTTCGCGAAAATATACTATAATATCTTTGTCAATTTTATATTGTAATTCACGAAGTCTTACCGAGTCGAGGGGTTTTATGCACACAAAAATTAACCAGGTCATATGATGAATATATATAAATAAACATGTTTGCCCTGAAAAGAAAAATTCTGTTGATCTGAAATAAGCCAAGAGATTTCTTTTTTTATCACTCTGAAAATTTAGATCAAACAGATAATTTTCCAATGGTTTTTAATGCCTCGATAAATAAAGTTATGTAAAATTAAATGCAAGCCAACTTTGTGGGTGTTACACAAGTTCAGAGCCAGTTTTAGGCGTGGCCGACAGCCTAGGTTGGCTCTGCCTGAATGGTTGGTGTTCCGACCGCGGACGTTTCGTCTTTCGTCCCCGTATGTTTCGGTCACAGAGTTATGCTGGAGTAAATGTTTCGTTCTTGCTTCAAGATGGAGTACGATATTATTATATTTAATCTGTTTTACAATATTTTCTTTCTTTGTTAAGCAATTCTGTAACAGGGCAGAAAAAAAGGTGCAGTCATGACGTCCTTACATTGATATATCCTTAACTTTGCGATACATCATGTTTTTAACGAAGTTATTGCCTTCTCAGTATGGTGATGCTTACTGCAAATATGCATTTTTTACTCCAATAATGTATCTTTTTCTTTTCCTAAATCTTGTAAAATACAAGAAATTTTTTCAGCATAATTTGGTGCTCGGTGGGCCCCCTGATAAAGTGGGCCCCTTGTGCATTGCACATCTAGCACACCGATAGTTACGCCAGTGGGGGCAAATGGAAATAAAACTTTACAAAAAACACAATGCTGGGTTGCATGATAAACGAAAATAAGCTTTAAATTAAAATTGAACATTACTCTATATAAAAACCAAGCTGTGTATTTTTGTTTGTATTTTTGTGTCTAACCCACAATAGGAGAATAAGAAAACCGCTAATAGCTTAAACAATTTTTATTTTCTTGTAATAAAACTTCCAGGAATTAATTGGCAGCGTAATTTTTATATTATAAACTTCTTGCCGTGAACTTTGAAGTCATGGGTTTGATTCCAGGAGCGTTAATTTGTTCCATTTGATTAACACAGGGATTAGTGTAGCACATTAATCATTCGCATCTTAAAATTACTTAGAATCATAGTGGGAATTCGAGACTTAAAACAGTGAACGACAAAAAGAATGAGATTTGTTTTATTGCCATCGATTTTCAAGTACTCATCGAATTGCTCCGCAAATTAGTTTTTTAACGAGATAATTCGACATTTTTACGTGAAAATCCGTCGTCGTCTCTCTAGGAGATTTGCATTGTTGCTGGAGGGGAGGGTACGCGCGCTGAGCGTCTTTTACAGAAATAATGCCACTGGACGAAATATAGAATTGTTTTGGAGCTTGTGGCTTTGTTAGTATTATATGTGACAGGCTGTACGATTGGATGGATTTTAATCAAAATCCTTATAGCTATTTTTGAGTAACTCGAATTTTGTTTCAAGATATCCAAGAATAAAGTACCATTAATTGCTGCGCAATATCGTTCATCTCTTGAGAATGTCTTTTATAAATTATATTATTCACAAATATGAGATTCGATTTAGTTTAACCGTCTAGACAGTAGTAAGCGTACATTGTAATGTCACTGGACGCCATATAGTGATTTTTGAGACATATGGCTTACGCAGTATTATTGTGACTTCAGGTTCTACAAATGGATTGATTTTAATCGAATTCTGTTGAACCATTTTTGAGTAAATCAAATTTTTCTAACGATCGCTAAGAATAAAATACTATTTATTTTTGTGCAATATCATTTTTATCAAAAAAGGTCTGCAAAAGATGATATATAGCATAAATACGAGATATAATTCGATTATATGTACGCGTTTGGGCACTAGAACCGCGAACAGACCGACAGGCTGACAGACAGATTGACAGACGGCATGGCGAAAACCACTTCTATGGACTCAGGGACACCAAAAACGTTTATTTCCATCAAAATCTCGAATTCGAAATTTTCACGATTACAATACTTTCTCAATATACCTACTACGTACATGAGAAAGTAAAAATAAACGCTGACACGCTGAGTCTTTCAGATGTATAAGTCAATAAACAGTTAACATCGACGAAAGGTACTGTGAGAAGTCCTGGGATGAGAGTTAAATACAAGTTTATTAAAATTAAGAAAACAAAAATCTTGCGGTCTAAAAGACCTCCTAAGAGATAATAAATTCTGAAGACGCCAGCATGATATAAAATTAAGTAAATTTAGGTTTAGTTCCGTTAAAACAGACCTTCATATAAAATTTAAAGTTACAATTTTTCCAAGATAAAATCAGTGCGAAAATATATTTTTCTTATGAAAAGTTATAACTATTGGGGTAGTGCCTGGATGCTTAAAAAGTTGGCATTATCTTCTTCACAAATTAGAAAAACGTATTTGTTTTACGAGTATTCTGCGATTAAATTTAAGCTTAAATTAGGCTTTTGAACTGCTTTATGTGTGCGAAAACAATTTCAAAAAGGTGCCAAAATGCCTATAATTCGTCTACGAGAGCATTCTAATGAAATTTACGAAACAATAAAATCATGATATTCGTGATGCAGAATAAAACTCCGTGCGCAGAATTTTAATCAGTTCAACAACGTTGAATCAACACAATGCTAAATAAAGCAGTACGGCTGACCACTGTAATCTTACTCCAACCTGCGCTTGCACATAATTCCTTATATTTCGAAAATTTTGCGTAGACATAACTAAAACTTTTACAAAATCTAATTGCATCTCAAAATCTTATTGAATATTCAATGAAATCGAAACTTGGGCATAAGGTATTGCGGCTGGCAATATATTTCCTCTACCGCCAGGAAACACCGTGAATTCAGGGCCATATGCTTAACCCGTTAATGCAAAATTTCGCAAGAATAGTCCAAAAGGCAACCTCGAAGCCGCCGCGTGCATAAATCTCCCATCGTCTATCCATGGCAAAGCTACATTAATAAGAATCTTTTGATTGAGGAAGACAAAGTTCGTGTTCGGTAATGAGGAGGACAGTGTGGTGCCATCTTACGGTGGAGAAGTAATAGTAGTTCGTGGAAGGTTTCTTGCATGAAAGGGAGAGGTTTTCCATAGTTCAATTAAGATGGAAATAGAGTGGTAGAAGGGATAGGAGTTTGGTAGGGATAGAAAAGGGAGTAAGAGAGGGAGGAAAAAGGGTTAAAATGAGAGGAGATAGATAGAGGAAGATTAATTGGAGGGTGTGAGGGAGGAAAAGACGGAAGAGAAGGGAGAGAAATGGAAAATGGGCGGGAGTGAGAGAAAGAGAGGAGAGGATAGGAAGAGAGAGTGGGAGAGGTATGGCGTGAGGATTAGCAAGAGTTTCGAGGATAGCCGTTGACTTGATGTGGGAAAAATTCCCATCCCCAATTCGGAAAAGTCAAAACGGCCCTCGATTGGAAATTCAATCAAACACGTGGCGGAATGGGAGGAACGATAATGAATTTTCGAATTATACCCCACATCCCGTTTTTGGGCGGCTCGCACGATTTTCTAAAGGGATTTTTGAGCTAATAATTCCTTTTAATTGCTAATCAAGCGTCGATATTCCTAACGGGAACTCCAAAATGTTTCTCGATTCTCGCAATGAGGTATTGAGTGGTTGGATTGAATTAAAATGCCCCTCTCGGGGAAAAATCAAATCGAGAGTTATCTTATTCGTGATGTGAGCGGATTTTCGGAGTGATTAAATTTTGTTTCCCTATCCCGTGTAAATAATGTGTCCTGGCAGTGGTAATTGGATGAAGTAGTTTTCCTAGGTTTTGATAAAATCCTTGGTCACAGTAATTTGGTTATGAGTGAAAATTGGTGTTGAAAACTGATGAAATATTTAGAAGTCCCTTTGTAAAAGTATTACCCAAAACACCCTTAGAGCCCTATCAACTTGAAATGCTTTTTTAAACAAGTTATTTACCCATATGTAATCGTTAAATATTTTGATCATAGCGATAGAGAATTATTTGTAATCTTTTCTTAGAGTTGGTAACTTTTATTTAGGAAATTTGTGTAAATTGATTTTAAGCAATTAAAACTACCCCAAGCAAACAATGCCTGTACATTAGTATGAGTTAAATTTTGATGTTTCCTCTGCCTCTGCTTAATTGCATTCAGAAAGACAAATGTTTCATGAAGCTGGATGGTAATGGGAAAAGTTTTGGCAGGACCGGAAATAAAATGTGGACTCTTCCGGAATGAACCAGTAAATGCTCATGTCACATCAGTAATGCATTCAAATCTCTTGGATTTAGTCTGTATAGTGAGTGTTTCCACTCAAAATATAAAGCTAATGTCCTTTCAGTATTTGAGATGATCAGTTATTTTATTCTATTTGCACATTGCTTTGGATACAAAGAAAACAATTAATTAATGAAAACATTAAATCAAGTTACAGTCCCATGTCACTCTATTTGCCAAATTCCTCATGAAAGGGACGTCAACTTTGAACAACTAACTGCTTCCGTCATTTGTCGCGAAAAAATTGAGATCGAAACTGCCATGTATCTAGTACATCGGTTTTTCATTTTTTAGAGGAATACGATTCCTGTTGAAACAGTGTTTTCCATTCTCCATTTACTTATTTGTTAATTTGGACTCCTTATGAAAAGTAACTTTCTCTTCCCTTTATGGAAACTCTCTTACGCTCCAACTTCAAATTAATATCTCCGCCAATCCACAGCGGCTTTTGAAGTTTCACGGTACATTTCTGTTCCACTCGAATTTCGTTCATTGGAGTTATTTTGAAATTCCAGTTACCTGAAATTTTGACGGTTTGATTATAATGCGGTCATTCTTTCATAAACTTCAGTAGTTCCGCGTGATTCATTCAAATTCGATGTGCTCTCTTGTTTAAATAATATCTCTTGTATCTTTCTCTGCTGAAAGCATACGTATATGTGGCGATGCGTCCTTTTTTTTAATTTAGCTCATTATAGTTTTTTTGCTACCTATTTCAAGTGCTCGGTATTGGCCGGAAAAACCATTACTTCATGCCTCTAATACCGGAGAACTTTATTCTTATGATTTCCTACAAGTCACATATTTTGGATGTCGCAAAATGCTGTCAGATCTCCTCTCCAATTCTTTAAAGCCCCGCCCCTCCTTCTCTCCGGGAATAGAGAATTTCCACGCATTTGTTTCGAACGCGAAAATTTTGCGTTTTCATAAGCGAAAATCTGCCCAAGCCAAGGAACTGCAATATTGCTCTCTTTAAGCCGTCAAGTGCCTCTCCCTTAGAATTGTCATCGTCTCAAATACTCTGCGCGCATTTTAGGGCGCCCCCGTTTGCTCAAGGGCTGCCGTGTATCTTTATTTTATTTTCTAGTTTTTAAAATTCCTCACGTAAAAGTTCAATTCAATTCGTTTCATTCATAAGAATACCGCGAGAGAGTGCGTATATCGCTAACATCGGTAGCTGCGAAGATTATTTGCGCGGACGACAATTATGAAACGATTTTTTCCTCTCCCTGGCTCATACATGAACTGTGAAGCACCAACTAGGAAATATATCCGGAGAAAGTACGTTTCCCACGTGAAAATCGGCGAGAGCACACAGTTACAACTTACAGTTTTGGAGATAGAAATTCGAGAAAGGGCCAAACATGGCGATACGCATTCTGTCTTCATCGATCGTCATGAAGGTTCTATTGTTGAGAACAATTGGAAAAGCGCATTTTCCTCTACCTAGATCGTATGTGATCTGTGAGATACTGATAAAAAAACTTATTCAGAGATAAAAATTCGAGAATTTTTAAACAAACAAGTTCTGCAAAGACTCGAACCCTGGTACTTCGGAGAGGAAGGAATCCGCAGTTGCATTTCAGCTCAAAACGAATAAAAAAACGTTTCCAAATGATGTCGTATTCGGTGGCCGCCTTGCGTGCCGGAGATTTTCAATATTTATAAAATAAAATACTATACAAATAATTTATGTATGAAATTAATTTTCACTTTGAATTCGAAATTCCTATATTTCATGCTGAATAGAGAGTAAGTGTTTCGGCTTACTTTTCGGTTTAAGAAATATTGTCTTCATTAATTATTTTCTTCGTAATTTCTTCCCTTAATCTTTCTATTTCCGAATTGTATATTCAAATGAAAAATTTGTCAATTTGCGCTGCGTTTTATTTCTATTTTACCCATTTCTGACTTATCCCACGCATACATTAATTATTTCTATTGGATGCTTTAAATCATAATCATTGGTCTTGATGAACGAATTTATGGTCTAATTACCGAATTACAATTTTACATAAAACACGTCACTCAAGCTGTTGACCATTCTACATGAATCCGATAATTCGAATCGTATTAGTGATTGGAAATGTCCTTCTCTTTCTCTCTCTCTTTTTTTCGATGGGTAGTAATCTGTCATCGCTGCACACTTTAGCTCGCTAAGTTTTACATATTCTTGTGTTACCAAAAATATTATATTTGCCTTTTTCAAAATGAACTCACTGTTCATCAAAAATTATTTTTAGAAAAATTTCCTTCATTTTTGTAATAAATTAATAATCTCATTGGTTAGAAACGAAGTATGGGAATTTATATTTCTCTAAAGTTAGTTCAGATAACTGAGACTTGTAATTAATATTATTTCTGAGAAGATGTACTCGATAGAGATTTTCTGTGGATTATGTTTTTGTAACTTGGGTCTTACTTCATTTAGCTTAACCAGGAGTAATTTCTGCAGTTTAGAAAGAATTTTTTCAAACAAGCTCCCTTTGGTTCTAGCTGCAGAGTTGTTAGAAACTAGCAAAAGCCGCTGTCGAGACAAGGAATTCCTTTTATAAATTGCTTCGTTTTTTCTGGGATGTTCTCAAGAACCTCCGCTGTTTTTCTCCGTTTGAAATTTTCCACGTTTTTAACGCTGACTGCGACATCTCTTCTGGATTACAACGCGCGTCTACAAGTTAATTTGGAGGTCCAAATAGAGGAGTTTTTTCCCCTCGGTCCAACGAAAAGTCTCAATTGCTCGTTATGGTTTGGCTCTTAATAGTTAAGAGTTAAATCCGAGTTAGTGGAGCAAAGTTTGGGATTCGGGTCACTTTTTATTTCGCCGAAGGTTAAATAGGAAAAGGGCCGGGTATGTCTAGTACGTGTGGAGGCTGAGAAGAGAGCGCTCGGGTTGGTTTTAGTTCCGGTGGCGTTTGTCATTTGTCAATGCGGAGCGTGGGTTTCGGCGATAGTGGGAACCCGAAAGATTGATAAGGAGGAGGGGGAAGTTGTTGGGGGACGGAGAGGAGTTGGAAAAAGGGTGTCTGGGAGATGAAGAGGGTTGGAGAGTTGATCACCTTGGCTACGGTGTGGTTAGAGCACATTTTTACCCTCATTCCGTTCCACCCGACTATCCACAACGAAACTCCCTTTTTTCCAGTCCTTACTGTAACACCGTGGAGCAACTTGTACGGCTGCATAAAAGATGTTCTCCTTTTCACGGGATGTTTGTTAAGAACTTTTCCACTGCTTCTCTCTTAGTAATTACGCCATTGGTCTTGCTTTTATGAAATAATGCACTTAAATTTGATGAATATAGTATTTTCTCATATATAAAAAAAAACAAATTATCTGTGTTAGCGTTTTTAAAAATCAAGGTTAACTCGCCCTTACGTCTGGTAAACTGCTTTAGTATATTAAAATAAAATGTTTGAAAAGCCTTGTTTTATCTGCTTCGGTATCGTAATTGCAATTAATTGTGGAGACTGTGATCTAGTCCAAGTTTTATTGTAATTTTTTTGGGAATGATTTTCAAAGTTGTATCTACTATATAATATTTGTTTTCTTTAAAAAAATCCTTTTTTACTGGTACATTTTATGCTGTAAAAATGAAATGCCTATTTCACTTATGCGAGATAATTTGATTATTGAGTATAAAAATTATTATGGAAATAGGAAATTTGTTTTGGATTTCAATTTAGGAATTTTAACGTTAATGGAAATTTAAAATTTACGGAAATCCAATAAAGGTAATTATTTTCGTTTTTTTGTAATTTTATTGTAACAGTATATGATTCTTGCGTCTATTCGTCCCCAATTAATTCGCTATCCCGAATCTCTTCGCCTTTCTATGAATGATAACTCAATTCGCTATACTTAATAGATCGGTTGCTGATCCCGCAGCCGCCTCAAGCTCCGAATATTTTGCGTTTCCAGTTCCGTTCACGAAGCTTTTTTAACGAGAGTTCCGCGAATTCTAGTATTCGCTCGCATTTTCTTGTAAGGATCTGTGGCTTTATCTCCCGTAACTTATGGCCGCTCGTTTCTTCCGACTCCCCACTGTCCCACGCTGGTCGTGCGCTGTATCGTTCTGACATGCTGCGGCGATCAGATTTCCTGTCTCTTCCAAGGTGGCGTGGAATTTCGTTAATTTCAGGATAGAAGTAAGTCACACGCTGTAAATTTATGCTCTTTGGGCAGCTTATTTGGAACCGGTCCAGCACATTTTATATAAAATCTATTAAATTAACAAGAACTCCTTCACCGTAAATAGGAAGAGAATATATTCACGCTGCAGGTTGCTGGTAAACACCCATCGCAGGGCCTAAGTCAAAAGGAGAAACACGCACACGCGGAATCATACGAATCCTCCGAAAGGCACTCACACAGTATACTCGAACCAAAACTTAAAATAGACACCGATGTTTCGACCGGTGTACACTAATTCAGTCCGGCGGTCAATAAAAACATACCAACTCAGTCCCAGGGTTTTCGGAAGGGCATACTAACTCACTCCCACCACGAAACCAAATTTTCTTTCCCATTTTTCACAGAATTAGGACGGCCTGTACTAAAAGTTGCTTTCTCGAAATCCGCGTGCATGGTGAAAAATTTAACTGGAGTTTAAAGCATTCGGAGACTATATATTGAAAATCCTCTACATACACTTCAGTACTTTTATTAGTAAGCAAGAAAAATACCAAAGGTACATAAGTGCCGTCCATTATACATTGTACAGTAAAATGCCGACAGTAATATTTTGGTCAACTTTTAAATGTGCCATCAACGAGAATCGTATCCATGCTAACTAAAAATTCCAAGTTTGCATTGGTCGAAAAATCAACAATGTTTTTGACGCTGTCATTTATAAACATAAATTTCTCTTGTCTATTACTTTTTATGTCCATTGAATCTAGTGCCTGCGCGGTGGACTGAGTTAATATGGGCCTCTAACAACCAAGGGACAGAGCTAGTATGCGACCTTTTCGAATAACAACATCCCGGGTATAAGCTGGCATGCAGCCGTTTCGACGGCTAAGCTGTCATCTTCAGTATTGTGGGGTGTGGGATGGAGAAACAGGGGTATATATACAAGGAGTGACCTTTGGGAAGAAGGGAAGAAAAGTGAAAGGATTTGGAACGGTTAACTGAGTAACTGAAAAAGGGGGCAATGGGGGATGGGGCCTAAGTCGTTGTTTATGACCGTGTTTTAGTTGTTATGTATTTAGATGCTTAACTATGCATCAAGTTTATTGTATTGGTCGATTGATTTGAGCAAGGACAGGTTTTCTGTTGTGATAGGATGGTGAGTGTCAAAAATATGAGTTGCAATGCTTGATTTGTTTTTGTAGTGTGCTATGCGTTCCGGGTTTCCATTTTGCGTCTAGATTGTCTTATGTAAATTTTGTCACACGAACTGCAATTAGAGTATTTCATTACCGAAGCTCAATTTACAATATAAGGTGGCCTTTCAGTCCTTAATGGATACGAAATTAATTTTTGAATTGACGAAAATGACATTTCTACAGGGACGCAACCCTAAGAATTGAATTCTATCTCATCGTTTTACGCTGTTTGCTCTCTTTAACTTTCTCCAACATTCTCTATCGCTTTCTTTCTATTCTCTACTCCAGTGGTACCCAAACTTTTCTACATTGCGGGCCGCATCGGTGATTGCGAATCACTCGAAGGGCCGCATTGGAAGTTGCCAGTTCTTCGACCGGCCAAATTAGAGTTTAAATCGGAAGTTTTATATATATTCTGGGGTGCCGTATAATTGAAAATCATGTATAAATAATGTTTTTCTGGCTAAAATTTCAATATTTTGTTTTAATATAAAAATTTTCAAAAAATGTATGAATTTGTGTGTTAAATTTTTCGGATTGCTTCTTCGCTCTAGCTTCGCGGACCGCACAAAACCCCTTCGCGGGCCGCATTTGGTCCGCGGGCCGTAGTTTGGGCACCGCTGCTCTAGTCCGTTTCTCCGGAAACCTCTCCGCTACCCCTCTTTCTTCTTCTCTCAATCGTATGGCCGGGTCTCATTCATCCGTCATTCCCTTCACCTCCTCCCTCTTCCTCCTCCCCTCCCTCTTCCTCCTCCCCTCCCCTCTTCCCCTCTCCCCTACCCTCTCCCCTACCCTCTCCCCTACCCTCTCCCCTACCCTCTCCCCTACCCTCTCCCCTACCCTCTCCCCTAACCTCTCCCCTAACCTCTCCCCTTCCCTTCGAAGGGTTAAATGTATGAAGGGACTGTATAGTCTCAATTTCGCACTAAATAAAGTCGTTTGTCTGTCTGCCTGTCCTCTCTTCCCCTCTCCCCACCCCTCTCCCCACCCCTCTCTCCACCCCTCTCTCCACCCCTCTCTCCACCCCTCTCTCCATCCCTCTCTCCACCCCTCTCTCCACCCCTCTCTCCACCCCTCTCTCCACCCCTCTCTCCACCCCTCTCTCCACCCCTCTCTCCACCCCTCTCTCCACCCCTCTCTCCACCCCTCTCTCCACCCCTCTCCCCACCCCTCTCCCCACCCCTCTCCCCTCCCCTCTCTCCACCCCTCTCCCCTCCCCTCTCCGCATCCCCTCCCCTCTCCGCACCCCCTCCCCTCTCCGCACCCCCTCCCCTCTCCGCACCCCCTCCCCTCTCCGCACCCCCTCCCCTCTCCCCTCCCCTCTCCACCCTCTTCCCCTACCCTCTTCCCCCCTCTCCCCCCTCTTCCCCTACCCTCTTCTCTTCCCCTCTCCCCTCCTCTCTTCCCCTCTTCCCTTCTCTCTTCCCCTCTCCCCTCCTCTCATCCCCTCTCCCCTCCTCTCTTCCCCTCTCCCCTCCTCTCTTCCCCTCTCCCCTCCTCTCTTCCCCTCTCCCCCTCTTTTCACTCCTCTCTTTTTCACCCACAAACTGCCCTTAATCTTACGCCGCCATAATATTCGATCGAACCCTTGTTCCCGCGCTATCGGTCCCGCCCGCGCGATGTATCCTTTCTAATCAACCGACTCCTTATCAGACAGAACGAAAGCCATGCGGAACCGCGAAGGAATTACAGAATTGATGTGGAATAATAATCGTGCACGGCGCAAAATTATCGTCGTGTTCTGGTGAATATCAGGAGAAAAATACATCGCAAGAACGCATATACGATGCATTGGATCATATTGTAACCTAATTAGAGTAATTGGAGATTTTTGAGTGCTATAAAAAAACTTCGCGTGATGGATGAGTTAAGTCGAAAAATGCGTGGGAATAATATTGATTGAACTTTATGAACAAGATTCAAATATAAGTTTCATCAGTATGCGAATATGGACAAGAGTATTGCGCTTGGAAATAAAAGTTCACGTTTACGTATTATTATATAGATTCTTTTATTTCATCTTTCCCGAGTGAACTTGTGCTGCATACATACATACATACATACAATGTTGAGTAATTTTCTTACTAAATCTTAATCTTTCTGTTTTCAATCTTTATCTAAAATTTCGGGCTAACTTATCTAATCTTCTCTTATCATACGAATTATTACGAGAGTATATACTTAAGTCTGAGATGGACGCCTTTTTGCGAACTACGTAGATAACTATAAAATATATTCAATATTTATATAGATATCGTCAACGGCTTTGCCACCGCTGTCTCCACTCTTTCCATAGGCCAGAAAATAATCTTATTCAAACGATCATAGATAAAGGTCCCTTATATATGTGCTTAGCTATCAAAATATACATACATATATGAATTTAAATTAATAGATGATTCTTGAGTCCTTGTCCTTTTCTCATGGTAAATAACTACCCTCTGACGATTTTGTTTACCTCAAATCGTCAGAGAGTTTAAATGATATTAAGACTAGATTTTGAACATCAATACACAACCTTTTTTCCAGGCCGAATCAGTATCCACGGTCTGCTGGATATTCACGGTTGAACGCCTCAAATGCGTAAAAATAATCATTGTCTCTCCTTCATTTTTACATAACATTCTTCTCTCGTCCATAAAGAAAGAGAGTTTTGGTGGATCAGCTTGACAAACGCATATGTTAAAAACATGGAGGGCGCTTAGTCATTTACTTCCGCAACAGTTACCTCAAAATATCATGTACACACGAAAATCGGCAAGGAGTGCGTCTCTCACATCTGTCTAACCACCTGTAAACTTGTCTGGGTTTAGAGTGTGTAACTCAGAGGTTTTTTTTCAATTGTGAGAGAAAATGAAGGTTTTTTCTTTTTTGGTTTATGGAAGCCTTGGGGAAACTGCCTCCCTCTGGCCATATTAAAATCGTGAGGACATTTTATACTGTCCGGAAAATCGTAGTAACAAGGCGATCTGTTACACATGGACAATTTGATTATAATCCCTTTAAAATGTAATCATGAGTGCTCTTCTGTCCGCTTTACAATGCTAAAAACCTTTATTTTATTTGGTTTTTTTATCTGTGACGAACAGAATAACCCAGAAAATATATTTGAATCGACATGCAGAAGTACTACTCAGTAACTGATGCAGCGCAATTTTTATATCATTTCTATCATAGGAAGACTCTCAACATGACAACATTTTATAGAGATATCATTTGAGTATCGACTAAACAGTCAATATTATATGTGATTTCTCGTTTCTACATTTTCATTGGGTGTTTAAAAATTAACGTTTTTTGTGCTTATTGTAAATTATAAGATAGTAATTATATTCCCATTATCCGCTATCTATCTTTACTAATAGAATAGAATCTCGGTATCTCTGTATCTCCGTATTTTGTGTGGGAGTTACGTATAGCAAAATTTTCATTAGCATTTTAAAATTACTTTGAATCGTCGCACGAATATGGTACTTGAACCAAAAACTTTTCAAAGATTGAAGATTTATTTACCTATTAACGATTTTGAAATACGCGTCGAATAGGACCATATATTCATTTGAACAAAAATTTCCCGTTTTTTGGGTTAAAAATATTCCGTCGTCAAAGGGCAGTCGAATTGTTGCTCCTTGGACAAATTTAAGACATCGCTTAGATGTTCCCCTCCTCTCCACCCCCTGGCGCTTTCAGTCACCCTACCGTCCAATTTTTTAACTACATACATGCAATAAATAATAAGTACGAGAATTTAATGTAAATGATAAATAAGATATCCATTCCCGTCATATGGACGGGCCTTTGCACTAGTATGATAAAAGCGAATATCATTCTTACGCTCTATGCGTAAGATTTTGTGAAATAACACAACTCAAAAACTTTGTTTGATTTCGATCGATGTCTCGCCGGGCATTCGATTGGTCCCCCTGAAGGTTTCAAAAGAGCCATCGTCCATGATTAAAGGGCGTGGGTTCGATTTACGAGGAGCTCACTTTCTCTTTTCGATTAACAAGTGGGTAAGTGTGGGACCGTGAGTAATGGAATAAGTCAGCAGCGGTCATTCCGTTCTCAATCAATTTTAGCAGCACGGATTCTGATGCAGTCCTTTCCCCGTTATTTCTTTATGCAAACGGAAACGAATATGAAATATTTGTGTCAGCATTTTAAGATGTCAGACGTAAATTGACGGGTAATTAGAGATTATTTTTAGCTTTATCTTTAACTGATCTATTTATTTACTTCTCCTTTTGTCTATACATTTTTTACCACATTTATTAATATCACTTGCAATCAAAAGAGTAAAATAATTTATATTAGAAAATCGCAGTGGATGTACGTTTATAATTTGAAGGGAATAATTACTGCAAGCATAATAAATTATGCACTATTCCGATGAATTTGAATCTTTTAATTATGTACTAAAGAAAAACATCTTTCATTCCTACCCGTCATTTTCTGACGGGTTAGTCACAATATAGTAATTTATAATTAAAGAATCATGTTACAGTTGAAGCATGTTTGATCTCTAGTAATCACTAGCAGATGTACCCGGCTACGCTCGGGATATTAAAGTGGCACAGTATTTATTTTGTCGAAGGTTAAAACAACATAACTGAAAAAGAAGTCCGAGAACGAAATAAAACACAGATACCGGAGGCTGTCTGAAAATAATCTAAAATAGTAATATATTATCATACTTTAGCTTTCGTTTATAATACTTCCTTGTAAACAATATTTGTTGTTTTTCCCCCAGGTGCTAGGATGGTTAAGTTACGTGGGCTAAAATCTAAAATAAAAATCTAACCTGGATTTATTCCTCAACTTTGGCACAAATGTAACACTCAAAAGGATTGGTGCACTCTCAATCCAAAATTTTCTGCCTGCAATACACACAGGTGAACCATACAATCAAACTTATCTGCAATTAATCAAGTTGCAATCTATTACGTTTCACGATGCTACAACAATAATTTCGATGCTTCATAAACAGCGCGAAGCGAATAACGCAATTCTTTTGTCTATTTGAAGGTTTAATAGACGCTAATTCAATCGGAGGCAACAATGCAGTTCGCCTTGGAAACACCAGGAAAGAGTACGAAAAAGCGATAAAATTATGAAAAGAAATGCGTATTTCTGACAAATTCCTCCGTATAACATCTAAACATCGCAAGAACAAGATATTTTATAGTTTTAGCCGTCGAATAAAGGAAAAATGGAGAAAATTAGTCGATATTTATGTATTTTGATGAATGAAAGAAAAAATCTTGCACCATGAAAAATCGAAAATCCCGTGTAAACTTATGGGAAAATATAATTGTCTTCCGGAGTCGAATCCGGGACTTATTCCGGGATGTTTGATTTTTCTAGGAACCACCTCATGGGGGTTTAACGATTGTGAATGTTTCAGCTTTTAAGGCTTAGTAGATCCGAAGATAGAGAAATATTTGAAGGGAACGGCAGACTCCCAGCCAGCCAGAGAGGTTGAATTTTATATAGATAGAGAAGAGATTACAATATACGTAATATTAAGAACTCAACTATTGATGTGTTTGAGGTTACGTGAATTTAAATATTTTGTGATACCGAATACAGGTATGCCGCCAGGATGTGGACATTTCGACGAGAATTGTGGAACTCCAGCCTAAAATTCTCGATTTCCTCCTCCAAAATCAAAATTAGAGACTCGAGGTGCTTGTTTATGGGTATGTTGCCTCCGGAATAAGGACAAACTGACGGCTTAATTGAGCCAATAAAGCCTGTGCGTGGTTCTGTGCGGTCGCCTGTACTCGCGTATGCGTTGCTGCACGTATTGGAATGCACGCCAAAACAACTTAGCGTTATCCCGCCCTCCGTCGCGGGCAAATTTCACGCCATTCTTTTAATCAAGGCCGTTTTCTTTTTCTTTCCGTCATCCCTAACCTTAAAATTTCCAAGATGTCGGAGACTCGCTCAGTTCTCTCTCTCTGTCTATCTCGCTCTGTACGATAGTTACTCTAAAAATTATTGTATGACGCAAAATATATTCCCACCGATCCTTTTGAGATTTCCCCGGGCGAAATGAAAGTATTCATTATTCCGCGGAAAGTTTTACTCTCCAGTTCCTTTATTTTTCACGAGTCACATCCCTAATTCATGTCTTGCATACTGGATGAGGCGTTTCATTTGAACGGGTAAAAGGCGAGGACTTAAAAAATTCAATCTTGAAACATAAAATAATAATTCGTCCCCTTAGTACCTACCGCCCTTTTTTATTTATGTTTTTTTCATTTCACATTTCCATTTACCTTTTTCTCTCGCTTCTCCTACCCTTCCTGGTTCTTTTCTGTGCCTTCTAATTCGCTTATTCATATTTGTTCATGCTATTACGGGCTGAAGTAATGTTTTGCTCATTTTTTCGCCCTCCACGCGATTTTATCGTTTAAATATGATTATTTTAATTGGCCAAAATATGTCTCTCCAATAGCTATAAAAAGGTTATAAAAACTAGATGCGTGTTTTGGGTGCGAAGCAGCCGTCCTCGATGGCGATGCACTGATAGCATATTAAAAAAGCGAATAGCTTCTTACTATTCACCGATAGTTGATTCTATCAAGCGATGGAATCGTTGCAGAGCAAATGAGATAAGGGTTATTTCATAAAAACTGCCATAAATAAATAAAGATGCGCCCTACCAAAAAGTAACGTAAATGAAGTAAGTTTTAAGAGTCAAAATTCGATCTTTAAAAATAAACTCCCGTGGAATCGATTCACGGCACATTAGTTTTGTAATCCGATGCGCTTGCCACTACATCAGAATTTCGTCCATAGAAGATTTTCTGAAATACCAACTTATCTTTTCTTTCTTTAGCTCTTTTATTTCTTGAACTCTTCTAAAATTATTAACAATGTTTTGATGTAGACCCTATTACACCCCAGAAGCAAATCCTAGATACACAAAAACTTTACCAATTTTAGCTCTCTTATAGACCTACATATGCTGAAATATTTTCTCCTCCATATTGTAATTTTCAAGAGATAGTCTCTTTAGAAATGGAGGAAAAGACAAACCGAATACATAAGGTTTTTTAGAAAAAAATGTTAAAAACCACTTGTAACAACTTCTTTATTGCCGAAATATAATGAGTACTGGAATGATATGGGTTTTTAGCTTGATAAAAACCCATAATGCGAACTCGATAGTTATCTTTTGAGCATAATTCTGTGTCGCGAGTTCCAGATATTTTTACAAATCCGGAATCCAATCTTTACCCAAGCACTTTTTATCTCGGAGTTGGTAGGGTCGAATCTCCTCGACGGAAGATTTTTAAGCTGCAGATTTTTTCATCAGTCTCCTTTTTTCCCCGTCAACTGAAATAGCGCGCGATTTTTACCACCGCTTTTCCAGCGCAGGGTCGCTTCTTTTCGCTTGAATCCAGCGCCAATTTGCCGGATTCCACCGAAGAGAAGGGATAAAATGGAGAGACCTCTCTTCTCATTCCAGCTGTTTAGAGAGGATGGAAGTTCCAAAGAGGGGAAAAGAAAGAAAGAGAAGGGGAATACGAATGGAGATTCTATCAAACCGGTGTATGTGTCTGCGTGGTCGTAATGGATTTGTTCAGAGAGGGCGAAAACGCCGCGCGCCATTGCGTGCGGAATTGCTCGGATGCGTTCGACGACCGTTTGTATTTTTAAAGTCGGAGAGAGCAGTTTCAAACGGTTTGCATTCGCCCGATGACTTATTTAAGCTCGCGTTTCCATTTTGTCGGGGCTTACGTTTCCGTTGAGCGGGTGCAGCTCGAGTTTACATTGTGTTGAAATTCATATTAGCTAAGTCGATTGAATCCAGAGACTACTAAGTGCGCGGTGAAATGAAGTTTACGCTCCTGGTGCCGTAATACGTCGAACGCAATTGTCGTTTTAGTAAGTTTCGGCTCAAGCGAAAGGTAAAATAACGAGTCAGTTTGGCGGCGAGCCTTTCCTTCTATGAAAATAGCACACTGCGTATTCGTGGCGAAATGATTTAATTTTGAATACGCTATCTTGATATAGAGAGTCATGAAAAAATCTACATGATAAAATTATGACCTCAAGATGGATATATAGGGGGGATATTTTCGATTTCGTTTATTTTTGAGTATTTATTCGTACTCCTCTTTGGCTGAAAAAAATTTAAACTTCAGTACTTCTCTATTATTTAATGCCGCCGTTTTTTCGGGGAGAATGCATGCTCTCCAATTCATGGGAATCATTTTTTAAAAAATCAAGAAGACGCATCTGCATTTCAATCCAACTACGATCACGTAATGTTTTTAGCGGGAAAAATAAAAAAAATGTAGACTCTTGTACTCCCTCAGACGGAGGATGAAGAGAACGAACAAGCGAAATGTTTTACCCATTATCTTTAGTTCGACTCGGAACCAATTTATAGTCTCAGTTGCATTAAAAAAACATACACATGACTTTTTCTTGCAATGACGGTAAGTGAACAACACCACAATTTTGTATGCAAAAATAGGAAGATGTTAGTTTTCAAGTTTGAATTAGTTTTTTTTCCCAGCAGAAAATTTGTATGTCCACTGCTATGCAGATGGGTTGATATGAATATTCTCTTAAACAAAAATTTTAAAAATCTAAACGCATTTTGGCTTTCTGGAAAGTAGGGAAAGCCGTCATCTTTAATCGATATCGCATTTCATACAGAAAATAAACATTTGAAATCGAAGAAAAGGAAATTAAAAAATACGTTTTATAGAAAATGTATAAGGAGGGAAGATTCCTGTGACCTATATTCATATATTACATTTTTAGATTTTCATTATATTTTTTGAATCGGAATTGAAGGAACAACTGGCTTTGGAGAGAGGATTCGCTTCAAAGCAAGTATTCTCAGAAAGTTTAAAATCGTTCAATGTGCAAAAATTGCACAATACCTCTTGCAACATTCTCTGCGAAAAGAATCTTTCCAACTCTTTTCTTTCTCTAAAATTTCGCGACTAGGCGCTTTGATATTTTTTCGTCAGGAATAAACTCCCTTTTCCCCTCCCCGGACACTTTTCTTGGGGGCCGATCCGTGACATAGGTCATCCGTTGGGTTTTCCAAAAAAAACACTTCGCTCCTGTACTCACCCCCTCTCATTCCCCAAAAACCCCGAAGTATTCTAGGACGCCAGAATGTCCGGCAATGGGTCGGAACGGTAACATTCCGCCACTGACCGCAATCCATTGGTGGGTTGGACACCGATCCGTGACCGCCATAAGGCACGCGGGACCGAGTCGGAAAGATAGATAGGAATAGAGAGAGAGAGAATAAGAGAGAGAGAGTTAGCCAGAGATAAAGAGAAATAGTGGGAGATTGAAAAAGATGGGGAGAGAAATTTAATAAGATTGAGAGAGAGAGATTGAAGAAAATTGAGTGATAGAGAGAAATAGTGAGGGATAGAGAGATATAGAGAGAAGTAGAGAGAGACAGGGAGAGCTAGATAGGAATAGAGAGAGATATATAGAAAGTTATAGATAGAAAAATAGAGTAAAATAGGGAAAAAATAGAGTAATAGAGAGATAAAGGCATAGAGAGCTAGATAGGAATATATATACACACACACACATATTTTTTTTGAAAATCGACGATTTAAATCTACGTTTATTTTCCCGAGATATTTTCAAAGAATATCGAATCTTAAAATTAATAATCATATGTATGTTTTCGGCCTTTCAAGTTCGATGATTTAAATTTACTTTTTATTTCAAAATTGTTAAATTTTTAAATGGTAATATTAAAGAAAACACTCAATAACGCATTTATTAAAATATAATTTTATCTTTTACTTACAGTAAAAAAATTATGTATACAATACAAAGTATACAAAGTAATATATTTTAATCGTTAATTAGATCTTTTACTAATGAAATCGTGACTTTTAACAACCAACCCATATAAGAAAACATTTATTGATAGAAAATTCACCCCTTTTATTAACAGAATCTTGATGATTAAACCAAATTAGCACCTTACATATCGGTCACGAGAATATTATTGTTGTTCTACCACAATGAAACTTTGTATATTTTCAATCTCAAATATCATAAGCTGGTATTTCCAAATCTAGATATTTTTGTTTCGTATAATTCTTCCAGTCGCGTCATTGACAAATATATTATTTCGCGAATGTAGATAGTAAATTATGCTTTTTCTCTTGAAATCCGACAAATATGCTGTTGCTTTTGCTGAGAAACATTCGGCAAATATAATCTCAAAAACCTCAAAAGGACTAAGAAACACGTGTTCTCAAAACTATCCTAGAACCTTGCGGTTACCTAATTGTTCAGAGTAGAAGCGTAAGCTTTTCCAAAAGACGTATATTTGAGTGTAAGGAAATATCCTATTTTCAGTTAGTTCAAGCCCATAAAAGGAACGAAATCGTAGGTAGGAAATAATATTGCGAAAAAAGTAAACAAGAACGACTTTAATATTATAATTCAGAATAACATAGGTGTTTAGACATATTTTTCCATCTTGTCGAAGATCGACGCTTATCAACGACTATTCATTTTCGTCGATTTTGAAATTTAAAAAAATCGACGTTTTTTGATTTAAATCGTATCCTACTAAGGCAAGAGAGAGAGAGAGAGAGAGAGAGAAATAGAGAACGACAGGGAGAGCTATAGAGAGATAAAGAGAACGAGAGAGAAAGATAGAGTTAAAGAGAAATAGAGAGAAAAATAGACAGTAAGAGAGAGATTGGGAGAAAGAGGGAGTGATATAGATAGATAGAGATGGTACAAGAGAAAAGAGATAGAGAGAGAGAGAGAGATAATCGATGACCGGCAACATCAAAAAGAGTACGGCCCACTAACCCCGAAATAGGGTCACTATTATCAGGAGTTCTTCATCCACACACAATTTACCACGGCCCCAAAACTGGGACCCACAAATATTCTCGCGAAGGAAAAAAATAGTGAATATGTCCGCAGTTTTTTTTATATTTTGCGAGTTTTTTTTTCCCCGCGCGTCGCCGATCTCTCTCTCTCCCTCTTTTGGATATATGGAACGGAAAGTGATGAAAAATGAATGAAATATGAATGACTCGATGAAAAAGACGTCGCTAAATAAAATTCCCTCGGTTATTGCGCGAATAACTCGAGATGAGGGGAACAAAAAAAGAACTTTAATGTTACATCGGCATGACTGATAAAATGTGAACAGGAATGCTTCGCAATATATCTAGGTAAATTGAGTTTATGCACGTTAAGCTCTATGTATATTAAGGCAGTATTTGCCCCGTTGAAGGAATGGCTTTGCTTTAATGATTCGGCATGTCGTCATAGTAATTTTTATTATTAAGTACTCATATAGCATCCACAAGATGATTCAGCAACGCAATTGAGAATTTCTTTTAAGAATAACGCATGAAATTCTGAGCAATATGCGCAAAAAAATTTTTATAGTTACCAAACTGAATTATCCCGGATGACCATCAACCAAATTCGAATTTGTCTACAAAACAACCATCCTCAGTTGCATTTCACCAGTTTTTTAATTTCCCAAAGTAGATATGGTGTAATTGCCTCCGAAGATTGCTGCTTTGCATAAGATATATATCTGGTTTTCTCAATCGTCTTATGGACATGAGAGTTATCGTGAACAATATACTTAAATAATGCACCAGGATCTGTACTGATGCCTTAAATTAATAGGAAGTTTATGAGCCTTTATATAAATAGGGCGGCTAGATGAAACTGTTTTGCGCTCGTTAGGAAAAATGCCAAGTTAGATCCCATAAAACTTTGATGCAATTACTTAAGATTAGGAAAATTATATAAAATCATACTCGTTGGCAATTAAAAGCAGTTTCCTTAGGTTATTTTAATTTTTGAACGAATAATTTATTTTGAAAAGTTATTTTTTTATAAAGTGAATTAATTTCAAAATTTATATCTGTACCTTCAATGGCATTCAGTTTGGTGTTTAGATCGAAAAAAATTACATTATTTTATAAAATTCCTGAGAAGAGTGCACGCAAAATGCAGTTGAGTTTCAAGGTCTGCTTCCATGACAATGTGATGATTTTATTGCGATGTGTTTATTAAATGAAAACTTTATAGACATATATGTAGTTCACACATTAGGATAATAACCAGTACCATGAGTTGCTTGCGCTTTTTAGGCGCTCTTTACCAGCAAAGCGGTAGTAACGGAACTCTTTATAGGCACGTCTCATCCGTCCGTCCGTCGTAACTTTCATCTCCTGAACCACTGAACTGATTTTATTTAATTTAGTTAAATATGAATGATCCTTATTAAAATTTATCGCCCATCGCTCCAGAGACTTCAGCGCTACGCACCTCGCTAAGCTGAAAATAAATTTTCCAGACCCATATTTTTGGTTCAAAATGTTTTTTTTCTTTGACATACTGTTTCCGAAAAACAAATATTCAAGTATATTAAACGGCTGCCATTTTGTTTCAAGATGGCGGGTGAAAATAAAATATTTTTCTTGGGGTCTGCTAGCTTTATTAGGCGTTCTTTACCGGCGAACCGATAGTAGCGCCATATGGACACGTCGCCTTCATCCGTCCGTCCGCATTTTTAATCTCTGAAACTACTAGGTGGATTTTAATTAAATGAAGCATTAGTGTTCCTAATTCAAATTTATTTCCCATTTGTGATTTTGAACTACATCCGTCAATTATATCTTCCACTTTATACAAGGACTTAAATTAACTTATACTCGTATCTCGTTAAATGGCATCCGTCAAGCAATAATCAAATACCATATTTTTCTCTCCTTAGCTCTTATGTGATCTGTAAGGTTTAGGTTAAATACTTGATTCCGGTATAGGACAACATTAGCCGCAAAAAAACCCGCTGGACTTATATAGTTTCAGAGATAATAATTCAAGAAAATCTCAAGCATGTTATCACATATTTAGTTTACCTCGATCGCTACTGCGGCTCTATCGGCAAACAATTACAAATTCACATTTTTCTCTCTCAGGATCTTATATGATCTGTGAGGTTTTGATTAAAAACATTATTCGGATAGAGGACTTTGTTTACCACAAAAATGTCCACGAGACCATGTACATAATTATGACATATAGTTTTGGAGATAAAAATTGAAGATCCTCCTAATTCTTCGATACAGTTTAATACAAATTTCCCAAAGAGAACGCCTTCGAAATCTCTGCGTATTCCATTTATGGAGTGTACTTTTCCACCTTGGTTCCGGTATCTCATTCAAGCGTAGGGAATTAGATTTGAAGTGCCTTAAATTTTTTACCTTTTCCTGTTTCATTCTTTCCATTTTCTCTGCTTCATGTCTTATTGCAATATCGTCTTGGTCGAAGAATCTGAGCTAATAGTTTTCGCAAGCGGAGCCATCCGTTTCGGCGGCCGCGCTCCGCGTACGCGTGGCATGTTCAAAATTCTACGACGAGCCCTATTTTTGCGCCGTAAAAAAAAGAAGTCCTCTCCCCGCTAGCGCTCCTACTCTTATGCGCTGTCCAAAAGAAAATAATGCCATACTCCTCAAATTAAATGTCCAACATTCCCTAATGCTTATCCTCTTTCTGCCCCCTCCTATTGCAGAGATTCATTCTTTTCGGAATCCGTCATCTTACTCTCGCATTCCCCTGTTATTGGATGGATGCCTCCCAACCCACCCCTCACCCCCCTCCACCCACCCTCGACCGCTTCTCCTTCTCGGATTCTTGGCTCCCCTCTTTTGTTTTTTTTTTGCCGCGTATAACCCCGTTCTTTGTCGAGATGCTGTCCTCAGCAATCTGGCCATTCAATTCTTCTTTTATAATTTCACGAGCACCTATATTTTAGTCAAGTTCTTACTTTTGCGAATCGAAACACGCGGTCCGCTTCACAATTTATATTTGCACGCAGCATTGGAAAACTTCCATTGCTGTCCGATTTTTTAGCAAATTGTTGCCCCATTGTCGATGCATTGTTGTCCCATTGTCGCTCGTCGCTTTTGTGTGGAAGAAATTTATGCTTGTGATCTTATTTTACACATTATACTGTCATCGTAGAAGTGGAAAGTGCGTTAATTTTCATACTGATATATAGATATTGTCACCAATCCGTGTTAATCCTTTCCAGCCTAATAATTTCAAAACACTCATTTTATATTTCACGATGGCACTTGTTTTTACTTTCTCCATGCGTAATATAGGGAAAAGTATTGTTTTCGTGGAAAAATCTATTGCAAGATTTCAACGGAAATAGATGTTCTGAGGTCTCCTGAACACGTTTTTACCATTTTCTTATGTTTCTGGGTGATAGGAAATTTTTGGGCGCTATAACTCAAAAACTATTATTTAGACCAACGGAATATTTATTGCTAAAGGGACGAGAGCTTATTAGTTTTGGATTAAAGTCGGTAAAACGGGAGTGGTTGTTTTCTTTTGTCGCTTATCCGTTTCTTTCAAATATTTGCTTTAATCCTTGATCAATGTAAAACCTTACTAAGATAAAGGTTGTAGGAAATTTAATTTTCTACAACTTAGGTTCGAAATAATTTTGCATAAAATGCTTTTTTTAAAGAGATATTTTTAAAACCATATCTTTTAGCTACCACCACCTCACCACCTAGAGACGACTCTGTAAACACTAATTTACGCTTAGTTACGCCTTAGAAACGTTCCTTTTATTATAATTAATTGTTGGATCTTCGTGGCTATATCAAATATCAGTAGGCTATGGTATAAGTTTGTCTGTTCTTTGTAAGGCCTTTGAATTTTTCTCGAAGTTACTTAAAATATTTATAACATTTAACCTTTTTGGAATTTTTGGAAATGTTACAGGCATGGAGAAAGTCATGTGGCGGCCACATCAGATTTTCATGTCGCATTATCGGCGTCTGAGAGATTAATGGGGTTAGAACCGACACGTTATAGTTTAATTTCGTCGCGCGCGACGAATCGCAGAAATAAAAAAAATAATAGAGAGAATAAGATAGAATGATCAGCCACTAGCATCCAACTGCTGTCAGTTATGGCTCCGCCATGCGCGAGTAGAGAGAGAATGTGTGTGTGTGTGAGAGAGAGAGAGAGAGAGGATTATCGGATATGAAAGATTAACTCGTTCGAACGACTGACTCCAGATCGGTTTTGTTTACTCCGAATGCTCGGGCGGGACATTATTAGCGAGATGGGATTTGTCAAAATTAAATGGAATGCTCTAACGCCATAAGACGGGACTAATTACACTTTTGGAAGCGGATGCACTCCTGAATTACGCTGCGCCGGTGTTTATACCGCATCCTATTGCGTTGTTGTTGATGCGTCAAGGTTCATTGCACTCAGGTAGAATCAATCCCTAATAGAAAGAGAGATGGGCTACCGATTACCGTGGAAACGGAAGTTAATGGAATGCGGGGAGGGGTAGGCGATTGGACAAAAAAATGATACCAAACCGGCGGCCGTTTTTATCGAACGCCAGGGGCAAGCAAAGACCTAGGTACTCTGTGATAATGTATGAAAGAGCAACTTCGTGAAAACATTAATCGTTAGGAAAGGTTCATTGAATGGGCGCAAAAATTGTTTATAGAATTCTCGGCATGTTTCTTTTGCAACAATGGAAAGGAAACTATGTAACTCCCGCGAATGATTTTTTTCGCTACATAACTACCTGATGATGCCAGTTGTTTAGCAAAACCGGTTTTGAAATAAAATCATTAGTGCAGTTTACTAAGTTTCCTTTTTCGTCTATACATATCATGAAAACACAATGGTGATCATCATAATGTGTAACCCCGTCTATACCATAATAACGTAATGACGCTTCTGCGTGAGATTTTGTGACGCCGCAACACCTAACTTTCAATCACATTTTAAAATTACTTAAGAATATGGCACTTGAACCAAACAACGCCTAATTGAGTGAAAATTCAGTTTCCTACTTTCAATTTTTAAATACGCGTCGAATCGGTCACACAGATTCTTTTTGAACACTAAAATTTCCTGTTTTTTAGTGCTTTTCGTCAATGCTGAAAAGCACTAATGCACGTCAATGCTGAAAAGCACGTCCGTCCGTACTCATATACCAGGGAAGAATTGGCGGAACCGATTTCAGCAAAATTTGGTACATAGAATACTCACATGAATTAATGACCGAGATGGCATATTTCGACCGGATACATTCTGCAGGGTTGCCACAATAACAAAGTTAAACTTTTCTGTAATTACGAATTTTGAAGGAAGTGGGCTAACCGATTTCAACGAAATTTTGTACGAAGGAGGCACGCAACATAAAAAAGCAAAATCAAGATTTATAATATAGAAAGCAGGGCTGCAACAATACAAGAATTAAAATAATTATTTTAACACGTATTTGTGTTGAACTTTCTGAATCAATTTTAATCAAATTTAATAGTTAAAACATACACATATAAAAACAATATTGTTATATTTAGATCGAATCAGCTAAACAGGGATGCTACAATTACAAATAAAAATCTTTCAGTGATAAAGGATTTGGAAGGAATTGGCTGAACGAATTTCAATTAAATTTTGTTTATAAATAGTTGAGTCGAATCCCTCGGATTATATTATTATGAGTTTGTCTTGACGGCACGGAATCCATGAGAATGGCGGATATATTGAAGATTATAGCCTTTTTTCTGGAACATTATCCATAAGATTGTAATTTTTAGACGGAAGCTCTCTCTCTTTCTCTTCGCCAGCGCGTCCGTTAACACCCTCCTCTCCTTTTCTCTGTTTCTCTTTTCTTCTTTGGTGGTGTAGACATGTTTAGGTGCGTTTCGTTCCCAACGTTAACGTTTATTAATAGCTTCGTTTTATCGTCCTGTCCGTACGCACGTTTGTTCTCGACTTCTACCAAATGGGTTTTCATGAAATTTGGTATCTAGGACTTATGGCCAGCGACAAAAATCTGATGTGGCCACCACATGACTTTCTCCATAACTGTAATATTTCTAAAAATTCCAAATAGGTAACATAAAAATAAATATTTTAAGCGCCTTCTAGAAAATTTTAGACTATACAAAGAACAGAAATAAACTCAAACCATAGCCTTCTGATATTGGATATAGCTACAAAGCTCCAACAGTTAAGAAAATAAAAAGGAGCGTTACTAAGACGTAACTAAGCAACAATTGTTAACAATAGTCGTCGGTAGATGGCGTGATGGTGGCAGATAAAAATATAAGATATCTCTTAAACAATGCATTATATGGAACAATGTTTCAAACAAAGGTTGTAGAAAATCAAATTTTCTACGACCTTATCTCGATACATTTTTACATTTATCAAATATTAAAGCAAATATTTCAAAATAACGGATAAGTCACAAGACCCACTTTCGGTAGATCGATTTTTACCAAAAACTTATCAGTTTTGTGACGTTCATAAAAATGTTAAATATAAAATTTCGCATTGACCTGATTAATAGTATTTAGGTTAGAGTACCCACAAAAAAGCTGTCGCATACACACTCACACACAGACATCATGGAGAAAATGGTCAAAACGTGTTCAGGAGACCTCAAAACGTGTATTTCCGTTGAAATCTAGAAATAGATTTTTTCATGAAAATACTTTCCCCTATACTACGTATGGAGAAAGTAATAAAATGGCATAAATGGTTCATATAACCCTATCAGGGGTGCCACTTTACTGAAAACAAAAAACGATCCTTTCCTAATGTCTCGTAAAATATTAGTCATATCGAAAATAATTTTCTAATAAAACCCGTGGAAGTAGCGAAATAAAATATTTCTTGCCAAATACATTTTTATCTCAGGAATAGTCGTGTTCAGTAAAATTCAATAAGAAGGTCGCAATTTCCTTTGGACGTAGAAAAATTCATGCCTGGATACTTAATTGTTTTCGTTGAAAACAATCTACGTTGAAATTGAAGTACATTAAATCTGCTATGATTACGAAAATACGTTTTGTTTTCTGACTTTTGTATCCAGCATTTTGTAAGTGAAAGGAAATACATTATCTACGACGAGGAAAAGAACGTAAGAGTAAATAGCACTTCTTAATTCAAGTGAGGCACGTTATAAACATTTTCCAATTGTTTGATTAAATTATACGGATTATAAAATAAATCGGTAAATCAAATATTTAATATTTCCCTGGCATCATTTCATGTATATATTTTTTCGTGTTTTATTCATCGTATTAAAAATAAATTTATATATGCACCAACTTACAGGAAGGCAAAGGTTTTAGCAGACAGAGGCATGATCGGGTCATGGTGTTTTGCTGTTTTACGGTGTGCGTTCGATCAAACTATGTAGTATATCGTTTTGTTTCAAATACTCCATCGCACGAAACGCGCCTATTTGTGGTACACTGTACAATTTCCTAAATTGTTATCTTTTATAAAGTTTCAAAAACTTTCCAAATGTGGAAATCTGAAAATTTTTATTGCGGTTGTGAATGTCAGTGAATTGTATTTCGCGCCAAATAAATGTAAACGGCGCAACAAAGTATTTCACTAATCATTTCACATATTTTTATAAGATGGACACTTTTCCCCAGAAACGATATTCATTTGCTAGATAGGCACTTTTTATTTTATTTTTCGACTGGATAGGGCAGGGAACTATTTTGAAACGAGAAAAAATTCTTCTTTGACCGAGAATCGAACCCGAGTCTTTCACTTGCCGGGCGGATATTCTACCACTGAACTATCTTAGCAGAATAATTTTTTTCGTTTTTGAGAGTAGATAGGGCAATTAAGCAAAATGAACTTATGAAAGTGATTATTTTTACAAATTGCTCAAGTGACGAACGGCACGTCATACACAATTACACCAACTGATTCAAATCCTCAAAATGTTCTTTTAATAATCTTTAGAGCTATTCCACCGAATTTTCCGATTAAAAAAACGCGCACTTCCTATCAGTTGGCGAATCAGCAGAGCGTAGCGTCAGCAGTTATTTAGACACGCACTCCTTCGGATTAATCTAAAACGGCTCGCTTCATCCCGCGACACCCTTTCCCTAAATCACACCCCTATTAAAAAGCCTCTTAAAAGATTCTTCCAAACAATTTTCAAGTCTCCCACGCCACCTCCTCCGAGGGTAGGAAAAGTGCTTTGAGGAATAAAAAAACACTCCTTCTTGGCATCTCTTCCTCCCCCTTCCCTTTCTACCCCTCCCCCTTCTCTTCCCCCTCCCCTCTCTGCTCCCCATTCCCTCGCCTCCTTCGTGTGCCGCGCCTCCGAAATGGAAGGAAGAAAAAAAACCAACAATAAAGCGAAGCACAAAAAGAGAGCATTTTGAGAGGGAAAAGAACACCGCGTGCGAGGAGATGTTTCCTCCACCGACAACCACCGTACTGGCGGCGCCACCATCCTATCCCCCCCCTCCATTTCCCGGCCATCCATCCATCTTTATAAAAATAAAATATGGGCGCACTTTTTTTAGATTCATCCCCCAACCTTGAATATCTCTCCAGCTACAGCCACTTAAAAAAAGAAACCAGTAGGGAAAAGGAATAATGGAGGTGTATGTACGCCCTACCACTCCACATACCTCGTCTTCCTCCCCCCTTTCCACACCTCTCCAACGTCAGAACGGTATGCTTCTTAACGCGAAGAGCTTCCATCTCCGCATTCTTTCTTCCCATTTTTAAAGGGTAGAAAGCGATCACCTCGTCGGAACCCAATTTCGGCGTCATCAGAGACCATACAAGGGATTCGATTGGCTAAAATCTTAACGCGGTTTAGAAACGCTTAGAATTCCGTGAAAAGGCGCGCGTTTTTCGCCGAAAAATCGCCACGGCGTTTCGCTTGGGCCTTCACTTATGCTCGAATCGACATTTTCCTGCCGAAAAACGTGCCTGTGGAGTGAAGTGGTGAATTCAAAATTAAAAAAAGCACAAACTTTAATCCGACAAGAGAAATATATTCTGCCCCCGATTTTTTTATTTAAATCAAAGTAAGTGAAGCATCACGTATGCAGACGCGCAGTAAAATATCATCAGAGAATTAACTACTGTTAAAGTTTATATCACTTTTAAACTAATAAACTACATCTGCAACAGCTTAACTAGCTAATACGTTAAAGTTTCTGTTTAAAACCCTTGAATATAAAAAAGCCTTTGCATTTTTTAATTTTTTATGTGAAAATGTTTTCCTGCCTCAATTAGACCACGTTTAATGTTTCTCAACATCAAATAACCCTTTTTTCCATGCATTCCTTCATTCAAGGGTTTCTCCAAAAATAGTTTATTATTCCCTTATTGCACATGCGCACATAAACCCACTTCTACACAGCATGAAGTCTTTCGTTAACACGTAAGAAATGATACTATCCAAAGTCTAAAGCTGGTCTGACAAACAGTAAAAAGAAACCTCAGAATAACTTGCCATCTTAGCCCAACCCAGATACCTATAACGTTTGTATATCTTTGTCTTAACTTTTTTTCAACGTCATCCATAAAAAGTACGATAAAATTTTCCTTATATTTACTGTTTACAAAAATATATGCGTAAAATTCGGTAAGCATGTTTTCTGTTGTTGATGTTTCAATCTTAAAGAGAGTACGCGTTTTATTTTTTGCTATTTGATCTAAACAACTTGACACTTGAAAATCGTTTTTATGGCAGCCCTAAAAAAGTTCATCCTTTTTTCTTGGAAAACACGATTTTTCAATTTGTTTTCAGTCATAAAGTGAGATCTGTGTCTTTTTTGAATCCCGCCAGCCGATCTAAAAAAATCCAGTTTTATATCCGAAATTTATAGTAATGAAACCTTATGATAAACATAATTTCAATCGAGCAGCGCTAAAAATAATTATACGCAACATGAGGATTGATGGGACGAGTTTCGTTTTAAATCCTCATCGTCAAATCCTAATTGCCCATCGGCTATGGCTTCCAACTTCTTAGTTTCGATTATGCATTTCTGAAATAGCTGCTCGCTTAAATATATTTTTCGAAGTTAATTTTCAGCATTTTATGTTCACATAAAAACCAGATATTACCAGCATACATAACACCGCGAAATTCAAGAGAGTAAACAAAAAGAAGCAGCTAAGAAATTATCCCGTACGAAACTTTTCCTAACAAAAATACTAATCTGCATGGGAATTTGTTGCTCAAGTTTAGTCTTCTGCCTGGATCTAGGGCGAACTGTAATATCATGATACCCATCCAAGAGATCCTTCTTTTGAGGAAAGAGAATGAGAGAGAAGCGGACCGAGAAAAACCCGATTTTCTCCTTTTTATCCTCTTCGCTCTATTGTTCCCCTCCTCTCTCTCTCTTAGAGAATAGAGCTTCCTTTGCAAGAAAAAGAGTGAGAGAGATTGGGAGATATGATACCGTAGTGATCGTGTGTGTGTGCGCGCGCCAAGTGCAAACGTGTCATGGGATCAGCGGCAGTGGGAACTCGAGGGAAAAATAAAATGAAAAAAAGGGAAAAGGGGAGCGGTCCAAAAGTGAAGAAATGGTCAGGAAAAGAAAAGGAAGACAGAGAAAGGAGGTTCGGGAAGCGACTGTCGTATGTCCATCAGACTGGACGACCTTTTTTTCCAGAATGTCCAGCTCATATGGGGGTATAGGGGAGGGGGTGACGAGCGGTGGAGCCATCTATGGGATGACGGCGGAAGGCACGAGATTGAAATAAAGGAAGGGTGAATTCAGAGAGAGAGAGAGAGAGAGAGAGAGAGGAGGAAGAATGAGGAACGGGAATGCGAAGAAGGGATATGGTGAGAGTGGTGAGAGGCAGAGAAAATATGGGAAGAAATAAAGGGAGAAGGGTTAGGTGGAGGGAGGAGAGCGGGAAAGGAAAGTGGAGGAGGTAAGAGAGAAGAGTAGAGGAAGGGACGGGAAACGGAAGGGGACGAGAAGGTAAGACAATGTCAGAGGGAGAGGAAAAATGGAAAGAAAGGGAGAACCTGCGAAGCTATAACGAGATCCAAAATTTCGCCCTTAAAGGGAATATTGGTCCGTGTAATAAAGCTGAAGAAATAATGATATTTTCACGATACGAGCTGCAAAAGACAATGATTTTCAATGCGCCAAAACGCAATGATTACAAAAGTCCAAATTTTTTATTTCTAACTTTTGACGTTTTAGAACATGTATAATATGTAATTTCAATGCCTTTGTAACTTGGTTCTTATCTCTAGTTATTTTTTGCCTGGTGTGTAATTTGTTCATGCTCGATCTTTATTGCGTGTTTCAGAAATTTGAAATTTCATTTTGACAAGTTTTTTTAGAAAAAGAAACGGAAAGCCATTTATGACAAAAATTCGATCGCTATGTAAGGTATATACTATTTGCGTTTCTTGGCGTAATTTGCGAATTGTAATTCTTAGAAGTTATAAAAAAAAACCTACTCAGAGCATTTGTTATAGTGATGGTTTTCCCAATTATAAGTCATGATTTCGGAGGCATAAAAATGTGACGCTTATCAGTTTAAAGTAATAATCTCATCAAATAATCAAATTTTCGTCATTTATGTACTTAACGTTGCATCTGATTTCGTTATTTTCTATACCTATAATTGGCAATTTGACTGGCGTCATGAATGCTCTATGCCAGTGGTTCCCAATCTTTTTGTAGGCGCGGCACCCTTTCAAAGGTAAACAGAATTTCGCGGCACCCCAGCCTTCAAACATGATTTTTATATATTCACAAACGAGTATTAAAATCTTTGAACATATCCATTCGTTGGTATCACACAATAATCAATTTATTAGGGATAAAATTAATGCCCTATTTACCTGTAAACACATCCAAATCGTTGGTTTATTTACAAAACTAATTTTATCGCGGCACCCCCAAAAATCAACTGCGGCGCCCCAGTGTGTCGCGGCACCCAGGTTGGGAACCACTGCTCTATGCCATTGGACATGTCAAAGAATCATGAACTCTCAAAAGCTCAGTCGTTACTCTGTAAGAGAGAATAGATAAGAGTTCGAATGAGAGAAATAATACTCCTCAAAAACAGACTCGATACAATCATTGCCATTAAATGAATGAATCGGTCGTGCTTTGAGTCAATCAATAGTTTCTTCGGAACTGCCACTATTAATAGCAAGTCATATACGATCATTAAAAACTAACCAAAGATTTATTCCAGATAAAATCAAGACTTAATATAGATGCCGTGTCGGCTTCGCTTTTATTCTTCCAAATTATGAGCGGGCAAACTCTTCTAAATGGCCGGCCTTATCGATGGTTTCGAATAATTGGCCAGGCCACATTGAAAGTTGCTTATACTTAATCTTTACGAATTAGAGTTTAAATCGGAAGTTACCTAGATATTCTGAGGTATTACATAAGCGAAATCATGGGTTAAACTCAAAATTAATAGGTTTCGTTATTCTATTATTATTTACGAATAAGAATTTAAGCGTTAAATTTTACGGATCGCTTTTTCATAATATCTTCTAGGGCCGTAGTTCTAAAGCAGGGGTATCCAACATAGGGCCCGCGGGCCAGATCCGGCCCACGAAGGGTTTCTTTGCGGCCCGCGATGCTATGCTGAAAACGGAATCTGAAAAATTTAACATTTTTATGAAAGTTTTGGTAATAAAAGATTTTAATTTTGAAATGTTAGTCATAAAAACCTTATTTGGACTCGATTTTCATTTATATTGCACCTCGATATTTAGAAAACTGCCGTTTTAAACTCTAATCCGGCCCGCCGGAAAAATTGGCGAATTCCAATGCGGCCCGCCGAAGAGTTCGCAACCGTCGATGCTGTCCGTCATGTAGAAAATATTGGACACCACTGTTCTAAAGCGATTCACATCCTAAATCTTATGCAACCAAATTCAAGCACCCTTAATCTTATGCCACCGTTCACACTCAGCTGTCGTCACTCCTGCAGAGGCATAATACCAAATTTAATAACGAAAAATTCGAAATTTTAAGTTAACATGCATTGAAACAAGAAAAATATAATTAAAACAATTTATGTATTCAAAACTATCTGATTATCTTCGGAATTAATCCGATAACAAATCTTGATAAAGTAATGAAATCGATGAATGCGCTTCTAACAGTTAAAACAAGTTAGGAAAGTTTATAATGTATAACAAATAGGCGCCTTTCGTGTGATGGAGTGTTAGAAACTAAAGGAATACTTAGAACGAACGCACGCAATAAAAAAACGAAACGCCACGACACACTTATGTCTGTCTACAAAATTGTTCTCCCAACCATAATATGGCGCATTAAGAAATGAATTTGCGTTATTTTGGTAAAATGACTAAATACTGCAAAAGGATGTATCAGAACTTATGCCGAGGAAATATTAAATTTATATTTAGCGATTTATTATATCATTAGTTTTAATCAATCAAACAATCTAAAATTATTTAAAACGTACCTCAAAGTACATAATTGTAATATTTACGTTTGCGTACTGTTCTGCGTCCTAGATAATCCATTTTTTTCCGCTTACGAAATACTGCCTCACACGCGTTAGGAAACTAAACGTATTTTCATAATCATAGGATATCTTATTTACTTTACTACGAAGAATGTTTTCGTTGACAATAAAGCATATATGCATGAAATTTTTGAAGTTCAATGACGAATTTCTCATTGGATTTTCTTGAAAACGGCTACTCCTACGATAAAAATGTATTTAGCAAAAAATATTTTATTTGAAAAAAATAGCTCTAAATAAATTTGATATAATGGGTTATTTTGATTTTAATCGTAAATTGTTTCAGTAGCAGTTATGATATGCAAGAATCGTTTTTGTGGCTAGGACAATGTTAACATTTGTTTTTAACTGCAAATTTTATCTCAAAAAAACCCTGAGTTTTCGATGCGGCGATTACAATTTTCCCTTTTCCAATTTGATATATTTTCTATGCGCAAAGCTTTACTCCATCTTTCATATTTCCTGGCTCCTCTTTTGCCCATTCTTTCAGAAGTTATTCAGCTCCAACGCTCTTAGTCTCATCCCTAATGACAAAAGACATGCATTTTAATTTTTTTTCTTCCTTTGAATGTTACCATTTTTGAAGTTATGGGATCGAGTTTAAACTCTCTCTCTCTCATTATTCTTGCCTCTCTTCCCCTCCTCTATCCTCCTCCACCTCCACTATCCTCCTCCACCTCCACTACCGTTTCTCTCTCTCTTCTCCCTTACCCTTTCCCTCTCACCACCTTTCTTTTCTCTCTCCTCTTCCTCCTTTTCCCTCTCCATCCATCTCTTTCATCTCTTTCCCTTCTCTCTCTCTCTTTCTCTCTTTCTCTTTCTCTCTCTCTCTCTCTCCTTCACCTCCTCTACCATCTTCCCCCTCTCTGTTCTTCTCCCCTATCTTTCTTCTCTTTTCGCCTTCCTCTCATCTTTTCCTTCCTTCCATTTCCCCTCACTCTCCTTCCATCTCTTCCCTCTGTCTCTTCTCCTATTCAGGTCTCCTTATAATTTACTCGGGGAACCATTGCAATCCTACCCATTTGGAAAACAGCTACTCCGCGTGTTTAATGCGCCACCTGTGCTCCCGTCATTTCCCCACCCTTGTTTTTATCATCCCTCCTCCCTCCCTAACTCCCATTTGACTCGCACTCAACCCATTGTCTCCATTCGCCATGTTTAAAACTACCATTACTCTGCTGCAAGGATTCTGTGTTTCTCTTTCCGTTTCCGGATTTATGCACGCTTTCGAGGCGTCCAATTATGTACCTTTGAAACAGTTTCCCTTTGTTTTGTCCTAATCGAAGGATTTAGCAGTCGAAATTTATATAAAATATCCGATATCATACGAAATATCGCATTTTTATCTCCATTTGATTGAAAATCTCCGTCACTCATCGGCGGATATTTTTTACACAGGCTTTTGGTATTAGGCACTATTAATTAGTTAAAAAATTCTTTTTGTTCAAGTTAGATCAATTACTTGTGAAGTGTTTTTCTACACACTTATTTCAGTTGGTTTAACTGTTTTATATATCCGTTTCTATTTGAAAAATCGCGGTTTAAACGCCCACATACATACATTTAAATTTGCATATAGACACACACACATTGACTCATATACACAAAGACTCATTTTATAGGTAGAAGCTATGCATGCAAACTTTTCCAACGTTCTTCGTATTCGCGTTTTCGTACTTTAAGTAACTGCAAATCATTTCTATGCTAGATTACCGACGCGTGTTTATGGTCGCGGAGGAAAATGCTAATTTTTTTTGCGAAAACTTTTATCAATTGACGCGACGCTAACGCAGTTCAATATCTCTCTTCGCGGGGGCCGCGCGTGTGCATCGGTCGTTTCGGCAAAAGCGCATCTTTTCCTCTTCCCTTATTTCTTTGCGGACCTTTTTTTTGGCCATCCATTCCCGGCGCCCATAAAGCTATCCTCGCCGCATAAATCGCTTGCGTAGCTTCACCTCTATCGTTCCGATACCGAGCCACAAGTGAACTCGCGTCCGATTTGAAATCCCATTATCCCCCCCTCTATCTCCTCTTATCTCTTTGTCTTCCTTTCTCTCTCTCCCTCGATCTTCCATTCTGTAGCATTTTCATCCGGTCCCAAGAGGGCAGACGCGCACGGAAAAGTTTGTCTGCCAAAAGTTTCAACGGAATCCTAGAGCTAAGCTCATGCACAGATATAAATCTACGGAAATCTTTTCAAAAGTGATTTATTTTTCTAGAGCGACGTCTTAAAAGGTTAACCGACTGGGCCTAACGTAATGCAACTGAAAGTTAGAAGGCATATATTTCGCAAAATTTTTCCGCTCAATTTCTTGTCATGACGAACAATGCAGGAAACGTAATAGTAAGTAAGTTCTATCTGGTTTGAAAATTTTCGCGTTGAATATCATAGCAGCGATCGAAAGTATACGAGCAGAGAAGTGAATGAGATGCCGATGCTTGTCAGAAGTTAGTCTGATAAGCTTTAATTTTGTATAAACTCACATATTTAGTTTATATATCTTTAATTTAGTGTTGATGCAAATAATAGATCTTAAAAATTGACGTCATAAATTATATTTATTAATTAAGCCCTAAATCGGCATTCTTATTTTCATGAGCTGGGAATATATGAAAAAATAATAGATGCTCGTGTGGAACAGTTTAAATATATATTTTCGTTGTTTTTGAGATAAAGTATTATATATATAATTTCTGAGGTAAAACGAACACTTTTTGGGCTTCAGAACGTATTTAAGTGATCCCATATCTTAAGTAAACTTTGAAATTTTATATAACGTGAGCGCTATCCGCGCGTTTACATTCCAACTTATGAAAAGATAACAGCACCCGTAAATTATGATCGCTCTTTTATGAACGTTTTGCTTTCCGCTTGTAAATATCTAGAAGCACCGAAGCAAGTACATAACTTTTTCGCGCGGAATGATTTGTAGTGATACAAAAAGAATGAAGGGTTAGACTTCTTGCATAGAAAATATTTTTTGACACTTTCCCACAATTTCCTTGTTGTCGGTCAATCATTTTTATCAATTCTATATTCTAAGCAGAAGGACATCCCAGAGAGAGGGCATCCAATTCCCTTTCTGCCAAATAATATAATCGCAACGCAGTTTTATCGAGGAGAAAGAAATTAAGTGTTTTTTTTGGGAATTTTCCGCGTATGATAAATGCTGATAAATATTTCATCGCCAGACGAAATATGATGCGTCTAGACTCCTCTCTTTCTCCCTCTTGAGTGTGTTGCTTGCGGAGAGTTCTTCTTCTTACTTAAGGATGACTTATTTTTTTTGCGGGAAAGGTTTTTATCCGCAGCCCCTTAAGTGTGGAGAATGGAGCATTTTTCACTCGAAATTTGATACACTCGTATCGAGAGAGAGAGGGAGAGAAAGAGCGGGAGAGAGGAGAGGAGAGGGAGAGATGGTGGGGAAGTCTATATAAGAGGGAGAGGAAAAGGCGACGGGAAAGGTTTCCCTCCGCTGATACTCCATCGACGGGTTGAATGCATTTTTTGTCAGCTCCTACATTTCGGTGCCTCCTCTCTCCTACTCCTTTTTCTCTCTCCCTATCTCCTTCCCCTCTCAGCCCATCTCTCTCTCTCTCTCCTCTCAGCACACCCCACTCTCCTCCCAGCCCATCTCCCTCTCCTCTCAGCACACCTCCCTCTCCTCTCTCCCTACCTCCCTCCCATTCCTCTCCCTCCCATTCCTCTCCCTCCCATTCCTCTCCCCCCTCCCATTCCTCTCCCCCCTCCCATTCCTCTCCTTCCCTCCCAACCCTCTCCCTCCCTCCCATTCCACTCCCTCCCATTTCTCTCCCTCTTTCCCATTCCTCTCCCTCCCTCCCATTCCTCTCCCCCCTCCCATTCCTCTCCCCCTCCCATTCCTCTCCCCCTCCCATTCCTCTCCCCCCTCCCATTCCTCTCCCCCTCTCCCATTCCTCTCCCCCCTCCCATTCCTCTCCCCCCTCCCATTCCTCTCCCCCCTCCCAACCCTCTCCCTCCCTCCCATTCCACTCCCTCCCCATTCCTCTCCCTCCCTCCCATTCCTCTCCCTCTCTTCCATTCCTCTCCCTCCCTCCCATTCCTCTCCCTCCCTCCCATTCCTCGCCCTCCCTCCCATTCCTCGCCCTCCCTCCCATTCCTCGCCCTCCCTCACATTCCTCTCCCTCCCTCTCACTTCTCCCTCCATCTCCCTCCCTCAAGTACTCCGGTCCACACCCCTCTATCTTCCCATTGGCGAACATCCTTCTCTCCTTTCTGCCTTTTTTATAAAAATTCCTTTTCAGTCCAAATGCGTACATTTCCTCATCTAAACCCTTCCATCCAAACTCACTCAGCTCCTCACTCTCTCGAAAAAACCTCGCCCCTTTCCCCGCCAATATCCGCCGATATCTCTCCTTAAGCCCTCTCTCTCTTTTACTCCTTCATCTCTCTTCATCTTCCTCACTTTTTCTCCCCACTTCCACTATTCTATTCATCTTGCATCATTCTCTGTAAACTTTCTTCATTAGTTCCTTCTTCATGGGCCATTTCCGTATTTCTCTCTTTCTTATTTAGCTCATTTCTCTTAATCTCGTTACCTTTTTCTAGCTCAAACAGCTGTCGTTAGCATTTAAGAATTTTCCTCCATTGCCAACCATTTTTCTCCTTTATCTTCTATTATCTTCCATCCCCCTCCAATGGTTTTTTCTTTACCCCTTTTCTAACAACTTTCATAAACAACATTTCTGTTCTTCTCTTTTTGTTTATACTCCATTCCTGTCTCTTATCCCTCTATATTTCAGCTCTATTTCCGTCTCCCCTTCCTCATTCCTCCAAGCTCTCCTTATTTCTCGACCTCCACATTTCTCTTCTTTCCATTTCTTCGTCCCATCTCTCTCCCTCCCTCCTTCCTCCCGCTCCCCTAACCCGCCCCTTAATCTTCGTATACAATCCATTCCCTCCTCCTTCTCCTAAACTCTTCTCCCCTCTCAATGCTACCTCGCTCCGCTTTTAAGAAAGGGGAACGGAACGAAAAATGGGAGGCATCTACGGTTCGATACATGGAATAGAATGAGTTCTGTTGTGCGAGTTGGGGTGCGAGGAGGCCGGTGGGAGAAGTGGCTTGGAGGGTGGGGTAGGGGGAGTTATGGAGGGTATGCCATTGGAGCACACACACGCCGAGACATTCGCGAAGCCGCTTTGAATGATGGCTAGAAAGCCCACTCGTCGGGGACGGGGATCCTCCGATGAAATTCCTATTCCGGAAATGGATGATGTATATATACGTGTTCCATCCATTGCATGCCTCTTTTCCCTCTCTCTCTCTCTCGAACCTTGCGCTAAATAGACGAGAATGGATGGTTCGGGAAGGAAGGAGTTGTATTTATGATATTTGGGTAAGTGGGCGGAACGGAAGAATTCCGGCGGCGAATATCCTTTCGGCTCGTTTTTTGCCGCGTTCCCGAAGAAAATTATTTGGCTAGCTATTTTATTCGATCGATGTTTACAATCCTAAGGGATGTTTATTTTTTTACTTGGGATAACTCACAATTTCACGATTGGGAAATAATTTCAGATGCACAGGCGATACTTTGTTGCTGGGGCACTCGACGCTGTGCGATGTTTTTTTTTTCAAATAAATTGCGATTCACGCATCGGAAACCAACTCTCGATCTATTCCGTCGCACGGAAAAGTATTTTTATTTTTAACTCGAGCCTCTGCGCCGCGATATTTTAGAAATATGTTAGGGAGCTAACGAAGTTACAAAAAGGTACTGATCTTGTGGATTAATCCTGTACTTAATCTATCATTGTGTACGTAATATTCGATTTTAAACTTCACACTAAAGAAGTGCCTTTTTACAGCAGTGAAGTATTTCTTTGGAGCTATTCTGTTTACCTAGAATTCCGTTCTTTGCCTCTGTATCTTCTAAAATTTATTTGCTGCCGTTGACTGAATGAAATTATCATCTCTTAAATATGCTACGTTGAGCGATGGATGTCCTTCTTTCTGAAATATTTAATAAACACTTTTTTACAATTTGATAAAAATTAGTCAACCTGCTGTATCAAAAATGCACCAGTAATGATCCCTGTCTCGTGGATAAGTAGGATAAAAATAAACAGGTTACAATTGAAATTATTTTCATATTTTTTTCGCATTTAAATTTTCAGTTTTGAAATGAAAGTACTCCATCCCATAAAAATTTCAAAAATTGCGAATAAAAAGAAATCAATATGGGATACCTCTCTAATTCTATTAAGAAATATACTTTGATTTTGGAGACATCTTGAGTAAAGGGTAGAGTTTGAGGTCAGAAAAATATGCTAAGAATTAAGGAGAACAATAAATTGCCGTTCTTATTGTTCCTGATGGTAACTGTTTACAGTTTCTGAATGCGTACGCAAATAACTATCTAGAAGAGAAGATATGAATATCGCTACTACAAAAACTCTAAAGAGAGACTCCTTCCAGTAAGAATTTTTCCAGCCCACACTATGTTTTGCTATTTTTATTCGCGCAGTTTGTACTTCGCTTTCAGGTAGTTTCCTTCCCGTATATTCACATATTAAAACAAATTTTTCGCTTGTTCTATGTTCTACGCGTTTTATGTTTCCAACTGTTTCGCCCATCCTCCATAAATTCTCCCCTCGGCCGCCACTTCGCATAAATCGGGTGCACTGTGTAACTACATGAGTGCCTTCGTCCCTAGAATCTAACCCTTTCCTCCCGAAAAGGTCACCAATTCACCCTTTCCATACCTTCGCTGAGATAACTCAAACATCCGCCGGTACTAGTGTGTTAATAGGTTTTTATTAAAAAAAATGGATGAAAAACTTACCCGGCCTTATATTGGAATGAAGCGATTATACTGCGGCGGGAATTTAGTTCCCAACTCAAGAGATTCGGCCAAAAACGAAATCGGGGTGTCCGAAAATGTGGCGAGAAAATAACGATGACTTCAATCGGATTTTTTGTTCTACTGTCCACTCTTCGTTGTCGTTATTATGCGTTCTTTGCACGAAGTGAACGCATATATGGGAAGTCGTTTCCGTCCGTCCGTCCGCATGTTAAAACTCGGAAACAGCTGGACGTATTATGATGAAATTTGGTATTGGGGAGTTTTGCTAAAATTTATCGACTGATTTCAATTTTAGTCAAAATCAGACAACAATGATGACCACTTTACACGAAGACCTACAATGTTCCTTTGTTTCAACTCGGGAACCGCGGGACGTATTTTGATGAAATTTGGTATCGGGGAGTTATGCTAAAATTAATTGACCGATTCTAATTTTGATTTAAATCGGACAACAATTACGACCACTTTACATGGCATACATGTAGTTAACAATGTTCCTTTGACCTATTTTAATCAAATTTCGTTTTGGGAAGTTTGACTAAAATTGGTCGACCGATTCCAATTTTGGTTACAATCGGATAACAATTACTACCGCTTTACATGAAGACCTACATTTAGTTTACAATGTTGCTTTGTTTCAACTCGGGAAATTGATGAAATTTGGTATTGAGGAGTTTTGCTAAAATCGGGCGACCGATTTCAAATTTGGTTGAAATCGGACAACAATGACGACCACTTCACATGAAGACCTATATGTAGTTTACAATGTTCATTTGTTTCAACTCGGGAACCGCTAGACATATTGTGACGTACTTTGTTATTGGGGAGTTTTGTTAAATTAATTGACCGATTCCAATTTTGGTTAAAATCGGACAATAATTACTACTGCTTCATATGAAGATCTAAATGTATTTTACAACGTACCTCGCTTGCTTCTCGTTAAATTCTCATCTGAGCGAAAAATATTCAGAACATTGTGAAATCTCAAAGAACGCATTTGGAAACTCGGTGTACTCTGACATGGAGTACACCTTTCCAATCAATGTTTTTTGCAAATACAGTGCAACCTCTATAGTCCGAACTAATTAATGCAATGGCATGTTCGGATTACTGGATTCTAAGTAAATGACTACGTTTTTAAGAAAAAATATTTATTATAATGTATAGTAGGTACATTTCCTCAGTAAAAACTGAAAATTTATATATACATACATGATTACATCTTGTTTATATAGTCATCCATATTTTTCTGTTTTATTCCTTTCACTAGGTTCTTATGTGCCTGCTCACGCAGCTGACGATGTAGTAGTAGTATATCAGTAGTGTATCAATATTGATGTAAAATAACGAGGAAAAAATCTATTATGTATTAAATTTCTGTAAATAAAACACCAATTAATGTACTTACAGTTCACTAAAATTACTGCGAGAGATCCGCGTTGATGGACGGAAAAATTGTACTCTACACTGGGCTGCGGCAGTAGGAATGAGCGATATCGACACGGCCGGCGGTGCCGATATATCGCTCGTTCCTTTTAAAACAATGTTTCAAAGAATCATGTATTTACCCGCTATAGGTGTTAGTAGTGGACATCTGTGCCCGACTTTGTTACAAAATAAAAGCTTCAAATTTCACTTTCCGAGGCTCGCTTCGCTTAACCGACTCTTTACACCTGATGTTGAGAAACAGTTCGGATTACTGGGAGTTCGGATTACCGTGGGATCGAATTATAGAGGATTATGACATCATCGATTCATATTTAGTTATTTCGCTGTTCGTTACCGAATTAATTTGTTTTATTTTTCCCCTCTAAATAATTTTTGTTCTTCGATGGTGAGATATTTATGAATTCTGTGAGGAGATAATATACAGTCGAGCTTCTATTATTTGATGCTTAATTGAAGCGACCGAAATTTATAGTTTTAGAGCTCCAACTTGATTAAGTGATCAAAGAAGCTTCAGATGTTAGGATAAGACTGTTTGTTCTCATTGAATAAGAAATTAAAATCGCGTGAAATGTTTGCTTTGGACGGGATTTTATTCTTCGGTAGATTTATTTTAAATTTGGAGTATTTCATGAAGGTCGTTGATATTTGATATGCGTTAAATAATCTAACTTCTTGCTGTGGCACGTTTTGTTTTCTGCGTCAAGAGTCTTAAGTGTTTAGATCGATTTATTCTTAAAGTATGTGCAGAACCTCACTTTTCCAGTAGGTAATAGAGACACACAGAAATACATTCTTATCCGCTGTATCGATTACAAAAGCTATGTATCCATAAACGAATTGTATAAATTATAAGACATTTTTCTCTTGCATATTTGCGTCTACTGTGATAAGTTTGTTTTCATTAAAATATAATGAGGTCATGACCCAGTAGATATACTAAAGGCTGTTTGTCGAATAAACTGCAAAAAATGTAGCCACTGAACTCTTAACTATAGTTTTCATTTATATTTTGGTCCATTCAGCTTATATGTTTTCCTATAGATGAACTCCACTGAAAAAGCATTTCCTCAAAACATTGCCTTTCATAAGTCATATCCTTATAATTTGCTTGCATGTTTGATGCGTTGAACAAATTACGTTGATGATATTAGTTTATTTGATAAAATAAAATTATGTATTAAGCAGCTTTATGCTTTCCTTATCAGAGACTATAGTGTGCACCGTCTTTTGTAAAGCTATAAAAGGGCTAGTTATGCAGCTAATCAGACGCTGCATAGAAGAGGGATTATAAATGGGGAAAACTCAACCGGTCCTAATTACGTTTCTGAGGGACTCACCGGACGAAACTTGTTCTTTCTTCTCCCCAAACCTCAAATTGGCAATCTATTTATTAAATTACGGCATCAGAGTTGATTCTTTTCTGAATATTTTCTTACCTCTAAAGTTTCCCATGTGAGGGTTTTCCTTTTATCTGAAAACATTCTATGCAGCCATAGGAGAAGAACACTCTTTATTTTTCTGAGAGAGTAATAGTTCATTATAGTGATTGATAACCGTGGATCTTGCCATTATTAGAACAATTGACTCCAAAATAATATATCTTGCATTTTATTTAATTATATTTGTGATATTGCCTGCCAATCCGAAGTTCGCGGGTTCGAATCCCGCCTAGGTGGGTTATTCTCCACCTAGGGCATGGATGCATGTGTTCGTCTATTGTTATTGTTAACATATTCCACTGTAAAATGGCTACAAAAGCTGTATGTGGAATTATTGAATAAATAAATACGTTCATTTCGCAGCAAAGGGACAACGGCAATATTTTAATGAATCGACTTCAAGGAAAGTCGACAATCTAATAAAAATCAACGAGAACGCTGCAATGCATTATGGGATCGAGCAGTAACGAGCAAGTTCATTTCCAACAGAGCGCACGGTCCCTTACGATCGGAACATACGCCATCTACAGTAGCCGATCGCGCTCGAAGTAAATTTTATGTTACCAGAAAGCATTTTGAATTTATATCCGAGCGAATCCGGAGTACTAGCGCGGCCAACTACAACGCACTAAAATGGAATTTGTTACCGGAGAAGATGTCGTCGAGTGCAGTTTATCCGGGTTGGGAGATTTCTCGGAAATCGATCGGCGATTGTTTTTTTTTGTGCGGCCACTGGCGAAATTAAGCGAGGGCATCGTATCGTTAAAATCGACCGCGTTTAATATTCCCCTGTTTCGTTTGTGTCCAAACTTGAAATATTTTGCCCCGGGAATCAATTAAATCTGAGGAGGCAATTTACCTTTCGTAATTAAGCAGCGGTAATTGGGAAAAAGTCGAAATCAGAAACTTGGGTTAGATAGAAAGTTAGCCAGGAAGATGACAGCTCGGCAAAATTATAGAAGATAAAATAGAATGAAAAAATCTCAGGATGGCCGCCCTAAACAACGTCGTGGGTGATAGTTGCGAATTTTGTTTCATGATTACGTACCTGCTTTTCATTTTTCTTACTTCAAGTGGGAGAAGATTAAATTTCATCGGGTTTTTAAGTGAGTTATCCCATAAAGCGATCGTCCATGTTACTTTGATTTTGCTATACTACAACTATATTAAGTTTGTAGCGTACTTGCGTGCGTGTGTCGCATCGGTATGGAAGTATGATATCCCGAATGGGTAAAATTTTGAAACTTGGTACGCAGGTATAAACGTAAAAGCATTAGAAATAAACGGCGCATTATACATTGCACAAACTTTCTCATATACGTTTGAACTCACTACACGTTTTGCCCCGGAATTAACTCTGTACGCTTGGAAATACACTGCCAATTATGTTAATAATGTGTAGCAACAGAACCAAAGTGACACACCATCAACCTCTCACGTCTAATACCTCTCACTAATAAGCGCGTGGCGTTAACAGAGAACTACGGAATTTTAGACTAGGGAATCTCCGGATTCCCTCTCCCCTCTGACGCGTGCGCTGAGCGTCTTGTACAGAAATAATGCCACTGCGATATATAGTAACATTTTTGGAACATATAGGCTTAGTTAGTATTATTTGTGATATCAGGCTTTAGCGTTTGGATCGATTTTAAACGATATCCTTAGAGCCATTCTTGAGTAAGTCGAATTTTGTTTCGAAATATCCAAGAATAAAGTACTCTTAATTGTTGCGCAATAACGTTTATCTCATCAGAATGTCCTTTATGAATGATACTAGGGAGATGCCCGTTGAAATTCAACGGGAATGTTTTTGTGAAACTAAAAAATGAAGAAATAAATATATCCTGACTTTCTTTGGATGGCAAGAAAACAAACTTTCGTTCTTTTAGGCGTTCGTTGTTTCAAGTCTTGAACTTTTACGATAATTCTAAGTACCTAATTTTAATATGCGAATGATTAGTTTCTACATTCAAATGTATTCCTTCTCGCAAATAACGTAATGAATGTTGTTTACATTTGTTGCTATGAAAAGAATTTCTCTCTCCTCTCTCTCGTACTAATTGTAAGAGCATTCAAAGTACGCTTTCACCCATAAGGATTGAAATAACAATAAGATTTCGAGGTTTAACAATGTAATGGGTTGGCATCGCAACATCCCGTTAAATGGCAAGATTTTCCCAAAATATGTGAATTAATCGTTTAACTTGAGGAATTTCGATCTGTAGGAGGGAAAAGATGAACAGAATAAGAAACATCATAGTTTTTTCTTTAAAATGGGCTAGATCCGAAGATCATAGGTTAATTCTTTTTAATTTAGATTTCAGAAATATAAAAGCCTGCAAGTAAAAAAGTCAATTTTGACCTGTTATCGTATGGGAAATGGAAAGGCCTACCATGGAATCGAACCTAGGACTTTTTTCTAGATCACTTTTCCTAATCATCTTACAATATGTGAATCGATCATTCCTGCGAAATATAAAAAATGAATCCTGTTCCATTATCGAGTTACTCGCATTTTTATAGCGTGACCGAGGGAGCCACAAAGGGACAAAGTAGCATTTTTACCAAATTTTATATTAACTTCGATTTACACACGCGCGCACACACACACACACACACACACACACACACATACACGGAGGCGTGACGTCATAAGGCTTAGGTAAGGTAGCTTAGCGTCCATTGTAATGTCACTGGACGGCATATAGAGATTTCAAGAGATATATGGCTTATGTGGTATTATTTGTGAGATCAGGATCTACAATTGGATTGATTTTAATTAAATTCTCTTCTGCCATTTTTGAGTAAATCAAATTTTTCCAAATATCGCCAAGAATAAACTACCCTTTATTTTTGTGCAATATAATTTTAATGAAAAAAAGGTCTGCAAAAGATGATATATTGCACAAATTCGAGACATCATTCGATTTTATGTACACGTTTGGGCCCTAGATCGGCGAAAACCACTTTTTTGGACTCGGGGACACCTAAAAGGTTTATTTCCATCAGAATCTCGAAGTCGAATTTTTTCACGATAACAATGCTTTCTCAATATACTACGTATATGAGAAAGCAAAAAATCTAAAAGCCTTTAAATGTCGGGTCTTCCACGAAGTAATTAATTTTCCACAATATATACTTTTATGTAAGAAATCCATTGCGTCGCAATTTATATCCAAATCATTTGTTTACTAAATTAGTTAGAATTAAGGTAGGTACAGACTTGGACAGCTGTACTAACAAAAATAAAACGAAGTATATTATGTCTAGTAGTTCCGTATAAAAAAATCACCTTTAATTTTGGAAATATTTCTTTTACCATTCATATAGTTGCTAAAATATCTTTTTAATACATCTCATATTCTTTGATTATGCTTACGAAGACGTTTCAATATTTTATACCTTGCAGAAAAACGATGAACGTGCTTATCTCAGTCTGCGTATATGCGCAGACTCATCTGCGTACCTCTATTATTAAAGTTACCAATAAAAAATATCAGAATTTATAATAAACGTAACATTTAAAAATTTTATCGCAGCTTTATAAATGTTTTTGAAGCGTCTGATAATATAACGAGATATGCAATAATTTGACAACGTCACAAAAGGGCTTAGGTTTTTCTAAAGAACTTCAATTTCCAATTAACCCCTTTGCGTTGCAAAAACATTCGAGAAAATTTAAAAAAATCATAACTTTATAAGTTTTCTCTCGATTTTTCTGATTTTTTTTGTGGATTTACGAAAAATATTAAATTTGTAAATATCCATTTTTCGTATCATATTTTACAAACAAACATTGTTGCAGTAGAAGAGAATGTACACTAATCGCTAATTTTCCGACCCGCGTTCGCGCTTTATATATAACCTTCAGCGCCGGGAAATCTATGAAAGATATTGATGTACAATCTTAATAAAAGAATAACTTAAATTAGTAACTATTTTATTCTACTAATCTACCCATCTAAACCAATTAGGTAAAAATTGTTACGTATCTCAACTTTTTAATGTCTTGACTGGAAATTTTTAAGTAAATGTAGTATTACTGATTTATTAGAAGACCATTTATTTATAATATAAACGTTTTAGTTATATAGTCATTATTCCTGGTCATTACAAAAGTCACATAGAAGAAATGATTAGATTTCGTTCATTGGAAAGGGAGATATGACGATGTATACATCAGAAATGAATTTAGATGCAATAAACGGAAAACTTTCAAAAGGTAAACTAGCTTATGAGTCCTTTCCAAATATTTTTAGAAAATGTACACATGCGTAATTGGATTCAGCAAGAAATGCCTTATAATTTAGTAAACACTTCTAGTAAAATAATGTGTAAATATATGGAAGAGCTTCGCTGTTCGTGATTTTATGAAGATGTGTCCTCTTCTTGCTCACTCGCTTCATCGCACTAGATAGCACAACAGAGAAAGCCCTTATCTGAAGAGGAAAACAAACCCTACATCTTCTTTCAGATGACAAAAAAAATGAACCCAATTTTGAGAGTTCCCTTTCCTCAGGTATTTATGTGTCAACTTTAGAAACAAAAAGTCCGTAGGTCAGTGGTGAAAACTAAAATTCTATCACAAAACTAAACGTATATTATATGTAAACAAATACAAATAGATATACACAATTTCTCGCAATTCCTCTCTGAAAAGAACAAAGGCTCCTTCTCAACTAACTTGCTTTGGGGATGCAAAAAACCTTAGTAATCCGAACCACCTCGAAGAGGACGAAATAACAGATATTGGTTGGCGTTGACGCTCTCCTATGCAGCGTGGAACGAAGGATCGCGCGGTCATGAAAGCGAATGTTTACCGAAATGATTTTACTCAACCCAATTCCATTCTCCATGAATTGCATCGTAAACATTTCTAATAAGACGTTTTCCTTTCTTTTTTTACATGCCGACGAAGACCTTTGTCGCATAACATAAGCCAAATGGCTCCACCGGGAAAAAAAAGATAAAAACCGTGCTCTCCTTTGAAAAGATACACAATTGCTACATTGCATTTCAAACACCAAGGAAAGGTTCCTCGCCGCATTAAAAATCAATTTTTATACGGAAAAACACCGTCATATCGTAGCCAAATTGAAAATACCATCGCAAAATTCAACGTTGATTATATATTTTAAAAAACAGGAAAAATACAGGACAAGCATAGATAGGAAGTACAAAGATTCTTCTTTCAAAATATATAAAGGTTATGTAGATTTAAAGAAGTCTCGAGTGTCAAAAGATAAAAGAAATTATGGCTAACGCAGGACGCAATAGTACGTCTGACGGCCGATTGGACAGTTTTTGCAGGACGTAATAGTACGTCTGACGGCGTTTACGGGTTAAAGACATAATGAAATGCTTAATATTCGAGCTTCCGTCATTTCACTACTGCATCAGAGCGATGAGGATGTGAACGATGGAGACGGCAGGTGAAGAAATGCAAGGAAAGGCAGTCTAAAAAGACGAAAGGAGACAAAGAAATGGAGAGAGACTGCACTTTTGAGGGTCGATGGCTTGGCTCGTCTCTCCAACCGTTCCCGGATAGGAGTTTAATTTTTTTGCAGATAAAGGCTCTTTCTGGGAGGGAACTTCGCCACGGGGATTGCATTCTTCGGCTGCAAAGGGAAAAAACAGAGGAAGAACGGAAAGAGAGAGCGAGGGAAAAACAGGGGTGTCACGGAAGAGCCAAAATGAAGGAAGGGCGAAGGAGGTGAAGGAGAAGAGGGAGAGAAGGGAAAAGAGAGAGAGGAAGGGGTGGAGCTGTGAGAAAGGAAGATGAGAAAGGAGAGAGGGTGGATTAGGGATGGAAGGGTGAAGATGTGCGTAATGAAAGGGTCGAAGAGAGGGGTGGGAAAGGTTGTCGCAGTGGAGGAGGAGAGGGGGAGTGGAGGAGAGGGAGGAAAGAGGTAGAGGAGAAAAGGGCGGAATTGGAGGGGATAGTTAGATAGATAGGTAGATAGACGTCTTTATCTGGGCGAGATTGAGACTTGAGATTGTCTTGTTTCATTTAACCCATTGTCATTTACAAACAAGGAGAATGAAACGGAAAAAAATACATAAAATAAAAAAATGTTACGTAAATGCAATGCTATGTTAGCATTGCCGGAAATAAAGAGAGATGGATAATTGGTTGTGGAAAAAACTAAGGATAACAAGTTACTTTACTCTAGGATTGAAGGGAAAAGGAATAGGAAGGAAAGGGAGACGAAGGAGGAAGATAAGAGGGAAGGCGGAGAGGGGACGTAGTAGAAGGAGAGTAGGGAGCGAAGTAGGAGAGGGAGTGGAAGAAGAGATGAAGAGCAACGGAGGAGAAAGGAAAAGAGTTGCTTTGTGGGTGAAAAAAACGGGTGGCAATGATGAAGAAAGAAAAATCGAGGAAGGGGCAAAAAGTGATCGAAAGGAATTACTAGGAGGTGGAAAGGAGAGTGGGAAGAAGGAGAATGGGAAGGTCGAAGATAAATAATGGAAGAGGTGGAGAAATTAGGAAGGGCGATAAAAACTTCCTGAGCGGGTTGACATAGGTGGACATTGAAGAGGAAGCCAAGTGAGACGACGATACTGGCGACTGAAAATGTATCACACTTGATCTGAAAACTCGTCGAATGACTAGTATGTAAATGTATTTCAATCCATTCAAAATATCATCTTCGAAATGAGTTTTTAAATTCAAGCATTGCGCGATTCTCCTCTTTCTGGAAGCACTCTAAAAATCATGGATGATTATAGCCAAACTCTCGGAAAATTCAAATTTAATTCTCAATCGTGAGTTACTCTGTGAAAAGTACTATTCATTAGCTTATAATCCGTGGAAGGAAATTATTTATTCAGGTACTTTTTTAATATTGGTTACATCACATGTTTCAGCGCGCTAAATCTTTTTAGTCGCTTATTAAAAAGCCTATGAGTTAGGAGGATCGAATGCAATCTATGAGCATCATAAACCATGCTCAAAGATGAAAAGATTCTTTGTGGTTATCTATGCATAATAAAGTTGTATTGATGTGTCCTTATTAACGATACGCGTTTGATGGCATGAAAGCTTCATCAAAAAGATGATCTATTCCGGCGAAAAATCTGTTCTTATTTAACTCATATACAGCTTAAAACATTTTAAAATAGCTGTTTTGCCCACCATTTTTTATCATTAGAATATATTTATATGGAGCTAGATTTCTTAGAATTAGAATTTAAAATTAGATGATTCATCATAAAGTACTGAACAAAGCATTTTGGCATACATAATTTTATATAAGCATGTTTAAAGAGAAAAAATTGTATTTGGCTCATGCATGTCGAAAATTTTCAGCGTGTATTTTGAAAAGAAAACTCACGATTCATGTTTTTAGTATTTTTATAAGAAGATTCGAACCATTTTATTTGCGCGCAAGCCAGTTTTTCAATGTATCTACCTTTGAAGTTGAGTTGCTAATTTTTCTTCTATTTATGAAAGCCATGCATTGATTTCTCAGATCCTTCAAAGATAAAATTTATTTGAAAATAAAAGCGAACATCAATCAGTTTATGGACGTGGAAGAGTAATAAATATCATGAATAGCTAGACTTACACGAGTGTTTGCTAGTCCACTGTGTATGATATACATCTCAGCTTTAAGCTTTTCGCTCATTATAATTTTGCAATTGAGAAAACAATGCATATTATATAAGTAAAATACAGTCTTTAACCGTATCAGTTGTTTTTTATCGTATGATTTTAAAAAACGAATCGCAGAAATTCGCACTTAAACAGAGGATGATCAAAATAAGTCATATGTAAACTTAATGTAAAGAATTTATGCGCAATGTTTTGCAGATACGTTAAATAAATTCTTCGGGTAGTTTTATTTTAAGATACAAAGCATTAAATTTATATTTTAAGTAAATAAATTGAATTAAACTATACGCAATTAATTTATTTGAAAAGAACAACAAAAATTATGCATTTTCTGTATTTTTCTGGCTAATTGTTGGTTAGATAACGTTGAATTCTTGTTCAGTTGAAGATACATTTTGCGTTGGTAATTTTTCCAATTAGTCGACAAAATATTCATAAGTTCTGAACTCAAGTGAAGTCTGAAAAAGCGTATTCGTGCATTCACATTTATGCATTTTGCGTATTAATATGCATTGCTTTTTGTAAGGGGTTTTTTGAACAAAAGCCTTACAATATGTTTTTCAATATCAAATAGCATTAGATTTTTTTAAAACGTGACTCAATTTGTAGAATTCGTACAAAGACAAATATTGCTCATCATTTGCGAAAGAGAAACATAATTTAATATATATTGATAATGTCAGTAAATATCAAGAGCCGGGGGTATTATTCATGGCGCAATCAAAGGAGAAATGGGATCGTAGCTTTGCGTTCCCGCGTGCTAATTTGTTAGTAGGAAACCTGACAAGAATACTTTTTCTTAATTTGTACCTCAGATTTCGGCCGCCATTTAAAATTTAAATGGAAAATAGAGGGCGGTATTCCCTCGTCGGAATTGTTTGAACTGTTAAATTGGAAATTAATGAAAAGAGAATTAGACGCAAGTAGTGGTGCTAGTCAGGAGGGAAAAGATGGGAGATGGAATAATAATAGACGTTTTGCGGCGTGATGGAGAATTTACGGGGTGTCTCTTTGAGAATCCGTGAGCTTCATTAGGGAAGGCCTTGTTCAAATAGTTTTCCCAACGCTACGCCGGTGTCGGTGGGTTTTTCGCTCGCAAAAATGAGCGGAATCGAATGGAAGAGTAATGGAACGCAGAGTTCTTTAAGCTGTTAAAACATTTCACACTTTTCCCTCTTTATTCCGCGGCACTTTCTTCGCTCAACTATCTCTCCTTTTGCCAAATCCTCTTCGTCAGACCATCTTTGGACCGCTTCCCTCTCCCGTTGCCGTTAAAAGAGTGTTTCCAGGGCTCTCACATTCGATAATGCGCCGGCTCGAAAACAAAATCGTTCCCTCAGCATGGAACGAAAATAAAACTTTAAAGTGTCTCGGCAGAGGCCTTTTTGTGATCTTCTGCCATAATGTTTTACGGCAATTGTCTGGCCGTTTAGCAAACGAATCCGTGATAATTTTCCAATTCGTAGTGTTTAACTATAACACAACGCGCTAGACAATTATGGAGCTCGCCTTTTGGCTGAAAACAAATTCCAGAATGTGTAAAATATTTATTTCCGCTGATTTTGGGTACTGGATATACCTGAGGCAAGCATTTGATTTTTAAATTTTTGACACTTTAATGCTTATCCGAGAATGAAAAAACTGTGCATTTCATAATTAACTAAAAAAGTTATGGAAGGGGTTATTAATTGATACTGGTAATGGAAGGACGGAAGAATATGACTTTAAAACATAATTTTGTCACTAACAAAGGTTATATTGATATTGATTTTATCTTTCTTCAAAGAATTTATTATCCATGTAATAAAGCGAATAACTATGATACTCTTGCTAAAATAAGAGGCGAAAGCACGTTTTCTTAGAATTTTTCAGAATTCTGGTTTGCCTCCTCCTATGAAATGGGAAAAACCCGCACCGTTAGAATGTGAGTCCTCACTAGAATTTTCTCATCCGTGAAAACTTCACTCCTCTTGCTTCCGTGGTTTGGTTACAATAGTAAAATTTTAATTTTTTGAAATTGAAGCCATCTAGGGGAAGATCTATGAATTACATGGAAAACCCAATCAATAGAAATTTCATAGATTGACAAGAGCTATATAAGCCAAAATGAATTTTCCTAGTATTCCTAGTATGGATACAACGGCATTTCGAATTTTTTAATTTTCCGAATTTGAAGACATCTAGCAGAAAATCTACAAACCGCCGTGAAAATTCAACCAGTGGAAACTCACTGAATTTATGAGCGCTATCGAATTCAAAAATAATTTTACAAATATAAGCGGAAAATCTATGTATTATATGTAAAACCTAATTAGTGGAAAATTCATAAAAGGATAAGAGCTATCGAATTAAAAAAAAATTCTTTTATTTTCAGTAGTTTGGGTGCAATACCATTTAAAAGTTTTTAATTTCTTCGAATTGGAAGCCGTCTGTCTAGTGGAAAATCTATGAACCACCGTGAAAGTTTAATCGGTGAAAACATAATGGATGTATGTGCTATCTAATTCAAAATCCAAATATTTCATAAAACAAAAAGTTTTTGTTCACAGACGGACATGCAGAGAGACCGCATTCGTGCGTCTTTTATTTTAAGAAAACGTGTTAAAAAGGATACATTTGGAAAAAGAACAGAAATTGACCTTTGAATTAAGTATTATATTATTCAGAAAAACTCATTTTCATGCAATCAATTTCATTTATAATTGCTTATATTTGTAAAGTCCTTTGGCTTTTACTTAATTAATTTCTAGGATAAAGTTCTAGGTATTGGTTTTTTTACTTTTAGGTTGTACATTAAAAGTGTTTTAAACATATGTAGTATTCAAAATTCTGCTCAGACTATGTCACTCAACCGTCACTGAGGGCGAAGACATTTTACTAGTTAAATATTTTATCAGTAGTTTTTGGGCTAAAGCTATTTTCTGCAACACATTTCCTTACATTCTATCGTGATTAAGAATCTGCACTAGTTTTTTGACCCTTAAATGAGACGGAATTATTGATCCTCGGTTAGAGTCCAATCCACAGTGAAAGAAAATTCACAAGCATTCTTCGATTATGCTCGTGTTGCAGTTGATACATTTATATATATACAGTCATCAGTCATGAAAATGTATAATGAGAATATATGTGAGAAGACTAGAGAGCAATGGATTTGACGTTGAATGAAGAAAAATAATTGGACAGAGAGAAAAACAAATGAGCTTGAGAAATGAGGGAGAGAAAGAAGATACGAGTTGGTGATATTTCGGAAGGTCTGCCAAAAGAAATCATAGAAGAAAGTATGCTAGGGAAGAGGCAAAGATATATAAAGAGGAATGGAATATTATATGAGCTAAAGGAAGGGTATGGGTATGAGAATATAAAGAGAAGGTCTTGAGTGGTGCGAATTTGTTGGAGTGAGCCAACAACCTACTAAATGTAGAATAGTTCTGACGATGAAATATGAATAATTGTTCTTCAGGCGCAAAAAGTTCTGTTTGCCAAATTATTTTTATGTATAACCTGCAAGAGTTCTGCGAAACATGCTAACAGTATTTATTCATCAATTCCAATGTCTTCCAATTTTACAGATAAAAATCTACTGCAATGAGTATTAGTCAGAATATCAGAAAGTAGAGAGAATATTCAAGACTCTCGTTTTGAAGCTCGAATATTTGAAATTATACAAGAAAAAACTCAAACCGAAAGCATGGAATAAAAGATGATAGTGGTCTAAAATTTGAAGATAATTTTTCTTAGGTCACCAATGTAAACTCTAGTAGACATTTAGGTTTCTCTTTTCATTATATTACGTTTTATTGGCGTTTTATTTAACTATCACCGTCTTCTTCCCTCCATAAAGCGTTGGAAGACGGAATAATCACGATTATTTTACACATCTCTTGCTTCTTTTGAATTGTTACTTTTTGTCCAGCTTAATGTTGTGACAAGCGAATAATTTTGACGTTACCCAAATAGAGTTAACAAATATTGTCCAATAAATTCCTTTATAATATTATTCGTACACTGAATTTTTACTGCTGTTTGCGGCACCGAATAAAATAAGTCAGGTTTTCTCATATGCAATTTCGGCGGTTTAATTATCAAGATTTCTTCCTGTTGTCAATTCTGACACAAGTCTGATCCCTTTGGAAAATTTCGATACCAGGTGGTTAATAAACGACATTATCAAATTACGGACATAGGCCGTACCAGAAAAAACGTTTGTTATTTTTCGTGGAATTGAACAGCTTGCATTCATTTATAACTTATTATAATTATATTTTTGTAGATAAGACTTACGAATTTCGACAATTTCACTCCACTTTCATTTAGCTTTAGTCAGGAATAAAACAAAGAATTCGGCATGCTGACGATATATTCTGTATGTTGCCTAAATGACCGAAATTCATCCTCCCATTTTTCCCTCTCCCCACCCTTCCTCTCTCTACGTCTCCCGCGAAGCATTGACGAAGAGCGGCGATCAAACACAAAACCACACCGTTCCGCTGTTTTTCCTCCCCTAATGCACTCGGATTCTCCGTATGGGAAGAAAAGGAGAATTCTTCAAGGCGTCATCTGGGACCGCGGTTTGCTAACCTCGAGGCAGACGCTTAAGGGAGAAGCGGAGTGCGACTCCACAGTGGGGTCCTAGGACGGAAGGGAAGAGGGATAGAGGGAGAGAGAGAGGTAGGAAAAGAGAGAGGGAGGGAAAGAAAGAATGAGAGAGAGAGGGAGGGAAAGAGAGAGAGAGAGGGAGGGAAAGAGAGAGGGAGGTAAAGAGAGAGGGAGGGAAAGAGAGGGGGAAGGAAAGAGAGAGAGAGAGGGAGGGAAAGAGAGAGGGAGGGAATGAGAGAGGGAGGGAATGAGAGAGGGATGGAAAGAGAGAGGGAGGGAAAGAGAGAGGGAGGGAAAGAGAGAGGGAGGGAAAGAGAGAGAGGGAGGGAAAGAGAGAGAGGGAGGTAAAGAGAGAGGGAGGTAAAGAGAGAGGGAGGGAAAGAGAGAGGGAGGGAAAGAGAGAGGGAGGTAAAGAGAGAGGGAGGTAAAGAGAGAGGGAGGTAAAGAGAGAGGGAGGTAAAGAGAGAGGGAGGTAAAGAGAGAGGGAGGTAAAGAGAGAGGGAGGTAAAGAGAGAGGGAGGGAAAGAGAGTGGGAGGGAAAGAGAGAGGGAGGGAAAGAGAGAGAGAGGGAAAGAGAGAGTGAGGGTGGGAGAGGAAGAGACGGAGGGAAGGAGTCGGAGGAGGATAGGAAGCAGGCCATAGAGACAAAGCACCGCGCGTTCCACGTTTCTTCTCCCGCCGATGGGGAAAAAACGATCCGAATCCGATTCCACGAATTGCGCAAGTGCTTCTGCGATTCCGCTGAACGTGCAGCGGCATTAAACAACGGGAAAGTGTCGCGAGAATAGTTGGGAAGGGGTTGGTAGGGAAATGAGGGCGGAAGAGAATTCGGAGGGTGGGGTTTAGTGTTGGAGGGAAAATGAGGTAGGATGCTGGGACTATGGAAGTGCCTGTTGGGGGAGAGGGGGCTCTGGCCTTTCCTCTCCCTCTTTCCTTAGCCCCCTCGCTAAATATTATATTTAAAATCTCTCTGTATATTAATATAATAGTTGGTCGGTCGCTAGCCTAATCAAGTGACGAAATCCGCTTACCTATAGCTCAAAAACTTTTCATTCGCTTTCAATTAAACATTCAGAAATTACGTGGCATTATTCGTTTTGAATTTTAAGCCTCTCATCGTTTGCATGGAGGTCATAGGAGCGTTTATTAACTGGGGGATTAGTGTAGCACAATAATAATTCGCCTCTTTAAATTACTTAAAATCATCGTAGGAGTTCGAAACTTGAAACAATGAACGCTTTTAAGAACAACATTTTATTTTTTAGTCGTCAAATTTTGAATATATGTGGATTCTATGCACTAATTTATTTTTAACGTGAAAATTAAACATTTTTAAGGGGTTGACGCGCGCGGCACGTAGGAACGAAGGTCCTAGTTTACTATTTAAATAGAAATACAAGGTATTGTACGTTTCTGTTATTGATGCAAATAACCGCTTATTTCATGACTATTTATATAAAAATTAATGAAAACATTTTTCATATTCATATTTCATATCCCTCAAAATATTTTTGATAATCATGCTGACCTTCCGCGACAGTTATGTGGCTATTTACTTCCCTGGCACTGGAGACAGACTACAGACAGAAGGGGACTTAAAAACCGGATCCAGGGAAAACGCACACATTCATCAAAACCTATAATTCAGATTTTTTGCTCTATTAAAATACATTCTCTATATATTTAGAATGTGAGAAAGCTAAAATTGAAGGAAAAGAGAAGGAAGGAAGGAGACTAGATGATGGAAAAAAGGAGGCTGGTGAATATGAAGGGAATGGGAAATAGTAAGGGTCAAAGAGGATGATTGATATGCCTTGCCTTCATTTTGGCGAGGTTCATGCTTTCAAGCCCCATCTTACATCAAAACCCAAATGTTATTTAAAGCAGAATAAGTTATTATACATAATGATACGATAAAACTACGGAAATAATCAACTTTACAAATTCTGTAAATTAAAACAATTAGGCATCACTATGGTATACTTATTTCATTCTATTACAAGCACAATTCTATCCCCTGGCGTCTATGTTGCAGTTTAACTTCCAAACTCACTAAAATCTACTGATAACCGCGAGAAGTTTTAAACAGAAATTTCAATTACTCAATCTAAAATTACGGCTTATTTTGTGAACTGACTCGTACCATATTCACGGCCAGGGCAATGGATGGCACAGCTAGGTGAATTAGGCGAGGCTAAAACCTAAAAATGAGAAACATTTCCTCTCAAAATGCTTCTCGCACACTAAAAAAGGAGAGAAATTTCTTTCCTTCCTTCCTAGGAGATCTATCCAGTGCAGGTATCTGTTAAGAAAATATAAAAGCATTCTCACAAAACGCATTCACATAACACTTCGTAGAACTAGTTCGTTAGAATTTTTTTCAAAAATATATGCTATTTTTAAGACTTACCTGTTGATTGGAGATCAGAACAAATTCATTCCGTCACGTTTTCTTAAACAGTGATGAATGCATATCTACTATATATCTACTTGACAAAATCAGAGTAACTGTCAACCGCTCAATAAGCAATGGCAAACTTATATCAAGCAAAATGGCCGCTGTTTCGCTATGATACACAATGAACGTGTGGCGCTGCGGTGATGTGGTAGAGAGAGAGAGAAATAGAGAGAAAAGAGAGAGAGCTGGCTGCGACTGCAGCGCATTTAGTGGACTCCGTCTCATCATAGTTAACTACGTGTAAAACCTGGGAATCTATTCTCCCATAAGAGTTTCATATCCCTGGTGTGGAGTAACAGTTGAGTGCTGCAACCTGGCGGAACACTTTATAACTAATAGAAGTCGTGATCAGCTTATAAACTTCTATTATTTCTATTATATTGTCTGTAACCTGGCGGGACACTTTATAACTAATAGAAGTCGTGATCAGCTTATAAACCTCTATTATTTCTATTATATTGTCTGCAACCTGGCGGAGCACTTTATAACTAATAGAAGTCGTGTTCAGCTTATATATCTCTATTATATTGTACAAGGTGAGGTGACCTTTGCCAAGCGCAGTTAGTTATCAAAACCTTCTGTAGAAGATGAACAACAGTATATAGTTAGTAATGTTAGTCAATAAACTCATATTTGCTTCGTTTAACAGTTTACACATTGAAGCTCCACTTACGTATCGGTAAGAATTAAAATTAGAATTTCTTTAATACATCGAAAAGTACAGAAAGCTTCAATGTATACAACACGCTAAATTAATTTTAGATATTATTTAATGAAAGTCTTACGTTATAATGTTAAATGAAATTTATATAGATGCTGTATACGTATAATTTTCATTTGATTATCGGTATTTATATTAAATTTCGATTTTATTCAAATTGAGGTTATAATACAATCAATTCATTGAATCTGAAAGATAACATTATGATTTAACTCGAGACCCGAATGTAACATTATTTAACGTAAATAACAGGCACGTAGCGTGGGTTATGATTGGAAAATCTGAGAGAGAATGGTGAGTGATTGATTTAATAAATGTGATTAATAATTTAATTAATTATTGGAAGTCATTACTGGTTTTATGGCTGGAATCGTTCACTTTATCCCACGTGTAAAAATTGACTCTACAAATGATCCAGCAATTCCTTTTAACATGCGTTGCAGACAATTCGCGATAAAACTGGCTTATGCCATGCCAATAAGTAAATCACAAGTAGTGAAGTACATGGGTTTCCCGTGGTACAGAAGTGCTTTTCGTCAAATTTGCCGTAGTATAATCGTAGACTAATATATTTGCTTTGAAATTAGAAAATTATTTTTCCTTATATTGTGGCAACCCTGCTTTTTAGATTCTTTTTAAACATGTTCATTTCGTTTTGTCATTCTATACTCTCTCTACAAACGAAAATTCTTTGAAATCCGTTCTGCCAATACCTTTAAAATTAATAGTTAGAGACAAATTCTAACCTTCATATTGTAGTAGCCCTGTTCAGTCGACTCGGTTTGAATATAATAATTTTGTTATTTATTTATATAAAGATTATATACATCATATTTGGTTAAAATACATGCCGTCAGTTCTCTAGAATTACGAATAAAAGAAATATTATTTTACTTTTTACCGTGGTAGCCCTGCTCTTTAGCTCAGCTTTAAACATCTTGATTTCATTATGGTATGTTTTATAAATCTTATATACAAAATTTAATTGAAATCCATTCGGCCATATCCTTCCAATTCCATAATTAGTGAAAGAATTTAATTTGTAATTGTGGCACCCCTGTTTGTCTGATTCAGTATAAATATGCTATTATGGTTTTCTATATGTATATATTATAAATATTATAATTTGGTTCAAATTGATGCAGGCATTTCAACACAAATATGTGTAAAAAGAATTTTTTTTATTTCTTGTATTCTATTTTGTTTTTTTATGTTACACGCCTCCTGGTTCCTTCCTACAAAATTTCATTGAAATCGATTCTGCCAATTTGGAAAGATTAACTTTGTAATTTTGGCATCCTTGCCGAGTCGATCCGATCCAAATATGCCACTTTGATTATTAATTTATGTGAATATTATATGTAATACCAAATTTGGTTGAAATCGGTTCAGCCAATTCTTCTCTGATATATGCGTACGGACGGACGGACGGACATCACGACGATAATAGTGCTTTTCAGCAATGACGAAAAGTACTAACAAGGCCAAACCTCAGCTAAAGTTGGAATTTTTACGCCTGAACCTAGGTTTACACATGGAAATATATGGGGTATTCAAGAATTCGAACACTAAATTGTATATAAACCAATATTACAAATTTAATAATAACACAGAATTGAAATAGGCCCCTATTGAAAAAGAATACAAAATCAAGATATAAAATTGAGGAAATGACCTGTTATGCGTGTGCGCATAAAGCTGAAATTAAATTTTGAAATTTGAGAAGGGAAAAAAAATCTGGCATGTGGAAGACCCGGGATCGATTCCCAGTTAAGTACAGGATTTTTTCTTGTTCTCACATGTCAAAATTTAAATACAATATATAACTACGATGGATAATGTCTATATTACCACACTAGATTTTTTATTACAACTTTATTTAATTTGTGGTTATTTTTGTTCACTAATATGTAATTTTTCCTCTCATAGTACGTCATTGAGTATAATTTCCATCAATATAATTCATTAAATGAAGAGGATAAACAACATCATGACGATTAACAGAAAAATATAACGTGGCCATATAGATCCCGGGCGCCCACTTGTTTGTAAGCGCCCTACTTATGAATTAAGATAAAGGAGAAGTGGAAAGGGTGAATTTAAGGGAGGAAGAAATAGGTAAGGAAGGTAGTTGAGTGGTGAGCGATGGAGAAGAGAGAGCCAATGGCACAAGAACGCTTACGAGGGAAGTTACGGCTGACCTCGGATTCCGATCCCTTCGTTTGAATGAGCGGGATTCGAATTTCACTATGTCCCTTCGGGTTCGAGTGGTGTGCATCGTTCTGGCTGGGTCGGAAAATGGATCACGGATACTTCTCTTCCAATTCAAATGGATTCGGGCGTAGAGGAGGCGACGGAATCCCTTAAGAAGACCCTTACTTTTCCTCTATTTTACGATGCCTATATTCTAGGCTCGGGATTAGGTGCGACGGAGAAAAAAAATCAAGTCCGTTAGATTATGGTTTCGTTCAAATGGTGCGCGATTTGCTGCTAGCTGAATGGCAGGGCGTTTTTCTTACTTTCCACGCCATAAAATTTATTCACGAGTTCATTTGTGCTTAACCTGGGGAAGGGAGCGACTTGCGAAAAATAAAAATATGAGAAATTATTCACGCAAACATTTCTGCGCATTCGGGATTGATTTTAAATTTATCCTTATTGCTCGATAAAGTTCGGGTAGAAAAATGGGCCAGCGAAGGAGCATTTTGAAGCTCTCTCGAAGCTTTCTGCGACTGGTTAACGTAGGCGACCAAATATATGCTGAGAAAATTTGTAAGCCTGACCGCTTCACTGAGGTAATTTCTCCCCTTCTCGGCAGGTTGAACCGTGCAGTCAATGAGGCCGTTTGATTTTCAAAGGACTTCTAAAGCGTTTGTTTTAGGACCCTATTCGCTATAATCCCCTTTTATAAATCACGCCGTCGACGCTTATTCCGCTTCCTATTCCAACAGTTCCTCTCGGATCGCTCGTCGTAATTGGTGGATAGACTAGCCCGAGTGCGAGATTCAGTTTAAAAAATTAACAGCTTTTTCTTTTCCCCTCGTTCGAACCGAATCTGTTCCGAGGATGTGCCTACTTTTCCCCAACCTGATCCTCTTTCGTTATTGGACAATCAACGCTCTTCCCCGCGCGCCATAGGACGGGCTCTCCTAACAACCTCCCCCGCCCTTCCCCATCCGGACGAGAAACAATAAAGTGATTCGATTTCCCAGGCGATTAACGTAACGACGGCGGGAAAAGGGGGGTAATACGTCCTAGCGATTGTGTAAACTTCGCTTACACCAACCGCTGTACTTCCATTAGTCTCTCTCTCCACCCCTTCCATATCCCGCATCAAGCGCTAGCTTTTCCGCGCGCGAGGGTGTCTCACCCATTTTATTTCCTCCCTCCCTATCTTCATCGCGTCGGCGGCAGAGGGCAGTCTAGTCGTTCCCGCCCTCCAGTCGTTTAAGCGGATTTTACGGTCGGGTGGCCACACAACAACGAATTGCCTTCGGTCGCGGCGGCTACGGTGGCGCCGCCTTTTATGCGAAACAAAGAAAACGGGCTGTATGGAAGATGACCGTTGTGATTGGCTTTCGGGTGGGGTGTGGGTGAGCTAAATCGCGAGAGAGAGAGAGGAAGAGAATAAATGAATGAATCGAGGGAGACGAAGGAAAAGAACGAGGTTCATGGGAAGAGGGATGCGATAGAAAAAAGGGAAGAGAGAGGACAAGAGTTAGAAAACGGGCTTTCGTTCGGATGGAATGTCGTTTGAATGGAGAGGAGTTGAGTGACTGGAGAGGTGGCTTCTAAAAGGCGACGCTTTCGCTTTTTCCCCTGGATTGTTATTTTTTGATGCGTACCTCTTCGGTTCTCGCATTTTTTTCTTCGGAATCCGTGGATGTGATCAACGTATCGGATAGGAATGAAAGTAAAATATTAGCCTTCGGCAAAAACGGGGGGGGGGAGGGGCGGATATTTTCGAAATATCAAGGAAAGTAGATGTTCTAGGGAGAGAAGGGAATTCAAATTCACAAAACATTAGCTCGCGTTGCACAGTTATTGGCATCGATAAATCTGCGGTGAAGCAATTCGTACCATTCATGTGAAATTATTTATCTTTGTCACGAACTTGAACGGTTAAAACATTTAAGAAGATTTTTTTTGTAAGCCGTTAAAGCATCAAAGACATTGTTGCTGCATGGTTGTCTCGCTAAATTTTTAACGCTTTGGATTCAGCTTTTTAACGAACAATAACTTGGTCTATTCTCTATGTAATTAGTTTCACATTCACAAGCACGGAGTCAAGCTCATACCTGAAAAACTCGCAAATCAATTCAAAGTGCGCATGTCCGTTTCAGCAGCAGACGTAGTCGGGGACATCCAGTCATGCATACGTTTCTTCGCACGTACAATCTCTTACGGACGGAGTGAACGTCTTCTTCGGAAAGCGCTTCAATAATGCTTGTCAAAGAGTCACATTGATCCATTTCTATTCTTGATAAAAGGGATTACATTTTGCATGTACGAGGGAAGATTGAAAAGTTTTTTTACCTATGAATGGGTATAGAAATAAAAACAAATGCATTATTTTTTCTATATAATTCCCACCAAGATCGACACAGGGATGATACGTTGAAAGTAATGAAAACAAGACATTAAAATAAAATGTATTGTCTTGTCCTTCAAAGTAGTCGGGAACAGCTGATTTCAACTCTTCTTCGTTTGAAAATCGTATGCCCCGGATCTGCTTTTTCAAATTTTTGAACAGTAAGTAAACACTGGGGGCCAAATAAGGGCTGTAGGATGGATGGTAAATTTCTTGGAACTTTAATTTCTTCCTAGTCTGCTGACAAATTAGAACTTTGTGAACGGGTGCGTTGTCGTGTGACATATACAACTATACAACTTCCCACGTCGATTCCCCTTGATGGCACCTTTCAACTTTTCCAAAATGTTGGCATAATAGGCTCCTGTAATAGTACTTTTTGGAAGCTAATAGTGAATTAAAATAATTCCTTTTAAATCCCAAAAAACTGTGGCCAAAAGCTTGCCGATCAATGGTTTCATCTTAAACTTCTTTGGAGTCGGAGAACTTTGGTGTTTCCAGTTTCCACTGAATTGATATTGTTTACTTTCGGGGTCATAGTGATGGATCCATGTCTCATCACCCGTAACAATTCTATTAATCATTTCCACCTCGCGTCCCTTGCATAAATCCAAAAATTGCTTCGAAGTGTCTACTCGTCTCTGTTTGTGCAATGGCGTCAGCATTCGAGGTACCCACCTTGCACTCACTTTGGACATCCCCAATTGTTCATTAATAATATTTAAAACTCTTTCCTTGCTTATGTCCACTTCCCTCGCTAGCTTCCATGCTTTGAATTGCCGGTCTTCTAGGATTACCGGAATGGGACAGTTCGGCGCGACCAATTCCATGACGGGGCAATTCGGCGCATGGAGAAAAAAGCAACAACTTTTAGTTGGGTTGAGCGGTTGGGGATTGGATTCGTTCTACTTCTTCCTCCCGAGTTGGGTTGAGTGGTTGGAGAATGGATTCGTCCCGGCGCCGAATCGTCCCGACGCCGAATTGTCCCGACGCCGAATTGTCCCGACGCCGAATCGGTCGCGCCGAACTGTCCTTTACCCGAGGATTACAAGTTCAACTTTCTTGCAGTTTTCTTCAGTAACTGCAGAAATGTGTCGACTATACCGGGGATCATCTTCAAGAGACTCTTGGCCATGCTTAAACTGCTTGACTCAAAATTTAATGACACCTTCCGACGGAGCAGACTCCCCATGGACCGCGAGCATACGTTCACGAATTTGCGATGGCGCACTGTTCTCCTTGTTGAGGAATTTTATGACTTCTATACTCCAACGTGGACATTGTCACTGGACACAACGATCTTAACGACTTCAACATTTCACTAAGGCTGAGCTAGTGGTTTGGCTTGCACAATTAAGTGTTTATATTGTTGAGAAGATAATGCAAGAGTAATGGCATAAGCTTTATCATTGTCAGGTAAATAACTTTTCAACCTTTCTTGGTTGTGGATTTTCCTAACCAGTGTGGCGATTTTTTCCTCCCCCCCCCTTTTACTCCCGCACTTATACGATAGCACTTAGGAGGAGGAAAATGTATAAATTCTCGAAAAGTATAAAAACCAGAATTTTCGTTGATAACGCATTTTAATTTCAGCGAGACTGACATGAAAACTAAAGCCCCATCCCAGTTAATTCTTGGCAATGCATTGACTTACGAGTAGGCGCCACAAGAGGCGAAATTATTTTACACACGGGTATTCGAGCAAGTTCATATTCACGAACTATTTCTAAAATATAGTTTCCGCTGTTATTCTGCCGGACCAAAACATTATCACTATAATAATCAACGAAAGACTAGGCCGATGAGGCGTGTGGAGCGTAAATACAAGATTCAGTGAAAAACATTTTTCCTCTAGTTTTATAAAGCATTCTGAAGCAAGTAAATTAAACGAGATCGTTCGAGTTACTTCTTGCTTAAATATTTCGAAATTGTAATCACAATTTGAAGTACAATGATAAACATGATTTAAAGCAGGGTGTGGCGATTTTTTCCTCCCCCCCCTTTACTCCCGCACTTATACGATAGCACTTATACGATAGCGGCGATATTCGAACTATATTCGTACTTGCATGTTCGTACATGCGATTCGTTAAGTGCAATCGCATGTACGAACATGCAAGTACGAATATCGCTAGTTCGAATATCGCCGCTATCGTATATCGCCGATATTCGTGATATCGCCGGACTGAACACCACGCCCACGGACGCCACGCCACGGTCGACACGCCCTCCCGTGGTGCCTCTCTGCTTTATATACCCTAATTACCCCTCGCCTCTTTAACCTTCCCTCTTTCCCATGTTTATGCAAGAACAGTGGAAAAGCGACCAATCACCGGGAATAATTCAACCATTTCGAATTACCCGCCTGACGTCATTACCTCCCTCCTTCACCACCGGCGTCACGTGACAGTCCATTCTGATAGTGGCCTTCCGAGCGACGAGACGCACAGGGGAGCAACGAGTGAAGTCGACGCAGGTGTCCCACTCTCGTTCCCATCCTATCCGGCAGAAAACATTGTGTTGAGTGGACATTGACCTACCGGGAGCCGGAAGTGTGACAGTAACTATTGGATGTGATTTAACCGACATTAACTAAGTTTCGTTTCGAATCGCCTTCACCTACGAGGTGTATTTTGTTTTGTGGTATTACTTAAATCTATTCAAATTCAACTGCTGGATTGTTATATGTCTATATTTCTATGTTCTATTTATAGTTTGTCATTAGCACTTAGCACATCAGTGGATGTTTTTGCACCGAAAATTATAGTTCGCTGCACCAGCAAAGGTTTTAATTTTAAATCCTTCGTTGATTGTCCTCCAAGCGAGAGAGTCAGGCGGCCCTTAACGTACGACTTTACGGTGAAGCGGTCCACATTTTTTGAGTTAATATTTTAAATTTAATTTTTTAAATTTTAATTTCAGTCCTAATTAAACATTTGCTCTGTTTTACTCCCTTTGTGATAATTGTAAACACTCCTCTTCAAAATAGAGCATAAAGTTACGGGGCATACTCCAGATTCTCGCCACTCAGAAATCCCGTAATTTAAGTTAGATTTTCAGAGCAGCACCTAATAATCCATGTTTTACAACTCCATCCCTAACTTTGCAAAGGGCATTCACTCGAATAAGTTTAAGTCGTTGAACCATTTTATTTTCTCATTTTATTATTTTGTTTTGTATGAATATTTCTCCAACCTCCGCAAATAGAGCAAATCTCGATTCGGTTACAGAGATTTTTATCCTTTTCATGCTTAAAAGTAAATTTCCGAGCAAGCGGGGAAAAAATAATACAGAGTTGATGCTATTCCGCTTTCACAATGAAGTTTAATTAGATTGAGAAATCACGTTTTAGGATGCTCATAAAAAACTAGATTTTTTTGAAGTCCAGTTCTCCCATTTTCTTTGAAAGAGGTTCTTTTATGTGACTGTGAAGTTATGATATATGAAGCCCTAACCGAGTGGGAGTCTTTTCATAAACCCGAGATAGGAAGTAGGGTTGAATAGACAAACGCAAGGGTTAAGTGAACGAATGGGAGCATTGTGTGTGTGTGTGTGCGTGCAAAGGAGGTAATGGAAAACAAAACAGGATGCGGAGGTCCTATGGTGATAAAAAGGTTATTAGTCGATGAAAGAAATATATGGTGAATTTTCCTAAAACGCGTATTATTTAAAGAAATAAAACTATTTGTATTAGGTTTCTATTCCATAATAATCAGCATTCAGCCATTGACCCCGTGAAAGATTTTCGTCGGTCTTCTGAATATTGGATTTCATTTTCATAATGCGAATTATAACGGTCGTATATATATGTAGATTTATCACATTCAATTCGAATATCAAACCCAGTCAAAGTGTAAATATTTTGTAATTATAACATCTACTGTATATATTGAATGAAGAAGAAGAACTATAAATGGGAAATGACTCTTGATTATAGCAATCCAATGGTTACAGTATTAAATCACGAAATCGAATTCCTAGAAATTAAAAAACACCATGTCGCAAATAATTGGAGACGCCCATTGATTATATTATATGAAATATGATGAAATATGAAATAAGAACTTTTGTTTAACCAAATAGATCTGGAATTCTAATAATGTTTTGTCGCTTTATGTTTTGCCAGAATTGCTCTCTAAAGAGATCTCAACAAGGCTTGATTTTCGGAGTTATTTTGCTAACACAAATTACTGTGAATTTAAATAGACGGTGATTTGATTTTGTGGCACTCCAAATCAATAAAACCATATGAAATTAACTCCTATACAAATCAGTGATAAAATATCAACTCTTTTTCTACTTCTCTCCACGGTATTACTTTCTTTGTTTCATTAAACGCCACACCCTAAGAACTAACTTCTTAAATGGGTCATTCTTTTAAGATTATTATTTTAAAATTTCATCCGTTTACTCAAAATTAAGATTGCAAAATGGAACAGTAGCAGTACTGAGAAAGGCTTTTTCAGTGAAGAAAATTTCGGAAACACCTCGCTCCTTTTCTCCAGAAGGGGTGACAGCTGAGATGCTTTTAAAAAGGTCCCAAGGCGGAGGAGGTTATGACGGAGGACGGGCGCGGGTGAGGAAGGATGATACGAGATGCGAGAGAAGGAGTCCTAATTGGGATACCACGCGCGCGAAGGCTGGCAATCTCCACGTCGCATAGTTTTCGAAATCGCTCCCGGAATGCAACGCACGTAAAACGGGCGTGAAACGACAAAAGACTGCTCGGACGCGTCCCGGAGATGAAAAATACTACTAGCGCATCGGTGCCTCCCTCTTTTGCCTCGCATTCAGAGCGTGCTATAGGAAGGAACTCCGTCTCTTTCGGGTAGGTGAGGAGAGGGAGGTATGAAGAGGAGTGAGAGAGATAGGGAGGGAGGGGTGGAGGAGGAGGATATCCAGCGTAATAAGTGGCTTTTATCTCGGAGGGAGATAGAGAAGGGAGGCCGAGGAACACGGGAGTCCGCCTAGTGAATGGGGGACGTCGTCTTCAGAAGCTACACTTCCCTTCGCCTACGCTATCTCTCCGAGACTTTTTCGCTGTCGTAATTTTTCTCCCTCTTTTGTGCTCTTTCCCCGAGAAAAATTGCGAGGAAATCTCACCGTTGAGCTCTCCATGATGGAGTAATATTTTCCCTTCCTCCCTCCCTTCAACCCCTTTCCTCCCCCAAACCCTCTGGGGATTACCGAAACATTTTCGTGCGCTCAGATTTGAAGCCACGGCTGTCGGCGGTGTGATATTTAATGAATAACAGTTTCCTTTCGTCTTCCAGGTCTTTCCTTTTTTTCTTATGTTAAGCAAATCTCTGCTTGTTTTTTCGATTGTTTTATTTTTTTAAATTTTAAAATGGTACTTGGCTATTCGCTAGCGTATCAAAGGCGTAACATCAGCAAAGATGACGCAAAAGTCGGCGTTCTTCTGTTAGCTGGTGTAATAATGCAGGAGTGTGCTGTAGGATGATGATGATGATAGAAGCCATAAGATGGGTGGGCGATGGATCCATGTTTCCATTTTATCCTGATCCTCTCTGTCCTGGTGATATTGACCTCCCTAATCTCTTCATTGTAGCGTCCAGTGAACGTGTTCTTTCATCGCCTACCCCTTGAATTTTATCTTCTAAGGCGATTACTCTAATCTCTCTTGTTCATCAGGATTAGCGACACTCGACTCAATTGGCTATAATAGTCCAAGAAGCTGATCAGCCAGAAAAACAAACAAAAGAACAAACTTCCTACTCAACCAATTTCCCTCACTAACCCTGTGTCAAATATTAACGGCATCGTCTCGGAATCTTTGAGTATTTCCTATTGGCGTAACACGTCACCAAACCATAGATTGGACTTTTCGAAGAATTTTGCTGGTTTTATATTTATTTTCTCGACGCTAGAGCTATTTTGCGAGAAAATTTCTAATCCACAAAGATTTAATAAAATAAACAAAATCATTGTATGCAGATTGTAGATGCGACTATTTTGTGAGAACGTGTGCTGTGCGTGATAATTTTTGAAGAGATCCCACGAAGTGTAATTTTTGGTGGGTTAAATTTGGCGCTTCCATATCACGCTGGAAAGAATTCGTTCATCTTGTAAACGGATTCGGACATTCCCTAGCACTATCTTTTATTTTCTAGATTGAGTTTATAATTCTGGCTGGATGTCATTGGTCATCAATGCATTGCGAAAAAAGGCAAGGTGTCTTCATTAACTTTCAGTCGAGGAATCAGGGGTATACTAGGGAAGGTTCAATGGAAAAGGCCGTCGCCAGGAATGTCTCTACTCTTGAACATATATTCAAAGGAGGATATATTCAACAACGTATATGTCCATTAATTGCCTCAGGTCAAATGACGGGTCAATTTTGAGCTAAAACTCAATAGACATTGGCAGTGTGATAAACTTGGATCACTCTAATGCAAGTGTGGGCAAACTTTTCCGCTTGATGTGCCTCATCAAATCAAGTTAAAATTAGGTTTGTATGGTTAACATTTCAATATTTAATTTTTTGTTATTATAATTTGAATTTGTCTGTTAAATTTTACTGATCTATTTTTTATCATAGTTTTACGGGTCCGCGAGCCATGACTGAGGTATTGAAAAATCATTCTGTAATTCAATAATAGAAATATCATTGACAAAAGATCAAACACAACATTAAAAAGAACTCATTTGAATTTTGAAGTATTTACTAATGGGTCACAATTTAACAATAAATATATGAACAAATCAATTATAATATTTGGTAGGAAACTTAAAAAATGGAAAAATAATTTTGAAATTTTTGAAGCACCGGCGGTAGGCCGTATAAAACTACTTTGTGAGCCGCACATGGCCCGCGGGCCGCACGTTGGGTTTCCTTGCTATGGTGGTGTCACACATTTAATATTTCTGTTTTCAACCAAGTGACAACCGAGTTTGATTATACAAACAACTGTTAGCTCTTTTCCAACATGAAGTTGATTGGCTGAAATTTTGTAAGCAATTGTCGAAAAAATTATCGTGAAATTATTAATGAGGAGAAAATTTTGACTTCTTGTTTTTACGACGATGACATCCGAAGAAATGTTACTCTTGTGAATTTTTTCTTCGGATGTTTTTTGAGATATAATTTGTCGTAATTAAACATGTAGTACAATGAGATAATCAAAGTGGTTACTACTTGGCACATCATTAAAATATGTTCACATGGATAACACCTGTAAACGATGAAGAATTTGTTAGAAAATCGTGTATATTTACATGTATGTGAGTGTGTGTTTGCACGAACAAAGAGGTAAGTCATTTGCACTATCTACCATTTTCAAAAGAATTTTCGTATTCTGTATGATATTATTGTTTTTCTTCTATCAACTCAAGCATGTTTTCTTATTTAGAGAGAGTTCCTTAAGAGTAATTACGCTAGGTAATGTAAAAATAAAATTAACCTTGTCCCATGCAGGTCAGAATATTGACACAGAAAATACAAATTTCATGACGTTAAACGAAGTCGCGCACGCATTAAATCAGCCTGGATATTTTAATGCGATGATTCTGCTACTATCTCATGCAAGGTTCTTGTTTAATCCACAGCATATTTGTATGCAAACGCCATTTGGCATTCATCGGAACGGCTCAGGATAGAAGAAAGCAAAAAGAAATATCGAATAAACATCAGCCGACGTGATTCCAGTTTAATATTACGGAAGGGTAGATTTTTGTTATTAACCGAACAAGTTATTTTAGATTCAAAATGTGTTCAGTCTGAAAAGCTTGTTTCAGTTTTTACTGGATTTTATTAGCTAAAACTAATTTTTATTAATATCCTAATAAATTTCAACATTTTGATGTATCCATGTAGCTATAGTTTAATATTACGGAAGAGTAGATTTTTTTTTATTAACCGAACAAGTTATTTGAGATTCAAAATGTGTTCAGTCTGAAAAGCTTGTTTCAGTTTTTACTGGATTTTATTAGTTAAAACTAATTTTTATTTAAATCCTAATAAATTTCAACATTTTGATGTATCCATGTAGCTATAGGAAAAACATTTTAAAATTTCCTCAAAACATACAAACTGTTATGAAAGAAAATTTTCCGGCTATGTAGTTTTAATTATAGTCTTGGTGAAAGAATCATATGCTAAACTAGGTTAGTGCATGGAGATCATAAAATTATCGGGAGCATAGAGACAGAAAATGGTGAATAGACCACAGAGATGCAGGCGAAGTCCTTGTTCCTGCTTCCTGGTTTAAGGTTTCCTATATGCATGTCCACTTGCTTCTTCACACCATAAGAATTCTTTCTATCTTTATATGATACAATAAAACTATTTTAGTCATTCTTTCAGAATGTGTCTATACGTACGCGGTGTACCGAATTCCAAGAAATTGCTACATCTTCCACAGTTTGTCTTTTCCTCGAACGTAATTAATTGTCTCTTGTTATTAGATAGATCGAAAAGATTTAATTTTCATTTTTGGAGAGCGCTGGACACAAATTATTAGTCAGGAACAGCTAAATATTTTTCGCTACTTTTTCTTTATCTCCTATTTGATTTTTTTGTTTTAAGCTCTGCGTTTCATTTTGTTTTTAATTTAAATTTACCAGAATTTCATGATAACTTTGTACGAAATGAATTAATATACCTATTATGACAAACATATGTTATCTTAATCATTAATTCTTTTATCAATGCATTAGTTGTTTTTTGTTCATTCAGTATAATAATTGTTTTAAGTTAATATGCGAGGAACATTCTCACGCACTTATTTTTTTTTATTTAAGAACTTGACGCATTTAGTACATATATTTACAAAAGCGGCACATAACTTCAATACTAGAATCCAATCAATTTATCTCAGATTTGTTTCAGATCTACCATCTATTATAAATTTATGCGTTTATTTTCAAGAAAACGCTCCAAACTTCACCATTACGATTATTTGTCCTTTTATCTTTTGTGTCATATTTACGTATATCAATTACAAAATAATAAATCCGTTTTTTTTTCGAAAAAAAAAACTATCCCATAAAACTGCAGCGGTGCAATAACGGCCGTACGAGTTTTGCTGCGCGTGCGTTACGTACATTTTTATTTTTTACTCTGTGGTCCACGCATTTAGCGGGGGGGGGGGGCATCCAAATAGATGAATTTCCCGATTACACGTCATATTGCGTGGCATCAAAGGAAACAGACATTTTTGCAAACGTAAAAGGAAGACAGAGAGATAAAGGGATGGGGCTGTGTTGGGCGAGAGAGAGAGAGGGCGAGGGAGAGAAAGGGAGTGCAGCGTGAGAGAGAGAGACTTTTAGAACATGTTCCGGAACGTGTAATTTGGAATGTTTGTAGCGTCCTGGACTTGAATGAGAGGCGCTGTAAAAGTAGAGGGAGTGAAAGGGAGAGGGGGAGTGAGAGAGGGGTAAGGTATAAAGGATATGGAAAGGAGTAGAGTGGGGAACGGGAGGTGTAACTGGAAAGGCGTAAGGGGACAGATGAAAGATATTGAGAGAGAGAGAGACAGACAGAGAGAGAGAGAGAAAGGAAGAGAGAGATATAGTATATGCCAGAGGCTGAAAGATGTTATGAGAGGGAGTTAGAGAGGGAGTTAGAGAGGGAGAGAGGACGCAATAAAAGAAAAAGAAATGATAAAAAGGAGAATGAATGGGAGAAAGAGGAGATGGAGAGAGAGAGGAAGGATGGCGAAAGAGAGAGAACGAGTAATAAAGAGGCTGAGAGATAGAGTGAGAAGAACATAGGGAATGAACATAGGAGAAAGAGGGAGGGAAGGAGAGAGTGGGAACCAACTGAGGGAGTGAGAGAATGGAGAGAGAGAGAGAGAGAGCTAATTTACACAGTGGGAGGGCGGGAAGAGGCACGTTAGAAACACTGGAGCAGAGAAAAGTTTGAGTTTCATAGATATATGAGTAATAATTGAACAAATTACCAAGATTTTAACTACGAATGACGAGTTTAATATGCTAACTGATTTTTTTCTAATTTGGTTCTATTTCAACGACGCAAAGTAATATAATATAATGAACAGGGCGACATATTGTGGGTCTCAATAATGCAGACAGACGCTTTGGAAAGTAAAACACGAAATGATTTGAACTTTACTCTTAGTTCCACAGGAATTTTTCGTTTTGTTTACCGCACGTGTACTTGTCCAAGAGAGAGAGAGATCTATCGAGATCGTCTTGTGGCTGAAATGAAATTGACAAACAATGTCTCTCCAATAACCATAAAAAAGTCTTTGGAAAGCCAGATGCGCATTTCATCATCGTCGCTCATCTACGCTTTGAGAGTTGTAAAGTGTTGAACTTGAACATTTTGAAAAACCATCTAATCTTAAGGAGAATTCCGCGAATATCCGACGGTTTACATGCGATGGATTTATCTGTCTGGAGGTATAACCTTGTAGCGCATAATTGAGTGGCTAATGGTCGTCACACTTTTGAAGTTCTAATTACACTCGCAGATGATGCGAATTGATAAGGAAATGTAGACGTGTTACCGACCTTCTAAGCACATAATTTTTAATGTTCTATTGGTTCTAATTGAAGAGGTTTTTAGCTCCTGAAATTGCTCCGCGGTGTAGAATATGCCGATCAAAAAGGTGGCTCTCCAAGTCTTACATCCGCTGAGGCGTTACTCAGAAAATGGCGCTCTAACTAATCAACAATCAGACGGAGAAATAAGCGGATTCCATCTATGCGGCGTTTCAGGAGGAACGAAACCCCATTCTTTATAGAAGGGAATTCTCGGAAGACATGATGGCTCATCAGAGTTTTAACCAAGCCACTTTTGTTCTATCGTTTAAAGTGATTTAATATTCTCCTGGAAATCAGGGGCCTTTACTAATTGAATTTGTTTGATTGGACCTTTCAGTGAAGTGAAAAATTGAAAATACATCAAACGCCGTGATTCGTTTAAGTCTGGAATTTTATTGGATTAGAAAATTAATAATTATTAAATAAATTTATCAATTATATTAACAAATGTAATTTTAAAATGCTCAACTTTCTTTGGCGCTTTATATGCAGAAAATTAGATCTCATGAAAGAGAAATTTCGCTAGACAAGGGACGTATTGGGTGTCTTGGGAACGTAATGATCGGCTCATTTTATCAAAAAGACATTTACAAAAACTATTCTATCATAAGTAGAAAGTGTACTATTAACTATGGTTTTATGCTATCGTTTTAGCTCCATTATTTACCAAAAAATTCAGTAGAGAATCGAAAGCGAATCACGCATTTATCATTAGAGAGTTTATTAATAAAATGGTCCCAAGTAAATGGCCGATATTGCTCATTTTTTGGAATTTTGAACCTCATGAAATTTTAGATCTTTGTAAGATCAGGTATTCTAATTCGAACTGATAATGCAAAATTTATTTCAGGAAATCATATACCAAGTAATTTATTCATGCATTTTGAACTCATTTCTTATATTTGATATTTCCTACCCGTGAAATGCTATAGATTTTAGTTTGAAGAGGTTTCTGCGTATCGCTTTGTCAGCAGCCTCCATTTCTTGATAAATCTTTCTGCTTTGATCTGCCTAATGGCTGAAACCTTTTCCTTCCAATTCTTGCATTTCCTCCAACTTTTCCTCCAATCACATCTTTTGACACTCGATCTCATCTGAAGGAATGCCCCATCCAGTTTTTCTTCCTCTTTTTTCGTAAGCTGAACTGTCATTTTCTCCCCTATTATTTTCATCAAAACTTCACCCCTTAGTTGATGAGCAGATTTTATTTTTTTAATTTTTCTCTGCAGCCGCATTTCAAAGTTTTCCATTTAACATTTTAAAAATATATGAAACTTTCCAGGATGAATTTTCAACGCCGAAAAAAACGCATGATTTTCCGATTTTAACTGTATTCCTTTCGCGAAATATGTAGAAAATTGCTCGTGTCGAGTAAGAGGAGTGTATGAGAGGGAGAGAGAGAGAGGGAAGGGGGAGAAACGTGCAAAGTGGTTTGGCGGTTAAAAGGCGCTCGGTTCGAGAGTGCCGCGGGGCAGAAGGTGTTATCGGAATGGCGTGGAAGCAACCGGAGGGGAGGGGTTGCGGTGCATTATGGGAAAGAGAGGATCGGAGTGGTTTGGAAGGGTGGATGTGGGGAGATGAAGAGATAGCGGGGTGGGTTTTGAAGAGGGAGTGAGCAAGTAAGAGAGAGAGTGTGAGAGTGTGTGTGAGAGTGAGCAGAGGGAAAAGAACAGTTGAAGGGAAGAAAAAAGGTTAGTTGAATAACGCGTATTGGCGAATGAGAGAGCGGGAGGCGATGCTCTCTCTTTTTTATTCGCCTACACTTCGACACGAAATTCCGGGAAGGTGGCTAACGGCCTGCTTCCCGGACTTTAGGAACTGGAATTCCAATCGATTTCCGGGAGTCGGGAGAGGATGCCCAATGGAGTGCCGGAAACCACTCCGGGGATGCGTGAGGGATATCCACTCCCCATCCAACCCCACCCCACACCCTCTCTCTCCTACCTCCCTTCCACCCTCACTCTCTTACGCCCTCGGCGGCGCAATGCGATTCGCACTTGTCAGTTGGACGTGCTACCGCAGAATGTCCGACGGTAGCGCCTTCCGTCAGAAACCGCTTCGACGATATTAATTAGCTGGTATGCGGCGAACTGCCAGCGGACTGGAATGAATGTGGCGGGGAGAAGCGGGATTCACGTCACGTATGGTCCAGCGGCGGATCTCAGAGAATACCTCAATTTTTCGCAAGGTTACGTCGCCGCGCGATTTTTAATGAGTCCTCCATGATTAATGTCACTCCGTTTAGAGTTCATTGAGTCGGATTCAAATATTAATCAAAATGTGCGATTTTTTTCCTAGCGCTTTACTCGCATCCGTTTAGAATTTAATGAGATATCTATGTAAAATTGCGTAAGCTTATTGTTTTAATTATCGCGCGCAATATGCTATGAAATAGGCATTTTTCGTGGTTGATGTCTGCGTCACGCTGCTCTTTGAAAGGAATTGCCGATGCGTATTTGTGTATTCATGAAAATCGAACATTGTCCTTACTAATAAAGCGTTAGCCTATTGATGATTAATTTAGCTCAACAACCGCCGCTGCATTTTTGCTCTTTTTTTTAACGATATGAGACGGATGGAAGGAAATGCGTCGGAAAAGACTTTTAATTAACTGTAATTGATCGAGAATTTTATGTATTCCGCGTGAAATGTGAACAATCTCGGCAAATTCCGAAATAGTATAATCTAAAAACGTTTGTATAGGAAAGAGGTTTAATTTAATTTTGAAATTGCGGGCGGATGTGGTTTTCATTAACATTCAACTGTAATAATGGTAATCCTTAAACTGATCACCGAGTGTGAGCATCGAATATATGTTAATTTTGTATTTATCTGGATGGAACAATCATTCGTTTTTATCTTTGTCGGAAATTATATTAGCTGTGCAAATTATATAAGCAAAACGGATCCACATTATAATTTGTGGAACTCTCCGGGTTACGTTGTCTCACGCACAATTTTTGGGGCGATAGTTTCAAAATCCGCTCTCGCTCGCTCATTTACGATGCTTATGAACGTTTTCAGATTAAATGTCTGAATCGAGTCATTTTCCCAAAAAAATACATAGGAACCGGTGGAGGAAACGTACTATTTGCGGTTTCAAATATCTAGGGTCGAGATACCAGCTCGAATCATGGATTAACACTTACCATAATGATCAGCTTTAATTTTCATCCCTAGATATATTGAACCCTCACTAAATCATTTTAAAGCCAATACAATAAATATTATTATGGTATTCAGTCAAAAGAAATGTAATGTTTGACTTATCGATTTTAGCCTTAGTTTTGCTCATACACTGCCATTCATCTCTTATATGCTACAGTCAGTGTACATGCTTATATTATTTTACTAAGGACCTATTTAAATGTATAATTTTAGACACTTTCTTAAATTTAATATATTAAATATAATTTATTAGATATCTATCATATCCTTTTACCTTTATATTCCTTTGGTGATTCATTTCTGGTTACATTATTAAAATTCCATGGCATTTAACTTGGTTATAACGTTAAATTCGCTTAGTTTGCTGTAGTTCTGCAGCAATTGATTGCTGAAGGTTGGGTAACATGATTATGCCAACGTTCTAATATTGCTTTTTTAATTATTGGCAGTAGTGTTAAAACTATAACAAAGATTTTTTAGGGTAATTTAAAATAAAATTACTTTTATTAGACACTGCTATTTATATTTCGATTTTTTCATTAATTGCTAATGTTCTTTTTCAGTTTATTTTTATATTTAACTGTTAAATTATTAACTAACTACAAACCATCTAATTTAACATTTTCCCCTCTTGTTACAGGTTTGCAGTTTCTTTCTCTGGTCTTTTTGTGAAACCATTTGTAAGTACAATATTCTCAGATATTTTACATATTGTATAATTATGTTTTTTTATTGGACTAAAATTTACCAAACTTGAAAGTGAGTAAAATCTTTAGACTCTTCAAGAGCGATACTGATGCAGTGAATTACTGCCTATTTTATTCTGGTTGTTATAATAATAAGTTTGAACGAAATTCATCCAAGAGGTTCAAGGACATCACCAATTCGTAGTTTATCTCAATAGTTTTTATGGCTTTTTTTTAGATCAATTGTGATTCAAAAGTTTCTTTCGTGTTAATTTATGTTCTGATACTGATCGAAAGAGGTCTCGTTATGTACGAGAAAAAGGAAGCGAGGCCATGAAAGCCATGTGTCCTTGCTCCCACGTCACGAGCTCATGAAAAATCGAGTGATCTTCAAGAGCAGCAGACTGCCAAACAATGCCCGAATCTGCGTTTAAGCACCGCTTGTTGCGGTTTTTTCACTAGGTCACGCTAAGGTAGTTCGCCTAATGGAAAATATTGAGCTGAGTTTGAATGGATTTTTTTTATTTTTGCTGGAACCACTTTCCCTTGTTCATACTCGTAGATGTCGTTGAAACTCACCGATACATGCAATGTGTTTGAACCAGTTTTTGTAAAATCATAGTTGTAAATGTCTCCTTAATTCCATTCTATATTCGAAGAATTCTTCCTGGTCGACGTCGCTCTCTCGATAGTAATCTTAAACTTGACATATGATATATGTTTCGATGATAAAAAACGTTTTTCGAGACTTCGCGCATTTGGAAATTAATTACGTATCAACCGTATTTTTCTCGAAGTCCACAAGCAGTGTTGTGCAGAATTCTTTACAAAATTAATCATTCGAGAATGAATTATGGAACTCACCCCATGGCTCGAATGCAATGCACATTCCAGATTAATCCTGTATCCAGTTAAATATACAAAATTCGCATGACAGCTACAAAGTAGACCCATAAAATACTAAAAAAATCACTAAATTACAATTGGAGATGGATTATTTGTGGCTGAAATACGCTCCAGACGTAATCATTTTCAACATTTTCTTCTTTAAGAAACATTTATGTATTCGGTTTGTCTGCCCGTTAGTCTCTCAGGGTAGTACCTATTACAATTTACTTATGACATGAACATTACTTAAAAGGGCCCTTCTGACGCTCTTCGATTTCTCTACTAAGGCCCAGATTTTTCAAAAATATTTATTCTGCATTGTTATAGATGGCTTTAATGGTCAGACGAAGTTTAAAATTTTTTAAGTATCTATCTATGACAATTTGCTCAGAATCCTAATTTTAAAAATTTTAAATACCTTCTGCCGAAGCCCCCAAATTTCTCCAACAAATTTCTTTGGCAGCGTAATAAATACTATCGTAGATCACACACATCCTGCAAATTTCAGTCTTCTATCTCTTATCGTATTCTTGCTGTTTTAATTTGTAATTGATTGCACAGACGGCCAGACAGACAGACAGAGCGAAAACATAATCGTCTTTTATGAAATGTAACGCGTTAAAAAGCGCCTTATTTATTTAATTTATTTATTTTTATTTTATTTATTTAATTAAAAAAGGTCCATAAACAGCCAAATTTTGGCCTTTTACAATGGATCCGTAATATAACAACATAAAATAACAAATAAAATAAATTAAATTAACAATCGTGGAACAGATATTAAATTGTTCCAAACAGGAAAATGCAAAAACAGAAACATATTCAAAAGCGTTTAGACAATAAGAATTATGGGGGTGACCGGGCAACTAGTGCAGAAAAGGATGAGATGGGGGAAAACATATCAATAACAGGGAACAAACGAACCAGGGAATTAAATGTTTGGGGCAATCGATAGAAGAGAGATCTTTAATTTGTACTGCAACTCTTCACTCACTTGTATATTTAGGCGAGTTATCTTGATCGTACATTGCAGAATTCCTGCCGGCGTAGGTTAAATTCCCAGTGATGAATATACGATCACCCTTCTCCCAATTCGGAACCGCGAGGCACCGAGGAAGAATCATGGAGCGCGGCTCATAAAAGCGTCGAGGAGGGGAGTCCCAGTGCGTGTCTCGTCGCCTGAGTTACCAGCGACCGCGCCATAGACTTAGCCACCCGCCTTTCTGCACGAGCGAGCAGTTAGAGAAGCGTGTAACTCCCCCCATTTTCCCCTCCCCCCTTCTCTCCCCTACTAGATTCACTCACCTACAGAACCCGTGGTCACCATATGGCGTAGGTGCTCCTCTTCCTTTGCATTTCCCTTTGCAGTACGCTTTACGAGATTAATTGATCTCAAAGGCAACTCGAGTCAAATATTAGATTACAACTCAACTCAGGGCGGGCTATCATATAGAAGAAGTCTCGCTTGCCGCTTGCTTTATCGAGAAGCGTGGCTATGGTAAGCAAGGAAAAATAATTTCCTAGCCCTGCTTCATATTCTTAGAGTAAATTAAATACGCATACATAAATGCATACACACGTTCATATGTGGGTAAACATCCTAATACCCGACATTGAATCAGCGAATGAATCTCATAGGAAGGATGTTATTCTCCCTGGAGACGAGTGAGGAGCTCGCTGAAATCACAGAAATAATCTATTTAAATAATGAGTTATGTTTGTGGGTCTATCGTGTTCACCACCACCACCGGCGTTATAAGATACAGGGGCGTATAACAATCTATAAATAATGTTTTATTTGTGATACTGTCAGGCAGAGGGAGACGGCTAATTTTGAAGAGCGAGTGAAGGGAGAGATGGTGGAAATGGAAGGGAGGAGAATGGGAATATTTTCGTGAAGGTCGCAGGAGTGGATGGAGAAGGAGAGCAAGATATAGGAGAAGCGGAGGAAGAATTCGTTGAAGAACATTCGATGCTCGAGTTGGCTTTGAGTGGTTGTTGAAGGGACGGGAGGGAAAAGGGGCAGTAAAAAGCGCGTAGGACAAGTGGAGAAGGGATGGAGAAAGGGGGATATATGAGGGGAGAAGGGAGAGCGTGGTATTAGAGATTCGTGCATACCCATCATTACTGACGGAAAATTACACTAGTTGTGAATGCGTTGCAAGTGAGCGGGAGATTGATGAGATACTTTATTGACGAAGTTAGGTCATGTTGGGCCTATCTTCCACCTAACCCCATATGTCGCTAATATATATATATAATGTGTGTGTGTGTATATGTGTGTGTGTGTGTAAGGCTAAAAAAAATTGCCTAATGAGCAGAAGTTCCCAAGTTTCAAAATGCATCACTTTTTAATACTTCTGATAAAAACATCGAGTTCCATCTCGGTATACTCTTATGGCAGAGATTATTTGATTTTGTATAAAAAGTAAATGAAAATAGCACTTGAACATAACTGTCGCTTTTGAACAGCATTACATATAAAAATATCAATCGTCAATTGGCTAGAAAATCATTTTCAGTGTACATAAAAAATAAGTATCGTCTTGGATAATATGCCTCTGATTTGATTCTGTGGAAACCAGTATTTTACATAGTTCCATTTTTTAAAAAGTTATATATATATATATACCAGAATTTTTATTGATTTATTTTATTTTTTATTTAAACGTTTTTTCAAACATTCATGCATTTATCCATATATTTCGCGGTACACAACGTTTGGGGTGAATTGTCTGTCATCATTGAGAAGGCTTCCTTGTATATAATATAATAATAGGGGGCTAAAGTTTTGCAATTATTTCAGGATGAAAATATCGTTAATATTTCCGTTTTATTTTCGCACAAAAACTCAAAATATTGCTTTTTCGATATTTCTCGAGTTCACGTATGAGCGCATGGGACAGAGGCACAAATTGAGATAAATTCCTGCGCGCATATATATATATATATATATATATATATATATATATATATATATATTGAATAGGGTTGTGAAAAATGTGTTTATATATATATACACATTTTTCACAACCATATTCAATTTTTCTGAAGCATAAAACCCTTATAAGGCAGGACAGGGCGAAGGGATTGAAAGAATACTGACAAATGGAGGGCATAGAGAACCTTTAAAGTGGGCTATGTGAGGGATTTGTTAGGGGTGGGAATATATTGGGGTTGAAAGAGAGGAAGAGAGAGAGAGAGGGATTGGGCGAGGGGGTACAGAGGGGTAGGAGGCTATTTTTGGGAGAGACAGTGAGAAGAATATACTAGAAATAGTGGATATATATTGGGGCGTGGTTTTGGGAGGGGTAGCCTAAGAGAGAGAGAGAAGGTGAGGGGTCAAAAAAGAGTTGCGTGGGACGGGATCGAGGCCTGATATTTTCGTGAAGGTCGCAGGAGTGGATGGAGAAGGAGAGCAAGATATAGGAGAAACGGAGGAAGAACTCGTTGAAGAACATTCGATGCTCGAGTTGGCTTTGAGTGGTTGTTGAAGGGACGGGAGGGAAAAGGGGCAGTAAAAAGCGCGTAGGACAAGTGGAGAAGGGATGGAAAAAGGGGGATATATGAGGGGAGAAGGGAGAGCGTGGTATTAGAGCGCGTGGTGTGAGGGAGTGGAGATCGGACGGAGAGTAGGAGATATGGCTTCAGATAGATGACCACGGTAGGGAAATATATGATTGATGATTGAAACGGAATTTAGCGGAGAGGGAAAGACTTCTGCTTCCGCAGACTCCCTTCTCGAAGAAAAAAAACTCCATTTAATCCATCCCCGCACACACGCACTCCCGCACTCTCCTTATATATTTCCGCTCCACTTTTGCCCTTTCTCCAACCATGTTTTTTTATCCCATGCGCGAGTGTTCGTTCCCAACCGGGTTTACATTTCCATTCTCGTCACGTCTTTTATCCTCTCTCTCTCTCTCTCCTCTTTCTTTCCTTCTCTGTTTTTGCACGTCGTTTTTACTTCCGAAATTCATCACCTCTGACTTGATCTTCTCTGCGCCATTATTCATTTGGAAATCATCCGCGATCCGCGGTCGTGTTTGCATGCGGGTTTGTTAAAACAGCTTTTGTTTATTTTATTTTCCTGCCGAGAAGTGATTAAGAATATTAATTTTGCCCTGTCGATACCGAGGGCCTCGACGAATTTCCTTCGTCAGTTCTCGGAATCTCGATTCCTAAAATATCGCTCCTATTGAACTGCGATGGCTGCCTTCATTTCTTCCTTCGCCTCTTTTTGGAAAATTCCTCTTTCATCATCTCTTTCTTCCACCTTTTTTCGTTTTCTTCCCTTCTCTCTCAATCTCTCTTCATCTTTTTTCTGCCTCTCTCGCTCTCTCTCCTTTCTATCTTTATCTCTACCATTATCTTCACGGTTAACGCGTTTCTACGTCACTAGATGTCAATTCCTCGATCCATTACTCAGGTGAAATGAACGTAATTAATTCTCGTTAAATTAAGCTCGAAAAATATCCTTCGAAAAGTACCATGGAAATATCTATCGTTTCAGGCACCGCGGTGAAATTCCATTCTATCATGAGGTATGATAAAATGTTTTCAGATTATATCACTCCTTATAGTAATTAAATATATCCTTCTATCCCATTTATTTCATGTCTGCATAACGTTCTCATTACTTTGAAAACTTTTCTTTTCGACAAATAGAAACACTAGTTATTATTTTAAGGAGTCACATTCATGCCTTGATGGTTTATGCTAAAACTTGAGATCCATTTCACATGAAAATGTTGGCTGCCGTTTTATAAAAATATTCATAGAAACCCGTTTTTATATAATCTAAGGAATTTAGTTCAACTTCGTGGTAAGCGATAATCATATTTCACAAGAAAAGAACAACTACGTAACTTCCACACAAATTTATTTGCACGACAGGTTTAGCCAAACAACTAGTACCATCCCTTCAACTTGATGATGCTAGTTATTTTGCGAAACTGGTCGTGCAAATACATTTGTGTGGAAGTTACGTAGTTGTTCTTTTCTTCTGAAATATGAAACCCGTGCTATTCTATGAATAAAGTCATACGGATTTGTGCTAAATTCCAAACTATTGGTTCTTGAACTTTTTCATCTGTAACTACGCCTCTTTTTTCCTTTGTCACTCTTGTTTACTCACCAACCATCTCGTTATCCTGTCCTCCTTCACGTTTCTGTGCCGTATCTTGTCTCCTTCAAAAACCCTTTCCTAAACACTTTCCTGCATTTATTCCTCATTCGAATTGACATCGATAGCGATAAGAATATTTGATCATGTCATCAAAATGAGATTCTAAAATCGAATTTCACACTAAATTTGGGTTATTGATATTTAGATGCATGGAAGTAGAGATTGTCATAAAAGTAGTATTTTGGGATGAATCATTTGCAGTAAAATACTTAATGTGGCTTGTGTAGGCAGAGCTGCTTAGGGACTTGTCACTAGGGATACGATATCGAAACAAAAGTATCGATACCGTAATCACATGATGTATCGAATGAAAAGTATAGATACCACAAAAGTATCGGGCCGGAAGTACCGATGTCACTGGAAAATCGAAAGAAAAGAATCGGGTACAAAAGTACTTGGTATCGAAAGGAAGTTACCGATGTGAGTAAAGTATCGATACTTTTTTCTTATCTAAGGATACGAAATCGAAACGAAAGTATCGATACCTTACTCATATGTTATGTCGAATGGAAAGTATCGATACCACAAAAGTATCGGACCGAAAGTACCGATGTCACTAGAAAATCGAAAGAAAAGAATCGAGTACAAAAGTACTTGGTATCGAAAGGAAATTGCCAATATGAGTAAAGTATCGATACTTTTTTCGTATCCCTACTTGTCACTATATATTATATTTTTTCAACAATTAATTTAATTTTCTTTTGGAATTATTAAAATATCTGACCTTTAATGCTGGCAATTCTCTTTTAAAGGAAAATCCCATTGATTGTCGAGAAGGCGAAATCCACAAAACCTTTGATTGCTAATACCACTTAAGTCCTAGTTTTTGAAGTGAGAGAAAACTATACTTTGTTTAATGATAATTTATATTGTTTTTTTATGTCCTTTATTCATTACTCACCGTGAAGAATCATTCTTTTGTTAAAAGTAAACGAAAATCATTATTACTTGTTTAATTAGAGATTCCATGAATCTATTTTGTGAAAATACATTTGCGAAAGCAATATTATTTCTTATATGTTTTATATTATATCGCAAAATTTTCAATAACTGCAGGCTCATTTCACAAAGCTCCTAGGAACTTTCCATGATTTATGGCGAAAATAATAGTTTATTACAGTTGTTGGACAGTTAATATCCCGATATATTCTCGTAAAAGCAGTCACACATATGCGTCGAACAATTTCGAAAGGAAAATAAAAAGAAGCAACGACTGAGAGAGATATAGAAAAAAAACGTGGGATAAGAAACGCATTACGTCATCACTTTCCTGTTCTCGAGCAAGATGTCTACTCGATTGAGTGCCGAGTCTGACTCGAGAGAGAAAAAGGTTTTCATAAGTCAGGCGATATTGGGACGATCGAACAAGAGAACGTCGCTTTTAAAAAGGATCGTTCTAAAGGGTTAGAGGGGTGGAATGAGAGGGGAAGGAGAGTGAGAGCGAGAGAGAGGGAGGAAGGGTAGGGTTGGATAAGGGGGGGGGGGATCGAAGGATGGGAGAAAGGAGGGAAGATAATGTAGAGATTTAGGAGGAGAGGAAGCGAAGGAGGAGGAGGGTGGGGGAGGAGGGGGGACCGGGAGGGGGGTGGGAGAGAAGGGAGGATATGGGGATTTGATTGATTGCCGTTTTTCAGATCGAGGTTGAGTTAGGTGGGAAGCAAAGGAGGTGACGTCGTGAAGTAGGGTGGTAACCGTGTGGACGAGGGAGTGGTTCACTGGCTTAGGATGTGCGGGGGGTTTAAGGCAGGCGCAGTCTCCGGGTGGGTTTTTTAAAGGGGAGGTTTAACGCCCTCCCAACATGTCCTCTACGAGAGACGGCCGGATTGATTGATTAATATGTTTTGTACGGGACGAACGCCTTCTGCCACTTATGGAGGGGCGATCGTCGAAGTGACGAAAGCGAATCGGCCCGACAAATAACTCGAGTAACACGTCAGTGGATGTATGTCTGTCGCGAACAGGTTGAGGATGAAATGAGATAGCTAAATTAATCTCTGTTGGATGACCTGTTGGCACAAACGATTCACAAATACTATTTGCATCGGCTAATGGTGTGCTAAAGGAAATCGTGCTAGAAATCACGCTCATGGACACTTCGAATATTTGTCGAGAGGTTCAAAAGAGAAGTATCTATTTCACCTAATAGTTAAAAATGAACATTTTCGAATCTGATGTTTGTGAATTACCGCTGATGATGGTTGCTTTGCGGCAGATACGCTTATGTTGTTTTTCCAACCTTTTTATAATCATTAGACTGGCATAGTTAATCAGTTTATTCAGGAAATAATGGAGCCATCCAGATACGATTGAATTTTCTATCTACAGCTTCATTTCATCTCCAAAATAATTTGCAAGCGAGGATTTTCCCCCATCCAAATGATAATTATGGATTTAATTTTTAAAAATATTCAGTTACAGATCCGGTACTTCTCACCAACGCAGAAATACGATACGTGTTAAAAATAATACAAACTTTTATAGGATATTCTAATTCGCGAGTGCGATGGATTGATGAGTGTACTTAAAACTTAGACATCTGAAATTTAATTAAGTATAAATCTTTCTGGTGGGTTCTTAGTTCAGCCAGGCAGCCTTAACTTCTTTTTAATATGTTCAAAATCACTAACGTCTTACCTTAACCCTTCGCTATTTCTTCCTCTCTAAGAATCCTTCAACAGCCAATCCGTGAATTATGCGATCCAGATGTCTTCGTGCCCTGTCGGAAAAATGGACTTAACAATTTTCTTTTCCGCCATCACATCGGAAACGTATCCCTCAAAAACTACGCGCATCTCCAACTGGTCCCTCCAATAATAATACCATCTCAACTTACGGAAATGGGTTTGAAGAGGAAGAGGGGGAGTGAACGGTGGGGGAAAAGGAGGTTGATGGAACTTTTTTTAATTTCGGGGAGGAAAAAAAAACTCTGCATCCACTTCTTCGGATCGGTTGTCAATAGAAGAGAGTTTTTATCAAAGGGACGAGAATTTTTAAAAAATCAATCAGCGTCGAAGATATATAAGGAAAGAGGGAGAGAGCGGCGAATGATTGATTGCGAGAATTAAAAAAAAAGAGAGAGACTCGATTCGAATGAAGCGAATGCGGGAACCGGGAGGAAGGAAATAAATTAAAGCAATACTGCGGAGAAAAATATTGTTAAGAATGGGATCGGTTTCGCGGATGGGGAGGGGGGAGGGAGGGAGGGGGAGGCGGAAGAAGAGATAGGGGGAGGGGAGAGGAGAGAGAGCAAAGGGATTTTGGAGACGGAAGGAACGATGGGAACGGGGATGGGATCGGGAAATGGAAAGATATATCTTTCATTATTATGGATGTTAAAGGGTCGGGAACGTTTTCATGGCCGCCGTGGCATAGTCGGGAGTTAAGTGCTGGATAGAGAAGTGGTGGTGGGGTGGAGAAGTAGGAGAGAGAGGGGGAGGGGATTTCGGCAAGGTTAAATGGGAACAGCGGGGCAGGAAAGGGTTATAAAAGAGAAGGGGGCGGAGTGATTATGAAAGGGAGGAGGAGGAAGGGAGAGGGAGGGAGGAGCTGCGGCGGTGGAGCGAAAAATAAGATGGGAGTGGGATGGAGGGAGAGAGATATGTTTTGCTCTTCTCTCCCTCCCTCTGTCTCACTCCTCTCTCGAAATGAACACGGTTCCAGGCTCTTAAGGAATGGATGATGCTGCTCAAACCCCTTTACGGTTTGATGGATGGATCGATTAGGCTGTTAAAGTATCGTTGGACCGAGGCATTTTCGGAGCCTCGCAAGTTGACGGGGAGATAGAGAGGAAGGGAAAAATGGGAGAGGAGAGAATTAAAGGATAGAAAAAAGGACGATGAGAGGAGATAGGGAATAGAGAAGGCAGAGAATAGAGGAAATAGATTTAAGAAAAAAGGAACGTAACAGATACAAAGTATAGGATGTAAAGAATATATGACATAGAGAATATGGGTTATAATAGAGAGAATATAGGGTGTATAGTGGAAGAGATATAAGATAATCAGAAAAGAGTTAAAGGAAATTAGAAGATGCCGAGAAAAGGGACAGAGATGGAATAGTCGGAAGTGAAGGCAAAAGAAGATGTGTGAACTTACATTGAGACACACCTATTTGTAATTAAATGAGAGAACTGGTTGAGGAAAGCGGAAGATGGGTGACAATATGGAAGGGTTCTTCACAGAGGGAAGTAAGGGATACGGTGAAAAAAGTAGGAGAGAGGATTGTAGAGGATGGAGTAATTTCAAATATTTTTCTATTTTCAAACATCTGAAATTCACTACGGTCTGTGAAAAATCTCTATAGTTGAGTCGTCCAAAACTGTAACTCAAGTTCTTTAATGCTGAAGAAAACTAATAACAGCAGGTTACCGGATGCCTTTAATGTAAAATTAAAACAAATCCGCCAAATCCGATCGACCCTGATATTTGTTCTATGACGCAGCGCACTAACTCGCATATCGAATGTAATTACATACTCCACATGGGAATGCTCGACTTTATGGAAAGACTACATTATTGAATGTAATTGACTTGATCGCAATGCTGCGGAACGTCCTCACGAATGTGCGGTGCGAAGTTGCAAGAGAGAGAGAGAGAAAGTGGGAGAGAGAAAGAAGACGGGAAAGAATTAGAGGGTCGGATTAGCAGAGGGAGGATTGATTGAAGGGGAAAGGAATGGATATAGCGATAAGGCGGAGGAAGAGGAAATTGAAAAAGTTGAGGGAGGAAATGGGTGTGTAAATACGAGAGCATAAATATAAGAGAGAGAAAGAGAAAGGGAGGGAGTGTGTGGTAGGAGGGGAAGGAGAGAGGGAGAGGAGTAAAAAAGGTCAAGTATTGGAGGAGAATTCTGGGAAATGGTGGGATGGAGGGGAGAGAGAGAGATAAGAAAGGTAGAAGAAGTGGAAAAGAGAATATGGGTGGAGAGAATTAGGGGAAGTGGAGACATGGAGGGAGGGAGGGAGGGGGGGACGAAGGGGGAATGAGGGGAGGGAGAAGGTTCTTGGTACTTGTCTCCTTCCCTCTCTATCTATCTCTCACTCTCTATGGATTGATGTTTATGGTATCCAAGAACGATAAATTGCCGGGTTTTTCCTTGGGATCACATCCCACTGCATCGTATCCAGATAAATGCATTGGGTATGAAAAGTTATCTCTTATGTTATCCCGAGAAATGCAGGCGTACATAAACTTTTACATAAATCGGCCCTAAAATGGAAAGCCATCCACGTTATTTTTTCACCAGTGGCTTATTTTTCTCGTCTCTCTCGCATTAAATATTTATGAAGCGTTATTTGAATCATAATTTGTCGTGTACAATGGAAAACGTAAAGGCTGAAAATTAGCGTAAAATATGATGCGTAGATTGAAAGGTTAGTTTTCAAAGGGGTTTTGCTCGATCTTACAATTAAACTATTTGTATATATCATAACGGCATGACAGTGGTTTCCGAAGTGGTTGTCGTGGGACATTGGGTTGGCGCAGCGAAAACCTTTCTTAGAAAATAAAAAGAGAGTTTGGAAGTGTTGATAGGTCATAAGGACAATACCATTTCCTCCAATAAATTGATTATGGTGCAGTAGTAATAAACGGATGCGTCCAAAAGTCGTATTGCACTTGAGTAAAAAAATAAAATCTTGCTTCGGGGAGGGGTGTCGCGAAATTCTCCTAAAAGGCTGTCGCACCTACAAAAAGTTTGCAAACCAGTGTCGGGAGGACCAAAGTTTAATTACTGATATAAAGAAAGACTGTATAATATTTCTGTTAAAATTTTTGGTAAAGTTTGTACATTTAAATTAACTAAAAGTGATTATTTTAAACAATTTACTTAATCTTCTTTGGCTTTCGACATTAATACCACTGCGCGAATGCTTTGATGTCAAAATTATAAGGAATTGTTTGATTTTTATCCAGGTTATCCTTGAAAAATATACGTGGGCAGTAAATTTAGCCATTACATTGCTATTTTGAAGATCTATAAATTCTGTTTTAGTAAATATCATTCTGCGTCAAAATGTATAACCAAGGGACTATTGAAACATTTTTCCTTTCTTTTTTCCCTATCCCTTTCTGGCGCGAGCTCAAAGTCGCAAGAAATCAGACCCTATCCGACTTTTTCCTTCTCCATGGAGAGAAATTTCCCGTTTTTTTGTCATTCTTCTTTTTCCACACCCCCTAGCGGTCACTCCGGGATGCTCCCCTCTTCCCAGATACTCTCCCCCTCTCCGTCGCCCAACTCCCCACCCCTTCCCAATTCTTTTGCTCTCCGCTAGGAAGGAAATCCATCGAATTCCTCTTGAAAACTTCGCACTAAACTCTTCATTCAGTTCCCACGCATCTGCCCTCCGGGTTCTTTTTCCTCTCATTGGAATACAAATTGCCTGTTTACGTCCACCCTCAAAAGGGAATTCGATTCCTACTTAACCCTTGGCTCCAAAGATTTATAGTAAGGAAAAATGGAACTAGAAAGACGCTGTTTTTTTTACCGAGTCTATGAATAAGCAAAGACTGAAGTTAATGTTCTTCGAAGATTTTTTTCTCAAAATTTTGATTGGAAAGTTTACAGCGGGGCATTTGATTAAAGAGATAGGGCTGCAGTACTTCATTTGTTCAGCGAAAAGGGAAACAAATCCGTAGCTATATTTATCAGTGCGGAGCTACTTTGGCCGATGCGCCGGCTTATCAAGTTAACTTTACTGCTTAGTTTACGCTGTATTCGTTAGAGAATCTGTCGTTTCGCTGGCGTTAGGATATCTTAATCTGAATTTGATTGAAAATGTTTTGAGACCTGTTGTGAATTTTAACATTAAATTTCCATTTGGAAGCTTTTACAACTTTTATTCCGAATTCTTTTGAACGAAAATTTGCTCACTTTAATGGCTTTCCGAGTCTGTTAACTTGAGACTGCGTTTTTTTTATTAACTTGAAGAAAAAGTAATAGATGTCCTTATTAATGCGTCTCAAAAGTACAGAACGGAATAAATTGAATTCCTACGGTATTTTCATCTGGAAAAAGCCGTATTGATTACATGTGCCATGAATTTACCTACTCTTCTGTAACGGGTCCGTTTTAATTTCGCTAAAAATACAAACAATTCTCGGAAAAAATAACATGGGATTAAATTGAAAAAAAAACAAACGACGCATAACTTTTGCGTTTTTGCTTCGTTAAAATAATCGCATTTTTTTCGCAAATTGCGAAACATGGAAACGAGACCGTTTTCTCTCTTTCTTTCTCTCTTCCTCTCATGTAGACCTTCGCAGACACCGGAACTGCCAGGTTGCTATATAACGAGGTTTCGATGTATGTCCCCTCCTTCTGTATCGATCGTCCACAGGTCAACCGATTTGAAGTTCCCTCTCTGTAACAAACAGGTTTCTTTCGTCTTTCTCGCCCCCTCTCCAACGAATTCGATGGCTCACATCAAGTCCCCTTAATCCCTATATTTCTGCTTGTATCCTTTTCTTCCATCTCTCCATTCCTCTTTCGCCTCCTCGCATTCACTCCTGCGCACTAAATTTTTGCTCTATCTGCTCTTTATCCCTACCATATGTCTCGCTTTTTATTTTCTTTCTCTCTCTCTATCCCATACTCGTAATTTTTACAATTTTAATTTTTTTCTCTGTTTCAATTTCAGAATTCATTTCTCATCTCGCGCTCATATGCCCCTGTTAAAATATAGTTAATTGCGCCTTTTGTATAAACATCTCTTTGACTCTTACCCCGTACTTATTATTTTGATTTTTCTCAAAAATTAATAACCCAACAATGAGTTATCGAGGTACCGTTGTGACTCCAGTCCAACGAATCGCCATCACCATACCATTTAAAATAAGATGACTCAAACGGAACTTATGGTGCTTACTTTTCGCATAATTATAGTAAATAAAATTTAGTGCAGCAATTACTTATACAGTATTTCCTCGTTATACGTGAACTCAATTTACGTGGATTCGCTTATACACCATCGACACAATAGGGAACATAAATCGATTTACACGACCGGGATTCGCTTTAACGCGATTTTGTGCATGGATTTTGTATGGGTATAAACAAGAACCTTGCATGAGATAGTAGCAGAATCATCGCATTAAAATATCCAGGCTGATTGAATTCGTGCGCGACTTCGTTTAACGTCAAGAAATTTGTATTTTCTGTGTCAATATTCTGAACTGCATGGGACAAGGTTAATTTTATTTTTACATTACCTAGCGTAAATACACTGAAGGAACTCTCTCTAAACAAGAAAATATACTTGAGTTGAGAGAGGGAAAACGATAATAGCATACAGAATACGAAAATTCTTTTGAAAATGGTAGATAGTGCAAATGACTTATCTCTTTGTTCGTGCAAACACACACTCGCATACATGTAAATATACACGATTTTCTAACAAATTCTTCGTCGTTTACAGGTGTTATCCATGTGAACATATTTTAATGATGTGCCAAGTAGAACCCGCTTTGATTATCTCATTGAACTACATGTTTAATTACGACAGATATTATCTCAAAAAACATCCGAAGAAAAAATTCACAAGAGTAACATTTCTTCGGATGTCATCGTCGTAAAAACAAGAAGTCAAAATTTTCTCCTCGTTAATTATTTCGTGATACTTTTTGCGACAATTGCTCGCAACATTTCAGCCAATTAACTTCATGTTGGAAAAGAGATAGTTGTATTTATAATCAAACTCGGTTGTCACTTAATTGAAAACAGAAATAATAAATGTGTGACAACATTATAGCAGGGATGCCCAACCATCGGCCCGCGGGCCATGTGCAGTTTTATACGGCCCACCGCCGGTGCTTCAAAAATTTCAAAATTATTTTTCCATTTTTTAATTTTACTACCAATTATTATAACTGTTCTAGCAAAAACTGTTCCTATATTTAGCGTTAAATTGTGACCCAATAGTAAATGCTTCTCTAGTTCTTCTTTAATGTTGTTTTTGATATTTCTAATATTGACTAACATGATGATTTTTCAATCCTTCAGTCATGGCCCACGTGGTGGGTTCGGGCCCGGAGAGGGTTTTATGCGACCTGTAAAACTATGATCGAAAATAGATTAAAAAAAATAAATATTGAAATGGTAACCCTGGAAACAATTTTTACTTGATTTTACATCATATGGTACCTCAGAATCTATGGTCAATTTCCGATTTAATTTTAATCTATCCCGCGGAAGTATTGGCAACTTTTAATGCGACCCGGCAGAAGATCTTCTACCGCCAATGAGGCACATCAAGCAGAAAAGGGGTTGCCCACCCCTGCATTAGAGTGACCCAAATTTAATACACTGCCATTGTCTACTGAGTGTTAGCTCACAATTGGCTCGTCATGTGACCTTGGGCAATTAAGGTCATAGACGTTGAATATGTCCTCCTTTGAATATACGTTCAAGAGTAGAGACATTCCTTGCGAAGGTTTTTCCATTGACACTTCCCTACCATATCCCTGTTTCTTGGATTGGAACTTAATGATGACACTTTGCCATTTTTTGCAGTGCATTTTGATGACCGAAGACAGTCTTCCAGGATTATAATTTAAATCTGGAAAATCAAAGATAGGGCTAGGGAATCCGTTTACGAGGCATTGACCTTAATAGCTTTAAAAATTCACCGAGGGTGAAGTTCTCTTTGTGTTCACAAATTTCATAATTTTGCGTTATAAAATATTACAAACACATTCGAACGGAATATTAAATTGATCACGCGTATTTGTGCGGAAAAAATAACTCGCGTTTGTATTAGAATCCGTGTCCAACAATATTCGTTGTAATGGCAACACTAGTAAATTCGAAATTCGTAGAAATACAACCGATAAGCACAATTCCACAATAAAAATTAGAATCTCCATTCCCCATCCCCTTAGAGAATAGTAAAAATCTTTCTCCGACATTGCAATTCTAAGATATTTTAATGTGCAAGAGAATATTTCCCTGCACGATTGAATTCGGATTTACCATGCAAATCAAATGGGAAGGAATCTCGAAGTAATTTTTTTCATGAATACAATACTTTCCCCTATACTACATACATGGAGAAAGTAAAATATGACCGATAATAAAATGGCAACTTTACCTATACAGTTCAAATACTGGGTGTATTACATACGTATAGTTTTACAGTTCTGTCTGGTTGGTCTGTGTGAGACACTTCGACCTTAGTCTACTTTCCAGAATGAAAATAGAATTTATAGTTTTGTCGTTGTGTCTGTCTGTCCGTCTATCTGGCTATCCGTCCTCCCTATTAACTTTTGAACCAATAAACCGATTTTTATGAAACTTGGTGGAAATATCTTGCTACATCGACCGAGCTCCCAAGGAAAGTTTTTGTTGCGAATATTGAAAGGGGGTTCGATTCCAGGAAATATCCTTAACATTTGATTTACATGGGAAATCTGAAATCCATCGTGCAGAGTAATTTTCTCTTGCACATTAAAATATCTTAGAATTGTAATATCGACGCGAGTTTTTTACTATTGTCTGAGGAAAAGAATGAAGATTCTAATTTTTATCATAGAATTTAGCTTATCGATTTTATTTCTTATAATTTCGCGTAAATACTGGCGATTTTGCAGTTTTTATCACTCATTACGAGAGTGTTGCCATAGCAACTACTATTGTTGAACTCATATTCGGTATATTCTAATATGTACACGCGTTACTTTTACCCCACAAATACGCGTGATGAATTTAATATTCCGTTAAAATGTATTTTAATTTTCTTCATATACGTAGTATATGGGAAAAGTATTGTATTCATTAAAAAAAATCGACCTCGAGATTTCAACTGAAATACACGGTTTGAGGTCCCCTGAACACATTTTGACCATTTTCTCGATGATGTCTGTGTGTGTGTGCGTGCGTGCGTGCGCGCGCGCGATAGCTTTTTGTGGGTGCTCTAACTCAAAAACTATTAATCAGGTCAACGCGAAATTTTATATTTAACATTTTTATGACAGTCATAAGAACTGATTAGTTTTTGGTAAAAGTCGGTCAACCGGAAGTGGGTGTTTACTCTTTTACTTAACCGTTATTTTGAAATATTTGCTTTAATATTTGATAAATGTAAAAATGTATCGGAATAAAAGTTTTATATTTGACATTTTTGTTAAAGGAAAACACTGGTTAGTTTTTGGTAAAAATCGGTCAACCGGAAGTGTGTTTACTCTTGCCACATCCGTTTTTTTGAAATATATGCTTTAATATTTGATAAATGTAAAAATGTATTGGAATAAAAGTTGTAGCAAATTTAATTTTCTACAACCTTTGTTTGAAATATTTTTCCATATAATGCATTGTTTAAGAGATATCTTATATTTTTAGCTGCCACCACCACGCCACCTACCGACGACTTTTGTTAACAATTGACGCTTTGTTACATCTTAGTAACGCTCCTTTTTCTTTTCTTCATTGTTGGAGCTTTGGGGCTATATCCAATATCAGATGGCCATAGTTTGAGTTTATGTCTGTTCTTTGTAGTCAAAATTTTCTCGCAGTTTCTTAAAATAATATTAATGTAACCTATTTGGAAATTTTAGAAATATTACAGATATGCAGAAAGTCATTTGGTGGCCACATCAGATTTTTCTTTTGTTATCGTCGATTCATCTACGTATTACTCGGGGAAAAATGCGTGTTCAATTGTTACCTGGGAAGTTATTATTTTCTTGCTCGATGATTGTACCGCTGAAATTATTCTTTGGAATGCGTGCATTTATTTATATTATTTATATTTTTGCTCTCCCTATTGTTCAAGGAAGTGCGATTCTAGGTCAATGAAAGCCGCGTTGACACAAAAAGGAGAATGGACAGCCAGTGAGCGTGTGCGAAAGAGAGAAAGAGATCCGACGCCATCGCACTATTTGCATCGAGCGTCGGATTTTAATCTTCCGGAGAGAGAGAGAGAGAGGAAGAGAGGGAAAATAGAGATGGCGCCAGGATCGATATCGAAGTAGTTAACATTTCGAGACTTTGGAAAATGAACGCTTTCGATTCCGTCGTTCACGAAAGAATCGATCCCTCGTCTTCACCCGGTGATTAAAAATGAGATCGTTACGTTAGGGTTTAACTCTCCGATGCTCTTCTCTCCCTTATTTTCTCCATTATGGCGTTTTTTTCCCTTTCCGCCATTCCCCTGTTTTCCTACTTCCAACCTCACGCCTCTTCCGTACAATCAAAATAAGAAGAAGAAATATCTTTTGATTTCTGCTGTTTATCTGTCTCGCTCTTTAACCCGGCGGTGATCTGCGAAACCCACTCGATTTTTGTTTCTTTGATGAATACTAGGTGTCATCATTTGCATCGCTACCACACTCAGTACTACCCCCCCTCCCCCTCCTATTCTACTTCAGTTTAGTCTACCACTCGAAGCTCGATTGCTGCATGTATGGAATTGCTGGGCACGTCACTTTCGGTGCATCACAACTTCATACACATCATAGCTTTGGACTATCAAAAACGTATTTATTTTACGCCATATGAAATTCATATTAATTGAAAAATATATATTTGGCTACTTTTGGTAAAGTACCCTAAGCAGCGCCGTAACTAGGTCGGGGAAGCGGGGCATCTGCCCCGGGCGTAACTAAAGAAGGGGCGCAAAAATTGTTAAAGGCAAGTTGTGCATTTCACGAAGACGGGAGATTTCACTACTATTCTTGTTCCATGCATTACGCATAGCAGAAACTATCAATTTTGATGATGCTCTTGATGAGTTTGCTGCATTAAAATCACGTAGAATAACTCTTTAATATTAAAATATTTATAGTTTCTGTGTTTAAATGATGTATGTTTAATTATGTATGTAATTATATTTATAATTATGTATTTAAATTATGTACATTTATAGTGAGAAATTATATCATTTATAGTTTATTTTTATTTATTAATTGTTCACCCAAAATCCATATAGTAAACAAAATGATCCAAAAGGAACTTATGATGCCTACTTTCCATTTAATCACTTATTTAATACTTACATATATTGGCTTTAATAGCTTTAAAGTCATTGTGTTCCTAAATTTCACAATTTAGCGTTATAAATTATTACAAACACATTTGAACGGAATATGAAATTGATCACGCGTATTTGTGCCGCAAAAATAACTCGCGTTTGTCCAACAATAGTCGTTGCTATGGAAACACTCTCGTAATGAGCCCCAATATTAGATTTTTAAGGTATTTTAATGTGCAAGAGAATATTACCCTGCACGATGGTTTTCAGATTTTCCATGTAAATCAAATGAGAAGGATAGTTCCTGAAATCGAACCCGGGACTTTCAATATTCCAAACAAAAACTATCTTCGGGAGCTCGGCTCCAGTAGCAGGAGATTTCCACCAAATGTCATGAAAATCGGTATATTGGTGTAAAAGTTAATAGGGGAGGACGGACAGAGACAGACAGACACGGACAGTCAGACACAACGACAAAACACAAAACTATAAGTCTATTTCCATTCTGGAAAGTAGGCTAAAAATATAGAGGGGTTTTTAAGGAGCGCCGCATATATGGTAGTTTCCCCCGGGTGCTAAAATAGCCAGTTACAGCGCTTGACACTAAGTAGCAATTTTTAGCCTACTTTTCAAAAAATGGAAAGTAGTCTTATGATTTCGCCTCGGTGCCCGTGTTTGTATGTATATGTATGTTTCCCCACCTAACGTCTTCTTCATGAATGAACCTAATTCAACTAAATTTGGTACATAGAATCTTCACATAAATTAATGATCAAAATGACATATTTGGACCGGATTTACAAAGCAGGAGTGCAACAATTGCAAAGTTAAACATTTCGGTAATTATGAATTTGGAAGGAATTGGCCTAACCGAGTTCAACGAAATTTAGTATGAAGAAGGTGTGCAACATTAAAAAATAAAATCAATATTTTTAATGTAGATATAGAAATCAGGGCTTCCACAATATAAGTAATAAAAATTTCTCTTTACAAATATTTGTGTTTAACTGTTCACATCAATTTTAAACCAAATTTAATACTTATAACACACACACACACACACACACACACACACACACATATATATATATATATATATATATATATATATATATATATATATACACACAAAACTACCTATATTAGCATATTTTAACTGAATCAGCCAAGCAGGGGTGCCACAATTACTGACGGAATTGGCTAAACAGATTTCAATTAAATTTTTGTATATAAGATTTGTACAACATAATATAATGAAATCAAAATGTTAAAAGCGGAGCTAAAGAGCAGGACTATCACAATAAAAAGTTAAATAATGCTTTTTACACGTATTTCTAGAAAACTGACGCAATGGATTTTAACCAAATATAGTATATTTAATCTTCCTATAAATAAATAACAAAAATGTGATATTTCAACCGGGTCGACTAAACGGGGCTACCACAATATCAAGGTTAGAATTTTTCTGTAAATATGAATTTGGAAGGTATTGACTGAACGGATTTTTAAAGAAATTTCGTTTGTAGGGCGAGTATAGAATTGGAAAACCAGATGAATATGTTTAGAACGGATCAAAAAGCAGGGCTACCACAATATGAGGAAAAATACTTTTCTGATTTCAAAGCAAATACATTAGTATACGATTATACTGCGGTGAATTTGAAGAAAAGCACTTCTGTAGCACGAGAAACCTGTGTTAACCCTTACGTGTAATATATTAAAATTGTATTGAAAGAAAAGTAGGCGGAGTTGTTCTTTCCAGAACTATTTGTTTCTCATACGTGAATTTATTCAACGAGGAAAATAGGGAAAGAATTAGAAATTAATCCGCATGTTAAAAAATTACTAAACCTGCATGAAAGTTATCAGTTAATTTTTATTGAATCGCATTAATAAATTAAATTTGGTGTCAGCAGTGGTGTTCATATATGGGGCGCCAGCTACGCCGGGTTAACTTTCTCTCTCTCTCTCACTCTTCCCCCTTATTTAGTGAAATTCCTAAGATCCTTTTCTCTATCATTCTTATTTCCTCTTCTTTTCCACGCCCATTCATCCAAGCTATCTTCCCCTTTCTCCCTTTGCCTTCGCTCTTTAGGTATTTTTTTCTTATAAAAATAGTTTATATATTTGGTTTGTTTGTGTGAGAAATATTTCCATGAATTCTGCAACTTGGAGGAGTCAAATTTTTAGGATAGGTTGGTCTACATAAGTGCTAGACGTGGTGAAAATTTGTTGGATCTACGACCGACTGCGTTGAAGTAAACGGTGACTGCATCAGAACTTGGCTAACGACGCGAGAAGAATAAATTCACGAAATAAGAGTTGATTTTTCCTAGGAAGCTTATATGGATGATACATACGTTGTTGTACTGGATAGCCCATCGGATTTCTAAACTCAATTAGCGGGCTTGGGTTCCGCGGGAGTTTATTTTCAAATATCGAATTATTTATTCTTAAAATTTTATTGTTGTTTTGCATGACGCGACAATGTTTATTTTCGATAGTTTTTGTGAGAAACATGAAAAAGCACATTACGTAATTTACTCAGCAATTCTTCCATCGCTCAGCTATTGTGCCACACTTGTCAATCTGCTTTTCTCAGTCACTTCCTTCCACATTTTCTCTCTCTCCCTCTCCCACTCTTTTTTCCATTTTCTATTCATATTTCTCCATATCATCCACCGTATCATTCCATTTCTTTTCTTCCTTTCTCTCCTTCTGCCTTCCCACTCGTCCCTCTCTAATTTCGCTCCATCATTCTATCTCTCCCTCCATATCTCCGCGAACGTTCTCTCGGCTTTCCAATTTATTCTTTTCGCAGCTCACTGGAGGGGCAGATGCTTCGTGTGACTCCGCAACGGGGAAGAGAACATGTGGGCAACAAAACGAACGAGAATATTTAAACTTTGTATTTATTTCTGCGGAAAAGATTGTTACGCTGCCAGTTTGGACGATTTATCGCTATAATCATGCGACGAATATTCTAGACACGCGTCTCAAAAGTTTGCAAAGAGGGACGCGGAAAGAAGAGGAAAGATAGGAGGGGTTGAAGAGGGTGTTAGTATTGGGATTTCCGATATTACGCGAATAGGGGGGGGGGAGGGGCGATAAGGAGGGGAAGAGGAACTATGGAAAGTGTGCAGAGAGACAGATAGATGGAGATTCTAACTCCTATTTTTTTAATTTCCTCTCTCTCTCTCTTTTATTTGTCTTTTAGTCGTTAAGTAAAAATTTAAAAATGTAAGTGCATTTTATTTCCAAAAATTTAAAATTAAATTTATCCATTTTTATTTACTCAAAACTAGTTGCTTCTGTTGCATTTATCTACATATGTATAAGGGTATGTAGATACGTGTTGTTACATACTTATCTCGCGTTAAACATTTTTCTGTGAATTAATATTGTAAATTTTAACAAATGCTTGTTAAATATGTGTATCTCAAATATCTATATTCTTGATTAATAATTCTGTATTAATTTATACCGTGCAGATCAAATTCTGTATTCAGTGAGTCTCCGCAATCTAGATGTAAACAAATTGTAATGGCTACTAGGTGGAAGAGGAAGCTACTTAACCTCAACCTCGAAATAACTTCGTACATGTTTTACTTACCGCGCGTGCCCTTTTGTGTTTTTTAATTTGCGTTTCTTATGCTAAAGATGTTTTCCTATTAATATATTTTTCTCCACATTTTCCAGATTTTTCTCCTCCTGTCTATCCATTTTCTATCTTAGTTGCACCCATTCCACCATCCTTTAAATTTCTACCCTCTCTTTCTCATGCCACCCTCTCATTCGCTTTCTATTTTCCCTCTCCCGCCCAACTCTCTCTCTCTCTCTCTCTCTCTCTCTCTCTCTCTCTCTCTTTCGACTCCTCCCCATTTCTTCATTCATTCTTCCCCTTAACCTCTCCAAAATCCTTCGCACGACTCCTGCCACTCTTCAATATCATCCGCTGCCGAAGTGGAATACAGATGGCGCTGTAGTATATTCGCGTCGAGTGTCTTGCGTGTGTCTCTCTCTCTCTCGCCTGCCGCTTCCTCCTCCGAATCCTCTCTCCCGTTATCAAGATGGAGGAGATAAGAAATCAAGGAGTGGATGAGTGGGGAGAAATAAAGGAGAGAGAGAGAGAGAAAGAAAGAGAGGGAGAGATAGTGGATATGGATAGTCTATTGGGGAACATATCTCGCGCTTTAATTCTTCTGCCGTTGTTTTTGACTCACTACCTTATCTTGTTTTGAGGAAATCTCTTGCCTTCAGTGCATTTCCACCTAAAGTGCTTCCGTGATGGTGTTTTCCTCCTTTTTTTTAAAAAAAGAAAAAATTATGTTTTCTCCAAGACCCGAGACGCCGTTGCCTTCCACATTTCTTCAATGGAGCATTCCATCTGATGGGATTGCTTTAAGAGATACTGCTTATGTTTTCTCTTATGGGCGCAAATGAATAGGCATCTGCACTATGCGGAATGCTTTCTCTTTATAACTGAAATATGGGTTAGTCGGAATTCTGAAAATTTAACCTCCGATGACTCTGTTAATTGTCTGAAGGGTTATAATTTGGGCACCGATCAAAGCAGTTTTCAATTAATTGAGCGTTATTTACGTTCATTTTAATAAATATCTTTTTTTAGTTGCAAATTGTCAATTATGAGATGTTTTGGATGGAATTTCTCATTCTGTTTAACCTCGATAGTGCAAACTCGGTTAACACAAACCGCTCGTTTATTAGTGGTGTAATTCTGTCCTCTACTAATTCTAGACATATGCTACTTGTTGCAACAAAATCATTTTTACAAACTTTCTTAGCAAAAATCATGAAATTTTAAGTCCCTTGAAGTTTGTACTTACGATATTGTACTCAATTTCATTTAGAAAAAGTAAAAAAACTTGCGCCAAAAGCTTTGACATTACCCTAATTCCAAAATTACATTTATTTATTGCGAAACAATCTTTCTGATTTGCAGTTTCTCAACGAAATGGCGGCAGTATGGTAATTTTGACGTTTCAAATAATGCAGTTGTAGCTGTGCCCAATGTCAGTGAAATAATGTTACAACCCAGTGAAGAACAGAAAATGTTTTCGTTCCCAAATGAAGTAAATATAGAAACTCGCGATAAACACGAGCCTTATTTCTTCCTTTCTCCCTCTCGAACGGCCCAAAAAAAAAAATTCGGAAAAAGGTCATAAAATAAAGAGTCGGTCGTGGGACCGCATGAATGGCGGTGGCATCCGATGCGAGGACAGACCGAATAAAGATTATAAAGATGGCACGACCGAAATGCGATTTGTGACCATCTTTCTCCCTTAAAAATGAAAGTCCCGAGGAAGAAAAAAAAAGATGAGAATCGTTGTGAGGAGGAGAAAGGGTACATAAAAATAAGAAAGCGAGATGTAAAAAAGGAGGGGTCGTGAAAATGGGTTGATTCCCAGATCGTGGGGTAGATGGCGGGTCGGGCGGCGGGAGGGAGTCTGTTGATGCGCTCGCGTCCGCATTTTATGGTTTCGCTCCGCGCTTCCATTGGGTGATGTAGTGGTTGCGATTAGGGGATGGGGGAGGGAGGAAAAGGAGAGAGAGAGAGAGGGGGGGAGAAGTAGGCGGAGGGAACGAAGATAGAGTGGGGTGGGTAATGGGAGCGGGATGAGTGAGGGATAAGGCCTCTTCCCTCAAAACAACAATGCTTGATAACAAATGGAAAGCCGGCGCATTTTTACGTCGCTTTGTGGGTTCTTAACCCAGTAATTTTTTATCACCACAGAAACGAACAGATAAAAGCCTTTAATTCACGCATCAGGGCCATATGAGAGAGAGAACATAATTCATTGCGGTGACGTTTCTTTAAGATGTCGAAATTCGATTAATTCATTTGTTTCGCACTCTGTAGAAGCTTTATGTCCTTCGTTTCACGTTAAAGGGCTCGGGGTGGATAGAGACGAAGGAGAGCGTTCAATTAGGCATCCGTAAGGCCAAAAACATCAGAACCATGGTAGGACATTCGTACGCCGTTGTAATCAGAGAGACGTAATGCATCGGGGCTGCGTATAGATGTTGCGAAGTGCTCCTGCCGCGTTGCTAGGGATATAACGGGGATGAGAGAGAAAGAGAGGGAAAGGGAGGGAGGGGGAGATTTATATATATAGGACGGAGAGAGAGAGGGAGGTAGAATGCGTGTAAGATGGGAAAGATACGGGCGAGGTGTGTGGGTTGAGAGCTCGAGAGATATGCAAAGTAAAGGAGATTTGGGTGAGAGAGAGAACGAGGGGTGGGAAAAGGCTGGTTTGCAGTTACGGGGAAAATGGAGGAGTAGAGGTGAGGTGGAAAGGGATGCGGATGGTAGTAATGAAAGGCCGCGGGGGAATGGAATGAAGGATTGCGATATGGGAAAGAGGACGATAAATTGGGAGGGGCGAGAGAGAGAGAGAGAGAGGAATGGGGAGGGGCAGGAAGGCGAAAGAGGGGGGGGGGGGTGGAGGGTGACTCGGAGTGTATATTGAAAGCGTAGGGTGTAGGGGAGAGGTGGTTTAAGAGTAAGGGGAGGAAGGGAGTATAGGAAGGGGAGCGGGAATGGGTTTGACGATGGCGGAAGTGGAGGAGGAGGGGGATAAAGAAGAGAAGGGGTTAAAGGGAGAGATGTGAATCGGAGGGAAATGAATGCGAGAAGGGCATCGGTGAGTGTTGGGGATGGGTTGAGCTGAGAAGAGGGAAGAGAATTAGGAAGAGGAAGAACAAAATGGAGAAATCGATGGGTAGGGATGCGAGGATGGGACATTAGTCGGCGTAATTTCGAGTTATTTTGTTATTGACGCCTCCGAGAAAGCGATGCGACGTCGGTGCCTCTCTGATGCTCACGGATGTGTGTATATTTTTCGCTAATCAACCTCTTGGATTTTTATAGTCATAACTCCTTCCACACCGAACACAATCACAAGGGAGGAGGGAAACCCGGTGCCGGCATTAGACTACTATTAACGAAGAACACCAAGGGGGACAACGGTTTAACGTCCCTTCCGAGGGACGGAACGCTGACTTTGCGCGGTCTCCTCAAACCACACAAACAGGGGGCTGGGCGACCTTGGAAAAAAAATCGTACTTGCGCAGGATTCGTGCCCGCTGCCTTTTCGAGCAGAAGGCCAGCGTCCTAACCACTACAGAACCGGCACCCCACCACGATGTTCACAGGGTTTCCGCTCATTTTCCAAAAGGAGTACTATATAAAAAAAATGGAAGTTTCATTTGGTGACGCGATATGAAAAAGCACGTTTTATTTGAGGTTTATTTAGAATTGTAAATTTAAAATTCTTTACAAAATTAGCAATATAATTATATGACATAAAGTTCTTTGTTAATTCAATAATTTAAAAAGTATATTCATACTCTCACACATGTTAAGTTTATAGTCTAATGGCTATTAACTTATGATATGAACGTACTACATCACTAACAAGTGAATATATAAAAATGAATTTTTATAACCAACTTTTATATAGTTTGTACTTATGACATAAAGTCACCGGACACCCTGTATATATATGTGTGTGTGTGTAAAGTGAAGTTAATATAAAAGTTGGGGGAAAGGGCATCCCGACTCTCCACGATTAAAAAAAAATTCTTCCGCGGTGTTATATATGGCATTAAAGGTTACAAAAATAGTGAAACTTTTTATCTTCCAATCTATAACCATTTGCTCATAATCTTAATTTGAACATTTTGAAGCCCCTCCCTCCGTTTCTCCTAAACTTTTTTTATCAGCGTAATAACTGACATAATATGTAGATCGCACACGCCCTTCAGATTTCAGTCTTATATCTCTTACTATATACTTGCTATCAGAGCCGTCTGAAGGGGGGAGGGGGCTGGGTGGGCAGTCGCTCAGGGCCCCGCGCCTATGAGGTCCCCGCGGGTCCTAGAGACGGCTCTGTAATTAAATGAGAAATTTGGTTTGTATAAATAGAGGGCCCCGCGGCAACCCTCTCGCCCGGGGCCCCGCGGGTCTTAGAGACGGCTCTGCTTGCTATTTTAATGTGCCTAATTGATTTCAAAGACGGACAGGCAGACAAGCATAAGCGAAAAACGAGAAGCGAATCCGATACCTGCTATCTCTTTCTCTCTCTCTCTCTCTCACACACACACACTCTCTCGCTCTCGTTATCTTTCTCGTAAAGTTCAACAGCTTAAAATCAAAATATTTGTCTTTTTCGATTTTTCCCATTACCAAGTTTTTCTAAAAGCCCGCCATGGGAAATACCAAATAATAAAATGAATTACTGCTGATCTGAATATACTGGATACGTTCCCTTTGAGAGATTTATTCCGTGTTATTTTAGGAATTACGAAAAGCGTTATTTATTTGTAATGCGGTGTAGTTATTATTAAAATTAAATCTTTTCTCCAAATTGATGTAGCAAATATTAATATGAAAAAGTTGATGTTGATATTGCTAAATAAATTTACTCCATAATTTATCAGTTACCATGTAATGCTCCTTTGTTAGTTCTTCTGTTTACTCTGAAAAATATCATTTTCTACTCAAAAGCAGAGTTTTTATGCGTCCCTATAACTTTCTCACGCTATATTCATGTAAAAACAACGTGATACATCAAATAGGTGTTGTATTTTAGGTCTTTTACTGTTGTAATCCAAAAATTTTAATCGATATGATAATTTAAAAAGTATCGTTTTTATAATAATAGCGTGTAGTTGTTGGTTGGTTGGTGACAATTTTAATTAAATCGTTTATATCTCAAAAACGGTACGAGATAAGGGTTCGCAATTTTCAGGATTGCTTGATTTGCATATAAAAAATGATGAACGAAAACATATTTGGAAAAAGGACCCGAGTTCGACCCCAAGGAATTATTTCTATTTCTTATAAGGTAACACACAAAAATGTACTTTTCGACTTGCAGGATTTTCTTCTTTTGGAAATTAAAATTAGAAAAATTTGATCTTCGATCTTCGTATATGGAACATTCTAAAGAAAATATTTTCAAGTTTCTTATTCTAATCGTCATTTTTCGCCTTCAGCCAGAAATCGCTCATGTTATTCGTTTGAATGGTATATTTTGGAAAAATCTTGGTATTTTAACGGTATGTTGCCTTGTCAACCAACTACATTGTTAAACCTCGAAATCCTATTGTTAATTTAATCCATATAGATTTAAGCGTGCTTTGAAGGCTTTTATTATGCGTTCTTTGTACGAAGTGAACGCATATAGGGGAGGTCGTTTCCGTCCGTCCGTCCGCACGCTAAAACTCGGAAATCGCTGAACGTATTACGATGAAATTTGGTATTGGAGAGTTTTGCTAAAATTGGTCGACCGATTTCAATTTTGGTAAAAATTGGACAACAATGATGATCATTTTACATGAAGACCTGCAATCTTACTTTGTTTCAACTCGGGAACCGCTGGACGTATTTTGATGAACTTTATGTATTGTGGAGTTTTGCTAAAATTGGTCGACCGATTCCAATTTTGGTTAAAATCGGACAAAAAGTACCACATTACATGATCTACAAATCGTTGACAACGTTCCTTTGTTTCAACTCGGAAACCGCTTTACGTATTTTAATAAAATATTGGGAAGTTATACTAATATTGGTCGACCGATTCCAATCCTGGTTAAAATCGGGCAACAATTACGATCACTTTACATGAAGGCCTAAAAGTTGGTGACAATGTTCCTTTGTTTCAACTCGGGAACCGCTTTATGTATTTTGATGAAATTTGGTATTGGGGAGTTTTGCTAAAATCGGTCTATTGATTCCAATTTTAGTTAAAATCGGACAAAAATGGCGACTACTTTACATGAAGACCTATATGTAGTTTACAATGTTCATTTGTTTCAACTCGGGAACCGCTAGACATATTGTGACGTACTTTGTTATTGGGGAGTTTTGTTAAATTAATTGACCGATTCCAATTTTGGTTAAAATCGGACAATAGTTACGACTACTTTACATGTAGACCTACATGTATTTTACAATGGACTTCGCTTGCTTCTCGTTAAATTCTCATCGGAGCGAAAAATATTGAGGACATTGTGAAATCTCAAAGAACGCATTTGGAAACTCTCTGTACTCCGACATGGAGTACACCTTTCCAATCTTGTTACGAGGAGGAGTGAAAGACGGAAGGAGGGGGAAATAATTTTCATAGAAATTAATGTAAACAACATTCGTTGCGTTATTCAATATTATCGAAATATAAACGGTATGAAAATCTAAAGAACGTGCTCGACGTTTTAATAAACAAACCGAGCATGTAAAAATTTTATGATGTGAAGGATTACGCGATAGGATACGGGAGTTAGATAGAAGAATCGAGGACTTAAAAATGTTTTTAGAAATAGGGAGTGAAAAAGAGGTTTAAAAGATTCATAAAATAACAATAAAAGACTATGTTGACCGTCCGTTGGTCTGTGTCAAGCTATTAAAACGCGAACAACTCAATCAAGGATGCAGAGAAAAAATTAAAAATTGGCATAAATAATCTATTCAAATATAAAAATACTTTTGCGAAAGAAAATTCACGAAAAAATTCTCCAGTTGGACTACATGGTAGTATTTCCATTCTTCGTAAGATAGCATTCAAATTTTTCTCCTGCAAGCTTTTCTTCTATTGTAAATTAAAGTTGAAAAAAACATGACCTGCGATCATCCGATTTAAACTATTTTAAATAAAAATTAATAAAGTCACTTATTCTATTCTTCTTTTCCCGAAATCGCTCATTTGTTTATCTTGACAACCGACTGCCGTGAGAAACAAAATCAATATAAATAGTGATTGTTAAAATAATTTATTTAAAGTTAAAAATTTCAATTTCGTATTTTTATTAATTTGAACCCGTTATTTTTGACGGGCAATATACTAGTCAAGTCATATTTTAATGTAGCTAACGTTTCATGAAACTAATGGAACCAAATGCACGGTAAAATAATTTCGGATCCTATATCTGATGCAGCCGGCTATTTAGTTTTCATTGCATAGAGAAATTTATTTTGCTAAAGCTATCAATCAACCCTACAACGCCATCATACCTCATAGTAGGTAGAGCGGAAAATTCACTTCCCATCGTTTTACGTAGTACGCCGTGTGTCATCACTATATTCTTCATTTTATTGACGCATGCAAATGTCTTCGATATTAACAACTTTGACATATTTTAAAAGAGAAAACTTCACCCTTATTAACTTACATTAGTTTTATTCCCTAACATTTACAGTATTTTTTATTTTTTATAACATGTTAAAAGTGTGTGATGGATTTTTTTGTATCCGCGCGAACTGGATTGTCCATTTCTTTGGACAATCCCTAATAGATGCAGAGACGAATCCTATCGCGACACTAAGTAAAAAGAATGAGAGACAATGTTTATGTTGCGTATATCCCCTTTGCCCCTATACGGGTCTTTGGGTCTGCTAATCCAGAGTTTAGGATATTGCATCAACGTTTATTGACAGAGGTTTGATCTTCAACGAACAGGGCACTTCCATGAGATATACAGTGCCATATTTTTATGCAGGTTAAAAGATGGAGAGTATATTTTTGGGAACATTTCTCGCCTCTCTAATAGAAGTTATTCGGGAAGGAATTTTTGTGCTGAACGTAGGCAATTAAAGTTAATTATGCTGAATCCGATTACGGATGTATGCATTTTCTTGAAAATCGGAAAATGCCTTAAAAATAAAACATTTTTATTTTCTTAATTCATTTATATATTTTATTCTATCGCACAAAATAGGGCATTGTTTTATAAGTGTCTTCTGTGGTGATTATGAATGAAGACTGTATAATTCGTAGATTTAATGTATGAAATGCCTTTTTTTAAATTATAAAAGTAACATTATATCAAAATTTCAGTCGAGGCATGAAAGAGTTGACCTGTAAGAAACCTATATGCTTAGTAAAGTACAACCAGCGATTGAAATGTTTAGAAAAGTTGAAATGATTTTTGACCAAGCTTGCATATCAATAAATTTAATAGTTTCCAATTACTGTTAAATATATGTAATCATGAGTGCGCGCTGCACAGATAAGCGATCTGTGTGCTATCTCTTCTTTCCAGCAAAGATTTTGTGTGGCGTATGATATCATGAAATATATATTTTTTAAATGTCATGATTTACGTAAATCGTCAAAAACTTTCATTAAAATCCAATACAAAAATGGAAAGTTGTGAATTTTTAAGTAATGTCAAATCAGCATCGCAATTGTTTTAAAAAACTCCTTCGTGGTACTTGATTAAATGCCGTCCACGGTTGAGGAATCAACGAAGCACAAGCTGATTTTGGAAAATCGTTTCATTTCGGACAATTAGCCTCAATTTTAAGGGTATTAAGTGAAATAATAAAAGTGCAACTGAGATAAACTTTATTATTTCAAATCGAATTAATTTTAGGTTAGATGACTTCTTGATGATATGAAGTGCTTAATTAATTTCTACAATGCGTCCGTGATAAAAATAAAATTTTCTTTTCACTTCATTAAAAAAGTGCCCTTTGATTTTTAGCTGTTATTTTTGAAATATCATTAAAATATTTCATTAATTAAGCAGAATGGACGTCATGATAGAGCGATCCTACTATAATTGGTGTGAAGAATTTATCGTATTAACTAGTATTTTTTTTTTACTAAATAGGCTCACATACAGCGTTATCGCCAATTTAAAGTGAACATGGTAACAATAAAATATAATATATAAAATATAATTATGTACAAACAAGCAGAACAAATAAACACCAATTAATTACAAATAATGTACAAAAAAATTATAAAAAAAACAATATTATTTCATCTATTTACAAAAATATTACTTAGGGCTGCTTTTAAGGAGGAGTTATAAGAGAGAGAGAAAGGATCAATATTTGGCGGTATGGAATTTAAAAGGGAGGGAAGTCGATAGAAGTCGATGAAGGAACATTAAGTAAGTGGGTAGATCTATTAACTTTTGATGGAACTCGGAAATTGAGTAAGGTGACTAATTCAGGACTATCAGTAATAGAGTTTAAAGTATTTTAAATAAGAGAGAGATCGGATTCAATCAGGGTAGCTTTAAGGTGATTAAGGGAGAGGGAGGACAGTATAGCATCAGTAGAGGCATGGCGAAGAGAGAGCACACGGGTTTTAACAATTTTTAAAAAGAAATTAAAAACTTGATTAAGAGAAGAAACGTTAGAAATGGCAGACATGGACCATATTGGAGAGCAATAGGATATAACTGGAAGGACAGTTGTGGTAAAATACAGTTTGAGTGATGCAGGATCTCTAATGTCAGTAAAACTGTATATAATGCCTAGGAGAGACATGGCCTTCTTTTTAATAATATGCTCACCATAATTCAATTTACTGTCAATAATAACGCCAAGATCTTTTTGCAAAGAAACTCTTGTCAATGGGAAAGAATTAATTATATAATTGTAATTAACAGGAAATTTACGGAGAGAAATAGACATCACGTTACATTTAGAAAGATTTAGTTTTAACTTCCAAATTACGTTCAAATAAATAGAATAGAAATATGCAACGGATAAAGTCGAAGAACATAACTTGTTTGTGCATTGTTATTCGTATCAAAAAGTGTGGTTTTCTCTGAGTAAGAATTGAATCTAAATTTCTAACAGAGAAAAACTCTTATTGTAGAAACGTTATGCTATCTATTGCTGTATACATTTTCTTTTGAGCACAAAATTTTTCAAGTAGCACATCAAAAACTATAAAATGGAAACTAGGTTAGCCCTCGGACTATCAAGGAATTTAGCACCACAGTCTTACCGAGCGGGATAACTGAATTACCATTTCAGGAGCCTCTTGAGAATTAATTAAGGCATATGTTTAAAAAAAGTTGGTTTTCTGAGAGCCAAAGTCTGTGGAGTAAGAACATTCGGAACTGCCCGCAATGAAACGAATTTTTGCCCGTGTTTTAGGCATTTTATTTGACGGTATAAATTTTTACGATACAATAATCGAAGCTAAATTTTAATGCCGATAAATATAGATTTTTTCCTTTGGGAAATGCGATGTCGAGCAAATAAGGCCAATCAACACTTGTCAAATTTGCCGCTCTTCGTAATTTAATGATCAATCATTAAATAAATAAATAATTGGTTGAGGCATATTATTTTATTAATTTGACGTGAAATAGCCATAACAAAACCAAATTAAAGTGCATTCGGATATTTTTTTTACGTTGAGCTTCGTTCCTTATCAAAGTGATAGTGGAGGAGTAAACAAAATTTATTGGTAGAATCGGTATGATATCACATTTTAATTGGAATGAACAAATTACGGAGTTTTATTATTTTGTGTAAATTATTGAACTTATAATTTTATATAAATTAAATGAAAGTGATTTAAATGATCACGCCCAAATTTCCCCCGTCCATTTCATTATTTCTACTGTGATTTTATCAACCCATCAAATTTAGATCACTAGTTTGATAATCGTTAGGACCCCAGAATAAGCACTTAAGTATTAAAAATTATATAGAAAGCTTATTAAAGGTACCTTCGGGAAATCGCCACTGTAAACTGCTATGTTGTTGCCGAAATGCACATCTAGTTCTTTATAACTTTGTTATGGCTATTGGAGATACCTAAGGCAAGTAATTAATTTTCCAATTTTTTTATACTTAATTGCTTAATCTGAAATCATATTCAGCCATTAGACGATCTCAGTAATTCTATTGTGAACCCCATCGATAAAACGTACCAATTTCTACCGCCCACGTTCATATAGTTTATTTTAATTTGATGTTCTCGGGAGAATTTTTCTGCGAGTAACAAGCCTTGTAAACGTTATTTATGGCCACATTTTAATTATTATAAACCCATCAGATATTCAAACAAAGGAGGAAAGAATTGCAGATCAAATTAAATATGGCACTTTTTTCACAGGCTGCTAAATTTCCGCCGGTGTAAAGAGTCGCAGATGCGATGTATGTGTAGTTGGTTGCATGCCCTTTGTAGAGAGTTTTTCCGACTACTCCCTAGCAATTGTTTCTGTAGCCACCAAATGTATACCACATGCAGCCCTAATATAGACCTATCTTTCTATCCTAGGATTTTGGCGTTTGTGACATGCGTCATTTTTGAGTTATTTTTACACCAACAGACGGAAAGACGAACCAAATACATAAGCGATTTTCGTAGAAAAAATCGCTGAACATTATTCAAACCGTTTATATGCACTTAATAGTATACAATATGTATAAAATTTACATAATTGAATGTTTCAGAAAATGAAAATAATATATTTTTGGAGAAATAAAAGTTATGTTCCAAAGAAATATTAATGAATATTTATTCGTTAAACATTACGCTATACAACTTTTACATTCCCAAAAATATTTTTATCTATGGAATATTAAATTATGTGAATTTTAGGTTTATATTTTCTTCTTAATGCATATAAGACATGATTCCGTTAAAATTAATTTATATAAATTTAATTTTTTTATTTTAGTCAAAGATACAAAGGTACTCTGCTCTCGCAGAAATTTTCCTCAAGGACTTTCAAAAATACAGCAGCTTAAATCTTTAACACAATATCAACGAAAAATTGAATATTCGTTATTTTCGTTACCGTCATATTATTTGTCACGACCAGTGTATTGTTTAAACTTTAAAACAAAGTCGAAGTTTGGTGACTCAACGCGAAATTATTATCCAACTCAATCGTTTGCAACTACACGAAATCAGCAACAGTGCCTTGACGATGAAAGATTTTAACGGAAGAATACGTAAAATTTTCACGATAAAAACTTATTTTCTAGTCGATCCGACACGTATTAAAAATCGATTTCAGGAAAACAAAATTTCTTTCTTTTAGACGCTCGTTGTCTCGAACTCCTAAGACGATTCAAGGTATTTTTAACATGCGAATGATTAATGTGATATGCTCATCCCCGTGTTAATCAAATGGAGACAATAAACGCTCCTGGGATCAAACCAATGACATCAACGTTGACGGCAAGCTGCGCTGCCAAGTAATTCCTAAAAGATTGATCGTAAAAGAATGAAAAGTTTCCGAGTTATAAGCGGTTTTCTCATTCCTCCGTTTAACTCCATAGACAAATAACTTTTGAGTTATTTTGTGCACGGACACACGTGTTGATGAACCGAATACATGAGCGTTTTTGGAAAGAAAAGCATTAATCAGATTATTACAGCATGTATATCGCCATATTATGTTAGATCCTCTCTTCATCCACTCTCTCCCTCTCTTTCTCCTTCCACTATCTTTCTTTCCATCTCTCTTTCTCTCTCTACCCGTCTTTCTTCCTCTCCCTTTCGTTTTCTTTCTTTCACCTTCAGTTACATGCTTGGACTCCTCGTAAAGCTCTCACACACTGCAATTGAATTCATTTAATACACTCCAAGCTGTGAATTTCAACATGAGCTCGCTTTAGGTTTCGTTGAATTCTGTTTAACTTCTTACCTAAATAGAGACGAAGTTCTAAGGGGAAGACAACTTCATCAATGAGCTGTTTTCGACCTCAAAGTTTATGTTATTATTCCGGTTGAAGGATAAAATAAGCTATCAGCATCCAGTCGGATGTGCCTTTGTGAAGAGTTTTAATTAACTGGATATTCACCGCTTCAGTTGCTCAGAGACTGTTTATTTTACAGCAATTTCAAATGGAATTGATATTTTATGTGCTTTTCTTGCTCATCGTCACTTATTTGCATTAGTGGATTTCTCAGCTAGTCTTTCCGACCACAATTTAAAATGAAAGTTGTCATTGAATTAGCGCGGAAATAATAATTTTTATTTCAAGTTAGGTAAACACATTTTCTAGACGAAGCCAAAATTTGATTTTTTAAAACTTGTCTCGTAAAGATTCAGTACCAAATATTGCCTATTTCACAGAATATGGAATACGAATTCATAAGACGTTACAGTGCTTTGTTGTTTTTCCATTTAAGTGAAATCCCTCAAAGTTAAGACTCTCTTAATGAATTTTATGCCAGTGTGAAAAAATGTATCAAGTTTTCCGAGAAAGTTATCATTTTAAATTGATTTGCCTATGCTAAGATTAAGTAAAATATCTTCCACATAGGTTACTTGAGAAGTAAATATTTTCTTGTTTTTTATCATCTCCCGTTTTATTCAAGTTTTCTGTAGTTCTCGTTAAAATGGCATTCTTCTCTTCAGTTGCGGATGAATAAATTTAATGGAAAAACACAACCAATAGTCTCATGTATATAAATTCGTCCCCTATCTTATTTCGCATAAGGTGTTTTTCTCCTTAAGATTATTAAAAGCCAATATTTTCTTTATGAATAGACTCGCGAAGTCTCATTTTCTTATTAGTACGGCGTATATTCTCGTCTAAGTCTGCAAATTTTACGTATTTTATTTTCAATACCAGGGAGGGATTTTTTTAGTCGGAAAATGATTAACTTCAGCTCTATAAAGTTACGGAATACTCCAGATTGCTAAGACCAGCCCGACGTTTTATAGTGCCGTAAAATTGCTTTTAAGGATGATTTACTCACTCTAATCATACTTTCGCAATGAAAAAATTGCGTCAGGTGATTTTATCTTTATCATTAAGCTCCTCCTTGAGAGTTTCCTTAGTTATAACAGGGATTTAGAATAACAGTAAAGATATTCAATGTGATATAATGAATTATTAGTCCGCCAACGCAAATTTTTGCCACCTCTGATTTATCCCTTCGTTTTTTTTTTCTTTCATAATTTACGATTTTTGATCTCATACATAATTTAGAGTGTGTTATTCTCTAATTTTGCTTAGGTCGGATTTTAAAAAGTTGCGTCGTAAATATCTTAAATATATGTGGCGTAATAATTTTTAATTTACGCGATCGAATAAAACATAGGACTTGGAAATATCTCGATAAATTTGCATCGGCGCTCAGTGAGCGTAATGCATCTCTCTTTCTCTTCCATATATTTCAGCTTTTTTTTTGCTCGATCGCCGTCTTATTTCTTCCTCCGAATTTCTCTTTCTTCTGGAACTGTGACTCTTCCTACAAATAATATCGCATTTTCATTGGTTTTATTTGGCTCCACTGACTCTCTCTCTCCTATCGATTTCCATACCCTACTCTCCAATACATCCAATACCCTTTCGCTGTTCTTCGCGCTCCCAAACATTCCAATCTCTTTCGATCGATTTTTAGCGTTATTCCTTTTGTGCTTTTTTCGTCATTTCCTATTCAATACGCATTCCTCTTCAAATATTCATCGATGGTAACTACATCACATTCCTGTCCACAAGTTATTCCTTTCATAGTCATATCGAGTTTCTTTTAAACCATGATAGAACGTGGTTCGTTCTTCTTCCTAATAATAAATTTTTATTTCGCCGAACTATGCCAGCGTAATCCTGAATTTTCCGACGGTACTAATAGTTTACGCTTAAAAGTTCTAGTTGTTGAGGCGTTTTGAGAGAGCTCGCTGCCCCGTTCTAATACACCTTCAGGGCTATGCTCTAAGCAAATATACCTCCACTGCCGCTGTGTTGAATACTCAAATCTCCGCTGAGATAGTTGATTAACTTCAGAATCAAATTTAACAAGTAGAAAGTTATCCATGAGAATGGATACAAATTATATCGTATTTTTCTTTTGTTAAATTTATTTTATTTCGCTATGAATATTTCTTCTATTAACCTAATTGACGAACTGATGAGAACTGAGGCTTTTTCCGTCTTTTATACATATGTAGGTATTTAAGATATTCGAATGGGCCTCTATCCGATACTGTATATTTTTCAAAACTCAAATCTAAAGCATAACAAATGGCAGCAGTACAGAAATCTACACTCCAAGTTTCAGCTCTCTATCGTTTACGGTTTCGTCATAATTTATGGGCTAGATGGAATAAGAGACTGCTTAGTCTCAATATCGCCAAAATAAAGACGAATGTCTATTTCAGTTTAAGCAAGCGCACAGACAGACGGACAGACGCCGAAGTGATACTATAAGCGCCTTTTTAAAAACGCGCTATACTCGGCGAGAAACAAGTTGACCCCTGAGAAAGTGGGGGCATTAGTAGAGAAATTTTCAGGCTTGGACCTATCAGAGCCTTGCGACGTTGCCGTTCTCTGCCTTATTAGCTTCGCTTAGTTCTCTCAATCAGTAGCCTTTGGATTTTCAGCTTATGAGTATTGTGCGCCGGTTCTTTTTGAGTCTTGTTTTTTGGTTATTGTTATACAGTTTTGTTGTTGCTGTTTTGCTTATTACGTTTTTGTTGCTGTTTACTAGTTAAGTTCTTTTGAAGTGGTTTTAAGAATTGTTTGTTTCTTAATTGAAATGGCTGAATAGAGTGGTTATCGAGGAAGGCTTAAGCGAGGTATCTCAATCCGAGGATAAGCGAGAGAAATAATAGTTAATATAGAACCGGCAAATATCGGCAGAAGAATAATTCTACCAAGTTCTTTCACAAACCACCCGCGATATATGGTTCAAAAATATTAGGACGCAATGGCTATTGTGTGTAAATACGGATAACACGTTATATTGTGTGAGGCGTTACTGCCCTAGTTTATAATAATAAAAGAAGGTGGAATTAGGAATCCTCAAACAATTTTCCAATATGGATGTCTACGAACTGGAATTTTTTGTAGACTGAAGAACTCATGAGATTTTATCATAAATAAATTCCAAAGTATTGATTTAGAATAAAATACATATATTTTCATTAAGAAAATAAAATATTAAAGTTTCCATGTATAAATCTTCATATATTTTGGGTTATTATAATTCCCGAGAAGAGAATCTACTATCTATGCTAAATGTCATTTAATGATCTGACTTTATTTTATTCTCACATATATTTATTTACAGAAATTGTTTGCTACTTCTGATATTACATTAATTTTAAATAAAGTACGCCTTTCTAATTAAAAGAAAATTAGATCGTGGTAAATTCCGGAGCATAACAGTCGTAATGGGCGCATGTCCAGTTTTATAGTTTGTTAAAACATTCATATCTACCAACTCAATAGACGTGTCGAAATATAATCTTCACTAAAATTAATTTCATCATTTCTTATACAATTCATACACATGATGTTTGAGTGTAACAACAACAGTTTGCGATTTTGTCGCAAGCTACATTTTTTAATACAGCGGTCCAAAAAATGTCATTCACTTCATATAAAAATTTATACCACTCAATTGGTAACTCATACATAAAATAATAATGCTAATTGTGCAGTACAATGCATGACGAATTTTTGTTAAAATTTTCGCTTTAATAGAATTGGCCATTACTTCAAAATCACATCAGGAAAAAACGGCAAAATAACCTGACTTTTTGACTAAATGTAGATATCATCGTTTTGCTAATTATTTTAAAAGACTTTTCAAAAACTAATTGCGTAAATTGATTCAAAGTGAATAGTTTTACTAAAAAAGAACGTATTTTGTTTGGTGGAATTTTAAAATTTTATTTCTGTTTCGTTCATAAATTGATAACGAGCGTGGCCTGTAAGTGTAAATTCGACAACGTAGCTCCTCCTCTGATTTCTGAGTGTAAACATCTGAGAGGCCAACTAGTTTCTCGCCGACTATAAAAACGTTCGCTTAAGGCACATTGTAGAGGAAAAAACTTTCCAGTAATACAAGAGAACGCTAGAGGCGATCGAAATTGCATTCTCCCCATGCGCGCCGATATCTCAATCGAATGATCTAATCAAACGAACTGCTTCGTTTTTCCCGTGCCGTTATCGCGCCCGTGTAACAGAGCTATTGCCACGCTGGAGCCAGTCGGAGCGTGGAGATGAGGAACGCGCCTGTTTTAGTTGTCATGCAGAGAGCTTCAGCCGATGCCACGGCTCGTGTCCCCGTTACACCGGTTTTTTTTTTTTAAAGGTCAGGGAAGAGGGCGCGGAGGGAGGTTTGATGGGAGGAGAGGGAGGCGGGGACGGAGGGGGAGACGGGAGAGGGGCAGCTGGAGTGCGGCGTCGGATACGCGAGGGTCTCCATCACACGCGGGGAGGAAATGTGGCCGGGTACCATTTCGCCTCGAGCGCCGCCGCCACCGAACCAATCGACGCGTCTCCAGCATGGAGCTAATGCTCGGAACCTCGCACACGACCCAGCCGACGACGCACCTAATTGCACGCACGTTCATATCTCGCATAAGCCGCGCACCCATCCCAAGTTCCATTAAGCACAGCGGGAACTCCTCGAACGCACTAAATACTGTCGGGTGTAAGTGAATTATTTCTGCTCTCGCGCGGGTTAATGACGGCGCGCTCTCGCACATATACATAGCGTGTGTGTGTGTGTATTTTTGGCTAATCAACCTCCTGGATTATTATAGCCATAGCTCCTTCCACACCGAACATACTCGCAAGAAAGGAGGGAAACCCGGTGCCGGTATTAGTCTACTCTTAACGAAGAGCACCAGGGGGGTCGACGGAACGCTGACTTTGCGCGGTTTCCTCAAATCACACAAACGGGTCCGGCCGACCTTGGAAAAAATCCTACTTTCGCAGAATTCGTGCCCGCTGCCTGTCAGTGTCCTAACCACTACACCAGCGGCACCCCCCTGTTAGTGTGTGTGTGCGTGCGTGCGAATGTAAAATGTGCTCACATGCATCGTTATACGCAGACAAACTTCGACCATTCTATCCCCCATCGAGGCCATACGAAAAGGATTGGAATTTTGAAATAGGAAAATGTGTCTGATTCGTTGAAAAATTGCGGTGCAGCCCTTACTACGGTAAAGGTTATTTGAGAGCCAAAAAAATGCATGAAAATGGCTCGGAGTTTATTACGACATCAACAGAGCTCTTGGGATTCTGCTCTAACTTTCACACGGCGCAGTATCGTATGGTTTTGGCATCTTGGAATTTCAGCGGAAAAGGGAACGCGCGTAGATTAGAAACTTTCTGGATGTGTATGCGGCGTAGAATTGGTTGCGCGAATATTAATCTAAAGAGAAACCACCGAGCATAACTTTAAAGGATAGGGGTTTTACGAATTTTATTAATTAAAGGGAAACATTCTCCTAATAGTACAGCAAGAAGAAAAGAGATCCTAAGTGTATCAGTGACACGCATAGAAACCTCTATTTAACGTAATCGTTTCTTCACGCCTGCACGCACAATTGAAAAATCTGTTACCGTTATCCTAATATTAAAAAAGCAAAATTTATTTGCAATTTAACGTGTATTATTTTGCACAAAAATCTTCTTCGAATTATCAACAATTTTAGTACTATTCGTTTCATTTGCTGGCATTGTTATAAATTATTGTATTAACTTGGAATTAACATGGATATAGTTGCTAATTTTCCGTATCGTAACACATAGAGATATCCTCGCGTTTCGTTTGCTATTGGTGTGACCCAATTATGTGACTGAAGGTTAATTTCCTCTATAAAGGTCACTAATACGTCTCAAACGAGAATTTTTCCGTTTAAATTTCTCGAATAATATGAATGTGTTTAGCAAATAGCAAAGAGGTGACTTCCGCTAAGGCTTTAGCTTATATCCTTAATGGTGACTATTTATGATTTGAGAATGAGAGTTGAAGTGTTTATATATAATATAAAGTATTTATATGTTATCCTTTATTAGCGGAGATGTATCTTATAATTATTCTTCTATTGTATTCCTTAGTTTAGTTTTGAGCTTAAAATAGAAGTTATTTTTGGAACACTACAAGTAAAATTATCCTATGGTTTCAGTATGAGTCATTGCCATATAGCTATGAGCAACTGTTCTCTAAAATGAGGTAAATGGCTCAATTATTTTAATTGAAGAAAAATGCAGAGATGTAATGATTTAAAAGTATTCTTATAGCGATAAAAACGATTTAAATAAATATGTTCTTGGAAAATTTTACCATGTATGACACTGGTGTCCGAACCTACCGAGCTTCAGAGCAGTATACGATAATGTGTAAAACTTCTAGAGCCTCTAGACTAGTGTAACATTTAGTTTTATTATTAGTAAAAACGTCTTTGTCAATTTGGTCCCCACAAAATGTCAAATGCCTCACGACATTCTTCTGTTTACCATTACCCAGAATGATAAAAATTTCTTTTCTATAAGTGTAAAAGAGTCGCAGTTTGGCAACTTCTTCGTAGTGTATGCTCAAGGAGCACATTTTTCAAAATTAAGAATGTAGTTCCGTATCGCACTGAAATGATTTAAGATGAGGGAATTAGAAAAGGTGCATTCGATGATTAACAATTTTGAAATTGAGATCCAATTTCATTTTAGAGTTCAAATTCACATTTGCAGAAGTGATCATGAGAAGTCCATATCAACACCAACGCCTACCACTGCAAAAATCCTTTCGGTTGAAAGCACATATTTGCAAGTCTCGCAAACGACGCTACAGCTCGGGAACAGAAGGACCGTCTCTAATTTTAATTCAAGCCACGAAAATAATCAAGTCGCACCCTTAAACGCAATCTGATAGGCGATCTTTCCCGAGGCCATATGCCGCAGTGTAGCGACAAGACAGAAGCCCTCCTTGGCGAAGATGGGGTGTCGGAGAGGAGAAGGGCAGTTGCGCAACGGGCAGGGAGAGAGAGATAGGAATGGGGTAAAATGAAGGGGGAATAAAGGAGGGGAATGGAAGAAGCATTAAAGGGGAGAAATCAGGGTTAGTCCCTTAGGGATGTATCTTTTTATTACCCTCAATGTGGTAATGCGGCGGGCGGTAGGAGAGTGGGAGATGGGAAGGGAGAGAGGAGATTGAGATGGAGGGAAGTGGCAAGGAGTGCAGACTCACTTCTCCTCTGTTTTTCTTTCAACATCTGATTCCATTCCTTTGCCCCTGCCCCCATCCAGCGCTCCCCCGCAACGTTCCCCCGCAACGCTCCCCCTTTCGCTCGTTTTATCACGCAGCCAACCCTCTTTATCCCCTGAATCCCACTCTCCCGCATCCTTTTTATTCCAATTTGTTGCAACCCTTTCCACATTACTTCTCTTCCCATCCCCCCCCCCCTCTCTCTCTCTTTTCCGCCCTCCTTTTCCACAAAATTTTTTCCCTTTTTTCCTGTTTTCCTCTTCACTGCCGACTTTTTTTTACTTTCCTAAGCGCTTCACTTCTCCTCCCCTGACCTTCCAATCCTCAGATCCTTCTCGCCCTTTCTTTCTCCTCCTCCTCTTTCACGCTCGCGAACGTTTTCTGACCTCGTCTGCTTCTCAACCAATTCCTTTTTTTTCTTCCTCGGCATTCTTCCGCTTCCCGCTTCTGTTATTCTTTCGCTGTCTGCTTTCATAAACATGTTACTTTTCCCGCTCTTCTTTTTCTTATCCCTTGTACATCTCGCTCGTACATCTCCTGTCTATCGCTTCCTCTTTTCGTCGCGTCTCCTCAAACCTTTCTACCTCCCCTCTTCTCTCCCTCTATCTTCTCCAGCCATATCTAATTTCCCCGTCCACCTCCTCTCTCCTTTCTGCTCCAACACTCCCTAGCTCCGTCTATCAGCAGGCTCCCTGCTAATGTCGTCAGAAAGTATTTCTTTTCCGTTTCAAGGATAGAGCTTGTTTGAAAGGAGAGAGAGAAAGAGAGGGGGGGGGGGTAGAAATGGAATGAGGAAAATAGGCCTAGAGAGGGTGGAAGAGAGAGAGAGAGAGCAGATAGAGGAATGAAAATGGAGAGGGGGAGGAGATAAGGAATGGAAGGAAAGAATGGGTAGGCTCGAAAGTTCTTCGCAGAACTTTTTTATTCCACGTCTGTCCAAGTGGGATGGAGGCGGTCAGGGAAGAAGGGAAGGCCTTTTTAGAGAGAGGGTTGTATGTGTTCGCGCATGTGTGCTAGATGGAAGAAGGGTTTTAACGGAATAAGAGGGAACGGAAGACGGGTCTGAGAGAGAGAGAGAGAGAGAGAGAGAGAGAGCGAGAAGGAGGGAAAGGGATGGAGTGTTAGAGACAAAGATGGAGTGAGAGGGAAAGAGTGAGTGAGAGGTAAAGAGGGAGTGAGAGGGAAAGAGGAAGTGAGAGAGAAAGAGGGAGTGAGAGGTAAAGAGGGAGTGAGAGGGAAAGAGGGAGTGAGAGGTAAAGAGGGAGTGAGAGGGAAAGAGGAAGTGAGAGAGAAAGAGGGAGTGAGAGAGAAAAAGTTTGAGAGGGGAGAGAGAGGGGGGTTGAGAGAGGAGGAGAGAGATGGAGATACAGCGAGGGAGAGAGAGAGAGAGGGATGGTACGCATGAAATGACGAGAGGGAGAGAATGAGGGAGTAAGAGAGAAAGTGTGAGAGGATAGAGAGAGAGGTGGAGAGAAAGAGGGTGAGAGAGATAAAGAGGGAGAGAGAAATAGGAAAAGAGAGAGGGATGGCACGCAAGGGATGAGGAGAGGGAGGGAATGGGATGGAGTGTTGTGGAGAAAGATGGAGAAAGAGAGAAAGTGTGATAGGAGAGATAGAGAGGGATTGAGAGAGATAACGAGGGAGAGAGGGATGGAACGCAAGATGAGAGGAGAGGGAGGGAAAGGGATGTAGTGTTAGAGAGAATGAGGGAGTGAGAACGTGTGATAGGGGAGATAGAGAGGGGGTGCGAGAGATAAAGAGGGAGTGAGAGAGATAAAGAGGGAGTGAGAGAGATAAAGAGGGAGTGAGAGAGATAAAGAGGGAGTGAGAGAGATAAAGAGGGAGAGAAAGGGGTGGTACGTAAGATGTAAGGAGAGGGAGGGAAAGGGATGCAGTGTTAGAGAGAATGAAGGAAGTGAGAGAGAAAGAATGTGAGAGGAGAAAGAGGAATGGAAAGAAGAGGTGAGAAAGTGAGGGAGAGACAGCGAGAGGGAGTGAGAGAAATTAAGAGGGTAGAGAAATAGTGTATGAGAGAGAGAGAGGGATGTAGTGTTAGAGAGGGAGAGTGGAAGAGGTATGGAGCGGAAGAGATGAAGAGAAGGAGAGAGCGGGAGAAAAAATCATAAAGAGGGAGAGAGAGAGGAAGAGGGAGAAAAACCCAGGAAGGGGAAGGAAGAGACGGTAGAGCAAGGATGGTTTGAAATCGTAGATAAATAGGGTGGACCAATGTTTATGTATGTGGGCAGGAAGCGGAGAAAAAAGGAAATGGAAAAGAGGAAGGGGAATGAGAGTGGCATAGGATGGAGCTCTGGTAGTGGAACGGGTGTTTGTGACCGGGAATTGAAAACGGAACGAAAGTAACGGAAAAGACAAACGAAAAAAATATTTCGAAGGTCAAAAAACGCAGGCGGAATAGCGTAATTTTTTTCATTCTTTGCCGACGAAAATGAAACGGTGCTGACCTAAATACAGATGCAAAACATTCTTCAAAAAAGAATGAGGAAAGAGGGAAAAATAACGAAAATGTTGATGACATTTGTTCGTAAAGATTATATATGCTTAGACGTGCTTCGTATCGAAGTATCTGGAAATTAAAAAAAATCGCTTTCGCCCAGAAAAAACTGGCTGACACTCAGCTTTAAAAATTTTTCGATTCAGAATGCAGTTTTGTCTTAAACTTTTAAGCTCATTAAAACTATAGATTTTGTCATAACTCCTAAAAACTTGTTAAAATTTTATCTCCTAAATTAAATCTGCATTCGTGCATTTTTCCTTTCGAGTACTTAACGAGATGCGCAAATAATTTTCACATCTGTAAAGATTCTCGTAGTGGGTGGGTTCAAAAACTGCTATCAACATTAAAATGGAAAAACTTCTATTATCGCTTGCGGTTTATGTTGCTTCTTTTATTAATTGTTTACACATTGAGGTAAAAAATACACACCTCTCGAGTAAATGGAATTTTAATGATCAGAAACATTATATGGCTTGCTTTTCTTTCTGGAGAAAAAAATATTTTTAAAATATCAGCTCATACTAAAAAACACGTTTCCTTTGCGCGATGGACGAATGTGGTCTTTTTTAATTCCATTTTTTGTGTAACTGATTCATTTAGAAATAAGAAAAAACACTGTGTGACAGTTTCACTTTAAGATAAAAACACTTTATAACAATTTCAACGTTACTAACAATAAGTAGAATTGCGTTTCAAATTACGTTTTGTATACAATAGTTGGTCTCTGTAATTCCTGTGAACCATAATGCCGTTTAGTAAACAAAATATGCACTTACGTATGTCCCTAGTGACAATTAACTTGTCATTAATTGAATATAATCAACGATCGATTCTATTCAACCCACTATCACAACTGAGAATGACTTCCATTCAGATGGATTGCTCATATTGATTTTATAGCAACAAGAGCTAAAATACCTCTATTGATGTATTTCACGCATTAGAAGTCTATAATGCATTTATGTTAGCGCGTGATATGCAAAATGATATTTCGGTGCAGTGTTTATAACGCCAACGTTCACTGACCATGTTTGATAAAGATGATTTTTTTAGGAGTATGACTACTATGTTTTTATTGATTTTATTTTAGTAGATATGGTTCAGGATCGACAGCACACTTCACCCTCGTTTTAAAACGCTGATTAAGTGGGAATTTAGTATATTCCCTTGAACAATAATAGTGAAATATGCATGTCGAATATACGCAAGAGATAGTTCTTATAAGGAATGCTTATGAGCTTAAATGTTTCTTTTATATTCAAAATAAAAGTCTTCAAGCGTGGTAACGGAATTAAAGGTTTAAAAATGGACGATCCCCATCCGTTAGTGTTCCGTTATCTTCAGAGCGTGGTTCATACCAGAACGAATCGCGTCGCTGTAAAGTGATGTGCGATCTTTCGATTGACCGTCGGATAGTTACATTCCGTAACGGCGTTTTGGATTATCCTTGAGTGGCAATCGAACGAAAGTAACTGTCAGTGTATAGCGTGGAATTACGTGATTATGACACCCTGAATTTCTATTCACATTGCTTTTTAACGAGTCATGGAAACCGACTAAGGTACATTAATTTTAACGGTTACATTGGGGAAAAGTGTGTGCGTCGTAGCAAAATTCATATCGCGTAATAAATAGGAGTTAAGAGGATTTATTAGCACCATTATTCTTTTTGTAAGTTTAATAGCATGACATGTTTTTATGTGGAAGTGCCATTGTGAAAGTTCATCTTTATTACTTTCTTACTAGTGTAATCGCACGTCAAAAATAACTGAGTACGAAATGCGTGTGCGCGGGAATATTCCACACTAACTCACAAAATGCCTCTTCCGTTTAAAGAACCTACATCGGGAAAATCTAGGGATCGATAATAGGTCTTGAAAAGTGTTACGAAGAGAAAATGTTGAAATTCAGCCGTTTTCGACTGTCTATGTTTAAACAAAAGTGGAAGTAAAAAAATTACGATTAAATAACCTTTGATGATACCTAAACGAAACACATCATTTTAAGTACCCACTGATATTAAATATTTTCTTGTTAAGTTTGATAAATGAAATGGTTCATTGTAAAACTCAGTCAATATTATGCGAATTAACAAAATGTTGCTTACTCGTATATCTTGATTGTAATATGTACTTATTTAATTTGAAGGTCAATTTCTTAGTTTACCGTTAGCTTTAGACATATTAACGAATGCAAAAATAATAAGATTGAATATCCTTTATTCTTATCGCTTTCTATACACTATGGCATTAACATTTATTTTATTTAAAAACACTAAATTTTAAAATTTTCTCATGCGATGCTAGGTTTTCCTAAACAATTCGGCAAAGATTCGTCTTCTATCATCAATGAATGTAAATTTAATATTTTTGGCCGTAATTAAGCTAAAATGCTGTTTTTGTGCTGCTATTATAGGTTATTTTAAATGGAGATTTATAATAATCCAGAAATTTTTCCCCTTAAATGTAAATGGAGAATGGAAGTATCTCTGTTTGGAACTTGGTTTTCTGTAGTCAGTAAATTAAAATTGATGAATTTTTGAAGGTCGTCGAGGAAATTTTCCACAAAAACTAAGTCTTTAATCTTTGATTAAAACAAAAGTTAAATTAATATAAATTTATTTTAACGAAATCGTGCTTAAAACGCATTGAAAAGTTAAAAAATAAACCTAAAATTCACATAATTGAATGTTCACAAAGAAAAATAATTTTGGGCGTATGAAAGTAGTCTAGCGTAATGTTTAACGAATAAATCATCATTAATATTTCTTTAGCACACAACTGTTATTTGCCCAAGTCTTTCTTTTACTTTCTGGAAGATTCATTTGTGTGAGATTTATATTTCGAGTTTTATTGTTGGTACATATAAAAGTTTGCTTCATTATATATAAATTTTATTTTAACTATATACTTATTGCACACCCGTCATATTTTGCGGGAAATTATACTAGTAATACCTAAATATATGTCGAAACTAAAACAACCGATCTCGGCATACTCGCGTTCGTATTTGCTTCGATGTAACTTTATACTGCTTTCCTGAGCGTTCTCAAATAACCTAAAAGCAAATAGTCTTTTATTGTGTTTCATATGGTTCGGTGTAATTTTGTCCTCATCCTGTCGTAGGATGGATTCTCTGCCCTCATATTAAATATGGGTACGGGCGTATTGTAAAAAAATGCAATAATAATTTTTGTTTATTTCCTCCTTTGTGATTAAGTTTAAAATTTTGATAAGTTTTACTTGTGTTTTCAGCTCATTTAATAAAGAGGTTGCCTGATAGAATCGGATATGTAAAATTTTACTGGCACATTAATCTTATTAGCCGAATACGGAGGTATTCGTTGCTGTTTGCATATGAATCAGGCATTCCCGTTGTATCACGCAGCAAATATGTCATCCTTTTTAAATTCACACACAATCCAATTTCGTGCTTCATAAATAAATCTCAAGAGTCCTCTCTCGTGTCACTATGTTTTCAAGTTTAAATATACGCAAGCAGCGACATTGCTGTTTACCTGAATGAGCACATGTAACTTATAATTAACTCTTGAATAAATATAACCATGTCTTTATAAAACATCAGTGTAAAAAATTCCATTTTCGGTCACTTGGCAAATCAATACCGTTACAACGCAGCGATATTTACATTCTCCATTTTGAAAGTCAAATTTTCCCTCGTCGAATATCGAATATTAAATAGGTTAATTAAGAGATTAATATACCGTATTTTTCATCAAAATTTGTTGTTTAGATAAGTGAAGTCATTTTCGGTTCTATAAGGAAAGGAAACTCATTATTTGTAAATGATACTTTCCGTTGACGCTTAACTTGTTTGTTTTAAGTTAATTGATAGTAGCTCAATAACTTTGGCCAAAACTAACAAAAGTGGAATACTCCTTTAGCCAAAACAACTGGAGGGCTGCAAAAACCCAATGCATTTCGCCCACAAGGTGGGCATCGTCAGGGGTAGAACCTGTTTCACCAGTGACTGGAAGCCAACTGCCAGGTTGAAACGGAAAGTATTAAGAAGACGACCGAGAAACAAGCGAAACGCGGAAAGATTTTTTTAAGTTAAATAAAAATCAGTTTTAATTACGGCCAAGTAACGGTCTAAATTCACCGAAGAAGCTAAATTCATCCATTTGCTTCAAAAGCGAGTTTTTTTGGCCAAAGAGAGATCTTGATCGAATTTTAAACTAGAGAACTGGAGCTTGAATGAATATGCGATGAACGGCAATGATCTCGTTTATATAGTTTAAAAGTAACGTAATTGCTGTTAACGTAAACCTAACTACGGAGGGGAAATTAACTCAATAACACCTTTACGGGATCCATCCGAGCATATAACGCAACCGAAAGAAGGGGATAAATCAATGCCGAAACTAATGCGTATGTTCTAAAACAGGCCCAGCTTCACACATCGCCATAGCAACCTGGAGGCGAAAGCTATCAATGTGATGCGGAGAGATATAGAATAGAGACATCTGCATGATTGAACGCCGGCTAGTCTAAGCATCAGAATGTCGGCGCCCGAAAGCGGAATAGCTTTCAAGGACCGTGCATTCGGGGAAACGGATGGAGAATAATAATAAAAGGAGCCATTTGAAGCCTAGAGTGAATGAGAGTTGCCGAGGAGAGCGAGGAAATGGCCAGAGGTTTAGCTGCATGCATAAACAGACTGGAAGAGAGGTGCACGGGAGATGATGATAGGGAAATGTGAACGTTAGCGACGAAACGTGGATATAAGGAGACGGAGTGTGGTGGAGAGAGAGAGAAAGGTAGAGGGGGAGGGAGGGAAAGGGAGAGGCAGAGAGAGAGAGAAAGGGAGAGAAAAGCGAGAGGGTCTCCTTAGCTCCCAAAGAGTCCCGCATTCATCAACGTCAACAATTGCCTTAATATCTTCCGCTGAATTATTTATGCAACAACAGACGATATCCGGCCGCGTTTATGGATTCCAGAAGGGGACGCCATATTCGCTCGCGAACCCCTTTCGTGATCGCTCCGCCACCAGGCAATCGCAGTCGGAGGGAGATTAGTTCGGCAGCCAAAAATATATAACGGGATTTCTATTTTTTTTTGTTATTATTATTATTATTCGGACATCCTTGCGTGACGCGACGGAGCATCACGAACATCCAGCGTGAATTAATTTGAGAAAATGGTTTGCGCGAGGTAAACGCCGAGAACGAGCGCACGTGATCTCGCCGCCGGTGTAAATATCGCCGCGGGTCGGAGGGTGGGAAGAGGAGTATAATGTAAGGTCGCCATTGGAAACGAGCGTTTGTATTCGAGGAATGGATTGTTTGGTAGGGCGATATCGAGATAAGAGAGGTGGAGGGAGGAATGGGCAACAAAGGATCAGGGGAAAGGTCGAAAGACAAGGAAAGGAAGGTCTTTATCGGGGAGCTTGAGACTGAAGATCCCTCTCTTACGCCCAACCCTTTTAGTTATTTATGTTTACTGCATAAACTTATGGCGCAAAATCTGCGATAAAAATAATAATCAAGGTCGATAATTATAGAGAATATCTTATGGCTGAAAATAAAATTCGCAATAAGCAATTCAGTTTGAAAAATGATGAAAATAAGTACTTGTCTTAGGTATCTTCAGTAGCAATATTTTTGCTTATTTTATTTTATTGACTAGTGGAGATATTTTTTCAGCTATGCTTAAGTGCTTTTTCTGGAGTTAAAGTAGTTTGAAATAAAGAAAAAGTCATTCAAGTAGTTCAGCATATACACATTATCCTGACCAAAATTAAACAAGTTTAAAATAAATGCTGCAGATACTCATTCCTGAAATTTTGCAAAAAGAAAGGTTAGAACTTAAACAAATCATCGACATCATTTTTGGAAATAGGAGGGAGAACAATTTAGAGTTTTACCATTTGTACACCAGATGGAAATCTTTTGTTTGTCAAATAGAAGAAGAATGGAACAGAGGAGGAGATAATCATAAGAGGAGGTAAATTGGAGGAAAGTAGTAAGAGGAGAGAAGAAAGGGGATACGGGCGAAATTGGAAATGAAATGTTAGAGAAGGTAGGAATAGCGGAGTATAAATGGGATCGGTTGGAAGATGGCGAGGAAAAGAGAGAGAATGGAATATGCGTAAATAAATAGATTTAAGTTTTGTTTGGGCGATAAATTTATTGCAGTTTACATTATATCATTACCATCACCACCAAGCCCTTTTCAATCCACTAATGGATAACGTCCTCTCCTAGGCTTTTACAATTTTTCCTATTACCTACCTTCTTTCTCCTTCAATTCAGCCCTAAAAGCTGAACTGCTTCTCTATCTATCTCTCGGTTGTCTTTTCGGTCGATTGATGTTTCTTTGGATGCGCTCGATGACATTAAATGTCCATCGCAGATCATTTATTTTGGCAGTATGACTCACCAACTACCACTTTAGCCCCTTTACTCTTTCATTATATATAGACGTTCCTTACAGAGGAGGAGGAGGATATAACAGGAGGATACTAATGTCCAGCCCAAACTTCAAGAATTAGAGAGCTGAAAATTTTTGTTTTTGTAGATATGATAAAGAAACACAGATAAAATGAGACTTCTTACCTAAGTGACATGAGTTCGACACCATAAATTCCGAAAGTTGCGTTTTTTTCCCATAAGAAAAGCATTGCGCCATATTTGTAAATTAATTTTGGGCACTTGCCCGTAAGCTAGAAAAATGAAAATTTCAGTGATGCTAGACGGCTGCAATATCTATTAAGAATTATTGTTAGTTTTACTTATACTGTCCTGGGTTCGACTCCAGATACCCCGGAATATCTCCCATAAGATAGCATGGGAAAACGGAATCCAGTGTGTAGACCAATCTAATTAGTTTAGTAAGCTGAAAGTTTGCATTATTTCTCATAACCAACTATAAAAATCAAAAATTTTAAAATTGTAAATTTTAGGGGTTGTTTTAACCCCATTTGAACATTAAAGTTTAATAATTTATTAGGTACTACGGGATGAGCTAGGAAGCTGCAATTTTCAAATTATTTACAGAACCGTGCATTTGCACAAATAAACATTTCAATCTCTCCATATATATATTGCGGCAACCGTTAAAAATGTTTAAATTTTAAACAATTAGAAAAATATTATTTTACTTCTACAAGAGCTACAACTTTAAAATTTGGCTCAAATGTGTAGCATTAGTACCCCATAATGGAGAAAGTGTAAAATGTTCAAAATTGCAACATTTGGGGATTGTTTTAAACTATTATTTTTAGATGTGGGAAAAACGAAAATCGCTGCGGTGGTGAAAGCTTTAGAATTAATAGAATATTTGTAATGATGAAATATCTGTCTGAAAAATTAATGTTTTTTCAAGGTGAGATGAAATGCTTGCAGAATGCAAGCACCAACTACTAGTATGTTATATCCTCCTCCTCTGTAAGAAACGTCTGTATATAATGATCGGAGGATTAGGTGCATTAGTACCCCATCATAGAGAAAGTGTAAAATGTTTAAAATGGCAACATTTAGGGATTGTTTTAAACTATTATTTTTAAATGTGGGAAAAACGAAAATTGCTGCAGAGGTGAAATCTTTAGAATTAATAGAATATTTGTAATGATGAAATGTCTGTCTGAAAAATAAATGTTTTTTCAAGGTGAGATGATATGCTTGCAGAATGCAAGCACCAACTACTAGTATGTTATATCCTCCTCTGTAAGAAACGTCTATATAAAATGATAACATATACATAGGAGGATACTAATGTTTAGGCACTTCCAGATGTGCTGGAGATTCGAAATTATTTTCGTAGGTAGGATTTTGTGCAAAACCGACTAAAAAAACGAAAATCTTGAAAAAGTGCAACAATGCGGACGCTAAAATTCGCAATTGTTTAAGCAAATTTTCAAGGCTTATGTATTTCCGCATGTGCTACGGAGTTGAAATTTTTTTATAATTAGAATTTGTAAAAAAACAAAATAGGGACTATACAATTTTTGATATTTAATTTGTTTGGCAGTTATAAAATCTTAAAGTTTAAACAAATATATAACTGTTTCGACATTACAAGATGAGCTAGGAAGCTGAAATTTTTAAGTTATGAACACAGTGGTACATTTGCACAAATAAACATTTGAATCTTTCCATAAACATATAGTGGCGGCCGTTAAAAATGTTTAAAATTTAAACAATTGAAAAAATATTATTTCACTTCTAGAAGTACTACAACTTTAAAATTTGGCAGAAATGTGTAGCATTTGTACCCCATAATGGAGAAAGTATAAAATTCTTAAGATTGCAAAGTTTTGGGATTGTTTTAATGAATTATTTTTACACAAGGGAAAAACGAAAATCGCTCCGGAGAATTAAAAAAATATTTGTAATGATGAAATATGAAAAATGAATGTTTTTTTATGTTGAGATGATATGCTTGCAGAATGCAGGCACCAACTACTAGTATATATATATCCTCCTCTGTAAGAGTCGTCGATATATAATGATAACAGGAGGATACTAATGTCCAGCCCAAACTACAAGAGCTAGAGAGCTGAATGTTTTAGTTTTTGTAGATATGATGGAGAAACCTACAGATAAAATGAGACTTATTACCTAAGTGACATGAGTTCGACTCCATAAATTCCGAAAATTGCGTTTTTTCCCTTAAGAAAAGCATTGCGCCATTTTTGTAAATTAATTATGAGCACTTGCCGGTAAGCTAGAAAAATGAAATTTTCAGTGTTGCTAGAGGGCCGCAGTATCTATTAGGAATTATTGTCACTTTTGCTTAAAGTGTCTTGGGTTCGACTCCAGAGACCCAGGAATATCTCCCATAAGCTAGCATGGGAAAACGTAATCCAGTGTGTAGACCAATCTAATAAGTTTAGGAAGCTGAAATTTTGCAAGATTATAGAACTTTTCTCATAACCAATTATAAAAATCGAAAATTTCAAAATTGTTAATTTTTAGGGGTTGTTTTACCCCCATTTAAACATTAAAGTTTATTAATTTATATCTTGAAAATTATATGCTGTAGGTTCGAGTTTTTGAAATCATTTTGTAGAAAATTATACATAAACATTTTTTTTGAAAAAGTTTAAAAATTCGACCACTTATAATTCGCAATTGTTTAAACAAATTTTCAATGTTTTCGTATTTACGAATGTGCTACGGAGCTGAAATTTGTTTTAGAGGTAGGATTTGTAAAATAACGAACCAGGGGTTATAGAAATTTTGATATTTTACTTTGTTCGGCAGTTAAAAATTCTTAAAGTATAAACAAATTGGTAGATGCTTAGACACTACACCGCAAGTTAGGGAGCTGAAAATTTTAAATTATTTAGAAATTAGCGTATGTAAACGAATAAACATTTCAATTTATCCAAAAATTTTATTATTTCGGCCGTTAAAAATTATTTCAATTAAAAAATTAGATAAATGTTATTTCTCTTCTAATTGTACTATAAATTTAAAATTTTGCAGAAATGTGTGGCATTATTAACTCAATGTGGGAAAATTATAATATTTCTAAAATTGCAAAAATTAACGATGGTTTTACTCCATTATTTTTCCATAATGAAAAAAACGAAAACCTGTCCAGAGGAGAAATCTATAGAATTAAAGAAATATTTCTCATGATGAAATATCTGACTGAAAAATAAATGATTCTTGAAGGTGAGATGAAATGCTTGCAGTAAGCAAGCACCTTTTACTAGTATAACATACATATAGTAGGATACTAATGTTTAGGCACTTCCAGATGAGCTAGAGATTCGAAATTTTTTTCGTAGGTAGGATTTTGTGCAAAACCGACTAGAAAAAACGAAAATCTTGAAAAAGGGCAACAATGCGGACGCTAAAAATTCGCAATTGTTTAAACAAATTTTCAAGGCTTATGTATTTCTGAATTTGCTACGTTGCTGAAATTTTTTTTAGAGGTAGGATTTGGAAAAAACGAAATAGGGATTATACAAATTTTGAAATTTTAATTTGTTTGGCAGTTAAAAATTCTTAAAATTTTATCATATAGGTAATGGTTTAGATACCCCATGGCGAGTTAGAGAGCTGTAATTTTCAAGGTGTTTAGAGTTTAGTCTATTTAAACGAATAAACATTTCATTGTATCTATGAAATTCTTATTGCGGCCGTTAAAAATTATTTAAATTTAAACAATTAGATAAAAGTTATTTCACTTTTAAATTTGCTACAAATTTTAAATCTGTCATAAATGTGTGGCATTATTAACCCAATGTGGAATACGTATAATATTCATAAAATTGTAAAAAATAGCAATTGTTTTACTCCATTATTGTTCCATAAGGAAAAAAGAATTTTGGTCACTAGGAGAAATCTTTAGAATTAAAACAATATTTCCCATGATGAAATATCTCTCTAAAAAATTCATGTTTTTTCAAGGTGAGATGAAATGCTTGCAGTATGCAAGCATCTTCTACTAGTATATATATATATATATATATATATATATATATATATATATATATATATATATACACACATACTTAAGGAAGAGGAAATGTAAATAGGGCAAATGGATGACAAGTTGTTGAGGTAAGGAGGTACAATGAACACTTACCGATAAGAGATCCTCTGGGATGTCAGAGAAACATTTAAATACGTAGAGCTTTCGAGGGTGGTCCCTTCGTCAGCAAAATTCATAAACATACTAAAAATGATTACAAAGAGGGTTTAAGATTTTCAATGAAGTTGAGCATTGCAAGAAGATGAAAGGAAGAATAGCATAGAGAAAAACGAATGAAAAGAAGTGAGGAGGAGGAGAGAGAGGAGTTAAGGAAGAGAATAATAGTAGATGTTATTATCGGAGCATTAAGAGGAGAGGTGCATGGCATGGAGAAAGACTCGGATATACGGCGCGATATCTCCGATTTAAAATAAAGCGGTTTTTGTGCGCGAGAGTGGTATCGTAGGGCAGGAGTCTCCACCTCTCGCCGGCCACGAAGAGAGAAAGAGCGGCAATCCTCATGGAATATTCGATGAGTATAGCCTGGAAGGGTGTTCCATCGGCTTGCGTCGGCCGAAGGACGAACGGCGGGGGAGGGGTGTGGGGAGAGGGGTGTGGGGAGAAGGGGGGGGGGGGAGGGGCGGAGAGAGTTTGGGGCGAGTGGCAGAGTTTTTGAAGTTTTATTCCATGGGTTCCCTTTCTGTGTGCGTTTTAGAGGAGTGGCAGTGTGGGATGCGGCGAGCGTGGAAACGAGGAAGATGATATTTGGAATTCGATAAGCGCTGCGAAAGGACTGTCGGTTGTTCTTTCTCTCTCTCTCTCTCTCTCTCTCTATATATATATATATATATGTATATATATATATATATATATATATATATATATATATATATATGTCACGGTAAATGTGTACATTTCCAGGTAAATGTGCACATTTACCACCAAGTTCGGTAAATGTGAGTATAACATACTTTTACCGATTGGATTGGGGAAATGTGCACAATTACCTAGAGACACTGGTAAATGTGGATAAACGTCGCAACACAGGCCACAACATGGCGGCGTCGCGAACATCTGTCGCAGTTTAGGAGTACGGTAAATGTGCGTTGTCCGGTAAATGTGCAAATTTCGTGGTAAATGTGCACAACTAAACTACATTTGAACATGAAGGCAAATTTTACTCGGGCCCACCGGGTTGGGTAGGTGGGTTAGTCGAAGTGTTTTTGGTTCCTCCTCACGTTCACTGTGTTCCTCCCTCGGGTTGGGAAGCGTTCATCTTAATATATACCAGTGGATCCGAACCCTCGATGATTTTTGTCATAAGTTAACGTAATTATTAAAGTGTAGCATTTCTCATTCTTACTTATTTCCACACTTATCAAGGCACATCGGTAAAAGTGCACATTTACCGGGAAATGTACGGATAATACGTATTTCTGGAAACTAAAACTTACATTTACCGAGCTTGGTGGTAAATGTGCACATTTCCCGATTACGTACTTTTACCGTAACACACGCACACACACACACACACACACACACACATATATATATATATATATAATAAAATTAGTGCCCATTTCAGCGTGAAATAATGAATTTTTGTTAGTTGTAAAAAGGGTTGCGTGAAAACCAGAAGAGATCCTAAGTAACAAGTGCTGCGACATTTTTTAGTAAGATAACTCCAATAAAAGTCGAACGACCGAAGAAGGTTATTTTTAAAATTACTAATGAATCTATTTTTACTGGTTTTTTACGATAATCTCTATATGCAAGCCAAGATTTTTTTAGCGATTTTAATTCAATTATCTATGTTATTTTTCATAAATTTAAGCTCGATTCCATTGATGATAACCCTCGTAAATCACCTTAGATAATGGAAAAGTTGTATTATACATGTGAGCATTGAAGATATTAAAATTAACCTACTTTTTATACGATTATCGTGATTGCTGCAATAGCGGGACGACTTACGACTTAATTTTCAATTCCTAGAAATGTGATATGCGAAAAAGGAATCCAATTCTCATTCAAAGTTTAAGGGACGCAAAAATCGTGGAGTTTCGCGCATAAATTGACATCGCCTAAATCTCTGGGTCCGCTGCTCGAAAAACGCTTCCTCGTGACTTATTCTCGCAGTCAAAGCCGTGTTCTGCACCGTACGAGGTCGTTTCTTATCTCTAGGAAACCAATCCGGAATTCATTTGCTTGGATAAGGTCAGATCCTGCCGCGTGACCGGGAATTTCGATCCCTTCTAGTGCTCAATTGCCTCTCTCCCTGACCTCTGAGCAACTAACCATGCGTCCCTCTCATTGCCTTTCTTATGGACCCTTACGGATTCCCTTCTTTGCTCCGCTTTTGGATGAGTTATGAATCCATTGCCGAAGTTTTTGTTCCGCGGGAAAAAATATTCAAAGGCCATTTCCTTTGCGACCGGAAATTATACTGAATAAACACGCAAAAACAAGAGGAAAAATTAAAGCTAAAATATCTTTGGAAACTGAGACAAATGTAAATTTCGCTTCGAGTAACATTTTCGTTTGTAATGCAAAGACGCCTACAAACGCTTTCTATCTTTGGCAAATACTGAAGGGGTTTCAGTTTATCAAGTAGAAGTTGTTTTTAAATAAAAAAATCAGGTTTCACATTTGGGTAGACTATGGCCCCTATGTTTATAGTCGTAATGTGGCATACAAAATAAACTGGCTAATTCCATTTTTTGCACACTCCAGCAATTTTTTTTAAAATTTGAGATCATTGCATTTGAGAATATATTCCGCCGAAATGGTTTCAGCGTGAAGAGCAGAAATTTAATTTTTAACGGATTATACCTCGTCTTCTTCTCTCTCTATTCTTTTCTCTTAACAAATGCCCGATTTCCACTAACTGGACTTTAAAAGGGCACACACACACACACTCCGATTCCTTAATTCCAAACCAATTTTCCGCTTTTTCCTGGATCAGCATCAGATTATTTGAGGCTCATATACCTTACTGTTCTTTGGGGAATGAATATAGAGGGGTGAGAGATAGACGAAGGGGAAGGAGGGATGATTATTTTCCCCAAAAATTGGATTTTCTTTTTCAGCGCTGCAAGAGAGAAGTTAGGGAAAAATAAAAAGAGAGGGGAAGAAAAGAAGAGTGAGATAGCGATATGGAAAATTTCCACCTAAATGGAAGTACGCGAAACGATTTTGATGTTCATATTTTCTATTTTCCGTTGTATAATAATAAGAAAATCTGAATGAATTTGTTACTCGTTTCGACATTATATAAAATGGTGTGGAAAGGCACGCAAAATATATATATATATATATATATATATATATAAACTTCAGGAAAAGAAAAGGTAGTGATGAGGGTGGCAAGAAGGTGTTGAAGGAAGCCCAGCGGACACCTACCAAGTTGGCAGGCTGCTGGGGGCGTCGAAGAGACACGTACAACACACGAACACAAAAAAAACACACAAGCTAATCGGGCCTATGCCCTTCTTCAGCGAAAGAGTTACCCTATATATATATATATATATATATATATATATATATATATATATATATATATATATATATATATATATATGTATATGTATATATATATATATGTGTGTGTGTGTGTGTGTATGTATATATATACACACACACACGTAAACTGAATTTAAAATTAAAGCGAAATTACTGCTTATATAAAATAACGATCCTAGCCGATTATTGCGTTGATTTTTTGAGTGAAAGAATAACATTCTCGTTCACAGTTCATTGGAGTAACCTGCCGATTGCAGCCACAGCTCTCACAGTTGACAATGTTTTCAATGAAGAGTCATGGAGTTTCTTTTTCTGCAAGTTTTTGACAATTTTTTATTAAAATGAAATCGATAAGCAAATGTTATCCATCCTTTAAGAGATACGCCGTACCGAACTATTTAAATTACCCTTCGCAATAATCTTCGCCATTCCTCTCCTCACAAGTTACTAGTATTATTTTAATAATATTAATTTTATCCTCGACATAGTTATTCCCTCGCAGCGGTTTATCTGGGTCACTCGCAGCTTCCAGTAAAAAGCCCTCCTTCGAGACGGACTCCCTAATCCAAATCTCTCTTGGGATGGGCATTAGTCGAGGAGCGATATTTATTCAGTTTCGGGTAAAATGCGGTTAATAAAAGTTTGTTTCGTCGTTTCCGGTTGATCCATTTTCCGAATGCCTCCTCCTCCATCGGTATGCATCCCTCCCTTTATGTCCTTCTCTCTATATACCTGCCTTCCTCTCGATCTCAATATCTATCTGCCTCTCTCTTTCCTGTTTCCTCCTCTCGCAAGAGTCAAATGTTATAAGGGACTGCTTCTCTCTCAATTTCATACGAATAACGTTTGTATGTCTACATGTCCCTCGATCTGGTTAGCTATTGTCACTCTTTTTTGCCCTCTTATGATTCTCACTTATATTTTCTACCCCTTTTTTTCTCCCAAGCATGAAAAATGCTAAACCTTTATTTCATCATATGTAATTTTTTAAAGAGAATTATCGATCTCACCCAATGGCGAAAATCATATAGAAAAATTGTCTCTCCAACACCTATAACACGGTTGGGAATATCATATGAATGGTTCTGCTTCAAAGCAGCCGCCATCAGTGGTGATTCACCGACCCTATGGATTAATATGGAAACAGGAGAAAAAGTCTGATATGATCGGGGTCGAATACGGGTCTTTCACTTGCCGGGCGGAATTTTTTAAGTTGTGCCTGGGCTATCTAGGCTAGTATAAACCAGCCTCAAAGGATGTCATCCAACAGATTCATCGAGGAAATACCCTTCCTTCTCAAATGGCGAGATTTCTATAATTATGTCATGACAGAATTTTTCTCCTGTTTCCAAATTATTTTCAACTTTACAGCTTATGGCTGTCAGCATATTACTCTTTGGATCAGCTATTTCCTTCCATTCCAAGCCTTAAAATCGCATTCTATTGTCGCCCGACATACATTTTCTTCGCCGATATGACACCAACTAGTCATGACTTTACATGGAACTGGGTTTGAACAGGTTGAGATAATTTTTTATAATGAAATTAGCTAGTAGGCATGGTTACATTTTGAATGCGTCGTTTAATTTGACATAATCGCTTTTATATTATCTAAGTTGTTCATATATTAAAAATTCAAGCATCTTACATCTACTTTTAAGATGATTTTTTGAATGCAGATTATTTTTGATTATTTATGAAATTTATTTCGGCAACTACATTCTGTTTAGCATTGACCCGAATTACGAAGTTTTGGGTGTGCATTTACTAAAGATGCAAATCCATTGAAACGTTTTTCGTTACCACTTTCTCCAAGTTTTAGAGGTTTAGCTCTTACGGTTTGAGAAATCGAAGTGAATAAAGCTTTATCATAACTGAGGCCTTCAGTTTTTTAATGAAAACTTTTACAGGGAATGATTAATTATGTCAATTTAAAATGATAAATTAAAACAGCTATGTGAAACTATATACTTGATTGCCAAATATATATATGATAATTTTGGCGAATAATTTTAGATCATTCAGCTGAAACAGTGCATAAGATATGAATAAGTTATTTATTAGATATTCATGAAATGAATGTTGTACAAGAATTACAGAAAAGAGAGTATATAAATTTCCCTCAATGGCAGCTACATATTATATTCTTACCTTCATGATTCGTAAATCATAATATCAGCGAAATTTCTTCAGAAAATATTATGTTAGAGAATAGAAATGAAACATTCTAACATATTGTTCTAATCATAAACTCCAAATGATAACATTCATTTCTACATTGCTAGGCAAAGAAAATGTAGGCGATCTTCCGTAGACATTATTGTGTCTATGAATGACGAGTTTCGAGTCCTCCTTGCAATTGTTATGAGAGCATTCCACAAAGTTATGGCTCATATAATAGATAATGAATGCTAACTATGAATCAATAAAAAATGAGGGCAAATTATTTCATACAGGCGAAAGAAGTTCATATAAACGTCAACTGGCCTTTGTGAAAAAACTGGAATATTACCCTATCTTTCTACAATTGTCCTTTCAAAATAAATATAAAATATCCCGGAATGGAACGGATACGTCCTTTTTGTAACTCCTTGTATCTTTCAGACACTTTTAAAACACGGGAAAAAGGTCTCGCCATTTGTCCCAGAAAATAAACCTCTCTTTTTCTCAATCTCTCTTTCTTCCTCTCTCATCCTTGAGGCTTTTAATCGGGTTGTGGGGAATTGGAAGTTCGGAAGGTCGATTTCTTCCTTCCAATCGGAAATGAGGGTGGTCGAAAAAAGTTTTTCATCTGTGGTTAAAGGGGAAGAAAGAGAGGGGAAGTGCATGAGAGAGGGGGGAGGAGAGAAGAAAGAGGAAGAATGAGAGGGAGGGGAACATGGAGGATGAGAAATAGGAAGAAGGAGAATGATTAGAAAGGGTGATTGAGGAAGGAGACGAGCGAGAGGAAAGGAAAAATGGTTGGGGAAAGAATTTAGGATGTATAAATGAAAGGAGGAACAGGAAGAATCATAATTAAAAGAGAAGGAAGGGGAGAGGAGATGGAGGGATGGGGGAGGATAAGGGTCAAAATGGAAGGAAGGGAATAAGAGAACAGAAGAGAGGGTGGGGAAGGGTAGAAGAATAAAAGAGTATGTAGAGTACAAAAATAGGTTGAAGAGGAGATGAAGAAGCCTGAAAGAACGAAGATGATAGAGGATTAAGCGGAAGTCTGATGAGTCGAAGAGAATATAAATCTGTGTTTCGGGAGACATTATTTTTCGGAATGGTAAGAGAAGAAAGAGAATCGGTGGGTTTTAAGAAGAGGAATGAGTTGGACAATGGATAGAGAAAAGCAAAGGGAAGATAGAGTCTTAGGATATGGCACGCCATTGTATGGGACAGCGATTTTGGGTAGATCTTTGATCAAGGGAACGTCCTCATGTTATATTGAATTAACGGGAAGTATAAAGACGGCTGAGAATAAGATTCTATATAAAGCTGGAGCAAAAGGACTTATCGGAGGTATTTGATTTCCTACGGTTTGGCAATGGATGTAAAGAGATGCAATGGAACTATGCGGGTCGAGGTATGGAACGACAAGAGATGGCGAGCTCGAGACGGCAAAATTCCATCTTTCACGCCGTTCAAGCTTCCTCATGGGTGCAAGTCTAAAGCAAGTAAAAGATAAAAATGTTTGATTTCATTAAATAAAAAATATTCGATTTTATCATATATAATTATTTGCCATGGAACAGATCCATTTCTCTGAAATTAGTCGGTCTAAAGACGATTAACTGATTAGCAAAATTTTTAGTTGCATTCTTTCTGTAAAAATTCCGTGTTATGCGACTTAAAACGCACCAACGTCGGCATAAAAATGCAAGCGCGTATAATATTTAACGCGAAATGTTTTTCTTTGAAAAGAGAACGATGACACGCGTTACGCGCAAAACGAGGTGAGACGCAAGCGAAAAAAAAGAATAAACAAAATTCGCGGCGGCTATGTTCAGAAAGTAGGAGAGGATGGAAATGCTGACAAGGAACACTATACGAAAATGAAAACAGAAAGGGAAAGAGGGGAAGGAAACGCGGACAAAAAATGAGAACGAAGAGAGAGAGAGAGAGGCGCAAAGAATAGAGAACGACATGACGAGTATAGAAAAGAGGGTGGGGAGGGAAAGAGGGAGAACCATAAAGTCGGGAAGAGGGAGTTTGTTATTTCGAGAAAAGAAGTCGGTCTCTCTCTCCATCTCCGTTCTTTTGTTCTTTTGCGCCCCTTAATCTTCTGGAGGGCGTCGCGAGGGGGTGGTGGGATGAGAGGGGGAGGATAGATAGAGGGCGTCGTGGTGGCTGGTGGTGGTTTGAGGGGTGGCAGGAATCGCGAAAAAGACGAGGATGGGAGTGTGGGGTTGGGGCGTATTATACACCCCCTTTAATCTCTTTCGCACTCTTCCCTGGAGGGGATTATCTTTCGCCGCCTTGGTCCGATCGCATATCCCTTTTCCAGACGCCCTCAACCGCCCCTCCCGCCTCCGTTTCGCCCTCCCGTTTCGCCCTCCCGTTCCGCCCTCCCGTTTCGCCCTCCCGTTCCGCCCTCCCGTTTCGCCCTCCCGTTCCGCCCTCCCGTTTCGCCCTCCCGTTTCGCCCTCCCGTTCCGCCCCTCCGTCCCGCCCCTCCGTACCCCCCCCCCCACCGACCGCCCCTTCCATAGTATTAACCCCCCACCTACGCCTCGTCCCGGAAAAAACCGCGTCGCCGCCTCGCAGATGATCATGCTGACGAGGTATCCTCGAGTTCCCCACTCCGACCCAAAGAGGTTTCTCGAAGACCATCTCGAGAGAAAGAGGGTTGAAAAAATAGGTAAAAAGAAAGTGTTTTCTCCCGCGCTCTTAGAAGGAGTCGATGGCCTATGGAACCGTCAATTCGACGCTGCCGCTGCTGCATTGCTTCGTCTTTTCTTTCTTTTTTTAAAGCCTCCTTCAACCTTTTTTCCTCTCTTTCTCTCTCGCCTCCTCTCTCTCTCTCTCTCATCTCCCTCGCAACATTCCTCCCTCTTCGTCACGAACCATGCGGAAGGTTAAAGCGGGGAAAACAATTGGCGCTCGTTTAGGACGACCTAAATGTATCCTAATTCGGTCGCAGAAACCTTTTAAAATTTTTTTCCTTTAAAAAGGGCGAGTTTATTTTTGGAGGAATGAGTGCCGGTCGCTCACGTGAGGAGATTGGGTGGAGAAATCGGATATCGAGGCGGAAATCGCGTGGGAAGACGTCTTTTTTGTATTCGCGGTCCCCTGGCGTGATTGATGAGGTCTTGTTTAAACAAGGTTTCGATATAGTGGGCGTTGTGTTTTTGGGCGGACAAAACTGTTGATAAACTCTCTATACACCCTATAAACCTCTGTAAATGGAACGTAAGAATGGGTGGCTTAATTACGTATATCTATAGATTTTTGAAAAACATCGATCTCTTTTTTAAAAATATCTGTTTGAACACTTTTCTACACCTGTATTGGCGTTGTTATGTGAATTTGTTTCGGATATTACATTTTAGTTTATTATTTGTTGACGCTGAAAAAATAAATTAATTATAATAACTTCTTTCTAGAATGATTACGTTTTTTATATCATGGCCAACTTCTCATTATTGTGTGGTTTGTGATATCGTTTTCTTTTCGCGAGGTCAAACTTAAAACGATAAAGATAATATTGCACATTAATTAAAAGAAAGATTTTGAATTTAATTTTGCTGACAATGAAAATAAAAAACTTTTAAATTCCACATAAAACGACCATGGTTTCGAATCAGTGCAACATCATCAGGTAAAAATACAGATTTTAACAAGGTATGTATGTATGTATGCATATATATATACACACACACACATATATATATATATGTATGTATGTATGTATCGAAATCATTAGTAGTAGGAGAAAAAAGAAGGGAGGGAAGAGTAAGGTCATTGGCCGGACATATAACGAATGGTACTATTGTTAAAAAGGGGGATGGAGGGAGTGGAAGGGAGAGACTAGTATAATATCCGCCCGGCAGGTAGAAGACCCGGGTTCGATTCCCGATCATAGCGGACTTTTCTCGTTTCAAAAACATTCCTATCACTGATATCTATGTTTTTTCTGAGGGAGGTTGGAGGGAAACAATATGATAAGATTACTTTCCTGTAAATGTAAACTTTTGGAATTTCGTATTTTTTCGTCGTTTGTACTACTTATCGACCTATATCATGCTTATTTTTTCATCTGCAGCTTATATATAAATACTTTAAGTTTCATATCAATTGTTCAAACCTTGATCGTTCTGTCTGCATTAGCCGGAATGATATCTTTCAATTTTAATGACAGCAGAAGTTAAATTTTATTAAAAAAATAATACTTCACTCTGTTGGAGCCTACCTTGCTGGCAAACCAACAAATTAAAATTTACCACGCAATGATATTTGCGTTATAATAAAAAGCCTGTTTGTGTTAAATTATTGTTCTTTGTTCAATGTATCATTCGTTGTTACTCAGTATCCATAATTCGACCATCAGTATCGATAATAGATTTTGATATATCATACGACGCAACTGTCGATACTTTCTTTACGTCCTACATCCTTACAATCTATCCTTCAATGAGAGCGTTTCATGGATTGTTTCTCCAGCATTGGTGTCGAAGTAGCATCGTCCGTTTTCGCATTCGACGCTTTTATCTACATTCATCGTCAACGATGTATGGGATTTCTTTTCAGAGTGCTCATGTTTCCTTTATGGTTTTACATTTTGTTCACGTCACATTAATTTAGTTATTAAATGATCTTGAGTTCTTGAATAAAGGGGGCAAATTAACGAGCAAAACACACTTTTTGATTAATTAAAAAAAAATAGCTGTTCGGGGTTAGTGAACGAAGTCAACAGCAGGACATTCACAAAATTTTAGAGAACAGCAAACAATCTGGTATGCAATATGTGTCTTATTTTTATAAATTCGATTTTAGTAAAATTTAATTAAAAGGAATATTCCATTTACAAAATTTTCCAGTTAATTAATGATCAAAGGTATTATTCGTCGATTTGTAGAAAAAATAAACGTCGATTTTAGTAGTTGAATTTTAAGGAAATGAACGTCGCAAACTACCAAGTTATAAGACAACATTAGTCTGAGCTAGTGAGAGCGTGAAAGATAATGATTTTCTCAAATTTCGTTGTTGATTTAAAAAAGAACAACAAAACAGACTGCGTTGAGTGTGTATTTGGAGGTTAAAAAAAGAATTCCATTTGATGCGGCGCGAACAGAGAATTGGTTCATTTGTTACCAGCCGACTCGTTTCGCTGCTTGGGCTTTGGGTTTTCTAGGGCAAATGTCGAGCACAGCGCCAACCGCAGTAGTGCAAACTCATACATACGTACGCCCAGACTCACACAAACACAAAAGTATACGTAAGGGAAGGTATAAACGCAACGTCCGTATTAACAAGCTCTTTACTGAATGAGCAAACAAACGCTTTAGCGTCCCTCCCAAAGGAATTCCTGGTTCTTCTCGCCATAGCGTGGACTGGTCATTCTCATATGATGATACGCGCAGCCATTCGGGTCTAAACCTGTCCACTAAATGCAGGAAGACAGCGCAACCGCATTCTCAAGGATCTCCATAATCTGATTTTTCAGCAAAGTATAGTTAAGACAATGTCATTATCATTGTTCGTTTTCAGGTTCCGAGCTCTTCATTTTAATGCTTTCAATTTATTAGCTTCAATTTTCATTATGCAGCATAATCTGTGTTAACACTATTGAAGTAAACGTAATTTGCTTTGCAGTCTAGAATGTGTGTGTTTGCGTGCATATGTTTAAATGTATTATGGAGAGCCTGCAGTTTTTTTTAGGATTCCGTTATACGTAGTGGCCTCGAAAATTAGATGCTGCAGAAACAAAATAACTTGGGAACTTTTGAGGATCTGATGAAAAGATTTTCCGTTTGAGAAAATTTTAGGAATGCATTTTGTATGAACGCGTAAACGAGAACCAATAGCAAAATTGTCCTTTATCGCGATTCTTTTATTTATGACCAAACAATCTGAACTTTAACTTTCAAAGTATATTTCAACATCTCTCCTTCAAAAAGCATTGGATTCACTTATAGATTCGAGGTGGATGATGTTACCTCTGTTGATAAAAAACTGGACGAGGACGAATTATCCTTTTTTTACCGAGATCACGAGGACTCTCGGAATGGAGTAAAAATTTGGACAGTAAATCAGTGAAAAATTTGTTTCATGGAGCGTGATACTTTTTCGCTTTGACACAATCCCGCTTCGTGAGTGGCTTTTTTGTTTAAAAAACAACGCACTGAAAAAATATCTCCACTAATCCGACAAACAAAGTTTGTAGTTTTTTCTGTTTCTTTCGCTGGATTTGGAGGATCAAGACCAAGAGATCTCTCGAGAGGGAGAAAAAGTTAAAGAATATAAACCGAATCTCAAACACTTGAGAAAGTAAAAAAAGAAGCGGAAAAAATTTAAAAGCGGATTGCGAATAGAGAGTTGGTTTAAGGCTGAGAGAGAGAGATAAAAAGAAGTTTTTTTTTCTCTCTCTCTCTGGAGGATGCGGTTTGCTTTAATCCGACGCTTTTCCCCAGAATTTCGATTTGAGAAATGTTAATGGAAAATATGATACATTCGTGGGATTGAGAGCCCACTATTTCTATCAATATATTTATGTATATATGTACTATGTATATACATAAATGTATTTATAGAAAAAGAGAGCTTTCAGTCTCGTTGAAGCAATATTTTTTCCGCAAAGAAGTCAGGAGTGAGAGAAAATAATTCCTGCTTCTCGGAATCGATTTTGGTGAGGAGCGAGAGAGGGAGAGAGAGAGAGGGAGAGTGAGGGAGAGTGAGGGAGAGAGGGAGAGAGAATGGGAGGGGAGAGAGAGAGGATGAGGGTGTGGGAGAGCGAGAGGGAGAGAGAGAGGGTGAGGGAGTGGGAGAGAGTAATAGAAGGAGAGAGAGAATGGGGAGAGAGAGAGTAATAGAAGGAGAGAGAGAGAATGGGGGAGAGAGTAATAGAGGGATTGAAAGAGAGAAGGAGACGGAGTGAACGAAGTGATGCATAGATGAAGTGAGGTAGGTATGAAGAGAAAGATCTAGAGATAGGTTTTGGAAGAGGGATTGTGAGAATAAATCAAGAGAAAGTGAGGGTGGAGTGGGGAAGGGGGCAGTAGAGAGAAGAGTGGTAATAGATAAGTAGCTTGTGAGGTTAGAGATATTAGAGATAAATTATCAGGCGATTAAGTGGGTGACATCATCGAACTTGTAATGACGTCACCGACCGATTGATTGTCATCCACGTAAATTGGTAACGTGTGTGATCTAAGATTCTAAAAGGTGCCCCGAAAGTATCTTTACCCATTGTTGTTAAGATTGAGCAGCAAAAATTAAACTCTATTCCATTTCAAACAAACTCCGGTCTCTCACATTCAACCCGAAAAAATCGATAATTAAAAAAAAATCAAATCTCACTACATCCAGGGGTAAATCACCATCCATACTGATTTTATTTATTATGAATAATTATGATGGCTAATTAATCATAGATATAATAGTAAATATTAAAGATAAATATAAAAGTCTGATTTGTACAGCACATGGCTTTATCCAAACAGAGTAAGGAATATGCTGCAATTTTTAATCACGTTGCTATCGACAACATCGTCATCAAGAATAAATATCAACAACTAGTGGTACCCGCAAAAACTTTTGCGAACTCGGTCAGAAATCTGCACGTTTAAAAGTATTAATAGCCCATTTCTCGTTATTAAATTTGACAACTGACATTTTGGATTTCATGTTTGCTTTATAATTCATATGTGCAATTTTAATTGCTTCTCCATTACGACAAAGGTAACATTCCAGTATTAAAATAAAGAAAAGATTTTTAAACGATTTTCCAAAAAACGGATCGCCTCGCTGTTCGTGTGTGTGTGTATGTGCGTCCCACGCCAACATATACTTCGTGAATGGACCGACTTCCATGAAACTTGGTGTAAGGCTAGTGCTCTCGGAGACTGCCTCCGGGCCATAATTTATATTCCGAATACACAGGTCCCGAGTTCGATTTTAGGTGAGTTCTTTCTCCATTTGATTTGCATGGTTAATCTAAAATCCGTCGGTCAGAGAGTTTTCCTTTCCATTTAAAAATATTTGATAATTATGATACCGGAGTGGGATATGTACTGTTATAACGGGAAAGAAGTGAAGATTATTGTTCAAATCACACAATTTTGATTTTCGATCACATTTGTTTGAATTTCTCTCGAAAACTTTCATTTCGGCGTTTTGAAAGTCATTTTTTCGATTTGTTGCTATGGTGATTATTATTGCCGAACTCGGCTGGAGCATAGCCGAGTGCACATTCCCAAAGGTCGCGGGCTCCATTCCCACTTATGGCATGGATGATTTGATTATCTATGGATTTTTCTGAATAGAATATTCAACGGTGCGAAATGATCTTAGCCATCGATGCACCTAAAAATAAAAATTACTGCTACTACAAACATTAAAATTTGTTAATTTTGAAGGTGATATTTATATATTAATATTGTATTGAAAGGAAAGTAGGCGGATAAGGTCTTTTCAGAAATATTTGTTTTTTTTTGGTCAATCGTTAAAAATGCCAACAGTCCACAAACAGTTCATTGAAAAATAATAATATTTAATTATTAACGTTGCAGCCTAATAACTTTGACGTTGCTACAGCTACAATTTCGATGCTTTATAAAAAGCGCCAAGCGAATAAAGCAGTTCTTTACTATATTTGACGGCTTAATCAACGGTAATTGAATGCGGGTCGCCTTGGCCACGCCCGGTTAGAGTAGGAAAAAGCCATAAATTTCAGGAAAAAACTCGAGTTTCTGATACAATCTTCCGTGTAATATCTAAACATTGCAAGAATAAGATATTTTATAGTTTTGGCCGTCGAATAAAACAAACACGGAGGAATTCAGTATATATTTACATATTTTAATGAATGAAAGAATTTAACCTTGCACCTTGAAAATTCGAAACCCCTATGTAAACATATGGGAAAATATAATTACTTCCTGGAGTCGAACCTGGGACACTTCCGTAAACGAAAATAGTTTTCCCGTGTTCTCCTAGTTGTCAAAAACAAAAGTTTACTGCATTTTTTATGACAAACTGTTAAAGCGTTAAAATGGGAAATGACGGGCAGACATTGAGTAATCTAATATGTAATATTTAAAAAGGACTTCGTCGTCGGTGCGTGGGAAAGCATTCCGCTATTTTAAACAAACTTTCCGAGTAGCTAGAAGATTGACATTTGGTGGGAATGTTCAATTCTTAAATTAAAAGCCATTTACGAAAAAAAAATCCAAAATTGACCCGGGTGCGATATCTAAGAATGATTTCCATTCCCCATAAGATAGCATGGATAAATCGATATTTCGACCTGCAAGCTTATTTTCTTTTGCTTATTAAAATTCACATATTTGACCTTCGATCTCCGGACTAGGTCTACATTAAAGAAAAATGACAAAAGTTTCTTATTATTATCGTCTTTTATCGCCTTCAAATCAAAATCTCTCGAATTTAACGTTTTAATTTGACAAAATTCAGCGTTTTTATGGAGAAGCCGCCTTGCCAACCGATTGCATTGTTGAACTCGAAATCCTATTACTCTCACATATGCTCTCGTTCCCTCCGGACCTCCGTGGACCCTCCCGGCCCAATTCATAGGTATCAGAAATATCTCGGAATTATTTTTCACTTTCTCCATATACGTAGTATAGAGAAAGTATTGTTTTCATGAAAAAATTCGAATTCGAGATTTCAACGGAAATGCACGTTTTGAGGTCTCCTGAAGACGTTTAGACTATTTTCGCAATGATTTCTGTGTCTGTCGATCTGTCTGTTTGTATGCGATAGGGTTTTTACTTTCTCCATATGTAGTAGGTATAGGGGAAGTATTGTTTTTATGGACACGAAAAATGCGCAAAAGTTGAAATGATTGTGTTACCATATGACACATAATTTTATTCGCCGAAGACTTCTGGCGTAGCCCGGGCAGCTCCGGGTACTTTCAACTAGTTATCACGAAGATTGTTTTTGTTGGCAACAATTAAATAAAACACGGGAAAAGTTTTCTAACAATGAGAGGCTACGACCTTCGTATCACGGATTTTGATGAAACGCGATCAGGCCATTCTACATCGAAAATAAAAAGACCCGTGTCTCGGGGTTTTTGTGAATGGACCCTTGAGTTCGAGAAATCAGCTTCGAAAATATGCAAAAACATCGTAAGCAATAGGTTTCATTATGGAACTGCTGTTAAGAAAGCGAATGGATGAGCGGATAGGTTGCCTGGCTTCTACGGTGTGGTCCTGGGTTCGGTCCATAATGTTTTCGTTATTTTTAATTTTCTAAGCGTTATTTAAAAAGTAATATTCTCCAATAAAAATACGCTGTATAAATTTTATTTGGAAGTAATGAACGCAGAGACATTAAATAATGGATATTTTAAATTCTTTATTAATGACTACACAGATAACTTTCATGTTTTTTTTTCATGTTAACGTATGTAAAATATTCAAGGAAATTCACAATATTCGTTATTTTCTCTTCCAATCGCTGTCCGCCAAGGCAAGGCTAATATTATCAACTAGGGGATTGCCCGTCATATGACGGGTGTCAGTTACTATATGGTTGAAAAACTCCCTCACGCCGTTCCAGTCTCTCTTTCTTTCCCTCCCTCCCTTGGTGGAAGATGGGACTTCTTAGTCTCAAAATCTCCCCCAAATAAAGACCAAATCAATCAATCAATCCCTTTCTCTCTCTGCCTCTGTTTTCTCCCACCCCCTCTCTCATTTCCTCTTGTCCCAATCTATAGCTCTCCCTCTTTTTCTCTTTCCTCCCGTCATTTTTAATTCTATACCTCCCTTACTCTCTATGTACCTTCTATACTATATCCCTTCCTTCCTATATCATTTCCTTCCTAGCTCCCTCCCCACATGGCCCACTTTCTTACTCTACATCTATATAGTCGTTTAATTGATCAAAAGAATCACAACCTAATCCCAGTCCCATTAGGATTACTTAATTTCGGAAAAAATTCTACGTTAATTTAAGGCAATCTACGTATGCACTCGTATGCGGGTTGAGACAACAATTGATTCTCGACGTTGAACAATGACTCTGTCGGCAAGGCAACATCCCGTTTAAAACCCGATATCCCAAAATATGTGATCACCACCGCCACCAGCACGCTCACCACCAACACGCTCACCATCACCGCCACCACGGTCACCATCACCACCGCCACCACGGTCACCACCACCACGCTCACCACCACCACCAACACGCTCACCGCCACCGCGGTCACCACCACCACGCTCAACACTACTACCACGTTCACTACGCCACCACCACCACCACGCTCACCACCACCAGGTTTACCACCACCACGCTCACCACCACCGCCACGCTCACCATTACCACCACGCTCACCACCACCACGCTTACCACCATCAACCCGCTCACCACCATCAACCCGCTCACCACCACCACGCTCACCAACACCACGTCACTCACCACCACCACTACCACGCTCACCACGTCACTCACCACCACCACTATCACGCTCACCACCACCACCGCGCTCACAACCACCATCACGCTCACCACCACCACCACTGTCACCACCTATCGTCAATATTAAAGCCAATATTTCAAAAAATTGGATAAGTGACAAGATTATATGCCCACTTCCGGTTCACCGATTTTTACCAAAAACTAATCAACTATTTTAATAGTTTTTGAGTTAGAGCATCCATAATATCTCTATTACATACAGATATCATGGAGAAAATGGTAAAGACGTGTTCAGGGGACTGCAAAATGTGCATTTCCTTTGAAATCTCGAAATCGATTTTTTTCATGAAAACAATATTTTCCCCTTTACTACGTATGGAGCAAGTAAAGAAGAGTGGAATGATGCACGCATCATTCGTACATACATTAGGGTTGGTCGAAAATGGTGTTTTTAGTTTATTTTAATAGATTTTGCGGAAAAGTTGCGTTTTGGTGCCCATAGGTGATCTGCAAAATTTGGTTTTATCCGGACATCATTTAGGTCTCCCCCAGGGGCGGTTTATAAACTATTTTCTCTATTTTTCCCGATTAAGCGCAATATTTCCATTGTAAGATGCGCTACACTCTACGTAAACACACCAATCGATTCTTTTCTTCAGACGCAATTAACAATGTTATGTGATCAATTTCGATCAAGACCAATTTTTCCGACACAGACACTGCAAACGATCTTCACAGATAGAGTTGAAATGAACATTCTGTAAATTCCATGCCACACACAGGCTGTAGAGAGATGCGTACGGCCTGATACTGAAGCATCCGCCGGCGTGTATGGGCCTGAGAAGCGGAATGGTTCCATTCGAGCTTGACTGCAATCACGGAAGGAGATACCAAAATTCACAACTAAGAGAAACTTTATGGAGCAAAAGTAAACATCTGCCCTAAAGGTAGTGAGGTTGGGCGGTCACGGGCAGAACTCGGCATGCAGCCTCCTCCCCGTGGTGAGTTCTGGGTTGTTTCGGCGATGATTGAAACAAGCAAAGAGCTGCGTAGCGAAAGCTTACGCTTATTTAATCAAATATTGACTGCATGATAGCTTTTTGTCTCAAATCCGTAATCGTACCATTCACCCAATCCGGAATTCCCACTGAAAAATGCGATTTTTGCCCAAATCGAGGCTAAAATTGGTCTTGATCTAAATTGATAAACAACACTGTTTCTTGCGGTTGATGAAACAAATCGATTGGTGTGTTTGCGGTTAGTGTAGCTTATCTTATAATGGAAATATTGCGACAATACCGGGAAAAATGGTGAAAATAGACATATAGTTTATACACCACCCCTGGGAGAGACCTAAATGATATCCTGATTAAACCAAAATTTGCAGGCTACCTATGGGCACCTAAACGCAACTTTTGAGCGATGGGCCCGGCACAAAATCCAAAAATAATTTTAAACCACCATTTTCGACCCACCCCAACATGCATGCGAGGCAGAGGCGTTCTTTACAATTTATACAATCCTGTCAAAAAAGAAAATAATAATGGCTTAGCATTGTTTCTACGAACTGAAATGCCAGTAGTGATGCCAAGGAAATATAGAATTTTTGATTCAGCGACTAATTTCCTAATCAATTGTAATTTATAAAACAACCGACTATTACTTAAAACAATCCTTGCTCAAATAGTAATAATATAATCTGTATGTTCCGATTCATTCCTTCGTCGTCAATTATCCATTTCTTTTAATTTAAAAACATTGTGTATGCATAAAGAAAATAGTCGTATTTACGTTTATTTATTCGTCGTTGATAATCCATTTCCCTTCATTTTCCAAATGTTGCGTGCGCACGAAAAATTTAACTATCTAGCGGTACCCGCAATAGCGTTTGCGAAGTCCGTCAGAAATCTGCATGTTTAAAAGTAATAAATAGCCCATTTCTCCTTATTAAATTAGACAACTGACATTTTGAATTTCATGTTTGTTTTTATAATTTATATTTGCAATTTTAATTCCTTCTTCCTTACGAATAAGGTAACATTCCAGTATTGAAATAAAGAAAGAGTATTTTTTTCTTTTGGTAAATCGTTAAAACTTCTCACATTCCATACGTAGTTTACTGAATAATAATAATCTGTAAATATTAACGTTGCAATCTTTTAAGTTTGGAGTTGCTGCAAAAAGCGCGAAGCGAATACCTTAATTCTTTCGTCTATTTGAAGGCAACAGAGCGGGTCGTCTTAGCAACAGTCGGGTAGAGTATGAAAAAGCCATAAAATTTCCAAAAGAAATGCATGTTTCTGATACAATCATTCGTGTAATATCTAAATATTACAATAATAAGATATGTAATAGTTTTCGCTTTCGAATAAAGTAAGAACGGAGAAATTCGGTCCATATTTATGCATTTTAATGAATGAAGGAAATAAACCTGCACGTTTAAAAATCGAAATCCCTTTGTAAACATTTGGGAAAATATAATTCTCTCCTGGAGTCGAACCTGGGACACTTCCGTAAACGAAAATAGTTTTCCCGGGGTCTCCTAGTTGGCAGAAAGAAAATGGCGTTCACTGCATTTTTGATGAGAACTATTAAGGAGATAAAATGGGAGACGGACGGGCAAATATTGATTCTTTAGGTATAAAAGATTACGCTCGTGAATAGTTTTTAAACGCTTTGACTAATTTGACTAATTACTTTTAATAACATTTCACATTGAGAAAACAATGAATCCATTAAATTGTTGTTTGCTACTATAGATTCAGCGGTTCTCATACTTTCAGTTGTCGCGGCCCCTTTGAAAATCATGTGGCCCCCTCTGAATTGAAAATAGCAAAAATAAGGAACTTGATTGCAAATTTCTTCATTTTCTGTAACTAATAATAATAATAATTTTTATCACATCGTTTTTACAAAAATTCCGATAAAATTTTATTATTCGTAAAACTTTATTTTTTTGACATTTCACCTTTCATCGAAAATAATTTTGCCCACAGTTTGAGAAATACCGCTATATATTACAAAATATCGATACGCGATTTAAAGTACTGTTGGTGGCGCAGGCCTTACTGTCAATATTTACAAGAATATTTGTTTACAGAATATGCCACTAGATGGTATTGGGATAATTTTGATCGCGATTAAAATTAGTCTTTGCAGCATAGACGTCGCTATCAGCAATTGGTATATATTATCATAACAACGTAAATAAATCTGTCGTAGCATAAATTCAGACGGATAATCGACACATCTCTGAAATATTCCGTTTTACGAAAAACTGTTTTAAAAAAATGTATTGAAAATTATATTACCTATGACTAGGGTTACCAGACGTTCGACAAAAGGAGGACATGACCTCCTTTTTGACTTTCTGTCCTCCCGGCATTTCAAATTTTAGGATTTTGTCCGGCTTTTTCGAGAAAGTGAGACTCCCCTGTCACACATACGACAATTCTGCGCACGTATCGAGTGTTATCCTTTTCTTTTGCTTCTTCATTTGGAACTCTTGATTAGGTAAATCAGCTGTAGGACTTTTATGGGCTGCCATGATAAAAGCGTATATAAACTGTAGAAGCGATAAATTTTTAATGGCGAACAGCTGCGTAAGTAAGCGTCTCGCGGCCTACTCTACAGAAGCGCTTCTTGTAATCATATGTAGATATAAAGTTAATTTGTAACAAAAGTGTGTGCGCGCATTGTTGATTTTGAAATGAAACACTCCCTTTGTTCTTGCCATATCGTTTAACTCCGAAGTGCGCTGCGCTTCTTTTTTACTTTCTCCATGTACGAAGTATAGAGAAAGTATTGTTTTCATGAAAAAAATCGAATTTGAGATTTCAACGGAAATACATGTTTTAAGGTTCCCTGAACACGTTTTGACTATTTTCTCGATGATGTCTGTCAGTCTGTTTGTCGGCCTGTATGTGATAGATTTTTGTGGGCGCTCTAACTCAAAAACTATTAATCAAGTCAACGCAAAATTTTACATTTAGCATTTGTATAAAAGTTAGAAAATCTGATTAGTTTTTGGTAAAAATCAGTTGACCGGAAGTGGGTGTTTACTCTTGTCACTTATCCGTTATTTTGAAATATTTGATAAATGTGAAAATGTAATGGAATAAAAGTTGTAGGGAATTTTATTTTCTACAACCTTTATTTGATACATTTTTCCATATAATGCATTGTTTACGAGATATCTTATATTTTTAGCTGCCACCACCACGCCACCTACCGAAGACTATAGTTAACAATTGACGCTTACTTATGTCTTAGTAACGCTGCCTTTTCTTTTCTTAATTTTCAACCGGAAGTAAATATTGACAACGATCCCAGAGCTAACAACATGTAATTTGCCATATAAATATGGAGAAAGTCATTTGTTGCCCACATCAGTTTATTTAAAGTAACGGGGAAACCTTACTTTGTAAATAATATGTATGCTCCCAGCGTTAATTTTCAAATGAGGCACTTGATTTTTCTTTGAAAATTCGTTCAACTCTGAAGTGTTCCGTTTATATTGATCTTTTGGTTTTAATAAACGATTTCTTTAACTTTGAAATCGTTTAAAGGGAACTCTTTCAAAGCGAGGGAGACCTGTAACAGTAACATTCTCAGTTCTTAGTTAGCTAGTGCAGTGAAGAGTCGAATCCTTTCTTGGTCCCATTTTTAGTTGGAAAAAGATCCTCAAACTAAATTACTGTGGTGCATATGTTTCTGCTATATAGATAACCGAAAATTACGATATTTATATATCTAATATGATTAATAACGAGTAAAATAATTTCTTTTATTTTTGAATCTTAAACTCTTAAACCTTCCAGAAACTCACCCCTTATTAAGTATGGCATCACTAGGAAGTGTAAATTCTCCAGTAATCTAAAATCAAAATTTTCTTGTTTCGATATCGGGCGTAATGAAAATGAGGCAAAGTGTTCTGTTTGTGACTCTTACGTTTCTGTTGCATATAAGGGATCCTTTGATTTGAAGCTTCACATTTAAAGTGAAATACATAGAAAAATGGTACGAATTTCGTCTTCGTGTGGAAAAGTGACATCTTTCTGCATCCAAAAATATTCGTTCAATAAAAAATCATGCGCTGCTGAGGGAATCATGGCTTTCCATGCCGTGGAACGTCATCAGGCTTACAAATCTATGGACTGCACTGCGTCTGTTAAGAGAATTATTTAAAGACTCGGAAACTGCTCTCAACACAACATGCACAAGAACAAAAACTGAAGCAATAGTGAATAAAGTGATCGCTCAACATACTGTCGATTTGATTTTGAAGACAATGAGTGAAATATCTTGTTTCGGAATTACAACGGATGCCAGCAATCATGATCCACTTAAGATCTTTCCAATACTTTTGTAGTATTTTGATTGGAAAGAGGGTGGAATACAAACAAAAGTGCTTGAATTAACTGCTACTCCCGATGAAACCCCGAAGGCCATATCAGAGTATATGTTTACGACTCGGGAGAGATTTGGTTTATCTTTGAAGTGTGTTTCCTTTACAGGTGACAATGAAAACTTAAATTTTGAAAGGGTGAATAGAAAGAAGGGAAATAATGTTTTATCATGCCTTAGGAAGATGCTGAATAGGAAAATTGTTAATATAGGGTGATCTGCTCATATTCTCCGTAACTGTATTCAACATATTGCAGATGCGTTAAAAATTGGCATGGAATCTCTCGTTTTCAAGATATTTAATTATTTTTCTGTATATACTATTCGAACTGAGGCACTGAAAGAAATTTGTGAATTCATAGAAATTAACTCTCAACCATTGTTATCTTCATCGAAAACCAGATGGCTTAGTTTCGCACCAGCTTTAGAAAGGCTATTGAAGTTGTTTTCTGCTCTAAAACAATATTTCCTGTCCCTTACTCGACCGCCAATACTGATAATAAACTTTTTTGAAAGTGAAATTTCTGAACTGTACCTTCGTTTCTTGGTCTCACTTACGTCTGTTCTTCAAAGCAAAATTGAGGCCGTAGAAAGAGAAAATAATTGTTTTAAAACTTGTCATTTTGCTTAAAACAGCATTAGTATCTTTAAAAATAAGGATTCGGGAAATTTTTGCCATTATCAGTCAGGGAAATTATTAAAACGTTACAGGCAAAGTGTATGGATGAAGAATGTCGGAGTTTTGTTGAATAAACGCAGCTTGTTTATCAAGAATGCATTATTTATTTAGAAAAGTGGATAAATCAATTTGAAGAATTTCAATGTTAAAGAACAAAAATTTCAGATATGTTACCGTGTTTGAGTTATCTCAATGAAAAGGAAATTATTATTGATGACGAGAAGTTACTTGATAAATATAAAAATCTTAATTTATTCTTAGAAAACAAAGACGATCGTTTATTTGGTGTCCCTTTTCGTGAACAGTGAAGCTCATTTTTTAGAAGCTGCAGTAATAAAGACTGTTATTCCGAGCTTTTAAAAATATGCGAATTTGTTTTTTGCATTGAAGGACATAATGCAAACATAGAAATGGTATTTTCTCTAATAAATGATCAGTGGACCTCGGAAAGAAATATATTGCCCGTGAAAACAATAAAGGGAATTATTATAATCCAGTGTAATATGAAAACTTTTCTAGTAAAGATTTCCATTATTACCTTCTTAAAAATGAAGATCTTCTTAAAAAGATAATTTCTTCTGAGAATTATATTAATGAATAAAATTCATTCGTATTATACTATATAAGCATTTTGAGTATTTTTGTTATTTCTATTGGATCCTTGGTGAATTAATTTGTTGCTCCTTCACCTTTCTTACTGTCATTTTTCCTCGGAAGTGAATGTCCGGCTTTTTACTCCTTTATCCTCCATTTTTTCCGCGTATGTCCTCCATTCTACCTTTGAGCATCTGCTAACCCTATCTATGACTATAATGATGACAAAAATTTACATCAATGAAGTCCTAACTGAGATATTTGACAAAAACGAAAAAAATCCCCAAGGAATAACCCCACTTTCCAATTTTACCCAAAATCTTAAACCTTGATTTTCGAATTAAACTTCTAAATATTAAGTTTCGTATTGATTTGATTAGTAGTGTATGAGTTAGAGCTTGCGATAAAATACCTATCACACATAGACATCGTCGTGAAATTTAAGAAAACGTACTCAGGAGAGCTTAAAACGTGTATATCCATTGTAACCTCGATTTAGATTTTTTCGCTAAATCTACTTTCTTCTTTACTGTGCATGGAGAATTCAACTGGGAATTATCGAATTCGTCTTATGGCAGAAAAAATTAAATAATCATCTCAAAAAATGCTTGTCTCGGGTATCTCCAATAGCCACAACAAGCTTGTAAAATATCAGATGCGCATTTCGACTACAAAGCAGTCATCTTTAGTGGTAATACAATTGTTTCTTTTACATCCTTATTGTGGCTATTCGTGATACCTGAGTGAAGTATTTCTTAAGTTTTCTTCTTGAAAGTACGGAGAAGACAAAAATATAAATGCAATATAAATATTACATTATTTTGATCCTCCTAACACTTGGGATAAATGAACTTCTGAACACGCAGGATATCATTTTCGTGGAAAGCCACGTCGTTTAAAAAAGTATTTAGTTCCAACGTTCTATCCACAAAAGGAAACGGATATAAGACGCTTCTGGCCGAATGAAACATCCGATTTTTCATTTTTAACCGCCTAGTTTGTTTTCGGATTCATTTCCGACTCTTTTGCATAAAGAAAATGTTGGAAAAGATTTACGAAAATATTTTCAGCTTTCGAAAACTTCTCGAAATTGTTTTTGGGGTAATTTTTATGCTATCGAGCGTTTTAGGAATTTAGGAGATTTTTTAGACTTCGATTCGGGTCATTCCGCTCCACCATCTGCAAATTCTGCGAAAGCCTCGGATCATCGGGAGTTTTTCTGGTAAATAGAATGTGAGAATTTGATTCTCATTCCATAAATGCAGTCTTTGATACCTGAGTAGATCTAATATTTATATCAGGAGTCCCAGCCACGACGCAGTTTCATATGAAAATTTGGGTATTTTCGTTAATGTCGACTACGCAATTTTTTTCTGCTAAAAGTAAAAAGTTTTTAATCGAAACTTTTGAATTGTCCAATATGAGGCAATTTTTAGATGATATAACTTCATATAAATCGATTATCAGCATATCTATGTAGGTCTCATTAAATTTTACTTAGCAACTCTTTCCTTGTTGAAGAAGTAAGATCTCTCTTAATTAAAGTCCAAGATTCGGATTTTTATGTAGTTAAAGGAGAAGGGGAGGTAAGCAATTGGTAACATGCATAGTAGTGAAATGATATCATTGTCTCTAGGAGGGAAAGGAGAAGAAGCATATACTGTCGACATATAACATCTAGGTCCCCTGAACACGTTTTGTCTATTTTCTAGACGATGTCTGTTGGTGTCTATGACCGGAATTTTGTGAGTGCTTTAACTCAAAACTATTAATCATATCAACGCGAAATTTTATATTTGGCATTTCTCTTATTTTTTTAACGACCTGCTGATTCCCTCTTGCCTACGCGCAATGGTATCTAAGAGGTAGTGCAATGAATAGCTGGTCAGTTTAAAAATTTTAGGAAGAAAGGCGACTTCCCGTGAACACCATCTTTCATCTTTGTTAAATTTGAATTTGAGTTCCCAGCCGATTCGCCTCTGTCCTACGCACAGAGGGTATCTCAGAGGTAGTGCAATGAATAGCCGGGGAAGGGAGGGGGGAAACCCGGTGCCGGCATTTGCCTGCTCTTACGAAGAACACCAGGGGGGCCAACAGCTTAACGTCCCTTCCGAAGGACGGAACAGCTGAATTTGCGCGGTCTCCTCAAACTACGCAAACAGGGGGCCGGGTGACCTTGAGAAAAATCCTACTCGCGCAGGATTCGTAACCGATGACTTGTTCAAGCATCGGGCGAGTAGCAGCCAGCGTCCTAACCACTACGCCACTGGCATCCCCAATTTTTGTTAAAGCCACAATAGTTGATTAGTTTTTGGTAAGCATCGGTCTATCAAAAGTGGGTGTTTATTCTTGTCACATGTTTTTTTATATTTGCTTTATTATTTGATGGATGTAAAAAAGTATTGCAAATAAAGTTGTAGGAAATTTAATTTTCTATAACATTTATTCGAAATATTTTTCCATATTAATGCATTCTCTAAGAGATATTTTTAAAACTAACTTTTTAGCTGCCACCACCACGCCACTTACCGGCGACTATTATAAACACTTCACGCTTAGTTACGTCTTAGTAGTGCTTCTTTTTATTTTATTAATTGTTGGAACTTCCTGGCTATATTCAATATCAGAAGGCTTCGATTTGAGATTATTTCTGTTCTTTGTAGCGTCTTCAAATTTTTCTCGTAGTTCCTTAAAATATTTATTATCATTTAACCTATTTGGAATTTTTAGAAATATTACAGGTACGGAGAAAGTCATCAGACTTTTTTCGAAGAAGTATAGTGGTGCTTGCTTGATATTTTAGGGTATAGCTTGGTGCTCGCTTGATGTACCAGACCATTACTTAGTGCTCGCCACATGGTAAAGGTTGGGAGCCCTTGATCTAGAGTCCTACTGCAGTCTTATACAATTTAAAATCATAATTCGGAAAGACAGATTTCGGCCCACGATAATACTAAAGGTGATAAGAGCGGCGAAAATATTTCGAAGATTTTCTCAAGATGCATTGCTAAAATGCACAAAATTGCAATGCCCCATCAAGATTTAGCAATCGGGATAACCAATGCCAAACAAAGTCACGAGGAGAAATAAATATCAATGACAATTTTACGACCATTAAACATTGGATGTCTTTTTTTTAGCCTCGCCACACAGCTGTCAAGCTTTCTTCACTGGCAGAAGGATTTATCAATTTAGAGACGATATTAGATGCAATACAATGCTATTACTCTTTCGCAAATGGCATACTTATTATTAAATATTTCATTATAATAATTATTAAGAACACGTTAAAAGATGTATAGATGGACAGTTGGCAGCGTTTATCTAAATTTTTATAAGTTGCACATACAAATGTCCATTTCCAACCGTGGTTGAAAAATTATATCTGGTTTTGCGAACAGCCAAATTCTATCTTGTGTATCCGCGGTTCACCGCACAGCCGTGTCTAGTTGACTAATTTCGTCAATACATATTATAATTTATGTTATTGAAGAAGCTACGTACTAACTAGTCCTTACCAGAAGGAAAGACAAAGGAACGATGATTTTCAGCTCCCGATAAAACCACGAATTAGTCGGGAGGTGAATATTCGAGGAATTTTATTTGAAGAATTTGTAGCGTAAGGTCAGGCGGGCGGCGTCAGCAATGGCTGCTCTGCCATTTAATTATTGCTAGCAGATGCCCGTCAAAAGTGACGTAAAATTTATTTTGATGTTTCAATATATTTAGCTCAATTTATAATGAGAAGAACCATGGTACCATCGCATCGTGTTGAATGATATCATAGTTGACTTTTTATACCGGTACTTTTTTAATAGCCTTTCATTAATTTTGTGTTTGAATTTTTCTTTTAATTCTGACATTCCGATGAAATGATAGTCGTTCACATTACAATGTTTTGCAGTTTGATCGTGTCAAAACTTGAAGATTGTCGTACTATGCGTGCATTGTCAGTTGTATGTGCTTGGTTAGATCTGATATTGATTTTGTTATGTTAGAATTTTAGCTCGTCCGTAGGATGGGGACGAAAATGACAATTTAAAGGTTTAAGCAATATTTTTGTTGTCTTTATTTAACTTTTTAAATGCACTAAATTTTCTTTAAGCACAACATTGTTTTTTGAATCTCGTTGATCATTCATTCATTTTCATAACTTTTTGGTGGATTAATTTAAATAGTAAAATGCTAATGAACAAATAATAAATTATGCCCTTTATAAATGTTGTGATCGCTCTTTCATTTTACCAAATGACAAAATACACAAATTAATACGCTAAAATATTATGAGCTATATTTGTGGGATTTTTTCGCTGGTACTCTATCTCTCATTTGCTATTTCTTTCGCGGGGCACGATAATCTGGATTATTATTTATATAGATATGCACGGCGTCGTTTTGCTTTAGGTACGATTTTCAGGGATTGCTTTCCCTAATCCTCAATTTCCCATAAGCACTGGCTCTTGCCAACAGCGGTTTTGTAAACCGCGGGTTGTCAGGAACATGAGCCTCGCGGTTGGCGAGGGACTATTGTATATATTGCATATGTTGTATATGTTGTATACCTTGTATATGTTGTGTATGTTTTATCTGTTGTATGTGTTGTAAATGTTTTTTGTGTTGTATGTGTTGTATATATTGTATATAAGTATTTTATATATTGTATATAAGTATTTTATATATTGTATCTATTGCATAAATATATTCCATTTTCAAGATCAAATTTAAGGGGGAGCGTGGGACTCATTTTGACTTCGTTTTGCGATTAAATCCGCCGCTCAAGTCGCTCTTTTCGGTTTTCGTCAGCTTTTCGCAGCAGATGCGTCGCGAAAACGGATCCTGGACAATTTTTTTCGTCACTTTCCGTATGACTTCAACCGACCAGACCCGCGATCCAAGTCGATGTTTACCCAGGTCCTTGCGTCAAACCAATCGAGGTGGCAGAATAAGGGAGGATGTGGAGCAGCGTCAATTTGTCCCTTCAGCCCTCCTTTTTCATTCGAACGGTTGGACTCAATTTCCGCAATTTGGAACGTCTCTTTCTCTCTCTCTCTCTCATGCACGAGTGTGCCGTTTTTATTTCGTTCCATCTCGCCTGCGAACCTCTCCACGGAGAATCGGTGACGCGCCCGCGTGCATAAATTCGTCCGCGTGCGGTGCTCTCTTTTTTCTCTCTCTCTCTCTCGTGTTTTCTCATCTCGGGGAAAGAGAGAGAGAGAGGGGGGAGAAAGTGGGAGGGGAGCTTGTGAGGGGAAGGCGAGAGTGCGATAAAAATTCCGCTGCCTCTGACACACTAACTGGGTCAGCAGCGTAGGAATTTTAGCCCTCGAAACAACCACCACCACCTGAACTACTGCCACTACCACTGCTTCGCTACATGGATAGAAGAAGAATATTTTTATCGATCGGATTTCAACTTGTTAAGAGGTGGAAGAAATGGTGAGTGAAAAATGTATTACTGGAGTTAACAATGCGAGCAAGGCGGATCTCTTTCTCCTTTAAATATAACGGATTCGATCATTTGCAACTCGTAAATATATGCGTGTGTTTCTGCGTGTGCGCGATTGTGTCACATCATTGCGTTTTTATTAAAGTTGTATACTATATTGCAATAATTAAGGTGGAAAACGTTTATTTTGTGTTATTTACGTGTTGAAATAAATTTTAACAATAAAGTTATACTTAGAATATCATCGGCTGAAAGATTTTAGTAATTCAAATGTAGGATTTCCAAGTTTGTCCTTTATTCAGCTTAAATGATAGGGCAACGCTACAAATGTATCTCTATTCGGGTAACATTTAAATATATTTGTCTTACTTTAAATTTGTTCTTATAAATGCTATCTGTTTATTTTCAATTCAATTTTAAAGCGCTCTCCGCCTTTTCATTTAGAACTCTGTCGCCTTCACAAGCAATCTTTTCTCAAGGAGCATCGGAGTTGGATCCGCTAAGATACTTTAAGCGTCGTTGCATCCGAGGCTCCTTGGGTTCTTCCCTACTCCTCCCATACACCACCCCCGCCCCCTGCAGCAGTTTCGAGTTTCCCCACGCATATTCTGGTGGCACTGCGGTGCCATTCGTTTCATCATGACCAAAAGAAGGCCCTTCTATATCGGGTGAGATCCGGGGAGGAGAATAGCTTCCACATAGTCATTCCGAGCGCAAGAATCTTCATCCCAGACGTCTTCTCCAACTCTCATCCCGTTATCCGGCGACCTATCCTCCCCCTTCTTATGTCATGCGGCATTTTCTTTTTTTATGGACCCTAAAAAGCGGTGAAGAGCCTCCCATGTTATTAAAATGGACCCCTTACTGAACGGCACCCAGTGATGCTCTTCCTTATCTCTAGTGAATGATAAGCTCAGGAGAATGGGCAAAACTGATGCAAATTATGAACTTGAGGATAATTATAAGTATCAGATATTATTTTATAATTAAGGTTCCCTTTCCAATTGCCTGGCTCGGATTAAGCAAAGAACAAAGCAGAGAATCATTAATTATTTTTTACGATTTGAATCCATTTTTCGCGAATATGCCTGCCGCAATACTATTTATTCAATATGTCAAAGTAATTAATCAAAACTATTGTGGTCTACATTTTGTTATTGGTATTAATCAATGATATTAGTACGTTAGCAATAGCTATTGGCTAGATTAGAAGTATGTCATTCTTTATTGGTGAGTAGGATATGAATTACAAAATATGTCGTTGAGGGGAGCAAATAAAAAATTGTTATGTTTAGTATTTACTCATAATTATTTATATGCATAGGTTCGTAAGCGTAATTTCGATATTTTTACTAATCATAGTAATTAGTGAAGTTTTTGTCCGTCCACTGTAATGTTTTTCACGTCCGGATGATTTATCAAACACCATTTTAGGTGTGGCTTTTAACGAAATAAGCGGATTAAATCGATTAATAAATTTTTTATCTTGTTATTTATGAGGTAAATTAAGAACTGAAATTATTAATCCCTAAACAGAGAATTAATATCCGAATCTGAGCAATAGGGTGCACACCAGCGTGAAGAAAAATTAATTGACATTTTCAATGCCATTTTCGATCTCTTAGCAGTGTTTTGGACAGTGCGTTGCACAGTTTTTATATTTATCGTAAACTATAAACGCCAGAATATTTCAGATGTTAGTGCCCGATCGTTTATGTATGCAATGCTGTTAAAGCACTCTGATCTCCCGAACATTTTGTTTGTTTTCTCCGCAGCGAGATTTGCACCACATTCAAGCCCGATATGGACACATGTCCAGCTTCATTTCTCTGTCTCTCTCACGACTCTGTCATCAGTCCCGTATAGGATATATGGAGCTGAAAGAACGCAAAACCTCACGCCGTCACAAGTGAGTCGGCATCTCCATGTTCCGATTCAACGATGCGAACGCAGCATTGGACATTTCATTGGAGCGCAAAAGGGCAGCGACAACTGTGATTGACAACTGACTCTTAGTCCAATTAATTAGTCCGCGGACGCAACAATCGCGCGGGTTTCTCCTCGGGTCAGTTGCTTTGCGAATGGAAGCTACACTTGGATGTGTCCGGAAGAGAGGAGGATAAAAAGAGAATGGGAGGGGGTGAGATGGATGGAGAGAGAGAGATGAGGGATGAAGTGGAACAATGGAAATTGTGATAAGAAAGGGAGAGGAGGGAGGGAGAGTTCGCCGCAACCGGTTCGCCGCAGAGGACTGTTCACCGCAGCCGGTTTGCCGCGGGGACAGTTCGCCGCGAGACTGCCATTACTTTTCTTAATATTAGATATAGTAGTTTGTGACTTAAATAAAGCTCATTCCTAAACATTGAAACTTAAAATCGACTTAATGAGGTGAGTTATAATTCATGAAAAAATGTCGTTTGCAAATATTCTTTAAAAACGTTAATTTTATTTTAAGCAAATTATTTTTAAATGTGACCTTAAAAATGTCTAGATATTGCGTAATATCTAAAGCATTAAACAAGTGATACCCATTTTAAGACAGAAATAACGCTTAAATTTTAGAGCTCAGGACCACTTAATCATGTTTACATACTATTTAGCACGAACAAAAATATCAGGAAAATATTAAAGGTACGAAACATTCCCGATTTACATTTTGCATAAATTTCGAGACATTTACCTGCGTGTTGCCCTTTCAGCTGCTCAGGGGTAAGTAATTATAAAAGGGAAATATTTAAAAAATATTCATAACTGATTCAATTGTAGTCGTCAAATACAGACGTGCCTAAAATAGTTCTGAACATAAGTCACTACCTAAACATACTTGATTTTGCAAAATAATTTTGTCCAAGCCATCAAACATAAGTACCTCATTAAAAAGTAATTAAAAAATGCATTAATTTTCAGATACTATTACGCCGCAGACATACGGCATGGCGAAACCACTTTTTGGGCACACAGTGACACCTAAAACGTATACTTCCATCACAATATCAAAATAGAATTTTTTCGCGATTACAATACTTTCGCTATACATATATTACGTATATGAGAAAATTAAAGAGTATATTTCTATATTATAGATACATTTGCAAACGGTATTTTTTCATGCATCGCAACTCATCTCATTTACTCGATTTAAAGTTTCAATGTTTATGATTTACCTTTATTTAAGTCTCAAAATCCTATCTCTTTTATTAAGAATATTAACTGCTGCCTCGCTGGGAACTGTCCCCGCGGCGAATCGTCCCATTCAGATAAGAAAGACTGAGGGAGATGGATATAGTTTGGCTAAATAGAGACCTGCCTTTATTTTGAGAGGCACGAAGACTTGTTATGTCCCCTCTTAAATCTAAAAGTGAGAGATGAAAATGGATGCGAAACACAATTCCATAAAGAAAACGCCAACGCACAGTCATGAGTTATCCTGAAGCAAGAGATGGTGAAGTTCGAGTTCTCTATCAAGCCTCAGAAGTTTCTTTTAAAGCCTTAATGTCTCTCAAACTTGCCTCGGAATGAAATTGAAAAGTTCCGAACTTTCCACAAAGATAGCGTCTATGGAAGATTAAAAATGAAGCATCCGAGTGTTTATAATATTTTTAAATTATAATTTCGAAACATATCCAAGAGATATATTTTAACTTGAAAAACAGCCTAAAACAGCCAAGTGTAAAGAAGATGGGCAGATTTTGGGTTGAGTTTACTGTCAGGTGGACGGAACCATAAGGGAGTATAGGATTGGTTTCGCTTAATTTATGGAAATAAATAATATATAGAAAGATTTTCATGTTAATTGCGCGGAGAGAAACAACACTATGATTATTCGCCTACGGACTGGTTGTATCTTCTAAAGCTCTGATGAGCGAAGTTAACTTCTTTTGCAAGCATAAAAATGACCGAAAATTAGAATCAATTGTTTACACGTCACAATAGTACGAATATTTTCTGCAAACGAGAGTTTATTCCGTTCCCTTGAATCCGATTTTTATCGTAATGGCCTGTATTTCACCATTTTGTTTCAGAAGTGGGCCTTGAGCTTCATTGGTTTCCCTAAGCTGATGGCGACCTTTTATTTTGTTCTGCTAACTGCTATGTCGAGATTACATCGGACGACGAAAAACTTGACTCATTTGAGAAAAAAAACGAAATAATCCGTTATAGTTGTGTTCAATCATTTTTTATTTCTATGAATTAACGAGTGAAAGTTGAAAAAAAATTCTGTGTTTAAATTAAAATTAATTTAATATAAAAAACAAAATTAAATGAAACAAAATAAAATTTAATTCACATATTTATCGAGAATTGCACCGCGGAAAATAATTAACTCATCCTATAATGTGTATTTTTTATTTCAGGGCATGTCAATAGATTCTCATGTTTCTGGTTCAAGAAATTTGAACTGCTAAATATAAGCGAGCATTTTTCTCTTTTCTTTTTCTCTGTCCGTTTTTCATATAACTCCTCCGCCCACTTTCTTATCTTTCCCTTTCTTCCATTTTCTTGGCCTGATGTACAAAGTGGCTATATTGCTTCAGCTGCTCCCTCAATAAAGCCATTTTCTTATCTTCTCTCCAGCATCTTACACTCGCACATTTTCCATCCATCTACTGAAGACAGATGAAAACTTAGCGCCCTTGTACTTCTCCCAGTTTCCCTTTGCTATTCCTCTTTCTCCGCTCACCCATAATTCTCTTTCTAATCTACAACATACTCCGCCCTTCCCTCTTTCTTTGGCTTTCTTCTCCCTCAACACCAACGGATTTATTCACCCAAAACCTTTCGTTCGGAACGACAGAGGTTGAGGGCGGGGCATAAGTTTTTCTTTTTTTTAAGGTCAACCAAAACCGCTGAGCTAATGCATTATGCATAAAGTATGTGTGTTATTGTAAGGGGAGTTTGAGTTACCATGGGAAGGAGGTTTTTGCGAGCTGGAGTTTTATGAGTTGGATGGAAATCGAACTATTTCGGAGCGAAGGGATGTTTGGCGTGTTTGGCCTTACTAATTTCCTGCGGTTTGTTGAGGAAACTGTAAATCAGATGTAATTCAAAAGCTGCTCGCATGAAGATGCGCGCAATTTGATGCAGTTTTTATATATTAAAGGAGCCAATACTTAGTGGCGTTATAGTTGTAGCTAACAATACGACCTCTCGGTTCATCAAATGCTTTATTAAATACCACATAAGTACTACTAATCACATGACAATTGTTAAAACCATGTAAAAGATTTGAGATTTTTATTACTGTAACATTTTGTCAAATACCTCAATATACATTGGTAGAAAACTCGAATATTGTGCGATTTAGTCCATTTCGCATCCGAGTTTCAAAATAAGACGCACATTTAGTTTTGACGAAAATTATTCTCTTTCTGTATATGTACCCGTTGATTAATAAAATTAGTCTTTCCAGTCAGCAGTTTCATCTATTTTTGTTAACATATGTCCGCTATTGGAAAGAATTGTTTTTTTATGCTGAAAAATCAATATTGAAATGAAAATCCTTGAAGTGAATGGAATCGATTTAATTAATTTTCCGCGCTGTAGTCATCCACGGATTGCCATTCGTCATGCGGCGAATCCATTTTAAAGACGATGGATTTCAATAGCAAAGAATGTTCTGAATAATGATACACCAAATATTTGTGATATGCTACATAAATGCCAAAGTACTTGAATAGGAATTTTTGGGAACCCTTTTTTATCATCTATGTGTTAAAGTAATGTTTATTTTTTATTTTTCAGGTAATGGCAGCCTGTGTTTACTTAGCAGAGTGAAGTGGAAGAAACACCGGTGTTTTTCTACGTTATTCGACGAACCTAAAAGGCTTGTATTTATTTTATTTCATGCATTCCGACTAAGCGATTCGCACAAATTGTATAATGAATGAAGAAGTGGCTTCGAAACATCTCGTACCAGCTTTCCCTCCCTGTTCGATAATCTCACGCCCGCCTGCACCCTTACGAAATTAATGCAAAAAATATTGCAATTTAAAATTATAATTTATTGTTATTCTGTTATTGCGTTCATATTTCAGACGCCCTTTCTCAAACAAAGTTCAATAAATGAAAGTGATTTTGAACCAGTCCGCAACGATATTTTGTATCGGCGACTGGATAACCTTAAAGGAAATATTCAAAAGAAAGACACTTTCTGTCGATTGTAGTGTTGCGAGCAAAATTTAGCCGTATTTCATTGTTGAAGTATCCTAGTAGATGTATAATAGTTTTTTACTTCTATCAGGTATTCCTCCTGTAAAGTCGACAATTCATCATTATAAAGCAAAAATAGTATCCCTTCACAATTTAGTAAATTTATGCCTTTCAGTTAATACTCAAAGCGTTTTATGGCAATCTGATTTCTTCGATTAAAACCAAAAATTATAGTTTTCAAATTTTCAAATCAGAAACATTTTATTTTCGTTTCGAATAGCATTTCCAAGTCAGTCATTCTATTGTTTCACAATTTGGAAACAATTGGATCATGGAGTAAAAGTTTTAGAGAGAGCGAGTAAAAATATTTAAACTTTGTCCGAAACAAATATTAATCAATTATAGACTTGATTAAAAAGGGTTTAAAAAATTCTCATAGAATGGCATTTCCATTGGTTCTTCCCATTTCGTTTTTACCCGTTAGTTCAGCGTACTGTGACCTCTCTGCGTGCTACGGTAAGGCATTTCATTTCACGAGACCAACTAAATGCGCATATCTTACTGCGAATAGAAGAAAGATAGGTCGAGAGTGAGGTATGTTAATGCGGCTATATACGATACAAATGGTTTCGCCATAAATATATTTTTAAACCTTAATAGTTGATGGTGACATCATTGTTATTATCCGAAAGTGAAGCCCTGCCCGCCAGTCTCTTCGAAATTATCCATTTCCCTTCCTTAAAATAATGCTTCTTGTCTTTTGACGTAAAATGTTCTTTGCGTCAGGTACAGTTTCTTTCTCCTCCTAGTAACATTGTCTTTTGCCTTTTATATCTTTTTTCTTTCCCACCTACATTTATCTTTTTCCTGCATATTCCTCCACAAAATCCTCCCCCTCTTCCCTTTAGCCCACCACTTTCACATTTCCTCCCTTCTCCCGCTTTCCGTTCCGCCTCCATTTTCCCTCCTATCCCTCCTTTTTCCTATCTCCTCTCCTCCTCCAATACTTCCCCTCCCACCTCTCCCTCGCACCCATCACCCTCTCTCCATCATATCTCTGTAATATCATTCCGCTGTCCTTAATCCGATACTTTATCTCGCAGCCATCCGAAGGGCCTTGTTCTGATCACGTTCACCCTCACACTCTTCTCTCTCACGGAACCACTCCTCACGCACTTTCCTCGCACTTAAGCTCTCCCTCTCTCCCCCATGTCTCCCTCTCTCATTCTCTCTTCTGATCTATTTCTTCTCTATCGCCATGAATCACTCAATAAATCGCGATAGCTTTGTTAATTCTAAGGATTCACGGTAACAAAGCCTACACGCGTGGATAATTCTCTTCCATTGCGTTTCTGTTCACCATTATATCCTTTAAGTTCAACTCTTTGACTTCAATATATAATATTATTTTCTATGATATTCTAGCATGTTAATATATAATAATTGATAATGATGGAATTTCGTTGTAATTTATAATTATCTATTTTTTAAAGCGTAATACATTAAACTTTCTATTTCTCGGAAACTTGTATCTTGAAAAGATTTCTATATTGCGTTATTTAAGTACGTGCGGTATTAACTATCCCATATCAAATTAAACGTATTAATAAGTAATTGACTGTTGCTGGACCTACGAGTGTATTACGAAAAAATTAGACTCTTCTTAAAGCGTTTCCTGTACTTAAAAAATATTCATAATCTTTTATCGCATATATGCTTTGTAGCATGTGTTCTATCGATAAACCAGAATATCCGATTATTCGGAACAGACCCGGTCCGGAGGCATTCGGTGAATCGGGAGTTTACTGTATCATATGATTTCCATATCACGTAACGAAATAATAGAAAATCAATATTTTAATTTTCATCATCGTCTTTCATAGAACTTCGAATTTGGGTATTTCGAATCGTTTGGTTATACAGTTGTAGGAATAGCCATAGGAAAGTTATTATGATATCACTTTGTTTATTTTTAATATTGTCATCTCCCATCTCCGTTTCAGAGGGCGAATATTCTATCCGTGCCTCCAGCAATGCCTCGTTGCATGAGTGCAAATTAGCCAATCGCGTCTCGTTTTCAAAGGGATGCGGAAGCAAAAAGTACGCCAACGATAATTTTCGCGAATTTTTAATCCCCTTCCTAGTTGTCCGGAGCGGCATAAAACTTCGCAAACGCATAACGCATAATTTTCCCGCTTCCGGCGTAATGGGCATAATTAAGCCGGGCGCGATGAGTGGAAATGCTCGTCGATTTGCTGTAGATAAACATTTCGAAATTGGAACCACCTAATTGATCGCGTTTAATTGCATCCCTCCATTCCGGCGCGCGCGTTTGTTAAACACGCTAAGATCCGAGTGGTCCCTGGCGAATTCGACGCTTTACGCAGAGGAGTCGTTGCGTGCGTGCGTTTGCTTGCTTGCTCGCTCGTCCCCTCGCGTGTGCGAACGCGTGGTACGACTGCGGATAATCCTTCTGGCGCCGTTTTGTTTGCAGAAGCGATGTTAAGCCATCCCTTTGCTTTGGCGCGAGTGACCGCTTGCACTTCCGTCCGACGTATGAGGGGTCGCTCTGCTCGCTCCGCGTTCCTGAAAGTGCATGTTTGGGCGCGGCGACGCTAATTGCATTTTGCGGAGTTATCTCTTCATATATATATCGGGCGCAACTCTGTGGCGTCACGGCGGATGCTTTGTGTGTTTTTTTATGCTTTTGGACAATGTCAAAAGCGTTCACAGAGGAAAGTAGGAATCCCGCCATAAAACCCAACGGATGGAGCGCGTTTTATGGCCGAATTAACGAATGGCGTGCTCATATTACCAAGCGCTATGAAATTTTAATCGTTTGGCGACCTGTTTGGGTGATTTCTTTTTTTAATTTGAGCGAGTGCGCCGCTGGACGGAAATAACCCCAGAAAGCGGGATGCGCGCATTAATGAATTGCAACAATATATCCATTCATCCCAAATATTCCCTCTTTCCGTGGCTTTTCATTCGGTCAAAATGACATTTTTTAGCGAGAGCGTGGCATACGGACGCAAAACCGAAATCGTAAGGGATTATTTTTTTTCAATGTAAATATCAACTCAAACATAATCTAGAGGATGTAGTACGTAAAGAGTGGATGGGAATGACGGAGTTTAACAGTCCAATTTCGGCACAGGCAAACGCCGAAAATTACGCGCGTAAATTATGTACTAAATTAATTTATCGCTCGTCTGTCGCCGCTGTAGATGTGCTATGATGTGAAGAGGATACGGGCGAACAAAATGTCTTCGCTGAAACCAGATGTAATGGATTAGCGCCGATGAAATCTGCAAAACTCCCGTTGTAGAATTAATCGAGGACCGCTCGTCCAAATTGATTTCGAGATATCCCGCATCGATACAATGGCCTCTCTTTGCGAAAAAGGAGAACATTGAAATTCGACGCGTTGCAGAGCAAACAGCATGAATATATATTGGTTTCGTAGGTTTTACCGGGAATATTAAGGGGTTATTTCATTAACTGGTAAAAGGAATGTAAAAAAGAGGGTTATCCCACCCATTACAAGAGAAACACGAAAATATTATGCATCTGGCGTGTTCACGGTTATTATGTAAAATAATTATAATAAGAGAGGGAATGCCGCGTTGTCCCGAATATAACGCGATATTTTTTTCCAAAAAATGGAATTTTAAAAGTAGCCCCCGCGTTATATTCGAGTTAGTGATTTTGAAAGATCGTAAAATCGTGTTTCGAAAAATCACCGTCCATTCCGCACGTCTGTTTACCGTATTCTTTGTAACTACCATAGCGAGTTTTTACCCATTCGTTATTTAACAATGGGTGACAAAAAGGGCGTTGATCATGTTGAGAAAAAGGTTCTTCCGATCCGACGAAGTTATCATATGAATTTTAAAATAGTCGTACCTAAATCGGTGTTGTTAAAATCCACCGGAAATGAGAAATCAAGGATAACTGTTATGCTTGCAGTCACAGCCGACGGGCGAAAACTGACACTCTACGTAATTTTAAATCGTAAAACGATTCCAAAAGAAAAGTTACCGTCAGGTGTAATCTTTCACGCGCAGGAGAAGTGGTGGATGAACGAGGAACTTGTGTTTAATTGGCTGAAGGTTGTTTGGGGTCGGGTTATGTTTGAGGTTTAATTTTTTCTTGAAAAACTTTCCAAAAATCTTAGGATCGCCTTATATTCGAGGTCGCTTTATATTCGGGATAATACGGTAATTGCATAGCAATATTAGTAAAGGCGCTTTTTTCGACAATTTGATAAAAGACGTTTTTTTACTTTAAAAAAATCCATTTATCAATTATTTATTTATTTATCCTTAATACGGCGAGGTTGAGGCCATATGACCCCTTCTTCCACCTAATCGTTTTAATACACAATCTAATTAATTTATAAGTACATAATTCAGTTCAAATTAAAACAGTGAAATGAAAATTACTTCAAGATATACATAAATAAGAATAAAATTAGTAAAAATACGGCACAAATATACACGAAAGTAAAATAATATCAAATCTTCATAAAGGAAAGACTGTCCAGTCTGCTGATGGTTATAGTGACTGTTCTGGTATTTAAATGAAGGAGAGATGGGCAAAATACAGAGGAAATTTTACATTTTTATGAGGACCTAATGCTAGCTAAGTATTTAGCGCAATATTTCTTAGACTGGTTAACATCATTGACAGAGTAAAAGTGAAAGGGGAGAGAATTCCAAAGATATTTATTATAGAAACTGCTACGATGAACGGGAATAAGTAGTTTGGATGAGCCTCGGGTATTCAAGGAGTGCCCAGAATTAAGGGATTTGAAGTTGTAGGTTAGGTATTTAGGCGAGGAAGAGGTGAGGATACTTCTTAGTTGTGTTAGGATATGCGTCTTTCTGCGTTCTTCCAAGAACAGCCAGCCCAATTCTTTGAATGAGTTTGTTAGGTGACATCTTTTTCTCACATTATAAATGTATCTAACACTTGGAGCTTTTGTAACAAGTCTTGTTTTAGATCTCGAAAACGGAATCACAATAGTCAAAATGAGGAATTACAAGAGAATTTATGAGTAGAATTTTTAGTTTTACTGGAAGTATGTTTTTAAGTAGCCTAAGTGAATAATTGGTTTTTCAGCAAATTTCGTTTACATGATTAGACCGGCTGAGTGTATCATTCATAATAACACCAAGGTTTTTTACTGACTCGAAAAACGGTACAGTGGTGGAGTTAATTAAGATTGGGTCTATATTTGACTTTTGTAATTTGCCGAGTAATTTAGGGTAGCAGAATATTATCGATTGAGATTTAAGGGGTTTAACATTAATCCATTACAAGCACTCCAGGTCATGGGCGATTTTATACCACTATTCATGCAATTAATTCTGTTATTGATTTGAAATATTTGAGTTCCTATGTACATTTGCAAATCGTCAGTATATTTGTTAATCTTAAGACTAGATGGTTATGATAGCTAAAAAGAAGTTCATTAATTTAATTTTTTGCATTGTAGGAATGAATTCGTCCAAAAATTGCATTGCAATGGTATTGAGATCAGCAGTCGTCTCTAGGATATAATAAATCCCATCCAAGTCTGATTTTCAGGAATTCTTCGAACAGGTGCAACAATAAAATCATATCCATCGAAAACATTCTAAGTTCTGTCCAAAAATGCTATTACATTTCCAAAGTAAGATCCAGGAGTTTAGCAATTGATACCCCTCATTTAATCTCTAACTACTGATCCTGGATCCACCAAATTTTTACCATGTGTAGCTTTAATGTAGAACTATCTACACTGGAATTTTGGCGTTTGGAACCTACGTCATTTTTGAGTTATTTTGTACGTGGACTGACGGACGGATGATCCAAATGCATAAGCGATTTTATTTAGAAATGCGCTAAAAAGTAAGCGTTAACGAAACGGTCGCAAATACAGGATCAATTGTATAGACGTTAATATTTTATTTGAAAACTCCTGCTGCAAAAGCTTCTTCAACAGACGTGTCTGGAAAATTTTACCGAAAGATAGACAATGAATACAAAATGTAATGTTTTCCTCTGTGAAATTATAAGAAATTTTATAGCCACAGCAAAGCTGAAATTATTTTTTATTCTCATTGATTATAAATATAAAAAGGCCGAGAACGTGCCTGTTGACGCGCACACTGTTGGCCAAGTTTTGAATGTTTTCATTTTTATGTCCCGTCGCTGTTTTTATTGTAAGATAAAAAACAAAATTTATTTGATATGGATTCCGCTTAATTGTCTGATGTAGTTAAATGATTGTGGCTGTGGGAAAATAAATTTATTAAAAGTTGCAAAAAGTTACTGTGACACCACTATGGACCTCTGACAATAATTTGATTATAATTAAATTATAACTATGTTATACAACTCATTTATTAGATGAATAAGGTTCTTTTGGCGAAGTTTGCCTAAAATGAATGTGTTTACCTTATACGTATGAGTTTTGTTCGCACTTGATACTTTTCATGGAATAAGTAAATTTAGTTTTGCCATCTTCCCTTCAAAATTGCGACTATTTTATTGTTTCTGTGGTATTTTACACTCATTGTTATATTATGTTCATGGGAGATTGCACGTATTACTCCGGAAGTTATAAAAAAAACTTCACCCCATTTATGGTCTGCCAGCTATGATAAAATATTTCTGTACCGAATAACTCAATATTCATTATTGAGCAGGTAAAGTATAAATATGGTATTGTATGGAGTTGAAATTAATAATTTCACCAGAATAGAAAATAATTTCATTATGCAAACCTTCTCTCCTCTTGGCAGAGCAAGTCAAACCTTTGGATTATCTTTCACCAAAAGCTTTTTTCATTTTATTATCAACCAAATGTTACAAATCTATTCATTCTCCCAACTTTTTCTCGAAATTCTTATCCTTATCTCGACATAATTGATTTATTATCGAACTTTCTCGAAGTAGGCAGCTATTTTGGAATCCATTGTGTAATAAATTATCATGTTACGAAATAAACTGTCGTAATGCAACTTTACGCAAATGGAATCATGAAAAAGCGTTTGTCAGAGAGGAAATGATTTCCTATTCTATCTCTCTGATCATCTTTAGAACGTCCTCTTTGTCCGAATCACCAGTCGTTAATCCATAAAATTCATCTCTTTAAGATTATTCAGAATTCCTTTGATTAATTCTGACGTTTGCCTCAAGGTCATTTTTTTCATTCCATGTATGAACCAGATCTTTTTATTGCTCCTAAAGATTTCATTGTGGATTTTGATTCGATAAATTAAACAATTTCTCTTTAACCCTATATATTATAATGGTTAATAAATTTTGCCACTTTAACTTGGAGTAATCTACTCCTTCAATCTCCATTAAACAAGCATATTTCTTTGCACGGGACGATATTAGCCTGGGCTAGTGCCGAGAAGAAACCAGATTCAATATTCATGCATATTTTATTATTTCTTCTTGTAAATTTTCATCCTTATTTCGTGTATCTTAATAATTTATTTAATGAAACCGTTCTATACATAGATTGCCATTAATCTCGGATCATTATTATCTGACCCATATCATCATATTTGGTTCGCTTTAGTGTAGTAACATTAAGTGGATACTCCAGCATTCCTTAACGAAAAAATTCCTTTTTCAAAAATAAGGAATATACTCGCCGTAGATATTAAATGAAATTTGATTTCTTTTCGGAAAAATTGAGTAATTTAATAGGCAGAGAAGTCGATTTCTACGCCCTTATTCTCGTCGCATTTATTATGACGTGTTCATTTAGTCCCGATTCAATTCCATTGTTCTCCTCTATCTCACCTTAATTTATTAATGTATTTATTGTCTCTTCTTCCTATGGGTAATTCTTAAGGTTAATGTCTTTCATCATTTCTTTTGTACGTCCTTAATATTGTTCGCAGAATTTCGTTCACCGATTAGACTAAACCCATTTACTTTCTTACCCGACTCACCCATTTTGCATGGTTTTCACTCAATCTCTTCAGTTTTTTTAAACGAATTTTAAACCAAATTTACCATGCTTAAATCTTATTTGTTATTTTTTACAAATCTTTTATCCTGTTCAATTCCATTATGATGCGTGTTATTACAATTTTCCTCATGGGATAATGGTTCTTTCTTCTGGTATTCCGTTTCTTTTACCTTTACGTCGTTTTCAAGACGTATTCTTTTTTATACACGTGTGTGTATATATATATATATATATATATATATATATATATATATATATATATATATATATATATTTATTTATTTATACCTGAATTATAATGTTTCTGTCAAGTAATCTTCACATAATTTATGCTATATATTAACTTTGTAGTGTACCTTCGTGCGTGCGTCGCACAGGTTTGGAAGTGGTAGGTGCAAAATAGGTGAAAATTTGAGGCTTGGCATGTATGTATATATAATTATAGTCAAAGAATCTGGAAGAAAAATCTGAAAATCTTAAAAAGTGGAATATTTACGAAGTAATTAATTTGTTAAAATTAATATTTTTCCTACACTGCGTTGCCGCTTTTAACCTATTGCGTTGCTTTGTTAAATTTGTTTAGAATTAAGATACGAACCTGAGAATTGGAGTGTTGTACAGCCGAAAAATAGGTATATTATGTTATTTCCTTTCATATTCACTTCATTCATATAGTCGCCATATTTCAAATCATAGTCTGTGTGAATATCTTGTTGCTATGGATTTCTGATTAAACGGTCATGAGGGTTATTTTATGACAGAGAAACCTTGATAGCCTTAGCGGACGATCAAATACACCTTCTAACGAAATATTGAAGTTTTCTATCTATGTTTCCTGCAAGGATATATGCGGTGTTTTTCGGTAGAAATTTTGGTCGTGCAAAACAAAGCTTTTCCTTGAAACTCGTTAACTGCTGGTCGAAAGCTTCAAACAGTATTCCTACGTTAAATATTAATGTGAGATATAGTTAGTCTTTAATTTCAGTCAATTTGAATTCTATATTTGAAGTTAGGATGCCACTTTTTTATGTTATTACACCCTAACTATTCTGGTGTTATTTCAGTTAACTGTGGTAGAATACATCGAGAGGTTTCAAGGATATTGTACGAAAATTTACATAAAGTAAGATCGCCTTTAAAATTCTTTTCGAATTTCCAGTATTGTGGTTTTAAATTAATACGACGATGATCAGAATGGTAAGAATACAATCAGGCACCGTAAAATCAGCATTATGGTGCTTAAAGTTTGTAATGAGTCGTTCTTGTTAAGCTGCCCAATGAAACGTTGAAAATAATTCTCTTTTGAGATGTTGGTAATTTCAAAGCTTGGAATAAATATTTGGGAGGAAGAATACCCAGGAAGCAAAAAGAATAGATAAAGGGCGAGGTTTCTACAACGAGTATGAGAAAGGACAAAACAGGAAACAAGACATCAAACAATTGCGTCAAAAGAATCTTCGGCCTACTTCAGTCCACCATCCCAATTTATTCCGCTTTTCCCCTATTTCTTCCTCTCTTTACTTCTTTCTTCCCACCGTCTCCCCCTCTCTGTTTCTGCCACTCCTCTTCTCTTCCCACCCTCTCCCTTCCCACCCTCTCCCTTCCCACCCTCTCCCTTCCCACCCTCTCCCTTCCCACCCTCACCTTTCCTTCCACTCCTCCATTATTTCTTTCTACTTTAGTCCCGCATTCTTTTTTCTAGATTCCCTCTCCTTCCATTGTGCTTTTGCTTGTCATTCCATTTATTTTCCACTCTTTCTCTTCATACCTTCACTTTCCTCAGTTTCGTGCTCCTGTTCTCACTATTCTGATCTCCAGTATCCAATCCATTTATCCCTTTCCTCCGTCCTATTCCATTCTTCTAAACTTACCCTATCTCTACTTGTTTTCCTCGACACAGAGGGCGGACATGTGGGACCTTGTCCTGCGGTTCCCTTTGTGTCTCTTTCGACCCTATTTTACCATTTCTTTCCTTTCTGCCTTTTCATTTTTATCCTTTCTTTCTCTCGCTTATTCTCTCTTACTCTTTGTCCTTCATTATTCGACCAAACTGGGACCTTTTTTGTTCTTTTATTTTTCGACTTTGACATTTTCAATGCGTTCTCATACGATTCCTTTAACCAATTTATGAGGTTGTGTTCTGTTTATCTCTGGATCCGCTTCTCTCTCTCTCTCTCTCCGTCTCCCTTTCTCCGTGATTTATTTAACCCATGTTTTCCGACCGTTTGTTTTTATGCCTTTTGATTACCTTGCTTGGGCGCGGTCTGCTTTTAACCGAACTAACGACCTTGGTTACCTTTCTTGGAGTCGCTTTGGTTTTCGGCGGATCCTTCCTTTCGGTTTATTGGCAAACGGAGAGTTTACCAGTATCTCCTTTGTGAGTCAAGGTAATTCACGTCAATGGGATTATTTGCGCCATCAGTGGAGAGGATAGTGTGTGAGTGTTAGCGTGTGTGTGTGTTAGTGAATGCGTTTCTCGAGAGAGCTATATTGCGCTCATTACAACATATGTAAAATGTATAATAGGAATACACTTGGGCAGATTAATTTGGAAAAGACAGCACAATATAATGAAGCCGTAATTTATAACCGATGTTTAGCTTACTTTCTAAAATGGAAATAGGCTTATTTATAGTTTCTTCGTCGTGTCTGTCTGTCTGTTTCCCCCGATTGATTTTTGAACCAATAGACCGATTTTCATGACACTTGGTGGAAATCTCTTGCTACCGGGGCCGAGCTCCCGGGGATTGTGTCTGTTGCGAAGATTGAAAGTTCCGGGTTCGATTCCAGGAACTATCCTTCCCATTGGATTTACACGGGAAATCTGAAATCCATCGTGCAGGGTGATTTTCTCTTGCACAGTAAAATATCTTAGAATTATAATATCGGAGCGGGATTTGTACTATTCTCAGATGAATTTTGCTCATCGGTCGTACTTCTTCGATTTACACGTAAATACTGGCGTTTTTGCTGTTTTTATCACTCATTACTGGAGTGTTACCATTGCTATTAAAAAAGATAAATTATTATATAGTATCATTCCTTTGTTCGTTTCCAAAATATATCAAAATTAAAGGAATACACCGGCTTCATTTATAAAACATCTCTGGCGACTTTTTTGAATCACACATGACTGCTGATGAATGTTAATTTTCATTATTATTATTATACAAGTAACGCAACATGCAAGGTCTGATCAAAAAGTTCTAAGACTTGATTTACAAAAAAGCAAATGAATAACATCAAACATTTTTATTAGCTGTCCCCCTCAAAGTAGTATCCTCCCATTGATATACAGGTGTCCCAACATTTCTGCCACTTCTGAAAGCATCACTGGAAGTCTTCAACTTTGAAGTTGTCAAGTTCCGATGTCACATTCTGTTAGATAGTTGGAATTTCCTCAAATCTTCATCCTTTTTGCTTCATTTTTATTTTAGAGACTAGCAAATAAATCAGATTAAAATTAATGTCCATTTCCACCCTCATTTTCATGTCCTTGCACACTTCTTGACGGCAAAGTTTCTGGTCATCACTCAACAGTCTCGGGAAAAATTTTGTAGACACTCGACGCATGCTAAGATTATCAGTTAAAATCGCCGGACATGATCTGCATGATGTATCCGGTTCATCGACGAATCCTGTAATTGATAATCGTTGATCAAAACAAACTTTTTCATTCACTTTAGCAACCATTTGATCACTGCGTGAAGTTTACAGATGGTCTGAACGTGGGTCGTCTTCGACAGATTCTCGGCAATGAAGGAAACGGTTTATCCATTGATAACCAACTGGCTTGCTTAAACAAGCATCGCCATAAGCAGTTCTTAGCATTCGGAGAATTTCTGCTTCGTTTTTCTCGTTCTTCACACAAAACTTGGTGCACACACATCGCTCTTCTTTTGTAACCATTACAACTCCGACTGAGCGCAAAGACACGTATCAACTTGACAATGGTCTGCTCAGAACTGGTTTGGTGGAGGGGTAAGCGGCACCACTCGTGCATGTCATACGTCATTGTCTATGCTGACTCAGCGTTTTGACCCATTACCTTCAACACTTATTTTATAGTACATTGTGTCTTAGAACTTTTTTATCAGACGTCGAATGTATAGGCTGTATATGTCAGGTGGCAACGGTCGACATTTAACGTATATACATACCTGTAATCATGAAAACTATATAGGCTGGAATATTACAAGAGGCTTATTAGCCAGAAAAACAAACAAACAAATGAATACTAAATGGAGTTTTGCGTTAGGAATTTCAGGGTACATGGTAGATATTCACCTAACCAAGCGATCCCCATACTTCTCCCGCACTCAGTCATGTTATTTTATGAAATAGCCCAACAATACAATATGAAGTGGAACAGAAATTTTGGAATAATTTTAAATTATTATTCGGAGATGAGGGGTAATAGAAGAAGATTTAATTTATTGGCCAGGAAGTAAACTTTAAGATTTCACGAAAATAAGACGGCTCCTTTAAATCTGAAACAAGCCCTAGTTCCAATTTTCTCGGTATAATTCAATCCTTATTTCACCTCTCTCTCTCTCTTCCTTCCTTCCTTCCTTCCTTCCTTCCTTCCTCCTTCCTTATCAATGTTCTCCACTTGCCTGAAGAAATAAATTCTCCTTTTCCCCTTCCTCTCGTGATATGAGTAATCTCGTCGCGTTTTCGTGATCTAATGGACTGTAATTGTTTGATTGTTGGCGTGTTCCTGGCTCGGAAAATGCCCCTTCATTCCCGTGGCGCAATGCTCCGTGAAGTGGTTCACAAATTGTAAACCGCAGTCTCGTGTCATTTTCTTAACGTGGAAATATTGCTCTGGGTTTCCTACGGGAAAGAAGTAATCTTGAGGATTTTTCAGGAACTTTGAGAATTTCAAATAGCTCTCTTTTCCGCGCATAGGAATCGGAGAAAATAGGTTCGTTCGTTTATTTTTTTGGCGTACAAATTCGGTATCTACATTTCGTGCCCTGGTCCCCTGCCATTGCTTCGATTGCATCGCACTTGCTATCTCCGGCAGACCTAGGACTTCATAGTATTTTCGCCGCAGTGTGAGATTGCTCCCATAAGCGATAGGTTTGGTCATTATTTATTCTGTGCTGTACTGGAAATCCTCAATAGGAAGATAAGCAATCTGCAAAAAGATTAACATTATCGCGTCGATTTTTCTCGCAAAGTTTTCATATGCAAGATTTAGCTCACGAAATAGCTGAAAATTTTCTTGTTTTTCTGAATTACCACGCGATGAGTAGGAATAGCAATGCTTCAAAGTGAAAATAATTTTTATCTAGTAAAAATGCTGGATTAAAGAAGCAAGGACGAGGGTAATTTAATAAAAAGATTTTTACTGGATTAATTTTTTATATACCTGCTACCTGTCACGCGAAAGAAGATAAGACGAATTTTCGATGCTGAAAATGTTATTTAAAATTTATTTATTTTTTTCGTAACACTAACGATCTAATCTGTCGCGATAAAACAAGAAGTTAACAACTCCGAACCGGTTCAAAGCAGTTTTATCACGTGGATGGTCGCTAATCGATTCTTTTTTGGTCGCAAATTAGTCCTCAGGTAAGCAAGTAAATTCAAAAGGACTGAATACTAAAATCTGGGTTGCGAGGGAAAATTTCGCAGCCGCCTCGATAAGAGCCTTTTTGAAAATTCTTTGTCGCGACACCTTTTTTGATGGAGTTCTTTTCTGTCAGTAATTGTTTGGCTTTTACGCTTTAAAGGTCGTTTTACGAAATCGCTTTGATGTAGCGTTTAATACTCGCGAGGCACACGAGATACAATAGGTACAGAGGGAAGGAGATTGAGGGAAGGGGTTGTGTGTTGGGGGAGGTGAGCATGTCGGCACGGTAGGTGTTGTAAGGATATGAGGTGAAAAGGGGAAAAAGGAAGAGATGTGGTTGGATGGAAAAGAGAAGTGAGTTAAGGGAACGAAAGAGCGAAGACATGGGTTGAGATCGAGAAGAGAATATGTACTAAAGTGAGGTGAAAAAGAGAGCAAATGTGAGAAGAAACGTAAAATGCTAAGCATTGGCGGCCTTAGGGATGGGCAAATGGGGCGACCGCCTGGGATTCCACGCGTTAAGTGGGAGCAAAAATAATTATGTGCAAAGTTATAGCATGGAAGTGTTTTTTTATGTAAACAAAAGTCATGGTTCATTGTAGCTTCATGGGAATAGCCAAGTTAAATATAAATCAGAAGTCCTCGATTTGCTTATAGTCTAAAGGGGGCCCCAAATGACTCTCTTGCCCAGGGCCTCAGGATCTCCGCGGCACCCCGCTGTGCTAAGTGAGGAAGATATTGAAAATGGAATAAAACAATAGAAAAACGGGGAAAGACCAAAATGGACGGTGGCCGACGTGAGAGAGAAAGGTAATGTTTTTTAGATGCGGTTGGAGATAGGCAGAAATGGAAGTTACGAGGGAGAGAAAGATAAAAAGGGTGAGAGGTAAGTTGAGAAATATGGTAGGAAAGGGGTAAGGAAGGGTAAGAGGGAGGGGAGGAAAGATCGAGGTGGACGGAGAGAATTAGAGAGATAAAAGTAGAAAGAGAGAAAGAGGGAGAGAAAGAGATTGTTGTGATGTTGCCAAGGTGAATTAACGAAAACGCCACTCCGCTCGGTTGTTTTTCCCGGCACCACTTTTTTCGGAACGGGGTTTGGAGGGAGGAGGGGGGGAACACCTTCCCATAGGCGGGAGTCGTTTGATAGCACGCAAGGGGATATTACGTAGCACGCGCTGCTGTCGTGTTTCGTTCGAGTGAACACCGAAGTGGTGTAGGTGGGAATCGGATGGAGTTTTTGAAGGTACGAGTGGACTTTGGAGTGAGAGGGAGGGAGTGAAGGTTATATAGGGAGGGAGGAATGGGAGCGAGGTCTTTCTCTCCCTCTTTTAACCCTCTTTTATCCCTCTTTCTCTTTTGGGGTAACAAAAAACAGAAACACTGAAGAGCCATTAAAGGGTGTGGTGTTGGAGGGGGAGTGGAAGAGCTTTCGTAGCGGAGTCATTAGGAAAAGTTTTTGGCCGAAATGGATTGGAGAGAGAGGGGAGGAGTTGGGGAGGGAGGGAGAGGGAGTGGAGGGGAGTGGGAGGATCGGTGGTAGAGGCGTAAATGTGGAAAGAGTGAGGTAGTTTGGGGTTCCGAGAAGGGAACTCACCGCGTCAACGAGTTTAGAGGCGGAGGAGGAAGAAGTTATGTACATCTCTGGAGCTATTAAGGAGGGCGAGTGAATCAGGAAAGGTGGCGAGGGGACTTTTTCGTTCGTGTTTTTTTATTCTTTCTACCTCTCCCTCCCTCCCTCCAACCTCTCTGACTTCTTCAGCGATGGATGGTCTGTGTGACGAAAGTATCAACCACCCACGCTATAAATGAGCAATAATACCTCGCTATACGTCGCCCCGTTATACGTCGTTTTGCCTATACGCCGCTAACACTTGTAGTCCCAAGCTCATCAAATTCTCGGGCAATCGCGATTCCCAAAATGCCCGAGAAATTAACGGGTGTCTCCGTTTCGAAAAAATAAAATGTATACTACGTAGTTTTTTCGATTTTTGCATCGCCTTTGTTTCCTATGTTGTTCCTAGTTCATTCCCGCCTTTGTAAAATGGTCGAACTACTTTTCTTTCAATCCAGAGAACAACTTACAAGAACAGAGCATTCAGTGTAGAATTCCTTTGTGTTTTGAACCTTGTTTCAAGTTCAACACAAATAATAAGATACACAATAACTAAAAAAAGTAGCATTTTATTCTTTTGAAAATGTAATGCAACCATTTCTTTTAAGATTGAATTGCTAATAGTGATTTTAATAAAGTAAATAATGAAAACTTAATATCAGAAATTTTAATTTTTACTAAAACCTCTAGTAGTAAACATTAAATTTTAACGCAAAAGATATAAATATGTAAACAGTATGCATGTTTTAAAAAAAATAAAAAAAATTGATCTTTAGTTTGGTATATTCTTCAATAAAAATTCTTAAAAAGGAGTTTCTGTAATCAATTTAAAATGTACAAAAGTTGCCTGGACTGTGAGAAGACATGCAACTAACATGTTTCGTTTATGAAGAGCAAAAGGCGGAATTCGGAAATTCCAATTGCAATATGTAAAATGTTACTATAATTGTAAATACCTTGAATGTTGATTTTAATTTCACGTTTAGAATTACTTATGTAATTTTAATTTATTTTGCTTTCAATTTATTTTTGTCACCCCATATACCGAATGACCTTGTATGTGTTCGCAATGTTACGCAGTAATACTTGAGAATCATCCCAGATGAGTGTTTTTATATACACTAGCGTAAATGTCCGTCATATATGACGGGTATGCATGAATTAAGTATTAAGTTAAAATTGAAATAAAAATTAATGAAACCAACTTTTATATGCACTAAAAAGTAAGCAATAATTAATAGGTATTTAGTACGTTTACCTCATTTTTAGAGATCTTGTGTGCGTGTATTCGAGTGTTTGCGTGTGTGATTGTTTCGTCTGTTAGGTCCCTGTCGTTGCCGGAAGGCACATAAACCTACAGGCCGCTGTGTGCGATACTAAGTCCCTGGCGTGGTTTAATCTCCCGTAAAATATTTGAATTTTACGGTTGAGTTAATTCTATTTAACATCAATTTCGCCGTAGTCTCCATCTTTACTTATTTAATAATTATAGAATTCACATAATTGAGTGTTCCAGAGTGAAAATAGTTTTGGGCGAAAACAGGGCCGGCTTCAGACATTTCGTCGCCCTGAGGCGGGAAATTTTTGGCCGCCCCTCATGTTCCGTGGATCTCCGATGATCAAGATTTTACTTTACTAAATCATTAATATCTAAAATTATCACACAAGCGTGCCAATATTTATTTGAGTAAACTTATAAGAGATATGTTAACTATATATATTGGATCTCCGTTTATTGTTTCTTTCAGTGATGGCAAACGAAAAAAATCGTTTCGTTACGGCCAAAAAATTATGGTTTTTGTTACGTTTTTCGTTACACTCAAATTTTTATTTTCGTTTTTCGTTACGTGTAACTTTATAACGAAAAATGTTATCACAAATTAAAAAATTGAGTTAATTGCTATTTCATATATTATATAAATATATTTTTTTTCTTTACGTTTGCAACCCAAATCAGAATTCATACAAATACTAACCGAATGAAATTGCTGATCAGTTGATAGAAAATATGATATTTCTGACTGAAGAAACTTATATTCTCAGCAAAATTAATGACAATAGAACACAATTTTTAAGATTCCTTAGGCAGTGATATTCGGCACAAACTGAGGTGACATGAGTAAACTATCATATACGATTTTATGTTTTAGCCTAGCTAAAACATCAGGCATCAAAATAAATGGAAATAGTTCTAATTTTTGAGTTGCATTGTCGATTGTGCACATCCAACTACTGCATGCCAAATTTCAGCTTCCCGTCTCGTCTACGTCAACGGATTGATGTCTCCAATTGGATAACTCACCTTCTCCTTAACAATGCGCTTCACAAAAAACATTTTCAAACAAATGTAGAATGTACAACTTTTACAGATATGACAATCATAAACATGTTATATCATCCCAACAAAAATTTGAAAAGCTGATAAATTACAAAAATAATCTCCTGCTTCCATTGGACATCTTACAGCGAAATACTAATATTCTCTTGACAATTTAATAAAAATTCTGAATATAAAATTTTTAGTTGATCGTATAATATTTCTAGTATAAATACTGACAATGGTAAATATATTGATTTTGGTGTATTTAAAAAAATATAACAGGATTATACAGAACATGTTGATGCTAGAAACACGACATTTAAAATAAATAGGTTGAATCCATAACCTACTTTATCATAATATGCAGGAAATATTAACACAAAACTGAGGGATGGAATTTATTTTATTATCTAAGGAAACAAATTAAAATTTTTGTTCTCATTTTTCATTTTTTATATGTTTAATGGAATTAAATATTAATTTAAAGTATAATTTTTGAAATTTATATAGTTTACAATGTCATTTTATGGTCTAACATTATGTAATAAATTTCTATTTTAAAATATTAAGTAATTAACTGTTTGGTGTGTTGACACCGTGTAGCAAAAATACAATGAATTACATATTAAATAAATGAGGACTACTAGTTTGTATCTAAATAGGTAATACATCTCACTAGAGAAGGTACCTAATTCATCTTTAGATGTGATAAACAGACTTTTAACACAAACTTATTGATTAGATGCCTACTAATAAGTCGAGAGATGGTCGCATTTTCTTGATCTTGTAAAACCGAAACCGTGTACATCAAGCACAGTGTAAATCTAGGGATAGGTGTATATATCTACCTTGCAAAGATAGTTATCCATTGATTGCTTAGGACCGGTTCTGTGTGCAACCACACCGTGAGAATATCGTAATATCGGTTTTTGTTTTTCCGTTTTTCGTTACTTATTCCGTTACACTAATTTTGAAAATTTCGTTACAAAAACCATTTCGTTATTGCGTTATTTCGTTACGTTACGCGTAATGTTTTTCATCACTGTTTTCTTTCCTTTCCGTAGCCGTACGGACTGTGTTAAAGAGTCACAAAGGGTGCATTGGGTATGTTTCCTTTGGTTTCCCCTTACCTCCCTCCAGTTTTTGCAAACGTCTCTTTGAGCAGAGTTACCGCCCCTGCTGTAAGACCAAACTTGGCAAGAGGAAATGGCGTCAGTATGTTTAGTATGTCGACAGTCGCGGCATGAGGCCGCCCCATCGACCCTGCGCTCTTGAGGCAATAGCCTCACTGGCTTATTGTCTGAAGCCGACCCTGGGCGAATAGAAATTGTATGACAAAGACATATACAATTCTTATACATCCAAAATTATTTTTAATCTATGTAACATTTAATTTGTCTCTCTCTCTCTGTCTCTCTCCTCTCTATCTCTCTCTCCTATCTCTCTCCCCTATCTCTCTCCTCTCTCTCTATCTCTCTCCTCTCTCTCCTATCTCTCTCCTCTCTCTCTATCTCTCTCTCTCTATGCCGTATTAATGCATTCAAAGCACGCATTCCTTACGCATATAGTATAAGGATTAAGGCCAAAATACAATCTTGAAGTTAATCAATGACACGGTCGCCAGTGCAGCATAACGTTAAAAAATTTAAAATCTTCAAATAAATATAAATTAAACGTGAAACTGGAGAGATTTTTTATCGTTGGCAAAATGCGACGATAAGAATAAGAAACATTGTTTATTTTGCTTTAGAACGGTCTAGATCCGAAGAGCATAGGTCATTTTTTTCTAATTTAAATTTGCAATAGAGAAAAAACCTGGAAGTCCAAAAATCGAATTTTACTTGTTATCTTATGAGAAATAGAATTTATCTACTGGAGTAGAACCCGGGTTTTTTGGAGTTTTTATTTCGTAAATGGTATTTAATGTAAGAGACAAACATGCCTTCCAAATTTCAATCTTCTATCTACTCGGAAAGTTCGCTAAAATAGCATTACAGTCAGTCTGTGGCGCGGTCTGGTGGCGCGTGGTGAAAGTTGTTGCAGACGGAGTAAGAAAACAATACGATATATAAGAATAGAATAGATTAATTTTGTTTATCTCATTCTTGGCTTATTTTTAAAATTAGTACGTCTTATGTACGTATTATCATGCATTATATGAAGAACAATATGTCACAAACCTAACCCCTGCTTTCATCTTTAGGTCTATGGGAAAATAGGTTTCGCAATACGCCATTTCGTTATACGTGTCAGTTTTCTGGAACGCATCTCCGACGTATAGCGGGGTCTTACTGTGTGTACGTATCATTTTCTTTCCCTCCTTTTGGCTTCGCTTCTGCGACTTAAGTTTTATCGTGCGAATCTCCTTTAAACTCTTTCGTGCCGCGTGCATCGAAGCAGATTAGATATATATTTCTGCGCGTGGTTTCTCGTGGAGCCACATTGAGGAACAGAACGTTCTCCAAAGAGTGGGTCGCGTTTTAGATTTATTTTTTCTCTAAAGTCGGAGGCGAGTTTGCGAGAGGCTCGATGTAAGACGGCGAACGGGAACTTCATTCGGAGAGTATTTCCGATTTATGTAGCGCATAGAGATAAAGTTCTTTCTCTCCTGGATTTTTTTACTATTTTTTGTAATCCGAACACTCTTTTATTCGATTTTTCACGCGGAAATTTCCAGCATATTAGGAAGATTTTTACCGTAGTATTCACCAACTAGTAGCAAAGATAGACCGCCCTTTTCAAAATAAAGACAATCTTATTACGAGTATTTATGCCGAGCGCCGTAACTAGGGCGGGGCAAGCGGGGCATTTGCCCCGGGCGTAACTAAAGGAGGAGCACAACAATTGTTAAAGGCAAGTTATGTATGTCACAAGGACGGGAGATTTCACTACTATACATGTTCCAAACATTACGCTTAGAAGAAACTATAAATTTCGATGATGCTATTGATGAGTTTGCTGCATTAAAATCACATAGAATACTTCTTTAAATATTAAAATATTTATACTTTCTGTGTTTAAATTATGTGTGTGTAATTATGTATGTAATTATATTTATAATTATGTATTTAAATATGTACATTTATAGTAAGAAATTATATCATTTATAGTTTATTTTTATTTATTATTTGTTCACCCTAAATCCATATAGACATTTCAGAAATTTTTACCTATTTGGTAATTTGCCCCGATTGCTAAAATACCTAGTTACAGCGCTGCTTATGCCCATCTCTTCATCCTACCTTTGCGAAGCAGAATTCTTTGCAGTGACAGAAACTTAAATAAAACATCGATTACAGATTTGACATAAATTCAACGTTATGTCTATCTGTGTCCAATTTTATAACAACATTTAAAGGATCGTTCCAACATTCAGGCTCAGGCACTAGTAACAGAATGCACATCGAAAGACCAGAGAGAAAGCATGTTTTAATTTGTGATTTGAAATTCTTGGTTAATATGTCGAACTTCATGTTAATAATATTTCATAATAATAAATTAAGATAACTTTTTTAGTTTCATGCCCTTTCTGGTAAAATGTATTTTTAAGCTGCCATAATATATCTTTAGTGATTATTTTTTTTTCTTTTTGCGATTGTTTTAATTGTTTGATGTCGCTAATATGCCTTTGGCCATGTTTTATTTTGGTCTAAACTGTTCTTTATACAATAAAAATAGAAAGAAATAATAATAGGCTTGATGACGCTGAAGTCGCTGCGACACCAGTGGAAATTCTACGTAGTTGTGTTATATTTTTATTAAAATGCATTTCCACAGGATTACACCGTCTTTAGTGAATTCCATTGTGTCCTGTATATATTTGTCAATGCTTCGCGTAGATACTTTTCTCGCGTATCATGTATTATAAGCCAAGCGTCTTTAGATGAATAATATCTTAGACATATTCCATGCAGGTTGTTAATCATTCCAATAGAAAATGTCATTTTTCGTTTCTATGATGACGAAATCGTTCGTATAAATTTCTTCAATGGAATTTATCTAAAAACGTTATCATTCTACCGATTGAAATATTCCTGAATTTCTGTCGACGACGAATTTTAATATCATGCAAAGACCCGATGAGCGGAATCGCATCGCCATTCGTCTCCGTCGATGTCTCTTCCTTGATACATCTCGGACGGCGGCTGAGGCATTAGGAGAACGATACATACGAAACCGCTCGGGAATTAACGCGCGAATCGCCGTCCACTCCGACCGCCTCAACTTGTAACTCGGTGACGCAATTTATCCCCCGGACGAGAGTTTTATTTCACGGCGTTCGCGCCAATAGATGGATCCACTCGCTTTGAGGAATGAAATTCTGCGGCGGGGCGGAACTGTTGGAAGGCCTGTCTCGTCGGAACGCGGGCTCAGATTAAAAGTCAGAGATATAAACATATCGCCTTATATGCAATGCAATTGATTAAATATACTCCTGAATCATCATCGTTCTGCAGCACTTGGAGCTGGAACCTGTTTCATGATGTTAAAAATTAAGTGAAATTGTTTAGTTGATAAATTCTTAATGCTTGTTTATTGCGTTCCGACAATTATCCCATGATAATCCATAATAATAGCATTAGATCTGTCAACATATTCACTACCAAAAATAATAATAAAACACACGGTATGGAAAAATTATAGGATTAAACTTCAATGGGTGTTTATGCGATTTATTAGCAAAATTATGGTGCCGAAATGACGATGAATGTAGATTTATGATCTGTAAAGCAAGATTTTTACGATAATATCTGTAGTATTACGCTTGGTTCTGCTGCAGATCTACTGGTTATACTCCCACAAAAACTATTTTTTCCGTAGCGAGGTGTTAACTCGATTCCTGAGTTTCTCTGATAAAAGATTTCCCAGAAATAAGCTCCCAATTTTTTTTAGGAAGACTATAAATAAGCTTCGGAAATCGATGCCGATGAAACTGTCGTGGTAATCTTTGGGGGCGAACCAAATAACAACACGAAACACTTAAGGAAAAAATAGATTCGCGAAAGACTTGCCTAACCCATTAAACTGGGTACATTTTCATTTTTTCAGTGAATATAATGTTAGCTTAACATCAATGTCTTCTCATAATCTTTATTGCCATCGTACTTTTCCATCTAAATTCGTTTTGATGTTGACCTTTATATGTGTTCTCGCATGGAAAGTATATTGTCATCAACTATTTATATAAACAGAATATCTGGGCATGGTTATTTCATTGCATTAAAGAAAGTTCCTCTCAATTTATATATTGATCTATTTAGATTTAAGAAAATCTTCAGCGTTATAACACCGTTGTCAAAGGTTTTCATGAATAACAGGAAGGATAATGGGAGAATATCATCCGAGTGGCCACGTCTTTATACTTTTTAAAGCATTCTGGATAATTCTTGAGCTTCCTCGTGAAAATGCATGAGAGAGAGAACGAGAGATCGAAAAGGTTAACACACCGAGAGAATAAATTTGAATATTACATAAGCTTCCAGTGATATAAGAACAGCTCGTGCGTGGAACTTCGTCGAGAAAATTAAAAAAGAGAAAATTTAAATTGCACATGTAAACTGCGCATGTAAATTCTTCTTCGAGCCGGCTGCGCCTTTCCGTCGTGTTTTGGCACAAACACTGAGTTTGAGTGCGTTGCCACAGAAAACTCAATAACTTTTCATTGTTTGCGCTCCGTGATTGCCGAAGTGATTTGGAGCTACGCACAATAATGAGAGCTCAAAGATAAACTACATTCAAGGGAAAATTAATTCCGAAGAAAGATTTTAGCTATTAATTTTGTGACTAATATTTTACTCAAGACTATGTAGTCGTGCGATATTTTTCTCTTTCCCATCTTGTGGTTTTGTTTATATCATATATTTTCTGAAGAATAATATTATTTTAATTACTCCTGTGTACCTGTGTATGGTGTGAAGACTTGCCTTCCTCCCTGTGTAATCCATAATATTACGTAATCACTAATGCACTGGAGTGCATTCTTATTTTCTATATCTTAGAAGAAAACGCCCTGTATTTATTAATATTAATTGTGTAGATTATTTTTATTCAGAAATAACTTTAATTTTCTCAAGTAGCCAAATTTAAATATTTCCTTATTCTGTATTATTTCAGCGGATATGTTATATTTGTACACGATGAGTATCTATAAGTAAATAAAGATCAATTAAAATAAATTTCCGAGTTTTACATCAAGATTTTAATTATTTTTGCCGAACAACTTTCTTGGAGTCAATGAGAAATTCGGTCGGCGATACTAGTTAACTCGAGAATGCTTTTGTCCAAGATTTATTTGGAGAGTTCCCAGTTCCTTGAAGGTATTCAAATTCCTTCGAACACTCGAAATATTCACAATTAATTGATATATTTTAGGAAAACTGAAATAATCTTGTAAAAATGCTGTCTTTTTTCTTAATTTTTACACTGTTATTACAGTACAGTGAAATCTATTCCATCCTAAACAATGTGTATGTCAATCTCATTAATAAAATAGCTATCTGCTTTGTGGAATTAATTGATCATGACACAGAAAAAATATACTATGTATCTTCCGCCAAAAGATTTTATTAAAATAATAATGATGTTACGATAGTAGCGAAACAGGCCGTGATTTAATAAAACCTTTTCATGGAAGATACATAGTAAATTTATTCTGTCATAATACGTTTCTTGTATCTATTATGCTGATCGTGAAGCATAGGCTTCTAAACTCAATTACATTTGTCTCGGTGATATATCCCATAGTTAACAGCATAACAGAGGTTAAGAGGTCTGTTCGGCTTCGACAGCTGTCAGTCGGTGATAAGCATTAACCACGGATCGGCGGCAGTTATAAAAAAAAGTTCGATTTCTAAAAAATATCCAATACGAGAACTCAACGATGCCAACACACCCGCAAGCAGCACGTTAATTATCCTGTCCGCGAATGGCTCGTCCGCATGTAACATTCACCCGGAAAGATAACTGATGCATAAAATATCGCTAGCAGAATTTATCCCATTCGACAAATTTTCCCGACGCCCACGCACTTGCTTAGTTAGCTAACTTTTCGATTGTGTGGATTGCATTTTATATTTATTCCATTCATCTCTTTTTTAATGATCAGTTTTAGATTAACAAATTGCATATGCACGTACCAATCAATTTCTCAATTTATTTGAACTCTCTCTCTTTTATGCTCACCTATATCTGTAGTAAACAGTTTCGTTATTTGTCCCATGGCTTTCATACCATTGACCTCCCTACCTTGCTTGCTTACATTTGCAGCAAAAAATCTCTCTCTTAATCTGTTTCATGACATTTATGTTGCTCGACCAGATCGTAAATTCAGAATACATGACGGTATATTTGCGGATTTTTTTCGTTTAACGACTTGCTGACGTTAAATTCCAATGTTACCGCCGCGTACGAAAATATCTCTTCCGGTTCAACGTTTGGAACATATCCGTGGTATTTTCACGACTTCCCAAATAGGGTCGGAAGTGTTTTTCCGGAAGAAAGATAGAAAGGCCTTTTAATGTGAGTTTCACACGCGAGTAAAAAACAAGAAGAAGTCGGAAGAACGCGACAAATGTCAGACATTTCGTCCGCGGAGAGAAAGAGAGGGAGAAAAAAGAAACGTCGGAAATACTCGTTACCCCATAAATAACGGATAGAGCACGTATCCTTGGAAACGCTGCGCGGATACGACTCAATTGGCGGTCTTTGAGGGTGAGAGTGCCATTAAAATTATGTGAGTGGCAAATTAGTGATTTCAAGTGGACCGGGAATGACACCTTTCCACGCCCACGCCTTACATTCTCTTTCCTCCAAATACCACTTTCCACCTTTTTGTTCATTCTTTTTCTCCGGTTCTCTATCTCCCCTCAAATCAATCGTACCCACGGTTCCCACTATCTTAACAGTCCGTACTCTTTCCCCAAAATACATCTTTAATGGCTCTATCAAGCTATTTTCTTGAGTTTCTCTCAGAGCTAATATTTCGTTCCAATTATCTTCTTGTTTCTTTTTTATCAAGCCGACCCGATAGCCACATTTTTGTTATCTGTATGCACATTTTTGGTTCCACATTATTAGAATATACAATTGGTTAATGTCCATAAATAATGCTCCATTATTCCTTATTTGAATTTCTTGTTTTAGTCGTAAATGTTGTTCAGTCTATAATGTGAGCAGAATAGCTTATTTGATTTCTTTTTGAAAAATTTGTAGAATTTCGGAAGGCTAGTAAGTGACATGGGACTTACATACATTACGTCATTCTCTAGGGGTAGGCGGGGGGAGATTGTTTGCTTGTTTGCATGAAATTTCTGGCGCAGAGAGGAGGGAAACCCGGTGTCGGCATTAGGCTACTCTTTACGAAGAGTCCCAAGAAGGGAGGAAAGGGAGTTGGTAAGTTGGTAACGGGTCGTGACGAGATGGGGGAGGAGGGTTTTTTTATTAACGTGACGTCTTTGGTTTGATGAAAAATATTAGGCATATTTGTTACTAAAATTTAATGTTGGTGTATTTTTAGCCTGCTTTCCTATGGGATATTCGTTCCGTTCTATACTTAGGGTTGCCCCTCATCGATTTTAGCTCTGAAAAAAGAAAACTTATATTTCTTATGTGGAAAGAGGCAGGGTTGAAAAATTCGTGACGTAATTTTAAGAGGGCGGTTTAAATTTTGTGACGATATGTGACGGAGGTGGCTAAAGAATTCAATTTTTTTGCTTGACGTAATTTATGTTTCACCCCTAACTCATGTTCTTCTTTATTGCAGTCTTGGGAAGTATTTTAAAGTTTTGAAATTTTTGAGTCAGTTTCCTTTCGTAGTAGCTGTGTGAATATTTTAGAGATCTTATATTTCACACCTTTAGCCATATTTTTGTTATTAATTATTTTCGCCGCATGTTTTCTTTATCTATAAATGTTTATTTACTCAAAGATTTTTTTGTTGATTTTTTATCATTTGTCAATCAGTTTTATTTCAAATGATTTTTATGAATGTTTAATGAGAATTACACATCAGTACTAAATATTTTTAAAAGATACATTTACTCAAAATATTTATTGTCCTATCATACAAAATTTGTTTCCTCTCTCTCTCTCTCTCTGAAGCATTTAATATTAAGATTTTTTCGGAGCAGTTGGCATCTTTATCGTCCATTTCATGAGAAAGTACTAGATTGCTAAATTTACGATTGAGTTTCATTTAAAATATCATTTTACAAATTAATTCAGTCAATAAAAGCTGTTGGACTGAATACAGAAATAATAAAATGCACAGATGTATGGAAAACATTGGTGAGACCGTATAAATAAAAATATTACTTATTGAAAATTGTTTAATCGCTCATCATTTCTATTTATAACTAAGAAATATTTGGAAGATTTAACCTTTTTTAAAAGATCGTAAGAAGAACAAATCAATGCTCTCAAGGAATCGCCGTATGAGGCAATACAAAGAACATTAAGAAGAGTTAGTGGCAAAAATGCAAGTCAAGGATAAGAATCGGGAACACCCATAAACATTGCCAGTGGATCTGGGAGACGAAGGAAAAAATGAATTCCCAAGAGAGAGAAAGCTGTCGGGACAAGGGATATGAAAATGGAAGGCGAGGAAAATAGGTTATAGAACGGACGGTAGATTACAAAGAAAGAAAAGAAAACAGCGGAGATTACCACTGTGGACTGCATGTGACCGAAGATGAAAGGATCAGCATAATGAGCAGTAGTAGGCTGATCACACCACAGATGGCAGTGATCCGATTTGTCGCCGCACGATCCCTGACGTCGGTTTGCCATCGACCGAACACCGTAGCTAAACCTCAGAGCGGCCGTTTTTAACTCCAGTTTTGGCTAACTCCGTTATAGATGGCATGACACAGAGCCCTTCTTTGAACGTTGTGATGTGAGGCATGATTTGAGCGATTCTCTATAAACAAAACAATGCAGCGTTATTCTAACGCGAGATTTGTATATATGAAATAACCGGTATTTTTTGCCGGAAGACTTTTGAAAAAAGTTGCAATAAAAGAAGAGGAGAGGTATTTTCCATATATCATTCTATATAGACGTTCCTTACAGAGGAGGAGGATATAGTATACTAGTAGTTGGTGCTTGCATACTACAAGAATTTCATCTCACCTTGAAAAAACATTCATTTTTCATACAGACATTTTATCATTACAAATATTCTTTTAATTCTAAATATTTCAACGTCGCAGCGATATTTGTTTTTCCCACATGTAAAAATAATAGATTAAAAAAATCCCAAAATGTTGCAATTTTAAAAATTTTATACTTTCTCCATTATGGGGTACTAATGCTACATATTTTAGCCTAATTTTAAAGTTGTAGCATTTCTAGAAGTATAATAATATTTTTCTAATTGTTTAAATTTAAATAATTTTTAACGGCCGCCACATTTCATATATGGTAAAATTGAATTGTTTATTTGTGCAAATTCACTGCTCTATAAATAATTTGAAAATTTCAGCTTCCTAGCTCATCCCGTATTACCTAAACAGTTATCCAATTGTTTAAACTTTAAGAATTTTTAACTGCCAAACAAATTAAAATATCAAAATTTTCATAATCCCTATTTCGTTTTTTTAAGAATTCTACTTACAAAAAAATTTCAACTCCGTAGCACATGCGGAAATACATAAACCATGAAAATTTGTTTAAACAATTGCGAATTTTTAGCGTCCGCATTGTTGCACTTTTTCAAGATATTTGTTTTTCTAGTAGGTTTTGAACAAAATCCTACCTAAGAAAAAAATTTCTAATCTCCAGCTCATCTGGAAGTTCCTAAACATTAGTATCCTCCTGTTATATGTATGTTATATCCTCCTCTGTAAGAAACGTCTATATATAATGATATATATATATATATATATATATATATATATATATATATACATATATATATATACATATATATATATATATATATAAAGTGATAAAGGTTGCGGCGAGGGCCGCATTTTGGTTTGCTCGCCGCCTTCAGCCACTTTAGCTCTGGCGCCCACCTTTCCATTAGAGGGTTTCCGGAGGTAGGTTTCTCTCACATCCTCTATGACGTCGTTTGGGAAAGTTGAGGGCTGTGTAATTTGATGTTATTATTTACCTGAAGTGTCAGGAAGGATGTCTTTTTTCCATTTTGAATTTCTCCCGGAGCTTTTTTCCCGATGCCGGCTCTGTATTTCTTGCCAACGCAGGTAACTGCCTAGGTGACCTGAGTCTAATTACAGAGCTGGTTACGGCGAGAAAGGGTAGGCTTTTAGTGGGTTGGGCTTGATGATAACATACTACAAATATATTTTTACATAACTTTTTCTGACGGGATTCTTTTGAATATTTTTAAATGGAGTATATTTGGGACAGAATAGTTTGATATCTAGTTGGTTCACCTTCTTTTTCAAAAAGTATGCTATATTTTTATGATTCTTTTGTCTCGAATTTGATCTTGATTGGCAGTAAACACGTATATCATATTGTTTTAATACTACCTAATTTTTTATATTACTTTAAATTTTTTAAAATAAAATGTCTCAAAATTATACTTATGGTCGCCTGGTGATATCTATTTATGTTCTTATTTTATTCTTTTAATTCTTGAATCTGTATCTGCATGGAAAATTTTATAATTTTTATTTTGGACTATTGAATGGAAGTTTTCCTGATTGCTTGCTCCATAATGCCTTGTGATCGAAAAATACTCCAAAGAGTAGATATATTGTCCTTCTCTTGCCATAGTTTTATTAAATCACAATCGAATCGCTTTTATGTTCCGAAAGATCAATTAAGATACAAATTTCGCGCATCATATGCTCCGTTTGTGCACCTGGACATGTGTTTCTGCGCGTGCAATTAATTTCATCGGTCATTTTATACACATTGCATCCTTTTAATAACAAAAACCAATACGAAACTTCCTTAATGCCTTATTTTTCTATTGTGGACTATTTTGGTGTAATCTCTTCTCTTTGTAATTTTATTCAAAACGGCTTTTTTATTTTTGATACGAGCTATCTCTTACACAAAAATATTATTAGTCTCGCACGCGACACCGCAACTGCTGCGCAATACACCTCAAACCACATCATTCCCTATTAACGCTTACACCGCGTCTCCCCCACATTCTTCCCTCTCGAAATATCAGACCACAGTGCGTGCCGCGGCGCAGTACCCTGAAATCCCTTCCATCGTGCACCCCCATTCTCCTCCCGTTCTACCCCCCTCCCTTCCCCTCCCATTCTATCCTCCACCCTTTCTCCCCCCTCCTCCTCCCCTCACCATCCATCCGATATACCTCTCCCAGAACCCGCGTGATCCTGAAATCCCTCTTGGCCAGAGATCAAAGGACGAGCTTCTAGAGTATTTTGTGGTACTATTTTCCTTCCGATCGGCTATTAACCGACCGACTGAGAGAGGCCTATTTTACGTGTTCGGCTCCACTTATACGCGCTCGATTAAACCCAGGTGGGACTCGGAACAGCACCAAAGGGTCGGATATCATTTCGTCCGGATGATTCGCGTGTCGCTCGCGCGATATCTCCGACGGAATGGCGACACCTGAACGGTGCCCGACCTATCCGAGATGTAATGTGGCGAAGATGATCACTGTTAGCGCGTCCGAGTGTCCCTAAAGGGGTTTAGGGCTTGTAAACGAACCGTCTGCTACGACAGCGCTAGGAGCGTGATTTCGCGTTCACCTTATATTTGCGACCTCAAACTTGGTGCCTTTTTAAAGCATAGATCGGGATCCGCACAACGCAATGAACGTCTGTCTTTATATCCATATTCGACTTTTTTTTTAGATTGCCGGTTTTGGTTTAACCGTGCACACTGCCTTCAAGTGCTGTAATGAGCGAAAATGGCTCCGCAGTAGGAAACCTTTTCTGCATATATTGGAAAGCTTTCGCCATGTGCACTCCTGCAGTATATAAGAAAGAATTAAAGTCGCTGTTGCTTTTTTAAAACTTTTATTAGTAATTGTTAAATGAAATCTACGGCAATGGGTCACCATGGTTTATTATTTCGCAAAACGAATGTGTCATTCGTAATTATTTTCAATTAAATATGGATAATTTATTTATCTCGGTGCATCCGTTATGAAATGAGATAAAAATAGATTTTCGCATTTCATATAAATATATATATTTCATATATATTTTTCTTTGATAAATTTATCGCTATATTTTTTGGCGTGTTATTAACGGAAAAAAGTTATTTAAATTCTGTAAAATACACAAAAAGCCGGACGAAAGCTTTAATGTGAAATGACATATAAATAATATATTAGATATCTTTGTGTAGATTGCGTTCAGCTCTTATAATTATACATAATTAAATAGTTAGCTAATTTAATGGAACCTTTGTATTATTCGTTCTCTTGAAAATTAAGCCTGATTAATACGATGGTTTTATGGCGTTGTTATTCATATAAAAGAATGTTGCTCATTTTAAATATTTGATTGTCGTTCCGAATTTTCTACTTGATTTTTGAACTTTGAGAAGGAGAAAAATCCTGTACTTGACCTGGAATCGAACCCGGGTCTCCCCATTTGCCGGATAGGTGCTTTAACCAACTAAGCTATCAAGCCAGCATGTTTCTCCTTTCTCGAATTGGGGTATATTTATGCCCGCATGCATAAAAAGTCTTCTCAACAATTTTGTTTCTTATTTCTTCTTGATATTACAATACTTTAGCATTCCTAAAATCCCAAGTAAAAAATCTATTTTTTTATTTCATTATAGGTAAACAAATGAAGATGCGAATGAATTTTATTTTTGTAAATATTTAAATAACAAACATTTATGTTATTCTTAAAATTAGACGAAATCTTTAAAATACAGTTTGAACCAATTCTGTTAGGAGCCATCATTGGGGATATATTGTACTCTAACACTGGTATCCAATTATCTTTATCTCACGTGAATAATGGTAATTTTAAACTCCACAATACGTATCCCTTCCTGAGAGGATAATGATTTTAACTTGCGAAGCCATTCTTCTAAAATGACAGCGGCAGCAAATAATCCAATCTCTGGCGTAAAATGAATTTAAAGCTATAATTAAGAAGCGTTAAATTAATTAATGGGCTAGATAATTGATATAAACTAATTAAATCTGCCGTACCCAAATAAATCTGGCATCTCATCGTTAAATGGGTACATTTTGCAACACCATTTATTTTCAATGATTCGTTTTGGGCTGGAGCCGTCGTCGAAATAATTAACACAGAATTATTCACGCAACCGATAATGTTGTTAAAGACAATTAATGAAATCATGGAGCGATTTTTCTGTTCGGCTTTGCGATTCGTTAATTGGAATTAATCGTTTTCTCTAAAACGGATCATAGCCATTTCGAGATTTATTTTATCTTTAATTTCCGCGAGATATTTAAAAAATGCGTATTATTTTGTCGCTTCTTTATCAAATTATTGGAATTTCGGCAATCACTCGATCGCAGCTGAAATGTTTTAATTTTTTCGAGAATATCGGGTTAAAATGGCCAAAAAACGAGCCGGTGAAAGGTACTTATAAAATTGAATCAATTTGGATATTAATTTAAAAAATCTGTCCTTTTTTCGGATATTGTCGCTTTGATATTTGACGACGCCCCTCAAAAAGTGGAATTCGGAGGAAAATAAGCCCCTTATACTACGAGCGTCCTATTTCATCATTTCTTAATGCGGAATTTCTGAGTGCGTGTCGGTTTTCTTGTTTTCTTTTTTTCCTCCCGCCGAATTCGAATTTCCCGGAGGAATTCCTGTCCACCTCCGTTCCTCGGCGAACCGGTAGCGTTCGATTCGCGCTGGGAGCGCCATCGGATAGCCAATTTAACGCAAAGAATCGCCCGTTAACAATCGGATGCGTCACCCGATGAATAACCGACGGCGCGGATCCCAGGTTCGTTTTTGAATATTTCAACTCGGAGGCAGCGGCGGCTTGCGGGAGTTAATATTCAATCCGCTTAATGGAGCGTTAATTATGCAGATAAAATCGTACGGACGAAATTCCGCGCGGGCGAGAGGAGTGATTTAAATTTCGGTTTTCGCTAGCGTATTAGCAGAAGCGTTTTCGGGAAATTGGAGCTCGCGGGAAACCTGCAGAGAACCACGCGAAGTGCGCAGTTGACATTGATATCATTAGTCGTTTGAGATGCGGTGAGAGTGGATGGATCTTATAAGATGCCCTGGCGCCCACGGTAAGGCACATCGCCTCGAAAAGAAAGTATATACTGTTGTAGGATATGGAGCGTAGACGATGTATTTTTACCAGCATTAGAATACAGGCAATGTTTCATTAAAGCGAACAATGAAGCGACGAATATATATATATACCTATATATATATATATATATATATATATATATATATATATATATATATATACACACACACACCTATATATATATATATCTTGAGAAATATCTCAATTCAATGAGTTCGTCAGCAGGTTGCAAATCTTATAAATATTTTAGTGTATGTGTGTGTGTATGTTCTTTATACGTTTTTAAACCGTTGAAGCTATCGAATTCAAAAGTTTCATTGGCCATCCTATGGACCAAAGGAAGAACTTGGTCTAGGTTTGCAGACCGTGGGGTCTCATATACCCCATGGGACCAACAGAATACTATTTCTATAATAATGCTTGGGAGATGGTGTGGAGAAACACCAAAATGCCGTGCAGCCCTTCACTTATGTGGATATAAATATAACTAAATATTAACTTACGATCACGGGAAATGGCTTATTTTACGCAAGAAGGACTCAATATGTTAATTCTGTTCATGTTTTGTCGTATTACATGCTAAATCGCTCGCAATTCTTCTTTAAGCGCAAATTTTATCGTTTAGGTGATCATTTTCCAGGGGGAAACAGAGCTAAATTTCTAAATTGTTGTCCTCGCCAAAGGGAGACAACACGTAAAGATGAATGCAACGAAAATCCAAGCAGTGGCGTGCCGTAAAGAAAGAATAGCCAATGTCACGATAAAGGGTACAAATGGATGCTTTTAAAGTGAGTCAAATGATTTTTAAGGAATGTTAGAATCAGCAAACGCCAAGATAAAGGGTACAAATGAATACTTTTAAAGCGAATCAAATGATTTTTACGGAATATTAAAACATTGTTATATTTTACCATTAACATTGAAAGATTTATCGCAACATAAATCGATACATCAACTTACATTTGTTCGGTAACCAAAATGTTGTGTATAGTTTACGCTTTGGCTAATAGTATTGACATAATCCACATAATTTCATTGCTGCTCTAAAGGCTTCGGTGCATCTATCCATATGAATATCATGTAAGACGTTAATGTGTGATGATACTAATGCTAAAACTTTACAATAAATAAAATAGTAAATGTTAATGTAAACATCGCTTGCGTAATTAAGGAATGGGGAACGTTTGGTAAATTTTGGATCTTTTTTTGCATTATTTTTATTGTAGTATGACATCAAAAGTGATATATCAATAAAAATAATAAAAAATAAAAATAGTTTGCAACTTAAAATAAAACTCTTTCCCGAGCGAAGCATGGCGTTTGAGCTAGTTTAATATAAGTGGTCAAAACCCGGGTCTCTATATTACAGGTAAGTTCGTAAAAAATTAATAACTTCCTAATTATCCACTTATAAATTACTTAGTTATTAATTACCTACTTTGTTTCCTATTCATTATTACTGATTAAGTATTAGACAGCGGAAATATCCCTTCTCCCTTGCCCCATCCCGTCCCCATAACTGATTCCTTTTCAACTCACCCCTTCCCCTCCCACACCACCCCTCCCGTGCAATGTGGCTATTTATGCAGATCCCCAAATTTTTTGTTGCCTGATGATGCAGTAATACTGTGAAACCAGTCGAATTGCATTAGTCGTGTGGAAATAGTGCATATTTGATTATTAAAAGAATTATGGCTTTCCATAAAATGGCACCTGGGTTTGTTCAATATATTTTTTCTCGTTAACAAATCGATTCGTTATTATGAAGCCATTCCACAATATTACAATTGTATCAATCAATTAAATCTCAGTTTGTTTAGATCTATTTTGGTTTTAATCCTTTGCACAGTTAACATTTTACGAATAAGTTGATTGCGATATTGATCGTTAATAATAACGAGCTCGATAATACTTTTGAGCCTTACTGAAGGAAATTCCTCATGCCCTACATTCTCTTCATAACTTGATTGTTCGGTAATAGTAGTAACATAGTAGTAGTATATTATAAAATAGCATTAATACTCATTATATTACATTTTCACTTCATTGTTGCATTAAATGTTCTTTTCGGTGCCGAATCGATACATTAGACAGACAGACAGACAGACAAACGACTTTATTAGGGCGAAATTGAGACTATGTAGTCCCTTCTTACATTTAACCCTTTCGTCATATAAGTAATTACAATATTTACAAAATAAGAGGAATTAAATACATACAGATTTTAACAAAATACAAATTAATTACAAGTTAATATATTTGTTAGTAGATAACAGAGCATTACCAAAGAATGTTAGTTTTGTGGGTCATAAAAAACTGTGTATCGGTCATGTTTTAACACAGAAAAATTCCCACTTAGTTAGTTGACACAAGTAATAGGCATTCGCTGTCGCCGGAGGTTCCATTAAAAACATTTCATCTCTAGTCGAACCATTTATCAAACGCAACGTTCAACCGTGCGCATAGTTCGTCAAAATGAAGCCACTGTTCCACTTAGTGAATCAGTGCAAGCAATCTGGTGTCTGAAACGCCGACAGAATTTGGGTCACGCATTTTCGCTGGCATATTCTGCAGAGATGCCTCCTAAATTAACGAAAAGAGCATTTGCTCGAGTGAGCGTTGTATTTAATAAGCACTTGCTTGCACATTTTAATATCTTCAGGAAAGAACATTTAAAACCTTCGAGTCAGGTATATTGCTTGCTAAATATATGCAGCGTATATTTCACGCTAATAAGTCTCACAATCGGCATCGTTTGTTTCAATTAAAAAATCTTATAAATATTATAAGATAAAGAGATATTGATATTTTATTCATCTTTGCTCTACAACAGTTTAAACTTCACCGATATAATGAAACAAGTTGTTTTTACAAATGGGTTTTCAGGAGCTAGGCCATGCTGAATTGGGCAAATCACGTCTTTGTGCATCTTTGTGTGTGTGTATTTTTGGCTAATTAACCTCTTGGATTATTATAGATTTGTGCATCTGTGTGAATCTGTATAACAGAATTTCCTTCAAAAGATATAATATTTCAGGAACAATCCAGTAATTTGTTATTTTCGCTTAGTGTGTGAGAAAGAAAGATACTATTAAGCTTAAACGAAATGGCCATTCATTTCGTTCTATGGTTGCCACCTTGGAAGCAGTGAACTCTGGACGCGATAAATCTGGAAAATGTTTTTGAATGATTTAGAAGGATGAGCGTTTGAAATTATGATCTGCCAGTTTGATAAATAGGATCAGAATGTTACAAAAGGTAGGGCTAAGGAAGGTAAGGTGAATGGGATGGTAAGGCGTGGAAATTAAAGAAAAGAGGAAAGAAAAGCGATTGGGATAGAGGAAAGATCGGATAATGGAAGGGAAAAAGAGGATTTTGGCAGCATGAAAAAAGGATAGACGAAATGAAAGGACAGATGGAGAGAGAGAGAGAGAGGAAGAATGATAACGGGAATGGAGGAAAAGAGGGGAGGAGAGATAAAACGAAAGAGATATGTTTTTTGGTTTAAAGGACGCTGTTACCCGGGCACTAGGAAACAAGTGCCCTTTCGTGCATATTAAGGACTTAAAAATTGGTGCGTGTGACGCCAGGCGGAGAAATAAAAGTTTGAGATGGTCATCAAGAGAGAGATGGGAGAGAGAGAGAGGGGGGGGAGGGATGGGAGAGAGAGAGAGGGGGGGGGAGGGATGGGAGAGAGAGAGAGAGAGAGAGGGGAGAGGGATGGGAGGGAGAGAGAGAGAGAGATGGGAGATAGGAAGGTAGAAGAGGCAGTTAGATCGATAAGAGCGATAAGGAGGGCAAGAGGATGGAGAGTAATGGGGGAGGGAGATGAAAGAGAGAACGGGGGAAGAGGGAAATAAACACGAGGAAGAATGCAGAAAACGAAGGAGAGTGGAAAAAGAATAAGAGAGAGTGGGAGAGGGAATGAAAGCGGCCCAACTCTGGAATTTAACGTGAGGAATTAAAAAAGGAATACAGAATGAAGGGGATTATTCTCTTTTTTTGCTTATTTCATGCGTTTGCCGATAGCTCGAGAGTGGAGAAGGACTTAATAATTATTATATTTTTTAGAGAAGAGATCGCGGAATAATTACTGCTGCTCTCAGGCTGTGCATAGTTAAATCGTACGTAATAGCTCACGGAGTAATTTTCTAGGAAAACCTCGTTGAATCAAAACGAGATTGATTTTTGAGCTAATATTCCGAAACTCGGACGAAGAGATGTTTATTTGTGAATAAATCTTAGTTACCGACTTCAATACAATAAAATTAGAGAAAGAAAAGAGGAAACACGATACTTAAATATGCGTTAATTGGAAGACTTTTGTTCACTTTGCGCTGTTTTTTTATTAAAAACATTTTTCTGCGGCTTTCACAAAATAGCATCTTGCGACGCTGAAGCGTATAAACGAGCGTTTGCTTTTGAGGTGGGTTTTACGACGCGCGATATGCTCATAAAAGATTTTAAATTAACGGCGATCCTCATTTTTTTATGCGTATTTATCTTTTTTTAGAACATTATTTTTGGGAGATTTAGAGTTCCCACGCAAATTGATATTTTTCAAATAAATTGGATAATTGTTCCGCAATCGAAAATTTCGTATTAAATTATGTATCTCATTAGTGACGGGCAGTAAACCTTTCAACGCGGCCCCAAAATCTAGAGTTTCTTACGGGCGACTAAATTGAATTCTCAATGTTTTTCATTAGATTATGTTACATTATTTGTAATTCTCTTAAAAGTAGGATCTTCAGGACAGTTGATGCTCGATACTACAATAAAAATAAGTGATTAGAAACATATTAAATGTTTATAAGCAATTAAAAAGATTTTTTTAAAACACTGGTTTTCGCTAAAAACTTTTGGTATTTTTCCGAAATTTTTTTTGCTAAAACGGAATTTGGTTTATCTTATAAAAACATAAATAAACCCGCAAAAATGAAGAAAGTGCACAAACACATAATAAAACATTACGATTAAATTATTTAATATGATTACATCATCATGAGTTAGTACTAACCACCAACACAATCCGATGTATATCCGATGAAAAAAATCGCCAACTATTAAAACAGAGGTGTGAACCAAACTGATGGCTAGAGGCAAAAGAAAGAACGCTATGGCATGGCGGTCCCCCACTCGAACCGTTAGAACCAGATGTAGCACAATGACGGGAATTCCAGTCATGCGTCACGGTATAGGACCCCTCATGACGGGAATAGCAGTCATGCTGCGTTACCTCTCGCTGTAGATTGGTAACGAGATTGATCTTCCTCGAGGTGTATCCTTTATTTGTTATCGTTTTTGTGCATTTTCTTGTATTATTAACTGAGAATAAATCTCGCAAAACTGGCGATCCTGAGAAATGATAACGGCACCTGGAGATTGCATCAGGTTGTGTATTCTCATAAGCAGTAGATTAAGCGCGTATTATAGACGGCAAACGAACGGAAACTCACTGAGAACTGCCTCCAAGGAGGTTTGGGGGTTTTCAAAGGATGAAGAGATCAAGAAATTACAGGGTATGATGGCGATGTAGAGAGATAGGAGGAATAGGTGTGATACTTTCGGGCCAAGATTTCCAATATTACAGCTTGCTACAAAAAAATATCAACAGGCTAGGATTGAGCCATGCTGAGATTAGGGGGATTTTGTATGCGAAGGGCGATAGCCGGAAAAAAAAAAACAGCAGGGAAATTGCTTAGAACGGGGATTGTAAACTGGGCCGAAATGCATGGAAAGTAGCGGTTTGTCGTAAGAAGGGAAAGAAGTACATCGGCGATGAAGCTCAAACCCAAGAAATGCAAGAACAATTCCTTGTTACTTTATTTTCCAGCTTACACCAAAATAGAACGGTAAAATCATTCTAAGTCACATTATTGAAATGAAACGAAAATTGGGAAGTTCATTTCTTCAACGATATATGTATAAATTCAAGAGAGAATTATTTCGCTCGTCTTAAGACTAAAATTAATATGGAACAATAGTTATATCCAATAGCCAGAAATGTTATGAAAAGCAATCCAACACCAGTAGTATTCACGTATATAAGTTTATGAATATTCCTGTTATTGACAAATATAAAATTTATTGGAGAGACCTCAAGCTGCCCTAGTTGAGATTTCGTATAAAATTTAAACGCTTTTTTATAGTAGGAGAAAGGCCATTTCCTAAAAACATGTTTGAATAATAGCCCACTTGTATCAACGGCAAAGAAAATTTTATGATGGAGGAAAGTGGTTTAAACGTTGAACAGTTAAGCATAAGTTACGCCCTATTCAGCGACAAACTGTAGTTGTCGGCGATAATTCAAAGTTCTGTGATTTACCGCAGAGGATAGTTGCTAGCTAGCTATCTGAATTCATCATCTAGTTGGAACATGTTTTACACGCGCATGATATATCTTGATTTTTAACCGAATTCATGCCGCAAGGTTAGCTCGATAATTTTTGGAATAAATAATTTAGAAAATATAAGTTTAATAACAGTTAATTTTCACGTAGGCGATTTTCAATTCTTAACCTCACCGAGAAATTAATATAAAATGTAGGTAGTTTAAACGTTATCCATAGAATGTAAGCTTAACATTGCCGTGAGCGTTATTGTTCTAGGAATGGATGGTCGAGAATGAGAGGAAGGAATGGAGACGTTACGGATTGAGGCAAAGGATGGGAAAGAGAGGGAGAGAGAAAAGGGAAGAGTAAGAAGAATGATGGGATGACGAGAAAGGGCAGAAGGAAGAAAAAAAGTGACGGCAAGAGGAGGGATGTGTGGGCGGTGAAGAATGAGACACAGGAGAGAGAAGAAGCAGAGTGAGAGAGGGAGGAGGGGAGAGGAGTGGTTAGGTGAATAATGAGCGATGGAGAGAAATGGAGTGGGGCAAAATGGAAGGGTTTGGAAGGGGATTTCCGCGCGAAAAAGGGGTGAAGACGGAGTGAGGGATTCGAGATAGGAATCTTAGTTCTTGAAGACTCTTATAGAGGGCGTTTTGGCGTCTTTCTCCCTCTCTCTCTCTCTCTCTCTCTCTCTCTCTCCCTCCTCTACCCCTTCCTCCCTCGCGTTCCCCTAACCTTCCGACCCCTTTTGCTTCTTTTTCCCCCCGTTCGCAAAGGGGGGACAGCTATCACGTTACCCAACCCGTCGCCCATGCGTGTAATTGGTGCCACATCCACTGTGACACCCTTCTCTTTCACACGGAACACCCACCCTTTATAATCCCCATCCTCCTTTTCCCTCCCTCCCTCCCCGCTGTCCCCTTCTATCTCCCTCTCATTTCCTTTTCTCCCGACTGTTTCTTCCTTTTAACCTAAAGACAGATTTTCCAGCCGCAACTTCCCCATTTGCTGGCTAAGGAAGCGAGGACTAAAAGGGGTATATGGGGACCATTTCCCCCATCTCCCTCCCTTCCCATACCTCTCTCCCTTCCACTCACCGTCTTTTTTCCGGTTTTCCTTTTCATTTCTCCCTTTCTCTCTCCAATTTTCTCCTTTTTCTTTTTTCTTACTCTCTGTCACCTGTCACTTGCTTGATCCGTCTTCCCATCTCTGTCCTTCCTCCTCCCTCTCTCCCTCTCCTCCCTCTCTCCCCTCTCCTCCATCTCCTCCATCTCCTCCCTCCCTCACCTCCCTCCCACCCCTCCCTCTCCTCCCTCCCTCACCTCCCTCCCTCCCCTCCCTCCCTCACCTCCCTCCCTCACCTCCCTCCCTCACCTCCCTCCCTCACTTCCCTCCCTCACCTCCCTCCCTCACCTCCCTCCCTCACCTCCCTCCCTCACCTCCCTCCCTCACCTCCCTCCCTCACCTCCCTCCCTCACCTCCTTCCCTCACCTCCCTCCCTCACCTCCCTCCCTCACCTCCCTCCCTCACCTCCCTCCCTCCCTCTGCTCCCTCTCCCCCCTCTCTCCCTCTCTCCCTCTGCTCCCTCTCCCCCTCTCTCCCTCACCCCCTCTCTCCTCCTACTTCTCACCTTCTCCTCCCCCTCTCCTTCTCCTCCCTCTCTCCTTCTCCTCCCTCTCTCCTTCTCCTCCCTCTCTCCTTCTCCTCCCTCTCTCCCTCTCCTCCCTCTCTACCCCCTTCTCTCTCCCTCTCCTCCCTCTTTTCCCCCCTTCTCTCTCCCTCTCCTTCTCCTTTTCTCTCCTTCTCCTTTTCTCTCCCTCTCCTCCCCCTTCTCTCTCCCTATCTCTCTCTATTGCTCTCTCTATACCTTGCTCCCCCCCTCTCTCTCTCCCTAACTCTCTTTATTGCTCTCTCCCTCTATCTATCTCTTGGTCCCCTTCTCCCTCCTCTCTCGTCCCCTCTCTCCCTGTCACTATCTCTTTCTTTTGCTCTCTCTCCCCTCTCTTTCTCCTCTCCCTCCTCTTACTATCTCTTTCTATTGCTCGATTTATCTCTCTCTCCCCTGCTCTCACTTCCCCGTCCTCCCTCCCTCCCTCTTCACCCTCTCTTCCCCGCTCCTCTTCCACCCCTCCACATACCCACTCGTCCCTCTCCTCCTCTCTCTCTCCTCTCTCTCCTCCTCTCTATCTCTCCTCCTCTCTCTCTCCTCCTCTCTCTCTCCTCCTCTCTCTCCTCCTCTCTCTCTCCTCCTCTCTCTCTCCTCCTCTCTCTCCTCCTCTCTCTCTCCTCCTCTCTCTCTCCTCCTCTCTCTCTCCTCCTCTCTCTCTCTCCTCCTCTCTCTCTCTCTCTCTCTCCTCTTCTCTCTCTCCTCTCTCTCTCTCCTCTCTCTCTCTCCTCCTCTCTCTCTCTCCTCTCCCCTCTTTCTTCCTCTCTCCCTCGTCTCTCTCTCCCTCTCTCCCTTGTTCTCACGTCCCTGTTCTTCCTCCCTCCTTCCACCTCTCTCCCCTGCTCCTCTTCCACCCCTCCCCACCCACTCTCCCCTCTCTCTTCCTCCCCTCCTCTCCCCCGTATCTCTCTCCCCTGCTCACACTTCCTCGTTCTCCCCTCCTCTCATCCTCTTTCTCTCCTTTTGCTTAGCGTACGCGTTAAATTGCCGCCTCAAGGGTCTCCATGATTACGGTTTATCATTCGCGCACACGTGTATAATGTCTTGTCGGCCTCCTTTAATGCCCTTTATTATTTAGAAAATTATAATTGCGTCTCTTTTCTCCACCCTGCGAGCGAGCGACCCTTTAGTGAAAATGGAATCGGGCTACCGAGAGATGATAACGAACACTCCCTTCCTCCTCCTCCTCTTTTCCCTTGCAATTTCTTCATCTCATCTCATCGAACTCATATCATTAAGAATTTTAGAACCCGTTTGCGGCGCTCTCCAAAAGGTTTCAAAGTGTACGCCGCTAGGGGTCTGACTTTCTTCCGACCATGCTAATGAACTATTAGTAAAAGGAATCGAAAGTAGTTGTCGACTCGATAGCAATCCGGGTCCTCGAATCCGAAAATAGAAGTCGAACGTTTTTGATCAAAAATGCGTATAAGAAATTGCATATACAAATTTTTCCAAAGTATTACGCTAGATTAGAGAAGAAGGCAATATAATATTGTGTAAGGAAGAGCCACATAAAAGTTTTATATTACTTTAAATAACTCAACAGTGGAAATATAATTAGTAATATTGTCAAAATTAGACCATCAGTTCAAAAAATATAAAAATGATTTTGCCGGACGAATTTGTTCGCAGTTTGTCATGAATAAATGTAATTGTTTATATCTAGAATTCGATTATATGGTTGTTTTTGTTTTGGCCAAATGAACGCCTTCCAGGATACGTCCCTGTTGCCAATTTACGTTTCTTTCTATATCATTTTTCTTGTTTTTTCTCCTTTTCCATACCCTTCTTATTGGGGTAGCCAGCCGATCATCTTCCACACTTTTACGTCTGTTATTAGTGAGTTTACTTTCTAATAATATCCTCTGCCAATGAGCTGCACCTTAATTCCAATCGATATTAGCGTGGTACGCCATTTGGTAATTTGTCGTTATTCTTTTATTCATGTTATCGATTTGTTTGTGTAAAGTTAAAATTCCCATCATGTCCAAGAAATATTTAAAGTATAACGATGGCTTGAATTAATAGCGTCATTTTAATGATTTGATTTTTAAATTAATGTAACCAATCACGTTTAATTGAAGTTTAAATGTTTTATAATCAGCTATCTCATTAAAGTCTAGATAGGACTCGAGAGCATGTTGCGTAAGTATCGACTATATCTTAAGTGATTTTTTAAAAAGTGATTACACAAATAGTAAGGGTCCGCGTCCGACATGTTTGACTGCCGCCATCAACGCTATCTCTGTTTCCAGAGTCTTCCAAAGGGAAACAAATTTAGTTCAGTATATATGTATTTCAGAGAGAGAGAGAGAGTGGAGACATCTTAAGGAAGGGATGCGAAGAAGGAGAGAGGAGCTGAGTCACGTTGTTTTCCTCGAAAGCTGGGTCATTAGTTTGTGTACAGAATCGTAATGCAGCATTTTCAAAATCCTCCCATCTCCGAACAGATTCCATTAGCCAGTCACCTTAACAATTTTACCCTTCTTCCCGTTCGCATCGCCACCTCTTTATTTTTTATTTTATTTCGCCTCTTTCCGCCACTCACCTCCACCTCCTTCCAGCGCCTCCTTCGCCTCTCTCCCACTCTCTTCGTCTTCTATCCTTCACTCACTCCCATTCCCTTATTTCTTTCTTTCTGTCTCTCTGTCACCAATCTTCTGAGCTTCATCCTTATTTCTTCTCTCCCTCTCCCCTTCCTCCCTCTCTGTTCCTGCCTCTCTCTATCCCTCTCTCTATTACTCCATCTCCCCTTTCTCCCTCTACGCTCCCTCCCTCTACCCTCCCTCCCTCTACCCTCCCTCCCTCTACCCTCCCTCCCTCTACCCTCCCTCCCTCTACCCTCCCTCCCTCTACCCTCCCTCCCTCTACCCTCCCTCCCTCTACCCTCCCTCCCTCTACCCTCCCTCCCTCTACCCTCCCTCCCTCTACCCTCCCTCCCTCTACCCTCCCTCCCTCTACCCTCCCTCCCTCTACCCTCCCTCCCTCGACCCTCCCCCCTTCTACCCTCCCTCCCTCTACCCTCCCACCTCTAACCTCCCTCCCTCTCCCCTTTCGCCCCTTCTATTCCTCCCTCTTTCCTACCTCCTTCTCTCTATTCCTCCCTCTCTATCTCTCTCTCTCTCCTTTGATCCTTTTTTTCCTTCCCTTTTGCCCTTCCTCGCCGTTTCTTTTTTCTCAAACGGATTCTTTTGGGCAAAGGGAATCCTATTGGCCATCGTTAATCTACGAGGCGAGAGGAATTCCCGCTGATCCGTTAAGAAAAAATTGGAGGTGGTGGAGAAGAGAGTGAGAAGGAGGGGATGGGTGGTTGGGAAGGAAGTGTGATTCGGTGAGTGGAGTGGACGAAACAGTGATGGAAAGAGGGGAAAAAGAGAGAGAAAGGGAAGAGCGAGTGGGGATATCGGATGAAATTGGATAGGGCGAGAGAAATAAGGTGCAAGGCCTAGGTCGCACACACAAATCGCATTTGGACCCAATACATGGCTTTCAACTCGACTTTCGCAATGATGTTAGTAGATATTTTGTTGTAATTCAAACATACCTCCGTGAGTGATGTATATTTCAGTACAATACTTGAGCTAGCGTATTATGAAACACAATTCGGATCAATAAAAACCTTTACTGATAGTATTCAAGTTATATTTGGTTCATCACTTAAGCATGCACAGGTCAGTGTGAGCGATGTTGGGATATACTGGCGTTACGCAGGTAAACTCTTGCTTATTGGATTTCACAAGGATTTAATACAGCATTTACGGTCGTGATATGTGTCTTTCTTATTATTTGTTGTAACTAAATTAGTCTTATACCTAGGTGAACATTTTCATTTATATTATTTGCAATTTTTACCTTTAAAATGAGGAAATTTAATGGGCAGCCCTTTTACGTCTTTAAAATACGTTTGTACTTAAATTTTAGTTAATTATCCCATTAATTTCAGGTCCTTTTAATTAGGATATTGCGAAATATTTTTTATGATTAAGGTTTCTAACGAACTTTGTTATAGTCTGCTTTATGCAGTCTTTTAATAGTGATATATTTGCCATTCTTTACGTTATTTTTATTAAATTATAACTTATTTTGCGATTATGAAACCTATTTATAGTGTTCCATATGTCTCCTCAAGATCGTCACCTTAAATCCGTCTTCCACGGTCTATTTTAGAAGGAAAGGGCCACATGCAGGCAACGCGCCAGTTGTTTGAGTCTCAAGGGTTTCGGAGGTACATACACACTTATGTTAAAGAGATTGGACGAAACACGTTTGTCGGTCGTATCCTGTTGCAACATGCCACAGAACACGAAAAGCGGCGTGCTTCTTTGTAGGTGTTGCCCCGAAACCTCGGTATCAACTTACAACGCTTTTGCGTGACCATAATAGCGCACGTCCGCTTGAATTTATTGAGTAATTCAATGTTCGTGATCGCTATGAAACTAAAGCGTCGCTTTCCATTGAGTTTTCGAGGTACTTGTAATTTTAGATATAACATTTTAATTATATAGTGAGCGTGTTATTCTGCAGTATCGGTATTAATAATGCCATAAAGATGGCAATTATAATAATTGGAGGAAAATAGGCTAATAAAGGACATAACTCATCCTTAAAAAATAGTGACCAGGACTTTCCTTCGTATTTTATAGGAAAATGTGTGAAAAATAATTTTTCACGTATTGCGTATATTAGGAACAAACTACAAAGATAGCTCAATATTAAATCGTTTAAAGTTGATTATCAGTGTTCGTAATTTAGCAATAACCTGAATGGAGCAATATTTTGCACTGGCTGTTCAAAAGTAATATTAAATTTAAATGCACATAAAACTTTCATGTCGATTTACATATTACTTATTTATGGATTATTACTCATTTCATTACGGCAAAGAATCCATGCCGTTGAAGATAAACACGAATTACATCTATTCTCAGAATCTAAGATTTACATTTTAAATATTTTATTTAATGATTTTAATTTCTTATATTGTACTGTAGATTTTAATAATGAAATTTAATAAATTTATAAAAATAGTTTTAAATTGAATTGTAAATGCATTATTTTTTCCTATTTGATGGATCTAGCTGAACTCACATAAGCAAACTCTCAGTTTAGGAATTTTACTGTAATTAATCGATTCTGGCTGCTAGTTGATAGATCTCACAAGATGAGAAATATTTCCAAAGATTTAATTTACATTTTGTGCATAAAATAATTCCCCGTTGACGTAAAAATGAAAATTTGTAGTTGAAAGATATAAAATTGCATTTAAAACTGCTTAATTTCCATCGTCATGGTTCAAACTCTTTAATAATGTATTTTAATCCTATAAAATGAATAACCGATTGAAATTACAAAAATTTTCCCGTGTTTTTTAAATGTTGACAACAAAAACAGAAGTTAACAACACCTGCTGTAAATATCTAATTAATTTAATTTTATTTCGTGCGCACGCAAGATTTTATAAGTGAAGGTAAATGGATTATCTACGACGAAGAAATGAACGTAAATACGTATATTTTCTTTAATTGGGTAATTAATGTACGACTAAGAAATGAACGTGAACATAAAGATTATGTTATTGCTGTTCTAGTGAGCTTAGTTTTAAACAATGTTGATTGTTTTAAAACCGTTTAGGAAATAAATCGCTGAATCAAAAATTCGATATTTCTTTAGCGTACCAGTTCTTAGACATCATACTAAGGCATTAGACATCATACTAAGGCATTAATATTTATCTTTTTTTGACATGATTGCATTAATCGTAAAGAACTCCTCTGCCTCGCATGTATGCACGCATGATGTGCGCATCTTTCCTCTCGTTTAATTTACGCGAAGTTCACGTTAAATCTCTGCCGCGGCAGTGTAATGTTGTTTCTCTATTGAATTTTTGTTTATTTATTATACAAAATTCTTAGTATTAACTCGTTCGAATTGCTGTAGGAATATTATTACAGTAAAATAATTAGGTCAGTAGTTACAATTTGTTTATGCTCAGTTGAATGTTTTGCCAATTCAATGTCGAATGATCATTCGAAATATTTTCCCACTACAGTTTCAGCATAAATCTCGTATTCTTTCTGTTTTAGCGAATGTATTCCGTTAATGGTGCTAAAATTGTAATATATATTATTGCAATTGAAATTGATTCATTATTGAGATACGATAAAATTATTTTAATGTATGTATTCCATATAACTTTTAAATGTTTTATCATTTCAATGAAACTGTAAAATATATTAAGAAATAATCTATCGTAATAAGCCTCTTTTTATTGTTATTGCTCCATCCTAACCGATGAATTAAGTTTCAAATTTTTATTTTAAAAATGATTTGTTAAAAACACGGATCGCTGCATTAACTCACAATCTGTCGTTAATACATCGTGTTAACAAATAGTGTTAATCGATTCGCTCCGCGCCCTAATTAAATCCGGCTGAGTTACACGCGGTATTATCGGAAAACATTCGCCTTTTTTTTACACATCGTCGCGCCTCGCAAAACTCACCCTCAGCCGTTACGTCGCGGGATATCAAAACCTTCGCGGCCTCGTAGAATTTTTCGAAGAACACGCCGCCGCAAGTGGTTTTATGAAGTTATGAAAGCCTTTCGGTTGGGTGTTATTGAGAGCTTTTAAGTGTGCTCGCGACTAGACGGGTTTCCCGCCCATTCCAGTTAGGGCCATAAACAACCTTCTCTCGCCCTCTCTATTTCTTCTCTCCGTCCTCGACCTTAAAAGCACAGGCCGTTCCAACTCCCTCCTCCTTCACCATTACGATACCTTCGCCTTGCAAAGGGTCGAACGTCTTACTAAACTCGCCTTCTCCTCCACTCCGTTCTATCAATGCCACGCTTCGGCATAGCGCTTGGTATTACTTTTATTCGAAGTTTAAATTTTCTACGACGACTTTCTGCCCTCATTCGCTCTTCTACAAATTGAAGTTCTGAGTCGTTCTCAGATAATATTGTGGGGTGCTTTTTACCCGTTGAACCCGATCCTCGACCAGATTAGTTAAAAATAAGCGATAACATCTGTGAACATGTGCAATCCTTCTCCAAGGTTCTTTCATCACCGCTATCGTGTTTATTAAATTGTCTGGCGTAATTGCCCTTCAAGAATGACGGGTAGACATGAATCAAGTATAAAAATCAAGGCATTCCCCATTCTTCCTCCCTCTCATTCTTCTCCCTCTCTCTCTCGTTCTTCTCCGTCTCTCTCTCTCTCTCTCTCTCTCTCTCTCGTTCTTCTCCGTCTCTCTCTCATTCTTCTCCCCCTCTCTCTCATTCTTCTCCCCCTCTCTCTCATTTTCCTCCTCTCATCTACTCCCATTCCCTACCCCCTCCTCCCTCTCTCCCTCCCTCCCTCTCCCTCCCTCCCTCCCTCTCCCTCCCTCCCTCCCTCTCCCTCCCTCTCTCCCTCTCCCTCCCTCCATCTCCCTCCCTCTACCTCTCTCCCTTCCTCCTTCTCCCCAACTCTCTCTCCCCCTCCCTCCCCCTTCCTCCCTCTCCCTCCCCCTCCCTCCCCCTCCATCCCTCTCCCTCCCTCTCCCTCCCTTTCTTCCTTTCTCCCTTTCCCTTCCTCCCTTCCCCTTCCTCCCTCTCTCCCAGGCGTAATGCTTCAATTTTTCTTTATCTTGATTTTGACAAAACAATACTTATTGTTCATGACTTATACTTTGTTATTGTATTTTATTAATTTAATTGTTTTTTATGCGTTCTTTGCACGAAGTGAACGCATATATAGGAGGAAGTTTCCGTCCGTCCGTCCGCATGTTAAAACTCGGAAACCGCTGGACGTATTATGATGAAATTTGGTATTGGGGAGTTTTGCTAAAATTGATTCACCGATTTCAATTTTGGTGAAAATCGGACAATAATGATGAACACTTTATATGAAGACCTACAATGTTCCTTTGTTTCAACTCGGGAACCGCTGGACGTATTTTGATTAAATTTGGTATTTGGGGTGTTTTGCTAAATTTGATCGACCGATTCCAATTTTGGACAACAATTACGATCACTTTACATGATCTACAAATAGTTGACAATGTTCTTTTGATTCAACTGGGGATCCTCTTAATGTATTTTGATGAAATTTGGTATTGGGGAGTTTTACAAAAATTGGTCGACCGATTCCAATTCAGGTTAAAATCGGGCAACAATTACGACCTCTTTACATGAAGACCTACATGTAGTTTACAATGTTCATTAGTTTCGACTCGGAAACCGCTTGACATTTTGTGATGAAATTTGGTATTGGGGAGTTTTGTTAAAATTAATTGACCGATTCCAATTTTGGTTAAACTCGGACAATAATTACGACTACTTTTCATGAAGACCTATGTGTATTTTTTACAACGTACCTCGCTTGCTTCTCGTTAAATTCTCATCTGAGGGAAAAATATTGAGAACATTGTGAAATTTCCAAGAACGCAATGGGGAAGTCTGTGTATTCCGACATGGAGTACACCTTTCCAATCTCGTTTTCTCTGTTCTGTTTAATCATAACAAAGTCCATATCTATTCATTTTGTCATTTTTGTGTTTATTTTATCAATCATCTATTAGTGTTGTGCCTAATTATTTCTGATCTATAGCCTTATGTTTTTATTTATATATCTTTTTTTCTGAATTTCATTTATTGATGTCTTTAGTGAATGTCAGCAGGTTTCGCAGGTTTTTCACGCCCCCCTTCTTGTGTGGGCGTTTTCCTGCAGTGGGTTTTTTTACACGGAATTTGTTATCCAGCAGTTTTTATTTTCTCCCCACAAAAATTCATAGTTCTCTTCCCTCTCTCCCTCCAATTCACCTCACTCTCTCCCTCCAATTCTCCTCCCTCTCTCCCTCCAATTCTCCTCACTCTCTCCCTCCAGTTCTCCTCCCTCCAATTCTCCTCCCTCTCACCCTCCAATTCTCCTCCCTCTCTCCCTCCAATTCTCCTCGCTCTCTCCCTCCAATTTTCCTCCCTCTCTTCTTCCAAATCTCCTCCCTCTCTCCCTGCAGTTCTCCTCCCTCTCTCCCTCCAATTCACCTCACTCTCTCCCTCCAATTCTCCTCCCTCTCTCCCTCCGATTCACCTCACTCTCTCCCTCCAATTCTCCTCCCTCTCTCCCTCCAATTCTCCTCTCTCCAATTCTCCTCCCTCCAATTCTCCTCCCTCTCTCCCTCAAATTCTCTTCCCTCTCTACCTCCAATTCTCCTCCATCTTTCCCTAAAATTCTTTTCCCTCTCTCCCTCCAATTCTCCTCCCTCTCTCCCTCCAGTTCTCCTCCCTCTCCCTCCAATTCTTCTCTCTCTCACCCTTCAATTCTCCTCCCTCTCACCCTCCAATTTTCCTCCCTCTCTTCCTCCAAATCTCCTCCCTCTCTCCCTGCAGTTCTCCTCCCTCTCTCCCTCCAATTCACCTCACTCTCTCCCTCCAATTCTCCTCCCTCTCTCCCTCCAATTCTTCTCCCTCTCTCCCTCCAATTCTCCTCCCTCTTTTCCTTCCTTTCTCCCTCCCATTCCTCTCCTATTTTCATTTTCTCTCTCTCCCATCCTCCCTCGCTCTCTCCTCACTCTTTCCAGTAATTGACAATGGGTGAGATAGAAGAAGAGACTATCTAGTCTCAATCTCGCCCAAATAAAGACGCATATATATATTCCCTAAAAAATTCATCGATCTCTCGAAGCGTGGTCTCCATAAAAACTTACATATAGAATGAATATTTATTTCTTAAATATAACGGGAGATATTTTATATTCCCAGATTTATTTTAACTTCCTGGAACACACAATTATGGAATTTTATATTTTTATGTTGGTTTCCTTATGAAATGGTCCTGTCTGTGTGTGTCTCCTCCTACTAACAACATTTGTACCAATGGACCGATTTTCATGAAACTTGGTATGAGGCTCTTGCTGCCAGGGCCCACCTCCGTGCTGTATTTTATTTGGCGAATATTGAAGTCCCGGGTTTGATTCCAAGAACGTTTTTTTCTCTATTTGTTTTAGATAGGAATTCTCAATCTATCGTGCAAGGATGTTTTCTTTAATACTTTAAAATATCTTAAAACTGTGATATCGGAGCGAGGTTTTATATTGTTCTAAGGGGAAAAAGAATATAAATTTTAATTCTTGTCGCAGAATTTTGATAAATGATCGTGTTTTCTTGAATTTCTAATAAAACAGCGGTTTTTGCGTTTTAAATCGCATTTTATCGGATCGTTGTCATGGAGGCGAATGTTTTGGACCCCGTCTAATCTGAAAAAAAGAGCTGTTTGTAGCGCTCGAACCACCTCACGTGGGATAATTAAGACTAGTCGATTTAGTCAGCTCGGCCACCAGATCTACGGAGTAATACTGCGATAAATGTTAATTTGAAATCGCGTGGGAAGTTATATATATATAGTATTAGTGGTATTTTTCATATTTATTTACTTTTTAATTGTTTTCTTTTTAGTTGTTTGTTTATAATTTCATTATTTTGATAACAGTTATCACATTATTTGTACTATATAACCTTAGCTTTCCTTTTGTGTATTTATCTTGTTGAAGTAAATCTAAACAAATTACAAGCGTCGATTATAGCAACGAGATTAAACAAACTAATGTCATTGTTTAATAGAAGTCTCTTTATTTTAATGTGGATTTTTATTGATACTAGCATTTATACCTTTTTTGAAGGGATATTTATGCTAATAATTGTAAGGTTTTATTTATCTTAATTATTATTGATAGTAAGTTTTTATTTATCTTAATTATTATTGATAGTAAGTTTTTATTTATCTCCAAAACTTTTTATCTTTATTCATTTAAGATTATTCTGAAAACTGCTTTCTCTATGAAAACGCCATTGAAAACCTCGTTGGTGAACAACAGTTTCACTCCTACTAGTATCTAAAGCTGAATTACTCTGAACTAGCAGTATATTTTCGTTGATTTTAAGAAATATGAATGGATAAATCAGTATTTTCATTATTGAAACAAAATATACTATCAAACTTCTTACTATTTATATACCAACCATTCTTACGTTTGCCACTGACTTCTCTACTTCTGTCTGTCATTCTCTCAACTGTAAAAAGAATAAAGGTTAAATATAGAGACCCCCACATTACTCAATAGCTGGTGGATATTTTGCAACTTTTTACGCCCATGCAAGCAAAAAGATTACCACAATTATATTATAGAGTTTATTCATATTAAAAAATTAACTATATAAAAGTTGGTTATAAAAAGTAATTTTTATATCTTCACTTGTTTTCATTTCCGCTCGACTACTTTTCAACATTGTACAGTTCATCCAGACATATTAGCGTATAAACAGTAACATTTATTAAATTCGCTTATTTAAAAAATACATGCAAAATATAACGCCAGGAAGAGATTTTTACATTTGTTTTAGTATTTTAAACCTGGTAATACTAATTTGTTTTCCAATTTTTCTTTATCATTGATAAACTATGAATTACAAGTGGTATTTTTGGTATGAGTATTTCTGGGAATGACCAACACATACAGAAACATTTCCTGTCAATATAAGTAATCAATTCGGGACGTCAACTTTGGGAAACCAACCTGCATTAGTCCTGGTTTGGACTTCTTGTTGTTAACTTCAAATAGCGTATACATTTTGTGATTATGTGGAATACGTAGACATTTAAGTTAAGTATTATGTGCTCATGCACAAAAACTCTATTTTTCCCTTAGCTCATTTATTTCTAAACTGGGATTATAAACTTATACTCTCTCGATGAAGATGTAATTAGTATATCGTTTACCCATTTCTTCCGTGTGTCTTCAGGCAAAGAGAAGAAGACAGGTTTTTTGCTAGAAGGGAAAAAGTATTTGTATACTTTCTTTCTCTTTCTTGAGAAAGTCATGTGTTCAATTTTGCTTCTTTCTTCACCTTTTAAGATTCCAGTATTGAAGTGTCCTTGGTCTTGCTCCTAGAAGAAGATGGAAGCTACTTAACTTCATGTATGCTCCAATAAAAAAATTCTTACCCGCATTAATCTATATAGGTCTTACCAAATATTATAAATCATTATATTTTTGACAAATTTTGCCTGCAAACTTTTGTATATTTGGGAAATGTATAACTAAAGTTTGCTTAATCAGTGTTGAGAAATTCCGTTTGGTGAGTTTGGCGGATGAGGTCACATGACGTGTGACCATACAATCGTTGCTATCATTCAGCATTATCAATTTTACACCAGTGAATTTTGCATCGACTTAGCTTGAAGGGGAAATAGAGTTACAAAAACATGTAATTCTTAGAATTGATAGAAATTTTGGCACGAATTTTAAACAAATTACCGGAGACATTTTTTCGTCTCGTAAATAACGCAATTTTCGGCTCGTATTTTTGCCAGAATCAATCATTTAATTTTGACGGTTATATTTATTTTTCTATAGAAAATGAGTTGAAGGCGAATGGGAAAGAATACGATGTTCTTTTCCCCGGTCCGTCCCTGAATTCAGTTCCCTCCTGTGCGTCGACGTTGCCAATGATCCCGTCACTCGCCGCGGTTAACGCGGTCCCGCGCTCAGTGGGAGCAAAATGTCACACGGTCTTCTTTCTCTCTTCCGTATCTCGCGTGGCCTCTTTTCTTTCGCTCGGACGCGTTCCGAGGCAACGGTTGGTAGGAAACGGGAGGAGGCATAATAATAACCGAGAGAGAAAAGTAAATTTTGATGGAGGAAATAGTTGAGCTCATTTCGAAAAAGGGGCTCATTGGTGGGTGGATTCCATTCCTTCCCCTTCCTTCAGCTATTCGAAAAACGGAATGAAAATGTTCCAGAGAGGAATGACGTGGATAGAGTGAGAGAGAGACGAAGGGTTAGATTTCAAAAAGAGACACAGCGGATGATTTTCGGTATTCGATTTGATGGGTTGCGAGAGACATTTTTCGAACTCGGAAAAGCTTTGCGAAAGCATTGATGAAATATAATGTGGGAGGCGCCATAATGTAAAAAAGGAGAGATGGCGAAGAATACACGACCTCGTTTGAGACGAGATCACGCCTGAGTGATCCGTTTCAAATTGGAACGGTGTTTAGATAAGGGATGCCAATGCTGCCTCTTTGATAAAAGACGCGTGTAAAGGGAGAGGCTGTTAACGGGAGTGTTTTTCCATGAATACAGTAATGTTTGCAGGGTTGTCTCGTGGGCATGGAACGTAATCCGGCGAAGAGTTGAGGAATCTACACTAGCCATTTAGAAGGGTTAAATTTATTTGGGGAATTTACAAAGGGGTTAACATAGGATATAAATCTTACGGTGGATATAAATACATAAATCACAATTTTATTTTATTTTTTTGTAAATTTGGATATTATAACCCTTATCGCACTGCATTTAAATTCTCGCCGCTCCGTCTCACCGCCATATCATGGGCCTATGAATACATATTAGCGGACTCAGGGCCCAGCGTACATTTATATGTACGCACAGCCGTGAGCGCCTACATTTGGTGTACTTTTCAATGTGTACGCTAGGACGATAAGGGGAGAAAATGGTGAATTACATGTGTAAGTACGAAATGCCTTAAAGGATTCCTTCATTCACATTCGTTTCTGGATTATTTCGGCCACCAATAATAATCTACCATCAACGAATCACCACTGATGACGGCCTCTTTGTAAGCAAGAGACTTATTTGGTTTTCGTAACCTTTCCATTGCTATTCGTGACCTTTTGTTTCAATTTTCATGTAGCAATGTCCCGTTTTTGCAGAATAGGTTGCTACTAAAGTCATTTCCTAAATAGGATCCTATGAAAAAACGTTAATTGGCAATGAAACAAAATAGTCTTATGTTAAATTTACGTAAATATCTCGCATATATCCATATCCTAAAGTGACATTAACGATCGTTATTTAAGACCCTCGGATCATTTTGAAGCTTCGAAGAGCAGTAGCAGAAGTGTTGCTTGCTTCAGCGAAAAACGATTATCTGCACGAATTTTACTTTATAATCAATACAATGATGTTATTTTTCGTTAAGAATAATTAGGGTGCGATTTTCAGGACTTAATTAGAGTTCTTATATTATGCAGGGTATCACCGAACGTTTTGTCATCACTTTCCCATCAGAAACTTTCATTTCGTAAAAACTACATTTCCCTTAACTTCTGAATGCATTATTTCGCCAGACATTGGTGGATTATATTTTTGATAACTAGAAGAATGCATTTCTATCGAGATCTTACTGTACCATCAGTTGCTTTATTCATCTTGTTTCCAATGGGCAAGCATTCTTTTGTCTCTCTTTTGTATTGCTCTCATTAAAACTGGAAAGGAAGAAATGAACTAGAAACTAAAGCCTAAGAATGAAGAAGATAAATGAGCCCTCGTACTTTCCAGCCGTAAAATATTTTATGGTAAGTATAACATCTTATCCCCATACAAACAGGGACAAAATAAATATTATATGAGTATAGCCATACGCTCTTAACGATAGATAATTTTATCACTGCGTCATTTTTTGCGTGTTTTTCTCGATCTTATCTAACATACGTGGGTAAAACGCTGCCAAATTTTCCCGCCTTTTCCATTGGCATTCATGGCCAAACTTTATCTCGTCGCTGTTGTGCTATCGTCGCAGTTTCTTTCTTCAACTTTATTTGGTAGCAGTTTCAGCGGCTTCTATTTCCCGAAATTTATCAAATGCATATATGTATGTATGTGTGTGTATATATATATATATATATATATATATATATATATGATATATCATCATCGGTCCTTTTCTATCCATTGACGGATGAAGACCTCCCCTAGACTTCCAGTTTTCCCTATCAACTGCCTCCCTTCACAAGCTCGGTCACATCTGTCTTTCGGCCTTCTTTTTGGTCTTTTTAAGTTTCTTGGGATCCCATTCGACGACAGTAGACTTTCAACGCGGGTTATTTCTCCTAGCAATATGACCCGCCCACTAGCACTTGAGCGCTTTTACTCTCCTGATTACGTCACAGACTCTAGTCTCCTTTCTTACCTAGTCGTTCCTTTTGCGGTCTCTTCGGGTGACACCTAGCATACATTTCTCCATACTCCATTGTGCGCTGGACTGTTCTGGCATTCATGGCTTATGTTTCACTTCCGTAGGTTACAAGAGGCAGAAAACATTGGTCATACAATCTTCTTTTTAGATAGACTGGGATATTTGATTTGAAGATGTTTGCAATTCGTCCGAAAGCACTCCATGACATCTTTACGAGCATGTACTAGTTATATTTGTAAAGTCATCTGACCCAGCAGAGTTTACATCACTAAGAACGATACGATGCCACGCGATGTTCCCCGGAATTTACTTCTGCTCTAACTGCCAAATTGAACAAGGGGTTCCACAATAACATAAGTCGTAAGATGTTTTTTGTCTTTTTTACTACCCATAAATTCCTCTTGGGGTCGTCAAAAATTATTATTGCCATTAAAAGAATGCAATGAAGCCGTAATTGCTATTTTCCGCGCTGAAGCCGTTTTATTTCAATGCGAACAGTATTAACCGACTCTCCCATCCCTTCTTCCTTTCCTTAATTTCTCCTCTTCCTTTCGGATTCTGTACCATCCCTGTGTTTTATCGCGTCAAGGTTTAATTCTCCAATGGGATTTGCCCCCTCGAGATTTCGATTTTTCAATTAAACTGACTTTGTCATCTGCGCGCACTTTATATTACTCTTGCTCACCTCGCCTCTTATCCTGGAAAAACGTATTTCTGTGTCTGCGCCGCCAATTGTCTTCAATGTGAAGCCACATTGCGGAGGCGCTGTTTATCACGGAATCCACAGATTTCTATTCTTCTTCAATCCTTTAACTTCCTAAGAAATCTTAAAATGGTTATTAGGCCTTCTTTACCAGCAAAATCATAGAAGCAGAAAGCTTTATAGATGCGTCTCTACTATCCGTTCGTCCGTCGTGACTTTCATTTCTCAGCTTGACGGGTTTTGAGTAAATTATCTACGAGTGTTCCTTATTAAAAATTATTATTTTGAATTGCATCCGTCAGTTAGTACTTCATTTTACGTAGGCACTTAAACTTATACTTGTATATCATTAAATAACATCCATCAAGCAACTATTAAATGCCATATTCTTCTCTCACTAGCTTTTACGATCTGTAAGGTGTAGATTCGGATAGAGGACAACGTTTATGACAAAAAGGTACGCGGGATCACATAATTACGGCTTATAATTTCGGAGATAAAAATTCGAGAACTGCCCAATTTCTCGATACCATTTTGCACGCAAATCCCATAAATAACGCCCTTGAAATCTCCGTGTATTCTATTTATAGAGCATACTTTTGCTTCTTGTTTTATATTTACTATTAGTGCGCTAGCGCAGCAATTTCAGCATTGAAGTTAATCGGAATATCATATTGATGCCAAAGAGGATACTAATTGGGAATATAAATTATAATAATTATTGGTCTTGCGGAAATTTCTTTTAGCTCCCACCACGACACTTTTGCAATATAGGGAGAAATTTTGATCTATGTAGAACTCGTGCAAAGCGCACAAAATTGCAAATCATGTTCTTATCGGAATACGGAAGAGAATGTTGGAAGGTTTTATTCATATCTGATTGTGAGAGACGGTATATGATTCGGCATGGTTCAGTTAGTCTTAAACCATGAGAGAGGACTAGACAATCTAAAAGCTATATTATGGCGCGTTTGAATTAGTCCGTAAAAATCCACGTGGATCATTTTCGAGATCGAGCGAAGTACCAGCAATTCATTGCACTGCTCTTAGATACCCATTGCGCGTAGACAAGAAGGAATCAGCAGGTCATAGAAAGAGCTATCGAGCCTTTCAAGTTGTATCGACTTTTAAACATTTAACATGTCTTATTACTGTTTTCTTATTCCGTGACATTTCACATTATCTCATAATTTCTTTATCTTACATCATAAACTGAAGTCTATAGAAACTGAATTATCCGAGTAACCTCATTTCAAAACATAGGGATAATAATTAATTATTTATATTTCTTACCTGAGAATTTTGAATCTTTGCCAAAATGATAAATAAATGGAGAAGTATCAGTATTATTCTACTTGAATAAAGCGTTTACAGGTTCGATGACTGAACCGCAACCATCGCAAATGATGTTTAAGTTTGGATTTTTATCGTAAATTTAATATCAATGGCGAATATTATCTACACATAACTATACATCGATATTTGTTTAAATCAGACAAAAACCTGATAAATCCAGCTCGGTGTTTCTTAAAATTCCGTTCAATTGTACAACCTCATACGTATATTATATTACAAGCTCGTCTAATAAAACGCAATTTTATCGTCATTTATTAATGACACCAAATAGAGAGCGCTGAGTTACAATAAATTTTAATATCTCACGCATAGAATAACCACGTAAAGGTATCGAAAGAATAATTTATAACAATTATAATAATGGTAGTTTTGTCGACCAAAGTGGCAATGCAATTTATCGGTCAACTAGTCTACACATTGTTACAAACACTCATTTTTGGATTAAAATATTATTACTAAATTTACGATAAATACAATTACAACAACTCTATGAATTATTTCTCGCGACAATTGTTATTTCATAATTTTTTGTGCGTGGTATTTTATTACATTTACCTTTTTTCTCAGCCTTATTATATGATAAGATTTCATTTTTATATGTTCGCAAGAGCGTCTTTTTCGTTACGCGTGTGATATGTTTGCATTTCGTAAAACTATCAGTTGTATGTGTAGCGTGTTTACGTCATTGAGCTGCTTCGTAGAATGGATACGCATTATCGATTTTGATCTTTTTCATTAACGTGTATCTCTCGCCCTTTTCTTTTCAATATAGTACACTGTTATGTCGCCATTACGTCTTGATTGATTCTTCTCCGAAATGATTTTCGGATAAAGGAAAATTAAAATTGGGAAAAAAGGGAACCCTTCTAGATTACTACTTGATAACTCCCGTTCATTTTACTTCGGCTATTTTTTCTCGTCTATTTTACATCGTTTTTTTATGAAAACCCCATCGTCACACGTCCCATTTGATTTGCCAGTAGATCGACCTTCGTGAATTGACAATGTGGATTCGGGAGGGAGATTGGGTTGGGAAAGGGAGATAGGGGAAGGGTGGAGAAAGCCTCCTCCTTACGACTCCGTGTTTTCCAGAACATCTAACCATTTCCACTCATATTATTTTCCTCTCCCATGCTCTTCCATCACCTTGCCCCAACGGCAAATTCATTTTCCCTCTTTATCCGTTCATTTCCATCCACTACGTTCTTTCTCCTCCCTCTCCTTCACTCTTCCCTCTCTCTCCTTCACTCTTCCCTCTCTCTCCTTCACTCTTCCCTCTCTCTCTCCCTCACTCTTTCTCTCTCTCTCTCCCTCACTCTTCCGTCTCTCTCTCTCTCTCTCTCTCCTTCACTCTTCCCTCTCTCTCCTTCACTCTTCACTCCCTCTCATTCACTCTTCCCTCCCTCTCCTTCACTCTTCCCTTTCTCTCTATCTCTCCTTCACTTCCCTTTCTCTCTCCCCCTCACTCTTCCCTCCCTCTCATTCACTCTTCCCTTCCTCTCCTTCACTCTTCCCTCCCTCTCCTTCACTCTTCCCTCCCTCTCCTTCACTCTTCCTTTCCTCTCCTTCACTCTTCCCTCTCTCTCCCCTCCCTCTCTCTCCCTCCCTCTCTCTTCCCTCCCTCTCTCTTCCCTCCCTCTCTCTTCCCTCCCTCTCTCTTCCCTCCCTCTCTCTTCCCTCCCTCTCTCTTCCTCTCTCTCCTCTCCCTCTCTCTTCCCTCCCTCTCTCTTCCTCTCTCTCCTCTCCCTCTCTCTTCCTCTCTCTCCTCTCCCTCTCTCTTCCCTTCCTCTCTCTTCCCTCCCTCTTCCCTCTCTCTCTCTCTTCCCTCCCTCTCTCTTCCTCTCTCTCCTCTCCCTCTCTCTTCCCTTCCTCTCTCTTCCCTCCCTCTCTCTTCCCTCCCTCTTCCCTCTCTCTCTCTCTCTTCCCTCCCTCTCCTTCATTCTTCCCTCCCTCTCCTTCACTCTTCCCTTCCTCTCCTTCACTCTTCCCTTCCTCTCCTTCACTCTTCCCTTCCTCTCCTTCACTCTTCCCTTCCTCTCCTTCACTCTTCCCTTCCTCTCCTTCACTCTTCCCTTCCTCTCCTTCACTCTTCCCTTCCTCTCCTTCACTCTTCCCTTCCTCTTCTTCACTCTTCCCTTCCTCTCCTTTCCCTCCCTCTGCTTCACTCCTTCCTCCCTCTAATTCAGTCTTCCTTCCCTCTCCTTCACTCTTTGCTCCCTCTCCTTCATTTATCTCTACCCCTCTCTCTGTCCTTCACTCCTCCCTCTCTCTCTCTCCTTCACTCTTCCCTTCTCTCTCCTTCATTCCTCCCTCACTCTCTTTCACTCTTCTCTCTTCTTCACTCCTCCCTCTCTTTCCTTTACTCTTCTTTTCCCTCATTCTTCCCTCCCTCTCACCCTCCCTTGCTTTCCCCTTCCCCTTGCCTAAATCATCTTCATCATACTCTCTTCTCGCCTTTCTATCTCCTTTTCTCACTTCACCTCTTTCCCGCACTCAGTATCTCTTTCCCACTCTCTCTCTTACCCTCTCCATTCCACTCTCACCATGCCACCCTCACCATGTCTCCATGATACCCTCTCTATGTTACTCTTTCTCTCCCTTACCTGTCTCATTTCTCCAATCCCTCTCCTCTCGTCGTCTAATCCTGCCTTCCCCCACTCTATTCCTTCCATCTCTGTCTCATCCCTTCTCTCTCCCCTTCTCCTCTCTCCCACCTCCTCTCTCTCTCTCCCACCTCCTCTCTCTCTCCCCCCTTCTCCCCTCTCTCTCTCTCCCCTTCTCCTCTCTCTCCCTTTCTGCTCTCTCTCTCTCCCTCCCATTCTCCTCTCTCCCTGCCGCTTCTCTCTCTCCACCTTTATATCCCCATCTCTTTCCCTCCCTCCCTCTCCGCATCCCTTTCTCCGCATCCCTCTCTCCGCATCCCTCTCTCCGCATCCCTCTCTCCGCATCCCTTTCTCCGCATCCCTCTCCATCTCTCTCTCTATCTTTCTCCCCATTTCCCTACCTGTCTTCTATTCTCCCATTATTCCTTTCCTCCGCTTCATTTCTTTATCCAAATTTATTCCCTCCCACGACCCATCCGTCTATCGCCCAGTGACTCCAGGGTTTTAAGGAACCTAATGCTTCTCTAGGAGGAAGAGAGAAGGGGGACATCATTCTTCTCCTCGCGACGCGCATTAAAAAGAGCTTCCCTTTTTTTCTCTCCTCCAAGAAATAAGGGCACTCAAGTACATACGATCGATGTAATAAAAGTCGCCCATTCAAAAAGAGACAATAACGTCTTTTCTTGTCTCCCTCCGCTCCTCCCTTTCTCCCTCCACTTTTCTCCCCACCCCCTCTCCCTCCACTCCGCCCCCCTCCCTTCCTCCCTCTTCGCCGTCGCTTGAGCCTTTTTATTAGTCATCAACAAACTTTCCCGTCCGACTTTGTGTAGCAGCGTAGCGAAGGACTATAATATATTTCTTTTTCTCGCCCGACTACTTATCCGGCTTGATAAAAATACTTACTCATAGACAGTTTGAAAAAGTTGCGCGGAAATTTTTTCCCCGAAATTTCTTGAGTTCGACAACATTGTACTTTCAAGACAGGCGCGCATGTATAAATGGTGATGTTATTCTGTCGGGAACGCACGAATCGTCATCGATCATTGACATTATCGCGTTGTTTGAAGGTGCGCGAAATTTAAACGAAGATTTTTCTTTTAAAAGTCAAAGATTTTTTATAGGATGGTGCTAAAAAGATCAATTGCAATTACATGGAGACTATGAAAGTGAATAATAGAGTTCATGTAATATATAGAATCTTATTGATAATCAGGATAACGCTTATAGTGACACACCATATGAGAAAACCAGATTCGCATTTCATTTTCTTAAAAAGCCAGGCTCATTGCTAATTCATCGGTTGATGATTCCAATCCACTTAGGGCGGGTACTCAGTGAGCGAAACGCGCATGCAGTTTTCTCTATCGTTTTATGGCTATAAATATCAAGTAATCATTGGTGAAAAATCACATCGGTATAAAAAATTGAAACAATTAAGTACTTATTTCAGGTATCTTCAATATCCATGACAAGGATATAAAAAACCAGTTTCACATTTTGGCTACACCCTCAGTGGTGATTCACGTCAAGTAGATTACAAGTAAGATGAATTTACTTTCGGTAAAATAAGTTTATTTAGAAATCGTTATATAAATAATTGTCACTAATCCCGCCTCCAATAACCGGAGTGTTACTATATTCAGGGCTCCAGAAATACGCTCGCTCCCTCGCCAGGGGCGAGTTAAAGAAGGGTTAGTGATATTTTAGCTTAAAGCACCGCGAAATGAATTATGGGAGAGAGGATTTTGTGAGTGGCGAGTAGGTTTTCGTTGTATTTTATTCGCACCGGCCGTATTCTCATTTCCTCATTTTTAAGAATAATTGTTTTTTTTTCTGTTTTAGAAGGAATTTTGGAATAGACTTTTCAAAGGAAAACAGTGCACACAGTTATGACCATTACTGCTCTTATAGTTTTTTTTTACAGCAACAATCATATGGCAATTGAGAGAGGCGAGGTCATGACAACTGTTTGATTATTTTGTTTGATAAATCTTTTGAACTGTTATTTCACCCCGTTGCCGTTTGCAGGCGTAATATCTCAACATATCTCATCTGCACCATAAATTATCACACATAATTAGCAGCTCGTTATTATGGGTTTATAACTAATGAAACGAAGCTGCATGCTGGAAGTTTGAATTCACTTTAGCATTTGGTTTTACCCTAAAACTAATCCGTTCCTCATAACGTACATTTAGTTCTTTAAAAATATCTCGATCGATAGACGTATTACGAATCATTTCCGACCGAGATAAATCCCACTCATTCTTAAAATAATCGACCAGAATTCTTAGAAGTCCATATAATTAACTTCCAGGAGCAGACCTCTTCGTTCCCCTCGTACCACCTTCCCCTAAATTCTTCCATCAAAATCTTCCAATATTTTCTTTTATTTCACCGATATATATTTCTGTAGAATTGCCATTGTGTTTCCTAAGTTTTCCGATTCGATGATTTTCTGGATAAATCTATTCAAGGCAAAAAAGGAAATTTTTGTGAGATCAGCTTTATTCTCAAGCCATTTATTCATGCTGACTTGCATGGCAGAATTCTTTATCCAGATGTTTCGAGACGGAAACAATTAAAAAAATAAGTTAAACGAAAAGATAGTCTTTAGAAAGACATCGTTGAGGAGAATTAAACATTTGAGTGAAATACTCAATTGGAATTTTAAGTAACATCGAGTAACATTAAGTAACAGTTGGCGTCACTGCATAGATAGTATTATTTGTCATAATTCTTCTTTAGTAACAAAAGGTATTAATTCATAAATTGTTGGAGTCATACAAGTATTTTCTTATTTAAGTACAAAAAATTTCACAAATTTTAATTACGTTTTTAATTTAGCAACCGAAAGGATCAGTTTTCAAAATAAATTAATTTCTCTTCCCGAAATCTCACTCTTCATTTCGTTTCCCATCTTGGTGGCTTTCTTATGCCTTTTTATCCTCTTCCCATTTCATTCACCTCGCTAAATTATCCCAAAGACATTTTTACCTACTTTTCTCGTCTCCCTTCTAATTTTCTTTCCGTTTCTTTTCTCCCCTTAACTTCATCCTTTTATTATTTCCTACTTTCTAAACACTTTCCACCTAATCTTCTATAACATCCATTCACCCCCTCTCTTTCTCTCTCTTTCTCCCCTCTCCCCTTCCTCCTCGTACCGTCCCTCCTTCTTCTCCCTCCCTCCTCCTCTCTCCATTCTCACTCCATATCTGAACAATCTTATTCTCCTCCACGGAGAGACCGCAACGATATCCTTGCCAAAATCTATCCTCATTTACTCGAGTGCCTTTAGGATAGTCTTAATTGCGTCTTGCCGCAAGGAACCTTCTCCTCCCTTCCCAGTCTCCCTCCCCTTCCTCTCTAGGCTCCTTCCCTTGGACTCACATAAACCCGCCCCTCATACCCTTTCTAACCCTACTCACTCGCTCTATGTAAACACAGTCCATTTCTACGGTCATCTCCCATCCCACACGGCGCCTCGTATTCCCAAGCCACCTCGTTCCCTTTGAAAACACCCCCTCTCCCCTTCTCCCTCCCCAACGCTAACCATAGGGACCTCTTCCTTCTCTCCTCCGCTCAAACCCTTGGACTCAAAAGGGTCACCAAGGCTGCTTCTCTCTTAGGCCTCCTCGGACGTCTGGGGCTGGTTTGATAACGAAAAAGGAAGATGGCTAGCAAAGCGGGAGGCGAGGGAGAGAGAGAAAACAGGAGAGAGTAAGGGATGGTAATATTCTGAGGGGAGATGAGTGGCTGGAATGAAAGAGAATAGCGAGAGAGAGGGAGAAAACTAAAGACTAAAGGATAAGGAAGAAGGGAGACGGACGAGAATGGAAGGAAAGAGAAATAGGAGATTGGTGCTTAAAGAGTAATTGAGGATGAAGGGGAATGATGAGAGGAATAAGGAGAATAGCAGGGGAGAGCAGTTTGGGAGAGGGGGAGGAGGAGAGAAAAGAGAAGAGAGCGAAAGGATTGGAGGAGGGAGAGAGGGAAGGAGTTAGCGGAAGAGGGGTAGACACATGACGGTTTTGGGCTTAAACCAATAAGTTCGTGTGCCATAAGGATTAATAAGAGGCTTAGTAAAGACCCTCCCTTGCCTCGAATTGCTGCTAAGGAATTTTTTCACGAAAATTTTTTACATTACGTCTTCAACTTTTAAGCTAGCATAATGAAATTACTGGTCGTAGTAATTGAAAATGTGGCAAGACTAGTAGACTAGAATTCCTAAGAGGTGGCTGAATTTACGCTATCGCTTTATTACCGCTTTCCTCGGACTTAAAACAATTTAGGGCTTATATGAGAACTTGAAAATAAAGCGTTTCTGTGTAATGCGAATACACCTTGTCACACAACTGATTCTTCTTCTAATTATTCTTATACTTCGGATAATATAATGTCCCTAGATTAAATTACAACAATGTGTACTTTGTAGACAGCGGTTCTATTTTAACATATGTCACTTTTCAGCATTGCATATCAATGAATATTTTCACACGAATATAAAACGCATCCTTATTTCCGAAAGGAAAACTTCTAAGAACGTGTATTTGCGTGTGTACACATATAATATCTTCGTGCTCGAATAAACTGAAAATCAATTCTAAAATGCATTATTATTCAGCAATGTTGCCGAAAGTTATTTTCTATGTGCCTTGGGGTATTCGCACGGGGCTTTGATTTGTGGCGGTCAGCCATATACATTCCCGTGGTATTGCGCTTTTTCATCCCTTCGGTTGAAATTCACAATTCTCGCCGAGCCTTTTCGCCTTCAGCTCTCCTCGCCCTTCGCCTTTCCTTTCAATCGCGTATTTCTGTATTCAGCCAATGTATCACACCTCCCATCCTCCAAAACCCCTCTCGACGGCCTCTCCGTCTTGCTTTTTTCATATTCCTTTATCGGATATTCGTTTCTCCGCCTCCCGCTCCCCGCCGTCTCTCTCCCTCTGCCTCCTCCCATCTCCCTATCTCCTTATCTCACTCCGTTTCCCCCTGCCTCTTTCATGGTCGCCCTACTTACTGCTGCTACTGACTGCGTCTTTTATACTCACGCGGTTCTATCGCCATCTGCTCCGCCCTCCTCCTCGATCTGCCTATTTGCCTATTCCCATACTTTTTTCCTCTGCGTCTTATTTATCTCCTCTTTAACTCTTTCAAAATCTCTCTCCGACTTCTCCAACGTGCCTCTATCTATATTTCCTTCCTTCGTACTCTATCCAAAATCCTCTACGGCCATTTTTTATTTTGTTCCTTTTCCTTTTTTTGTCCTTTTATTTTTTTCTAAGTCCCAGCTATTTTATTACTAAAATATTTTTAGAGTGATTATAGCTGATGTTACGACGTTTTCTAGTAGTATGCACTACCGGAAAAAGAACGCGTGGATTAACTTTTTTCCCCGTGAATATATTATTTGGCTGCAACGGAAGTACTATAATATTTTAGGTGATTACTATTTATATTTGTCGATTATTTGGCATTTCACTTCCACGAATTTTTACTTTTTGTTTCTAATTCCTCTGCATCTTTTTTATTTGACCACAACTTTTCACTTTTACCGTAAACCTAGAGTGAATGATGAGCCTCTATCATTTGAATAATTTAAGAATTTTTGAATAAATTTTCTACTTTTGCTAACGAAAGAACTAATTATAAAATACTGGTTACAATCGAAAAAAAGGTTTTAAGGCACTTATTCCATGTTGCAGTACCTTTCAATTTGCCCTTTTACTTTGCCTAATATAAAATTATTTGAATACTTTATGCATCACAATGTATTGAAATTTATGTTATAACTCAGTGTAGGTGAGTAACCTGTAAAAGTAAGAAAGCCACAAAGTAGACAAAAACCTTAACTAAGTATAAAGCTGCACGAATAATAATCTAATAAGTAATGCATATCCGTTGTCTATATGCACTCTTCTTTACGTCGTATCTCACAATATAATCATATTTCCTCCCGCATTCCCTTTTTTACCCTTTATCCTTTGTGTTTTCTAAACTCTCCCATTCTTTCTCTTTGTTTCCTCAGTGCCACATCTCAATATATCTTCCTCAACTTAAATATACCCCTCGATGACCCTTCAATTATATCCAGAACCAGCGATTTCCCTTGCCAAAAAGCCCCTCATCCCTCTCCCGCCCATCATCACTCTCCCACTCCTCTCTCTCCCCCTCCTCTGTCTCTCCCCCTCCTCTGTCTCTCCCCCTTCTCTCGCTCTCCCCCTCCTCTCTCTCCCCTCATCTCCCTCCCTCCTCTCTCTCTCTCCCCCCTCCTCTCTATCCCTCCTATCTCTCTCTCCATTCTCTCCCTCCTTTCTCTCTCCCTCCCTTCCCTCTTCTCCCTCCCTTCCTTCCCTCTTCTCCTTCCCTTCCTCTTCTCCTTCCCTCCCTCTTCTCCTTCCCTCCCTCTTCTCTCTCCCTCCTCTCTCTCTCCCCCTTCTCTCTCTCTCCCCCTCCTCTCTCTCTCCCCCTCCTCTCTCTCTCTCCCCCTCCTCTCTCTCTCTCCCCCTCCTCTCTCCCCTCAACTCCCTCCCCTCAACTCCCTCCCCTCAACTCCCTCCCCTCAACTCCCTCCCCTCAACTCCCTCCCCTCAACTCCCTCCCCTCTCTCTCCCCCCTCTTATCTCCCCCCTCTTCTCCCCCCCCTCTTCTCTCTCCCCCCTCCTCTCTATCCCTCCTTTCTCTCTCCCTCCCTTCCCTCTTCTCCATCCCTTCCCTCTTCTCCCTCCCTTCCCTCTTCTCCCTCCCTTCCTTCCCTCTTCTCCTTCCCTCCCTCTTCTCCTTCCCTCTTCTCTCCCCCTCCTTCCCTCTTCTCTCCCCCTCCTTCCCTCTTCTCTCCCCCTCCTTCCCTCTTCTCTCCCCCTCCTCTCTCTCTCTCTCTCCCCCTCTTCTCTCTCTCCCCCTCCTCTCTCTCCCCTCATCTCCCTCCCCTCTCTCTTCCCCCTCTTATCTCCCCCTCTTCTCTCCCCCCTCTTCTCTCCCCCCTCTTCTCTCTCCCCCCTCCTCTCTATCCCTCCTATCTCTCTCTCTCTCTCTCTCTCCATTCTCTCCCTCCTTTCTCTCTCCCTCCCTTCCCTCTTCTCCCTCCCTTCCCTCTTCTCCCTCCGTTCCCTCTTCTCCCTCCCTTCCCTCTTCTCCCTCCCTTCCCTCTTCTCCCTCCCTTCCCTCTTCTCCCTCCCTTCCCTCTTCTCCTTCCCTCCCTCTTCTCCTTCCCTCCCTCTTCTCTCCCCCTCCTCTCTCTCTCTCTCCCCCTCCTCTCTCTCTCTCTCCCCCTCCTCTCTCTCCCCCTCCCATACTCACATAATTTGGTGTTGCTTCTCCTCTTAGCCACGCCGAACATTTAATCTCCCCTCCTCTTACCCGCGAAATCGCTTGCTTGCCTCCGAACGTAATGCGAAGACTCAAACCAATGCGGTTTCTCTTCCTGTGAAAGCGCGTTCCATATTCTCTCTTTCTCTCTTTCTTCACAGGGATAGTTTTGTTTTGCGTATTTGTGCCTCAGGGAGTGTTAGAGCTTATTTCGTTGGCAGTTTTAAGGCCTTCGTTTCTTTCCTTGTTGTAGGTTTACTGTTTCTGATTGCTGGACATCTGTGTATGTTATGCGTAATGCTATCACGATTTTTAGATTCTTTAGATTATTTTCATTCCGGATTCTCTTTCGCATTGTAGTATGGATATTTGAATCAGTGGTGCTTTTCGTAAAATATGCTTCATATGCAAAACCCTAGAGAATTATTGAAGCATCTGTTTCAAAATAGCTACAAAAATGAAACTACAAAGCTCATTTGACTCGCAAATGAGGCTACAATGTGGATTGCCATAGCAGTGGAAATTACTAATTGTTAAAAATGCGAAAAACTGCTGTTTTTAGGCGTTCTTCATCAGCAGAGTGGTAGTATTAGAACGCTTTACGGGCGAGTCTCGTCCGCCTGTCTGTTGTGACTTCCATCTTCTGAAACGCTTGTCGGATTTTAATCAATTTAAGTATGAGTGATCCTTAAAGAAGTTAAACACCGAATTAAGATTTCGAACTGCATCCGTCAATTAGACTTCCATTTTATATAAAATTTGAGAAAATCCCAAGCATAACGTCACGTATTTGGTTTACATCGAACCCCAAGATTAACAACTACAATGAAAAGTCCATATTCCCCCCCCCCCCCTGCTTATATGATCTGCAAGGTAAATATTTAAAGATTTATTCGGATAGAGGGCATCATTCGCTACAAAAACGTTTTGCAAGACTAGCAATTGGAGAAAATCCCTACCATAACATCCCATATTTTGTTTACATCGGTCGATACGACGATTCTATCAGCAAACTAGAATTAAAAAACAGGTTTTTCTCTCACAAGCTCTTATGTGATCTGCAAGTTATCGATTAAAACATTTATGCTGATAGAGGACAACATTTATCATAAAAAGGTCCGCGAGAGCACAAATTACGAATCATCCTTTCGAAAATAAAAATTCGAGAACCGCCCAATCTTTCGATATCGTTTTGTACGTGAATCCCATAAAAACGCCTTTGAAATCTTTGTGCATTCCATTTATAGATTATAATTTTCTTTCTTGTTATGTTTCTAAACCAATTTTTGGGATAATTCTTAACGGATTCGAATTCAATTTAAAGAATAATTAATTTCATGATATTCTCCGTACATATGTGTTATGTACCGAGTTCGTATATCAAATGCTACCTAAATGCATATTAAAAGTATCCCACAAACTTTCCAAAGATATTCAAATAAAGAAGAAAGGTTCCTGGAATCGAACATGGGATTTTTTTCTGAGATTTACAATTTTTATTGGTCATTAACCACGATTCATGTACAAAATTTCGGCAATTAATTCCAAACAGAAGTGCTAAAGAACTTGACGGTCGGACTTACGGTAATTAAATTATCTGTTAAACGGTGTACAGCCCAAGTCTCGATTATATAATTTCTTGAAATTAGTTGAGCTCTTTGATTTATATTATTAATTACATATTAAGTGCTCATTATCAGATGTTTTAGAAAACTTCCTTTACTGGTGAACTAAGCTTTGTATGTCTTAAGTGTATAGCAGAAATCGGCATTGGTACTGTAACTTTGAGGCTAGTTGTTTAAAATAAATATGGTTTTTACACATACACAATAAGTCCTTGAGCTATGTAATCAGTTATAATTACATAAAACTTTTGTACTTTTTTAAATTTTAATACCAAATATCTCTCCAAGTATAAGTTACAACTGTTAATTAAACATTTAATTGTAATATTACAGAGAATTTTTGAGATTTCTAAATCATAACAACAATAAACGTTCTTCTTTAGTTTCAATTTATTATTTCAAAACGTTATCTCCGTGTAGCTACGCATATGATCGTTATATAACTGCGGAAATATCATCGCATAATAGCAATAAAGGTCGAAATCCAATTTATTTTAGCACTGCTACGATGGTGAGGAGCGGGACTCCATTTATTAAGGCGTCAAGTTGAGCGCAATGACCATTGATAAAGGAATCAAATGGGCTTCTCTCGCCAGAGTTTTATATTGGTTTCGCTGAACAATTTTTGGGCTTATATCTTCTGCTCTAAAGCCACAATTGCCTTCGAGTTAAGTCCATATAATTCCTTTTCGGGTTTTCTTATCATATATCCATTAACTTTAGTTAAATACCTTCCTTGGTGAACTGGAAGTTCATGAAAATTAATTTGTTGAGTAATACAGATGAAATTCGTTTTTTCCCTTTCTCTTCGTTCACTAATGCGCACTTATATTTTTGGTACTCAAGTCATCAACGTGCTCTGGGTGAAAAAGTGCGTTAAGATTAATTCAATTTAAATGAAACTTTAAAAAGTTTTTCTCACGCTTATATAATCTTCCTGCGAGATTTGGAAAACGAAATGGCAATTAAGAATAATTTAAAAAATTTAAATCAATTTTTTATTCGCTGTCCCTGTAATATTCGACCGTTAATCCTAACAAAGAATTAGGTCCTCTAAAATGATTTTTAATATTTATACCAATCAATAAAATCCCTTACATTCCAAAATTGAGTCCAGTTTCGTACTAATCCGAGCGTTATAATTTAATGCTGTTAACGTTAAACGTATACTTTCCGAAAGCTTCCTTTGAAACACTGTTCTTCTGGACACTTTGTTGTAAATTTTATTTTGTTTCATATTTGCAGTTTCTCACCACAGAAACCTCCGTTTTCTTTTGCAGCGCCTTGTTTGAATTTTTATGAATATGTTCCATCCTTACCATAATCTTTCCCGACTTCAACGATTCCGCCAATAGCTAACAAAATATGCCAAATCTTCTTATCGAATCCCAGGTTTCCACCGGAGAGAACTTCTAAAACTTCATTATGCCGATCCCTTAAAACGTCTCTCTGCTTTTTTAAGCATACGAGGACCACATACGCATTCTTCTCTCTAGAATAATATTCAACATTTACGAATTTCATCCTTTCCACGATGTACTCCTGACTTAATCTCCTTACTCCGGTTATTCCCAATTATTTCCTCCAAAATGTCCTCCTACTCGCCCTTCTCTTAAATAAAATCCCTCAACCTATTTGATCGCGTCCAGCCCCTTCGCTCTTTTCCTGGCCGCCCTTCTTTATTACCTTAGACCGCCCCTCCACTCACCCCCCCCACTCACCCCCCCACCCCCCCCACTCACCCCCCCCACTCACCCCCCCCCCCCACTCACCCCCCACTCACCCCCCCCCACTCACCCCCCCCACTCACCCCCCAACTCACCCCCCCTCCCACTCCCCCCCCCCCCACACCCCCCCACTCACCCCCCCCCACTCACCCCTCCCCCCCACTCACCCCTCCCCCCCACTCACCCCTCCCCCCCACTCACCTCCCTCCCAGTCACCTCCCTCCCAGTCACCTCCCTCCCCACTCACCCCTTCCCCACTCACCCCTTCCCCACTCACCCCCTCCCAACTCATCCCCTCCCAACTCATCCCCTCCCCACTCACCCCCTCTCTGCCCTGTCCATTCTCTTCCCTCCCTTCACCCTTAATACCAATTTCCTTATTCCTCTTCCTGTCCCTTCCACACAGTCTTTCCCAGCATTACTAGTCCGCAATCCCTGAGCAATCTGCCGCAGCTGACCTGCCCGGGTTAATTCCTGCCCCCCTGAAAATGAATAGGCTCTGGATTAGGCGTGATTGTTGAGTCTGGGTTTGGGGAAAAAGGGGCGGAGGGATCTCAGGGAGAAGGGGTTGCTGGGGAGGGGGATGGGACGAGGAGAATAAGGACGGTGAGTGGAGGAGAGGGCTGCGGGAAGGGGAATTGGCGGCGGGTCTGGGTTGAGAAAAGGTTTCTCCTCTCCCGGGGCAGAGAGAGAGGAGGAAAGATAGGAAAATATGGAAGGGAGATGTTATAGAGGGAGGAAGAGCGAAGTCGGATGTAATTGTGGCCAAAGTTGTGGTAGTGGCGATAAGCACCCCTTCTGTCCAGCCGCACTGTTCTCTCTTGTGTGTGTGTCCCTCGCGCTGTACCCACGGTCTGCGAAACGAGATGCAAAAATCTCTTAATGTCGGCAAATGAAAATTTTAGTACTCGCAGACTACGGCGCCGGGAGCGTTTGGGGAGAATCGTTCCAGATTTATGTCGCGGCGTGATTTATATTTATCTGCTCCGGCAATTCCGAAGCGTAGAGATGAATTAAGTTGGATGAATGAGGCACATATATCTACGGGTGTCCGCCAGTACTACTGCGTGGCGTTCTAATAATCTCGGACGTCATTATAGTTTTTTGAAGGAAACAGAGAAAAAGTACTGAACTTTGGTTTTAGAGATTACAAAAAAACACGCACCTACTCATCCATATACATTATACGCTGAGAAAATCGCGCTGCTTGGAATGTCGCATTTGCCTTTTTTTCTCAAGTACAGAGTAAAATCTTATGGTTAATTATTCAGAGAGCAATAACGTTAATTACAATAATATCTCAGGGCATATTCGTTTAATTTATAACTATTTATCTACCAAATTTACACGAAAATATACTCTTTCTCAAACATATAGGTTTTGTTTGATATCCTTATAAAGGCACTTTTCACCTAACGACATTCGGCAATTCATTAAAATTACGACACCTAGTAGTAATCTGATTCCAATATTTTATTCCTTTCATTTCTTCATATTTTTTCGCGTTAATTCAATAATTATAATGATTTTCGTTTAATGTATAACGAATATGATACGATTTTGTGTTTACTAGTACTGTCATATGCCAACTATTTAACGCGATTCTGGCCAGAAATGAGGCACAAATTCATACGGTGCCTCCTCGTTGCGTATAGATTGTCTGCCGCGATTCAAATCCTCAACAGCTTCCCAGAGTGAAAGCGATTTGATTTTTTCCGGGAGAAAAACTAATACGCCTTTTGGCGAATTTCAAAGAACGCCGGAAACTTTTCGCCTAACCTTTTTGAAGTATCAACGAAATGGAATTCTTGATTAGTTTTTGCCCGCGTGACGCAAAGCGAACTGAAATTTTCTCACTATCCACTAAGCGTCTTCTCTCTCTTTCTCTCTCTCTCTCTCTCTTTTTCTCTCTCTTTCTCTCTCTCTCTCTCTCTTTCTCTCTCTCTCTCTCTCTCTCTCACTGTTTCGATGAATTTTTCAAATCGCTCCCGTACAAAAGAGTTCTCTTGCGTTTAGGTATCAGCCTCCAGTCTGAACCCTTTCAAGGAAAGGATGCGGGCCAAGTCTCAAATTTTCTCTCCCACTCTCTCTCTCTCTCTCTACATCTTCCTCCTATTCTCCCTTCCTCTTCGCGTTCCCCAAATTAATTCCGCAAGGTTGTGCTTCTCCTTAATCCCAATTAGACAAGAGAGTAAGAAGGTTGTTTTGTGCGATGCGCTGTGCTGGAGGGATTAGAGCCTTCTTCCCCTCCCCCTGACTCACACTTCCCTGTTAAAGGACGCCGCTACCGGAAGAGACCCAATGAGGATTGCGTCTAATCCGAAAGTGCTGGACGGTGGCCAGTCTGGTAAGGAGAGACAGGGACGGCACTGGGAGAGGATCGACCTCCTGTTCTCCACATGCGTGGCTTAAGTGGAACTTGAGTGCGAGAGGTAGCCAAGTATAGAGCAGAAAAGTAATTTTTTTCTAACAAGGGGAGGACCCGTACGTGGGGTCACGGATTTTGCTGAAACTTGGTAGGTGCGTAGCGCTAGACGCCAGGATCACAACCAACCCCCTTTTTGGGCGTATATGATCAGTAGTTTTTATGCAAATTGCGTTTAAATTTCGCAATTTTGACAGGCGCCTGATAAAGTTACTTACGACGGCTTGGATCTTCATCGTAAGCCGTAGCCTAGCGCTAGCGAGCTGGGCTAGCAATTCTAAGGTTTGGAGTTCGCTATAATTTTCAGTCACTTTTTTTCCTCGCTTATTTTATTATTCCTGTTTTCCTTTTTCGCGGTTAAGTTTTACTAAGTATCCACAATCACTGTTTAATTTTTTTCATCACTACATTTTCGTTCTCGGAATTTTTCACATATTTTCTTGTTCACCGCACGACAGACATGCTAGAATTTACTGTCAGATCAGATCTTCTTTCATTGATCTCTGTATACGTTTTAACTAATACTTATATTCATAGTACATGGTAAAAAATCCATAAAATATTTTTGCGAACACTGTAATCGATGCTATTAAAGATCCATAATTGGTGAAAAAATATCAGCCATAGAATCATTGCCAATCTTTTAAGAATATGAATTCCAAATACCAATTATTTTTCGAAATTCTACGGCATTAACCACTTCCGAATCTTCCATCTTTATGTTTTCGAAAGAATTGAAAGAACTATTCATCGCGAGTAAATATTTAGCGGGGAATCAAAACGAAAAAGTAACATCGATACACTTGAAACAGATTAATTAAATTACTGCGAATCTTTCTTTAAGTAATTTCCCGTTGAATTTTCATTTAAAACGTTGCAAACGTCACTATAAGAGTGAGCGTAATTATAGAAGCGATATTTTCAGTGAGTTTAATAATGTTCTCGTACATTTTGCGAAAAGCCGAGAAGCCGGAATGTGAGCAAGAGAATTTTTTTAAGTTCGAAAGGGCTTCGCACGGCTCTCTCCCTTCGTGAGTAAAATTAAAGAAGCTTAGTTAGCTAATTTGACTGTTATTAATTAAAACAATAAACATCATTATTATATTTCACGAACAAATCCTATTGTGGTGACTCGGATTTATTAATCTAAATTGACATTGCAATTTTCTACGCAAACCGCGGTTAATTTAGGTACCCATTTTCATTTTTCAAAAGCGGTAGACTTCAAATTTTATTTTATGAAACTTTTCAGAAATTTGAAATAAATATTTAGTGCCGCATTAAGCTGAGGCCTCCATGCAAATTGTATTTGATTTGATTGATTTGTATTTTGTCTAAAAAATACAGTGCCGGACAAAATACACGAAATAATATACCTGTATGTTATTTTTCAACATATAACAGATTTTTCAAAAAGTGACTAGTTTTCTTATCCCCCCTTATAATTAAAACCTATGTTGGTTGGTTGGTTGGTCCATGTCACGCTATTATAACGCTAATAACTCGATAACGTATGCAGATATAAACTTGAAATTTGGCAGAGATATTCTGCACTAAAATTAAAATGATGTGACGAAGAAAAATTTACGAAAAAGATCCCGAGTTCGACTCCAGACGATAATTTGCATTCCCCATAAGATAACACGTAAAAGTCGACTTTTTGACGTGCAGGCTTTTCTTCTTTTTGAGATTAAAATTAGAAAGAACTAACCTACAATTTAAAAATCTAAACTATTTTAAATAAAGAAATGTATAGTTTCTTATTCTGTTCATGTTTTCCTGCCTACAGTTCGAAGTTACTCATGTTAAACGTTTAATTCACATATTTTGGGGATATCTTGCCATTTTATCGGGATGTTACCTTGCCTACCAATTGCATTGTTAAACCTCGGAATCCTATTGTTATCTCAACTCTTATAAGTTTAAGCGCGTATTGAAGTCTTTTAATACGAGGAGAGAAAGATGGAAGGAGAGGGAAATGATATTCTGCAAACAACATTCGTTGCGTTATTTACGAGAAGGAATACCACAAGAGCTGAAATATTATTCAAAAAGATAAAAATAGTAGTAATGTGCTAAATTCAATATTAATGAAATAGAAATGGTATGAAAATCTGAGGAACGTGCTGGACGTTTTAATAAACAAACTGAGCGTGTAAAAAATGTATAGAGTGAGGGATTGCACGATAGGTTACGGAAGTTAGGTAGGTTGGAGGACTTGAGGACCGTTTGGGAAATTTAAAAGAATCACAAAAATAATAATAAAAGGCTAATTTTTCAGTCAGTTGGTCTGAGAGTAAAGTTATTAAAACGCAAATAACTCAATCAAGGATGTAGATAGAAAATTGAATTTTGGCAGAAATTTGTATGAATTAATTAGAATTAGTTTACTTAGGGTTGACATGGTAATTTAAGAAATAACTGTTCGTTTGTGCCGTTATTTTGAGGGGGGAGGGATATATTGCACTTCCTTTTAATAAAACTAATAAATTTTGATTTAATGAAACATTTTATGGGGACAAAATTAAAAAGTATATAATTCACATTATAGTATGTTCCAGAGAGTTGAATTATATTCTTGGTCTCATATTAATGCTTAATAAATGCACCATTTTAGTGCTTTAATACGGATCAGGCTTTTATGCAATGGTATAACATATATACTGAATCTATTAAGTAGTTAGATGGTGGAAGGAAAAGGGAATGGAAATGACCAGAAATTGAGAAAAAGGAAGAAGACGTAGAGTTAGCATATAATTAAAAGGAGCTTCAGCACAAAATAACAATAACAAATTATAATTCATTATAAAACATTTTATACGGCCGAATCATGCGCCATTTCCAAATGGTGAGATTTCATAAAACTAAATATTACGTAATTTTTAATGGATTTCTTTGAATGATAATGCAGAAAATATTTTTAATAGGATTGAAAAAATAACATTCTATGACTATTATTAAAATTTCTTTAAATAAAGCCAATTTTATGAAAAAATTTCAAAACTACTATAGTTAAAAGAAAACTGCGATCTTAAAATATAGTTAAAACTTATTGCAGTTCATGTAAGTATTTATTTCATAGTAAGTTACTAAACATGTTTTCTTTGATGGAAAATTCACTTCATTAACATTTTATCCTGTTTTTAGGCGTAAGGGTAAAACAATTCAATTATTAAGTTAAATTCTATACGTTTGAAATAATTTGTAATTTGCTAAAATATTTCAAGTTAATTTCTGTAGATTCTTGATACATTATATCTTATTATTTGAGTTTTACTCTTATTTTCAACAAATATTTGGACAAGAATTTTTTCTCATTGATAATAATTTTTAAACACTATAACAAAGATAACTTTCAAAAACACTGGTTTGATTGTGCATGAAAGCTAAACCAGATCATAACAAATTTTACTGATTTCTCATAACGAAATCAAATATCTTTGGAATAATTTTATGATGATTTGATACGAGAGAGAGAGGAGAGAGGAAGAATGAAAGGAGAGAGAGAGAGTGAGAGACAAAATTTAATTTTCCATAAATTAAAAATAGTTTTGGGAATATAAGAATTCTATAGCGTAATGTATTTCTCTGTCATAAAATTTCTATTAGCCCAAAACTATATTTAAACTCGGGAACACTCAATTTTGTAAGTTTTATATCCATACATCCTTTTTAGTGCTTTTTTATTTAATACTGAATTCACGCATGCCTGCCATATTTGACAGGCAATCACTCTAGTTTCTATTAATAAAATCCTTACCCTATGCCTAACGCTGACGTCATTAATGGCAATTTTTAACGCGTTTTAACAAACTTCCCGATTAGGTGGAAGGTTGAAATTTCGCAGGAATGTTTAGTTCAGATATAAAAATTAAATAGCGAAATAAAAATACGAAAAAAGACCCAGGTTCGGCACCAAAGAGTCGATTTTTATTTCCCGTAAGAAAACACGTAAAAAGTTACTTTTTAAAGTGCAGGATTTTATTCTTTTGGAAACTAAAATTAGAAATAATTGACGTACCATCTTCAAATTTAAACCAATGTTTAGGAAAATTAATGAAGTTTCTTATTCTTTTCATTTTTTTTGGCCTAACGTTCGAGATCCCTCATATTAAACATTTAAATCACATATTTTTGGATAATATCGGCTTTTAAAAGGGATTTTGCCTCGCCGACCACGTCATTGTTTTCATTTCGAGAATCAATTGTTGTCTCAACCCGCATACACGTAACATATACGAGTGCATAGATTTTCAAAATTATCGTAGGATTTTTTGCGAAATTACGTAATCCTAATGGAGCTGGGATTAAGTTTGGATTCTTTTGCTTATACGACTATAGATAGATGTAGAGTAAAAGAGAGGGGGATATGAGGAGGGAATTTGAAAGGAAGGGATATAGAATGGAAGATACATAGAGAGTAAGGGAGGTATAGAATTAGAATAGGACGGGAGGAAAGAGATTAAGGAGACAGAGAAAAAGAGGGAGAGCTATCGATTGGAACAGGAGGCAGTGAGAGAGAGGAGAGGTGAGACAAAAGAGAGGCAGAGAGAGAGAGGGGGGGAAGGAAAGAGAGAGACAGAGGGAAGGAAGGATTGTGCAATGGTATTAGATTAATAATTAAAAAATTACATGAAGATTTGTTGAGCGCTGTGATTGTAACAGGCACAAATAAAGGAGATCGCGTATTTTTGCCAAGGATCGATTTGGCACCAAGTGACACACAACTTCCGTTTATTATCAAAAGATGACAGTTTCCCGTTATTCAAACATTTGTGATAACAGTAAACAAATCACAAAGACAGACTTTTGATTATGTGGGGGATTGATTTAAATGAACCTTTTTTTGCGCATGGGCAGCTCTACGTAGCTCTTCATCATCATAGGTAGTCTGTCCGTAGACAGGTCCGTGATTATTCTTGGTTAAACCTGGTTCTCCATATACTCCTATTTTCCGCTGTCCTCTTCATATCTTGATAACTCTCTTTCCCTTTCAAATCGTCTATCAGCTGAAACCTTTTCCTACCTCTTTCCCTTTTCCCATCTAGTTTTCCTTCTAACACGTCTTTAATCATACTCTCTCTCTCCTCAGGTAATGTCCAACCCCGTTAGCCTTCCTCTTTCTGATAGTCTGTATAATCATTCGCTTCTCTCCTATTCTTCGTAGCACTTCATCGTTTTTCATCCTATCTGTCCATTTTATCTTCAACATTCTCCTCCAAGTCCACATTTCAAAGCTTTCCAAGTATTTTATGTCATTTTTCCTTGGCGTCCATGTTTCTGCCCCGTACAATGCTATACTCCATACATAGCATATTATCAACTTCTTGCGGATATCTTCCCTTATATTCCCTGTAAGTAGGTGTTCTTTCTCCTGAAAGCCGCATTTACTTTTCCTATTGTAGTCCTGATCTCATCCGTACATTTTGCTTCTATCGTTATGATGTTTCCAAGGTATTGATAGTCTGAAACTTGTTCTAAAGGCTTTCCCCCAATACTTATGTTCAGATTCTCTTCTTTACCCGTTATTCGAATGACCTTGGATTTTTCTGTATTTATTTCCATACCGTATTTTCTACCTGTTATCACTAGTCTATTTATCATTTTCTGGAGCTCCTCTTCCTTTCTTGCTATAAGTACTTGATCATCCGCATATTTTACTGATCTTATAATTCTTCCTCCAATTTTTAAATCTCCTGTGCCTTCTAACGCTTCTTGCATTACACTTTCTTCATATATAGGGTCAGCGATAGGTAGCAGCTCTGTATTACTCCTCTACCGATATTTACTCCACAGGTGTCCGCATTCTCCAACCTGACCTTTACAACTTGATTCACATATAGATTCCTGATCAGTCTCCTGTCTTTCCAGTCTACATCTATATCCTATAATATCTTCATCAACTTTACCCAATTTACTCTATCAAAGGCCTTCTGCCAGTCTACGAAACTTGCGCAGATATCTTGACTGTATTCTATTGCCCTTTCTGATATGATTCTAACTATTCCTATAGCATCTCTAGTTCCTCGTCCTTTTCTGAAACCTAATTGATCTTCTCCTAGTATTTCTTCTGCCTTTTTCTCCAGCCTTTTATTAAGAATCCTCGTGATGATCTTCGATGTGTGAGACAGAAGGCTTATTGTTCTGTAATCTTTACACTGCTTTGCCTTTGGCTTCTTTAGAGGTATCATTGTTACTTCTAGGAAATCCCGCGGCCACTCTCCCGTGTCGTAAATCTTATTAATTAATTTCGTGATCGCTTTTAGTCCTTCTGATCCTATGACTTTAAGTATCTCAGCCGGTATTCCATCGCTGTCCGTGGCTTTCCCCTTCGTTAGTTCCACTATCGCTTTTTCTACTTCGCTCTCCATAATACTTGGTCCTAAGTTGTCTTCTTCAATGTTTTCCTCATTTTCCAGTTCTATTTTTGCCGCTCCTGCCTGTTTGCTGTATAATTCCTTAATGTATTCTTCCCATACCTGTGATATATCCTTTGTTTCTGAGACTATCTTCGTACCCGTATTCATAATTCCTTTACCACGAATTCCATTAAAACTTCTTATCTTCTAATTCCAGTGCCCTAGCGTGCATCATATCGTACCCGCCTAACTTTGTTCTATTTCATCACATTTTTATTTTATCCAATTTTCTCTAGCTTTATCTGTTACCCTTCTCAACTCATTGTTTATACGCCTATAGTTGGCTCTACCTTCTTCAGTGTTAACGTTTTTCCATTTTCGTCTCTCTTTTATTTTCTCCAGCGTAGCTCTTACCCGTCAAAAATATAAACAATATAAAAGTTTACATACATGAGACTGCAACTCAGGAAAATCTTTGTAATAATTTAAATTATTTCACAATAAATCTTGTTTTTAGTGAAATTTTTTGCAATTAATAAACTAATTTTGTGATTATCCATAATAATGAGTTACAATTTATTAAGATGTATGGTTTCAGTAGGATTACCAGTCTTACGATGGTGTTTTTCAACCATATATTAACTGACACCCGTCATTTGACGGGCAATACACAGGTATATAATAACCGTGGTATGGAAATGTTTTTATCACGTATAAAATATTTGTGTTGTTAGTCATGAAATAACTTAAATTAATATATGTTATTAAATATTTGCATATGTTTATAATAAAAATATGTTATGATATATGATGCCTTTTTGTATTGTAAGAAATATTAGATGTCGGTTCACTATATACATTTCTTTCTAAATTTTATGTAGTTGCACCATTTATACTAAACAGCTAAGTATTAAGTGAATTATCATAGTATTTTACCACTACCAAAACGAACGAAAACACATACCCAATTTGACCAGGATGGAGCGCTTTAGTTGGAGGCCAATTTGAAAATATATGCCGCCGTTCATAGGATCGCGGGATGAGAAAAATTTCACCTCATTTGGAATCACCACCAAAGTCAGTCAAGCAACATTCTCTATCCGGCGACCCACGATTGAAGTGATATGCCTTCTCCCTGTCTCCAGTTGATAGGAGAGGAGTAAATCTCGGTGGATCTATAGAACCAAGGGTGGAGGCAGTCGATCCCTTGAGTTAGAGCTCAACTCCCTCTCTTTACCCTTTGGCCCGTTAAACTCTTCGGGTCCTCCTCATCTCAAGGGCCTTGCTATCCGGTTCGTTGAGCAACATTCACTACACTTGCCCTTAACTGGGCAGTAGTTTAGGAGATCACACTTACCTCTACGTCAGTACCCTGTAATAATTCGAATTTGAGTTTTTAATTTATAATGGAGATGCAGTCGAAACGTCATTGCTCCCAAATTAAATTCCTCGAAAGACACCTAAGCTAATTACAAACTAATGATAGGTTTAATCTCAATGTTATTGGAATCGTGTCAATGTAACATACAAAATACATTGCGGAGAACAGTCGATGACAAAATAGTAATAATTGTCAGCACCTTATAGTTTCCCATTACAAAACTCTCCAAAATCAGTAAATATATTGCTCAAATAATTTGTCCGTAGTTACAAACATTACACAAAGAGAAAATACAGATTTTTTGCGAATGTGGACTGTATACATCATCATCATCTTCCGCTGGTATTTAACGTTATTTTTTAATTTGGCTAAGCCACGGCACATTCGAACATTGCAGTTTCCGTTACAAACTACATATCTCTGCTTCGTACAGCGTAATACTCGGGAAAAATCTCGTCTAAATTCATTTAGCCAAACAGTTAAAACTTGGTCTCCAAGATAGCGTCCGCAGTACGAGAGAGCATGTAGCAACCAGAGCGAAAGGACAAGAGTGGAGGAGAGAGTGGGAAGGGGCGGGAGGGGGAGGTCGTATGAGGAGTAAGGGGGAGGAGAGATGAGAGGAATGGGGAGAGGAATGGGAGAGCGTAACAGCTAGGGAGTGGGACGGATCTAGAGGGAGAAGGATGACGGGAGGTCATTCCAGGGACGCCTTCGTTAAGCACCCTTTGCGGAGTGTTCGGTTGGGATTGCGTTTTTGTTTTGTGTCTCGTGAACAGAATAATCCCAGCGATGGGATAGGAATTGGGTCGGGATGGAGTGAGAGGAGAGGGGAAGGATAGTACTGGGAGGGAGGTGAAGAGAGAGGGAAGATGGGAGGAGGGAGGTAAAGAATGGTGGGAAGGCTGGAGTGGCGGAAAAGTGCTCGTGAATTCGGCCGCAGCTGTATTGTCCGGTCGAGTTGCTCTCCATATCGGAGAGAAAAAGTCACAGCTGCGTAAACTGAAGTACGTGGGAAGTCGTTCATACGGCGAAATGACTAATCAGATGATTAGTTGAGCATTAGATGAGTCACGCTTTTTCTGTAAGCTTACTAATGTAAGAAGGAATGAGATTGTTTCGAACACTTGCATAATATTAATTTTCGTCATCAGTATTCGAAATTATTCAAGAAATATCTTTGAAAACGTTTTAAGTTTTTTAAACTTAAAATCGTGTATATAACGATAGTGGATTTTAAAAATGCCCTCTACATTAACTTAGCACCCGGCTTACTTGTAAACATTTTTACAGTGAAATAATTTAAATGCGTATGATTTAATTTTCGACGTCATAATTTAATTTTTAAATTTTCATATATTACTTAATTCTTGACGTGCAAAGGCAGACTGACTATTTTAAAACTAAGGTAGCATGAGGTCATTCGAGTCAAAACTGAAGAAAGTTTTACATAAATATAATTTTTCCTAAATGTACGGGAATGGGAAGTAAAAAAATTAACGAACTTTGTAATAAAAAAGAATGATTTAGAGATTGATTTCGATTAAAATCTCTTTTTAGAGAGAACAAGGATTTTCTATTTTTTTATTTATTTTTCAACGATAAGTCGATAAAAATTCCATTTTATTGGTATATGTCATGCCTTTCTTTGAATTGGTTTAATCACGTTTCAATTTATTGGAATAGTAAAAATCTAGCCAAATATGAAAGTTATTTACGGATTTCATGAGGCTTAACTTTAAATTATATAATGTAATGTTTGAGTTAAGTACTCTTCTCTATTATATCTAATGAAACTTCATAACATTTTAACGGACTATTATTTAAATAGACTCGGAATGGACTAAAATAATGTTTACGGGAGTTATAACGCCTGCGACATATGCAATTTAGTGTGAAATGCGGTATGCATAAGCAGGAAAAAATAAGGCGCTATCGTTAAACATACGGTACATACGGTAAACATACCGTAACATAACGGTACGATGTTGAAATCGCGTGTTTGCGAGACGTGCATTTCTCTACAAGCAGGGGTGCCCATAACGTCGATCGCATTGCCATTTTTTGTCGATCTCAAGCGAAGTAACAAATAATTCGTTCACAATCTAAAAATAAAAAAGTATACGAAATTTGTGATAAATATTTTTTTGAAATATATAAGTTAAAAATTAAAGCCTTCCATTGCAAAAAGTATAGCCTCCAGGGCCGGCTTGAGGCAAGTGCCAAACAAAAAAACGGGCCAAATGTGGCTTGACCGCAGTTATCTCTGTGTTTTTAGAGCAGGGCCACGCCGTCAAGGGATGCGCACCCAACCCCACAAATGATCAAACCGATGGAAGTTCAAAAAATGAATATTTTGTACAGACTACTATAGTAAGTCGTTGTTGTTTGTTTAAATAAAGTATTAAAAGTTCCTCTTGTTTATATCATTTCTTTTTTTAAATTTGTGGAAAAAAGATCTCTGATGGGCAACAGTAAAAAAGTAGATCTTGACTAGGTAACCATAAGAAAAGTAGATCTTAAACCCCAAAATAGTGGGAAACCCTGCTCTACAGTGAAAATTCTTCATGCTAAAAATTTTACTAGACACGTAAGAGTTAAAACAATATGAAAAGTATCCATGCTCTGCTACCGTTATATACTGTAAAACGGGATATTTTCTTGATTTGTTTTGATGAAAAAATTTTAAAATGGCTTATTTATACGTGAAAATATATTTAGTCTAAAGTTTTTTTGCATATCAGGCTTTATCTCTCAACACATCCCAGCGGGCATCCACCATCAACCACTCCATACTTGGATGTAATTTTTTAGCTAATGGATTCGTTTTAACACAGAAATGCTGCGTCTGAACCACTTAAATTTATGTGAAACCACATATAATTGAAATATCTTATGCTGATATATTTGTACAGAACATTCGATGGGGATTATTAACTCGTTACCCTGAAAACTCAAATACATTATAACGAGAAATCACGGTACAAGAACAATGTTACCTGTTCTAAAAGTGTACTTGTTCACCAAAACATCACTCAATATTTATCTAACAATCAAGATTAAATGTTATATTCATCCTACTTGAGCAAATTTTCTTTGACTTTACTGTATTTTTATCTCTTTATAATCCTCCATTATGACTCTGAGGAGCATAAGACGATTATCATTCCATCTGCCATTTCATCGAATCACTTAGCCTGATAGGCACTCCTTTAGCTGAAATTATTATAACAATGAAAATATATATAGCCAATTTTTAAAAACATTTTAGTCTAAGATTTAAAATCTGAATTTGAAATTTTAATTTATTCTTCACACTTTTAATGCTAATATTTAAACGGCATCATAACAACGTTTGAGTAATTTAAAAATTAATAGGTAATTCGAAGATTACCTGTATCTATTGCTAGTATATCTTTCCGTTACTCATTGATAAATTTAGTCCGAAGTTTTGAGAAAAGGATTTCTCTTTGACCTGTTTTGAAGTTATCATAAGAATGTTAAATGTATGCGTTTAGTGTAATCTGAGCCGAGGTCAAATAAAAGCTACGTTTTTGAACGAAATAAAATAATTACTGCATTTATAAACACACTGAACACATTTTGATAATATTTACATGGCTGCTCGTTAATATGCGTGGAGAAATTCGTCATTTGCTTGGAATGAATTAATCAACAATAACGGCGCTGGAAAATGTATATTTTTGGAGATAATTACAAATTTTGGTAAAGCAGCCACGTCAAATAATCCCCCATTAATTGCCTCGTAGCTTCTAACTTATGATAGAATATTTTGGCGTAACACGTGACTGCAGGAAATGGTTTTAATGACTACGATTGTTTGAGCTAATTGCTTATAACATAGTTTTAAGGGATGTCGCGATTCACCATTCCTTTCTCCTTCCCAGGAATTGGCAGCTCCCAGGCGGTTCAACGTTTTGAGCAGCAACCAGAATACACGGAAGTAAACCCCGGAGAAGATGCCAAGTTAGCATGCCGCGTATTCAACAAGCGAGGCCATTGTTCCTGGCAGAAGGACAACAAGGTGAGTTAATTGCTCCTATTTTCCTATAATATATAGCCGCGGAATAGCAAGAGGAACTTTCTTGGCTGGTGAAACCGCATGTGCGTGGGATTAAACGTGCGCTTCAAACGAATGATATTTCCGTCAATTTCGGGTGTATTTGTTCCAGGAATTTACGTTCGCCTTTCCCGCGTCTAAATCACTCTCCATTTTGATTTCATTTCCTCTTCATATCTTAGTTTCAATCGTCCCTCGTCTCTTCCTCCTTTCCTTAATAATTTCTCTCCGTTTTCCTTTCTGCTCGCGCTGCGAGATGTTCTTCCGTTGGCTGCTACCCTCATCACTAGAATGGAGTGCGATTTGCAGCCCAATTTCCACTTCCCCGTCAGCTTTTCCTATTTCCCCATAGGGATGACGAACCTCATCAGCTGTGAAATGTGAATAAATGGAACTCCTGAAGTGCTCAATTAGATAAGACGTTACGTGCCAAAGTGCCTGGAAAAACCTCTGGATATTGTCAGGATTTTAGTGAATAAATGTCGATACCTTCATAGTTATCAATTGCAAACTTCGTAGTAGTGTAACGCGGGTTTATAATTCTGCACTGTATTACACTGTGTGCGAGAAGTATATGCAGGTCATATGAAAATTTTCCGATGATTGATCGTGTTAAAACGAATCGCCAAAATGATTTAAATTATTTTTATGATTGCGATTAAACTACTTCAAAAATTTCGATGAAATTTGGTATTTGTAATGTATCACAGGTAAGATGAAAAAATGACACCCACTAGGGTCACATCACAAAATCAGAGCTCCCACTTCAGTGAAAACATGGAACCATTTTATATAACCCGAAAAAAAATCGTTTCTTTTCAGAAGTTATAGTATAACGCAGGGTAAACATCGCCGCCATTCAATGATTTTGAAAGAAAGGCTTTCGTTGAAAACCGAGATTAAAACTGTCTTTCATTCAGAGGCGAAAATGGGTGGCTTCGGTCACGTTTCTCAATCAGGGCTAAAAAGTAACCATAAATATTTTAAATATGTACTCCTAAATGATTTTATTAAAGATGTTTCTAGTAATCGTATTCTTCGAATATTATTAGGCAATAATTTCTGTTGTTTTTCTCTAAGAGTACTGCAGTTTTTCAATTGTTTATTTTAAAGAAAGGAAAACATGATTCATGTTACAAATGCAGCATGCGTGGTCCACAATAAAAAATTAACCAAAAGAAATAATATGATTAGACGTAACAAAGTACTTCATTTGTGAAATCGTTTAACCTACAAAACTTCAACAAATGAAAATTAATGAAAATAAATTAGAATATTAGAAAAAATATTCCTTTTTTATATAAAAAATAAAAAAAACACCATAAATGGTTTAATAAATTAAAAGTTCAAAAACTGAAGACAAATAATTATAACACTAAAAAGGCAAAAATAAACTTTTTATTCATTTAATCATTCATAAAACCTCTGAATCGAACTTGTGTCAGCGTGTCACAATATTTTGCGTTTAAACACTGTAATAAGAGATTGTCATATACTTTCTTCGAACATTTTAACATAAAAAAATGAATTAATTAATCAGATCAACGTGAAATTTTATATTTGACATTTTTGTTAAAGGAAAACATGCTAGTTAGTTTTTGGTAAAAATCGGTCAACCGGAAGTGTGTGTTTACTCTTGACACATCCGTTGTTTTTAAATATTTGCTTTAATATTTGATAAATGTAAAAATGTACTGGAATAAAGTTTTTAGAAAATTTAACTATCTACAACGTTTGTCTGAAACATTTTTCCATATAATGCATTGTTTTAGAGGTATCTTATATTTTTAGCTTCCACCACCACGCCACCTACCGACTATTGCTAACAATTGACTTTTAGTTACGTCTTAGTAACGCTCCTTTTTCTTTTCTTAATTATTGGAGCGTTGTGGCTATATCCAATATCAGAAAGCTATGGTTTGAGTTTATTTCTGTTCTTTGTAAATTCTAAAATTTTCTCGGTTTCTTAAAATATTTATTGTTATTTAACCTATTTGGATTTTTTATAAATATTACATATATGGAGAAAGTCATGTAGTGGCCACATCAGAATTTTTTTTATCTTGGAAACTATAAGTCGTAGGTATGAGTTTTTGAAAACGTGCTAGCAAATTATATTTAGAAAAAATGTAAATTTTGAAAAACTTCAACAATGCGACCGCTAAAAATTTGCAATTGTTTAAACAAAATTTCGAGGTTTATGTATTTCCGAATGTTCTACGGCACTGAAATTTTTTATATGGGTAGAATTTGTAAAAAACTGAAATTATGATCATAGAAATTTTGATATTTTAATTTGTTTAGCAGTTAAAAATTCAGCTCCCTAACTAGCACAGCATAGTGTGAATGAACGAATAAACATTTCAATATCCCTATGAAATTGTTAGCTAGTTAGAGAGCTGAAATTTTAAAGTTATTTAGAGCATAGTGTAAATGAACGAATAAACATTTCAATATCTCTATGAAATTGTTATTGCGGCCTTTAAGAATTTTTAAAATTTTAACATTTACATTTAAAGATAATGTACTAATGCTACACATTTCAGCCAAATTTTAAAGTTGTATATGTATATATGTTATATCCTCCTCTGTAAGAGTCGTCTATATATAATGATAGGAGGATAATAATGTTTAGGCACTTCCAGATGAGCTGGAGATTCGAAATTTTTTCATAGGTAGGATTTTGTGCAAAACCGACTAAAAAAACGAAAATCTTGAAAAAATGCAACAATGCGGCCGCTAAAAATTCGCAATTGTTTAAACAAATTTTCAGGGTTTGGGCATTTCCGAATGTGCTACGGAGCTGAAATTTTTTTTAAAAGTAGAATTCTTAAAAAAACGAAATAGGGATTATACAAATTTTGATATTTTATTTTGTTCGGCAGTTAAAAATTCTTAAAGTTTAAACAAATAGATAACTGTTTAGACATTACGGGATGAGCTAGGAAGCTGAAATTTTTCAGTTATTTGCAGAGAAGTAAATTTGCACAAATAAACATTTCAATTTTACCATATATGACATGCGGCGGCCGTTAAAAATTATTTAAATTTAAACAATTAGAAAAATATTATTTTACTTATAGAAGTGCTACAACTTTAAAATTTGGCTAAAATGTGTAGCATTATTACCTTATAATGAAAAAAGTGTAAAATATATAAAATTGCAACATTTGGGGATTGTTTAAAACTATTATTTTTACATTTGGGAAAAACGAAAATCGCTGCGGAGGTGAAATATTTAGAATTAAAAATATGTGTAATGATGAAATATGAAAAATGATTGTCTTTTTATCTTGAGATAATATGCTTGCAGAATGCAAGCACCAACTACTCGTGTGTGTATATATATATATATCTATCTATCTTCTAAAGAAGAAGCCAAAGGCAATGCAGTGTAAAGATTACAGAACTATAAGCCTTCTGTCACACACATCGAAGATCATCACGAGAATTCTTAATAAAAGGCTGGAGAAAAAGGCAGAAGAAATAATAGGGGAAGATCAATTCGGTTTCAGAAAAGGACGAGGAACTAGAGATGCTATAGGAGTAGTTAGAATCATATCAGAAAGGGCAATAGAATACAGTCAAGATATCTGCGCATGTTTCGTAGACTGGCAGAAGGCCTTTGATAGAGTAAATTGGGTAAAGTTGATGAAGATATTAAAGGATATAGGTGTAGACTGGAAAGACAGGAGACTGATTAGGAATCTATATGAGAATCAAGTTGTAAAGGTCAGGTTTGAGAATGTGGACACCTGCGGAATAAATATCGGTAGAGGAGTAAGACAAGGCTGCTGCCTATCGCCAACCCTATTCAATATATATGGAGAAAGTCTAATGCAAGAAGCTTTAGAAGGCACAGGGGATTTCAAAATTGGAGGAAGGATTATAAGAACAGTAAAATACGCAGATGATCAAGTACTTCTAGCAAGAAAGGAAGAGGAGCTACAAAAAATGATAAATAGACTAGTGATAACAGGTAGAAAATACGGTATGGAAATAAATACAGAAAAATCCAAGGTCATTCGAATATCAGGTAAAGAAGAGAATCTGAACATAACTATTGGGGGAAAGCCATTAGAACAAGTTTCAGAATATAAATACCTTGGAAGTATCATAACACGAGAGGCAAAATGTACGGATGAGATCAAAACTAGAATAGGAAAAGCAAAAGCGGCTTTCAGGAGAAAGAAACAACTACTTACAGGGAATATAAGGGAAGATATCCGCAAGAAGTTGATAAAATGCTACGTATGGAGTATAGCATTGTATGGGGCAGAAACATGGACGCTAAGGAAAAATGACATAAAATACTTGGAAAGCTTTGAAATGTGGACTTGGAGGAGAATGCTGAAGATAAAATGGACAGATAGGATGAAAAACGATGAAGTGCTACGAAGAATAGGAGAGAAGCGAATGATTATACAGACTATCAGAAAGAGGAAGGCTAACTGGGTTGGACATTACCTGAGGAGAGAGAGTATGATTAAAGACGTGTTAGAAGGAAAACTAGATGGGAAAAGGGAAAGAGGTAGGAAAAGGTTTCAGCTGATAAATCTCGAATAATTCTTTTATGTTGCATGGTATCTTGAAATGATAATCAGTTTTAGGATCTATAAACCTTACTTGGCACTTTTATTTATTTAGCCTTTTGTGATAACGTCGCCGTTAAACAGCTCCGCGTAATATTGCCTCAATAACGACCTACAGTCGCTATCGGGGTGACGTCGTTCTTCAGACTTCATTGACTAAGTAGAAAACCGCTCTTATTCGAGAAAGTCGATGAAGAATTTTGACGATGATTAGACGCCGGAGAATGCAAACGCCCTATCATATTGGCTAGATATAGCTTTTGAATAAGACAAATGCCGTAGCGACTCGGTTACTATCAAGCGAGGATTTCTTTTGATATACAGTTGTGTAAGGAGGAGTGTTATGCCCAAATACGCGGATTTAATGCTCAGACATATCCCGTGCAGATCGTTCTCGTTCCAATATCTGTTCTACAATAGGTACAAAAGGTATGCGTAAAAAAGTTAATATTTTTTGCGATTTATCTCAATTTCGCCCAGATTAAAACGAAGGAACTTTTGCTTCTGCTATCAGGTTCGGACAATAATATTATCATTATAAAATCACTCGTTTGGTTCGAATCATTGGAATAAGAGTAGCGACTCGGCCGTTAGATTTGTGCAACTGATCCCTACCAATTGTCTCGTCTTAAAATACTTACCTTATTTTACTTACGTCTTTCCTTCCTCCCTTGCATATTAAAATACCGCCGATTGTCTTGTTTTAGCATCTTTATGTTATGAGCAGATTTTATTGGTCGTGTAGAGGGGATTTAGAAGAATTTGAAGATGTTAGAGAGAAGTGGGAGTAGAAGATAGTTATTTAAGGTAAGGTGAACAGAGTATATAAAAAATATAGAACAAGGAAATGTTAGGCTGATGCATTTCTAGAGGATGTAAATGAAAGTACGAGAAGAGCGAGGCGAACTCACGCTGCCCAACGGAAAGGAGAAAAAGGAAGTAAAATAAAAACAATACGATAAACGTTGGAATTGGGCCAATTTAAGCGCTGGGGCGTGATGCATTTTAAGGGATAAAGGGCGCAGGGAGCAACGAAGAAGCGAAAATATACCTGAGGTAAGCGAGTCTGAAGCGTTGTGAAGTATTTTTGGACGGGATAGGAAAAAATAGGTTATTTATAGGAGTTGTATTGGCCCATATTCATATATATCAAGGACTCTTGAAATTTTTATCAAAAACGTTGCATATAAAGGTGGTCGGTTACAGGAGCAATTTGAACAATGTCTTTGGATACTGTGTGCTTCACTGTTAAAATCTTTGCGGGGCAAACAGCTTTGTATCGTTTTTAAAATTGACGTTATAATAATAACCTACCTCTGTATTTTTGTTTTATTTTTAACGCTCTCGCTATACAAATGCGAATAACTCGATAAAGGAGATAAAAGTCTGAAATTTAGCGGGAATGCTTGATTCACTTTATTTTAAGACGATGACGAAAAAAACCTTAAATAAAGTTCTTGGTTCGACTCCAAGGAAGACATTTCCAGTTCCCACAAGGTAACACGTAAAAATCTACTTTTCAACGTGGTCTTTTATCTTTTGAAAATAAAAATTAGAAAAAATTGACCAAAAATCCTCAATGATAGAAATAATATAGATTTTTTATTGTCTTTTTTCGTTTTCAGTTCGAAATCGCTCGTTATTCGTTTAAATCACATATTTTGGGTAAATTTTGACCTACTTTTAACGTGAAATTCTTTCGTTGTCCGGGTGATTTGGGTTGTTGTAGGTTTCGTGTAATTGCGCGTAATTTGCTTAGGCTGTAATTACGCGTCGCATCTGTCCAAATAGGGAATTTCGACGATATTTGGAAGTTTAAACAATGCATTAGTAACGTTAAATAATACAAAGGTAACGACCATAAATAAATCTTGTATTAATGAGGTTTCCGAAGTCAGATATAGAGACTAAAATTGCTGAGTTTAAACAAATATATATTTTGAGTGAATTTTCTGCAAGAACTGGATGTTTTTTATTCGGTGACTAAAAATAGAAGAATAAATTTATATATTTATTTTAATGAAACAATGTTTTATATGCTCTAAAAGTAAAAAATATAAAATCCGCATAATAGTAAGTTCCCGAAAGATAAAATAGTTTTGAGAATATAAATGTTATCTCGCGTTGTTAAACAAATATATATTCATTCTGTATGTATGAGTTTTATATAGGAGTTGTCGGTGTTTGCATACAGTAAGCGCTAAAAAAATCACCATACACCAAGATCTAAACTCGTAAATAAACCAACGCGATCTCCAGAGCAGGCTATTTATAATGAAAACATATTTATATACTCACTAAAAATAAAAGAAATAAATGGAATATTTTATGTGTTAGGATAAAGACGTCACCATATGTTTATCTCGTAGGTTGGCATTAACGATATTATTTAATATAGCCCATTAATTCCTATTAAAAGCATTAAATCAATGCCCTTGATGAATAGAAAATTAATTCCCATTGAAGGGCATTAGAGTCGTTTCTATGGTAGTTAATATTTTTCATTGTTAAAATCCGAAAATGTTTCATAATTTTATGGTTGAAATCGAATTTTTACGGAAATTAAGCAGGGATTTGAATGTTGTCTTCAAGAAAAATAAAATTCATCCTCTCTTCCTCGGTATGGTGCCTGTTTTGACTTTGTATCTTAATTGTAAATAATTAAAAAAAGCTTTATATTGCCCTGCACCGTTTTCGTTGCTTTTCTTATGGGTGTTAAATTGTATATTGGGGTAAAAAAACCCCTTAAATATGATTTTCTGGAATTGCGAATTTTTCTCAGACCTATCTTCATGCCAAATTTCAGAGCTCTGTAGCTTTTCTAGAAGTACCTTAAGTTTCGGATACTTGATGCATCATAGATTTTTACTTATTTTTACCCCCTTAATATACCCTGAAAGTTTGTCGCTATAATTTTGCAACACTCTAGGTGGATACTAATATTTAGGCACTTCCAGGAGAACTGCAGATCCAAAATTTTTTACGTAGGTAGGGTTGTGTGCAAAACCGACCAGAAAAAACGAAAATCTTGAAAAAGTTCAACAATGCGGCCGCTAAAAATTCGCAAATTTTAAACAAATTTTGAAGGTTTATGTATTTCCGCTAAGGAGCTGGAATTCTTTGTAAGGTAGAATTTTTAAAAAACGAAATAGGGATTATAGAAGTTTTGATATTTTAATTTGTTTGCCTGCTAAATATTCTTAAAATTTAAACTAATAGATAAATGTTTAGGTACTACGGTGTGAGCTTAAGAGCTGAAATTTTAAAGTTATTCAGAATATAGTGTTACGGTTCCATAAGGAAAGAACGAAAATCGGAGCAGAGGTGAAAACTTTTGAATTAAAATATATTCCTTAGAATGAAATATCTCTCTAAAACATTAATATGTTTTTCAAGGTGAGATTACGCTAGTGTAATACATATTAATTTACATATCATAAAGCGTATCTATCGCACGCATTTGGTAAATCTTACTTCTATATTTACACTGTTTTAAATATATCCTAACGCATGTACCGGCATCTCGAAGTAATGAAATAATAGTTTTCGCCTTATAAAACTTTCAAATCATTCAAAAAGTTTAATCAGTGACATTCTTGTTCCGTTTATGTAGATTGCCGTTTTTGTTTTTCTTAGTTGCAAACTTTGACCATCTCCTTACGTGGTCGTATGACGAATGATATTTCTTTAGAACATAGTTCGCTTTGTAGAAATGCTCCGTAAAAATACGCAACGCCGTGAGTTAGATAAGAACAAATTCAATTTTAAATCAGCTGGAGTTTGACGGGATGCGTCCTGGTTAGATACTGAACTCAAGCATTACTTCCGGAGGTGGAATCGCCGTAAATGCGTGTATTCCCACGTGGAAGGCATACAGGGGAAGAGCTATGCGGGGAGGACGCAGGAAGTGGAGAGGCATTGTGGGGGGGAGGTTGGGGGGTGCAGGACAGAAGGGAGGGTGGGGGAAGGACGAGAGGGACCAGTGATCCCAGTTTGAAAATCCTCCGACCAAAAAGGATCGGAATTAAAGGGTCCGCGCGGTGAGCCAAAGGGGGAGGTGGGGCGAGCTTCCTCTGTAATCCTTCGATGCCGCTCTCCTTCATAATTAAATACAAACAAACGTGACCGATATTGCGAAAACATCGAGTGTGCGAAGAGTCTCCTTTGCGCGATTCTTCAGGGGCTTACGGTAAATACATGGTACAGTAAAAAAACGTTCTCGGACTATCCGTCAGAGCGCGCTACAAGGGCTTGACGAAATACCACGTTACACTATTATCAAATGCTGACCTTGATGGTGTCTTTGTTATAAGCTGTCGAGTATTTTCGGTGTTCGTGCAATTTCGAAGTTACCTTACCAATGCAAAAGAAGCATTCCAGCAGCTCAACGAACACTGGCAGAAGTGCACTGTGGTGGAGGGAGAATATTTTGAGGAAGAATGTGCTTAATTTTATTAATTATCACCATAATAAATGAGCTAAGCTCATCAGTCCCACTTTAAAATTGCGCAAAAACCGACAATACTCCACAACTTATAAAAAAGAAATTAGCAGTCCAATAGGAACGGATTTTATCTCTCTGTATAGCTAAAGGTTATTAGTTATTTATATTGTACACATGATCTGCCAGCAAGTGTTTGTAGCTCACTCTGGCAGACAATTTGGGAACTTCTTTACTACACCATATATATAGTCGTATATGAAGTTTTACCACACCACGGGACATTTCTGTCGAATTAGACGCTCGGCCCGGTTCTCTCAGACCTTACGGGCATGGCCATCGCGTGGGAATCGGTCAAACGGAGAAGGAGAGGCAGTGAGCGATCGTGCAGTTTATCTAGGAAAAGAGAGAGAGAGAGAGATAGGCATAATAAGAGAGAGGCTATCATTGGGATTGAGATGGCCAATGCTATATCCAAAGTAATCGCTGTCATTGACTGCATCCGAATCATTGAGTTGCCAACTTTATTTTATCCCCTCGAGACAGAAAAGAGGGTAATTTGAGAAAAAAATCTTCCGAATTGCGATTTTTTGTGAGAATACATCTTTGTAGTTCTGTCATTCTGAGAATTTTTTCATCGGTTAAGCGTATTGCTGCCATCTTCTTGAGATTTTTTCATGCCAATTTGCATACGATACAGCATTACGTGTTACCTAATATAGCGCCCTATTTATTTATGAATGCAGTAACTTCATATCACAAACCAATCATTAGATTATAAACGTAACAGGTGTAACAATTTTAATAGTCAAACCTCGATCTAGCGCCACCGCTTGCCCATCACTAACATTGACGCTAAAGCGGGGATGGTGGTAAATCGTGGATATGCTCACTTTATTTAATGGAAGTTCTGTTCACAGAAATTAATGTATACGGGAGTTGCGCTATATAGGGAGGCGTGTAATCGAGGTCTGTCAGTATATTTATTAATTTAATTATTGATTACACTAATTTGTCATAAAATTTTATTTTTAAATTTATAAAGAATTTTAAGTTTACAATTCTAAATAAACCTTGATAAATAAAAGTCGCTTTTTCATAATGCGTTAGCAAAGGAAGGTCCCATTTTTGGGGGTCAGTTACCATATTTCCTCGCATACCTAATTGATCACATCGAATAATTGCAACACTCGAATTATGAGTAGGAAATAATTGATTATTTTTTGCACCCCATACTTTCCTCTCTTTTACACTGACAGGTTATTTATTTGGACACAAATACGTTCAAATTCGAATTCGCATATCGGTTGAAACAAATTTAAAGCGATAACCTCTCTTTTGCTATGCATAAGAAGCATGTTAAATCACTCTGCAACAACTTCGTCCCTTCTTTACTTCGTGACGATGGTTATCATTGTTAACGCTTCTCGACTCACTTGTAGACATTGCCAAATTTCGATAAAATAAGCATTGGTCTTATAAAAAGTTTGTGCATGGACAAAATGCCAGTAATTGTGTTAAATTGCATCATCGATATACTGCATACTGAAAAGACCACTTTCTCAATGTAATAGGAAAACCGCGCATTTGTCACACACTTGTTTTATTGTAAAAAATCGTATTAAGAAGTGAGGCAATTGCGCGAGTAAATACGGTATGCCAATTGTAATGTATTAATCTTCAAAATATCTCTTGTATGCACGTTTATCTAACAAACTGAATTTATGTATAAGTAGGAATAAAAAGCGGCTTTTGGGACAACCTTGACCATGAATTGGCGAATACGTGTGTGAACTGACCTATACGTGGACTGTGTTGTGTTCTGCGTAAGTCATTGACCTTGTCGTAGGTCTGGTTGGGTCATTGGCCTGGTAGTGTGTATGATGTAGGTGGGATTTTGTTAAAAAGCGGGGATTGGGACAACCTAGTCTGTGAATTGGCGAATATTGAATTGGCGAATACGTGTGTGAACTGACCGTGTTGAGTTCTGCGTAAGTCCTTGTCGTAGGTCATTGGTCTGGTTGTGTGTATGATTAAGATGTGATTCTGTGTGTGTTTAGCGATGATGTAGTGGAATGATGTGATATTGTGTAAGGTAATGGTATTGGTTTTGCGTTAGTGTGGTCATTGGTCTGGTTGTGTGTATGATTCAGGTGTGATTCTGCGTGTGTTTAGCGATGATGTTGTGGAATGATGTGATATTGTGTAAGGTAATGGTACTGGTTTTGCGTTATTGTTGATATTCGCATGGAAGTTGAATGACCCTTTCGCTTCTGCGTCATTCGTTGACCCTAATTTTCGCAATGTTTACATGTTTGAGGTGTGTATGTGTAAAGATGTGATTTTGCAGAGTCATTGACCAAGTGGTAGGTTTGTTTCGGTCATTGGCCTTGTTGTGGGTATGATAGAGGTGTGTGATGAAGTGTAAAGATGTGATTTTGCAGAGTCATTGACCTAGTGATAGGCCTGTTTCGGTCATTGCGTGTTTTTATATTCGAATGGGGGTGATATTGTGTAAGGTAATGGTACTGGTTTTGCGTTATTGTTGATATTCGCAATGTTTACCTGTTTGGTATGAGTTAGTGCGATATGGTGTAGCCAAGTGAAAGTTGAATGACCCTTTCGCTTCTGCGCCAGTCGTTGACCCGTGGAGGGGATAGGGCCTTCCAATATTTACATCTGCGTGTGTTTTGGTTTCTCCTCAGCGCGTGTCTTCGGTCGGTCGTTTACCCTTCTAAGCAGGTTTTCGACGAGCTAAGTAGGTCACCAACTTTTAGGTAAAGAAAAACCGGTTCTGAGTGGGGTGGGGAGGGGAGAAGAATTGGGACCTCAAATTAAGAAAGGGAAATTAAAAGACCTGCGGTTGCTCCAGCGTGTCGGAAGAGAAAGTTATGTTTAATACCTGGGTAGGATAGGATATTGGCCTCTAGTTGTTTTAAAAACCTACGGTCGGGGCAGGTTTTATCAAGTAAATAAAACACGAGAAAAGTTAAAAATCGATTTATTTAACAAAAATAATATACAAAGTTAGTTTTTTACAAACATTGCTCCATACTCATTCTATATTTATTATTAAATAACCTCCATGTCGCTTCATTTGTTATGGCCTCTTTTAATAACGACTTCACCAGTCCACTTTTTACTAAATCGTCTTTCTTTGCTTCGATAAGTTCTTTTCTGAATCCATTATCCAATAATTGAATGAGTCTTAATGTTATTATCACGTCAATATTTTCATTTATTTTACACTTTGATGAAGACTTTTTACCATCTTCACACTGCATAAGAAGAGGTGGTAAAACATTGCCACATATCTTCCTTTCTATGATTAACACGAAACTTAAAATGTCTTCTTTCACATCAGAGAGATTATCTTCTGTCAACACATCTTCAAAAGACGCACGAGTTCCAAGGGAAAGCTGCAACAAATATTCACCTGGCAATTCCAATGTTGCTAAAGTGAAATCATAGCTGCGGAGACGTAAATAATCTAAATTTTGAATTTCGTGAGTTTCACTTAATATCTGAGAGGTACACTTCTCGTCACCCTGAGTTGTAATCTTAACGGCTGTAAGCAATATTGCGTATTTTCCACTCATGGTTGTCTCGGTATAACTCTAGACACGGTAGTAGTTTACCACACACCAGCCGTTAGCGCAGTACCATCGTGGTCGCTTGACGAGTCCATTTATATCCGACAAAAAAAAAGAAATGGATTCACAGAAGCTGACCTCGATTCATGAGGAGAAGAGAGAGCCAATAGTATCCGAGAAATCTGTAAGGTTTGGAGATAATATAAGCGTGAAAGTTTTGTATGTATATTCGTTTGCTAGCAGAGAAGCAAGAAAATGTTACTGGGAGACCATTGCTAGAGACAGAGAAAGATTTAGATTAAAAATTAATTATTTAGGACCTATCATAGAAAGTATTCTTTCGGAAACGCACAGAATGAATGTGCAGAAACGAATTGGGAGAACTCCGCTAGAGACAGAAAGATTTCGATTAACAAAAAATATTTTGTGATCCATCATAGAAAATATATTTTCGGAAACAAAATGAATATGCATAAACGAATTAAAAATTAATTTATTTGGACTCGTCATAGAAAATTCACTATCATAAATTATGTACAAAAACAATTTAAAAATTTATTGTAATCGTCATAGAAAATAAACAAAAACCATCGATGTGCTTGACATAATTAATACAATTCGGGATGTGTTATATATATCGAGGTAATATCAAATCAAGACTCACTTTAGAGTAAAGCTTTGCTGAAGAACTCAAATTCAAGGAAGGTATGGATAAGATAAGACGAGCACATTGTGAGGCGCAACAGGAGTTGAAAAATCGAGCCAACACCGTGGTGAATGTGCAAAGTGGAAGAACGAACAGTACTGATATTAAAGCAGACGATAGAGAGGATATGATTGAAGACGTGAGAAATCAAGCGATTGAAGAATTCTGCTGGTGGAGAGAAGACGATGAATATTTTAAAACGATTAAAAGGGATAATCATATTGAATTCTGGAAGTAGTTGCTGTACTTTTTTTAAATAAATAAATAAACTGATTATCTCAAACATGTGTTTTATTTCCATGAATCTTGGTACGAGGCTTTTGAAACCGGAGCTAAATTTTTATTTCCCAAATTTATTACGTCTCAAATCAGGAGACATTCTAAGCGGAATTTCGTTAACATAAAAAAGGAGTCAAACTCACACTCTTCCGAGGTAAAAGTGAAAGTATTATGAAACCCGGTACGAGGCTTTTAAAACCGAAATCAAATTTTTATTTCCCAATTTAGAAACCCATGGGAACGAGTTTTCTATTACGTAACCATCAAGAATATCGTATTAGAACCATGGATGGAGGACTTGTGATAGATGATAATTTATCACGTCACAAATTTTTAAATTTTTATTTCCCAATTTAAAAATCCATGGGAACGAGTTTTCTATTACGTAACCATCAAGAATATCGTATTAGAACCATGGATGGAGGACTTGTGATAGATGATAATTTATCACGTCACAAATTTTTAAATTTTTATTTCCCAATTTAAAAATCCATGGGAACGAGTTTTCTATTACCTAGCCCGAGGTAAAAGTGAAAGTATTATGAAACCCGGTATGAGGCTTTAGAAACCGAAGTTAAATTTTTATTTCCCATTTTAGAAACCCATGGCAATGAGTTTTCTATTACGTCACCGGGAGCGTGGGGTATTATATATATATATATATCGAAGGAAATGGTAGAAATCTAGCAGAAATCAAAGATCAACCTTCGAAGACACTCGTCTTTTTCCGCGCTGATGTAAAGCAACGTTTTATTTTCATTCGAGTGAAGATACAGTTGTCAGTTGCAGATTACTCAACAGTTCAGAAGCGTTTCAATATAAAAAGTAAGTACCTACTGATAAATTATTTAATGATGTATGAATTAATGGTAATTTTAACTCCAGTGAGGTTATTGTGGACAAAAACAATTCTTTGTTCTTTTTCTTTTGTCTTTTCAGATGGCATTCATGAAAAAATTGAACGATCAATCGCAAATAGTAGCCTACAAACCAATTGGTGAGCTCAAAAAGCACGTGGAATACCGGATTTTGAGATTTGATGTGGTTGACGCCAAATACGGTCCGACACTAAGAGCATACATTGAAAGGAACGGTGAGTCTTGGAAAGTTTTCCTGCCGAAGAGATTCGACCCTAGTCAGTTCTCCTCAAAAGAGCTAGAAGAATATAATATTGGGGAAGAAAAACATAATTTAATATATAAGGGAAAACTTGGGAATGTTCATGATGTGACAATAGTGTAACGATGGAAAAACACTGGAAAAAAAGAAAATTGAGTGAATATTTAGACAGTTATACAAACAGTCCGATCGTGGGTAATGATTTAGAAAGTGAAAGAGACACGTCGGTGATCGGCGATAAAAAAAGAAGAGTTGAAGAAGACGAAGTAGAAGTAGCATTTAATGGTTCTTTGAGAGCCTATAAACTTAGTAATATTAAGGATTGTAAGAGTGTAGAAACATTTCTAGAAAATAAAAGAATATATTTGGTTGATAAAATTAGAAAAAATTTAATAGTAGATAAAACATTAAAATTTAACATATTTTTAGAATGTAACTTCGTCAATATTGCTGGTGAAGAACAGAAGCGAGCTTTCAAAACTAAAAATGTAGCTGTTTATATGGATTCAAATGTAGGTGAGATGGTAGATTCAGCCCTAAAAAAAATCACATGTGAGATGGAAGAGAGTGGAACAAAAAAAAGTGGGTGGATGTTAAATGAAATTGTTCACATATTACTTAGAATTAACGTGTTTAAACCTTTAAGAGGAAGAAAATATATTAATCTACCAAATTGCATAGCATCAACTAGAGCATGTGTAAATGTGCAAAATTTAGACAATAATTGTTTTCGATATTCTATTCTTGGAAAATTAGTTACCATTCACCATCCTGAGAGAGTAAGTTCCTACAGAAATATAACTCATTCTTACGATTTTGACTGTATAAATTTTCCCACACCTTTGAATCAGATAAAATTATTTGAACGTCGAAATAACATTAGCATCAACGTATTCGGTATTGATAATGACTCTAATGTGTATCCGTTGAAAGTTGTTGATGAAGAATTAGTGGATCATCGCGATCTGTTGCTATTGACTGAGGGCAATGAAATTCACTATGTTTGGATAAAGAACTTCAATAGACTAATTTCCCGTCAACTTATTAAAAGTAAACGTTCAATATCGATTTGTAAACGATGTTTTAATTACTACACAGGTAATGACCGTGAAATTCGATTAAGAAATCATTTAGAATTATGTAAATTTAATCATCCAACAAGAATTGTTCTGCCTGAAATTAAAGATGGTAAAGTACCGCATATAGAATTTAAAAATTATCAAAACAAACTTCGAGTTCCCTTTGTAATTTATGCTGATATCGAATCAATATTACTACCCATTCAAGGTTGTCCTGGAGATCCGACAAGTTCCCACACGTCTTCATATCAGAAACATGAAGCAATGAGCTTTTGCGTTTATGTTAAATCATCTTTTGCGGCAGATATTATTCCACAGAAACCATACATATATCGAGGAGTAGATGCAGCATATAAATTAGTAGAGTACTTAGCTTATCTAGCAAACAAAATTTCAGATATTTATGCAAGGAAAATTGGAATGATAGAATTAACGTCAATACAAGAAGAAAATTACAAAAACTGTGCTGATTGTCATATTTGCGGAGGAAAAATTGAAGAAAATAGCAAAAATTATAAAGTTAAAGATCATTGTCATTTGAGTGGGGAGTTTAGAGGAGCTGCTCATCGAATATGTAATTTAAATTTTAAGAATCCGAATTTCATTCCTGTGTACATACACAATTTGAGTGGTTATGATTCACATTTTATTATAAAAGAACTGGGAAATATTCCAGGGAGGATAGGAGTGATTCCCAATACAGAGGAGCGATATATTAGCTTTATAAAGTATATTGGGAACATACAGTTAAGATTTGTGGATACATATAGATTTATGCCCTATAGCTTAGAGTATTTAATGTCAATTCTCCCAGCGTCAAAATTCGTAGAGACATCAAAACACTTTCATGGTGAACAATTTAAATTAATTACAAAGAAAGGTGTTTTTCCATATGATTTCATCGATTGTTTTGAAAAATTAGAATTGCCATTTCTTCCTCCGATGGATTCTTTTGTAAATAAATTAAATGAAACTGAGCTTTCTATTTCTGACTATGAGCATGCTAAAAAAGTGTGGGAGACTTTCAATGTTAAAAACTTAGGGGAGTACAGCGATATATATCTGACGGGTGACGTTGTGGGACTCGTCGATGTATTTGAGAATTTCCGCAGTGAATGTTTGCAATCATATGGTTTGGATCCTAGTTACTATTTCACATCCCCCGGACTTGCTTGGGAAGCCGCCCTCAAACATAGTAAAGCAAAATTAGATCTACTGACTGATTACGATATGATTATTATGATAGAACGTGGAATCAGGGGAGGTTTGGCTCAATGTGTTAAACGATATTCGAAAGCAAACAATAAGTACATGAATGAATATAATCCTAGAGAAGAAAGTTCATATATAGCATATATAGACGCAAATAACTTGTATGGGTATAGTATGTGTAAAAAAATGCCTTATTCGGGATTTAGATGGGTTGATCCAAAAGATATAGGAGACATTGAAGAGATTGATGATGAAGGCACCGTAGGGTATTTGTTAGATGTAGATTTGGAATACCCAAGTTACCTTCACGATCAGCATAACGAATTTCCCCTTCTACCTGAAAATGATAACCCGCCAGGTTCAGATCAGAAAAAACTTCTAACAACATTATTCAATAAGAAACGCTATGTAATTCACATTTCTCTGTTGAAACAAGCATTACAGCTAGGGTTAAAATTAAAAAATATTAATAGAATAATGGAATTTCAACAATCTAATTGGCTTGAGTCATATATATTAAATAATACTGAGAAGCGGAAATTGGCTACTAACGATTTCGAAAAGGAATTCTTTAAATTAATGAACAATTCAGTTTTTGGGAAATCTATGGAGAACGTACGTAAAAGAATAAATATTGAATTGATCTGTGACATGAAAAGATTGCAAAAAGTAATAGCAAAAAGTAATTTTCTAGATCGAACCATATATTCGGAAAATCTGGTCGCAGTACATATGGCGAAAGAAAAAATTGTTTTTGATAAACCCATTTATGTAGGAATGGCAATTTTAGATTTATCTAAAATTTTAATGTATGATTTTCATTACAACGTAATGAAGTCCATGTATGATAAAGAAAATCTAAAATTGTTGTATATGGATACAGATTCATTTATTTACGAGGTAAAAACGGATGATTTTTATGAAGACTTGATAAAAAATATTTCTTTCTTTGATACTTCAGACTATCCAACTGATCACAAATGTTATTCTTTGGCAAATAAGAAAGTGTTGGGTAAATTTAAAGATGAAGCCTGTGCAAAATCAATCTCTGAATTTGTAGGATTGAGAGCAAAGATGTATTCCATTATCATCGACGGTGAGGAAAAAAAGCGTGCCAAAGGCGTTAAAAAATGCGCCGTTAACAGTAAAATAAAATTCAAAGATTATTTGGACTGTTTGAATGAAAGTAAAGAAAAAATGACATCATTTAGACAGATAAGATCTAAAAAACATGAGTTATATTCTGTAGAAGTGAACAAACTATCGTTATCACCTTTTGATGACAAGAGGTACATTTTATGTGATGGAATCAATACATTAGCTCATGGTCATTACTTAACTCCGAATGACGAATGAAAATAATTTTTTTTTCTATTTAGTTTTTAGTATTGATATTTCTGTACTTTTTAAGTGAAATGTGCGTGCAATTGAAATATTTTTTTTTCTATTTAGTTTTTAGTATTGATATTTCTGTACTTTTTATGTGTTGTGTGTGCGCAATTGAAATAATTTTTTTCTATTTAGTTTTTAGTATTGATATTTCTGTACTTTTTATGTGAAATGTGTGCGCAATTGAATTGCGCTTTATTCTATTGGTGATGGAAAATTATTTCCTAAATTGGAATAAAAACAATTGAATATGAAACATAAATCTTTTATTTATTTCAACATTTGATTTACATCTTCCCATGTGTTATAACAATTGTCGAATCCCAACCATTTAACGTACGCCTTATCACCACGTCTCTTCAAAATCTTTTCCACTAAGTAAACATCCTGGAACTTTGTTTTCTGCAATTCCTCTTGATAAAAGCCGCCTTTAATAGGTTGATTATTTTGGTCTCTGAGAATATAAGTTGGTGGAACCGTATTTTTTACTTCCTCTATGACAAATATCTCTGTAGACCAAGAAGGCGTTAAACCTTTTTCAAATATTGCCTTGCTTTTTGATATGCGTACATTGTCCCCTTCACTAAATTTGACCTTTTTAGCGCCTTTTCTTATTTTCCTTTGATAAATTCTTGATAATATATCCTTTTCATTCTCCTTAGTGACATCAGCAGGTTTCATCTTGATCGTTCTATGTACCCTATTATTATACTCTTGAACTAAAATAGGTAATATTGTTAACCATTTGTGGTTACCTTGTAAACTAAATCGTTTCCACATTTCAGTTTTAAGAGTACGGTTCCATCGTTCTACTATTGAAGCTTTCATTGTGCTAAATGTGCTGTAATGGTTAATTCCATGTTTTTTCATCAAACCAATGAATTTATTGTTGTAAAACTCTTTCCCTTGATCAGTTTGAATATTTCTCGGTTTCCTTTGTTTGAGAATCATCTTCACAGCCCGCGAGACATCTTCTGAGGTTTTTCGTTTCACAGGAACAGCCCAAGCGTATTTTGATAAGGCATCTATCATGGTTAATAGGTATTTGTATCCACGATTTTCACTTGAATAAGGAAGCATTTCTACCAAATCAGCTTGCCATAAGTCGTCCAAACCTTTTATCAGAACTTTTCTTCGTTCATAATTCTTCCTCGCTGGTTTGTGAAGTTCATTGACAATTCCACGTCTGATATCCATCTTCACGTCTAGGTTGACTGCATAATTATTCCGTGACCGTTGAAATGTTCCTCTATTAATACTGACGTTTTAAAAGCAATCTCCTCAAATAACCCAAATTGACAACGTCTGTTTCTTCCACAGGATCTCTCACATTAGTCAGAGCATGTCCGCGTGCATCAAATTTATTCTTATTTAGCGTGATAGTGTTATTTGCAACATGATTTAGATGAACTGTTGAGCTTTCAAGCAAAGTCTTAAAATTAACAGCGTCACTTTCATCTTGAGGGTTTGATACGTTTGTTATCCGATGACTTTTCACATCTATCACACCGCTATCCATGATAACAGCATTCTGTAATTTTGTAAGCAAGGTCTTATAATTAACTGCATCATATTCATCCTGAGGATCATTCAAATCCGTTATTCGGGTTTTCTTTGCACTCGTAGTGTCTTTTGCTATTGTTATAGCATTTTGAAGCAAAAAACGTTTATTTACTACATCACCCTCATCTATTGGTTCTTTCGCACTTACGATTCTTCGTCCACCTGCTGAAATATAATGTCTCGTCGCTCCTGGTATTCGAAAGTCCACGTACTCTTTTGAGACAGCATCTCTAGGTTGAAGAGATTTGCCTATATTAGATATGCGACGATTGTCAGCATTTATTTGATGTTCAGTCAATGAAAGTGTGTTATCTCTCAAATATCCTTTTGTGACAGCATCATTGGTGTCTATAGGAGAAGCTAAATTTGTTAAACGATTTCCTAGCATATCATACGAATCCATCCTCCTTCTTCTCCTCAAAGAACGTCCAAACTTATCCACAGGCATTATTTTACTGCGAAAGTAAAATCGCTATCATATCTTATATAATGATATCGCTATCTCTAAGCTCTTCTATGATGGCGACAATTTCATTGTCGTGACCTGAATGCCCCGAAGCCTTAGATGAAAGAATTAATTTAAGTCTGTCCACAAGTTCATTCGGGTCATCCCAATACTCAATGATAGGTTGTGAAACATCCATCCCTCGGCCTGCTGTAGAATTGGGAAACAATTTAGATATAATTTTTACGTACTTAGATCCTCGATTACTGTTTATCTTCTCCCGACTATTATATCCTCGTTTATGAGCATTGGTATCTATTAATATTTGACGATAATTTTCCATATCCTTAGGCTTAACTTCATCCATTTTTGGTTTCGTCATAAATAAAAGCTCAAGCAGTCCCGGTGTCTCAACATAAGTCTTATCTCTCACGATGAGGTTTTCATCATCCATTTCAACAGGTGAATCTCCAATAAACCAATCAGTTCCGCTATATCTGACTCCAAAAGTACGATCTAATCTCTTATCATTGCTCATAACCAATTTAATGTAATTACTAAAAAGAGTTTTGTCTGGAGATTTTTCATCGGACTGTTTATTTACAGTAGGTTTGGAGATATTTTGAGATTTGGTTTGTCGCACGAGGTCATTTAAAGGATCAACAATTGGTTTAAATGACTGTGATAAAAAATCTTGTTCTGATCTCTGCGCTCTTTTTAAATTATTGTATTTCTCTCGGATATTATCACTTCTTTTAATGATTTCACGAGTCAGATCCTCTTCAGCTTTTCTCTTTCTTTTATCTTGAAACATATCGGTTTAATTACCCTGTAAACACTGAATGAACCTATGAAATGTTATGTGGTTTTATAAAAGAATCAAACATTTTTCTATAGCGTCCCTTATTAATATCACATTCTTTATCTATTACCATAAAGCCATATTTATCCCTCCAACACTCCATGCATATGTTCTTAAATTGCGCAAAGGTCATATCCGTATTTACATGATCATCATAAATATGCTTGAGATTTAATTCATCCTGCTTAAAAAGTATAATAAAATTTACATTATCCCGTATCAATTGCTTCGGAACTTTTGAATAAGTCTGAGCAAGATAAAAACAATCAATCATCTTGTGCCGACCACTGCTAAAATATATTCTCATATTATCTTGCTTTTCACAAGAAATGTCATCAAATATAAATACAGAGTGCGGTCTTACATCATCTATATTTACAACTCCTTTGTTGTCTTTGAAAAAGAAGTGTCCAATTTCAGGAACTAAGGAAAGAATATTTTGCAGAAATAAATATTTTGGTTGATTCAACGACTTACTGTATAAATACACGTTTTCATACTTTAGCCCATTTGTCTCTGTGAGAAGATTAATTATTACATTTGTTTTACCAGAATTAGATGGACCGCAAACAATGCAGCGGATACTTTCAGGAAGCAAGGGACCATGCCTCTCGCGCGGTTTACATTCATCAAACGAGAATGTACCTATCGGGAGCTTTTCGCACTGTTCCTCTACCTCCATTATAATGATATTCTTTCCACCGTGAGTTTAAATAAATAGCAAAACAAACTTTCTACCACATTAGTATGAGTCGGTACGCATCTGGAAAAGGACTGGTGAATAGTGTCATTAATAAGTTACCATTTGAGCTTCATTTACCAGGGTACCAATTCTGTGGTCCAGGGACGAAATTAAAACAACGTCTTGCAAGAGGAGATCAAGGTATAAATCCACTAGATGCTTATTGTAAGCAACACGACATAGCATACTCTAAATCTAAAGATTTATCTGATAGACATAAAGCCGACCTCGATCTAGCCGAAAAGGCTTGGCAACGTGTAAAATCAAAAGACGCGAGTTTAGGTGAAAAGATATCTGCAGGTATAGTTACGAATATAATGAAAGCAAAAGTGAAGGTGGGTAGTGGAACTAGAAAGTCTAACTGTTTTAGAAATATCATGCGGAGAGCTCCAGTAGCAATGAAAAACTTGAAAAATAAAAACCTCAATCAGGCTGCTAAATTAACACTTAATGTTATTCGAAGGGATGTGAAAAAGAAAAGGAGTAAATATACTACGCCTAGAGTTATACCAATTCCAAAGACTGGAGGAATTATCCCACTAATACCTTTATTTGCAGGGTTGTCAGCATTAGGTGGTTTGGCAGGTGGTGCATCAGGTATAATAAAAGCTGCTTCTGAGGCAAATGCCGCAAAAAAGAGATTGGAAGAATCGAAAAGACATAATGCTAGAATGGAAGCAATAGCGTTGCGTGGGAAAGGGCTCTATATGAAACCATATAAGAAGGGATTAGGCTTATACATTTCACCACCGAATAAAAAAAAAACTTTTAAGTAGGTTACCTAAGAGAGCGCTCTCCAATTTTGATCTACTTCACTATGTTAAGAAGTTAAATATTCCAAATTTTCGAGGCGTATTTATGAGAGACGGATTGCCTTTACGATCGCCGTGGTCTAATGAGAGTGGTATTGTAAATTTGGATGACTCTGATGGGGCGGGAACACATTGGGTGTGTTACAGAAAAACGGGCAAACATGTTGATTACTTTGACAGTTTTGGAAATCTTCCACCACCTACAGAACTCCTAAATTATTTTAAAAATAGCACGATTCATTATAACAGAGATAGATATCAGAAAACAAAAGCTGTAAATTGCGGTCATTTATGTTTAAAATTTTTGAATAAAGATGCAAACATCTGGAATTGTAATTAGTCATGTCTTGGACGTTAACGTTTACGGGTAAAACATCCACTCTTAATGCTGATTATTTTCCCGAGATCACCTTGGATGCTGATAAAAATTATAGCATAGGATGTGTGAGTTTAGAAACTTATTATACAATACCTAACGTGTTCGATGGGAACAATATCTTCCACTATGGAAGCGGAAATTCTGTGGTAATACCAACAGGAACATATGAAATTGATGATTTAAACGAATATTTACAAAGTGTTTTAGGAAAAGATGCAATAAAGATCGAAGCAAATAATAATACTTTACGTTCAGCATTGACTTGTAACTTTGAGGTGGATTTTACTAAACATGGTTCGATAGCATCACTTCTCGGATTTGCGAAGAGAAAATTGGAAGCAAAAGTAAGACACATATCAGACAATATTGTAGACGTTTTTCACGTAAATGACATTCTTATCGAATGTAACATTGTAGAAGGTTCGTATAAAAACGGTGAGAATGTGCATATATTACATCAGTTTTTTCCTGAAGTTCCACCGGGGTATAAAATAATAGAAAGACCTAGTGAGATAATTTATTTGCCTGTGAATACCAGAACGATAAACAACATCACTCTCAGATTGTTAGATCAAAACGGAAATCCAGTAGACTTCCGCAACGAAACTATTACAATTAGATTACATTTAAAGGAAAATGGGTCTTGATTTTACTCGAAATCCTTATAATCGCGGTGCGGCGATGAGATGGATTAGTACACCACGTACTGCTAAACCGTTATCATCTAATAACATACAGTTTCTAGAATCTCTCGGGTTCCGTCTGCATCCGAAATGGATATATTAAATATAGACTCCAGTGCGCGTTATGATGAATCAATAACTTCCATCGAGTACCATACTCATCATCCTTACACACAATCAAAGTTCGATTACAATGATGAAATTCGTATGGTAGTTCAAAATCAATCTGATTTTATTCTTCCAAGTCAAAGTCACATCTATATAGAAGGTCATATTACTAATGAAGATGGATCCGGTATAGCATCAACCACCACGCTTGTAAATAATGCTTTCTATCATCTTTTTTCTGAGGCTCGTTATTGTTTAAATGGTGCTGAAATAGACAGCGTGAGAAATCCAGGAGTTACCTGCACTCTCAAGGGTTATGTTTCACTAACAGATAGTACATCGAAAGGATTACTAAATGCAGGATGGGTAATCCCCGGAAAGTCGAGCGAGGTATTGGAAGATGGGAATTTTAACGTTTGTATCCCGCTGAATACAATGTTTGGGTTAATGGAAGATAATGATAAGATTTTTGTCAACGGAAATCATGAACTCATTTTAATCAGAGCACGCACTGATGATAACTGCTACGTATCTACCAATAATGTGAAAGCTAAAATTACAATTGATAAAATTTGTTGGAGAATTCCATATGTTACAGTATCCGATAAGCAGAAATTACTTTTACTCAAACGTATTGATCAAAATAAACCTATTCAGATAACGTATCGACGCTGGAAACTTTCATCCTACCCAGAATTACCGAGAAGTGAAAAACAGACTTGGGTCGTAAAGACAACCTCTCAGTTTGGTAAACCTCGTTATGTTATATTCGCATTTCAAACATCACGGAATAATATTGTACAGCGGGATAGCAGTGTTTTCGACCACTGTAATTTAAGAGGCATTCAAGTTTTTCTCAATAATAAAAGTTTCCCCTACGATGTATTAGATTTAAATTTTAGCAAGGGGCAGATAGCTGAGCTTTACAATATGTACGCAAAATTTCAGAAATCATATTATGGAAATGAACCAAAACCTTTGTTGTCACGTGATCAATTCGTTAATATCGCACCTATCGCAGTCATTGATTGTTCGAAGCAAGATGAATCAATCACTTCAGGTGCTGTAGACGTTAGAGTAGACTTCGAATCAGAAACAAATTTCCTATCTAGAACTAGCGCTCATTGCTTAGTGATCAGTGATGAGTCATTTTGGTATGATCCGCTGACTGGCTCAGTGAAATTTGCAGGATGATAAATATAGTGCGATGATACTTTCCACCATCAGTAGCAAACATGAATTCAGCTATTGTTGACTTCAATCTTGACAAAGATGCATCGGGACGTTTTTTGTTGCGAGAATTATCCATAATCTCATTAAACACCTTTGCAAGTCAACATTGGATTTTTAAAACGCCTAAGTTGGAAAATCATTCAAATAGCGTCAATGTATGGACCACGCAAGAGTATCATGCTATAGATGAGCATATTGGCGATGTGGAATATGATATGGCAGAATACATATTGAAGGAATATACAAGGCCATTCGATTACATCTTTACTAAAGGAGTGGAAAAGTGTAAATTTCTAAGAAAGGCCATCCATTCGCAAATTAAAAATGTCTATAACTTAGATGACTTCGACTGCCCTGCACTAGAGAAGCTGAATAAGAGAATTGGTACTGAGTGTATTTACCATTTTCGAATAGATATGCCAGATATTTGCTCCCACAGTCGGGCATTTTCTCTCGCTGAATGGTGTCGTCTCAATTTAAGTGACATTAATTTATTGGAAAGAAGTGCACGCATAAAGACATTCAAGGAATGGAAGAATACATCGGTGTCTCCTGAGAATCTCGCCGAAGCCGGAATGGTGTACTGCTGCGGAACATACGATACAGTTCAATGTGTTTACTGCGGATTGCGGATGACACAGTGGCGTGAAGGTGATGTACCACTAGATGATCACAGAAGAGAAAAACGCAATTGTATCATGTTTGGTTTTTCATGTTGTGATGAAACTGATTAAGAATGCATTTTTTGTCAAGATGATATTGATTGAATAAAAAAATAAATCGATTTTTAAAATTTTATCATGTTTTATTTACTTGATAAAACCCATCCCGACCGTAGAGGTCAATAACCTATCCTTATCCATTTTATTTCACCTCCCAATCAACCTTCGACAAGTTAAGACCTGCTGATTCCTCGAGAGAGTTTCTCATACGTTGAATCATTTAGATCTGAGATTCGATAGAGGACAGAGGTGCACATAAATCTTCTACGCATCAAAACGCTCTCCAAAGGTAATGGATATAATTAATATTTGATATTATTAGTATATTATAAATCTAAGAAATTATTGATTGGAAAACAATTACATTTCAGTTAAGGACTTAAAACAACTTGCAATTATACATAAAGTTGGGTCAGTTATTCGGACCTATCATGAACATAATTGGAAGTGGGTCAAGAGACCAGATCTGAAATTTATACCTATTGATTACATTGAATTGTATCATCCGCATGATATGGAAGATATGACGACTACATGTCACGAAATACAAAAAATGGAAGAATGGTATGAGAGGGAACGACAATAAACATGATCTGCCTACTCGATGTTGTTTCATTTTGAATCATTTCAACCGTCCCCACCCCACTCAGAACCGGTTTTTCTTTACCTAAAAGTTGGTGACCTACTTAGCTCGTCGAAAACCTGCTTAGAAGGGTAAACGACCGACCGAAGACACGCGCTGAGGAGAAACCAAAACACACGCAGATGTAAATATTGGAAGGCCCTATCCCCTCCACGGGTCAACGACTGGCGCAGAAGCGAAAGGGTCATTCAACTTTCACTTGGCTACACCATATCGCACTAACTCATACCAAACAGGTAAACATTGCGAATATCAACAATAACGCAAAACCAGTACCATTACCTTACACAATATCACCCCCATTCGAATATAAAAACACGCAATGACCGAAACAGGCCTATCACTAGGTCAATGACTCTGCAAAATCACATCTTTACACTTCATCACACACCTCTATCATACCCACAACAAGGCCAATGACCGAAACAAACCTACCACTTGGTCAATGACTCTGCAAAATCACATCTTTACACATACACACCTCAAACATGTAAACATTGCGAAAATTAGGGTCAACGAATGACGCAGAAGCGAAAGGGTCATTCAACTTCCATGCGAATATCAACAATAACGCAAAACCAGTACCATTACCTTACACAATATCACATCATTCCACAACATCATCGCTAAACACACGCAGAATCACACCTGAATCATACACACAACCAGACCAATGACCACACTAACGCAAAACCAATACCATTACCTTACACAATATCACATCATTCCACTACATCATCGCTAAACACACACAGAATCACACCTTAATCATACACACAACCAGACCAATGACCTACGACAAGGACTTACGCAGAACTCAACACGGTCAGTTCACACACGTATTCGCCAATTCAATATTCGCCAATTCACAGACTAGGTTGTCCCAATCCCCGCTTTTTAACAAAATCCCACCTACATCATACACACTACCAGGCCAATGACCCAACCAGACCTACGACAAGGTCAATGACTTACGCAGAACACAACACAGTCCACGTATAGGTCAGTTCACACACGTATTCGCCAATTCATGGTCAAGGTTGTCCCAAAAGCCGCTTTTTATTCCTACTTGTATACGTTACTAGCCTAATAATTCGGTCGCTTATCTGAGCGTATTCGGATACATTTATCAAAAATATTTTTAGTATTTCAACAACTACCACTGTTCATTATCCACGAAGGTTTCTTTCTAAAAAACACCAAACGAGATAACAGGCTGACCATAAATGTTGAGTTTTTTTAATAACGTTCTCACAGAATGGACTTTCAAACTCGCTTCCTAAAAATTTCCCAATCAGCCAGCTAAGATGGTTATGGGGCGAAATTAAAATGCTTTCCATTTTCGATATTCGTTTTCTTTGCTCTCGTGTCTTTCCTTTCACCATCCAAAAAAACCTTTTTCTTGTAGTTTTCATCACCCATGTCTTTTCAATTCATCATTCCTCGATTCCTTTCAAACTCGATCTCCTCTTCATCCTCTCTCTCTCTCTCACACTCTATCCTCTTCGTCATTTTCCCTCTCCCCTTTTTTAATCCCCTTTCCTCAGAGGAGAGAGGATGTGACCAGAATTGGTAATTCTCTTTCCCTACCCTTGTCCTTTTCTGCTCTCTTCTTCTCTCCTTTCCCTTCGCCATTCCCCTCCTACTCCATCAGCGTCTTCCTCTTCCTCCTCCCATGCCTAACAAACTCCTTCTCTTACCTCTATCCTTCCCGGTTATCATTAATGCGCGCCTACACAAACTGCGCTCGCAAACTCCCGGCCCTATTCATTTGCATGGCCGCATTAATTTCCTCCCCAACCGCCAGGGGGGACGACGGTGCCCTTGTGTCCGTGGGACGGTTTGTTCGACGCTACAAGCGACACCTATGACCCAAATTCAAAAGCGGTGCCTTGAACAGCAATATGATCCCCTTCTCGCCCGTATTTTCTGCCTCCTTGTTTCTCCTCCGACCGTCTCCCGCGCTTCAAGTGCACGCCTTTCTCATCGCCTCGCTGTATCCTTTCTTCCCGTTACGTCGTCTCCATTCGCTCGACCTTTATTCCCATCCTTTCGTCCCCACCCCCCTCGAAATGAATAACCAAAGGCGTAGTTCATCCTTTTACGGTTAGCGATGAAAGAGAATCGCTGTTGTTTTGTTTATAGCTTAAACCATACCCCTCGAAAATTTGGAATAAATTAACGGCGACGGGGGTGTTAAATTTTCCTTTGAGAGAATATGAAAAAGTACGTGTTAAATTGGTCGCCTAAACTCGACGGATTGGCTGGAATAAAGGAGTTCAGGTAATAGTGCGCGCTAAAGTGGATGAGAGCGTAGATTCTGAGGATAAGGTGGTGAGTGGGAAAGGTTTGGGGGAATGAGTGGTGTAGGAACGGCGATAGCGAGAGGGAGGAAGTGGGAATAAACTTGTGGTGGCTGCGAGAAAGTCTTGATCCCAGCGAAACTTAAACAGGATTAGAAGTGACGCATTTTAGATTGTGAGTGAAAGTCTCGAGCACGAAGGGAAATAAAACTGAGCAATCTCAAATGTTTTGGATAGAAGAATAAATTCTGGTTATCGTGAACTATTTCCAATTTTGCAATCGTATACCAAAAAGAATCAGACAATATAACTTCATAAGCAGTACGACTCAACATATCAACGATTTTTCAAAAAGTGTCGAGTTTTTCTTATAATTACAATAAAACGTATCGTTTATTTTTTTAAATGATATCACTTACTATAGCAGAGGAGTTAATGGAGTGCCATGAAGGAACAGCAAATAAAGGCTGAAATATGGTGTCAATTAAATTTATCTATTCATATGTAAATCTCCCTCCTGATCTCATCCATAATTGCAACCTTATCATGTTGATAGCGGTTTATGAACAATAAAATAATAATTCTTCCTTTACGTTTAAATTACCGCCCTCTATCATGAAAAACAATAAATGCTATTATTTTTAACAGTCATTTTTATATCAGTCATGCTGAGAAGTAAAGACTTTCATTACAACGAATCTGGTTGTCAGGAATTTAGAGGAAGGCAAGAAAAAAGAGTAAAAGTAGAATGAGTAGAGCATGAGGGCGAGCGAAAGGAAGAGACAGACAGACAGACAAACGACTTTATTTAGGGCGTAGAGATAGAGAGGGTAAAAATAGAAATAAAGAGAGAGAGAGAGAGAGATTTGAAGGAGAAATACTTGGATGAACGTTTGTTGCAGCTAAGCCCCCTTGTGTTCAAAAGCCCTTTCTTTCCTAAAAAACCCTAACGGAGGATTGGAGACGGTTTGCAGGAAATCTCGCGTGTCGGGACGTCGTACCTCTCCAGTGCCATTTGTCCTTTTCCTTCCAACTCCCGGCTTGCCTTCTTCCTTCCTCTCTTTCTTCGATCCTTCCTCCCTCGCTTCCTCTTCTCCAATTCCATCCTCTTCTCTCTAACCTACTTCTTTACCTATCACGTTCACTAAACCCTCCCTTTGTTCATTGTACAAACGAGGGTGTGCTTATGCCAAAAAATGTGATAGGAGCTTCAGTGCTTTTACATTCGATAGAATAAATGTGAATCGTTAACAATGTGACCAGAATGTTTCAGGTAAACGTAAAGAAAAAGATAACTTTATAAGAAAAAATAAACGCCGGAGTTGATATATTTAAATTATCAAACTTTTCTTGCACAGAATTGTAATTCTCATTTAACTAAATAATGACTACATGTCAGGGTTTGAGCAGGATCCACAATACTGCAATGGACACCACCGAAGAGTCGCAGTGACATCTTATGAGCTAATAAAATTGACACATAATTTAGCTGCTGTTGTTTATAATAATAACAGTATTAATAATAAATGACTCTCTTATTTAGTGGGACTTATGGCAATCTTTGAATTCAACAGTTCCCTTGCGCATTATAATCGGGAAATAACGGTATATATAAAGCACCCAAAGTTTCAAAGAGCCGCATATCAACTCTCAAAGAGCCGCATGCGTCTTCGGAGCCGTCGGTTGGCCATCCCTGCTATACATATATTTTCGCACTAATTTTTAGAGCGTTTTAATTCATAAACGCGAATTTGTTTTCGCTCTATCTGTTAGTCAGTGTAATCAATTAAATTAAAATAGCAAGTGAAAGGTAAAAGATCTAAGGCTGGAATTTGCAGGGTGTACGTGATCTATGATACCATTTATTACGCTGCCAAAGAAATGTTTTTGAAAAATCGGAGAGCGTCAGACGGACCCTTATTAATAACGTAGAATGTGTACATCATAAGCCAATATTAATTAGATTAGAAATATAACATGTGTCATAGTTTGAATATGCTTTTTTAGTTAATTATTGAATCAATTCTTTTTCATATAATTATATTACTAAGTTTATAATAATTATAAATTTACAATTCTGAATAAACCTCAATAAATAAAACACGCTTTTTCATATTGCGTCAGCAAATGAAGTTATCATTTTTGTTTTATTTTGTGATTTTAATTGCCTTTGAACATTGGAAAGAACGACGTTGAAACCTTAAATGTCTATCATAAATTTACATTTACTCTTTCAGCCTGAAATTAAATTTGGCCAAAAATATTCTTTTGGGCTTTTGTTTAAATACTTGGAGACTTTTCTAACGTTAGGTGGAGCGCCTCCTTCTATAACTTATTAAATATAAAACTGCTTTTATTGCTTCGCACACGTTTCTAACTCCCTGCCGACTGTCTTTGAAGAGAATAGTAGGGAGGGATTTTATTTTTTTCTATCGCTCTGATGTCACCGCAAGCTGGTGGAATGCTAAACTGGGGTCGTAAATAGATCTTTGGAGTCTGTCGGAGCATGCGCAGTTGGCTGCGTGTGTTTGTGTGTGTGTATGTGTGCAGGTTCTGGCGAGAGGGAGTTCTCTTGTGGTCTCAGCGGTTTCCAAGGAATCTTTTCAGCGATATGATGGTTCCCTAGCTCCGCCTTATCCTCAAACGAATTCCTTCTCCTTTGACAGTTTAAGACCTCACAAGCCACTCAAACCTATAAGCGCTTACTTTTGACCAGCAAGGAGGTTTTCGGGAGAACTTTCAACGTATTAGACGAGTATTAGGTAACGTGGGGGATTATAAATAAGAACAAATAAAGGAAAACACGTGAAATGTACGGAGAGTTAGTTATGCAGGACAGGCCTTCTTGGAGTCGAAATATGTGTATATGAGCTTGGAAGGAAAAATTAATATGTTGAACTATAAGCGAAATATTAGTTTAAGAAATCAGTATTTGATCCACTTGAATTCATTCGTTTAATATTAATGTAATTCTCCCATACGATAAGTTTTAGGCTCGTCCCCCTCAAATCTTTGCTATCCAATGCCTTTCTCTCCATATTTTCGCATCCAATTCCTTCTTTTAATGCCTTTCCTCTTCCTACTTCATTTCCTCGTTCCTAACAACCTTCTATGACATCTTCCAGCAAAATCTGACTCACGCATTTCATTTCTTTCTCTTATTGCTGCAATTAAGCTCCAACCTTTACCTACAGTATTCAAAACTTCATTCGTTTTCATTTCTGTCCAACTAATTTTCTCTAGTTTACAACATACCCTCATCTAATCTGCTCACATCTTCTTTTCTCATAGTCCATGTATCGCACCATATAATGCCACACTCCATATCAGGGTTTTCACTAGCCTCTCTTTAATGTCCGACTCTAAACCGTCAAATGTGAAAATTTGATAAGTATTTGAGGCGCGTGGTATCACAATAATTTTCCTTAATGAAAGAAAATGTCCCTTAAATTTTTAACTCCTCAATCCAATTTACGTCCTAATACACCCTCTTTGAAAAGAATGCAAACGTGTAAAAAAAGACGCATTAATATCCCTCAAGGGGTCACGGTGAAAGCTTTCAAATGGATTTATTTTGTGGAATTAAAGTGACACAGAGCGTAAATAACCCAGTGAGGTAGGGATTCGCATTTATTGCAAGCGCACGGAGTTTGCAAGGGCGAAGAGGCACTCAAATGTGGCGTCCTCCGCATGTTGGATACAGGTCGTCCGGTGTCAAGTAATGGATAGGCCTCAGCGCGGGAGGAATCGACCGGACAGTCCATCAGAGTGGGGGAGGGAAGGAGGTGGGAGATTGAGGGAAGGAGAGGAGTGCACGGGATTAAGGAGGTAAAGAGGGTTGCCGGGAGATGGATACTGCAATTATGAAGGAGTTATGGACGCTGAGAATAAGAGAAATCGATCCGTCCTGAGAATTATGGATAAAATGAATTTCCGCATTTGGAAGTCGTTACAGATTAAAACTATTACTTACCGTGCATTTTATCCATTGAAGAATTTTTTGCTCGTTTTAAACTTACAATATGCGTGAAGTGACCAACCGTACTGATTTATTCAGTACTGTACTGATCTTGGCGGTATTGTACTGGTTGACCTTCAATGCTGATTATTGTACTGATTTACGAATATTATAGTAGTTCCGTATTCGATATATTACCTGAATACAATAAGAAAGAATTTTGATATCCTCGATTTCTGAACCTATCATTTAAAATGTTTTCGTACCTATATGGGTAGCTTAAAATTATACTCCGTGATAGGATGAACTTTTATCGTAAAGTATTTGTTAAAGAGTAATATAAATATTTTTATATATAGATATAGATAGATATAGCTGATGTTCGAAATGTTAGCAATAGAATTTTGTAGTAATTTATCTCAATTTCCCAGACAGTAATCTCGAATTTATTGCTTTTTATGGGCAATCATTTCTCAAATGTGCTTATTTGGGTTCGAAAAACATGGCCATGCGCCAAATAATATCTAAAACCGTCGTCAAAATCAGCTTTAAATTGACGAGTTTTCTTTACAATTTTTACTTTTACGACTAATGTAAACTCAAATAAAGTGTAATTTCTAAATAAAATTTTCCCGTGTCCACACACAGGCGGAGGATTGATATGAATTATTCCGTTAGCCAAATTAATGTTAAACATTAGCTCATCTTATGCGCCCGCGGAATTATTTTTTTCTCCCGAAGGACGTGAATTAAATGTAAAAATGGCTCTCGCAGGCACAAGCTGGCGAACTGAAAAATAAGTCTTTGAGGGGCGTATTTTTTCGTCTTTTTGGCGTCAAAATGTCGAATAGCTACGGCCTGTCGCGAAAATACTTCACCTTTGCCTTTCTGAGACATGATAAAAGATCCGCCATTACTTTGATCTCAGCCACCTAAATTTATCTCAAAAATTGTACGGAGTCTCCCTTTCTCCATGTGGTTTCGGAAAATTCACATATCTGACTGCTAAGCTTCTCGCACTTTTCCTCTAGTCCGTCTCTTTCTTCCATTCTTCTTCCATTATTCTTCCATTCTTCTTCCATTCTTCTTCATTCCCATTTTTTCTCCTCCAGCATTCTCCGCCTTTTCTTCCCCCCTCTCTCTCTCTCATTCACCCTTCTTCTACTTTTACCCTTTTCTCACCCAAATTCCCTTTAACACCTTTACTCATTACCGTCCTCATATATTTCAATTTCTCCCTGCCATATATCATTGTCTAAACACTAATATTGGCACTGCAGACTTAAAGGATTCATATCCTCTCTCCCTATCTCTCTCTCTTTCTCTCCTTTCCTTCGCCCTGGTAGAGATTTCCCAGAAATAGCCATTCTGCAGTATTTCTCGTTTCCCACACGCCGAACACACACGACCACAAACTCCACTCCTTCACTCGCTTAACCTTGGCATTTAAGTTCTTCTCCAGCCGTCACTTTAATTTAGTTGAAAGATCTCGGGAAAAATAATGTTGGAAAAGCCGGTCATATTTCTATTTTTTGGATAACTTCCTAGTAATGGCATAGAAATTTTGTTTTATTATGATTACAATTCTGAATGCACATGAGATAATTTCCTACAATCTCTACTTTATGTAAAAAATCATGAAAACGATTTTCAATTAATGAACTAGGTACCTTGGAGTTATTTGTAAAATGCTGTGACCTCATTTAATTTTACGTTGAACATTAATTATTATTTAGTAAAAGTTAGGCCTGACTGAAGGTGGTTAAAAACTGAGTAATATTGTAGAGTAGAACGACTTCACCAGCCAATTAACGTCTAAGCAATAAAAATTCACAAATAACATATGACTGTTTATTAGGAAATAGAGGCTGTGTTGAGAATTTTGTACGACTTCAATTTAAGATATTTCGATTGAGTCATAACGTTACATAACCTCGTGCTGATAATATTTGAAGGAATCCATTCATATATTATTGACGCTTTAGATTAGAATAACCTTCTGGCGAACGCGTGGAAATCATGGAATCAAATATTTCTGCCCACGTGACTTTCAAGAGCTGAGAGGGAAACAAAGCAATATTTCAAATGACGTGAAAGTTAGTTTCAAACAAAGGTATAGCCGCCTAGAAAACCATACCGGCTTTAATTAATCCCTCCTCCATTCTTAGTTATTGGTACTCAAAAGAAGTCCCATTCCTTTCCTCGATGCTCCTATTACGTATCATATCCCGCCTCCTTAATTGCTTAATTCTCTCTTAATCCTCCTCGAATACTTAAACACGCCCCAGGGTTAAACCACAGCCGAAACCCTCCCCTTCCCTCCCCCCCCCCCCCCCCGCCTTCCCCCCCTTGCCTCGCGTTTTCCTCGCCGACGCCTTACACCAAAAGCCCTCTCACGAGGATTAATGTAAACAGCGGCAGGGAAAGTGTCTCTGGGCGTAATGCTTCCAGTGTTTCTGGAGCCTTTTGTGCGGATATGTTCCGAGGAGAAAGAAGCTCGCAAGCGCATCGCCCCGCCATGTTTCCTATGGGGTTGAGTGGGTGAAGAGTGGCGCACGACTAGGGCGCTGAAGTGTGGAGGGAGCGGGAAAGAGAGAGAGAGTGCGGTGAAGGAGAAGTGGAAGGAGTGGGCAGGAAGTAAAAGAGAGAATGCTAGGGTGGAAAGTGAGAGGAAGGAGTTTAAGAGGTGGGATAAAGGAAGGAAGGGATTTGGGAGTTGGGCTAGTGCTTGTCCCCTTAAAAGGAGAAGTTTGTTTGGGGGAGAAGGGGGCGGAGGAGGGAGGTGAGGAGAGCGAGCATAAGAAATGGCCGAGAGAGGGGGAGAGGAGAAAGAATGGAGAGAAGGGAGATGAGATGGTTGGGTTTTTAGCGTGGGAGTTAGATGGGGTTTCTAGGTGGAGAAATTCGAGGGAATGAGTTTGAATGGATGGGGAAGGAGTTAGAATGGAGAGGGAAGGAAGGAGAGAGAGAGAGGCACTTTTATTTGAGTTGTTAGGCGCAGGATTGAGCATGTTGGGGAGGGGAGTGAGTCGGTGTAGTTGGGAGGGAAAAAAATGACCATCGATTGGAAGGTCATCGAGCGCCATTTCGCGACTGCGAGGTATCCTCTTACCTGATAAGGGGACGTGTCAAATGGGGCATACGTAGAATCCCGATTGCGATCTCCTTGGGGTGTGTTTACGGAGTTCGGCTCAAGAGAGCCAGGGTTTATCCTTGCGCAGGGGAATACGGTCTCATCGGCCCGCTCCCGTCGTTCTTGCGTGGTCGATTAAATGGGACCGTACGATGCAGGATGCATTTAACCCGGCGTAACTAAAAATATAAATAGGTGCGGCACTGATGCTGCTCGAAGCATGACGCGCTTCCACCGCGAGGTAATATTTATTTATTTTTTTCGCTTCGCGTTCTCCCTTTTTTTTAGCTAGCGATCTCCATATTATTTTTTTCCAAATACATAATTTCCAGGGAGATGCCGTTCGGTGCTGCGTCAAGGGTTTTATGAAAAAAAAGCGGAAGAATGATGAATTACTAACATGCTTAATTTAATATTCGATTCGATGATGGTTTTTTTCGTTTATTATTTTGAAATTGTATCAAAACATTAATTAAAGATCAAATTAATTCCTGGCGAAAATTTACGTTCCATATATTTCATAAGCGCTATATGAGGCGGTCATATTTTTTATACCTTTTGCTTTAATGAGCGGTGGGCATGGCGATTAATGTCCAAACAATAACGCCTCCTGCGGTTTCAAATTAAAATAATTTAGTCATCGTTATAAATTCAAAAACGATAACGAATTAATGATAAACAAAAGAGCAAATTCTGCGCGTGTATTGAATTATTAAAAACTAGCGCCCCACCCACCGCACGACAGCAGGGACTCCCACAGGAGCTGAACCGACGGACAACACGACGTGTTGCTATATTAAATATTACGAATTCGTTTTATGAATAAAGGTGGGCTAGATATCGTCAGTCTCTGCTCCTTTTACCACATTTAAACATTTTGATGTTTTGATCAAGATTTCAGTTGGACATAATGACTTGGTAATAATAATTAATGGGTATATTCACTCATACAGAATTTGGAAAAATAATTTTTCCAGTGCAAAAACTTAGCTTCGTTTCACACTGAGTGGAGAAAATATTATTACATAATACGAATTAGGTTTAAATTTTTTAAAAATTAAGATAAATATTAGGCCGTCAAAAATATCTAGGAGAAAATGTTGAAGACGTGGAATGCTTGAAAAAAATCAGTGGATGTAAAAAATGTAAAAATCTATGAACACGGCAAGATACAAATATGTCTGTTTCCAAACAAAGATAAACCTTCATGAACGCGATAGAAAAAATATAAAGCTACCGAGCAAAGAATTTTATCGAAATTACATATCAAAATATAAGAGAGGTGGGGGTAATAGGTTTATTGAAATTAAAATGACGCGTGAATATAATAATTAATGTTTCTCTGCATTTTGCATTAGCGTTAAGCCCTTTGGGTGTAAGAAAGACAAAAAATACCAATCTTAATAAAATTTGTTTAGTTTTAATCGATCTATTACTTTGTAAATATATTTCAATTTCATTTATTCCGGCCACCTGGGATTTCGCTCCGGTATCCCCACCCTCTCGGCGTGCCTGCCTTGAAGTAATTTCATAATTTTTCTTCCAGTCAAAGCAGCAAGTGTTGGATTGAGAGTGGCAGAATAATATACTCTGGATATCTCGTGCATACGATATACAGTCAAACTCGGCTATAACGAGCGCCACGGGACCGTTTAGTTTTGCTCGTTATAGCCGTTAAACTTAATGTCCGTGAAGGCAAAAGCATGCATGCGTATGGTGAAATAAGACATAAGAAGTAAAAGTGAATATATAAACAGAAAGGTTATTTAGTAAATTTATGAAAAAACCTAAAAATGAGAATAAACTAGAAAATTTAAAGTAAACATACGTACATATAAAATTTACTCACAGCTGCATCCTTAATCACTACCCAAGTCGCACTTCCTCATTTTCTTGTTCGTTGTTAGGTTGTTCTCTAGTGCATATAAAATCGCTTCTTTGTTTTTCCATAAGGTTGAAACCGTAGACGATGATAAATTAAATTTTTTACACACTTCAACATTTTTTTACCACGTTCTAACTCTCGAATAATATCAACCTTTTCGCGAATAGACAGACACTTCCTTTTATGTACGGACATGTTACTCGTTCAAGGGCAAAATCTCAACTGATTTTTGTGATCAACGCTACGAACTTTCTTTGCAAACTGTGAGCATACCAATTCCAGGAAGAGTTAATGAGGAGACGGATTAAACGTTGGATTTCCCATCTTTACGTGGGAAAGGGTGTTGGGTGCATTCGGCTGAGCGACGGGGGTGGGCGCCATTGTACATGCCCTTACCCCCTTCCAAACACAACCTCCTGGCTGTAAAAGAGCTGGGGGTTGGGAGGAGAGGACAAAGGACCTCCGCGAGTGCCACTGTACCTGCAAGTTGGGAATTCTTGGTTTGGACGAAGGGATTATTTTTTAACAACAACGCCGCGGTCTTTAACCTCCCCGAGGAATAGGGTGTAGAGGCTGGACTCGAGAACACAAGGTTACATATTTTGGGTCACTATGAGGATTGAAGGGGCTGACCGCCACCGCGTTTGAGACAGTGAGAAGTGGTCGAAGTTTGCTCGATATATCCGTGAAGCGTGCTCGTTATATACGTGAAACATTTGTTTGTAAATGCATGTAAACTTATCTTGGAGGTAGCATTTGCTCACTATAGCCGTGAACTCGTTACAACCGTGCTCGTTAATAACGAGTTTCACTGTACATAGCGATCTCATCCTCATGGGCGAATTTTTTTTTTAATGTTGCAGTTACACTTTACAAATAACCCCGCTAGAACAGGCGGCTGAGTATGGAACTAAGATAAAGAGAATGAAGGTAGAGAAAGAGGCGGAGATGAGGAAACGGGAGAGGAGATAGGATGAGAGAGAGGAGGGAGGGAGAGGATGGAATGAGAGGGTGGAGGATGGTGATGGAGGGAGAGGAGGAAGAGAGAGAAGGGATGGAGAGAAGGGATGGAGAGAAGGGAGGGAGAGGATGTTGGGAGAGGATGTTGGGTGAGGAGGGAGAGAGAGGAGGGAGAGGAGAGGAATGGGAGGTCGGAGCGAGGGAGAAGGAGGGCTTTGAAGGACCGCCTCCGCTTCCGACTCTTCTCTTTCACGCGGATAAGAAAACTGCAGGCGACCGCGAGATTTATATTCCCAGTTAACAGGACTCGCACGGGTTTGTTCTCGCTCTTTATGATAATATCGTCGTCCTGCGTCAGCGCAATTAATCTTCCGGCACCCTCTAACGTGCCCCTGCGACTATCTTTTGTTGCGTCGCACCGCGCTCGCGTGTGTTTGCTTTTTAAGGGGATAGGGGTCGTTTTGGGGGAGAGAAGAGAGAGGGTGGGGAGGCGCGGCTGGATGGGGTGCGGGAGGGAGTGTATGGCGGGAAGGAAAGCACTTAACGCTGTCCGAAAGGTGCGCGGACACGCTTCCTTCCTCTCTCCATCTCTCGAGTAGCATCCCACGCCCCCACCTCCCAAGCCCCACCTGTCGACTGCCTCCCCAACCACCAGGTAAAGTAAAAAAATCGTGACAATAACCACGTTATTTCTCTCTCAATCGTGGAAGGGAAGATGGTGACCGAGAATACACCGCCAATTAACCCTCTCCTCTCGCGCAAAAGATGCTTTTTAAAAGGCTTTTTTCCCTTCCATACCCCTCTCCGCCCAAACCCACCACTCTCACGTTTACCAACATGATGGAGAGAACTCCCGGAAAACTTTTGGTCTCTCGCCCCTCCTTTTTTTGTTTTTTTTTTTAACGTCAGATGTCGCTTCGGGTTGTTTTAAGTTTTGGACGGAAAGTTACGAAGGGATTCCGGTACATATATGGATTCGTCCGATGGAGGGGACTTTTATCCAATGATGGAGCGGCTTACGCGCTACCGAGTTTTATAAGAAAATGACGAAACGAGAGCAAAATAATTTCCTTCCAAACCAATACGCTTCCGAGAGTTTGAAAATCTAACTGAAAACATTTTAGCGAAGGATTCAGGTTGACAAAGAGAATGTGCGGTTGTATTCTCCAGTGGCGTAACTAGGAGCGGAAGGGCGCACAGCAAAATGTTAACGATGGCCCTCCTCACCCAACAAATACCCTCTGTAAAACCTACCAAATTGGACTTATAAGCTGAAAAAATTAGCCTTTTTAAAATACCCTTATCCAAAGATATTGATTAAATGGAAGACGTTGAGAAATTAGGAGGAAAAAGAGAAATCGCTAAAAAATCTATTTTTTCCTGTATTCTGAAATATTCGAGGGCCCTTGAGTCCGAGGTATTTGGCCATCCACGCCGCCCTATTGTTACGACATTGGTAATGGTTAAGGTAATCCGCGAGAGTATTTAGTACACAGGAACGTGATAGCAAAGGTCGCACGCGGCACATCATTCTTTCGAGAATGAAAGACCCGATTATGGCTCCAGCGACTCATTTCTGCTTTGCAATATACCGCTTTAATATCCGTTCGTGCACGGATGTCGCTGTTTCCCGTGAGATTTAATGGACCTATTGTAATATGCCGTTCTTAAGAACTTCTGGAGCATGCGTAAATGATTTTTTTACTGGAAATTCGCTCCGACGAGCAACGCTGAAAATACAACAAAACACCGATTATAAATAGGCGGAAATTATAGATCGTTTGATGCATGAGCTGAAATTTTGGGAAAATTGTAAATAGGAAAAAAACCTGCTTTGTCCGGGAATCGCCCCCGGGTCTTTCACATGCTGGGCGGATATTTTGTACACAACTACCGTAGCAGAAAAATTCTCTCGTTTCAGAAGGATGATGTATCCGTTGGGGACGGTCCTAACCTAAGAACACATCTCCGTTCTGAAACAGCAAAATTAGTTTGCTAGGATTACTTAGTGGTAGAAAATCAGCCCCCCTCCATATGGAAGATACGGGTTCGATTCCGGGTCATAGGAGATGTTTTTCCAGGTTCCAAATTTTCCAGAAGACCGAGCATTTATTTAAATAAAATTTTAATATATTTTCCGACGGAATAGTTATTTAATTTTGGAAGTACATACATATAAATTTTCCATGGATAACATTTTGCTCCAAAATACATTCTTATAGCAGCGGAGATTTGTCAAGCTTTAGTAATATTTCCATGATAGCGAATTAGTCGTTAATATGGCATTCGTTATATCGAGGTTTTATTATACTGTATTCCATTTTTAGCGCGTTTCATTTAATAAACGCGCTCTGTCTGTGCGTTTGTGCATTCGGTTAAATTAAAATAGCAAGTTAGCGGAAAGAGATAAAGGCTGAAATTTGCAGGATGTATGGGATCTATGATGGCATTTATTGCGCTGTCCAAGAAAGTTTTTGGAAAAATCGAGGAGCTTCAAAAGGGAGGCCTTCAAAATTTTCAAATTAAGATTCTGAACAAATAATTAGATATAAAGCTAGCAATTTTCAGTATTTATATGAACTTTAATGCCATCTATAACACCGCAGAAGAAAGTTTTTTGAAAAATGGAGGAGCATCAAGAGGGTGAGGGCTTTTTAGCAATGTAGTATGTTCATGTCATTATAATGTATTATAAACCTAATGTGTGTTAGCGTATGAATATACTTTTTAAATTAATTATTGAATAAAATACATCATTCCTTATAACTATTTTACAAAACTTATAAATGATTTTAAGCTTACAATTCTAAATAAACCTCACTGAACAAAACACGCTTTTTATATTGCGTTAGCAAATGAAGCTCGCAATTTTTTCAAATACGTATTTATTCGCACTGAAGCTTCATTTTAACGTTCTCTGCAAAAACCATCATTCCATTCAATATTATCCACTACGTTGGCTATAAAACCGCGAAAATCAGTTTCTAGCGCCCTTGTGCAAAGGCCTGTTTTTATTAATTCCAGCCAAGATGTCCAATTGTTCATTATTGTGCTTCCACACTTAAAATACCAATATATATATATATATATATATATATATATATATATATATATATATATATATATATATAGGTAATCTTGAGGCCATGACAAAAATAAAATAGGAGACTGAGGCATACTCGACAAAAACATTTACGGTTTTTTTTTAATGAAAAGGCACACACAGTATAAATTCCATCGAGTCAGAGAAATCTCAATTTAGATCGTCGTATCCTTGAAAAAAGTGCAGCTAATTAAATAAAATTAAAACTTCCAAAGCAGCGAGTTTCAGAGCGAATGGATTACCATTATATATATATATATATATATATATATATATATATATATATATATATATATAATCTCTAGTATTCAATTGATGTTCCAGTTATATCCTTTCACAAAGTAACCATCTTATCCTCCTGGATTTCTCCGTGTATAAAATATAATATTAAAAACCTGGGAAAGTCAAAAGAATCCATTAATAACTACTCGGGCCAACTTTAATTTGCGACCGCATTATGAGAGGCGCCGGTTATACGAAGGTATGCGACGAGAGAAACTTTGCTCTAGAAATTTCAACCAGCGAGATTCTTTCCTTTTCTTTATCCACCCGTTCTCTCTATTATTTCCCTATCCACTCCCCTTTTTGCTCTCCCTTTTACTTTCTCTCTTACTCTCTAGATGCGCTCTTTGTGAATATTTACGTCTCAAGTTTCCCCTGCACATATCTGTTTCTACTATTTCTATTGTATGTGCGTGAAAATAAGTCATGGAATGGTCTATGCTGTATAATCTCGTCTAACAAAAGACATGTTTAACCTCCTCTCTCTCTCTCCATTATCTCTACTTTGTCCCTTCTCCTTAATCTTTCTTCGTTTATTCTTGCTTAAATCCTCCTTCCAAGTACTGTTCCGTTTCTGCTTTTCCCATTTTCTCTGAAATTCCATTCTCTACTCCCATATTCTCTTCTCTATCTCACTCCCTCTCTATCACCTAACTTCGCTCTCTCTCTCACTCCCCCGTTATCCAACACATTTTATTTCCTCACATCTCCTTTCTTTTCCCTTTTCGTGTCCATTCGTTACATTCTCCCCTTCTCTTTTATATCTCTACATGTCTTCCTCTTATCATACATTCTCCTATCTCTGACCCTTACACCTTTCCGACCCTCAATCATTTCTTCCTCTTTTCCATTCTTCCTGCTCTTCCATTCCATCCTATTCACCTATCACCCTACGCGAATCTCACTCCCTCTCTCCCACACGCTCTTCCCTCTCAACTTAACCCTCTCTTCCCCTTCTTCACACGCCCTCTATCCTCCCTCTCCTTCCCCCCTCCTTCCCATGCTCTCCCTCTCCCTCCTCTTCCCTCATCCTTCCTCCTACCTCATACACACCCTCCCTCTCACACTCTCCCTCCCCCTCTTCCTCTTACCTCTTCATCACTCTCATCCTTTCCTCTACTTATTTCAGATTTGCATAATTTCTCTCCGTTTTACAGCGGCCTGCCTATTTCTCATTTTTACTATCGCCGAACATTCATTTTTTAAGCATTTAAAATGGGAGTCTCGTAATTCGTTTGGACCACAAATTTAGTGCGTCATTAAAATAAATAAAAAAACGAGTCTTGAGATGCGGGACGGCATAAGATTTTTCGCCAGCGCCTCTTCATCATAAAAATCGCGCGGGACTCTTAAATTAAATTATCCCATATTAAACGTATTTTATGCAACGAACGTTTACTGCCCCAAATTCGCCTTGGGCGTTGCCAATGACACTGCTTGCGAGATTGGATTGCGTTTCTACGGTTTGAAGATGATTGTGTACGGGTGTTCGCACAAGTGAATTCATCGCATATCTCTCAACTCATCAAAGCTTTGTTATCGTCACACAATATTCTTAAGTAAATTAAGAGAGCGTTATTACGTTATCTTAAGATTTAATGTAATTTTTGAGTGATCTAAAACTATTTGGTTTAAAAATAGTTTCATGATGGCACTTTTATCATGTGTGTCATCGTGTGTTATTTTCATATGAAAGCCCATTTTAATATTATTTTCATCCATCCACTTTCAAAAAGCATCGCCAAGGGTGCCCAGTTTACATATCCAACATGCGATGAAGATTGTGTGTTAGCTTTGGTATATTGGTGTGCTTTTCATTCGTTTCTTCTAAAGATCTCTGTTTGGTAAAGGGTAAATGTAAACTCTCTAAAATAAATGAAAGGTTAAGTTATGTACTTCAATAATGCAGACACGCTATTTCATTAAAAAAACTGACGCTGCTCTCGCTATAGCCAATGAAATAACCTTAATACGATTTTACAACACCATTATATGAGCCATTTAAAAGTTTTTTTAATTTAAAAAGTTGTTTTTATAATTTATTCTGCAATAACCGAGTATAGTTTCAGCGAAATATTGTATCGCTTCCGAATATATTTTGGCCGCACACATTTTTATGAGGTTAACTTGCAGGGATTTCATAAACCCATCTTTGGACTACAACCAAGGATCACTTGTCTGGCTGGAGCATATTCTCCTAGAAGGGCTACCCGCAGGGTCAGCCCGAGGTACGGGCGAGCTGGACAGCTGCTCTGGACTCTAACCCGATTATATACCTATACATTACTTGCAAGCAGAGCTGCAAACCGAACCGAACCGCTGAACCGAACCGCAGTCATTTTGCAGAACCGCGAACCGAACCACCCCAAAATTTATAGGTGGTTTGCAGCTCTGCTTGCAAGTAAATAAAAGTTTTATACCAATTTTTATCGCAGAAGAGGCGGGGATCTAGATAAAATTCATTTAATTTTAATTTTAATTATCATTTATTTTACGGAGCAATGTTTAAATGAACAAGTTCTTTAAAAATATCTATCAATAAAATTTAATGGAAGGGGGCGCTGGAGCGGTTTCTTGCCCGGGGCCTCAAAATACCTCCCAGACATGCCATTAAAGTCAATAGGTAGGGATAAGACCAAGAGTACTCCGCTCAGCGACGGCACCTCAGAGAGGTGACTGCAAAAGGCATTGGTCGGTGATGGCGCCACGCTAAAAACATAGTTGAGGAACGCAGTATATTAACTATTTTTCCAAGAACCATGGGTCGACTAATACGATATGTGGTGAATTTTTCTCGGGTTTCCAACCGGGTTGTCTCGGAGATTTCTTCCGACGTTTCGGCGACTAGCTCTGTCGCCATCTTCAGGGATCCTGAGTCACTCAGGATCCCTGAAGATGGCGACAGAGCTAGTCGCCGAAACGTCGGAAGAAATCTCCGAGACAACCCGGTTGGAAACCCGAGAAAAATTCACCATGATGATTCGCCGGGAAAGCTTCAAATCTTTCTTCACAATACGATATGTGATTCACGGTGTGTATTGGGCCATATCTGGTGGCGCATGCGGTAGTGACGGAAGTAAGGTCGTCACGGCCATCATCCCACGAAATCCTTAACACAGCTCATGACAACGGAATGTCGAAAAAAGTAGAACTTCAGAGACTTGAAAAGTTGAAACGTCAGGCAAGTTAGAAAATAGAAATATATAAATGAAGAGAGATAGTATAAGTATTTTAGGTTTCTGCGAAGTAAGACTGAAAGAAGATGGAGGTTTTTGAAGAGATAATTTCAGGGTAATATGCAGTGGAGAAAATAATATCCAGAAGGGAGTAGCGTTAGTTTTAGACAAGAAAGCAGCACAAAGAGTTATTTACTCGCAACAGCTAAGCGACCGTTTGATGTTTGCAGGGCCGGCCAAAGGGGGTAGTGTGGCGGATGCGAGTCAGCTGGGCCTCCGAAGTTTGTAGATCTCTATCATTCAAGTATCGGGTGGAAATTTCGCATATACTTTTACTAAAAACACTTGCTAAACTGATTTTCAATACAAAAAACACTCGGAAAAAGATATAATTTTAAAACTGGGGTCCTCATAAACGACAGAATTATCTGCTTGTTTACTGGAACGTTTTTTATATTTAAAAAATTAAGCTTAAGACAGTAAAATCAGTGATTTTATAAGTAGATATACCAGCAAATGATCACAACAAGAAGGAAGCGCATGGATATTACTGTCAAGTTGAGGAAATAATGAGAGAAGTAAAAACCAAAAAGAACTTAATAATCAAAGGGGAAAGTCAAGGGCAGCAGCGATTTTGGAGATTTTGGTCTATGAAGTACAAACGACAGGAGGTGGTAGATTACTGTAAAGAAATGTTGTGATAACAAATAGGTGTTTTAAGTATCACAACAGGCGAGGATATACTGGGGAACATACACATGTATCAAATTAACTAGATAGATGTATAGATAAGCATTTTTATTTAGAAGTTATTATTATAAGATATATTGTTGTCAGGAAAAGTTATAAGGACTGTTTTTACTCAAATTGTTTATTGAGAGCGGATGCAGTATCTAATAGCAATTTGATGGTCATGAGGATTTGTTTAAAATTAAAAGAATTATTAAAAGGGAATATAGATCAAATGGTATTTAGCAGTGCTCAAGTCTAAGAAAATTCTGGCGAGAAAACGACTGTTGAGGCCAACTATCTATGTGGCATAGAAAGCGCGTATAAAACGATAAAGAGATATGCCCGATGAAAATAATAAGGCAGTGGGTGTATAAGAGATAGTAAAAATATGGAAGAGAAGAGAAGGTGGAAGATGGTTAACAGAGAATATAGAAGGTGAATATGTCGAGAATTAGACAATAAGATCAGGAGGGAGGTTACAAATGCGAAAGAATTGTGGTTGAATGAAAATGACAGGACACGGAGGAACTGCAGAGACGAGGCAGAATAATAGACTTGATTAATAATAATAAATAATAATTTCGCGCTAAAGTTTTCCAGACTTAAGATGGTGACTTGAGCCTTTATGCTTTAAATTTATCTTTAAGGTTTATTCGTATATCTGCATTTAGAATTACGAGTAGCTATGAAAAATTATTATAAATCAGAACTCGATGAATTATTTTGGTACACATAAAATTTACGCATGTATTTGTATTATCACATTGATTTTGCTAGTTAATCATTCAGAAAAAAAATATTAAAATTTTTTTAACTTCCATCGTCCTGTCAGAAAGGAGCCTTAAAATAGTGATTTTTATTTGGCTTAATGTATTGCCCAACGCCTCAAGATCTCAAACGTAAAAATAACAACAATAACACCGGAGAAACAGCCACTTTTGCCATCCGAAAAATCAGGAAAATTCTATATGGGTTCTGTTTGTGTTTTCAGGGAAAAATGGACCCGCCGATCTATAACTTCGAACCCCGTTGTTTTCGCTTGAATTTCACGAAAATATAATTGCGTGCCAGAAAACGGGTTCGACGTTTATTCCGTATGTTTTTCGGAGAAAGCCATACGCATTTTCGTAGAGCGCGCTTCTTCGGGAAGCCATCCATTGTTAGGCGCGTAAACATTCGCCCCGTCGTAATGAGTGCCGAAGCTCAAAACACTCATTTGCGGATATCTCCTATTGACACGACCGAGCCATTCCATAAGAAGCCAATGGGATTTCCTCTTTCTCTCCTCGAAGTGCTCTCCAAAGACGGGTTATTCTGTCTGGATTCAATCTCTAACGTCATTGCTCCCGACGCCACGTCGTAATTGGACTCGGCCGCCGCCAAATGCCCACCCTACCCAACGCACCCCCCTCTGCCCTCCCTCGGCTTTCTTCCCCTCCGTCGCGTTGTTTTGCATAACTTTCCGTCTCCCTCTAGCCTCGCTCCGCACGTCCGTTTTAACCCCTTCATAACCACGAGCAAACTCCCCGCCGGCGCCTATCCTCTTTTAACTATTCCCCATAACCCCTCCCCCCCTCCCCCCCTTCCCCCCCGAGGGCCGTCTACCGAAAAAAAGTAAGTGAGAAGTTTATTGCGATTCCGTGCCTGTAGCCTAATGGAAACCATGGCAACGCCGTTCTCTACAGACCCCACTCCCCACCGCCCCACTTTCTCTCTCCTTTATGAAGATATGCCCTTCTTTTTGCTCTTGCGAGATTAAATTAGCGAAGACGGGAAGTCTTTTGTGAGAGTGTACGCGGACTCGAATGCGATGGAAGAGAAGAGCTCTCTCGCAGAATGCTACGAGAACGGGGAAAAAAGGAAGAAGCAATCATATTTCGCTTTTCAAAGCGTGGTTTATGGAAGGGGTCCGTATATAATGTATCGCGCCGAATGCAGTGCGGGAGAAAGTTTTCTCAACGATCATAAAGTTTGCTAGTATTTTCCTAATTTTGGAACGACTAACCTCGGTTGTATGCGCTCTTACCACAAGAAAGGGATTTTTAATAAGCAAGCATATTAACTCGGTAATATTACCGTTATAACGTTTAGGGGAATGCCTCTTCAAAAACTAAATTGTATTATTAATGAAGATTTTCGACCTATAAAAGTTTTTTTTTCTATCACTTGAATTGATTTGATGTATTACACCTTTAGTGCGAAATATAATTTAGGAGCATTGCAACAAATCAACATATCTAAAGGGATAAAATTCCCTACTTTATTTGTTTCCCAAATCAAAATAGTATTAGTGTAAATGCAACACTTTTGTTTACGATATTAATTTCTTTTGTGCTTATTTTGAAACCATCCTCTTTATATGAACTTAAAATTTTATATAACAATACTTACGGGTTACTCTAAATATACGCAGAGTATATCTGAGTGCATTAACTTACAAATAGCTGTTTGTAGTTATTTTTATCATTTAAGAATAGTAAATATTATTGGATAAGATACTCCGATGCATATCAAATCATAGTACTCAAATCGTCATCACAATCGAGCAACTTACGATCTAATATCCCAGTGGAATAGAAATAAGGTTTAATTTCGAGATGCGGGTACACATTGGCCTCCAGTTAACTCGATCAATTCTATTTGCGCGAGAAAGAGAAATAAATAGCGACGGCCATGTCTTGATCGCAGAGGTGGTTACGGACGCCATTAAATTAATCTCACCCCCTTACGTACCCCTTGGCGAGAGACTAAATCGCGATTAACGAGAAACCCGATGGTGTTAATCATTCTTTCTTTTCCGTTTGCATACATAATCAAGGTTTCCGCCTTTGCGCGCAGCGTCCGTGCTTTCTTACGCCGGAGACATTTCCTCAGCGCGTTCTATTACACTCGTCTGGTTCGCAAAAAATGTTTAAGTTCCATATTTTCCGTTTGATATTTTATCAGATAATTTAAAATGCTACGAGGATATATTTTCTTTATTGTTCTCAGGGGTTCACAACCACTTGCGTTTCATGCGAGCTCAATTTTCCCCTTGGGCCGTATTGTTAATCCCGGAAAAGCTCTTGCAGCAGGAAGCGAATATATCCAGCGCTGCCATTGAGATTAACAGAAGAAGTTGTGCGGTGAATGTCTTATAATTCCATGGAATTAAAAGGAACAAACGAAAATGCATCAGGAATAAAAATGACGAAGGGATAACAATTTAATGGCATTAAAAGTTTGGGTGGGAATATGTTTAATGAAGGTAAATAATTAATTTGCGGGAACTTTAAGGACGAGAAACGTCAATAACTTGCGAAATATTTTGTCCGAGAACGTCGAATGTGGAATTCATAATGGGTGTCGAGAATAAACGCGGAGTCAAGAGTTTGGAATTAGTGAGGATATATATGCTTCTGGAAGAGTTCGAAGAATTGAAATTCCGAGAAAAAGGACTTGTATATTTTGGCGTTTCAGGAACAACCGAGGATAAAAACTGAATGTGGAAGAAAGTAATACGGGACAAATGTATTGTAAAGGAGATATCTGAAATTTCAAAAAGTAAAAATAATCAAGAATCGCGGAAAAAGTAACGGAGAACTGCACTTGATAGGTTATCTGATAACAGGTCCTTGGCGAGCATTAACGACCTCTGAACTTGTAAGTTTGTAATTTTGTTTCCATTTATTGTTTTACACTCTGCACTTTGACGCTTCGTTCTATTATTTCTTCATTTATCAGTGTGTCTCTAAATGTTTGGGTAATTTGTATATTTCCAATGTTTTGTAATCGACGGAAATGACGGGTAAAGAAACACGTATCATGTGCGCTAGTTTTCAAAGTGAGCTGAACAGAGAGATGATAACGGCAAATTTGCGTGTCACCTGCACTAAATGCACCACGGAGCGAGTGTCGGTTTGTGTCGTGTCGCTCTTCCCCTGTTCGTCGGTACTTTTTGTCCAGCAGGGGGCGGAGCAATCTAATTATCGCTAATACCTTCGTTTCCTCCTAGATTACTTTCAGTCTTTGAACGCCTTAATTTCCATTGCCAACTTCAAAATCACATTCTCATCATTTCATATTTGCCATTGAATGCGATTTGGTCACCTCTCAGATTCCTATTATTTTAGAGGTTGTAACGAAATTGTTCATTAATTTTCCATAGAATTTGCAGTGGTCTTAAACCATCAATTTTGAATTCAATGTAGTCTAAAGCTGATCACTCCTGGCAACTTTTTTTACTCTTATTTAACGCATTAAACCTAAATTGCGTTTTCTCTCAAAAATGAACACACTAGGTTCTCCGATAGTTAAAATAAATTCTGGAATGATATTTTAATACAGTGATGCCTTTAAATTTCTCTGCTAAGCAAAACTAATTGTTAGAGATCCTCTCCATTTTCTCACTCAGCCGATGAAGAACGCGGACCTTCTTCGCTGAACACGTCCATAACTTCAAATTTCACCCTTATTTATTTTTTCCCATCCGCTTCCATCTTTGTGTTCCTTCTGGGTGCATTCACCCTTTTACGCGAGTTCACAATCTGCTTAAATCTTCGTTGTAGATGTTGCTAACTTTCAACAAAAATTAGAATATACGTTTAAAACACTTTTCCAAGTTAACCTCACATCTCCTGCGATCACTGTCAATTAATTCTTAACTTCCTTTCTCCTCAATTTTTCTTTTACTTTCAGCCGTACACTTTCATTTGCTTTTCTTCTCGTATTGTTTGTTATGATTGCACTCATTGGCCAGGTTTCATCGGTAAAATGTTTACTTATTGCCAGTATTATTTTCTCGCAAAAATAAGCGATATATTTAAGGGATAATGTGATTATAAATTAAAATTATAGACCAATACGTTTTTTAAGAGATTGGTTCTAACATATTTCAAAAAGTAGAACCTCTTGTACTTGGACATATAGAAATATGTAATTCTCAAAACTCTACTGAACGATTATCCCAAATATGTAATGTTTCTCAATGACAAGTGTTCTGTGTTAATTAATTTAAAACAGCAACGCAGGCTAGAGGCCTTCTGTGTGGGGGCAGAAATCGAAATATACCTACCTAGAGTATATTAAATATAAATAGTCGACTCGAGACCATTTAGATTTAATTCTGGTGAAGTCAAGATTCATCCTACGATCCAATTTCTCGACATGAAGCAGAATCATTGGCGTATCGAATGAATGATTTTCGGTTTTTATGCTGTGTTGTTATTTGGTAAAATATTTTAAATGTAATTAATATAGCATATAGCAAATGTTCACAACAAAAAATCTATGCATTCCGCAAAGTTGTTGGAAATTTGATAGAAACCTCAGCACAACTTGAGAAATGTCGCTCTGGCATTGTATTTAATGAAGTTTTAAAAGATGATAGAAAAATTAACCTTGATATGAATGTTGAGCCAATATTTTCTAGAAAAATTACATTCGTCCACGACAAAAAATCAAATTCTGCTCCCGATGAACCTCTAACCGATCTAAAGACACGATTTAGTTCTTTTACTGCATACTATATAATGCAGAAGTTATGTCTATTGAAGAAAGACTTGCGCGATTACATGGTCACAATAATTTATTCAATTTATATACGATGTAAATAGTATAAAAATATGTCTAAAGAGGAGTTTTTGAAAAATTGCATGAATCTGCAAGCAGCACCGACAAATTCAAAGGATAACAACGAGACCGATTTGGACGGTTTATAAATGTATGAGGAACTGACATCATTGTCTGGTTCAATAAAACCTGATTCAACGCCATTAGAAGTGCTGCAATTCATTTTACAAAATGAATTTGCTTCCAATGTTGCTATTGCGCTACGTATTATGTTAACTATCCCAATAACTATAAATTCAGGTGAACTGAGTTTCTCAAAATTAATACTTATTAAAACTACTTGAGATTTACGATGTCTTAAGAGCGGTTGGGTGGACTTGCAATTATCTCGATAGAAGATGATGTTTAAAAAAAATTGAAGATCTACAACATGATTTTGCCCATTCAAAAGCTCGGAAACAAACTTTTTTGTAAAAAAAGTGTACAATTACATTTATTTTTCTGTACATATAGGCTATGTTTTTAATACTTTTATTTTATAAAATTTTTGTGAAATTCCATATTTACTTCTCTGTAAATATACGGCATTTTTTATTTAATTGCTAATTTATTCATAAACAAAATGGATGCAACATTAGGATAATTTGATCCTATGAAAATACTAAACAATCAATTTTTCATTCATGTGCAATACGGAATTTATGTATACATGGGGCGCCAAAATTGAAATGTACTTGGGGCGCCAAAATGTCTTGGAGTAAAGATAGTGCTCTTAAGTACAAATTTCGACAAATTGCCAATCATACGTACCATATCTGCTCCTCAATGGCCCTGTTGGCTGCCTTCTTGAAGACAGAAACCCTCGAGACCATTTGAATTCCCGCGTCGCGAAGCGGTGTTGTCAAGTCATAATCACTCAGATGTATAGGTGAAATGTGGTTTTCTTAAAAAAAATACCGTAGGAACGCCAGTAAAAAGCTCTTTCGGTGTAGTTTTTCACAGGGAATACGAATAATTCATCAAAAAGTACTTATCTTAATCGATTATACTGAAATGAAATTGAGGCAGTCTTCATTGACCTGGAATCAAACCTCCCGCTGAGAGGGATGCCTTCGAGCCGACTCTTCGCGAGCGAAGGGTCGAAACCCTCAATGCTAGTATCTATTGTGCTTCAAAAACTGGGGATAGTCAGGTATATTTCGATTTCTGCCCCCACACAGAAGGGCTTAAACCGTAACGCATTTTATTTTTTTTATTATTACTGCATAATACAACAGTTTAGGACCTGATGAAATGCGGATGTTTTCAGATATCAAAGATCAAGTCCGTTGCTTAGAGTGAGGTCGATATCGCCCGTAAATCGTAAGGTCAAGAAAACTTTAGGTGTATATACCCTGGAGGCCAGTAAGGCGTCAATAGCGAATAAACCAGTCCCTCTTAGGCCATCATTCCTGTCTTCCTCCATCGCCTTCCCTTCTTCCTTCCGCCTTCGCGATTCGCAATCCTCCCCACCCTTCCTCTTTTTCTTCCTTTTCTCGCCTTTCACCCTCTTACGCTTGTCCCCTAAGACATTGTTGTGAGACAATTTTTTTTGCTTCCCTTTTTCCATTGCCGTTTCCTTCCATTCCTTCGATTCTTCCCCCCCCCCCCCCCCCCCCCGACAACCTTTTCTCTCTCTCCGTCCCCCAAACTATCCTTCCGAGTCACTCACCGTGTCTCACGCCGGGTTGTCTTTCCATGCGTGGACTGTCACCACCCTTCCTTTCTCCTCTCTTCCTATCTTTCTCCTCTCTCTTTTCACCACCCGCTGTCTTCCACCGGATGTGACAACTTCTGGGGATGCGGGGATAGTGCGGAGATAGAAAAGGAAGGCGGAAGAAAGAGGGATAGCCATGTTTCGAGAAGGGAGACGGAGAAAGTCCCCTACCTTTCATTTCTCCCTTTTATTCATTCCCCCAAATGGAGTTTTTCGCTGGTATATTTTTTTCGAGATTCTACGCGAATTACGGATTGGAAAAAGTCAGGTGGTGATTGCTCCTTGTTTAATATTTCTTATCTTTACGATGTAACGATATACAAGGAAAACAAAGTGAATATTTTATTTGGCTTAAAAATTGTAAGATAAGAGTCCGAGTTGTCAGCGAGATAAAACGTACAATTAGTACTTGGATCAAAAGTGAAATAACCAATCGCGTTAATAAATATAAAAAACGTTTATTATTAAAAAGTCGGCATCAATGATCTCAACGATGGGTATCTAAAGCGGTTCCAGTTGCTTTCATTCCGCTTCCATTTTCGCGAAACTACCCTGAGGTATTCAATGAAGATTGGTAGATCTCTATTCGAAAAATATTTATAGCTCTAATCAAATTTGATTAAAAAAAACGTTAAACGGATAAAGAAGGAAAGTATGTTAATAAAAATGGGGGGTCGACTTGACTTTACTGTTTTGGATAATTTTTAATCGCTTTTAAACATAACAGGAAAGGGTAAGCAATATTTATTTAACGAGCCTGTAAAGCTCGAACGGGACAGGACTGACAGAAATCTCGCATTATTATCATTTCGCCGGCCTTGGTAGTGTTCTTCGTGTCTTGCTCTCAGTGCTACGACCGCGGGGTCGAATCCTACCGAGGCTATGGCCGTGTGGATTCTTCTTTGTTATTGCCATTACACTGTAAAAGTGCTGATTACGAGTTAGTGAAAACAAATTAAAATAAATAATCATAAAGTCGCACTGAAAAAAAAACAGAATTTCCTTTGGAGAAAAATACTTGCACTTTTTCCAACGGCGTATTCCGTCACCAAATATCCATAGTCGCCGTAGAAGGCGGTTTTCCGAATGAAGAATTTCCCGTTACGGGAGCAAAATAATAAACGGCTCTACAAAACGGTGGACCGTTTAATTAACCAAGTTATGCGCTCGCAGAATCTCGGATAAAATGTTCATCGAATTCCTTCCGCTTTAAAATCCTGCGCATAAATTGATTTGTTGGAATGTAAACAGAAGGGGGTATGGTTTGGGGAAGGTTTCATCGTGGAGATGGTATAGAGAGGGTCGTGCCTGAGAGTCGCGGAAAGGGAGAGGGTTGGGAGAGAGATGGGGGGGGAGGAGATAATGGGGGGGAGTGAGGGTCAGGAGAGAGGAAAAAAAATCCTCTCGGCTTTGACTGAAATGGAATAACGAGGGACGCGATTGTTTGGACGGGAAGAAAGGAGAAGTAGAGAGAGCGAGAGAGAGGAGTTATAAGGAGGAGAAAGGGAGAGAGAGAAGTGAAAAGGGACGGGAGATATTGAGCGTAGATGGAGGGCGAGCGAGAGGGGTGAAGTGGAATGAAAGCGAAAACAATCGACGCGTGAAATTGAACAAGTGAAGGAAATAAAAAGGGGAAGAAGGAATCGGAGTAACTGGTGGAGGAGAGCGAGAGTGTGGGTGACTGAGGTGAAAGGAAGAGGAAGAAAGGGAGAGAACGAGAGGCCGAATGTCGAATTGGCAGAGAAACGAAACCGCGGGGAAACAATCATATTTAATTAATACGGAGACCTTTAAGCACCCAACGTGAAGAGTGAATTAGCGAAATGAGTTCACTGGCGCATTCGTTACCGTGAGGGTCGTTACGGCCGTGCATTGTTAGTCACGCGGATGCCAAATAGCGCGCGCTACATTGCTACGGGCGCATGCTCCAGGTGTTTTTTTCTTGCGATTGATGCGACCTCGATGAAAATTTATGGCTCCGTGAATTTTTGAGGTCACTATTTCATTGAGTTGGCGTATATTTCCGATCGGTGGTCTAATTTCTTCGGAATCCGAGCGTACTTCAACGATGCCAGTCATCCAATACACCGTAGGGCACATTTACCGAACATTTATGCCGTGTCGAAAAGGGAAAAAAAAATGGTTCTCCGCCTGCAAGGCGAGGTTGATTTAAAAGAAAATGACGATGTTTACAGTTATGAATGCAAAGTTATTTTGATGCTATTTTTCCAGAGCTAGTTGGATTTTATGGCGAAAAATACGTACATTTTATTTGGTTGATTTAAAAAAAACTGTCTCCAATAATATCCAATGACAATGTTTTAAATTTAGTTACAGAAAGCCATTTATAGCTGTAAAGAACATTCTGTCGCACCAGGGAATGATTCTAAGTACCATCAGTATTGAGTTTGTAATGTCCGATCGAGCAGAGCGGTTTGCAAATAAACCGGCGGAATAGGAAAGGCATAGTTTGATTACGCCTCTAGTGTTGAGGACATTGTCTTAATTCGGGAGTTATGGAAATTCGGACGGACTGTAACATTCATGGTCGACGAAGGTGACAGGGTCGAGCAAACATTGAATGTATTCACATTGTAAACATTACGCATAATGAAGACTGCCGTATGCAGTAAAATGGTATTGCAGTAAATATATGTATAACCTGATGAAAACGAAAACTATCGGTGTGAATGCTTACTCGGTTCAAGTTTTGCGTTGAGAAAAGTTATTTGGAGATTCGTAGCACTTAACAAAACTATTAACTGCGTTAGAATATTTCAAAATGGGTTTTAATTGCCTGAAACACAGTAAACGTTCTATAACGAATATCTTAGCCTAATTTCCGAAAAATGAAAAGTAGTCTTATGAGATCGCCTAGGCGTCCGTGTGTGTGTGTGTGCCCCTAACATCTTCTTTAAAAATAAACCGATTTCAACTAAATTTGATACATAGAATCTTCACATAAATTAATGACCAAAATAACATATTTGGGCCGGATCGACTTAGCAGGGGTGCCACAATTGCAAAGTTAAACTTTTCGGTAATTATGAATTTGGAAGGAATTGGCCCAACCGATTTCAACGAAATTTTGTAGGAGTGCAACAAAGAATAACAAAATCAAGATGTTTACTATAGATATAGAAAGCAGGGCTGCCACAATACAAGGGATAAAAAAATTATTTAACACGTATTTGTGTTGAACTGTTCACATCAATTTGAATCAAATTTAATACTTATAATATAAAAATATATACAAAACCATATTAGCGTATTTTAACCGAATCAGCCAAACGGGTGCCACAATTGCGAATTAAGCTCTTTCAGTAATTAAGGAATTTGAAGGAATTATCTGAACGGATTTCAATTACATTTTGTATATAAGATTTGTACAACATACCATAATGAAATCGAGATGTTTAAAGCGGAGCTAAAGAGCAGGACTACCACAATAAAAAGTTAAATAATATTTTACACGTATTTCTAGAGAACTGATCCAATGGATTTTAACTAAATATAGCATATTTAATCTTCATATAAATAAATAACCAAAATGTCATATTTCAATCGGGCGGACTAAACAGAGATATACCATAATATCAAGGTTAGAATTTTTCTGTAACTATGATTTGGAAGGTATTGGCTGAACGGATTTCAAAGAAATTTCGTTTGTAGGGTGAGCATAGAATGGCAAAACAAGATTAATATGTTTAGAACGGATCAAAAAAGCAGGGCTACCACAATATGAGGAAAACTAATTTTCTGATTTCAAGTCAAATACATTACTATATGATTATACTACGGCGAATTTGACGAAAAGCACTTCTGTATCACGGGAAACCTGTGTACACCCCTACTTGTGATACATTAAAATTGTATTGGAAGGAAAGTAGGCGGATTAGTTCTTTCCAGAACTACTTGTTTATATTGTCTTAGTTTTTATAAATCCAAGAATGAACAGACTCCATAATAATGTTTACTTAACTGGAAAAAATCACCAATTTACCTGCACTTTAATGTTGTTTTTTGAAAGAAACCTGTATAATATTTCCTTAGATTAATTTCGTAGAACATAGATGTAATGATAATTGTTTTCACTAATTTATTTTGGGAGTGAATAGAGTGTTTGCTTTCAAATGTTTAAATCGCAGGTTCGAGGCCTGCTGTGTGGTTGGACGTATTTTCTCATCCGTGTGTTTATTATATTACCTCAATAGAATCAAAAGGTTTCGAGATATCTTTGAGAGAATAAGATTAATAATAAAAAATGCGTTAGCATTTAATTTATACTTACAAATTCAACATTTATTTCACCAAAATCACAAAAATTGCCATGGCAATTATTACATTAACTTCAATTTTCGAAAGAATGCACATGTTGCTTTTCTTTTCTATTTTCGTACCTTCACACTATCCCAGTAGCGAACGAAGCAGGATGTGGAAGAAAAGGAAATACAAACCGGTATAAGTGCATAAAAGCTTAAAAATTATGAGGAATGAGGTAAGAAGGATGAAAGAACGTGTGTAGGTAAAGATGAAGAAAAGGAGGTGGGAAGGAGACGAAACGGAGATGGAAAGCGAAGAAGAATGAAATTCTTCGCTTGAGTGATATACGACACAAAAGATTGAGGGAAAAGAGAGACATGGATTGAGAAAGAGAGGGGGAGTTTCTCCGTCTCTTGATAAAGAAGACATTCTATTTTTAGACCACTATTCAGAGGAAAAGTGGCTAAAATCCGCCGCACTCGAAATATGAAAAGAGGCAGCGGAGGATAGGAAGAGGTAATGAGATATGCAGTTGTTATAGAAATAGATGGTAAGTGAGGGGAGGTAGATAATAATTGGATGTGGGGACGAATCTTGTCAGCTCGAATTTTTTAAAATACTTTCTCGCACTCATTTCTAAGCGTTAAAATTGTTCAATAAATCGAATTATGATTGTCTTGAATTTTCGATAAATCGATCTTTCGACGAGTCGAAATTTAGATAATTGAACGATTCTATAACTTGAAATTTTTTGACATCTTATTAGTTTTGAGATGCCTTGGTTCTGCAATATGGTATATAGTAGAGAGGTAGATTCGGGAAATGTAGGAGAAATTGGATAAAAGAAAGAAAGAGGAGAGCAAGTCAAGAGGTGAATTCCAGAATAGGTAGAGAGAGATATTGAGATCGAGGAGATAGCAAGAGGGAGAGAATGAGAGAGGAGAGTAAGAAAGAGAAGAAATCTGGATGGGATTACCGAGGAAAGAGGATAATGGGGAAGGGAGCCGTGTTTCGGTGTTAAATGGAAATTTCTTTGTGGTTAACGTGATGGAAGAGAATAATTGTCTTACGTTTAACGCTTTGCATATTCTCTTTCGGGATGGTGCTCTGTTCGCCAGGAGAAAGGAAATGGAATCAAACCACTCCTCGAATTTATTCATTTTTTCTGAGCAAAGAGATGCTACAAAATCATTCTTTAAAAATCGACGGCTGAAAACAGTTTTCATTTCGTAAATTACCCAAGCCAGAAGTTCTTCCGAGTGAGCTAATTTAATTAATTACCACCAATCGCACGTGTGTATTTTGTATATGTTTATAAAATTTCAACGATAAATGCAGAAAAACTAATTTTTGAAAGGGAAAGTTATTTTATGGTTTAGAATTCAATTCAGTAATTCCAAAATATCGAAAACCTTTACAGCTTTGAAACCGAGCAAATAAAAATGAAGGGATAAAGAATTAAGAGCAATATATTTATTTTTTTCGATTTAATTCGCTCTTTGGAAGTTGGAGGTATTGGAATGGTCCATGATGTTAGGATCCCTCTTCTCTCTCGTTCCAGCACTCTTCCTCCTCTCCCTAACCATTTCTCCATCTACTGATTCCTCCTGCCGATTTTGCCTCCTTTAATTCTGCTACTCCTTTTGTATTCTGCGAATCACACAGCTACCCCTTTTCCATCCCCAACCTCTCATCCTCCATCCTTCCCCGAAGCAACACATCCCTCATCCCTCTTTCTCCCTCTCCCTCTTTCCCTCTTCTCTTTTACTTTTCCTATCCAATCCCATTTCTTGACTCCTTCCAGACGATACAATTTTTAATCGTTTTCTCTTTCATCCCTCCCCACCCATTCTTTTGATTCGCCTTTTGCCGATATTTCCTTCGCGGCAATTTATTTCATTCCAAATGTAACGGTTTCACGACTGTTGCTGCCGTAGGAAGCCGGAAATATTTTTTCCGGTCTATGGTGTATTTTCGAGAGAATTTCGGTTTGTTTTTCCAAATTTGTGCATTTAATTTTCCCAAGTATAAGCCGTGCTTAATGTAGTATACTTTTCTCTAAAGTCAAGTTATTAGTTCTCACGATTCATATCTACTTAACATGAATAGGACGAATCCTCTGGTTTTCTTTAATGAACTTTAAGTTGTTGTCTAAAATTCTGCGATTTTCTCCTTTTTATTTTCAATTTATTTTTTGCCGTAGAATGCAAGAGGAATCCCATATATTTATTTGGTAGTGTGCGTGCGTGCGTCACGCCGGCATGGATGTGGTAGATCCGAAGTGAAGAAGCTGGCTGCAACGCGGGCGAACCTTTTTTCTTTAAATATGCCCTCTACGCAGCTTCACTAGAAAGCACCATCAATCATCACCGATCGCTGCGATAACCAACAATCGAAGATCAATATTTAAATTGGCAGGTCCCTCGCCAACCGCGGTTTTGATTATCTGTGGTTAGCGAAATGTATAACGTTTTGCCAACTGCGGTATGAGGTTTTGAGTATCCGCGGTTTCAGGCGCAAATTTATTATTTTTTTCTGCAATGATTTTTCTTAAATCTAAATAACCGTTATGTATTTTAACAGAAGAACGTCTATACTTACCTATGTTTAATTCAGCAATTTTATTTTCCTATAATATTCTAGTAGAAAGTGCTTGCATTTTGCAAGAATTTCATCTCACCTTGAAAACCACATTAATTTTTCAGAGAGATATTTCATTGTTAGAAATATTTTTTTAATTCAAAAGATATCTTCTCTGCACAAATTTTCGTTCTTTCCTTATGGAACGATATTGAAGTAAAACAATACTTAAAATTAGCAATTTTAAGAATATTAGACTTGTTCCATTGTGGGGTACTAATGCCACACCTTTCTGTCAAACTTTAAAGTTGTAGCACATCTACAAGTGATATAATATGTATCTTATTGTTTAAATTTTAAAAACTTTAACGTTCGCAATAACAACTTCATGGACATTTTGAAATGTTTATTTTTGCATTTGCACTAATCTTTAAACAACTTAAAAATTTCAGCTCTCTAGATTGCCCCATAATACCTTAACATTTATCTATTTGTTTAAACTTTAAGAATTTTTAAGTCGAATAAATAAAAATATCAAAATTTCTATAATCACTATTTCGTTTTTTTTAACTCTACCTATACAAAATTCAGCTTCGTAGCACATTCGTAAATACATAAACTTTAAAAATTTGATTTAACATTTGCGAATTTGTAGCGGCCGCATTGTTAGACTTTTTAAAGATTTTCGATTTTTTTAGTCGGTTTTGCACATAATCCTACCGACGTAAAAACAGAACATTTTTATTAAAATTGAAACATTTAGTAAAAGAAAATGTGCTCACAAAAGTTTTATGAAAATGTTCGTGAAATTGAAAACTGAAAAAAATTGTGAGGTTAGGCTGGGGTACCTTAGCACTATTCAAAAATCTCAAGAAACAAGTCAATATTTCATCAGCATTTTCAAATTACGCAAAAATAAATATGTTACTCACATAACTTAAATAAATACACTGTCGGAATTAGGGATCCCTTGCTTTTTGTTATTAATTGGTCTGCTACAGGAATAAGATTGATAATTTCTCCAATCTATGAACATCATGTTAAATAGAATCAAATTAGCTTTTAAGTGATGTATTGGATGAATTACTTTCTTTCAATTTTATATCATAAATTTAGAAAAATATCACACCTTAAAATCGAAGCCAAGCTCCAACAATACCAAGATGTGCTCTGACAGCGACAATGTTACGGTCAGGGAGATGAAACAAGCACTGCGTTTCTGTCATTAAAGATAGATTAAGGAAGTACTGCGTTCTACCCGTTACGATCAATACTATGACCAATAGAGCCGAGTGTCGGAATTAGGACCGTGTCGGAATATGACTCACTTACCTTACTTTTAAATGGATTAAAGATTTAAAACGGTTTTAAGCTCTTAAATGGGAAATGAGGTGGAGAGAGACAGATAGGAAATGAGAATCAACAAATTGCATTTTATACTGTTAAATAAAGAAAGGAGATGAAATATAGAAAGCCATTTTTTTGCGGTTTTATAACATGATTCGATTATGTATTTTCATGTAAAAATGCAGTAAGGTTGTTTTCATCTTTTTCTAGAAACAATAGTTATTGCATGCAGAGCCGTAGTAAGGGCGTGGCAACCGGGACACGTGCCCAGGGCGCAGCTTCGTAAGGGAGCGCCAAATGGAAGTCTTTTTATACACTAGATCAGCGGTCTCCAACCTTTTCGGGCTCGGGGGCTACTTAGCTTGCCCAAAACCCACGGCATCCCCCTCCCTCCCATAACTTGGGGGTTTTCCTCCGTGATATTGTTGGGAGGGGGAGGTAATTGGCGTATTACGTTGAGCGGGGGAACACCCCTCCCTCCCATAGGTGAAACTCATGGCTCATACCTGAGAGAAAACTTCATACACAAAACATTTATATAAGTATAGTTTATTTTTATTAATAAGGTTTATAGAAATGGTGTACATCAAAATACAAAGTGGCCGAAATGTATAGTTTTTATTCCGATGCCATTACAAATAAAATTTTTGATACTAGTGTGACACTTGCGATTGAACATTTTCTGACACTTTTTTAAAATCTGGTACGTACGGTGATACAGCGAGTGTCATACAATTCTTCAAATGCTTCTCGGAAAGACGATTCCTATGTTTGGTTTTTATGGCATTCATCTGCGAAAATGCCCTCTCGCAAATGTATGAGGATCCATCCTACTGAGTATACATTGTAGCCATCAGTCCGCTGACATTCTATCTCTTCGAATCAAAGGGATGCTTTTGATGATATTGCAAAGATTTTTTCCAAACACTTTGACTCACTCAAAACATTTTTAAATTTTTTTTGAGTGAAATGATAAACTGAATTATAAAATTAGTTCCGCGGGCGCCTGAAACAAGCTTCGCGAGCTCCCGGTTGGACGTCACTGCATTAGATAAAATGTTACACGAAACTAAGAGGAAGAAAAAGGAAATTTTATGGCAAGATGGGAATTGAAGCGCCCTCAATACCTGAAACGGTTACGTCTCACTTTCCCTAATCCATATGCCCTAGTATGTATAAAAACTATGTGCCTTCTATGCCTTCGTTAAAAATTGTAAAAAATACGCAGAAAGAAATTTTAGGATTTCTTTACGAATACGAACCTTTAATCAATGTAACCAACTCCTTCAGCCATAAAAGAATTAACAATAATCCCGATGCATTTCACCCACTAAGTGAGCATCTTCAGGGGAATTTACAACGACAGTGACTGGAAGTCAAGGATTATTGTTAATTCTTTTATGGCTGAAGGAGTTTGTTACATTGATTAGAATTGAGCCATAAGTCAACAAAGCCCCCAACCTTCACTAACCTTTAAGTTCATTTTCTAATGTGAAAATTTTTGTGAGAATTTTTCTGACATTCGCCACATCAATTTCACCTGAAAGGCGTTCTTTTACTAAACTAAAATTGATCAAAAATTACCTACGGTAATCAATGAATCAAGATAGACTTTCTGGTATGGCCATCTTATCTATTGAATATAATACTGCTAAAAATATAGACTTGAATGTTTGCTGCAAATAAAACTCGAAAAATAGAACTTTAAAGAAATGATTATCTATTTTTAGTTAAATACCCTTTTAAAAATACGAACTTATAATTTTATTAGATCATTTTTGGGGCGCCAAAACTCTGCCCAGGGCGCCAAAAGTGGTCACTACGGCTCTCATTGCGTGTAAAAAATTAGTGTTTTTTCTTACCTCGTTTCACCAATAAATCCAAATTTCAAGCGACGCTGCATCGAGTAGACCAGTACTAAGTAACGTAAGGAAGGACTACTTTTTGTTCTGTCCTCCGCCCTTAAAATTAGGTTAGAAAACAGCAACTCATTCGGCATGCATCAAAACGCAACGAAAATTCAATTTGAAGAGGAATCCATGGGACACAATCGGATTTCGATAATGCGATGAGTATTTTAATGCCGGGCTGACTCCCGTCAAAACAGAGTCACCACCAACATGCGAAAAAATACGATGCGATTACAGCTGGTAGTTATGTACTGCTAAATTCTTCGCAGGGCGCTTCTAGTACCAGAAGATCGCAATCACTCACTGTGAATCGGCGAATAAGCATATTTTTGGATCGAGTTCTTTAGCCCCCTTATACCGAAACGCTTCAAAGTAAATATGCATCTTCAAACATCTAGTTCTCAATATTGTTTCCTGGGCTCTTTTTCTGTAATCTCCTTTTGTCTCTCCATCTCTCTTTCGCAAACATCCGCCGCAGCCTCCGTAGCTTCCCCGCGCCTCCGGCTCCATGCAACCGCTCCATCCCCGGACGACAACTACCCCAACTCAGGCCCCAGCCGCTCGCCAACGCTACAACAATGCCCCATCGCCCTTCTCCTCCTACTCTCCAACAAACGTCCTATAAAAACCCTCGACCCGTCGGATACCACATATTTATCTTTTTTGTTTATTATTTTCGCGTTTTACGCTCGAAATCCTTTAAATAAACCCCTTTCCATCTTCCCGCGCGCCTCCTCTGCAGACCACCCCGTCCGTTTCAAATCCCGGTCTCTCCCACTTTGCCCTCCCACGCTTTGTACCTTCTTTCCTTATCCCGGCTGAGCGCTCACCAACTCCCTCTCTTTTCTGCCTTACCACGTTTTTTCCCATTCAATCCTCCTTTGCGCCCTTTTTCTTCTCCTGCATCTGATTTGGAAGAATTTTCGCGCCCTCTGTGTGCGCGTTTAACGGGATTTTCCGTTTTCTCTCCCATTTCTCGTTTTGTTCTCGCTTACTTCTACGCATGAATCACTCTCTCCATATTCCTCTCCCTATTCCTCTCTCTCTCTCCTCTATTCTTATTTCTCCTCTTTCTCTCTCTTGTTTTTTCCCTTCTCTTTCTCCCTTCTATTTCTTTCGCATTTTTTGGGATCTTTACTTACTTTCCCTTGCTTTCTTACCAATTTCTGTTTAATTTGCTTTTCATGTTTATAACTGCGGTTTGAGATTTCTTTTCTCCTCCTCCCTATACTATTCTTTCCCTATTTTCTCACTTTCTTATTTATATAAATTCTATTTATTTCTTACACTCTTTCTTAAATATATTTTCCTAAAGTTTCTTGTTCCGTCTCTTTTTCTCAGTTTTAGCTTGCCTTATTCCCACCCACATTTCTTCCTACACTCGTAAAATATGGGAAATTAGCTGTCACCACCCGGGAGCCATAAAAGCGAATTAATAATTCTTCTTGGGAATTATTCCAATCGTCGTTACACTACCTCTTCCTTTAATCCCTTTTTCATAAATCCCCTGCTATTCTAACGCCCGCATTCAATCTACGCTCTCTCTCTCTCGCTCTCTCTCTCTCTCTCGCTCTCTCTCTCTCTCTCTCGCTCTCTCTCTCTCTCGCTCTCTCTCTCTCGCTCTCTCTCTCGCTCTCTCTCTCTCGCTCTCTCTCTCTCGCTCTCTCTCTCTCGCTCTCTCTCTCTCTCTCTCGCTCTCTCTCTCTCGCTCTCTCTCTCTCTCTCTCTTTCGCTCTCTCTCTCTCTCGCTCTCTCTCTCGCTCTCTCTCTCTCGCTCTCTCTCTCTCGCTCTCTCTCTCGCTCTCTCTCTCGCTCTCTCTCTCTCACACACACATTAGCGCCTCAGCTTTCCCAAAACCTTTCTCCTTTTGTACTTTTTATCTACCCTCGTATTTCCTCCCCGATTTCCCTTCGTCTAACTTACACTGTTTCAGCTCACCGGACTTCGATCAAATGTACTATTAGAGGCTTAGTTGTGCGTGTATAGATGCAAACTGCGGAAACGTTGAAGAAAACAAAAACAAGACGTGACCCTCTTATTAAATGCCTCCTTCCGCGTCTATCTAAACGCCATTTCTGATGTTATTTCTCCGCATCACTCGGGAATAATAGGTCCAGATACGCATGCCTTGATAAATTCCGCAAATATTTTATACCAGCCCTTTTTTCTCTACCCTCCCACATCACCTCTCTCATTCTCTCTTTACTCTTCCTCTCATTCTCTCCACTCTCCCTTTCTCTCCACGACCACCCAACGAGCAGCCCCTTTATCACGAAACTTTAGCGTTGAAATGGCGCCATATCTCACGCCACCCTCCATCCATCTTTTCTCTCCTCTCTCTCTGGCATCGCCTGCTTCTCTCACTTTCTCTCCATCTTCCTCTCTCACTCTCTCGCTCTCATCTCTTAAAAATTCTCGCGCTCCATCCCTCATACCATCGATTTGAGGGCGCTTTTCCTTTGTTTTTAGGAAACTTTTCCTTTCCCCGCCAAGGCCAGCAAGAAGGCTTTTGGAAACAAAGGCGCACGCGTTGAATGCAAATATTATTCAGAAACTTATAGCCTAACCAAATAAGTTGGGCCATGGAAGGTTTTTGGCATCGGCTCCCGTCGTGGAGTCCCGCTGCAGCTGACGGATCGCCATTGTTTTCGCTCGATGTTCTCGGTGTGATTGAGTTTGTCTCTGTAATTGATCTGCGAGCAAATAAACAAATGAATACCTAAAAGGGTCGCGGAGGATCATTTTGCCTACGTTGGCACAGCCAGCGCTGACTGAATTGACTTTATAAATTTGTCCAAATTGTATTCAGCTCAACTGCTTGAAATAGTTTTTACTTTCTCCATACGGAGTATAGAGAAAGTATCGTTTTCTTAAAAAAAAATTGAATACGGGATTCCAACGGACATACACGTTCTAAGGTTCCGTAAGTACGTTTTCAATATTTTCTCGATAGTGCCTGTGTGTGCGGTAGGAATTCTGCGCGCGCTCTAACTCGAAAATACTATTCAAATTTGCACAGAAATATATATTTAGGATTTTTTATTAAAAATCAAGTACTTATTACATTTTGCGAACACCGGTCAACCGGAAGTGATGGTTTACTCGAGTCATTTTTCGTTTCTACCGAATATCTTCTATAGGAATTCATTAATGTAAATATTTGTTATTATTAAAGTTGTAGAAGATAAAATTTTGTAAAGTCTTTATTTGGAATATTTTTTCATAGAGCGCAGGGTTATAATTAGGGTATGGATTTTTCGAGGTTTACCCGAATTTTACTCAATTTTTACCATCCGATTGCTTTTTTTTAAAACCTCGAAAAATCTCTAACTTATTTATACGCGATTTTAACCCGGATGAAAAGGAAAATAATAAAACCCGATATTTACCCTCCGAATGAAATTTTTTTTAATCCGAAAAATCCATACCCTAGTTATAATATTTCGATTATCCGTATAAATCTGTTCAGCAAACTGAAAGTCGCTGGCTGACAGCTTTGTTTTCGTTGTTATGATAAGCTTTTCGAATTTTTGACCGCTGGCAATAGTAATTTTATTGGCGATCAAAATTATCCAAACGCCATCTAACATCGTGTTTTCTTGTAGATATTGAAATCTATGCCAGCGGCACCAACGCTAATCTGAATCCCGAATATTATTCATTAACTATAACTCTTAGTAGAAGGATGCCCATCAATATTTTGTTATCCATAGCAACAAATAATAAATTTGTTTATTTATTTTATTTTCTAATGGAAAAGCGATTCAAATTTTCTGTCCACATCGACCAAGTTAGAATATTACTTTTCTGTATTTGCTTGTTTTCGCGTGTAATATCAGGAGTTCAAGCTTTTAGAAAACATTTTAAGTGTTTTTTAAAAATCTGATTACACATTTGGTTCGTCCGTCTGCCTGTCTGACGCGCTAAGTTCTCTTAAACAAAACCAGATAGGGATTTCGTTTTTCATTCTGTATTTTGTCTCGTTGAGTACGTTTTCTCGGTTGTTCCCTTTGTTTGTCTAAATATTTTTGACAAGAATCGCTATTTACTGTCTGCTTCAGCAGCTATTTCCTTACTTTTTAAGATTGCAATTTAAAGTAAAATTTAAGTCGTAAAATATTTTCATTAAAAATTATTTAGTTCATATGAAAAATTCAAATTTTTTAAAAGTCATTATCATTGAAACAGATTATGGCATCAGATTTCCTTCTTTGGGAATGTGTAATAATAATAGATAAAAGCAAAGGAAGTGCAGAAAACCTTTAACGAGTACAACTAACCGTCGTTATTCGTGATTCCAGCTCTTCGCGTGTAGTCATTCGATTGCAGGCCCGTATTTTCTCTAAATTATGACGAAAGAAAACGTCGAAAAAAGCAATTTTACATTTTCATAAAAAATTAACGAAAAACTAAATTATCTTTACTTATGAAAAAATATGCAATACGTCTCATTTCTCCTGCATTCTTACTTTCTCTTGCTTCTGATGTGCTGCAATAGAGTGTACTTTGTGCTTTTATATTACACACAAAATCAATAGAATATGCTTTGAAATGAATGTGATCACTTTGCATAATACATATTCGTAGATGGTGATTGAAAAACGGATAAACAAGTATTCATCATTGAAACGTTAGCTCTTTCAGTATGCCTACTCTAGAAAGTATGGATGCACATGATTTAGAAAGTGTATAACTTGCAAAGTTATTATCATGCATTTTTACGTAATTTATTCTTGTTTAAATAGTAATTTTTGGGTGGCTGAAACTTGTATTTCTTTTTCCATAAGCTATTAGTATCATTATTTGCGGTTGTTTCAGGAATGGCTCGAGTTTGCTATGATTAAGAATTTCACCTAACGCGGAAATTTTGAATTTATTAATGCGAAACAATGTGAGCACAAGTACTTTTTTACTGCAATCCATTCGTTATATATCTTGCTCTTGTAATACGAATATGAATATTTATTTGATATGGAACTACTATGAGTATTCAAGTTTACATTAATGCTTATATATTCTAACATTTTGCTTTCATGTTAATAAAGTCATTCAAGGAAAATACGTGTACACTGAATGGATTACTTCACCATTAAAAATGATTAAAATTAACAAAATAGATATTTTGGATAAAATTATACATATATGCTACAATTTCACAAATACATGAAAAGAAAAACTGTAAACTGGACTTTATAAACATTTATGTTTTAAGTTAATTGAAAACAAAATTAAAGGAATTTTTGGTTCCGGAAATAAAGCCGGATTCGCAGACGCCATTGTTTTGTAAATAGCTTGTCTGATCGTTGGCGCAGCGCGATCGGATTCCACGGCAAGTAAAAAAAAAACAAACTGAATCTATTTATGGAATTAATCAGTAAATTTCAACCTAACAAATAACCAACCATGGAATCTACAGTCGCGATTCAACTGGGTCATGTCTGCGGAATTTTAGGGTCCAGGTGCCGCGAAAACACGTGAAGAAGAGTTCGTTTATCACGAGAGAGATAGGAAGAGAGGCGGGATGGTGTGTCGAGGGATGGGGGATGGGGCGGCGCCTAGCTCTTTATCGCTCCCCCCACCTGCGTTTGGCCGCCTCCCCTCGCAACCATACATCCTCCCCTCGACCAACACTCCCTTCCCTCAACCTCCCCTCAACAACCACCAGTGATTTACATATTTACTCCTTTTTTCCATTCTAATTCCCTACGGGATGTTTTCTATCTCCCTTTACCTTCCTCCTCCCTCTCTCTCTCTCTCTCTCCTCGTATCTCATTCTACCCCCTTTTTCCCTCTCACTTCCCTATCTCCTTCCATTTTCCCTCCCTCTCAATCCTATTATCATTTCCCTCGCTTCCCTCCCTGTTTCTCCTGCTCGGTTATCATCCATCTACTTTCTTCTCTTTGCCTCGCACCTTTCCCCGTTTAAATCTTCTCGTGTGTCGTCGAAATAATCAGCGGAAGGGAGCGTTATTCCTTCGAGGTGAAAATCGTGGAGAGAGCGCTAAAAAAAAAGAAAAATCTTTCCGCGTGGAACGTATTTTGACAAGGGGTGTAGGTGCTTTCAAAGAGAAATCATTACATGTTTTGTACCTGGTGATTTTGTTACGCGTAGCTACGCATAAATCGCGTCGATGTAACTCTTTTGTGGAATTTCGAAGGAAGTTTTATTTTGTTTCCGTATTTTTTTAACCTGCCGCTGTATTCTTTTTCTCTCTCTCTCTCTCGCTCTTTCGATTTTTCAAGTATCGGGTCCTTTCTCATTCCTCTTCCACTTCACGCTCTTTCCCTTTTATTTTTCATCCTTCTTTTTCCTTTTGTTTCGCTTTTAACTTCTTTTAAATTTTCGCTTATATTTATCAACCTTTCATTTTTTCTTTCTTTTTCAATCACATATGTTTCATTTTTGTCCACTAATCTATAAATCAACATGCATTTTCCTCTATCCTCCACTTTCTCCTGAATTGTATTAGCATATTTCTCATTCCTTACCTTACGGACTTGCCACACGGGATACAAAATGTTCGAACGAACTATGAGATTAGCAACTGTAATAAACATTGACGCATTATTAGCTTTGGCAGAAATACTTCCAGGAGTGCATTATCTACTCTTTTTAAATTACCATTTTGTCGCAAATTCAAATATTACTCCAATATAGAGCGAATGTTTGCGAAAATTACGTATTAATAAATATAAATTTTATGCTCATAAACGGGATCATATCGTTAGCCATTCCTTACCATATACTCGGCTGTAAATTTGGTAATTTTTCAATTTACCGTCTACTGAGTCATCACTGCGGTGAGCACGCTTTTCTTTCGCTTTAAATATTATTTCGCCGTTTCTTTTCCTCCCTCATTTGTATTTAGCTCTGTAAATCCCCGAAATTACTTTTAAAATTTAAATTACATTTGGTGAATTATCTTCATATACCTTTATACCTCTGGCGTCATAAGAAAGACATTTCATGATACTTCGTCTTGGTTACATCAAACTAAAAGTAATGTTTTAAAGATTTCATTTAAAATGAGGAATATTTATATCTGAGCTTCCCTATAATTATATAGTTTTGTACAGATATCAATGTGTTTGAAAGTTATTAAATAATAACTCAGTCATATATTAAGCAACATGCTAAAAATTCAAAAAAGCAAATATAATATTAATTGAATTATATCACCAAATCTATATCTTCGTATTGAGAGGATAAACATTCGCAAAATGTCTTGCTCAAATGAATGATTGTTTGCTGTCATGCCCGCTATAAGTCATGGCGCTGCTATGCGCTAATGTTTTTTAGTTGACTCACTATTCATAAATACTTTGCGAAGCGAGAATGCGAGAGAGGAATAGAGAGAGAAACAGAGAAGAGTATTTCACTTTCACTAACAAGGTCGACCTTTCACCAATGTTGCAGAGTGTGGAATACATCAACGTCAGTGTTAATCTTTTCACGTCGCCACAGGCTTTATTCTTCGAAAGACGACGTTAAGTGGACTAAAATTTTGCTTGCGAATATTTTTTCTTCGTCTTATCGAAATTTAGTTTTTGTTACATCCTTTTTGAACACTTTTAAATAAGAAAAGTGCACTTAATAATATTATTCGTATCGCAGAATAAATTGTTGTACAATCGATGTTATAATATATTCATGATGTAGGATATATAATGTTTCTCTCTTTGATTGCCAGGAATGAAAAACATATAGTAATGCATACCGATATTAAAAAATAATTTTTTTGCTTGAAGCGATGAAAATTGAAGTTACCAATTTTCATGCTTACATACGCTGTCTGCTTGTTTGATTCAATTAAAAATATCTTAAATTATTAGCAATGCAATTTCTTCCTCCTGTTTTATCTAACGTAATATTTAATTGTAATAACTACATAGATAATTTTATCTTGTTGGTGTGCCATTCTAAATTTTATATGGGATAGATATTTGTAAATAAATTTCCTTTTCAGAGCAATTAAAATAATACCACGGCAACGACAATCTACTATGCGTTTCACATTAATTTATTTTTCTGTTGCTGGAAGAATTTAACATTAAATAATATATAGAAAATATTAATTATAATCGCAAGTAAATATTCTATCTAAAATTCTACATAATTTATATTTTGATTTTCTTCCATCACATCACTATCTTAAATTTAAATTGAAAACAGCTTTTTTTCCGGAGATGATGAGATTATTAAATTAATAACGTCAACCGCGCATAAAATTAACTTGGAATGTAAATACTTGTGGGAAAATTTAAAAAAAAAACAGAAAACATTAGCTTCAGAAAGTCTTCGAACTTTAGGTTGCAGTCCTCGTTGATTTCACCTCATGCATATTTGATAATCTGCCAATTTTGTTGAATTTGCAAATATCTTCGTTTATTTTGATGAAATTTTAATTCCTTTGTTCCTCCGAGAAAATTATTTTCGGAAATTAGAATTCGTATCCATTTTTATAATCCTCATCATTCTGCGTGAATTACGAAGACAAAATTATAATGTTTAATAAACACTGAATTCATTGCGAATTTCTTAGTTTCTGCGATTCGAAAATAAAACAATTTGTTAAATTAATTTCGATTCGATTCATCAGAATGTTACATACGTATGTCCCGTCGGTGGATGGATCATGATTCAACGCCTCTTGCTCGAAAACGTCTCCTTTTCCTGAACCTTCTGATTCTCTTTCGTCATACGATTACTTAATAATGTAACTTGTGACCTTGAATTTTCACTACGCGGATATATCTCTTTCTCTCTCTCTCGGCGCTGATTGATTTTTATCGATAAGCTATCACGTTTCGATCTGTTTCTCGGATTTCGTCTGATCTGTCTGTCTCGTGGTGAGGCAACCTGCGTCACATGTCAGCCCCGCAGTCCGCATAGTGGGAGTGTGTGTGTGCGCGCGCCACTCGATCCTTTTATGTTTCCGTCACCAATGTGTCACGTTCGCTCGGCAACAGTTACCGGATCCGTATTCTCCCCAAAGGGGGATTTCTCATCTCTCCTTCTCTGCTTTATTTCTTCGTTCACTCCTCGAGCTCTTTTATCACACGTCGATCAAAATTTTAAAAATATTTATTGATCCCTACTCGGCGCATAAATCATATTTTAACTCGGACTTATGACTTGCCAAATAATCATACAATATCTTTTCCGTCGGATTTTTCTAAAAACTTATTTCCACCCTCTCTTAATTGGTAGATTACTTATCAAGTTTCCACATTCCTGTATGTTTCGATCCAATCCTGAAAATATCGACGAAAATACGGAATTGATTTGGGAGCCATATACTGAAACAAGATTAAACGCTAGTCTTACTCCAGTTCATGTTTATATGATGAACCGAAGAAATAAAATGTCACAGACTTTCGACCAAAACAATCCTTTTTCTGGGAGTAGAACTAAATAACAAAAAAATATTTTCTCCAGTTCATATTTATGCAACGAACCCAAGAAAGTAAAATGTACATACATTTTAGAACAGCAATCTTTTTTAAGTAGAACAACAAAATAATAAAGTTTAATATTTCCTCCAGTTCATGTTCATACGTTGAACCCAGGATAGTAAAACTTTCACTCATTTTCGAAAAAGCAATTCCCTTTCTTAAGGAGAATAACTAAATAACAAAGTTATATTTCCTCCAGGTCATGTTTATACGAAGAACCCGAAAAAGTAAAATTTCACTCACCTTCGAACAAAGCAATCCTCTTTGAAGCGTCGATCAGTATTCATGATTCGAATAATCGAGAACCGAGGGTCCAAATTGCAGTTGCATAACTTGCTTGATCACCTCGTCATCACTATCACGGAAAACGATGAAGTCTTAAGCCGGTTACACACTATCATGTTTCCAATCATTTAAAAATATCATTGAAAAATGATGGGCTACATTTTTTTTCCTCAAAGAAAAATGACAACAAAAATTATTTCAGTTTTGGCACGCGTACACACAATCATTTTTCACTTACAAGGGGACCTTACGAAATGTTCGTCGCCGATTTCATTGAAACTTTGTGAGAATGTAGTAGTGATGAAAATTGCCAATGCAAGAAAATTCTCAAACATTCGTGAGATATTCGCGATGAAATTTAGCGAACGTTCTAACATATACCATACTATGAGATTGATCGTCAAGGTCAAGCGGTGGCTAAATCCTCGTTTGCTGAAGGTATCCCGGCACTTACAATTTCTGTTTTCAATTTTTATAATTTGAAAATTTTCTAATGTTTTCGATTTTTTGGATTTTACAATTTGCTGGAAGTTCGTTTGATTAAAAATTACATTTTCACTAATTAGGCAAAGCGAAAAACTTTTTCTCACAATGCTAAAAAATAATTTAATTTTAATCACCAACTATAATTAAATGGTAATAACTCTCTTGGGCCGTTTATTACACATATTCAATTCTGTGTTTTTATAGGAAACTAATGCTTCATTGCACATTATGATTGTACACATTTATTTATTGATATTATTTGAAGACGTACAATGTTTCGGATGGTAGTTATCATAGAAACATGAAAAGCAGAGATCTAGCTTACACCACGCACACGTTATTAAGCAAATCGATTGACAGGCGCAGTTATTTTTAAAAGAGTTTGCTGAGAAATACACATTCACAATTTTGAAAACTCTCCTATCTTTTGTCAGTTTCGAAGCAAACCACGCGTACCTAATCATATTATGAAATACTGGCGCCCTTAAATTGGTGATGAATCAACGAATAGGGACTTCAGCATCTGCAGCATAGTAAATATACACAGTCATAATTTGCGATGAAACATTAGTTTCTTGTAAGAGCAAAGTGCTGAATGTGTTTAATAAACGTACCATGAGTAGTTATTGACTTTTAATTTTTGTTAGTGATTCAAAGTAAATTCTTTTTTAACTTGGTGAGAAAAATTTTTTCGCTTTGCATAATTACTGAAAATGTAAATTATAAATCAAATAAACTTTCAGCAAATTGTAAAACCCAGAAATCGACAACGTTGGAAAATTTTCAAATAATAAAAATTGAATAAATAAACTGCAAGTGCTGGGACAGAACTGGTGCCCCAAGCTTCATCAACCGAGATTTTAGCCACCTAGGCCACCGCCTGACCTTGAACCATCTCATAGTATGGTATATATTAGAACGCTATTGGTCTGCCGCTATCAAAAGAACGTTTTGGGTGTACAGTGGGTCTGGCCTAATCCCTCACTCCACTTGGAACCCTCCCCTCTCGCCTTTCCTTACCGCACGGGCTATCGCTGTCTCGGTCCTTTTCTAACTACACTGTAGCCAAATAGGTGCAAAACTTCGTCTAGGAAGCAAATTTAAATAGTGAGAACTGACAACCTAAGGAGCAGAAGGATGGGCTAGTAGTAGGGTGGGGGAAGTCAAGATGACCGAAGGCCGAAATCCGCGCATGTTCTTATATTTCTTATTTATAAATTTCATCGCGAATATATCACGAATGCTTGAGAATCTTCTTGCTTTGGCATTTTTCATCAATAAGAGACTACATGTTCACAAAGTCTCAACCAAATCGGCGACAAACATGTCGTAAGGTCCCCTTCTTAGCTAATAAACTTATAACCCGGTGAAGGTTGCATTTTTACTATCGCGATCAGCGATAAGTATTATCAGACGTTGTTAAATGGGCTTTCAATAGCTGCATGCGCCTTAGTTATTGCTAAGATGAGGCAAAAAAGAACAGCTAAAAATAAAAGATGGAAAAATCTAAGATGATCGACAAAGCCATGGGCACAGCATTCATGTTCACTATGAATTGCGCGAAGAAGACATGGAAAGTTATAAAAAAACTACCTACGGATGGATTCATCAACATTTGATAAACTTTTGGTACTAGTTAAGAATAAAAGTAGCCCGCATAACACTACCCTACGGGAGAATATCTTCGCCGAAATAAGGTAATTAATTTGAATTTTTGTATTATTAGTTAATATACGTACAATTGGCACAGGGAAGACTTTTTATAGTTTGCGGTTCTCTTATAGAATCTCTAAAAGCACAATTAGTGCTGTCATTCCTGAGTTTTTAAGGCAATTTATAAATTCTTGTCATTTTTAAATGAAAAATAGGACGGACTCTATTCCATCATTTTTGTATCATTTTTCACTGAAGCCATGCGTGCGCAAGCGCACAACGTGTTTAAAGCGTACATACCTTCATTTAAAAATGATAGCTTTTACATCAGTTTTCTTGTAAAAGAAAAATGATGAGAAAAATGACAATGCGTAACCGGCTTTAGTCGGCAGTTATAATTCCGCGGCTTCACTCTTAATCTTACCTTAGAAAGTGAAAAACGACCTCATCCCCCTTCGAGTTATGCAACGCGCTCCTCACGCCCCATTTCCATCCGGCGGGAGGAGGAGGAGAACAAATTAAATTTCTTTTCCGGGCGATACGAAGCCGCCGCCTAGCCCTATAAAGCGTAAAACGCAAAAGCAATCCAGGTCGACTTGACGTGGTGCATCGACTTCCCTTTTGTGCTCTCCCTCTCCATGGAAAAAACTCCGCTTTTAGGGCAGATTGCGAGCCTGTCGGCAGACCCGAAGTTGTCATAAACTTGGCGCGTATTCCTTCAGTATGGTAGAGTGTGAGATGGAGGGAGAGAGAAGAGGGAGATTGTTTCGTGCTCTCCTTATCGGTGTCTGCCTCAACAATGCCAATGCCCCTCCTCCACTTCTCTCAAACCTCGTCGTCCCCACCTCCCTCGTTCCCCCGCCCTCTTCCCCTCCCCCTTCGTCTCCCCCTTTCGTCCCCCCCCTTCGTTCCCCCCCCCCCTTCGTTCCCCCTCCTCGGCTCTCCCTCGTAGCCTTTCGGCCTTTCCAATCTCTTCCAAAACTTCTCCCTCGATCTTTAAAGCCTTCTTTCTTCTTCGATTCTCCATCGTATCCCTATTTTTCTCTTACTCCATTTTTTGGACACGTGCTGCTGAAAATAATGTTTCGGAAAAGGACGCGGTAGCCCAATGCGTGTTTTAATTTTTATTTTATTTTATTTTTTTCACTCGACAAACGTGTCTCCCGAAAACGTTTTTTACCGAGCCTTGAGTTGGATAAGGAAGGAATTTAATGAGTTAACTTCATAAAGGTACTTTCTTTTGTTCGAATGCTGTTAAATTCCCGTCGGAAATTTTGGCGACTGGTTCCGGCGAAGTCATTTTAATAGGACAAAAGCCAGCGTGGAATTTGACGTAATACGATAATTTAGATAGTGTGCGTCTATTTGACTGAAACTTTCGAAGATTGTAATGATTTTGTTTTGCACGCCAAAATATCACAAAATTCAGAGATAATACATTGTGAAAGGCTTCGATGAGCGTATTTAACTCTTTCATATACTGTTTTCTAATTTTGGTTTAACAGCAGGGGCATTATTATAAGATGTTCAAGAAGCAATCTTTCATCCCAAAAACTTGATATATTACCTAAATCAAATTGCTTTCATTTTTGCCATTATTATTACCGATAAATCATGTTGGATCTTAATTTTCTAATTTCAAAATTAAATTGGCTCTAGAATGGCAATTTTTTGTCAAACATACCTGGATTATTCATCTTTATATCATATATGCATATCCACAATATAATTACGTTGTAATACTTATAGTATTTGCTCTTACCTAACCAAATGAAATTTAACTTGGATCTGCTTAACCCAAATTAATTTTACGCGTAATCTCATTTTATGCTATTTTTTGCTCCTTAACATTTCACGATTTCCTAGCACTTTTGGTTCATAGCATACCTATTTGGAAAATATTGTTGATACAATTTCCTACCTACCATGCGATAAATTGGAAAATATTTTTTTTTAACGATTTTAAATAGTAGATTAAAGCCAAGGAAAAAACAGACGATTGGATTTACATCTGTTGCTGTCAAGGAAATGTCTTGATAAATTCACGGAGGACGTTTATTTTTCGCAAGTAATGTATTATGATCTTTCTCGATAGAAATTATTTCATTTTCCTCTTCAAAGATAGTGAATTACTGCCTAAATTATCTCTTTTTAATGATAATTGAATTTAATACAATTTTAAAAGTATTAAAGTGTTCAGAAACGGTAATTTCTTATTTTGTTCCACATTCGAGTATTTTTAGTCATCTTTTTTCACCGACATGTTTGTAGGATGTTACCTAACTACTGGTACAAGGTCTTATTATTTAGTGTAAGATAATATGGCGTTGTAAAAATTAAAAACAAAGCAAAAATTAAAACAACACAGTTTTAATCACACTTCGACATACTCCACATAAAACGATAAGAACGACTGGTTTTGATGATGATAATGGTGATTACTCATCGAAACTGGTCGTTTACATATAGTGTTACGTGGAATAAGTCGAGGTGTGATTGAATCTGTGTTGTTATAATTTTTGCTTTGTTTTTAATTTTAACAACGCCACATTATTATGGAATTCCACGAATCCTCGGCCTCGTCTATTAGTTTGATGTCAAGTAAAAGAGAGATAGGAAACATTAAGATTTAACTTTCTTCAATATAGCTGATATATGAGACTCTTACTGATGGAAGCCACAGAAAGTTCCAGAGGGGCCAACATCTACCTTAAGCAGCTTTAAGACATTGAGGTGAAGCATAAAGTTTAATTCTTCGTCAATAAATTCTAAGAGGAATCGAGTAAAATATCTATTGAAATTTTAATGAGAAATTTTAATAAATTTAAGCTAAAAGTATATTTTCAATTGCATTATTTAATAAATAATAAATCGTGCAAAATGCGCTTTAAACTAAATTTAATTTGATAATATTTGTCTGTATTATCCAGTTTATAAATATTGAAATATACTAACCTAGAAAGATATCTATGCCATTCTTCATTACTGCTTTACCGTACATGTGTTAACACTATCCCGGCAGAGAGTTATAATGTCAAAGAACATTATTCCTACCGCTACTAAGGGCCAGAAAAATTGATTACAATTGAGAAAAGTACATTTAAAACAGTTATGCAGTGGTTCCCAAAATGCATGTAGGCGCGGAACTCTTTCAAAGATAAACAGAAATTTGCTGCACTTACACCTTGAAACAAGGTTTTATATTTATACATCCGGGTATTACAAGCTTGTGTAAGTTGTTTGGCAGCACCCTATAATAAATATATTAGAAGAAAAATTACTACCCTAATGACCTGTCAAACATTTCCAAATCGTTGTTTTCTTCACTTAGAATTATTTTTTGCCGCAACCCTGAATATCATCTGCGGCATCCCAGAGCGCCGAGGTGCTCGGCTTGGGAATCACTCCGCTTTAGATTCTATGGAATACAAACATTACCGGGCTAACATTAGCGTATTTTTATTTTTTACTAGAATTTTAGCCCGTCAGTATGACGGAAACGAAATTTTTGTCATTATCCAATTTTATGAACCTAATCTTATTATTCGATTTTAAATGTTGTGATCGCTCATTTATTTTCCGAATGGCACAATACATCAATCAGTTATGCAAATAGGTTTCTGGTTTGTTGTTTTTTGTTGCAACAACAAATAGTCTACATAAATCCTACATTATTTAAAAAAGAAAGCGTATAACTGCTGAATTTCGGTGAGTAAATACGTTAATTTTCCTTTATGCATATACTGCGTTTCATAAGAGAAAAGAATCAGAAAACTGACACGAATGAAAGCTAAAACGAAGAAAAAATATATAAATCAGCCTAGTTTTAACTATATTAATATTTTAAATGTATAAATCAATATAGTTGTAATCAAATTTTAAATTAGCGGTTGATCTAATTAAACAGTAAAATGCCAATGAAAAAATTATAGTAATAATTCTGTAATTGATCTTTTATTTTACCGAATGACCAAATACATCAATACGCTAAAATATTATGCAAATGAGTTAGGTTTCTATGTTTTGTTTGTTTTCGTTGCTACAACAAACGGTAAGGCCAGAACAAAATACAGAAGTAGGCTTTTATATATAATATTTGGCGTTACACAGTTACGCGCTGATTAATTATCTCCGCCCCATCTGAAAAAGTCAAAGCAAGTCGCGCAAATTTCTCTAAAGAACTTGCGATACCGTCGTAATTTTCTTCAGCGAAAGGGGGAAAACTGGCTCGAGAGAGGCAAAATGTACTAGTGAGATGCTTCTTCGTTATGCCCGTCGTAATATCTCCACGCCATTTAATTAGTAGCGCATTTCTTTAAACGTAAGAAAAATCCACTCTCGCTAGTACCCGCGTCTGCCATTGTGGCGCTTCGAACAAAAGTCCAATTGAAAAGATCTCTGACGTCGCCGTGTGATTGTGTGTGACCTAAAACTGCCTCCCTTTCGTTCCAGTAGTTAACCCCTATGCCCTCCCCCAAAGTGTCAGCCGCCTCTTACTCCTCCTTCGCTATACCACTCCTCCTCCACGGTATATCATCCATCTCCACCTCCTTCCATTCCTCCCACATCCTTCTGTTCACATCGCCGCTCCCTCTCTGTCTGCCCTCGTGCCTTACCTCTCCTCCCCTCTCCCCACCATCCCTTCCCCCCACCATCCCTTCCCCACATTCCTCCGTCAACAATATGTCTCCCAAAGGGTCTGAAGGAGGCTCCTTCGCCCCAGGCGGCGCCCTTCCCTCCCACCTATTGGGTGACAAATGCACCAGGCGTCACCCCATTCCCTCTCTATCCCTCTCATTCTCTCACTCTCTTTACCCCAACGCCAACACCCACCAACCCACCCATCCCTCTTTTTCACCCCTTCTTCTCTTCCTTAATCCCCTACCTCTCCTTCCTTCTCTATTTTCTGTGGCGATGAATTCCTACTCCTTTTTTCCCACGTTTCCCCTTCTCCGTAATTCCACCCACCCATCCCACACGATTCTATCAAGAAAATCTCCTTCTGCTTCGTGGTTTCAAAGTTTTTTTCTCCATCTATTCCGGATATTTCCCTATCTGACCTCTATTACTCTCTAATCTCAATAAGTGCCAAGCCGTTTGATTCCCTGTCACTTTCGCCCTCTAGTCCATGGGTGGACGACATAGGCCTGATCAGGATACACAATACTGCAATGGACGCCAACGAAGAGACGAGGTAACATGCAATGAGCTGATAAAATGTTTTTTACACGTAATGTAGCTGCTGTAGCAAATCAAAGAAAGTGTTAGTAGATCTTTTCCCTGTACCCTGGAAATTGCCATACATTGTAACCGGAATTTCGGTGTATTTAAAGTCAGAAATGTTATCACGATCCTAACTGCCTCCTCCTTCCTGTATCCATAAACACAGTGAATGGATCTTAATCTAAAAATTCTACAGAAATACCGAGAAATATTTTAAAGAACTTCTTGAATTTTTTCAATTCATAATGTCACACTCTATTAGACATTATTTACTCAATTACTTTAAAAGCTTGTTTAAAAAGTAACGTTCGTAATGTATTAATTTTTCGACAAGAAAATAATTTTCTCTTACAGGTATAGCTGTCAAGCTGTTACCTAAATCTCATTTGCTGCGGAAGTGTGCCCCTTATCTTTAGATTGTTGTATCATTTGTGAAACGCAATCCACGAATTAGTCGAAACCACTCTCTCGGAATTGTAATTATTTATCCGTCGAGATTTTCACCTTGGCCCCTTCTCCCTCGCGGAAAATACTTGTTAACAGTATAAATCGGACATTTACACAATCTTCCTGTCTGGATCCATAATCTTGCTGTATTTTACACACGTCAGTGATTTTTTCAAACTTCGGAGAGCTTAATACGAGCGTATTTCATGCAGTATCAAATTTTTGCTAGTGGTTTTTTTGGCATCCGTAACAGGGATCTTTGTTGAACCATACGGCAGTACGATAGTAATGTTCAAATTTCAGAATAGCATTACATTTTGCATTCTAGATATTTATCGACAAATTTATTTTCCCTACGAATCGGGTCTTACGTACTCGTCTGAGTCATGCCGCTCGAGGGAGGCAGAGCGACAGCAAAGCGACGATGCTGAGAAAGGTGGAGGGGGGAATGGGGGGAGACACGCAGAATCGAAGAAAATTCGGAAGGGCGGAAAGAGAGAGAGAGAGAAGGCAGACTAGAATCTCCTCGACTCGCATGACGTATCACCAATCTACGGAGAGCCATTTTCTTCAAAAATATTTTCTCTCCTATTTCCCGCTTGGGAATCTCCGTTTTTCAAATTCTAATTTCGAACTTCCGAGTAATTCTGTTCAAAAGTATTGTATTTGCCCTTATCAACTGATTTCACTTGGAGGATAGCCAAAAAAACGAGCGCATTTCTTTAGGTTTTTAAATTGCACTCCATTTCGGAGATTTTTTCTTTGATTTTTCGTTATTTTATATATCAAGTGCGAACAAAAGAGAATTGTTACTTTTAAAATCCCGTTTTCAAAAGGTTTAATAAATCACCCTACTAAAAAAAGGAAATGAAACTGCATCTAGTCCGCAATTTATTTTTCTTTGTGTTCAACTTCATTATCTTTTCATCTGCAGATTCTCGTGAATAATTTACACGTAATTTTTTGTTTTCATTTTTCACTGCGCGTATTCTGCATTTTATAGCTTCATAAAAATCTTAGTATTTTTCAAACCCAAAAGCCTATTCTATTTGAGCAGCTTTTTTCATGTTTTATTACTCTTTTATTGAAAATATTTAATTTTAGGCAGTTATTTATCTCGACATATGAGCCTGTTGGCTGAGTGATTCATTGATGTTATACCTTTAAGAATTTTGTTTTTTACTCACTCCATATACGTTGTATAGGGGAAAGTATTGTATTCATGAAAAAAATCGACTTCGAGATTTAAACGGAAATATACGTTTTGACGTCCTCTGAACACGTTTTGACCATTTTCTCGATGATGTCTGTGTTTGTGTATCTGATAGCTTTTTGTGGGTGCTCTAACTCAAAAACTATTAATCAGGTCAACGCGAAATTTTAAATTTACCATTTTTATAAAAGTCAGAAGAACTGATTAGTTTTTTGTAAAAATCGGTCAACCGAAAGTGAGTGTTAACTCTTGTCACTTATCCGTTATTTTGAAATATTTTCCGTAATATTTAATAAATGTAAAAATGTACTGGAATAAAAGTTGTGAGATATCTAATTTTCTACAACTTTTGTACCTTTGTTCGAAACATTTTTCCATATGATGCATTGTTTAAGAGATATCTTATATTTTTAGCTGCCACCTACCGACTATTGTTAACAATTGGCGCTTAGTTACGTCTTAGTAACGCTCCTTTTTCTTTTCTTAATTGTTGGAGCTTTATGGCTATATCCAATATCAGAAGGCTGTGATTTGAGTTTATTTCTGTTCTTTGTAAAGTCGGAATTTTTTTCTCGCAGTTTCTTAAAATATTTATTATTATGTAACTTATTTGGAATTTTTAGAAATATTACAGATATGGAGCAAGTCATGTGGTGGCCACATCAGATTTTTCCATATGTATTTAAGTTTGTTGTTATCGGAAAATTGTCGCTTCTCTTTGTTGCTTTCTTTGCAAAAGAAAGTTACTTTCTCTTCTTGTTCATTGTTTATTTATTTCCTTGGTAATTTTAGCTTCATTTATAAACCACTTATCAACATTGTTACATTCAAATAAAATATTATGTTGATAATTAGTAAAATTATTTTCATCGATGATAAATCGAAATCACTTATATTAAATTCATTGCTCTCCAGCAAATTTTAATTTTACGCCAATATTTCTCCTACTATTACTAGCGGTCTAGTATTCCTTGAGATAACTAAGTGCGCGTTCAGAAACAGGTATGTGTAGATAATGAAAGACGATTCTTTCAGTCAACAACGTACTTTCTGGCAAATTATTACGTTTTTTCCACCACACACACTCCATTATGGCTGAAATGGTGATCGAATCGAAATTTCCAAACTACATCAATCTAGTTCTCAGCGGAAAATGAATTGCATACCCGTCTATCGCTTTAATATTTCCTCGGTTCAGAAAGATAATAGGAGCTCTAGAAATGATAGAGTTTGAAGTAGAGCAGTGGAAAGTCGTATAAGAACCTGATTCATCTTAGGAGACGATTGTAGCGAAATTTCTCTTTCACAATCCAATCTTCACCTTTGAAGTAGACACAACACGCGCATTGATGCTATATAGTTCATTTAAGAATGCCAGGGAGAAATAACTGGAAGTCTAGGATAGGAATATAGGAAAAAGTTGTAAGGCGTTGAATTAGATTTGAACCTAAGTTTAATACTCGAGGATTATGCGAAGATCTGTGTTGGTGTGTCGGTACATTCCGGAACTATTACGTTATAGTAGTTAATGCTGAATGGAAGGAGTGATTGACTGGCGGAGACTCGTAGCGTCTACACGGAAAGCAGGACTATGGCTAATTGATGTGCACCGCTTGCACCATGGGTTTCAAACATATGGCCCGCTACATCAATATGTAAAGCCCTCACTGTAATTGATAGCACTGTAAAAAGATGTGGAAGTGGCAGTGATGACGAGACCGTGATGGTGTGACAGCGAAACGATTTAAAAAAATTTAATATCTAGCAAATTGTTTGGTTGTTTTTAATTGAAACAATGTTTTGAGTTGTGAGCTTATCTTACAAAATACTTAATTTTGATATATTTCGAAACTTTCGTTTGAGCCAAAAATCGGTTTGAATTTGATACTCTTTAGTTAGGCAGTCATTTTAATCGCGATTTGGTTAATATTGGTTAAGGAAAAAACAACTAGTGGTTTTACAACCATACGGGTTAAGCGTCTCTCATGCTGGCACTGGCATTCAGTGGAAACTACTTAATGATAATTCACTCCCATACAGAAAACGATGCATTTCCTCGCTCCGTATGCGACACCTGTTATCTTTACTCCACACACTGCTTCCTCTTTATTTAATCTTCCCTCGCGCCTCCTTATTCAACCCCTTCCTCTACTTTCTCCTCTTCCACTTTCTCCTCTTCTTCCCTCTCCCATACCTCCTTTTTCTCCTTTTGATCGTTCCTCCCATCTCTTTGCTCGCCAATCACTGCCGACCACCCTTTCTGCATGCAGCCTCATCCCTTCTCATCCTTAATAGGTCTTTCCTTCTCTCCCCTTCCCCACTCGCTCTCTCTCTCTCTCTATACATATGTAGTATATATGTATATACACGCCTCCATAGTTCATCACCTCCTTTTCATCGCAGCGTCAATATCTCCCAACTCGCTACCAATATCCCTCCTAACCTTTTCTTCTTTTCAAAAGCTCTCTCGTGCGTCCTTTTGCCTCCGACCTGATAATCCGCAATCTCTTCTTCGATATCCTCTTTTCCCGCGTATCCGTCACCTCTCCATATTTATTGGTTTCTACGCGTTGTCTTTGGCTGTAGCCGCGGGAACGTATCCATTTTCCTTCGCTATCCACCTTCGCCTCTTTCGTATTCATCCACCCAAATATATCTCTTCCGGTTATAGCCAATCGTTTCATGATTATCATCGTCCTTATATTAGGTTATTATTTATTTTCGTTTCTCGCGCCTCTTTTTTATGTCTTAAACTTCGTTTCTTTTTCTCAGATGAGGAATTTCTTTCCATTTCCTTTCTTTACGACCCGACGCACCATTCCGTGAATCCTTATTTCTACAGTCGAACCACGTAGAGAAAGGCCTCGAGCAGTTTTGGAGGTTAAAAAACGGGCCTCTCTCTCTTAACCCCCAGAAAACTTCCAACCGTATTCGATCACGAGGACAAGATGCAAAATTCCAGTTTTGTACGGAAACGTATACGGACTTTAAGTAGGACAGAATCGTTCTACAGTTCGGGCGACGGAAGGTAGCAATGAAAAATAAAATAAACGCCCACTTCGATTTTAAAAAAAATCAGTCATTTTTTGGTGGCTTTACTATAGAACTTTTGGGCGTTGTTTTCTAGCGTCGCTTTATTCATTCTCGCAATTACATTTTTTTATGATTAGCTTCGTCTCTCTCTCTCTCTCGCGTTCATTATCTCCGTCACACGGCACCTCATCCCGCTTTCCGCTTTCTCTTGTCTTTCGGACCTTCCATAACTCTTCTCCTACCTTTCTGTCTTTCTCGCATTCATTTCCCTCGTTGGCTCCCATTTCTCTCGCAATACCTCCCTCACTCCTTCCTCTCCCCTTCCCTCTCCGTCGCACACTCCCCGAAAATTCTATACATCTCATGTCCGTTTAATTTCTCCAAATCCTTAAATGTTCCCTCGGCTTTAAACGAGAATACGTCCTTTTCTCTATTCGAGGGCCCAGTACATCCAAACGCTCCTCTGAATATCCCTCATGCCATCTTTATTTCTCTCTCTCCCTGTACCTTTCTCTCTCCCACAACAACCCCTCCAGGACTCTTCCTTTTTTCACTGACTCGTTCCCTTTAAGAGCGTTCTTGAGTCCCCTTTCTCCCTCCCTCCTCCTCCTCTCCACGTCACCACCGCCTCGCACCACACACAGAAGGGTTGGAAGTGGCAGAGACGGGCGGGGGTGGGCGTAGTGAGAAGGGTGGTTGGGGTAGGGAGGGGCTCCGGGGTTGGTTAAAATGGAACGTGGCCAACTTCATCATCGCATCCCTTCCTCTCCCTCCACTTCCCTCCTCCTCGACTCCCTCCACATCCCTCCTCCTTCTCTACTCCCTCCACATCCCTCCTCCTTCTCTACTCCCTCCACATCCCTCCTCCTTCTCTACTCCCTCCACCTCCCTCCTCCTTCTCTACTCCCTCCACCTTCTCTAATCCCTCCACCTCCCTCCTCCTTTTCTACTCCCTCCTCCTCCCTCCTCCTTTTCTACTCCCTCCTCCTCCCTCCTCCTTTTCTACTCCCTCCTCCTCCCTCCTCCTTTTCTACTCCCTCCACCTCCCTCCTCCTTTTCTACTCCCTCCTCCTTTTCTAATCCCTCCTCTTTATCTACTCCCTCCACCTCCCTCCTCCTTTTCTACTCCCTCCTCCTCCCTCCTCCTTTTCTACTCCCTCCTCCTCCCTCCTCCTTTTCTACTCCCTCCTCCTCCCTCCTCCTTTTCTACTCCCTCCTCCTCCTTTTCTACTCCCTCCACCTCCCTCCTCCTTTTCTACTCCCTCCTCCTCCCTCCTCCTTTTCTACTCCCTCCTCTTTATCTACTCCCTCCACCTCCCTCCTCCTTCTCTACTCCCTCCACCTTTTCTACTCCCTCCACATCCCTCCTCCTTTTCTACTCCCTCCCTCCCTCCTCCTTTTCTACTCCCTCCCTCCCTCCTCCTTTTCTACTCCCTCCTTCTCTACTCCCTCCACCTCCCTCCTCCTTCTCTACTCCCTCCACCTTCTCTACTCCCTCCACCTTCTCTACTCCCTCCACCTCCCTCCTCCTTTTCTACTCCCTCCACCTCCCTTCTCCTCCCTCCACCTCCCTTCTCCTCCCTCCTCCTCCTCTACTCCCTCCACCTCCCTCCTCCTTCTCTACTCCATCCACCTCCCTCCTCCTTCTCTACTCCCTCCACCTCCCTCCTCCTTCTCTACTCCCTCCCTAGCGCACTCAATCCTCCTTTTGCACTTCTACTCCTAACCAACATTCTCTGACCCCTCTACATTTCCTTATTTTCTCCTTTTTTCCTAGCCCCTTCTTCATTTCTCCCTGTTTTTCCTCCAACTTTCTCTCTCTCTCTCTCACACACACACACCGTGCTCTTCCTCTATCTACTGTTCTTTCTCTCTCTCTCTCTCAAAGTCGACTCCAAAACTCTTGAGATCGTAAATATCTGCACAACACACTCTCCTATCCAACCTCTCCTCTATTTCTCTTTCTCTCTCTCTCACACACCAACTCTCTTTCTCTCCCATTCCCCTTCTCTTCTTAGAGTCTCTTTTCTTTCTAAGTTGCTTCACCACTAAACCGCGCTTTTTATTGAGTTAGCCTTCTCTCTCCTTTCCTACCACCCTCTCTCTCTCTCTCCATCTCTCTATTTCATTCTTTCGTTCCTCCAACTAAGCATTCCATTTCTCCCCTGGGGCTATACTACGGAGAGTCCTAAGTCTCTCCCTCTCTCTTTCCTTCTTGGTCTCGGTTTTCCCATTTATTCCTCTTTCAATGACATTCAGATGTTCTTACCGTTCTCTTTTCTTCCACTGTTTACCGTTCTCGTGCTCCTTGCATTTCTTCTGCATATCCCTTTGTTTTCTTAGTCTTCTCTTTCGTACTTCCTTTTTCTTCTGTCTTACTTTCATCATATTCAACTCAACTTGCCAAGCGTTTTGACGGCAGTTCTCCTTTGTTTCGTACATCAACGTAAGGAAAGTTCGATATTTGGCCTCTTGCTGAGGAGTGCCATACCGGCACGTTTACGTGTGTTAATTACGCTTTAATGGAAATCTTACCGGTATTAGTTGTTTATTGCATAAAATTATTCCCAAATGAAAAGCAAACAGACCTAAACTATATGGTATACATTTTAAAAATCAATTTCGATATTATATTAGTAGATGTATTATTTTTTAATTAACATGACACCTTCAATAGCATCCGTACTTTTCTTAAGCTAGAAAATCATTTTGAAACGAAAGTAAAGAATCACGGTAAGCAGGAGAGAAAATAGAGCGCGATGTTCAAGTCTCAAATTTTAGCTCACGGATTCATTAAACTAATAAAGTACTTGCAACAGAAACGGTAGTGTAAGTTATTCATAAAAGGCAGTTGATTAGCTATGGAAGACTTGAGTCTGTTTTTAGCGTCTGAGATGGAAGATAAAATTGGATGCGGGAATATTAATCTTAAGCATATATTCGTTTACGAGATTCTTGTTTGGCCAGTCTGTGTACATATTATTTTAAACATTCCTTTGCTTTATCGTTTTTAGTGTAAGTTCATGATATTTACCATAAGAATTTTTCTTGGCGTTGAAAGAACTGGTCCACATATTACAGCATCATTCGAAGCGCTGATTATTTTACAACTGGATTTTGGTATTAATGTGTGTGTGAAGTTTGGCTTTCTGGTATTGGTATCTAAGTGGCAGTTCTTTTTGCGTTTTGTAATCGAACGACTGGCTTTAGTTTCGAGAGCATTCTCGTGAAATTTCGCGAAGCTTTCCACATTTCTGGCGGAACATTGTAAATTTCCCTTCTGTTTCATATCGCCAACGGATATAAAATATTTTATCCATTTTCTTAAAATAAACAGCCCTCATTCCGTCTCCTCGTATATTTATATTATATTACTTTTCCTCCGCGTCGATTCCTTCATCCATTACCTCTCTCTCTCCTTCCGACTCCCTTAATAAAGCTACACATCCGCCCTACAACTCGACCCGACTCTCCGATTTCTCCCTCTTTCTCTCCCTTTCTCCTCCACCATTCTATTGTGTTATACGCACCCCTTTCCTCCTCTTCCAATCCCTCTTTCCTCCACTCCCCCTTACACGTTCTACCAATTTCGATCCAATCTCTCTTCCTTTTTTCTCTTTCCTTCTCCCAATTCCTCCACCTCTCTTCTTCTCTACTCCCTCCATTTCACATTCACTTCTTGTATCATGCCTCTCTCTCACTCTTTCTTATTCCATCTATTCTTAACTTTGTTCCTTTCTGTATTTTCCTCTCCTCCCCTCATTCCCTCACTCCCTATCTTTTTCTCCCATACTCTTCCTCTCTCTCCCACTCATCCTGTTTCGTTTCTTTATTTTCTTCTCGGCCTATACATATCTATAAGGTATCCATCCTTATTCTGCGGCCGTGAAAACACGCATTTAAATTATCGTATTTGCTTCATGCGAACAAATGTGTTAATTTATGGTTACATTATACGAAATATGATGTGTTTTCACAAGAGTTGTACCTAAATTTTAACCGTGACTCATATCATTGTGATGATTTTATTAATGGAATTGTGAGGCATGATTACAATGTACGTATGTACATTGCTTAAATATAGCCAGTGTCTCTTTTCTTTCACTCATGCTGCTCTATTGTTGGTGACTAGGGTCAAATGAATATTGATGATATGCTAGCGTAAAACTAAAACAATGTATCACCAAATGCTGTTGTGATTGTAGTGTACTAATAAGAAGCGAAAAAGTTAGGATAAAGTTTTAACCAACAAAAATAATTTTAATTCTTTGTATGTTAGCCATATAACTGTGATTAACTCTCCTGTGCAAAATATAATTTTCTAATTTCGTAGATGTACACTATAGGCTACTAACATGCGAATATAACGTTACTAGATAATTAACTTTTTAATAATACCGATCTCTTTTTATAGGTAATGCATTCTTAAAATTGTTGGAATCATTGATGCCAGGAAGTAGTTATTATTAGTTATTATAGGAATAAATAGTATGCTTGTTTGGAAATTTTCTGATCTGCGTGGTAGTTAATTTTGACCGAATAATGGCAGTTGTCTCGTAATTTTCATTTTACCACAAAACGTTATGCTATTTATGAAAGTTGCCTTTTTTAAACGTTTTTTGTTTTTCATCTAAGTTATATTTAAAAAGCGATATCTCACGTTTCGTTTATCAAGCTTATTTTTTACCGTTTCTTTAAATACCTAAGGAGCATCACATGAGAGAATCATCAAGGAAATCTATTAAATCAAATCTAAATTTCGGCTGGATTCAAGCCCGCAACCTCGGGAGGAAGTAACATAATCTGCTCAGCTTCCAAGGATGACCTTTTTCCATTCCTCATTTTCCCACCCACGCCCAAACGTCCCTTTCCAATTCATCCCACCCCTTCTCTCCCTCTCATATCCCAACCTCTCCTAAAACTATGACCGTTTCCACCTTCCGCTTCCTCCTCTTTCCACCCTTCACACCTCCAATAACACAGATTCTCTTCTCTCTCTTTGTTTTTACCTCGCTCCCATTCTCCCCCCTTCTCCCTCCCTCCATCCCTTCTCCCTCCCTCCATCCCTTCTCCCTCCCTCCTTCTCCTTCCCTCCTTCTCCCCCCTTGTCCCCCCTTTATCCCCTTCCCTTTTCCCTCCCCCCTTCTCCCCCTCCTCCGCCATGACACACCTATTCTTCAGTCCATTTATTATCCTCTCCCGGTTCCCATGGTTATGTAACCTCGATGTGATTGCGGCCTCTCATTGTTCTAATCTACAATTCCACTCCCTCCATCTACCTCTCCGCGTAACATATCATTTTTCTCTTTCTCTTGACATCTTTTTTTCATCTCGCCACGAGGTCCATTCTTCCCTTTCACGGACAAACAGAAATCTCTCAAATGCCGTCTGCTTTTTAATGGAACGAGTTTTTTTCCCTCTCTCTTTCTCTCTCTTCCGTTCCGCTGCAGATTCCGATTGCTTTGCTTTTATTAACTCTTGTTAATTCCTTTCTCGCCTTCCGAGAAATCTAGAATTTCATCTTGGAGGTGAAATTCCCGTGCGTATAACGAAAGGTTCTATTGACAAATTTATGCCCGGGTAATTTTTATGCGTGTTTTTTCTGCTGGGGTGTAATTTTTCGTGTTATTAGGATGGAATTAATGTCGTCCGTTTCGGCGTTACGGTTGGATGAATAAGTGATTCCCCCTGGAATTATTTACAAATTATGATTCAAAGAGAAAATCCTGGGTCGTATTCATTGTAGTTGCATGTAACGTGGGAAGTACAAAATATTATTCTTGCTATTGGCGAAGAAACGGTCGAATTTGACAACTTTTATTAAAATACTTGCATAATTGCTCGGAGAAAGCACGGAGTAATTAAAACTCATCTCTGTTATTTTAATTTTTCCTATTTGAGATAAATGCAAAATTCAGAATATTTCCTTCCTTAGCTTTTGCCATTTTCTCCTTAAACCGAACTATTCTCTTCTTTAACTTCTCTTCTTATATAAAGTTTAAGTCTACTGCTGCCTTTGTAGCACGAGCAAAATACCAGAAATATGAATTCTTTGAAAATGCATTCTCATTATATTAGTCTGACCTTATGATATTTAACATGATGTAAACAAGTAGGCTTAATTTCTTTGAGAGACGGCAGGAAGGAGGGCGACAAGCATATTATCAAACATGAGTTTTGCAATTGCAATACGATTTAGGAACTCGTTCATTAATCATATCGGATATGATCGCAATCATCTATCAAGATAAACGATGCTATTTTTTTGGCCGGCCTTATATATACGGAAAGAGTCGTGTTAGTTCTTAAATTATACGCAACTGGAGTATCCTACTTACTTTTTCATATAAAATAAGATCATCATCATCATGCTGTTGTCCGAAGACAGGTTTCAGCTGAATCGCTGCCTCCATCTCTCTCTCTCTCCCCAGAAGGCTCTTTTATAGCTCTACAAGTACCATATTCCTGCTTTAAATTCTCTAATATTCCTATTCTTTTTCTCCCTCTTCCTCTTCTTCCACTAATATTGCCTTCTAAGATCGTCCTTTGTAAACACTGTCTTCTCAATATGTGCTCTATCCAATTTGTTTTTCTTTTCCCGATTGTTTTTATTAGCATCCTTTCTTCTCCCACCATTTATAATACTTCCTCGTTTCTCTTCCTCTCTGTCCATTTCACTTTCATCACCCTCCTCCATACCCACATCTCAAAACTTTCTAAATATTTTTCCTCCTTTCTCCTTATCGTCCACGTCTCTGCACCATAAAGAGCTATGCTCCATATGTAGCATTTTGCTAATTTCTTCCTTGTTTCTAAATTTATTTTCTTGCTTGTGAGAAGCTACTTCTTCTCGTTAAATGCTGCTTTTGCCATTGCAATCCTACTTCTGATATCCTGTGTACTACTTCCATCCTGCGCTAAAATACTGCCAAGATATTTGAAACTACTTACTTGTTCCAATTTTTGGCCATTTACCATTATATTTATTTCTTTATGTTCCTTTGAAACCACCATGACTTTCGTTTTTTCGGCATTGATCTTCATTCCACATTGTTGGCCAACCTCCACTAGTCTGTATGTCATCCTCTGAAGTTCTTTTTCGTCTTCTGCTATTAATCCCTGATCATCTGCATATTTAATGGTGGTAATACTTTCACCTCCTATCTTAAATCCTTTCTCTTTCATCAACGCTTCTTCTGCTATTGTTTCTGAATAAATAGAAATAGGACATCCCTTCCTCACTCCCCTCCCTATTGAAGTACTTTGTTTCTTCTCCCTCAACCTTGACTCTAATCTTTAGATCAAAGTAAAGGTTTTTAAGCAGTCTTCAGGCTCCATCTGAAGTTTTACGGCTATTAATCTATCATTAACTGTCACTACCTTGCTAATTCTTTCAACTATCTCTTTTCTCATTATAATCCCCACTCCTCTTTCCTTTTTCTCTCCTCCCGAGAAAATAATCTTAAATTCGTCTGAATTTATCTCGCCTTCTCCTTCCCACCGAACTTCATTAAGACCTACTATACCTACATTATTCCTTCTCATTTCCCTTTTTAAGTTTTCTTGTTTACCCTCTGAATTCATAGTCCTAACATTCCATGTGCCTATTCTTAATTTCTCACTACTTGCTTTTATCTTATTAATGTTACATTTCCTCTGTGCATCCCCGCCCGGAGATCCGATTGGGGGACTATTTTATCTCCGGAATATTTTACCCCAGAGAGATCCATAGAGGTATTTGCAGCTTTCATCCTATCATGGGAAATATAATGAGGTAGTTTCCCCTTGCTTTCTTCATCGCAGTTTCACAAGAGTGATTACCCATCTGTAGCTGTTCACATCCACATTATTACCACCTACAGAGGTACTGTGCAAGCTGCTTCCCTTGCACAGGGGGATGTAAAACCCTCAAGACTGCTTCTTAGTCTGACTCTTCCCCTCAGACCTTTCCGGCCTGGAGAATTATTTCCCGCCGGCATAGCTCTTTGTTTCATAAGAGTACACAAACCCTCCCACCTCTGTAAGGTTATGCAGTCCTTAGGGAGAGAAAATAAGATAGCAAAGCGAAAATAATGTAAAAAGATTTATACCATTAAAATTCAATTAAGTTTGTATCACAGAATAATATAACAAGTTAGGTAAGTGTACAGTGTATCACAAGTAGGCGCGTTTCGTGCGACGGAGTATTTGAAACTATACGATATAATTTGACCGAACACACCATAAAACAGCAAAACACCACGACCCGATTGTATCTGTCTCTATTAAAAATTTCTTCTCCCCCCTTAGTTGGTGCATCAGTAAACATATTACACAGTTTTAATGACTAAATACTGCAAAACGATGTATCAGAAATGGTGCCAGGGAAATATTCAATTTTTATTTACCGATTTATCAGATTTAATCAACCAAACAATCGAAAATTATTTAAAACATACCTCACTTGAGTTCAGTAGTTGTAATATTTACATTTACGTTCTTTTCTTTGCCGTAGATAATCCATTTCCTTCCGCTTACAAAATCTATCATGCAGACGTAGGGAATTAAATGTATTTTTAGCATACTTTCCAGAATTGAAATAGGCTTATAGTTTGGTCGCTGTGTCTGTCTTTCCACCTGTCTGTCGATCCGTCCCCCCTATTAACTTTTGAACCAATCGACCGATTCCATGAAACTTGGTGGAAATCTCTTGCTACATGGGCCGAGCTCCCGAAGATAGTTTTTGTTGCGAAGATTGAAGTCCCGGGTTCGATTCCAGGAACTATCATTCCCATTTGATTTACATGGGAAATCTGAAATCCATCGCGCAGGATAATTTTCTCTTGCACATAAAAATATCTTAGAATTGTAATATCGGAGCGTGTTTTGTACTGTTATCTGAGGAAAGGAATGAAGATTCAAGTTTTTATCGTAGAATTTAGTTTATCGATTGTATTTCTTAGAATTTCCCGTAAATACTGGCGATTTTGCGGTTTTTATCACTCATTACAAGAGTTGCCATAGCAACGACTATTGTTGGACTCAGATTCGGTATATTCTAATACGTGCATGCGTTATTTTTGCCGCACAAATACGCGTGATCAATTTAATATTCCGTCCGAATGTATTTGTAGTATTTTATAACGCTAAATTATGAAATTTGGGAATGCAAAGAGCTACATATCCGCGATGACTTTAAAGCTATTAAAGTCAATATAAGTATTAAATAAATGATTAAATGGAAAGTGGGCATCAAAAGTTCTGTTTAATTATAGAAGATCTTATTTACTTCAGCAACTAAAAAGATTATTTACGTTGACAACAATTAGGTACATAGCTATGCATGAATTTATTTTTGTTCATTGCGAATTACGACTTTCTTGTTCGATTTTCTTGATAACGGCTACTCCTATGATAAAAATTTATAGGGACCGAAATACTCTGTACTCGTTACTAGTTCTACAAGTTTATTTTAAAACTTTTTTATATTATAAAAAATTGACGAGATATAACGGAAAGTTTATTTTTGTCACCATTAAAGTGGTACCCCTAATTGGCTTAGGTGATTTAATTATGTGATGTTCTTATTGCCTTCGACTTTGAGTCCTTAATATCAGATTTCATAAAAATCCGTCTGGTAGAAGCGGAGAACGAACATGCGGACGGACGGACAAACCGAAGATATGCGTTTATGCCGGAAGTGAAACGCGCCTAAAAATTACTTAACTTTCGTAGTTAAATAAGAAAGATCAGTTATATTCACGGAATGTTCAAACTCAACATAAAATGGCTTTATTATGCAAAATACGACAAATCAGAAAATTCAATAGAAAAAACATAAGTTTTTCTCTATAACAGCAAAAGCAAAATCTTTTATCTTCTGAGGAAGAAAAATCAGGGACATAACCGGAACATATTCATGTTTAGTTATCTGCATATGTCATTTTCCTTCAGAGAATTGGTTACGTATTTGGTAATGTTTTCTGAAGTTTCATTCGGTAAGCAATTTATGCTGAGGAGTTCAATCTGCTTTCTTTTTCTTCGTTGAAATAGTTCAGTAATAATAGAAACGCTTTCTCTGATTTGTGGTTTTCAGCATCGATATAAACCCCATAAAATTCAGCCTTATCGGCAACCTTGAAAACCTCGTTGACCCTACAAGGAAGCAACACATTTTCGGTTAGTGTACTCGTTTTCATTCGCTCACTAAAATAATTTATTGCTATCTGTGAGTCATGAAATAGTACACGGACAAGATTTGGTGCCAATCAGCACTGCGAAATGACTGGTGATGTCTTATTAAATGATAAGCCACTGGTTGTTTGGCTATGGTTACATTTTTATGCTCAGTTAAATTTTTCTTGGCAAAGTAATGTTCCAGATTTGATATTGAGGCACTTGCCTGCATTTTTGTGAATTTATTTATTTAAAGTTTTCTCGACTATAAAATTACAGCAAATTGTTAGGTTTTTAAAATAAATGAAATAAAATGCAACACATTATGAAATAACAATAAAAGAATATAAAAGATAAGATCAATTAATACATAAGCCCATATTGTAAAACACGCAGTACACTGCATATAGTTGCAAATTCATGTAGATATTCGATTACAATTCAAGGTTTAGCAATTTTATAACAGTCTTAAAAGAGAGTCCACCCAAATATTTAATGCAATTGTTAAACAGATAAAACATTCTAAATATTGCAAAATTGCATAAAATCTTTTTAAAATACTAACAAAAATTAAGACAATCATAATATAATCATGCATCAATTAATATTTTTATTTAGAGTTCATAAAAAACATTCCTACTTAAAAATATATCAATGTGATTGAAGTATTTATTCAATAAATTGAACATTCTGTTAAGTGGAGATGCAGCAGTGATGTGTTTTAAAATTCTTTTGTACTAATATCCTGTTATTTCTACACTTGAACTGTGGAATACAGAAGAACATTTTACTAATTAATAGGCTATCCTCACCTCTACTAAAGGTATCATATAAAAATAACATGCCCCTTGTTTTCCTTCTATCCTCTATATGAGTTTAAAAATTCATATTACTCTTAAACAAAACACCTAAATCCCTGAACTGGCCCACCTTTTTCAACAACCCATGCTATAAGCAAAATCAAACTTACTCCTCTTTCAGGGAAAGGATAATACATTGCACTACTGATGTTGAAGTGAAGCTTATTGTAATGTGGCCAATCACCTAAACAATTCAAGTCATGTTGGATCAGCATACAATTACATACACTATTTATACAACAATAAAGCTTGACATCATCTGCAAACATAAGGATATTAGAATGCAGAACACATTCCGGTAAGTCATTTATAAAAATTAGAAACAGCAAGGGAGCCAAATTTGAGCCTTGAGGTACACCTTAGGTAATTGTGTATTCTTTGGATAAGCACTTGTTAAATACTGCATATTGTCTCCTCTCATATAAATAAGATTATAACAACTTAAGTAATGATTTTGAAATGCCAGCAGAATCCAACTTAGACAGCAATATTCTGTGGTCAACTGTATCAAGGCTTTTTGAAAATCAGTATAAATAACATCAACTTGATTTTTACCATCCATATAGCCACAGACATAATCTGTGAAAGTAACCAAATTAGATGCAGCAGACCTTCCAGTTCTAAAGCCATACTGCTCATGCACTAATTTGCTTTTGAAATGTGAGTGCAGGTATTTATATAATATAGTCTCGTACAATTTAGAAAAAACAGACAATATGGATACTGGCCTATAGTTTTTAGTGTCACCTTTTTGACCTTTTTAGACACAGGACTTACTCTTGCTATTTTCCACGCATTTGGAAATACCGAACTCCTTAATGACAAGTTAAAAATATGACATAGTGCCCTAGCTAAGATGTGCTGACAGGCTTTAATAATATATCCAGGAATCATATCCGGACCAACAGATTATTTGGCTTTAATTTTTTGATAGGCTCCATTACTTCATCTATATTTATAAGTTTGATATCATAATAGTCACTATACATGCATCTATTTTTTCGTTGGTCTGAATATACGCTACTTTGAATGGAAATAAGAGTTAAATGTTGGGCGAATGCTTCTGCAACCTCAGTAGGGGAATCCAATACCTTATTGTCATAATGCACTTTATTTATCACTAACCTGTCCTTCCTTTTACTTTCCACAAATTCCCAAAAGATATTGCCATTCCCACAGTTAATATTACATTGCACATTATCTATATAAGTTTTGTAAGCAACCTCTATATCTGCTTTAACTTCATCTCTTAATTTAGTAAGCATATAAAAGTGATACAGAGAGCCACTGCATCTATACTTATTTCTATGCTCATGTTTGGTTTTAATCTTCCTAATAATATGTGCCGTATGCCAGGATGGTACTCATATCTAGAATTTTTACATTTGGGAATTGCACAATCCATGGCCTCTTACATAAGTTTATAGAAACAATCTAGTGCTAGATTAAAATCTTTTATTTTAGTTATTTCATCCCAATCCTTACTTTTTAATTCTTCATATAGCTTAACATAGTCCCCTCTTTTAAAGTTATATGAATCACTAACAACACCATTAGATTTTAACCTTAAGAAACATGTAACACTAAAAATTAAAGCAGGATGATAGTTCTTTTAAAATAATTTCATCTTGATCAGCATGATCTACAGTAATATTATCCAAATTTGCCAACACTGAATCTAGCACCTTACCATTCTCATTTGCTATAGAGTTTATTTGTATTAGACCCATCATATTAAAAATAGTGATAATTCTTCAGATACATTATTAAAATACCCCCCTGAATTAACAGAATTTGGAGTATTAAATCACCCAATATTATAATGTCATTGTTTATATAGGAACTATTTTTCAGTTTATCGTAGAACCCTTTGTACACTTGTAAATTAGAATTTGGTGGGAAATACACTCCACCTACATACACCCACCTCACCATATATTTTCATGCATTGTCTCCAAATTTGTAACTCTCTCAGAATTTAATGCACTATTAACAGCCACAGCAACACCACCACCCTGATTCTTCTTGGTCAGTAATGGATCTCTATCCACTCATCATACTTCGACACTGAGAAATCAACCGAATCTTTCATCTCTCGCTGTGAATGCTTTTTACATAGAATTCACGTGATCTTCTAAGTCCGCTCTCTCACCATGTCTTAATTTGGGAAAACATGAGCAAATCCTGCATTCAGCCTCGTTTTCATGTCTTCGTTTTACTATAAAACTCTGTTCTTTCTGGTAGACACATTTGCGTTTTGGCATATCAGTTGCAGGTTAACTAAAATGATTTGGTTTGATTACTGAAAACGCAAATTTTGACAAATATTTTCAGAACCAAGGTATTTATCTGATGATTTATGTTAGATATGAAGATTACTGCTGGAAACAAAGCTGTTGAAAATGCACTTAACAGATATAACTGTAATTTGAAAAGTTGTTAATTTTAAAAAGAGAGATTGTCCAACTAACGCTTCACTGCATTGCACACTGCAGTTGGACAATGTTACAGAATTTCACTATCTTTAAGGGTTCGGCCACGTTATACTGGATGCGCAATTATGCATCTTGTCATTCAAGTACACGTAATAATTTTTGTCTGATCAGTTTGTGATAACATTATATATGTAGATGTTTTATGTAACCACAAAGTGGTCAGACAAATAGTGTTAAATTTGGAGCATATGCGAGCCTAAATCTAGAAGCAACACATCCGGTCGTCTCAATTGTCGATATCCAAACAAATATCACGCTAGAGATATCTAGCGAGGAATATTGGTTCTAGTTTTGAGATGCTGTGATTGTAAACGACACAGAGTTCTGTGTTTTAAACTGCCAAACCGGAGCCATTCACTCAAGAAAAATCGTACTAATGATGAGACGCCACTTAACAAATCTCCTCCTCTTTGTATCTGTGCGTCCCGAAAACATTTTCGGGGCACTACAGATAAAACCTAGACGTATGGACACTATCTATAACTGACAGCAAGGTGATTAGAACGTCGATTAATGGATATTTTCGAAAATCGGTGTTTTTTAAAATTATGTATTGTTTTTTTTCATTTATCATGAACCTGCACCCGATGTGTTTGTAGGAAATAAAAACTAAATCGGCACCTACTAAATAAAATTTCCAATGTACTTACGCAAAAATCTCGTTTCTGATATCCATTTATACTATTTAAGGAATTAGAGCACGTAACAGGGAGACGTGACGTTTTGTTTTAAAGGGATAGTTTCCCACAATTTGTAATTTCAATCATTTTAGCGAAAAATTAAAACACTCCAACGTTAATGTTAATCGTAGTTATAGTATAAAACTATTAAATGAGGACGAGACTAGGTGGAATTCCGTAATATTGATGAAATTTGGCGTCGTTAAAGTTATAAATTATAATTAAAATTACACACAATTTTAATGACTCTTCGACTTACATTTCATTCGTAGTTATACGGAAAATATCTGCTTTCTTGAATCAAATTAACTTTTTCGTTAAATGAATTAGGTAGATAGGGTCGCATTGAGAAACTTTTAAGGAGTTATTCTGTAGATATATTACTATTTTAAATTACACACTAATTTTCATGAAACATCAGATGGCAGTGTAATGGGTAGAGGGAACAATGTCGCTCCTGTTGTAATCGTTCAAATAATTCACACTTAATTTTATCACTTAAATCAGTTTTGTAATGCTTTTTGAAGAATATAGGCGCGAATACGACAATAAATAGGCGAATATATGTAATATAAATATACATAATCAAGTTAAAGTTACCATCGAGGGTTTTTTATCTAAATGTTATTTAGTTGAAATGCTGTGCAGAGAAGTGTGGCAACACCGCATCACCTTGACTGCCTTTCCATCAAACCTCCATCCCCTGACGTCACAGAAAGCTCGTATTTTTTGGCTTACAAATTACATTTATTTTTATTCCAAACAAATAATAAATTATTTTGTAATGGGTAGTAATAAATAATATTAACTAATAAACGGCTATATTTCTATATCCCATAGAATGAAGAAAATTTATTCTATTTTAAGTTCGGTTAACGTAATCACCTTATGGCCACCTGGGGTAGAGGCTACGTGGGTTCCGTTCCCTCTCTTCCGGGTTTCAGTTGTGTTCATTTCCTTGAGAGTGGTGAAAGGATTTAGAGGTGTGTCGCTGTGTTTACCTTGGCCCGTTTTTTACATGATATTACAGTACTGAATGAAAATATTTTCATACCATCGAATGACCTAAATTGCTCCCAGTTGTAATTGCCATGAATTCCACCTGTCATTGAGAAATTCTACGTGGTTTATATCTACTTTGTTTTATAATGTTATATAGTGAAATATCTGTTATATAATTACATAACAGCATATATGCTGCTGAGTTAAGAGAATTGTTCAAAATCCTTACTGCTTTCTAGTTTGCATATTCCTGTGCTCGAATGAGTTTTTTGTTGCGCGGAACTACTTCGTGAAGTCACGCTTTTTTTAGAATGTTTAACGGAACATTTTCAATAATAACAGTAACGATTGGCGTAAAGTGTGTGGGATTTTAAAAATTCCTGCTATTTGCGTGTTTGAAAATTAATGTTTTTGCATTAGTATAAATATTCTTACGACATTTTGATTTTTATTGTTCCGCGGAACTATTTTGTGGATTGTTTAGCCAATTTTTTAAATAACGTATGCTTTTACTTTGGCCGTCCGTTTGCAAAATTTTGAAGCAACGAGGAGAGCTGGGAAGCTAAGATTTTAGGATAGTTTTGTCTGGTGGCAGATAAAAACCAGATTTATTTTGGGATCCGTCCGTTTGCCTTTTAGCAAGATTAAAAAAAAAAGCCTTCTGAACTATTTATACGGGTCCGTTGCTATAGTAATGTTTCGTTTTGTTTGCGTTGTTACAATAACCAAAGTGAAGCGTAAATTTACTTTCGAAAAGGGATAAAGACCACAGTACAACTGCTTAACTGGGATGAGGTATGTTTAAAATAACTTTTGATTGATTTTGGGTTTTGGTTTTTGGAGAGAGAGGTCAAAAATTCCGATAATTTACCTTGTCTAAAACAAGCTCTTTTGGAATCTGTTTTTTCAGTTCCTTTTATACAGCCTTTATTTAAATATAACTCTCCATTGTTTGGCGTGTTGCGTTTGCTGCCAGTTTCCAGTATCAATGTATTTATATGTGTATGTAAGATATCACTAAAAGAAGGCGGATGGTATACCTTATTAGAGTATCCCAGAAGAGGTTTACATCGGGAGTCATGTTCCCACGATACCTTGCGCTATATTATTACATGTGAAATACTCGTCGAGTGTTATGGAGCAGGTGGCAGAAAGTGGAAGGGAAAGGGGTAGTGCGTGCGAGGAAGCGGTAGATGGCCTCGTGTTCAGCAGTGTTCTCCTGCATATCATATCTATATCTACATGATACCCTGCAAGTCACCTTTTTGGTAGTTAGCAGGGGGTGCAGTGCACCAAAGGTCCCAAGTTTTCCTACGTTACCATTTCTTATTATGTTTTCTTATCGTCCTAGGGAAAAATGATCCTCTATATCGCTCCGTTCTACAATCGATCTCGCGGATCTTATTCTCGCTGTCCTGCCTTCCGAGATACGTCGGGCTTCTGATAAGACCTACTACATCATTCGCTAGTTCCTCCGACATAAATATTTCCAGCAGATTAAATCTAGCCTGTAGCCTACGTTTCTCTAACAATGCCCATTTCATATTTTATATTAATGATGTTACGCTGTGTTTAATATTGTAATTTCTCTTTACAAATGTAGCTGACCTGCGCTGAACCTTTTTTATCTCGTTCGTGAGTCTCTTTTCGTAGGGATCCCACACAGCTGACGCATATTCCACCTGCGGTCGAACCAAGAATAAATCACATGATTCTTTCACTTATTCGGAGCTACTTCGAACTATTCTCCTTATAAAGACCAGCTTTTTGTTAGTGGCACCTATCAATCAGCGAATGTGTCTGTCCCACGAGAGATCACGATGGATCGTGACTCCGAAATATTTAATCGAGTCTGAAACTGGAATCTCTACTCCGTCCAACGAATAATTAACATTCAACGAGAAAGTCTTGGTTCTCCAGAAATTGATGACGTAGCTTTTCTTTTGGTTGATCTCTAACTGCCATTCCTTACACCATGCGGAAAAAGCTTCTAGATCATTTTGGAGATACTGATGGTCTTCCGGATTGCTTATTTCTCTATAAATGACGGTGTGGTCCGCAAAAAGTCTAATTTTACTTCTGACTACTGACCTGATATCGTTTATATAAATTAGAAATAATAACAGACAAATTACACTACCCTGTGGGACGCCAGAGACAACCTCGACTAAGTTCGAAGATTTCCCATTTATAACAACCTTCTACTTCCTATGATTTAAAAATTGACTGATCAAACTAACAATTTTGGAACTAGCGCCTAACGTTTCTAATTTGTTATTAACTTCCTGTGAGCATAGGCTTAGGGTGCCTCTATATTTTCAACTTGTACTCTGCATATACTGCCAGATGATCACTTATTCCATCTTCAATGGTGAATTTGTTTATTCTTTCTCACTTTACAAACTTAAACTAACAGAGAATAGTTTTAAGCAGCCAGACCTAGTTTCTCGTGCTCATTATATTCATTCAAATAAAAATGTTCAAATATGAGCGGCAATGGGGATTTTTAATTTATTTATTGCAATTTTTTTGTTCGAAATTTTCTAAAATACCTTATTTATTGAAAATTGTTTCTGTAGTGCATTAGCTTTAATAGGTTGTACTGCAAGTTAGTTTGGACTTCTCTAGTTCGATTTTGATTCCCTTAAAGAAAAAGTAGAAAACAAACGTCGGGATTATAGAGCAATCATATTAGTTTTGCAATCACATAAAGCTATACTCAGGATTTTGAAAAGGAGGTAGAAGCAGATGCTAACAACTGTATAGCTGTAGGCCAGTTCGGGTTTCGGAAAGGTCGTTGCGCTAGGGATGCTGCAGGGGCGACGAAGGAAGAAACATCGAATGAAACAAGGATGTATTCGTGTACTTTGTAGATTACAAAAAGGCCTTTGATAGAGTTTTATGGCTTAAGTTGATGGAGATTTTGAGGAAAATAAGGTTAGATTAGGGAGACGTTTAATCAGAAATCTGTACATGAACCAAACTGCGCAGGTAAGAGTAGCAGAGGGAGAATATGATTGGGCAACACTAGAAAGAGGTGCGAGATATAGGTACCCACTCTCACCAGCATTGTTTAATATTTATGCCGAAGAAATGATAAGGTGGAAAAGTAGCCTAGTCATATCGCTTAGATTTGCAGATGATAAAAATTTGTGAGTTTATTCAGAAAGTGTCATGTAGATGCTAGTTAATTTCTTAATTAAAAATCCAAGGGCATTCGGAATAAAAATCAATAGGGTGAAAAGTAAAAGCATGATATTTGAAGTGCTAGGATTCACAGAATAGTGTCACAGAGGATGGGAAAAGGCTGTAACGGATATCATGTCTTACTTATTTAGATAGTATGGAAGGCAGAGGTTAAAAAATGTTCAAGACAAGTGTAGCAAAAGCAAAGGAGGCATTTATGATTCGAAGAGAGTTGGTGGCAGCAGGTTTGAATAGATGTAGTAGGAAGAGGTCAGTAAAAAGTTCGATATGCTGTGTAGCATTCTATCGGTGTAATACATGTGCTCTGAGGAAAGATGCGACCAGATTAGTGGCTTTCGAGATGTGGGTTTAGTGTAGACCAGTGGTTTTCAACCGGTGTGTCGCGAAGACCTGGGAGGTGTGTCACCGAAAATGTTAATAACGACTATACTAAACATAAAGTAAATTTTGTTAAGGAGAGTTATCGTCTTTCTTATGCATAATAAGACATTTTGTTATATTTTGTGCTATATTTATCATGTTTTATTATTAAATAACGAATTTTAAGTTTTTTTGTTGTAATAACGAAGAAAATTCACTTATTTCATGGTGTGTCGCGGGAGCTTTTCATGATGTGTCGCGGGAGATATATCATTTAATAAGTTTGTCGCCAAAGCACAAAGGTTAAAAAGCGCTGATATAGACTGTTGAAAATTGATTACACTAAGAAAAAAATGAAAAAATTTGTAATGCAATTATAGAAGAGAGGAGCATAATTAGAGTAATGAGGGATAAGCAGATTAAATGAGTGGGCCAAATTTTGGGAGGTGACGAGAAATTATAGAATTGAGGAAACTAGGAAAGAGGCAAAGAGGTTTGAAGAGGGAAGGCTTTTAGATGCATTAGTCCTCTGCTGGAAAGGTGGTTTCTTTCGATTCCGTTCCCATGACTTTAAAAAATTAGTGAAAATTTTATCGTTCGCTTTATTTTTCATTTTACTTTTTAAGCCACTTGTGTGTATGTATGTATGTATATATATATGTATATATATATATATATATATATATATATATATATATATATATATATATATATATATAACAGCTTACGGAAAAGAAAAGGTAAAATGGATAAATGGATGGCAACAAGGTGTTGGGATGAGGAAACCCAGTGAACACTCACCAATCGGACGACTTCAGGTTGGCGAGGCCCCGGGGATGTCGAAGCACGTAAAAGAACACTAAAACACAGAAACATCACAAACGTAGAAGCTTTCGGAGTTATTCCTTCATCAGCTACAGAGAGTGTGATGTTCCTGTGTTTTAGTGTTCTTTTACATGTGTCGCTTCGAAATCGCCGGGGCCTCGCCAACCTGAAATCGTCCGATTGGTGAGTGTTCACTGGGTTTCCTCATCCCAACACCTAGTTGCCATATATATATATATATATATATATATATATATATATATATATATATATATATATATATATAGAGGTAGGAAAAGGTTTCAGCTGATAGACGATTTGAAAGGGAAAGAGAGTTATCAAGATATGTAGAGGACAGCGAAAAATAGGAGTATATGGAGAACCAGATTTAACCATGAATAATCACGGACCTGTCTACGGACCGATTACCTATGATGGTTATATATATATATATACATACACATTGTGAACTATATTTATTGTATTGCTGCACGAATGATAATTTTCTATATTGAACAAGTCCCAGAAAAATTACAGTATAAAAATTGAAGTACATAATTAGGCTTCAGGCATGAAATAAAAAATCGTAATTCGCCTTAAGTTCACACATTAATAGATTTAATTTAACGCAATTAGCTATAGTAGTTCAGTGAATCTAATAAATCACAATAGGCGAATAATGGTCTTACTAAAATAACAAATTTTAGTTTTCCAACAAATATTTTTTTACTTGTAATTGGTGAGACATTACTAGAACAATTAACGATTTTCCAAAGCGTACTGCACAGTATCTTACTAGTTTCAAAATTGAATTATTATACAAAGGAAAAGGAAAAAAGAGGTTATCACAATAATAACTGTGAGTTATTGATCTCTTCTAGATTACTTGGTTCACTATCTAATTTAAGATAAATTTCTCTCATTACTTTATCAAAGTCCAGATCGTCAGGAAAAGTGCGTGTTTGACTTGATGATACAAAGCTGCAAATCCTAACTAAATTTAAAAAAACGTAAAAATAACTCTTAGAAAAAAATAATATCACATAAAGGGGCGTGGGGTCAAGATCGACTCTCGAAGCAAAACGATGTTTGCTTGCGTGAACTAGATAAAAGCGAGAATACTGTTTTCCCTGAACAAGCCCTCGAGACCTACTGAATCGAATCAATCGAGAGCGGCAACATCAAAAAGTATGTTATTTTCTAATAATTCAAGCCTAAACATGTTGTGGAGGATATTTTGCCTCCAAGTCACTAATAGAATATTAGAAGAATTGCCACCCCAGCGTATCGAAGCACCCAGTTTTGGGAAGCATTGCTCTAAGAGTTCCTTTCAAGTCATATTAATCTGTCATTTTTTACCAATTGAGATCAAATTACGCCATTTTGAGGTGCATCGGCGAACAAGAGAGATAAAACACCCGCGAATTTTGAAATAGTGACACTCTTTCAAATGAGAGCATTAGAACCGCCTGACTTTTTTCTGATTGCATTTTTCGGTAAAAGGTCAGTTTTGTTCTCTGGTATTGACCATAGAAACGAAAAGATCTTGATGGCGGCAAACATTTCCATCGGCGGATATATCGCTGAATTATAATTAAACAAAGTTTAAGGAAATATTCGCAGTTGTCCTCCGTCCAAGGCGGGTGACGTAATTCACGTCACAAATGCGATCAGGAAGTCGTAGCAAGTTGGGAAACCCTGTTCTGGATTGATCCATTTATCAGCGAATCTGTAAGTGACATACGGTTTTGATAAATCGTTTCATTAAATTATTGGTGTTAGCGTACCCCAAGTAGCATGTCGACCTAGGCTCCCAGCCATTACAAAAAAAAATGTGAGCTGTTAGTAAAACGGCCTCATGCTTCGCGGCCAAAATTAAGCAACGAAATTTAGTAGAGAAAAATAACGATGTTGTCAGTAATTTTGTTTCGTCCTCGTCTCGAGTTTTGGGCGTAAATTCAAAGTTTTTATCTTGGAATATTCGGGTCAAACACCGGGTATCATTTTAAATCGCGACATATGTTGCACATCATAATAAGGGTGTAAAAGCATTACCGATAAATCTTAGCCCAAGAACTGCAATACAATGCAACGGTGCTGCTTGCAACTTCAGCAGAAGGTAGGAAAGTTCCGCCACACATCATTTCGGATAGAAAAGCTCGGACAAAAAAGAACCTATCCAGCGAAGCCGGGGAAAGAGTGTAGCTAAAGATGCGGACTGAGGGAGCACTTTTTTATTATGAAGACGCTTTTTTTATCAGTTACGAGAATTAATATATTAAAATAAATAAATACCCTTGTTAAACACATACAGCAATTCTTTTTCACAAATGCAAGTGAAGAAGGCTTCAGTTTTACAATTTTTTCTCGTGAACAAGAATCTATATAAGAGATGTCAATATGGTCGTTTATGGCGAATATTTCATAGTAAGGGTCAAAGTTATAATCTGGCCAGTCAGCGACAGTCAGTTAACAAAACGGACTATTTTCTATTCATGCCAAATATTTACGGATTTTCACAGACATACATGCTTCAGAAGAAGGCGTTGGAGATTATTGCATAGAGCGACTCAGGAAAATAAGGTTTACAAGTTTACTATTATTACCATGTTATTATACACTCTCAGAATTTAAAACATCGCTCTCTGATTCCTAAAGTATGGTGGTCTCTGACATCTGACGTCCACCTGTAATCAATTCTTATTTATTTTACAAATCATCATCATATCACAAGGGGATTTTAACCTTATCACTGCTATTTAGTGCACCTTTATCTTATAATTATCGGATGATATAGATAACAAGATTCTTAGAAGTTTTTTGCTTATTTTCCTCCAGAAACAAAGCACAACCATCGTATCAATCCTTTATATATTTTTTGTGTGGATGAATTCTCCTTTATAATGACCATAATAACACCCGAACGCAAAAGTATGAACTTGACTACTTTTTGGATACAATCGAAACGAAGGGCTTTCTACAGACGCTGAAATTATCTCTATTTCGTGGATTTCTCAATCCTCCACATCCCCTCGTCTCTTCGAAATCCATTTTCCAACCCATTCTCGCCGATCCCCTTTTTATTCCCGACCCGTAGAGATTCGCTTGGCATTTCCAGTTGCGTTTCCTAGCCCCATCTTGTTTTTTCCCTCCCTCTATTCGCAGCCATTCCTCTTGTTTTCTCCCAGTAGAACGTTCATATTCTTGGGTATTGGGTTCCTTGAAGGGAATGAAGGCTTGTTGCGCGATTAAAGCCGCTGATGTTCTTCCCCTCTCCCATCGCTTCATCCTCTTCATCACCGTGCTTCTTCCTTAAACCCGTCCTTCCTTTCTATCTCTTTCTTTACTCTTCTACTCCTTGGAACGTTGCGCCGGGACGCTCTATCCCTCTCTTCCCGCCAGAGGCATTGCCGTCGCTCAAAGCGAAAATCGGGTGTGACTTTAGCAGTCACTGCCCCTTCGCGTAGGCGTCACTCTCCTCTAATCTCGGAATCTCTCTCTCTCTCTTGCGACTGAGGAAAGGAGGTCGGGGGAGGGTGGATGGAGGATGAAGGATCTGCAGGGAAAAGCGTCGCTTGATGTTGCTTTCGAGAGTTATTATCTGCCGCTAACTTATTAGGAAGGTCTCCGACAGGTGTTATGTCATCAATTACGCTTATCTAGCTATATCGTCGAAAAAATGCTTTTAAGGATGAAGTACGTACAAGTTATTTGCGATCGAATAAATATCACCGTGCACCGACTATGAGTAGTGAATATTATAAAAGCGCCGGAGAAGAATATATTTTTTTTCAGAATTCGGTATATTATAGCATCCTATGCCTGGATTCGGAATTTTAACCTTTACGATCCGAGCATCTTTTTTGGCACAGAAAATGTATCCTTATGCGGACGAGCGTGTACGATCGTCCCATTGCGTCACTGTGAGCCTAAGATGCCTCCAATGCAATATACAACGTGAGTCATTGTTCGGTGTCAACACCTCTATATTGCCGAGACTTGATTTGTGCCTTAAAGGAAAAAAAATATATTACCTTTTGGAATATAATATGACCCTTCATTTGGCTAAGTGAGACGAAACAGACGCCCCTCTTGGTTTGGGTCATCTGAAGTGGTTACTCTCGGCTTCTCATGAGATGCCGAGTTTGCTTTCCTAGAGATAGCATTGCTTATGTTATGCATGTCTGTGTTCTTCTTTATGTTAATTTTTTTACATTTTTTTATAGTCAGCGTTCAGATTACTTTAGATCTCAGTCTTGCTTCTCATAAGCTTGTGGATGGTTGCTATCTTCTTTTGTCTTCCAAAATTTTGTTTTTGTCGGTGATATTTTCTTTAGTATTTCATCCATTGCTCTATTTTAAGTTTTATTTATTGTTTATTAGTTTATCCATGTTTTTATTTAAAATTTTAGTTAAGATTTAATTTAAGTTAAAATGGAACGAAAAGTGTCTCACCTTACTGAAGAAGACATCGAGAGGGAAGTGTTTTTGCAGTCATATTCGGATGCTGATGTGTTGATCCTTGTTTCAGATTATACCATACAATTGTAAATCTTTCCAAAAAATAGACGTAATCCTTCTCGTTTTCAGTAACAGAAGCAATACTTTGTGAGAATAAGGTGGGAAAACCCAGTTGTTAAGAGAATTTCCCTTGGATACTAATTACAATGTGTTGTATATCATTAGTCGTTCCAGGTTGTGGAGTAAAAAATTAAGTTATTTGTCATATATTATACAAAAAGATTGTGGCCCTTGGACATCGTGTTCTATTGTTTATAAAACTAACTTAAGAAACAACATGCAATAGAAACTAAATTAATTATTTTTATATAAAGAGTAATGTTATCTATGTAATGGTTTTTATTTGATTTCAATAACATTAGCAGTTTTATTATAAAAAATTATAATCTGAATGGCTGCAAAGCTAGAGACGGAAGCGAAAAAAAATCGCGTAGACATTTTTTTTTAATCTCTACAAATCGAGTTAAAAAGTATTCCGCAAACAAAAAATATGCAATTAACACAAAAGTTATAGGTAGTTAAATAATATGCCTTCCAATAGTATAACGCTTAAAATAGAAGTATTTATTTCGTAAAATATATGACAACTGAAATAATGAAAAATTAATTATAATTAAGATTTGCAAATTTGCGAAAAAAGTATAAAAATTAAAAATATAATCACGTACAATTTTATTGATTACGGAAGTTTTTGTTTCAATGATTTATATAATATGGTACGTTTAAAATAAATTATTTTGCAAAAGGCTACAATTAGCGAGATGCAAGAGGAAAAAACCTCGGATAGCGCAGAATACGCGAAAAAAACTAGGATCGCATAGGTAAAATCGCCTACTTCGTGAATTGGATTTGATGGTATTGCATAAACCAAAAGTTGAGTAAATTTATAATGCACTACTCAGATTAAACCTCTTAAACAGCTTGTTCAGTTGCACTTGTTCTACACGAGGTTCTTGCTACTGTCTCATGCCTTAACGCTTCCTGTAGCTACAATTTGCCTTCTCTTTCCTATTGCTTTTCCTCGATAATGTCAATCACACTCATTCTAGTTAGGTATCTTTCAAACATTTTATTGTGCTTTTAATGTGAGGTAAATAGAAACAAAATTAATTGTATAACATTTATGTGAAATAATTTTTTCTAAAAATGCATTTCCACAAAGTTATGCCTTACTCGGTCAACTTAACTGACTTATATAGTGTTCCTAAATTTACTAAGTAACTTTTCATTCTCAACTTGATCCACTTTTTAATCATATGCAAATACAACGGTATACGCCCAAGCATATTCTACAATCATTGGTGCAATGTTGTTTAAAGTTTTAATGTGTTTTATGATATTTCTAATTATAAAAACTACTTTTCGCGTAAGAGCTTTTGTCAGCTGTCTCTGAGGTATTATCTATGTGTTTTGCTGTCTTCTTTGAAGAAATGTACAGATAGCACAGACTGTCCAATCGTATTAGAGTTGATACTATAAATATTAATTAGAAAATATACCGTAGACGTGTGGAATTCAACGTAGAAGTGAATACATTTTAAAAAACTCACTGAAAGAAAGGAGGAATGGAAATGATCAAAACAATGGATTTTATGTCTTATATTCTATTATTGTATTATTATGAGTAGTTATGGCTATTAAATTAAATTTTTACCCAAAAAATAAATAAATAAATAAATATTCAAGTAAACTATTTAAATATTACTTAAGTTTTAAAAGGATTAATTTGAAAAAATATTGGGCAGTATCTACAATTTTGCTTCTCTACTAATGTCAATTAATGATGCATTAACTTCTTCAATCGTATAAACGTAGTCGTGGGGCGTCATTTCATTATACACGGCGATTACAAATGATCATCCCGATTTAAAAAAATATTAAAAACTAACAAAGATACAATGAAATACTAATAAAGAAAAACTTAAAAAAGTGTTTTCAAGTTAAAAACGTGCCCCGTTTGTGACTCTGTAGACATCAACACGACACTTTTTCTCTTTAATATGGTCAGGATTCACTCAGTGGATTCTGTTTCCTACTGTAAGTTTCGCAGCGTATCATATTGAAGTTCTTCAACAGCCTCAGTCCAAATTATCCAAAGTTATTGGCATTGGTGGAACATAAACTTCGCTTTTGACATAATCTCTCAGAGGAGAAAGTCAGTGTTGGTGGGTTAGATAGGGCAAAAAAAGCCGGTCAAGGAATGGGTTCTCCTTGCCCCATCGAATTGCTCATAATGAATGTCGTAACCTCATTTTGAAGAAAGCGCCATCTATCAACAGCTCAAACAAAACTTCCCGAGTTTTATTTTGCATGAACACCTTTCTTTTAGCTGCAACATTATTAGTATTTTCATAATAAATTTTCAAAATAAAAAACGACACCTGTAATCACCCCTTATATTTGAGCTTATCGGCACGGTGAAAAAACAGGACCTCGCCAGTATATGAAGTGAACGCCGAGGAAAAAAGGCCACTATCTGCAACAAAGTGTCTGACGAAAAATATTCTAACTTGGGACTCGGCTAGAATTCGCTTGAGACGGCGACCCTATAGAAAGCGCATTTCCTCGCGACGCACATCGAAACGGATTGGAAACAACGCAGGCGTTAAATTCCACCGAACTGGATGTGTGACTAGAATGGGAAAACTCGGACGTCCTTGTTTTCGCGGGCACTATGACCTTCTCCTTGCGAGAGAGTGAGAGAGAGAAGGGGGGGGGGGAGAGGGGGGGGGGAGAGAGAGGGGGGGGGAGAGGGAGAGGGGGAGAGGGAGGGGGAGAGGGAGGGAGAGAGGGAGGGGGAGAGGGAGAGAGAGAGAGAGAGAAGGGGAAGAGAGGGCTAGAGAGAGAGAGAGAGCTGAGGGAGGATTGCTGAACGGGGAGAGGAGTCAGGAAGAGCTGAAGGGGAATATTCATGTTTGCCAGTGCCGCGAGGGATAGGTTCCAGGGGATCTGGAAAGGGTTTCCCATTGGCGGAGGGGAGAGAGGTGGGGAGAGGGAGGAGGAAGGTCCTAACCCAGAGAACACATCTCAGAATGGCTTTCGACAAAACCTCTCCCTCTTTCCATCTACGTATTTTGTAGTCTACTCGCGTTTGCGCTCGCGCTGGGGTAATCCCGTTTCCATGGAGGCGAGGGGGTTTTCCTTTACGCATCTTCCTTTTGCCGCCCCGTCGCTCGTGTTTTGTTCTTTCCCCCCCCCCCCTCCCCTTCCTTTTTTCACCGGACGCACACGCCCACGTGGCCTCCCCCTTTCCAACCTCCCCCTCCCTCCGTCGTTTCCTTTCTCGTTCTTTTTGGTAATTAACGACCACTCGCGAGGGCTCGAGTTCTATCATCAAGGGAGTTGGACGAGCGCGGGTATTCCCAGGAAAATTGGATTTATTGTCGGAAACGTGTTCCTATAATTTTGTAAAATTTGGTTGCCTCTCTAATAGGCGTTTTTTCCTAAGTTTATAAATTGAAAAAAATACAATTTTACAGCAGAAACTCTCACACGCAAAGCTTGTTCAAAAAGCGAGAATAAAAACGTTTTGCGTACCCTGCTCTCTTTTTGCAGTATTTAACCCTTGAATACTACACCTCTAAGAAAACGCTACTACTAAACATGGGTGAATTTTAACCCGGCAGCTTTCGTATGAGGATTTAGTATGAATACATGTTTTTAACAACAAAATGAAGGCGCGCCCACACTAGGCGAACGAACACAAGCGAACATATTATCACGAACGAACAGACGCACGCGAGCGAACAATGAAAAACAATATTTGAGAGATCCAATTTGGAGAAACTAATACAAATGGCATCCAAGCATTAAACTTCTTGCACAATTTGTATTGAGGGCTTTTGGTGTCTCATCAAATGGAAAGGCCTTCCGCAAGAAAAGATACGGTGTCTTCGTCCCACCACTCCATCTCTGTCGACACTGAACGCTTGGACAAATATTCGTCCACACGAATACAAACAAACATTTCCCATTGATTTACCGACAGACTGCGAATCGTTGTTCGTTCGCTTTCGAAGTCACGTTTACACTGTATTCGTCAATGCTTGTTTGTATGCTCGTTCGCCAAGTGTAGCCGCGGCTTAAAAGCAAGGAATATCTAAGGCGTGTGCGGACTCGACGCCGACAGATACCACGCCGACAGACATTACGCCGACAGGACACTACGTCAACAGACACGCCGACTGAGCAATATAAGGCTAAATAATCCTACTTGAGAGGTTTTAGTAATTTCGATGAAGTTTAATTTTTTGACCTGGGCCCTAATAGTAGTATTACTCCACGCGTAATATGCCAATTGTTAATGACAATCGAATGAGAATTTTAAATAAAATAATAAAATGAAGAAGAAATATATAAAATATTATAATAAAATAGGCACAATATTGTTATCCATCACCTAGGAATTTTTATAAAAATTAAGAATATACAAAGAAAAAAAATGTTGAGGGGGACAGAGGGGGAGGAAGGGTGGGCGTAATTTATTATTAACAAAATATAAGCAATTATGGTATTCATCAACTAGGAATTTTTATAGCAATTAAGAATTTGCGGAAAAAAAGGGAAAAAAGATGGTGAGGGAGACAGAGGGGAGGAAGGGGGGGGGGGGCGTATTATAATATTTAAATCTTCTTTATTGGGAGTCATAATAAACATTGATACCTTTTAACTTTATTACCCAATTTTATAATATCTGTTTCTTTTTGTAAGTAGTTAATCTATGAGTACTTTCAAAAAAATAAATGCTTGGAATTAAGGGTAGGATTTAAATATTTTATTTCTGCCATAGTGATGGCGAATTTCACGCAAAGTTGGCATAATAACAGCATCTGCTATTTAGTAATAACAGTCACAGAACATAATTTCATGGAAATATAATATAAAGATTTTCATTCTTCTTCAAATTTGCTGCATTTATAAATTTTAGACCAAATTACAAACAAGCTTGAAATGAGCAAATTTTGCTGATTAAACTGGACTTTAGATTTAAATGACCCGACTAATGCGATTGAATATATAATTCTATTGTCTACGATTAACTGCAAGGAAAACTAATGGTACTTTCATTGCCTCTGCCAGCCTTTTCACAGAAAATTAATATTTAAATGTTTTTTGCTTATTCGTATGGATTTGTTATGGAGAGAATTTTTAGTTAAATCACATCAAATAAGCGTGTTTGAACTTTAACAAATCCTTAGGAATTAGGAGTAGGATATATCAAAATTGACAATAATCATTTTTGTATGATTTATTCGTATTATTGATGCTTGAAAATAATTTAATTTTTGTTAAATTCACCGCTAGCAGGTCATCACAATAGAAGATTAGCTAATGAAACGAACTGTTAATTTTATCCCAAAATTTGATGTAGTGATCGAAATCCATGGCTTTAATGTGCATCAAATATGTGTTTAATTAAAGGTTTAATATGTTTCCGACAAAGAAATGATATAAAATATCATACAAAAAATTAGTGCCAAAATTATATATCTATTCAAATAATATTCTATTACAAAAGATATACATATAAACATGAAAAAATCTGATGTGACCACCACATGACTTTCTTCATATCTGTAATATTTCTAAAAATTCCAAATAGGTTACATAATAATAAATATTTTAAAAACTGCGAGAAAATTTTAGACTACAAAGAACAGAAATAAACTCAAACCATAGCCTTCTTATATTGGATATAGCCACAAAGCTCCAACAATTAAGAAAAGAAAAAGGAGCGTTACTAAGGCGTAACTAAGCGTCAATTGTTAACAATAGTCGTCGGTAGGTGGCGTGCTGGTGGCAGCTGAAAATATAAGATATCTCTTAAACAATGCATTATAGGGAAAAATGTTTCAAAAAAATGTACAAAGGTTGTAGAAAATTAATATTTCCTACAACTTTTATTCCAGTACATTTTTACATTTATTAAATATTACGGCAAATATGTCAAAATAACGGATAAGTGACAAGAGTAAACACCCACTTCCGGTTGGCAGATTTTTACCAAAAACTAATCAGTTCTTGTGACTTTTATAAAAATGTTATATAAAAAATTTCGCGTTGACTTTATTAATAGTTTTTGAGTTAGAGCACCCACAAAAAGCTATCAGATACACACACACACAGACATCATTGAGAAAATGGTCAAAACGTGTTCAGAGGACCTCAAAACGTGTATTTCCGTTGAAATCACGAAGTCGGTTTTTTCATGAATACATTTCTTTCCCCTATACTACGTATGTGGAGAAAGTAAAAATTTCATTTGAAATAATTTAGAAAAACACTGGTTGAATTTATATGAACAATAGAATTTATCAAAAAATAATGATTAGCAAAATAAAATAGGTTAAATTAGGCCAGCTTTATTCCTTCTTTTAATATTATGAAATCTCAACCAAATTTTATTTAAAAATACATAATTTCCTAGGGTGGATAATCACAAGTTATGAGCGATTGCCCTTAAATATACAAACCCGTCTTCATTTGCATAATTGACGACTATAGCCTTCAGGCGGTTATCAACAAGACGTTTTTTAGAATCTAATATTTCCCACGTTATTAAGAACGTTCAGCTGGGTGGCAAAGAACATCTCAGGCTGCTCACTTCACTCATACATTTTTGCTTGAGAATGACTAAATATATGTAATGTTTATCAAGTACATATTTATTTGACGAAAAAATAACTTCATAGAATTTTCTATGCAAAAAGTAGAAAGATTGCTTATATCTTGTTATAATATATTACGCTCCCCCTTTCCTTTCGCCCGAATAAAGACGATTATCTATCTATCTATCTATCCTCCCCCTCTGTCTCCTTCACCATCTTTTTTCCTTTTTTCTCTGCAAATTCTTAATTGTTATCAAAATTCCTAGTTGATGGATACCTATATTGCTTATATTTTGTTATAATATGTTACGTTCCCCCCTTCCTCCCCCCTCTGTCCCCCTCACCATCTTTTTTCTCTGCAAATTCTTAATTGTTATAAATATTCCTAGTTGACGGATACCTATATTGCTTAAATATTGTTAATAATATATTACGCTCCCCCCCTTTCCTCTCCCTCTCTGTCCCCCTCACTATCTTTTTTCCTTTTTTCTCCGCAAATTCTTAATTGTTATAAAAATTCTTAGTTGGTGGATACCATAATTGCTTATATTTTGTTATAATAAATTACGCCCCCCCTCCTCCCCTCTCTGTTCCTCTCACCATCTTTTTTCTTTGCATATTCTAAATTTTTATAAAAATTCCTAGTTGATGGATAACAATATTGTGCTTATTTTATTATAACATCTGATATATTTCTTCTTCATTTTATTGTTTTCTTTAAAATTCTCATTCGATTGTCATTAACAATTGGCATATTACTTGGCACATTACACGTGCAGTACTACTAATAGGGCCCCGGTCAAAAAATTAAACTTCATCGAAATTATTAAAATCTCTAAAATAGGATTATTTGGCCTTATATTGCTCAGTCGGCGTACTCTCTATTGACGTAGTTCTGTCGGCTTAGTGTCCTGTCGGCGTAGTGTCTGTCGGCGTAGAGTCCTGTCGGCGTAGAGTCCTGTCGGCGTAGAGTCCTGTCGGCGTAGAGTCCTGTCGGCGTAGAGTCCTGTCGGCGTAGAGTCCTGTCGGCGTAGAGTCCTGTCGGCGTAGTGTCTCTCGGCGTGGTGTCTGTCGGCGTCGAGTCCGGCTATCTCTCTAAGGGAGGGCGATGTTTTACGTTCTTGGGCTATAACTAAACACAGCTGCTCGGGGTGTTTTTTACCCATAATGTAGCATTGAAGGGTTTTACATTAGGAAATCCGTATTTCGCTGTAGCATGCTGGCGATTTACAAATCTGTGGACTTAACAAATAGCCGTTTTTGGGCATATTATCTAAATAAACGGAATCACGACTTTCGTCTTGCTACGTATGTACGAGTGCGTCATACTCTTACTCTCTTACGAAAGAATGGAAAGAATAAAGTTTTTGAGTAATGAAGCTGAGATACTTACCTAATTAATTTTGTGAGTGGCGAGGGATCAATATTTTTATTTAAAACAATAACGCGGCGTGTCTAATGCTTAGAAATAAAATATGATCTCGGCTGTTGGTAATTCGAAATTTTAATGCTTATAATACCATTTAATTCTTATTTGTATAAAAAATTTTTATTCTGTATTTTATGAGAGCAGCGATGAAAATATTTTTTTTATCTAAATTAATATTTTTTTATTTCGTGTTTTACGCTTTGAATTTCGCTTTTCCCCTCGTTCTTCAAACATTCCTCGAGAATTTTAAACGGGCGTGTGTTCACAGGCGCTTGATCGGCGTAATCGTGCAGAGAGTTTAATAAAATCTCGCCCTTGCTTAAAGGTCCACTTGGGACAACCGCAGACGGATAGAGAGTTGGGGGGTGCGGTCATCGCTTAGTGGCTTCTCCGCACAGCCTTATCCCCAGAGCAAATCCTTTTTGACGTCCTCTCTACGACATCTTCCTCTGGAAATTGATGTTATCAAACTCGTCCGCTGGTCTAAGTGGATGAACCTCGAGCGCGGTGTAACGGCAGAGGGGGAAGATAAATTGGTGTGGGGCATAGTTTTTCAAGCAAGAGAGAGAGATTCCTCTCCACGCTCCATTCCTCTCCCACCTCTCTCTCTTTCTTTCTCTTGGAAGCGGCTCTTTGCTCGGCTTTCTTAATTGAATCCCCGCCATTGGGAGCGCAAACTCTTACTTCGGAACCGAAAACCTTTTATTTCCCACTCGAGAATAATTTTTAAGAAAAAGTTTCTGACCCTCGACGCCGTAATTTCTTATTTTTTTAAACGACGTACTCTTTATACTTTTTCAATTATCCGTTTTCGTGGAGGCGGCGGAGTGTTCCTCTCTCTCTCTCTCTGTCATGGTATAATTCGGAATAATCGCATTCGAAAATAATCTCTGGAAGAAAGAGTTGAATTTTTAGATAAAGAAGTTCTTTTATTTTGGACGTTCGCGCAAATGTAGGTCCGCGGCATTAAAATGCGATTTGAGGCTCGATTCAATTGAGTTTACGTAAGGCGTCGTGACGTTTTCGCCACTACGCAATTTTGTGCATCAGATAAAAGTTTTGAGTCCTAGTAACCAATATTTCGTGGTCACGTACAAGCACCCCTCGCATAGCGACGCTTTGCTTAAGGCCGATTCGCGGTTCCCACGCCGTACCATTTTCACCTATTTTGTCTTAACGACCGCGAAGTCAGCGTTCCGTCCTTGGGAAGGGAGGTTAAGCAGTTGGCCCCCTTGGTGCTTTTCGTAAAGAGCAGCCTATTGCCGGCACAGGGTTTCCCTCTTCCCTTCTGTGTGTATGCCCATTTGACGAGGGTGCAAAATGACCATATCAGTTGACGCACTTAAAAAACCAATTACTACTACTACTCTTAACGACGTGCATAATTCTCGGTTACGACGCTGGCGCCAGTCTTTCCACCTATCTCTCGCGGTAGTCAGCGTGATTTTCTTATAACGACGCTTTTTCATGGAACGAATTAACGTCGTTATGCGAGGGGTCTTTTTTTAGTCGAATAATTAATTTACTAATATTCGTTTTATGCATTAGAATTCATTGTTTTGATTTCCATGCGGAAGTTGCGCCCAAAATTTTATGCACATTTTTACAGCAGCCTTTATTAATGAAATATTTTCGAAATACTAATAAAAAACTTGACAATAGTTTTTAAAGATACGCTTAGCACAAAAAAATGCGTTTATCGGACAGCCACCGGAGAATTTCATTTAATTCCGATTCAAAAAAAACAACAACCGTCTTTGTGTGATACGGTTATAATAGTCTCTCAGGAAGATAAACAGAACGTAATATTTTCATATAATCCCGCCACGTTATTTCGCTTCGTTTAATAGTGAAGAAAATGCGCCAACAGGATTTCCTGCTTATGTTCAACGCGCCGAATGCATAAGTTCTCCTATGGATGCTACCTTTGTTTCACATTCTGATTCGTTAATCGAGTTTCAAAAATTAACGTCTTTCGTCTCTCAAACACAAATCCCATAATGCTCTTAGCTCATCAAATCTCGCATACCATTCAGCCTACCTCTGCTTCCTCCTTCATCTCTCACACTCTCGCTCGCTCTCTCTCTCTCTCTCTCTCTCTCTCTCTCTCTCTCTCTCTCCTTCCTCACTATCTCTCCGTCCCCCATGTCTCCCTCCTTCTCCCCCTCCTGATTATTCATTCGCTCCCTACCATCTGATGTGAGTGCAGGACTAACACGACTGCCCTTGTCTTATTAGCGTCATAATTTTATTTCTCTTACAACAGAGCCTTCTCTTACGTAAGATGAAGCAGTGTCTCATGCATAGCCACCGTAACAACAGTTGCGAGATTCATTTGCCTTTCTTTGAAATCTACAGGAAAGAGACGGAAATCTTTTTTCGCTGTTTTCGCAGCGCGAACAAGATGAGAAATTCAGATTCATAAAATCCCCTTCTCCGAGCGAACTATGTATCTCCGGTTTTTATTCCTCGCCAAAATGGTCGGATTTATGTTGGTGTTTATGATTGCGTTTTGAATGTATAAGTGGAAGGCTTAGTACAATTTTTAAATGTATATATCATTTCATTTGTCAGTCATCCAAATCAATGTTTAGCTCCATCAATCAATACTTATCAACTCAAACGAATTCACTGCCTAAAATAAATTGGCAACTGAGTTTATCACAATTTTAAAACATAAAATGGCTTGAATTAATTTTCGGGAGCATTTTATCGATAGAATTTATATTCGCTCGGCAAAAACTCTTTTTATCAACGCACAACATGGCAAACCACCACAATGGTGCGTGAAATTAGCCGCCACTCCAATTACAAAGGGCATTAGTTCGTTTTCATTAATCATTAATAAGTATCTGACCTAACGCCATGAGCAATTATTATCTTCCAATTGTTTCATAAATTCGATTTTAGTTTGGTAAACCGATTAATTTCTCAATTCGGTTGTTTTACATCAAAAGTCTTTGTTATGACGCAACAACATCCGAGGCTTTGCAATGAATCGCTAACGTCCTGGATAACTCACGAAAGCGATTTCATACGCGAAACCGACGTAATTATTGACTTCATTATTATTTCATGAATTAAACTTATGCAGCATATGTTTACGAAAAGAATCATAAGTTATGCTTATTATTTTAGGCACTGTGAGCCTTTACGCTTGGTGCGACAATATATAGACATAATAAATAGCCGCGCATTATTGCCAGCCAAATCCATCGAATTTCTAATTATCTGATATTCTTATCCAGTTTCTGCCTTAATGGCCTGTGTTTTTAAATATAGTATATGTAGTATATGTATCACGTCATATGAATGAAAAGTGTTTTCCATAGTTTTATTGCTGAGTTGAAACTAAGAAACGGGTGGGATAGGAAGTAAGATATTCATATTTCAATGAATAATTCGATTAGACAGAATTGAAAGCATAAAAAATAAAAATATATACATTTAACCACTGTATTTATTGTCTGTCGAATTTCTGAATCAAGAGTGAAGAAATCACTTTTATTATTATGTCATTAATTTGTTTGCTATAACAATATCTTTTGAAATATGGTTAATTTATAAGTTGCGGTAATAACTCTTATGTATTAGTTAAATGAGATATAGCAACTGTAACGGCATTTTATTTCAGCGACAACATTTGAAACAATTTTCGTCATAAAATTATATTACATTCTCAGTGGTTGTTATCAAACAATGAGGCGTTTTCATGAGACGAATTAGTGAAGGTTCAAATATTAATAGAATTTATGAGTTGTGTAGCGACCTATAGTCCGTGGTGCCACATTAATTTGCGATAACATTTAGTTACTTTGCATATTTAAATATTTAGGGAGTTTTTCGTCGTTTGATTTTGATTTGATTTTGGTGAATTTGCAATCGAGCATGCTATAAATTCAGGAACGTGCTCTAACATTCTTTAACGATGAGATTACCACTGGTTATTATAAAACAGAACATTCTTCCGAGAAGCGGCTGATCGTCCTGTGATTCCTAGTAACCATTTGTGTCAAAAAGAAGACAATTTTTGTTTAGTTTTTGATAAGAATAAATAGGTCACGTGGACAGCCTTTCAATCATATAGGATTATCATTGCTAGAGCAATATTATGGAGATTGCTTTTTAGCGCTATTTTTTTCCAAGAAATCGCTTATGTAGGCGGTTTGTCCATCTGTTCGTCCGCCAAAAAGCCAAACTTTCAGGATAGTTTGATCTGTGAAAGAGCTAGACATGGCATTGATTCGGCGAATCTATAAGCAGCTGCTGAGGAGTAATCGAGAAAAATCGCTAAAAAAAATTACATGCTGCTACAAATTTAGGCAACTAACAATGCGTCTCATCTGCGATTCTTCACTCCACTGGAAAAGATAGCAGTCTGACCTGTCCATTGCTGGCTATAGCAACGTGGTTTACTCGCTATTCAATCTACAAACTTAAGTAAAACTAGTGGCACCCGCAAAAACTTGTGCGAAGTAAGTCGGAAAGCTGCTTGTTTAAAATCATCATCGTTAAAAATGGCCACATCCCACACGCAGTTTACTGAATATTAATAATCTTCAACTATTAAAGTGGCAACGTTAAGTTTGCCATTGGTACAACTATAATTTCGATGCTTCATAAAAAGCGCGAAGCGAATAACGCAATTCTTTCGTCTATTTGAAGGCTTAATAGACGCTAATTCAATCGGAGGCAACAATAAGGGTCGCCTTGGCAACACCCGGAAAGAGTACGAAAAAGCCATAAAGCTTCGAAAAGAAATGCGTGTTTCTGAGAAATTATTCCGTGTAAAATCAAAACATGGCAAGAATAAGATATTTTATAGTTTTAGCCGTCGAATAAAGTAAATATAGGGCAATTCGGTTCATATATACGTATTTTAATGAATGAAAGAAATAAACCTTGCACCTTGAAAAATCGAAACTCCTGTGTAAACATATGGAAAAATATAATCATCTCCCGGAGTCGAACCGGGACACTTCCGTAAACGAAAATAGTTTTCCCGGGGTCTCCTAGTTGGCAGAAACAAAATCGCGTTTACAGTATTTCTCTATGGCAAACTGTTCAAGACATAATGGGGGAGACGGACGGACGGACAGACATTGAGTAATTATATACAAAGATAACGCCTTAGTAATTTGCTCTGCAATTCATCCCTCACCTTTTGTAGACTTATCCCGAGCCAAATATAACTACTTATAAAATACTAATTAAAAAAACGATGTAATAGTGATTTGTGGAGTGTATTATGTCATAACTTCCGGATCTTATTCCTTAAATAATTTTGAAAATGAAATGCTGGGTCTCTTAGAAGACATTCCTCTGCAAACACGACGTCAGATGTACTACCAGCATAATGGGGCACCCCCCATTTTAGTAGGAACGCTACTCTGTATCTTAACAAGAAGTTCCCTAACCGATGGATCGGTCGTGGCGGTGCGCAGGATTGGCCACCGAGGTATCCGGATCTCACTCCGTTGGATTTCCGTGTGTGGGGGCAAATGGAAAAAATTGTGTATGAAGCCAAAGTGAGCACGAAGGAAGAACTTATTCAGCTAATTTTTGATGCTGCGAGGCGCGTTAATAACGCTGCAGTTCTTCGTGCTGTTTCACGTTCCCTACTCAAACGGGCCAGATTGTGCATCCAAGCTGAAGACGGCCATTTTGAACAATTGTTATAACAATGGATTAAGTATCAATGTAAACGAATGATTATTTAAATAGCTCATTTTTCAACAATTAACAATGTATACGAATAATTACTTAAACAATGCATTTTTCAGCCATTATGTTGTACAAATCAAAGTACGAGATAATTTAAATTGCCCGTAGCTGGGTAACAAATGAGAATCGAACCCATATTCATATGACATTTTTTACTCAAAATCACTTCAGGAATAAGATCCCGAAGTTATGGCATAAAGTCGCCAGACACCCTGTATAATGTATGCATATTGTTTTTATCAGTTTTTTTAATTTGGCCACACGGAGGCAATTAAATTATTTCTAAATAAAATTTGGAATGCAATTAAGTGAATAATTTAATACATCATTGGCGCCTCTCGGTCAAAATTACAGTTATTGAGCATAATTATGCGCCATTAATCGTGCCTTTTGGTATTTAAAACTCCGCAGAAGATTAAATACATGTTTAATCTAATAACGCCGTCTTCGAATGCAGCGATAACTCTCCACCTCTCCAGTTAATATTGTTTGTCAATCCGTCGCGGTTGGAGGAGAGAGGAACTTATCTACATCCTTTCTCAGACGTTAACCCAGAAATAACGCTCTTCCTTTCCTCCTCCTCGGCCTCCTTTTAATCTTTCTGACCAATCGCTAACGACTATTTACCCCAACCATCCATTCTTCTTACTTCCCGTCCCGAGATCCTCGGGCGTCCATGAATCACTTCTCACCTGCCCCCTATAGACCCTAACATGACCCTTTCTTCCCCTATCCCCCTCGCCACCACTCACTTTCTCTTCCTATCCCCCTCCCTATCCCCCTCCCTATCCCCCTCCCTATCCCCCTCCCTATCCCCCTCCCTATCCCCCTCCCTATCCCCCTCCCTATCCCCCTCTCTCTCTCGCCCTTTCTAATCAAACTTTCCCCCCGACACACTCATTCCAAGCCTTTATCATCACTCTCCGTTCCTTTTATTCACTCCCTCTCGCCTCCCCTCTTCAACCCCCTCCATTTCCCCCTCTACTTCATCCCAACTCTCCTACGCCCAATTTACTCGGCTCCTGTTTGAATCTCTTTTTAAATTATCTCTTTTGCCCCTTCTCTTCCTCTCCCTCCGTCTTATCTCTCTCTCTTTTTTAAAGCGCAAAAAAGTTCTCCGTCAATCCGGCTGTCCCCCTTTTTCTCGGTCTTTCTGCGTCCTCTATAACGCCCCAAGATATTGCCAACCGTCTTCCCAACACTCAGCAAGCTCGAATCTCCTTCATTTTGCCATCCCTCCTCCCCCTTCCTCACTTCCCTTCTTTATCCCTCCTCTCTCTCACACACTCTCTTCCCCATCTCTCTTTCCCTCTCGCTGTCACTCTCTCCCTCTTTTCTCTCTCTCTCTCCCTCTTCTCGCAATTCGAATCATCGCCCGTCTTCGAATCTCAGCGTTTGGCGGTTTCTGAAGTCACGCGATAGTGTTTGAATTTCTCCAGGAAGTGTCGTTTTCGCGATAAAATCGAATTCGATTTTTTCAACGGAAATACAAACTCCCCCGAGTACGTTTTCACCATTTTCTTGATGATGTCTATGTGTATTAGGAGTTCTGTAGGCTCTATAACACAAAAACCACTTATTAGATAAACACAAAACTTTATATTTAAGATTCTTATTATTACAGTAGAGCGCCGATTATCCGAGATTTAGTTTGTCGTCGTTCTTTGGCGATGTATGTACACGTTTACACTGTTGGAGTCTGACCTTATATAAAATCACACCCCCATTAAAGCAAGAGTCAAGAGATGTTTTGTGATATTTCGTAGTGTGAAAAAGTTTCCGGTATTTTGGAATTTCCCGAGGGAAATTAATAACTTTTTTGTCATCCAAGCAAGATATATTTAACGCGAAAAAATTTCTCTTTGTCGAAGTTATTTTAAACACTTTAAAACGTCGAGCAAACGAAAACAGGTGGTTTCAACTGTTGAAAGGAATTGTGAAAAATTAAAAGACGCGAAAAAGGTGAAAGTGTTTCAAACTTAGCGAACGAATTCGGAATTGACCAACAAACGGTGTTGGATATTATCAAATACAGGTCGAAACTTGACGAATTTGTCTCTAATTGTGAAACATTTGCCGGAGCATCTCAAAGAAAATCAATGAAATTTGCGACGTATGAGGAACTTGATTCGGTCATGATTAAAGTGGTCCCACCAACAAAGTGCAGAAGGAACTCTAATATCGGGGCCGATGATTTTGAATCAGGCAAAATATTTTTTCCGAAAATTCGAGATTACTGGAACATTTGAAATTTCTTCCGCTTGGTTAAAACTGTTTAAAGAGAGGCATGGCATTAGGGAGCTACACATATAATATGAACAACTTAGTGCCCATAACGTAGGAGCTACAGTGTTCTGTAACGATTTGGAAAAACTAATCAAGGAGAAGGGTCTTGTTCCGGACAAAATCTACAATGCTGACGAGACGGGACTTGATTGGCGAGGGATACCCGCTCGAACATTAGCGTCCGTCCATGAAACGCAATTGACAGGGAAGAAGTCGCTCGATTAATTGTTAAATCATTGAAAAAAGTCTAGGGATTCCAAGATATGGACAAAGAAAATGCCAATGAATGGCTAAAGGTCGAATAAAACGAACGTGTGTATAAAAGAATGACGGGTTATTGATACAAAGTGTACTAGAGCCGACGGCTGGTCTGAGCAATTCAACAGAAACAGAGGAAGGAGAGGATGACGAAGAGCTCCAGTCATCCCGTAACGTAAGCTGTAAAGGCATTCTCAGCTGCAGAGTCATTATTCCAGTTCATGGAAAATCAAGACGTTGTCTATTTTGACTTGTTACAAATTCATGGATAGATAAGAAAAATTAAAAACAAAATAAGCAAACAATAAAATTATGGACTTTGTGAAAATGTGACGTTTGAATATAGTAAATAATTTCACTTTTATTTTTACATATGTATATAATGTAATTGCATGTGTAATTTTGTTTTAATTATGTATTCTGTTAATGCAAACACCTTCAATTAGAATTAGCCGTGTTTTTCGATTATCAGGGTCCCGGTTCCCGACAATTACCACGGATAATCGGCGCTCTACTGTAATTCCAAGTTTGAGTGGTTGTGAGTGAAACTGGTGAACCGGAAGTGGAGGTTTAAGCTTGCCATTCTTCCGTTTTTTACTATCTCCATACGTAGTATAGGGGCAAGTACTGTGTTTATGAAAAAAATCGATTTCGAGATCTCAACGGAAATACACGTTTTGAGGGCCTCGGAACACGTTTTGACTATTTTCTCGGTCTGTGTTACAGTTTTTTGTGGGTGCTCTAACACAAAAACTATTAATCAGGTCAACGCTAAATTTTATATTTAACATTTATATGGAAGTCGCAAGAACTGATTAGTTTTTGGTAAAGATCGGTCAAACGAAAGTTGATGTTTACTCTTGTGACATCCGTTTTTTTTTATATTTGCTTTAATACTTCATTAATGTAAAACAATACTGGAATAAATGTTGTTGGAAATTTAATTTTCTACAACCTTGGTTTGAAACATTATCCCATATAATACATTGTTTAAGAGACATTTTAAAAACTAATTTTTTAGCTGCCACCACATACCGGCGACTATTGTTAACAATTGACGCTTAGTTTCATCGTAGTAACGCTCCTTTTTATTATATCCAATATCAGAAGTCTACGGTGTGAGTCTATTTCCGTTCTTTGCAAATTCTTTAAATTTTCTCGTAGTTCCTTAAAAGATTCATTATCATTTAACCTATTTGAAATTTTTAGAAATATTTTAGATATGGAGAAAGTCATGTGGTGGCCACAACAGATTGTTTCCATATATCTACTTTAGGAATTAATTTATGTAAATATTTATAATTATGAAAGCTGTAGACGGTATAATAACTTGCAATGCTTGTTTTAAACATTTTTTCATAAAACGGGTTTTTTAAGAGATATTATGATTATTTGTCTGAATTTGTTAAGTATGTTGTTAAGTGGTACCCGAGTTTCCGTGTCTATGATCAAATTTGCAATTGTTTACAGCAATGCCTATGCTGCCAAGGTTAATTTTAATTGCGTTCAAAATTATCCCCATAACTCCTAGAATCATATTTAGCTAAATAATTTTCTTGGTAATATTGACAGATCCCAGCTCCACAAACGTTAATATTAATCGCGGTTTGATATATTGTTATCCGTAGAAGCCGGTAACTGTTTTGTTTATATATTGTTTTTTCATTGTGAAAAGCAATTTCAAGTATTTTTCACTGTGAAAGTTATTCAAAATGTTTTAAAATTATTTGCGTGTGTAATTGCCTATAATTATTCTTGAGAACATATGTCGAGAGCAATCATATACACCACTGTATGGAAATAGTCATGGGCTGGACACATCAGATTTTTACGAAGTATAGAGAAAGTATTGTTTCCATGGATAAAATCGAATTCGAGATTTCAACAGAAATACATGTTTTAAGGTTTTCTCGGTGATGTCTGTGGGTGTGTCTGTGATTGGAGTTTTGTGGGCGCTCCAACTAAAAAACTAATTATCCGATCAGCATAAAAATTCATTCATTCATTCATTCATATATTATATATATTCAAGAACTGATTAGATTTTGGCTAAAATTGGTTGACCGGAAGTGGCTACATCAGATTTTTCATATTAAATACATGCTGGAATAAAAATTGTAGGAAACTTCATTTTCTACAACGTTTGTTCTGAACATTTTCCATATAGTGCATTGCTTAAGAAATATTTTTTTAAAACTAATTTATAGTTGCCACCACCACACCACCTACCGGCGACTCTTATAAACACTTTACGCTTAGTTACGCCTTAATAACGCTCCTTTTTATTTTCTTAATTATTGGAGCTTTGTATCTATATTCAATATCAAAGGGCTATGGTTTGAGTTTATTTCTGTTCTTTATAAAGTCTAAAAATTTCTCGCAGTTTCTTAAAATATTTATTTTTATGTAACCTATTTGGAATTTTTATAAATATTACGGGTATGAAGAAAGTCATGTGGTTGCCACATAAGATATTTTATGTAGGAAATAAGACCCTAATTAGGAATAAATCGATTGGGATGATTCATTGTTTTCGATATCTTTCTAAAATATGTTACGCATCGTCATTGAAAACCTAATTTATTCTGTATCTTTGGATGGAATTCATAAATATCATGGTGGCTCTCTTTCCAGCCAAACATAGCAGCCATTACTGGACATCCCTTATACTAAACTTATGCATCTACCTTTCACCCGGCAATTTACCAACTTGGTGGGTGGCACGTGTTGCAATGTACCAAAGTCTGTCTAAAAGTAATCTCGAGCAATTTTCACTCCCCTATTAAGGTTTCGTATTGTATTCGGAAAAACGTGCCTCGATGACGCTCTATGCTAAAACTATCTCACAAATTTCATCGTAATGACCGTTTCTATGTACGTTGGTTCTTGTGTTTTAGCTAAAACCTCCTTTTCTAGACTTTCCGAGCCATGTTTCTCCATAAGCCTTAGCCTTGAGTTCAATCTGCGGTCATCCAATGATTCCCAATTCAAAGATCTCAATATTGATGTGACGCTTTGCTTATGTTTATACATTTGTTTAATGAATCTGAATACTATGCCTTTTACTCTTTCTAAATTAAGTCTTTTATTTACTAGTTTATAAAGTCTTGTATGGACATTCAGATTTTTTAAATGATAATATAGTTGCTTGAATTTTGAGCTCAGTCCAACCCCATTCTATTTTGGTCCTTAATTAATTTATTGAGCGACTCAATATGTGAACTTTTTCATCAGAACTGTTTTGACAGTTTTTATGTTTGGCTCCATTTTTAGAAGGAAATATATGTAATTAAAATGATAGTGGTTTTTGCAGCAGCTTCATAAAGAGAACAACCTGTATTTTGAAATTTTTGTGGATTTAAAAAAAAATAATAGGTTTATTGTCGCTCTTTATGTTTGCCGTATAAAGGATTTCGACTCTTACAAATAATTACAGGTCATTTATATTTCTTGACATGAGCTGTCATTTCTCTGGTTGATATAAGGTTTCTGCAATGTTCCATTAGGCGGCATTCCCTTTTTCATTGCTTTCAAATGCGTCGAATCCGACATGTAGGAATGTGTGAGGGAATATCTTTCTATGGCATCTCATTGATTACTTTGTCCTAGAATGTCGATTCCAGCTCCAATCGTTTGACTTAGGTCCGGCAAATTTATCTTATTTTTTCAAATGGAATTTTTTTCTTATTTGAATCCTATACTGTAGTTGCCTCACAACTATTTATAACGTCATGAACAAAGACGCAACTTGATATTTTCACTCGTTTTCAGCTGCCCCCATTGTAATTGGGGCGGTATAAGTTGGCAAGCTGCTCCATTCTGCGCCCCGGGCAACTGCCACACGTTTTGCGCTCTAGTTACTATTCTGGTCATAGAAACTTCATTTCAGAGCATAACGTTTAAAAGTTAAACCTGATAAAAAAATTATTATACATGAAACCGTTGTAGGTTTTCCATCTCACCCAACCCAGTCTATACCATATCATATTTTTCTCTTTATCTTCTCAAACTATAAAGACATTCTTTTCTCTTCCTTCCTATTTACTTCTTTCCTAGCATCCTACGTTCTATGAATCCTTTTAATAGACTTCCTCTCAAAATGTGACCCACTCATTTCTCCTTTTCCTTTATTACTCAAATTACGCTCCTGTTTTCCTCACGGTGTTTAAAACTTCCTCATTTGCATTTTCCCATTCCAACCAATTTTCTCCAATCCCGTGCCATACCTACATCTCAAATATAACCGCCTCCCATCTACTCAGGTCTTCCTTTCTCGTAGTCCATATCTCAAAGCCATATTTTGCTATAACCTATACTATAACTTGACATTCAACTGCTTTATTCTTCGTCTTTAAAATAATCAAAATTGATTTAGCGAAGTCCATTGGCCACTCTCCTTCATATATTTTACGATGCAATTTATAGAAATCCTGCTTTTGCCCACTTTTCCTAATTCCTTTAACATTTCTACTGGGAGGTCATCAACTCCTGCTGTTTCCTTGGACTTTATTTCCTTAAGAATTTTTCCATCTCATTGTTCAATATTCCCAGGCCAACACTGACTCAGCCTACATCTTCCTCTCTCTTGATCTCAATAGATTCTGGCTTCAAACCTACATTTGCACTCAGACCCCAATTAGCGCGGGGGATATATACCAAGAAACGAGAGAGCTAAACGAAGCAGCGCTAAACGGGGTAATTTTACCATTATATATATATATATATATATATATATATATAGAGAGAGAGAGAGAGATCCCTGACTGAGAGCGTTATTTCTTGCATATGATGTATGTATGAGGGCTTCATTCAGATATTTTACAGATAAACATAACGTATGGAGTAATATTTATTTAAATATGTACTAAGATTGGACACAATATGAAATGACAAACCGAATCATTGTAAATGCAAAATAACATTTTTATGACGTGATTGGAAAATTGGTATTTTTGAGGCGTATTTTTATAAAAAGGAATCGAATGTCAGCTGTTTTTCCTGCCCCTTCCTCTCACGAAGCAATTCCCTGTATTAGGAGATGCCTTCACTAATTAACTGCGCTTCCAGTGCTGATTATTTTTAGAAAGTTACTCAATTACCTACTCGATTTTTGGAATGTTTTTCGTCTTAACTGTTGCTTGCAAGATTCTTTCCAATGGAGTTTCTGCTGTATCTGTGTCCTCAGTATCCAGTTTCTCATTCGTTAAGATACTCCCGTGAGACTATATTAATTCTTATAGATATTCAACTGTCAATTCATTTATTCCTTTTTTGTGCCAAGTTAGTCGATATTACTGAAGCTTGTTTTATCTATCTTCCCGAACCCTATGGAAATCGTTGCATGCTTTAGGTCATAATTTTCGCTAAGTGCCATTCATGGAAACGCTGCTGACTTCTGTCCATATTTCACTGATGTTATTAATAACCTCCATGATGCTGTACGTTTTCCAAAATTCTATTATCGATTGCTTATCTCCGCCATCAGTTGTCTCAACCAGCTGTTTGAAGGTGTATCGAAGATAATAGCGTATGTAAATATTTTTTTTTAATTGAGGACAAACAGCGCTATAACTAATCAGCGTTAAAGGAAGCAGCTCTAAGCGGAGCCTGAGTGTAATTTCGTTAATTAAAAATCCATTTTAATAATATCACTTCTTTATTTTTTTCATGTTATATTAACCACTGCTTTAAATGCATGAAATTAATTTAGATACATGAAATGCATTTTCGCTTTAAAAGATAATTAATTTATTGCCTCATTATTTCGCCAACGACTCTTTGGGGTTCAAGTACATTTTCAATGAAAAATATTTTTTTGTGATTGCCCTTTCTCATAATAATGTTTTTTATACTGACATCAAATTAAAATAATTATTTTTATTTTACGTGATAAAGCTTTGCATATTGTCTCTATTGTAGCTATGGTTGCTATGAGAGGGATATTACGTAAATGACTATGAGAGTTAAATTATAATTACGTATTTCAAATATTTAACGCGATGCATTGATATATCGATTCTTCTATTTAAATCGACTTCTAAATATTATTTTTGAAAGAATCTAAAGACTTTTCGCGATTAATACTTCGTGTCTATTTCAGTCCTCATTTTGTTGAAACGGACAATTATCATGCGTAACGCATACTGAATTCATTTTAACAAATTTTAGTAATTCTTTGGAAAGGCTTTGTTACTCTTTTACCAGGTAGTGAAATAATAATTGTAATTGACAATCAACTATATTTTCTCCGTTCTTCATTATAAATTAACATTAATTAATGGCATAAAATACTAGTTTACACTTTTCATGAGTCCCTTTTATTTCAGTAATTCGGGTTCATTGGAGTAACATTCCCTCGTATTTCCATCCAGCCTGATACAAACGCCCTTGCAATCAGGGGAAAACGTAAGCATGATGATCGTAAATTTGAAGTTTGATCGCACGTGCTATCGTATGGCCGCGCGATTGCATTGCAATGTCGAGTCACTGGCATCGCTTTATGGTGATAAATGAAGCGACGGTGCATTTAACCAATGATGCGCGAGAGATGGCGCTGCAAAATTTGAAACAGAACACCCACACGTTGCGACCATTATCTTTCCAACCTCCCTATGTCTGACTGGATGATTTTTTCGGACACATTTTTCTGCCGGCCGTGACGATGTCGTGAGTTACGAAAGTCAGTGATACAATTTTAGGGTTTGAATGATGCACGTCACCTAAAATTCGTATTTTTATGTGAGTGAACATATGAAAATGAAATTGGTGAAATGTTTGTAATTATTACGTCGAAGGGGAAATACTGTAGCTGCATACATTAAAGCAGAGCTTCGCAATCGGCGTGCCGCAGCACATCAGTGTGCCGCGAAGAAGGTCCTAGTTTGTCGCAGATTCCGAGAGTATTTAATATTCATCAAAATGTTTACAGCAAAGTTAATTCATATAAATTTTATCGCCCAAGTAACTTATCCTGAAACTACAAGAGAATTATTAAATCTTATAAGCGATCGTTTGCTTGAACGTAAATTTAGTATGTTAACTTTTGGATGTATTTTGCTAAAAGCAATTGATATGTTCCAAATTCCAAAAATGCATTTGTATAAATTAAACTTATAACCAACGATCTTTATTAAAAGTGCATGAAAAACTTAGTGTGGCTCTTTCTACTATTGAGTCAAACATAAAGCGTCATTTATCCTAAAGACAAACCCAAGTTTTTCGCTGAAGACCACAATATCTTGATATTGGTGAATTATATATGCATTATACTTCGTTAAAAATAAAATTATTCAGTCATTAATATTATTAGACGCATCTTAACAATCTAATGAATTTACGATTCTTACTACTTTACTACTTTTTTGTTAAAAAATATGTATTAAGGAAATGAAATTAATTAGGGGTGGTTTGGTGTGCCGCGATGTTAAAGCATGTATGGTGTGCCGTAGGACAAAATAAGTTGAGAAGCACTTCCATATAGAACGAAAAGGAAATTTCCAGATGTTAATCAAGCAACTCATGACGTTGAGTTTTAATTATTTAATATATATACTATGTTGTAAAAATCACAATAAGTGCATTTTTCCTCTAGAGAAGCATTTTATATTTTTAGTGGCACATCCAAAAAATTGAACTCTGTTTAAATTGAGGTTTTTCCTGTCGTGTGACATTATTGTAATGTTTCCATGATAAAGCGTTTGTACAAACATGAAATATTCGGTACTAATATCGCTTGTGCCATTATAATCGCCGTAATTTACGGAATTGGCACCAATCATATTCATTCACATCCACCTGACGATTTTATACTACGCCTTTTGCTAATTTTCATAGACAAACTGCTTCTCACATTTGATCTTTAGAAAATTTAGAGCTAGTGGATTTTCCATGCTAGGGTTAACACAGAAAATTAATAAATAATAGCCTCTATCCTTTTTAGCTCTAAAAATTGTTACTAATGAAGAAGATATTTTTTGTTAATTTTAAGTTTCCGTACCGATGATTTTATTTTTCTAATACATACGTATATAGCCAACGAATTTAGTTATCGAGATAATTAATTTATGCGGCTTAATTGTAATTTGTTTATATATATTGTCTAAGTAAAAATGTTATCATTTCAAGAAATTTAGTATACATCCTCGATATATGCAAAAGAGACAGAATGCAAGATATTCCTTAAAATATTATCATAAAAACTAAGACGCTCACTGAAATGGAACAACTTCTCCGGCACCTCGGAAAGAACTTTTTGGATAATACGAATAAAATACTAGCTTCATCACCGCGGAAACGGGAAGCATCAAGCGAGCGCATTTGATGGGAACTTCCATCAAAAATTTTAACCAAGACGACGTACGAGGCACGCCAACGGATCCTTATGTACGGATGCAAACTGCTGCAGTGGATGTGTAACCGCAGCGATAAGCGTTTTAAGTTTTTACGCGATTGTTTCTGAGCGTATTTCCCACCCAAAGTAAACGACCTAAGGAACTTTGTTCCGACCACTTCCTCCATCTCCTTCCACCTCCTCCATCTCCTTCCACCTCCTACCCTCCTCCTCTCACTCTCTCTCTGTCTCTCTCTCCTACTCCCTCTCCTACACTCTCATATAGTCTCTTATTCTCTCTCCTACTCTTTCTCTCCCTCCTCTCCTATTCTTTCTCTCTCTCTCCTACTCTTTCTCTCTCCCTTCTACTATCTCACGTACTCTCTCGCTTCTACCCTTTCTCTCCTATTCTTCCTTTACTACTCTCTCTCTCTCTCCCTCCCACTCTCCTATTCCCTCTCCCTCCCAATCTTCTATTCTCTCTCCCTCTCCTACTCTTTCTCTATCTATCCCTCCCACTCTTTCTCTCCTAATCTCTCTCTACTACTCTCCTCTCTCTTTCCATCTCTTTCCCACTCTCTTACACTCCTATTCTCTCTCTCTCTCCCCCTCTCTCTCTTACTCTTTCTCTCTCCCTCCTACTCTTTCTCTCTCCCTCCTACTCTTTCTCTCTCCCTCCTACTCTTTCTCTCTCCCTCCTACTCTTTCTCTCTCCCTCCTACTCTTTCTCTCTCCCTCCTACTCTTTCTCTCTCCCTCCTACTCTTTCTCTCTCCCTCCTACTCTTTCTCTCTCCCTCCTACTCTTTCTCTCTCCCTCCTACTCTCTTACACTCTCCTATTCTCTCTCTTCCTCTCTCTTTCCTATTCTTTCTTTCTCTCTCTCTCTCCCCCTCTCTCTCTTACTCTTTCTCTCTCCCTCCTACTCTCTTACACTCTCCTATTCTCTCTCTTCCTCTCTCTTTCCTATTCTTTCTTTCTCTCTCTCTCTCTCCCCCTCTCTCTCTTACTCTTTCTCTCTCCCTCCTACTCTCTTACACTCTCCTATTCTCTCTCTTAATCTCTCTTTCCTATTCTTTCTCTCTCTCTCTCTCTCTCCCACTCTCCTTCCCTTCTACTCTCTTTCCCTCTTACCCTTGCTCTCCTACTCTCACTCCTAATCTCTCTCTCGCTCTCTCCCTCCCACTCTCTTACACTCATATTCTCTCTCCCTCTCTCCTACTATTTCTCTCTCCCTCCTACTCTTTCTCTCTCCCTCCCACTCTCCCTCCCTTCTACTCTTTTTCCCTCTTACCCTTTCTCTCCTACTCTCACTCCTAATCTCTCTCTACTACTTTCTCCCTCACACTCCTATTCTTTCTCTCCCACTCTCTCTCTCTCCAACTCTTTAACTCTTAGTCTCTCCCTTCCATTCTCTCCTATTTTCTCTCTCTCCCTCTCACTCCTATTCTCTCTCTCACTCCCACTCCTATTCTCTCTCACTCCTATTCTGTCTTTCTCTCCCCCTCCCGCTTTCTCCTATTCTGTTAGCCTTTTCCTTTCCATACTGAATTTTTTCTATTTCTCTCTTTCCTCCGTTATAATTCATCTTTCCATTAAAACAATTTTCCACATTCACCCCTATGCGTTCTCTTTTCTACCTAATTTCTTTCAATTTTCTCCCCATTCTATCGATTTTATACGTATTCTTGTCCTCGGTCTTCAATTTTTCTCCTCTCACTTTTACTGGCACCCTTGCCTTACATAACCTCTTCTCTTCATTTTTATTTCCCTTCCACTATATTTCTCTCCTTTCTAACATGTCCCTTTCCTATCTTCCCTTCCACTTTCCCCTTCTTACCGCTCTTATCTCCCTTCTTCCCACACCCTTACTCACTCCATTCCCCCCTTTCTCCTCCCGCGCTAACTTAAATTGGAAAACTTTTTCGCGTTTTTAATCCACGCCGGGATATTCCATGTCGGCGTTATATTTGAGGGAAATCTACGGCATTCCGAAAAAAAATCCCCAAAATTAATGGCGGCAGACCTTAATTAATCCTCAGAGAAAATGCAGACGTTTCTCCGACTGCAGATTTATTTTTTAAAAGGATTCTAAAATTTTCTTGGCTGTCCTTTTTTTCATTACGCCCTAAACGCATTTCTCTCGTATTTTTTCTCTCTCTGACGGCGTTTGTTTGCACCCGCCTGTTGCAAGTGGTGAAGCATTAAAATCGTGATAAACAGAAAATTCGTATCCTCCGACTTAAGAAGTTGATCATAATTTTTCCAGTCGACTTTTGCTCTTAAGAGGTTTTATCCTAATTACGCCAATTTTTTCAATAGCAGGATGAGATTTTTTCTGAAATCTCCATTTAACATTGTATTTTGACATCAATAAATAAATTCGTGAATAACAGTTTTTTATCGGATATAAAATATTAAATAATTTTAAGACAATCTTTCTGCGAAGGTTTAAATTGAGTGAGGTTTTTATGACAGTTTTCAAACAAGCCTAGAAATTGTTTATAGGTATATATATATATATATATATATATATATATATATATATATATATATATATATATATATGTAAAGTTCAGCCTTTGGGAAAAATATCGATGAACTGTACATTTATTTCCTAGCAAATATTATGTCGATAGTGAGACTGTGAAAAGAAAACCGATGTTTCATTAAATAAGAGTCCTTCAGAGGGAACAGTGTTAATCTTGCTGACACGTGCCATAGTCGGTATATTTTGTAACAATTAAAGTAGTCCACTGCCTGTGTTGAATGGCAAAGCTTAATTGTTTAAGTTTGGAGTATTCTTCGTCAACTCCTTGCCACGTTTTCAGACATTAACCTTCGTATATTTCGCACATGTGTCGCCGCACTCCATTTGACTATAGTCGCGCTTCTTTCCTGGTAAGATAAAAGTCACGTGCTTGTTCATCTGTCGCCGACGTCTTTTGATACCACTCGCGCACATGTAATTAAATTCACCCTGCGCGTTTTGTTTCCTCGATTCCGTGCATTATGATTTATCTGCCAACGAAAATTTCATTTAGCATCCTTGTGTTTCGTCTTCGGACCAGAATGCGGAGTCGCTTCGTAACCTTTTCTAGAGCGAATGCTTTTACGCGCGGATTCGTTAAGGGGGAAATAATTTCCCCCTATCTATCCCCTATTGTTATTCAAAAGAACTCTCAACTTTCTTTTCAATGTCTTTTTTTACTTTCTCCATACACGTAGTATACGGGAAAGTATTGTTTTCGTGAAAAAATCGACATCGAGATTCCAACGGAAATACACGTTTTGAGGTCCCCTGAACACGTTTTGGCCATTTTCTCGATGATGTATGTCTGTGTGATAGAATTTTGTGGGTGCTCGAAATCAAAAACTATTAATTAGATCTACGCAAAATTTTATATTTGACAGTTTTGTAAAAGGGACAAGAGTTGATAAGTTCTTGGTAAACATTGGTCAACCGGAAGTGGGTGTTTACTCTTGTCACATCCGTATTTTTTTAATATTTGCTTTAATATTTGATGAATTTAAAAAAGTATTTGAATAAAAGTTGTAAAAAGTTTTATTTTCTACGACCTTTGTTTGAAACATTTCCCCATATAATGCATTGTTTAAGAGACATTTTAAAAAAACTAATATTTTAGCTGCCACCACCACACCACCTACTGGTGACTATTGTAAACACTTTAGGCTTAGTTACGTCTTATTGTTAGTAACGGTCCTTTATATTTTCTTAATTGTTGGAGTTTCGTGGCTATATCCAATATCAGAAGGCTACGGTTTGAGTTTATTTCTGTTCTTTCTAAAGACTAAATTTTTCTCACAGTTCCTTAAAGTATTTATTATCATTTACCTATTTGGAATTTTTGTAAATAATACAGGTATGGGGAAAGTCATGTGGTGGCCATATCAGACATTTTACGAAATGTTTTCCCATTATACTAGCCTTATTTGGGAAAAATATATCATAGAATTAAAAAAACATTTCTGCAATATCATCTATATTCGTGAAAATTTTGTCAGGACAGGATACGTGTGAATTTGATATTGGCTTTTGAAACATTGATTTATTCGATCTAAAAATCCCATATTAATTTTTTTTAAGCACCGTGGTCTAGTTAGGACGAAAAATATATATTCTCAACTTTACCTTTTACCATTAATCTCTTTCGAACTGTTTCGGATATTTAATAATCGGTGTAATATTTTTGATCACATTTGTCTTAAAGAATGTATGAACAACTGCACCTGAAAGTGAGCTGTGCACAATAAACAAAAATACTATTCTTCCAGCTTTTGGGTTGAATATTTATAGTTTCTAATTCATCATCTAGCCAACGATGGAATTAATGCAAAACACTCTGCTTAGAATTTTGTTGAAATATCTGACTGATTGGAATGCCTACGTCCGAATATCGAGAATTAATAAACGTCATCGAACACATTCTCCACTCAAACAATAGTAGAAAATGTTTGTCGGGGAGTTTATTGCACGTTTCTCTAAATGTCTTGTCGTTAGGTACATTCTTGCTGTATCCTTTGGGTATTTGTGTTATTTTGTCCCGGAAACGCGAATTAGACGAATATGTAGATCGAATAAGTGTCGTATTTATTCGGGTACCGCGCGCCCTCGTGTACCACGCGAACCCCTATTTTTGGACCAGTTCGGGAGAGGGGGGGGGGGAGAATAAATTTGTGCCGGAATGAGTAGACATCTGGGATTTAAAAAATAGTCGGCCTCTTCATCGATCCCCCTTCACTGAAACAATGTCTGCGGGTATAATTCGTCGAGTTATTCGTCGTCTGCGAGTATAAATGTAGACGCAAGCGTGTGGCAGTGAATTTACTGTCGACACTAGCAATTTGTATAACCTGCTCAGAAATGCTCATGTAAGACGCGCATTCACTTGTTCTTATCGACGTTTTTGGAAATAAAGTTGCGCGCGGTACACGAGTAATTAAGGTATTTGTCTGACGTTAGTATTGCCATATAAATCAACGATTTGAACTAATTGTCTCTTATTCTGACCGCAGCCCGTCGGTATCTACATCCGCAAGTACGAGTGGGTGTCGCCAGAGTCCGCTGTGGGAACAGGCGGCAGCGGCGGCGGGGGCGATTGCAGCATCTGGGTTCGCAGCGCCACCTTGGATTTCGACGACGGAGAGTGGGAGTGCCAAGTGACCGCATCCGACTTCGCGTCTCAGGACGCCTTAACTTCGAACCCGGTTCGCCTGGTGGTGAGAGGTGAGCGACTCGACATTTCTGCTTCGATCATGCGCGTTCTTCATCGTCCCAAATTTCAGGCCTTAAAACGACGAATTGCATGTGTAGGGATTCCTTCTTATTTCAGTTGTAAAATTGACTTCTGTTGTAATAAGATTCGCTTGGAAAAGGGACTTGCATAAGGGTTATATAAAGATATGCGTGAAGCGGCTGGATTTGCTAATTGATGTTATGACGAAGAGTAAAGAATTGCGTTATTTTTTTAGAGAATTTAATCTGCGAGTTATTTATCGAAGCAAGACATTAGCCACCTCGATCCCCGTTGAAACGCGTATGATCTGACCAGAAATTACCGCTCTTATCTGAAAAATATGCACAACTGCAGCTTGCAATAATAATGCTGGAGGTAATGTAACATCGAATTTTGTTGAGGCGGAATGGTTCCTCTTAAAAAAGAATCACGACGAAGAGTAAATAATTGAATTATCTTGATTTTGATGCAGCGCCATTCATTTAGCATTAAATAACTCAGTGGTGCCCAACCTACGATCCGCGGGCCGGATGCGGCCCGCGAAGCTATGATGTAATAGAAATCCATTAACGCACAAATTCATTCATTTCTCTGGAGATTTTTATAAGAAAAGTTTTAATATTGAAATGTGAACCATAAATCCTTATTTAGACTGGATTTTCACTGATATGACACCTCTCATAAGTAACTTCCGGTTTAAATTGTAATTTCAGCCCTTTGAAGAATTGGCAAATTGAAACGCGGCCCGCCGAAGGAATCGCAACCAACTTCGCGATCCGCCATGTAAAAACGTTGGGCACCACTGACCTAATGAAACAGTTCCTTCTCATCCATCTTGAATGCCACATCTTGACTGCGATCGGGAAGTTACTTGCATCGAAGTTACTTTTGCGTCTATTTTTTAGGCAAAATTATTATAATTTCCGCGGAGCAAACGAAAGAGTACTTACAACGACATCTATAGTTAAATATACTTGGACTATAATCGTTTTCGTATAATATTTAAGTATTATATTCAAGTTTGTAGCTACTAATTGCCATTGAAAAATTAGTTGAATAAAGGAAATTTTCAGCGTTCCAAATTGTGCAAAAATACATCGTTAATTGGGAACTTTGGCACATTTGCCTAGTGACACATCCAACTTCCATATCCTGTGATTCTGCGCAGGTAAACTGCACCTTGCCGCTGAGAAAAATCTATGCCAGCGAGATTTCCTTGTCGCGACAGTCATCATCCTACACTATAGCGTCTTTGTAATAGGAAAGAATCCGTTTCCGTTTACATTATTTTCTGAAGCTGATTTTTTAAAACATTCGCTGCAATTGGGACGGTTGCGACCCATTTTTCCTCCAAGCTTCATGCCACTCTTCATGAAAATCGTCCGTAAAGGGAGGTATTCAGCATAAAAAGCTCTGAAGAATAAATATGGTTTCCGCACAAGTGTGCGCCATCGCCCAGAATCATTTATCGACACCCGCTACTCCTCCTGGCGGCGGAGTAAAAAAAAGACAATCGCGTACACACCTGTTCACTTTTCTCTCTCGCTCTCTCGAGTGTTACCCCGCATTAAAAATATTAAAGATCGTATCCGCTCTCTTTCGAATGACAATTCGTGGGACCGAGATCGCAGCGATGCATAAAAAATTGAAGGTCGCCAGTTCAAAAAAGTAAAACGATGAGTTCATAGAAAAAAACGTGACCGGAATCCATCTCTTTATTTATCCGCCCAAAACATTCTTTCCTCCCGAACAACTGTTTTTCTTTCCGTTCCTCCCAAAAGGAACGACTTCCCAACGTTAAATTTATTTATGACTACATTCGTAAAAAAGGAAAGGAAGAAGCTCCGTAAGGAGATCCTCTCCCCCAACCCCTCTAACTCATCGCTGACTTCCAATGCAATTATTCTCGAGTGATGGAAACTTTTCCCGATCCTCTTCCTTCTACTCCTCGGACTTTTCATCTCCCTCCCCTCTCTTTCCTTCTCTCTCTCTCTCTCACCTCCGCTCCTTCCCTCTCTCCCTCGCCCTTCAAGAGGATTCGACGCCACCTCCCCCCGCTCCGACCACCCTCTTCCCACTTCTTATTGAAATCCCGGAAGTTACGGCAGAAGAGGAGATTCCGCAACAGAAGATCAGAAGTTTATTCACCCGTCCACATTCACACCACGAAGGGAGCGAAAACTTTTCAAACCTTCAAAAACCAAAAATTGAAATCTTTATTCTTTTTCTGTTAAGGTTCCTTCCGTTTCTTATTTATAGGTGAGAAAATTATGTTACACGATCGCTTTTTTTCCTCCGTTTCGCGAGAGAGAGAGAGCAGGAAAAAATCGATGTTTCTCCCATTGTTGCGCTGTGTGATCGCGTTATTTTTTTATTTCGGCGAAGTGTCGAAGCAAATACTCGGGTTGATGTTAATCGACGGTAAAATCGCTCTCTAGTGTTATCTTGCGAAGGTCGATATTTCATTTCTATATGCTTAGTGGAGTTAAGAAAAATTCAACGTAATGGAGAAAGGTATTTAACGAAAATTGTTGGGTTTAATAAAATCTAATATTCTACGACTTGTAGTAAATTGTGCTCTAACCAGAGTTAATTTTAGTAGTGTAACGAGAATGATAATCTTATAACCTCTTTTCTTTTAATATATTTTAAATGATAATAATATCCTTCTGATCAATTTAGAAAATAAAGCGCATTTAAAATATCTCACGCAAAAGGTCTTTGCGTTAATTTTCATCAGCATCTGTGTAATTACATTCAACAGCTATCAACAACGAAAAATGAACATATATATCGTCTTGGTTTTAACCAGACAATTATTGCATATATTCCTTTACGTTGGCAAATATTTTATAATGTTAAGCAGGAAAATAAATTGTCACAGTATTTGCAAAATTTCGGCGAAAAACATTTCCGTTGATGCAAAAGAAAAATGTGCGTTAATGAACTATTTTTCAGGCCATCTCCCTCGCGTTTTGTAATCTCCATGCTTATCAGCGCTGTTGATCGTCTCGCATTTGGCGGTTTGGGTGAACTTCGCCCTTCTGAGGATCTCATAAGTGTCTCCGGCAGCCCTTTTGCCCGAAGGGAATTTCAGTGCCAATCATAGTCTCTCAGTCAGACGTAATGACCAAAGTTTTCGAAATATTTTTTCCTTCCCTTCGCCAATTCCCTCGCCGTTTCCCTATCTCTTAGTGTTACTCTCCTTCTTATTTATCATCACTCTCACCGTTGTTATATTTTTCTACCTCTTTTTTATCTTTTCCGTTCTCGCCGCGTCTTTATAATTTTACATTTCTTAGTTTGTTTGAGAGGAAACTGGAATATCGGATCTTGTTCAACACATTGACGCATTGTTATGTTGCTACTCTTTCCCCACAGTTAACTATCTTACTACTACGTATTTGATCGATTTGGAAAGAAGATTTGTGCAAATGGGAAGTAAAACTTAATGAAATGCGCTCTTAAGAGTTTTGATGGAAACGATACATTTTATTCTGGAATAAGCAATTAAAAATCTAAAGATTGAAAAATGTGTTTATATTAGGTATCTCCAACTGCCTAAACAAGACTGTTGTAGAAGATACCTGAGATAATTACTTTTTTTAAATCTGATTTTTAATGCTCTTATCCTTGCATTTCTCAGGAATAAGACGAGCTCGATAATTCTCCAACGAATTCATTCATTTTGCATTTTAATTTTAGATGCGAGGAATACAGGCATATGCATCCAAAACTGAAAATAAAGCCAAGGAAGAAGAAATTTTGGCGCGTTTAAAAATTAAGTTTAAAATTATGCGCAAGCTACTCCGTAGTAATATCTATGGATTGATGAGGGTAAGTAATCGAATGATTTGATTGCAACGAGGGTAGCGTAGCAGTCGATCGGAGACGCAATCCGAATTCCCGAATGCATTCCTATACGCCTGAACATGGAACGATCTGTCGTAAATATAGTCTCCTTCTGGTGGAGATGTGAATACCTATTTTGCTCTCTCTCTCTCTACCCTGTGCTGCGGTCGTGCGCAGCGTTAAGAAAAGGGCGACGGAGTTATTTGGGAGGACGGCGTTACGTAATACTGCAAAAAAATAGAATTCCTGTTCCGTGATGTTGGATGAAAGAGACACGACTCAGCCGGTGCATATCGCGAAAAGGGACAGGTGAATATGATAATACGGTTATTTGCGCGCGTGCTTGGAACCTATAACGTTGAGTTCTCGAGGTGCTCCGCGTCAGTGGCAATGCTTGGCGGAAGGGTTTTATCGAAGAGAGCGGCACGATTCCTTTCAATCGCTTTGATGGATTCAGAAGAGCGTCGACTGTTACATTACACGCGGCAACAAGACGGATGGTAATATGGATTTATTTAAAATCGTTCCTGGATTCGGCGATTCCGCGGATAACAGTGATTTAAGCGCATCATTGGGAAATTTTCAATAGGACTAGAGTCGATGGGAGGAATCGGTCGAGGATCACAATGCGCACGGGTATAAGCGGGAATTTGGGGAACTGGGAAACGAGAGAAAAAAATCTGCCACAACCGAGGATCGCACCCTGGTCTCAGAAAAATGTCGGCGTTCTGGAATGGGAGAATTAGTCCGCCACGATAGTTCTGCGGATTAATATCAGCACGGCAAGTGGAAGATACTGGTTCGATTGCCGGGCACGAAGGATTTTTTCTCCCGTTTCCAAGTTTCCTACGGTTAGAGAAGTGGACTGCCACTATAATTTTGAGATGTATGGGGATTCGAATACAGGTGTTCCAGGAGCTCAAAAGAACTATTAATAAGCTCAACTTTATGTTTCAGTGTTCTAAATTCTATATTTTCATTGACATGCTTTCAAAATACCTTGCGAGAGAGAGAAGGGATTAGTACGTAAAAATTAGAATTTGCTTATGAAAGACCTTAGAGATAGAATCGACGCGAATAATCGTTGGCGGAGCCTTGAAAAATCTACATCCGTTCATTAATAAGGAGACGCGTTAAGGAGTTTAAGAGCTTCCTTTTGCTCTATGGATTTCTGTATTTCTCCTATTTATGGGTCGCTAGTTCTTTGAATGAGTAATTGTGTCAATGTTTAGCCATTCAATTTCATTCCAGTTTTTTCGCCCTTTCAGGACATTTTTTAAATGGCGAGAAAATAAATCACAATTTTTTTAATTTTCTTACAAAGTTTGAAATCAGATAAAAGATAAGTTTTATTTAGAAACGTCGTGGGCTTTCTGCTTTTCAATGGGTTTTTCCAATCCAATCTGTTTCCTCCAAGGCCTTTTATCTTCTCAAACCCCTCTTCCCCTTCTTTTAAAACATCTAATGTACTTTTCCTCCCTCCTCTTGGTCTCTTTTCCTCCTCCTCCCTCTTTTACTCCTCCTCCCACTCTTCCTCCTCCTCCCACTCTTCCTCCTCCTACTTTTCCTCCTCCTCCCTCAATTCCTCCTCCGCCCTCAATTACTCCTCCTCCCTCTTTTCCTCCTCCTCCCTCTTTTCCTCCTCCTCCCTCTTTTCCTTCTCCTCCCTCTTTTCCTCCTCCTCCCTCTTTTCCTCCTTCCCCCTCATTTTCTCCTTCCCCCTCATTTTCTCCTTCCCCCTCATTTCCTCCTTCCCCTTCATTTCCTCCTCCCTCATTTCCTCCTCCTCCCTCTTGGCCTATTTTCCTCGTCTTCCCTCTGTGGTCTCTTTCAGCAGACCTCTCAAAAATTACTCACCATTTCTTTTCCTTATCACTCGAATCAAACTTCCATTTACCTCTACTGCGTTTAAGACTTCCTCGTTTGCCTTTTCCTTAGCCCAACTCTTTTTCTCCGGTCGAAGTAGGGTGACCAGATTCTGGGGAAGTAAAACCGGGACACAACGTGTTCTGGGGAAGAGAAACCGGTAAATAAGCGGGACAATATAAGATCTTCAGTTGTTTTGTCGCTTACATGCCAAATAGATAAATTCTGCGTAGCTTGGCCATGATTTCTTGACAAAGTAGCCCGTAATGTTTTCAAATTCTAACGTGTTCACAGCATTATTATAGAATTGGTCAGAAAATTGATGGGAACAAATATTTTAGTCATTTTTACCGCATTTTTGGGCTTTAAAAGGCAACCCAAGTTTTTCGAAAATTTTCCCGAAAAAAAGGTATTTTGGTTCACCAAAGCATTTAGGAAAAACCACGTCGCGTGTCATTTCTAGCCTTGGTTAAATCCGTATCTGGCAACATCCAAGAAAATATTATGGACTGATGACAGTTAAATATAGCGTTTTAGATAGGTAAACTTATTCATGAAAGTAAAAAGGGGTGATCTAAAACATAAATAATTGCTTTGAAACTCGTATAGCTAAATGAGCCCTGCGTGCACTCGGCTGTCGGAGTGCGCTGCACACCTCGCATCCATAGGTTTCTTATCTTATGGATTGTACTTATTTAAAAATAATTAAAGATGAGATTTTAATTCCGAATAAATGGATTGCTTGTGTAATAACGTATAACTGGTGGAATGTGATTTATTTATTCTATATTTATGAAATAAAAAATAAAAAAAATGTACCGGGACAAATACTGATTCTAAACCGGACGGGACGCCGGGACATCTAAAATCCGGTACTGTCCCGACTAAACCGGAGCGTACGGTCACCCTAGGTCTAAGCCATATTGACATCTCAATCATCTCTAATCTGCTCACATCTTCTTTTCTCATTGCCGTACCCATAGGCAGCGGCCTCTTAACGTACAGGTTAGGCAGTTATGGAATTGGACAATTTTTACTACCGGAACGCTAGTAATCGGAACATTCTATCTATTTTTTTAACAACGGGAACGTTAGGAGCTTCATTTTGTATCGGGTGGAAAGGCGTTCCCTCCCAATTCGAGCGCTTTTTAGCACGCTAACATGTTTTGACTTGTTCCACTAAGTCGGCAAATATATACGTGTCATCACGAGCATAGTATCTCGTACACGAGGCATACGAGTGAGAGAGATTAAATTGCTGTACCCCGGTACCATCGAACGCTTCTAGGTGAATTTTTTTAACTACCGGAACGGCGTTCCGGTCCGGTTTGAGCACTGGGGTTAGGTTCTTGAAAACGCGAATGTCAAGGGGATGTATGTACGTTAAGCGGAAGGCAGTTCATCACACAAATACATTTTATAAATGTAGATGCGTCTCGCACAAGACCACGACTTTTTTCACCCAACTTTAGATGGAATATTGTACCCATGAATTATTAAAGTAACAAACGCTAAATGGAAGCAATTAAACTATAAATCAAAGTATAGAAATATGAACAAACACTGATTTGAACAATAATTTATTGCATGAAATTTTCCGCCTGCTGGCTATAGTTTGTGAGTTGTTATAGCGGAGAAGAAAAATTACTTGTAGGAGGAAAGGGGGTGCTGTCTGAGAATTTTGAAAGGGATATTACCAGAGGAAGAAACTTGGGGGTTGATTTTGGCGACGATTTGGGGGTTTTTCAAGGAGTTGCCGTTTTAGGCCTGTTACGCTGCCAGCATGAGCGCCAATTAGCTTCGGTCTGCCCGTCCGTCCGTCCGTTCTCGGCTTCTACCGGACGGATTTTCATGAAATTTTATATTAGGACTTGCAGTCAACGAAAGTAAGAAAATCGCAGAAATGAATAACGTAGGCCTATCGGGAGTACCACTTTACTGGTGACAAAAAAAATGAAATTTCCGCAATATCTCGTATTGCTCGTATAAAAATAGTTTTCAAATAAAACTTGTAGAACTATTAAAGTATTTTTTTCCTATGCATTTTTATTGTAGCAATAGCCATTGTATAGACAATCAAAGAAGAATGTATTAATTCGAGGTGAACTAGAAAAATGCATGCAATTTTAGACTTTACAAAGAACAGAAATAAACTCAAACCATCGACTTCTTATATTGGATATAGCCACAAAGCTCCAACAATTAAGAAAAGAAAAAGCGTTACGAAGGGGTAACTAAGCATCAATTGTTAACAATAGTCGTCGGTAGGTGGCGTGGTGGTGGCAGCTAAAAATATAAGATATCTCTTAAAAATCTGATGTGGCCACCACATGACTTTCTCCATATTTGTAATATTTATAAAAAATCCAAATAAATTAGATAATAATAAATATTTTAAGAAACTGCGAGAAAATTTCGACTTTACAAAGAACAATAATAAACTCAAACCATAGCCTTCTAATATTGGATATAGCCATAAAACTCCAACAATGAAGAAAAGAAAAAGGAGCGTTACTAAGACGTATCTAAGCGCCAATTGTTAACAATGGTAGGTGGCGTGGTGGTGGCAGCTAAGAAAATAAGATATCTCTTAAAGAATGCATTATATGGGAAAATGTTTCAAACAAATTTACAGAGGTTGTAGAAAATTAAGTTTCCTACAACTTTTATTCCAGTACATGTTTACATTTATCAAATATTAAAGCAAATATAAAAAAACGGATGTGACAAGAGTGAACACTCACTTCCAGTTGACCGATTTTTACCAAAAACTAATCAAATATTGCGATTTTCATAAAAATGTTAAATATAAAATTTCGCGTTGATCTGATTAATAATTTTAGAGTTAAGAGCACCCACAAAAATTGTTTAAGATGTATCTTAAAACTTATATTTTTAGCTGCCACCACCACGCCACCTACCGACAATTATTGTTAACAATTGAAGCTTAGTTACGTCTTGTAACGTTCCTTTTTATTTTCTTAATTGTTGGAGCTTTGTTGCTATATCCAATATCAGAACGCTATGATTTGAGTTTATTTATGTACTTTGTAGTCTAAATCCTTCTCGCAGTTTTTTTAAATGTTTATTATTATGTAACCTATTTGGAATTTTTGTAAATATTACAGGTATTGAGAATGTCATGTGCTGGTCACATTAGATTTTTATTAAAGTTTCCCTCAAGTTGTTTAAAATTTAAAAGCATAGGCAAAATCCAAGGAGTCAAAGTGGTCGATCGAACATCGCGCTGCAACATTGTACATGTGGCAGAATGTCAAACAATGTATTCCACCTGTGAATAACTTTATTTGCACGTAAAATTAGACTGATTGTTCTCTGAGCCTGGCTTCGAATTGCTTAATTATTCTATTTTAAAAGAATCAGAATTGATGTAGTGAGGTCTTTTGACCACTCTTACTTCTCTCTTCTCTCCTTTACTTAATTCCTTTAGAATTTCTACTGTTTTCCTTGACTTCATATCTCCTAGGAGACTTTTCATTCTCCCTATCCAATATTTCACAGCAGAAACTCTCACAGTCTTTATATTTCTATATCTCTCTCTTTGGATCTCAATATATTCTGATTTCAAATCTTCTCCAATCAGGCGTGACTTCGTGGAAGTAGGTAATATTATTCATCTTAAATACACCCTTAATACTTTTCCACAATTTTTTATTTTTGCGACCGGTTTTCCGCGTGGTACGGCATCATCTGGCTCTATCAATCGTTTGTCGTTTTTGTCTTTAACTGCGGCCAACGTATTTTACTGTTTCCTGTTTACCCTTCACTTTTGCATGCAAAAACTCCCTTGTCTCTCCATTTCCTCCACCTTTCCAGCACGGCTCTCTCGATTTTGCGTTTTCCTTCCTAGTTGTACCGTTTAATTCTCCTTCCTTCTCCTAATATTTTTTTAATCATATCGATTGACATTACCAAGAGATAATCTCATTTTTGCACGTTTTCGTAAAAGCAAAAACTTGCTAATGCGATCACTCTGTCTGCCCGTTGAAAGTAAATTTCTTTTGTTTTAAGAGATATTCGGATAATTATATTATATAAATTTTCCATTGATTGAATTTTCTTAGCAGTTCATGGATTTTATTCTAGGCAGAATCATAGTCGGAAATTCAATACATTTGTAATTGTATTACCTATAACCAAACTAATGAAGCTAGAAGATTTTAGTTTGAACAGATGGGAAGGCCTTGTAATGGTAATGGTCTAAAGGCGAAAGCAAGCCAGGACTTCGAAATTTTTTTAAGAAAACGCTCTTCCACTCCTTGCTTTGGCAGTGTTATCTTACTTGTTTACATTTTACCAAACTTAAATAATAGTACTTGATTCGTTATTTAATCACAGTAAGGTTTTATGGTTTTAAAATTGTTTTCCTCTCTTCATTTTTTCCATCCGTAATTAAGTCCTGTTCACATCCTTAAACTTAATCATATGAGAAATTCTCCAGAGTTCTTTCTAATGCTTAAAGAATCGGGAGTTCATTATCTTTTTAACAAATCTTAGAACTTGGCAGTGATGAGGCCAGCCAAAGAAAATTCCCATGCCCTACATTCTGTCCTACTTAAACGAATGAGCGAGGTAATGTTTGTTCGCAGATATCCGCGTATCTCTAAACACTTCACTTTATTTTCGAACCATCGCCTGTAGGGAGTGGTATCCTTGGGGCTGCTACCGTGTTTTACAAGAGACATAAGGTCGATGAACACAATTGCTACCCAAATGCTCACCTAATTCTCAACTCCTTCAAATTCCCTTTCATCCACGCGCGCAGACTTTCTTTTGCCCTTCTTCTCCCCGTCTACCTCTTCCCTATTCCATCCCACGCCCTTCCTACCCACGCACACCTCCCTTTAACTCCCCCTTCCACCCTCTTTCCCCTTCTCCATCCCTTCTCTTCTCATACAACCGTCGCAACCTGCTACTCAAGACCTCTAGCTACTCCAAGCGACCCCTTCTTATGAATATTTGAGAGTTTCCCTGCCTCTCGGCTAAAGACACTTCTTCGCCCTGCAATATCCTTCCTACTTTCTCTATCTCCCTCTCTTCCTTGTTCCTCGATTATTTCTCTCTCTCTCTCTCTCTTGCATAACCCCAAACCAACTTCTCTCTCTCTCTCATCTCCTTTCGCTCTTCGCCTAATCCAATTTTAATCCTTCTTCTCTCTTCCCGGGGTTACTTTCCCTTTTGACCTTCTTATTGCCCTCCACTCCAAAGTGATGCTCCTTCTCTTAGCCTTCTCTTCCCCTTCTTCCCACTCCCATTGTACCTCCTCCAAGGTGCCTTCGACGCAGAGGTTTCTCAAAGTCAGCGCCTGTCACGTTTGTGTTGTCGGGGAGGTATGGAGTGTTCCAGCGTTACGAAATTTTTCGTCCAAAACCTTTGAGAATTCTCTATTGCGGGAATTCTTGTTTTCGTGGGTGCTCCTTCGCTCTTAACTACACTAGAGGCATTAAGGCAATTTAGCGATAAATGGTGATATAAGTTCATACTGAAGTTACTCGTAATGTTGAATTAACGCGTGTATTAACCGTCATAAAAAATAGAAAATATATTGCGAGATCAGTTTACAAAAATAAGAGTTCCCTTTTGTTAGAGTTCCAGTATTTTCTGATGGTCTACTTGAAATTACTAATTCGGTTTTTACGAGCGCTCAGTTCATTAAGCCCTTAGAGTATCATTCATATATAATTTTAATACCATTGTCACAATATGAAAAATAATCCCTACTTTTTCTTTAATCACTCCGTGCACCAAATGGTAGATTATAGTTGACTAAATTTAATACCAAAAATATTTCAATTAATCATAATATCTGTGCGTTTTAATAACCAATTTCACGTGTTTTTTCGGATTTTTATATTGAGTCTGTCTGCAGGTTCTATTTTCAATTTCCTTTTACCAGGATTTTCTCCTTTCTTTAATCTCATTCCTTTTTTCCATCCATTGCTGATAAAAAAACTGAAAGACTTCCATCTAAGTTTATCCAAGTATGAGTTAATATTAGTTGCTAGAAAATTTTTCAGCTATTATAAGTTAAATTTTCTACCCCTATTCCTTCGAAGAGAAAGGATTATTATTATTATTTTTAGCAGCCTTTAAGATAAATAACGACTAAAAATGCATTGCTCATTCAACGCCGGTCTCTACGGAAGCAATCGTTAACTCTTAACAGGGGTTCAATACTTTTGTTGCCCTTTATACTCCTATAACAGCAGTACTAGTTAAGAATGCATTAAATATTCATTGCAAAATCTAAATGAATAATAAATGGACATTGTGATTTGGATCTCATGTATATACTTACAATTAGTAACGAATCTATCAGACACTGAAACCATGATCAAAGGTATGACACATTTCTTCGTCACACGCGAATGATAAGATTTTCGATTTACTCTTCGCGCCGACGGATCTTCCTTTGTTCCTACATCATCTGGCGCAATAAAAAAGTTTTCCAAATAACCATCTCCAGTTCCAATTATAAATTCGCGGTGTGTTGCGACTTTCGCCCGCGAACGAGCTCTTCATAAAAAAAGCGAAGACGTTCGCCTTCCTTCCCTCATTCCCCCCATCAAGAGCAACAAGGACCGTCCCTGCTCATGCGTGTATTTCGTCTGGCGCTCGTCATTCCGTGCAGATGTCGCTGCGGGTACTTCCTTCGCACCGACCGGAGTCGCTCCTTAAAGCTCGAGGACCCATCTGCGACCCGGCTCCATCCTCAGTCAGCTCACTTCCTCTTCGTGTGAGGGCTGCTCCGAGGTGCTGGAATTAAAATAAGTCATCGGAGCCACAAATGAAAGGAAGCGAAGGCAGGAAGCACGGACTTGGTTTTCGCTAGCACAGAGAGATAGAGAGAGGGGGACGTAGGTTTTAAATCCATTCGTCTTATTGCGGAAGTCCGATTCCGCTGGTTTCTAGCAGTCTGACGCGAAAAAGGAAAGCTCGAAATAATCGTCCTTTGATTCATTATCCTCCCTTTTGTTTAACGCCGTCGAAGTTCCGAACGATCTCATTCTAACTTAATCTCCTTCGTCGTGTCTCATTCTTCGAACATAGCGTTTTCTCACGGCAGGAGATTCATCGCACTTATTTTCATTATTATCGAGAGAAAATTTCCTTTTTTGTGCATTTAATTTCGAGCATTAACTTGATACAACCGTGGTCGAATATTTTTTCACATAATTCTTCAGTCATTCCATGGAATCCTGTTAGTTTTCTGCGTCTGATGCCCAAAAAATAAATTCAATCGAATCGCTGAAGTTGAGTCATTCGTAGTATGGTAATGAATATCCCCCTTATATCATTACTATGAAAGATAAACGAAGTCTCATTCTGACTCCGTTGTGTGCTCTGTCATGTGGGCGAACTCGGCAAGAAAGATAAAGGAACTGCTGCTGGATTTATCCAGGGACCTTGAAGTTTCTTGAGAAACAGAAGGCAAATAATACTCAATTATCTTACGCTATGAATAACATTTGGCATTTTTCATCTCAGCGTTGATGCTTTCATTAACCTTCGCTAATACACATCGCTATTTCATCTCCGCTGCAGCGGTGCTCACTTGCACGTGCTCCCTCTGCGCGATTAAAAAGATGGAGAAAAAAGTTGACTAACGATGTGCTGAAACCCGGCGGGCTGGCGTTGTTTATGTGACGACGAGAAAACCGAATTTCAATTAAACCTTTCGGCCATCGTTTGGTTGCCGCCATGCTTCTTACGCTCCCGTAACTGCAAACGGATATACAATTTCGACGTCGGGCGTCGGAAAACGACTGCGCAAAAAAAGTGACGCTTTTGCGTCGGACTTCGGGTCGGTTTAAATCCTTAGAGATTCGTTCTGGGCGACGGGAAAAGATGGCAAGGCGGCGCACTGACCGAAAGCGGTTCCTTAGAATGGACTCCAGTGGACCGTAGTGGTGAAAGTGCTCTCTGACACCCGCGGGCGCAAAAAAACTGTCCCCTCGCGCGAGACCTAAATAGGTGTGAATTATGGCGACCACTCAAAAAAACCGCTCCTTTCTCCGCCCTCTGCACCCAGCCCCTCCTCTTCTACCCCTCTCTCTCCCTATTCTCCTCCTCCCTCTCCTCCTCCATCTCCTCCCTTTTCTCCTCCTCCCCCTCCTCCCCCCCCTCCTCCCCCCCTCCTCCCCCCTCCTCCCCCCCTCCTCCCCTCCCTCCCTCTCCTCCCCCTCCCTCCCTCTCCATTTGCTCCATTTTCCCCCCTATTTCGTACACTCTCACCCTCACTCTTTTTTCTTCTTCTCTTTATCTCTCCTCCCTTTCCTTCTCCCTCTGTCATTTCCTCCGTTTCTTAAACTACCCAACTACAAAAGCAGCGCCCTTTTCTTCCGCATAGCTGCACCAAACTCCTCTTCTTCCTTCCTCTTTGTTTACTCCCTCGCATCTCTTTTGTTGCTAGGAGATATCCGCGGGTTAGAGAGCATTGGACCGGTCAAAAACACTGGCTTTCTCCATCTCTCTCTTTCTCTCTTTCCGAGACTAGAGGCGCGAGACGTCTTCCATTTCTAGTCCCGCTGGATCCGAAAGGAATTTAAGACCGTTCTGGAGGAAAGCACAAGGGTGTGATATAGAGTGAAAAAATTTCTCCCGATTAAGCAAGTCCGTTTATCCGGACAGCTTAGTGACCATCGGTTCTAAATCCCTCCTGACTTTTTGGTATCTTGTCAACCTCATCCCTTTTAAGCGTCACGTTCGAAGCGGATTTTAAAATAAATATGAATTACCCATTGATTATTTCGTCCAATCAAGAGGGATATCAGCTCATCTGTCATTTTTACCCTTTGGATAGGTTTTATAAGAATTCAATAGATTATTTTCGCTTCGACGAGGTGCAGTGAAATGGGATCTATCGATATTTCCATGAAATGTGCACGTCAAACAATTTAATTCATATAATCGGTGGAATCCGTTCAAATAAAGCCGGGATATTTATTGAATCAACTTGGTGACAGTCTCAAACAATCAGTATCCACACCAGTGATTATCAAAAGAAAATATATTAAATTTTTAAATAAAAAATGTTAGTACAAATTATCAGTTTACTGTAAATTCTCATTAGACGAACGTTTTATTACTCATAAAAAGATCTAATAATTTTAATATTTGTGCACTTAGTATTTAAAAATGATATGCAATGGAAATGAGAACGTTTCTTCTTTCTCAGCCATTTATACGATTCAACTGTAATACATGTACGCAGTCTTGTCTATCTTTCGATGAATTAAAAGTTTTTCTATATTTCAATTTCTTAAATTTTGTCCTTTTCGTTTTTTCCCCAATTTCAATGTCTCTCTCATTTTGAATAAATTTGAAATCGATACAGTCACGATACAGTTTCAAAAAAGAATTTTAATAACCTTATTACTTAAAGTTCGCGGTAAAAAATATTTATCCTAAAAAATTGCACTATTTTATGTTGAGAAAGCCTGAATTATCGTGAAGGTATGACGAGTTTGTTTTTCAAAATGTTGAGTGACTCAAGATACTTAGATGTTTTTATTCCTCCAAACAGATTAAAAAGCCAATATCGCGATATTTAAAGTTGTTATTTCAGATTCTGATGAAAATTTTTATTTAAATACATACACATGCATGAAATTATTTTTTTGCATGTGCCTTTATATGTATTTATGCACTAAAGGGAATATTAGAATAGGCACTGTCAGCTTGAAAATTCATTACACCATTTAAAGTACGTACGTAATTAAAATGAACATTTTCTCAAAGTTTTACCTGGCCTGTAATTCATCCTTCTCAAGTCTATTCAATTGTTTAAATAAGCCGTATTTAATTCCCTCGTAATACATATCCGAAAGAGAAAGTTTTGAGGAATTACAGGTTAAGGCGACACACAATTACATTCCAATTCCTAACTTTTTATCTTCTTCCCCTTGAGTCATTTCCATCCCCATTCTTATCTTACGTGAGCCCTGAAACTTTTCAGACCGCATTCCCTCCTCCCCCTCCCTTCTCCGACTCCCTCCCCTTCCCCTCTCTAATGCCACTCCATTCTACCTCCCTTTATCTCCTCTCCCTCACACCCCTTTCCATCTCCTGACATTCAAACTAAATTTTCTCTCTCTCTCTCGGTTTCCATATCTGCTTTCAGTCCCTTTAAAGTTCTGCATTAGCCATTCCGATTCAATGCCAATTTACTCCTCTCCATTCCCACAAGACACACCCGTCCCGTTCCCAGTCCCACATCGTTTTAACCGCGGTTAAATTTCCTTTAACCGTTTCCGTTGACAAAGCCATTTCATCGCCCTCTTATTTTCGTTTGTTCCCCGGTACAATTTTCTGTTTATCGGTTCTGGATTCCAGATTCCCGTTACTTTCCAGGTTAATAAACATACCATTCAGGTGTGGGGTGGGGCTTCCTGCAGCTTCATCCCCGAAGAAGATCACCAGCATTGGGATTGAAACGTTGGATTGCAATGCACCAACTTACGTAGCCGCTACCGGGAGCCCCACCCTGCACTACTGAACGACGCTGCGGAAATCTAAATCAGAAACATACCTTTCAATTGTCTCGCTATTAAATCCTTGTACCTCTCTCTTTGATCGATACTAGAACCAGGCGATGGCACTTGTTTTGCGTTTGAAAGCGGAGTTGAGAGTAGCAATGACTATGGCGGCGAAGACTCATAAGAAACGAGTAAGGAAAGAACTGATGAACTGAAGGGGGGATTTTTTGATTGTACCAACGCAAACAAAACGAAAATTTACAGTTAAAGCAGACCAGTATAGATAGTTCATAAGGGTTTATTTAATCCGGATAAATGGCAAAAGGACAGAGATCCAAAAATCGATAAATTCATGATTGTCATCAGCCAAAACTATCTTGAAAATTTGGCTGCTCTACCTTGAACGGTGTAGAAGGAGTTCACTAATTTAATGTTTTATTGTTCATGGTGACCGTACTTTGGCAGCGTATCTGACCAGATCCAACCTCTAGACTCGACCTCGGACTAGTTGGACGGAATCAAACATATTTTTTACTTACTGCTTGAATGATTACACTGTTACTTAAAGACCTGATCAGGCTACTTCAGACTGTCTGAAAGAACCAAACAAGTTTGATTTTTCTCCAGATGTCTGGCGGCTATTCTACTGCGTAGTTCGGTATAAGATGGGTCCGGGCTAATGCAATTACTGCAAGAGAGATCATAGCTTTGGGATAAAACAGGCAGTATCACAATTGCGAAATAAAACGTTTTAAAATTTCCTGGATAGATCCTCAATTTCGCTCTTTTTTAAATATTCCCTCTCTTTATGTGATCGCAAAAGATCATCCACCCAAAACCACCTATTAGTATTCCACTTATTAAGGAAATTTTGTAATATATTAATACTCGTCTCATTGGCCTTCAGAACTTGAGGAGTTTATGGTTCACGAATCACAGTGTATCACGACTTGTTTGAATTACTGCAGCCATGCCTGTCTATCAAGTTGGTCGGTCGGGTCTAGTATGATCCGCTTTCAGTGTACTCGCTGCCTTAGGTTGTTCCCGGGAAGAACATATAACCATGAGCAATTCCTCAAAATTTGGTTGCTCTAACTTGTTCGGTGTAGAATACGTTCGCCGGACACGGAAGTGTGATGAACAAAACGATTACATTAGTGGATTTAAAAAAACGCTAAAACGATTTATGAGATATAGTGCGTTTTGTGTATATGAGAAAGATTCAGCAGGTAATTATCGAGCTCGACTTTTGGCTAAGAGAATGGAAAATAGATTCTAAAAGAAAAATCTATTTTTGGTGAATCACCACTGAAGACGGCTGCATTGTAGCCGAAACGCGCATCTGGTTTTTTATAACCTTGTTGTGACTGTTGGTGATTTATTTATTTTTAAGTGGTAGATAGATAGAGAGTGGGGGAGAGAGGGGGTGATAGGGGGGAGGGGGGGGCAAGAGGAGGAGAGACAGGATGGGAAATGTTACAGGGAGCGGACGCCATGTATCTCCGGCAGATATTTCTTCCTAGTGCGTTTGCCGTGAAGGCGGCTGCTTCTCCAAAAAAATGCCTTTTCCTCTTCTCATCTTCCTCCCCTTTCTCTTTTCCCCGCTGAATATTTCCCGCTTCGCAGCATATACGTTTTCCTGCCCCGGGAACAATATTTTTCATCCGAAATAAAATGTCCGTTTTTTTGTGGGAGCAGAAATTGTATTTGTTCAGAAAATCTCGCGAAAATAATTTAATCGGTGAATCAAGAGAAGTTAGACATATTGCGTCGCGTTCACAATACAGGCAAGCTAAATATGCTGCGTGCGCATAATTTATAATTCATTTAGAAAATTTAGAGAAAGGGCAATTTTTCTTTGCCATAACATTTTCCCCTTTAAAATAGATATAATATATTACATGTAATGAGAATAAATCTGTTTCATTATGGCATTCCATCAATGAAGGTGCTCTATGTGACAGTTTAATCATGATACGCATTAACGAGATGATACAAACGGAACTTATGATGCCTACTTTCCATTTAATCATTAATGTAATACATTTATTGCCTTTAATAGCTTAAAAATCACCGCGGATAGGTTGCGCTTTGTCTTCTTAAATTTAATAATTTAGCGTTATAAAATATTACAAATGCATTCGAACGGAATATTAAATTGATCACGCGTATTTGTGCGGAAAAAATAACGCATGTATGTATTAGACTATATCGAATCCGAGTCGAACAATAGTCGTTGCAATGGCAAAACTCGTAATGAGTGATAAAATGGAAAAAACGCCAGTATTTACGCAAAATTCTAAGAAATACAATCGATAAGAAAGATTATACGATATAAATTACAATTTCCATTCTTTTCCTCAGAGAATAGTACAAAACACGTTCCGATTTTACAATATTAAGATATTTTAATGTGCAAGAGAAAATTACCCTGCACGACGGATTTCAGATTTCCCATGCAAATCGAATGGGAAGGTTAGTTCCTTAAATCGAATCCGGGACTTCAATCTTCGCAACAAAAATTATCCTCGTGAGCTCGTCCCCAGTAGCAAGATATTTTCACCAAGTTTCATGGAAATTGGTGTATAGGTTCTAAAGTTAATAGTGTAGACGGACAAACAGGCAGACAACGACATAACTATAAGACCATTCCCATTCTGAAAAGCAGGCTAAAAATGAGCACTTTATGTGTCAACATTTGAAAAAGAAACCTCTCTTATGTGTTGGAAATACCTTGGATAATTATATTTTTTCAATGTTTGTTGCTTAAGTTCTTATTTTTTTATTTATTTTCAACTGTAATAATAGCCAAATAATCATAAAGTAAAATAATACATATTATTATTTTTTATAAATTTATTATAAGACGTTTAATCGATTATAAATATGGAAATTGTTCTTTAGGCATATGCGGAACACATGACTATTACGACGATAGTAATTGTTTGACCTATAGGGTAGATATTGGAAAATGCCGGGCTGCCTTAATATAAAATATATTATGCAGAATATGTTTTAAATAAAGCGACGTTGGTGTTTGCTACCAATCGTATGCCATTTTTTGGCGTTTTTTACCAGCAAAGCGGTAGTAGCGGAAGGCCTTATGGCACGTGTCGTCCATCCGTCCGTCGTAACTTTCATCTCCTAAATCTATGGAGCGATTTTTTATTAAATTAAGTACGAGTGATTCGTAATAAAATTAAAACTTCCGCTTTACATAAGCACTTGAATAAACTTAAACTCATATCTAGTTAAATGGCCTCCATCAAAGAACAATTAAATACCATATTCTTCTCTCCCTAGCTCCTATATGATCGTATCGATTAAAAAAATTTATTCGGGTAGAGAACAATATATACCACATAAAAGTCCGCGAGACCACATCATTACGACTTATATTTTCGTAAATAAAAATTCAAGAAAATCTCAAGCATCTCATATTTATAATGGACGAGACCGAGACTTCGTGGAATTCCATAACCAAAAGACGTAAAAAATACTAAATAGTATTTTATTTGTAACAAACATTTACTAATTTCCGCGAAACAATGCTCAACCCCCTTCCCCCCCACCACAGCGCTCTGTTCATGACTTCCCCTTCCTCAGCTTCCTACACTCACTATTCACCGTTGACTCCTTCTTTCGTCCACCCCTCTCCTCTCTCCTTAAACCAATCTCCTTCCCCCTATCCTCTCTAATTTTTTTTATATATTGCCTGTTTTTTAATGCTTGTTACCTGAGGATGGTGATTACTCACCGAAACCGGTCGTGTTTTATATGTTATGTGGAAATTAGCAAATGTTTATTACAAATAAAATACTAGTTAAAGTGTATATTAATGCATGTAGTGTGTGTATATATATATATATATATATATATATATATATATATATTGTAGATAGACGTTTCTTACAGAGGAGGAGGATATAACATATAGGAGGATACTAATGTTTAGGCACTTCCAGATGAGCTGGAGATTCGAAATTTTTTTCTTAGGTAGGATTTTGTGCAAAACCGACTGAAAAAACGAAAAACTTGAAAAAATGCAAAAATACAGTCTCTAAAAATTCGCAATTGTTTCTGTATTTCCGAATGTGCTACGGAGCTGAAATGTATTTTAGAGGAAGAATTTGTAAAAAAAAACGAAATAAGGATTATAGAAATTTTGATATTTTAATTTGTGTTGCCGTTAAAAATTCTTCAAGTTTAAAAAAAAGATAACTGTTTAGGTACTACGGGATGAGCTAGGAAGCTGAAATTTTGAAGTTATTTACAGAGTAGTGCATTTGCACAAATAAACATTTGAATCTCTCCATAAATATATTGCGGCGGCCGTTAAAAATGTTTAAAATTTAAACCATTAGAAAAATATTATTTCACTTCTAGAAGTGCTACAGTTTTAAAAATTGGCATAAATGTGTAGCATTAGTACCCCATAATGGAGAAAGCATAAAATTTTTAAAATTGCAAAGTTTGGGGACTGTTTCAATCTATTATTTTTACATAAGGGAAAAACGAAAATCGCTGCGGAGGTGAAATCTATTAAAAAAATATTTGTAATGATGAAATATCTGTCTGAAAAATGAATGTTTTTTCAAGGTGAGATGATATGCTTGCAGAATGCAAGCACCTTCTACTAGTATATATATATATATATATATATATATATATATATATACACCAACCACCTACAATACTTCCACTACACCAGCTGCCACCCATAACACACAAAGAAATCTCTTCCTTACTCCCTCGCCAGGCGTGGCTTTAGAATCTGCTCGGATAGCACCTCGCTATCCGATTATTGCGCCTTACTCCTTGAGGCTTTCCTCAATCGAGGATACCTTGCCGACTTAGTCCGCAATGAAATATATCGCGCCGTCTCCACCCCCTCCAGACATCCACCAATCTTAAACCCACCCTCGAAGAAGAAGTCCCTCTGACTCTCACTACAACCTTTCACCCGGGTCTGCACGAAACCCTAAATAACATCCTCGCGGCCGCCCATCCAATTCTTCTTAACACACCCACAACTACGCTACTCTTCCCTAAGCCCCCTATGATATCCTTCCGCCTACCTAGGAATCTTAGCGACCTGCTATGGCGCAACGAACTCCCCACCGGTCCTCCACCATCCCCCGCAGGGTCCTCCCCTTGTAAAAGACCACGTTGCCTCACTTGCCCCATCTTACATCTACATCTACATATTACCCTGCAAGTCACCTTGACGGTGGATGGCAGGGGGTGCCGCGCACCAAGTTCCTAACTAATTATTATTCACAGTTATCTATTGTGGTCACGTATTGTCCTAGGGAAAAAGGACTCCTTATACCTCTCCGTCCTACTATCTATTTCGCGAATCTTGTCGTCATTATCCCTCCGTCCGATATACGTTGGTTGTCGAATAATATCCTTCATTTCATTTACGAATATCTCCGACCTATATTTATCTAGAAGTTTAAGTCTCGCCTGTAATCTACGATCTTTCAACGATGGCCAACTCAACTCATCAATGAGTAACGTAACGCTCTGTTTTTTATCGTAATTCTTTTTCACGAATCTAGCTGCTCGCCGCTGTATTTTTTCTAAATCCTTTATGAGTCCCCTCTGATATGGATCCCAAACCGCTGCTGCGTATTCCATTTGAGGTCTAACCAACGATAAATAACAGGATTCTCTCACCTTTTCCGTGCTTTTCCTGACTATCCTACGCACAAAAGCCAACTTCTTATTTGCCGCACCTATCACTCGTCTTATGTGGGTGTCCCAAGACAGGTCACGATTCAAGGTTACCCCGAGGTATTTCACGGATTCCGAAACAGGAATGATCTCACCATCTATCGAGTAGGTAAACACGGACGATGGGCTTCTAGATTTCCAAAAGTTTAGAACGTTACTCTTTTTCTGATTGATTTCTAGCTGCCATTCCTTGCACCATACAGATAACGCATCCAGATCATCCTGAAGCTGACGATGGTCGCTAGGACCACTGATTTCTCTATAGACTACGGTGTCATCCGCAAAAAGCCTGATATTACTTTTTACAACTGAGGTGATGTCGTTTATATAAAGCAAGAAAAGTATAGGTCCGATCACACTACCCTGCGGCACTCCAGAGACTACATCTGCCACACTCGAGGACTTACCATCGATGACTACTTTTTGTTTTCTATTCCTAAGGAAAGCGCGAACCCAGTTAATGACTTTAACATTAACGCCAAGATTTCCCAATTTTAATAACAACTTACGGTGGGGAACCTTGTCAAAAGCTTTTCTAAAATCAAGGAACACTGCATCGACCTGCTTATTATTTTCGCCGCATGATAAAACATCATTCACAAACAGACCGAGTTGGGTGTCACAGGATCTACCTTTTCTGAAGCCATGTTGACAGCTGACAAAGAGCGATCTACTCTCAAGATAACGCATTGTGTTGCTAACAATAATGTGCTCCAAAATCTTACATGATAATGATGTCAGAGAAATCGGCCTATAATTTTCGGGGTTTTCTTTGTCACCTCCCTTATGAATGGGTGTGACGTGTGCTAGTCTCCAATCATCAGGAACCTCACAGAGGGTAAGATATTTCTCGAATACTATCCGAAGGAAGGGAGCTATATCTTCTGCTAGTTCTTTTAATACACGCGCGGGAATTCCTTCTGGTCCAGGATTTTTGTTGGGCTTTATCGCACTCAGTTGCTTCGCTATTCCTGCCTCAGAGATTTTAATATTATCCATCCGAGTACATCCATCGGGAATAAGATTGTCTTTAAGTATATTTCCACCTGCCGTGAACGCCTTCGCGAAGTAAACGTTTAGTAGATTAGCTTTATCCTCCCCATCGTGAAGGATGTCTCCGGAATCACATCGCAGGGAGGGTATTGAAGGACCCACTCCCTTGACTTCTCTTACGTAGGACCAGAACGCTTTTGGATCCTCCTTCAATTTTGTATTTAATACCTCATTCCGGAAGGTGTTAAATGCGTTACGCATGGTTTTTCTCGCTAGTACGCGGGCACTGTTATACTCATGGACTATAGCTGTGCGATACTCATCGGAAGCGGTGGTAGGTATGTTTTTCAATTTTGCGTGGCTACGCCTCTGTCGTCTTAAGGCAATCCTGACTTCCTTATTAAACCAACGAGGTTCTTTCATATCAGATTTTAACTTACTGGGGATAAATCTATTGATACCTCTTCCTAGTATATCCTTAAATAATAACCATGATGGCTCCATACCTAATCTTAGATACTGCTTCCTCATTTACCAGCCCTGTTACCCAAATCTCCTATCCTATCTTATCCCGCAGCACTTGTGCCTCCAAGAACGTAATATATCTTCTTACCTGCACACAATGCCCTGAGTTTTACGTAGGGCTCACAACCACACCCCTTAATATCCGCATGAACGGCCATGCAATAGCGTCTCTCTTAGGCGCCCCCTTCCGGTGGCCGACCATGCGTTAACCCACTCCCTTCCCTTCAATAGCTGCTTCACAGTAAAAATCATTCGTGCTCTTCCAAGTAGTTTCCCCGCGCCACAACTCCGTCAATGGGAACTAGCCCATATTGACATCCTCCGCTCCTTACCAGGTTTAAACCTTCTCTAACACTCCTACTCCAATCACCCCTCTTTTTACTTTCCCCTTACCCCTCTTTCCCCTTCCCCTTAACCCTCTTTCCCCTTCCCCTTACCCCTCTTTTCCCTAACCCCTACCTCCAGTGTTACGATAATTTTTAGTCTCCGTTGTTCTCTCGCTGAAGAAGGGCGTGTGTTGCCCGAAAGCTCCTAATTACAAGCCTTCCTCTATCGCTGTTGACGTCCACCACCGTATGGTAAGTGTTCACTGGCTCCTTCCTATCCCTCTCAACCTCTCGTTGCATTTATTTCATCATATTATTTCATTTTCTGTATCGTTATATATCTTCTTCTTCTTCATCTAAAGGCTAAGCCTTGTCGCTGCAACCATGAACTCCTGTCCTCTGCCATTCTCTTCAACATCTCGTATTTCTCAACTCCCATCACTGACTCCACGTCATCTAGGTATTTATTTCTTGGTCTGCCTCTTCCTTTCTTCCCTAAAAGTTTACCCTCCAAGATGTTCACAATTAATCCATTATGTCTAATCACATGGCCTAAAAATTTTGCCTTCCTTTCTTCCATTCCTCTGATCAGTTTCCTTTCTTCTTTTACTTCTTCCAAAACTTCAAGGTTTGTCTTTCTCTCTGTCCAACTTGTCTTTATCAATCTTCTCCATATCCACATTTCTGTCGCTTCCAGACGGGACCTCTCCCTCTTTCCTAACGTCCAAGTTTCACTACCATAAAGTATGGTACTCCAGACAAAAGCTTTTGCAAAGGATTTCCTTACTTCCAAATTCATATGACTGCTTGTCAGTAGGTTCCTTTTGCATTGAAAAGCTTGCTTTGCAAGTGCTATTCTTCTTTTCACTTCCTGTACGCATCTATTATCTTCAGTAATTGTACTACCTAGGTAGCAAAACTGCTTCACCTGCTCAATTTCCTGATTGTCTATTTTGATCTTTGATATTGTCCCTGCATTACTTTTGCCTATAACCATCAATTTGGTTTTCTTGATATTTATATCGTTATATATATATATATATGCACATACATATATATATACATACACACACACACACACACACACACACACACACACATATATATATATATATATATATATATATATATATATATATATATATATATATATATATATATACAGGGTGTCCGGTGACTTTATGTCATAACTTCGGGATCTTATTCCTTAAGTGATTTTGAGTAAAAAATGTCATATAAACATGGGTCCGATTCTCATTTGTTACAGAGTTACGGGCAATTGAAATTATCGTACTTTGATTTGTACAACTCAATGGCTGAAAAAATGCATTGTTTAAATAATTATTCGGATACCTTTTCAATTGTTGAAAAATGTATTATTTAAATAATCATCCGTTTACATTGATACTTAATCCACTGTTGCAACAATGAGAAGCATGACGCTTGCACAACAGACGTGGACGTAATTTTCAAGCTCGCAGGCAGCATGCCAGTGGAACGTAAGCTAGCGTTCAGTGTAGTGCGCTGTGACACGTGTGGTATCATTAGCTTTTAATAATGCCGTTTACATTTTCAAATTAAGAGTATGCGGATATGTACTTCGTGTACGGGTTTTGCGATGGAAACTCCGTTTCTGCCGTTTACGAATATTGATAAGGAGGAAAACATTATTCAAATGGTTCAGCGGAGTCCACGTCTTAGTACACGAGTAATGTCCGCCCGCCTCAACGTTCCGCGAATGAGAGTCTGGCAAACATTACACGATGAGGGACTTGATCCATACCATATCCAGCAAGTTCGGGATCTTCAACCCGGGTATATGGCAGTCGGTTGATATTCTGCCGTTGGTTAAATGCACACCCCCGCCTGAACCGTTACATCTTGTCCACGGACGAGGCACAGTTTACTCGTGATGGAATAAACAACACGAGAAACTACCATTTATGGGCTCGCGAAAATCCTCACTGAACAGTTGAAAGCTACTTCCAACTCCGTTTTTCTGTGAACGTGTGGTGTGGTGTCATTGGGAACTAGCTGGTTGGACCGTACTTATTTCCGCCACGTCTGACAGGTGCCATTTATGCTGATGTTTTGGAAAATGAAATGCCGGGTCTCTTAGAAGACATTTCTCTGCAAACACGACTTCAGATGTACTACCATTTTAGTAGGAACGGTACGATGTATCTTAACAAGAAGTTCCCTAACCGATGGATCGGTCGTGGCGGTGCGCAGGATTGGCCACCGAGATTTCCGGATCTCACTTCGTTGGATTTCCATGTGTGGGAGCAAATGAAAAACATTGTGTATGAAGCCAAAGTGAGCACGAAGGAAGAACTTATTCAGCTAATTTTTGATGCTGCGAGGCGCATTAATAACGCTGCAATTCTTCGTGCTGATTCACGTTCCCTACTCAAACGGGCCAGATTGTGCATCCAAGCTGAAGACGACCATTTTGAACAATTGTTATAACAATGGATTAAGTATCAATGTAAACGAATGATTATTTAAATAGCTCATTTTTCAACAATTAACAATGTATACGAATAATTATTTAAACAATGCATTTTCAGCCATTATGTTGTACAAATCAAAGTACGAGATAATTTCAATTGCCCGTAGCTCTGTAACAAATGAGTATCGGACCCATGTTCATATGACATTTTTTACTCAAAATCCCTTAAGGAATAAGATCCCGAAGTTATGACATACAGTCACCGAACACCCTGTATATATGTACATAAACTTAAGGAAAAGAAAAGGTAGTGATGAGGGTGGCAACAAGGTGTTGGGGGAAGCCCAGCGGACACTTACCAATTTGGGGACCAACTTGGCAGGCTGCTGGGGGCGTCGAAGAGACACGTAAAACACGAACACAAAAAAACACTCAAGCTTATCTGGCCTATGCCATTCTTCAGCGAAAGAGTACATACATATATATATATATATATATATATAATTAAACACATTTGTAAATTTTTATTCTAATATTATTCCTCAATTTTGTCATAATTTCTTGCATCTGCCGACATAGATGCGTAAAATGTTTGTGATGTTAACCTCAAAACAGGTTTTTTTAGGGTAACTATATTTCTTTATGTATGAAATTTATTATTGTTGTATTAATTATGGTAAAAGTATGGAATAAAAGAAATAATAATATCTAGTATTTGTAACGTCTCATATTCCGTGGATCGCTACGATGATTCTATGGGAAAACAACAATTAAAAATCCATATTTGTTCTCTCCCAAGCTCTTATATGATCTGTGAGGTATAGATTAAAAAGTTTATTCGAAGAGACGCCAAAATTTACCACAAAAATGTCCGTTGGACCATATCATTACGACTTATAGTTTCGGAGATAAAAGAATCGACCAATCTTACGATACCGTGTGATACACATTTCTCATAAAAACTCCTTTGAAATCTCTGTGTATTCCATTTATGCAGTATACTTTTCTATCTTGTTTACTACAGCAAAGGAATTGGAGTTGACACTCATATTTCTGACAATATGAGTGACATGGCATTTGTAAAATTCTAAGTAAGTTGGTAAATGTGTGAAAACAGAAAGAAAAGTATACTCCATACATGGAAGACAAGGATTTCGAAGGTGTTCTTTATGGGAAACTAGCTGTTTAGCGCAGCGTTGCTTGCAGCATCAATAAAATATGTGCCTACTTCCACCCGGCATGGTAAATTAATGCAGTGCGTGGGTTTATTTTTAGAAATGTATTCCAAAATACTACAGAACTTTTGAACTATCTCCGACGACGGTCCAGCATTTATACCAGTTCCATGTTCGGTCCTGAGATGGCAGTAATAGAAAGATCCACGACATAAACATTTTCTATCAAAGTTTTCTGTTCAAATTATGTTTTGCGACAAATGCTGCTATTAGATATTCGTACTTTTTTACTTTATTGTTTTTACGACATTAATGCAATGCAATGGAAATCAAGAATGTAGATAGGTATAATTTTAAAAAATGCATGTAAAATACTACAGTGCCATATGGTGGAGAACATTTAAACTATCTCCTACGGTCCCGCATTTTAGGTTATATCAGTTCGTTTGACTGCCAAGAAATGGCAGGATAGTAAAATTGCACGACAATAGAATTTTATATCAAAATCTTCTTTTCAAATTAGGTTTTGCAGCAATTGCTTTTATTAGTTACTCGTAGTGTTTTAATTTTAATGTTTTAGGCGATATTTGAAACCAAAAAAGAAATATAAATATTTTAAAGAAATTTCAATATTAGGCCATGGATCAGTTGTGTCCAATAACCATTCTGAGACAAAACAAGTGAAGATATAAAAAGATTTTTTAAACCAACTTTTATATAGTTAATACTTTAATATGATTAAACTCTATAATATAATTATAATAATCTTTCTGCTTGAATGGGCGTTTGTTTGTTTGTTTGTTTTTAATTCAAAAGATTTCACCTCTTCGCCCAATTTCTATCTTTCCTTATCTAACAATATTTGATTAAAACAGTGCCTTAAATTTGCAATTTTAAGAATATTATACTTATCCAACGTAAGGTACTAATTCCACACATTTCTGTCAAATTTTGAAGTTGTAGCACATCTATAGTGAAATAATATTTTTTTATTGTTTAAATTTAAATTTTTAACGGCCGCAATAACACTTTGTTGGAGATTTTAAAATGTTTGTTTGTTTCAATGCACAAAGATGTACATACTTTTAAAATTTCAGTTTCCTAGCTTGCCCCGTAGTACCTAAACATTTATCTATTTGTTTAAATTTTAAGAATTTTTAACTGCCAAACAAATAAAAATGTCAAAATTTCTATAATCCTATTTAGTTTTCTTTTAGAAATTCTACCTTTAAAAAAAAAAATTCAGCTCCGTAGCACATTCGGAAATACATAAACCTTAAAAATTTGTTTAAACAATGGTTACTCGAAGTGTTTTTGGTTCCTCCTCACGTTCACTGCGTTCCCCCCTCGGGTTGGGAAGCGTTCGTCTTAATATATACCAGTGGAGCCGAACCCTCGATGATTTTTGTTATAAATTAACGTAATTATTAAAGTGTAGCATTTCTCATTCTTACTTATTTCCATATTTACCAAGGCACATCGGTAAAAGTGTACATTTACCGGGAAATGTACGGATAATACGTATTTCTGGAAACTTTAACTTACATTTACCGAGCTTGGTGGTAAATGTACACATTTACCGGTAAATGCACACATTTTCCGATTGCGTACCTTTACCGTAACTTATAGATACGTAAAAAAAACGGAATTGAAAGATCGGGCGGTTCTCGAACTTGATCTCCGAAAGTATAAGTCGCAATTATACGGTCTCTCGGACATTTATTCTGATAAATGTTATGCTCGATCAAAGTGAATTTTTATATCGATACCTCACAGATCATATAAAAAGTAGAGAGAGAAAAATATGGTATTTAATTGTTGCTTTACGGATGCTATTTAACGGGATACAAGTATAGCTTTATTTAATTGCTTCTATAAAGTGGATGATCTAATTTATGGATGCAGCTTTAAATCATAATTCGGCGATATGTTACAATAAGGATCATTCATAATTAATTTAATCAACGCCCGTCGAGTGGTACAGGAACGGGCGGACGGACAAGACGTGCCAATAATGCGTTCCGCTACTACCGCTTCGTTGGTAGAGAACGCCAAAAAATTAAATTATTTAAGAAAAGTTGACAGGACATTGTCTAAATCCTTTAGTTATTATTCCACGTCATTGCCATGTAGATGTTAATATCTTTGACCCTTACACCCCAAAACGATACATCTTTCACGTGAAATCACGTTTCTCCTTAATGACAGCACTCTAAACATTTCTAAAATCGTATTAGTCCGTGAAATTGTTTCAGGTGAAAGTGAAACGGAGTGAATTTATCCTCGGACGCATTAAGTCGAAAAAGCATCGCAGAAGGGGAAAAAGAAAGATCAATTCTTCTCGAGAATCTTTCAAATGGATTGGGTATCGGTGTTACTGGTGAGAAGGGGTTCAAGCGATTTTTAAAAGCCTTTTATTTTATTCCCGTCGTACCTTTCCTGGATAGAGAGAGAGAGGCATCTTCCAGAACCAGCTGTGCCCAAGAGAGAACGTGCCCACTTGGCTCCTCGTTTTTCGAAATTGGAAAACCGCGTAATAATAGGCTCGAAACTCGTACGCGACGTAAACTTATTACTGTTTATTTTTGAACACCGTCACGAATATTGTTCGCTACAACTCATTTTCAGAGGATATCGAAGGTTCTTAAAATGCCCTTCCCGTACTCTCTAAATGTATGGTTCGTGGTGTTCCTGAAACTATGGTTGTGTCTGATTGAAAAGAAAACGAATTCGAAACTAAGAGCGCATGCGCTGAAGATAAAACCTTCCGCGATCCAAATGAATTTGTAGCTGGACAATTAATTTCCGCTACAGGCACGTGACTTATGATTTCAGTCAGGCCCCGATTTAGCGGCACCGTTTTTCCGTCACTGACATTGGCGCTAAAGCGAGGATGACGGTAAATCGAGGCATATGCTCTATTTATTCAATGGAATTTTTGTTCGCAAAGATTCATGGGCGGTATGCGGGGGTTTCACTATATATGGCGGGACGCTAAATCGGAGTTTCACTCTAGTATGTGGTTACATACTCGACTGTTACGTTGCTCGTGAATTCGAGAAGGAAGGCGTTCGCTAAAATCGCAATTCTTCAACTTGAGCTTGCAGAAAGAAATGATGTACTTTAATGAGATTTCTATGCATTGCATTTCTCCAGTCAATTGCTGATACTCGTGCGAATCAGTGGAATCGTTTTCAATTTCACGTGATTGCGGGAAAGAAGAGACATACTCTCGTTTTTTTTTCTCGCGTCGGTTACATCGCCTCCGAGCGTCTCCCGATGCTCGGCGCTCATTCGAGTGCGACGGGGGAAATTCTCTCGGAGAATTGTGGGAAGGAGGAGCGGAAGGAGTTGGCGCGGAAGGGAGTCGCGACGCGGAAGGAGAATCAACCTTAATTGGGCGTAATTGAGACTGTTATGTTCGTGCTTGGATTTAACTCCATCGCCATTCGCGTGAATGTCTAGCGATCACAATAACAATCTGCGGTAACGAATCGCGAATTGAAATGGACAAAGAATTGCATGACGGGGTGGTTATTTTTTGTAATCGAACGCTATGCGTATTTGATTTGAGAATATAAGTAACTGAATTGAATATGAAAAATCTGTGAAAACTCATGGGGATTATTTGATATTTTTTAAACGTTTAATTCTACAAGGTAATTTTAAGCAGTTATTAGGCGTTCTTTACCAGAGAATCGGTAGTAGCATGCTTGATCTGCGAAACTACCTTGCGGATTTTGAGTATTATTGATCCTTATTAATATTTGTCGACGAATTATGATTTTGAACTGTTTCCGTCAATTTGAAATTCCACTTTATAGGAGCAATTAAATGAACTTATACTCGTATCTCGTTAAATGGCTTCCGCCAACCAACAATTATATACCATATTTTTCTTTTCCTAGCTCCTATATGATCTTTAAGGTATAGTTTGAAACATTTATTCGAATAGAGGACAACATTTACCAAAAAAATACTTATAGTTCGACTTATAGTTTCGGAAATAAAAAATTCGAGAAATTCTCAAGCATAACGTCAAAACATATTTTGTTTCGTCGATTTCTACGACGATTCTATCGGCAAGCAACTATTAAAAATCTATATTTTCCTTTTCCAAGATCTTATAACATCTGTCAGGTATAGATTTAAAAATTTATTCGAAGAGACGTCAAAATTTACCACAAAAATGTCCGCTGGACCATATCCTCACGATTTATAGTTTCGGAGATAAAAGAACCGACCAATCTTTAGATACCGTTTGATACACATTTCTCATAAAGAACTCTTTTGAAATCTGTGAATTCCGTTTATGGAGTAAGTAAGAGAGGAGGCTACGGCGAGTGAAACTATGACCTGAAGAGTCGACTCCGACCGTAAACAAACAAAGGATTTAGCGAGAAGAACCAAGTGCTAAATACGTATTTCGAGAGCCAAGCTCTCATCATCAGTATCTCTGGAAGAAGAGTGGGGTCTGGAAAAGTATACTCCATTTATGGAGTATACTTTTCCTTCTTGTTATATATACCTATATATATGTATGTATGATGCCGATAAACCAACACGTTAATGATAAAACTTACACCGCTATATATGTATATAGCAAATCTATGAAAGAGTAGCGGTGATTTTGGATACGTCTATCGGATTTGGTACGGCTAGTTTGCACGTGAATACTCTCGAGGATTTACTTATTTCAAATACTTGTTTAAATTTTTAACCCGCATCTTGGCTTCAGCGCCACACTGTGTCATATCCTTCGGTAGCAATAAGGTGTTTTGATATTTATTTTGTTTTACCAAGGAAAATGCTAAATTATAGTTTGTCGTTTTGCGTGTGACGCATGATACATATTCAAAATTAATTATGGTAAGGCACGGATATGCCTAGCCTGCAACTGATTTCACATAGTGGCAGATGATTGAACGCACGAGTCGCGTAACCTACACTAGTACCTAGCAGAGAACGTAATATGGCAGCTCTGAAAAATGGAGGTGCCGTCGAAAAAGGGAAAGGTGGACGCATTCGGATCGCCCGGGAGAATGGGCGTCTCACGGAGGAATTGGAAGAGGAAGCTGTTGTATTCTACTGCTGACGAGATTGGAGTGGTTTTCTATCTCAAAGGTCGAGCTGAGATGCGAAAGGAAGTGAGGATCTCAGCAGGCAAGGTTTGACGAAAATGTGAGGAGACGACGACGTATAGAATTTTTGTCCTCGCTGCATTTCCGTCTTAGAAAGGATTTGTATTAATTAAAAATCATAAGTGATAAAGAACATACGGAAATTCACTAGCGTAGGGGCCATTGCTTGGCTACGTTTACGAGGGGAAGGATAACAAAAAACCTACGAACAAAATGTAAAACGTGTTACTCAAGTCAAACTGCTTTAACTTGGTCTTTATCGATCTGGAGAAGATATAGAAAAGCATGACTTCAAAATATATCATTGGAAGTCGCATATCTCAATCTTTTCTGAAAATTGGTTGTGTAGTTCAATGTTACTTCACCAAACAGATATACTGCACTTATCATCACTGAAAAGTTTTATTATGTTTTGGTTTGTGCAGTTTACTCCGCATGATATAACATATTTACAGGTTCACTTTAAATGTCTTTTGGACTAACACTGAAGTAAAATTGACTCGGAAAAAACGTAAGTGCTACAGCTGATTTTTCTCTTGCTGTTGTCGATGCCACATAAAATTCAACTTAAAATTTCACTTGAGAAGATTTTATATTAATTTCTAATTGCTTCAACTTACGCAAATTCCAAAACGTGCATTTTCTAGATCGTTTAGACTGAAATGAGTGTTTGGTAGACATGCGCGAATTCACGCACGGAACAGTTAAGTCGTCCTGGACGAAAACGAGGTCGCGTAGACATCATGATCCGTGGGATGAATTGAAACGGTACTTATTTCCGAGTGCTTTTCGCAATTACAAAAAAAATGATTATAATTCTTCCTCACTTTTTTGATCCAGCAGAAATACGGGAAAGTCGCGAGGCCGGGTGCGCGAGTGTGTGATTCTATCCATTATAATAAAAGAACTTTTTCAACTCCATAAATCTTCGACTGATCTCCCCTCTTGTTTGCCCTACTCTCAGTTAGTGGGCACTCCCATTCTTGCCCGCCAACCTCCGCACATCGGACATCCCACTCCCACTTCCTCCTTCTCCCCTTCACTCCCACTTCCTCACTCTCCCCTTCACTCCCGATTCCTCCCTCTCCCCTTCACTCCCAATTCCTCTCTCTCCCCTTCACTCCCAATTCCTTCCTCTCCCCTTCACTCCCAATTCCTTCCTCTCCCCTTCACTCCCAATTCTTCCCTCTCCCCTTCACTCCCAATTCCTCCCTCTCCCCTTCACTCCCAATTCTTCCCTCTCCCCTTCACTCCCAATTCCTTCCTCTCCCCTTCACTCCCAATTCTTCCCTCTCCCCTTCACTCCCAATTCCTTCCTCTCCCCTTCACTCCCAATTCCTTCCTCTCCCCTTCACTCCCAATTCTTCCCTCTCCCCTTCACTCCCAATTCCTCCCTCTCCCCTTCACTCCCAATTCTTCCCTCTCCCCTTCACTCCCAATTCCTTCTTCTCCCCTTCACTCCCAATTCTTCCCTCTCCCCTTCACTCCCAATTCTTCCCTCTCCCCTTCACTCCCACTTCCATCCTCTCCACTTCACTCCCACTTTCCCCCTCACTCCCGCTTTCCCCTTCTCCCCTTCACTCCCAATTCCTCCCTCTTTCCTTCACTCCCACTCCCCCCCTCTCCCCTTCACTCCCGTTTCCTCCCTCTCCACTTCACTCCCACTTTCCCCCTCTTCACTTCACTTCCACTTTCCCCTTCACTCCCACTTCCCCCTCTCCCCTTCACTCCCACTTCCCCCTCTCCCCTTCACTCCCACTTTCCCTCTCTCCCCTTCACTCCCACTTTCCCTCTCTCCCCTTCACTCCCACTTTCCCTCTCTCCCCTTCACTCCCACTTTCCCCTTCTCCCCGTCACTCCCACTTTCCCCCTCCACCTTCTCCGCTCCTACGAAACACTTCTCATACGCTCGACCGATGACGTTAGAAGCTGGGCTCGCGTTTTTTTCGTCTTCATTTCTTCTTGCCACCACCACGCGGCGCTGTTAAAAACCGCATCGAACAAGGGGGTAGCAGGAGAGAGAGAGATAGAGAGAGAGAGAATGAGTGAGGGAAAAGGAAGGAAACACGATATGAAATTGGCATAGTGTAGATATTTTGACAACTGGTCGCCATCTGTTTTCTACTGCCTTTTTCCCTTTCTGATTCTACTTTCTTTCTCTCACTCACCGTTTCTGCTCCTGCCGATAAAGTAAATTTGGTTGTCAAAATGGAAGTAATGAATGTGCGCTGAGAGACAGGCGAAAGTAAAGTTAGTCATGGAAAGTGAGGAAGGGGAGAAATAAGATGTAGGAAGAGAAAGTAGAGAACGCAAAGACAAGAGAGGTAAGAGAGAAGAGGAAAAGGTAGAAAACTAAGAGAATGGGAGAACAAGTGAGGGAAGAGTTGCAGATCAAATTAAATAAAGCGCTTTATTCACCGACTGCTACCTTTCCTTCGGAGTCAATAATCGCAGATGCGATGAACTGTAGGTTCCCTACATCTGTAGCAACATGCACTTTTTAGCGCTTTTTTCTATTACTCCCCAGCGGCTAATTCTAGATCCACCAAATTTTTACCACATGTATTTCTAATCTAGAACTGTGCAATCTGGAATTACGGCCTTTGTAACTTACGTCATTTTTGAGTTATTTTGTACACGGACAGACGGACGGATGAACCGAATACATAAGCAATTTTTTAGAATAAAGCCCTAAAAAGGAGGACGGAGGAGGCGAACGCACAAATAGAAATTGATAAAGATAAATGGTTTATTAGGATAAAGGAAATTCGAAAACCGGAAATTAGAATTCGGAAGGAGTTACATTGATAAGATGAAAGGGACTATTCTGGGCGTATCAGCTGCGTGTCTCTTCCGTTCAATATATTCCATAGTAACGCTGATTGGCAAGCAAAATTTGCAGCGTTGAAAAATGCAGCGATTCTTTATTGCCGGACCATATTCTCTATCGAGTTAGGCTGCGTTTTCACCGGCAAATTCCAGATGTTTCCAAGTGCCAAAGAAATAAAACCGCCGGTTAGGTGAAAAATATAAGGGATTACAAAATTGTTCCCAGTAGCACACGGTGCAAGTATCGTACCGGAGATTAAAAATTGTGTGCCTTTTACGTTCTAGCGGTCTCCCATGCACAACGAATTATATAAATCTCACATAACATTTTAGAAGCAAAACTTAATCTCACGCCACTTTACTATTACTATTTTACTATTACGTATGAAGCAGTGTTATAAAATGCGCATTTTAGTATTTTTGGGATAATTTTCGCATGCCATAACTAAATTTTATCGTCAGTCAGAGTGAGGAGTATTGTAATAATTGCAGGGAAAAAACCTATGAAATATTAATATTTCCGGTGGGTTGAGTTCTTGAAGAGATCGATCAAATTATCATCTCCATGAAACTTTCATAATTCACAAGTTTTTCCTTTCTTTGTTCATCATTATCGGGCTTAATCTCTTTCTTCTTGAGTTCTACCAGTTTTCAAAGCACCATCATCACGTATTTAACGTGTGCTTCAGAAAAACTGAAAATTATGTGTAAAACCTTAAATACCAAAGCGAAGTAGTAAGGCCAGACAAAAAACGAAATCTTGTTTAATATTTGGCGGAAAATTATTCCCTAAGGACTCAACATTTTAATTTATGTGTAAATGAATTATTATAAATATATATTCATGCTACTATAGTACCGAGAAACCGTTGATAAGTTTATAATTCCCATTTACATGAGAGGCCGAAAGAATACTTATTAAGAAGTTATGTAATATAAAAAATAGTACTTTACTGTTTTTTTTTGTTATTCTGTCAAACAAATTTTTAAATGATTACAAAGATCTATGTTTAGGTACCAAGTATACATTTAATAACATTTCTAAGTGATGAAGGATCTCTCCATTGAGTTGTCTGTTGTTTCTGTCTGTCTCACAGGACCACAGCCTAAATTAGTAGGACGTGCAAAATCAAAACTATCGACAGCAAAGCGAGAGCGCCGCCCTGTGCGACGTCACGGTTTGCGTAAACTCTCCATATCCTCGAAATCTATGTACTTGACGTCTGGCAAGAACGAGTCGAGGCTGTCGTCAGGCTCGAGAGGAACCTTGCGAAGCAATTTCTCGTCTGGTAGTTCGATTCCTTCCAGATCGTCGCTGGAATCCGATAACTTGTCCATCATTTCCACGTCCGGTTCGAACTCTTTCTCGTGGTCCGTGCTCTCCATTTCTACCTCGGAGTCCCAGTTGCTAGGGAAGAAGGATGCTATCGAATCGTCTGAATCCACGCGTTGCATTTCGCAATGGTCGGTTGTCTCCAGGGCCGTAGTCCATTTCTGTCTCCCCTCCGAGCAAGCCTCCTCCTCTTCAGATTCTGAAAACGAAACGCCCTTCGGCCCGTCCGGCGCGACTAGCCCACCGTATCCTTTGCCCGGATGCGAGCCCTTCTTCGCCGGATCCGTCACCTTCCCGGCAATCAGGCCCAAGAAGGAAAAGTTCCCTTCGCCCCCTTGGGTCGAAGTGAACAGTCGTCCGACGCGCGTCACGTCGCGGCTGTCTCCCACATTTGGATTCGCCTTTCTCCGAAGCGAGGGACTTCCTCCTTTCTCCTCGTCTCCCTTCTCCGAATCTCCTCTCTCCTCTCCCTCCTGCTCTCTATCCGTCCGCTCTTTCTCCGTTTTGCGAACCGTCTTCTTTTCTACGTGTGTATTCTCGGCGAAAGGAACGTCCTCTTCCACGGAGCCTCGGTGGCCTTGTCCCGTCTTCCCTTCTTTCTTTTTGACGCTTGTCAAGCATTTCAAATAAGGGCAGCAATTATTTTTGGCTTTCGCCTGAAGACGGTAGAAGAAACCCTCTGTTATTTTGTGATGCGATCTACGATAAATATCATTCTAGCGATAATGGACTCGATTATCTCGAATTTACTTGATTGAAATCGGTTTATCAAAAAATAATTTGTAGTTTTAATGAAAATAAAAATAAAGCAATGGTTATAAAGATTATCATGAAGATTTGGGTATTTTTCCTTGGTCCTTATGTTACATGCTCGAGATGCATCATCGCAAACGATGGTAGGCGTAATTTGATTATTCAAGTTGGTTACTTTAAATAGTTTGAGTAGTTAAAGATGTTTATTAGAAAAATCTTTCGTCACATTTTACCTGATTTCCTCGAAGCATTGAATCAATTTAGCAAAACGACTTCATTCAACTTGATGAAGAAGTGTACTCCAGGTAGTTATTTAATTTATATGGCATGCGAAACTTTCCTTATTGTTTCTCCGCTGTTTGCTGCGACACTAAAAGATTGATTGCTTCAATATATTATATATCTTACAGTTTTAAGAAATTCAACTTATTTTATATTGCATAAATACTAATGATAGACCCAATAAAATTTCAAAGCATTCATAAAATATGTATGCGTCCGTAGTATTTCAATATTAGTAACTGATGATAAGTATTCTATATACAAAATTAATTGTTTCTTTTATATCGTACTTACTTTTCTGTATTTAAATGGACATATTTTTATATATTCCCGAGGTAAGATTCTCATGTAAAAGTATTTTAGGTGAGACAGAATTTCTCAAAAAACTGAAAAAGTATTAGTGTAGTGTAAATTCTGCATCATTCATCCATATTAAAACTTGAATAATTTTGGATTTCTTTGAAAGTATAAACAATATTCAACAATGGCAATAGAAACGTTTCCTGTTTGTTCTATCTCGTTCTAAATGCGTACGTTACTATGAATAATACGTTGTATTAATGGATAATATTGCTTTAATTTTTGAAAGATAGTTTATATCAACTTTACACGAAAAGTATTCATTTAATTCAGCCATGCATTAAGTACTCTTTGGGTGCTTCTCGCTCTCGCACAATTTTATTATTGCTGCGTAGTCAAACTTTTAATACAATTTTTGTTATCTCGCGGAATTGAATTTAGAATATAGTTTTGATGTCAGCTAAGTTAAAAATTAATGCAAACAAGTTTATTTAATTTGTTTTTAACTCTACACGTTGAATTTTCGTACTTCGATAGTAAATGAAGTTTTGTTTTGAAAAAATCGGGAACTTTTATTACACAGACAACAGATTTATCTCAATTCCTTAAACTAATAAAAAACAGACTGTTTATCTGTCAAGTCCAATACACTTACAATAGTTGCACATTGCTTTCGTTCTAATATATTCTCCCAAAATGTTTTCATTTCCTCGAGTTCCCTGATATTGCTCCTCTCGTTCAATATCCCGTATGAAGCTCTCGACGCCGCCTTCTCGCGCTGTTCCAGGATCCGTAAACTCTTCATGGAAATGTTAGTTCGCCATAACCTCCAGTATCTGAAGTTCTCCCGGAGATCCCAAAAAACGCGCTCGCTTCGAAGGTGGCGCCATAGTTTCGCTCATCTCCCGCATCGCAAGAAATAGGAGCGTAAGATAGGAGCGTTTATTGGATGCATAATTTATGCTTCTTAAAGGTTGAAGGTATTTTTACAGACGCGAAACGATACAATTTTCACATGTAACGTTGTTGGCACAAAGGTATTCGGAGAAACGCTAGGTTATCATTGCCTCAAAGGACATATATGTAACAGTATGCTGTCTATGCAAATTTGCTTCAATATGCAACGTGAACTGAAGTTAATCGGCAATTGGTCCATTAAATTCAAGGTAGTGCATTTACACAACTTATGTAATACACTTAATATATAGATTGTATCCAAATGCATCGGTTTATAACAGCAAAAATAATCGTTTTAAAGGCTTAATTTTAGGGTACTTCAAACCTGAAACTCGGTTAAATATTTGACAATTTAAAAAACGTTCTCTAAGGCTAGATTCTCCACAAATGTCAGAGTGATGATATTTTTCTATCGAGTTTTGGTCGCCATATGTTGGTAATTGCGCGCCCTCAGACGAGGACGCTGGCTCTCAATGGCTAAATAGTCGTTTTTATACAAATAAATTTATTAATCAAGAAATTTTCTTGGAAATCAAGGGATAATAATTCCATTTCAAAGTCAACTTAAAAGTTAAGTAGGTTGTTAATTGCAGCTGGAGTGAATGGTAACCATCAAAAAGCCTAAGAAGCTAGGACAGTGGTGTCCAACCTTTTTACATGGCGAACCACATCAGTGGTTGCGAATCACTTGGCGGGCTTAGAGTTTAAATCGGAAGTTTTCTGTATCTTCCGAGGTATCATATAAACGAAAAATCAAGACTAAATAAGGTTTTCATGGCTAGCATTTCAATATTTAAAGGTTTATTATCAAAATTTTGTAAAAATGTATGAATTTGTGTGTTAAATATTTCCAATTGCTTTTTCGCCCGAGCTTCGCTGGCATCACAAAAATCCTTCGTAGGCCGTAGTTTGGGCACCACTGAGCTAGGAGATAAGAAAAGTAAGGAGTAGGTATGTGATAGCGCAGGAAAACAGGAAGAGTCGAGGCATATTGTTGATAAATACAGTGACGAAGGGAAGTGGAAAGAGAGAGAGAGGCGTCGGAAGATAGAGTCGCATCAGAGGGGAAAAGTAAAAGTGGCAATGCGTTGACGGAAGGATTCAGAGGCGTAAATATTGCATCAAGTGGAGAGGAAGAGTGACGATCCGCGCAGTATCTGGGGTATGTTGTAATAGTGATACGTTTGGAAAGCGGCGACGTGTGAATTGCAAGGATCCATGGGCGCGGTTATGTTGCGATGCGTGAAAGTATCACGGGAGTAGGAATGTAAGGATTCGGTGATTTGGTGAAGTAGACGAGGAAGGGTGGAGAGGGGCGTTTGGTGTAGGATTGCACATGTTGAAGACCTTTCAGAGGGAGGAAGCGGAGAAATAGGAAGAGAGGCGGTAGGGGTTTGAGAGGGGAAAGGGGTGAGTGAGAGGGGATGGGGTGAGGGAGGAAGTAGGGGTCTTCGGATTTATGACCTCTTGCGTATAAGGGTCGAGTGAGAATACTTGCACTCAATATTAGTGAATTATAATTAAGGGACTTTAGGGGAAGGAACACCAATCCGCCAATCCAATACGGCGGTCGCCGTAGCGATTCCGAATTTGAAAGGATTAAATGTCTTCGCGCTCCAGTGAGCATTCCAACCGAGATGGATGTGGTAACAAGGCGCTTCATAACGCTGGACTGAACTTTGAATAATCCTTTTGGACCCTTCTGGAGTAGCGAAATATTTCCGGGTCACCTTGGGTGTAAAGTTCAGAATTACATAAAAATATTAGAACAATAGCACCATACACCGCAGAAATTACCTTTTCTATGGCCTCCATATTTGTAAAATAGAATTATTACGGTAGTTTCCTCGGTAAAACAATTTTTTAATGGCTATGTGATTGCAGTGTTTGTCTATAACCATTTAAAAATATCGTACGACAATGTAGTTGGAGTGTATTTAAACGATAATAAAATGTCATATTTCGTTATAGAAAAGCACAAATTTATTTGGTGTCTTAATTTATTTACTGTTTCAAAACCTGACAGAAGTTTTCCTCCATGGCCCCAAGCAGATTTTCTTGGCCGTTAAAATCAATTAGTTTGCCTTTTGCGGCTCTCCGTTCAACTCAATTAATTATCTCGCCGTTTCGCCGAAACCCACTATACGGTTTCCGCTCTACCAAAATTATCACCGATTTAATTCGCGCGGTTTTTGAGTTCACTGTCCCCCTGATAATCCATTGGGTATATATTTAAAGAGGATGGGCCATTATGCCCCGCGGAAGTATTCGGGACCCTTTTGCGAAACTTTGGGCCCTCATTCGGTCGAGAAAGTTAATTGCTCATAGGCAATTTTGTATCCTCTGTGACTAGTATCTCCCCATAGTCTCCTGATTACCACTGGTTCAGGAACCAAGCGTTATCTCCAGACCGTGGGGTAAAGAATACCTCAGAGAAGTCTTAAATTGTTCCATCGCAACATTAATGCCTTTGTAAACCTCCTTTTTAAAGGTAAAAATTAACCTCGCAGAAGAACATGTACGTGCGTGTTAACAAAAATGGAAAGATTTTCGATTCAATTTTCATTTGATTCATTAGTGACCATCTTTTGAACTGCCGAGTATGGTCCAATCGACTAGGTTTGTCAGAGTATAAAGCTACTCAATCTCTAACAAATATTTAAAGGAAGAAATTTACATTAGATCTACCCTGATAATACAGGCAACTCTCTTTCAACGAACGACATGCGTTCCTGAAAAGCGTTCGTAAAACGGAAATTCGTTGAAAGATCGTGATTTTTCCGTGTAAACTCATTGTCGATTGAAGGGTAAAAAATAAGAAAAATGTTTATAAAAGATTCACAGCGAGAGCAAGTAGGATAAATGTGGCCACGGCAATTGCTTGAAAACAAATCCTCGTGGTGTATGAACCGCGAGAAATCGAATGAGACCGAACGTAGTAAATCCAAGTCACAGACTGAATCATAGAATGACTGTGGGAAACATTGCGTAATGCACTTCCTCCTTATCGGTACACAAAAATGCAGGCGATAGGAAAATTCGTGGTAAAGTGGACACACGAAGAATCCATGGATAAACAAGACGGTCTTTGTGACTCCCAAGAGCTTTCATAAACATCCGAGTTTCTTCGATCTGAGTTGGATAATGTTATTTAGTTCGTTTAAGTGAACAGAATTTTTAGCAAAAAGTAAAGCTATAAAATGCAATCAATTTGCTAAAGCGAACATTCGTTCAACGAACGTTCGTTGAACGAGAGTTACCCGTACTCTTCTTATTTAATTTCAAGCGAGATTAAGAAATTATCACTATATTACTGCATGTATTCGTAAAGTCAGGACAGAAGCCTATCAGAGAGACGTTGGGTATTGAAAATTGACCTAAATTAGGGAGTGGCCGAAGACTACTCAGATACGAATCATTGCATAGAAGGACACAATCAAAATACCTTTGTAAGGTTTTGGAACACATTTTAATTTAGAACATTTTTCTTATAGAAAATTATGCTTCGTTTAAAGTTCTTTTGTTTAACGTTGCGTTTATTATGAAATATTTAACGACGTTAAGCAGGGATATAACGTAGATATATGTATAGGGGAAAACTCGAAATATAGAAGGTTCTTGGTATACAGGTCACACTGAGCGAGCAGGGGCGTTCCAAGAAAATTTATCGAATGCATTAAGGGGTAAAAGGGAAAGGAAAGAGACTCTCGAGAATAGGAGTGGAAAGACGAAATGAGAACGCGCGTGAAAGCGAGAGGAAGGGAATTGATGAGATGTATCGGAACTGTTTGTGGTCTTGGCGGAGATGGGCCTTCGCGGCCAGTTGAGGCTGGGGAATAAAAGCGATTTAGTTACATCCTCAACGTCCCTCTCTCATGCGGCTCCTCCTGCCGTTTAGTCTCTCCTTTCACCTCTTTCCCTCCCGCCCTATCTCTTTAAAATTCTCCCTGGGATATTCTTCCCCCCTCTCTCTTTCTCTCCCGCTCTCTTCCTCCCTCTCTTTCCCTACCTTCTCTCTCCCTCCTTCGCTCTCTCTTTCTCACTCTCCCCCCTTCAATCTCTCATTCCCTCTCCTTTTTCCCTCTTTTCCCTTTCCCTCCCTCCCACCCCCTCCCTCTCCTTCCCTCGTTCTCTCCATCTTTTGCTCTCTTTTTGCCTCCCTCCCTCTCCCTTTTGATCCCTCCCTCTCCCTTTTGCCTCCCTTCCTCTCCCTTTTGATCCCTCCCTCTCCCTTTTGCCTCCCTCCCTCTCCCTTTTGATCCCTCCCTCTCCTTTTTGCTCCCCCCTCTCCATTTTGCTCTCTCCCTTTTCCTCCCTCTCTCTCCCTCCTTCTTTCTCCCTCCCTCTTTCTCTTCCTCTCTCTTCCTACTTCGCTCTCTTTCCCTCTCTCTCACCCACTCCCTCCCACTCTCTCCCTTCCCCTTCTTTCCCTCTCTCTCCCACTCTCTCCCTTCCCCCCTCTTTCCCTTCCCCCTCTTGACCTTCTCTCACCCTCTCTTCCCTCTTTCCTCTCCCTCCCTCTTTCTCCCTCTCTCTCCCTCTTTCCTCTCTCTTTCCTCTCTCTCTCTCTCCCTCTTTCCTCTCTCTCTCTCTCTATTTCCTCTCTCTTCCTTTCCTCTCTCTCCCTCTTTCCTCTCCCTCCCTCCATGTCTCTCTCTCTCTTCATGCCTCTCCCTCCCTCTGTCTCTCCATCTCTCTCTTCACCTCACTTCAGGAATTTGCGATTCTCCTGAAGTAATTCCACCTTAAATCGATATTACATTCTCTCACCGTTCTCTTATTTACTTTCTTTTCTCCCATTTCTCCCTCTCTTACCCCATCCGTCCCTTATACACACCGTCGCCCCTTATCGTCCGTTTTCTCATCTGCTGCAGGATACTCTCAGTAAAGGACCTTCCAGCTGTCTTTGAGGAAGTCGGTTATCTCTCTCTCTATTTCACGAATTTTTCTTCTTCTTTTTCGCGACATCATCTTTTGCTATTCCGTATGTTTTCTGTTTATTTTTTGGACTCTTCGTAACGTTTCTAAAAAAGGACGTTTTCTTCCCATCTTTTTCTTGATTATCGATTTGGTTTTTATTCGTAATCATCTGCGTGCGTTTTAAAGATATGAACTTAAAAATACATTTAGGGATTCTTGTTTAGTTTTTCATTTTCTTCGTTTTCTTAAATTTTGAATGGAATTTGACGTTAAAGAAATGGTCGAGAATTCTAAAAAGTTAGAAAAGTGTACAGTGTATTTCAAACGGACCTGTTTAGTGCGATGGAGTATTTTAAACTAAACGATAAGTATAGTTCGAACGAACGCGCACCATAAAATATTGGAACACCACGGCCAGATTGTCTCTCTGTTTACTAAAAATCCCCACCCTCTACTGTTGGTGAATTAATAAACGTATTTACGTAATTTTAATGATTAAATACTGAAAAACGATATATATCATAAATTATGCCAGAGAAATATTTTAAATTCATTATTTACCGATTTATTTTCTAATCAGTTTAATTAGTCAAACAATCGAAAATTATCTTAAACATACCTTACTCGAGTTAAGTAGCTGTAATATTTATATTTAAGTTCTTTTCTTCGTCGTTGATAATCCATTGCCTTCTTCTTGCAAAATGCCGCGTGCGCACGTAATGGTATTAAACATATTTTCGTAATTATAGCAGATCTTATTTACTTCACTTCCTGCGACGATTGTTTACATGACAACAATTTTTCTAAGTTCAAAGCGAATTACAACTTGTTGAATTTGCTTAAGAACGGCTACTCTAACAATAAAAATATGTTGAACAAAAAATATTTTATTTTGTTAGTTCAACAACGTTTCATTGAAGACATTTTCGAAATTTTACGAGATATGAAGGAAAATTCGTTTTATGTTTCCAGTAAAGTGGTACCCCTAGCTGGCTAATGTGAATCATTTATGCCTTATTCTTATTGAATTTGGGTGTAAGCTCAAAATACCAAATTTTATTAAAAGTTGCTCTGTGGAAGCCGAGATCAAACATGCTTACGGAAACGAAACGCGACAAAAATGGAGATATGTAGTTCATCTTGGGTCCCATTTTCGTAGCTATTAATATGATGGATCTTTTCGAAGAATTGTATTTTTGGTTCCGTTTAACCGCCATATAAATGTATTTTCAGTTTTTTAATGGCTTCTCGTACGACTACCTACGTGTAAGTATTAAACACAGTGCGATATTCCTCGAAATTAATTTTGAACAGAAAAAGGAATTATCAATGGTTTTCTCATGAAACTGTCCCTCGACCGAAAAAAAAATAATTTTTATATCCAATGCAACGAGGGAGAGAATTCTTACGTCATTCCTGCGCGGTCTGGCCCACATCTCTTGAGAGGTCTTTAGTCCCTGTGATTATCGTAACTCTTACTTTTTGGCCTTTTTCTAACCACGAATCTTGAAACCGTATGTAGTCCTTATTCGCTCAAAAGAACGCTCTGCTTCCGCTAGTTCCCGGGTAAATTGCTGCAATTTCCTTTATTGCAGATGGTTTCCTGTATTACTCACACGTTGTTTTTCCCACAAGTTCCTTGATTTTATTATCATCGCTGCGAATAAACGATGCAATTGCGTGAAGATAGATAGATATATATATACACACATAAAAATCCAAAAATGTTAATTTTAGGGGTGGTTTTTACCCCATTTGTACGTTCAAGTTTAATAATTTTTTTCTCGAAAGCTATAAGTTGTAGGTACGTACTGTTGCGGATTTTTTTGTAAAAAATGTTGTCCTTCACATGAGTAAATATTTAATCGATACCTTACGGATCATATAAGGGCTACAGATTGCAAAACAAGATTATTATATGTATTTTTACGATTATTACATTTTAATAATTTTTATTTGTAAAACTATAAGTCGTAGATACTTACTGTCGCAGACTTTTTTTTAGAAAAATTTGCCCTCTACCTGAATAAAGGTTTTAATCGATATCTTACGTGTCATATAAGGTCAAGGGAAGGCATTTAGCGATTTTGCGTGTCTTCACGCCGCGGCGCGCCGTCACAGTGTAGGCTAAATGTGCATCGTTCTCTGTGGCATACAATTGCTATTCGTTCTCAAGGCTCTAAAGGTAATTTTTCATTGAGGATGTTCTCAATCCAAAGTTTACATGAGATTTCACAATCTAAAATAAATAAAGTGTTCTGAAATGTTTGCTGAATGCAAGTACCTTTTACTATAATGGCTATTCGTATAATTTCTATTCGTTCTAAAGGTAATTTTTTCATTGAGGAAGTTCTCAATCCTAATTTTGCATGAGATCGTTTATTTTTTATCTCCAAACATGTGTGTGTAGTATAATAAGCACCTGAAGGCGATGGGACAAAATCAGAAGTTCAGACTTGTTTAAAATCTATTTGCTGTTTTTTGGACAAAGAATTTTCTTCTAAATATGGTAGACGTTTCGGAATTGCAGATTATTAGTTAGATTTAATTTATTCACTTCAATCAGGGTGCCTGATGTATTTAGATCTAAAATGGTAATTCTATGGTTTAAATTAAAGAAATAGAGTAAAGGAAGATGTTAAAATTTATTCCCTTTGAAAGACTAACCAATTCTTATTCACTTTACTGTCGTAACAGTTTATTAAATTGACAATTTTAAAGTTTAAAGAAATAAGACTAGTTATTTTTTTAATTTTACCGATTAATCTTAAGCATTTATTGAATTATCAAATACATGTACCGAGCTAAAAAATTTAAAATACCTAAATAAAATGACATGTACTTGTTTAAGGTAAACTATCGATTTGGTACAAAGTATATTTTAACCACGTTTATCGCCGAAGAAGAGAAAATATCAGCTGGTTTCAATTTTAGTCTTATAGCAAATGCGAAATGGCGTCTGATCCATGGAAACCGCAAAGCACGGACAGTTGATGTTCTGTAGCACTCTTTATAGCCGTACAGCACAGTAAATGATTGGAGAACGTATTTTGTTTCATAGTAGATATTTTTGTCAAATTAAATATACGTTATATTTGATGCGCGCATTTTTAATTTTTTTATTCACGTTTACATTTGTTAAATTTCTTTATCTATTCTATTGAGATTAACTTATTTTTTTAAATCAAAAATATAGATTTCCGAACGTTCAGAAATTCCGAAAGAGTTTAACTCCGTGGAGCATAAAGCGATGCGCTAAAACCCTTTTCCTCCTCCGTATCACCGAGAAAATAAAAAACGCGCGTTCCCGTCTCAAAGGACTCATGACGCCTCGTTCTCTTTCCGAAGAAAGCCACCATCCCTCTAGCGCCATTCTCTCTTACTAACGGCTGAGTCCACAGTTTCCCATAACGGATTTCAGTATAAGGAAGGAATTCCGTTCACAACCCATTGCATTGTTTCTCCGTGAACTATAACCCTCATTTAAGCTGACCCCTTGGCAAGAACAATTATATTTTTCCAACAAGGAGGCAGAGGGAGAGCCTTTCCGTTTTCGTTTTCCTTCTTTTGCCTCTCTTTCTCCCCTTACCCTTTTCCCCCTCCTCACTGCACCGGCTTTGCAGCGAGTCTCTATGGAACCCCTCGGCACCTTCACTACACCTCCAACCCTCTCCCGTCTCTCTCTCTCTTTCCTACACCCACACACGTTCCTTTATCTCAGCAAATGAGGTCGCTAGGAAAGAAACCCAGTAGATCTGAATTAAGGCCAACGTACAACGCGCCAGGCAAAAAAAAGACATTTACTTCTCTACGTCCGGATACGTTTCATCCTGTAGGTGTGTGTATGTATATATATATACTACTATACTATATATATATATAGTCGCGTCTCCTTTTTTTTCTTCGTCTTGCAACCACCGATTCGCGCCGCTATCACCTCGGGAAGAACGTGACTCGGGGAATTTACGCTTTCTTCGGGGCGTAGATTCGCTCAATTAAATTAAAACAAATTCAATCACAGATTTAAATGGGTTGGAGCCTTTTACTGGTATTGTTATAATGGAACGTTTTCAGAAATTTTACTTGGAGCTTTACAAGACAAAAATCACACTAGCCCTCAGGATGACCGCCTTCTTCAAAGGTCACATACTAATTAAGTGCTCAGCTGATTCACCTCTTGCCTACGCGCAATGGGTATCTAAGAGGTAGTTCAATGAATAGCTCGATAGCAAGGGAGGAGAGAAACCCGGTGCCGGCATTAGCCTAATCTTGACGAAGAACACCAAGAGGCCAACGGCTTAACGTCCCTTCCGAAGGACGGAACAGCTGAATTTGCACGGTCTCCTCAAACCACACAAACAGGGGGCCGGGCGACCTTGGAAAAATCCTACTTGCGCAAGATTCGTACCCGCTACCTTTTCAAGCAGCAGGCGAGTAGCAGCCAGCGTCCTAACCACTACACCACCGGCACCCCCTTCCAGAGCTCCCGCTGCTCCTCGGCCTCGCCATTTTATACCTCCTTTTCCCGCATGATTCCAAGCGTGACGGGGAATCAGGGGAAGAGAGAGGGGTGACCTCGGTGAGCGGACGTCATCCACGCCAGGTCGACGTAGTGATGATCGGACATGCCGAACATTGGCTCCGTCATATACACAGGGTGATTCATGACTTTAGGTCAATATGTACTTCAGCAGCCTATTCCTAAGTATGAAATGTAATATGAACATGTGTATTTGAAATTCAAGATTATTTGAACTTAATTGAGCAGTTTATATTAAAACAAGCTCTTACATTGTAGAGGTCGGTTTATAATAAATGTTTAAAATGGTCGCGTTCAGCTTGGACAGACATCCTGACTCGTTTGACTATTGAATGTTTAACCCTAAAAAGAACTTCAGGATCATTTACGAGTGCTGCAGTATCTAAAATTTATTGAAGTAGTTCATCTTTTGTGTCCGTTCTACGTTCATACACTTGGCGTTCACGTGACCCCTACACATGGAAATGTAGCGGCCTGAAGTCTGGTGACCTCTGTGGCCAACTCTGCGCACCTCCGTGACTAATCTACCGATTAGGGAACTGATGCATGCGCACCTAAGGTGCAATCAAAGAGCCATACTTCAGTAACCGTGGAGAATCAGACTCATGTTCATGTGACATTTATGGCTGAGAATGGCCTCAGGAATAAACTCCTGAAGTAATTACATGAATTCATGAATCGCCATATAGATCAACTGCAAGTAGATTTTGAGGGAAGGAAGCCCTGTGTATACTTACCAATGGAAGAGCTGCTGGAGTATCAGAGAGACACATTTACACACGCAGATTGGAGTTTTCGTTATATTCTGATCAGTACAAGAGCGAAAAACCTTCTCTCAGCACCTAGTTGCCTGAGGTACAAGGTTGAATACATTATTCTGTATGGAGTTAAAGCTGAATTTAATTAACGTCGAAGGCTAGATATTTTCCATAAAATAAAAAGTTTTTCTCTTGTAATTAATCATAACTTCACTCTTCGTTGCAAGCAATAATATGCCACTTCCTAGCTATTGATATACGTAAGAGAAGTGTATCTTCAGAAAGATATTGGTTGTACCTGCGAAATTATACTAAGAATATGATAATGTTAGTATTGGACAATTAGGATACCCTATAAAATATACCGTATTTGTCATGATATGTAAGCAAATTAATTTAATTATTTATAGGATATGCCCGTTATTGCTACTTAATTTCAGATAAATATGAGTACGCAAAATTAAAATGAGTAAGATAAATGTTTGCATAATCGTGGGTGCCGCCAGGGAATAAAGAAAACATTGTATTTTACGAAGCAAATAAATAATAATAATTTTCTGGGGTGTCATAAGAGTTTCCCTCTCTTAAAAAATTAATATCATCTCCAAAGTAGGGAAATATTCTTTGTCATGTACCGATTTATAAAAATCTGATAATTTTTAGCCCATCATCTAAACTATGCTACGCCAAAATTGCGAGAAAAATCTACAGCCGAGTTCATTTTGTTTTTGTGCATGCAGAAATATCCAGTCCGCTCCATTAAAGGTATTAAAGGATTAACGATTAGTTGTGCATTAACTAGCGTAAAATTTTTCTAAACTTTGAACTCACATTAATGTTACACTTGCAATTTAATCTCATTACGGTTTTAATCCACCGGACTCAAATGCATTTACAAATCCTTTCATCTTTTAATTCCTGAACGACTTTTTACCTCACTCCCACGATCCAATGCTGCATCCACCCAGTCTCCATGCCTCTCTATGTAGTCCCTTCCTTACTCTGTCTTTCTCATTCCCATATTCTACGTATCTCTGCTTTTTAGGCAGAACAAAAAATGAACGCCTAATGGTCAGCTCATATCCGTCCGTCCGTCTTTCCATCCACATGTTTCACTAAATTTGTAGTTAAGGACGTTTGGGCAAATTAAATAAGAAAATGATATAAGTGGTTTGCATAACCTAATCAGGAGTGTCAGTTTACAGTAAACAAAAATGTCTTTCCTTCGTATCTTGTAAAATATTAGTCGTCCCAATCAAGTTTTCAAATTAAATTTTCAAAACCAGTTAAATAGAATATTTCTTGTAAATATATTTTTATCATAAGAGTTTCCGTTATCAATTAAATTTAACAAGAATATTCCAGGACTTTTTGAACAAAAATTTTTGAATGCTCTTTGTTGTCAACGTAAACAAGCTTTGTACCAACTGTAGTAAACAAGAAATAACTACGTAAATTCGTTTTGTTTCCTTTCGTGTACATGCAGTATTTAGTAATCTAGAGGAAACAGTTTATCTATGTACCATATTTTTCTTTTTTGGCATGATTACATAATTGGGTAAGAACACTTCTGCTCTGCATGTATGCGTGCATGATTTTTTCTCTTGTTTCGTTATGTTTTAATCCGTTCCATCTCTTCCACACTCTTTTCCTCTCATTTTCCCTTCATACCCTTTCCCATCGTCTCCATGGTAACCAAAGTAACCCCCTTTTTCTACTCCTCCCTCTTTCTCGCAATTTTTCGCCTCTACTCTTCTGTATCTATTCCGCTCCCGCAAACCGCTCTGGGAAGCAGTTGGCAATGTCGCTTTAAAAATTGCTCTCTCTTCTCCGCACCTACCTTGAAGTGATCTCTCGCTGAATTTGGTGCGAGGATGGTAATGGAGGGCGGAGGAAGGGAAGCTTTGAAATTTTAAACAGAAACCCTTCCGTACAGCGTTCAGAATATGATCTTTTCATGTGACAACCGTTAGTTTTCCGTTATTTCCATTTTCGTTTATCAATATCTAGTGTGCATCGGTACAAACTGGAGTCTTCGGCGGATTGTTTGGTTTTTTGCATTGCGAACTGGCAAAAATTTATCATATTCCGTTGAAATGTCACCGTGTGAAGGTCTTAATTTAGCGGTGAACGAATATTTACGGTCCTGACTTAGTCGTCAATTTTTTTCCACCTTCGCGCCGTCGAATAGTCGCGTTTTTTTAATCGCGGAGGAGGAATCCTGGGGATTCCTATCCGTCCCTAATCTCCGCTCGAACTTCTGGATTGCGAATTCAAGAGTTGGGAAGCGATAAATGAATTCATACCGTTGGAGAATTTCAGCCAGCAAATGCTCTTCCAGGTCCGAGTGCGGAAAAAACGTCTTTTTTTAGCTCTTATATAACTCGACGCCCGATTACTAAACTGAGTTTGTGTCATCTCCATATCACTCCCTGGAATGAATTTTAATTAAGTTTTGAATACTAATGTTGTCCTTTAATTTGGGCTAAGTAGATTTCGTCCCGAACATTAGTGGAGAAATGGGTGTTTTTTCCTATTTGACAACACCATATAAAATGAGTACTTAATTTTCTGAGATTTTCATCGCACAGCGCTAGTGAATTTGACTGTGGATATTATATTAAATGCAATTTTTAAAAAGCTGTGCGTTTAAACTGCATTACTGCATTTGAAGGTGGTATGAAAAATCTTCGATTCCCACTATATAAAAATCATTTTTAATATTTTCCGTTTTCTTTTATTATTTGTCGAAAATTTCTTAAAATGCGCCTGATGTTATTTAATTGCCGTGTTCTAAATTGTTATTTAATATCCAGAACATAAAAATTCTGCTTTTATAACTTCAACGTTCGAAATTCGCCCGAGTTTTGTGCATTTCAGTTTTCTTTTGTTGATGAATTACGAACTTTAATCCTGAAAAAACAAAGAAAACCGCCAAAATGCGTCTTTTTTAGAAACGCAATTATTTAATCACTCCGTTCCTCTACGTCAGGTGTCCCAAACTACGGTCCGTGAAAGGATTTTATACGGCCGGGGAAAATTTTATTAAACATCATAAAGTCACTGTTTCCAATTTAAAAACAGGCGTATTGTTCGCATTAGAATTTTTCTTACATTTATTCACGTTTACTTATAGTATATATGCATGTATGCTTAGGTAATCATAGAATGAAATTTTTTAAATTTTGAAACGGTTTTTTTTTCGATCCGGCCTGCCTATCACTTTTAATATTCCTATGTGGCTCTCCTCTCACAAAGTTTGGGGACCCCTGCTCGACATTATCAGAAAAATTATGCTAAATCTAATCTTTCTGATTATTTTTAATACGGGTGCGGTAAAATGTTTTCTCTCCTTCCGAACCCCATGAAACTCCGGTCAATGTTACCTCTACCACTGAATTCAAGATAAAAGTACGAAATAATACTAAAGTTAACAAAATAAGTTCCCCTACGCGGGTTTCATCCATTGCATTATCTTATTATATTCGAAGTTCCCTCCAATGTGCGGAGTAAAGGATAATCAGAAAGGCTATGGAATGAAAACTCAATATTTATCGCTGGAAAGCAAATATCGAATGCTCCCCCATATGGAAGGCGAATATTAGCTTTTCGTGTGAAATTTATTCCTCGCGGAGGAACACATGAGGTATTAATCTTTTCCCGAAAAGCAACGGCAGGTGCTTTTAACGAGTCCATATCGGTTCTATCCAATCGATCCCTCTTGACCTCTACGAAGGGGATGGAGGAGCACAATGCGGAGAGGTCATTAATAGCAAGGGTGACCAGACGTCCCGTTTTCAGCATTTTGTCCCGGTGTCCCGAGAAGCATTGTCGGGACATAGGAATGCCCCGTATTTTAATATTTTCAGGAACCTTTTGATTTAATATGAATAAAAAGTGATACTTTCAATATAGGAAATTTTGTCTACTTTGTTTCTCGTACATTTTTCGTGAAAACAATTTAATTGGCCTATCCCCGTATGAAATAAGAGAGTATGTAATCCTGGCAGCGACAAGACGAATGTATCTATTTGATGAGTGAATGAATCTCCGTAGGGATTCAAATTACATATCCGTTTATTTCTTTGTGAGTAATTCAGTATTCTTCTTCTAGGCATACTACACACATTGTAATAATGTAATAGGAACATTTCAGTTCCACCTATGACAGAGTTGTGTGCGATGATTAAGCAAGCATTATTTCAGAATACTTCGTTTCAGTTCAAGTCTTACGACGTTTCTGGATTACACTGTTTTAATACTGTCTTCGAGGTCGAAACACAGCCGAACAACTGAAATTGAAGGTATGAAAACTTTTATTATTCGAACTATTGGTGTCAGCATCAGTTCTTTCGCAGTTTCATTATCAAAAGCCAACTTATGATTAATGTAGAACATCCGTACATACTAAGTACGTACCCGTAAATAAACGTACATTCATGCTACGTCTACCCTTAATTATTTTATTAAAATATCTTCCGAGTAGATTACAGTTTTAATTTAAAAACTTAGTGCTATTTAAATTCATCGATTTGGGATGAAATGCCGAAAAGACGATGCAGTTACAGAGAGGAATACGGAAAGCAATGGAGTTTCATTAAAAAGGCCGGAATGCAGAGGAAGCCGAGTGTGGTTTATGTAATTGTTACATAAATATCGGCCATGGAGGAAAATCGGACATTAAGCACAAAAACATCAACATTCGATTTTAAATTGTCCGGGAATATCAAAAAATATTACCACTTACTTCAACAAGAAAGATTCTGCTGAAGAAGACTGTAATGATTAGTGAAATTGCCTCAGCTTATCATATTCTAAAGCATTTAATCGTCCTTTTGTTCTGCCGATTCTAATAACAGACTATTTTGTAAAATATTTTCTGATTCTAACATAGCAAAAAAGTTTTCCTGTGGGAGGACTAAAGCGGTGGCATTAATTGAAGGCGCTATTGCTCCATTTTGCGTTAATGAAGTTTCGAAGGATGTAAAAGACGCTTTTTTACGGTATATCTATTAATACCAGTAACCACAAGGCAGAAAATTGTTTCACTGGTAGGGTATTATTTTTCTAGAGAGGCTGAAATGAAAATTAAATTACTGAAAATTGAGAGTTTGCCCAATGAAACATCAGAGAGACATGAGCACATTTTGTAATTGATATATTATTAGCACAAGGTATTAACTTAAAGAGATGTATTGGTTTTGGAGCGAACAATACAAACACAAATTTTGTTGTTTTGTGTGTTTTGCAAAAACTGAGAAGTCAAGTTATTGTTTATATTCAAGAAGTTGGTTGCTCTGCTCATATTTTACATAATGCCATTCAGTCTGGACTAGGGATTGTATCATGCGATATCGAAGTTCTTGTTATAAAGGTATTTTCCTATTTTTCCTATGTAGGGCAGAACGTCTGAAAGAGTTTTGTTCATTTGTAGATATTAAATACAAAAAATTAATGTCGCATTCTAAAACACGTTGGCTGTCATTACATCCAGCTGTTGATAGGATATTAAAACTTTTCGACGCTTTGAAAAGGCATCAAAATATTTTTTAGTTTTTTTCAATAATCCTTTAAGTGAATGTTACTTACAATTTGCATACTTTGTGATAATTCCTGTTCACAATCAAATTAAAAACATCGTGAAGGGACAGTTTTCAATAAATGAAGTAATAAAATATCTTGACGAAACCATAAATTCAATTCAGGCAAAAATTAGTTGAAAATTTCCTTCCGTCTAAGGTAAAAGAAATATTTCAGGAAAATAAAGAGTCTGAAAGTCTTAGAATTTTGTTTTATGATGAAGTTAAAGACTGCTTTCCATCAATTATAGATTATCTAAAGGATTGGCGTGAGCCATTGAATAAATACAAAATATTTGAGCGGATGCTGCTAGAAAAGGTTTCAATGTGGGAGCAGGTACAAAGTATATTACTGTTTCTGGTGAACTTGAGAATAGATATTGGCGAAAATGAACTTTTCCAACAATTCTCTGTCTTAAAAAAGTTTGTATTCCCAAAAAATAGAAAATGACAAAAACAAAATGGGTCTCAAAACCATGCGTCGAGAAATGGCAAGAGTTTTTTTCTTTGATCGAGTTTGACGAACAGAAGAGCGAGCTTTTTAAAGTTTGCAGTTATTTATTTGCATTGCCATCTCATAATGCAAATACAGAACGTGTTTTCTCATTAATCAAACGGCTATGGACTGATGAACGAAACAGGCTGGAAATTTCATCTCTGAATTCCATGGTTTTTATTTTATACAACTACATGATGCCATGTGATGACTTATACAAGCTATTAAAATACAATATAGCAATAATGAAGGCAGGATGTTCGAATAAATAGGTCTAACTTTCGGAAAGATTTTTAAACCTTATTTAGTTGTTTCTTGTAAACATTAGGAATTAAATTTTTTTCATTAAATCACTATTTGTGCGTTGTGTATGAATTTGAAGACAACCTCATATTCTGTTAATGTTTTCTCAAATAAATTTTAAATATGTAAACTGATACAATAAAAATCGTTACATTACATTTGTGTCGACGTTCATTTAAGGTAAATAGTAGTAAATAATTTCCCTTTAACATTGCTAGAAATTACGATCCACGTTCCATTTTTCTAGAAAACCGGATATTCCCAATATTTCTGTTGGCTACGTTTCGCAACGATACCTTACAGTGAAAACAATAACTACAGTGATATTTTTTCCAGTTTAACAACTGTATAAACCATTAAAAAGATGTAAATTTGAGATTTCAGAACGTTCATCATTTAAATCAAATGTGTGTAACTCTTGTCTCATTTTTTCCCCTATAAATTCCAGCAAATGTTCCGTTTTTCCTGTGTGAATGTGGTCAGAATAGCGTATCTACAAGTCCTTTGGCGTGCTCCGGTTGCCTAGCTACGAATAAGGGAATGCGTTTGTAACTTCAGATACTGCTGAGCGAGCGTCTCCGTGTCGTAGGATATGTCATAGATTCTATGAAATAGAAGCTCTCTCGTGCGTTTGAATGTTGATTCCGACACTGAGCTGCTTTGGCGGAGGTGGCGCCAATAACTGGCAAACGTCTTGAGTCTAAAAAACGCACCGTCGTTTTGTCTTAACTGCGTGAGCTTGAGGGCTGAGATTCGTTAAAAAATGTTTTTAAACCAAACATCTGCCGTAAGCTCAGGGCTCCTTCGATCTTTACATTCGTTCGTCTGTGTCGGCAAAAATATTCTCGAAAAGGAAAAACCGAATTCCTCCAATGAACCTTAGGTTTAAAAAATAAAGAAGCTACATGAAAAGATTCAACTGAGTTTCATTTGCGCGATATTTTGCCGTAGCTTTTCTATAAAAATAACATTTTAAATGGATATGACAACTAAACAGTTTCACAGAATTGTTAATTACTATTTGTATGTACTTCATCTCGTTTTTATCTTCCCAATTGTAAAACCAGCATTATTTCTTTTTAATTAATTGTGCATCGTACACACTGTAAATCTTTTAGTGTTAGATTTTCGCGAGTCTAAAATTCTGTATAATTTTCTAAATAATATTATGTATGTAATTTTTTTTAAATTTCTAGATGCTAATTAAACGTTACCACTCTGCCAGATGGCTAACCTGTTTCGTAATCTTAATGATAGCGGTGGGGATAATATTAATAAAGGTATTATGGTAACATCAGAACTATTTGAATTAAAATGATTAGTCCATTATCCAAGCTACTGTGTCGCCGATTAAAATGTTAGGTCACAGCTTTAAATTTAAAATAAAAAACTGTTATTTTAAGGCGTCAGGTATTGCATGGTATTTCAACCCCGCGGTAACGCGGCTATCCGTGTTGCTGCGAATCGTTACCAAGAGCTTTGGAGGACTGTCCCATCCCGGTGACCAACTGCCAAATGCGAGAACATAAAGGATTTCTGCTTTCATTCTTTTTCTTTCAGCAATTCAGCCATTAGCCACAGCTCTCCATCCCCTTCTCTCATCTTGTGTTCTCTCTCCTTTGCAATTTCTCCGAATTTCTGTTGTCATTACGTCCCTTTCCATCCCCATTCTTTCCTTTCCACCCCATTCACTTGAGATTGAGTCCCATAAGGTCGTCTTGTCCAACCTTTTAAGGTCATTGGGAAACTAAAAAAAAATTCAAGGCGCGGGAAACATACATTGTATTTATTCATGCTAACATATTGGTATTGTTAACAAATGTAATGTATCTGTGTATGAAAATAGCCCCACGGAAAAGTACTAAATTTTTAGAATCCTTACGTTAAATCTGGCATTGAATTTCGTCAGCTAGCTAGGTATACGAAGGAAAGTATTTCGTCCATTTATTCTCACACTGTCATTCAAATGTTTGTCCGTCAGAATCGATCTGTAACTGGACTCATATTGTAAAAGCCAGGTTCACTTACGTAAGTTAAAACAAAACATGGATTCAGTCCAAGACGCGTATTTTAGAAGTGATATTTCTTATTGTTATTTGTTAAAGACCAAAATTTTGGCTGAAATGTCCCTGATTCCAATGGAATGACGTGTCTCATTTATATTGATATATTTTTTAAAAAGTAGTGTCACGTTTGAAAGTACTCGACATTTGACTAACTATCATCTTGAAGAGGATTGGAAGTGAATGTCGCTGAACATTTTATGCGATTTTAAATCTCGCTTATCACTTGGAACCTTATCTGCCTCGCGGGAAACATAGAAATCTCTCACGGGAAACACGTTTCCCGCAAGCAATACGTTGGTTGCCTAAAGCCTTTAATCTTGGTCCTTAGGTTAAAGTCTCTCCCATAATTCTTATTTTTCTTAACCGTACCGTTTTCATTCCTTCTTAAATTCTTCTTCAAGGATCCCTCGCCTTTTCTTCTACGTATTATATTCTTCGAATGCTACTGTCTCGTGCGCTTTTTGATCCGCAACTCCCGTGGAAAGCTTCCCCAAATTATTCTTTGTCTTTGACTGTTTCAATAGTTCGCATCCTATCTTTAATCTATTAATTTGCCGCTATCGTAGTTTCTTGTCCAGTGTTATTTCACTTTTAAGTGCCATTAAATCTTGGAAAATAAGAGATCTTTATTAAAGATTTGTTATTTTTTGCTGCTAATTTTCAGAATATATTCCCCGTAATATTAGTCTTAAGTATTTGATTGTCGAGTGGGTTTGCTAAAAATAATTCTTTAGCAATACATCTTGGAGACGGAGAGAACAGAAATATAACCAATTTATCACATTTTCCTAGATTTATATTTATCGGTACAATTGCTTTAAAAATATAATTTTCTATAGTGACTACCGTCGTCTTAAAAATGACGGTAAATATTTGATATAATTTTTAGTGAAATAAATGTGCTAGCAAAACACGGGCAAAAAAACGTGCCTGCTAACTTTCTTATTCTTCAGATGCTTATTATTATTTGCTCTTTCGACTAGGTTTATTGGATAAAAATATTTTGGATAAGTATGCATTTGCATATTTAATAAGTTCTAAAGTTCAAAATTATTCAGAAAGTATTGGAGCATAATGCAAAGTATTGTTCAGGTCTGTAATGATATTCCTTTCCGGTTTTTTATCACCTCACAATATTATTGTTAATTTCTGGATCTTTGCATGCATTGGAACATTGTTTTTTGCGTTATTTCTTTGTTTTCTGATAACAGATGAAAAGAAATTATTCAAATCCGTGACCGTTAGGAAGAACGTCGTGGCAAATCCCCCGGTAACTCGGTCACAACGTCCGTTAAATTGGACTATCTTCCCAGTTCTGAAGTGGTTTAATTCCCCCTAAATCCGTGTCTAACAACCCCTTTATCCCTCCCTATATCTATCTCCGTCTCCCTCTTCCCCCCTCTCCACTCCCTCTTTCCCCTCCTCTCCACTCCCTCTTTCCCCTCCTCTCCACTCCCTCTTTCTCCCCCTCTCCACTCCCTCTTCCCCCCCTCCCCCACGATGTACGTAACAACCCGATGTGAGCGTGACGCGTGCAGGAGGGTTGCGTGATAGGGCGTGAATCGTGCATGTTTCTACACGTGTTGCGACCCGTATTAGGATGTCAAGGGAGCCGACGTGCCATTGGCTCACACCCTCTATCCAACGGGGGAGGGTGGTGGACGACTTCTCTCTCCAGCTCCCTCGCCGCCTTTAACAGGTGCTTCGCTATGTTTTCATCCGAATCGGCGGGGACGAACCGGGTCGCACGCAAAAACCGCATGCCGATGTGGGTCGGCCAACGTCCCAGATTCGGCGAAAGGGGAGATCTCGCCAAGGATTTTATTTTTTTTGTCTTTATGGGGCATTCGCCAGGGTTTTGGTGGAGTCCCATTCAATCAATAGCTATGTACTGACTATAATTTCTGGCTGTGATGTTTTTTACTATAGCAGTCAATTGCGCACACTTTCTGGCGTAATTTTCGGTGAATTCGTTACGAATACGGTGTTTCATACTGACTAAAGATCCTGTTACATAATTCGCATGTATAACAGTTTTCGTTTGCTCACTTTTAACAAAAATACATTGCATTTAAATTTTAAAGTTGTAAACTCACCAAAACTATTTAAAATTACATTAAATTACAATTACAATTAATTCACAAAGATTAAGGAATATAAGTATACATTATTTAATAAGATAACAAAATTTACGTAAGGTAGAATTATTGAATTAAAATGTAATGTATTTTCACATACCTTTAAATCGTAAGTTACGGAAAATCTCCCCGCTAAACCGTATAGCTGTCATTATCTAATTATTATATGGTTGATTCTGTCGAAAAGTATCTCGATTTTGATTTTTAAAGACTTCGGTTTAATTTAATCACGGCATAAAATTGTGTAATTAAAAATCCTCAAACTAATTTATAATGTTTTAAATAATATTTTAGGAGTAAAAATCTTCCGAAATGAATCTTGCAGGAATAAATATATATAATGGTTTTAAGGGAAATAATAACTAATTGCCATTTCACAAATTAAAAAGGAACTCGTCTTAACTTAGGCCAGAATTTCTCTTCAACAAACGTAGACTTTTAGTGTTTAAAACATATTTTTGAGCGAATGAAGGCGCTGCGCTGTGAAGTCCGAGTTCGTTCTACTTGATTCAATCTATCTTTATTCTAATGAATACTAAAGAGCAAATATGAAACGTCTTATTATACCCATTAGTTGGCATTTATTCTATAAATATATTATTTATATTTGCCGATTTGATGAACTCTTAGTTCTATCGGGAAATGCCAGAAGAGATAAATTAACAACGGACAGATATTGCGAAAATTAAGCTTACTGAAGAGACAAAAAATTAAAAGAAAATACATAGGTGATATAGTAGTTCTCAAAAAAAAGAACCCTGGATCCCTTTCTTTCATGATGCAGGATTTTGGGAATAAAGTCGCCGCTGTGTCCATGCTCAAATGGATGTTTGGCGAAGAGATAGGTTGTTTTACTGTTTATGAAGCAGGAATGATGTTCTTTAATTCTTTCTTTTAATTTCTGTCCCGTTTGTCCTATAGAAACCGCTGTACTATCTCCACAATGTAATTTGTAAATTACACTTTTTTCCCACATTTTAAATTTTGTCTTTAGTACGGCATAAAAGGATAAGTTCGATCTGTTGTAAAAAGCGGCTCTAATTTTATTTTTGGGAATTAATCTATTAATATTTTGCATTCTTATCATTTTCCACTTGTTGACCTCCAACTAATCTAATTATTCCTACAAATTATCCCCATTGTTTTCTCATTATCCAACATACTGGACTTCACTGAGAATGAGCGCAACCGATTTCTCCCCCTCCCCTTCCCACGAACATACGTTCACTCCTTTCCTCCAATGATCGTTCGCCCCACAATTCCTTTCTTTATTCTCACCCTCCCCCACCAACCCATTGTACCTATTACTATAAATTGCTACCGACTTTGAATTTATTTCACCTGATGATGTTGCATTGCAACGAAGTCTAGGTCGTTTTGAATAAAATTTATGTGGAATTAATATATCTCTCTTTATTTTTACATTAGGAAGGTATCATTTTAATTGTATTGCAGAGAAAGGTGGTGTAGTAGGGTTTTAAAACCGATTTTATTGACCCTTTTAATTTAAAAATATATTTTCTCTTCAAATTTTTTCCATTTAAATAACACGGAAATGAGTGTAGACAAATTTTAATTTGGACTTTAAAATTGCTAATAACCCTAGTACGAGTTCGAATCCAGGAACGCAGAAATGAATGAAGTTTTGTTTTCAAACCGTCGAATTTCAAATACTGACCAAAGATTTCCTAAATTACAATTTTAACAGCAAAATTTCGACATTTTTTAATCGAAAACTTACGGTTGTTATGTATATCCAATTGTTGCTGACTTCTTGAAAAAGGAAAACCGGGTATGCGAGTTTGTTATTTTTATCATGGTAACGTAAATAAACTCTGTCAATAGCATTGTTGGTATTGTGAGATGAAGATTAGCGCAATCTATATGTGAAAGCGACTTTGTAAATGCAAGGGGCGTATTTTTAAGGTGTATAGTGCGAAAATTGCGGAAAAAGTAGAGAAAAATGTAAAAATTTAAAATAAAAAAAACCTTCATTACAAATGTCAGAACTATACAGTTCAAAACTTGAAACATTTGGCTGCATCAAAATAATTAATATTTTATTAACAAACTATAAAAAAATTCTGAAAGTTACTCACAATCAGTAATTTTAAAAAAATCCGATGTGGCCCACCACATGACTTTCTCCATACCTGTAATATTTCTAAAAATTCCAAATAGGTTACATAACAATGAATATTTTAAGAATCTGCGAGAAAATTTTAGACTTTACAAAGAACAGTAATGAACTCAAACCATAGCCTTTTGATATTGGATAATTTTGGTTTGACTAAAAAAAATCAATGTTTTCATGAAGTTATTTTCTTTTCTGCTCAATGAGGAAGCAAAATGTAGCAATTGGTCTCGAAAAAAATGTTAACTGAATTTTGGCCATGGGGGGGGGGGGGGGGGCTTACTTTATTTGAGGAGCTTTTCAAAAATTTCTTCTGAAGTTGATTTGTTTTAATAAAATACAGCCTTCAATGAGTTTAAATTCTCTAAACATTCCAAATTCCTTGGAAAATTCTGAAAATAAGAAATTTGTCTTCTATAATTTTCTACTCAAATTTTCAGTGACTTTTCAACGTAGAAAGACTTTGGGTGTTAAAAAAAATATCGCCAGTCGAAATTGGCAAAATAAAAAAGTAAAAAGTCCTAAAAACGACGAAAACTATTTATGGAAATTAGTAGAATTTTTGACAACAACCAAAAACGTAAGCAAATTTTCAAAAATCTTTCATTAGTTAAAGCATGCGAAATAAAAATTATAATTCAAACCCAAACAAGACGTATTACTCGTTTCGGTCTCTAAACCATAAGGCACCAGAACCATGTACATTTTAAAGAAAACGTGCTTAAGCAACGCTGTATTACTTGCTTATAACCACTTAAGCGTATTCCTTAATGTCGTATCGTATCGATATATTTCCAACTATAGCGACTTGAACTGCATTTTTCTGCATATTTTTTTCTTTTCAGGCTAAAGAGATTCATGACGTTTAAAAAAAATAGACTGAATCGTTTTGACTTTATTGTAGTTAGGACAGGCAATACATTTTTTCTTACTAATTTACACTGAATTAAACACTTTTTCATATTTACCTAATTGTTTTCCGCAATCCACGTAAAATATGTCTGTTACATTCTAAAAATATTTCAGTCAGTGCTGCATTACGTCAAATAAACTACTTTCACCGGAAATTTCACCAAAGAACATCACCTGTAACGGCTTACTATTTAGCCTTGTGCTCCCAATAATTCAGTTACTAAATAGCATTCACTGAAAATATATTTAGTATTCATCAGAAATTTTATTGGTACAACATGCATAGCATAAGAAAAATAAAAACTAATTTTGTTAGTTTTACATTTGGGGCTGAAATTCGGAATATCTAAAAAAAAACTGTTATGAGGGCAATTATTGAAAAGCTTGACTCGGCACAAAATTTAAACGAACAATTCCCGGGAATCGTTAAAACTTCTCCCGGGAATCAAGAATAAGAAATATCGAGTGAATTCCCGGGAACCGGGAACGGGAATTTCCGGTTCCAAAGCTCTAGCTTGGAAAAGAATGATTCGGGTGCACAAAATACATCACAGAATTTGGTGGGCAGGTCACTTCTCGCGGCCATTGGAAGGGATAAGCGTGTTGAATACCGTTTAACTGGACGAATGTTGAAATAATAAGTGGATGGCAGATGTTGAAATAACTAACTCTTTGGTTCTAAAAATTAAAAGGTGGGAAAATGGAAAATCGTCATCTGTTGATTTTCCCATACATACTTTCGAAAACGTACCAATCTCAAACTTAGGTTCTCAAACAATTTCTATTCTTTTTCCATTATTCGTTATAATTTTTTAGGACAAGTGAATGGGACGAAAATTCAAAGCGGTGTCTCAGATTATGCAGTGTAATAATCTAGTTCCAATCCAAATTTCCTCCATTGCTTAATCATGCCGCATTATCGATAGCAGCTCCTCGGAGCCCCCGGAGCAATACGGGAGCTCCTAAACTCCGGGCTGCTCAACTTTCCCTTGCGTTCATCCCGGGTTTCCAGGACGTCATTGGGGGGGGATCGGTTCGGTTGGAGGGGTAGAGAGAGAGAGATAGAGAACAGAAAAGCGACGACTTGATTTGTGACGTAACGGTTGCCAAGACCTCTAGAATAGCCATGACTCCTCATTCAACCCAACCAACGACGCCACGCACGGATAACGCCTTCTCCGTTTCGTCCATTTTACTAAGCGAGTTCCCCATAGGAATCTAAATTTAAAAAAATAACATGACTCAGAGGCTCGCTTAAAATTATTGGGGTCTTTTTTGCGATATCAGATTGGAATTGCGGCATGAAGTCTGTACTTCGTTCGAAAGTGTTATCACGTTGCTCGGCAATACATAAGCGTATCATAACATGTTTTAGAAATCAAGGAGAAGCCTGGGAAATTACTATTTATTTGCTTATACCATATAGGCACTACAAATCGCGTGGTCGGGTTTGGTATCGTAGCAATCGTACGTGTTCCGTTCTATTCTTAGGTTCATTGATTTACATTTGATAATTATGATAAATTTTAATTCATCGTTCTTAATATTTCTTTGCGTGTCATAGCTAATATCTGTAATTATAATTGTAGAGTAAACATTAAGGACACTATCCCGATAATGAAATGACGAAAATTTTCAAGTAAAACTCCCATGCTAATATGTACTGAAATTTGCTGAAATTATGCAAAGCAAGTTCCCTAAGATTCTTTTGTTACCGTGAATTTCAGCTAGTATGCGCAGTGAAAACGATATTTTCGGTTCATGTGTTTTTTTTTTGATATCGGTAGCCGGTATATTGCCGACTTTCGTGATATACACATCCGGAGGACGAAAGGCTTCGCAGTTATTCCCGGACCGATACTTTCAAGCGCGCTAAACATTTGATGCCGGGCCCGGAGAATAGATGACGTCATCGTAACTCGCTTCGATTTCGAATCGGCTACCATTTTTCCCATCGGTTTTATCCCCTGACCTATCAACCTTGTCCCTCGCGTGACGCCGATCCCTCATTCTCTTTCCCCTTTGCATTCTCCAAAATATCCAACTCTCCCTCTTATTTGCGATCCCATTGATCCACCCGCATTAGCGCCTGCAGTCAAGCCGCCAGAATTGCTCTTTCCGAATAATATATATAGCAATAACACCATTCTTTTTCGTTCATTTTCAGCTCGACAGTCTCTCTCCCAAAATACTAAATCTCCTCATGCTCTTTCTTTCTCCCTCTTCCTCTCTCTCTCTCTCTCTATATATATATATACACACACACACACAAAAGACGACTAAAATAAACTGTAATATCTAGTTTCAACGAATACCGGCATAAGAAAAATTCATTCTAGCGATTACTTTTCCACGGTTGAAGTAAAATATTGTCGCTTTTGTAAGAACCTGCTTTCACGTTTTATTCTTGACGTCATTAGTATAAATCTTTTTATCCACCTCCAGGAAGATGTAAATTGTTACTATTTCGTTGAAGAGATATTACGTTGCTTTATTTAAATAAATAACTTAATTTATTATAATGTTGAGAAACAATCGTTGAGACGAATTTTGGTACGGCGAAATTAATCACTCATGTCCGTGAAGTTCGTTGATGCGGGGTCTTGTTGTTTGCTTTCTGAATTTTTTCCTTTCAGGAAGTTGGGGAATAGGTCTTAGTATGTAGTTGCAAGCGGTGTTAGTAATTTGTTTAGGAGTTCTGCGTTACTTAGTTTCTATTATGGCACATAAATGAATTGGTTGAAATGATTAGATGGACTAGTGAAAGCGTCTGCAGCGGTCTGGGTTGAATTGTCACAGAGATATGTGACCTCATAACAATTTATCACCCGAGACGGATTCACGCAAAAATTAAAATATAACGTGACGGGTATAATAACGAAAGATCTCTCTGTTCCTTCACATCCATAGAATACCCAGACATGCACAGATGAATGTACTCTCTCCCCCTCTATTCGTTTGCTAAAACCTTAACGGAGTTCATCATTCTTTTGTTTTTTTCACATCCTCTTTCTATCCCCGTCCGCGGTGCCATCACTCGTCTAACACGCAATCTACTTCGCTCTTCTTTTATTTATTTTATCCTTTATCTCTCCTTTCCCTCTTGACACTTTCGAACCCACCCACACGCACACACACACACACACAAACACAAGAACACACTCGCGGGTTGGACCACATGGAACCGTTGCAACTCCGCACTGAGGGACGGACGGGGATATTAATCACCCGGGAAGAATTGGTGACCAGTCCCCAGAGACCTTGGTCCCATGCGCCGCGCCATTCTACGAATAAAAAGGGAGAGAGGGTGGCGGGCGCATGAAAAAAATTAGAAAAAATAGAGAGAGAAGAGAAGGATATTTCTGGAGGCGCGGAAGAGAGGGAGGAGGCGAAGGGGGATAGGGGGCAGGTCAAACACCCTGGAAAGGGAGGTTGGAATAGTAAGAGTTTCCCTTTTGGCTACAGATGCCAAAATCCTAAAAGGGGTCGGTTTTGCAACTGACGCACGGACAATTTATATCCGAAAAAGTTGAAAGGATTTTGCCGACTCGCTTTTGTTTTGTGTATGTGCTCGCAGGAGAGAGAGAGAGAGATATTCAACACATAACAAACACACACACACACGTTTTCCTATAAGCATATATACATTTCCGGGGCATTCCGGGAGGAGGGTGAAGAGGCGAGCAGGAGAAGTGAGCAATGCGGGGTTATGAAGACCTGACTCTGACTCCGTGACGTATGCTGAAAGTGGCAAAAAATTGGCAGATTCATTTCGCAGCCTTGCTTCTTTTTTGTGCGGCAGATTCTGCCTTTCTGTGCGAGTGTGTGTGTGACTTCGAGAGATTTCTCGGCGATTCTATTTTTTTCGAAGCTTCAGAGAAGTTAGCAACTCTATTTGCGCGCGCTAGATTTTTTCGAAACGAAGGTTTTTTTTGACGGATGGAAGCGTAGCATTCGCAAATCGCTTCCGGGATGCGAAGCGCTGTGTTTTAATCCGCTGGCTGTTTACCTAAGGAAAAATCCGTTGATAAATAAAAAGGACTTGAACAAAAGTTTAAATTGCGGCCGAATTTTTTTATTAGCTCACGAAAATTATTTGTTTAATTTTTTTCTAGATATATAGGCTTTTTCGCTTTCATAAGCAATTAAATGCTGTGAAATTCCTACTTCATGTTTCTCCGTAGAAATAACCTTTTGTACGCTAAATCGGATTACACAGTAATTGGGGGCTGAATACTAATACAGCAAGTAACTGCTAAATTTACTGTAGCAAAATTATTTTTATGCCGCGTTCTGCATGTAGAAAAGTATAACAAATTTTAAACTACGCTATAAATGATTTGTTAGCTCTGAAATTCACGACACAGGTAACATGTCTTAGCATTGTTGCACCTGTAAAGAAATTTAAGCATTAGAAAATTCGTCTCAGATCCAGCAATTGCAGCTATGAAAATGGGTATCATCAACATCTTCTTAGTCACTACAACGCATATTTTTCCCACTTTATGAAGATCTTTTGTGGAGATGGTATTATCGCAAGTTAATATGCTCTCAATGATGATGGGATCTAATCCTCTTCATCGACTTAGTCCGTGGTTTGATGTTTTCCTAAAACAGTTAGGACATGTTTCAGTACTAACTACATTCCATTCAGCAGTTATATCATAAAATGATTGTAATCCGGTCAATTTCCTTGTTTAAAATTGTAATTTTAGATGCCTCTTCCCTTTATGTAGTTCAAGTAGTTGGAATATTACGACGAACATGCATTCCAAGAAAACTTTTTTTAGTTCACAATTGGGCGAATTTTTATTGCCCGTGCATTTCTGTGACTACGCTCCACTTTTCGGTTCGGCTTCTAGAAATCTCAGTATTTTTTTGTGAGTGCAGCTTAACGATGACGTTGGAGGGCCAAGTCCTTTTTGTCATTTCAATCGCTGGAATATTTGGAAATTTCTTCTCTTCATTTCGCTATCTCACTGATAGTCAACTTCTTCATGCACCATTGGCTAAATACGTAATATTCACGATAAATTAAACATATCCTAACTTAGGCACCAAACAAATCTACAAACTTATGTTAAGGAAGAAGGCATTAAGGATTTCAACGCACGTAGGCAGAGCAAAGACGAATAAGTAACGGCGCTTTTGACGTTGGAGAGGAAAGACAAAGTGACTATTCACGAAAGATTTATTTTTTAGAAGATTTTTTCTGAAAATCGTTTTTCGAGGATTTTTTTTGAAGAATCGAATTTTGTAAAATTGTTTTTGGGAATTATTTCGAAAATAAACGGCTCTGCGTGCGCCAGAGCAAGTTATAAGTTTGTCTAATCGGAGGACATACATCTTGGAGAAGAGCATTGTTTGACAATTTCATAATTCATTGCGGCGATGTTTGTAACCACTCGGTTGAATTTTTTCGGGATAGAAATTAATGAAATGTTAGAGAATTTATTGCACTAAACTCGGGTAAAACATTAAATAGTGGGATATTAGCTCTAAGATATTAATAATATTCTTAAGCGGAGTACTTGGTGGACTGCAAATATTAAACATTAACGTTGAACGTTAATTGCGATAACATTAAATCGGCGTTTCGCCGTATGTGAGCGTGGGCATATTTATAGAGCTCATATTTTGGCGAATATGAAAGGTTTTCAGTTTTTTTCTTTATAAATAAAATGAAAAAATACAACAAAAATGCTTTTTGACATTCGCATTTATATTCACGTACGACGTTGAATGTTTTAGTTTCATCAAATTTTCTATTCCTTTGGGTAATAGGATATAACGAGTGAGAGCGAGATTATTTTGTTTCGTTGATCTCTTTGGGATAAATTTATGTTAAATTGCAAACTCGCGTTTACTAATGGATGATGGAATTCCTCTTTCGATTACAGGCAGCAAAATAATAAGCAAAGATTTAAAAAATCTATCTTACGCTATTATTCGCTACAAATTTATGGCTACGAGCTCGAACAATAAAGGCCCGAATATTTTCTCTCGTATTATTTAAAAATATGGCTTCGTGAGAAAACGGGAATCCTCGGGGAGAAAGTTGACGGGAATTTGTTGAAATAGAGCATACCATCGGGAAAAAAATAATGATTACGTTACGGAGCGCCCTTTCAGCCGTATTTTTCAAAGCTGTATTTTCCCCGAACGCGAAACCGTTGGAGAAATATTTTCGTTCGAAGAGGGACGGCCTTTCTCCCTTCGACGCTACGATAAAAAAAAAGTTTTTTTTTCATTCGGGACGGATTCTGCCGAAAAAAAATCATCCTCTGTCGATTATCCGATTCCTCCGTGACTTTCATTTTCCGGCTCTTCTTCCGATTGAATTATTCCCACTTGCGCCGCCGCGGGTTTTTGACGCCGCCTTACGACGTATTTGTGTGTCGTCGATCGTCTTCTTTTTCCTCTTCCCGGATAAGGAGTTTAATAGGGACATAGGTGGATGCCACAGTCTCCCCTCGCAGGGAAAAATATACCCTAGCGCGGAGGAGGGTTTTCTTTTATGCGCCGAAACAATGAATAGAGATGAGGAAAGGGGAAGTTCGTGGGCTATAAATCGCGTCCCGCGCGCCGCCGCTCGTGAAAAATCTCGTCTAAAAAAATATATATGTACAAGAGTTGCAGCGAAAAACTTCCGCCCCGCGACCTTTTCGTAACTTTTTGAATTATATTTTGTATTTTTCTCTTTTTTCTTTTTTTTCTCCTTTTCTTTTTTCCTCTGTGCCGGAGGGAGGAGGAAGAGGGAAAGGGTATAGGGAGGGAGAGAGAGAGAGCGTGCATAAAAGGCCGTCGTTTGTTTGGGTTAAAAATTTTCGGCTGAAGTGTTTTTTTTTATTATTATTTCGCTGCCTCGCGGTGGAGAAAGAGTGAGAGGTCGCCTCTTCATTTTTTTTCCTTCTCTCAAGGACGACTCGTAATTCAAGTCGGCGTTGGAAATCTCAAAGCAAGTACGCACGCTGGCGAAGAAAAGGCGCTTTAATCCTCGTGAGATCTCAGAAGAATTCCGAGTTGCGATTTATGTAGAGGTTCATCCCTTTCTCTCGTCGCTGGAATCGGTTCGTCGGGTGTCTTTGGCGCGCGGGTCAAATAAATGCTGCAGACAGAGGGCAATTCTATGTATACCTTCTTTCGCGTTAAATCTTTCTGTAAAATACGGGAAATGGTGGGCGGCGCAATTTGTAAAGGTATCATCAGAGCGGGATTACGAATCTAAACTATGATTTCATATCGGCCAATCTGAAAGTATATTTTTGCCTGCTTTCCAGAATGGAAATAGGCTTATAGTTTCGTCGTTGTGTCTGTCTGTCTGTCCGCCCCCCTCTATTAACCTTTGAACCAATATACCGATTTTTATGACACTTGGTGGAAATATCTTGCTGCTTGTGCCGAGCTCCCGAGGATAGATTGCGGAGTTGGAAAGTCCCGGGTTTGATTCCAGGAATTATCCTTCCCATTTGATTTACATGGGAAATCTGAAATCCATCGTGCAGGAAAATTTTCTCTTGCACATTAAAATGTCTTTGAATTACAATATTGGTGCGAATTTTGTACTATTCTCTGAAGAAAATAATGAAAATTCTAATTTTTATCATAGAATTTTGCTTACAGATCTTATTTCTTAGAATTTTGCGGAAATACTGGCGTTTATGCAGTTTTTATGACTTATTCATTACTAGAGTGTTACCATAGCAACAACTATTGTTGCACTCGGTATCATTCTATATAGACGTTCCTTACAGAGGAGGAGGAGGATACTAATGTTTAGGCACTTCCAGATGAGCTGGAGATTCGAAATTTTTTTCTTAGGTCGGATTTTGTGCAAAACCGACTAGAAAAAGGAAAATCTTCAAAAAGTGCAACAATGCGGCCGCTAAAAATTCGCAATTGTTTAAACAAATTTTCAAGGTTTATGTATTTCCTAATGTTCTACGGAGCTGAAATTTTTTTTAGAAATAGAAATTGTAAAAAAACGAAATAGGGATTATAGAAATTTTGATATTTTGATTTGTTTGGCCGTTAAAAATTCTTAAAGTTTAAACAAATAGGTAAATGTTTAGATACTAGAGGGCGAGTTAGAGAGCTGAAATTTTCAAGTTATGTAGAATTTAGTCCATACAAACGAATAAACATTTCATTGTATCTATGAAGTTCGTATTGCGGCCGTTAAAAATTATTTAAATTTGAACAATTAGATAAATGTTATTTCACTTCTAAATGTGCTACAAATTTAAAATTTGGCATAAATGTGAGGTGTTATTAACACAATACGGGAAACGTATAATATTCATAAAATTGCAAAAATTAGCAATTGTTTTACACCATAATTGTTCCATAAGGAAAAAAAGAAATTTGGTCCCTAGGAGAAATCTTTTGGATTAAAGAAATATTTCCCATGATGAAATATCTCTCAAAAAAATTAATGTTTTTTCAAGGTGAGATGAAATGCTTGCAGTATGCAAGCACCTTCTACTAGTAGTCTAATACATACACGCGTTATTATTCGTTCTTTGCACGAAGTGAATGCATATAGGGGAGGTCGTTTCCGTCCGTCCGTCCGCATGTTAAAACTCGGGAACCGCTGGACTTATTTTGACAAAATTTGGTATTGAGGACCGATTCTTATTTTGGTTAAAATCGGACAAAAATGACGACCACTTTACATGAAAACCTGCATGCAATTTACAATGTTCCTTTGTTTCAACTCGGGAACCGCTAGACGTATTTTGGTGAAATTTGGTATTGGGGAGTTTTGCTAAAATTGGTAGACCGATTCCAATTTCGCTAAAAATCGGACATCAATTACGACCACTTTATATGAAGACCTACATGTAGTTTATAATATTCCTTTGTTTTAACTCGGGAACCGCTTTACGTATTTTGATGAAATTTGGTATTAATGAGTTTTTATAATATTGGTCATTCGATTCCAATTTTGCTTAAGATCGGATAACAATTACGACCACTTTACATGAAGACCTACATGTAGTTACAATGTTTCTTTGTTTCAACTCGGGAACCGCTTGACGTATTTTGATGAAATTTTATATTAAGGAGTTCTGCTTAAATTGGTATATCGATTTCAATTTTGGTTAAAATGGGACAATAAATACAACTACTTTACATGAAGACCTATATATATTTTACTTCTCGTTAAATACTCATCAGAGCGAAAATATTGAGAACATTGTGAAATCTCAAAGAAGGCATTTGGAAACTCTGTGTACTCCGACATGGAGTACATCTTTGCAATCTTGTTTTTATCATACAAATACGTGTGATCAATTTAATTATCCGTTCGAATGTATTTGTAATATTTTATAATGCTAAATTATGAAATTTGGGAACACAAAGATCAACATATCCTTGGAGATTTTAAATCTATCAATGACAATATAAGTATTAAATAAATGATTAAATGGAAAGTAGGCATCATAAGTTCCGTTTGGATCATCTTGTTATAAATTTTAAATCTTTGAAATTATGAGCAGGCTGCAAAATTTATAGGGCATGTGCTTTGAGTTATTTGTTTTGTCTCCATGGAAAAAGGTGTTTAAAATAAATATGGGTGTTAATCTTATGATTGTTAATGCTGAACGCAATGCAGTAGATTGTTTTTATGCAAAACCTCTGTAGAAAATTAAATATAACTTAATTTATGTAATTTAGTCCCTACCTAATCAAATTATGCGATTTGACACAAACAAATCAATTATGACTCAGAATTTACAAATGTTCATTTGTTCTCCATGGTGCAATAGTTTTTTTTTACAAATATGCTCACCTCATGAATTTAAAGTTTACAATTCAAATGCTTTTTTATGAGTTTTGGTATTTCTTTACTGATTTAATTTAACACTATTTTTGAAAATTTCATTCATTTGGCGTCTTCTTTTGATCATTGCATATGACAAAATAAGTTCAGCTGCGCCACATTTATGTGGATTATTAATTTACCGCCCATTCTGCTTGAAAATCCGCCAATATCTAGCCGCAACATTGCATCTTCATCATCCGACATTAATAATAAATAAGAAAAACCGTTAATACGCTTTGCATTACCACCGAATATAATATTTTGCAGTGAAATTATGTACGGTTTATGCATCTTACAGACAGACTTTTAATGAGGTCCATTGTGCTGTTTTTTTTTACGGGCTCGTGTCCTTTTTCAAGTCATTTAAAAATGCTTAAGATAAAATGTTGATTTTTCGAAGTTGAAATTGCTGACAGTTTTCCACATTATCTTTAAAAGCATATCTGTAAAGTTCGCGGCGGTCCAGATAATGAGCAGGATAAAAATAATTCCAGAAACAGTCGCTTTTGAGTTGGATGCGAAATGTGAAAGACCATCATGGCGAGTGGTTTAAATGGTAGAAAGAGTGAGAGATAAGTTTCGGTGGAAGAGAAGTTTTCATATTGCGGGAGATGAAGCCAAGAAGATAAGCATAAAAGAGAGGGAGAGGACGAAATAACAGAGTAGAAGAGGATTTTCAGGATTGGAGAGAAGGAAAAATAAGTTGGGAGTGAGGAGGGAATCAGGGAGTAAAACTATATAAAATTAATTTTTAACCTCCCAACTTTTATATACGTGGACTAAAAAGCAAGAAAAACAAGAAAATAACCATATTTTCCAGTAAAAGTTGAGTGGCTCATGTTGTAAATATTTCGTTTTTCCCTTATGTTATGTCAAGTATGTACCTGCATAAAAGCTCATAGTGAATTTATATTTAATTGAAATGCCACCCAGTTGGTAGATTACAAAGTAATTTTTATATAGTTTTATTTTACACTTTTCACTAATTAGTTTATATCTTAGCAGCGATATAAACAAATCATACTGTCAAATTTGTTTTAAATTAGTTATGAAAGATTTTAATAGTTGGATATTTTCATGATTTGGCATTAATTATTATTATAATAGCTATGAAAACGACATTATAATTTAAAAATCATAAAGAAAATCCTTAAATATTTACCTAGATTTCCATATGTATGACTTATTATTAGCTAATTCCTTCGAAAATATTATCTATATCTCCCGTTCTTCTGAGGCTTTTACAATTACTTTCTACCGTTTTATTATAATATTGTAGAGAGACTTCATAGAACGCAAAAAATAGGTAACTGAAGTTTTCCAACGAATATAGTTAAAATGGGTATCGACGATATAAACAAATCTTATCGACATAAATCAGTTTCAAACGGATTTTCATTGTTGAAATCTTTTCAAAAGATCTTATTAATTATTAATAGAATAGCTATCAGGAAACTTAATTATTGCAAAGAATTGAATTAAAATGAATAGCAACGCTATAAACAACTAATATGATCGTCATAAATTAGTTTTAAATGGTGCTGTACTGATAAAATCTTTTAAAATGATTGCATTATTCAAATAAACTATTGCATATTAAATGAACTTAGAAATCCAAATTCATAAAGAAAGCCGCTAGATATCTATCCAGTTCTTCACACACGTACGTTATTATTTACTTTGGGAGGGGAGAGGAGGGGGGGAGTTGAGGCCTAGTGCCAATTTCCAGTAACTGATTAAATAAAAGTCCTATTCAAATAATATAAAATTTTATAATGTTTTTAGTTCTCATAACTCAATGCAGCAAGTTTCAACTCAGTAAGAGGCAGCGTAGCAAGAGGCAACGTAGGATGTTTGTTGCGTGGTTATCGCAGATTCCACAAATGTCTGTAAACCAAGGGGGGTCCTGGCTCCCCGGACCCTCCACCTGGGTACGTCCTTGATGTCAGTAGCGTTGTTGTCTAAGCAGCAGACTAAAATATGAGTAAAACGACGTAGAGCGGTTTTGAAGCCTGTCGAGGAGAGGTTTTTTACTTTCTCCGTAAACGAAGTATAGAAAACGTATTGTTTTCATGAAAAAAAAATCGAATATGAGTTTTCAACGGAAATGCATGTTTTAAGGTCCCCAGAACACGTTTTGATTATTTTCTCGATGATGTCTGTGCGCGCGCGTGTGTGCCTGTGACCAGACTAATAACTAATAATACAATCAGCATATAATTTCATATTAACATTTTTGTTAGAAAGTAAAGAACTGATTAGATTTTAGCTAAAATCAGTCGATCGGAAGTAGATGTTATATCCTGTCATTTATTCCGTTTGTGTCAAATATCTCCTGTAATTCTTCATTAACGTAATCGTATTTAATTACCTAAGTTATAGATAATTTTATTCTCTACAACTTTTGTATTCAATAAATTTTTGTAGAGCCTATTGTTAAGGAGATATGTCAGTTATTCGTAATTTACCTAACAACCACCTTTATTTTACACGAATCCAGTAATCCGAAAACTTCGATAGTCCGAACATGCCCTTGCATTAATTAGTTCGGATTATAGAGGTTGCACTGTATACGCAAATGTGCCTACCTAGAAGCACTTACAACTACACCTATGCTAAATATGAAAAAAAAATCAATATTTATTATTACGTAAGAGAGTGAAAAAAATACATAGGAAGAAAGGTAAGCACAATGATGGGAGGGAAGGGGGAGAGAAAGTAGTGAAAGAAGAAGTGGCACAGTCGAGGGAATGAGAAAAAAGGAAGACAGAAGTAAAGAAAAAAGTGAGGAAAGAAAAAAAAGAGGAGAGAATAAGGTAAATATGCAGCGAGAGAGAGAGAGATAAGATAAGAAAAGTAAGGGTTGGGAAGTAGTGGGCGTGCTGCTGGGGAACGGTCAACTTCATGGGAATGACAATTTTTGGCGGCGGCGATGGAACTTTTTGAGGAGGCTGTGAGATTCTTGTCCCGTGAGGTGGACAGGGTGGCCATATGAGGGGGAGGGGCGGCGTATTTGTGTGGATCTGAAGGATGGGACAAGTGAAGAGGAAACGTGGTGCGAAGGGAGATGGAGGGAGGCATTCGACGAATTCGGAAAGAGGAAGTTGTGTGTGTGTGTTCGGAAGAAGTAAAAGAGGTTTAGATTCCGAGAATTTTTCCAGAGGGGTTCCAAAGGTAGTCAAACTTCTTCCTCCTTTTTGAGTTTCTCCTTTTTTGATTTCCTTTTCAATGACTATATCTATAGATATGAACCATATTGGTTTACATTTATAGACTTTTTCATGTTGTTGGAAAAGGATTTATTGTCCCGATGTGTGACTTTTTTAGAGCTTTATTGATGCATGAATTGCGATTTATATACTTTTCAAAGATAATGTGAATTTTTGTGTATTTTATGATAAATTTTCTTCGCGGCCATCGGCGTCAAGAGTATACTGTCCAAACTTTCAGCATGCCATGTGCGAATATGAAACGTTGTTCTCTGTTTAAAATTTTCAACTTTTAATAAAATGCTATGCATGGAATACAGCTTTATACCGAGTAGAAACATGGAAGCTAAGGAAAAATGGTATAAATACTATTAAAGATTCAAAATGTGGACATGAAGAAGAATGCTGAAGATAAAATGGACAATGGGTAAAAAAGAGGAAGTACTAAGATGAATAGGAGAGGGGTGAATGATTAACCGAAAGAAATACTACGCTATATAAAAGGCGCGTCCAAGCCTGCTTACCCTCAAAGACGCATATGATAATCTTCCCGAGTTCGAGAGCCGCAAGGCACACATTCTGCGCACAAAAATGTACGAACAGTAAACAATTTGTATTCGAAACAATACAGAGAGACTACATGACCATTTAGGATTCCTAAAACGTCTTACTCGCACTGAATTATTGCTTTCTCAGGTGATAAGTTTTGATACACCATTGAGTGTAAATGAATAAGAGCAGCACGTTATAAAAGAGCCAAATGCGGCTCGCGAGCTGCGGTTTGGTCACCCCTGCTATATAAATACTATAAGAAAGAGGAAGGCGAACTGGATCGGACAGCGAGGTCGATACTTCACTTACGTTTAGGGAAAGTCATTACAAGTCGAAAATAAAGAATCATTTTGCCTATTCTCAACAATAAAGGTGTAATGAACATTTGAAATTGTTGATGGAAATAAGATGAAAAGCAAGTTTGCTCTTTTACAATGTTTATTCAAGCAATTACTTGTTACAATAATTTCTCAAAGTGGCCACCATCTTCTCTTAGGCAGATTCTTGCTCTCTTTAAAAGAGAACTTGTTGTGCGAAGCATAACGCCATCCATTTTGATCTGCGCTGCAGCATCGTTGATGCTGTCTGAGAGTTCTTCTAAAATCTGTACTTCCGTTTCATAAACAAGGCTTTTCATATGGCCCCATAAGTAATAATCTAAAGTGGTCAAATCTGGCGACCTTGGCGGCCAAGTATGTGGCCCTCCCCGGCCGATCAATCGAACTTCAAACCGCTGGTTTAAGAATAGTCGCACACATCTTGCAAAGTGTGCTGGTGCACCGTCATGCTGAAACCACATATCTCGTCTAACCTCAAGTGGCACATCTTTCAGAAGTTCTGGTAGGCGGTATTCAAGGAAGTATAGGTATCTCTCTGCAGTTAACGATGTTCCAACACGAACGGTCCGATAAGTCCATCGTCAATAATCCCGCACCAAATGTTTACAGAAAATCTGTGTTGAAAATGAGTCGTTTGTTTAATTTGTATTCTTCAATGCCCATTAATGGGAATTTCTACGGTTTGTTATTACGTCCTTAGTGAACATTGCTTCGTCAGTAAACAAAATGCGTGGAATCAGCTGATCATTTTGAGCAATCCAGTTGCAGAATTCCATACGTGCAGAAAAATCTTCCGACTGAAGACCTTGCACATCCTGATGGTGAAATGGATAATAACCGTGACGGTTAAGAGTTCTCCATACACTGATTCGTGACGAGTGGGTTCGTTCAGATTTTCTATGTACACTGGTGGTTGGACTATTGTTCGCCATATCGAGTATGACCTCTTCCTTATCCACTGTCCGCTGTATGGGACGCTTCGGAAATGCACCATTTTCTCGTAAATACCTGTGCACGCGTGAAAACACTCGCCAATCAGGTGCTCGCCGATTTGGTAATCGCCTCTCGTATTCTCGGACAGCTGCTGCCGCATTCCCATCACAGAATTTATAAACAAAATGAATATCAGCCTACTCTTCATTAGTATACACGGACATTTTGAAAAACAACAATCACCATGAGTCACGCTTGTGAAACTCTAACTATGCAGTGTATCAAGCGAAATAACTACTATTGAACTAACTTATGTCAAACTGTGTTCTCAGCAGTGGCGCCAATTGTTGATTTTCTTTTTTATAGCTACTATCAAACAAGCTTGTGCCGACCTGTGTGCTTAGCAGTGTTGCCAATGGTTGCTTTTCTTCTCATTTCCATCAAATTCAAATGTCCATTACATCTTTATTATTAAGAATAGGCAAAATGATTTTTCTTTATTTTCGACATGTAATGACTCCCCCTAAACGTAGGTGAAGTATCGACCTCTCGTTGCGGGACACCCTGTATGCATCTTGTTAATGGATAACGGGCTGCTTAAGCGAGTAATGAATCGCATCTCCTATCATTTATAGAAAAGATAAAGAATAAGATAGGAGATGCTTACCGAATTTTCTTTCGCGGATGTCTCGAAGAGGAAGGAGTTAAGAAAGGAGATTATTTGTTGTTTATTCAATTTCGGATTATGCCCCGTGAAATGAGGAGAGGAGTCGAAGGCGGAAAGAATTTGACCAAGTGGTTCAGGAAGTTTGGTACGATGATTCTATTCCGGCGTTTAATCAATAGAAGACTCATTGCTAATAATGGTGAAAAGCAAGAATATGCCGTGATTAAGGTAGAAAAATATATTTTTTCAAAAAATAAGAATCGAGTTTATGTAAAAATAAGTTTTCCGATTAAATGTTTAATATATGAATAAATTTCTATACGAGTAACAAGAGAGAGAATGTGATGGAGAGATATGCCTAAAATATTAGTTTCATTGCATATATCACTAGGAGATCAGCCCATTTACGGCTGGTGTGGGGGAGATCACATTGCGCACCTTTGGGATGCTACCTGTACATTTCAGAGAATTTTTTCTTTGACGCTTTCTTCATCATTTGATGTTTTCCGTATATACGCCAAATTTCGTTTTGATTGGATAAGATTTTGAAATTAGCGCAATGCGCTAACGCAAATTGCGCAGCAACTATAAAAGTGGTGTTCTAGAAAAACTATAGGCAGTCGATTCTAAGCTATTTGTATATGGACACGAAGTTTGGTAAAAATCAGACAACCGAGACGGCAGTTATCTTAGAACAAACAAACAGACAAACCGACAAACAGACAGAATTCACAGTGACAACTGGAGAGACCTCGCTTTGCTCGGCCAATTAGAAGATGGTTAGCGATAGGAATATTATAATCCCTATAACTATCCGAAGTTTTTACTCTTGTGAAAGAGGGCTAAACTCAAATCATTCGAGAGAAGTATATACAGTATTTGAAAAAGAAATCATTCAACTGTTCATCTTTTTTAACATCTTTTATAAATGAGTCGAAAGATGGGATTTTGAAGCCTTGGATTTGAGTTATTTTTGCCGGTTTGACATATGGTCATGAAAATAGTTTGTATATTAAACATATCTTTAGACTTTTCATTAAAATTTCTGAAATACGTGATATTTTTCCAGAAAAAATGTCAGTCAAAATCACAGATGCTCTCCCATTTGAAAATTTTCTTTTATCCGGAAAACTTTGCAAAGCTAATCACATTGCGGAGCTAATTAATTTTTTAGCTAATGCGGATTATTCATTTATTCTTCTCCTCGTCTCGGAAATTTCTCGCTGCATTCGAAATGAAAAATAAACGAAACGCCATATTCTAACCAGGACCCCTGAGATCGGTAACATGGAACCGAGCGGAATGGAGCCACTGTACCGGAAGCGATGCTAACCGGATGTGCGGAGAAACGCCGCGCGTCACAGAATGGAATCGAGCAGGAGGAATGATGACTGAGAGGAATTTCGCGCCGCGCACAGTCATTTGTTCGCGAACATGGCGGAAGAGCGTTACGGGGCGATGGGCAAGTGGATCTTTTCTAAATGAGCTTCCTGAGCTTAATTTAGCTTGATAATTTCATTTGATGTCTAGGTAAGGGGAGATGGCTCTGAAATGACTGGGGAAAGCTCTTCAAAATTATATAAGGAGGTTGAAGTAGAGTTATATGTCTTTGTGATCATTTTATGTTATCGAGTCCCTCAAGCAAGCCAAAACAAATATCGGTGGTATATATATATATATATATTGGGTTTTAGAAGGAAAATTGGATGACATCGTACATCGTATATTATTATAATCAGTACACGATACCCTGCATGATGCTAAATTTTCAATTGACAGTATTAAGAATGCCTGTATGTCTTAAGCTAAAATCCCGGTTTTAATTCAATTTGAATTATTAAGCGTCATCTTCAAATGTACATTCATACAAGTACTCGGAGGTAAAGTTATGTCTCAAAAAATATTCGCCATTGTAAATTAGAAATTAATAACCCGAACGTGCGTATTTTTTGCTAATTGCGTGTTTTCCCCTTTTTAATTTATGTTATTCTTTGGAAATGGAACACAGTAGAACAGTATATCAAACGATACATGTTTAATAAAATACGATCTACTACTTGTGATTATAGGATGTGTGGAATTTTTAACGTTCAGATAAAATACTAATTTCTTAGAGGTGTGAACCGTTAGTGATAATCGTTCGAACGAAGGCTTTCGTGGTGTTGTTGACTTAAAGGCTTCATATTTTTAGATAGTCACCACGTTGGTCAATTGGAAAACTGACAACAGTTTCGCCGACCTTCCTTTCGGCGTCTTCAGGTCAAAGTAGCGATGCAGTGGAGATCCACTGTCGTCAGTTCTCCAATTGACCAACGTGGTGACTACCCGGAAATATGAAGCCTTCCCGTTAGTGATAATAATGTTATTTTGGCGTAATTTAAAATATTTTTCAGCAATCATTTTTTCAAAGAATCTTTATTGTACTTATTTTATGTTATGGTAAAATATGAATACTATATCAAAGTAAAACATTATGTATGCGTATTATATGGTAAAAATTAGCATTATGATTGTTCTTTTACCGTGTGACATGAAATTTTGCTAAAGAGATCAACGTAATGTATTTATTTTGAGTCGTAAACACTAAAAGTTATGAGATATTGCATGATATTCATGTCACAATGGAAAGGCCCTTAATTGGTCAACCAATTCCTTGGAATGTTTTTAAGATAATCTCATTATCAAAGCATGAAACGGAAAAAATATTCTGCTGTTGTTTTACTCCTTAAGTTTTCAGTTTTGTTCTTCAGCAACCTGATCTTTTTTCTATATTAATTCAGTCTGTATTGCGTCTCTTTTTGCAGGCATTTAACCTGTAGTAATTATTTTATTCATTAGAGAACTGTTTGCAAAAGAACATAAAGAAGGAAAACCGCTTGCATTGAGAAAAATCCTAAATAAATAGTTAAGAGAGATTTTTTTGGATGGAAATTGTTTTTCGAGTGCCGATTATCGTTTTGAGTAATAGTTAGCTTCTTAACTCTTCTATACTTCAGCTTGTAATTAATAAATTAAGTTTTTTCGCTTAGCAAAGATAAGTATTTTATCATTATAAAGAATAAATATTGATTTATGTCCACCCCATTTCCCATTGCTTTTCAAAGTGATACATATTACATGCTTCATTGCTGCAGCATAATCATACGAAAAATTTCCTTCCATCCCCAAAGGTGGAAATTTTTTCAATTAGCTTGTTTGAATATTTCAATATAATTTAATATGCTAAGTCAACGTGTCAGTAAAGATCGTGAATTTACGTGACTAACGCAGTGGTTATATAAGTTTGACAATAAAAGATTTAGTTTGTTCTTATATTACCTCTTAGTGGCATTTTTGTTTTCGAAATAGGATGGAACACTATATATATATATATATATATATATATATATATATATATATATATATATATATATATATATATATATTTACAGCAGAACTCGGTACCCTTTATTTATCGTAAGCTTTTTCTTACTCTTCGAAGCGAAGCATAGGCAAGACGCAACTCCTCGATTCTTCCGGAATAAAAGCACTGATTCAAAACATGCTACTATCGACTGCCTTTCCGGACGCCTACATTGGAGATGCGAGCCATCTTCTCCTCCTAGTAACCGCAATGTATTGCTCCGGAAACAACAAATTCCGCTTTCACCGCGAAGCAGTGCATGCCGGGACTTCCAAAGAGCCGTCCGTCCCTTTGGGAGCGAGGGAAAGGCTAGTGAGAGAGAGAGAGAGAGATAGAGGAAGAGGGGCAGGAGGAGAAGGGGAGGTAGAGGGAGGGGGTAAACCGAGTGGAGGTGTATGGTGGGAAGTAGTGAGGGAGAATTGAGGGTCGCCATTTCCCCATCCTGAGGGGCGGAGGGGATCATGGGGGTGTCCGGGGGTGGGATGGCGTGGGGAGGGGACGAACTAGGAGGGAGGGGAACTTAATGCCGGCCAAGGACGCTTTGGAGTAGACCTAAAGGGGATGTGTTTTTATGCATGACCGCCCTTTACAACTGCCGAAAAATGTCCAGCAGGTTCTGACAAAATAAAAGGGATTGCTTCATGAAAGCTAAAGGAAGCGGATAGATTTCCTTTATAATGCCACCATAAATGTAAGTATAGTGGTGTATATGAGAGAGAATTATAATTGCGTTTAAAAAACCGATAAAATCGTAAGGTTGATGTATTATTACTAAATGTGCTTATGTCAGTTGACCATTTTTTCATGTTCTGGATTTGAATTCTAGATTAGTGAGAGACAAAGGAACTACTGGGTAAGACAGAAGACGGGAGTATGTGACGTAATTAGTAGAGTAAAAGCGCCTAAGTGGCAGTGGGCGGGTGCTACAAGAAATAATCAACGTTGGATTCCTAGTGTCATCGAATGGATTCAAGAAACATCAAGAGACCAAAAAGAAACCCCAAAGACAGATGGGACAGAGAAATTGCGAAGTTCTTAGGGCCAACTTGGAGTAGGGAGGCTGTTGATAGGGATAATTGGAGGAGTCTGGGAGAGGCCTTCATCCGTCACTACGTTGAAAACAAACACGCACGTGGGTGTGTGTATCGACTTCTCTTTACTCACTCGCTACTGTTATCAAACCTATAACTATATTCAAATGTACACTGCGGACTGACATTTATGTGGAAGGAAAACATTTTATTTGTAATGGCAATTAAGAACGAAAATATTGGCTTTGATTCGGAAAACATATCCTTCATGTTTTCTTGGTTGGACATTTATTAACGTTAATTACTATGTGCTACAAGGAATGCGTGTAATAACAGAGAGAGAAATCATTATTTTTGTAAGAGTGGCCGCATTCATGAAACGCTTTGTTAACAAATAAGAGCGGTTATTGGTGTTCAAATGTGTATCATATTTACATCGATCCAGAGATTTTGGCGTGATTTTATTGTAATTGCAGTTGACCAAACCTTCTGAGCTTCTACGCTCGGCTCCATCTACAAATGCGTCGTGTTGTGCTTTAAAGGCGCCGAAATCACACTCAAATTAAAATATTTAGAGGAAAGTATTCCTGTTCATTAAAATTCAAAACAAATTTCGATAGATTTGCGATTGAGATGTGTAAAATTACATTTTTATCCGCGTTACGCAGTCGTTGCATATACAAAGGACTTGCCTTTATCATATACTAGCTGAAACGCCCGGCTTCGCTCGGGAAAGTTTTCTTTTATTAAGTTGCAAACGATTTTTATTATTTATTATTTTTATTGATATATCACTTTTGATGTTATATTACAATAAAAATAATACAAAGTTTGAAATTTACTTACTTTTGCTGTTGGGTACCCTAAGTTTTGAATTGCTGTTTCGGAGGTTTGAGGGCGGACCCCCCACAAAAAAGATCCAAACTTAACCAAACGTTCCCCATTCCTTGATTACGCAAGCGATGTTTACATTAACATTTACTATTTTATGTATTGTAAAGTTTTACCATAATATAATTACGCATTAACGTCTTATTTAATATTCACATGGATAGATTCGCCGAAGCCTTTAAAGCAGAAATAACATTATGTGGATTATGTCAATACTATTAGCCAAAACATAAACAATAAACAACATCTTTGTTGCCGAATAAATGTAAGTAGATGTATTGATTTGTGTTACGATAAATCTTTCGATGTTAATGGTAAAAGATAACAATGTTCTAATAATCCTTAAAAATCATTTGACTCACTTTAAAAGTATTCATAGATAATATTTGGGCATGAATCCATTTATACGCTTTATCTTGTCATTGGCTAATCTTCCGCTACGACGCGCCATGGAGTGGATTTTTGTTGCATTAATCTTTACGCGGCTATCTCCCTTTGAAGAGGAAAACAATTGAGAAATTTATCTTTGTTGCCGTCTGGAAAATGGTCATCTAAATCGATAAATTTTGCGCTTAAAGAAAATATTCGAGCGAATTAGTATGTAATACGTCAAAATATGAACAGAATTAAAATATTCAGTCTTTCGTGCGTAAAATAAGCAATTTCTCGTGATCATAAGTTAATATTTAGGTATATTTATATCCACATCAGTGAGGGGCTGCATGGCATTTTGGGATTTCTCCACACCATTTCCCATGCATTCTTATGGAAATAGTATTTTGTTGATCTCATGGGGTATAAGAGACCCCGCGGTCTGCATACCTAGACCAAGTTCTTCCTTTGGTCCAGAGGATGGCCCATGAAACTTTTAAATTCGATAGCTTGAACGGTTTAAAACGTATAAAGAACATGCATACACACACACTCGAAAATATTTATAAGATTCATTGTTTACAATTTATCATTTTCATTGTAATAATGCATAGAATTCCTAAATAAATTTCTCGCCGTAGTTATTGATGTGGTTGAGTACAGCATTATCATATTTTGTGCAAATCGAGTTCCTTACTTTTCCTTCCATTGCTTTTGTGTCAACTACTAATGGTTTACCCGAGGCTCCGTATGAGATTATACTTTGCGCCATTCATTTGTGTATTGGTATCCGGCTGAAATTGGTAGCAAGTCAACAACGTAGACTGTTTTCACCGTTTACACTCGATTAGTACAATTCGTCTGAGGAGAATTTTTAAGTTTTATTAGTCTTAAAAAATAAACGAATAGCCGGAGTGAACAAATGTTTTAATGCAGGTGTTTTCTGGGTATAATTATTTCTCCATTATTACGTGTAAAAACTGACCTGCTTGCACACATTAACAAGACATTATTCATTAGTATACACAAATATATTTTCGAAAACTAGATACCTACTATAATTAAAATTTTATCTCCTGTCATTTGTTCAACCAACAATATGTTTTTCTTTGTAATCGCACACACCGAGTGATTTATAATGATCTTCGTTGTCTCAACAATTATTTATGACTAGACTAATTAAGATACTATCTAAAGCAAGGAATATATTTAAAAACATACTAAAAAAACTTAATTACACATTGCACGGGGATAGTTGCCGTTTTCTTTTGTCTCAGACGCTGGAAGATTAGTTTACTAAAGATATTCCTCAATCTCCAGCTCCCTGATTGTTGGATCGGGCGTGCAGGACAAATTTCTTGGCCACTTTGTTTACTAATTCTCATCCCCCCTTGATTTCTTCCTTTTGAAGTGTGCTAAAGATAATATTTACGATCCAACATTGCCAAAAACTGTGGATAATTTGAAGCAAAGGATAGATGAATATATTGCAAGAGTTCAGCGTAATATTTCACGAAAAGTCTGGCAAGAGATAAAACACAGTTTCGCTGTATGCAAACGGTGGTCACACCGAACTCCTTTAACTTAGGAAAAACTTTTTCATCTTCTAAACGTCTTTCATTTCTTGGCATCTTTGTTAGTCTTGTCACAATAAATTCTGAAACTAGAAAGGTCATCTCGAATTGCCCTATATTTTATTCTGACGCATTGCCATGGTGGTAATGGGTTGAATCAACATAAAAGCGATTTAATAACAGCTGAAATTCATTCCGTTTTCACTGGAACCATCGGTGAGAGTATGAATAACGCTTCAAATAAAAGGTCTTTTCTTACGAGCGTAACTTAATCTGGTAAATAATGCGGTTGGAACCGTTGTTTGCACAACTTCAAACCAAGCTGTAGTATATCCATCAAGGCGCCTATCGTCTTCTCTCTTCCTATCGCCCTTCCTCTTTAAACTCTTTTTTTCCGAAATCTGTTCCACTCTCCATTCTCTCCCTCTCCATGAAAACTCACGTCTTAAAAACTTCGTTACATCTCCCTTTTCTCCCCCCTTCACCCCCTCATCCTCTCCTCCCCACCCTCTCTACTCCTGTCCCTGTCACTGGTTTATCTCGCCGCAGAGAAACATGAAAATTTAAACAATGCATAAAACGGTAATCTCATTTCCGGAGCTACAATATCCAGGTGAATTTACGGATGGCGGTATGTTCCGCGGCGATATAATCAAGTCAAGAGTTCGGGAGTTTTACGGAAAAAGACGACCGTTTTCGATTTAGTACCCTGGCAGTAAAAAGCGAATCGATAAGGTTATGCGTGGCGAGTTATCTACTCTGCTGTTACGCCTGTACACACACACACACACACACACACACACACACACATATATATATATATATATATATATATATATATATATATATATATATATATATATATATATAATTTTATTAAAGTGACAGTATTTGACTTATTTCAAATCGTTGCGTTTACGTATCCAGAGTTTTCATGAGCCTTTTTTGTGCTGTGTTCTTGTGCATAACTAAGAGACTTCCAAGTATAAAGTTTGTATTCCGTGCCTTATCTGCAATTTAAACTGAAAATCACAATCATAGCAGCTTTTTTAATATGGCCGAGATCCTTCAGTTTCGCTCTTTAAGGATTAAATTCAGAGCGGTAGTACGAATAGCTTAAAACCGTTATATTGACACTTTTATTATTTAGTTAGAAGCTCCTTCATTTCATGAATCACTACTGCCGAATACACCGTTTTAAACCTTCGTACGTGACTATGGGATTTGAAGAAGATGTAAACGTTCAAAACAAAAATGTACGATGGAAAGAATCCCAGAAGGGCGAGTTAATTTCATGTTGTCTGTTTTCAGATCCATCGGCTAATCTAAGTAACGTTCTTTACGCTACGCCTTACTTTTATGTCTCCGCTAATAAAACGCTCTGGATTGTAGCAGACATTTTATGAGCTTCGTAAGTCATGATTTCTCGGCACCATCTGGCTTCATTCAAGTAAAGGTTTTCGTCTCAGGTTACGACATCCATCAATTCTCTGTTACTGTGTTTCCAGGAAACGACGTGAGCCGCTGTTTTTTTAAAGTGAATCAAAGAATTTAATCACTTTACGCGCAGCATTTTACGTAATCAATAAGGAACAGCAATGACACCTAGATGGAAATAAACGAAAAATAAAATATTAACGAGATACGATTGTGGTCTCACTCTCCATGATGATTCCTGAAACATCAACTGTATTTAACTTGTTAGGCCAACCAACTTTTTTTGCATCATTAACCAGCTGGGGTCCATTTTGGACCCTAGAGTATCTATAATCCTCTTTAATGCATACATTTGTTGGATATATGGTATCTAAAGGTTAAAGTTACTGGAAAAATATTGTTAGTTGCTAATGAAATCACCAAAGATGTCAGTTACAGTTCTTATGGAATCACTATACTGGGTAAGCCCAGACTTTTTACCAGCTATATTGTGGGCTCGGCGGATACTTAGCCTTGGAGGATAGTTTTTCCACACTAAATCGTTTTTGGCAATATAAATCAAAGCTGTTTCTTCTTTCACTTATATATATTTATTACGATTACTGTCACCTTAAGCACATTCTGGATTCCAAATATATACATATGTTTTGATAGTACAATTAAAAAAAGCTTCAGCAGAATAAGAACTCCTAAAACGATCTTACGAGATAGAGGTGATGAAATTGACCTTTCATAAAAATAAAAATTACTGGTTTTATTTAAAATATGACCTATGGAACCCGTTTCTTATTCTAAGTTTAATATGATTCTGAAGAAGTCTACACAAAATTTTCAAAATATCTCCTTCCTTCAAAATTTCAGAAATTCCCCATCTATTCCAACCTCTAGGCCTCGTTATCAGAGTTGCCAACCGTCCGTAAATTCACGGACAGTCCGTAAATTCACGGACAGTCCGTAAATAAGAGCAAAAATTGGACGTCCGTAAAAATATTTAGATGTCCGTAAAAAAATGCTAAGAAATTTCCAGAGGTTTTAAGCGGTGGTATTTAACCTATTTAGTCGGAGTACCCCTTAAATATTTTTTACGAAATTTTTGTCCTCTAGTATGTTTTAATGCGAACAAACTCAGCTATTATTTGGTATAATTTACACTCACACGTGTGTGTGTGTGCACACTTCTTAATTATGTGATTTACGCATGAGATAATTATTAGATTTTACTTCGCTTCGCTTAATATCGCATCTCTTTGAAAGATGTCGCATATCTCCAGGGATATTCTTACTTTAGATTGAACACCGCTGATTTAAAAAATATGTTTATCCTATATATTCTCATGTTGGTTATATTTTTAAAAGTAAAGCAAACTTTCTTTTTTGGTGGGCACAAATTAAAAATATGAAACGAGTTTTTACTGAACACATCCGAATTTCCCTAAGCAAAATAAGTGCGCGAAACTAACATAAATAGCATTTCTGTTGCTATGTATGGCGGTGTGGTTTGAGTGTTGGCCTCACCTTACGATTCCGGCCCTCTATTTGTGCGTTGATATTAGGTGACGAGGATGAGAAAATGAGACGACGAGAAATATTGAGGAGATCGCACAAATCGACACTCCGTCCTTCGGAAGGGACGTTAAGCAGTTGGCCCCCCTGGTGTATTTCGCAAGAGTAGGCTAATGCCGGCACTGGGTTTCTCTCCTCCCTTCTCTTATGAATGCAGATGACTTAGGCAACTGAGAACGGCTTCACAGCCTGCCTCGCTGCCTAACACTTGCCGATGGGCAAAACGTAAATTGTTGATTAAATTGCTAATGACAGCTTTATAGCTTGGCTGGAAAGCTGATTAAGGAAGCCGGTAATGACTGGCTCCACCAAACCTGCATTTATGTATGAATGACAGCATTGAATATTGTTCACTTATTTCTTTTTGAGAAATCTTAATATTACGCAAAAAATGTCGTTAAAAAAGTAGGTTTGTCCGTAATTTTTTCCATATTCTCCGTAAAAATCATGTTCACAGGTTGGCATCCCTGCTCGTTACTGAAATAATTTTTTCAACGTTTTACTCTATTTTATATCACTTCTACATATATTCTTTTAATCCCTTTGGTTAGTAACATTTCATACATCCACTTTATTTCAATTATTATTTACCACGCCATATGGTATGCTTGTAATTATATCCATCACGTAGCACCAAGAAAAAGTAGAATGGCGAAACGATGATTCAAACAATCTAATACATATTATTTTCGTTATGTCCGCCAGTTAGCCAGGAATTACTATTATATTATAATATATTAATATCAGAAATAATTCGTGCACGCGCCACAATGATCAACAACCAGCAAATTTTATTGATTCTCCTTAGTGATTCACTTCGTCCCCCTGTGGGTAAGACACACGTTTCACGAATATCGCGCTGATTATCAAATATTTTTGGTAGTTTGTTTTTGCAAACCAACGTCAAACTTGGCAAGCAGCGCTGCAACGGGCAGACTAGGGAATATTCATTTACGTTTTCTTCAACAAACCTAAAGGGTTGTTAAAACCCTTGCGTAATTTATTATATTTATTATTTAAATGGTGATTCAAGAATTTTCGGTTGTCGTAGCTGAATGTATGCCGATAGTAATACATTTAAAAAATTTTTATTCGTCCAGAAACGGTCTACAGAGAACCTCAAACGACGCTTTGTTTCGGAGGGTTTAATTTTGCTAATTTTTGTAAATGGATTACTAAGTTGGGTTTAGAACAAATTATTTTAAATAAATAGCGTCGAATGAATAAAATTTTCATGTTCCTGGGAAAAATAACCTTATAAATCCCGGAAACAAACATGGCGCACGTTTCAGCGAGGATGTGTTACTAGGCGACGGATTTATTATTTGTTGACTTTATGACGTCTCTCGGGCGCACTCTTATATTATCCACGCGTTTAGAGATGGCGTTACGCATGAACGGTAGACAAACATGTAAATCACGCGGCGCGTAAATCCAGACGCGCGCTAACTTCCCTGAGCGTGCAGGATTAATCCCACGCTTACATATTCAAATGAATCTCTGTCGTGCGATCTCTTTTTATGGTCACTCGGAGCGTGGAAAAAATAAGGTAAAATGAGCTCGAGTGACCACAAACAACTCGCGAGCTCGCTCTCATTCCAGCCGCCAAGTGTGATATCCTATGGTATTCTTTTTTTGCTGAAAGCGACACGTTCTATATGTGCGGTTGGTGGCCGATAGAAATCTATACTCCATTACTCCCCATATGTGGAAGGTGGAACGGTCAAAAATGGAAAAGGATATCGAGGCGAGGTTTCTTTAGTAGCTTTAACAACGATAATGACCGTAACGAGACTTCAAAATTAAACCATAAAGCTTGATAGATTCATGGAATAGTTTTGGTAGATAGGAATCGGCGCCATTTTAACACGGTAAAATACTAACGAACGGACCTTAACTTTATTTTTTTATCAAATTAATTTACAGGGTGGACCAAAAGTAAGGAGATACGTTTTATCGCTATCGCGAATAAAATTGGGAAGCAAATGAAGTGGAAAAATGTTCTTTTAAAACATAAGTTCATGAAAAATTATTTTTATAAAATTTTTCGCGAACGCTGCTCAATATGTCCACAGTTCATGTTTTAGCACAACTGCAGTATTTTTTGGACTGATCTTCTGGGTATACATTCTGCTATCTGTAAGTAAACAAACGGTTCTGAATAAATTAAGTTTAAAATAGTTTAAATCCTATCATTATTTGAAAGTCATTAAAATAAACTATTAGGGAGTCGTTATTATCACTTCCATGTATTCTATAGTGCTGAAGGTATAGCATTAGAAGCGCGTTAGCCTACGTTTGGCCCATCCTGTATATATATTTCAAAATTTAAAGTTTTTTGGACACGAATCAGCCTAAAACGAAATTTTGTGTTATAAAAGGTAAGGAAATAATTGTTCTTTGTTTACGGAGTTGCATTGAACTTTTGGTTAAAAGGAATGTGAGTTAGGCTTTTAAACAAAAGGGATAAACATCTGATGTGGCCACCACATGAATTTCTCCATACCTGTAATATTTCTAAAAATTCCAAATAGTTTACATAATAAAAAATATTTTAAGAAACTGCGAGATAATTTTTGAGTTTACAAAGAACAGAAATAAACTCAAACCATAGTCTTCTGATATTGGTTATAGCCACAAAGCTCCAACAATTAAGAAAATGAAAAGGAGCGTTACTAAGATGTAACTAATCGTCAGTTGTTAACAATAGTCGTCGGTAGGTAGCGTGGTGTTGGCAACTAAATAATTTAGTTTTTAAGATCTCTTAAACAATGCATTATATGGAAAAATGTTTCAAACAAAGGTTGTAGAAAATTAAATTTCCTACAACTTTTATTCTAGTATGTTTTAAAATATATAAAATATTAAAGCAAATATCTCAAAATAATGGATAAGTGACAAGGGTAAACACCCACTTCCGGATGGCTGATTTGTATAAAAAACTAATCAGTTCTTGTGACTGTCATAAAAATGAAAAATACAAAATTTCGCGTTGACCTGATTAATAGTTTTTGAGTTTGTGCTCCCACAAAAAAACTGTCACATACACACACAGACATTGAGAAAATGGTCAAAACTTGTTCAGGGACCCTCAAAACGTGTATTTCTGTTGAAATTTCAAAATCGATTTTTTTCATTAAAACAATACTACTTATGGAGAAAGTAAAAAGCCATAACTCTTGGAATATGCGGGAAGAGAATTTTTTGCTTTGAAACTAAATATTCTTGAAAGGTCAACACAGCAAAAGATTAATTGGTGACATTGAAAGTATTTATTAGGGAGATTTTTTTTTCGAATTTGACTTAAACCAAACAGCAATTTATTCGACGCTCTTAAACGATGAATGGTCAAATCCAGATTCCCGCCTTTTCTGCGTTACTGGATACGCATAGAGGGAAATTCTGGATAGCCGGTATGAAGTAGAAGCGAGAGAGGAAAATGTATTCATTGCGTATGTAGTTCGTAAGCAAACTAGTGACATGACAAACTCTTTCTCTTCTGCCCGTTAACCCTGCTCCTTCCCATTCCAACGGCTATAAGGGACCGGCTGGGTATAAACCACACGGATAAAGACAGATTAGTATGTCCTGCAGAGACATAGTTTGCGAAAAGAATCGATGAAAAATGCGAGGCATAACATTAGTATAGCCCTCTTGATTTGGAGCAGTGCCATTTATTTTGAGGAAACGATAAATTTTATCATACTTCTTTAATATATCTCTTGCCTTCAGCCTATCCAAAAAAGTGGCATGTTATTATAAAAACATATATATATATATATATATATATATATATATATATATATATATACATATATATGATTAGAGAATCAAATGTCGATCAATAACCATCAATAAATTTCTCATTGCAATTTCGAATAATTTTTTTGACACGAGGGCATTTGTTCATTCGAATTTGAACTTTTGTCGTATATTCGACACCGCAATAGAGGCGAGCGTCGATTCGTTTCACGATCAAGACTCCTTGCGCGTTTATCCATCTTTTACTTTTCCGCCGGTACCATTTTTCGGATGTAAAATTCTTTCCTCGTCGCACAAACATAGTCTAAAATATTAAAAACTCGCCATAGTAATAACTCGAAAGGAATGCCCGTTTGTATCCGCGGTAAAACCGCGCAAGTACATTTTTTTAACGCGCAGAGACAATTTAAGTCCTAATTCAAATACTGCAGTTGTAGTATGTGGGCGCGCATTCCGTTGTCTTGGTTCTCCCCAGGGAAAATATTACCGTTGAATCGGAAGGTTTATTAGGTATGTTTAGTTATTATGTTAACCTTTTTTACTGTTATTGGGAAGTGTAAATGAAAGTTTGTGATTTTTATCGCATCATATATAGAATTATGTTGGGTGAAGTTTGACTTTGCATTTACCACTGAAATTTTTGTAATGAATCGTTTTCTATTGCTTAATGCTTTGAATTTTATTCGTATCTTTTCTTTTGCTAATTTAAAAATTCTTTGCAACGGACGCACTGTGGCGCAAATTGTGACAGCATGCTTCTCTACCCGCAAAATTTTATCTACATAGAAAGAATTTCATTATTTACTGATGAACTTATTTTAGGGTAATAATCCATCCCTCATGATTTTTTTCGAAAGCCATTATTCGAATGTTTATGCTTTTGGCTTCTCCATTTAAAACACAATTTTACACAGTTATATCATCGTTTTAGTTGCATGGCATGGTTTGGTATTTTCTCGCGAATAATTATTATTACCAAATTTAAGTTCAACTTCACTTGCCACTTATGGATAGATTGGGGTTGGATAAACACGAAAGAATGTGCACTTACTAAGCAGTGGCACGTCGAGGCTGGAAGACATATTCAGAAAAGTCGATCCTGGTATTAAATCTTTATATTGTTCATTTGATAGACCTATATAAATTTCTGTCAAACTCGAAAAGTCTTTCTTTGTACATAGTAATATAGTAGAATCCAGTTTTTCTTCGGTAATGTTGATCCATGCAAAGAGATTTAAAGAAGTTTCCTGAAGTTGAGTTGAATGTTAAAAATTCAATATAACATAGCATCTAAATTCATAAATTGAAAGAAAACAATTTAAAAAATAAAAGCGACAAATACGTTTTAATAAACTTTTAGAATACACTGAAAAGCAAACAATTAAATCAGGAATCACGGTTATTACTTACAAATTCTAAGTTTGTTCTAAACAGCTTCATAAATGACTAAGAGAATCCTTCTTAATGTTGTATGGCTTAACATTGATTAACTTAAGCTTTGCTCATTTTACAACAAGATACTAAGTCATACGACTGTTAGAAGGTGAATTTTTGCCACTTATAAGACTGCTTGTAACAGATTTAGAATTTATGAATTTTTTTTGTGATCCTTCGGTTTATGCTTTAATTTTTTGCTTTTTGTATATTCTAAATATGATTTAAAAGCATATTATTGTCTCGTTATTAGTTCCTTCCAAATATTTCAAAATCGGTTCGATTTTGGACATTAAATAGTACCTAAAATTATTTTAGCGAGAAAAGTTTTGTAAAACCCCTATATTTTAAAGTTTGAATTCACCTAGATTATGAAAAAGAGTATAATAAATTCATAAATGGAATATAAAAGATAAATTTTCATTATAAAAAATTCTATATCAAATATAACTCTTTAAAAAGGAGAGTTTATCGAATAATTGAATCCCAAAACCATTTTTGAATGAGAGAGTTCGTAAAAGCAAGAATAGGGAGAAGTTACCGCAAGAATCGCTAAAGCAATGATTTCAGTAACACTTCAAAACCTGCAGTGGCCCGATTTGAATATTTTTTGCCTCTTATGGTTTTTATCTGGCATTTTAGTATCTTGTTCAAAATCTTCTCTATACTCCATGCTGGACTTTTACATCCTCATTTTTATTTTATTTTTAAATATCTTTTCTCCGTGCCACCGGATCTATCTCACTATGGGCGTTCTCTGTTTATTCCCATCACGGCTATCGGCGTAGCGAATGCCTATGCTGTAGATTCCATACTCCATATGTTCCGATATAGTATGTCGTCCAAATAAAAGGCTGGGATGTGCGGAAGTCGTCTTCTCTTCCTCCTCTGGAACACTCCATTTCCTCTCTCTCTCACCTTCCTCTCTCTCTCCCTTCTCTTCCTCTAACCTTTTACTGCCCTCTATCTCCCCCGTGTCCCCTCAAATACCTTTTCCGGAAGAAGATTCGGGGAAACGTGGCGTTTGTAGCGTACTCCGCCAGGAGTATCATTCGTAATGGACGAGAGTGTTTTGTTAATCGCGTGGTTTCCTCAGAAACGCTTCTCAATGGAGAACAAAAACCGAGGAAGGAAACTATGGAGTTAAATATTTAAGGGAGGGAAATGAGGTTTGGTCATGTGCAGTGCGTTTCGGAAGAATGAACATTGCCAGCATTATAACCGCTGTGCAACTCGAGGCTTCAAGCTATGTGCCTTGCAACCGCTATCCGGTTACTCCCTAAATATAACAGAATTGTGACAGAGCGTTTACGTTCTACGGCGGGATATTTTTCAGAAACGGTAACGTCCCAAATCTAGCGTTCTCGGTAAATATGACCATAAAATATGGAATATGGAACTTGTAAAATAATCTGAATGCGTGATTATACCTTTGAATCAACCTATGTTGCATTCTTGAGGATTTGGGATTATTTCAACGCAATGGTAGCAGATGATTTTTATTGTAAAATTTAATTAATTATTGAACGATTTTATATTATTTAAAGTTTTCCTATAAAGTAATTACTGCTTGTGAATATTTCTTTAGTAACATGTGACTCTATGAATCTTACTCAATGAGCTCAGTAGGCGTCTTGCAGTTTCTTTACATCTTTCGTAGAGTAAAGTGTCATGTGCATTTGGCTCAACTTTTACAGAAACGCTAGGAATTGTGAAAATTGTATTCAACGGGGATTGCAAATCTCGCGGTAGAGTGTCTGAGGGATGTGAACGATTTTATGATGAAACCTGCAAACCTGAATCAAAAGTCAATTAAATCTATGATTTGATTTAAAGTAACCGTCGTAACAGCTGGAAAAAATATTTGCTAATGCTATTAATAGTAACTGAGTGTCCACGGTAATTTGGAATACAGGTAGATAACACGTAATTTAATCCTGAAAATCATGAAGGATGGATATAAACCAAACCAACTTGCACTTTGAATTAACTTTTAACTAATTTTTATCTTGAGGTATTTTGATTGCAATATATACCACATATACACTCTAAAATGTTGCAAATGTCTTTTCAGCCTACCACAAAACGAAGAGCAACTCTTCTTAAAAACAACAATTTTGCCTCCTGAAACATTGAAGAAAGTACACCTAATTCTACTTTACCTATTTTTAAAACATTTTCCCTTAAAACTTATGCAAGCAAGCATACAACAATTGCCCTCAATTTTTTCGCCACCCAGCATACATTAATTTACTCCTAGAACATATACCACCAAACATACAAGAAATAGCGTCTGTTAATACAAACTTACAAACCAAAGACTAGTACCCCTACGGAATGACCGGAAACTTAATGCTGTAAAACGATTCCCAGGTTTTCCATGAAAGGCGACGAAAAATGGAAAATTTGGAACTACGTTTTCACGACTATCGTGTCGTCATCACAGGATACCGCTCACCCCTTCCCCTCCCGTTTTAATACGATAATCGTAGCAAATATAAATTGTACGGACAGAAGAAATGGACTTAAATGAAAGAATTTCATATAAGAAATCAAATTTATTGCCGTATGTCACACATTGCGAGAGTACAAAGTCATTATCAAATTACATAACAGTGAGGTATTTGTATATAAATATACAATAAAGATATAAAAATGAATTATTGTAACCGACTTATATAACGTTAATACTGTTTGTGCATGAAACGTATTTAAAGGAAATTTACGTGGACGACGAAAAACGTCAAACTTGCACGTCAAGAATGAATTTGTGGATCAAGGAAAAATTTATTGTAAAGTGATTTCTTCGGCCCTGGAACACAGTTCTCTTTCTGTTCCACCTGTAAAAAGAATGAAAATGAATTTCTAAGAATGTCAATCATTAAACCTGCTAAACCTAATGAAATTGATGCAGGAGGCAATGGGCATGCTTCAAATGTTGCAATAAATTTAAAATAAGACAAATGCGCTTACGGCCCCTTGCGGTTCTTAAACAATTTTTCTATGAAGATCACGTTACCATTTGTTAAATTAAACATATCACATTGCACTAGAAAATGTCCGCTTTGTTTATTTATAATTTATTCTAAGCACAGTTGTATTTGCTGACGTTTAGGTGTTCGTAGCAGTTACAGTTAGGCCGTTTAAGATCTATATGTATTCATCAAATAACAAGGAAAACTTTTGATATGGAATTTTCTAGATAAAAAAAATATATATGTATTTCTAAATACGTTTTGAAACAAAGATAGAAGAATTATCTTAACGTCTAGGAATACAAACAAATGCATAATGAGAAAAAAGAAATAATCAAGTTAACAATTTTTGTAAATTCAAAATATTTCAAATTAAAACATAATGAGAATCACTATTGTATACTTATTTCATTCGATTACAAGCACAATTCTATTCCCTGTCGTCTACGTTGCAGTTTAACTTCCAAAGAATTCACTATAGGTAATCTACTGATAACCGCGAGAAATTGTAAACAGAAATTTCAATTACTCAATCTAAAATTACGGTTTATTTTGTGAACAACTGACACGTACCGTATTCACGCCCAGAGCAATGGATGGCACAGCTAGGTGAAGTAAGCGAGGCTAAAAACCTAAAAATGAGAAACATTTCCACTCAAAATGCTTCTCGCACACAAAAAACGAGAGAAATTTCTTTCCTTCCTTCCTAGGAGATCTATCCAATGCAGGTATCAGTTAAGAAAATATAAAAGCACTCTCACAAAACGCATTCACATAACACTTCGTAGAACTATTTTGTCAGAATTAAAAAAAAAATATATGCTATTTTTAAGACTTACCTGACTTGATTGGAGATCAGAACAAATTCACTCCGTCACGTTTTTTAAACAGTGGTGAATGCATATCTACTATATATCTACTTGACAAAATCAGAGTAACTGTCAACCGCTCAATAAGCAATGGCGAACTTATATCAAGCAAAATGGCCACTGTTCCGCTATGATACACAATGAACGTGTGACGCTGTTGTAATGTGGTAGAGAGATAGAAATAGAGGGAGAAAGAGAGAGAGAGCTGGCTGCGACTGCAGCGCATTTGGTGGACCCCGTATCATCATAGTGAACTACGTGTAAAACCTGGGAATCTATTCTCCCATAAGAGTTTCATACCCCTGTTACAAACTAACGCCCCTGCAATGTATACCATCAAACACACAAGAACCCATCTTACACTGAACTGCCCCTGCGACATAGTATATCACCAAACTCGCCCATCTTCCCTGATATTATGCCACCCAACGTACAAACGGCCACCCCTGCAAACGTATACCACCGAATGCTCCCTGTTGTTATGCCACCCAACTTGCATTATACTGCTCCTAGGGTTGCCAGATTTTGATTTTGAAGATACGGGACAAACAACAAAATTCTTCAATAAAATACGGGACAGATATGGGACACTTAAAAAACTTACACTGTCTATTCTTGGGTTTTATAACATTTATAGCGGCATTCCTTATTTAAAGTAAAAAATTAACAAAAAAAAATTAAAACTGTATTCATATATTGTAAAATTAATCCCTGGCTTCAAATACGGAACATACAACTTTCAATTGAATTTTCAGTTTACAAAGTGTTTTATTTTAAAAAAGAATAACCATACAAGTGCTCTGAATGATGTCCAGTTATATATAATTTTTACATTTTTCCACTTTTTAGTTATACAGTTTCGTACCAGGCAAAAATCCGTTCATGCTTATTGCCTCTTCAGGGTGGTGCATGCAAATAGGATGATTGTTTTGAAACCAATTGGCAGATTGGTTAATTATTTTAAAAAAGAGATATTAAAAAATAAATACACACTGACTTATATTTCAAGAGTTTAAATTAGCATTTTACATTATAAGATGAATGAATGAATGAAAAATCTTTAATAATACGTAGTTGACTTACATTTAGTAAAGTTTAATTGGAATTTAACATTAATTAAAAAATTAACTAATATTTATTTTTAAATTTTACAAATTAATATTTTTCTGATGATTTTGCATCTCTCAGTGATTGTTCATTTTTAAGTACCTACATACCGATAAAATTCGTTGCACGACATATTTAAATTTACTGAACATTGACACTGACACGCATAATGTGAGCACATAAGCTGAGCAGGTTACTATGAAATACAAAGTATAGCGCTTTTACTATTTTTTTAAATTCAACATCTATGTCGACGTAAATACGGGACATTTTCTATGTCCCGACAGACATTTCCGGGACAACGGGACAAGTAAATGAAATATGGGGCAGTTAATCCCTAATCATACCACCATGCGTACAGCAGCGGCCCCTAAATGATATGCAGGAAAAACTGGTTAACTCGAACTCCAAGAGAGATTAATATCATGTTTTCCTGTAAACCGAGTTATCATGCAAAAAAACAACTGTGAAATTAATTATAATGTTGGCCTAAAAATATGTACATACATAATATATAAGTAGTTGGGGTAACGTGTTTGTGTTAAGTGCATTATTATTGTATATATCATGCAAGAAAACAACTGTGAAATTAATTATAATGTTGGCCTAAAAATATGTACATACATAATATATAAGTAGTTGGGGTAACGTGTTTGTGTTAAGTGCATTATTATTGTGTGTTCAATAATCATCCATCCACTTACCAGAGTGTGTACTCTGAGATTTCTCTCTCGCAGGATATTAAAAACGAATTTAGAAATTGCCATTTTTGTATCCTGTTATGAGCTAAACACTGCTGTTACGAGTATTCTTAACAAACTATCAAACAATGGTATTCCACGTCTTTTAGATATAAAAAATAAGCTGGAATGAGTGGTTAACTGGGGAAAGAGGGTGTTTTAAAGGCAATGAGTAATATTTCTGTTAGCAATTTGCTTTAGTTAAGTTTTTCTCTCAACCTATTAACTTTCCGATCGACCCTCATATTTGTGCTTTGTCTTTGCAACATCCTTCGTGGGGCTGCCTGTTACCCATTTCGATACGTTAAATATCCGTTTACAAAAAAAATTTAAAGGGCTTATAATGCGCCGCATATCGCAATGCAAGTCCAAACAGCCGAATGACAAAGAAAACTGAGCTGTGTGGTTAGTTCCAGAACAAGTCCGGTGCCGAATTAAAATCAATCTGTTTGCTTTAACTCGTACGGAATGTTTTGTGAAATAAATTTAAATAACCAGTTTTAAGACAAGTTTAGTTTATGGACAGCTGGTTTTTGGACACTAGTATGATTATGCTCTGCTCCAGCAATAAGCGTCATTATTGGCTAGTGATTATCAGGTCAGGAAAACAAACCCAATGTGCTAGCGAAAGGGTAAAAATAACTAAAGGCTTGAGTTTCTCGAACTGAACGTTTATCCACGAAAAATTCTCTCATTGCATTATTACAACTCTCAACCTATCTCACAAAGTATTTTGCTTCCATTTTCACCTTTCTCTCCCCTTTCTTTCTACTCTTCATCATTTCTCTTCCTTCTTCCACTCTCCATTTCTATTACCCTATTCTCTCTCTCTCTCTCTTCTCTATTCGTTGAGAAATTTGTTAAGTTTTTAAATAATGAATTATGATCGCCATCATCCTTTTATTTACCTCTTTAAGTCATTGCATCCCGCATTTGGTCGCCTTAATTATCTTCCATAGAGAGAGAGATATATAAGACGAAGGGTTTTTTATAACTTCAATATTTCCACCTTCGTGAGTAAAATGATTTGAGTCGCTTCGTTCCTAGAGATCTCCTTCCTCGGAGGAACTCATATTTTTTCACCATCGCATCTGACTCTTAAAAAAACGAAAAGCCAAGTGTGCCTCTCTCTCGAAGGATTCAACTTTTCGTAGTCGGCACACTTCTATTCCTCGCATTAGCACCTTTATTTCTAACGGCTTACTTTCGAAAATTCCTTATTTTTGAAAAATGTCCCTAAATATCTCGATCTCGTTCTGTAATGTCGAATTTTCCATATAACCTAAACTCGGTAAGTTTTGAAATCTTCTGGCAAGAGATTTCAATGATGGCAGTTCGAAACCGATCTACATTTCGTGAGTGTAGTGGTGAGAATGGCGAAATAATAAGGGCATTTCTTTCATTTTCGTGGAAGCCCCTCAGTTCGATTGTGGCGCTTGCGCTGAACCGTTGGTGAATGTCAGAATGAAATATGCACACATGCGAAGAGTATTTCTATTGCTGAGCTTTCTTTTTTAGTGTTAATTGGATGACCACTGAGAACGGCTGCTTTGTAGCCTTAGTGCGCATTTGGTTTTCACAACCGGTTTTTAATTACTTGTAATACCCTCTGCGACAAACGTGAGTGAAAGGTGAGGTTCATCTCGCACTTCCTCATATTCAAGCGCTTTTTATTTCCTCACAATCTCGTCTCAGTCACTTCCTTTAAAATATACAAATTAACACCCTTTCACAGTTTTCCACATAATATGTACCAACTAGTATTTTAAATTGATATCCTGACACTAACTTATGGACAGCCTTTCATTATTCTTAGGAGTTTGATTTAACATTTGAAAATAAAACTTTTTGTTAAGTTTCGCCTTTTCCATTTTTCGTGGCTTTTTCCAAAAATGTAATAGTGCATGTCAGAAATGATGATTCTTTTAATACCAGAAAATTTATTCGATTAATTTTACAGTATGGATGTATTAAACAAGGATCACAAATTCAAGATGGCAAAGTAATGCCGATGTCAGTACAGCAATCCACTAGGAGTTTTATAAATTTTTCAGATAAATATTTCATTTAGTCTTTTGTAAAAGATATATCAACACAGGTGTGTTCACTTATGTTTGTTCAACCGTTAAAATAAAAACAAAAGTATTTTGTAGAATTAACGCATGTTTTGGTTGTATTTCGTGCAACCTCTAGGTTTTGCATTTCATTTCATGTGATAAAATTAAAAGCACCGAATCTTCCCTTGTGATATGCGACATAATTTGACATTAGACCGGGTGAGTAATGCGATAATAGCGTGCGAGGCTATGGAAGGCGATTCCGCGCTGGGCGATGAATTTTTGGCTTCGGATTGTCCTACGAGGATACGACGACCGAAGTCCTTGGCTCCATTTTCTCCCTCAGTTCAATAGGGCGTAAGGGAGAGATGGAGGTGACGGAATGGAGGGTGAAGGGCTATCGGAAACATACGGTTGATGGGAAGTAATGTCGGCGAAGGAATTCAGGGGAAGAAAGAAATCAAAAGAGAGATAGGAGAAACGCGGACCATTTTCAAAATTCAGATTAAAGATGCTCCGTTTTCCACATAAATACCAACAGAATGCAATTAATGGAAATTTTCCGTGCTCGGACTTCTAGAATAGGTCTTTATTAATCTCTCCATAGCGTTATCACTTGCAGAATAGAAACTAAGATAAGAAATCCTCGAAAAACGTATGTTAATTTAGTGGAAGTTTGAATCTTTGCATCACTTTGAAGACGGTTACCATGAAAGCTCAGAATTTTCTCGTCTCCTGTGTATTTTAACCTCACATAATTCCAATCGCTACTTAGATTGGATCTCTAAGTGATTTACAAACAACTATAAAATAAAAATTAATTTCGAAGGAACTTTTATTAACTATTAATAAAATTAACGGTGGTGATGATGAACAAATTAAATGAAAATTTGTATTTTCCACGGTTTTAATATTTCACTACGATCCGGGTACCGCTGTGATATATCAGCTAAACATGATGATGATTTATCATATTGAAACCCGGTCGTAGTGAAACATTAAAACTATGGATAATACAAAGTATTCATTTCATTAAATTATCGAGGTCATATGCGATCGTAGTTAACTGATTTGTAGTTTAATTTTACGTCTTCACACCTATGCGTCTCAGCGAAACTAAAATATGTATGAGAATTGATGCGTTTATACCCCCGCCGAATTTATAATTTATGTAAAAAAATCTTTTAGATGTTTCGTGTGATTCGGAGGAACTTATTTATTGAACAATTTAGGTTATATATTATTGTAATTAACATATTGGTGGTTTAATGTATCATTCTTGCACCTCTTCATCCCAACAGGGCTGGAATATTAGAATCATTGCGTTTCTATAACCCCAGGCGATGGTTTTTGCAGCGTTGTGGTGAAAAACGGGTGTCGGCTTCCAGTGCCCGCTGCGTACAGTAGACTATTGTCCAATGTTTCATCGCACGCAGAATACCGAAAGCCGAAGCCAGTTTTCAATGCGTTTATATAATTATCCCAGTCGATGTTACAATTTATGGAGTACAATGACAGATTTTTAAAAATGTTTATAGAGGACGTTGATAAATATATCAATTAAGGGTAAGAATGATACCCATGGAACGAAAGGAGGATTGTTGAAGAAAGAGTGAATTTTGTCGATAAGAAAGGCCATAAGGCGATTATAAAATGGGCCAGAGGTATGTGATAATCTACCAGATTGATGCTGTCTTCCCATGATGGAAAAAAGAAAGAAAAATCAGAATACTTTTGAATTTTCATGGCCAATGTCTGAAGAACTTTCAAGCACGTTCTCACGGGTGTAATTAAAGTAATGTGGGAATAAGAGTTCCCTTTGCGTGTAACGACGCCATTGTTAGGTGAAGGTTTCACCGTCTCCTCGCCGATAAAAATTAAGGCGCCCGTGATTTCTGTGCTAGGAGGCGAGCCCACTTGGAGCTTGAGTGTGATTTGATCCTATTCCAAGAGATTTCCTTTAGTCTCCAAACGGATAACGACCTCAAGAATAACCCTCGCCGTAAAAACATCTCGACTCCTCCCACGAATTAAAACCCTGAAAAACCCTTTATGAATCGCCATCCCTCTTACTATCACCGTTATGACCTCCTTAAAAGCATCTCCAGTCCATCCTTTTTTCGCCTAACCCCTCCCTCTCTCTCGCGCAAAGCGCACTAATCCGGCACATTTTCTCAGAGCTTAAAAACCATGCACTCATATTTCCTCGCCGGAGGATCGGCAGAGCCATCTGACGGCCTCTCTAAAAAAAACACTGAATACGCAATTTCGCTGCAAGGCTTCTACGCGTCTATTTCTCGGAATTCCTCTTCTTCTGCATCTCCACTCTGCACGTCCCGCGAGACGGACGGGTGGGAGGTTGGGAAGGAGGAGGTTTTCTAACCCACGATCCACTCTGATTCCCATTTGCGGCGTGTGACGCATTCAAGGCGAGTCCTCGAGCGGCGTAGCCTTTAAACCGCTCTCTTTAAAAATGGCGCGGGTCGTAAAAAAAGAAGCCAATCCGAGATAACGGGTAATATTCCATCCAGGACACACGCGGGCCTCTTTTCCTCTCTCCCTTTTCCTGTCGCTCCGTTCCTTTCTCCTTTTCTCTACCACTCCCTTTTATTCCTCTTGTTTCTTTTTCCCTCTCCATCTCTCTCCCTCTCCATCTCTCTCCCTCTCCATCTCTCTCCCTCCTCATCTTTCCTTTCATTTCCTCTCCATTTTAGCTTTCTCATATTCGAAATACGTAGAGAATGTACTGTGAACGTGAAGGAAATTTTCGAATTACAAGTTCTGATGAATGTGCTCCTTTTCAAGTGCCTCTGAACCCGAAAATGTGATTTTTTTACGCTCCCTTCTGTCTGTAATCTGTCTCCATCGCCAGTGGTTCTTAAACTTTCAATTTTCACGGCCTCCTTGAATATCATGCGATCCGATTTGAATTGAAAATAGTAAAAATAAGAAACTTGAGTACAAATTCCTTCGTTTTATATAACTGTCAATATTTTTACGTCTTATTTTCTACCAGTCCCTGATAAAATTTTATTTTTAGTGAAAATTATTTTTTGCATTTCACCTTACATCGAAAATAATTTTGCGACCCCCTGGTGGACCTCGGCCCATAGTTTGAGAAATACTGTTCTACGCTGTGGTGGTATTTTGCCGCCCAAATGTGTGGGGAGATAAGCATGCATGCCAAAAATATTTGGGAGGGCACACAAAAATTTAAGTAAATCAATAAAAATAATAATGTGAAAGCATTTCATTATTTTTGTTACATTAGTCATAAAAATGAAAGGTATTTTTTATACTGTTGTCATAATATAAATTGTATTATTTAGCAGGGGGAGCAAGAAGAGCCCTCCCCTCGTTACGCCCGTCCTATGCATGGCTTTGAATGATAAACGGTTCAAAAGAAAATGACGAAATATTCTATTTGTGTAAATCATCATCCTAATAAAAGAGGTGTTAAAACAAACTATATCGCACCAAAATGGATGATAGTTAATTTTTGTTGATTTTCACATCTTTATGTACTGAGAAATCAAATTACTGATGATGAGAGCTTGGCTCTCGAAATACGTATATGTGTAGCGCTATTGATCATCCTCGTTAAATTCCTTTTTCATACGGTTTGTAAATGAAATTTCAGTTAAAAAATGCTGCAAATATTTTGATTAAAATTTGTCCATTTGTATAAATTGGTCATTAGCAATGCTATTTAAGCCATATGGTTTGCAAATAAAACATATGGCGTCCATTGACATATCGAGTTTTAAGTTCAGCTACCACAACTGAAGCATCAACACCATAGACCTTTGTTAAATTTATTTATTTCCGCCACTTGCACAGTAATTACGAATTTAAAAGCTATATCCTTCATTTAATGTCATCAGTATTTAAATTTTGCTTGATAAAATGAAAGGCGTGATGATTTATATGATTAGATAATGCTGTGTTTTATGAATAGAAAGGCCAAGTGGAATTTGATTACAAGCTGCATTGATATGTTCGTAGAATCGTCGTCTAATTTAATCATTTCAATTGTTTTGAAAATAGATTTTGTTCTGCTGTTAATATTAATTTTTACATTCAATTTATGAATCGATAATTTATCGTTAGCGAAAGTTAAAATTTTCATAAAATGGAGCATATATCATCATCATCATCATGCTGCTGTCCGAAGACAGGGTTTATCTGAATCGCTGCCTCCATCTCTCTCTCTCTCCCTAGAAGTCTCTTTTATACCGCTATAAGTACTACAATCCTGCTTTATATTCTCTAATATTCCTATTCTTTTTCTCCCTCTTCCTCTTCTTCCGCTAATTTTGCCTTCTAAGATCGTCCTTTGTAAACACTGCCTTCTCAATATGTGCCCTATCCAATTTGCTTTTCCTTTCCTGATTTTTTTAATAGCATCCTTTCTTCTCCAACCATTTCTAATACTTCTTCATTTCTCTTCCTCTCTGTCCATTTCACTTTAATCCTCCTCCTCCATACCCTGATTTTAAAACTTTATAAGTATTTTTCCTCTTTTTTCCTTACCATCCACGTCTCTGCACCATAAAGAGCTATGCTCCATATGTAGCATTTTGCTAATTTCTTCCTTGTTTATAAATTTATTTTCTTGCTTGTGAGAAGCTCCTTCTTCTCGTTAAATGCTGCTTTTGCCATTGCAATCCTACTTCTGATGTCCTGTGTACTACATCCATCCTGCGCTAAAATACTGCCAAGATATTTGAAACTACTTACTTGTTCCAATTTTTGGCCATTTACTATTATATTTAATTCTTTATGTTCCTTTGAAACCACCTGGTCTCTAAATAAATTAGCAGGCATAAAATTTCACCTGTCCTGTAAAATCATTCTTTGTCAATAAGAATTTAGGCGATATTAATATGGAACCCCATTCTGGTTAAAAACTGCCGCTTTAAAAACTTGCTTCGTCGCTATTCAGCTCATTATGACGAGAAATACGACAATGATATCCGTACACCATTCGCACCTTATCTGCTTTTCAAGTTACTACGGTTATTTATCACTAACATCGAAACTAACGTCTTAATCAAACGAAATGCGTAAAAATTTCAAATGTTTTCTCAACCAAAGATTCCGTTTGACATCGCGTAGTTCGATAAATAGACACACGACCGTTGCAAACAGTGTTTAGATTTCACGTCCGCCTCCTGAGTGTTTGACTATACGTCTCCTCGCGCTCACAATATGCACCGAGGAAGGAGGATGCAGCATGCTAGGTTTCCACCGCTACGTGCCGTGATCTGATCCCCTTGTGTGCGTGTGACGAACATATTTATACGCCCTCCTCCCGCCCAATACCCTCAAGATAGGGCACAGCTTCCGTCGGATGGGTATCCCTGATGTATTTCACAAGACCCGATTCCGTGTCTCCGGGTTTCCTTCCTCTCACTTCAGTATTAATGCCCGCGCGAGTGGATGCGCCTACGCTAGGGAACGTGAAAGCTGCCGGTGTACTTTGCAGGCTGCTTCGGCGCAAACCGCAATCTATGTGCGAAAAAATACGATGAAGGAAACACTGGACTGTTGTTGCATCTCACGGTATTTTTCTCAGATACAGCGATTAATTCGACGAGATTTTAGGATAAAAATTATCCGAATTTAGCTTTACTTTATTTTAAAACGAATTTAAGAAATTTTTTTCTGTTATTTGAGCGTAAACCTTTTACAAATATCGTTTAATGATTATGATGAGTTTAAGTTTAATTAATGACACCCATAAATATTTGGCTACATTAAATAGGCTATAGGTTAATCTATTATGCATGGTTAACAAGGTACTTTATTTTTAGTGCTGATTTTGAATGTACCTAAAATATCATACTTCTATATGGAATCGAAAAACCCTTCGAATTTGATCGAACTCCGTATTATGAGAACCTCTTTCACAGTCTGATTTGGTTTTAGATTGCGGACCATTTTTGTACCTCACCTCAAGGTTAGTATAAATACGCTCTCGCATATCTTCCAGAATATAAAAAATACCATTATCGCAAATTTTTAAGATATGATCGAATTTAAGCCTCCTTCGGAAGTGTTCATTTTCCGCTCCACATCTATGATTTTATAAATATGCAAAACCATGTCACCACTAATGAGTATGATCAAAGGAGTTATTACAAACGAAGTACCAAGGCATCTCTCAGCAATGCATAGCACATCTGGGATGGGCCCTCTCATTTCCCAATGGAACTGAATCTGTAGTATCGATGTTTATGCATGCAGCGCCCAGATATAACGCAACTTCTCATCGTATTTCCTCTTCTTCCTCTCTTACCCTCCTCTTCACATCCCCTCGCCTCTCTCTTTCCATTCTCCCCCTTCCATCTTTCCAAAATCCAGCTCTCCAATTACAAACTTCTAAAGTAGTGTAATTGTCTTTGCAGGCAAAGGTTAAATATTTACATTCTTAGGAGACTTGAACTTTGCGTTAAGATTTCGCATTCTCGTTGCATAATTAAACGGTCACGTCACGAGTTGCTGATCCCATCGCCCTCGGCTCTTCCAAAACCCTCCATCACGTCTCACTCCTTATATTCTTCCTCCACAGATATCCTTTTTCAACCACATCAACTTCTGCCCAAACAGCCCGTCCCCATGAAGAAAGTCGCAGCCACAGTCATTCTCTGTCCCTTAATCTCTATTCAACTACTCTCCTCAACAGTTATCCCTGCGATCCCGTCGCCGGTCCCTAATCAAGGCTTGCTAATGAAAACGAACATAAGAGATTGAGGCATGGTTAACTTCCTGCACGTAAAACTCTCGTCTCTTCCTTCGGAACACAGGCAGCTAATCTCCTGGGAACTGGTCGTCGTTAGTGAATTGCAATCTAGGTATTTTAAATGGCATAGCTGTCTCCTTGTCTAACCGACTTTTAAACCATATAAAGGTTTTTTACAAATTTCTCAAGTCCATTGTTTATCGAAAGAGTCGTACCTCGAGGATTTAAAAAAAATGGGAGTGTTTATGAAGGAATACGAAGATAATTACGGATTGATTCAAAAGAGGTAGCGGTTAAAGTCCCGGTAAACATCTCCATATGTGATGTGTTCTCTTTAATAAAAAATACTATAACACCAGTTATGCATGATATCTTGCATAGTTAAGGTTATGAAGCTGACTGCGTTTCAATAATTGATGGAAATCATCAATTCCCAATCACTCATTCCGTTTGATGCTCCAAAATTTATCACTTGAGCAAGCGGTTTCCAAACCTGTGTGTCTGCGACACCCTCTTAAAGCAGCCGACCTTACCGCGATCCCCTGAACCCCAACCATCAACCAATAAATACAAAATTTCACATTTTTTCAAAATATTATAATGTTACTTCTATGCAGAAGTTAAAATTACAAATATTTTCATGCATAAACTTTTATATTAACATTTGGCCTTTGCGATTCTGTGAAAACCTTAATCGATCCCTGGAAGGCGGCGATCCCCAGTTTGGGAAGCAATGATTTAAGCATTTTTGTCTTTTTCTAGGTTTTCATAATTTTTCATCGGTATACGCATTTCGGAAAGCAATTTGCTTAAGATCCTATGCAGCTTATCTGTGACTATCTAGAAAATTATTTTTGTATCAAATTGCATTAAATTTCAGAAAATAGCAATTAAAACGTTTAAGAGAAAATTCTCTTTCCTGAATAAAATTCTGCTCCTGCATTTAGTTGTCCATCTTTCCGATTTAAGTTTCGTGAAGCCTTTTAAGCATGTACTTCGTCACGAAGCAACGGAGGAGATTGTAGATTTGTTGGATGTCGCAGGGCTTAAATGAGCTTGAAATCCAACAGCCTGTTACTCTATAAACCCCCTCCTCTTCCTCTCTAGCGTAACCAGTGTTTCGGGATTAATTGCACTGCCGCTGCAGGCAAATGACACACTCTCCGGCAGAGTAATTCGCCAAAACCTTTAGAATTCAATGGCGGTATCATTTACATGTTATGCTTTAGGATCGGCTGGTACTACGCTTATTTTAGTTTCGAATTCTAATTATGAAATTAATGCATACGCTGCAGAATATTCCGTTTTGCATCACTGTTACCACTCCGTTTTTATAAGCTCCAATTAATAAGCTTTTACAGAAGTTAGGCATCATCCGCCCTTATTCCCCTGATGGGATTCACATTTCCTCTTAGGTAAACGTGTTATTAATGCTAGCGTATGGCTCATGTGATCCATATTATTACAATTTCCTAACCAAATCTGAAGCTTTTATATTTGAGTTTCTTATATATGAGATATTAATTCTGTAAAAATTTTGAGGTTTCGAGTATCTGGATGGAAACCAATTACTTTTTCGATTTAAAATACTGCCTATTGAAACATAATGGGAATAAACAGCTGCATATTTGTTACACTTTGTAAATGATCGTGGTCTCTAAAAAATGTATGTTCACTGTCTGCAAAATTGTGAATACTATAATTAATTAAGTATTCCACCATTTCACTCATTTCGTCGCGTGAACAGTTCAGTCAAATCAATCGCTCCATTTGAACATTCAAAGTATGAGTGAGTTAGGCAAACGGCACCACTCCTTATGCGCCTCTTAACAATATTAGAACTTCTGCTTCTTCAACTCGCTCTGAGATAAGGGAGACGCTTATCTGGTAAATATTCCGTAGACCAGGTGATTAGAGAATGAGGTGGAAGAGAGTAAGTATTAATGAGATAGATGAGGGACTGCCGACCGCTCCCCTTTTGCCCAGGTGGCCCATTCGCCTCCCCCCGCTATTCCCGCCTTCCTCTTCCCTTGGGTTGCCCTCGGAGATGCTGAGTAGCCCGGCGCGCACACCTGTGGATCCGTAACGCGCTACGATCGGGTCGGAAGGTTTTCTTTCCATGTGCGTGCCTTTTTTATCGACTGTTGGCTTATCTTAATCAAGCGTTTGGCGATGTTTTGTTGAAAAGATGAATGTTTAGATTTATCGGTAATGAACGATGCATGGGAAATCCTTAGAATCCGACTAGAATTCAAGAACTTGCTGCCAAAATAAGGAAGGATCCGAAATTTGAAATATTCATGGGAATAAGAAATAGAAATCTTAATTAATAACGGCGTAAAAAAAGATTATAAAGTTAAGGATACCCTCAACCTTGTAATCTTAATCTTAACTGCAATTCTTGCATTGCCGTCCGAGTTTTCTCTTTTGTTTTTCATGCTTACCTACAAAAATTTTTAAACTCATTTGCCTTTTCATTTTAATCATATCCATAAAAAATTTATATATATCACATTTTTCTCACCAATGTTTTGTTAATTATTCCATTTTAAATCATTCTTGATATCGAAAATTTATCGTGGGTTTCGAGTGAAATTATTTATGATGACTCGATTAATCGAGTACTCGAATATTCATCAAAGCCTTCATATAAATTTATCTATAAGTAACTGAGTTTACTGAACACCTGTATTTTGTATCTATTTCAAAATTATCGTGACCTAATGCCAACTCTCTAATTTTAATTTTTACCGAGCGTTATGAAGGTATATTTTGCTCTGAATAAAGGAAACGAGGACTTTACTTTGTGAATTACATATAAGTCTAAATTTCCGATGTGTTTGCGCTATTACATTGTCCTTAATTGGTGGCAAACGTCTTACGCAAGTAACTGAAGCTTAGAACCTTAATCGATACGCTAAATATATTCAGGTACAAAAGCATTCCTATGTTAAATTGATGTTCAGACCGAGTTATATTTTTGTTAATATGTACATTCTGCTTCTGTGACTGATTGCTGCAGTAAAAACATTGGACTTCCATTGGAAAATCTTAGCCCAGAAATTTAATTTCTTTATATTTTACGGTTTTCCCCGGTTCGATTTAATTCTTAACTACAAACCCGAGGTTAACTTTCAGCTGTTTCTGCATTTGTGCATTTTTCAAACCATATAATTAACAGGTACTATATTTATAAGGAATTCCTTTTAAAATAGATGTTTTCATGAATGTAAAAAATGAAATTATTTCGTTCATTATCAACAGTTCTTTAATAAAACATAAGTATTTTAAGTGCAAGCAATTTTTGTTATATAGAATTATTCATGCCTTCCGCCCCTTCCTTCATGTTTCATGGCTCAGTTCTCGGATGAAGCCTGCTTTTTTACAAAAGGATTAATTACCCTTGCGTCTCCTCCTTTCACTCTCCGAGTTCCCGTCTTTCTTTTCCATTGGGTTAGGAGATTCGTCGACCTCACTGACATCCTCGTATCGAATGGAGAGTAAACGAAGCGGCCAGTGCCTTGGGATAGGAAGGTCGTCGCTTTGTGCGGACTTTCAACTCTCTCAGAGAGGAGAGGAATGGGAGGGTCGAGTGGGAGGAGGGAGTGGGTATAGAGAGGAGTAAGGGACAATTCAATCCTTCTTCTCCCTCCCCTCTGTCCCTTCCATGACCTCGCAAAGAACATTTGTCTCGTATTTCGTATGCCTCATGGTGGCGAATGCAACTAGATTGAGGAAGAGCCTATTTATCTCCGAAAGGGGTTAATTAGTCTCTCGGCCCAATATATCGATCGCCTTCTCTACGTTTCTTCTGCGATCACCTTTTCGCTAAAACGAGCATGGTTGAGAGGGATTAAGGATTAACTCCTAGAACTATCAAGGGAGGAGGGGGGTTTCCGAGGCCCACAATTTATTTTTTCGTGTTTCTCTTTTAAAAACAAAGGAAAAGTTTGAATATTTTACTAAATTGTGCAGAGACTTATGTAAAATAATTTGTCGAAGTCCTTCATCAATGTGTGTACATTTCAATTTTCTGCTAATTATTTCGTAATTGACTGTATGCCTTGGCACGCGGGGGGTGTGGAAAACCGTGTGAAGCGCGCTATCTGTTTCAAATGTTTTGTCAGATGAATCAGATTAAATCGTTTTTCTAATAAATTTGTTATTATTTTTGTAAAAACAATTTTACTGCAATATTAATCGGATCTTGAAAATATGATGAAAAATGCAAAAAAAATCTTTTAATGTAAATATTTTTGTCTTTATAGTGTATAATGTATATATCATTTCAAATAAATTACTAAAATTGTATAGTTGTATTCATATGATGTTTTTAAATATATAACAATAGGTTCGAAACATTACTATTACTTTTTATTGTATTTTAGATGGTGGGCTTCTGAAGACTCTTGGTAGTCCTCGGTAGTGAAAATCACTTGGTAGTTCTAGGGTTTAGGGATGAAAAAGATGATCCAAGCCGAGAAAATAAGGGAATCCAGAATGTTTAGATGGAGAAACTTGCGGAAATGCCTTCTATACTCCCAGTTCGTTAGGGTATAGGCTTCTATAAAAGTTTAATAATGGTTTAACGGGAAATAGTTCTCGAATGATAATCCAGAATCAACCGAAATTAAATCTACGATGCCCTTTTATTTTTTCATATCCTATCTTTCATGCTATTTGTGTATATTAAGGGAACACCTTAAAAGAAAAGGTGCCTAGTGTATTTGTTTTGTTCGGCTATCTGTAAGTCACTCTGTGCATATGTCTTTACGCAAAAATTATGAGCTATACTGCTGAAGGGATTACTATTAGAGTGAGCCAGATGAATTCATGTCAAAATAGAAGGCAAAACTAGCATGGCTGGCACTTTAATTGGAAAAAGCAAACTTTTAATTTAAATCGCAAAACATTCCCCCAAAACAAACAATTTATTTTCAGAACAAATGAGACATTCATTTGCATGTATTTGATATCATACAAAGTTTTTTAGCAAATTTTCTGTTACAAGCCTAATGCATAATTGGGTCTTATCCATTTTAGCGCAGTATATTTGATATTTTAATTCAAAGACGTAAAAAGGCATACGTATCTGAGTTGTGTCATTCAATGAGGAATACTAGGTTTCACTTACATTAAAATTCTGGGTAATATGGTCTGCTCAGCCGTATCTTGGTCACATCTCTCAACACAACACAACAACACATCTACGAAAATAAAATTTGAATTATCGACTCCGTTTTCCGATGATAGAATCTCACTGAATTTGCTGTTTAAAAATATCCTATTTAAATAAGGTCTTTCTCTTTGGGCTGTCACCTTATCGGCCACGACAACCGACAACCTGCTCTGTGAAACTGTAAGGTTTACGCCACTCTTCTTGTGTACATTCCACCTGCATGTTCATGTATTAATTACTTTTTAATAATTGTTATATATGAAACTTGAAATAATAATAAAATAATTCAAATTATATTAACATTTTCTTCTCAGTAATGATGAAAGCGGAATCAAAATAAGATTTTTTCTTTAACCGTATTAGAACTCTGCGCACTCTCTTCACTTAAGTTGATTATGCTAACCAGTTTTTGGCCAGACAACTGAAATATGAGTACACAAAATAAACACATGACTTCAGACAGAATCTTTTTGCGGAATGTTAAACTTATATTCTGGCTGAGAAGTTTTTTTGATGTAAGCTGAAGCAATAACGTTTCGAATTCGAGTTCATAGTGCTGACGTAATGTTAAGGTCTCAAATTTACCTGAGGCAGAACCGTTATTTATAATAATACCTTTTGAGCGCAATAGCTTCTAAAAACTGAAGTAATAACTCTAGGTGATACGCAGTCTAGAGTTTAGTGGCAAAAGGGAAAAACGTCAACCCTTCAAAGGAAAAACAAATCCACATTAAAAGCCTAGATAAAAAAATTCGGGGTAAACAAATACCGTCGTTTCGCATCACCATTCTATTTTTTACAGCTTGAAGAATAAAAAATTGAGATGATACCTCTTTTTTAAAAGAAACCTATAAAGAATGGAAAGCGTCTTTTTGTATGCCTGCATATCAGATGAAAAAGGTCATGAAATTCGTGTCGTGCCAAAAAAGTGGATGAAGAAATTTGGATTCCCAGTTCATTTTGTCGAAGATATTGCATGATATGATTCAACATAGTTAAATAGACATGAAATCATAAAGACAGTAATGATTTTTATTAAATCTTTGTCAATGAGCTTTTATAAATGGAGGATTTAAACAATATAATCAAACCTAAGTACTTAACGAGTTTTAATATGAAAAGAGTTTATATTTTGAACGAGCAAAAATTTTTTTCAACTTTACGAATAACATTATATGTAAATAATGTGGATTACCATATGAGATATATTCCACAAATATCCCATCAACCTTTAGAAGAAGGTAAGAGCATTAAGGAAGGGGGTTTCATTTTTTTATTAATTGCAACTCTCCAACTTCGCTTAACATAGATTTCTTAGATTTATTACCTGCCTTGTTTCTACTCTTCATTGACAGTATTTTTATATTCAGACTACCTTTCTCTACTCGAAATTATTTCCCTCATAATAAACTTAATTTTTCCGTGTCCACATCAATATATATAGGCCCGATATTACTTTTCATGTACATCTATATCATCTTATAAATTTTTCCTATATATTTCACTGGCTACTCTCATATATTTTGCACTTTCTCACTTAAAATTGTGCCATAAAACTCTGCCTGAGATTCTGATTTGATCTCGACTGATTTCATTTTCAGTAACTCCATGTCATTTCCTACGCGTTTTTCTTCAGATAATTCTCGCTGTCACAAATTCAAGAATGAACGCATAAGTACAGAAAATAGAAAAATTAAGTACTTGTGTTAGACATTCCAAGTATCAGTAAGGAGGTTGTGAAAAAATCAATCTTAATTAAAATATAATTTCGGTTAGTCACTGCCGAAGACGGTTGCATTTTGGCCGTAATTCTTTTTTAAGCCGGTTTCCGAAGAAAACAGCTTTATGAAGTGATCGTGTCTGTTTGTGTGATTGTCCGACTCCCGCTAACATCAGCAATAGACCGATTTTCATGAACATCGATATGAGGCTCGGGTTGCCAGGGCTGGCCTTGAAGCTGTATTTTATATGGCAAAGATTGAAGTCCCGGGTTCGATTCCAGGAGCTCTTTTTTATTTTATTTACATAGGAAGTCTCAAATCCGTTTGTGCAGAGATTTTTCTTGGTACTTTAAAATATCTTAGAACTGTGACATCGGAGCGAGGCTTATACTGATCTAAGGAGAACAGGATGCAAATTCTTATTCCTATCAAATGCGTAATTTCTGTATTCGATCATGTTACCTTGAATTTATGGTAAACGTTAGCGCTTCTGGCGTTTTAAAGCGCATTTTATTGGAGTGTTGCCATTGATTACATTCCAGCCATGATCTCTTGATTCGAGTGCATACAAGATACTTTATGACGTGAAATTACGAAGCAAAAAGAAAAGGAAAACCACTGCCTTTGCAAATGTTGGAACATGCTTCGATTATTCTACTGTAAATATTATATATAATGAAATAAACAAAAAACATAAGGTAAAATTTAAATTGAAGTATAAAGTAAAATATCCGTTTGGATACCAGCCTTTATTAATCCTGGCCTCGACTTCTTGTATAGCCTTGTTATGACTGTTGGAGATACCTAAAATAAGTATATAATTTTTCAATTCTTTGTACTCAAGTGTCTACTCTCGAATTTCCTCCAATAATTTTCATCTCCACTTTAACCTTTACAAATTCTCGTCAGTGTTTAATCTCCGTACAAGAGCGATCGTAACATATGTCCTCAAAGATTTCTATTTGCTAATTGTGTTAATATAAATTTGGAATTAAACTACACATGAACATTTGGGATGACCTTCAAGAATAATTAATGCACTAGTTTTCTTCAGGCATTTCGCCTATCGATCCGATGGATGGGAATGCGACACAAAGAAAGAAACGTTCTCACTTAAAATTCTTCAACTCGCAGAAAAGCAATATCATCATCATCATAGGTAGTCTGTCCGTAGACAGGTCCGTGATTATTCTTGGTTAAACTTGGTTCTCCATATACTCCTATTTTCCGCTGTCCTCTTTATATCTTGATAACTCTCTTTCCCTTTCAAATCGTCTATCAGCTGAAACCTTTTCCTACCTCTTTCCCTTTTCCCATCTAGTTTTCCTTCTAACACGTCTTTAATCATACTCTCTCTCCTCAGGTAATGTCCAACCCAGTTAGCCTTCCTCTTTCTGATAGTCTGTATAATCATTCGCTTCTCTCCTATTCTTCGTAGCACTTCATCGTTTTTCATCCTATCTGTCCATTTTATCTTCAGCATTCTCCTCCAAGTCCACATTTCAAAGCTTTCCAAGTATCTGATGTCATTTTTCCTTAGCGTCCATGTTTCTGCCCCATACAATGCTATACTCCATACGTAGCATTTTATCAGCTTCTTGCGGATATCTTCCCTTATATTCCCTGTAAGTAGTTGTTTCTTTCTCCTGAAAGCCGCTTTTGCTTTTCCTATTCTAGTTTTGATCTCATCCGTACATTTTGCCTCTCGTGTTATGATACTTCCAAGGCATTTATATTCTGAAACTTGTTCTAATGGCTTTCCCCCAATAGTTATGTTCAGATTCTCTTCTTTACCCGATATTCGAATGACCTTGGATTTTTCTGCATTTATTTCCATACCGTATTTTCTACCTGTTATCACTAGTCTATTTATCATTTTTTGTAGCTCCTCTTCCTTTCTTGCTAGAAGTACTTGATCATCTGCGTATTTTACTGTTCTTATAATCCTTCCTCCAATTTTGAAATCCCCTGTGCCTTCTAAAGCTTCTTGCATTAGACTTTCTCCATATATATTGAATAGGGTTGGCGATAGGCAGCAGCCTTGTCTTACTCCTCTACCGATATTTATTCCGCTGGTGTCCACATTCTCAAACCTGACCTTTACAACTTGATTCTCATATAGATTCCTAATCAGTCTCCTGTCTTTCCAGTCTACACCTATATCCTTTAATATCTTCATCAACTTTACCCAATTTACTCTATCAAAGGCCTTCTGCCAGTCTACGAAACATGCGCATATATCTTGACTGTATTCTATTGCCCTTTCTGATATGATTCTAACTACTCCTATAGCATCTCTAGTTCCTCGTCCTTTTCTGAAACCGAATTGATCTTCCCCTATTATTTCTTCTGCCTTTTTCTCCAGCCTTTTATTAAGAATCCTCGTGATGATCTTCGATGTGTGTGACAGAAGGCTTATAGTTCTGTAATCTTTACACTGCATTGCCTTTGGCTTCTTCTTTAGAGGGATCATTGTTACTTCTAGGAAATCCTGAGGCCACTCTCCCGTGTCGTAAATCTTATTAATTAATTTCGTGATCACTTTTAGTCCTTCTGATCCTATGACTTTAAGTATCTCAGCCGGTATTCCATCGCTGCCCGTGGCTTTCCCCTTCTTTAGTTCCACTATCGCCTTTTCTACTTCGCTCTCCATAATACTTGGTCCTAAGTTGTCTTCTTCAATGTTTTCCTCATTTTCCAGTTCTATTTTCCCCTCTCCTGCCTGTTTGCTGTATAATTCTTTAATGTATTCTTCCCATACCTATGCTACATCCTTTGTTTCTGAGACTATCTTCCCATCCGTATTCATAATTCCTTTACCACAAATTCCATTAGACTTCTTATCTTCTAATTCCAGTGCCCTAGCGTACATCATATCGTACCGTCCTAACTTCTCCATTTGTTCTATTTCATCACATTTTCCTTTTATCCAATTTTCTCTAGCTTTATCTGTTACCCTTCTCAACTCATTGTTTATACGCCTATAGTTGGCTCTACCTTTTTCACTGTTAACGTTTTTCCATTTTCGTCTCTCATCCATTTTCTCCAGCATTTCCTTCGTGATCCATGGTTTTCTGATTTTCTTCTCTTGTTTTCCAATCTCTTTATCCAAGGTATCCTTGATACTGGTTTTAATTTCATCCCATTCTATATCAACGGTCTTCGGTTTGTTTTCCAACTTTCTTAGGTTATCTTCCAACTTCATGATGACTACATCCTGCCTTTCTTTCAGTTTTTCTAGGTCCCAGGTCTGTCTTTCTCTTCTCGTTTTTCTTATTTGTTTGAGCTTTGTACTCATGTCAAGTATTAGAAGGCTGTGATCTGAATCAATGTCTGCTCCTTGCAATGCCTTGGCGTTCTTTATGCTGTTCCTGAATCTTTGTTTTACAAGGATGTAATCTATTTGGCATCTCATTCTATCTCCTGGGCTTTTCCATGTGTATAACCTTCGTTTATGGTTTTTGAACCATGCAATATATGTATAGCAAATTATCGTCATTTTGATACTAGGAACATTCCGTTACTCGTAATTTTTAACATTTTAGCTAGTTATGCATTCAATGATCACTTTTCCATGACTCATGCGACCAGGTACTGGACCACAACCCGTAATTTGAAAACACTGCCAGTTACAGCCTGTTGGGATGGAAAAAAGGACCATAACATCAATTTTACAGAAAACATTCATTATTTAAGAAATAAAATAGAAATAATTGATTCATGATATAAAATCTAAAACTCATCTTTCTCTCGTTTCTTAGGAAAAAATGCGATGATTTTATTTTCTATCGCCCTTTCATTTTCCAGATGATAACATTATACCATTTAAAGGCATTGATATCGTTTCAATAGTATCAGAATTTCTCGTCGTTATAAGCTTTTTCCGACCTATATTATAAAATATATTAATGATAGCTTAGCAAAGGCTCAGTAGATGAATATATTGATGATATGTGAGACTTTTGCTTTGCACTTACATAAATACTCTTAAAAGTATGAGATTGCGGCAGATTTCATTCTATAAATGCATAATATTTGGCTGAAGTTTATGAGAAATTGTTCAATTGTTTTTGAGAATCTCAAAATAAATCGGAAAAAACGATCTTTATCCTTTAAATAGTTCTAGTTTGCATCCGCTGGATTTTTGCTTCATGCCACAAATTCTCTCTTGGCGTTAACTGGGTTTCAGCTTGTGTGCCTTACATTTTTCAAATATTTCATTCCGCCTGTATTCAGCGCGTTTAAAAATGAAAAAACCCACCCTACTTGCAAATTTGAGCGGAGTCTGAAATGATGAAATCTCTCCCAGTTGGGAAAACTACTTAAAGAATTGCTTCGATACGGAGGACTTCCCCGCCACTCAATTTGTTCTTCCGGCGAACAAATTAACTAGGACACGTATTCTTTCAAACTTTCACGAAGAAAGATTCGCCATTCTACACAATTGCTAGTCTCAATTCATTCCTCCTTCAATTTTTTATGCGCTTCTATTATCGGATTTCACGGCAGTTATAAATCTTTCGTTCATATTCCACTGGTGAAATTGCTAGTTATCTGGGAAGTCATTTTAACGGCTTGGTCCTTTCGAATTTATTAAGACTAGTTAGGTGCGACTTATGTACCTTCCCTTCCATCATAATTGGAAACCTAGCTGCTTCCTATATTTTATTTCGTTTCAACTCGTGTGGAGTACAAACACTGTGGTTTCATTAGGAAATAAAAATTGTATTCCAAATTTTTATAACGGAGTTAACTATTCTAAAGTGAAGTTGTAGAATTCTCGGGCATTATTTTGCTTACTTATTTGTCAGCTTCGAACTTTTATTTCATACTCACTCCATCGATTTGGAATTCTTTTTCAAAGTATAGATATTTAATCTGTGTTACTTAATAATGACTGAGCATTAAATCGATCTCAACAAAATGAAGAATCAGGTTAGTAGTGTTGAAACGGTTGTGCGAACAGCATGCAAATTTAAGCTGCAACGTCGCCGACCTCATTGGTAATCTAACGCACGTTTGGAATAGTTTTGAAACGAGAAAAAAATCTGCTATGACCGGGAATCAAACCTGGGTCTTCCACTTGCTGGGCGGATATTCTACAACTGAACTACCTTAGCAGATCAATTTTCCCGTTTCTGAACGCGAATGTTTTTTTCTCGTTTCAAAAATATTCCCAAAATTTCAGTTTATGGCTGTCTACATAGGATCTTCAAATCACTTTATTCCATAAATTTCTAGCCTGGCAATCTCACAATTTGAGAAGGAGGAGTTTTATTGGATGTATCTCTTCGAGGACATCCGTTGGGGCTGGTTGATACTAGCTTGGCTAGCTCGGACCCAACCAAGAAAACATCCGCGTTCAGAAACGGAAAAATTGATCTACTAAGGTAGTTCAGTAATTATTATTATTATTTCAATATACAATGCAAGTGGGCGCCTGGCCCGGTGGCAAGGTTACAAAATTAACATATAAAAAAAACATATTTAAAACATATAAAAACATATTCAGAAGATTCAGTTTACAATTTTCACATACCACATACAGTATTCTATTCATATATTTTTCCTGTTAGGAGCTTCGAGTTCGAGCTCCTTCGTTAATTAATTCATCTTACAATATTATTTACCAATAAATTAACTAAAAGTAATGAAAATCGTTCCCAGTGATATTTTTTACTCTTGATTTAAAGGTTTTAACATTTCTAGGGAAGGGTACACAAATGGAAACATCACGTATCACTCAAAAGCTCGTCTTTAGAATTACCCATAATTATTATGCATTTTAAATGGTATTTAACTTCGCTTTAAAGAGACCTACGCGGGAAGGGAATGGCTTGAAGACCTCTGCAGGTAATGCGTTCCAATGCTCAATCCCTCTATTAAGAAACGAGAATTTTCCCCAGTTTGTTTTTTGTGGAGGAGGCTCCATCTTGTGCTCATGATCCCAGCGTCCATGATAAGAAGGTTTTTGAATCCTATCACAAATATCTGCCCAAGCTGGCTTTTCCGTATATGCATTAAAAAGTGCCCCTAGCCTTGCTATACTTCTTCTATGTTCTAGCGATTCCCACTCTAGTTTTTTTAACATTTCTGTTACGCTCTCGGTTCTTCTAAAATCTCCTAAGACATAGCGCGCTGCAGTTCTCTGCACCATCTCAAGCTGCTTTATCTGACCCACTGAGTGAGGATCCCACACTATTGCAGCATATTCCAGAATAGGCCTAACTAACGATTTATAAGCCATTTCCTTTGTGGCGGTCATAGAAGACTTTTTCTCTTGTTTCAAAAATATTCCCAACATTTCAGCTTATGCCCGTCTGCATAGGGTCTTCAGATCACTTTATTTCATCAACCAAAGGTTTGTTTTATGGTTTGTTCGACCGTCAAATAGCCACGAAATTTAAGCAGTTGGGTGAGGTTTGAAGTCAATTATTGTATAACAGTTTCGAAAGTAAAAATTCTATAATTATTTATCCCTCTGCCCACCTTTGTTATTTCAAAAACAGTATGTTGTAGAGAGATGCGGTAAACGCCACTTTATTTTTACCAGCTAGAAAATCTCACAAAAATTATTTTGACTCTCAGCCGCCATCATGAAACAAAATGGCAAGCGATTAAAATATTTGAAAATTTATGCTTCGGAAACGGTACGTCGAAGAAAAAAATTTCATGAACAAAAAAGTCATTGATAAGGGCAATCTCGAAAAAAATATTTTCACCTTAGCGAGGCGCGTAGCGCATAACTGCAGAGGCCGTTATTTCTATAGTTAGCGAGATCTGGATCCCGTCGGGCTTTACTTTTTTGAGGCTTAGACTTATACCTGCATGCGAAATTATTTATGCATTGACCGAAAAGACGGACAGAATAGCCTTCTATTCCGAGGTAGGCACAGTCAAAGCATCTTATCTCCATGTTTGTTATTGGCGGTCATGCCGGCGAACGACATTCTCGCCCCGTTTTTTCCCCCTTTATTTCCAGCGTTCCTTTTACTGCGCCTCCTTCTCCCTTTCCGCGCGCCAGCTTTCCGTTCGTTCCCTCGCGTTCTCCCTCCGCCGGCATTTATTACTGCCCCGTCACCCGCTTCTTTCTCAACCATCCTTTACTCCGAGGACTCGTTTCGGCACCTTTCGCCTCGGTTCTCTATGAGCCGACAGGGTAAAAGTTGTGAGAGAAACTTAACAACGGCAGTGTAAGAAGACAAAAGTTGCCAAGCGGTCGCATCGCAACGAAGTTTCTCCTCTCCCACCTCTGTCTCTTTCATCCTCTCTCTCTCCGTTCTTTTTTACTCTGTTACTTGTCTTTTTTCCCTTCCGTATGGATAAAAAAAGAAGGGAATGGCATTTCCATTCCCTCGTTCTTTCTCTTCGCCCAAGGAACGCAAAGTGGAGCCGAAAGTAAAGTAAATTTTAACCCCTTGTTTTTTTTTCTTCCGCCTGGGTAAATATTATTTTCGGAATTCTGTCCCCGGACGCAGTTGTTCAAACATTCTCTCCTCATCTCTCGTTTTCTTTGCGCCTTTGCTCATACCGATCTCTCTCTTATATATTGGTTCTTCCTCCACTGTCTTCCTCTCTCTCTCTCTCTCTCTCTCTCTCTCTCTCTCTCTCTCTCTCTCTCTCGCTGCTTTCATATTTTTCCACCCCTCGCATTCGCATTGCAACGCTCTTAAAACTCTCGTTTGCATTTTAGGATTTCTGCTTTTTATGCTCCTTCATTTCTTACGCTCTTCCCCGCACCTCTTTTTGCGTTGCTACGGCGCCAGTAAAGGGTGATGCATGTGGAAACGTTTTTTTATCTTTCTGTTATCTCCGTTTTTCGTATTTCGTGAAGAAGGCATTCGTATAAGATGACGGATAGTTAGTCTTCTTCATATTCAAAAGATCTCCGCCACGAAACAACCCTATTTTTCCCGTACAATTGCCTATTATTTGATTACCGATTTTTTCAAAACGTCGTTCCCAGATCTCACTGGAGCCAGACTGGTTATTTATATATGGTCCAAAGCAACGACACCAGCTATGCCGAGAGTGGATTTTCTTCGACCGAAACCTTCACCCTGAATTCAAATATTATTGAAGATGACGAATTCTTAACATCACTATCATATCAATCTTCAACAGCAAATAAGAGCCCTACGAAAAATCTTGAAGCCTATCTTACTTCTGGTGATGACGGTCCGTCCACTCCTTTTCACGACTTGATACCGACTCCCACAACTTGCTACCGACTCCCATAACTTGTTACCGACTCCCACAAAAGTTACATGTACTGCTTTGTAATATGTATTTTGTCACAATGTAATCTTCTTAAATAATTGCTCAGTGGGGCATTAATATATTTTTTCTTGTTTGCTTTCATTGTCGGCTAATTTTCTGGCTAACCCTTTTAACCCTTCGCCTGATCAGATTCACCGTCTTCCGTCGGGTGATTAGGGTCATTTACTTTGCCCACCAAAAGCCGTAATTCTCCGAATATATAAGGATTTTTGAAGAATTTGAGATATGTAATATTAAGAGGTATTTGATATCATACAGTTGCATTTAAAAATTAACCTTTGTGAATGTTGTTCTGATTGCTTTTATAACTTTTGACCCGATTCACCCTCACTTTCCTTATCCAAATGAATAATTTTGAAGAATTATCACTCGTAAATAAGAAGGCTTTACACGTGAAACTTTACCGAAGTAAGGTCTTTTTTATCACGTTTCGTACAAAAAAATAGTAAGTTCTGCCATTGTGACAACATTCATAAGTGTAGTACGTAAAGAGGTAGTCGAAGCAAGCTTGGAAAAGTATTAGCTGCCTTATTAAATTCAAGATCCCGTGCTTCAGCGAACAAGTACGTTGAATGGGGTGCCATGCATTAGTTTTCTCTCTTTTGATTGAGATTTCTCCTTTATTAGAGTAATAATATTTTCTCCGGGGAGAGGGAAAGTATGAAATTTTTGCTCGAAGTTCTTCCTCCATCTTATTCGCGCGAGATCCCATAAAAAGCAGTTCCGAATCGACTACAGCGGCTTCAATTCGGGAGTCGTTCGGAAAATATATATGGAAGGATAGGGGCGTCCTCTCTGTCTCTCTCTATTTCTCTCTCTATTTCTCTCTCTTTCTCTCTCTCTCTCTCTCTCTCTTTCTTTCTCTCTCTCTCTCTCTCTTTCTTTCTCTCTCTCTCTCTCTCTCTCTCTTTCTCTCTCTCTCTCTCTTTCTCTCTCTCTCTCTCTCTTTCTCTCTCTCTCTCTCTCTCTCTCTCTCTTTCTCTCTCTCTCTTCCTCCTTCTCCCTTCCTATCTCCATACATCATTTCCACTCACGGCATTTCACTCCATCTTTTATTCCCTCTGCTTGCATGCGACTAAGTTAAAGCGAATTTTATTTCAGTCGTTCGTCCTTGGGGAATGCTACGCGAGGGATTTATTTCACCAACTTTCATTTCGTTCCATCAGCTCATTGTCCTTAATGTTTGTCTACTTTCCGAATTTATATCCTGGTAGTACATTCATGGTGGCTGAAGGCAAACTAAAAATACGATTTTGTGAGTTGAACGTGCGTAATTTCAGATTTAGTAACGCGAAACCATGGGAATTTATAACAAGGGGAAATTTTGATTCTGCTCGCGTAAAAATATCAGCATCCTTTCATGTAAATATTTTTTCAGTGACCGGTTTATGTTGGCAACACAATTTATAAGTAATTTTTTACTATATAACTCGAGGAAATTTAGCTTTTTACGATTTGCATATGTAAAAATAAGATGTTAAAGTGACTAAATGCTCGAGAAGTAAATCTCGAACAAACTACTCGAGTACTTCTCGTGGCACATGAAAATTATATGGGCAGTTGTGCATCATCGTATAGCTATCCTTCAAATGAGAAAGCATGCATTCACGATGACTATAAAAATGTGAGCAGACACTACATGCAACCGGGCCAATAAAGTCTAAGATAAGGACGTCGGGAATGAGTCCTTGCCTGGTAAAAATGTCTATTTTAGGGTGAGTCGGTAACACCAAAACGTGACGTGAAACGGGAAATATCAAACCAGAAAAAAACAGTTCGAGATAAACACTGGATTGGATTTCCCAGCGTAAGGAAACAATCCGAATCGTAAATAGAAGAAATGGCAGGATTAAAACCGCCGTTATTCCTTATGAATCGAATCATTCCGAGTCGCGCGAAATACTGTTTGCGCGCAAGAAGAATGTCTGAAACTCCCTCTCCCAATAAACGTATATAACCGAATAAAACAAACATAACGGCCTTTTATGATTGCACCTAGACCGTGGGAGTGAGAGAACCCAATTCGACAATCGACCGCATTAAACTTCTTTCCTTTCCCTACTTCCTCGCCTCGCCGCGAATGCTGAGGCGGCGCCTTGATCGCAGTAGGCCTCTCAGAAACAGTTTCCATTGCCTACCTGGCATGTGTACAACACTTTTATAAGACCCTCTGCGACACATACACACGCCCCTTTACGACCCGAACACCGGAGCTTTACAGATTCAGTCTACGGAACTCTTTCAGAACGACTTTCATAGCGGAGAGCGACGACAATAAAAAAAAGAAACGGGGTAGAGAGATCGCGTTCTCGTTCGATCCGAAAGAAACAATGAAGCGTAGCGATGCACAGCGTCTGTGTGTTTCCCCTCGCTCCCCGTGCTTCTTTTTTGTTCCATTTGTAAACAGGCGCGGGATAGGCAACATGGCGGCAAACGGGAGTCTGCGGGGAGCAGGAGTCGTAATTTCCGAGTCGATACGGGAGACTTTTCGGCGGGACGTAGTTCTCGACGGAGTTAGCGCGTTCAAGTCCAACTCCGTTTCTTCCGTTTTGTTTCTTTTTTTTCTTTTAGGGAGTCACGAATTGGATGTCGTTTTGCGAAGGGATCTGGTTTGAAACTTGGTTGGGAAATATACTGGGGCGAGATTGATCAGATAGGGTACGGGGAGAGGAAAGGGGAAAGTAGAAAAAAATAGTTTAAGATGAGGTGAGGTGAAAAGTAAAGGAATAAGGAAACGCCTTATGGATGAGGTTTATGATAAATGGCCCCTTATTTAATCACACCATCGTGCAGTTCTTTAATTTCATTGGACGATTTAGAGAATTAAAATAATAATGACGGTTACAAAGGTGCGCGATTAATAAAAAACATCCAGATAATGGATTTTATAAGTTACAGACAAAGAAAAAGGTGTACAAAATAGTCTTCTCTTTTCCTTCCAAGACTTTCGGGATTCTACCGCGTGTTGTTTCTTCTAGTGAGGACTGTTTCGCCTCCATTCCAGGTGGCATCTTCAGGTCAGACCTGATGATGCCACCTGGAATGGAGGAATTACTTAAAAATGTTTTGCGTAATATATATTGCACTGAACTGTATAAGTTTACAAGATGATTACAGAATAATATGCCACAGTGTATACATAACAATTTTGCAATATCGACTGAAAGTATAACACTTGTGACAGAAAGATCGATTGCAGAAGTAGAATAGTAATGAAAAAGTTAGGTTGGGAATTTAGGCTAGTAGGCGAATGAAATAGGAGAAATATTAGTGGATGGAACGTGTATAACGGGAATGAGACATGAAACCAGGAGTAGGGATGGACTACGATCTTGGCGGAAAGAACGAGAGAGGACGGAGAAAGGGGTAACGTAGGTAAAAGAGTACGGGAGAGAAGGGAAGGGAGTGAGAAGTCAGATAAAAAGAGGAAAAGGACAGGATGAAGAATGTATGAGAGTACAAATAGAATGGAGAAGTACGTACATAAGAGGCAAGGGGGTGAATGGAAGGGGGATTTAAGAGGAAAGGGAGTGCATGAGGGAGGGACGTCCGAGGATGAAAGGAGGACGCCAGAATTAACGTCCGCAGGACTTCTCCGAACTTCTCTTAATCTCGCGACGCGAGGCTTTTAATCTCTTAGTGTCGTCGGTACGCTTCGTAAAGACGTATCTCACCCTTTCTCTCTCTCTCTCTCTCTCTCTCTCTCTCTATTTACCTCTTTCTATTTTTCTTTCATTGTCTCTCTCTCTCTCTTTCACGAACGATTCGTTTCCCCCAAGTTAGTTTGAGCACGTCCGTGTGCACGAGCATACGTTCGATTAACGAGTGTGTTTTCAAGCCTTAAACTTTAGAACGTTAGTCAGCGGCAGAAAACACTTTCCGGGTGATATTCTTGAGTTTTCTGTGCAGTGAAATGTAATCAAATAATTTTAAATTTTCGCGAGCTGATTTCATTTGTAATATTACTCAAAAGTAACGTATCTACCCGATTAAAAGGTGAGTTTTTTCCTCTCTATTCTTTCGAGCAATGGTTCGAGGTCGTCTTATTTTCGCGAACAAAGGAATAAATAAATAAAACTAATAGTTTTTAAGACTAGTCTAGCATGCTTTAAACAATGAGTGACCCGCCATCACGATTTGAGTCATCCACAAAGGTGAACATGTTCAGAAGGGTTTACGTTTTGAAAATAAAAGAGTAATTCAATTGCTAAATATAGCTTATATAAACATCCAGATTTCATTTTTCATTTCTTTCAATATTTTAAATTGATTCATCGCATTTCCCCAAAACCTTTAATTGAGCCGCTATCACAAAAAGGTTGCCGACCCCTGCTTTAAATCATGTTTATCATTGTACTGCAAATTGTGATTACAATTTCGAAATATTTAAGCAAGAAGTAACTCGAACGATCTCGTTTAATTTATTTTCTTCAGAATGCTTTATAAAACGAGAGGAAAAATGTTTTTCACTGAATCTTGTATTTACGCTCCACACGCCTCATCGGCCTAGTCTTTCGTTGATTATTATAGTGATAATGTTTTGGGCCGGCAGAATAACAGCGGAAACTATATTTTAGAAATAGTTCGTGAATATGAACTTGCTCGAATACCCGTGTGTAAAATAATTTCGCCTCTTGTGGCGCCTACTCGTAAGTCAATGCATTGCCAAGAATTAACTGGGATGGGGCTTTAGTTTTCATGTCAGTCTCGCTGAAATTAAAATGCGTTATCAACGAAAATTCTGGTTTTTATACTTTTTGAGAATTTCTACATTTTCCTCTAACGCTGCCTTTGGGTCATAAGTACGTACTTGCACCATTTTTACCATATAAATAGAAATAGAAATATATCACCCATTCGATTTGCGACAGTCTTTCATTGTCCATTGTTACCTCATTTACGTCATACTTATCAGACACCCCCTGTTAAGACTGCACAAACCTCGTGACGCTTATTTCCTCCGACCACAAAGCTCAACCAGCGATCGGTCGATTTCATTGAAAATGCTCCCATGATCGTCGCTCAGGTGATATTCAGGCGACAAAAATCTCCGTCACCGCGGTCTTAGCTGCGTTTAAACCGTAGCATCGATGGCCATACTTAAAATAGTATGTCCAGAGTTTCGTCGCGAGTCCGTCAGGTGGCGCACCTATCGTCGTGCTACGCTAGCGAGGACGAGACGTCCGCCGATGGGTGAGTTATCGCCTAGGATTCCGTCTCTCGATCCCGCCAGATTGCGCGGCAACGGGAAATAAAGCGTTCCCTTTTTTCCCCTCATAAAAATCTCCCTTAATCCTGATGCATTTTTCAAACTCGTCCGTTTGAATTTTTCTCCTCTTTTTTTATTTCCCGGCGGATTCTGCAGCGTTATCCTGCGAATTCCGCGGCCATCATTTCGCTCCGGAGACGGATGAATCGACGTTAGATTCGCCAGCGACGCGTTTAATCTTCGCGTTGTTTTGCGCGTTTTTCCGCATTCCGTTACGCCCCGCCGGACGCGACGGCAAACATTCCCGTATTTCAGTCCGAGCGAATGAAAATAAAAGAACAGTCGATTTGTTTCGAATGAAATCCTAAATCCGAGGAATTGATAGTTTGGAGAGGCTGGCTTTAGGGATTCGACTATTATTTAAGGGTTTTTGTCTTGCGGCCGTTGCCCCAAGAGTCACTATATCCAGCTCGCAGATAGATTGCTGCGATATATAAAGCAGATCTCATGTATGGCGAGATTTCATAGCGAGTCTTATTTATTCTGTTTCATAATTTGTGGAACATCTCTCTGAAGTAGTTTCGTAGCTTTTATTATTTTTTTAATTTTTGCCCTACACAAATTACACGAATAATTCGTATTAAATGAACAAAACGCGTGAAGTATTTACTTTCGTAAGCACGATGGCATGTATAATTCAATAAAAGCAGATCGGAAACGCCATAAAAATATTTTTGAATGATATAGGCCTTATGTATATTTTTCATTTCTTACTTCATGGGTAAAAAATTCAAGTAGTTATATATTTTGCGCGAAACTTTTAAAACACAGAAACAGAAAGGTTGTGGTGTAATTTTCGGATGGTTATTTTTCGGTGTTTAACGCGAGTCGTTTTTGCTAAGTTAAGTCTTGCACTGCTAATTGTACTCAAATTTTAAAAAATTACGTACGTATGAAAAAATAAAACTATCGAGTACAATTTTTTTCTCACAATTAATTAATTCATTCATTTATTTATCTAAAATAGTAGCAGTAATAATGATAATAATAGTGGCCTCTGTCCTTATCTGTGTTATCTTAGTTACATAATTTCTTTACCGTAGCATTTGCTCTTTAACTAACAAGGGGAGACTACGTGCCTTGGGTCGTCGATTTTGACGAAACTTTTATGGGTGGTACTTAAAATAAGAAGACCCGTGTATCGGCTTTTGATTGAATGGGCCTTAGTTTCCGCAGAATCTTTTTTTCTTTTCTCAGGATTAACTGTCGCTAGATAAAATTTAATAATAAGCTGACAATGTCGAGCTGCTGAGTTGGCCGAGTGGCGTTCGAATATTTTGTCCAGGGTTCAAATCCCACGTCATACCAATTTTTTTTCTATTTAATCCATTTTATTAATTTTATTATTATTTATTTATAACTTTATTATATTATTATTTATTCATTTATTGTATTATTATTTACTTCATTAAAGTGGATGCACAAAAGCTATTTCGATGTGAATTGACGTCCGAAAGAAGATAACTCTTAGATTCATGCTATTCGTTACTTGAAAGAAAAGTGTGTGTAGGTACACGTATTTGGATGATAACTGTCATAAAAACAACAAAAACATTCATAAGGATTCACAACTTTTTAAAAAATGGAATCATTTCTGTCGTCATTTTACCAGATTTGGAGCACGTAACTACAACGTTTAGGAACTCCTCCAACTCCCCCACGGTTCTGCTCACTCGAAGCCCAAACGTACCTCCAGGTTCTTGCATACAAATAAACGCTTTGGGTAGCAAATTTCCTGAGGCGGTGATCGCATACTGTGCCGTGTTTGAATGCGTGAGTTTGTTCCTGTCTCTGATATATCTCTGGACATCCTTGATGAGTCAAGGTTCGCTTCACGTCAATTCTGTACTCACATTCAGTTTGGTCGGTATCAATGACGTAGTCTAGTTCATAGTTGGTATTATGCGCAATGTTTTTTTTCGGAAAACTTCGGCAGCTTTAAAGTCTCTTCTAAAGACGTTTGATCTTTTTGAAAAACGTAGTTTTTAACTTTTCGCTGTCGAATTTGGAATTCTTTCTTGAATTTATTAGCCACGCTCGAGATACAGTGAAGGTCAACCCCAGCAATGTATGTTGATAGGCTGCAGCTAACGCCCACTGGATATAACTTGGTCATTCCCTTTCCTTGCTTTGCAAAATCTGTCGCATGTACAGTTTTTAATTATATTATGTTTGTCCAAGCACGTTTACTCCACTGTGATACTTATTGTTTGCGTTTCAACAGCTTCGATCCTCGTTCCTGTAGCGTTAGATTTACAATTAACATCGAAATACTCTGTTGTGCATCGATTTTAATGAAGTAAATAAATAATAATATAATAAAGTTAATAAATAAATAATAATACAACTAATTAAAATAATAAAGTGGATTAAAACGAAAAAAAAACTTGGTATGACGTGGGATTTGAACACGGGACAAAATATTCAGAAGCCAGTACGGTAACCACCCACCAAACCCAATGGCTCGACATTGCCACCCTAATTTTATCTGCGACAGTTAATCCTGCGAAAATAAAGAAAAAGATTATGCCGAAACTAAGGCCCATTCAATCAAAAGCCGATACACGGGTCTTCTTATTTTAAGTATTCTGCCACCAAAATAATAAGACCCAAGGTACATAGTCGCCCCTTCTAAAACATTCCATTATTTGAAAATTTCAAGAGGTTTTAATTTTTAACTCTCGTACATTCTATTTATAATTCTCCATGTGTGCAAAGGACTCGTGTGATAAAATTCCATCTCTACCTTGTGATTTATTGGTTTTCATGAGATATTAGAGCTTGAATGAGAGTCGTCTGCGATGCATATTAAAAGGAATGAATTGATCATTTGACTGTCTACCGTTATGCGTGTCTGATTCCTGCCACATTTAGTCTTACACGCAGGACAATGCTATAATTTATGTTATTGTTATTTATATGCATTTCAATTGGGCTCTATACCTGGTGGCAAGGTCACTACAGCAATAAGAAAATATATAATATATAGTCTTCGGTATATTAAATGATGTAATGGTTATTGGGATACTTCCCTTTAAGTTACACGTGTGAACGTGCATCTTCAAAATATAAACAAAAACACTATGTAAACTAGACCTTGTATAATATTACATATGTAATACGTCTCGCCTAGCGACAGCAAAAACGGTCAAGGAAATAATTTTTAAGCAAGTATTCTAAAAGATTTTAAGTGATTACGTTATGTTAAATAAACAGTTTAATTAAATTTTTGATTTTGCGGCTGTGAATAGCGCCCTAAACTGTATTCTGTGACAGTTGAACAAAATTATTAATTTTTTTGTATTTCATTAAACCTGCCACGGGCATCTTCTCCCCGGTAATCTCCATACAAAATCGTATTTTCTAAATATTGCCGAAAAAATTAGCCGGCCGATTTGATAATTAGAGATTTTCTCTTGAGGCAAACCGGTATTGTTAAGTGTTTTATGTCTCACAACACATGGCACCGATTCCGTCAACTGAAACATTTATATTGGTAAAAATATTAGCCTATACTCAGTTATAAATTGTTACTCTATTCGCGTATGCCGGCAGGTCGTGAAAGTGTCTCCAAATTAAAATATCGCCCTTTTAAGTAATGTTCATTGATTCTTGTCGATATTCCCGACCGGGCGTAAAGAAAACATTTATTTAATCCTCGAAACGCCAAGATACATTTTGTGCGGAAATTATTAACGCCCTAGCGTTTCACTGCCTCATTCGTGTTTACTCTTGCTCGGCATTGGCAATCAATGCTCCCGAGCGCCTTCAAAATAAATAGTCGGCGGAGCGTCTTCCCACCCACTTAATTCTCCCTCTTACTCACTTTCCATCTCTCTCTCTCTCTTTCCTATTCAGCTGCTCCGCAGAGGCCCAGACTGGAGTTCAACGGTTCGAACGTGGGCGGCGGCGAGGCCCCAGGGTCCTCTGAAGGCCCTCCGCCCGCCAACGTGACCGCCACTTCTGGAGAAAAGGGTAGCCTGGCCTGCATCTCCCGTTTCGGGAACCCCCCTCCGCAGCTGAAGTGGTTCATCGGTGAGTTGGATCCAATGGGATTAAAACAAGAAATAAGGACGGCCTTTTTTTATTATTTTATTTATTCGATTCCGCGGTCGATTCATGACCCGGCGCTGGAACGGATAGAATTCGGTTTAATGGGTTCTCTCGTAAACGTGCGCTTTTAACCCTTTACTGGGCGCGTCTAAAAAATTTCTCGTAACTGGGCGTAACTGAATGAGCCATTGCATTATATGGAAAACGCTGCTGTAAATAATAATAATAATGATAAATTCATTCTATTTTTTTGTTTATTCGCTATTTTAATGTATTTGACGATTAATAATTCTCATTGTTAAAATTATCGTTAGTATTTTCTACATTATATACGAGCTAAATTTTCATGATATGTTTAGGAAAATGTGACATTACAGTATTAGAAATTTATTGCTATAAAATATTAAAATAAGCGCCATTTTAGGCTAAGCGTTGTAACAATAGAAGAAATAATGCTCAAAAAATAACGCTATTAAAATATTTAAACTTTTACAGTCAAATCGCGATGTGTAATGTAATTCTCTGAATTTTAATTTTTTTATTCTTTATGTTTTACTTCGGTGTGTTAGAGCGGTAAATTGTCTCGTGATAATTGATCCTTTAAATGACATGGAATTCATTATTCAGAACAAAATAATGCTTGTGACATGATCGAATTCAATTTTTAAAATTCACAGCAACGCCATTATCTTTAATTCGTCGTCTAAAAATTATCACGCTTTAAAATTGACTAACATTTGATAAATTAATAACATTAATATTTGTGGCTTTTGAGGGAATGCAACAGTTTGCGTTTAAAAAAATTTCTTACGGTATATCTCTCGCGAATTTAATTTTAAAAAAATTTTCCGCGTGTGATTTACAGCAAAAATCCCGTGGCGCAAATATATTTCTCGCTATTAATTTCGAAGATCTAGGTTGTGTAATCTCGGTTTCAGTTCGGGCTTCAGCAAAACAGGTATACGAAATCGCAGCGATTTAAAATCCAAATATACGACTCTCAGGTGAGGCTCCTGCGAATCCATTGGTGTGACCCGTATTCCGGAAATTATGAGCGGCAAAACGCTATCTGTTGCCGTTGCGAGGGAAATTCTTATCAAAAGGGTGATTAATGGCGAGAGGTATTTGAATCTGCTATTTGCCTTAATCTCGTTCTGAATCAGGCAAGAGGTTTTCTAGTGGCGGCGTTGCATAGCATTGTCCTTCACAGATTAGTCTAATTAAGGAGAAAACAATTTATAAGGAGGGAACATAACTCACCCGCTCGTTCCGTGGCGTTAAAATATGGGTCCACGGAATGACCGCGGCGTTTTGTTCCTCCCGCGTGACCTTACGCCTTCTGATTCATAACGTGTGTACTTAGGAGTTCCCGGAGGTTGTTAAAAGAGTCTTAGCACGCACGTTTCCTTCGTTACCCGTTAAGGTCCCTTGGACAAACACCCGCTCTTTAGCGCTTAAGTGCAAAATTAATAACGACGTGTCACCTACAGATAAGGAGAGCCCCTTAAGACCCCCTCCTTCCTCCGCGCTCTACGTTATTGCGACCGAGCTGCCATCTCTCGGGGACCTTTGAACTTAGAGAATATTTCAAAACCAATCTGGATATATTTTGAAGAGGCGCTAGATCGCGCTTCGCCTGTATTTGCTCGATCCGAAGTAAGGTGAAAAATGTAATCGTGTGCATGTGAAATACTTCCTCGGCCGGAGAATGCATTGTTCAGGATTACTGATGAGGGTGATTGTTATTTATATTTTTGGCACTTTGCGTTGGTAACAAAGTTAATGTAGTTCCGCAAAATCATTTGAAATACTTTTTGTGTGTCTAATTTTTTTAAACGTAGATGTCATAAAGAAATATTTTCAAATAAATGTTAGAGGGGATATTAAAAAGTGATGTGGCTCATCATAATCCGAATTAAATAACTCGTTATGTTTTTATATATTTATTTAAAAGTGGTAACAGTCGTTGACAACTCATACATTGGTTATCACATAAATTATATATGCATGTTATATACTTAACTATTATAGAATGTGTATCATAAATATTAATATTAGATATTTATTATTACATATTTAACGGATTTTAAAGTTGTAGAATGTACTACGGCTATATTTTAGTTTAAACAGCACTCTTTTGCAGTAATTCGAGGTATTTTAGAGGTCAACGCTCACAAAAAGTAATCCCATTCGCAACTAATGTTATTTTTCTGTATTGGTTTCTCAAATATCTCCATTCACAGAAAATAGCTATTCTTATATTAGCACATTTAAATAATAGTGTCAAGAAAAAATTGTGGAAGAGACGAATCTCATTAGCAAGAATTTCGCCTTAGTATTTACTTAAGTGTTTATGGAAATTAAGAGATGTAATATGCCCTTTTTTAATGGCTATGATTTAAAGTTTTTATAATTGAAGTTCTCAGCAATCGTTTTCTAGTTCAATTTTCGGACGAGAAAAATAAGACGTGTCTATTGAATGTTGAAAAGAACAGAACAGAAGAAGTGTTTTAAGTGACTAAGTGTGTCTGGCAAGATTGAGAAAGAAAAGAATGGAACCGCCTTGGAAAGACAATGAAAAGCGGAGTGCGGCGAAATGGAAGTAACAGAATATGCAATTATTGGTATTGTGGAAAAGTAGGTTAGAGCTAATTGACTTTGCTGAGACTAAAATGAGGCTCTCTTTCTCTCCGTCCGCCAGTTTTTTGCTTAAATTATGAACTGGCTCCAAGTGAATTATTCACAAATTATGAAGGTGACAGGCGGGGGAATTTTTTTATAAATGTATAAAAATTACTTTAAAACGACTAATGTTGAATTTTCTGGCGTTTTCTTGCTCGATTTCTTTGTTATATCTTAAATATGAAAACTGAACCAATGCTCTAATGCAGTGCTGCACAAACTTTTCTAATGGCGGGTCGCATCGGTGATTGCGAATCCTTCGGCGGGCCGCATTGGAAGTTGGCAATTCTTCGGCGGGCCGGACTAGAGTTTAAATCGGAAGTTTTCTATATAATCTGAGGTATCATATAAAGTGAAAATCAAGTCTAAATAAGGGTTTCATGGCTAACATTTCAATATTTAATGTTTTATTACAAAAAATTTCAAAAAATATTGGTTTGTGTGTGAAATTTTTTTAATTGCTTTTTCGCTATATCTTCGCGGGCCGTAGTTTGGGCTCTCCTGCTCTAATTTATACAGGAGGATCAATATTGCTGTTAAAGAGCAACCTAAATTGTAGAGGAAGTGTGAAAATTAAAGGTATAGAATAATGGAAAGTAGATAATGTTGTATTAGTTATTGGTATAAAAGTTTCCTTAACAATTTTATTTTGTTTTGGCATACGGTTTAAAATACATTGGTTCATCCCAATGAAGTAGGTACCTAAATTCTATACATACATGTATAGATAGTCACATTAAAGCAGGGTTCACACCATGGACACATCTTAAAGCAGACTCACAGGATCAGTTTTTCCATGCCAACTTATACGGTTATGCAATTAATTCGTTCAATTTTGTTTATAATGAATGCCAACAAACAGTTTATGCGCTGGAAATATTACAATCATGATAAACGTTTTTTTTACTTTCCTTTCTGGTGTATTAAAATATAGGATATGCAGATGATTTTTTCGATATGATTAGATAAAAGAGGTGGATTTTAATTTACTATATTTATCACTTTTAGTATCTGATTTTCTAAGAAAGTTACTTTTCTTAATCCTTCATCAAATTATTCTCTCAAATAAGTTTTTATGCAAGGATTGGATGAAGAAGGCGGACAAAATCAAATCAATTTTTCTAATTTAATAACGTTCATATTTGTCATCAGTCGAGGATTTATTCATAATGAAGCCCTATACTTAATACGCTATGAAGCAGTGGCACTATGGTATCTATCCGCTGAAACTAAATATTCGCACAGTAGGCTTTGTTAATGAAATTAATGGTATTTAGCGTTACTTTGTGGAAAGATTTCATAATTGTAAACAAAGAAAAAGGAAAAAATGTAATGATTCACTTACATAATTTTACAAGGTGATGTTGTTACCTTGTAACGAAACCGGTCGCATTAAAATTGTGTATGTGAATCAGTGCATTGTTTCCGTTTTCTAGTTTATAAGCTTTGTTACTATTAGTTAAAAAGAAAGATGGATACTCTAAATACATCAATTTCTTAATATTGCAGCATATACGAACCAACGCGCACCTTATGCTAGGATTAGTAGCATTAATAAATTTCTATCACTAAGCGCCAGCGTAAGTTATTGAATTGAGTTTCAATCAAATTATACGTAATAGATTATTTTGCTGATAATTACTTAGATGATCAATTATCCTCGATTGGGACATAAGACTAAATGCCCTAGCTTCTGATTTTCTTCTCAATGCAAGCTAATCAACAAAGACCGAAAACATTTTTTAAAGATAGGAATCAGTGGCGTACCGGGAAATGTGTGGGCTCCTCCGCCACAGCAAAATTGAAGTCCCGGAAAACAATTTAAGTGCCTCAAGAAAAAAATACGGGCTCGCTTTGGCCATGCCCTCTCTCTTCGCTCCCTCCCGCAACGCGGGGGTTGCGGGGTGTTCGCTACGCTACTTATAGGAATCTATAATACGGGATAGTCGTAAATTACTCCCAAAAACTACTGTGATTGATTGCGAGAGATTGAAAAAGGACATTCTAGAATGTACTGACGGAATTAATGAAAAACTCGAAATCTAGTGGAGAACACAAGTCACTTACTATACAAGAGGAACTGCTTCCCGCTGCAATCCATCTTGAGTCACCGACGAACCGCTTCCACCGCCTTCTCTCTTGGAATCGAAAGCCGCTACGCGAATGTAGATGTATGCGCCTTTCTAAATGACCCAAATGGGATAGCGCACTCCATTCTTTAACCTTTTTTTTTCCCAGAAAAAAATTCCAGGCCTACTTCATGGTCATACGAAGCCTGCAAAACAATTACCAGAAAACAATAGAATGATGTACAACAAAGACTAGAATAAGGATAGGACGCACGATAAACGACAAAGACAGTGAAACGAGGACTATAAATAAAACAAGTAAAATAAATTATACATAAATTATCATCGTCTCGAAACACGTATACAAGTGGTTTCCAAATGTGGGGCGCTCCCCCCTTGGAAGGCGCGATGGGTAGGTCGGGGAGGCGCAAAGGATTTCTCATATATTTACTGCCCGTTTAACCAACCTAATCTTGAGACCTACAATATGCGGCAGCCAAATTCTACCCCTCGATTGGTAGGGCGTCTCGTTTGCGTGTACGTTTTCCTTAAGTTGGCTTTATTAATGGTAATTCTAAGTCCAATAGGTATTGTTTATGAACTGCAATTGAACATGGTATAGAGGGGGGCGCGAAGATAGTTTTCTTAGGTGAGGGGGGAGGGCTTTGTAATTTTTGGAAACCGTTGACGTATACACATACGGTGACCAGATTTTCGAAAATTGAAAGGGATACACTAGGGCAGGGGCGTTTAATCCTAACTCCTCCCCACCACACTCAAGAGGATTTTTTTGTTTTTCTTTTTATAAGAGAGTGTAGAGTAATTTGAAGAGAGGGGCTTCTGCATAAAAATTATCACACAATATTATACAATTTTCTTCTAATACTATAATTTCTTTATATAATAAATATATCAGAAATTAAAAATAATTGTTCATAAAAAAAAGAAAACTTACATTATTGATAACTTATCCTTTATTTCATAAGTAAAGGGTTGAATGATAAATACTGCATGAACAAAACAATTTACGTTTTGAATAGTGAGACCTAGCGTATTTTTTAAGATCCAGTACATTTATTTACTGCATTTATAGCTCAGGAAAATATTGAGAATATATTGCTCGAAATATAGAGTTAGGACATACCCAGAAATTCGACACTTGGATCGAGATATAAAGCGCTTCAATTTTGTAACAATGTACTCCACACGGTCTTGCTTTGCGCGATTATGTTGAGAGATTTCGCTAACTTGTAGGCCAATTCAGTATAAAAACTAAATATAGTTTTTCAAGGATCGATATCGCCATAACCCTGTGTGGAGTACACATTGCTAGACAATGCATTGAAAGTTTTTCAATGGAGTTGCAAATCTTTTTAATGGAGTACAAAAGGAGTACATCATTTTTCAGGAGTACACAGTCACTGAAAGGAGTACTGTACTCCCGAAAGGAGCACGTCTGATAACCTTAGGCATTACACAAAGCATATGCGATCGCACCTTATGTCAGTGTCACCAAAAATCACATAATATAACCTATGCAGCGGATAAATAATGCAATAATCTAAAATATTTATACGACCCACCACAAAACTTACAAAATACCATATCGTAGATCTTACACATCGGCCGTGCGTCAAGAGCACGCTGGTTTTCCACTTGTCGATTCCTCCTACCTTAGTGACCGTAAAACCAGAAAGAATCTTCGCAGAAATATTCTGATATTAACATTGAAGAGACGAGCGTACAAATCCATCCTATGAAATCCCACGTTGTTTGAGAGCATAACAGAAACACCCATTCCGTAGGCCGGATTCCGAAAATCATAAGGAGCCACTATTCTTCCACTCGTTATAGAACCCTACGGAAGAGTTAGTCGCAGTACAGCTGTAATGACAGCTTTTATGAAAAAACTTTGATTCTTATTCAATATCATTCGTATGAGTAAACGTGAAATCTCGTGATTGAAACCACGAGCATATTTTACGTTCTAACCTCAAAGCGCTTTATGGGTGGAGTTCGTTTACGGAGCCGCACTCCAGTCATTAAAAAGTCGCTGACGAGTCTCATGTCCGAGAATAATAGAACTGTTTACGTTAAGCCCGATAAATGTGAGAAAATTTTCAAACTATGTTTTATCTGAATGTCGCAATCATCTCAGCTTTCGCAAGTAAAGCGATGCATTCACAAAAATGTTTCTTTAAATTCAATAAAAATATCTTACGCTCTATTTTACGCACAGTTTTGTAGAATGAAATCGCAATATTGGCACTTAACCTTAACTTAACCGAAGAAGTTTTCAGAAATTCATTATTGCGCAAAAAACCGGCATCACGATATACGTACACCACTCACCAAGCTAAAACTTAAACTGAATGGTGCGCTGTCAGTTGACTTTAAATACATGCGCAAACCCGGTGGCCGTTTTTTAAACTAAGTTTTAAAATACATACTAATTTCAATTAATTTTTCTCTTCACATTAAAAATTTATTTTTAAGTTCACTCAAACAATAATATATCCTGAAAATTTTCTAGGATTTTAAAAACAGTTTCTCAAAAGCATGTATTGAAATGATAATACTGAAGCAGAAAAGTCAGCCTCACATGTTAATGTTAATAACTCATGTAAGTTTAGGTCTGGATCAATTAATTTATGAAATGAATCACTGAAGGCGCAACAAAAGAAAGGTCATACTATATGATAATAATTAATTTTATTATTTGTTTAAAGTAAAAAATTGTTAAAAATGTTTGCCATACACAAAAATGAATATATGTTGATAGAAGTGGGATAAATGTAAAAAATATGCTCTGCGTATTAAGTTTCAGAAGTTTCCCGACTTTTCCTCACGAAAAATTTGTACCTGTGACTTCTGGTCACAGAAATGTGGTCACAAACTAATTGGTAACTGCGACTCTTCGTCACACAAACTAATTGGTAACTACTCTTTGTCGCATAAAACCATTGCGAATTATCGTCACAAAATATCATTAGTACGTGAAACATGAACGACGTTGCGGATGAATTCTCTCCGATTCGCGATAGCATAGTAGATGATCTACTCCCAACCCTGGACTATTTTGATGTTAAATCATAGCGGTTCCAATTTGGAACGGATACCGTCGTATAATAACTGGTTTACCGAGAGTATCAATACGTGAGAAGTGTAGCACACGCGACTGATTTGAAAACACCATCCTTGATTATTCGTGCTTTTGAATATGCTCCAGAACGAAGCTGGAGAAATGAAGAGAGAAATATTAAAAATAGAAAGTGGGCATTCTCCTACGAAAAGAGAAAGGATGTATATAGATACTTAGATCAAAGAATTGGAAGAATTGTTAGAAAGTATCTTAAAGACATGGAAGGAAAAAGCTTACTTCATTATTTACGTATCTTAGGTAACAACGTCTCTTTAATGTTGTAACGTCAACTACCAATTGGCAAGTTATTAATATTTTACAATTATTAATAATAAATAAGTTGCATATAAAAATTATGTTCAGTAAAACTAATTAAAATTCTCAAAATTCTCACGTTAAAAATTCTTTTTCATTGCAAGAAGTCTCAGTAATTATTTTTGTTGTTTAATCACAGTTTTTATGAGAGTACCAATAGTTATTGTTTGACGAAAAGTCGTGTAGGAATTATATTTCGTGACGAAATGACACATACACCAATGGTATTGTGTGACGAATAGTCACAAGTAGAGATTAATTTTCGTAACGAAAATTCACAGGGACCAATGGGTATTGTGCGACGATAAGTCGCAGGTACGAATTTTCTTTGACGAAAAGTCGGTAGACCAGTTTCAGACATTAGTTAGACATTAATATTTGAAAATTTGAAATCGAAAAAGTTTCTGCCATGTCTGGGTAACGAACCCTCTATCCTACCACCGAATTAGAGTAAGGGACTAATTCTGCCATTTTCTTAGTTTGGACAGGGATTAGTCAAGCAATTATCTTCCACCCGTATGTATGTTCTCCACCAGATACACTAAAGAAAACTCAATACCTTCTCACTGATGGGATTGCCTTTGTGAGAAATTGAAGGAGATAATGGAGCATATGATTCATGTGCGATTGGCGTTAGCTGAAATTTCGCAATAATTTCAACTCAGGAGAGAAATTCAACCATCTCCGGGATTCGAACCCAGTCTTCCATCTTCTCAAAAAATCACCCACATTTTAAACAACTGGTTTCGATATTTTTTCATCAAAAAACGTAAAATTTTCGTGTTCAAAATAAATCTGCGCCTCAATTCGACGCGTATTTGACTGCATGAAAATAAATTATCATTATTTTTTTCTTCGGTTCAATTTCCAATATTGTACGATTGTTTTGAATGCCTAATTTAAAGTTCAAATAAAAAATATGCTGCACCAATTACCATGTTATAGAAATTAATGAATTAAACCGTTCTAGAATCGAACTCGGTTCATTATATTACACGGTGATAACACATAACACTCTTTAGGCGTTGGTCTGTTTAAAACTGAAAGAATGGTTACTCATTCGACATTATTTGGGATTTGAATACGAGAGCACTAATGTACTAATTACCAAATATAAGTTAACGTAAAAGTAATTAAAATGGAAAGATACAAGAGCTATTCTTCGGCGTTTGTTTCGTCGGCACAATTAATTGTGTTAACGTTTTCCATTTTTAAGCGCGGGATCCCTTAAATCACCGGGCTTCTTAAAACGCGGGATCCTAAGTGCTTGCCTTTTGCGACAAGCGGGATATTCGCCGCTGGCGGTAGGATCTTGCGTTAATTCTGCCCAATGCAATTAGAGATAATATAGTTACTGACGGTCATAAGACTTATAATGAACTTCCAGTGATAAGGATGTTTATTCGTAACCAGATCGGTCTATCGATAAAGACGAGATTGTGGTCGAGAAGTAGGCGAGGAGCCGGAGTGCGAGAATAGACGATGGCATGGGACGGCCGCAAGATAAGGAGCGGAAGATGAGACCGTTGGAGAATATATCGCTCGAAGAAGTCATCAAGGAACATCTGCAAGGGATAGAACATTAGTCCGATAAAAACGGCAATAAATTCCGATGGAACATGACTTTCTAAAATGGAATGCTTGCTCTTTCGCGCGGATTTTTTGCGCGGCTAATTTAGTGGCAGCTCTAGAGGGTAGGGTGCAATCAATAACTGCGCTATTACATTTCGAGCCGAATGCAAAGCAGGTCGAGACGGTATGTGTCGACAGAAAGAGAGAAATTTTTGATCAGTGGCATCGTTTCTATAGAGAGTCAGCGAAAGAACCACCGGTTAAGGGAGATATCGCCATACAATCACCGCGCAAGTCTTTACCTGGAAATAGTCAGAAAGGTACATGTTGTTGGGAATTATTGAAGGTGAAATGTCAGAATGTTACAATCTTCTATCCCTTACCAATTTTCTTTAACTTTATGGTTATACGTTACGCGTTGAAAGTATCACAGAACTGTTTCAAATAATATACTATTCATGATGACTGAGGTCATATTTTTGAAAGTCTTAATTTACACAGTAAACAGATGAAGTCCGCAACAGTAATTCCCTTGTGGCAATCATTTTGAAATGTGTTTCAAGAGGATAATAAAATCTCACATAAGTAGAGCTAAGTATTTAAGAATTGCGGTCATTGTGGTTCCATAAGGGTCTTATCGGAGAACAGCAAATGAATTTGTCTGTTCCTTTTAGGAACTGGTCGTCCGTTAAAAAAATTGAACATAAATTTCGGTTCATATCTCTAGTAAAGGTTAAAGTGATAAGAAGCTTGTATGTTTTCGTATAATTCTTCAGTAAAAAATCTTCTATTTTTTTCTTTGCTCGCTTGCATGACCCAGACGACGAAGAGATCCCGGCCAAGAACAACCAGAGCAACTCCCGCGAACCAGAGAATCCGAGGACGTGGGCGTCCACCTCGCACCTCACCCTGCGCTTCGACAGGACGCACCACGGACGCAGGATACGATGCGTCGCCCTTCATCCCGCTTATCCGGCTGGATCGACTGCGTCGGCAGCAGCGCTGGACATCAGATGTGAGTGTGAGAAGCCTCTCCCCCACTCCTCCCCTACCATCCCCTTTCCCTACCCCCTCCCATCACCCCTCTCCTATCCCCCCTCCCATTTCTCCTCTCCTACCCTTAAATCCTCCGTCCCCCATCCCCTAGCCCCCAATCTCCATCACCACTCTGTATCTCTCTCGCGCCTAGATTTCATCTACGTATCTTCTCCGTATCCGGAAAGTTATGTTTTTAATCTTACGTGCATGTTTTCATATCGACGAAATATCGTTGGCGTTTTCATATCATGGACGATGCTAAACTTTATATAACTATGATTTCACAAACAAACATTCCACGGAAATGATTTCTGTGATGGCATACGAGTTGGTTTAGGACCTTAAATTATTGGTGGGAATTGAGTTTTTTCAATCGATATTGTATCATAAAAGATTTCTGAAATTTTCAACAGAAAGTCCTTAATTTTCCTTTATAATCTGAATAATGCCCTGCTAATTTTCTTTAGTGATGTATGGAATGTTTTAAACTCACACAGCTAGATATACGTTTTCAATTAGCATGATTGTCTACACTATTTCATTCTCTAACTCTTTCACCGATATTTGTTTTTGTTTCTTTGATTTATAGTTAATCAGTTGAGACTGCTCTATTTTATAAAATATATTGCACTACCTATATTAGCCACACATCTGAAATTATATATTTAATGCGCAACGCGGTATCTTAATTAAAAGTGATAATAGTAGTATTAAAAACGTACTTCTTTTTCTAGATCTATGTTATAAACATGGTTTTGTGACCATGTAATATCGTAAAAATACCGCTTTGTAATTGAACACAGTAAAGACAATTTATGCCCGTCTTTTCCCAAAGTTATTTTTCATAACTCAAAATAAGTATATTCTACTAGAAGTAAATATGCAGTATTTACTAATCCAAAATTCGTCGCTACACTGGCCATCATTTTCTGACGGCTGTTTGGTATTCGGTGCGATGACTTTAGTCTGATTGCTGCCTACCGCATTATGCCAAAGTCTGTGAACTTTTCGATATGTGATGTGGCTAAACATTAACAATCCTGTGTTTAAATGAGTCATTTTGCGGAATTTCATTTCGATTTGTATGACGTTCTTTTCTAAGTGGTCAAATTTTTTCAACAGCATCTTTATTGTCTCATAAATCTACTTTTATCAATGTATTACATTCGCTGGAAAGACGCTTTAAGCTCAATCTGTAATTCCCATGCCTCTCTTCTTGTTCCTATTCCCATTCCTCTCTCTCTTTCTCTCCCTCTTTGTATCTATTTCCTTCTCTGTCTTTCCATCTTCCTCACTCCTCATCATACCTCTTTCCTTTTCTTTCCTTAACTCTCCTTACTTTCCCTTTCTCTCATTTTTCAATCTTCTCGTATTTACCCCTCTTTTGTAGTCTTTACCTTTCTTCTCATTCCTTCATTCCACATTATTTTCACTTGTTATCATTCTATATAGACGTTCCTTACAGAGGAGGAGGATATAACATAACAGGAGGATACTAATGTTTAGGCACTTCCAGATGAGCTGTAGATTCGAAATTTTTTTCTTATGTAGGATTTTGTGGAAAACCGACTAAAAAAACGAAAATCTTGAAAAAGTCCAAGAATGCGGTCGCTAAAAATTCGCAATTGTTTAAACAAATTTTCAAGGTTTATGTATTTCCAAATGGGCTACGGAGCTGAAATTTTTTTTATAAGTAGAATTCTTTAAAAAAAACGATATAGGGATTATACAAATTTTGATATTTTAATTTGTTTGCAAGTTAAAAATTCTTCAAGTTTAAACAAATAGATAACTGTTTAGGTACTACGGGATGAGCTAGGAAGCTGAAATGTTCAAATTATTTACAGAGTAGTAAATTTGCACAAATAATTATTTCAATTTTACCATATATGAATTGCGGCGGCCGATAAAAATGATTTAAATTTAAACAATTAGAAAAATATTATTTTACTTCTAGAAATGCTACAACTTAAATATGGCTAAAATGTATATCATTAGTACCTTATAATGAAGAAAGTGTAAAATTTTTAAAATTGCAACATTTGGGGATTGTTTTAAACTATTATTTTTACATTTGGGGAAAACGAAAATCGCTGCGGAGGTGAAATCTTTAGAATTAAAAGAATATTTGTAATGATGAAATGTCTGTCTGAAAAATGAATGTTTTTTCAAGGTGAGATGAAAGGCTTGCAGTATGCAAGCACCAGCTACTAGTACATCCTATTATTCCTTATTTCTCCTGCTTATCCACTTTTTTTTCTTTCTCTCTCTGTCTCTTATATTCCCTAAATCCGTCCGCTTCCCCACCTTCCTCTCCATCTTTGCCTCATTCTCCAGTCATCCCATAGTATCCTTAAAATCGCGACCGTGGAAAATGACTCTTGAACGTAATCAGGTCCTCGGGATGAGATTAAAGGAAATTGCAATTATAGTTCCATGTGCTATTCCCGAACGCGCTTCCACCTCGAACCACATTAAACTTTCTCCATAACAAACTCTGCGTCTCGCTCTCTATCTCTCTATCACTTATCTTTCTGCTCCCTCTCTCTCACTCCTCTCTCTCTCCCAATCCTTCTCAATACTCTCTCTCTCTCTCCCTTTCACTCATCGCATCTCTCTCCTGCTTCTTCCTCCCTCTATCTCCATCCCTCTCTCCCTTCTCCCTCTCTCCCTTCTCCTCCCTCTCTCCCTTCTCCTCCCTCTCTCCCTTCACCTCCTCTCTCCCTTCTCTCCTGTCTTCTTCTGTCTCTCCCTCCTCCCTTCTATCTCTCTCTCCCTCCCTCTTTCTTTTTCTCTCTCCCTCTCTCCTCCCATTTTTCTTCTTCTGTCTCCTACTCCCTCTCTGTCCTCATTTTCCATCATGGTAGTTCTTCCCTTTTCCCTTCCTCCCGCTTTTTTCCTCTCTTTTCCTTTCCCTCTCTCTTCTTCCTCTCTCCTCTCCCTTATCTTCTCTTTTCCTCCCACTGTCCCTCCTTCCTTCCCTTATCCCTCCCTAGCCCTCTTTCCTCTCTCTCCTCCACTCCTTCCCTTTCCTTCCCCCTGTCTCTTCCACTCCTTCTGTTTTTCTCTTCCCCTCCTCCCTCTCTCTCTCTCTATCCCTCTCTTTCTCTCTATCCCTCTCTTTCTGGTCCTCTCATTCCATCAGATAGTTGTTTTTTCTCCCCCATCCCTCTTCCCTCCCTCTTTCCCTCCCTCTTCCCTCTCTGCCTCTCCCCCTCCCTCTTCCCTCTCCCCCTCCCTCCCTCTTCCCTCTTTCTTCCCTCTCTCCCTCTTTCTTCACTCTCTCCCTCCTTCCCTCTCTCCCTCCCTCTTCCCTCTCTCCCTCCCTCTTCCCTCTCTCCCTCCCTCTTCCCTCTCTCCCTCCCTCTTCCCTCTCTCCCTCCCTCTTCCCTCTCTCCCTCCCTTCTCTCTCTCCCTCCCTCTCTCCCTCCCTCTTCCCTCTCTCTTCCCTCTCTCCCTCCCTCTTCCCTCTCTCTTCCCTCTCTCCCTCCCTCTCTCCCTCCCTCTTCCCTCTCTCCCTTCCTCTTCCCTCTCTCCCTTCCCCTTCCCTCTCTCCCTCCCTCTTCCCTCTCCCTCTTTTCACTCCTTCCCTCCGTCGCTCTCTGAGCCGCACTTCGAGCGTGAAAAATGAAGCGACAATGGGAAGCCTCTCTCAAGGCTTTAACACACATATTTCGGTCTAACACTATTATTAATAATTTCTCGCGTTTAGACGATTAGCGGGATGAATTTCGCAGACTTTGTTTCGGTAACAGGAGTTCCCCTTAACAGTTTTGACTCGATTAGGGTTTTGCTCACTCGTGATAATTGCATCCGATTACCCAACCTCGGGAACAACGGGAACTTCTTTTTCGAATTCCGTCGAAAGGTGGTCGTTCTGGAAAAAGATCGCGTTGTCGAGGAATTCACGCTTCACCGTACGCGAATGGCAATTATTTTCTTCGTAAGCGAGTCTCGTCGAATTAGGTTTCAGGATGCACAACGAGTTACAAAAATGAAATACGAATAAAAGCGTTGTTTTATTTCATTTTTCTCGGTATCATATGGCTCCAAATAGTCCCGTGCGATATTGTGGTTTGAAAAGTTTTTCTTTTATTAACTTAATATTATTCCTTTGATATTTTTTTATCTTCTGCCCATTTATAGCAACAGCAGAAAGGTTCCTCAGATTTTAATTAGACGCATGACAAAGATGAAAGATGAATAGGAAAGGTGATCGAGAAAAGAATTTCGAAAGAGTTTCGCCAACAGACTAAATTTTGAAGTAATAATATTTTCCATGCATGCTGCAAATAAGAGACAGTACTTATAACTCTTTAAAATCTTTGATTAATTTTTTTGGCCATTCTCTTGCAGTAACGAACATTTCTCGATAAGCTACATGTTACTATTAAAATAAAAATATATTTTTTATATTTGGTATGCGTATTTACCAATTAATATAAGGTACATCCCTAATGAAAGAACGGCTTGTGGGTAAGATTTGTTAAAGCGTCATTAAAGACAATGCCATCTACAAACAAATCTGATTGTCTAATTTTGATATCCCATTTTATACATCAACTTTTATCTCCTGTTACGTATTTATAATATCGTATGGGCTAATGTCGTACTTTTCCATTGGTTTTCAAGATTCCGACCCTTTTTCCTAACTTATTGTTAAAAAAAAGGTCGTTGGATACTTGGAAAAAAAACAAATTCAATTTCAGAGCTAGTAGCTTGCATCCAATTGGTAACTTTCGGAGCACTATATACGAAACTATTTATATTTTATTTTCAATTGTATTTGGAATATTTTTTATTTGAGTCTGTACAGCAGAGAAAATTCCGTGTTGTTTCATCCGTCTCGTCAGTAATTGGCTTGAGAGTCCTTTATAAATCAAGAAATAGAGTGACCCGAAAATATAGGTGGCATCTCGAAGGGAGGAGGGGTTTTCAGCACTGCGGCTCTCTTGAGAACTTGCCAATTCCCCGCTGGCTCAGTTTGGGAAGCGACGCCCGTTGCCAGGTGACGCGGTTTCTCCAGTGCTTCGCAACGCTTGGCGAACGCATTGTTTACGGGGTGAGATGCGTCCCCCGCCATCGCATTTTGCAAGCAGTTCATTTAACTCCCACACTCAAACTCATAATCACAATTATAAAGATTCAATTTCATATTTTCCGCGATTTTTAAAAATATTGTGCTAAAATTCGTTCGTTGCCTTTTGACAGGAGATAATGCATGGCCAGTAGTTTTACCGTCTCGACATCCAATGACGATTATTAACAAATGAATGTGAGGCAAAAGTTTCAGCAATAATTATTCAGTTCAGCCGTTTAGCAGCATGAGTGAAAAAACAGAAGATCACTCTTTGCCAAATATTTTAGGAACCAGCATTGAAGAGGAAAACACCGCTGAATAAGTTCCGTTGACATGACCGCTTATCCATAGAACTGTCGCAGGTTTTCTCGATTAGCAGAATTCATCGGCGAAGCTAATTCCATTACCCGATCGTCGTTTAAATTTCCCCGCGTATTCCTTTCTCATTCGTCGCTTGCAGACATTCCACGCCATTGCATACTTATTGCGATACGAAAATCCTTTTTCCTCCGAAAGGCGAATGCATCCAAGTAACTTTGAAACCAACAAAAGCCGCCGATGTTTAATCTTCATCTCTGAAAGAAAAGAAGAACGCGAGATGTCGCCTTTTCTGGTTTATTTTACATATCACTTACTCAAACATACTCTCATTTTTTTCCGTATTTTTGACAGTTTCTATTGCCTTTCACAGAGACACGTTCTCTATTCGTGAAACATCTTCGTCTTATAAAACGGGATTTTCATATCTTATCTCTTGGCCATGTTGACTCAACTTTAAAGACAAGAGGTTATTGCTTTTTTAATGCCATTTGCCCAATATCAATATGTTGGAGAAGAAAATACTTGAGCCCTTAAAAAAATATTGGATTCTTTTTTAAAGCAGTTATCGCGAATTATGACTACACGTCGCATTTCTTTATTCTTTGAATAGAATTATGCCCTGAGTATGACACACACTCAAAGAACCCCTGGCTCAGTCTAGTATTGGCGAAGCACTTGAAACCATAGCTGGACTACACTTACAAACAAATATATGATGAGAGTTCGAAAGTTCCCTTTCGCCCCTTACATTCGAAATATTAATAGAAACTTTAGTTCCCCTTTGACCGCGGATTGGTGGCCGCCCTCACATCCGGCCTTTCATGGCTTTTGCCCACGCCTTTGGTCGGCCCTGCTTAGAGATATTCTGAAGCATTCCTTAATTTTATTGAGGAAATGCGATTTTCCTTGTGAAATTCTTAATGCACCTTGTATCACGAATTCATTCGCGTTGTTGCGGGTTTTAGATCGGTCGTGACATCACATCTCGATTTAGCCCTCGACCCATCGAAATAACAGCATTCTCGTAGCATTGTGCGCTGGACATTTACAACCAGGTAATCAGCAAGAAACACCCAGACGGCTTCGATACGGTTCCAGGCTGTGTATTTATAATGGAAGGACGGAGGTTTTACGAAAACGGGGGTGGAAATGGAGTGGGGATGTGGTGGAAGGGTGTGTCGGGTGGCGTAGTGTTGTCAGAGAAGGAGTGGTGGAGTTTTGCTGGCTGGAGCAGGTGAGCGGGAGGCGAGACACGGCAATGATACAATGTATGGTTCGGAGAGGCGGCAGGGGCTGTGTGCCCTACTGGCCTCCTATTCCGTGAGCCACCTGGCGGCGCATTGCGGAAACGATAGCATCCTCCTCCTCGGGGACTAAGTTGGCTCATTGGGTGGGGGTTAGGGTCCACGGATGCATTAGGAGTCATTAGCGATAATCGATATGCCATCAATTGCTCATTATGCGCTTTTTTTAGAGATTTGCCTGCCGACCGTTTTCGAGGTTTCTGTTTTCAATTCCGAATTATACGTGCAGAAAAAAAATCTAAAAATATAGATGGGACACGCTGCCAAATTTTGAAGAAGAAACCGTCATTCGAGTGAACCAAATCACATCTTTTCGGTCACAAAAATGAAATTAAAACCGCTCATCGACGATATTCAATTAATTTTGAAAGTAGTAATACTTTATCATGACCATGGGTTATTAAAAGACACTTCGTTGGCATGGCTTACATGCGAAAATGAATATATTCGGTTTTTGCGGTTGTTGCAGTTCAATTACTTTTAGTAGTTTAAAGAATCTATTCCTGGCCTGTCAATGTTATTTTTGTTCTTTAATTTCTAGTTACAATACCAGTCAGACCTAACACGAATACCATTTTATTTGATTTCCTAAATTAAGATTTTAATTAAAATTGGTAAAGTAACTTTAGTTCGTTATAGTTATTGTAACGTGCTTTGAAGAATCTCAGACATCCCATTCAAATATTAAAGAGGATTTTTGGTGCCTTTGACATAGCGGTGAATATAATGTATTCTCCTTTAATTTTATTGTTTCTTTTTAATCTGCAATGGAAGCCCTTTATATTTCTGTCGGTCGCCATTTCGACATACGTTTGCTCTTCCTTGTATTTATTTTCCACATTAATTTTAAGTGCTTTGTTTTTTAATCGTCTTTTCTATGTAATTTATCCCATGTGCATTCATGCGCAATTTCCATCTGGTGAGTATAACTGTGTCTTAAGTTTTTACGCCATTTTTAGTCCATCGAAACATTCTTGGTATCCTATTCAAAAATCATAACAGTTCTTCTCCGCTAACTTGATTATTTGATACTATGAATAAGCTATCGGGTTTGACGTGCATCAAACAAAAGCGTAGTAAACCTTTGTTAAAAATTGGCGTGCATTAAAAATTTCTCTCCGACCACTCTTTGTCGTTTTACCGTGATGGTGTTGATGGGAGTTTATTGTAGACACTGATTTTTATTATAAAGAAATCGATTATTTTTCTACACTGAGATGGTTATTTTGTGTGAACCCGATTATCTTAAACCATTTTAATAACCCAAGAACGTTTATTTTTGACAAAGTTAAACGCCAACTTTTAGTATGGTTACTTATGAATACAAATTTTCTTTGATAAGATTTGTTTGTGCTTATTTTTGTTTTGGCTTAAGAACTATTTTAAAAATATATCTTCGCGAATGAATTGCAGTGCTGCATGAACGGAGAATTCCCGGGGACCAGCGCAAAGTTGGGCGGTTATTGCACTTGTGGAAAAAATTGCCATTCCTGTCTGTTGTGGCGTATCGTCGGCAAATCCGACAGCGGGAGATTATTTGAAAATGTTCGTGGATACAGGCAAGAAATTATTCCAATCAGAGGGCAGTGTTTCAATTTTGGGAACCAAATTCGCAATCACGTCTTGACGAATCAGCGAAAACTGTCGCTTCAAACGACTTGGTTTTCAATCGCTTAATCGCGAAACTCGTCACGGGGAGTTTTCAGAGCGCTGCATTTGAAATCTATTCTCTGCGGACTTTGAGAAAAAACTCCAAAAATATCAAAGAGTAAATAATTGCCTCTTATTCTGGAATTCCTTTGAGAAATTCGTTAAATATTGTCTTCATCTCCCTTGAGCAGAATACCGTTCACACTTTCCGCCAGAAAACTGCAGCTACGGTATCTAAGCATGTATCAAGGAATGAATATAATGTTAAGAACCAGTTTCATTGAAAACTTTTTTTAATATGATTTCAAGTGTTGTCTGAGTAAAACATTTTTGCTTATTGAAACTTAATGTTTATCCAACAATAGGTAAATCTTCATTCTTCAATTGATTACTTAATTTAGTTCATTAATTATATTCAATTACACTGTATTAATGATTTGTCCGAGACATAGTTTCACTGATTTTAGGTCTGCGTTATGACACACAATGTTACAGTGGATGGGGAAGAGCGGAACTGGTGGAATATTATACTTATTTATGTAGCATTTTGTCACAGGATGGAAGAATTGCGAAAGTAATTAGTACAAGAATAGCGATAGCAAAGGATGCATTTATGAGAGGACGAGAGTTTTTGAACGGCAACCTGACTAAATATATTTTAAAAAAGGTTAGGGAAAACCCAGATATGGAGTGTAGCATTATATGACTGCGAGACATAGACAATGAGGAAAGAAGATGTGTAAAGGCGTTTGAGATGTGGGTGTGACGTAGACTAGATAAAATTAGTTATTTGAAATAAAACGGTCTGCTGATTGCATGTATGTAATGAAGCGGTGGAAACAGATCAAAAATATTTTTGTAAATTTTACGTCAACCACGTATTTTAGGTAAATATGATTTATTGTACTGCAAACGTGATTCATCCAATCGAAAAACATCATTCCACTCTGTCATCGTTTTCGTTGTCATAACAACGACGCGACGAACTAGGGCGCTTCTCCAAGTAGGCAGCGAACATACCGCGCACGGGAAAGACATCGAGTATGATTAAAGATGTGTTAGAAGGAAAACTGGATAGAAAAAGGGAAAGAGGTAGGAAAAGGTTTCAGCTGGTAGATGATTTGAAAGGGAACGAGAGTAATCAAGATATGAAGAGGACAGCGGAAAATAGGTTTATATGGAGAACCAGGTTTAACCATGAATTATCACGGACCTGTCTACGGACAGACTAATATATATATATATATATATATATATCGCATCCTTCATGTGTCCGAGTGAATTATCGCGGCGCTATCCATCTCGAAGCGGGGCGCGATTTTAAGCCAGGCGGACGAAGCGAATAATAAAAATCAAAAAAGCACACGTAGAAAAAGTCCCGTGCTCATAAAAGTTGGAATTAATCTCAAAACATTTTTCAAACCCGTCGCGCGCCCTATCCTTCTATTGTTTTTTTGTTTCGCATTCGCCAGAGAGCTTGTTTTGGAGCGGTCGTGAGCTAATTTCGCAATCGCGGCGGATAATAAAAAAAGGAATGAGCATGGGTGGTGGGAGGGAGGGAGAAAGGGGGAGGAGAGGGAGGTAGTGGGAGGAGAGAGGGAGGGATTGGAGGGGAGGATATGGGCGGTATATAGAGGTGTGGATTCCCACGCGATCCTCTCTCTTTCTATCTATGGCATGGAGCGGTTGCGCCGGAAATTCGAGCTTGTCTTTTGCTTATTTTTTTAATTTTCAGGTCGCGATCCGATTAGGATTTGTCGTTATTCTGCAGTCGATTTATTGAAAAAAATTCCGAAATGAGATTGTATTCGGAGCGGTATTTTGCGACCGCTTTCTCGCGAATGAGCGAAAAATCGGCCGATTCGTCATTTTCGGCCACTTATTCCACGGAAGTGACGTTTCCCTCTGTCCCCCCCTCTCCCCGTTCTCCCTCCTTTCCTCTCCCCTCTCCGCCTTTCCCTTCGTTATCACGTGCTTTGGAATTTCGTTAAACAAAAATCGCGCAATAAATTTAATCGTATAAACTCGCTTTTGAGGACCAAAAGTATTTTATCGATGCTGTTTCGCAACATAACCATTACAATTTCAGTACAAGCATGTTTTGACGATTCTCAGAAATTAGATTGAAAAAAAGTGTTGGCAATTTGCGCGGTATACTTAGCAGTCCCCAAACGCTTTAAAAACTAGCATACCTTGACCGCGCGAGTTACAGGTTTACATGGAGTGTTAAAATCGTGAAAAATAAATAAACGCGCCTAGTTGATATTTTAGGGAAATTACTACGTTATTGAATGAAAGGTTTTAGAAATTGGATTTTATCGGAAATGAAGACACGATTAAATAAACAGAAGTCTACTGGGGAATTGCTGTAAACAGCATTTGAGATGCAAGTAAAAGTCCCATTTGAGAAATTCGACACTTCGCTGCTAAACCAAAGCATGAACATGGCGACAGAAACCCACAAAGATATGGTCTTTTGTTTCTCAGAGAATAATAAATTACTTCACGGACCGGGAGTTACTCCACGTTTCTCTTTTGTTTATGCGTTGTGGCGTCAGAATCTTCTCTCCAGTCTTTCTTCTCTCCAGTCTTTCTTCTCTCCAGTCTTTCTTCTCTCACTCTCGTCATCGACCAATTTTGTCGCAAGCACACGAAACCTATATCGCACAACTCTTACAGTCGAAACTAGGTACGATATCCATACGCGGTCTGCTATGTGGCGTTCCGAAAACGCCACATTGTTATCATGTGGCAACGGATAATGTATAAATTATGTTCTTCAGCGATTCGATGCTGGCTCATTATTCACTAATCGTTAATGAGCGGCATATTTCCGCTTTAATGTTTCAGTAATATGGGAACCGCGGATAGACATCTTCTCGCGTGAATTATTCTTGTCACGTTTTGAAGCCTTTGTTAATTATGTAGTACAGTGTTTTAGTCTAAAATGTATAGCCGTGAAATAATATAAATTAAATACTCGGTAATAATTTTCATGAATATATGACTGAATTTCTACCACTATTTTAAAAGACATTTCCCTATATGAGTGGTTCATTTATAATATCGTAATTAGTTACGGATCGGACCCATCGTAAAGTTTTGGACAATCTGTTATGGATTTTTTATAAAGCTGATATTCCGCACAAAATGAGCGCGGAGCATCATTAAACTACGAGATCAAAGCACAGGAGTACATCGATCGTCAAAGAATCCCCTGTGGATTACCTGGAATTCTAACATGTTCTTTGCCTCCTGCATAAAGCGACCCAGTAATGAAACCACGATCGTTTTTCGACACGTTGTAAAAATATTGGGAGTATTGTTATCAATGAGATCCGGAATTTTTGTTGTTTTATTAAACGAACTGTTCTCGTTGCTGTAAAATGCTTTGCAAGATATTCTTCTCTATCTCCTCTCACCTTTTTAAACTATGCGAATATATACGTAAATACACGCACACTAGTTAGCGGAATATAGGACGGCCTACCTCGAATATAACAAAAATTAATTCTGAGAATAAAATTTATAAGACATTCTGAAGGAAATAAATGAAACAATGTAAATTATTTATTAAATGATTTTTAGTTGTTCTTTTAATTTAAATCTTGAACAATTATCATCACAATGCGGAAGGTAATCACTGTCAACATTTTTTATTTATCTATTTCTTTGTTTGCAAATGTAAGACTACCCCGAACTTTTACCGAAAAAATAACAAAAAAACCTTGTCTTATATTCAAGAAAATATGGTGTTTGTATGCGTGTGTTTGTGCGTGCGTGTGCGCGCGTAAGGTGTGCGTCAATGTATATTCATTGAGTATTCAGTTAACAATAAAATGGTTTTATTTTAAGAAATGTTTCCGCAAATATTTAAAATTACAATATATTGTCATTGCAATCATCAGCACCTCAAGGATGGATCATTAATATAACACGATTCTCATTTTTACTTTATAAACTGCATTTTTTCTTTGATGCGTATCTTCTAGTAATTATTGTAGTTTTTGTTTAATTATAACTTTTTAATGTTATCGCAATTCCCCCGTTATTTCAAAAGTTAGGATGGCTTTCATGGAATTCAATGACCAATTTTTTAAAACGAATAAATCTTAACATGCATGGCCATTTTTCGTTCAGAATAACTCTGGAGCAGGCTCGATTTTACGTTTATATAGAATGAATAACGGCCGAACAGTCCCTTTAACACAATTTTAACCAATACACGCAGCCTTTCTGCGCAATCCGGGAAGTCATAGATATCGCTATAATTTACCGGGATAAGAAATCTCACCAAGTGTATCAACGCTCGAAAGCAATACATCCATATTCCGCGTATTATATGGTGACCAAAACACGTTATATATAAATATTCGAACTTTACCGTACAACACTCCCTCCTTATTGACCACTCTTACCTTCAGTTACTCTCTCTCCATCGCTGAAGAAGGGCATATGCCCGAAAGCTTACGTGTTTTTACGTCTGTCTCTTGACGCCCACAGCAGCTTGCCAACTAGGCCCTCAACTTGATAAGTGTCCACTGGGCTTCATTCAACATCTTGTTGCCACCCTCATCACTTCCTTTCATATATATATATATATATATATATATATATATATATATATATATATATATATACACACACACAAGTAGTTGGTGCTTGCATTCTGCAAGCATTTCATCTCACTCTGATAAATATTAATTTTTCAGAGAGATTTTTTTAATTCAAAATCTTTCACCTCTGCACCAATTTTCGTTCTTTCCTTATGGAATTTTTTTTAAAGCAATATCTCAAATTTGCAATTTTGGCAATATTATTATTTTTTATTGTGATGCACTAATTCCACAACTTTCTGCCAAATTTTAACGTTGTAGCTCATATAGAAGTGAAATAATATTTATCTAATTGTTTAAATTTTGAAAAATTTATAACGGCCGCAATAACAATTTTAAGGAAATATTCAAATGGTTATTTGTGCATTTGCACTAAAATTTAAATAACTTTAAAATTTCTGCTACTTGGCTTGCCTCGTTGTACATAAACATTTACCTCTTTAATAAAGGTGAAATACTCCTTTAGCCAAACAATTAGAGGGTTACAACACCCAATGCATTTCGCCCACAAGGTGGGCATCGTCAGGGGTAAAACCTGTTTCAACAGTGAATGGGAGCCAACTCATATAGTTCATAGAGTTGGCTCCCATTCACTGTTGAAACAGGTTTTACCCCTGACGATGCCCACCTTGTGGGCGAAATGCATTGGGTGTTGTAACCCTCTAATTGTTTGGCTAAAGGAGTATTTCACCTTTATTAATCTTAGCCAAAGTTATTGAGCTACTATCAATTATTTACCTCTTTGTTTAAATTTTACGAATTTTTAACACCCAAACATTAAAATATCAAAATTTGTATAACTCCTATTTAGTTTTTTTTTACAAATTATACCTATAAAAACAAATTTAGCTTCGTAGCACATACGGAACTACACAAAAATTTAAAATTTGTTTAAACAATTAGGAAATTTTAGCGGCCGCATTTTTGCACTTTTTTAAGATTCTCGTTTTTTCTCGTTGGTTTTGCCTAAGAAAAATATTTCGAATCTTCAGCTCATCTGGAAGTGCCTATACATTAGTATCCTCCTATATGTTATATCCTCCTCTTCCTCTGTAAGGAACGTCTATATATAATGATATCCTATCATTATATATATAGACGTTCCTTACAGAGGAGGAGTAACATTATTATATATAAACGTTTCTTACAGAGGAGGAATAACAAAATATATGAGGAGGATACTAATGATTAGGCACTTCCAGAAGAGCGACAGACTCGAAATTTTGTATTGGTAGAACTATGCGCAAAACCGACTAGAAAAACAAAAATCTTGAAAAAGTTCAACAATTCCGCCGCTAAAAATTCGAAATTGTCTAAACAATTTTTCAAGGTTTATGTATTTTCGAATGTGCTATGGAACTGTAATTTATTTATATGTAGAATTTGTAAAAAAAAAACGAAATAAGGATTATACAAATTTTGGTATTTTAATTTGTTTTGCATTTAAATATTTTTAAAGTTTAAACAAATAGGTAAATGTTTAGACTACGCGGTGAGTTAGGGAGCTGAAATTTTTAAGTTATTTAGAGTGCAGTCTATATGAACGAATAAACATTTCAATGTATCCATGAAATTGTTATTGTGGTCGTTAAGAATTATTTAAATTTAAACTATTTGATAAATGTTATTTCACTTCTAATTGTGCTATAAATTTAAAATTTGGTAGAAATGTGTGGCATTATTAACCCAATGTGGAAAAAGTATAATATTCCTAAAATTGCAAAAATTAGTGATTGTTTTACTACATTTTTCCACAAGGAAAAAACTATAATCGTTCCCAAGGATAAATCTAAATTTTAAATTTTTAAACAAATTTTCATGGTTTATGTATTTTTGGATGTGCTACGGAGCTGAATTTTTTGATAGGTAGAATTTGTAAAAAACGAAATTGGTATTATACAAATTTTGATATTTTAATTTGATTGGCAGTTAAAAATTCTTGAATTCCTATCCTCTTTCCATCTCCCACCACCTTTCCTTGCCCCGTTCTTTTAAAATTCTTCTCTCTCAAGTTTATCCTTCCCTCGCTCTCTCTTTCGCTTCGTACTCTTTCCTCTCTGAATCACTCTTCCGTCAAACGCATCCTCCGTATATATCTTCTGCCCGTTTGCTCTTAACTACAATGCCTCCTTCCGTTCCACACTACCGCAATACCTTTATTACTCCGACTCGCAGCGGAGATATCGGTCGCTTTGACATACGATCCACAGGCGGTAACCTAGGAGACAGCCACCGATTTGCAACTGCATAAACCTTACCGCTGCCACCTTCTTCCCTTTTCCCTACCTTTCTCTCACCCTATTGTTATCTGTTCTACGTGTGCTTTTATCGGCCTATAATTCTACCTTTATCTCTCTGGGGGTTTTCGATCTGGTAAAGGGAACTTCTTTGTTCGTCGTTCATAAAATAATCTCGATGTAACCCGACCTACTTGGCCTTGCATGATTGTAGCGAGAGAATAGGAATTTTAGCATGATTATTTCACCGAAGTCAGCACGGTGTAAGCATCGTAAAAATGTGCCCCTTCAGTTATTGGTAGCTAATTTCAGGGAAATATTTTTCATCCATGGGAAAATATCTGCGGCGTCTATTTTTCGCTTGAAAATATTATTATTTATTATAAACCAGAAACAGATCACAAAAGATATACATTTTTTGAGAAATGCTTAGTTTAATTGTCATCATCCTGAACACTATGTTAAATACCTTCGTCAATATCATCACCGATGGAACTTCGTCGTTAAGTGCGTAACTCAACGCACTTAACGAAGACACTCAGGAAAAGCGAAAACTTATATGAGCCAGAATAGTAATTTCTTGTGAATTTTATGCATATAACCCAATTGACGAGAGAAAGATTCGTCAATAATATCTCTTTGATGTTTTTCCTCACCACCCCTTCAAAAAAATCGTGTTTATCCTCATTTTCCTCAGACCAACCCGTTTCCGCACAATAAAGATTTGAATTTTCCGCACTCGTCAATGAACCGTTATTTAACACGCATTAGAGAATTTTGTAAATAACGGCGCAAATTAGATATGGATCGATTTGTCTTGTTATTGAAAGAGAAAATGTAATTGTTCAGAAGAAATGATTATTAAATTACGTGGTATGTATGATAAAAATACGAAGAAAATAATACCAAAATTTTATGCCAGAATGTGTACATAATTTATACTGAAAATTATCTCAATTTTGAGTCATTAATAGATTTTGTTTTCAAGAATGTGTTTTAAGAAATCTATTTTACTTGGTAATTTCTTCTTATACAATATATAATCTCTTATAGTATAGTCTCTAAGTGCTTTAATTTTATCGTATAATTTATTTTAGACATTTTCATTCCGATTGTCTAACTAAACTAAATTAAAATTTATTTAAAAAATATTGTTACTAAGCCAGGTATTTCTTTTCTATTCTATAGAATGTTACGTAGTTCCTTTCATGGTTAATAAAAAATTCAAGAATAAGCATATAAGTATAAAAAATTGAAAATAAAGTACACTTATCTCAGATATCTCCAATATCCATAACGAGTCTCTTTTCTAAAATCTTTCGGAGAATTTACACTGAAGATGGCTGCATTTTAGCCAAAATGCGTATTAGTTTTTTCATAAACTTATTATGGGTATTGGAGCTACTTGATTTTGTTTTTTCAATTTGTATACTTAACTCCTTATTCTTGAATTATTTATGTTCAACCTTTTGTATTACCAATTGTATGAGCGGGTTCTTGATGAAAAACACGGGTAAAACAGCGGTAAATTACACCCAATGTCCAAGCCATATAGTAACAAATACTGAGCTTGCTTCAGACTACAGAACTTCCTTTTACATTTCGAACTTCGCTTACCAGAGCCGCCGAAACACTCAATAATTTCGTCATCGCTGGATGATAGTTTTTCGGCATCCTCCTTTGCATGTGAATTTCTCTGAAACAAGTTTATATACCATAAGCGAATAAAAAAATAACAGCAAAAGAGATTGTTGTAAACTAACAAAAAAGGCTGAGGCATATTTTTGGCGGATGCTAAACTTCTGGCACCAATATTAGTCTGAAAATTATTCCGTAAATTTACGATCCTAGTATATATGTTGAATTCGCACAAGTTATTGTGTTTAATATGAAATTAAAATATCATTGACACTTTTCTATGATATTTGAATGTTTGTTTACGCAAATGCGTGTTCGTTAGAATGCAGAAACATTACTCATGATTAAATCATATAAAAATTCTTTTAATTAAGTTCTAGTAGCACGTTCCATTATCACAAAATAATAATTCCGTTCATTTCTGCCGTCAGTCGTTATGCTCCAATCATCGCCATGGCCCTTCACTGCCCAGTTATATTTTTCCGTTGATAAATATTTCTAACAATAAAATTGTCGCATATTTTTGCATCATTAAAAAAGTTAAAACTGAATATATGTTCTCAGATACTTTTTATGATGCAAAATATATATGAAATTTATTAGGGCAGCCGCCAAAAAATTGTTTTGGGCGCGTTTGTAGCAAATAAATTTACTTAATAAGAACCAGTTTTATGTTCTATTAAATTTTCAATTTTTTATTATTTTAATTAATTAATGGGGAATGCAATTTGAATTTTAGTGTTACACTTTCGCTCGTATATTTTTGTTATTATTCGGCCACTTTAACAATATTTATTGTTCCAGGGGACAATAACGATAGAAAACTGATTGTTCAATGCTACAGCAACTAAACGTGAAGCTCACTGCGCATTTTTTACACTTGCCATATATCCGCGAAACCTTCGGAAAAATCTTTTCTGATCGAATTCAAAAAGTCTCCATGCCTTGAAAATGACATGCGGTTTCCTACGTTAGAGAAAGATGATGCTCAATCTATCGAATCCCTATTTCCTATCCTCGCTACCTCAACTTCTCCGTTTCCGTCCGAGCTCTTTAAAAACGCCGCATTTGTTTCCTACTGCACAGCATTCCTATTTTTCTCTTCCGTTGTCTTACCAAATGCGGTCTTGTAGTTTACCTGCCGAAAACATGACTTACTTTTGTCCCTATTCCGGGTTATTCTTTTCCCTTCGCTAAGAAATAGTGTAAAATTTTCAAAGACATTTAGGTCTTGACTGAAACTATACGAGCGGGTTGTTCTTAATTCTGTCCTGTCTGATATCTGGCGAATACATATACTATATCTCTTTATCTTTCACACCCCTTCTCGTCATTTTTAGGTGTTCATTATCAGCGAAGCGGTAGTGGCCGAGCGCCTTATGGACGATTATTCGCAAGGTTGCTTTAACCGCTTCAAGCTTCGTCATGGAATAGGAAAACTAGCCGTGTCTGGCGAAAAACTTGGCGCCGATTCGGATACTGCCGAAAAATTCGTAGAGGAGTTTGCGATGTTAATTTCTGATGAAAATCTTACTGCCGAGAAAATCTATAATGCGTACGTAACGGGTTTGTTTTGGCGATGTCTTCCTCGTAGCACACTTGCAGCTGGCGATGAGGATATAGCATGCGGAATGAAGGAGTCAAAGGAGAGGCTGACGGTTCTTCGCAAATGCATCAGATAAGCATAAACTAAAGTTAACTGTAATAGGCAAAAGTGCACACCTTCGTGCTTTAAAAGGCGTCAAGTATGTACCTGTTCACTACCACGCTAATAAACGTGCATGGGTAACTTCGCAAATAACGCTCGATAGGTTTTTGAATCACTTTGCGCCGGAGACACGTGCGCATTGCAAGTCTAAGAGAATAGGTGATGATTGTACAATAATTCTTATACGTATTAGATAACTGTCCAGCCCATCCTGATGCATCATTTTTGGTATCGGGTAATGTGCGTGCGGTTTATTTACCTCCGAATTTTACATCTATAATTCAACCTATGGACCAGGGAATTTCAAGGTCTCTAAAATGCTATTATATAAAAACGTGTGCAGAAATTGCTTATTATAGAGGCAAAAGTGTTGACAGATTCAAAAAGGAATTCAACATTAAGGACGCGATTTTGACTCTAATTAATGCGTGGAACGATGTAACGGCCGCAACTCTGAAAAATTCCTGGCATAATTTGTGGGCTGCAAGTATGTTTGAAGATGGCGATGAATCGCCTCCAGATTTTCTAAGTTTTAATGTTATTGACAAAAAGAGATTGATTTCTGAAATTATGGAGTTTGCTATGGCATTGACAAATACCGCTGTTACGAAGAATCTGGAAGAAGATGACGTTGAAAATTGCATAGAAAACGACAATGAAGCGCCTGTAGTACGTCAGCTAACCTACGGAGAAATAGGTTTTGGAACCCGAACGTGAGAAAGATGAAGGAAGTGAAAGTTTCTATGATCACAACGCAGCAATAGACAAACCTTCAGTAGACCGTTGCATACAATTGGTTGATGATTCGCCGGAAAATCCATTTTTAATACGAAAAAACGCAAATTTTCAATAATGAGAAATGTGAATTACCATGGCTTCCGCATTTAAGGTCGAGGTAATATTACGTGAAAATTGAACCTTTGACGATGATACGCAAAATTGTTTGTTTGCATTTCGATTTCGACCACCGTTGAAGAATAATTTTTATTTGAATGAAACAATGAAAATATTCTGTGGGTTTGAATTGTACTGTTAATGCCTAATCGGAATAAATTAAATCAATGTAAGATAACTATTTAAATATTTAAGGAAAAATTTTATCTCGCGTTGTTTAGCCATTGACGATATTATTCGTAATTTGGTTAAGATACTATGTTCTACATTACGATTTGCCTCTGGATACTTATGCTATGTGCATCACTTTAAAAAATTCGGAGTTTCCTGAAATCCGGCACGGGCTATCCCCGAGGATGCCGGATTTATTAGATTCTACTGTGTATGTATATATATATATATATATATATATATATATATATATATATATATATATATATATATATATATACAGAGCCGTCTCTAAGACCCGCGGGGCCCCGGGCGAGAGGGTTACCGCAGAGTCCCCTATTTATACAAATCAAATTTCTCATTTAATTACAATTTTATTATTTTTTTCGAGTTTATGTTAGTTTTTCTCCTAAAATACAGTAGGTGAAATATATTCTTAAAACCATTATATATTACGTATTTATTTTTCTATACTTAGTAATAGGAAATTAATGAGAAAATTATACTAGTATATAAAAACAGTATACGAGTAAACGAGCATCTATCTCCTCTTCTCGAGACAATTTCTCGAATACAATTTCTACTATAGCTCCTCATAGACGCAGGACCCTCATAGGCGCGGGGCCCTGGGCGACTGCACACCCAGCCCCTCTTCAGACGGCTCTCTCTCTCTCTCTCTCTCTCTCTCTATATATATATATATATATATATATATATATATATATATATGGATGTCAACAAGGTGTTGGGATGAGGAAACCCAGTGAGCACTCACCAATCAGACGACTTCAGGTTGGCGAGGCCCCGGGGATGTCGAAGCGACACACGTAAAATAACACAAAAACACAGAAACATCACAAACGTAAAGCTTTCGGAACTACTCCTTCTTCAGCTACAGAGAGAGAATGATTTTCCTCATCCCAACACCTTGTTGACATCCATATATATATATATATATATATATATATATATATATATATATATATATATATATATGAGTTGTCGGTGCTTGCATATTGCAAGCACTTAAAAAATGTCAACATACACCAAGATCTAAACTCGTAAATAAACCAATGCGATCTCCAGGGTAACAGCACTTCAGCCACGTGGAGCCTACATGTATTACATAATAAATTCCATGATTTCTAAGAAAATATTAATAATTTTCCGCGTAATTAAACCAACTATCCGTAATTTCCAAATTCCCTGGCAATCAGTTCTTATCCAAATTTTCGTATTTCATGTTTGGTTTCTCAGATCGTCCTGTATGAGCAAAATGAATAATCATCATTCATACAATACCCTATACACTAAATTTATGGGAAAATTAGGATATTTTGTTTTAAGATTATCGCATCATCATCCATGCCTATAGCACGTATTTGGATTTAAAAAATCTCGAAATATGTATGACGCCCTTATATTTAACAATTGAAAAGAGTAAAATATTTTCGAAAAATTACGAAACACAACATTTAAATACTTTTTACTAAATTTCGTATGTTAATATAATGACGTCATCCTATGTTTACGTTGTAGTTTAAAATCAATGGCATAATAATATCTAAGCAGGAAAATATTTTTCATTTTCTGCTAAATTAAGTCATGTATCCGGAATTTCTAAATTCTCGGGCAATCGGCTTCCCGTCCAAGTTTTCCGATTTCAAGTTTCATGGCTCAGATCGCCCTTTTTCAGCAATAACTATAATCGTAATTAAGACAATAGCTTATATGTTACACTAAAATTTATGTAAAAATTAGGATATTTTGTGTGTTAGGATTATGGTCTCATCACCCGTACCTTTTAGTACGTATCTGGATAAAAAAAATAATTTAAAATTATCACGTCATCATATGTATTCGTTGTTGGCTGAAATCAAATGGATTATAATGCAGCCTAAGCATTAAACCATTGCTCATGAAGTATGGAAAATCAATTCCCATTGAAAGGCATTGGAGTCTTTGCCTCGGTAGTTAATATTATATTGTTGAAAACTGAAAACTTTTTATAATTTTATCATTAAAATCTAATGTTTACGCAAATTCAGCATGGATTTGAATTCTGTCTTCAAGAAAATAAACTTCAATCTTTTTCTACAGTATAATGAATGTCCCGACTTTGTATCTTAATTTTAAATGATTTTAAAAAGCAACTTTATATAGCCCTGCACAGTTTTAAATGCTTTTCTTATCGGTGTTTAAAATTGAACTTTGGGGTAAAAAACACCCCTTAAATATTATGATCTATATTCATGCCAAATTTCAGCACTGTAGTATTTCTAGAAGTACCTTAGGCTTTATATGATATATATCCTATATATATCCTGTATTTGTAACGACAGGCTAGTGGACCATGCACCAATTAAGAAGAAAAGAAAGCAGACATTAAATATAATGTTTTATAACATTGTTTTTTAATACATAATATTAACTGCTATGTAAATTTTAAAGAAATAAAAGAATTTTTTAATTGAATTGAAATTGAAGCAGCTATTTATAATTATATATATATATTGTATTGTATTTTGAGAATATGTAAATAGATTTTGGAGGAGGGGGCATGGCGTTACGCTTTCACCCGAGCCCACTGCATCCAGGATACGTCACCGTATATACCAGGAGTCCCCAATTAGTTTTCCTCGGGTTCCGTATTAAATAAAATGTAACTCATCGCGGTCCGGATGGATGAAATTGGAATAAAATTAATAAATCGTCAAGTATGTATTCTTTTTTTTATTATTACAGATATAATAATTATACATAGATTTATGTATATATATATATATATATATATATATATATATATATATATATATATATATATATATATTAATGAGAAATATGACACTTCTCTTCTACATTAAGTTTCTTAAAATCTGGAGTAAATTTTGTACTTGTTATTTGAAGCAAATTTAGCAGATGTTCGTCCGTTAGTCGAGATCGAAACTGTTTTTTTATAAAATTCATCTTCGAAAACGTTGATTCAAATGCATATGTTGAACCGAACATTGTGCATAATTGAGTACATACTTTCCTTATTTCGGGGTACTTCTCATGTTGCACACATTTTCTCCAAAATTGGTGGAAATCAGTGTTAGTCATATTTTCTTTCAAATAGAAATCTTCTTGAAAATCAGTAATTTTCAACTGCAGTGAAGCTTTATCACTTTTGAACCATTTGGCTGCCTCACTAGTCCCCATTTGGTTCTAGTAAAAATGGGTTAACGAGGAGTTTTGTTAATTTCTCTATTTTGTAAAAATCTGCAAACCTTCCATCGAATTCATGTTTTAGTTTTTCTAGAAAATTCATGTATTCGCTTTTGTCTAATTGTATATTATTTTTTTCCGTGAGTAGTCCTTTAATACACGGAAGGTGCAACATTTCATAAGAAAATATATCGAGATTTTTAAGAAAGGAGTTCACAACTGACACCAATTCAGAAATAATTTTCTCCTTTCCTTGTAATTTCAGATTAAGATAGTTAAAATGTTTAAATATGTCAGTTAAGAAGGCAATAGTAAGTAAATTTGCATCATTTTGAAGAAAAATGAGATGGTTTCTTGCAGTTGGAGAGGTGGAAACAGCAAGAAATCATTTCAATTCTTTCAGAATTTACCACAGCCTTTGTAAAACGTCACCCTTCCTAAGCTAGCAAATATTATTGTAGAGAAGCATGTCATCATAACGAGCTTCAACTTCCTTAAGGAACAATCTGAATTGGCGATGATGAATTGAAGGTGTAGATCGAAAAAAAATTAATCAACTTGATCACTTTTTGCATCACGTCTTCAAAATTTTTAACAAGTTTGCAGCACAAGACAGCTTGGTGAATTACGTAATGGTAACTTAGCAAATTTACATTATCATGCTTGAGGCGTTGAACCAGTCCTTTGTTTGAAGCTATCATTGCAGGAGCACCGTCTGTGCACATAGACATCAACTTGGAAATATCAAGGTCAATGGTTTTCATATATTCTGTAAGTGAATTGTATAAATCTTCTCCACGAGTTCTATCCTGAAGGGATAACACAGTCAGTGCCATAACTAGGGTATGACAAAGGTGGCATTTGCCATAGGCGCCGCTTGCAAAAGGCGCCAAACGTTCCCACAAAAATGCCAAAAAATGTTTTTCCATAAATAAATATTAATTTAATACTCAAATATTTAAGTTATTGTTAACAAAAACGCTAATATTCTTTATGGAAATGTAACAAAAATCATATTCTACGTAAACAAGGCGTTTCCTTAAAATTTTGTCATAGGCGCCATCTTCCAGTTAGGCCTCGGAACACAGTTAAGAGTTCTTCATAATATTGTTCACTTTTTTCGTCAAAGAATCGTATAAGTATAAGTACTTTTGCAATATCGCATGACTCGTCCAGAGCCAAAGAATAGCACTCAGAAAGTTGAACATGATGTTTTATTTGTTTAAAAATTTCTTCTGCTAGTGTTTCTGAGTTTCTCGTGTTGCTTGTGGCTGATAGTGGGATTCGTCGAATACTGTCAACAACATCACTTTACATAGTATGTACTATATACTATGTAATCTTTTTATGAATTTATGAATTTTACGAAAACTAATGTTTTTGCATTAATACTAAGTTTATTTAACTTTAAAGGCTACGATCTTAAAACTTATTTTAAAATGATAACATTTTTCATTTAAGTTTGAGCTTTATAAACGCCAGTAAATACAAAGTTATTTTTAATTTAATTTTTTCTCCTGCTATGTGAAAAATTTCATTAAGTCATCGAATTTTTATTATTTAATAGCAATGTGGCTCAAAAAACATTTTAAAAAGTGCCTTATACTTTATGGGATTCTTTAGATTCTTCTCATATATTTGAGTTCATTATATTAAAAAAAAGATATGCTTTATTTGCTTTCTCAGAAAATTTATGTCGGAATTATTGTAGCGAATGTGCCGTAAAGTCATTTAGTTGCAGTGTTTCTGCGCCAAGAGTAAATGCTCATATTTATCAAAAAATAAATACTTGTAGAATAATTCGACAAATTAAAATTTTTAACAAAAGGCTTTCGTTTCTTGCACACTAAAACATTTCTAGAACATCATTATCAGTATTCTCTCTGCAGACCTCTCGTCGGCTATAGGTCAAACGCATCACTCTCCTCCATAATCTTCCTTATTTCTTGTTAATTCTCTTTTCTCTTCACGTTGCGTAACGGTTTAACAATTTTCTTCCTTTTTTTATCTTTTTCCTTTAATGTTTCTTTCAATCTCGTCTTTAATCATGAAGTTTCCAGTTCGTTGTTCTCTCTCTTATAGTTCATATTAACGTTGTTTCTCTCCTACTCATATCAACGTTTTTTCATGTTTTACCTTATCATTCCATTTTATTTTCTGCATCTTTTTACTATGGACTTACACATTTATAACCATTTAAAAAATTTATTGGGTTATAAATAACTCTGACGTGAATAAACGCACATTTACTTTGCAGTTATTTGAGAGTAAACTATGTTTCAGTTGAATGTAATGCGAATCTGCTGCACATGATATAAATTTCAAATTATAATATACATCATTACGTAATATTTTATTGTTTTTATTCTCGAAGTAAAAATAAACCAAGTTTAATATGTAAATGTATAAATACGAAAGTCTACATTAAAAGGAAATTTCATATTGCTGATTCCCATGATTTTGCTATGCATAATACATGTTTAATTATTTGTTTTCGATTTATGGTAGATATTACTGAATATTTCCATATTAAAATAACAAACGAACAAAATTTGCGGATAGCGTCAGACATCACAACTGTGGGTAAAAAACATAAGAATGTTACCTTTTTGATTTTAAAATATCCGAGCCCCTAACATCACGAACACAAAAATAATAGCTCACATGCCATAAATCACCAACAGTGGTTGATATATGTTGTTTAACATCATGTTTAGATGTCTAGGAACGGTTTTATTACATATCGATTGATTTGTTTCATTTTGCGTATCTCAGTACGCGTGGATATGTTGCCTTACTGAAACGATCCATTTCAATTATTTCATGGCTCACTGCACCCGTTAATGGCGCCGTCGAGAGAATACGTATATTTACTTTGAGTTTTTTTGCATAAATAAATAATAAATAAATCCTCGACTTTCTTTTCTTCTTTTTTCTTTAGATATGGATTTTCCAGCAATAAAGAATATATTGATTCAGTTTGAACAGTAACCCATACGGATAAATATAATGGCTGCGTTCTGATGAATTAATGAGTAATATTTCATTTTATTTTCTTCCGCTGTTCCAGAAGGAACGGATTCTCGATTTTCAGATGTTAGAAAAACAGAACTGTTCGGAATTTTTTTTTCGAACTATAAAGCCAACCAAGAGAGAGGGAGAGAGTAACTTTGTAACAGACGCGGGCGTAATTTCGAAGTCGCGAAGAGAGGCAGATGGGGGCGGTGGGATGGAGGGGAGAAAATGTTGGGAAGGGGAGGGGAGGTAAGAGAAGAGAAAAGATTTTTAAGGGTCATAAATTTGAGTTTAAATGCCTCTAAGGAGGGGCAGAAGGTGCTTAAGGACATGCATAATGCATAAGACCGTTGGACCTCCTCCTCCTTCACTCCCTCCTTTCCCCCCTTCCCCCACTCCCCTTCTAACTCCATCCTCCTCTCCCATCTCCTCCTCCTCCTCTCTCTCTGTCTCCGAGAAAAGTGGATGCAGATGGATAAAGGAATGTGTATATTTATACAAAGCGCATGCTAAGATTCTAAACGCCGGATGCGATAAATGAAGTGGCCTTCGCCTTGCTTTTATTACGCGGAGGAGGGGGTCGAAGGGATTGGTGGAGGTGCTGCCGACAGGCGGAGATTAAGGAAAAGAATGGCTGCCTCTCCCTCAGCTGTGTTTGTTGCCAGAGAAATGAATACCAAATTGGGAATATGTTGGGAGATAGGGACGAAGTATTTTTGTAGTCACGGTTGGAGAGATTTTAATCTAAGAGCATAAATAATATTATATACACTTATAACTAACAATATGTACGAGATTTAAACAAATGAAAATAGAAATATCATTTAAGTAATTTAGAAAAAATGGCGTGGTTATGGCAAACAGTATGGATGTTCAAGAATTATCACTTTAAATAAAAAAAGGAATAGTACTTATCTCAAGTATCTCCAATAGCCACAGCGATGTTGTTATATACCTGAGATAAGTACTTTTTTCAATTTTTGAATTTCAAACATTCGTTCTTGATTTAATTTCAGCCATGAGACGAGCTCGATAATTACTAATGAATTAATATAATGTGGACATTTTTCGGGAAAATATATATGCTCTGTTTTCCTTAGCCAAATTCCACTAGAGAAAACAATGCGCCGATGAATACGCCTCACTTTATTGTCGATACAGATTTAATTTTTGACGCCTTATCTGAAGCTTTCATCGTTACTATTCTCCTCGATAACATTTTTCAAAAAAATTATAGCGAATTTATTAAAAATTTGCAATTGATTTACCTCCCTCGTGTGGCATGCATTAATATGAGCGTAAATGAAGGCCGAACGCGAAAGGACGGCTAAATCCACAGTTCTTCCGTTCTCCCGAAAGCCTTTTTCTTCTCACCCAACCCTAACTTTTTTTCCTTATCCAAAATTTTTTTAAGACCTCTTGGAGGACGTTTTCGTTCCTTCTGGTAGGTGCATCTCACAAAGGCTTAATTTCGCAGCGCTCGACTGGAGATGCGAATTTTCTCTCATTCCTGTTATTTTTTCTTCGCGCGTTCGTTCGTCGCCCAGTGGGTTATGGTTAATCTCTTTCACTCGATTCCTGTTGGAGGGAGTAGGGTAGAGAGAGTGGGAGAAGATAGGTTGTGCGGGATAACCCTTCCCCCACCTCTCTCTATCTATCTATCCGCATCCCATTCTCCCAGAATCGACTCCATTCGGGAAAACACAAAACCCGTCTCCCTCAACGGCTTCTCTCCTATTTCAAACTCGTTGACCTCCTCTCGCCCTTTGTCCTGGATCCTGTCTTCCGCACCTCGTGGGAATATTCTTCGGGGGAATATTTAAGGCCGAGAGTGAAAGACGCGAGGGCAAAAAAGGAGGGTGGCTTCGCTCCTTTTCGGTTATCCCCTTGACTTATGACCGCGGCGAGGCAACGTCCTCGACGATGTCTGAAGAAGGCTTTGCCTGGAATTTTCATATAGAGAATCAGTTTTATTTCGCCATGTTTTATTCTCGCCCTCATGAGTCCCGTATCCTCGAAGTCTCAGATGTCCAAACTCCATCCATAATTTTTCCCGGAGGCCTTCTCCATTGACCCGGCTTCTCTCTCTCTCTCTTTTTCTCTCTTCCCCCTCTTTTTCTCTCTTCCCCCTCTTTTTCTCTCTTCCCCCTCCCTCATTGCCTCCATCGCTCCTTCCTGTTCTGGTTTTTATCTTATTTAAACCTCCACAAAACTCCCCGCATGCCAACTCCATACAGCTCACTGATATCTCACGGCTTGCGAATCTTATTATGTTCCTGAATCCGGATCCTATCTCTTGCTATCTCCATGTCGCTCACGCACACACATACACTCGCACACACATTGCCCCTCCTTTTTGCTCGTCTCTTAGCTCAAATCCTTTAATCCCCGTTGCAAACGAAAGTCGGTTCTTTCCGTCGTGATTATAATTTTGTTTCGGAATTAAGGAAAATATCGATCATTCTTCTTGATGTGTCCCTTATCATTCACGGTGTAGTTTTCCATTTCGTAATGCATTGTTTTAAATGTAGATGTCGCAACAAACGGCAATAATTTAGAAATTTAAATAGGGTGGAAATTTTCGAATGAATATAGTTTTAAATTATAACCTATGCATTTCAATTATATTTACTTTCTAATTTCTCCATACGCATTATAGGGGAAAGTATCGTTTTCATGAAAAAATTGATTTCGAGATTTCAACTGAAATACATGTTTTGAGATCCCCTGAACACGTTTTGACCATTTTCTCGATGATGTCTGTGTGTATGTAATAGGAATTTTGTGGGTGCTCTAACTCTTTTGAATAAATTAAATCATCGCGAAATTTTATATTTGACACTTTTATTAAAGAGCTAAGAGTTGATTAGTTTTTCGTAAATATCTGTCAACCGGAAGTCACATCCGTTTTTTATATTTGCTTTAATACTTGATCAATGAAAAACATTATTGGAATAAAAGTTGTAGGTAATTTAATTTTCTACACCTTTGTTCGAAATATTTTCCCATATAATACATATTTTAAGAGATATTTTAAAAAGTATATTTTTTAACTCTATCACACCAGCTGGAGGCAACTTTTGTAAGCACTTGACGCTTAGTTACGTCTTAGTAGCGCTCCTTTTTATGCTTAATTGTTGGAGCTTCGTGGCTATATCCAATATCAGAAGGCTACGGTATGAGTTCATGTCATTTCTTTGCTAGGTCTGAATCTAATCAAAATTGAAAAAAATCTTTAAAATTGCTATAGCCATTTTAAGTTACTCGATGCTATTTGTTATATGAATGCATGTGACGTCATCATATGTGGGCACCATTCAACATCGTATAATTATTAAGAGGATAATACCTTGCATTATGCTACAAAACCTCATTGATTTTTCTCTCTCCATAAATTTATAAGGACCATTTTCAAAAGTATTTGACAGATAAAAAGAGCGTTAACCGTCATTTTTAAATGTAGTCCTTTCTTATTTGTCATTATCATTAAAATTCATTTGTAGTTCAAAGTATATTATTAAATTGATTGACGTTCTTCTGTTTTGTATAAAATCAGTACGATTGCAAAGGATATTTTAAAAATAGAGTCCATTTTAATTTAAGTAAACTAATTGATTCTAAAAGGGAAATATAAAAATAGGAAAGCTTTTTTGTTGCGTCGAGAAAGGCAAAAATTGGATTAGCTTATTGTTTTCAAAATATACGTACAATTTTATTTGAAAACTTCCTATTATTTCATAGGGTACAAACGCGGATATTTATTAATTTCGCATGTGTTTGATTATTTGCTCCAAGATCTTTCAAGGAAATTCAAGCTTGTTGGCAAATAAATTACTCCCGTGAGAAAGTAATAAGAGAAAAGGTTATGGGTAAGGATGAAAAATTCACGATCAAATTATTATATTTTAATGTACTGTATTTGTGCAATGCCGAAGTTTTTCAGAGGCATTATGGGCGGCGTAATAAATTACTCGATTGCCCTAGCGCAGAGAGTGTGCAGCGGTTTGGGATGACGTGTATCAAGTCTTTCGCTGAAAAAGCCGTATTCATTTTTCTCCCCCTCCCCTCCAATATGTCCACGCAATCTAAGTGTCTCCCGCTGCTCCCGGCCTACACCGCGCACACACACACACACACATGCCCAGTGCTTGCGACGGACTTTTCTCATTTTTTACTTGCCGTGCGAAATAGAACGGAGTTCGACGGCAGCGAAGTAGAGCTTAGCAACGGTTAGTACAGCTTCCGGACGCCAGATGTCGACACTGGAAGAGGTTTTTGGGGGAAGAGGAGAGGAGGAAGATGGCGCAGTGCGCTCAGGCGCCATCTTGGCCGAGTGTAAATAGAGGCGCCCGCATAAAATTCGGGAAAAATCTCAAGCTTATAAAAGTCTTTTTCTCTCGTTAAATATCCCGTCTCGCGACATGCGTCGAAGGAAAATGGGCATGGTTTCGGTTTTTTTTATTCCGCTGCCCTCTCTCCCTTCCACGTTGCAGTGATATCCCAGCCGTGCATACACGCACAGCTTAATGCACACAACTGCGTATCTCCGCCGCTTCGTGTGACGGATGACTGTTCCCCCTCTCGTTTTTTTAATGGCTGCCATTTTTAATGAACCTCCCCCTTTCGCAGCTGATTGATGGCTTTGGAGGGGCAAATATTATGTTGCCAGAGAGTGACTTGATGACTGGGGATGGAGGAGTGGAAGGCGGTTGTGCGAAACGATACAGGATACACAAATTAGGGACAGCGGGGGAGGATAAAAAAGAGAGTGCTAGGAAGTGGGGAGAGAGAGAGGGAACGTGGAAGAATGGCGAATAAAATGAAGATAAGGAGGGAAAGAATAATAGGAGACGAGACAAAAAAAACATCGGAAAAAATATCAAGAGGCATGAGAGAATAAAAGAGATTTAGATTGTTAAAAGACGCAGTAATGGGGTAGAGGGAAAGGAAGAATATTGAGAGGAGTTCTATGTGGTTGATTCTTTAGAGAAATAGAAACTTTCCTATTTCTTCCTCCTAACGGTTTTCCTTTTACTTCCAGTTCATTGTCTCTTTTTCTTTACTTAAGCGCTCTTTGCCTTTTTCAAATCTATTCTGTTTTCACTTTGCCCGACAAACCGTGCGCAAAATTTCGAAGCAGCGAGAAGAGCTGGGAAGCTAAGATTTACAGTTTAGTTTTGCCTGGTAACAGTCATGAACACAATTGATTTTAGTGTCTGTCCGTTTACCTTTTAGCATGATAAAAATCTTGATGAACTATCTATACGGATCCGTTACTATGGTAAAGTTTCGTTTTGCTTACGTTGCTACAGCAATAAAACCGAAGCCTAAATACGTTCAATTTACTTTCGAAAAGAGATAAAGATAGCATTAAATCTTCTTAGCTGCGGTGAGGTATTTTTAAAATAACGTTTGATTGGTGTTGTATTTTACGTTTTGTTTTTCATGTTAAGGTTTCAATGAAAATACAGTGGGAAAAGCGCTAGAGAAGGTCGAAGATTCCGCAAATTTACGTGAACATTCTGAAAGAAAGGCACTCTGGGAATCAGCTTTTGCAGTTTTTAAACTTGTTTTTCTTTCTTTCATCCCCTTGTTTTCCCCAAATCTATTGCTTTCCCATGTACCACTCTCTTTTTTTCCTTCTCGTGTTTTACCTTTCTCAATTTTCTTACACTCCGTCCGTACAAAGATTCGATTCCTTCTTTAAGCTATCTTTCTCTAGTGCAGGGGTAGTAAAACTACGACCCTCTGGCCAATTCAGGCGTGAGGTTATCATTATATATCGAGGTTTCTTACAGAGGAGGAGGAGGATATAATTTATATGCATATAAAATATAGGAGGATACTAATGTTTAGGCACTTCCAGATGAGCTGGATATTCGAAATTTTTTTCTTAGGTAGGCTTTGTTGCAAAACCGACTAGAAAAAACGAAAATCATGGAAAAATGCAAAAATGCGGCCGCTAAAAATTTGCAATTGTTTAAACAATTTTTCAAGGTTTATGTATTTCCGCATGAGCTACGGAGCTGAAATTTATTCTATAGGTAGAATTTGTAAAAAAAAACGAAAAAGGGATTATAAAAATTTTGATATTTTAATTTGTTTGGCAGATAAAAATTCTTAAAGTTTAAAGAAATAGATAACGGTTTAGACATTACGGGATGAGCTAGGAAGCTGAAATTTTCAAGTTATTTACGGAGTAGTGCATTTGCACAAATAAACATTTGAATCTCTCCATAAACATATTGCGGCGGCCGTTAAAAATGTTTAAAATTTAAACAATTGGAAAAATATTATTTCACTTCTAGAAGTACTACAACTTTAAAATTTGGCAGAAATGTGTAGCATTAGAACCCCATAATGAAGGATGTATAAAATACTTAAAATTGCAAAGTTTTGGGATTGTTTTAATCTATTATTTTTACATAAGGGTAAAAAGAAAATCTCTCCGGAGGTGAAATAGTTAGGATTAAAAAAATATTTGTAATAATGAAATATGAAAAATGAATGTTTTTTAATGCTGAGATGATATGCTTGCAAAATGCAAGCACCAACTACTAGTATGTTATATCCTCCTCCTCCTCCTCTGTAAGGAACGTCTATATATATATAAATTGATATAGGAGGATACTAATGTTTAGGCACTTCCAGATGAGCTGGAGATTCGAAATTTTTTTCTTAGGTAGGATTTTGTGCAATACCTACTAGAAAGAACTAAAATCTTGAAAAATTGCAACAATGTGGCCGCTAAAAATTCGCAATTGTTTAAACAAATTTTCAAGGTTTATGTATTTCCGAATGTGCCACGGAGCTGAAATTTTTTGTGAGGTAGGATTTGTAAAAAAAATGAAATAGTGATTATACAAATTTTGATGTTAAAAATTCTTAAAATTTAAACAAATAACTGTTTAGGTACTACGGGATGAGCTAGGAAGCTGAAAATTTCAAATTATTTACAAAGTAGTGAATTTGCAGAAATAAACATTTCAATTTTATCATATATGAATTGCGGCGGCCGTTAAAAATTATTTAAATTTAAACAATTGGAAAAATATTATTCTACTTCTAGAAGTGCTACAACTTTAAAATTTGGCTAAAATGTGTAGCATTAGTACCCCATAATGGAGAAAGTGTAAAATTGTTAAAATTGCAAAATTTGGGGATTGCTTTAAACTATTATTTTTACATGTGGGAAAAAACGAAAATCCGTGCGGAGATGAAATCTTTAGAATTAAGAGAATATTTGTAATGATGAAATGTCTGTCTGGAAAATGAATTCTTTTTCAAGGTGAAAAGAAATTTTTGCAGTATGCAAACACCAGCTACTAGTGTCATTATACATAAACGTTCCTTACAGAGTATGATATAACATACTAGTAGAAGGTGCATGCATTCTGCAAGCATATCATCTCACGTTGAAAAAAACATTCATTTTTCATACAGATATTTCATCATTACAAATATTTTTTTAATTCTAAAGATCCGCAGCGATTGTCCTCATGAACTTTTGTGTCGACCGCGCGCACCAAATCATCATTGACCACAGACGGCCGGCCGCTCCGCGCCTCGTCATGCACGTTCTCACGACCTTCGTTGAACTGTCTGACCCATTTCCTCACCATTCCCTCACTCATGGTATTTTGACCGTAGACCTCACAAATCTGACGATGAATGTCAGCCGGTTTCACATTTCTTGCATTAAAAAAACGGATAACAGACCGTATGTCACAGTCAGCTGGCCGCTCGATCTTCTTAAGCATGTTAAACGCACAGAATAATATGTAAACACGATCGGATGTTCTCATAATGGCGACTCTTAGCAGTTATAGTAATTTTAAACTTATAAGCAAATCACAAAAACCGCAAGGTATTAAAATGATGTAAATATAATTAACAACCCCCATTGTAATTGAACACTTTCTGACCGGCCGGGAACGTGGGTGTTATCACGAGGGACGGCCTATATTTGTGGTAAAACTACTTACCAAGCCAATGAAGAGAGAGAGATGTTGGGATGAAGAAACCCAGTGAACACTCACCAATCGGTTGGCGAGGCCTTGGGGATGTCGAAGCGACACACGTAAAAGAACACTAAGACACTGAAGCATCACAAACGTAGAAGCTTTCGGAGTTATTCCTTCATCAGCTACAGAGAGAAAGAGTGTGTGTGTATATATATATATATACATATATATATATATATATATATATATATATATACACACATATACATATATATACACACACACACACAAAAGGGTGGTTCAAATGAAAACAGCAAAAGTGAAAAGAAAGTGGGAAGTATGAAATACTTTTATTATTTTTGATTCTGTTGCTGTTAGTTATTTTTGTTGTTATTGTTATTATTCTTTTGGTGGGTTATTTTATGGTATTTGGTACCCCTTGTCATATAAATATGGCATCTCATGTAGAGCATTGCACAAGGTTAGAGTTGAGATCAGTGATACGATTTTTGAACTCAGGAGGAGTGAAACCAATTGAAATACACAAGAGGATGGTTAATGTGTAAGGAGATAACTGTTTATCACAGAAAAGAGTGTGTAAATGGGTTGAAAAGTTTAAAAATGTATACAAGATGTGGAAGACGCTGCTCAGCCGGACCAGACTGATCACGTAATCACACCAGAGAACATTTCTGCTGTTGATAGGCTCATTCGCGAAATAAAATAACAAAATAGAGATTATAAAAAAATTTTATTTTAATTTGTTTGGCTGTTAAAAATTCTTAAAGTTTAAACAAATAGGTAAATGTTTAGGTACTACGGAGCCTGATAGGAAGCTGAAATTTTTACGTTATTTAGAGCTGAGACCATATGCACTAATAAACATTTGATAGCCACCATGAAGTTGTTATTGCGGCCTTTAAAAATATTAAAATTTAAACAATTAGAAAAATATTATTTCTATTCTAGATGTGCTATAACTTTAAAATTTAGCAGAAATATGTGGCATTAGTGCACCATAATCGAAAATTATAATATTCTTAAAATTTCAAAGTTTAGGTATTGTTTTAATTATACAGGGTGTCCCAGAAGTCCGGCCCCATAGGACAACTTTGTTATTTCGCAGAATATCTAAAGATAATAAGAGATCAAAGTTGTTTGCGATAGGCTATTTTTCGGGAGAAATGTTGATTTTGTTTGTCTTAGCAGGATAAGAAGCCTTGAAGAACTTCGGAAGAACATCTGTGCAGCATGCGCAGAAATTACTCCGCGAACATTGCTACGTGTACGGAGAAGCTTGAGGGAACGAATCAGAATGAGTGTACGCCAGCATGGATACCAATTTGAAAATTAATTGTAAATGTGCAATATACACTGCTGCATGGTTTTTGGAATTTTTATTCATTTTTGTTGCAACTCCTATTCACATAGCCGGCTCCTAGCTCCTTTATGTGGACGTAGGAATTTCCGCCGAGTCACTTAACCATTGATGAGCCAAGAGAGTAGCGGACGAACGGAAGGCCCTAGACAATAAAAATCAACATTTTTCCCGAAAAATAGCCTATTGCGAACAACTTTGAGCTCTTATTATTTTTAGATATTCTGCAAAATAACAAAGTTGTCCTATGTGGCCGGACTTCTGGGACACCCTGTATATTGATCCATAAGGAAAGAACGAAAATTCAGGCAGAGATAAAGTCTTGGAAATTAAAAAAATATTTCTAATAATGAGATATCTTTATTAAAAAATAATTAATTTTTGAAGGTCAGATGAAATGCTTGCAGAATCCAAGCACCAGCTACTTGTGTGTGTGTATATATAAATATATATGTATGTTATCATTATATATAGACGTTCCTTACAGATGAGAAGTAACATAACATATATATATACGAGGACACTATTGTTTAGGCACTTCCAGAAAAGTGGCAGACTCGAAATTTTTTTTCGGTAGGATTATGTGCAAATCCGACTAGAAAAAACGAAAATCTTGAATAATTTTACAATGCGGCAGCTACAAAATAGAATTTTCAAGGTTTATGTAATTCCGGATGTACAACGGAACTGAAATAGGGATTATAAATATTTTGATAATTGAATTTGTTTAGCAGTTAAAAATTTTTAAAGTTTAAAAAATAGGTAAATGTTTAGATACTACAGGGCGAGCTAGGGAGCTGAATTTTTTAAGTTATTTAGAGCATAGTCTTTATAAGCGATTAAACATTTAAATTTATCCATGATATAATTATTGCGGCCGTTAAAAATTATTTAATTTTAAACAATTAGAAAATGTTAGTTCACTTCTAAATGTGCTACAAATTTAAAATTTGGCTTAAATGTATGACATTATTAACCCAATGTGGAAAAAGTATAACATTCCTAAAATTGCAAATATTAGTGATTGTTTAATTCATTATTTTGTCATATGGGAAAAACGGAAATCGGTCCAGAGGAGAAATCTTATGAATTAAAGAAATATTTCTCATGATGAAATATCTCTCTGAAAAATTAATATTTTTTCAAGGTGAGATGAAATTCAAGCACCTTCTACTATTATAGCGTGTGTGTGTGTGTGTGTGTATATGTATATATATATATATATATATATATATATATATATATATATATATATATATATATATATATATATATGCCTGCCAACTTGGTCTCCAGCTTGGTAAGTGTCCGCTGGGCTTCCCTCAACACCTTGTTGCCACCCTCATCGCTACCTTTTCTTTTCCTTTAGTTAATATATATATATATATATATATATATATATATATATATATGGATGGCAACAAGGTGTTGGGATGAGTTCTCTCTCTGTAGCTGATGAAGGAATAACTCCGAAAGCTTCTACGTTTGTTATGTTTCTGTGTTTTAGTGTTCTTTTACGTGTGTCGCTTCGACATCCCCGGGGCCTCGCCAACCTGAAGTCGTCCGATTGGTGAGTGTTCACTGGGTTTCCTCATCCCAACACCTTGTTGCCATCCATATATCCACGCTGTTATATATATATATATATATATATATATATATATATATATATATATATATATATATATATATAGCACTCTTTAGTTTCTTCCTCGTGTGTGTATATATATTCACACACAAATAAACGGCCCAATATAGATTACACAAACTTTCTCATATACCTACGTATATACGTTTGGTCTCACTACACTCCTTGCTCCGAAATTAACTCTGTGTACTGAGAAATTCACTGCCAATTATGTTATTAATGCGTAGCAACAGAACCAAAGCGACTGTCACCATCAACCTCTCATTAATTTGCCCGAGGCGTTAATAGAGAAATACGGAATTTTAGACTAGGAAATCCCCTGGTTCCCTCTCCTCTCTGACGCGTGAGCTGAGCGTCTTGTACAGAAATAATGCCACTGGACGGTATATAGTAACGTTTTGGGACATTCGGCTTAGTTAGTATTATTTGTGACATCAGGCTGTACGATTAGATGGATTTTAATCGAAATCCTTAAGGCCATTTTTGAGTAAATCAAATTTTGTTCCAAAATATCCAAGAATAAAATACCCTTAATTGTTGCGCAATATCGTTTATCTCTTCAGAATGTCTTTAATGAATGATATTATCACAAATATGAGATATCACTCGATTTAGTGTAACCGTAAGGCTGTAGTAAGATTTTGAATGGATTGCGGCGGCGACGCGTCATAAGGCTTACGTAAGCTAATGTCACTGGATGCCATATGGTGATTTCAAGAGACATATGGTTTACGCAGTATTATTTGTGACATCAGGCTCTACTATTTGATTGATTTTAATCAAATTCTCTACAGTCAGTTTTGAGCAAATAAAATTTTTCTAAAAATCGCCAAGAATAAACTACCCTTTATTTTTGTGCAGTATTATTTTTATGAAAAAAGGGTCTTCAAAAGATAATATATGTTGCATAAATACGAGATATCATTCGATTTTATGTACGCGTTTGGGCCCTAGAACGGCGAACAGACAGACAGACGGCATGGCGAAAACCACTTTTATGGACTCAGGGACACCTAAAACGTGTATTTCCATCAAAATCTCGAAGTCGAATTTTTTCACGATTACAATGCTTTCTCAATATACTACGTATATATTCTTAATACTTTCCGTTTCAAACCTGGCAGTTGGCTCCCAGTCACTGTTGAAACAGGTTTTACCCCTGACGATGCTCACCTTGTGGGCGAAATGCATTGGGTTTTGTAGCCCTCTAGTTGTTTTGGCTAAAGGAGTATTTCACCTTTGTTAATATACTACGTATGTGAAAAAGTAAAACATGGCGTGGCAACTGTCATCAATCCGTTCCTCGCTCAAACCTTTCGCTACACATTTATCGCCTTGTGTCTTTCTCGTGACCTCCTTTCCCTTTACCTAAGCGTAGGCGTTGGTGTCTCGTCGTTGCGTTATCTTCATCTCCTTCTATCGCCTTTGTTCGCATTTTATTATCGAATATCCCTTTCAGCGTGCTCACCTTTGTCCTCTCTGGATTTTATCCTCTCTGTCTTACGCCCTTTCGCATCTCCCACAGCTGTCTCGAGTCCTCTCCGTATTACTCGAAGGCTTCCTCCATTAATCGCATTAATTTTGCAATGATTTACAATCTCCGTTCCTCCATCTCCCCGATCCTCTTTTGTCTTTTCCCCTCGCTCGTATAAATTTCATCCTTTATTTTCCATTTTAACTTCATACGATGTGGTTCTACCGGTTTGTTTTTAAACACGCAATTAAACTGGTGTCACTCATTATGCCTTCCATATAGCACCCTCCATTTTACACCAACGTGTAGTGTAAAGCTTTTCTTTCTTCCTTTCTCCTTGTGCATTCACCTAACCTTCGTACATCCTTTGTTTTCCTTCTTTTTTATTTATCTTTTTCCTCGTATTTTATACTACTTACGTCTTACTTTTTGGTTCCCATTCTCTCTTTCTCTTTAGTTTGCCTTATGTTTGCACTTATCTTTCTTTTTCTCGCTTCCTTCTCTTTATTTATCCATATCTTTCCTCTTTTACCCTCCGCCTAGGCCCACAAATATCCTTGGGTCCTCAAACCACCTTTGTCCAAAAAATATGAAAACACGAACCCAGATGTTGTCTCGCCTCTTGGCACTGCTGCGCAGGTAAACTTTCCGTGTTATTTTTCGGAAAATATATCATTTTCATCTTCAGTCTTTTTTTCTGCAATTTTTTTTAGTTAACCCAAACTTTCTTCATTACACCCGTTTCGTAAATACCCCAAGTTGCGAAATGTTTTCATGTTAACATCTCGATATTTTGAGTTATGTATAAATAAGTTGGGTAATTTGTGTGTCATAACTGTCTTCTGATAAACGCTTTTCTCCGTCTTTTGAGGCTGTATTATAAAAAGTTTACGGCAAGTTTGACGGGGCAATATTACGTCAAATAATTTTTGTAATTCATTCAAGCTGAAATATTAATTCTATGAAGAATGTTTTAATTTTAAAAGCTAAATATTCTTATTTGTTTACCCATCATTTTGATATACTATATATATATATATATATATATATATATATATATATATATATATATATATATATATACGGAGATTTTCTCTCTAATTTGCATTTATTTCTGCCCACCATGATGAGGTCGCGGGTCGACAGAAAGAATTGTGTGACGTCTTAGTCAGCTCTTGTTTCCACCCATTAAAGTACTATCCCACTAGGAAAACATTGAATTTGTTTGTTGTCTGAGAGACAGTTGGCCTGGGCGCCTATATATGGGAAGTGATCTTTACTACGGCGCTGTCCGTTTTTCTCTGTGCGCTTTTGAGACCGTTGCTAATTTTTCTCATAGTCATTTTTATTTGTGTACGACTGATAATTTTTTATTAACAAGGTGTTTTGTTTCATACAAATAATTTATATTACTCTTCCTCATGAGTTACTCTATGTGGCGAGACAAGAGGAAAGTAACGTGTAATAGATTAGAAAGAAGAAATAACTGTATTGGATGATTCCGACTAAGAGATGGACTATTTAGAGCAGGAGTCGGCCATCTTCTTTTGCATGGCGGGCCACAATCGTAATAGTGGATGCCTTGGAGGGCCGCATTGGAAATAACGGAAGCTTCTGCGGGCCGGATGAGAGTTTATATCACAAGTGAACAAGATACTCTATGTTCTCACATTAGTGGAAATCAAGTCTAAATAATTTACTAGAGTTAAAACTTCACGAAAAAAGGTTTTGAGATCACAATTTTGCTGAAAAACATGAAAACATCCATATAAAAATGTTATCGACAACTTTTTCATCATAGCTTCGCGGGCCACATGAAAGGTTCTCTGGGGCCGCCTGTGGCCCGCGGGCCGTAGGTTGCCGACCCCTGATTTAGAAGAATAGTGAATATCTCCGGAACTAATAGTTTCTTTATACAATAGAGAAATGAACAAAATAAAAATTATCGCCGAGGATTTTCGAAGACACTTTCAAAAGAACTGCACGCTACTCGAAAATTGACACCGCATCGGAAACTATGACTAGGCAGCTAAAAGTAAAAAATATGCAATTTGCACAAATATCAGAGGTAGAAGTACTATTTTGAAAACGTAAACATTTAGATTGAGACACAATAGTATCCCAAGCGAGCTGACATGTAATAAACGGGAGCTCGAAAACTGGAGCCGCGTCACAACTCACGTGGGATACTATAGTGTTGGGGTGCCAAAACTTATTTACCTTCGTAGCCGCATACGATAATGTTCTAAATTTCCAGAGCCGCATGACACATTCTCTGTTCATAAATATGCGAACAGTATGTATAGCAAAACTTTTATCCGAAGCGTTTCAGATGCCCCTTAGGCAGTGACTACGCTCCAAGCGGATTAGACCCCACCTCTAGATGGGACTTCAGACTTGTCGGGTGGAATCAAACATACCGTAACAGACTTGATCCGACTTCGTCAGACCACTTAAACGGTCGGAAGGAACCAAACCAGTTTGATTTTTCTACCGCGCAGTTGAATTTTGAAATGGAATCCAAGTTAATAAAAATAGTACAAGAGGAGCTAGAGAGTTGGCATTTGGATCGATTATATGTTTTTGGTAACAATCAAATAGAAAAATTAGAAATTTCATAATTGTTTATTTGTAGGGGGTATTTTTACCCTCTTTGTACATGTTTAATAATTTTTATCTCGGCAACTATAAGTTGTAGGAACGAGCTTTTGCAAATTTTTTTAGCAAATTCTATCCTCCGTATGAATAAATTTTTTAATCGATACCTAACAATCATATAAGGGCAAGGGAAGGCAATTGGCGATCAATTTACGATTATTACAATTTAATAATTTTTATGTCGGAAACTATAAGTCGTAGATAAAAGCTCACGCGGACTTTTTTGTAGTTAATGTTGTCTTCTACCTGAATAAAATTTTTAATCGTTATCTTACAGATCATATAAGGTATAGGAAAAGCAAAATAAAATACTCCTGATTCTTGGTGACGTCATCACGCCGAGATATCGTGTAGTTGCGGAAAAAGCAAGCATCGCCCACTGCGCTTCTTAATTCGCATACAATGACTATTCGTTATAAATATGATTTTTCATTGAGGAGGTTCTCTATCCTAATTTTCCACGACATTTCATAATCTAAAATTAACAAATCGAACGGAAATGCTCGCATAATGCAAGCAACTTTAATAGTTAATAATAATACATTATTATTTTTCCCGGCTAGTTCCTCAATTTCACACATTTTATGTAAAATATTCACCCTCTGTATGTAATCGCCAAAGATCATGCACCCAAAACCGCCAATTCGTATTCCTCTAATCAAGGGTGTATTCAAATAAACACTCATCCGATTAGTCGACGGATTTGAGGAGCTTATGATTCACAGTATTTACAAAGGACAAAGTCGCCCGACTAGTCTGAACTATTGTAGCCACCCCGGTCTATTAAGCCGGCCGGTCGGATTGTGTCGGATCGAGTCTGGAGATCGGGTCGGGTCTGATCCGCTAGCAGTGTAGCCGCTGCCTTAGGCATCCTCAACACGTCTCGAATCACCCTACTTCATTGTGATCTGCAGTTAAAAACGTCGACACGCCTCGTAATGGAAATTTAAAAGAATCGCATGTGGTTCGCGAGCCGCGGTTTGGCCGCCTCGTCTATAGTGCCCCATTCGTCTTTGGAATTACTTAACTTGCTAGATACGCGCGATACAGGTCCACATTCGACTCCTATCAATTTGGTATACATCAGAAGAAAGGTACTTCAGAGCTGGGGTCGTCAATCTTTTTAGCCTTTATGGCTCGTTTACCAATTCGAAGAAGGATGGCGGGTGCCAATTAGGGGGGGAGGGGAGGGAGGAGGGAAACATTGACAGATTATACTACCTCAAACAAAATGTGAACAAAATCTCGTGTATTATTAAGCAAGATAATGTATTATGAGTTGACTGTAACGTTTTAAAATATTTTTATCAGAAGTTTTTAAAGGTTTAATAGGAAACTTGATTTTGCATGTCTTCAGCCAGCTGGATGTAATCAGGAGTGTAATTGGAACAGGCTGCTCATAGGCAGTAGTCAAGATGAGCATGTCAAACGTGACCGGAACTTATTGTTAGGTTTAATGTGGTCCATAGTAGAAAACAGTGTTTTACATAAGTGGATACGAAACAAAATTTAATTTTCACAACAATTTTTTGTGAAATTGGGTACTTATTTTTGTCAACGAGATAACAAAAATTTTCTTTATTAAAATAAGCTTTTAATGCTATATATATAATTTCTATCTCAAATTCTTCAATTTGCTTAAAATTTTAATCTGATGGAGGTAACAAGATCACTAAGTCTTCCAGCTTCAGTGTAGAGAACTGAGTAAATCTGTTTTTAAATATTTCCAGAAGATTTTCAAGATGTTGAATAAAAGGAAGAAGGTCAATTTTATAGATTCAGTGATAGTTTCTGCCGTTAATGCCAGATTTTGGAAATGTGAAAGCAGGTTTATAGCTACTTGATTTTTCCATACAATTTGTTTATTTTAAAACGAGTTCACTATAATGATAATTTCAGAAAGCTTACAGTTTTTCTCCTGTAAATCTAAAATAAGTCGATTCAATTTTTTAGGCACATTGGTAAGAAACGCAAAATCTATTAACAAATCGTCATCGTCCAGTTCCTTAGAACCTAAGAATTCTTGAATCTCCCCCATGAGGTCAAGAAAATGATGGATGACTATTCCTCTGCCGAGTCACTTCACATTCCTATGCAACAAAACATCACGATAACCAGCTTCTTCGTCCAAAATTGGTTTGAATAATCGATGACTTGTTGACCACAGTCATGGCGTGTTTAAGTTTCAAAACTTTTGCGCATAGTTTCTCTTGATGAATGATGCAATGATACTATATGAATTATAGTATAGAATATTCTTTATGAGACAAGTTGAGAAACCCGTTGTTACAGCCAGTCATTGATGCTACTTTTGGAGAGGAATATTATTTTCTGTGTATAATTCTTAAATACTTCAAAAATATGTTCTTCCCTCGTTCGTCCTTGAAGAGGCAATATTATAAGGAATTCTTCCTTCCCAAAGAAATTATTGAAAGCAATTTTCATAAAAATATCCAACTGAGCGATGTCCGTAACATCTGTGAATTCATCTTATTGCAGAGAAAAAATTTACATTGTTGTAAAACGCTAATTATCAATGATTCTAAATTGATGGAAATGTTTTATATTCTTATTGATACAATTTTACCTGGAAGAGGAACTTGTTGATGAATGTAGTTATTTCACTTTTATTTTTAAAACATAAAGCAGCAATTCAGCGGCATATAGCATTGCTTCTTTGACCATTTTATCATCTTTACATGTTTTTTTCTATTTCGCAAAAACGATCAATTTTTAATGATGCGACAGTTATATTTGTAGACTACATTTGGTTTAGTGAAAACGGTTTGTTTTGAGAGTTAACTTACGTTTCGATTATTCCACTTTTTTCTTTAGAATTGCTGAATTGTGAGGGAAGGCATTGTTTAAGTTTTTAAGAATTGTTACAAAATGTCATTCTGTATTACTCTTTGGAACTACAGTCAGACCCCGATTTAGCGCCACTGTTTGTCCATCACCGACATTGGCGCTAAAGCGAGGGTGGTGGTAAATCGAGGTATGTGTTTGCTTTATGTAATCATAAGATGGAAGTTCTGCTCACAATGATTCATGGACGAGAAGCTTGTGTTCCACTATATTTTAGGTGTCAATTTATCAAAGGATCTAGGATGGGGATTAAATGTCGATTTCATAAAAAGGAAAGCGTTCAAAATGTTGCACTGGGTTATGAGGAATCACAAAGGAAGCAGTCCAGCTACAAAGGTGAAAGCATACAAATCTCTAGTTCGGCCGATATTGGAATATGCCTCCTTGGTATGGGACCCGCACGAAGAAGGGCATATCAGGAAGCTGGATAAGGTTCAAAGAAAGGCGGCCAGATATGTATTGGGTTGGCACAGGAGAACGGATAGCGTGACGGAGATGCTAGAAATACTGGGCTGGGAGAGCTTGCAAAGGAGAAGGAAACGGAGTAGACTCTGTGGTTTTTTAATGTAATAAATATGGAGGCAGCATGGAGTGAGTTACACAAGGGGTTGACAGAACCATCTTTTAAAGGGAAAAATGATCACAATTACAAATTTAAGTGTAGAAAACAAAAAACAAATATAAAAAATATTCATATTTAAACAGAACTATTGTTGACTGGAATGAGTTGCCTGTTGATCTATTTAAGCCCTTCCCAAAGAGTGTAAATGTTTTTAGGAACAGATTTAAAGCTGTTTTGTGATTTTTATGTGATTTTGTGATTCTTTTGTATTTTTTTTATTATTTCTTTCTTTTTTAAACTTTTGAATTTTCTTATTTGCAGTGATATTTCTTATGAGTAATATTTTTATGTCATTACTATAGATTTTTTTATTGCTGTTCTATTGTTTGTCTTCAGATTTCGTTGTTGGAAGTGTGAGAGACCTACGAGGTTTCCTTCTGTTACCACCTGGCAGATCGCCAACTTGTAGCACTAAGTTTTTAAATAAATAAATAAATATTGGAGGGCACTAACTTAGGTATGACTGTACAACACTTCCAGAATACAATAAGCACAGCCTTAACTTTTAAATCAATGAGAGGAAATTGATCCTACCAGTCATTGTTAAAAATGCATTATTTTCTTTTTGCCATGATGTAAACCCGTTTAAAGTTATTAATTTAATTAAAAATTACACGTACAACCAATCAATCTAACTGAACAGCTATTTAAAATTAACAAACAAACCACATATGTAGCCTTGTTTCCCATACGTACTCATCCTAGCAGGAACAAGGGTAAACAGTCTCCACTTTGTAGTAGGAAAGATGGGGGCATCTACCGCTTCTGTTTTCAGACTTGTACGTATATGCTAGTAAAAGGTGCTTGCATTCTGTAAGCATTTTATATCACTTTGTTTATTTTAGAATATGAAGTCTCATGCAAAATTAGGATTGAGAACCTCTCCAATGAAAAATTACCTTTAAAACCTTTAGAACGAATAGTCATTGTATGGACTTTAAGAAGCGCGGTGGGCGATGTATGCTTATTTTCCGCAACTGCGCAATATCTCAACGGCGTGATAATGTCACTAAGCATCCGGAAAATCGTATTTTGTTTTCCCTAGCCCATATATGATTGTAAGGTATCGATTAAAAAATGTATTCAGGTAGAGGACAACATTTACAAAAAAGTCCGCGACAGCACGTACCTGCCACTTATAGTTTTCGAGATAAAAATTATTAGATTGTAATGTACAAATGGGGTAAAAACAACCCCTAAAAATGAGAAATTTTGAAATTTTCTATTTTATTTTTGGATGAGACCAAAATCTATAGTCGTACGTAATTTCAAATCTCAAGCTCATCTGAAAGTGCCTAAACATTACTATCCTCCTCATCATAGGTAATTTGTCCGTAGACAGGTCCGTGATTATTCATGGAGAAACCTGGTTCTCCATATACTCCTATTTTCCGCTGTCCTCTTCATATCTTGATAAACTCTCTTTCCCTTTCAAATCGTCTTTCAGCTGAAACCTTTTCCTGTCTCTTTTCCCCTTATCCATCTATTTTTCCTTCTAACACGTCTTAACACACACTCTCTCTCTCTCTCCTCAGGCAATGCCCAACCCAGTTGGCCTTCCTCTTTCTAATAGTCTGTATAATCATTCGCTTCTCTCCTACTCTTTGTAGCACTTCATCGTTTTTCATCCTATCTCGCTATTTTATCTTCAGCATTCTCCTCCTCCTATTTATGTGTTAATATATGACATATAAGTAAGAAGCAGCTATATAGTATAGATATCGGCGGGCAGGCCCATGCCGATAGGTGAAGCAGAGAGGCGACCGTCTCAGGCATTTCTGTAAAGAGGCGCCAAAAATTGCATTACAATGAAATCCTATACAAAACGTCCAGAATTGTTGTCGAACGTTTATTACTTTTTAAGCAATGCTTAATGCTGAATTCACCGTTATACTGCATATTTGCTGCGAAATATCTCAGCCTTTTTACGCGAAGCAGGGCTGAGTAATGAATTTATTACAAAATTAAAGGCGGAAAATATCTCTCCTCACCTCAAGCAGCAGGATGTCTGGGCACGGTCCTGATGGCGGGCACCACAAAATTCCTTCGAGAGCGCAGTGGCGCCCGCGGGTTCCGCGTTGACGGCACCTTCTCCAGAGGATACATATCAAAACAGTTACATCTATGATTTATTAAACTAACTAATTGAGAGGGACTCAATAGTATTCCGCGCGAGTACTGGAGTGTGATTTATATTTACGTATTAGATTATTTACCATAATTTGATTGAGCGATATGTGAAAAATAATTTATGTATTATACTTCTGCATGAGCTGTGAACCATGACTTGAATTTTCATGCCAGCATTTATTCCATATTCACCCTAAATTATTTTCATTGGTTTTTTTTAATTCAATGGGAGAATATATTAAGGTCGGTCTAATAAATGCTGTGGAATAGATTTCACTTTTTTAAGCAATTTCCGCATTGAACTTTGTCATCCTTTAGTTTGCTATTAATTTCAAGATTTTTAATGCCTCATTCGGAATCGAATTTATAAAAATCTTGCGATCTATTTCGATAAGATTTACACGTGCTTTCTTCTTACCACATGAAAAGAGCGATTGATAAGCAGACAAAATTATGATTATTATTGATAATGCTTCCATTCATGTTAAATTTTACTGAGATAACGACACCAAAATCCTCGCAGAGGATTTCATTACGTGCATTCGTTTGCATTATTAACACATTCCTCCTAGATTTATTCTCTCCCGATTCTAATAATATCCCGTGGCCCTTAATATCCGAGGGGGGAGAGGGAGGACAGGTAGAAAGCCAAGCGGGCATAGCCGCAAGACGTCCTAAGACAAAGCCTCGAAAGATGGCACCACAAGTGACAGGCGCACCGCAAATAGCCTACTCCTACTCAACCCCTCTCCCTACTCTTATTCTCACTCTCACATTCTCCCAACCTTCTCTCTCTCTCTCTCTCTCTTCCCGCATCATCTCCTCCTCCGCCATGGTTACCGCATCAACCCCATAAGCCCGACAGAAGACCTTGGTCTCACAGGGCCTGCCTTCTCCCATCCCTCCCTCTCCTACCCTGTCCCTACGCACCTACCAGAATGGATTATTCGGAAACATCCTCTACCCATCCATCCTCCTCCTCCAACTCCCCATCCCAACAGCGACCCTTACTCTTTCTGCTTTGAAGGACGCTGCTCCTTGTCTTCTTGTCCGCTTGCTCCTATTCTTTGCTCTCTCCCTCTATCTCCTTATCTCTCTCTTACCTTCTCCCGTCCCTCCCTCTCCCCGTTTTCGCTGAGAGAATTCTTCCTTCCTGTGGGATGAGGAGGGAGAGAACAGTAAGTCCTTCCCTTTTTCTCTTCGAGGGGACTGAAAAGACGGGACGTGTCGGAACTTCTAGATGAGTCGCGCGGAGTACTAAGGAAGGAGGAAGGTTAGTGAAAGTGTGGCAGACACCCACGGGTGGGAACGACGTCTAGGCCTCTAGGAAATGGGAGGAGGGGGAGAGGGAGGGAAAGGATGGAAAGAGTTCGTGGGAGAGGGGGAGGGAAAAAGAGAGAGAGAGATGGCGAAGGAAAATATTTACCGTGTGTCGGGAGGGTTTTTCTTTGGCTTAAAATTAAGTTTCGCGCGCATTACGGTTGTTTATCCAGTTTCGTGCTACGGGATGAAATACGGGGAGTTTTAAAACGGACGGGAGAGGGAAGGAGCGCGGATGCGACTCGAGGGACCGCATTGCCAGCGACGAAGAAGGAACTGAGAGAATAGGACGCATCTCGCTTCGGCGCAGGCATTAAAACGGAATGTTCAGATGTTCTTTTGTTGCGGCACCAATCGATAATTTTTATTTGGCTCTCTTCTCTATTGTGCTCTTGTTCCAAAAATTTACGTCGCTATATTCATCCTCCTCGCTTCACATTCAAGCTTAAACTTTTTTCGTTGAAAGGTTATATATATCTTTCTATCGTTGTACTTTATTTTTGGTTGTCATTTCGCGCTTTCGGGTACGGTAGAGACGTCTTTAGGGACGGCCCTAGTTCGGATTATCGATTCACCCAAACAATAGAACGATAATCGAATTGAACAATGAATAAGTTAGATTTTCGAAGGTGAATATTTTATTTTTATTATTATCCATGCGAGTATTGCATTTTAATGCAGTTAATGTGAGTGAATAATTTTTATCATTTTATAACAATCGATTTTATGCACTAAAATTGATCGTGGCTTTTGCTGCTAAATGTTTAAGCATTCACAACAGAAATATGTTCTGATAGATGACGCTCGGAAAATTGAGACATTCGGATAATCGACTCTCTACTGCACTTTAGAAAATATTTTCTGAAATTTTCTAACGATTCCAAACATTTTCTTGAATTTTAGTAAAATATTTGTCCTATTTCTGTTTCTTCCTCGGATATGGCAAGGTGCCAACCCCAGGAAAAAAAAACAAAATAAAAACAACTCTTCGGGTTCTATTCAAAATGGCCAATTAAAATTCTATATGAAACCCTACGACTGATTCGGGGAACTGAAAGCGGCTTTTAATTTGCTAAAAAATCACCGTTTGCCCACAAATAAAAGGGAATGAAAGTATGTCAAGCGCCGATGCTGAATACGATTACGTTGATTGATTTGCATTGAAAAATAGTTGAACATAAGTAATAGCAGTTAAATAGAGCGAGAAATAATTAGGGAATAAAAGTACATCATGCGTCGATACTGCCTAAAATTACGTTGATTGATTTGCATTCAAATGTAGTTGAACATAAGTAATAGCAGTGAAATAGTGTGAGAAATTAATTCCCGTTTTTGTGAACGTCCAATAAACTACGCTAATCTGCAGCTGGATCATCTTATCTTTCATCTTATGAGAGGTGGAATTGAAAAACCTCTTCGCGGTGTCGTTGCTGCACCAGATTCGAAAAGTGGGACTTGCTCTCTCCCACCCTTCTTCCCATTCCCTTTGACCTCTCTATCACGCGCCCCCGGATTAACGACAGCTTCGTTATTTCGAAATCGGAATGCCGAATGAAAGCGAATATAAAAAGGGAGGTGCTTATTTGCGAGCCATTCGGTTGCAATTAAAAGAGGAATACGAACCGATCCGATATCCCGTCTCACTCGGAACTTCTTTCGGGCGGAAAACGAGGCTATGATCGCGTCCTTCCATGGAAACCATAAAATGTTTAATTGGGAGGGTCGTTATAACGACGACATGCTAAAAGTATCGTTTCAAGTGCCGTGATTTTTGGGCATATGATCATCCTTGACGCAAATAAGCGTGTTACGTAGTGTATCCATTTCGGATGTAATTAATAATTTACGAATCACTCGAATTTTACTGTAGCTAATGAGATAAAATTTCTCTTTGTTTCGACTAATCGAGTTAAACTCACAGTAAATGGCGTCTGAGTTTAATTAATATTTTTTCCGATAGAATAAAGAATAGATAGGATAGATAGGAATAGATAGAAAATGAAAACAGGGGCAGTTGTATGATCCAAGTATTGTGACTCTTGTGACATTTATATTTCACCGTTAATCCTATAAATGTAGCCATTGTCTACATTTTAGGACGTGGGTTTTTGTAGTATTTAGTGGCAGTTCAGGTCTTTTGTAAATTTCTGTGTTGCCCATTAATTCGAAATTAGGCTGATATGCTTTGTTATGATAAAGTTAATTAGTTTCGGACATAAGCTACCACTTTTGGCACACTTCTTTCCGATCAAAAAGGTTTTCTGCTGCAATGTTAAAATCACATTTATATTACTATTTGATTCTCTATATATTGTTATAGGTTTCCCTATTTCTCGTCTTAGATAGATATTGCAGTAGTTTTCCTATCTATATATTTAACGCCAATTAAATTATTTCTTTCTACCTAACGCCAAAAAATCCTTTGAAAAAGAACGTTTTTAGCTGATGAAATCTATCAGTGGTTAATCACATCGTGTAATTATGGGTGATGGATTACTCACTTGGACTTCTGGGATTAACTTCTGGTACGAAACATCGATGAAATTATTTTTTCTATATAAGCGCATTAGCGTGAAACATAAAAGTATTCAAAACAATATCAAATGTTATGAAATCGATGGTGAAGTTAAGGAAAGCTAAAAAAAATTATTGCAAATGCAGATTCCAAAAAGTGCCCTTTTTTAGAATTTTCACGCAATTTTTCGGAATTTACGACCTCCTCTCAACCATTTCCCGCCAAACTTAGAACCCAAAATCAATCAGTTGTTATTTGAAACATACCTCACCGCCGTTAAGCAGATGTAAAGTGATCTTTATGCCTTTCCAAAAGTAAAGTAACGTGTTTACGCTTCGCTTGTATTGTTGTGATAACGTAAACAAAACGAAACTTTGCCTAAGTAACGGAACCGCATAGATTGTTTATTTGGAGTTTTCTTAAAATTCTGCTAAAAGGCAAACGGAACCCAAAATCGATAAGAGTTTATGTCTAGAATTTACTGAATAAGCCGGGACTTAGTGACACTCCATATTAAAATAGGATTTAATATTTAATAGGATTATTTTATTAAAATATGATTTACCTTATCTTCCCCTGGTTTTTCCTTTTCCCTTTCAATATCACTCCACCCGATAATCGCAGTGTTACCCACTCTCTATCCCACTCCCTCCCCAACCAACCTAAGCCCCACCTCCCATCTTCTCCGCTTCCCCCATCTTTCCTCCTCTCTCCTCTTTTCTCCCTCTTTTTGCCTCCCTCCCCATCTTTCTGTTTCTCCTATATAAGCCTAATGTTTTTGGATTCTTGTTACCTGTCGATTATGTTAATGCATCGAAACCGGTCATACGTGTATGTTGTCATGTAGGATTAACACACAGTTATTTTAAGCTGTGTCTTGTGTTGATGCGTTTAATTTAACAACGCTTGAACTAATCATATTTTTTCGAGTTTATGCCTGTTACCAAGCAATACTATCCTGAAAATCTTAGTTACCCAGCTCTCCTCGTTGCTTCAAAATTTTGCGCACGGACAGACAGATAAAGTGAAAGCTAAAGCGTTTTAACAAAAGAAAAGCGCTAAAGCTATTCGTTTCATTTTTCACCAAGTTATTTGTAGTAGATTGCCACAGTATCACAACAGTATTTGCTTATTTTTTTAATCGTACCGAGAAGAAAGTTATTTGCCATCATGCATCGTGGATCACGTACCTGCTGTGGCCTCGCTTTCAAATGGGATTATTTTTGTCGCCGTAATAGCGGTTAGGATTATTTATTTAAATATCTTTTCGTGACACTTCCATCGATTGCAAGATAACAATATCATTTTGTTTTATTTTCGTCTGGGACCTCCTGAGAAAGTGAAACGACGGATAACAAATATCCTCTGGAGTTTCGTGAACGTAATTCTTCACTCATTCGCCCGAGCAACGCGAAAAACGCTCTCAGACCTTCTTTTTCCCGGATCGAAATTTCTCTTTTCGGAGAATTTTCCCTTTCCTTAGGCTTTCGATTGCTTGGGAAAATACCTCCTCTCCTTCGCCCGCTATTCCGTGTTTACCTTGGCGAGAATCAATCTTCCACATTCCCAAATCTTATTTATTTTCTCTTCGCGTGATCCTCCCGCCCTCTTGCTTTAGTCCATTTCGCTTCCACTTCCTTCCTCTAACTTTGTTTACGCTTTGCACTCTTGTCCCTCTCTCCCTCTCTCTCACACTTCCTCCTTTTCGCTATCTCCAGCTTCCATTCCCTCCACGTCTTCTTCCTCTCTACGCCCATCATTTCCTTCTTTCCCTTTTACGCCTCCTTTCTCTCTACACAAGCTTTTCCATGCTTCAAAACCTTCCTTGGATACCGTTCTTAACGATATATTTTTTCTTGCCTTTTATTCATTGTTTAATAGGCATACCTATTGTAGCATTACTTGACCGAGATTAACTTTTTTTAATAAAAAGAGCTGTTTTTAGTGTCTTCTATCGGTGAATACCACTGATTTTGACTTATTTGTAACCTTAATTAAACTTTTTTATGGTTATTGATTATATCCATCGTGTCAGTTTGAGTTCAGCCACTCTCGAATTCATCAAAAATTACGCAACATATGATGCTACCCTGGTTCCATTCGTGCAATTTATTTCGCCATTCCATGAATTGATCGCTTTTCCAAGCCCCTTAATTGGCCGAATTCCTAGAAGCGAAGAAAATCCAGCACGATTCCGATCTTTTAGTAATATTGTGACGTTTTCGCCTCGGGAGTAGCCACAGGTCGCGGGTCAACGAGGTAATGACGGATGGTTGGACGCCAGTGCGGGTAAAAGGGGAAGGAGGGAAATATTCCGCCCGCACTCGGAAGGGAGAAGGGAGGAGAGGAAGAGAAAGGAAAAATATTCTTTAGAATAGTAGTTCTCTCAGTTCGGTAGGTGACGATCATTCACTTAATGACTCGAACACCGATCATCATCGAGAACAAAGGGAGGGGAGTAGGGAAGGAAAAGAATTATTTCTGGGATAAAGGAAAGGAAAAAGGTAAGGGAAACAAATAACACGGGAGTAATTAAAGCTCAACACTCCCAGAAGACGAGCACTAACTTCTCTCTCGCACCAACAAAAAAACGTGAGCGATAACACTAATCCTAATACCAAACGTTCCCTGATACCGCCCCAGAGCCAAGTGACCTCCCCGGGATATCCCCGAGCACTCTCTACCTGCGACGACCCCCGCGGCCGCCTCGGAAAACATAAAAAAAGGAAAACACAGCGGGCGCACACGCGCGAAGGCGTCCAAACGTTGCAATATCGGACAGTTTGACCGAGGCATCCCGATGGAACCTCTCTCTGAAATAGTCTCTTAGTTCCCAGATTCACGCCTCCTGACTGAAATTTGACTGAAAATAGAACAGAATGGGGATAATTTTTATTCGATTCCGCGAAGAAGAGTGAAATCCAAATAATCCGCCTACGTTCTGAGACTCGGTGCTTTTATGGAGAAAAAAATAAAACTTTTCCGTGAAGACTTAATGCAATCTAACGAGAACAAAAAGCGTCGCAACACAATAATCACGACAGACTCCGGCGCGAAAAGCTGGAGTAGATGGAGGAAAACAAACAGCTTTTGGGAAGTTCGGGACGAAAGAAAAGGTCAAATGTTTGAGTTCCAGTGAGATATGTCACATCTTCGTTTAGGTGCAGTATTTCAATAAAGGGTGTGAGCTTAAATGGGCTCCAAGATGCTCAAATGATAGAGGATGGAGACTGGGCACGTAAAGGCGAAATAAGCATATTCGATGAAATGGACGAATCGTCCGCAATATGTAAAATGCAGGATCCCAAAATTCGCCACGAAAGAAGTGAAAGTATTAAGTAAGAAAAACGTTACCGATACCAGGGATACATGAATTAAAAAAATGGATTCCAACTAAGAATGCCAAATATTGAGCAATTTCGCGGTATTCCAGTTCATGTAACGTTCCTCTGAATGCAGCACGGACATCTATCCATAAATATGTATTACCAAATTTTTGTAAATCAATTTATTAATAGCCCATGATAGAATACGCGTAAAAAGGTTCCTAGCACCCAATGGTGTTGATTTTTAAGCAGGCGTATATTTTTTAAATCCCATTCTTTGTGTCATTAAACATTTTTATATCTTTTTTAAATTTCTGGCCTTTTTCTGAATTTATCTCCTGGTCTTACATTTCTTCTAATGTTTATCATTCGATTGCAGAAAAAAATGGAAAACTGCTTAAAATATTTCTTTTTATTGTTAAACAATGCATACAAATTAAATACGATTTAGTGGTAAAGCATTTATATATAGATTTAAACTGCTGTTAAAATTTATGTCGGAGGGACTAGCGAATGCGGTAATAGGTCTTATCAGAAGCACAACGTATTTCGAAAGGCAGGAGAACTAGGATAAGATTCGCGAGATCGATTGTAGAACGGAGCAATATAGAGGATCGTTATTCCTTAGGACGATAAGAGAACATAATAGGAAAAGATTACGTAGGAAAACTAGGGACCTTTTGTGCACTGCACCCCCTGCCATCCACCAAAAAAATTACTTGCAGGATATCATGTAGATGTATATATATCAGTTAAAAATTGCATTCACTGTGTGATTATTTTTAATGTGAGAATTTGACTATAATGTCCCTAAATGAAAATATATACTAATTATTTTCAGTAATATGTATAATCTATTAAGGAATCTGAAGAAAAACTTCAATTTATAAATCTCCTTATATTACTCTTCTTTTAACATTTATCATTCCAAACTCTTCAAGAAAATTAATTTTAGATCATGCCTTTTTCGTATCTTCGAGCAATGTTAACAGTATAGTATTCGGTGGAAAAAAGCGAGTGAAATTTTGTGAGATGATTGATAGGCCCTGCCATTTTCTGTAGCTCCGTCTTATCCGCTACCGTTATAGTAAATCCCTCTATTCTACCTCTCGTAATTATTTCGCCCCTTATGCATTTCCTATTTTTTTAACATCTCCCTTCGCCACTTTATCTTTATTCTCCGCGTCCTCATATTTCCTCTCGTATTTAACCTAGCTAAATGCGTCACTGTTTCTCCCATAGTCTATCTCGTAACTATTTCTTCTGAAATTGAATTTTCCCTTACGCAGTTAAACCCGTCTCATTCGCTGCTTATTTTCTTTTCGGGAAAGCTTTATCGATCTCGTTCACTTTCTTTTCCGTTTCTTCCTTACGTGTTATATCACGTTTGGAAGGTAGTTCTAGTGTAGTGACTTTTTATCGAACATTCTTTCCATCGCCATATTGAGTTTTACAGGCGTATTATACCGTAAGATGTTTCCTGATGATGAAAGGAGCAAGTTATTTCCGTGATGTTATCGACACAAAAGTAAATTGACTAGTTTTATTATTAATATTTATAAACATCTTCAATGTTTTCATAATCTTCCTTCCTTCCTGCTAAGAGACCCAATTTTTCTTAGAACCTATGGCACGAATGTGACAATCAAAACTGAATTGCTTCAACAAAAATGAAAAAACCCGAATCCAATTCACTGCCTCTCGCATTGCCCCGTGGTATACTTCACTCTCTTTCCCGTATATGGGTCTTATTTTTGATGTTGCGCTTTATCCAACCAGCGCTTTTCCATCCCTCAGACTCCAAACACGTCTCCTCCATCCTTTTTTCCCTTCTTCTCTCCATCCACGGAGCCCTATTAACCCATCCCACCTCCTCAAACATCCACTCTCTCCCAGACCGCTGCACAACCTGACATTCGAGCAATCGCATATGTTAGCACACTGCCTCCCTTTCATCCGAGAGGCTGCTTCCTATGTGGCCCAATTGGCCAGGTCCTCCCAGACTCCGTGCCATTCCTCCCCCAACCCCCAACCCCGCCTACCCCTCCCTTTCCCCCTTCCCCTCCCCTTCCCTCTTCTACTACTTCTCCCCCATCCCATATAACACCGTCCCACTCCAGAAAATACCTCCGTGCAAACGCTTCACCAACTGCTTCCGCTTCAGACGTGGGTTGCATATGAACTCGAGATTATCCCAGCATCGAAACCCTTATTCCTTATCCTCCCCTTCCCTCGCCCCTTTTCCTCCTAAAAGCATCTCTTCCGCCTCCCTCTTAGCGTCTGATGAAACCATTGCCGGAGACTACCTGGAGAAAGTGGAACTCGATAATTTATTGCGAGCGTAGAAACTAAATGCGGAGATGTCATTGTCGTAAAGTGAATTTTTTTCGCTACGGACTTAGGTGTAGCGTATATTGATTTCGGTGATTAGGATGTATTTGTAATTTAAGAACAGCTTAAATGTCATGAAGATTCGTCTTAAGGGGACAAGATGTATTGGAAATAGAAAGACCGCAATGTGAGCGCACCAAAGCAGATGATAAATCAGAAATTAGAAGGCACTTCAAAAATCTATCTAGTTTTCGCATGTAGAGGAAATTTATTTGGCGAAGTAGAATCATAAGCATTATTATTTAGAATCATAAGGCATGATTAAAAAAAAAAGGAGAAACGGCGACCGACAAATAGATTCTACAATTAGGTAATTGAATATTTATTATCATTTTGAAAATAAACGAATAATATCGACGTATAGTTAAATACCATTTCAAGAAACAGGTAAAAATCGATTCTCTCCCGAAGTATCATCGAATTAGAGAAGAGATGTAAACTTAATTTTGTTTAGCGCACAACCGACGAAGGCCCAAGGATTATAAGTTGAGAAATTGGGTTTAAAAATATTAAAACATTCTGCACAAAAGAGCCGTTTGGGATCGAAATTAGAGGTAGGTGGATAAAAAGTAGGATGAGCACCGTGGAACAGAAGCTCATGAAGCAGGTTCTCTTCTGATTACAATGCGCACAAGGAAATCGTATTTTCATAATCGATAAAAAATGTGAAACAAAAGAGACGCGGCTGCGTAAGTTTTCCCGGCGGGGTAACCATTGTTTCGTGCATCTGGATGTTAGAAAACAGAAAGGAATGAGCCAGAATCCAGAAACGAAACGAAATTTCTTTCACCAGATCGGATATTGAAAAGAGAACGTTGGACATGAAGTTCGGAGATAATGGAAAACCTGCGAAGATGTACAATGAAAGACAAATTTAATATTAAGGAGAGGAAAACAGAGAACCCAATTTAGATCGAGGAATTCAGATGGAAATAGGTAATCAGACCTCCCAAAAGAGCTCTATTCAATAATTAATTGGATGAGAGTGACTTCGGTGTGACTGGACAGGGAGGAACCAGAGTTGGAGGGAGACAAATAGGTGCTGTGGAGGAGAGGTGCTCCGGGAAAGCAAATTCACAACTTAATTGCTTAATTAATAGCCCCTTTTGTCTTCTACTGAGTTACTTCCATTTTTTCATTCACGGTCCAATTTTTTTATTCGGGTTGCTTTTATAGAAATCTAACATAGTAAAAAAAAACGCATTCAAATTATTTTATTCCAAGACGAAGACTGATTTTAATGAAACCTGCAAGAGTTTAAAGAATAGATGGTATTACTCTAATTTTAAAATTCATTCATCCCATTTGTCATTAGGTTCCTCTGTTTTTATCTGCCATGGCGTGAGACCGGCCATTGATTGATAACACAACGTGATTTTTAATCAAGACTTATCTTAGGTACGAATATTTTTTTTAATTTAGTATATTTTCGAAAAAAATCGCCTAACACAGCAACTATAATCGCTCTTCATGCGTCATAACATTAATCGCTTGATCTATGAACTGTTGGAAGATTGCAAATCTTTCCATTTTCTCGTTTTGTTTTTTTATTTCTTCTCGCCGACTTTCCGATACGCATCGAATATCTCTCGACCATGTTCCGCAATTATTCCGAAAATATTTCCTTTGACTGAGCAGACGATTGCGTGCCGAATGCGTTTATCAGCTGATTCGCCAGTGTCAGATTATCGAGCGATAACCTGATCAAAGGAACGGAACTGAATTCAAAACGAGTGACTAAAGTGAAATTAAGGATAAATAAAACGCCCTCTTCGTGACTGCATCCTGTGACGCAAGATAAAAAATATATAATCATTCGTTTCGACGATTTCAATACAAAGGCATTTTCGTTTCCGGTAGTATTTCACTAGCCCAAATGAGGCTCAATGCGTCACACGCAGTAATTCATCGCCCATATTTAGCAAAGTTTCGAGAATTGACAAATACGTTAAACTTATTCTTAAATTGGTCCAAATTTGGCCATAGAATTCCATCCAACTGTCTTGTTAATAAATTGTTTTTGTCCTATGAGGAATTTGTAGGTTACTACAAACTCGTGTGGCTATAGAACATTATTTTTATTTCCACGTGATGTATAAATCAATCCCAGGATGCTTCAGGCAAAATCCATCTGTTTTAATACTTCCAGTAATAATAATTTTACACTACAATTCACGAAGAAATTCCTATTTTAATTGGTGGTATGTTTGCGTTAAATATGACAATTACTAATAACGATTATTTCACTTCTGTTTCGTTCTTGAACCCGAATGCAGAAGTATTTTATTACTTTATTGTTAATGTTCTTATATTATATTACTTCTATTTTATACCAGTCTCATTATTACCTTACTCTCTTGCCAGTGTCCCAGTGTTTCCCACTGTCAGTAGATTAGATAGTTGACATTTTATGCCAGGAAAGTCTGCATTTAATTCAGATAGGTTTTTCAACACAAAACGATTTTTATGGAAAATTGAATAGACATATTTCGTTAATTTCTAGGACGAAGTTTACTTTTTGAGTTCCATGTAATCAATACACAATAAAACAATCTGTTGGTTCTGCTATATAAATGTTGCATCATCAATAAAAATCTAACTAATCTAACTTTTAAAATATACATACAACGGTAATACCCGTGCCTGTGCAGGTCAGATTCCGACGCGTCGAATCTCCCAGTTGCGTGTTTTATCTTTCTTTATATTTCTCCCAACACGTCCTAAATTTCTCGAAATTATTTCGAATGAGAGCGTTTGCTCAAAACCTGCTTCGAATCGAGAAAAAAAATTCTTCTCCACTTTCCCGGAAAACCGAATCCATAGCTAAATGACTGGATTACTCCAAAGCAGCTTCCTATTTGGACTCTAGTTGGAGGGAAGGGGAGGATCGAGCTTCCCTTATGATTTTTTCCTCGTCTCCAACATGAGGAAATATTCTCTCGCTCTTTCTCCTCTATCTTTTCATCCTCTTTTTTTCAAAGATTAAATTGAGCCATTGAGGAAACGGGGGGGAAACCGTAAGGTACTCATCGTAACCCGGGGTAAGACCGTTACCATTCTGAAGCCGAAACCGTGCCTCTGAGAATTCGAATGTGGAAATCTCATTTGCTCCGTCTTAAGAGAGGGAACGAGATGAGAGGAGGGGGAGAAGAGAACTTGCCGGAGTGAGATAGGTGAAAGAGAAAAGGGTGGAGAGAGAGACTTCTTTCACTCGTTCGGGATGAAGAGGTTCTCAGATTAATGAAGAGAATCTTAGAGGAGTACGTGAAAACTTCATGGACTGCTGGACCAGCGAGGAAAAAAGAGGATAAAGAGGTTTCTAGATTGCGGTTCGAGAGAGAGAAGGGAAGGCAGGTGAGGAGAGATATAAGGATGGGGAAGCAGAAAGAAGAGAAGAATGAGGAAATGAGATGATGTAAGGTAAAAGGAGAGAAAGATCTAGCGAGTATAGAAGCAAGCGAGATAAGAAGAAGGTAGTGAGAAACGATAATGGAGAATGTGGGGGAAGGGAGAGTGAGAAAGGAAGAAAAAGAATGAAGGAGAAAGTACCACATCGACCGCGGGAGATTTGTGAAATGAGGGAGAGGCCGAGATGGAATAAGATTGGATCGAGATTGGAGGTGGAGTTGAAAAGAAGAATTTAGTGAGGAAGAAAGAAAGTGAGAAGGTATGGGGGCGGGAAGATAAATGGCCACCGATGTAAGGAGATTCGGTGATTTCAACGCCAGAAGGATGACAGCCGGAGGCTGGATGAATAGAAGGGTCGCGAGTCTGGAGGTGGAGGGAAAGATTGAGAGGGATGAAAGAAGAAGAAAGTTTCGCAGAGGGATTTAGTAAATAGGGAAAAAAGATGTAGAGAGAGAGAGAGAGAAGCGCAGGTAAAGAATCTGTCGAGAATGGCGGGTGTAGACATGGAAGGGAATGAGTCGCCTCGGAATGGAATAGAATCGGGGAAAGAACGTGTAACGTTTGCCTGAACGCGTAGGTGCGTGTGTATGTATACCGGCGGTAGCAAAAGAAATGGTAGACTGCGGATAAGCGATCAGAGGCGTCAAAAAGAAGACGTTCGGGGAAATGGAGACGAGAACGGACGAGGTTAGCGATGAAGAGGGAGGACGCTCGGAGGATATTTTCGAGAAACAACTGCGCAAATTTAGCGATCATAATTTTAATTAGGGAAACTGTAACACAGAATGAGTTGAAAAGTGAACCTACATATTCATGGAAATACGATTCAAATGAGTATCTACTATCAAATAATTGACCAAAAAGGTGCAATGAAACTTTATCGAACAAGGAAGAAAGAAAAATTGCGCATACACTATCGGTTTGAGAAAAGTGAAAATATGCTAATTGCATTTATTTACAAAATATCGTTGAGTCTTGAAACCTTAGGATGCTACAAGCAATGAAAGGATGAAAACTTTCAAAATTTGGTTTGAAGTCTTTTAGCTGTAACCGTGAAAAAACGTAGCGATTAAAAAGGTGTGCTGCCATTGCATCGCAGCTAAACCCATAGCGATGATAAAATTGTTTTGCTGTATTATGTGCATAGTTTAAAATAAAAAACAATTTAAAACAATTACACCTTCCATCCAAACGCACAAATATTACTTTCGTGAATTTACGGAATTTCAGTGGTTTTATTTTGGGTTTTGCTTTTTAAATTTATATATTGTTTGTATTGCATCGTTTAAATATTCATTCATTTTTCATCCATGTGAAATTATCCAGTAAGCGAAGCGCAGCTTGCATAGCTCTAAACTAGATATTACATAAACAATTTCAAAAATAAAGGATTACGAACTGTGCTACGCAATAAACCACAAAAAATGACTAAACTATTAGGTTGAAATAATATTCGTATTAATGACGAGGAATATGTTTTGAAGAAAGGAACAGCTATATTACTTATACACCTGACCTGATGATGCTAGTCATTTAGCGAAACCAGTCGTGAAATAAATATGCGAGCAAGTTACATAGTTGTTCCTTTCTTCTAAATTATCACTTACCACTAAGTTGAGCCGAATTCCTTAAATTATATACTGACGAGGATAGTATCAGGGGCACATCTGAAGACCGCGGCCTATTCTTCAAAAACATTTCTGCAGCTAACAGACTTTAATTTGTTGAAAATAGAATTTTTTGCAAAAATGCACAAAATTCTACCATGTATAGTAAAAATTCACTAGTTCATCAAAACGTAATAGTAAAAAATGAATCTTTTAAGAGAAACGAAAAATAAAATAAATAAAACATATATAATGCAGATATGGAATATAGAGAACAGATAAATTAATTTGCAAAATTTCAATGACTGTTTCTTTGATAGATTTAATTTAAATTTGTGATAATTGTAAAACTATATTAGAAAAGTCGTAAATGTACCCGCTTATAAGAACTTTGGCAGCCGAAATATTTCCTAGAATCGAGAGATATACACATTCAAATCCATTTCAGGCTCAAAATAAATTAAAATCTATCTTTTGGCCGAATTAAAAAAATCATTCCTTTATTTATATCAAAATGAAAGTTCAGTTCAACCATGTTTTAAGATTACTGAGCAGGTGTAATTTGATCTCGATTTTCCGATTTACTTCGTAGCCATGATGGAGACATCCATAACCGGTTTGCAGTTGATTTAATATAATTGAGGCAAATAAATTAAAAGAAATGAATGTATTAAAAAAAACAAAAATCACAAAACACACGCATTATAATGGACGAAATGACTAAGTAACGTTCACATGGTAATAATTTTCAAATGATGTTTTAACGAGTAAGGCAAATTAATTTGCGATGTTCTGTGCAGTACAGTTTAAAGCCTGTCTTTTATAGAGAAATACTTTTTTTAAAAGCTTTCTTTTTGGGGCAATTTTTCATTATCTTCATAAAAAACGTCAGCTTTTCAAATTTTCTCCGCCGGCTCGTATTAACGAATCAGCCCCGCCTTGCTGCATGCGGAGGACTTTAATCAGGAGCGCAGGTGGATATCATTGAACAGCAAGGCGGAGTTTCCCCTCAATTCAAAAGCATCGCCCAAAACTGCTTTGCATTTTCGCGTCTTTTTAAGGGAATTCCCTTTCAAGCAGCTCCACCCCAATCCCCTCTAGCGTCTTTCCTGAGAAACTCCTCGTGGATCAGACTTCCTAGTTTAGCATCTCCCTCTTGCGTTCTCCCTCTCTCCCTCGCCTCACTCCTTTCCTCTCTCACTCCCCATTCTCTCATCTCTCGATCTCTCTCTTCCTCTCGCAGTGTCTTTGGCCCACCCTGCGCAAAGTTCTCCATCTTCTTTTCACTCATCTCTCTGCATCCCTTCCATTTATCTTCTTTTCTCCCTTCTCCGCTACTCTTCCTCCTCCTCAGCTTTCTCTCCGTTTTCCTCCTTCCGCCTTTTCGTCTCTTTACCCATTCTTCGCGAAGGAGCACTCTGGGTAATTTGAGAGAGCGAAGACAATTCTTTCAGGAGGAGGAGAGGGCGCCATGGGATGAGTGCAAAGGAGTGGGAGAGAAGCGGTTTACTCGTCGCTAGGGAGACGGGATGTTGAACCACAATCGCTCTCTCTCTCTCTCTTTCTCTTTGGTTCGTCCCCTTCAGAGTCATTACGCCAGAGCAGAAGTCAGTTTTTTGCAACTCGAACGAGGTATCTGATTCTCGCAAAAACCTTGTCACAAAAATTTTTTTGTAAAATCTCCTTGAAACCTTTGCGCTTGCCTCGCTTCAATTCGAATCTGGCGATAAAAATTCGATTAAAAATTCTCTATTACGAAGCAATTCCTCGACTCATTTTCTTGCTACATTTCATTCGGAAATTCTGAAATGTTTTCCTTGGATTCAGTATGTCATAAAACCAAAAATACAGCAGGATATTTAAATCATTAAAAAATTCTATCGTGTTTTTTAACTTTGTAGCTTAAGTCGTTCGCGTAATTATATTTTTTAAGTCAGGTGTAATTATGATTAAATGGAGAGTTTTTATAGTTATTAATTAATCAACTAAAATATATACAGTTGTCACTTGCCGCAATTTTATATTTCAGGTTATGCCTATTTAAAGCATCTACATGGGAACAACAAGTATAGAACATATATTTATTTGCACGTTGTTCCCAGAGCTTACGATAGACTGCGTTGATCTGCAGTACAAATACTTTTGCCTAGCGTAACAATAAACAAATATTAGGAGCTATTATTGTTACACGTATTTTGAAAATGTGAGACTTATAATAATTAACACTGCATTTTCATTATAAAAGACCACATTATATATAAATTACAGCATTGCCGGCTCTTCCTAAGATATTGAGCTTTGCATATTGAAGGTCGAATACTAAGTAAAATATTTAAGTAGCCTGATTTTAGTGGCAAGTCCAGCACTTAACAAATAATATTGTCTATATAAAGATGTAATGTTTGGAGGAATAGTTATTATACATGGGCACATAAGGCTAATCATAAATTACATAGCCTATAGTATAATTTATTGCATACAAATATTACAGCAAATGTTATATCTAGGATAATTCGTATAAGTTTCTGCATCGTGCGGTTTTATATAATCAAACAGGTTAATCGATAATAAACGCGATCTTCTGAGGATATTATGCGAAATGTGATTCCATGTGACGCAATATACCCGCTAGAAACCGTAGTTGTTTGCTTTCTGTCGTGTTTTGGAACGGATTTGTGTATTTGAGCTGTTTCCGGGGTAGAAATTAAGACGACTTTTTAAAAATGACCCGAAAGATAAATCGTTTTGGGAAGTTGTGAGTTGCAACGAATATCTTGTAAACCAAAATACGTTAACATTTCTTGGAACGTTCTTTAAAATCAAAGTTTCTCGTGTGTTAGAGAATAAAATTACAGAACATTTTTTCACTTCGACTATTTTTACTTTATACAACTATTCTATGCTCTATAAAAATAACTCTATACGAATTATTTGCTAGCATTGTATTGGCAAGATATTTATTGCGTTCCGATATGATAGTTCTCTTCGTTTTTAAATCTCTAATGGATTGTTGGAAAAATAAACTGAATAGGTAACAGTCAAATGCACATAGAACAAGTCGCGATCGCAACGACTTGAAAGAAAATACATACGCGGATTATATCAATTTTAATGGTAGCTGTATGGTAGCAACAAAAACAGTGAAAAATACTCTCCTAGCACTGAAAGTTCGGATCTCATTTTACCCGTGCTTATATTTATAAAAATAATAAAAGGATCCATTAGTGCAGTGGTGCGCAACCTTTTTAAACAGATACGGATAAATTTGCGAAGAGCCACGCAATTTATTACAAACCTTCTATCGATATATAGACAGTTCAAGTATTTATGGTAGGTTGAATTTCCATTCTAATTATCTTTTTCCCTAATGACTCAAAGGTTAGGTGAGCCGATCGGTCAATAAAATTAAAAAATTAAAATTGTTTAAAGGCTCTCAGTGGGTCACCTGAAGTCGCGTCGCGGGCCACAGGTTGCGCACCACTGCATTAGTGCATATCACACACACAACCACACACACACACGCTTTTACAAACACGTACACACACAAGGGGTGATAGGAATGTAACAAGGATCTCGGGAAATCATGATTAAAACAGCTTGTTTTTTATAAAATCTATTTACTGCTATTCCTTCCGCCGTGCTACATTTATCCTATCTTATCCTACATTTATCGAAGTCTAAAAAATCACTATTAGTTAGTTTAAGGCAGCGGTTCTCAACCTTTTTTCCTTCGCAGAACACATGACGCTCGCTGCTCACGTGCGCGATACAACACTACAATCCGTTCCAACTAAAAAATGAGGAGTAGTGTGTAACGATAAAGAGTTTAAGCCTAAGTATTGTTTTTATTGTTGCAAAACATTATGCATGAGTGAGACGAAAACTTTCCTTAACAAAATTTACTTTATGTTTTATATTGCCGTAATTAATATTTTCGGCGTCACACCTCCCAGCTCTTCGCGACACATCATTGTGACGCGACTCACCGGTTGAGAACCACTGGTTTAAGGGTTATATCCGTAACAGCAATGTGTAGCTTATTATCGGATTCTGATAGTATTTGGATTCCCGCGTAGGTTCGTAGTGGTGAAACCACGAGCCGTCACAAATAATAACTCTGTCCAGAAAAATTTGATCTCAAAGTCTTATTTATCAATATCATATGTATATGTTGCAGGGGCACGTCCGTATGTAATGTGGCATAAATATTAGGGTAGTCTATGCATTCACGGTGGTATGTATCAGGGGCAAACTAGTGAATGCTGGGTGGCGTGAAATCATGGGACTTTGCGTGCGAGTTTTGTGGTGTATGTACTAAAGGGGAAACTTGTGTATGACGGGTGGCATAAAATTAGGCGGACATCGTCGCGAGTTTGGCAGTATACATAAGTTTTAGGGGCAATCAAGTGTAACTTGGTGGCATAGAGCTGGGCAATTAATGTATGTTTGGTGGTGGTGGTGTGTGTGTGTGTGTGTGTGTGTGTGTGTGTGTGTGTGTGTGTGTGTATATATACACCAATCTACTCTAGTTTTTCCAGAAATAAATACCATCAAACGAAAGAAATATTCCATAATATCTTTTTCCTCCTGAAACTTATGCTACCAAACTCGCATCAAATTCACCCCTAATTTTAAGCAGCCCATCCAATTTGCCGCTATATATATATATATATATATATATATATATATATATATATATATATATATATATATATATATATATATATATATACCAATTCATTAATTAATTGGTTTTTGACTAGGGAATATACATACACGGTGTGGTGGTTTCCCATTGCCTTCCACACCGGACACACACACAGAAGGGAGGAGGGAAACCCGGTGCCGGCATTTGCCTGCTCTTGCGAAGAACACTAGGGGGGCCAACGGCTTAACGTCCCTTCCGAAGGACGGAACAGCTGAATTTGCGCGGTCTCCTCAAACCACGCAAACAGGGGGCCGGATGACCTTGAGAAAAAGTCCTACTCGCGCAGGATTCGTACCCGATGACTTTTTCAAGCATCGGGCGAGTAGCAGCCAGCGTCCTAACCACTACACCACCGGCACCCCTATATATATATATATAAAATTAGGGGTGAATTTGATGCGAGTTTGGTAGCATAAGTTTCAGGAGGAAAAAGATATTATGGAATATTTCTTTCGTTTGATGGTATTTATTTCTGGAAAAACTAGAGTAGATTGGTATGTATTGGCTGATAGGACTCGCACACACACATGCGAGGAACCTCCATCAGGGCAAAACTTGCCCTGTGCTCGGCAGGAAAGGCATATGTAAGATTTTGGACTGTAAAAATGGTTACGATCACAGCCAAAGTAGCTCAATGAATAACTTAGCTAAAAGTAAATACAAAATGACTCTCAAGTTGGTTTTAGATTATCGATTATCATTTTCGTTATCTACTTGTGTTCATCCTAAATCATATTGGAAACGCTATGAAAAAAGTGAGGGTGCCCAAAACCTCCAAACTTTATTGCCATGGACGTCCCGCAAATTGCCAGCAATATTTGTATGTATACACTTATTGGAGTGTAGGGCAGTTTTTCTTAGGAGGGGGCTGCGTCACTATTGATATTTTGAATAGAGTGAGAATTTCGATATATGTTACGGTGAATGAAATTTGAAGGCAGTGCAACGCCACCAGCACGGTGGGAGGAGACAGGCGGTTGGAGGGAGGGATGGGTGATGTTGCGTGTGTTAGTCACCACACGTGGGAGCTGCGAGCCGGATCTCTGCAGTCGCTCTCTGCTAACCGTCGATTTCGGCGGGAAACCCCTGATTATTTTTTATTTATAATTTGTTTGAATTGTTTTACCTTACCTGAAACGTAATACTTCATTTGTTCTGAGTGATTTATCCCAAGGATCGGCAACGTATTGCATGCGTGCCAGTAGCGGATCCAAGGGGGGGGGGAGCGATTGGGGCGATCGCCCTCCCATTGGACGACCCCATTGCCCTCCACTGGTTGCTTTCTTAAATTCATTCCGTGCAACATTCATTGTTTCTACACCAGAGATTAAGTCTGTATGACAAGTAAAAGAAAGGTTCTGTTGGAGATATGGATTTTCAAAATGTATTGTCGCCAGCAGAGACGGAATCAAGAGGGAGGGGCAATTGAGGCGATCACCCCCCCCCCCCCTCCCACTTGGGAAGTTTCTAGATCCGCCCCTGATACGAGCCAAAACGCGACACGCAGAGACATTTCATGGCACGATATTTCAAAGAATAATTAAAATAAATATGTATTTTAAAACGAATTTTAAATTTATTTTAATCGCATTTCTTACTCTAATAACAGGGCATTATTCAGGTTCCTTTAAGTACAATAATCACTTGAAGTTAACGTTTAAGGCTTTATTAAAACTTTAGGTAGGTATTTGCCTCGCCCAGTCTATTTTTTTGGCATAAAGACATTGCCGACCCCTGGTTTGTCTCCCAAACACGCTATTTAAAGAATTCACTTGCCGTGGAAACCATAAAAAACTTCTAAATCGCTAAATTCTAAACTCACCTTTTGCACGATCTTCTAATGAGTGAACGGATTTTGTACCATTTCATGATTGCATTCACTGCAAAAGTGTATTTGAACTGCAGACTCGGATTTGTATCCCCGAGGAGGTGAAATTTAGAGTCAGACCCGCCCTCGGACACAAATTAATTCTGTAGCGGGAAAAATACACAAATACATACTTTACTCGGTCATTAGAAGATCAAAGGTTAAAGGGGCGCCATTAATCCATTTCTTGCCTCTCGTTTGGAAAAAGGGAGATGATAACTCCCCTCCCTTCTCATTCTACGCTCAATTGTGCGTGCGAATACGATATAAGGTTTATTGCACAACGATTAATTGTCATATCGATTTATGGCTGCGGCCTCAAAGGAAGATCTCGTGGGATAGAGAAAGAGATGTCGTTCCCACAGGATAGCTCGTTCTATGCGCCATCATTAAATGAATAAGAAAAAGTGTGCATATAATAATTACCTCGGCCATATACGTATTATGGCTTCCTAGAGGAAGAATATCTTAATTTATCTCGATTTAATCGAGTGCCGTTGGTGACACAACGAAAAAACGGACGAAAATACGATGTTTATTTGCTGAGCCAATATGAAAAAACGCGTTTCCTAAATTGAGGTTTATTCTGGATTGTAGACATAACTATTTATATTAACTTAGTAATAAAATTATATGAGAAGATATTTTGTTCAATAATTAATTAAAAAAGCATATTCATTCTCTCATACATATGAGTTATTTAATCTAATGACTATTGCCTTAAGATATGAATATGCTACATTACTAAAAAGGGCCCTCCTGATGCTCTCCGATTTTTCTCAAATAAATGCCCCTCCCTCCGCCGGCGATCCTCGATTTTTTAATAAAACTTCTTCTGTAGTGTCATAGATGGCATTAAAGCTCACACAAGCAGTGAAAATTTTTAACTTTCTATCTTTAACCATTTGCTCAGAATATTAATTAATTCGGTAGCCGAAGTTTGCCGAGTGTTTAGTGACGTCAGCGCAACCCACGAGCATCCTAGCCGTGCTAGAAGCCATTGCACCGATATAGAAGTAGTAGCTTAAAATACATAAATCTGATGTTTTCCTCTATCCGCCGTCTTAGAAGAAATATTGGTAGAAGTACTGCAACTTCCTGAATTTATTTCCCTTTGTGTTTTGCAAAATGGCATCTGAAGGGTTTTGTGTAGCCAGATCCGATAATTTGCCCAACGTCGATTCGTATGTGCTTTTACAGTACATTGAAAGTCGTAGGGAGCAATATTCAGATGTTGAAATGCATGGCGTGAAGGCGGACAGGTTTGTATTACATTTAATTGATAAAACAAGTTCGATGTAGCGCTTTTATTTTCAGTTCTTTTAATAGTACTATTATTTCGACTGAAACGCAGAAGATATGTAAAAGATAGATTGAAGTCTTTACACAGCTTTCACATATTAAATGAATAAAACAACTCTAGTTTTAACTAATATTATAGAATATTTATTTAGGTATTGTTTCCCATGCTGTCCTAGTATCTAGTAAGTAAAATATAGTTAGATAAGTATAAGGCCGAGACTTCGTGGAATTCCGCAATAAAATAACATGAACAATGCTAGATAGTATATTTTATTATATTAAACTTTTGCTAATCTCCATATGACTCGACCGGTTTCGATGAATAATCACCATCGTCTGCCTTTACAGAATCATCAGGTCAAGTATTGACAAATATACAAGATGAATGTGAATAAACTTAGTTTCCGTGTGTTTGTCTATAGGAAATATGGTGAAGTTTGTTGTTTTAAGTGTCTATCTGCCTTAGTATTACATATATTTGTAAAAAGAAAAACTGTAGAAGTGTTTGTACTAACTGCATATCTCTGTTGTATATGTCGCGAATTTCATCGTTGCTTTTACGGCTTTTTTCTCCCTTTGAGGTCAATGAGGAAAGACTATTTTAGTAATGCTGTTGTGTTTGTAAAACTGAAGCGTGAAGGAAAAATTTGTATTGTTAAAGGCAAGATTTTCCCTGAACACAGAATAAGATAAAGAAGTTATGAAGTGAGTGTAGTTGTAGATGAAGAAGATTTAGTCACGTCTGTGGAGTGTCATGACTGCCCTTATTTATCAAAACATGGTCCTTCAAAATACCATGCTGTCGTGGATATTATGTGAACAAATTTATTAAAATATTTAAATTACAGAACTAAATTAATATGTAACATTTATAAAAGTATTTGCTTAAAAACTTGGTACTTAAATATATGCACTGCAACAGTAATTATTTGCTTAATAAACCCATAGCTCAACGATTTCCGTAAGTTTGATCTTACGTATTTAGAATAGGTATATTACATTATGGAGGTTTTGTTAAAATATATATGCTAATCTTATAAATATAAAAATATAATTTACTCTTTCAACGTTCTCCAGAAATATATGCATCGTGTCAATGTAATGCCGACATAAGTCATAAACTAAAATAGGAAGTAATAAAATTACGTACACACATAAATATAACTAGTACTTAGATTAAAATGATCTTCGCAGGCAAATGCAGTTGTACGTTCCGATATATCAGATGTGTATCTCCTCACGGCTTTCAACCACAATATTCTCCGCTTCTTATTTCTTTCCAAGGAGCTCGGTAGCGTGAAGAACAATTTTCTCGGGGTTTTAAACGTTGTATTTAAGCAGTGAGGTACCAGACAATAATTATAACCCTTCTTACCTTCCATATTCTCCATTTTTAGCTACGATATCAGGAAAAGCAAAAGGACGAAGTATCAAAACTGCGTGATTTCAGTACGGTCGTAAGCGTCGTAAGGCATGCGATGACATCACGTACCCCTCATTACTCTCTCTCCAACCAGGATGCCGTTTTTGCGGGATATTTAAAAGAGTTATTTTAAACATTTTTTTGCACAATGAAGACGATTTAACAAAAGAATATTAACAGGGAATAATTAAGTCAATTACAAAGAATTTAACAAAATATAATTATATGTTTTGACAGTCCCTCTTTGTTTACTCCGATTCCTTGAAATTTTGAAGTCACCCCTTGCCGTCCAACAAATTCTCTGAAAACTTTCTTTTAAAGAGTAATACATTACATCATATATCGCATGAACTCTGCAAATATCTTCTACTGTTTACCTTCTATTTTAATTTGATTTATTGCACAGACGGACAGCCAGAGTGAAGATGCGCGTTTATAATAAAAAACGCGCTAAAATGCTCTATCACGATACAAAAAGAAGAAAACCTTTCACTAAAATTTGGTTTCGGCGTCGAAAAGGAAAGGCCACAGAATGACTTAATCCAAAAAACGTAATTTATGAGATGGGTATAGTTTTAAAATAATGGGAGCTTCATTTGCTGACGCAATACGGAAAGGTGCGTTTTACTTTGACCTTTAATTAGAATTGCAAACTTTAAATTCTTTATTAATTTAATAGTACACTATTACATTAAATTTCTTTGTTTTCATAACTAATAATAGCACATAATTACAAAATGAAGGTACATTAATGGCAAAGAAAGAAACTAATTTACATTGCATTATTAAATATATTCCTAAGTTTTAATGTAAAATGAACTATCAGTGCAAAATGGACCCCCCTGAAAATATGTTAGTTTTCGTACGGTATTTCAAGAATTATATATATATATATATATATATATATATAGATCGACAAAAACAGAAATGGATTGCTGTAATAGATAAGCAAAAAATTTACCTTCCAATGCCACGAGAAAGAAAAAAAATATTTTGCCGACAGGTCAAGCGTTCGCCTAGAAGTGGGATACTACGGCCCAATGCGCTCATTCACTAATAAGAGAAGCAACTGGAATGAGATCCACTTGTTTTCAACTTATTGTATTCGACGAGATACCCATAGTGGAGACAGCGAATTTTCGTCACTAATTGATACCTTCTAAATGTACGGTTGACCTGTTAAAAAGGATATAACAGAAAAAAGCATTTCCCTAGGTCGCATTCCATTTCGCAGTGCAAAATTAAAATAAAATAAAAACTTTTCTCAACGAACGGTGAGCATTTTTGCGTATTTGCGTTGTAAATCCCTGTATATCAATATTATGGGGGCCATGAATCTATACGCTTACATCTGCGCGCACATAGTTCATTCATTATACTCTTGCATTGGTCGGCAACCAAAATCATCGAGTTACCCTCAAAAGCATAAAGATGTCCCTGTGCCCTACTTCCAGTGCGATCGAAATCCGTTTTGCGGCTCTTCGTTTCCTAGCCGATGAAGCAAATCAACCCGAAATCAGTACGAGAGATTGCTAAAGTTGTTGGAGGGAGGATCGCAACGGCGAAAATTTCAATTCCCCGCGATTCTCCTAAATGCAAAATAATTGGCATAATTGCCTAGCAGTCATTAGGTCATCGCATAGCTTTTCGCAGTTTTGCGGTCAGCGACTCCCGTCTCTTCTCTCTCTCTCTCTCTCTCTCTGCTCTCGTTAGACACAAGCGCGCCTCCAAACGAGCTACGTCGGAACTACAAAGCAATGATACGTAAGCGGAATCGAGGAATCGGAGTGTTTTTTTTCGAAACTGGACCTATGGTAAATGATATGGAACCGCGGATAGCGGCATGTTTTTGCTTCGATCTCGCCGTTAATGCACGTCAGTAAAGCTTTCGACGCAATTAATCGCATTATTCGAGCCATTTGATTAAGGCTAGGCATTCGCTCGAGGCATCTTTGATGGTTAATTTTCAATTAGGCAAATAAGTCCCATGATGGATGACCGCAGCCTCAATTCTTTTAGGGTCCGAGAGGAAGATATTTACTCAACTGGAATCATTTCCAAGATCAATATTAAAAATTTATTTTACGCACAGTGTCCTCTGGTTTTGTTGGTGGAGTTTGATTACGTGCGCGTCGAAAACGCATGATTTTTTAAAGTCGACTCAATTTTTTTCCGAAATTCCATAGCTCGAATTACTTGAATATCTACTCGGTCATAGGAAGGCTCCAGTTTGATTGCCGGTCGTGATTGGTGTTGCCATATTTTGGTTTTGAGGATACAGGGCCTACAAAGAAATTTATCATTAAAATATGGAGCAAATACGGGACAAGTAAACGATCCGAAAAAACCGGAATCTTGAGTATGAGAACTAGAAAAAGTGTCTATTTTCATTTGCATTACTGATAAACCAAAATGCAAGATATTGTTGTACATTTGCATATACTGTAAAATTGATCTTTGATTTCAAAAACGGAACATATATTTTAGAAGAGGAGAAATATAACAACAAATAATTTATAATTGTTAGTTTTTATTTAATAAATTTATATTGGCATTTAACATTGAGTATTAATGAAAAATAACAGCATTTATTGTTAAATTTAAGAATCATTCTCAAATACAGACATTTATTCTTCCTACAGACCCTTCCTGGACAACGGCACAAGTCAAAGAAATATGCGACAATCCCGTATATACGAGGCAACTGACAACGCTAGTCATTGCAGAATTTCTCTTATATTTTTAAATTATTCCCTAAAACCTAAACTGTATAATAAAATTACAGTTTAAAATATTATAAATTATAGTAGGGTATTACATTGTCAAATAGGGTCGAATTAGAATTCCGCAGGAAAGCTTGTGTAGTTTCCTGAACATTTCTACATTTCATTCTTTAATTAGTACTCATTAGTTTTCCAAAGAGAGTGAGACTCAGCTTCAAAGCAGCGTTATTTCCATTATTTCACTATGACGTCTGTCGTAAACGTGATCGACTCCCCATTTCCTTCATTCTCCCCCTCCCCTCTCTCCCCTGCCATCTCTCCCCCTCCCATCTCTCCCCTCCCATCTCTACCCCTCCCATCTCTCCCCCTCCCATCTCTCCTCCTCCCATCTCTCCCCCTCCCATCTCTCCCCCTCCCTTCTCTCCCCTTCCCTTCTCTCCCCCTCCCGTCTCTCCCCCTCCCGTCTCTCCCCCTCCCGTCTCTCCCCCTCCCGTCTCTCCCCCTCCCGTCTCTCCCCCTCCCGTCCCCCCCCTCCCGTCTCTCCCCCTCCTCTCCCCCTCCTCTCTCCCCCTCCCATCTCCTCCTCTACCATTTCTCCCCCTCCCATCTCCCCCCTCACATCTCCTCCCCTCCCCTCTCTCCTCCCCTGTATCTCCCTCCCTCTCTCCTCCTCCCCTGTATCTCCCTCCCTCTCTCCTCCTCCCCTGTATCTCCCTCCCTCTCTCCTCCTCCCCTGTATCTCCCTCCCTCTCTCCTCCTCCCCTGTATCTCCCTCCCTCTCTTGATCGCTTTGGAATTCTCTTGCTTCCTGCGCCCATCTTCTTTTCGTCGCAGCGAATGGAGCCATTTTTCCCTCTCGGAGACGTAAATCGGAGCTACACAATGCGCTGGCATCGTTTCGCTTGTGGTTTTTTCCCCATCGCTGTCTAAACAAACCCTTTCCCTCGGCTCGCGCCGTTTCAATTAGTCCCTCCAACGAACGGACGATTGGACTGGCAGATTGTTTTTGGAAGCGAGTTTTTTTCGATGCTGTTCCGGATGCTCTGTGAGAAGAGAGAGATGGTGTGTGTGTATGTGTTTATATGTGTGTGTTCGTGTGTGTCTGTACTCTCCCTCCCTTCTTTTTGCGTCAGGCGAACGTTCTGTGTTACTCATTGTTTTTCGCTTCAAGTCTCACTCTCGCTCGCCTCTGCCCCTCTGCCTCGTCTTTTGTCTCGAACCCGCGGTATCTGCATTAGTTTAATGAAAAGCCGCTGAATAATGTCGGCGCTGTGGGTGCCGATGCGTCCGAAACCGCTAACCCGCCTCATAAAACAACTACTTCGGAATATGTTTTCTTTGTATTAATTCTTCAAGAAAACATTCTGTTGGCTCGCGTAATTGACATTCTGAGCTTTGGTTAACAACAGTGACCTACTTAAAGAACCCATGTGGAATCGAAAGTAGTTCTCATAAATTTTGATGGCATTGGCACTTGGTTCAAGTTTTCATTAAAATTGCTATTTAACAGTTAAAAACGTATTTTATCGAATAATATTCTTTTCTCTATCTAGTAACTAAACTTTCATGTTATGTACCCGCTTGCTATGACTGAAGATGCCTTTTTATCAAAATATACCCAAAAACTGAGCTATTGGCAAGAATATTTAATTAATTAATTAAATTAATAAATAATTAATTTAATTAAAGAATTAACCGGTAAAAAGCTATTTTTATGATAAATGTATGCTTAATAAAATATTTTTGTGTCCAACAAGGGTCATGTTTTTTTATATTTTCTTCTGCTATCCCAATAACAAATGCACGAAGTCTGTGTGAAAACCTTTTATGCTACTGATTGAGTGAATTATGAATAACAATTGGAAAACGTTTTTACAGGTACAGAGCAGTAGATATGGCGATACATATGGCAATATCTACCACGGAAAAATACTTCGTTAATTTTTAATTTTACAAGCCGAGATTTTTATTTGACGCATTTATTATAAAATATTTATTAATTGAATTTCACAAACTTCGTAAATAATCGCTTTTTACCTAATTTTAAGGGAGAATATTCTTCGCTCATTTTTTGTGCTAGCATGATTACCGTTCTTTCGAGGAGCGAGGAATATTTTTCAACTTTCTTGTGACAGTTTTCACTAAGGCTTAATTTTCTTCCTCTTTCACCTCTTCACTCTTTCGAGAACTATTATTCCATTGTTCCGACTTTCCGCTGCCGTGTTCTTTTCGTAGCATCCAGGAAAAGCCACCTCTGTTCTTCTTTTCCGCAATCGAAAGTTCAAAAGAGTTTGAAAGTCTTGATTCCATCTTTTATTCCCGAGAGTTCGCAAGGATCAGATTAAGTACTTTCGGAGAAGTTCTCGGAGTATTCGATTTAATGAAATCATCTAACCAAAATATACTCCATGCGTTGCTCTGAACAACAAGTGGTCCGTCCATAGAACGATCAATGGCATAAATCCAAGTTTAACGATAAGCCATAGAGCTTCAGTCGGACATTTTCAATATTCTTGAATTTTACGGACTGCTCAAAACGACCTTTGCCATGTTGAAGTTCATTTCAAAATGGACTTCCATACTGATGTGATGTTATTCGACTATTTGAGGCAACCCGCCGGACTTTCAAAATGAAGTGGGATGTATTTTTATTTTGAAACACTTTAAAAGTTTTATCCATCGCCTCGATGGTGATTTTTCAGTCTAGTCTTAGATTTAAGTGATAGTTCCAGCTTAGATTGGGTATTAATTCTAATTGAAAAATTAAATTTAAAAAATCTTAGTTTTACAATTAATATTTTGGTTCAGTTAAGTGACAGCAGAAATGTCACATATTAGTCACTCAAATACGATCGCATATAAGTAACCTGTACTTTTTCACTGAATATTATCATTTCGCACACATTTGGTGCAATGCGTCCTACTCTTGTGGAATTAATTAATCGAAAACTATTTTTTATTAATCCTTTTGGTTAAATTTCATTCTTAAATGCAGTTGACTTGATTAAAAATGGGTTGAGCACTAAGGCAATGCGTTTATAGGTATATTGGAACAGATGAACTCTAGGTTCCGTAAAATTGAAAAGGAGGAAAATGCGCATGTACTAGAGCAGGCTTGTTCAACCTTTTGAGGTCAACGGGCAAATGCAACTAAATAATTTCAAGGCGCGGGAAACATACGTTGTATGTTATCATTTCAAAATGAAATGTATCTAAACATAAGAATGTTCTTGCGGAAAAACAAACGTTATTATATTTTTCAGAATCCTTATGTGAAATCTACCATTAAATTTTATCAGCCAGTATGGTGTTTGAAGAAACATTTCGTCAAAGCTATTTTCACATTGTCTTGCAAACCTTTGTGCGTCAGGGTCTGCAACTTAATTTAATAACTTTCATGCTATATAAGCCAGATTTACTTGAATACGTTGAAACAAAATACGATTTCAGTGTAAGATAAGTTTAATGTAAAAGTGGTATTTCTCAATAGGTATTAAAGGCAAAAGTGTTGGCTGCAGTGATGCGATGGAATGTATCTTCTAAATTCAATTATTATTTTTCTTAAAATATTAGTACCTTGCTTGAAAACACATGAAATTTGATTGGCTGCATCAATAACATCGTCATCTTGAAAAAGATTTGAAATGAATGTCACCAAACATTTCATGCGACTAAAATAAGAAAATTCCTGTTACTAATTTGAGCTCTATCGCGAGGTCTCTTGCGGGCATCATGTTGACCGCAAGCTATGGGTTGGACAGGCCTGCTCTAGAGACACGCAGGGTTACGGGAAGTTGCTCCTCTCTCGAGACCCAACAGTCACACACCATGCACTCTCACTCACGCACGAAGTTCCGCAAGTTGTTACACAGCGGCACACCAAGCACATTCGGAGACGCGGTCAGAACACCCAACTAAACAATATCTACAAATCTAGTGAAAAAAAATCGAAAGTAAAGTAGGCGCGCTAGGGTTTGTGGGAGATTACTCCGCGCCAGTCACCCATCAGACGCACACCAAGCGTTCGACTTCACACCCGCAGACAAACACAGAAAACCTAATAAACAAGAACGTCAGGATTTGAGGGAAATTACTCCGTCCCAGTTACCTACATTATATACAACAATTGTTCAGTTGACTGTCTTGCTTTAACTCATTAACTCTATGAAAGCTTAGAGATATTTCATATAGGTAGCTCCTAAAAAATCCATTCTGATGCATTCGTTTCGGATTTCCGATCAATTCCAAGGCATGCCAAATCAAGATTCTCCCTAAGGCAGGAATCGAAAAGATCTAGTTGCTCACCTAAAACGGGAGTATTAGCCTTTCTCATCTAGGAAATTCCTTGTTCTTTTTCATTTTGGTGATTATAGTTGACAAATAGTTATATTATTGATAAAGTGTATTAAACATTTCTTAAATATTTTTACTCACTCGTGAAGTTTGGTAACATGATTTATACGTTTTATTTTATATCCGTTATGATGACGTGCATTAATGTTTATCGTGATTTTTTGGCCTTATTGTTTCAAATAGTGCCGATATTTTACGCTAAGTAATCCTAATCATGGATTTTATAATGTGACCGTATTCGTTAAGCTCTGCTTCGGTATTAAAATATTGTTATTCTCAGATTTTGCATTATTGTACAATCCTTTACCCTTCAGTCCCTATGAAATCAAATTAATTGAAAAGAAAGCATCAAATGAAAGAGATGGGAAATTACAAATTCACAAAAATATTTAATAAAATGACATGAAGTTTATCGCCCAAATCCACGATATTTATCGGGAGAAAATGAAAATAATAGTTAACATATTGTTTTCAATCTAATTATATTACATTTATTGTTCGAAACAGGTGTAAAAGCGCGAAATAAGGTTCATCCTTTAATGGTCCTACAAGTTCAAGTTATGGGTCATCAAAGTTAAAGCTGTCGTGAATAATAAACATCACAAGTTGAGAAATTGCATAAGGATTCCAATGAACGGCGGTAAATCTTCGATAGGCGCACCGATTTTTTCTCAAAGTTTGGAAACACACAAAATCTCTTCAGAAGTCATACATAAACTTTGATTAACCCGTAAGAGGCATTTCACTTAGGAAATACAGAGTATAGGATTGGGTCAAATGAATCGCGGCATAAATGAGGGCCTGTGCGGTGAAAAAATATGAAATGCTAATGGAAAGAACTCATCATTGTCTAAGCAAGAAATTCTGAGAGCGGAGAAACTTATCGCCAAAGAAAAACTGCCGAAGTCGAAGGGGAAAAAGAGATAATCCGCTCGGATAGCTTGTAAATAGACGATCCGTTTTATAGGTGAAGATCAAAGTTTCTTGTTTCTTCAGAGGACCCAGAGTGACTGGTGAGGCGTATTTTACTTCAGATTTATCGGAAGAGGCGAAAGACGCTCGATTTGAGTAATTTTTAAAAATCGAGGATGGAACCGCGAAACTCAAAAATGAAAGGCATCCGTCTACTTAGCCACCGCGGTGCTGGAGTGATAGGAACACGTGACGGTTCCCACGGATGAGAGATGATAAATCTCCTTTTCCTTTTCTCTCCTTTATTAATCCCCTAGTTCTTTCTGCTCCGGTACTGAAGATGTTTATTAGCGAGCGTCGTTAACAAAAAACTGCGGAATGAATAGCGCTCTCCATAAATTATGATTACTGAAACCAAAACCTCGTATTGCCCGTACATGAGTGATGTGAATGAATTGATGTCATACCGGAGAGGAATCGCGACCTAAGACCCTTCTTGCCCCTGCTGCTCCATCGCCGGGCACCATTAATTCATTTTTCCCCCTTCCATATCCTTTCCGATTCTTCGCGCTTACCCTGTTTCCATTCCCTCCCACACTCCAACCCCACCACTCCCATTCTATTTCTCTCCCTCTCTCCTCAATTTCTTTCTCCTTTTTGTAGGCTCCCTCTCTCTCTCTCTTGGCTTTAACCCTTCACTCTCAAAATCTCTCCTTTTCTTCACTCATCACACCTCTTTTGTGATCCATTCACGTTCACCCCTTCTCTTTCTCTGTCTTTCCCTCCCTTTTTTACTCCTACTCTCTTCCTCCTACGCCTTCCTCCCCACTCCCTGGATCTTCATCTTTCCAGTTTTCAATCCCCTAGGGACCTGTTTGCCACCCCCATCAACAACCCCGCCCTCATTCTCTTTCCTTCGCTCTTCCTCCACGACCCTTCTCTCCTTTCGCCCGTCATCCCGCGTCTCTCGCTCTCTCCTCCTTCGCCGTCTCTTCCTTTCTTATTCTCTCACTTGCCGTCCTACCTACACCCTCTTTCCCTCTGTCTTTCCCGCTCTCTCTCACCCTTTACTTGATTAATGATCTCTACCCTCAAAAGCCTTTCCCTTCCCATTGTCTCCCTTCCGTCCCTCTCCTCTGCCCCCTCCCTTCGTCTCATCCCGCCCCCACCATCACCGCACCAACCCACTCTCTCTCTATCTCCCTGTTCTTTCTCACTCTTCTTGACTCGAGTTTTTTATCCCTTGGACCTTTTTCCGCCCACTCTCACTCCTCCCTCCCACTCTCACTCCTCCCTCCCACTCTCACTCCTCCCTCCTACTCTCCCTTCGCCCTCGCCCGCATCTTTCTCCCTCCTTTACTGCAGGTTCTCTCTTCTATCTTCCCCCTCTCTCTCTCTCCACGTTCCTTTACGTATCCACCTCCATTCTCTCCGATGTATCAGCTTCACTCATTCTCCCTCCCCTCCCCATTTCTCCTCTTCTTTCTTTAACCCTTCCATCTCCAGCTTATCTCTGTCTCTCTTAATGATTTTCCCCCTTTCGCTGTTTCTTCTCGTCCTCCTTTTTACCTCTCCATTCTCCTTTTTTCCTCCTCTAGCGCAATTTTTATTCCTACTCTGCGCTATGTTAAATATTCTCTTCATCACAAGTTTCACTCCCTATCTCTCCTCTCTCTCTCTTTATATATATATATATATATATATATATATATATATATATATATATATATATATATATATGGATGTCAACAAGGTGTTGGGATGAGGAAACCCTCTCTCTGTAGCTGAAGAAGGAGTAGTTCCGAAAGCTTTACGTTTGTGATGTTTCTGTGTTTTTGTGTTATTTTACGTGTGTCGCTTCGACATCCCCGGGACCTCGCCAACCTGAAGTCGTCTGATTGGTGAGTGCTCACTGGGTTTCCTCATCCCAACACCTTGTTGACATCCATATATTCATTTTACCTTTCCTTTTCCGTAAGTTGTTATATATATATATATATATATATATATATATATATATATCCCTCTTCCTCCTCCTATTCCTTTTGTTCGCTCCTCCCTTTCTTTGCATATCCTATTCTTTCATTCCGTCACTTTGTCCGCATCTTCATGTTAATGTTTTTTTTACCTTCGAGCCTTTCGCTTTTTAGCCCAGTTAATTGCTTTGTTTCGCATTTTTCTTCCGATGATTGGGTTCCTGCCATCATGCAACTCTTTCCTTTTTCTCAATGCTTCCGCGTTTGATCTTGTGCCCGTCCGTTGTCCTCTTTTCGCAGTTCGTACTCACAAAGCTTGTTGTAATCTTTGCCAATCGTTTTTCTTAATCTTCCTCTCCTATCGTTCGCTCTCTTCCGCCTCTTAATTTCCCCTGTCCTTTAACCGACATCTATTCCGCCATATCTTTTAAGGTTTATACTTGGTTCATACGTTTTGTCTAGCTATCATCCTTCCATTTCTATTCTAATTTTCCGCGTCTGCCCTTATTTCCTCATAGCTGATGCAGTTTTCCTACTTCTCTTCTTCGCCTTCCCTTATCTCCACTCCAGTTTCCCTGCTACATTTCTCTCTCACTCCTTTATCCCATCCTTCACCCCCTCTCTTTATCCCTCCAATTCCGTCTAAAGGGTCCGCCAATGAATGATTTCCGATCAAAAAAAGTCCATCGTTTCTCCTTTGTTTTCGAAGCCCAGTTTTTTTTCGTCCGCGTATTTTTTCGGTTCCTTCTCTTTCTCTCCGATACAGCGTTTTGGAACCGAACCCCTTCTCCTTTCCCTCCCTCACTTTTCCTCCCCAGCTCCTCTCTCCCCAACTTCCCCTCCCTCTTTACTCCTCCCCTTGCCTCCTCTTGATCTTTTATGGCTCCTGTTTTATCGCCTCGGATTTTTTGAGAGAAACTTTTAATATCGAGAGAGGAGGAGATGTGTCTGATGTGCTGTAGATCGGAATTTCTGTTGCAAGGAAGGATCTCGGGCGTTTCATATTTTTTTCTACCTCAACAAAAGAGACGGCGGAGAGAAAAAATTGAAAGATCGAGTTTCGACGCGGATGAGTTTCAAAAACCTTGTTTTTAAGTCGTTTCTTTTTTCTTCTCCGGCAAAGGAGTTTTTCATATTCCGATGTCTCATTACTTTTTCTCCAAAACCTCTCCACCAAGGGCAAAAAACATTATATATCACGTAGGATTATTCGCGTTTCCGTATTTTAATTACGCGGGTCAAGTTGCTCGACTCGCTCTTTCCTCCATCGAAAGTAATTAGGCGCTCCTTTTCTTATATAGTCGGCGGAGATAATTGAGTTAAGCGCCAGGGTTGGGATGTTGACACGAGATCGAGGGTATCTCGTCTCGAGAGCAATCGCTCGAAGCAGTTTATTTCCAAACGTGTACTGTTCAACTTCCTCTGACCCCCGATGATATATGTACTTTAGATTCTCGATTAATTTTTCCGGTTGGGACCGGGAGTATCGTAGAGCAATGGTTATCAACCGGTGGCTCGCGACATGGCGGTGTGACGCCGAAATTTTTAATAACGAAATTTAATTACGAAAAATAAGTTTTGTCAAGCAGAGTTTTTGTCTTTCTCTTGTGTCGATTTTAATAACAATAACAAGAAAGAAAAGTATACTCCATAAATGGAATACACACGAATCTTGCCGCGATCCATAAATACACCGCCCATATTGCTGTTGAGAGAAAAATAATTTTTCAGACAACTTGGGACAACATTCTCATCTTACCACCCTCTATTTTTCTCCATAACTTCTCCTTATCGTCGTTGTATCTCATTTTCTCTCTTCTCCACTGCTCTTTTATCTCTCTTTCCCTCGCCACCTACCTCTCACTCTTACAGTCGAACAATGAGCTCTGTTAGCAACCGAACCTCAGCCCCTCCCTCCATCCGTCCCTCTTTTTATCTCAAAACCCTCGTCCTCCGGTGCTATTTTCTTCCTACGCCCTTTCTTCAGTTCAACAGATCGCGTGAGTCCTCAATCTCTCCTCCCCGACAAAATTATTCGCATTCCTTCCTGGTGGAAATCAAAGAACTCCTCCGCACCCATAGGCTCTCTTCCTGTCCCTTTCTTTATCGGATCATCCAAATCCACTTGAAACCTTGCTCCGCGGCCCGGAGTATTTTCGCGTTTAAATACAGTAGACGATCGGGAAGCGTCTTTCTCTCTCTCGCTCCCCTTTTCGTACCCTTCTCATTATTTCGTCGGATATGGCGTCTCTTCATCTCATCGTTGCACGCATGTGGCCCTTGAAGAGGGGGACTCTTCTGTCGTTTCCTTCACGCCCTTTTGATTCGCATCGGTCGACGTAATGAAATCTCGCTGAAGAATCCGTCCAAGGGAAGATACAGGGAGAGGGAAAAATGAGAGAATGCCGGGAAACAGATGCCGGCTCGCGTCGTTAGCTGGAGGTGATTACATTTAGATTGATCCTAGGAACCATAAGAAAGACTGATTAGGGATTTGTGTTAGTAAAAAGGAAATGGTTTTCAAAACGAATAGAAAAGATTTTCTTTCTTTCTTTAATGTAGAGTTCGCCGTGGTCAAAAGTTTAACCCTTTCATGGCCCAATTATTAATTTTTATGGAAATTCAGTAGAAAACACTACTTTTGTTCTTTAAATTCATCGATAATTTTATGTATCTTTTTGAATTTTGTGCTTATATTCCTTAGCCTAGTTTTAAAATGTGCTTACTATTTATACTGATAAAAGAGAAATTGCAAAATATTTTTTAAACAGATATTTGGGCAATTTACTAATTGTAATTGATAAAATGATTAATAGATTAGACCTTAAAGTATTTCATAAAATACTTGGATGTAATTAAGCAAATTACGATCAAATTAAAGAACCAATCTCAGAAATCGAGTAAACGTCAAAATTATCGTTAAGCATATACATAATATTGCAAAAAATTTATTGAATTTTTCCAAGTCGCATAATGTTCCGGGAAGATAACAGCATGTAAAATGTGGGAATTATAATCACCTTATATGATGAAAATAATGTAGTGGTAGTAAATAACACGATGGCCATGAAATGGTTAATACATAACTCTACTTAGTCAGTGCCAAATCAGATTTTAATGTTATATTTCGGGTCATTCAGACAGTATATAGTTTTCAAAACCTTTTAAATTAAACCTCGATGTACTTATTACTCCATCGTTAAATAAATTCCTTATTTATCGATTTGATTTCATTCTTTTTAGTGAAATTCTTTGAATTGTCTCTTCCTCCCTCAAATCAAGCAAATGTAATGTTCTCAGATGGAATGGATTGATGGATAACCTTCACGTTTGCTTTGATTGACTCGAGTTAATATTTATTTTGTTCTATCCGTATTTGTGACCCTAATAAAACCTATCATTTAAGATACGCCTATTATTATACGCCAAATAATCTGGAGAAGGCAAATCTTTGACGCGGTGGGCTACATTAGAAATTGCGCAAGAGCTTTGGTGGATCTGATGAAATTTTACTCGAGAAATTACTATAAAATAAAAGTCGATTGTAAAAAGAATAGCCATTAAAATTGGTCGTTTAAAATATTATGTAATAGATAAGGATTTGCCCGAGTTAAATTTCATAGATCGTTTTTAAATACAGCTCCGAGGGCCGGAGAGATTGTGGTGTCTTTAACCTCTTCTCTGATGACTGGTCTTGATTTATTTTAATTCTTTCAAGAAGCAATATAAGCTTCGATGTCTTCCTTTCCTTTTTGAGCATATATTTTCACACTTTCTTTTAACATGCAATGTACATTTTGATAGAGAACGAAGCTGCTGTTACACCTGTAATATCTTCTGTATTTAACCATTTTTCTTAAAATTGGTTTGACAATACTTTGTTTATTTATATGTCGATCTGTACATTTATTTAATTTTATTTTTTTATCCAAATCAGCATTCTCTCTGTAGAGGAAGCTTTTATTGTTCTGCATTATTTCATAATTTGCACTAATAATAAATTTCGTATGGGTTATTTACCTTCGGTCTCTCTCCACACTGTATTCTCGAATCGTAATTGACTCATCGCGCACACATTTGGTTTGGGCCATAAAATTTTCGGGAAAACTTATAATTTCTGCAAGTATTAAAAAATAAATTTTGAGATAGAAACATAGAAACTAGTAATTTAAAAGTCGAATTACACTCTGTTGCTTTATTAAATTCGGGTTATGTTGATGTTTTTCAAGGCATAAAATTTTGATTGATTAATTTCTGTTCTAATTTCATATTTATATATTAATTAGTACACAGGTGCTATTTTTCCTAAGGATTTTGTGTACATTTATTCATGATATGGAAATTGTAATTTTTTCCTTGTTATTTCACTGTTGTAGCCTCTTCTGTAAACGCCTTTGCATTGCTATTGTGCTCTTAGCCTTTACAAATTATCCGCTACAGCGTCAATTCACCCCGCCGTATTTTCCTCAGATTCCCCTGCTTTCGTTTCTCGTTTTTTCTTTGTATTAGCTGGCGTCTATAGTTCTAACTTCTTTATTTTCCCTCCTTTTCCTTTTCTGTTTTTTTAAGAATGCTTTTCATTCCCGTCGGCCTTTTGATCCTCATACATTGCTTTACTCGTGTTTATGTCTTGTGTACCACGAATTTCATTTTTTTGATCCTTTTCAATCCTAATTTTTATAATTTTAATTTTTTCTTAGTTACCTCAAGCATTATTATCCTACACTTTTATCTGCTGTGTATTTTCCTTACCATGAAGAATCTGGATTCAATTTTTGGCTAAAAAATTTCTTCATTATCCTTTTAAACTTTGAACACATCAAAAAAACTCGAATATATAGAAAACTTGAATCTTTCTTTCCGTTAGATTCTTCTGTCTCTTTTGATTTCCAACTTTAACGTCTCAATACGTCCTTTGACAAAGTCACCTTCCATTGCATTACACCCATTCTTTCTTCACTGTTAATAAGTTTCCGTGGCAAAACTCAAGCAGCTTCGATCTTTCTTTGTTCTTTATCCCACATTCTCCCACCTTTTCATACTGCCGAATTCTAATCCATGGTGTCTACGGGTCCCTTTCTCCTCCGGCTCCTCTCTCTCTCTCTCTCTCTCTCCCCTCTTTCTGTCCTTGTTATCTCTTGTATACGTGGAAAGCTTTTAAAAAGACCACCTTGGTTGATTTCTGTCTGAAATTCAACCGAAGATCGATTCAATCGCTGGTTTTCCCATCGTTTCATTAAGTGAACAAAAACTTCACTTCTCAGGTTCCTCCTTTCTTGTTAAGTCTGAACGCGCAATGCAAATGAGATCTCTATTCATGTAGTCCGTCCATTTATCAATTAATCATCTGTGCTATAGACTAGTACGTATAAGCGGCTGAATGTCTTCGTGGCCGAATTTCTCACGAGAAATATTTTGAAATGGCTTGCTGCTGCTTTATAGAACATCGAGATTTTTATCGAAGCGTACGTCCTCCTTTGGATTGACCGTCAGAGTTCCAATGGCGAAGTAAAGACGTTTCCACTAATAAAAATTCCTGGAGGGCTAATTAAATTTGAAAATATGAGCAAAAAATATTTCAGGAATGAGGATATAATTTTGTCCTTAGTTAATGGCACATAAGAAAAACTAATATATCACTTTAAGAAAAATGGACGTCGTAACAAAAAGAAAATTTAAAAAGGGATTGATGTGATCGGAAGGTAGAATGTGATGCTTCAAAATTGCTCAAAACAAAGGAAGAAAGAAAAAAATACGTAGTAGCGGAAAGAGAAGAATGTGCGGTTGGCGAGATAGATTTTAAAAATATAAAAGAATGTGTTTATAGGGCTCTTTGATATAACGTTATCAATACTGTTTGAAACTGAAGGTATAAAATCGTGATAAACAAGAATTGTCGAGGTAATGGGGTAATATAGGCAGGAAGACGTAAAATGTGATTAAAATAACAGGATAAAGAATCTATCGGCTTAGGTGACTTACGTAGGTCGCATTGGTATTTAACTTGTTCTTTATAACGTTCAAGGTAGCCTACCCTCAAAGAAATGAAGGCAACCATCAGGATTCTGAAAAATTAAGGCAAAATGCTAAGGACAACTTCAACACAATATTTAAGCTGTATTAGGGTATATTTGATTTGGCCACTGCGATGATTTCTCCATCAAACCGTCTGACTTAAAGAACAATCGTTGTTAATCGACAACAGTAATAATATGATCAAAATAATTTGCCAATTAATTGAAATAGAAGAATCGGTAATCGGAAGATTTGAAATGATTATATGAAGATTTAAAGAAAAACCAGGAGAAAGAAAAGCTTACCAAAAAGACTACAAGCGCACAAGAAGAGTAACCGAATTTCTGAAGCATGATTGAAGTATGTATTGGGAAAAGGCTTGTTATTAAAACGAGAATAAAACAATGATGAAACATCCTCCAGGCCAACCTCTTTCTAGTTAAACCACATCAAAGAGAAAGCACAACGTAAATAATCGCTGTGAAGAGATATGGCAGGATCTAAAGCATGTAATAATAATATCAGCCATGTGCTACATAATGTACATAGCTTTTGTGATATAAATATCGTTAAAAGTGGTTACCGTCTGGTTTATAGCTCACTAGCGACCATTTAAAAGAAATCAATAAACAATAACATTGTAAAAAGCGATGAACGTAGATGTTCGATCCAAGAAGGAAACTACGTTATTAATCTCCATTTATAAGCGATTTTTAAGACTAACGAGCATCACCGATTAAAAAAATTGATTATGAAAGTAAAAAAACGGCATATATGATGCAAATCATCGAACCGGTGAAGTGAAAGATGTAAGGAAAAGGTGGCGAAAACTAGCGTAATGAAGATTTTCAGAATAATAAAGTTTCCCGGCGAGATATAAAAGAAATTGAAAGAAAGAATAAATTCGATTATTGCGTGAAATTACAAACGGATGAACGAACGAGAGAAAATGACAAGTGGCAGAGCAAAAAACGATCGGCTGTGAAGTTGTTTGGGGAAAGAGAATAAGAAGTCTACGGAGACAATTTTATAGCCCATTGTCTTTTTAAAAAGAAAGTTGAAACATAAAAATGTGGAACAGAGAAAATGGAGAAAAATATGTCATCTGCAGCTGAAAACGTTTGTAAGATATTGAATTAAAATGTCGTGTTATTCCGTTTGAAAATATAAAATAAAACGAGCCACGAGGAATTTTAATCCTACATCATGAGAACTGACATGATGAAGAGATCGAAAGATTAACATTGCGAGGCCGTTAAAATGATAGCGCGGAAAATAACGGCAAAAACTTACAGGAAAGGCGCAAGAGTCAAGTAGGATGTGCTTAAATTATGTTCGTATAATTATTTAAGATGCTTGTAATCTTCGGTAATGAACGATCAAAATATATGCTTGGGCATTAGCAAACTGAGAAAAACGATGTTGTGACGCCCTCAATTCCCACTTTTTCTGACTTAAATACTTTTTAAGCAGCCGTTTTTTTTCTTCAATTTAGGATCGTCTTTTTGCACCTGACTTGATTTAAAAAATGTACATTGAGGCAAATAACGTTTGCTGCAAGAATTTTGATCTTAAAATAAATACATTTATTTATTGTTTGGAAAATTTGATTTTAACCTTGCGGGTATGATAATAAAAAGTGAGAGAAGAATTGCAGTGCAAATGACACAAGGCGCTTTTTTCACCAACTGCTAAAGAACCGCAGATGCGATGCATTGTCGGTTGACCAAATATGTCGTAGAGCATGCACGTTTTAGCGATGTTTTCCGTTTACTCCCCAACAGTTAATTTTTATAACTTTTCTAGCAGTTTTATTAAAAATGTGTTATGAAAATTTACTTTCTTCAACTTGCAGGATTTTAGAGATATTGCTTGTAGAGCAGCCTATTAGATAGTAGGGCATGGTTTGATTAATCGATTAATCAGTTAACCATTTTCCAAATTTAACCATTAATCACAATAAAAATTGGGAAAATGATTAAAATGATTAATTGTTCCGATACGATTCCTCGTGAAATATTCAATTCTCATGGCCAAAATTCCCGCTAATGGATCTGTCATTGTGCGACATTGTAACTGTTTTGACTTATCCTGACTTTTGAGATGTTTCTCGGCAAATAGTCACTATTCTAAATTATGTGTTTGTGACTGTAGTATTTCATCATTTTTGAAACTCATCATTTATAAGTAGGGTATGGATTTTTCGGGTTTTACCCGATTTTTACCCTCCGACTGTCTTTTTTTTAAGTTTGGGCAAAAAAACCCGAAATTATTAGTTTTCTTTAAACACTTTTTTTGTCACAGAATTTCTATTCTGGCGTTTGTAGGAACCTCAGCACATGAGTGCAGTCCGAGATATTCGTTATCAGTCTGTTTATTCTCTTTGTAGACAATTTATTCGTAAGCTTACTTTGTAACACAATCTTAATCTCCTTGGTTTGCTCGCTCCACTAATAGTCAAGGACCTTGTCTTAGCTAGTCGCTGCTATATCTTCGATGGGGTAAGGAAAAAAAAGCCCAAGTGTCTGTTAGTTGAAAACATTACGAAAGAAAAATCATTTCACTAATATCTGGTGTGCTTTCAAAAGAAGTTGAACAGGAAGCAAGATATTTGTGCAGCCTTCAAGGTGTTTCTCTCCACCTGGAGGCGTTTAACACAAGATATCACACTCTCAAACATACTTAAGGTATGGTAAAAGTTTTTTATTGTTGATCAAACTTTTAAAATTTTAAACAAGTTTTTTATTTTAAATAATTTTATCCGACTCACAAAATAATAAAACCCGAAAATTACCCGAGGTTGAATTTTTTTAAAAACCTCGAAAAATTTGTAACTTATTTATATCCGATTTTAACCCGAATGAAAAGGAAAATAATAAAACCCTATATTTACCCTCCGAATTAAATTTTTTTAACCAGAACAATCCGTACCCTATTTATAAAAAGTAAGCACGAATGACATATGGGATAAATGAGTAACGTATAGCAGGTTGGCGCATACCTCTACATTGTGTGCTTTGCCGTCTTTATGAAACTCATCAGTTTGTATATACGAATATTCGTATTGTTTAGAACCCTGCACAGTTGATTTCCAGGTTGGCACATCGCTCTGACATTGTTTATCTATACAAAAAGAAAGTTGTGATATCAAATGCACTGGGCATAGATTACTCACTCCAAAAAGTACCTAAGTGCATAGAAAGAGAAATGGCTGTCCTCGAGAGCACCAATGCACATCCCAACACATTGGAAAAGATATTTAATTAATTTAATTCCTCCAACAAGTGTAGAGATAGAGGTTTCAGTGCAGCTGGACATTTTGTCAGGAAACTGCGCACGTCTTTAAATGATGAAACTATTGGTTAGCTGTGTTTTCTGCATTCCTATTTAATGCAAGAAAATCTTCAAAGAAAAAATTAAGATAATTGACCATTATATTTCGTTAAATATATGGACAAGTACTGTTTTACTTGTCTTTATGGCGTATAAATAAATTTATTTAACACAGTTTTCAGAAGTATTCCATGTTGAATCATTTTAATAAGTTAATCACTAATTAATTTTTAAAATTTATCATTATCATTTTCTCAAAAAAATGGTTAAGTTCCCATGCCCTAGTGATAGGCAAAACGAATACATAAGCGATTAAAAAAACGACACAATATGTCCAAACAAGAAGGCGAATCGATTTAAGTTTATAAGTATGAATATGAAGCGTTTCACAAACTACGCGTACGCATATTACAAAATTAAATAAATAGTTTTGCCTAGATATTATATAAAAATCGCTGCATTTTTATCTAAATTTAGTTTTATCACAGCCTGTGCAAAATTTGATAATCAACAACAGATTTGGATATGGTATTAGCTCAAAATCAAAACGAGCAAAGCCAGCATTTATCCGCACAAATATTAATTTGGTTCCACTCATTCAATTTTCAGCAGTGCAGTATAAATTTGTCCATCTCTCTCGATAGATTTTGATTTCTATTTTTAAATTATATTTACGTGTTTTCTTCTCTTGCGATTCTCGCTCAATGTTACGCACATTAAAAAGCAACTTAACTTCTTAGCATGTCGTGATTTCTGTTAAGAAGCTGAGTAATATAGTAAAAAGGCAAAAATTTAAAATAAGAAAAAAATTCGCGGGTGGGGATCGAACCGGTGTCCTCAAGTTTTAAAAACCTATCTAGCCTAGCGTTCGGCTATCCCGTTTAATTGTCAGAATGCTGTTATCTTAGAATTTTAAATAGCCGGCAGGTTTTTGTGACCTTTAAAAGTTAATAATTTACGTAGGAATGATTATTGGCGGCTAGAAAAAAATTTGTGTCAAATTATTTTTTGTTCTTTCATGTCGTGGTGGTTTCGTACGGAAACCAGGAGACGAGTTGTCTAACTCTCCGTTAGTCCATAAAATACTTCATGGCCATTTATACCAAAATATTTGGATTATAATGTTGATATAACAACTTCTCATTTGACTTCAGCTTCAGCCATATTCTAGTCAGACTGGCAATAGAACGTATTTATTTTGTTATTCGAATCGTTGTCAGAATTAAATAAATGTATGAGAAGAGGACGAAGAGATCATTATTTTTAAAGAGGACAAAATGTCATGTCCATGGAATAAGAGTCAGATCTTACTTGACAAATGTGAAGGGTTAACAAAGATGCCATGTAGAAACAAAGGAACTACGGAAGACCAACGATTTAGGTAAAGCATTGATGGAAACGCTTGTTGAATTTACGATTAAAATAACCTTTTCCGAGCAATTTAAGTGATCTGTTTCATCGGTTTTATTTAATTATTTGAATTTTATTGATCGGATGATAAACAGCAGCATCGGCGTTGTTTGTTAATTTAAATTCCATGGACAATTGGCTTCCTGATTCGAGAAAAGTTGCTTGGGTAAACGACTTCTTTTTTCTTCCGTTTAAATAATCGATCATGACTGTGAGCTGCTCGATATTCGGAAAAAGTATCAAAAAATGTTAAGTTGCTCATAGAATGCACTTAAGTTAAATCATTCCTATGCTGATATGCGATGCTTAAATTTAATTTGATGTATTGAAAATTTCGTCAAACCATTGAAATTTAAATTATTGTTAATTTAAAATAATATTTTTGACGCAAATGCTAATGGCGAAATGAACAAACGTGTAAGGAGGCGAGAGAGAGATCGATATGCGGGCGTAAATTAGCAAGAGTGAACTGAAGTAGAAGAGGGTTGTGTGTGTGTGTGTGGATGGAGAGAGAGGAAGGGAGAGAACGCACAGAGTTGAGAGAGAGAGAGAGGTGGAGGAGAAAGCAGAGGCAAGTAATGGAGAGAGAGAGCGAGGTGGAAGCAGGCTCCGGGAGAGAGTAGGCGTGGAACTGAAGGAGGAAGGGAAAAGGGATGGGGGAAGGAGTGGCTGGATGGAGGGAGGGAGGGAGAAAAAGAGAGAGTGAGGGAGTGGAGAGGAAATATTTCTCTAGTCGTGGAAGAAGAAGAAGTAGGCAGCGGCCTCAATCCGTGACGTTAGTCTTGAATCCGCTCCAGGCATGCAATGCATCTCACGTCGAGAACCCACAGCCTCCCAACCCCTCTGCCCCAGCTCCACATTCCCCCTCCCTCCCTCCCTTTCCTTCTCCTCTCCCCTTTTATCTGCCTCCACCTCTCTCTCTCTCTTTCTCCTCTCTCGAGCCATTCTTCATCTCTCTTTGTTTTCCCGTCTGCCTCTCTCCCCTTTAATGGCAATCCAGATAGTAATTGCTCATGTCTTAGCGGAAGGACGGTGGAAAATGGGTCGAGGGAAGCTTGACACATATTGAAACTGATGTCTTCTGCGAAGTATTCCAACTTTTGGACCGATTAAAAATGGACGTTGAGGGTTGAAGAAATTACGAATTTTGTCATTGTAATAAGGAGAAAATTGCCGTGAATTTCAAGGATTTTTCAATTTTTGCCCAGCTACCCAGTTTTTCATTCGAAAATCACGTGATATCAATGGGATGTACGTTTTTTATGAAAAGCTGCAAATGGAAGACTTAAATACACCTATAAATAGCGAGGGTGAATATGTTTCTTTTTCGAATCAATGGAAACAGTCATTCGGTGTAAATAGATTGTTTTTTTTTCGATACCATTATGCTGAATTGCAATGACAAAGATCTGAAACTACGCTGCACAAAAATCAGGATGCAATAGTAAATATTTTTTTGGATACTACAGTTTTAACCAAACATCATTGTGATGCGTTTTCTCTCAAGTAGCATGCTGTAGCTTAAAATAAATTCAAATTTATAAATAAATAAATAAAAACCGACGATTAATTACTATCGAGGCTAATGTCAATAAATCTGGGTTGGATTTATATTGAATGATAAATAAAAACATTAAGCATGTAATGTTTTTAGAATTTATTATCCGTTATTTAAAAATATTATCGATTACATTAAACCTGCCAGTTGTCCCCCAAAGAAGCCGTGTTTGCATTTATTTCCTTTTATAATCTTCAAAATTAATTTTTGAACTCGGCATAAATTGTTGAAGTTCAACTGAAAGGCTTCCAAAAGGCAGAGGTTTTGCTAAATATCCATCGATGCATTTTTATATATGCGTTAATACGATGATCTAACCTGGGAAGAAGTGTGCACGCCAAGACAATGCTGCAACTCCCAGAGAGGTAGAAGACAAAAAGTGAGGCATTTTGAGTATATTAAGCTGAGGTTTGGAGAAGAAGGTTAAAGGGTATGGGGGAGGAAATGGGTCGTATCATTAAGGGGCATGGGGACGGTATGGCTGCAGAAAGAGAAGGGATTAGGAGGAGATTATAAGTAGGATATAGGAGTGAAGGAAAGGGTTCGGTGAGGTGAAATGGGGGGAGGGGAGGGAAAGGAGGATTAAGAGAAAGAAAAGGGGAGGAGACAAGGATTAGGCGGGGGCGTTCCGAGGAAGGCTGCGGGAAGGAGGGGAGTGGGATGGGGAAAGGGTCGAAGAGAGAGGGTCCGAAAGGAAGGATTTCGGCGGAAGACTTAACCCCTACCGCCGCCTACCAATACGCTGAGGAAGCGGATTTCTGCGTAAGATTGGGAAGAAGGAGTTAAGGTGGGGAGGGGAGGAGTGGGAGGGAGAGGGGACAGGTTCTGAGTGAGGATACCAGAGGGAGGGGATGGAAGAGGGTTTGAAAGGCGGTGGGAGGAGGGAGAAGGTGCGTGAGAGGAGAGGTTAAGGGGAAGAGGGAGTGGGCAAGGGAGAGGAATAAGTTTGGTGCGGAGGCTGTCGTGGCACAAAGAGGCGGTTGGGAATAGAAATAGGGAAGACAAATGAGAAAGGGAGGAAACAAACGGGGTAAGAAAAATCCCGGAAATCCGGATATTAGGAGAGAGATATGCGGGAAATCGCGTACGCATTTGCGAAGGTGCATGCTCGCAGGCAAAGACACGCGCAAGATCACGAGGTCCACTCTATCATCTGATGTAAAGCTTTGCAACTTGTGTGCCGCGGTACATCATTATGCCGTGAGAAGGGCGCTAGGGTGCCGCAAATTCCGAGGATTTTTGATTTCCACTAAATCGTTTGTAACACAGAATTTCCATAAATTTTATCATCCAAGGAACGTAACCTGAAACTAAAAGAGGAATTAATAAACCTTAGAAGAGATCATACACTTAAACCTAGTATGGTACCTTTAGATGTATTTTGGCTTGAAGCATTCGATGTCTGAATTTGCTATTGATGATTTTTTCCAATTCACAGCAAATTATTTTTGTGAATACATTCGTTAACTACCCTTATTAAAAATAATAAAAGGACATGTTTAAAGAATATAGATGAAGAACTTTGTGTTGCGTTTTCTACTATTGAGCCAAGCATAAAGTGCATTTGTTCCGAAAGATAATCCCAAGTTTCTCATTTAAGAGCATAATATTCTTATATTATTCAATTAGGTATGTAATACGTTTATAATAAAACTATTCAGTCAACTACATGCAATATACAATTCATAAAAATTGAATATATCTACGACTTATGCTTGTTTTTTTAATCTATGTATTAACGCAGCGAAATTAATTAATTAATTAGTGAGTGCGGTGGAGCTCAAAAGTTTGATAAGCAATGATCAAATGCAGTGTTTCTCAATTGGTGGAGCGCAAAAGGATTTGAGGTGGACCACGACAATTTTTAAAAGTTTTAAGATTGGTTAACAATGTTTGAAAATTGTCGCAAAAGTATAGCAAAAATCTATTATATCGTACAAGGCAAACGTAATAAATAACAAATCAAAATTTTTATATATTGCATTATGCCTTTTTAACCGTGAACCATGGATAATTTCCTTTAGATTACGTGGGCCGTATCATCAAAAAGGTTGGGTACGCTGATCTAATGAAAAGTTTTCTATTCCATTCCGCATTTCTCGACTTCCTTCGTCTTCTTTCTCGCAAACTTCGTTTGATCCTCTTTGCGATCCTATTCTTTAACTAGAGACCCAATTTATAACTCATACTAGTGTAATTGCCCGTCATAAATGACAGATGTGCATTAATTATTAAATGAAAATAAAATTTATATACAAAATACTGATACAACCCTATAGATGCGCTGAAAAGAGAAAATAAATATAAAATTCACCTAATTTAATGTTACATAAAGTAAAAATTGTTTTGGGTTTATAAAATTTGTGTGGCAAAGAAATATTGGTGATGATTTATTTGTTAAAGATTACCCCACACAACTTTTGTATGGTCAAACCTCATTTTACTTTCTGGAGCATTTATTTGTGCGAAATTTTTATTTTTTACATTTTAGTGCACGTAAAGGATTGTTTCATTATATTTAATACAAATTGCATTTTGGTTTTTGGGAACAGGTTTATTATTCCACTCCGATTTTTCGTTGTATTCGTTATTTTTTATTTATCAAAATGATTTTCCTACCAAAATTTGTTACAAAAATTGTTTTGTTTTTAACCTTATTTTTTAAATAAAAATAAGGCAAGAAAACCTAATTCAACCGAACTTAACAACATCCTATTATTGTCATAAATTCTAAATGGAAAATATTTTATAGACGAACAACAGCAAATAACATTAATAGAGTCAAGCTCAACCATGTGGAATTTTCTCATGGAGATGAAATGAAAAAACTTCGTCCACTTCCGCACAGTTTAATGAAAACAGCCGGTTTCGCATCATCAGGTGAAAAGATATACAAAAAATGTTCCATATATAGGGAAAAAGGAGGGAGAAATGGGGGGTGGCACGGAAAGCGATTGGGTGGTAATAAAGAAACGGTTAGGAAAAAGGAGGTGTTGGAAAAGGAAGGCGGAAGTAAAACAAAGTTACAAAATGTATTGAAATAATATTGGTAAAAAGAGCCAAAGTCAACAAAGTTACCAAGTATTTACAAAATCTTTAGGTAAGCTTAACAGAGGAGAATGATTGTGGGAAATTAATTCAATTAAGAGAAACGAATCCTTACAAATAATTATCTCTAGCTGCTCTATAGCAGGGGCGTGCAACCTTTTCAGCCTTGAGGGCGCATTTGTGATTTCAGAGGAGGATTGCGGGCGCCAATTGGGGGTACACAGAAAAATAAAGCTAAAAGAAATGGGTTAGATTATTTTTTTATTTTCAAACAAAAATATTTTGATTTGAATACAAAATTTATTAATAATAAAGAAGGTGAGTCTTGAAAATTTAAATGATAAAATTGAATTTGTACTTCTGTACTATCTTATCGCACCTCCCCAGCAAATGACTTGCCATAGCCCTAATAGCGGGCGCCAAGGAATTTTATGAAGGGCGCCGGGTTGAGGGGCCCTGTTCTAGAGCATCAAATTTGCGACCTTTAATTTCTAAGTGGAGGAATTTATGGTTAAAGGAACTGTGATGAATGAAATTTTAAAGATGTTTCGCGAATTGAGACCTCAAATTATTTAACCGGAAGTACCGCTTATGCTCCTTAATCCTCTTATCAAAACTCCTCCCCGTTTGGCCGATGTAGACCGCTCCGCAATCATCAAAAGAAAGTTTATATACACCACTTCTTAAGGACATTTGTATCGGGTCTTTAGCGTTAAGGAATAATTTAGAAACGATAACTGGGGGTAGAAAGCAGGTTTAAGTTTTAATTTAAGAAGGGTTTCCTAAAAATGGGAGTTTGACTAAGAGGTTTGGAGGTGAGATTAGGCAGAAAAGATACGATTTTTTGGGAGGCAATAAATAAACGATTTTTTGTCGATTAAACCAGTGTAGTAGCCAGTGTTGATAGCGATGCGTTTAATGATGTTAAGTTCTAATATTGTTATCAGTTGAACAGATTTTATATAAAATCTTAGCCTAATTTTGTTTTCATTGGTTTTACCCTCCTTTTTTAACTTTCGCTAACATACTCGCATTTTAATGAATTTTGATTGGAAAGCGAATTTTATTTGTAAATAGCAGAAATATAACAAACACATTTAAAAAGTGAACCTCCTCCTTAAACACTCCTTAAAAACACTCGAAGCACAATTTCTATGAATAATGGGAAATAAATTGATTTTTGTTACCTTCGTATTGTTTATCATTATTAAGTTATTGTTTAAATTTCACAGCAAGTCAAAATTTGTGATTATGTGTACAGATGCGGTGATAATTAATAATTCAAGTCAGTCATTTGAAATTAAACGACACCGGCAACAATGCAACTCACCTAGACGGCAAAAGATTATTACGTGAAAATACGTCATATTCTCTCTTAAAGACTGTGTTGTGGACCGATTTGACTGGTATTCGACAGTCAACGGCAGTAAAATAAAATTTCTTTCTTTTAGGCTTTCTTGGTTTCAAATTTCAAGCTGCTACGATGATTTGAAGTAATTTTAAAATGAAAATGATTAATACGTCGCCCTCATATTTCAACGTGCCGGATTCACCAAATAAAGGTTTTATTTTTTAAAATATCGTTAGGCGAAAGTAAGAATCTGTGGGCGATGCGCCCGGTTCCTTTTTCGTGTCGATTTCTTAATTCACACCCACGAAATGAGATGAATTTTAATCGGAATGCATTTTAAAGAGACAACTGCAACGATCTTGGGAAACCGGAGTTATTTCTCTAGCAGCTGCAAGTCATTTTTGGAGGAATGGCGTACTTCATAGGAAATTGAAAAAATAATTTTCAGATTACGTGCAGCATCGCGAAACTTTCGCACGCTTTTGAAGCGCTGGAATGGGGTAGACGGGAGAACAATGACGGAGAAATTAAAAATTGGCTCCAGTGAATAATTTTAACAAGCGTCTCTTTGAGCGATAATAAAATAATCCATCCGAAAGTAGGAGGCAGCTTGAAATCTCACGTAGGATTCTTCACTCAGACCGCAATCTGCGCGTAAAAGTACGCCTTTCTTTCTCGTCCTTTCTTTTTTATGCCTTTCTCGCAAATACTTTTCCCCAATTCTCTCTCTCTCGCCAGACTTTCTAATAATTTTTCATCGCATATACCATCCTCGTTCATCTCTTTCTCTGTGGTGCACGAATTTCAAATTTCATTGCTAAAGAATTATCCTGCGCCACTTTCGTTGAATTGTGCTCATATAATGTGCTTATAATTTACTTTGAAAAAAAAAAAACTAAAATAAAAAATACTCGTAATTTTTGTAGTATGCATTACTTTTAAAAAGAGAATAATCTTCATTATAATTATGGGATCAAAAAGACAAGCATTTCTATTTTTATGTTCTCTTTAATATATGCATTTTTTAAGGTTGCGAGAATTAATGAGAGGTGTGATTACATACATTATTTATTAGTGCAAGTTAAAATCTTTTAAAAAAATGTATTTCTTTCCATGTATTGTATATACATAATTACCAAACTTGGGCTCTGAATAAATATCGCGTATTTCGCATGCTTGGTGTAATACGGTTTATAACTTCAGAAAATCATCCAATTAACTTTTATTTAACGTTTCGCGTTGGACGCACTGAAACAAAAATGCAAATGAAGTAATTTTTCTCCCCATTCCCTCCAGTCCGATCGGTGGATCTGCAATTCAAAATAATCGAGCGTGACTTTTAAATTACCCGCGTTTTCAAAAGGAATAAATCACTCGTGTTCGATGAAACACGCGGGAAAATTTCGGAAAAAGTGTTGTAGTCTCGGGCGCGGCGAAAATCCGCGTCAAAGCACGGTAATCGGCTTAATTAGGAGTGCCAATAATAATAATAGAACGATTCCACAAATGAGAGAATTAATCAAATTGTTCCCCGGCAGGAAAAGTTCCGATGATTTACCCAGGCGAGAGAGTGGAGAGTGTGGTCGGAGAAAAACAGATAATTGGAGAGAGAGAAAGAGATAATTCGAGGGTGTGGCACCAATAGCACCATTTGTCAGGTAAAAGACCTGTAAAGGCTGGTTCACACTAGTGGGACGGTCACGGTTGTGACATTTTAGACCAATTATAAAAATCCTATTTTCAATAGGAATTCTATGTGGAAGGACAAAGTGCGTTCACACTTGTAGGGAAGGACGCGGTCATGCCTCGGTACCAACCTCTTGGGTCGCTCGAGGAGGAAACTTTTGTCCCAAACCCCTTCGAGTCCTAGCCTCTTCGGTTACTATCGGCAATCTTCGGTGACAGCCGAAGTGAGCTTGAATCTATCTGCTAGTTAGGTGCATCCATAAACTACTTCACGCTCTAGGTGGGGGCCAGAATGTGTCCGTGCCCCGACCGTGGTCTAACCTACAAGTTTGAATGGTATCCTCTGAAAGAGTCCTTGCTCAGACTGCGTCCCGGACGCGACCGTTCCTCTAGTTCTAGTGTGAATCAGCATTAAGAGAATAAGTGGGAAGCTGATTTGTCTTTGGCACAGGATAGGGTTTTTTATTTCTAGTTTTTATTTCCGCTAATCGATGTTATCGACTTCATAGAGGATACAATGGAGTTCCATCACTATAGAAGTCAGTGCTGGCCAATTTCTTTATGATCACCTTTCATTTTTTATCCAGGTTGCATTCTGGGGCCGAAATTATATGACCAGTTAATGTTCGTTCATTAATTTTGAATTTGTATGCCTACATTGATATACACGGCATATAGTTATTTGGAGAAATGATTTTTGTCCAAGAAAATGCTGTGCGTACTTTCATTGGGTTAACTTGTTACAATTTTATTTTATTAAAAATAACTGAGTCCGGTTGGAAATCTTCGGCCGGGATGATGTGGCCGTCACTGTTCTAAGTTGATAGGTCGAGAGGAAAGTGTGCAGAAAAACAATGAACTTTTTAAAATCTGAGTGAAAATTTAACGTGACAATGGAGCGAAAAATGCTGCATCGTAAATTAAGAATACGAAGCCTATTTCATCATTAGTTGCTGAAATTATGAATGAATTCGGTGGGACAAATGATTCGATAGTCGTGGGAACTTCGTGTAAAATTTGTATAAATGTAGCAGTGTTAAATTCACATATGATCATTGATAGACATTACTTTAAAATATATTTTCGCCGTACAGGCATTCTATTCTTAATTTAGGATCGTTTCCCTCTCCTATGAGAAAAGTTCGCACAGGTTCCGCGAAGGTTTCTTGCCTCTAAATTTATCACACACAGGACCACGTACATCCAGGTGCGCGCGCACACACACACAGTTATTACGGTGTCACGCATTCCATTGATGATACCCTGGACTGACAAAGAGTTTGGAGGTGATAAATCAGAGAGAGAGATTTTCGGAAAATAGTTCCGTTGCCTTTTTTCTTGCATTGCAAAATATCACTTGAATAATGCTGTTGTAGTCATTTCCGCAGATCCCGCTCCGCTTTTTATCGAATTAAAAATGAAACCAATTACTCGTCCGCCATTGCCCCCTCTCTATCTCCTCTCTCGCCCTCTCACTCCCCTACCCATCCTTACCATCCCAGCCCACCTGGATCCGGGAGAACTCACTCGCGTGCGCAACCCCCCCACTCTACTCAATCCTCCTCTCCTCTGCTCCCCTCTCCTCCAAATCCCTCCTCCATCTCCCTTATTCTCCATCTCCCTTCTTCTCCACTACCCTCTTCACCACGTCCCTCTACTTTGCTCACTTCTCTTCCACCTCCCTTGTTCTCAACCCTCCTATCCTTTATCCCTCTCCTTCACCCCTTTTCTCCTTGTTTAGTGAGCCTTAGTAGGGTTCGCTGGTTTTTCACACCCCCTTCTATATGGGTGTTATCCTGCATTGGTTTCTTTGTTATTTTTCCAACCCAATTATTTTCTTTTTACAATTATTGTATTATTATTATATTATTGCTAATTCTTGAATGTATTATTATATTTGTATCATGACCAGGGGTAAGGTGGAAGATGGCACTTCCTAGCCTCTCTCTCCTCCACCCCTCTCCTTCCCCCTATCTTCCTTCCCCCTCTCTTCCTTCCCCCTCTCTTCCTTCCCCCTCTCTTCCTTCCCCCTCTCTTCCTTCCCCCTCTCTTCCTTCCCCCTCTCTTCCTTCCCCCTCTCTTCCTTCCCCCTCTCTTCCTTCCTCCTCTCTTCCTTCCCCCTCTCTTCCTTCTCCCTCTCTTCCTTCTCCCTCTCTTCCTTCCCCCTCTCTTCCTTCCCCCTCTCTTCCTCCACACTCTCTTCCTCCCCACTCTCTTCCTCCCCACTCTCTTCCTCACCACTCTCTTCCTCACCACTCTCTTCCTCACCACTCTCTTCCTCACCACTCTCTTCCTCACCACTCTCTTCCTCACCACTCTCTTCCTCCCCCTCTCTTCCACCTCTCTTCTCTCTCCTCCACCCCTCTTCTCTCTCCTCCACCCCCTCTCCTCCACTAGCACCTTCTCAACCACAACCCCTCCAACCCACCAAACCCGCAGACCACCTTCCAACCGCTCCTACTCCTCCGATATCTCCCACTCCTAATTCTTGCCAGGCACTTCCCTCCTACTCCTTTCCCATAATCCATCTCCTCCTTCCACCTTCCCTTCCCACATCCCTCAATTCCCCTTTCCAACTCCCTTTTCCCATCTCGTCTCTCTTCCCCATCCCTCCCGATATCTCTCTCTCCCTTTCCAGCTATAATTATTTCATCTACTCTAAAGGAGGCGCGCGTTTTCCCGCCTCCCCATCCACCTCCCCCAGAGAAGGCGCCGCGTGGGAACAGCCTGCGCCGAACCTAAGCACTCCATCAAAGCGAATCCCATCCATTTTTCAAAAACTCCGTTCATTTGTTTTTATTCATCAGTTTTTCCTTCCGCCCTCTCCACTTTTCCCCATCGCGCCCATCCATTACCGCCGCCCATATCTCTCTCTCACTCTATCTCTATCTCTCTCACACACTTTCTCAACCCCCCCCCCTCTTCCATGCTCTCCCGTCACTTTTCCCTCCCTCTATCTCCACCCGATGTACTGCGTGTGTTATCTCACGTGTGAAACGGTGTTTTTAATTTTTTCGCCAAATATACGTTATGTGTATCCGCCAGCTTGACGATCGGCAATGAGACATACTATAAAGGAAAGGAATTTTTCAAGAGGCGCTCTAAAAAGCCGTGAGAGAAGCGCACTCCCCGTATCTCGCTCCACGCGTTTGTTTATTTTTTTGCGTGCCTCTTTGGACGCGCGTATGAACTCTTCCGGTTGAGAGAGGATAATCATATCCCCCGCGAGTGTGAAAACTTCGGAAGAGAGCGTCCGTTCAACCAGGAGGAATAACAACGGGAATATCATCGGTTAAGGGAAGGATGGAGAGGTTCCAATAGGAGACGACGCGGAAGAGACGGCGCTAGTGATCCATTCCGTCTCTTGTTTTTTCGGCGAGATAATTATTTCAATGTGGCGAGAAGAGGGAGAGATCGCCACATTTTTCGTTCGAAAATGGTGTGTTTTTTTTGTTAGCCTAAACTTTTATTTCTTAATCCTATGAAGATTTTAGCACGAAACATTGTTGAAAAATCGCATTCGAAAAAAGTGAAAATGAAGCAATTCGTTCGGTTTTGTTATTGACTACTAATATTAAAGCCCGTCAATATGACGAGAAGTAATATATTTACGTATTGATAAAAACCCCTTTTGGTTCAAATTTTTGAAATTTCATACGGCCTATGGCAATTTTAAGGATAAACCATGAGTCTATACAATATTTGGTTGACCTGGCTGAAGAAACGGCAGAGATATTGAGCGTTATGGACAAAATTACCAAGAGAATAAGGGTTTTATAGTTTTTGATGAAACGTAGAGGAACTGGCATATCTGCTTAAAAATATAAAAATTAGGAAACGAGCAATAGAGCTTACCATATGGCTTTCATGCATACATGATATAGTTCAGCGATCGGCAACCAACTGGCCACATGCGGCCCGTGGATCTATGATTACAAAGGGATCAGTAAAATTTAGCGTAGACAACGTTATGTTTTTCAGTAATATTATTGTGTCGTAACCTTTTCGGATGAAGTTTAACGCTAGTAAATTATTAAGACTTGATTTTCTCTAATATGAAACCACAGAATCTCAAGGTAACTCATGACGTAAACACTCATCCAACCTGCCGGAACTCTCACGATTTCTTATGCGGCCCTCCGAAGCATTCACAACCACAAATGTGGCTCGCTATTCAGATAAAGGTTGCTGACCTCTGATCCAATTGACTATCATGAGATGGTTCAGATAACCAGATGCACATTCAGGTTTTCTTCTCGAGTGACCGATGAATTTCAACCAATGGCTTCTACTTTTGCAGTTGAAATGCACATATTGTTTACTCATACATTTTACTCATCGACGGCGCTCATGTATTTTGTAAAGCATTGTTTTACACTCGCGAAGTTTGTTAAAAGTCTCGGCGTCGTTTTTTTTGCGCGGCGCATAAAATATGCGACTTATTTGTAAGCAAACATGACGATCCAGGAGGGATGGACGAAAAATAAAACATCGGAAAAACTTGTTGATAACTACCGTAAGGTAATTAAAGTCGAAGAAAGAAAAAAGATGAACGAAACACACTCGGAAAAGACTTCGCGCTGGAAGATGAAATGAAAAAAGGAATTGAAAACAAAATAATGACGCGCGTACTTTATATACGACTTCTGTGGTTCTTCTGAGAAAGCACTCGGTTACTTCCCAAATCTCTTTCTCGCTGACATCAACTGGAATTTAATTTTGAATGGTCCTTTTAGGAGTGAAGCTGAATCAAGCTGGAAGCTTAATAGCGCTCTCTCCGCTTTCACGACTTTTTTTCGCCTCCCAGCGAAATATTCCCTCCTCCTTTTAATCTTTCTTTTATCCTTCTCTCATTTATCGTTCATTCTCTTTCTCTCTTTATTCAAAGAATCACTCCTCTCTCCTTTGATTGATTTGTCTCCGAGATATTATTCCATGTCCCTATCTAATTTTTAACTTTTCCTCTCTTAAAATGTCTTATTTTTCCTCTTTATTTCTTTCATTCCTATATTTCTAACTTGTTTATTTTTAACTCGATCATTTCCCGCGCTGTCTTCTTTCTTCCACGCATATATTTTTTCTATTGGCTTTTCCTCGAATTCGTCATTTTTAAACGATTTCGATTTCAGTTCTCCTAAAAGATATCAATCGGCTTTGTATTCCTAACTCTTCATTCCCTCACGATCTGCTGCTATTTCCTTCTTCATCGTGCTTTTTTATTATTTTCTCGTCATGTCTTTCTCTAACGAGCATTTCTTCCGCGTTTCATTTCTTACTACTTGATTGAATTAATTTTTTCGTGTATCTCTTTGGGCTTCGTTTATTTTTCTCTTCGTTTATCTCTCTTCCTCCTCCTCCTTTCTCATTCTTGCTTTTCCCATCCATATTTCTCCCTCTGCCATTCTTCCCTTCAAATTCAAAAATTTTCATTTTATTATTCCTCTCCCTTTTCATTTTAATAACTACGCTTCCTATTGCCGCTCTCACCTTACTTCTTTATTGCGTCAACTTTTTTGATTTCCCGTTCCCATTCTTTTTATCTTTCCATCGGCTTTTTGCTCTCCCATTCGTTTTCTCCGTTTCTCCTTCCTTACCTTCCTTTCAAGTTCTTCCTCTGTTGAGCTGTCGCTATATTGCTTGATCATGTACACCTGGCTTTATAAAAATTAATTGTATTTGGCTAGTTCATCCACCATTTCCTTACCTCATTTGAAATGTGTCGATTCCAAACAATTTGTGCAAACTTTGATATGTCGAAAGATGAAATTATTTTCAGATGGATATTTTCTTACTTTTCGATTGAAACTTTATCACGAAACCTTAAGACAGTATTTTGCTAAAATAAATATTTAATAATAAATTAGTAAAAAAGTATCAAATAAATTTTATTTTAATTTAATAATGTTTATACCGGTGCGGGTAAAAATCTAATTTCATTGGTTAGAAAACCTCACCTAATAAAAATCAGATAAATGAGTAACTTACGCGATATCATCTTTTTTGAAAAGCTAACGTGTCAATTAAACAAAGCAGACCTACGGTTTTTGCCGCTCAAGTTCTGATTTTCCCCCCATATTTTTTTTAATGTATCAGGTTGTTTCCGTTTTCTCTGTGCAAATGGATTCGAGGAATAGATTTTACTTAAAAAATTTCGTACGCTTTGGTCCGTTGTTTTTAACTTAAACGCAACTTTCTCTCCGCCGTTGTCCTGATTAACTTCTTTAAAACATTCATATCTTCTTTGGTCTTTCCGCGAATTCTTTGATGTGTAAAAAACCGAATATCCGAACGCTCTTTTTTATAGAAAATCCTCTTCCAATCTCCTCTCTCTCTCTCTCTCTCTCTCTCTCTTACTCATTTCTCTCACTTTTACTCCTTTCTCTCTCTTTTTCTCTTACTCTTTTCTTTTTTTCATTCTCTCTTATTATCTTCTCTTTCTCTCTTATTCTCTTCTCTTTCTCTCTTCCCGTCCAGCAAATGAATGCCTCTCGATTCATCTTCCTTATCCGCGCATTCTCACGTTCTCATAAATGGCGATTCGGCCAATTACGATCGGAAGCGGATAGAATAAAACACCCATTCTTCAAGGTCGCGGAAATGGCTTACACCCCCTTCCAGTTACCAAAGTTGTATAGAATCCCAACAAAAGGTTGCTTATTGGAAATAAAATCAGGAACCTCATTAAATGTTATAATTCTCCATAGTCTCTTCGGCATTGATTTGATTCGATTTGTAAAATGAAATAACCAATTCGTCATTTGCTTTTATATTTTTTGATTCGATGAGAAAATATGCTGTCAAAACTCGGAAATTGTCGGTTCTAACGCGATCAAAAAGAAAGCGTTGTAGCCAGCATTTCATAAAGTTCTTTGCTTTTCCTTTTTTCCGCGAATTGCCCTGAGGCGTGACTTTTCGTCTTTTTAAAGGTTTAATTACCAAAATGTTTCATCACGATTCAAAGTCCCCCTACGAGTTACCAAAGTTGTATAAAATCCCAACAAAAGGGTGCTTATTGGAAATAAAATCAGAAACCTCATTAAATGTTAAAATTCTCCATAGTCTCTTCGGCATTGATTTGATTCGATTTGTAAAAATGGAATAACCAATTCGTCATTTGCTTTTTTATTATTTGATTCGATGCGAAAATCGCTGTCAAAACTCGGAAATTGTCGGTTCTAACGCGATCAAAAAGAAAGCATTTCATAAATTTCTTTGCTTTTCCTTTTTTCCGCAAATTGCCCTGAGGCGTGACTTTTCGTCATTTTAAAGGTTTAATTACCAAAATGTTTCATCGCGATTCAAAGTCGCCTCTTTAATTTGAAACCAGACATTTATTTCTCAAAACATTGTATTAGCTTTCTAATATCGGGAAGGTTGGATGAACTCTTATGTTTTGCATGGCATGTTAAAATGATATAGGTACTATAGGAACGAGATATCAACGCTTTCATTTCGTGGCGGTGGAGAACCTCATCTCAAAGATGCCTAATTGAAACAAGTGCAACATGTTATCATAAATTGGTTTTGCTTTCCATCGCGTGACGTCAATCTTCACGCGTTCGTCATTAAAACGAGATCGACAGCGGGAATTTCGACGCTCCTGTTTTTGGCCGTTTCTTTCGGTGGGGGAGCGTAGATCGAGCTCGTCCCGATCCGTATATTTCGCAGTGACACCGCCGAAACATTCCCTGAACTTTTAAACGCGCCACGGGTTGCATTCCATAAGTATCCGTTGCCAATTGGCGCTATTTCCCACACCGGTCGCTAATGCGTCGAATGCATATCCAAATTGCTGCTGTGCGACAATAATTTGCAGGAAATTTCCAACAGAACTCAATTTTTTTCGTTCGCAAATGCCTTTGAACAAATATGTCTGCGTGATTGAATCGTTGTTAGGAAGATTTATGATAATTTCGAGGCTACGAAATTATTAATTTCCCCGTGTAACGTAATGATTTTTGTCTGAAGAGCATGGTGGTGCGCGTCCATGTGTGCGTGTATAAGTTATGGCATCCAAATGTCACAAATGAATACAAAAAAGCTCAGACACTCGAATTTAATCAAAATTATGTCAATAAATCCCCCTTAATCCTTTCGAATTTATATCGGTCCCAATTTTTGCAATTTCATCAAAACCTTTGTCACGGTCACAAAGTTGCACACGAAAAAACCGTCGGAGCACACGGCATAAATATTTAATGAGAAAGAACGTATTATTTTTGGAATATGAAATTCCAAATCCAGCCATAGATTTGTCAGCAAAAATCGACAAAAAAATGAAATGAATACTTCTTGCACGACCGAATTTAGCAGCAATGGCCGGCGTTGGTATATCTTCCCCGCGCTTCCTTCCTCTTCCCTCTTTCGTGAATCTCTATAAACGTTCGCAAATTCAGCCCTAGACTTCTTGGTATCACATAATTCGGCGAATCTGGGAATCCGTGCTCGTGCCAATCCACCATTTCGTGCTCTGCAGGACACTTGAGTGTTAAGGAAAAAAGTTTCCACCCATAATAAAAAAATAAGCCGTCTAAAACAAAAAATCTTGCATTAAAATACGTTTATTGCCGGCGTTCGGTGTTTCGATGACAATCCCATCGCAGAATCGCTTTGATCCTTGCGTTTCGAAGGGGCATTGAATAATCGTAGGAGAGGGGGGGGGTAAACACACACGGAAATATTATTTTGAGACGAGAGGCAAAAATGTATCCGTGCGCGGTCATGCAGGATATTTTCCCCTCGAATTTGGGGAGCCATCGAAATTACCTTTAATATTCGTCCGAAGGTACTTCTTTTCGTTCAAACTCGGATCGAATTTGAACACGGATCGATGAACATGCCAACACAAATTCTCTCTGATTCTGGAGCTATTAAGTATCACAATTTCCTCCGTCAAATATTTGTGCTTGTGCTTTCGTTCCGCTTTTATTCGATGACAATTTCCTCTCACTGTATGGTGGTTTGAATGGTAGTCAGCCATGGTGACGCATCCAAGTAACGCTTTTCTCGCCATTGTTGCAGATGCTCCCGAGGTTCGCCTGCTCGGCGCGCCTTTGGCCGACGTCGAGGAAGGCCGTGATGCGGTTTCCCTGCAGTGTTCGGCCGACGGCAACCCCACGCCCGGTGTCGTGTGGCGACGAATTGGTGCTCTGCCAGCTGTGGTAGGTTCCACGCGTTGAAGTCTTCGCCGCGTATCCGTTAACGAATAATCACGAGGTCATTGCAACCTCTGTCGAATTGGAATATACGGAAGTTGCATTTTTGGATTTTTTAAGAATTATCCATATCAGCGTCACAGTACACAAATTGTTCTCCCACTGTACTGATTTCTTGTGAAATGAAATATATATTATATGGTCGTATTTATTTTGTTTCAATGTAATTAAAGTCACGCTGATCCTTTTGTTCTTTCTAATTTTGTTTATATATTTATTATTATAATGATTAAGTAATATTCTGTGGTACTCGTTGAGTACATGCAGAAATTATATTCAATTTATACACTTCCTTTATTCTATACCTTTCAGTCCTTTCGTTAGCATCTTTTATTGTTATCTCAAATTTAATGAAGTTTAATTAAATTTTCTGTAGGATTATCAGCGTCAAACTCAAGCGATATAACCTATTTCATTCTTACTATGGACGAACTGGAAACATTAAAGTATTTCATAGGTCCCTTCGTAAAGCAAGTTTTCTCGTTCATTGGACTTTTTTATCCATATATAACCAGTTTGTGAAATTTTTATTTCCTAGTTGTAAAAATAATCACCGAAAATATTTCGATTTTACGTAAATTGAGCCATTTTTCCGACCTCCTGATTGATGTGAAAGTTGATATCTTACTCTTTATGGGGGTAACGCACATCCTGCTACGTTTCAGTCATTACTCCTGCCTAAATTTCTTTAATCCAATGGATCAACAGAATTAATTATTTTCAGTAATCTGAGTAACTTTTTCCAGTCGTACAACCTTCACGTTACATACTCATGAAGGCTGTTTGAATTGTGACGATGAGTTCTATGAAAAAATATTTGCTGTGATATCGAAGAAAAATCGTAAATTAATATTTTTTTACCTTTTACCGGTGGTGAGTTTTCTGAATGCGACACTGCGCTCAGCTTTTTGCCGTCCGTTCGCAGAAACAAATGAAGAGTATGGCGCTTTCCTTTCGCAGGCCTCTCGCCGCGACAGTTATGGAACTATAAATGTGGTTGGCAACGGCGCCGCAAGCGGTGACGTGGTGGGGCTCGAACCCACGCTCTCCTTCCGTCCAGCCATGAGATCCCACTCCGGAACATACACGTGCGAGGCGAGAAACGCCATCGGCGCATCCCAACCGCTCTCCGTCATCCTGGACGTGAAATGTGAGTAGAGACTTCTGTTATTCAACTTTTACGCTCCGCTTGAATCGTTTGTCGCCTGTTTTTACGTTTTTTTTTGATAGCATAAAGTAACCGAACGTCGCTTAGCATTAGGTCGATGAAGCGACGTATAACGGATGTATGTATGTACTATATAAATTAAAGCTGGAGCCATTTTCCGTATTCGTATGATTCATACGACAAAGACAACACAAAAATCGATGTTGGTGACGCCCATCAAAAGCTTTGGAATGAAATTATTTCTAAAACCTGGCCTCATCATTGGAATTATGAATTCTCTTTCATTAATAACGGTGAAGGTGGAGAGGTAATTTAAAGTTATTTAATTTGTTTGAAAATACGTTGTTTTGAAAGAAATTTCTTTCCATGGAAATAATCCATTGAAGAATCAAACCATTTTTATTATAGGTCTATTGGAATGTCCAGGGATTTATTATGAAGAATTTTAAAAATTCATTAAAAGTTATTGCAATAGATGTTAAAACATTTTAGGTAACTTTGATCGTCACAAGAAATGTGAGTCGCTGAGAAAATTGCAAACTGGTAATAATTCGGGCAAAATTTTGATCTCAATATTCTCTTTATTGTGTTTTTCTTCCATGCGCATTGGATTTGGCGTCTTGTGTTTGAGTGTAACGCGTGATCTAAAAACTCTCTAAATGTTCGGCCTTCATAACTCTATGACAAATAATCTCCGCGATAAAAGACCTAGGGTAGCAAAGAACACATTTACGTCCGTGATATAACGCTTATTCGGTGATCATCGTCAGTTCTAGGTATGGGAGGCATCATAAAAAATATGAAGAAAAAATGACAAAGGTGATTGATGGCTCATTTTCGGCAAATGCACGCCCCCATAATCCTTTAAAAAACACTTTGATGGATTGAGATCAGCGACACAAATACATAGCATCCGAGGACATCGTATGAGACAGCGAGTCCCAGTGGTATAGTTGAATTAATTACGCATATTTACCCTAATGAGTCACTTCACAACGGATAAATATATCGTACATTTTCGCGGTGAAATAAAATATTGAAAAGCTTATATTATCTGCCCAAAATCTTGCGGTCTTGATTGGAACGAATCTATAAATCTATTTTATATGATAATTTTATCGATGCTTATTAATGCGGGATAACGATAAACACCTTTTACGACCGCATAAAACGAGAACTTAAAAGGTTATTCCTTGAAATCAGATTAATGTCATCTGGAAAATGGAAAATTGAAAAGATACTGCCAAAAAAATAAATAGGTTCAAAAGGAAGCCAAAATAAACTCCGTCCCCAAACATCTCTTTGTAATTGAATCGAACATTCAATAAAAAAGCCATCTTCCGAGCTGAAAAAACAAACATTCCCTTCGCGAAAAAATTGCGATCTGATCCGATAACATACCCCAACGAAAATATTATCATTTTTTCAAAAAAGAAAGATCTTCCTATGAGATATCAGAAGGATAAAAAATGAAGAGGCAAGGCGAGCTGGGCAGAACAAAAGGAATGGATGAAAGAGAGAGGAGAGAGAGAGAGAGAAAGAAAGGGTTTACGAAGGGACGGGTTTGGGAGGGTAGAGATCGATGCGAAACGACCCTTAACCCAAATCACTCACCCTCCCTCCCCTCTCCCTATCTCCCTCTCCCCCTTTCCCTATCTCCCTTCCTCACTCCCTCCACCCTCTCTCCCTCCGCCTTCCTCGTCCTCTAACTTTTACCTCTTACCAAACTTTTGTCTCGCACATTTTCCCCAGATAAAATTCAGAATGGTGCGTCACCTGCTCTCCAACGGCCCGTGTAAAAGACCTCCTTGCACGATAGCCTCGAAGTGAGGGGTGACCTGTGGGGAAAAGGGGGTATTAGGGTTGTTTTTTTGGGGGGGGGGAGAAGGGGGGGACGCTACAGAGGAAAGGGGAGCTGATTTGGAAATTTTGATGTAACGATAAATGAGACATTTTTAAGAGGTAGAAGGGGTAAGGGTTCGGAATCGGAGAGTTTGTAAAAGAGAGGAAGGGGTGGAGAATGATAGGTGGAGAGGGAAAGATGAAGTGGATAGGGAGTTGAAAAGGAATTGCGTCGATTTTGAACTCTTAGACGATCCCAGAAGATAAATCTGGAATCACACATAGCAGTTGAGCTTAGCTGGATCCGATCGGAGAAGCATAATTTAACCTGTGGAAGCTTTGAAATGAGCGGTCTGTTGCGCGAATGGCCGAGGGAATGACGATTCTTCCATTCTCGTGACTATTTTACATTTTTCCTCCTCAAACGCTTTAAATTCGTTATCAGGTTTGACGCGTACAGCCTCCGCAGATTTCGAAAAATGTTCTTCTCTATTGCATTTAACAGTTGCTGATGCATTATCACCTTTAAGTAGTTAAATGGGAACGTTTTATAACGAGAAAATTTCCTTTGAATTAAGGACATCGGTTCGTGGTTTAATGTTATTATGATTTAATTAAGGTTTTTGAGGTTTTTTATTAATTATGCTGGAAAGATATGTGGAATGCGCCGCTCATAAACATTTATTGAACGACTAAGTTTTTTCAAGGCAGAGTAAAGTCGAAAATAAGTTTCAAATTGCTTATTTGGGGAGTGAAAGTTACACTAATTTATCGTAGGAACGCAAAATCCTGATATTATTAATTTTCTGTCAATCTAGAATTTCAATCCAATGAAGAAAATAAATAACCAAACTCATGCAATTTTGCCAAAGGTCAGTTCTGCTGATAAAAATAATCTGCCAATGAATTTTACCGTAATTTAACGGTCGCAAGGAAGCTAAAATCCTGATCATTTACGACATTTCCAAGCGTCCGTTTGTTTTGTTATCTCTTCTAAAGATGCAGATAGAATTAGATATCGATGTCACTCGGTTAGTAAAACACTTCACAAGAGAGCATTCTTCCCTTTGATGTAGATGCCACGGTTTGAGCGCGTAGCATTGAGGAAATCCGACAGCAAGAGAACGCCTCGAATTTTTTGTCACGCAATTAATCTCCGTCGGTTGTTGCGCCGTCGTTCGGATGCGGGCAAATGAAATATTATCTCGCCTCACTCCTGCACGTTTTAATCGGCCCCGTCCTTTATCGATGGAATGATTATCGGTGCCCATGGAGTCGTATCCTCACTCTTTAAAAAAACTCACTCGATGCTCAATGGTCTTCTCCTCAAAAGGGAAGGAGAAAGGATGGAGGAAGACCTATCGTTACGGGAAGAGGCGTAAGAGAGTATGGGAGTGGGGGAAGAAGGCGTTGGGTAAGGGAGGATTGAAAGGGGTGGGTGAGGGAGTATTATGGGTCCTAAGAAGAGGCCGTAAAAAGGACGATGATGATGATGAAAGTGAAGGGATTACTCCGTGAGTCAGATATAAGAGACGGAGGGAGAGAGAGAGAGGAGATTGGAGGAGATGTTTTGGGAGGGAAGAGGGAGATACTGCCGAGACGAGAGGCGCAAGAAATGAAAAATGAAGGGGTGCAAGCGAAGATTGTCGCCGTTTTAACGGCGATCGGGAACGAGTTTCGCATCGCGTGCTCGACGTACAAGGGGAAGTGCGTTACCGACGAGGTACGCCGTTTGGTCGGGGGAAGGGGAGGGGAAACAAAAGAAGGCAGAAGGTGCGGTAATTAGCGAGAGCAGAGGGCTCTCGAATGGAGTGCCCATAAAATCGATTTTGTTGGCGGAAAATAGATTGCCGGAAGGCCAATCACGCGTTATATCCTTTCAGAATCGATTGAAATGTTGCCTCCACTCTTTAAATACACTGCACGCTGACGATCGACTTCTATCAGAAACTCAAGGTCATTTCTGTACTTCGTTCAGTCAACATTTTGAAAGGTATTGATAGGGATGTAGAAACTAATTAATATGTATAAACGGTGCAGGGCTGTGTAAAATTTGCTTTTTAAAATTATTTACAATTAAGATACAAAGTCGGGACATGCACCATATCGTGGATGAAAAAATGAAGTTTATTTTTCTTGAAGACAAAATCCAAATCCATGCTGAATTTGCGTACAAATTAGATTTTAAACATAAAATTATGAAAAGTTTTTCGGTTTTCAACAATGAAAAATATTAACTACCGCTGCAACGACTCCAATTCCTTTCATTGGGAATTGATTATCCATACTTCAACAGTATAGATTTAATGCTTAGACTGCATTATAATCTATTTAATTTCAGCCACCGAAAAGTATACATATAATGACGTGATAATTTTAAATTATTTTTTTAATCCTGATACGAACTAAAAGCTACGGATGATGTCGCCTTAATCCTAATACACAAAATATTCTCATTTTTACATACATTTTAGTTTGATATATAGGCTATTTTCTTAATGATGGTTATAGTTATTCCTGAAACAATGTGATCTAAGCCATGAAACCGGAAATTCGAAAACTTGGACGGGAGTCGATTACGAGAGAATTTAGAAATTACGGATAGATGCCTTAAATTTCTTGGAAAATGAAAATTGTCTTTAAGAGTAGGCTAATGCCGGCACCGGGTTTCACTCTTCCCTTGTGATTGTGTTCGTTGTGGAAGTAGCTATGGCTATAATAATCTAAGAGGTTGATTAGTCAAAAATACACACGCACACACCGTCGACTATTAACTTCTATTATTCTTTATGCCACTTTATATTGTAACCTAACCTAAAATATCTCTCCTCAGCGACGAAAAGGAAATAATTCTGGTCCATTTCAGCTTCACTTCTCTTTCTATGAAATCGAGGTCTGACACATTTATTGCTTTTCGGATATCACTTTGTAGAGATTCCCACAAGCGTTCTTTTCAAGTTCATTGGGAACCTTTAAATGATCGTTACTCCGAGTTCCATTTCATAAAGAGGGAGTTGATTAGATGAACTGACCGAAAACTTCCATGATGTAGTTAGTTATTAAATATCATGCTACTCCTTCCGTATGGATTCAACCCTAACTCTTAACTTCCGTCCACTTATCTGAAGACGCCTCTTTCGCTTGGTTGATGGTTTATGTAGTTATCCAATTTCTCTTTTACCACGGTAATCAATCTTTTTGACGTACGCTGAAGTCTTGCAGTCTATATTTTGCAGCCAGAGGCCGAAGCATATGCAGTACATATTTTTGTGATGCTTCAATCATTTATATATTTATTTGGAGCATCCAAAGACAGAACTCAGGCCTGTTACATTGGACATGATAACAAAATAATACAGTCAAACTCGTTTATAACGAGCACGGTTGTAACGAGTTCACGGCTATAGTGAGCAAATGCTACCTCCAAGATAAGTTTACGAGCATTTACATACAAATATTTCACGTATATAACGAGCACGCTTCACGGATATATCGAGCAAACTTTGACCACTTCTCACTGTCTCAAACGCGGTGGCGGTCAGCCCCTTAAATCCTCATCATCATCATCATCATCATCATGCTTCTGTCCGAAGACAGGTTTTAACTGAATCGCTGCCTCCATTTCTCTCTCTCCCTAGAAGCCTCTTTTATATCTCTATAAGTATTATATCCCTCCTTTATATTATCTAATATTCCTATTCTTTTTCTCCCTCTTCCTCTTCTTCCACTAATTTTTCCTTCTAAGATCGTCCTTTGTAAACACTGTCTTCTCAATATGTGCCCTATCCAATTTGCTTTTCTTTTCCTGATTGTTTTTATTAGCGTCCTCTCCTCCCAACCCCCAGCTCTTTTACAGCCAGGAGGTTATGTTTGGAAGGGGGTAAGGGGCTGAGGGCATGTACAATGGCGCCCATCCCCGTCGCTCAGCCGAATGCACCCAACACCCTTTCCCACGTAAAGATGGGAAATCCCACGTTTAATCCGTCTCCTCATTAACTCTTCCTGGAATTGGTATGCTCACAGTTTGCAAAGAAAGTTCGTAGCGTTGATCACAAAAATCAGTTGAGATTTTGCCCTTGAACGAGTAACATGTCCGTACATAAAAGGAAGTGTTTGTCTATTCGCGAAAAGGTTGATATTATTCGAGAGTTAGAACGTGGTAAAAAAATGTTGAAGTGTGTAAAAAATTTAATTTATCGTCGTCTACGGTTTCAACCTTATGGAAAAACAAAGAAGCGATTTTATATGCACTAGAGAACAACCTAACAACGAACAAGAAAATGAGGAAGTGCGACTTGGGTAGTGATTAAGGATGCAGCTGTGAGTAAATTTTATATGTACGTATGTTTACTTTAAATTTTCTAGTTTATTCTCATTTTTAGGTTTTTTCATAAATTTTCTAAATAACCTTTCTGTTTATATATTCACTTTTACTTCTTATGTCTTATTTCACCATACGCATGCATGCTTTTGCCTTCACGGATATTAAGTTTAACGGCTATAACGAGCAAAACTAAACGGTCCCGTGGCGCTCGTTATAGCCGAGTTTGACTGTATAATCAAATTTTCATTGCACACCATAAATATTGGGTTAACAATATTAGGCGTTCTATACCAGCGAGGCGGTAATATCGGAAAAATTTATGGGAACGCCTCCTCCGTCCATCTGCATGTTCCATCTTCGAAACTACTGAACGGATGTCTATGATATGTTGCATATAGGACTTAAGAAAATGATGTAAATGTTTCGCATAACTTAATCAGGAGGGCCACTTTACTGATAACGGAAAATGAATTTTCAGTCAAATCTCGTCAAGTATTACTTATAAGTATCAAAAATAGCCTTTAAACAAAATTTGCGGTACTAGTCAAAAAATGTTTTGTTCAATTAATTTTTATCGAAGGTGAAAGTCATGTTTCAGGTAGAAGTTTTTTTTAATCGTTATCAATGAAAAACAATCTTCGTTACAACTGAAGTACACAAGATGTATTATAAATACTTTTTAATTTACTTTCGTGCTGCCTACAGCATACGGTAAATGAAAGGAAATGGATTATCCACCACGCATAAATTAACTTAAATACGTTTATTTTCCTTACGTTTACACACAGTTTTTGTAAGTGAAAAGAAATGGATAATTTACGACAAAGGAATGAGCGTGAGCGCAAAGACTACTGCTGATCATTTCAAGTAATGTGTGTTTTTAATAATTTCCGATTGCTTTATCAATGACTAATGACTATAAAATAAATCGGTAAATCACAAATTCAGTATCTTCTTGGTATCGCTTCTGATTTATCGTTTTTCGGTGCTTAGTTATTAGACTAAGCCAGTGGTTCTCAACCGGGGTGGCGTAACACCCCAGGGTGACGCGGGAGTTATTTGAGGGGTGACGCAAATATTTGATAAATGCACAGCCTATCATATTCTTTATGTACCAAATTTTTAAATATTTATATTTTGTTATAAATATTTTTCTTAAGCTTAATCCTGTTTGAAGAAATATATCCTGATAGAAAAGATTAGCCAAAACTTATATTTTTGTTATAAAAAATTATTAATACTTTCAATATATGTTGCATGAAAAACATAAACCATCACAAATGTCTAGTTGAATATGATTTCTAATCAATAACAACACATTAAAAAATCACAAAAATCTAATATACTACCTATCTAGAAGATGTTCAGTTAAATAAGGGCAAACATTGACGAATGTGAATCCATGCACACAATAATGGCTGATACGACGACACAGGCTAAAGAAAATCCATGAGGCATCAAAAGAATACAGTTGAGATAATCCTGCCACTTAATGGTAGTAATACTAATCTACAACAAATGAAAGCCTATAAATATCAGCGCTAAAAATTCAAATACAGCGTAAATATTTGCTTTCAATAACGGTGGTACATGGAAGTACCGCTGGTATATAAAGGGCTAAAAATAAAACCAGAAGAATGCTTGTATTTGCTTCTTTAAATAATAAATTTTGATCTTTATGCCGTGGATAATGCCCAATTTATCTTTAAAGGTGACTTGAAGGAAATGGAACAGTAAACGAGGTGACGCAGAACTAAAATGGGGTTACGCAAACAAAAAAAGGTTGCGAAACACTGGACTAAGCTATATATCTTTTTTGATATTATATCAGAACTCGTAAATAACGCCTTTGGAAACTGTGTACTCCGACTGGAAGTACACCTTTCCATTCTTGTTCATACCGTTAATGTTGAGCAAAACGGAGAATTTGCTCAAAACTATTCGTTTGCCGGAAAAATTCCAGTACAAGTCTATAAATCTGCAAAAGTATATCTCCATAATAGTTGCTCGCCCATTTACAGCCGATGAGGCACAGTAGCTTAAGCCGCATGCGAACCGCGAATTCCAATTCTTAAATAAATACAAAAGAGTGGTCACTTGGGCGACGATATCGTGGAATGCTATTGGCGGAGGAATTATTCGCTCCTCGTTGGAGTGGAATGGAATTCGCGAGAGAGGGGAGGGGAGTCTTTCGCCGAGAAGAGAGCTGGACTGCATTCCCGGCATTCCCCAGCGTATTAATTAGGGGACGGCGCCCGAGATTGAGGAAGCGTTCTTTTCTGGAAGGGTGAGAGAGAGAGAAAGAGAGAGAAATACTGGATAGCCTCGAAAAGGAGCGGACAAATGTGGGATGAAAACACTGCCCGTGAATCTTAATTGGCGTCGTTACGTAAAGATGACGTAAATTCGTATTGGTAGGTTGATTCTTGATGATGTATGTTGTCGTTCATAGCAGTTTCGGTTCGTTGTGTTGTAAAATATGTGCTATTACGGACGGCAAAATAAAAGTTAGTCTATTTATTGCAAAGTTGCAGAATGTACAACATTCTCTTCCTTTTCCATGAGAATAGGAAATAATTCCGAATTGAATTTCACTCATTGATGTATTTAGAGTTGAATGGTCATTATCTGTCCACATTATAGAATCCTTGGTAGATGTTTTAATCGTCTTCATTTCAATGCCGAGTTTTATGTTAACTAACATCTCAGTCATTGAATATTTCGATGGAGTATTTTTATATTCCCTTCGAGTATTACAGGTTATAATACTAAATGAACAGACAGCAATAATTTTGGCTGTTTAGATGTCTTGGATCAGTCTTACGTGAGGGAACAAAAGGGAAATTTTTGTTTAATATTATTCAGCTTTATTTGATGCATGACTTATTTTCAGATATCAGTTATAGTTTTATGAATCCCTTTCAAATGCTTTTCTCTTTTTTCCTCAAATTCTTTTAACATTTCTGCTCGTCCAATGAAATTTTTCAAATCCCTCCGTCATTTCTTGTCAATTCCCTCTCGAATTATCAATTCCTCTAATGTTTTTCGCCATTCATTTCGCGTTTTATTTGCATTGAGATCTGAATGACTAATGTGTGGGAAAAGAGGAAATAAAATCCCAACTACTCAAAACTATATTTCTGTGAGGTTTATGGTTCCTCAAAGGACGTAATGTAAAAAATAACCAATTCTCCGAGGTAATGGGGTAGATCTGATCAGTGATTACTCCCCATCAGTGATCACTCTCCGCCAGGAACACGCACTTAAGTTTTAACTTTGAGCACTCCATCATATCTGTTTCGAAGAACCGCTTTCGATGCCGTCCATATAAGTGACGATTCTCTTCTAAATTGATGAAGTAATGCTATCGTTTTTCTTTCTGATTAGACCTCGGGAAAGAGATCTTGAAAACACTTCAGTCTTAGAATATACAGGCATATCTCGCTTTGCGCGACACCGTTTTAAGCGAATTAGTTATAAGGCAAGGCAGGCCCTCGCCTCCTAGGTTTTCAAAAAACAAGGGTGTCCGATTATTGAGGCGGCCTAACCATATATGAATTAGATATTACATTTTTACAGGCTTTTGGATGTTAGTGACATCATCTATTAATTTATTTATCATTATTTAGGATCAGCATGTGATACTATAAAAGAAATCCTGAGACGGCACGCCGCTTTTATCTCTCAATCGACGGTTATTTTGACGTTTTAGTTTAAAAAATGGTGACTTTCCGAATAAAACATTCTCGCTGATTTATTTAGGATTTCATTCATGCAAGAAATAGTAAATAGAATGAAGTTTTTAACTTTTTATACTATTTGAAAATTGCCGATAATTTATTTAAAAATGTAAATATTTTCTCTGAAGTTGATGGAAGCTGTTTTTCAGGTTAACGGCGTATTTTTATTAACATCAAACTAGTTTTCGCGCCCATTTTTGACATAATGACCCCGTTTTGTAGGAATTTCGCTCAGCGCGAAATTTTCAGGAACCTATCTGTCGCGTTAAGCAAGGTATTGCTGTATATGTATCCAGAAGGCATAAAAAAAATTACAATATGACGTCACTTAAACCAATATTGTATGGTTTATAATATTGTAATGCAAATTTATTTTCATAAATTTAAATATTATTTTGATTTGAATGGCTTGTTTTAGTTCTGAACATCAATACAGCTAATAACTACATTCCTTAAAGATATTCATCGAAGATGTATGCGTGTTGCGTGAAGTATGCCCCCCCCCCCCCCGACCTCTTTCAAATTGTGTGTTGCATAGTTAAAAATTATTCCAAGCGAAGGCATTTGCGATAAAGCGGTCATCGTCCATGGCATGCCGATGCATTTTCTTACGGGATATTTTCTTTACCCATAACTTACAACCGTAATCGTAAGTTTGGTAACTTTCCACGAGAGTTGTCTGATCGAGCACAATAGGCACGTCTTCTCCAATACGTGCTAAGAAATGATCGCAATGGATTAGTTTTTCATTTCGGAACGTTTTATTGCAAAGCTCCCAAGGTTAAATCCAGCGAAACACTTATTGAAATGTTAGTTTGTGAACATTCTCTAGTATTGTTTTGCGCTATATGCTAAACCAGTGGTGAACAACTTTTAACCATTTTCTAATGTATGAATATGCATTTTTTGTATCATCTCCCTTCTTGTGGTTTTCTTTATTTTATATCATTTCTGTAAAAATACCCTCAGATTAGTATTCTCTTATGCGTTCCATTTATTCTTTTAAATGTTTGCTGGAAAACCTAATAACTTTCGTTATTCCCATAACAATTGATTAAGCAGCAAATTATCAAGGCTTTCATTATTATAGCAACGCGAATTTAGGCCTTAAATTTATTACAGTATCCTTTGGTTTAAAGACATCCATTTTAAACAGACGGTTATACTGATGTAGAGGAACAACTACGGCGAAGTCTCTTATATATCATATCAACAATAAGGAGAGGATTGAAAATAATTAACTTGTTGATATCGAAAATATAGTCATCGATTTGGGTGTAATTAAACAAACATTCTTAAACTGACAGAAGATAAAAAGTATGCATTATCGGCAAATTTCACCTCGAGTCAACAACTGAGTTGTTTTTAATGTTAAGATTAATGAAAGGAAAATATAAAGTTGAAATTGAGCTACAGGAAAAGGAACAATAGAAAAAGGCGAAAACCATAAATCAGGTCTACACTATTGGAAACCATGAAAAGAATTAAATAATGCTGCGTTTGTTTAAGTCATATACAATAAATGGTGGCGGATATTACAAAGATGACGGCAGGAATAAATGCCGAAGAAAGTTATGCGTAAATGACAAACTAGGAGTTAGTTGAGTGAGGATAATCAAGTATGGAAAACAGTAGTCGTTCATTTGGACAATATTTACGAGAAAGGCGAATGACAGAGAAGCTGATGTTCGCCTCTCCCTTGGTCTCATTTCTGCCGTTGCGCAAGTGGAGAGTGACCACGATTCGCATGACGAATGAGAGGCGCACACTATCGCGAGGCGGAATCGCGCTGATTTAGGAGACTGAAGCATTTGCTCTGGATAAAATTCCGCGGAGCGATTTGCGACAGCATCTACTGCTATCGCAGTTATCGCCCTCGCCGCTTGACAGATGGGGGAGTCACTTACAATGAGAGGAGGGCGAGTTATATGGTTCGTATGTCTTTCGTGGGGTTCGGGAGGCCGCCATTCTACCATCCTATTTTAAATTCGGCTAATAGAAGGCACGTGTCTTCCTACGTAAAACCTACATACTTGGTTACTAAGGAAGTTGATTCGCCAAGTTGTTAGGTTATATTCTTATTTGTCGGTACTCATTTGGCAGTCGATATGTAAACAAAATTTCTTATGAAAGTCACTATAAACGCCTTTGTCTGCAGATACAAATGGCATGTGCATCTATGCGATTTTTATATGTAATGTAAAATCATTAATGCTTAATCAGTATGCTGAGATAAGATAATTTAACTGCACCTTTTGCTTTGATGGTGGGTTAAAATTTATCTATAACGCATAAACGGTGAGAAAATAAAAATTGTATTTTCATGTTATATGTATATGAGATCCAATTAATACTATCTTAAGAGCGCTTCTTTGATTTTTTTTCTTTCCTTTCATCTCCTCTCTGTTTTAATGAAATGTTATTTTAATTGAAATTAACTTGAAAATATACACTATGTACGATTTGTTCCGTTCAAACTCTTTAGAACACTGTGTGCGTGCGCGTGTATTTGTCTAATCAACCTCTTGGAATATTATAGCCATAGTCCTTACACACCGAGCACATAAGGGAGGAGGGAAACCCAATGCCGGTTTGGCAGGCAACGAGGACTCCAGGCAAGACGGACTCTAGAGTACGCCTTACCTAGGTAGCACATACTCTAAGAGTGCATAGTGCCTGGCGGTAGGACGTACTCTTAGAGTAGAGGTTTTCAAACTTTTTTCTCTGTACAGTAAAATGAGAAAGTATATGTTGCGACCCACAAAAATATTTATTCAAATATTACTAAATATAAATAAATAATTAGCGAATCTGCGACACGAAGTAGCGTAAATTAATTAAATCATTCGTACATAGTTTTCAAAAAGTAATATTTCATGCAAAGAATATATGTGCGCTGCTTGTAAACCAAAAATGCAGAACTGAATTTACATATTAAAAATGAATCTGCGTGTCATTGAATATAGTATATTTAAACCGAAAAATGGAATAATCCAAGAAGCGAGCAAAATCTAATACCAAGAAAATGAAATAATTAGATCCTTTTCCAATGAGAATTGACAGTGATTTTATATGGAACTCATTAGATATTAATAACAAAATACAGTATTTTCTGCCTAATTACCGCACTATTTATGCCAAGAAATTATCTTTAACATTGAGACGCAAAAATATGCAGGAAGGTTTCCTCAAATACTTGATACTATTAGGAAGATTGAAATAATCGATCACCACTCGGAATAATTAAATTATCCTTATGATTCTGGCTGAATATTTATTTACATATTATTAATCAAAACAATATTTATGCAATGCTATTCGAAAAATGAGTTATAAATTACACAAGGAAAATAAAATTCCTGTTTATCTTATTGCAAAATAGGGTTTAAAACTACATGATGGAGAAAATTATCTGGGAATTGTGGTAGAATATAAAAAATTACCACTTGGATTTCAGATGCTGTAAGTGTATGCGTGCAGATGGTTCTCCGTTCTTGTCGCCAAGAGAAAAAGTTTACTGACATCACTTTCCTTCCTCTTTTCACACGAGGAAGCAGACGACGACCTCCCAAAACAAAGTGATTTTAAGACTTTCGTCTTACAGTCGTAAGCGAAAAGAAACTACGAAAGGAAATGCAAGAGAAGAGAAGTACTAACGATTGGTACTAATAAAAAATGGAGAAACCTCCTAATAACAGTAAAAATAATAAAAAGGAAGTGCCCACACGCCGGTTTAGGGGAAATTACTCCACGCCAGAGACCTAACACTCATGCAATCTCACACACTCTCCGAGTTCCTATTGGAAACTAATTGTTCATGAAAAAATTTGCCAAAAAAGCTGAAAGTGGGTTCCCAGTGGATGTCCAATTAAGATGTTTGTAAAATTTTTGTAGAATTGGAAAATATTTTGTTCCATGCACAGTTTAGAAAGCTTAATTTATTCAGCGGATATGTCGAGGTAAAGACCTATTAGTGAGCCACTCTTCGAGAAAATTAAGTGTAGTATTTATTAGAATCCTAGAAAAGAGAGAATTAACACAAAAAAACTTACGCTTAGGAATCACTAAGTATTACATTTTTGGCATTTTAATGAAATATTCAGCATTTTTTAGGTTTAGGTTTTAAATTCGTCAACTATCCATTTAGAAAATAAATAAGTGTGTAAATCAGTGCATGACACAATAGGTCTCATAGAAATTCCAAGTGGACTTAAGGTAAGAAATGTAATATTGAGATGGTAGGATTTGAAACCGTAGTCTTATAACGTAAGACCTCTTCTGAGTTTTGGGCAGTTTTTTATATTCCTTGGTAGAAAAAATCATTTTATGAAGAGGATTTGTTGTGAGAACTGAGTAAGGTACGTTTTCAATTATTAGTTAATTTTATCAAAATTATCATGCTGATTGATGACATGATGAAAACGGAATTTCCTTGCTCGGCTATTATATAAAAATTCTTTTAATATTAGATTTTTTATGAGTTTGTAATCGTATCTGGGAAGATGATTTATAGAGTTGTTTTTAAATTATGTTCCAGTTGTATTGTTAAACAGCTCTTACGTGGTTTTTGGTTGTGTCGTTCTGATATTTAATGGATCATTCAATGCCTATAATATCATCCAAAGGAGGTCCCTGTGAGGGAGAAAAAAATTGTCCTTTGAGCAAGAGATTGAGTTCTTGTTTAGAAAATGTTCCTTGAGGCAAGTTATGGACAATGTCGGTGCCATCAAAGTGTTTCATGTGGTGACTAAAAGATTTTGTTTTGTGCGTGTGTGAGAGAAAGAGTTCCTGGCGTGGAGTAGTTTCCCCTAAACCCGGAGTGTGTGTGTGAGATTGTGTGTGTTAGGTCTCTGGCACGGGGTATTTTCTCTTAAACCGGCGTGTGAGTGCTTCCTTTTTATTATTTTTATGGTTATTAGGTTTCTCCATTTTGTATTGGTTGTAATTAACTGTAGGGTTCTGATATAACTTTCTCTTTGAACTAAAGATTAATTTCTAGAAATACGTTAAAGGCAATGTGTCCTATGATGTAAAATTTTCGTGAATAAACTTCGGAAAATACTCTGTATTTTCCAGGAAAATAATTAGTGAGGAAACAGATGGTTCTGCAGTAGATCAGTTTTTGAGAAAGACAGGATAAGTGCCCTAACAGCGGGAATAGGTTAGGAATTTTGTAAGGAAGTTATTCGGCTTATTTGGTAATAACCATTTTACCCATCTAGGCACTAAATGCTTTGTGGGCGAAGGACTTGCGGTCCATTTTCAACATTTCGCGGCCCACCATTGGGCCGCGTCCCAGACTTTGAAAAACTCTGCTCTAGAGTACGGCATGCCTAAACACAAGCCCAGGCATAGCGTACTCCAGTCAGGTGATTCGGACTCTTAAGAGTCCACAGTGCCTGAGACCCTTGGTAGGCAAGATGTACTCTATATATTTTGAACAAAACAAAGTAAAAATTTGCTGCTAATAAGAAATCTTAAAGAAATACAGTCGACATTGGTATCAATCAACTAAGAATTTCATAAAAATACGAATATGGAGCAAAGATTTGAAAATGAAGGGGTTTAGAAGGAGGGGGAGAAAAAACAGAGGTTTTCAACCTTTTTTTGCCGACCTACTCCTTAGAGCAGTGGCTCCCAATCTATCGGTAATTACCCCTTGGGGAGTAATTTCAGAGTTTTGAGGAGGTATTGGTCATTTGTGGGAATTTAACGCAGCGAAACCGGTAGTAAAGGTCTGAAGAACTACCTGGAGTGGGAATAGGGTAAGATAGGCCGAGCCGTTTGAATATTCTCTATTCGTGAGCCAATCAGAATCATATCAATTTGCGCGCGCCACAATGGATGTTTAACATTCGCATATTTATTAACTTTCCTCATACGTCCAAGCTTATTGAACATACAATCATGTTGATGTATACCAGAAATTGATCATTTTATGTTCCAGCAGTTTCTCGGTAGTAAATAACGTTTTTCTGTTTTATTTAAATATTTATATATTATCGCAGAGGGGTCAAAATCGTTGGGGTTTGTGATTATACATTTGCGCGTGCCCCTTCTAAACTCTTGACGTACCCCTAGGTGTACGCGTGCCCCCGGTTGAAAACCCCTGATTTAGAAGGCTTACAAAAGAATTATCGAGCTAGTCTTATGGCTGAAAATAAATTCCAGAATAATCAATTAAATATAAAAAATGGAAAAATGAGGTACTTAAGCATCTACTTGCTGTTAGATTACTGGAGTTACTTAAGAGAAGTACTTAATGCTTTCATTTTTTAGGCGTTCTGTAACAGCAAAGCGGTAGTAGCGGAACGCCTTATATATGGGCGCGTCTCTTCCTTCCGTTCGTCCCCATGTTTAATCTCCGAAAGTACTTGGTGGATTTTAATTAAATTAAGTATTAGTGATCCTTATTAAAAATTTCGTCGAATTTTTATTATGAAAATCATCCGTCAATTAGAGCCTCCACTACATATAAGCACTTAACTCGTATCTCGCTAAATTGCATATGTCTAGTAACTATTAAATACCATATTTTTCTCTCCCAAGCTCTTATTTATGATCTGTAAGGTATATATTATTAACATTACTCGGATAGAGAGCGTCATTTGCATCAAGAAAATCCGTGAGACCACACAATTACTACTTGTAATTTCGGAAATAAAAAATTAATAATTTCAATCTTTTTATGTTATTTTATATTCATTTTCCCTAAGGAACGCCTTTGAAATCTCGGTGTATTCCATTTATGGAGTATACTTTCGCTTCTTGTTTATAAATATATATATATATATATATTATATATATATATATATATATATATATATATATATATATATATATATATATATATATATATATATATATATATATATTGCTCCTTGAATGCTCGTAAAAGATCCTTTAAACCTAGCAATAGTCAAAATGAAACTTTCCCGTTACTGAATATTTAATCCATTTTTATAGATTCGTCATTGCTATTGTTAATATCTAATGGAGTTAAACTGAATGGAATGCGCGTACCTCGCTTTTCTCAAATTTATCCTGGGATACAGAAATGTCAGTAAAAATAAGCAGTTTTATTTCAATATAAAACAACAGGACGTAATAACTGTTATTTCCTGGATGAAAATGCATGAGATTTATATCGAAACCGGGTCATAAAAGGTATCTCATCATTAATCCGTTTTTTGCCCGTTTCAATAATTGAATCAAATTATGTGTATTCCCACATCGGGAACCTAATTCACCGAACAAGTTTCGCGTTTCATTTTTTAAATTCTAATTAATTGCGCACTTTTTCACTTGCCGTTACAAAAAAATGACGCGCCCTTGCGCCTTCCCAGTACATACTCGTTATTTTGAGCTCGACTTCCGGAACAAATCGACGCTCAAAAAATGCCGAAAAGGGGAAAAAGCTACCAAACGGGCGATCGTAATTTAATAGCGATCAAGTATTTCGTTCTCAGTCGATTAATGGCACGCGAATGGAATTCGCGAGTTAATTAGTTCTCCGGTTTCTGTGCCATTGCGATTGCGTCGTGTAGATTGGAAGGCGACGGACATTTTTCAAACAGATATTTGGTCCCAATTGGCTTCGCCTTCTTTTTTTACAACGGGCGAGAGAATAAATTAGAAGAGGGGAGAAAGGGAGAGAAAGAGACAAATAATGCCCGCTGTAAAACACGAATGGATACAGGCTATCAATCATCGACGCCAACGGCGCCCTCTCGACCATTCCTCTCCACTCCCTTTCCTCCCGAACGATTCTTCATCCGACCCCACTGCCACAGTCCATGACGAATCCTCCTCCATCTAACCCCACCCACTCCAATTCTCTCTCCCCATCTTTCTTTCTCTCTCTCACTATCTCTCCCCACGCGACGCAATTCCTCATCCACCCCACCCTCCTTTTCACCAGCCAACCCCCATTTTCTCCACCACCTCTTCCTCCTTCCAACTCTATCCCAATGGGTGTCAAAGGATGGGCCTCCGACCGTCAGTGAGACGCGAAACATTTTTTAAATGAAGACCCGGGAAATCGCGCTTCGGTATTTTCGCTAAAATTTCGCCCGCCTAATTAGAATGTATGGTATTTTTTTAAGTTATGACATGGATAAATTAATAGAGGAGGTTTAATTTATTATGTTATCCATCCTAAGACTTCCGACATAAGGTCGAAAATATTCTGTGTAAAGAGGAGTATAGTTATTTCCGTACGCAGCAACAGTCTAGGTGTATCCAATGCTTTTAGCGCGTTTTAAATAAATACGCTTATACTTTCACTTGAGCGTCCGTCTGTCCGCTCTTTTGTCTGTGCACGTGCTCTAATTAAAAAACCGTAAACCATGGAGAGCTGAAACTTGGAGGGTAAATTTCTGTACTGCCGCCGTTTCTCTTTAAGTTTTAGTTTTAAAAAATACACAAGGTCTGAGAGGGAAACAGTTAAAATATATTTTTTAAATATCTACAAATGTATGAAAGATGGAAAGCTTAAAGTTAGAGATTAAATTTCCGTGTTAATGTTACTTATTCTTGATTAGATTTAGTTTCGAAAAATTACAGATGTAAAGAGTGAGTGGTTTAAATATTTAATACAAATTTTGCTCCCGTTCAAACTTGTCATTTTGGTAATGTGGTATAACCACATAAAATATACGAAACGCACTGATTTTATCCATGTTCATGGATAACATTCTATTTGATTAAATGTTCAATGATATCATTTAAATATTGAATAATATTTAAATCATTATTCCATGGTTATTTAGTCGGTATTAGACAATTTTAATTATGGAACATTTAATGTCGTCCAAGATACTATACGAATCAATATTGATAAGCCAAAAAAACATTGCTGAGCTGCAGATAAAAATATGAAAGCTATATCCCTTCTGCATTTCCAAATACTTAATTACTTCTCGCCTTTCTTTACATCAATCCTCTCATTACTCCTTCCTCTCTCATTTCCCCCTCCTCTCATTTCCCCCTCCTCTCATTTCCCCCTCCTCTCATTTCCCCGCCTCTCATTTCCCCCTCCTCTCATTTCCCCCCCTCTCATTTCCCCCCTCTCATTTCCCCCCCTCTCATTTCCCCCCTCTCATTCCCCCTCCGTTCATTTCCCCTTCCTCTCATTTCCCCCTCCGTTCATTTCCCCTTCCTCTCATTTCCCCCTCCGTTCATTTCCCCTTCCTCTCACTTTCCCTTTCCTCTGATTTCTCCCTCCTCTCATTTCCCCCTACTCTCATTTCCCCCTCCGTTCATTTCCCCTTCCTCTCATTTCCCCCTCCGTTCATTTCCCCTTCCTCTCATTTCCCCCTCCGTTAATTTCCCCTTCCTCTCATTTCCCCCTCCGTTCATTTCCCCTTCCTCTCATTTCCCCCTCCGTTCATTTCCCCTTCCTCTCACTTTCCCTTTCCTCTGATTTCTCCCTCCTCTCATTTCCACATTTTCTCAATTCCACTCCTCTCATTTCCTCTTCTCCCACTACTTCCTCACACACCTGCACTCAAGCGAATGACGTAAACATTCCTCAGGCCCATTTCAACACGAGCGCATCTCTCGAAGGGAATTGGGTGCAATATCATACGTGCATTCCCTTCCATTACGCGCATTAAGAACTCTCGCCATCTTTAAGACACACGATCAAAATTATAAATAACACCCGTTTCGACGAAAATCTTCTTTATTTTGAAAGGCGTCCTCCTAAACAAATGCTAAGACGTCGCAGGTAATTTATGAATTTTGGACAAAATAGAAAGGCGTTACAGAATATGTTTTGATACGATGACAGTCGAATTTATTTATTTGTATATATATATATATATATATATATATACTAATAGTTGGTGCTTGCATACTGCAAGCATTTCATCTCACATTGAAAAAACATTCATTTTTCAGACAGACATTTCATCACTACTAATATTCTTTTATTTCTAAAGATTTCACCTCCGCAGCGATTTTCGTTTTTCCCACATGTAAAAATAATAGTTTAAAACAATCCCCAAATGTTGCAATTTTAAAAATTTTACACTTTCTTCATTATGGGGTACTAATGCTACACATTTGAGCCAAATTTTAAAGTTGTAGCACTTCTAGAAGTAAAATAATATTTTTCTAATTGTTTAAATTTAAATAATTTTTAACGGCCGCCGCAATTCATATATGGTAAAATTGAAATGTTTATTTGTGCAAATTCTCTACTCTGTAAATAATTTGAAAATTTCAGCTTCCTAACTCATCCCGTAGTACCTAAACAGTTATCTATTTGTTTTAACTTTAGGAATTTTTACTGCCAAACAAATTAAAATATCAAAATTTGTATAATCCCTATTTCGTTTTTTTAAGAATTCTACTTATAGAAAAAATTTCAATTCCGTAGCACATGCGGAAATACATAATCCTTGAAAATTTGTTTAAACAATTGCGAATTTTTAGCGGGCGCATTGTTGCACTTTTTCATGATTTTCGTTTTTTCTAGTCTGTTTTGTACAAAATCCTACCTAAGAAAAAAATTTCGAATCTCCAGCACATCTGGAAGTGCCTAAACATTAGTATCCTCCCGTTATCATTATATATCGACGACTCTTACAGAGGAGGAGGATACTAATGTTTAGGCACTTCCAGATGAGCTGGTGGTTCGAAAGTTTTTTCTTAGGTAGGATTTTGTGTAAAACCGACTGAAAAAAAACGAAAATCTTGAATAAATGCAACAATGCGGCCGCTAAAAATTCGCAATTGTTTAAACAAATTTTCAAGGTTTATGTATTTCCAAATGTGCTACGGAGTTGAAATTGTTTTTATAAGTAGAATTCTTAAAAAAACGAAATAGGGATTATACAAATTTTGATATTTTAATTTGTTTGGCAGTTAAAAATTCTTAAAGTTTAAACAATTAGATAACTGTTTAGGTACTATGGGATGAGTTAGGAAGCTGAAATTTTCAAATATTTACAGAGTAGTGAATTTGCATAAATAAACATTTCAATTTTACCATATATGAATTGCGGCGGCCGTTAAAAATTATTTAAATTTAAACAATTAGAAAAATATTATTTTACTTATAGAAGTGCTACAACTTTAAAATTTGGCTAAAATGTGTAGCATTAGTATTTATAATGAAGAACGTGTAAAATTTTTAAAATTGCAACATTTGGGGATTGTTTTCAACTATTATTTTTACATGTGGGAAAAAGGAAATCGCTGCGGAGGTGAAATCTTTAGAATTAAAAATATGTGCAATGATGAAATATGAAGAATGAATATTTTTTTATCTTGAGATGAAATGCTTGCAGTATGCAAGCACCAACTACTAGTATGTTATATCCTCCTCCTCCTCTGTAAGGAACGTCTATATAGAATGATAACGCTACGCCAATGTGCGGCACGCTGGAGGTGCCGAGCTATGAGAAGAACTTTGTATTGCTAAACACAGCGGATACAGCTGGCATTGAAACAAATTAGATGTTTGTATCATAATGATAGTATTGTATTGTAAAATCTAAAGATAAATCTGAGATAAAGAATTAGAAAAGGACGGGAAGAAAGAGATATAGAAGACGGAGAAAAAGAGGCAGACATTGTGACAGGAGGGAATGAGAGAGGTGGGATAAAAGTGAGGCAGAGAGAGGGAGAGAGAAAGCGGGAGGGAGAGAGAGAGAGAGAGAAGCGGGAGGGAGAGAGAGAGAGAGAAAGCGGGAGGGAGAGAGAGAGAGACAGAGGAAGGGAGAGAGAGAAAAAGGGAGAGAGAGAAAAAGGGAGAGAGAGAGAGAGAGAAGGAGGGAAGGAGAGAGAGGGAAGGAAAGAGAGAGGGAAGGAAAGAGAGGGAGAGAGAGAGGGAGTGATAGAGGAAGGTAGGGATAGAGGAAGGGAGGGATAGAGGAAGGGAGGGACAGAGGAATGGAGGGACAGAGGAAGGGAGGGATAGAGGAAGGGAGGGTTGGAGGGAGAGAGGAAGGGAGGGAGAGAGGAAGGGGGGGAGAGAGAAAGGGAGGGAGAGAGGAAGGGAGGGGGAGAAGAAGGGAGGGGGAGAGGAAGGGGGGAGAGAGGAAGGGAAGGAGAGAGGAAGGGGGGAGAGAGGAAGGGGGTGAGAGAGGAAGGGAGGGAGAGAGGAAGGGAGGGATAGAGGAAGGGAGGGGGAGAAGAAGGGAGGGGGAGGAAGGGAAGGAGAGATGGAGGGGGAGAGAGGAAGGGAGGGAGAGAGGAAGGGAGGGAGAGAGGAAGGGAGGGAAGGGGAGAGAGAGGGGAGGGAAAGGGAGGAAGAGAGGAATGGCGAGATCATTTGACTCTAACTATTGTATCAGCAAATCAAGAGATCGAAAATTGTGTGTATAAAGAAATGTATGATACTGAGCAATAAAGTACTAGGGCGCAGATACTCTCCGCTGGTAAAGCTAGTTAGAATTATTTTCTCTACTGTGTCTTTTCCTTTCTTTGGACTAAAACTCGGCGTAGTAGAAGGGCTTGTGTTTCGTAGACCTTGAGAGGTATACCGGCTGGAGCACCTGCTCCTGCTAGGATCATCAATGCCAGTAAAGTCAATAGGAAAGGACCAAACTAAGAGTAGTCCACGCAGCCTCTCTACCTCAAAGAGGTGGCCGCAAAAGGGGCCTGTACCCATTGGGTTTGCCTAATGAGGTGATGGTATAACGTTAAAAACACCGTTGAGGAAAGCAACGGAAAAACACCTCAAATGTTTATGCTTAGCTATGTCTTTATCTGTTCGTCAGTAAATAACTACGTCATCGTAACCGCTGATATTTTGTTTGTCAGTCTAAGAAAGCGAACAAAACAATGTTCTTAGGAGTGCCGGTGATGTAGTGGTTAGGGCGCTGGCTGCTACTCGCCTGCTGCTTGAAAGTCTGCAGGCACAAATCCTGCGAAAGTAGGATTTTTCCAAGGTCGCCCGGGCCTCTGTTTGTGTGGTTTGAGGAGACCGCGCAAATTCAGCGGTTCCGTCCTTCGGAAGGAACGTTAAGCCGTTGCCCCCCCCTGGTGTTCTTCGTAAGAGCAGGCAAATGACGGCACCGGGCTTTCCTCCTCTTTTTCTCGGTTATTCTTTGCACTACCTCTGAGATACCCATTTGTGCAGTAAGAGAGGCGAATTGGCTGGGCACTCAAACAAACAAACAAACAAAACAGTGTTCTTGATTGGATTCCTCCGACGTTCTTTTCCCATTTCCAAAACATACTTATTACCTGTATAGCGTCCCGCATTGATCTCCTATATCCGCAGGCGTGCCCCATTCTTTTCCTCCTCTTATTCCGCCTCAGCCTTCCTCCATTCTCTCTTTCTCCTCGCCACATTCCTCCTCTCCTAAAACCTTCCACGCCGGATCTAACCCTCCCATCCCATATCCTGGGCACACCCCTCTCCTCTCCCATCCTTTTCTCTGTTTTCTGCTACTTGATTCATTTTCCTCTTTCTCTCTCTTCTACCCCACATTCATTTTTTCCCAAATATCTCTCGTCCTCTCTTTCTCGCAACATATTTTCTCTCTCCTTTCTTTTCTCTCTGCCACCATTTTCTTCTTACTTCTCCGTGTCTTCATTTTTCATTCCCCCTCAAGTTTTTTTCTTTTCTTTTTTCGTTCTATCTCCCTTGTCCTCTTCTTTCCCGTTTCATATGCCTTTCTATTTTCCATTTTCTCGCACACGGCCATTCATTCACTTCTCGTTTCGGTTGAGTCGGCCCTACGCGCCTTGATAACCAGAAATGTTCTTCAAAATTCTTCTCGGTAAAAAAAACGAATAGAGTAAACTGCTAAATACGGTAGTAGTTTTAAAAAATGTTATTGTTTTCAGTTTTTCAGTATCATTTATCTCATTTCGTAAATTCTTTCCTTAACCTAAATATTAAAATAAAAGTGAAAACACGGTACGTAATTTCTCGTACCGACATATAAATTCGTATCGTTACGAACTTGTGCGCTGTTTTACGTTGAAGCATCCAAAGTGAAATTTTTTGTACTTACTTTATTTTTATGCCCGATATTTTGAACGTCATTTAAAATAATTATTCATTTATAAGTAGCGCGGGACAATAACAATAAAGTTTTAACTTTAATAATAAAGTGAGATTTTAAACGAGATAATTTTGTGTTGCTACAACCTGAAATTCCGCAAAATTAAGGATTCCCTAGTGAATTACTTAATATATTTTGCATTGGCGAGGAGAAATTTTCATCAGATCTGCGAATATAAGGTAACTTGAGATTTACGGAACGATTGTCCTGTCGCAGAGAGATCCGAACCAAAGACTTTAATGTCTTCGAAAGGCAATTCTTCGTTCATGCGCAAAATCCCCTCCTCTTAGAACCCACCGCTTTCTGAACCAAAGGCTTTCTCTTCACTCTCTCAGTCCTTCCCTTTCTCCCTTTCGTCTGTCGCTTTCCTCCCCCGCCATTCCCCCGTCTCCCTTCGGGGTGTAATAAATCAGAATTCCCTTCTGGCTCCGGGGTCAATTGGTCAGTTGCGAGAGATATTTCTCATTCCGATTGCTGAAAAGTTGCCCTTGAGGGAGGTGAAGGGACGAGGGGCTAAGGGAATAGAAGCGGATTAGAAGGGGTCCTCCGAGGGAATGGCACGTCCGGAGGACCTCTTAAAGCCCTCTTATTATTTCCTTGTTCCCGGATCAGGTAATTACCCCTTCGCAACCACACCTTTCCAAAAACTCCGTCGCTAGGTGAGGCATTCTGCTTTGCCATTGTTGGCAAAGTAATTTGCATAGAGGCTTATTTCTGTTGATATTTCAGACTCGGCCGTTCTTTATTGCAGAAGCAGATAGCGGTGTTGATCATCCTACTTTTCGAACTAAGGATGGAAGATATCTTCGAAAAGGGGATGATCCGATAATATGAGATATGATAGATTTAGGATGATCGTATTTGGGAAAAAGTTCTTGCACATACGAATAAAATCAATGATAATTTATTCATGCAATATTTTTTCGTCGCTGTAATAAACTAAATTCGTCAGTGTGTAATACCTATTAATGAATCGTTGTTGTTAAATCTTATGGCGGTTGATTTATCCATGTTTTATTTGTTTATCAATTAATAGCTCAAATACTGAACCTGTACTATATTGCTCTAAACAACATGACAGTTAGGTCAACGAAAAACGTTCAAGGTTTTGCACATGACAGGATTTGAACCAGATGCTTAAGTTTAGTATTTAAAAAAATCCGAATACCATGGATAGTTGTGATCGTGGGTAACAGTTTCTACGAAAGAGCGAAGTTTTGTTGCTTTATTTTTAATAAAATATTTCGTGGACATATCCTGTGTGTGCGTGTATTTTTTGTTAATCAACCTCTTGGATTACAATAGCCATAACTTCTTCCACACCGAACACAATCACAAGGGAGGATGGGAACCCGGTGCCGGCATTAACCTACTCTTAAAGAAGAGCACCAAAGGGGCCAACGGCTTAACGTCCCTTCCGAAGGACGGAACGCTGACTTTGCGCGGTCTCCTCAAACCACACAAACAGGGGGCCGGGCGACTTTGGAAAAAAATCCTACTTTCATCTACATCTACAAGTTACCCTGCAGTTCACCAAGTTGGTGGGTGGCAGGGGTTGCAGTGCACCAAATCCTACCTAAAGATTGTCTAACGCAATTCCCAGGATTCGTGCCCGCTGCCCTTTAGAGCATATGGCGAGTAGCAGCCAGCGTCCTAACCACCACCGGCACCCCGGTCATATTATCATCCTGTTATCTACGATGACATAATAAAAGACTGCCATATAAATTCACCTGCCTAAGCACGATTATTCCATTGTCGACAGCGCTTCATGACCAGTTCCTTTTAACGGTGTCTTTTTCGATAAAAAATCCTCGAATGCAGGGTTAAGAAAAAACGGGCTCGTTTTGTTGGCGCTCCCGTTCCCTCTTCGAGTTCCCTCCTTTTCCTTCTTCTCTGATTGATCCATTTCGATATCCCTTTGGGCGAAACCCCGTCCAAAGAGGACGCTCATTACACGCCATCCCTTCCACGCCATGACAACGATCGCTCGCTTCAGCTCAAAAGGATATTTATACACCGTCCATCTTCGCTCGCCACATCTTCCTCCTTTAATTGCGCAAGCAATTGGCGCTCTCTCGCGTTGAAGCAAATCTGCAAACATTGACTGCTTTCCGCTTGTTGATCCCATGGACCTTATTTTTGAGGCCTTCGTGTTTGCCGCCTCTCCCACGGCTCCCCCTCTCTCCCTCCAACCCTCTCTCCGCCCACTCCTCTCACCCTTTCAACCGTTCCTTAATGATAAATCCATCGGTGCAATTATTCGCTTCATTACCGCCTCATCCTCCTCTCCGTCTCCTATTTATTCTCCCGTCAGTGGAATTGACGAAGTGAATGGATTGCGGCATTTCCTCATCGCTAATTCGTCCGCCACCGTTATTTGCCCTTTCTCTTTCCTCTCTCCTACGGCAAACTCCTTAACCTCGCGCCTGTATTCACCTTTTCTCAGTATAGAATTCCGACGGCTACCAAGTTCTTTCTTTTTCTACTATCGCTATTTTTCTAATCAAACGCAGGGCTCGTGTGCTCCCAACTCGGTCTGGTCACTCGTTGGCATGTATCAGAGTTGTCCAATTGAATTTCGAGTTTCGGCACACTTACGGCGAACGGATCACCGTATTCGGCGCATAATATTAAATGTATTAAATATTAGTTAGAAAAATAGTTAGCATTTTAAATGAGTCTCTAGTTGTGCTATTTAATATCAACTATTATTTTCCACGTATATTATTTATACAGAAAAAGCGTAAGTAGTGGTAGCGTTAATGTATTGAAAAAAAAATGGAAATGTCACAATTATTATTATTTCAAATTTAAGCTTTCAGCGTGACACTAAGCAACCCTTTTCTTTCACCCATCTCTTGAATGTCGGCAGAAATTTTTCAGAAACACAATGAAGCCCAATGAAATCACCAACATTGATAGACTGACTCTAGACAGCTTCGAGATTATTCTTGATTGAACCTGGTTCTCGAAATATTCCTTCTTTCCGCAATCTTCTTAATTTCTTGGTAGGTCTCATTCCCTAATAAACCGTCGATTAGTTGAAATATTTTTCTTTCAAAAACATTTCTCTTTAGGTAATGTCCTATCCAGCTGGCCTTCCACTTTCTTAATATCTGTATAATTGTTCGCTTTTGTCCTATAGTATTTCCTGTTCTTTATCCTATCCGTCCATTTTATCTTCAGCAGTCTTCTCCATACCCACTTTTCGAAACTTTCTAAGTATTTTGTATACTTTTCCCTGGATGCCGATGAGTCTGCTCCATATATGGCGTTGCTGCATGCTGAGCTGTTTATTCGTTTCTTACATATGCTTAACTTTATATTTCCCTTCAGTGGGAGTTTCTTTCTTCTGAAAGCGACTTTTCCTTTCGCCATCTAGTCATTATTTCATCGTTCCTTTTTTTTATCTCGTGTTTAATGCATTGGACACAAATTTTGGATTTTTTCATCTATTATGATAGCTAAAATAATAATAAAATCTAATAGTTAACAAAAATGTTTGTATACACATCCACTCACGCGCTCAATCACTACCACATACGCACTCTCATATAGTCACAGGCACGCGCACGCTCATTCCCACACAGCCAAACGCTCACACAGTCACACTCACGCCCACACACGCGCACCCTCCCGCACTCATACGCTCAAACAGTCCCACACACATGTAGGCAACCAGCAAAAGGTACATAGCATCTGCGATTCTTTAATCCGCTTGGAAGACAACAAACGGCGAAAAGCGCCTTATGTTATTTGCTCCGCAATTCTTCCCTCACTCGTTCTGTGCCCACGTTTCCGCTCCATACAAAGCGTTATTCTTTTTTTATCAATTTCTTGCGTATACCTCCCTTCCTTTACATCTCCCGTTAGTAGAAGTTTCCTTTTTCTGAACGCAGTCTTCGCTTTCTAAATTCTATTCCTTATTCCATCGAATTTCCTCTTCTTTGTAGGAAACCGTATTGATCTTCCCCTAGTATTTCTTCTACCTTTTCCTTTTAGCTTTTCAGTGAGAATTGTTGTGATGACCTTCGACACGTGCGATTTTCGGCTTATCGTTCTGTTTTCTTTACAGCGCATTGCCTTTGGCTTCTTCTTTAAAGGAATCACTGCTATTTCTAGGAAATCCTTAGGTTTCTCTAAAAAGAATATATATATTCAACCCAACAAAAAATCTTCTATCCACCTAACTTCGTAATAACCTGAGATACTTATCATTCCTCTTTATTTCCGATTTTATTTTCTTGCATTATGTTTTCCTATTATAATCTCTATTCCAATGCCTTCTTATGAGGTGTGTATTTCTTTGGACGACTATCGAGGGGGCATTACTTCTATCACTACCACGCGCTGCACTTATCATATCGGGTATGGTTTGATTTCTTGACATTATCACGTTTCCTTGGGAATACGTTTGAGGTTGTTTCCCGTTGTCTTCCTAAGCAGTGTCTTTATCGTTACAACTAAACTTCCATAGACGCATTTTCCTGCTGCCTCGCCGAGGTGAAAGCTCAGCGTGGACTAATTTTAACCGACGTTGATTTTACTGGCCCTACTAGGAGCAGATTCTCAATCCATTGTACTTCTCCAGGGCTGCGGAACAATACGCCATAAGAGTAGTAGTAGTACATCTACATCTACATCTACATATTACCCTGCAAGTCACCTTGACGGTGGATGGCAGGGGGTGCCGCGCACCAAGTTCCTAACTAATTATTATTCACTGTTATCTATTGTGGTCACGTATTGTCCTAGGGAAAAAGGACTCCTTATACCTCTCCGTCCTACTATCTATTTCGCGAATCTTGTCGTCATTATCCCTCCGTCCGATATACGTTGGTTGTCGAATAATATCCTTCATTTCATTTACGAATATCTCCGACCTATATTTATCTAGAAGTTTAAGTCTCGCCTGTAATCTACGATCTTTCAACGATGGCCAACTCAACTCATCAATGAGTAACGTAACGCTCTGTTTTTTATCGTAATTCTTTTTCACGAATCTAGCTGCTCGCCGCTGTATTTTTTCTAAATCCTTTATGAGTCCCCTCTGATATGGATCCCAAACCGCTGCTGCGTATTCCATTTGAGGTCTAACCAACGATAAATAACAGGATTCTCTCACCTTTTCCGTGCTTTTCCTGACTATCCTACGCACAAAAGCCAACTTCTTATTTGCCGCACCTATCACTCGTCTTATGTGGGTGTCCCAAGACAGGTCACGATTCAAGGTTACCCCGAGGTATTTCACGGATTCCGAAACAGGAATGATCTCACCATCTATCGAGTAGGTAAACACGGACGATGGGCTTCTAGATTTCCAAAAGTTTAGAACGTTACTCTTTTTCTGATTGATTTCTAGCTGCCATTCCTTGCACCAAACAGATAACGCATCCAGATCATCCTGAAGCTGACGATGGTCGCTAGGACCACTAATTTCTCTATAGACTACGGTGTCATCCGCAAAAAGCCTGATATTACTTTTTACAACTGAGCTGATGTCGTTTATATAAAGCAAGAAAAGCATAGGTCCGATCACACTACCCTGCGGCACTCCAGAGACTACATCTGCCACACTCGAGGACTTACCATCGATGACTACTTTTTGTTTTCTATTCCAAAGGAAAGCGCGAACCCAGTTAATGACTTTAACATTAACGCCAAGATTTCCCAATTTTAATAACAACTTACGGTGGGGAACCTTGTCAAAAGCTTTTCTAAAATCAAGGAACACTGCATCGACCTGCTTATTATTTTCGCCGCATGATAAAACATCATTCACAAACAGACCGAGTTGGGTGTCACAGGATCTACCTTTTCTGAAGCCATGTTGACAGCTGACTAAGAGCGATCTACTCTCAAGATAACGCATTGTGTTGCTAACAATAATGTGCTCCAAAATCTTACATGATAATGATGTTAGAGAAATCGGCCTATAATTTTCGGGGTTTTCTTTGTCACCTCCCTTATGAATGGGTGTGACGTGTGCTAGTTTCCAATCATCAGGAACCTCACAGAGGGTAAGAGATTTTTTTTCTTCAACGTAAATACCTTTCCATCGATAGCCCCATCGACAAAAAGTTTCTTTTGTTGAGAATTCATCCAACTGGAGTAATTTTTTACTTTGTTTTAAACCTTAAGTTACGCATACAAAACGCAATCCTGATACTTTTAAAATGTAAAATACTTGCCGTGCTTTTATTTTAGATAGAGACAATATTTTGATCACTATTTGAGCAATAATATCTTATCTGCAGCGATCCATGCTCCAATTAAATCTTGCCTCAAATAAATCACTGCCAATGTATATGAACACTATGGAAGTTAAGGCGAGTTGTATTTAACATCAAGTGTGGAACGTATACTATTCTTCTTGCTGAGTAATGCCCGGTTAAGGTCACGACGCGGGAGCGAACTCTTGCACGCTTGATGGAAGCGCATCTCTTTAAGCTCCTCCCCTTAGATATCGCCTTCTCAATGGAAACACGATCGCTTAGCTCCGTGGCATTACCTTCTGGAGATACACACTCGCAAACAAAACACGATCGGTGCTCAAACGCCAACCGCAAGAACATCGACCAAATCCTCCTGCACCCAGATGCCCCAACGTGACAACAGCGGCTTAACTACAATTTTGCTCGTCAGATGACTCTCGCGAAGCGTCTCTAGATGGCGCCGTCGTCTTCGTGTTGAGCAACATTTCCCAACCTTTTGAACCCCGCGGAACACTTGAGCAACCCATTCATGCTCGGTGGGCCACCTCATTACTTACAGTGTATGATATGAAGGAGTGGGAATATCTATAAGTAAAAACGCCATCAATAAAAATATTCAATACCTGTGAAGGTGTACAACTTGCTTAATTTTTCACAAAAGAATGCCAGCTAAATATGAGGTGCGGCCTAAAAATAAACTAATTTTGGAAACCTCAACGGACTTCCAACAAAACATTCGCGAATTACAAGTGATCCGCGGACAATAGGTTGGGAAACGCTGGTGTAGAGTGAGCTGCGGGCACCGCCATGTTTTTTTCTCTCTTAATTTCTAATAAAAATTCCCGTCCTCGTTTCTTTCATTTTGTTCACCCGTCTTTCCGTTTTTGATATCGTTCTTCTTTCATTCTCGTATCTCGTAAACATCCGATCTAAGAATTTTTCCCTCTCAATTTTTCTGATACCCACTGGCTTCCGTCTTTTTTCTCTGTCGTTCATTTCCTATCTGAAAACTCTCTCAACCTCCGCTCATAACTGGTGGCGCTGGTGTCTCTCCGCCTTTGCGTTTGCGTAACAAATAATTGATGCTCCCCGTACCGTCCGCCCCCGCTATTTGCTCTAGAGATATGAACGGGCCGAAAATTCCTGCTTAAGTTCAGCCACACGTTACCACATTCTCCTTTCCCAGACTCGACCCGAGTATCGAGTGAATGAATAAGTTACGCTCGGCCCGAATGCGGCCCTATCAAGAGCGAACGTGCCATATTATGCGTTGAAATCTCGCAAGAACGTACCCACCGACGTGAGGCGTGTTTTTCTGCTACCAATTGAACGCTCGCGCGCCTGCTGTTACACATGTTGCTATGCAGGAGAAAGATCGAGTCAATACCGTTGCTGCGTAACCTTTTTCAGCGCTTCTATAATATGCATCCTCCCATGCTAAACTTCCTTTCGCTAATGCGGCTACCACAAGGCGAACCTTTTTGTTACACATGAAAGCTGCGAATGTTCTTTTTCTGGAATTTTCCACCAACCTAACAGTACTTCAAGTTTGGCGTAGCCAAAATCTAATCGCGTTTATCTCATTATTTCATCATCTTGAACGTCTGTTGGAACAGGTGCACTTTCAAACCGGCTGAAATCAGGAATTTTTCGTTTATTCGCGAGGGAGGATTGGCTGCCTATTATTGCTGTGTTTTCTTATCCTTGCTTGCTGTTGTAGGGTTGTTGACCTCCCCAACTTCTCTGGTGGTAAATGCCCGCCGCTGCTCCATTTTTTTATACTTTAACGTATGGGTTCGAATATCTGATGATGGAAAATATATCCTCGTCAGTTGCCATTTTTAACTGACGGAAGGTTTACCAAAAATGTAGCAGTCTAATACTGTCTGTGCATGAAATGTTTATCTAACGCCACACTTAGAACTTTGTTTTGAAGTTGTCTTAACCAGTTGGCTGTACTGTAAGTTGATTTAGTAGATTTACTTTTATAGTTAGGATCAAAATAAGGGTGGGGTATGTCTACTTCTAGTTGTAAAGATTCCTCTTTAGACGGTTGTGGAAAGTTAAATAATATGCTTAAAGTTTCTTTCTGCACATATGTCATTGTATGTTGTTTATCTCGAAGAACCAAAAGACATAGTTTACATTAATTGATCAGTACATGGCAATTATGCTATAGAAACCTACCCCGCATTCTTGATTTAATGTTTTTGAGAGGATTTTTAACCAAACCACATCCTTGAAAAGATTTAAATGGAAATATATTTCTGTTTTAATAACATCAATTTGAGGCGTATTTAATTCTAAGATTTTGCTTTTGAATACATTTCTTAAAATTTTATTCGTCATATGGCAAGTGCAATTTGGCAATTTAGCCTTTTGAAAGGAATTACTTTTTCTGATTCGTCCATTCGACTTTCATCGCAACGCGATCTTCATCTTTAGCAGATCCTCGCCAATTTCTTCCCTCTGTATCTCTCAAAGGTTTCTACGGCCCAATCGACCTTTGTTTGACCGCCGAACAAATTTTTAGCTGTTTTTAAATCCGCGCATGCGTTCTGTTTGTCCGTCTGTCTTATCTCCCTAACTCCTAAACTAAAGCAGAGAGACGTCGTTTTTCGACATTTGATTTGGTGTTCCGTCTCGTTTTGCAGGTTCTACGGCAATTCGTCGCGGGAAATTCGTCACGTGGCAATTCGTCGCGTGCCAAATTCGTCGCATGTAAAATTCGTCGCATGTAAAATTCGTCGCAAGACAAATTCGTTGCATGACAAATTCGTCGCATGGCAAATTCTTCGCAAATTCAAAAAACCGTTGAGGAAATAGGAAATATTTTTCTGTTATTTTCAAAGTCACGATTAGCATAGTGAATCCCGAGTCACATTGGCAGTGAAATGTTCCGCCATCCAAGATGCAGCTAAATTTTCGTCTGAGTATGTTTTTAATATGCTATATAAATATCAGGCAATACTTTCTTGGTAAATACTCATCTCACTCAAACATGTCAGTTTTTTCAGTTTCAATTCTTTCCCTTAAAACATAACTTTCTATGACTACTCTCCCAGTATTTCAGCAGAGATTGCCACACATAAACACGAAATAAAATACAAAACAAGTGTATGCAGAAATATCTTTAATGTACACCGATTTTATACGATAAAGCATTCAAGTTTATGTTATACATCCATTATGTTAGAATTTTGAATAACATGTTGAAATTTGAAAGATATGAATAAATTCTTTCTAAGAATAATTCAATTTCTCATAAAGTAGCACGTAAAATGAGACTTTGGACGTGCAGGGTTTTATTCTTTTGGAAGTTAAAATTTGAATAAGAACGACTTACGATCATCAGATTTAAACAATTTTAAAGAATAATCATTAAAGTTTCTTATGCTATTCATATTTTTCTTCCTTCAGCTCAAAATTGCTCAAATTAAATGTTTAAATTACATATATCGGAGTAATATTTTTATTTGAACGACTACTGTTTTGACGACAGTGTAATTATCAATTGTTGTCTCAAGGCTAAATGCCTTCCACTCCCTTACCTCACAATTTTTCTTGACAACCGATTGCTGTGAGAAATAAAATCGATAAAAATGATTATATTTAAAATACTCTATTTACCGTTAAAAATTTTAATTCCGTTTTTAATTCATTTGAACCCGTCATTTTTTACGGACTTTAATACTAGTATCCCATTAAAATGCCAAGATTCTCCAAAATATGTTATTTAAACGTTAAATTTAGCTGTTTCGAATTTTCCAATTTTTACGACAAGAAAACTAATCTTCATACTTTTCTCCTTATAAATGCGCAAATCCCGCGCGATATTTCAACTTAAAGGTATTTTAAAATTTTAACCAAAAAAAGGCTTGCACGCTACGTTTCAGCATTTCCCTAGTTAATCAAACAGAGAAGGGACGCTTCTGGATTAGAATCCGGAACTTTTCAAGATTCTTTTCGTATTGACTTTTAATGCGTGACTTAAGTATTACTGCCAAATCTCAACTCGCATTCTGTTCTAACACTCGCAACTGTCTCAATTCGCCTCATGTGAGTAAAAAATATTTATGTACGACAGATTAAAATTCTCAAGTTATCTTATAATAAATTTTATGCTAAATCTGATTATGCATTTATAAACATTCTGAAAAATTGGCAAATACCTTAACAATTTAAAAAATATATTTTGTCTATTTTTTGTTTTCTGCGTATATCTTCCTTCCTGATACATACGCCATATTTTGACTTTTATTGAATAAAAAGGGACAATTTTTTTACGTGACTTCTATAATGATTCCAAATAATGACAAAGTAACACGAATAAATAAAAATTATGTACTGCCTTTTAAAAAAAGAACAAACGTTACATTTAACTAAAAATTTCAGTCTCTACATAAAAATGTTGACCAGCGGGAAACTTTTTCCCTAAATGGTTTGGTGGGTTAGTTGCAGCAAATGAAATGTTTAGAATAGTTTATATTTATATTTGGAGAAGTTTGCATGCCAATAACTTTAGTAGTTTTTACAGTATTGATTATTATATAAAATCGCGGGCACGCGCTGGTTTCCTGACAAATCTCAATCTTCTATGTAGACGGGGGAGTTTGTTAAAACACGTATAAAAAGCGACACACAAAATGACGAGGAATAAGCATTTTATTGTTATCCTGATTAGATAAGGTACGCATATTTCATCAATTATATTTTCCGAATTTTTTATTAGGATAATTGTTGTGAATAATCTGCACAAGTGTTCTATAATTTATTCGGAAATTATGAGGAATCGTCAACTCTTCCCATTCACAAAATATGACGTATCGCAGGATTAATGAACAAAAGGATATTTCCCATTTCCTCAACGATTCCTGAATTTGCGACAAATTTGTCTTGCGACGAATTGCCCGCAACTAATTGCCGCGTGACGAATTCCCCGCGTCGAATTGACATTTAAGGTTTACCTTCATCTTCACTCTCACTATCTTGTATAAATTTGTAATTCGACTATATTTTAAATATTTAAAGCATCGAACAAGCATTAAAATATCACGCTCATAGTTTAAAAATAAATTTCATGCCAAAAAGGAATATCAAAACATTTGATCAATTCACAAAGAGCGCATTCGAAAAAAATGAAAATTTTGAATGACATCACATCCGACTCGAATGCCGTGCAAAAGACTTTTTTCGATAAAATACACGAGAATATTTTATCCGTCTGTAACCGAATGATGTGCGCGTAAATAGAAATATCGCCAATAAAACGCCATGTTGCAACGGACGTTTCAACGTTTTTTTGTGGAATAAATGGGTACATTCAAAGTTCGTTCGTCGCACGATCGTTTTTAACCTTTCAATTAAAAATGTTTACGCCTTTTTGACGAGTGTACCGGAATCAAAGGCGCTACCATTATGGCGAAATAAATACGAGACAGACATAGAAACATCGAGATATATTTGTAGGTTCTATAGAAATGACTCCAAATAATCCATTCGAAAACCGAAAAAGGGCATTATTCTAGTACAGTGGTTCCAAACCCTAGATTCGCGGACCCCTGATGGTCCTCGAGCCGGGAGTCTGCAACCTTTTCAGCCTTGAGGGCGCATTTGCGAATTCAGAGGATTGCGGGCGCCAATTGGGGGTACACAGAAAAATAAAGCTAAAAAAAATGGGTTAGATTCTTTTTTTATTTTCAAACAGATAAATATTTTCATTTGAATACAAAATTTATTAATAATAAAGAAGGAGAATGTTGAAATTTTTTAAAGAGAAAATTGAATTTGTACTTATTCGGCTAGCTTGTCGCAATCAGTAATGTAGCTTGTACTGGTTGCTCATAGTCAATCGTCAAGATGGCCATCTGTCAAACCTGACCGAAGCCCAGATTTAATATGGTTCACAGTAGAAAACTTTGTTTCGCATAAATACGTCGAGCCAAAGCATGAGTAAATTTTTGGAGCAGTGCTCCGTAGCACTGGATATTTAACCTTATCAGCAAGATTCCAAAAGTTTTCCTCATTAAAATAAGCTTTCAAGGAAATAACGTTTTGGAAGACAGTGATTTATTACTCGCTCTTCAATTTTTACATTTTAAAATATTGATCTGATAGAGAAAGCAAACTCGGTGACATTAACAGGCATGAGCGGTTTCAAAAACAATGTAACGAATTGCTCCAAAGCACTGCACTCACTAAACCTGTTATTAAATTTTTGCAGGAGATCTTCAATATAACAAACGAAAGGATAAGGATCATATTCCTCTTGTATACTTTCTACGATTAACTTCAATTTGGGGGAAATATACCAACGAATTTCTAGCTGTATGAGTTTTTCATAAATTTAATTCACATTTAAATCCATTTACTGTGCTAACCATTACAACAAGCTTACGATTTTTACCCTGTAATTATATATTTAGCATATTCAATTTTTCGGTTACATCGGTCAAAAAATCTAGATCTAGTAACCAATGGTTATCCTCTAGTTCAGGGTTTCCCAAACTTTGTAAAGCCTCTGATCCCCTATATGAAAATATCTTTTTCGCGTCACCCTAACCCAGAGGCAGTGGCGGATCCAAGGGAGGGGCGATGGGGGCGATCGCCCTCCCCTTGGAGGACCCCATTGCCCTCCACTAGGCGCATTCTTAAATTCATTTCACGCAGCATCCATTGTTTCTACTCCGAAGATTAAGTCTGTATGTCAAGGGAAAGAAAGATTCTGATGGGGTAGGGATTTTCAAAATGTATGGTTGTCGGCAGAGGAGGAATCAAGACAGGGAAGGGGTAATTGGGGCGATCGCCCCCTCCTTGGGAAGGTTCTGGACCCGCCCCTACCCAGAGATGATAAACCAATTGCAATAAATAGATTTACATTAATTTTTTTATTTGCATGTTTTCTTCTATATTTTATTCGTTCACCTCTCAAGATATTTATGTTCGATTTCCAATACAAAAGATAAGAATGGTATGAATTACATATTTTAAAATAAAATATACTGATACATTTCAAAACATGATCAATAAAAACTTTCTTGGATAGTTTAAAAAATCACGTACTCTTCTCAAAAAATATATTAATAAGCATTGGAACAAATTAATATTTATTACTAATTACAAATAACGAATTATCTACTACTAATTATTTTTACATAGAAACGTTTTTAATGATTTTCCTACAGATTATTTAGATGGAATAAAATTTAACCCACTCACAATGTATTAAAAGTTTATTAAAAATTCAACCAAACTGTTATACTTAAAAATAAACGTAAAATCTACCTTTTCATTAAAAAAAAACAATCGTAATGGATTATATAAGTAAATGTTTATGCATTTTGCCTGTTGTGTTTCACAAAAAATAGTAATCTCTAAATCGATAAAAATGTTAACTACTTTAATATTTTTAAGGATAATTTTATTATTTTACCAACATATTATTCAGTGACTCGGATGGAGCTGCTTTTCCTTGGACAGTAGTTGAATATCCGGACGAATTGAGGTTAACTGTAAATCATCCTTCGCATCCAACCGATTCCTCCATTTTGATTTAGCTGCGTTATATAGAGAGATGATCTCTTACAGATATAAGTAGTTGCAAAAGGCATGAGGAATTTCAAATCGCTAATGGAAATTTCAGGATATTCTTTTACAGGACTTGCACATAAATGTACAATATCCATTTCTTTTAACTTAGTTTCTTTCAATGTTAATTCTGATGTAGATCCAGATGATTTAGCAAAGGGGTTGTGAAGCTAATGAAATGCTTCTGAATGAGGCGGAAAATGCAATAAAAAGCGATTTTTATATGGAGAAACACCGTCATATCGTAGCAAAATTGAAAATTCCATCGCAAAAACAACGCTGATTATATATTTTTTAAACAGGAAAAAAATACAGGACAAGCATAGATAGGAATTAAAAAGCTTCCCCTTTCAAAATATATAAAGGTTATTTAGATTTAAAAAAGTCTGTAGCGTCAAAAGATAAAAGAAATTATGACTGACGCAGGGCGTAATAGTACGTCTGACAGCCGATTTGAGTTTTCGCAGGACGTACTAGTACGTCTGACGGTGTTTACGGGTTAAAAACACCAAAAATCTTCTCCTCTCGTTCGCACTAGAAGAGAGAGTATTTTCAGGAATTCTTCCTTTACGGAGAAATCCTTAAAAACCATTTTTACAAAAATTTCCAACTGATCGATATCCGTAACATCCGTGGATAAATCTAGTTGCAGCGAAAAACATTCATAGTTTTAAATCCTGAATCAATAGCGATTCTAAATTCCTGGCAATGTTTTCTACTCTCCTCGAAATAGTTGAGCTCGAAGGGGGAATTTTGCTGATGGATGCGGTTATTTCACTTTTATTCTTAAAGCGATCGATAAGCGATTCAGCTGCAGACAGCATTGCTTCTTTGACAATTTCGCCGTCTTGGAATGGTTTGTTTCGTTTAGCTAACACATGAGCAATTTTTAATGACGTAATAGTTATGTTTTTAGACTCTAAAAAAGGATTTACGAGAAAAGCTTGTTGTACGGTTAAATTCGTTTCAATTCTTGTAATGCTTTTTTTCGAATTGCTGAATTAATAGGAAAGCCATTGTTGAAATTTGAATGAATGCTCAAAAAATGTTTTTCAATTATACTTTTCTTTGGTAGTGCCGCACTCCCAGGACGCAATAAGCACACAGACTTGCCGTTTATATCTACGAAGAGAAATTGCTTCTCCCAGTCGGAGTTGAAGAAGTATGCTATTTGCCATGATCTTAACCCCTAATTTAAAATAATCAAATGAAATTAAATTTTAAAAAATTGTGAAATTAAAAAGTAAACTAAAAAACATAGCTATTAACAGCAATACCCATCTGTTTCAATATACCGTTTTGTAGTTACATAGTCACCTAGATCGGTTCCTCCTTTTTCGAGTCATTTTATTCTAAGGTTGTAAATTTTCGAGAGACCTAAGACCTAAATCGTTATGATATTTCGGAGGGGGAAACTGTAGCGTCATTCCTCAATTTGGTTTGCGCAACAAATACTTAACAAAAAATCTGATGTGGCCACCACATGACTTTCTCCGTATCTGCAATATTTCGAAAAATTCTAAATAGGTTACATAATAATAAATATTTTAAGAACCCGAGAAACTTTTAGACTTAACAAAGAACAGAAAAAAACTCAAACTATAGCCTTCTGATATTGGATATAGCCACAAAGCTCCAACAATTAAGAAAAGAAAATCAGCGTTACTAAGAAGTAACTAAGCGTCAATTGTTAACATTAGTCGGTAGGTGGCGTGGTGGTGGCAGCTAAAAATATAAGATATCTCTTAAACAATGCATTATATGGAAAAATGTGTCAAACAAAGATTTTAGTAAATTAAATTTCCTACAACTTTTATTCCACTACATTTTTACATTTATCAAATATTAAAGCGAATGTTTCAAAATAACGGATAAGTGACAAGATTAAACACCCACTTTCGGTTGACCGATTTTTACCAAAAGGTAATCAGTTCTTCTGACTTTTATGGAAATGTTAAATATAAGGTTTCGCGTTGACTTGATTAATAGTTTTTGAGTTAGAGCACCCACAAAAAGCTATCACATACACAGACATCATCGAGAAAATGGTCAAAACGTGTTCAGGGGACCTCAAAACGTGTTCAGGGGACCTCAAAACGTGTTCAGGGGATCTCAAAACGTGTATTTCTGTTGAAATTTCGAAGTCGATTTTTTCATGAATACAATACTTTCCCCTATACTACGTATATGGAGAAAGTAAAAATCGGTATTTAGGTATCTTTTATTTTGGGAATCTTTCAAAAACTCCTTTGTTCACCTTCTCCACACCGAAATCCGCGAAACTCGAGGAGCGACCAAAAGTTAGAACAAAAATTAAAATGCGAAATCCTTGACAGTATTCCTTCAATTTTCAAATTTGAGAACCACGGAACAAAGCGTTGTGATGAATGAATAGCAGCTCTGGGGGTGACGGGGAGATAAATTATATTTTCGTTTTCAAACTCGCGTTTCACTCGATCTTCGTGTATCTACTCTTCATTACTTTATGGAATTCAAAAATAATATTTTGAAATCATTTTAGCCCAAATTTCTGAAAACGTTGATGAAATATGTTTCGCAACGTATAATTAAGCCAGTTTAGCACGGTCGCTTCAACTCATCCCGTAACCTTCATCAAAGAAAACATGGACGCCGCTTTTCAACATGCTCTCTTCCCCTATGCTGGCGTAACGAAGTATGGCAACACGTTGATACAATTCCCCTGCTCTTGCTCTCGTGGAATTGGAAAGGGGTTTCCGGGACAGAGCTGCGAGAGGAACGTGAGCTGTGGGGTAGGATAAAAAGAGAGGAAGAGATCAAGTTAATGAACAAAAAGGAATAGAAAGTAACAAATACAGTGTTGTCCATGAACCTGGATAAAATTAGGGCGTATTTTTTCTGTTATTTAGTTAGGTGGTATTTTGTTTTTTATTTAGCTATGAAAATTTCTACCGTTAAGAAAATTCAGGAATTGAGGAGAATTTGGAATTTGATCGCCTATTTTATGCCTATCTTACTTTTTATGTGGTTGTAACGCCACATATTCAGTTAGTATAAACTTGTTTATAAGGGACATCAATGCAAAAATGTACGCTCAAAATTTCAGCTTTTCATCTTTTTTTTACCTTCGGAGATACTAAAAATAATTAATGGGCTCCTATTCGAACCTGTACATTTTTTAGAACTCAGATCTAAACAGAAATTAATGAAGTTACAGATCACATACACCCTGCAAATTTCAGTCATATATCTTTTACCGCTTACTTGATATTTTATTTTAATTGGTTACACTGACGGACAGACAGAGAGCGAAAACATAAGCGCGTTTGTAAAACAAAACGCGCTGAAAAGTATTGGAATGTTAGAAAGAGAGGAAAACCCGAATAGGTAAGAAAGAAAAAGGGTGTAAAAGTTAGTATGGAATGGGTGAATGGAAATTTTTCCTAAAACGAAAGTATGTGATGTGGGAAGGGGATAAAAGTGGCGGTGTAAATCTCCTCTGAGCGAGGAATATAAGAGAGAGATGAAAATATTGGACCCTGGGAAAAGGAAGAGGTAATGATGACTAAGGCGAAAAGAGGCGAAACGTTTGGGAGGGCACCCAAATAGAAAATCGGTGTTCTGAGGGAGAAAAATAGAGAGAAAAAGAGGGAAAGAGAGAGAGGCGGAAAAAGAGGGAGAGAGAGAGAGGTGGGGAAAGAGGGAGAGAGCGAGAGGGAGGGGTAGAGATGGAAGGAGAAGAGAGAGAGAGCCAAAGATGGAGATAAAGAGGGAGGGAGGAAAAGGAAGGGGAAGAGAGAGAGGGAGGGATGAAAAGGAAGAGGATGGGAGAGAAATGGAAAGGGGGAGATCAAGAGGGAAAGAGTGGGAGGGGAAGAGAGGGAAAGATGGAGAGATAGGGAGGTAGAGGGAGAGAGGAGGAAAACGAAGGGAAAGAGGGAGAGTGGAGGAAAATGAATGGAAAGACGGAGAGAGGATAAAAATGAATGGAAAGAGAGAGAGGAGAAAAATGATGGGAAAGAGAGAGAGGAGGAAAATGAAGGGGAAGAGAGAGAGGAGGAAAATGAAGGGGAAGAGAGAGAGGAGGAAAATGATGGGAAAGAGAGAGAGGAGGAAAATGAAGGGGAAGAGAGAGAGGAGGAAAATGATGGGAAAGAGAGAGAGGAGGAAAATGAAGGGTAAGAGAGAGAGGAGGAAAATGAAGGGGAAGAGAGAGAGGAGGAAAATGAAGGGGAAGAGAGAGGGAGAGAGAGAATTTAATTGAATAACGTCTTATTTATTGGCGAGATACTGAGACTGTCAGTCTCCTCTTCCGCGTATCCCATTGCCATTTAAAATACAATATATTTGTCACGTTGATAATGATTTTGATAGAAAGGGAAAGGAGGGGGAGAGAGATAAAGAGAGGGGCAGGAGTTAAAATGGAGAAGCATGCCGAGTGAGAATGCGAGAAAGAGAATGAGGCCGTGACGAACGGGGCGAGGGGGTAAAGAGAGGAGAGAGAGAAAAAAACAGGGAAGAGATGGGAAAAGGAAGAGATTGTGAGTGAAAATAAGGGGCGAGGCACGGATAAACGGGAGAGAAAGTGGTAGCGAGGGAGATGTAGTCACGTGACTGCGGATCTCGCTGCCAGCGCTCTCCAGCCCCTTCATTTAAGGCATGGAGTGTTTCTTTGAGAGCTCTATCTCATCCACTATATCAGTCCCGTGCGCGTGGCGTGAGTTTCAACTGCAACGCGCTCTCTTTGGCATATATTTTTTTCCAACATTGGCGATAGTGATGAAAGGGTTTTGAAAGGGAGCACGTCGCAAAAGAGCTGGTTTCTTTGGAGCGAATTTTAAAGGAGCTAATTTTGTTGGTTAGTTGTTGAGTCGGGTTAGTCCCAGCTAAACCTATCGATGAATAAACGCGCGTAAAGTAAGTGCGTCATGGCTGTGGATGGTTGGAATTTCGCCGCCTTTTCAATTTAGCTCCGAAACTGAGCTAACGTTTAAGAGCTCCCCTCTCTGTGCCGGAAACTTTTAAATTTGGATTAATTAGCTAGCCGTGCTGTAATCACGCAGAAAAATTCCAAGTATGTAGTAATCCTATGAAGCGAAATAATTTGAGGGCTTTCTCTATAAAGAATATTTAATCGTCAATGGACGGAAATAGGGGTGGAGTGATTGGAAATGTAATTGTGCTCCTTAAAGCCGTGCGCGGCCTAATCCGACCGCGGTGCTGAACTATAGTCCTCGACCCACTTTCTGGGCCCGCGATAAATAATTTTGGAAGCTTCGCGTGGTTCCCGTTGGTTTATTTTAATCTAAACATGTTTAAATGTTGCGATAAATATACATTTTGATGGCGTGAAACCCTCTGATCCGCGAATATCGATTCTCAGGTCGACGTTATGCCAAATGTTGTTTTAGCGAATTGGTTATCATGATTCTATAATCAAACTGTTGTGTTGTATTATTTATAAATAATCGCAGACTTGGTGGATCGATTGTGATTGCTACGGATTTAGTAAATAACTAAATTCTATAATTGAAAAGGAATAACCCGAGGATGGCCTATGGCTATCTTATATAACAGGGGTGGCCAAACCGCTGGCCGCGAGCCGCATGCGGATCTTTTATCTTATTACGCGGGTCTTTTGAATTTCCATTCGGTGACGTGTCAACGTTTTTAACTGCAAAATCCAATGACGTAGGGTGGCTTGAGACTTTGAGGATGCCTAAGTGACACACATTATATATGAATTGCTTCGGATACAGGTTATGTTTTCTGTTCGTAAATTTATGAGCGCAGGATGTGTCATGCGGATCTCAAACTTCTGAAAATTATCGTGTGCGGCTCCGAGGATAAGTTAGTTTGGCCACCTCTGTTATGTAATATGATTGATTGGCGCGGTAAATGCTTTCATAATATTCCATCAGTTAAAAAATCAGCTTCCTAAATATAAAAAGTGCGTAAGCGTCGACATATCTTGGAAAAGAGCTTACTTGATTGGAACTTCAAAACGATAGGCCAGAAAATTCTATCCAACATCCGGAAGCAGAGAGTCAGAATAAAAGAAAGATGTTTCATTTGCAGATACAAAAAAGACCGCAAGGCACGAGCGGTTTGCTCTAGATGCAATATGAGCTTTGCAAGGGACATTCACAAATAAAGTAAATTTTATAGTTAGCCTATTATTTTATAGTCCATAGTAAATTATACTATATATCTTAATTGCATAAGGATTATAAACGTTTAATCACTCTGAAAACAAAATTTAAAATGTGGGTTCGTCGAACCCTGTTAGTATCTGATGTAATTTTTTTCTGTGGTTGTCTAAGAGTTGACTTATTAATTAATTAATTCATACCTAACCGTAAAAAATTACGAGCAGTTGCGTAAATATGGTAGAATGAAGGGATGATGGGTACGAGGAAATAATCATTTCCCGGTTTTTGGTAGAGATAGAAGATAAAACGAAAGAATGTCGAAACGGGCGATGATAAAGAGTGAATCGGTGGGGTGGAGGCGCCAAGAAAGCGTCAAATAGGGAGCGCCGGAGGGGAGGGGGACGTCAGGGCTCGGGAGGGGGGAGAGGAAGGGAGGAGAGGAAGGGTGGACGGTGATAAAGATGGAGGGAGGGAAGTGTAAAAGCATTTTAGAGAGTGTGCGGAGGATACTGGGCGGGCAGGCGTACCGTGGATAATTGCGACGGCTTCAAAAATGGATTTGCGTTAACTTAGGTGGGAGTCGATAGGAAATGGATGAGATAAAATGGAAAAAGGCGAGGTCGGCAGATGGAGGAGAGGAAGATTGAGAGTGCAAAGAGAGCAGGGAAACCGGGGGAAAGAAATTGAGGGATAGAGAGAGAATGTGGGTTAGGTAGAAAGAGGGAGGGAGGGAGGAAATGTAGAGAGAGAGAGTGGGAGGAAGATGGAGATGGAAAGAGGGAGGGAGCTGGAGAGAGGGACGGAGTGGGAGATGAAGAGGAGGCAGGTGGAGAGAGGAAGGGAGATGGAGAGGAGAGAGATGGAGAGGGGTAGGGAGAGGGATATGGATAGGGTAAGGGAGAGGTATACGGAGAGAGAGATGGAGGGAGAAGGAGATGGAGAGGACGGAGACAGAGAGGAGGGAGAGGGAGATAGAGAGAAGGAGGGAGAGGGAGATAGAGAGAAGGAGGGAGAGGTATATGGGTAGAGGATGAGAGAAGGAGACGGATAGAGGAAGGGAGAGGAATATGAAGAGAGAGAGAGAGATAGATAGAGAGAAGCAGTGAGAGGGAGATGGGAAGGTGTACGAGAGTGATGGAGAGGAGGGAGATGGGGGATGGAGATGGATAGAGGAAGGGAGAGGGATATGAAGAGAAGTGAGAGGGAGAGGGATGTGGAGAGAGGGAAGGAGATGGAATGAGATGGTGATAGTAATAGGGAAGGAGGGAGGGAGAGGGTGATTGAGAGAGGGAGTGAAAGGGGTAGAGGGAGATGGGGAGATGAAAAAATTGAATGAGTGAGAGAGAAAAATGGGTATGAGTAGTGGGTCTCTGGTTAGGGAAGTGGGAGAAAATCGGTGGAGGGAGAATATGGAAATTAAAGAATTAAAGAACGGGACGGGGGCGTCAGAAAGGGAGGCAGCAAACAGGATTATTAGAGAAAGCGGATGCCGAGAAGATTAAAGTTGACGGGGTGGAATCGGAGGAAATTAGTATCCACGTTTTATCGCGGACGGCAACCAGCGACGGAGAGTAACGCGGTATTGGAGAAGTGAATAGCAGACTGAAGTTGGTTTGGAGAGAGAAAGAGCTCCCGACGGATGTGATAAGTGATCTTTAAAAGTGACCTACCTTTAATATTGAAGGGGAGAGCGTTCGATATATTCTCTTCATCTACAGAGTGGAAACTAGGAAGTTCATCTCATCTATTTTAAAAGTGTTTTTAGGGTTAGTATATTACACGCCTATATAAGGGTATTTATCTTATCGGTATAACAAATCTAACGTGTGGTTAAGTCCGTACCTTTTGCATGTTTTATGGTTATACCGCGCAACAATTTTAATGGGCTTATTTTTAGTTGATCTTCTCGAGGAGATAGCTCAAAGAGATGACTCGCTCACGTTCAGTTATTTTTTTCGCTGCGGATGTTATTCTTTTAAACCCTTCTTAAAGCCATTCATCTCTCATAGCTGCGCATTGAGCGTGTTTGGTTGTAGACAAATCGTCTACAACGAAACACGCTCAATTTATCACAGAATTCGTGCAAATATAATTAATAGCGGACGGTAAGTTAATTGGCTCCGACTTCATGTTTCGTCTCCATTTCCAGTTCATGATAATGAACGTGCCTTATTTGGCGAGGCATTCGTTGTTTTGATACTAGCTTTCAATGATGCTGCGAGGATTCGGGTCATTATCTCTTCTGATTCTTTAAAGGAAATTTAATTTGACACTACTTCACTGTGGTAACCCAATCAATCCTTCACTCTTACGTTTATTTAGAGTGCGTTCGATGCTGAATTGTACCGTCCCGTTTCCTCAAAATTTTATCCATTGATTTGAAAAGAATTTTCTTTGCAAGTGTTTACGATGTTTCTGTGAAATTTTTATTAATTTCAATCGTCGGTGATCTTTTTGATTTTAACAGAACCATAATTTTCTTTCTTAAAGCCTCTTTGGCTTCAAATGTTTCTTCATTAAAGTTAATTCTCACGCGATTTACTTGGTTTCATATTTATGCGTTGAGAGTTCTGGTCTCGGTTGCTCAATTTTCCCTTTTCAGTGTAATAATTCCTCTTTAACAAAATGAACTTGGTATCAAATTTTTTCTACCATCTCTAAAATTTGAAGCTCGTTCAAAAGTCCTTTAGCATTTATGATTATTGTACAATGTCTATTCTTTATCAACATTACTGTTATTATTATATTCGATCTGATTTTGCCCTCTTACGTAGGATATTTTTTCATGATGTTGTTTAATTCGAAAAATAGATTATCCACCCCACATTATCACATCATTTCTGATATGTCGTTTTGCGGTACTTAAGTCAATATACTATAATTACATAAATATGCTAACAAATGCAGGTAGGGAAGGGTAAGTAAGAAAATCACTCTTTCAAACTTCGTTTAGTTTCAAACACTCCATCACACGAAACGCGCCTATTTGTGATACACTGTACTATATTTATTTATTTATTTATTACTCATTCTGACTTCTTCGGCGTAAAGTTCTATTATATCATTATCGCAGTTTTTCAAAAGTGCAAGTAATATTTGTAAAAAATTATCTTTTCCTTGTTATCAATTACAGCAGCGCTACGGTCTTTTACCCGTCATGTTTTTCTGGGTAGCATTTTCACCATCGCAAAGTAAACTCCATTAAATTAATACATCATTGTTAAATGAAACTTTATATAAAACGCATAAAGGGTATCAAATGCTTTGTAATTAAAAGGTATTATCTTTTGACAGGGCATACGCGTTGCTTGTCTAGGTGGGCTTTCGTTGATTATTCGTTTCTATTGGCTTGTGTAGTTTAATTTTGAAAATATGAACTTTATATAGTATTAGTGGTATTGAAGCATTTTCCAAAAAACGACCGTCAACGATATCATTTTTATTTGTAAATTGAACGATTAATCTTTCTGTGTTAGAGGTAATTTTTCGTGCATTTATTAATCTTCGAAACGAGGAGCCTCGGTTTCGAATCTCTCCAGACCCTCGATGTAAATGGCATTTTAATATCCCTTTAAACTGGTTTTAATTCTTGGAAAAAAGAAATCTCCATTAATTTCAAATACATACTACGTGGTAAGCGCGTGACTACAGAGCACCACGATTTGCTGCCAATAAAAGGCGAAGAGAGTACAAGAGAAGAAGAAAGCCACCGCGTTCTTCCGTCGCAGAATCTGAAAGCGAGCCGATTGTTGCTCATCAAAAAATTCCAATTCTTTTCGATTGCGTGGGAGCCGAAATCGTCCAACGAAGCGAATCAGTAATCGGCGGAATACGATCGCTTTGAATCGAACGTCAAGGGGCTCCAGGAGATGGGAGTGGCGGGAAATCAAATGAGGCGGGAGAGAGAGAGGGAGGTGGAGAGAGGATGGGAGGTGGAGGGGAAATAGGGGAAGGATGGGGCGGGGGATCGAAGAGGAGAGAGGGAAGGAGGTAGGGGGGGAGAGAGAGATGGAGGGAGGGAAGGAGGGAGGGGGAGATGGAGGGATGGTGAGAGAGAGGGTGGGAGGGAGGGATAGAAGGGCTGATGTGGAGCGGTGGCTCTGTGGGATTTGGGGCAAGTAACAGGATTCCTTGGCTGTGATTGGGTTATGGGGTTGCGAAAAAGTAGGAAGTGGTGGGGAGGAAAAGAAAGAGTTGAGAGAAGGAGTCGAGTCAAAAGGGTGAGAGTTGATGAAGGTTGTAGGAGTTTCAAAGTAATGTAGAAAAGTGGAGCGATCGAGAAGGTAATGGGAGATGATCGAAAGGAGAAAAGAGACGCGAGAATGTATGTAGTTCACCAAAAAATGTCTGGAATTTACGGAAATCCATAATACATTCGATGGAAAAGGAACGCGTTAACTTTGCAGTCTATTGATTTCATTTCGACCCATTTTGATGCTGCTTTAGTTTCTAAAGTAAATGATGCATGATGTGCAATTTTTAATTGAATTATAATTGGATGAGTGTCTTTAATAACAGCGTGCATTCCCATTATATTCGTATTGATTTCAGTAAATATTTACCCCTTTTTCCAGGCTTAGAAAGCTCCCAAATACATCTCAATTGAGGTAGTATAATGAATACTTTCTCTATATAGCAATGTGGATGGGTGCATGTACATACTAATTTATTTATTTATTTATACGGCCAATGTCGTCATACTTTCTATATTTTACCAATGTCCTGTAATTCCGAATGCGAGACTCGATTAGTGTGAAACGTCTAAGTCTCTCAATATACAGTTGATAATGGGTTTCGTAATATACATCAAGTTTGGTGTACATCTCTATCCGACAGCAAAATTTACAGTATACGGAAACTATAAATTTTTGAATCGCTCAAAACATAAAGGCTGTCGAAAATCATTTAAATTAATAGTTTTGTATTTTTCTATGCCCATTGTAGATATCTCTTATCAGACTAAAGAGTTTTATAATGTCAAATTTTGATTCTCTGAAATCAAATCTTTCGTGAAAATATCATTTCAAATTTTAGAGTTTGTTACAAGTTAGGAAAATTTATGAAATTCTGAAATTTCTTGGTTCTAAAAAACACAGCTGGTTTTATTCATAAAATTTGCAAAAACGCAAAGGAATTCGCAAAACAATTAATATATAGATTTATAGAAAATTCAGCGGATAACGTGACCGTACATGCTTATTCCAAACTTTAGGAATCGAATTTAATGAGTAACACTTCCAGCTACGTACAGCAGTATGTAAAACCAATTGAAAAGGGCAGTAGAGAGGAAATTACTTTTATAATGCTGTTCCAGTTTTAAGAAATCGAATCGGTAGAAAGCAATGAGAACCGACGAGGAAAATCATTTTCAGCAAAGGAGAATAGTATATAGAAATTAGCATGAATAAATAAAATAAATTGATACTTCTAAGTAGGATATCAAAATTTAAGGCAAATTATAAACAATTCACCGTTAAAATGTCTAATATGTGTGTGTTTTAAGCGAATTAGCCTCTTGGATAATAATTGATACTTTAATGTTAGAATAAACGTATGTATCTAATTATGTACTCGTATGTTATTTTATAGCACGCTATATAATATGTATTATGTTAAATGAGAAATCTATGAGTTAGGTTTCTCATTTAGCATAAATTTCGCCGTAGTCTCCATTTTTACCTATTTAATATGCATTATGTATACTTGGGCATATACACATACATGCATACATACTCATGTATTCAAGCAAAGCAACCTTTCTAGCATAGTAACTTGTGCTCGGCTCAAAACATTGTATCTGCCATTCACCTCTCTCCATCCCTCCCTCCCCTTCAATCCCTCTCTCTTTTTCCATTTCTATCCATATCTCTCCGAACTTCACTCTCTAACTCTCCATATTTCATTCCTCCAATCTCTCCCTCTCGCCCCTTTCTCATTTTCACCTCCATCCTTCGAACGTCCAAACCCAACTACACACCCATATCTCCGCGAGCTAGCGCACCGTACTTACTCTCACTTCGCTCTCCCTCACAAATCCATAACCCAATATCGCTTCCATCCCTTCCTTTGTATCTCTCTCCTCCCTTTGTGCTATTCCTCTCTGTCTCCCTCCATTCATCTTTTTCCTCTCTCCAACTCACCTTGCTTGCAAACTTAGTGTCTCTTTTTCACCTCTGTACATCGTTTCCCTCCTTGCTTCTTCCTCTTCTGAGGCATCTGATCCTTTATCTCACCCAAATTTTTTCATATATATATATATATATATATATATATATATATATATATATATATAATATTCTTGCACACATTTCATCATCATAGAATTTCTGTAAACGTGTTCGTGATTACTCTTATTTAAAGTTAATTCTCCACTTAATACTACTTTCCGCAATCTACTTCATGACTTGATTGTTCTATTTCCCTTTCAATTCGTCTATCATGTACAACTTTTTCCTTTATCCGTCCAGTTTTCCTTCTAACACGTCTTTAATCATGTTTTCTCTCCCAAGGAATGCCCGATCCAGTTCGTCTTCCTCTTTCTCATTGTCTGCATGATCATTCTCTTCTCTTATTATGCTTAGTGCTTTCTCATTTTTCATCCTATCTGCCCATTTTATCTACAGCATTCTTCTCCATCCTAACGTTTTGAAGATTTCCAAGTATTTTATGCCATTTTTCTTAGTGTCCATTTTTCCGCTTCATACAAAAAGGTACTACATACATTTTATTAAATTCTTGCGAATATAGTCCTTTATGTTTCCCCTTTGTAGGAGTTTCTTTATTCTGAAAACGCCTTTTGCCTTTGCTATTCTAATCCGTATTTCATCGGTGCATTTTGCCTCTCGTTTTGATGCTTCCAAGGTATTTATAGTCTGAAAGATGTTCTAGCGGCTTACCACCAATGTCAATGTTCAATTTTTCCTCTTTTTTCCGGTATACACACATATATGCTAAATAATCCTACTGCAATATCATTATTTCTTCGTAAATTATTAGCGAAAACAAATAGGAATTCACTTATAAGACACCTTGTACATCTCTCTCTCAATCTCATCACTCCCTGGGAGATCCTCCATCTAGCTCCCTCATCTCTCTCTCACTTCTCCCTCTTCCTAAAATCCCAATCTTGGCCAATAGCTTCTTGTGCACCTTGTAACTTGTCGTATGACTCAACTCATTCCCTGCAGCAACCTTTCGGCCGAACTCCGAGGAACATCCTCGCTTATTAACTCGCTTGTCTCCATCATTCATTCGAAATCCACCTTCTCTCTCTCTCTCTCTTTTTTCTAGTTCTCTTTCCCCCCTTGGGGGCGTACCAAAAACTTTCCTGGGTTTCGTTTTTCACAATGCCGCAAATCTCACATTCTACTTCACCTACCTTTGCCCTTTACCGTATTAATTCAATCTCCCATCCGGATTTCTTCTCTTTCTTTATGCCTTCTCCTTTCTTCTTCCCAACTCCCTTTTATTCTCCTCTCTCGCCCTCTGCTCACCTTTCATCTCCTGCGTCACCTGTCTTCTCTATCCAAGTGCTCCGCATCCATTTTCAATTTCACGGCACACTTTCCGGCTCGCTCAAACTTCTCGGCACACCGAACCAAATTCCTTGAGACGGTATGGAACGTCGTAATCACCCTGAAACCAACGAAATGGCGGAAAAGCACTTCTTTCTCTCACAGATAAAGGAAACCATCGTTAAAATTGACTTATTTCATGTCGTGTGAATATTTATTCTGGATTGCGAAATTCAAGGAAAAATTTTCCGATTCTTCAGTTACGGAGCAACTTGGTTTCGGTTTCAAGTGACTGAAAAAGCGTTAGCGTCGCTCTACATTAGAGGTATACTTTTCGTGGTATTAACTTGAGAAGAGTAAAACATAATTTTTCCCTTCCCTATAAATTCAAAATTTTACGCAACGCACCAAATATTATGTCGCAGAATACCGGATGCGACGCGCTCCTCTATCTCGCTCTTCCTTACTGGTTTCCACCCCGCTAGTCCCTTCGCGGACGTTTCCTCTTTAATATTCCTAAATTACCTCCATTTATTCATCTGCAATACGCTCCATCACATCTCTCTAGATTTTCTCACCTTTCTTCCATTTCTTTCCCTCTTCCGATCTTCGCTTTCTCCCCCCTCTACCGCTCCCTCTCCTATCCTCTTTCTCCCTTTGATCGCCTTGGCTCCCATTTCCTCCCCTCCCCCCACTATCTCGCCGCACATCTGCCAATAACCCTCACCTCACGTTGGAATTTCTTCCTCGCATCTATCTTCCCTAGGCATTGCAATGCCGGTAAACCGGTTTACCGGTAAATGACCCGAAATCCTTCACTAAATTTACCGGTAATTCAGTTTTTTTTACCGGTAATTCGGTAAAAAAGGACGTATTTAATGAACATTTTAATAATTTTACTTGTTGATTATCTTTGTAAAATATATTTTAAAATAGATCTAAATATATGAATAATAATTCATTATGTTCAATAAAGAGAATAGATATTATGGTCTTGATGCTTTAGAGGTACTGCATGACGAATCCGTTGATTCTCACTTAAATGATATACAAAACGTGTAGCTGAGTTCTGCGATAGCAAAGATACGAAAAGTGGTTAAAATGTTCCGCAGGCCACCAACAAAAAGCGATGATGTACTCCAAAAACATGTAAAGGAGGAATTTGGCAAGGAACTTTCATTGATATCGGACTCAAAAACTAGATGGAATAGTTTGCTAGTCATGTTGGGGCGCTTCGCAATGTTCAAAAATTGTATTAGAAAGTCTCGTAGATACAAAATCAGAACTCAATTTTACATAAAATGAACTTGAATTGGTCTCTAATTCAATATTAGCATTGCAACCGATAAAAGTTGCAGTAGAGGCACTATGTAACAAAGATGTAAATCTGTATATCGCTGATGTTACGTTAAAATTTATGCTCGAACTAACAAACCAGAACACACTTTTAAGCAATTAACTTAAAAAAGCATTGATTGGCCGTATCAAGGAAAGACGTACAATTTATTCTGATGTTCTACAGTACGTTTATGATCCCACGAAATCGAATGACGAAGATTACGGAATTTTTAATAAAACCAGCACATCCACAATAATGAAGATAATCGGGGAGCTACTTGAACGCGTTTCTAATAAAAAGGAAACAGATAATACAAATGAGTCAGCTGAAGTCATCGATTCCATATTCCGTGAATGCTGCAACTTCAGTTCCGTCGACATCGATTAGCGATAAAGAAAAAAACTGATGTTGCCTATGGAGATCTAACTCAAAAACAAAAAAAAACACGAAAGACGTAAAACATGTCGTGAGAAAGGAAATGATGTATTTTCAAGAAGAAGAAATAAGTGGAAAATATTTTTAAATGCCTTTCGTTTTCCTAATGACCGTTCCACCAACGAGTGTCGAATCAGAAAGAGCGTTTTCTACGTCAGGGTTGATATGCACGAAAATCAGGTCGCGGTTAGGAGACAAAAGTCTGGATAAATTATGTTTTCTGCGAGCCTATTTTAACAACCAAAGAGACAATAAATAATAGAGAATCAGAAGCAAGAAATTTGTTTTAATTATTATCTTTAATTTAATTTTTAATATATGTATATGTTACTCTAAAAGTTGAAAGCGGTAAATGTGTACATTTCCCGGACTACGCATATTGCTCATAACATATATTTATCGTTTTATAATAAAAATTAGCATTGTTCTGAAAATGTCGAAAATTACCGATAAATTAACGGTTTACCGGTAATTAGGAAAACATTTACCGAATTACCGGTAAATGATTAAGTCGGTAAATTTTCAATCTCTAATTTTCTCCTTTTCCCCCTATTTCTCACTCCCTATCCCTATATCTCTCTCTCTCCCCCCTATCTCTATATATCTCTCTCCCCTATCCCTATATCTCTCTCTTCCCTATCCCTATATCTCTCCTCTCTCCCTATATCAATCTTCTCTATCTCTTCCTATCTCTCCCACCCCTCTTCCTATCTATATATTATTAAGCGTTCTTTACCGGCGAAGCGGTAGTAGCAGAACGCCTAATGGGCACGTCTCTTCCGTCCGTTTGTCGTAACTTTCATCTCCTAAACCGCAGGACGGATTTTAATTAAATTAAATAGGAGTGATCCTTATTAAAATTTGTCGCCCATTTGTGATTTGAACTGCGTCTGTCAATAAAAACTTACTTTAATAAATTTATACTCGTATCTCGTTAAATGGAATCCTTCAAGCAACAATTAAATACCATATTTTCTTTCTCTAGATTTTATATGGCCTGTAAGATATAGATTAAAAAATTTATTCTGACAGAGGACTACATTTACCAAAAAGAAGCCCGCAAGACCACATAATTACGAGTTATGGTTTTGAAGATAAAAATTCGAGACAAACAAGTCCGAACTTAGCTTCGCATATTTTGTTTACATCTATCGCTAAGAAGGTTCCCTTGGAAAGCAACAATTAAATTCCGTATTTTTCTTTCCCTAGCTCTTATATGATCTGTAATGTACGGATTAAAAAATTTATTCTGATAGAGGACAAAATCTGCCACAAAACTATCCGCGAGACCACATAATTACAATTTATAATTTCGGAGATAAAAATTAGAGAAAATCCCGAGCATATCATTGTTTGCATCGATCACTAAGACGGTTCTCTCGGCAAGCAACAATGAAATAAATGGGACTCAGTTGGCCCCCTTGGTGCTCTTCGTTAAGATTCCCTCCTCCCTTGTGAGTTTGTCTGGTGTGTAAGGAGTTATGGCTGTAATAATACACGAGGTCGATTAGCCAGAAATAAACACAGACAAACAAACAAAATAATTAAATCTCATATTTTTTCTCACCTAGCTCTTATATTATCTGTAAGCTATATACGAGTATTTAAAAAATGATTCTCATAGATGACAATATTTTCCACAAATTAGTCTGCAGGACCACATTATTACGACTATAAGTTTGGGGCATAAAAAAATTCAAAAACCGCCCAATCTATTGATACCGTTTCATACGAATTTCCTATAAAGAACGCCTTTGAAATCCCTTTGTATTCCATTTATGGAGTATACTTTTACATCTTGTTTATGAAGGTGACGATGCGGTATTTACGTTCTTTCCTACTGTACTTACTGTTTTCTGTATCTTGTTGTATTTTTCCATTGTGATACATACACTATATAGGGTTTTAGCAGGTTTTTCGCACCTCCCTTCTCAATCGGTGTTTTCCTGCGTGGGATTTCCTAGGAAGAACAAGCCTATTTTTTATATACTCTTTATTGTAATACTTTTTTCTCTCCTCTCTCTATCTCTCCCACCCCTATCTATCTACTCTCTCCCTAGGTCTCTCTCTACTCTTTATCCCTCTACCCTCTCCCTTTCTCTCTCTCTCTCCCTTTCTCTCTCTCTCTCCCTTTCTCTCTCTCTCTCTCTCTCTCTCTCTCTCCCTTTCTCTCTCTACCCTCTCCATATCTCTTTCTACCCTCTCCATATCTCTCTCTACCCTCTCCATATCTCTCTCTACCCTCTCCATATCTCTCTACCCTCTTCATATCTCTCTCTAACCTCTCCCTATCTCCTCCCTTACGTGGACTTTCGAAGAATTTTTCTTCCTACCGATTTCAAAAGCCGACATTCCCACGATTTATTCTCGTGGACCAAATGAGGGTCCGCGTAAAACCTCGTCTCGTTTGCCTTTATGTTTTGTGTGAATTAAATGTGGAAGTCGAGCGTCTCCTCCTCATAAAAACTCAACTTCGGTCTTAATTCGCAATTTACTTACAAAATACGACTCCCGAAATTTTGTTTCACGGAATATGCTTCAAGCATACATTACGATGAAACTGTTGCATTTGGTGACTGGAAAAAAGTCAAAGAAAATATCATTTATAATATTTTGCATAATAGATTGCGTTTTTCCGCTAAGTGATAGATAAATTACACGTTTAATTATTAAAAAACTAGGGAGATGCCCGTTGAAGTGCGTCAAATTTTCGCTTTAAAAAGTGTTGTTGATCGATTCGACGCGTATTCAAAAGTCAATGACATGATAAAAGCTTTCGTTCTTTTAGGCGTTCGTAGTTTCAAGCCTTGAACTCCTACCATGATTCTAAGTACCTAATTTTAATATGCGAATGATTAATGTTCTACATTCAAATGTATTCCTTCTCGTAAATAACGCAACGAATGCTGTTTACATTCATTGCTATGTAAATAATTTTCCTCTCCTTCCTTCTCTGTCTCTCTCTCTCTCTCTCTCTCTCTCTCACCCTCTCCCACTCTCTCTCTCACCCTCTCCCACTCTCTCTCTCACCCTCTCCCACTCTCTCTCACTCTCGTATTAAAAGCATTCAATGCATGCTTTCATCCATAACAAAGGATTTAAATAATATAGCATTTCAAGGTTTAACAATGTAATGGGTTGGCAAGGCAATATCCCGTTAAAATGGCAAGATTTCCCAAAAATATGTGAATTAAACGTTTAGCATGAGAAATTTTGAACTGTAGGTATGTAAACATGAACAGAATAAGAAACTATAGATTTTTTTTCTTTAAAATAGTTTAGTTTTGAAGATCGTAGGTTAGTCTTTTCTAATTTTAATCTCAAAAAGAAGAAAAGCCTGCACGTCAAAAAGTCGATTTTTACGTGTTATCTTATGGGGAAGGCAAATCATCCCCTGGAGTCAAACCCTGGATGTTTTTCGTAAATTTTCATTCGTCACAGCATTTTCATATCTGAGTATATTATACCTGCCAAATTTCAAGTTTATATCTGCATATTTGATCGAGGTATTCGCGTTTTAAGAGTGTGACATGGACCAACCAACATAGCTTTATATTATAAGGGGGGATTAGATGGTTACTATTATTTCCTAACAAATTATTTTACCGTTTCAGGTATAAATCATATTAATTTAACAATGCCACATTGCATTAACTTCCAGGTAATAGGAGACCAGGTAATAGGAGAAGTTAATAAATTAGATAAAAATATAAGTAAAAATTAGCATCTAATTTTCCGTCAATCAACATCTGACTTTAAAAGCAGATACAAATATTTTATAATCGTTTTCGTCAAATCAAAGGAAGAAAAGACACTCCTGCAGTCAAGGTCGTGCTGCTGAAATTGATGGAGGTCAGAATCACCGCTGCTAACGTATTTCTATTATTCATGATCATAATGAGCATATTGAACTTCTTTCTGCATACATTGAATTTTTGTTGTGATATATGTGGTCTATTAACAATAATAGTATTAAAAATAATTGTTTTTAACAATATTAGTTTTATTCTAGGTCTATATGTAGATGCCACGAAAGATATATTATTTGGCGAGCTCAGTCGGGCAATCATATGAATGGTAATTTTTTTGTTAAATGGTTTAAAATTTCCCGATTTTTCGGATTAAAAGTCAATTTTAAAACCAACTCAGAAGTTATTCAAATTTTCATGTCTTGAAGCATAAAATTCTATCTTTTTAACATGAAAATGTTTGTCTTGAGGTTGTATCTTGAGCCTTAACCATTTTTTTTAAACATGCAAAAACTCCTATTTGTGGTAATCAAATAGAAAAGCTAAACTCTTTTATAACTGAACTCATGTCCTTAACAATAGGCAACGTCCCATGTGATACCTTCAAGGGGACGCTCCGAGTATCTGGGTAACGATTCATTAACAGCGAAATTATCGTTCTTGATTCTTTCGCATTGAACAAAATTGTACGCAATGACAATGACAAAATAAGGTCAGCAATTTTAATAATAGCAGAATTATTTCACAAGGAAGTGTTCTTGGTCCCCTTCTTTTCTCTTTATATATTGATGATATTGTTGATTCCGTTCTTCCCCATTCCTGCAACATACTGTTATACGCCGACGATTGCAAGATATTTAAGCAAATAGACAACTCCAATGACAGTCACTTGCTTCAGCTTGCCCTCCATTCAATCTCTAATTGGAGCTCTGCATGGAAACTTAAAGTTAATCCCACCAAATCTAAATTTATACAGTTCACCCTTCGAACCAAACCCATCCCTTCAGTTTATTTATACTCCGCCCAACCCATACCCGAAGTTTCCTCACACAGTGACCTTGGAGTGCTCTTCGATTCCAAGCTCACCTTCACCTCACATATAAGAAAAATTTCATCCAAAGCCATGTCCCTTGTTGGCCTGTTGTACAGATTCACAGAAATCAACAACCTTCAGGCATTAAAATCAGTTTTTTCCGGTTGTGTCCTACCACTAATTGAATATTGCTCTCCTATATGGTCCACGGCATCTCCCACCAACCTTAAACTCCTAAATCGCCCTCTAAATTTCTTCCTAGCAATCGTGCGCCATCGAGTCCCCACTTACCGTAACTTGTCTCGCGAGGAATTGCTTTCAGTGATGGGTATTTCCTCCCTGCAATTGCGTCGGAAAACATCAGACCTAAAATTTCTCCATGGAATAATGAATGGTAAATACCGACCAAATGAACTTCTTACCTACTTCTCTCTTCACGTCCCCCCTCGTCCCACCCGCAATCCCAACCCCTTACACTTACCCAAATGCCGACTCTCCATCACCAAAAGATCTCTCTTCTATCGATTGCCCCAAACATTTAATTCCCTGGTTCGTTTGTTCCCTGTTATTGATATGTTTTCCCCCATCTCATCCTTCTCTGCACTAGTTGCCCGGTCACCCCCATAATTCTTATTGTCTAAACGCTTTTGAATATGTTTCTGTTTTTGCATTTTCCTGTTTGGAACAATTTAATATCTGTTCCACGATTGTTAATTTAATTTATTTTATTTGTTATTTTATGTTGTTATATTACGGATCCATTGTAAAAGGCCAAAATTTGGCTGTTTATTGACCTTTTTTAATTAAATAAATAAATAAATAAATAAATAAATTATTATGAAAGGAATAAATAAAAAAATCCATAGTAAATGTTTTCCGATTCTGCGCTCTCCTGACTTTGCAGACTCGCCAACTGAGTAAATGTTGAAATATTGATTGAGTTCGGACTGGCGGTTATCGATTTATTCAAAACATTCATGCAAATAAAGAATGATATTTATAAATCTCTTCCTGTTTTTACTTCTTTGTCACGATTAAATAAATATTCTTCTCTGTTCGTCAGTTCATGAGAGCATCGGAGCATTTGCGTCGCGCAATGATATGCTGCCGCATTTACTTTTTCTCTGTTTAGCTGTTAAAAAAATGAAAATTTTCATATTCGAAGCTTTTTTTCGACTGATTTGGAATAAATTGTTATTTTTGTCGCTCAGATGTTTAAATAGCGAAATCGTACCGTCGTCATTTTTCCTTTTCCGGGTACAATACGTATTCTTCTTATCCTCTTCGAGTGAAATGGACGAAGTGACGCGCTTTGCTAATACGGGGTCCGATTCCTTTGAAGCACGTGATGAGTGAACGAGAAGTACATTCTTCTTCTATTGGCATGGATGATAATCATGATTTTTGATCAGTCCTTGGTGACTTTATTCAGATCTTCCGAACAAAAATAGGCAGTAAGCGTTTTTCAGTTTAAGTAATAAATCTATGAATAGTTATTGTGCCTGCATGGGAAGATAAATGACGCAGTATACTGACACACATTTAGCCGGTAAAATCGTTGAGACAGAATATGCACATTCGCCGCGAGCAAACAAATGACGCCTAGCGTGTCTCAGCAACAAAGAAAGCACAGCGCGGCTACGTTGTCAATGCGGTCGCTTTTTTCAGCGTGATAAGCGCTCCCGCATTCCTGCCAACTGGGTTGATATTTAAAGTTGCACGCTCATTCAGTTGACTCGCTGACGGATTCGGCGCCGAAGCCATTGACATGGGAGGGGTGATTGATTGCCAATTAAGTGCGTCCAATCACTCTATCTGCAGGGGTCCACCGTACACACTGAACGTAATTAGTCCGAGCGGAATTTCGCATTTTGACATATATGTGTGTGACCTTCTTGAATTACGAGGTAGCCGTCTGTTCTAGAATGATACAAACGAGAGGTTCTCCGGGAAAATATTCGTCGGAGCACGGAATGAAATTGATTATCCGAGTCGCGGCTTTTTTTGCGCTTTGACATTGTTGCCTTTGCCTCCTCAAAATTTCAACGGGAATTTGTTGAACGATAAATTTCGACAAATTGAGAAAAACACGTGGCAGTTGTTTGTCGTCTTACTTTTAATTTTCTACTAATTATGCGATGGTCTAAACCGAAAACTTCCTAGTTCGATTTTCTCGAAATTTAATATTATCGGTTTTGACGAATGGTGCCATAATTAGATATAAATCTGTACCTTCATAGTGAGACAAAATTGAACACTGTGAAATCATTTTATAAATACAGTTAGTAGAATTTTTTTGTATGACTTAGACAAGATAAATTAGCAAGAAATGTTTTGGAGAAAATTATTTGAACTAAACATTTTATACGGAATGCGTCCTTCAGTTTATGTCATACGACTTCTGCTACTAAAAATTGTAGATATCTCCTCAGAGTTTTAAATATCAATAATATAGCAAAATACCGACACACACTTGCAGCAACGATTTTAAAACACTATGCGAAAGAATTGTACTGAATTGAATAATATGTTAAAGTAAATCATATATTATTTACTCACATTAAGCCACCCAATTAAAATATACAAATTTTAAAAATATTTTAAGCTACAACGCAAATGGAAAAATCTGAAAATGCGTTAATCCTAATTTGGTGAGAATGCGAAGCGCCAATTAATTTAATAACTTGCTCGATTTACCCGATAGAAAATCATACAATATATGTTTTATCAAGTTGGTTGAGCCGAGGTCGGATTTATCAACCTGGGGTCGTCCCTTCAGTATAATAATCGAATAGGTTGATTAGCCAGAAATACACACACACACCTCCTGTCAGCGCTCCTTCCGAAGGGACGTTAGGTAGTTAGCCCCATTGGCGCTCTTCTTAAAGAGTTGGCTAATGCCGGCACCTCCCTTCTGTGTGCGTTTGGTACGTAAGGAGTTATGGCTATAATAATCCAAGAGGTTGAGTGCCCAGAAATACAAACAAACATTCGGGTTGGTTGGTAGTTCACGGTAAAATGTAATGCATACCTTTGATGTGAGAATTACCGTAGACAATTTGTGCAGAAAACCCGGTTGAAGAAGGGTTTCATTTTAAACAGTCGAAAGGAGTATGAAATATGCACGAGTATATCTCCATTTACTTCATATATTCACTTAAAACTAAAACAGTTATTTGTTGGAGAATTTCCGGTATTTATTATTGAAATATTTCTCAATCCGACAAACATATTTATGCTACTTAAAAATGTATTTTATAGCAAACATTTTCTCCGTCAACAAAAAAACTTGAGCATTTCGTTTCCCTTTTTCTGACTACTGAGCGTTTAAAGTATTCCACGCATTATGATGGAATTTAGATGTGTGCCGCAAATAATGAGCGAATGTTTAAGTGCAATGATCTAGATTCTAGATAGTCATTCTCAACAATCGAACGTAAGCAGTCCCCAAAGTTAGGAGAAATGTTTATTTAATAGCGATTTAAAGCTTTTGATAAAATAATTTACACAATGAATTTTTTAAAAGTTATAGAAATTATTTTTTATTCCAGTAAATTGGCACCCTAGAACGATTTTACCCGGACAAGTCATTGCTGTCCTATTTATTAATTTTGTAATATCACACGCCAATGATGGCAGAACTAACGCGTTTATACGCTCACGGCGTCCATCGAATTATTCAAAGGTTGGTAATGTTTTGTTAGTTTTTTGAGTTTAAGGACAACGAGACATTCCTTTTCTTCGAATGACCTAAGTTCGAGTCCAATTGCGAAATTTCCTGCGCTTAAATGTTTTTTCTTGTCATTGTTTGTCAAATCTATCTTCTTAGAAAGCTATGTAAACAAAGGAACGGTTATCTCGAATCATTTTCGTAAGAACGTCTATAAGTATCTGCCATGTGTTTTTCTCTTCTTTCCTATCAGTTTTTTTCACAAGAAACAGGAAGTGTGGCAATTTCTAAATCCCAAAGTTTTGACGAAATGCTTTTAGGGGAAAACCCCCTGCTTACGAAGCAAATACAATTTCATTTCGCTTTTGAAGAAAACTCAATTGAGGTCGTTTAAATACATAGTGAATGATTATTAATGTTGCCTTTTTACCTTGACTGTTTTAAAATGGAAGAATAAATAAGTCTCATTTGGGTACTCAGAGATATTAGAGATATTATTTAAAAAATTGAACACGATGCTCACGAGACTCTCTTACGAGGCATTCCTCCATATTGTTTCTTATAATACTGTCTTGGAGATCGAATTGATCCGTTCTGCGCAACATTGTCTCCCGGCCGCAGGTTGCCGTGCCATATTCCGTTTAATGTCTCCATCAAATATCAACTTGCCACAGTTGGAACGCAAATAACTGCTTCCTGCGCATATGACGCCGGTGGCCTCCTTCGATACGACAAACCAAAACAATAAGCTAAGCACTTGCAGGAAGCTCGAGAAACAATCCCACAAAACAAAAATGGCAATGTATGTTACAGGTTTAATCCCCTGTAAAAAAGACTCGTGGGTATGAAATGGGTATTCTACTAGAACAAAAATATGTAGTTCAAGATGGAGACTTCAGCTAAATGTTAATACAAAATATCAACAAAATTAAAAACAGCCGTGGCTCTTTCACAATATACGAGTTGTCGGTGCTTGTGTACTGCAAGCGCTAAAAAAATTACAATACACCAAGATCTAAACTCGTAAATAAACCAACGCGACAGTATTTGAACTACGCAGAGCTCATTTAAATAAGATAAGTTTTTATTTTCCCAGAAATTAAGGAATCTATCCGGAATTTCTCAATTTTATGGCAATCGGCTCGCGTCTAAGTTTCGCCCTTTAAAATTTAATATTGGGGTTAAAAATACCCCTTAACCCTCCAGTACGGTCGTCTACTTTACAAACAAGATTCAGGTCGCTGGGTGACGGCCACCCAGCATATTTTTTCTTTGTTTTTAATGAGCGTAACTCTTATTTTTAACTAAATTTTACTTAATGTCTAATTTTAATATTTATATTAAACACATGACATTATTTTTTTGATATTTTATTAAACTGTGTAAAAAATATGTGATGCATCCACGTCAATCATCTGAACTCTCTAAAATCTCCATTCGGGCAGATATTTTGTTCTGGCAATTATCACAATAAATATTTGAATGTTCCTGACATACGTGAATATCACAGAATGAACACATAGACTTAGTTTTCCGATCCTTACCTTTACATATTTGGCATCGGAAATATTTTTCATACATTTTTCTTTTTTTGGTAATTAGGAATACCTCACCACTTGTGCTTCCTTCCTCAACATTTGGAGTCGCGTATTTACGACATGAGCATGAAAGATTAGAGGAAAGATTTGGTAGTTTCGCTCGAATATTAATTAGTGGCTGCACAAGAGCAATAGCCAAGTCTTTTTAAAAAAGTTTTCTGGACTTATACTTCGTTGGTGGATTTTCAGTGGAAAGCAAAGCATTTCGTGCATTTATGCCTGCAAAGTCCATAAATGAATAAAAAACTACAAGAGGCCAACGTCTGCAGTTTCTTGCTACATTGTAATTTGCACATAATTGGTCGGTGGTATCTACTGTACCTTTAGTGGAATTGTAAAAGGAATTTATTTCTGGCAACATGATATCTTCTGATATGTTGTCATCGTGATGAAGCGTGGAGAGCAGCAGAACACATTTATTTTTTTTCGGCACATGGGACATAATCGTAACTTTTTTTTTAAAACCAAATAAAGTTGATTTTATATCTCTCCCCTTAGGATTTGAAAATGATGGTGGAATTTCTCTTTTATTTTTTCTAATCGTCCCCACTAAAGTTGTGTTTCTAGCTAATAGCTCTTGTGCCAAAGGATAGCTCGTGTACCAGTTATCCATCGTAATATTACGTCCAAAATCTAGAAATGGGTTTGATAAACGCTTCACAACAGCAGATGGTTTGAACTCTGTTTCAAAAGGTCCCTCGGGTTGTTTTCCACAGTACACCTCCATTTTTACAGTGTAAAATGTTCGTGAATCTACCAATGCAAAAATTTTGATTCCGTATTTATTAGGCTTGCTTGGAATGTACTGTCTAAAATTAAATTTTCCACGGGAACCTTCCAGTTTTTCGTCTATTGTGAGGTAAATTCCAACATTATAGGCTTTCTGAATATTATTATTGAATTGAGTGTCAATACTCCTTATTACAGCCAGTTTATCAACTTTTTGTCTTTGTTTGAGATCAAAAATGTTATCAAATCGAATAGCACCCACACACACCCAACTACCCACCCGCACGCGCACTTAAACCAATTAAATTGTTGAGTCCACTAAACGCTGCCTTGTTTACTTATTAAAAATGTATAAATAGCAGGTCATATTAACCAGTCATAAATAAAATGCTTTATAACCACGAATACTATTAATAACCACTATAGCTATTTATTTTTAGTTCTACCGGCAGCGATGATTTCCTCGTAGCTTTTATATGAGGCCTTAATATATCGCAAACATGCATCGCAACTTCTTCATTAAGCCTAAATATTAAACGAAAATCTTCCTCAGGCAAATCAAATGCGTTTTGTCAGTCACGGAGAAATCGCTCCCTCCTTATTACCCTCCTTTCCTCTGCAGCGGCTCCCACAAGTAAATGCAAACGTATGTACGCGGCCATTTTTAGTTACTAACTCGAAGAAATATTTATCGTTAACGTATTTAACGACACTTCATTGCTTATCGTTACGCGTTCGATGATAATTTGCCGTAGCAATAATGTCGTTATTAACGATAATTTTCAAGACTCGCTCATATTGTCGTACGAATAAAACTCATTGATTGACGTCATCTTAACGACAAAAATTCATCGTTAATGCGTAAAGAAAATTTCATGACTTGCCCTCCAGGAAAGAAATCCAAAATTTCCCTAAAACAGACAGACATATTTTTCCCTGAAACGTATACCAACAAACTCGCACCAAATTATTGTATACTATCCATTACACACTAATGTGCCCCTAAAATTTATACCATCAAAACTTACTACTGATTTTGTGTCACCCAAATTACATTTAGATTGCCCTGCCATGCATACCACCAAACATACATTAATTGCCCCGAGACTTTATGCCACCCAACTTGCAAAAGGCAGTCCCTGCAATGTATAACTCCAAACATACATTATGTGCCACCCATATTACATGCGATTGCCCATATAATGCATACCACCAAACATGCGCTAAATACCCTTGCCATCAACTTTCAATATGCAGCCCCTGAAACGTATATCACCAAACATACAGTACTTTCCCCTCTGGTTTTATGCCACTCAACTTACACTTGTTCTCTCTTACAGCTTATACCACTAAAACAGCGGTGCGCAAACTTTTCAGCTCGCGCCCCCCTTTTCATCCAGGAAAACGGTGGCGCTCCCCCACCCATTTTAATCGGAATTTGTTTTATTGTAATTTTGACATTACATACAAAAATACATTCACAGAGGCCACTAGCGTTTTAATATACGCAAAAGAAGAAAATTTAACGGTAAATTTTATTCTAATAAATATATATTTGAAATTTAATAGATGAGTAAGAAGGTACTTAATGAGACTGATGAGCGTGCTTACCAACTGCAAGTACATCCAACATGGGTGCATTTTCAGACACAGCTACTCGGAGTTCTGGTTCCACATTCAAGCGTGAACGTTGTTTGTTCTTCAATGACGTTAATTTGGAGAATGTTGCTTCACAAAGATATGTTGGCACAAATGGTAAAAGCACATCTATAGCCTTACGATCGCAAGAAGATAGGTTTTACAGTGTAGTTGTTTGAAAAGCGGGAGATGCTAGGTTCTACAATGTAGTTCTTTTTAATCTCTTGAGTAAAGAACACATTCAAAAGGATGTGTATATTTTTTAGCCACTGTATGTGGCGATTCGCGCCCACCGGCAAATCGTTCGCGCCCCCCAGTTTGGGCACCTCTGCACTAAAACTACAGTTTTGCCCCTAATTATATGCCACCCAACTTATACCAGCTTTCCCGTTATTCATTTCACCATTCCTACATCGGCGGCTTCTGCGACTTTTAACGACATGTCCCTGCCACATATGCATTCTATGTTATAGTTTTAAGTAAATGCTTCTTTGATATTCAATGTTTTAGGATTAAATTTTTACTTGGGACGAGTTGTGATTTCACCTCTGCGATTCTGAGCTGATGTTTCTAAGTTACTGGTAGAAACGCCCAGGAAGTAATCGGAAAAGTCATATATCTTGCTTTCTTTGGCAAATTCAAAGTTTTTTTTACGATCACTGTTCACCAAAAAGGACAAGGAGTAAACGGCAATTACTCTTCCAATTTGCTGAGAGGCCTGCTATTTGCATAACTCGAGAAATAACCTTCCATCTTGTTGAAAGCAGTTGAATCTTACGCCGCGATAACGCATTTTCGTATGGCTACCACGTCTTACGCTAAACCATCGGAGAATTTCGGTTCGAGATCATTGATCAACTACAATATTTACCAGAACTATTACTTTTCGATGTTATCTCTTAACGGAATTTTAAAAAGTATTGAGAGGTCACCGTTTAGATTCCGGTAACTAGCTAAACAATGCTGTTACGGATATTATTATAATAGAAGCCTAGATGGTGGAGATTTTATATAACGCTGACGTCATCAATAGTACATTTTAACGCGTTTTAACAAACTTCCCGATGAGGTGGAAGGTTGAAATTTCGCAGGAATGTTTGATTCAGATATAAAAATTAAATGACGAAAACAATACGAAAAAACTTGATGTGGGACCACATGATTTTCTCCATATCTGTAATATTTCTAAAAATTCCAAATAAGTCACAATAATATTTTGCGAAACTGCGAGAAAATTTTAGATTTTACAAAGAACAGAAATAAACTCAAACCATAGCCTTCTGATATTGGATAAAGCCACAAAGATCCAACAATTAAGAAAAGAAAAAGGAGCGTTACTAAGGCGTAACTAAGCGCCAATTGTTAACATAGTCGGTGTGAGGCGTGGTGGTGGCAGCTAAAAATATAAGATCTCTTAAACAATGCATTGTATGGAAAATTGGTCAAACAAAGGTTGTAGATAATTAAATTTCCTACAACTTTTATTCCGATACATTTTTACATTTATCAAATATTAAAGCAAATATTTCAAAGCAATTGATGTGACAAGAGTAAACACCCACTACCGGTTGACTGATTTTTACCAAAACCTAATCAGTTCTTCTGACTTTTATAAAAATGTTAAATATAAAATTTCGCAGTGACCTGATTAATAGTTTGAGTTAGAGCACCTACAAAAAAACTATCACACACACAGACATCATCTAGAAAATGGTCATAACATGTTAAGGGGACCTCAAACTGTGTATTTCCGTTGAAATCTCAAAGTCGATTTTTTCATAAATACATTACTTCTCTATACTACGTACATGGAGAAAGTAAAAATTGTCAAAACGTGTTCAGGGAACCTCAAAACGTATTTCCGTTGAAATCAAGAAGTCGATTTTTTCATGAAAACAATACTTTCTCCTATACTACGTATGGAAAAAGTAAAAATATCCTGGTTCTACTCCAAGGGAGCAATTTCCGTTTCCCGTAAGATAACACGTAAATATTTTATGTGGTCACCACATTACCTTCTCCATAACTTTAATATTTCTAAAAATTCCAAATAGGTTGGATAATAATAAATATTTTAAGAAACTGCGAGAACATTTTAGACTTTACAAAGAACAGAAATAAACTCAACCCATAGCCTTCTGATATTGGATAAGGCCACAAAGCTACAAGAATTGAGAAAATAAAAAGGAGTGTTACTAAGACGTAACTAAGCGTCAATTGTTTTCATGAAAAAATCGACTTCGAGATTTCAAAGGAAACGCACGTTTTGAGGTCCCTCGAACACATTTTGACCATTTTCTCTATGATGTTTGTTTGTGTGTGTGTATGTGACAGCTTTTTTGTGGGTGCTCTAACTTAAAAACTATTAATCAGGTCAATGAGAAATTTTATATTTAACATTTTTATGGAAGTCCCAAGAATTGATTAGATTTTGGCAATAATCGGTCAACCGAAAGTAGGTGTTTACTGATGTCAATTATCCGTTATTTTGAAGTATATGCGTTAATATTTAATAAATGTAAAAATGTACTGGAATAAACGTTGTGGGAAATTTATTTTTCTACAACCTTGGTTTGTAACATTTTCGCATAAAATACATTGTTTGAGAAAGATCTTATATTTTTAGCTGCCACCACTACGCCACCTACCGACGACTGTTGTTAACAATTGTCGCTTAGTTACGTCTTAGTAACGCTCCGTTTTCTTTACTCAACTGTTGGAGCTTTGTGGCCTTATCCAATATCAGAAGGCTATGGTTTGAGTTTATTTCTGTTCTTTGTAAAGTCTAAAAAATTTTCGCAGTTCCTTAAAATTTTTATTATCATATAACCTATTTGGAATTTTCAGAAATATTACAGATATGGAAAAAGTCATGTGGTGGCCACATCAGATTTTTTTCTATTAAAATCGTTAGAGTATACTCATCAATTGACGGTACAAAGTAAAATAATTATAATCAAAAACAGTAGATACACTCCAACTTTTCCACACTTAAACCCGGTGTCGCATCTAAAAAAGTTGTCACTCACTGATTAAAATGTTAACTATACATTTGCGAGGATACTTCTTAATATATTGATTCATTATGCTGGTGTCTAAACTGCGGCCTGCTCATTACTTTGATGGTTCACTAAGCTGATGGAAAAGACAAAGCTGTCTAGAGACCCATTATGTTAACAAATTGACACGAAATATTTTTGAAATGTTTAATTATTAGAAAATCGGCGCATTTTTATTTGATTTAATTATATATCGGCGATTATAGTATTGTCTTACGTTTTAACGAAATTCTTAGGCTTATAATTATGACATGCTATCCCTTATTTGTTTATCCATCACTCCCCTCCCCATGTGCAACTTTTGTTTTAGAACCACACGTTTTTAACTCGTCCACATATATTTATTTTATAGCTAATTTTTAATCGAATTTCCTCTCTTCCTCTCTCACAGTTCCCCCATCAATTCTCCGCGTGGGCCCTGAGCGTGTGACGACTGTTGTGCTCTTCTCAGAGGTAGAATTCGAATGTGAGGCTGAAGGGAACCCGCCGCCAAGTTTCCGGTGGTTGCAGAAACTCTCCTCTGGACTTCCATACGGGGCAATGCAGGTAACACATCTTTTTTGATATTATCTGTTAATATATAGTTAACAAATGTTTTATTCAACTTTTAAGTCATGATTTTGCCTAGAATCTAGTGATAAAAATATATAAGATTTATCAAAGAAGGAAATGTTCCGATAATATCGCACACTGAGAATAATAGGGCCACAACTGAAAAAAGTAATTTCTCTTAACATATAGCCAAAGTTCCTTTTAAGAATTGTAACAATGCCACATTGTATTTTCATTTTTTGCCGCTAGTGGTTAAATCTATCCTTAAAATAATTCAGCTTTGAAATAAATTAGAGTAACACGGTCACATTTTTTACTCGTCTTGAAAATTTAAACTTTTCTGAGTTGTGGCCCTATTATTCTCAGTGTACGATATTATCAGAAAATTTTCTTCTTTGATAACTCGTATATATTTTTACAGTTCGGATGGAATACATTTTTCACACTCCGACCAAATTCCTATGCTCGCGTCTTTCAGGGGAGCGATCCAGGTGGCGTGGTGGTAGTGCGAGGCTCCGAATCTCGGCTCTTGCTTAGAAATGTCACATACGAACACCAGGGGGAACTGGTGTGCGTCGCAACAAACGTGATTGGAGGAGAAGAGCGTGCCGTCCAGAGCGAGCCAATCTCAATCCAGGTCGTCGGTGAGTAAAGTGGCGTCCTCAAATGGTTGAATGTATTGCGAGTTAGTCGAGGATTGCAACAAACTGTTTTATTTCAATTTATTCATTTTTCTGAATAATTTCACCCGGTGTTGTAAACTCTATCGCGATAGGATATTCATCAAGTTCGCGCTAATTAAAACAATTAAAGAGCATTTAATGGCTTATCAGTTGGTAGACTTTTTTTGTTAAACAGATCATTATTTTTATATTTTCACTACGATTTAGCTTGAGGGAGCTTTTGAACGTTACATTCAGTTCTACTGCGGTTTAAGAAAACTACCTGAATTTCAACACAGTAGTATTTATTAAGTAATAAATTAGAGAGAAATTGATAGCAATTCTTTAAATACCCTTTACATTGAAATTATTTAATATTCAGATAAAATCCATTCATTGTGATTGCTATTTATCTTATACTATAGTCAATTGTCGGTAACGTTGAATACAAAGTAACCGAACGCAGAATATTGGCGGATAGAAATTTTGCTGATGAAAATATTATGCAAATTTCTCGAAGCATTAAACAATTCTTTAAGTGATATACTTTTTTAATTCTTCAGGTGGATGGAGTTAATTCATAGCCCATTGTATATTATGATAATCCATTGCGAGTCACAATTTGTATCGGATATTTATGTAAGCCATCCATTAAATACGGAATTCCATAAGAACGAGAGGAAATTATAGCAATTACATGCGTGACATCAAACTGCCAGATGCGTAAAAAACGTTTCAAAATTTTCATAAGATTTGAAACGCTTCGACTGATATAGAAATATTGGTACATATCTCGCCCAATCGGAAAAAAACACCCGTTAACGCTGTCCCGCCGTCGATTGTTCTTCTAATTAAATCCCTCGCTTCGTCTCCAGGTGGCCCTCAAGTCCTCCGCCGCTCCTCTCAACTGGCCAATCAGAACGCCCAGATGGGATACAACTCTTGGCTCCTCTCCGGGTCCTCCTCCCCTTCCTTCGACGGCCGCGAGGAAGAAGAGCAAGTGGCCGCAGCGACCGGGTCCATGGCCGAGATGCGGTTGGTGGTGTGTGCGGACCCGCAGCCGCGGGCCGCTGCGTGGGAATGGGGTTCGGTGCGCCTCGAGGCGGGAGACCAACCCATGGGACGCTTCCACGCCCACCCCCTGGTGCCAGTGAGTCGAACTAAAATTTTTCTTTTAACCTTCCCGTTCCCCGCCGAGAGGATCGTTTTTTTCGCAGAGGAGCGGAGTCGGCATTCCGTTCCGCGGACCATTTTCGGACGGCCTAATTCAGGATTTGCAGCGGCGGGTTCGACTCCATCAGTCGAAAGGATTTAGCTCGCGGCCATTCTCCATTTGGAAAACAACGGTCAGTCGTGCAGAATGTTGGCGTTTTTCTTTGAATAATTACACATTATGGAGCTGGATATTTTTGGGAGTCGGAGAGGATGAATGAAAGAATCCATGCGATTTTAGGGTTGCCACGTTTTCATTTATCGTAAATCTGACGCAATTACCTCGCCCCAACTTGAGGAAAAGAAAAGAAAACAGCTGACAACACCGCATCTTTCGTTTATCAGTAGCGTTAGGCGCTAGTGGGCGATTCTCAAAATTCGAGGCATATTCCGAAGTTGATAAGTTAATTTTTTTAAAAGGCGTGTAATGATTGAATTAATAATGGAAAAGATAGGAGTAGTGTTTTTGAGAAAATTCTGTTGGCATCGCAACGTTACAGGGTAGCCTTTTCGAGCACAAGGTAACACTCGTGTTCGTTGTTTTTCTCTCCTATATTAATGAAATTTGGCAACAGTGTAATCTTTGCCACTCACACAATGAATTGTTTCTTTCATCTTCTATTATTCTTGTATCTTTCTCAGCACTATCTTCGTTTATTATCGAGGTATATACTAATAATCAGGGTTGAATAAACTTAGTTGCCCGGTCGCCAATGCGATTAAAATTACATAGTGGCGACCATATCTTTCTGTTATATTTTAAATCGAGTCAGTAGAATTTCTAAGTGGGTAATATTTTTGTAGTATGTACCTAGGTATGGTGTACAAGTAATGTAAAATTAAATAACCGCGACTTAAATCTTGACGCGTTTAAATTTACCTTGGCGTCTGGATTTTGGAAGTTTTATATTTGAAATAGATTTACCTAAACCTGGTGATAAGAATGGCTATTTCTTGACTTACAGCATCAAAAAATTAGTAGATTAACTCCAAAACCGATGTCACAATCTAGAAATTATAGCGATTCAAATGAATGAATGGTCTACGTCTAAATCTTTGTAGGATATGTTTCTCCTCTAGCTCCATAGCCTCTATCGATGATTGATTGAATGTCATAATCCATATTGCGCTATATTCCCTCTTAAATTAATAAAATAAAATAAAAATTGTATTGTAATGGCGTTTTTTTTAGTTCTTGTTTAGCCCTACTAATGTTTTTACAAAACATTGTAATTGGATATCGTTAACGGCTTTGATTTGACATCCCATCGCTTCTTCTGGCTTTGAAACGCTCTATCGAGAACTATTGCATTTACTACAGTGGAGTCGTGGAGAGTGGCACGTTTTAGAGAGAAGTGGATAATTTTATGATTCATGCCTCAGATCAATGAATATCTCTCGTAAATTCCTATTTGATTTCGATGGACAGCTAGCTAGTTTTAATTAGTTCGAACTACAAGAAATCGGATGATACGTTATGGTTTAGCGACATTATCACAAGAACTATAATGTGCCTAGTTTGATGTTTTGTCGTAGCGCCTATACTTGCAGGAGTTCAAAATGATTACAAAGGTTATATAGTATTGCAAAATGTAACCAAAAATGTAACCTAAAAATTTAATATTCGGAAGAAATGTAGTTTACATTATCAAAAAACTAATACTCAGCCTAACCAGTAGCGGAACTTAATACCGCAGAGTTCGCGAGCGCGGGGGACCGATAGGCTTATGGGGTCCTTCAGGTAAATTTACATAATGTATTAAACAACGAATTTTAAAACTTATTTTGGCGAGGGGAGGGCCTAAAGTTTGTAGTTTTGCTGCTGGAACCAACATCCAAGCTTTGAGAGGATGTTTATTTGCATTCAGAATTCCGTTAATTTAACAACTTGTCTTTGCAGCGAAAAACGTCTGAATTTGACGCTAACAAACTATCTGTTTCATGCGCTTAATGAGCAGCGAAATTAATCCCGTCCTCCCAAATACTTTTTGCGTCCGATTGCGAAGTGCAACAATTTATTTAACTATCAAACACACCGTGTTCAGTTTTTTTTCTTATCAACCTTTGGCACCAAAAACCTCCTCTCGCATCGCGAGGAAATTAACTCGGTCTCTCAGAAAACTGATTCATTTGTTTTTCCTCCCGACCGCCCTTCATCTCGAAACTTCGGCTCGGTCCGCTGGAAAGATGGCGCATGAGAGGAATTGGTTAGGAGGATAAAGAAAAAGAAGGAAAGAGAGAAACGTTGAGACGAAGATGGGAAAAATGGAGAGTAGTTGGGAAGTTGAAGAAACTGTAGGAGGAATAAGATTAAAATAGTGGAAATGAACGACATAAAAGGCGAATAGGAATGGAGATTGAAAGAGAAAAAGTCAAAGAGTCGGAAAAATGGAAGAGAATAACGAGGACGGGAAAGAGATGCGAGGGTCGGCAACAACGAACGAGGAGAAACGGGAAAGTAAAAGTGGTATAAGGTGTGGGAGAAAGGAGATTAAAAAAAAGGAAGAGAACGTCATGAATGGTGAATAAGGCTAGAGATTTCAAGTTAAAAGGACAAGGAGTCGGAAGAAAATGGGAAAGGACATAGGGGAAGGGAAAGAAATGTGGGAGAAAGAGAGAGGGAGGGGGATTAAGAAAGCGGAAGGGAGACGGAGGAAAAGAAAGAGAGCAAGTGAAAGAAGGGAAAGGGACAAAGAGGCGGATAGGGAGAGAACGCAGTAAGAAAATTGAGAGGATAGAGGAAACCGGAAATGTAGAACAATATAAAATAGGATATAAAAAGAACAGGAGAAGAAAAGGACGCGAGAGAGTGAGAGAAAGAATAAGATTTCCTATCTAAACCCGTGCTCCGCGTATAACCAAGATGGAATGAAAAATGGAAAGAAACGAAAGAAGGTTGTGATCGATTGCTGGAAGCAAGGGCGTGAAGGGGGAGAAAGAGCGATGGATTTCGCGAAAGCGATTTCTTTTGTTTTTCTTCCTTTCTTTTGGGACGTAATTGCTATCCGGAGGGAGGAAGTGGGGGGGGGGAGGCGATGGGTGGATGTATCTCGCCAGGAAGAGAATCATTTTGGTTGTGGGTGTCGTTTCCGCCCCGAGTGCCACTCAGGTGGAGATTGGAGCGCGGGGACTGAAGGATGAAGATTAGATATTTGCTCTTCTCCCAAGAGAAAGAGAGAGAGAAAAATAAACTCCGGTCAATTGAGCAGGCGCGGAAAAGGGTTTGAGGTAATTTTTTTTTATTTTTTCACGAGCGATGAATCGCTTACTTTATTTACCGCAAGATGAGACGAGTAAACTTTTTTTAATGAAATGAAATATGGAGAAAGCAAGACGTTACGATGAATGTCTCATGTAGTTTTTCGCGCAGAAAACAAATAAGGAGTCGCGTGAACATAAAAAAATACATCGTGAAATTTATTATGCGTTCTATCGTGTCGGAGCTGCACGGTTGTTCTTCGTCGCTGCACCCATGTGTTATTTGCCGTGCCCAACTCGTTATTGATCTCGATTCTGGGAACGAGACTTCCATCTAAAATTCAGATTTTATTTTTTTAATGAACAGGTAAAATGACAGGTTTTTATTTTTCACCGTTTTAATTTTTCAACGCGTCCCTGGTTTCTAAAGGTTTTTATTTTTTGTTTTTGAAATTAATATTTTATAACCATTTGAGCTATGAAAACATTAAAACAGCTTTTTTCAGCCAAGTGTGGCAATTTCTATAGAAACTTACTAAAATTTTGGATTATATGATTCCAAAATTGGCTGTTTAAATTTAACGATAAATAAGAGCGTGATAAATGTAGAAGTTGGATAAAACTACCAAAATGCTTGTATTTGTGGGTTTTTATATAATATCTCTACAAAAAAATATTAATGCGGAATTTACGTCACAAAAATTTCGAAGCAATAAGACTCTCATATAATGTAATTAATTTATAAATTCAATCCGAATCTTTCATCTGTTTTATGTGCTGCTCAATTATGTCTACTAAAAATATAATCTTCGATGAGATTCTTTCCATATGCTCCAGTTTCTCTTATATTTTAGGCTCACATGATTACTTCCATTCTTAATACTTCTCTCGTTTTCGCATGCAAGCATCACGAAACAAACAAATAAATATGAATCGATTATTTTCATAATTTCTCAGTGTGGATTATCTAAAAATCAAACCTGCAGGGCATCAAACTGGAACCGAACCGAAAAAAACGATATTTTTGGCCGGAGTGGAACCGGAACCGAACCGAAAAAAGATAATACTGAACCCAAACCTAAACCGAAAACCGTCATTTCTTTCTTTCGTTTTTTTATCGGTTCGCATAAATGTTATGAACAATCACTCTTTCTCCATATGAACTGGACTCATCTTCAACCTGTCTTCTCTGTTTAGCTGTAGAATAAGGATCGTTTTGATTTTGTGCTAGGACGTATTCACTGTCGTTTGTTACTGGTTGGCTTGTTGATATATATATATATATATATATATATATATATATATATATATATATATATATATATATAATATTAGCCGAGAAAATTATGAATAAATGTTTTAAAATTTTAGTTTAATTTAATAGGTTTTGTTTCAGTTTTCAACTGTCAGCTGCTCTGTAGTTGGCCATTATTTTACAGATTTCTTTATTTTGGCCTAGTGGTCGTTTTATTCAAGGCATTGACTGTTGTTTTTTTGTTTTTAGTGTGATAAATACTTTTGATCACTTTATGACTTGAATCTTCCGATTTTAATTAGCTATTGAAAGGTTAAATTTATAATATCATATTTTTATGCCTGCCATAAAAGAAAAAACCTAAAACTAATATATTTCCTAAGTCTTTGAATTCGAGCCATTATGAACGTTGATTTTTTTGTTTCTAGTGTTGAAAACATTTTTATCATTTATCACCTGTATCTTACGATTTTAGCTAATTAAAAAAAACTTGAACCCTTGGAATGAGACAAATACATGCATATTTCTATTCCTTGGGATATAATAGAACGTCTTCCGAAGTTTGGTCTTTGTAGGCCATTCCGTTTTTTTTAGTTTTTTAGATTAACAGAGATCAATTCGAAGAAATATGAGATAAACATGAAACAATAATTTTTCTTGGACATTTCTTAAAAAATAAGAAAAATAAAAGATTTTTAGGTATTTTTATATATTCCGAAAAATTAAAGCCTGTCGTCCTTGACTTCATATAATATTTCTTAAATCCACAAAATTCATATTATTTGGATCTCTTGCTGTACGTAAAGCTCCGCTTTTTTAATTATCTTCGACGTTATGTGTGGCTAAAAGCTATAGGTTGCCTGTATTTTATTTAATGGTTTTGGTAACTTAAATTCCAACTGGTCTTGAAATTTTTCCAAAAACTTAAAGTTGGAGCGAAAAGCCGGTTTGAGCCGGTTCAATGGTGGCTGCTGGATCAAAATTCTAGTCGAGCCGAAATTTTGTGTTTTGAGCGAACCGGAACGAAAACCGAGGGGGAAAAATTCGGTCCAATGCCTGCTTACATGTGATTATTCAAATTCCTAGGCGATTTTATTCCATCTCTTTTTGCCGGTTTCACTCCCTCCGCTGGTAGGTGGAATATTTTGTCTCCCTTTTGAAATATCTGTCTCGGATCCCTTAGACCTTACTGACTCCGAATCTGTCTTACTAATTTCTTCCCGCGGGCGAAGGCTAGCTGAAAAGATGCATACAATTGAACGTAATTAAATTCGTCGCAGAGTGGCAGTCCTCGCTTTAGCTACCAGGTTTCCTAGCAACCACCCTCCCTCCACGGTTTCCAATTCGCTCTCCTAGCGAGAGAAATGCAGACTAGAATGGCTGTGGTGGTAGTGGGAGCGATTGTTTGCACGTCGCCTCCCCAGAGGGGTTTTGTCAGACAGTGATTGCCTTAGCCCAAGTTTTTCCTCAATCCTTAATCGTGAAACTTGGCGTTCTAGAACAGGAATTTTTTTAGTGAAATCTTCCGATTACGCCATCTTCTTAACCGTTATGGTATTAACCAGGAAATTTAATAACTTTTCTCTCATTTCGGTTAAAAATCCCTAGAGAGAATAAAAAAATCCCTCTTCCCTTTAAAAATTTATCTCCTCTAGCTCAGTAAAATAATATCTGTAGTAATGGCGAGGCGAATTTTCCTATTTTATGGGAAAATGCATTAGTAACAAAATGACCAATACGCTACCTGAGCACAGGTAAAGCCTAAAAGGGGTTTCAACCTAAATTAATGTTCTCTATAAGCCGTTGAAAGAGCTGCTTATTATTGGATCAAGTTCCGTAAACTTTTCCTACATGGTAGATCCCATTAGTGGTTACGAATGCCTCGACGGGTCAGATAAGAATTCACCTTGGAAGCTACTTAGATGTTCGATGGTGTTGTGTCAGCAAAAACAGTCTTTGCAATTTTAAGCGCTAAAAATTTCGTGACTATGGTTGTAATTGAAAATATCTAATTACTTGTGTGTTTTATGAGTTATGTTTTTTCCTTAGCTCCGCGGGCCTTATGTTTTCCAGCCTTATGTTAGAATATATTTATTTGAAACACAATCGTAAAGTTATCCTTAATGCCAAAAACTATAAGTTAAACACGATGTAATTTATGAAACCATTCGCGTAATATTTGTACGACGCACAAATTTCACCAAGGTTAGAAATTAGAACGCGTTTATTACAGGAACCGATAAAAGGGAATGTCAGAACATCTAACGACTTTAAAGTTGATTAACAAACAGTTTTTCACAGACCCATATAGCAGACGGTCAATTATAATCAGAGGCGGATCTGGCTGCATAACTCAGGGAGGGTAATAAGAAAACAAATATGTTTGCTGATACATATTTATATAAGATAGTCTCATTATAATAAATGTAGTGTATATTATTATTGGTTAGATATCTCCAAAATATTTTTAGAATGCCAAAATTATAAAAACATAAATTGAGATACTAGTGTAACTAAGATTGATCACCTTGCTAAGGGGGAGGGGGGTAATGACCACATTACCCCCCTTTGTATCCGCCATTGGTTACTAGCTGAACATTTTTATTGAGGTCGTCTCGGAGACGGTTAAGCGCGCCGATGGCTTAATTGTAGAACTGAGAGAATTTATCACATTCACCCAGAAGTTTCACCGCGTTACTTAACGTCACATATTCGAGAAACTACCGAAACGTCAATTATATCCGCGGAGAGGGCAACCTTCGGCGTCTGCGACCGTTGTCAGCCGGAGCGGAGCAAGAAGAGGAGGAAGTGGCCGACGTGTGGCGGCAATTACGCTTTGTATTTAGGGCGACCAGGCGGAGGCCGTTAAAGGAGGTGACTGGCAGTTTTGACAATATTCATGGCAGGCGTTTCCTTTGAGAGTCGCTCACTCGAAATGACACGGCCGACTTCGCGGCCAGGTTACGACTCGGTCCGTAAACGGGTCTGCGGTTTTGGCTACACCATTAGGGATTAATAAAAGGGGGTGATGGGAGTGGTGAGGAGAAGGTGGAGGAGGCAAGCAAGAGCACGTGAGAGAGAGAGAGTGAGGGAGAGAGAGGGAGGGAGAGAGAGGGAGGGAGGGAAACGGCTCTCGCGGGCGACGATGCAAAGGCGACGGGAATCAAAGTCGAAATCGCGCGAAACCTGGTTTTAATGGACTCTCTGGCACTCGACTCTTTGACGCATCGATCCGTGCGCGAGATAAAGAATTTAAAGGAGCATTCGGATACCGAATGTCATCGAAAGAATTCGCGGCGAGCTGGCGAAGAGATTTTTGAACTTTTTTCCTTGGTCCTCTAAATTCTTTTCTCGTGCCATTATATTGACTTGATTTTGTATCAAATTCAACAGTGTAAAACTTCAGTCGTAGAGATCTCTACCACTCATTTTCCTAGTTTTGTTACCTTGATCTTGAAAATGTCATGTTTTGAAGGATAAGTATAGATTATATAAAATGTACGTATATCTTTATGTATGGTCAAGTTGAATATATTTAAGAATTGAAATGTGATGGAAAACATTTTAATCTTAAGAGAGCGAGATACCGCTGCGTTACATGTTAGATTCGCTTTTCTAGAGGAAAATTTCTAGTGAAAATTCGAACTCGTGTCCAAGCTGTTTTTGACACAATGTACCCGACAGAGAATTATCGATCTCACCTTATGGCTGAAACAATTCAAGAAAAACATTTAAAAAATACTTTTTTCGGGTATCTCCAATTACCACTGAAGACGGCTGCTTTGTAGCCAAAATGCTCACATGCGTTTTTATAACCTTTTTGAGGCTATTTGAGATAACTGAGACAAGTATTTTTTATTGCTTGTTCTTGAATCATGTTACCGAATATCTAGTTTTTGCTTTGAAGGTGGTTACGCCTAGACGTGGCCTTTGATTAAGCCTCACCATTTTGATGGAGGGCATTATCCGACAGAACGGTATTAGTTTCTCTGAAAATAAGAGTAAAACTTGTAGTCGCGGAATATTCCCCAAAAACCTGTTGTAATGCATAATAAATGTCCGAAAACGCCACGGACAGACATCGCTTGCTTTTATGAGCCCTTTTCCGGAGATCAATTTTATCGCCTCGAGATGAACCCTGCGTGACCTCAGTTCCCCATCCCTTTCTCACCCACCCTCTCTCCTCCCGATTTTCCTCCTTTCCCCAAAAAAATCTCCATTGTAGGAAAGATTGATTGCGTTATCCGGAAAATCGCTGAGAGAAAAAAATTTCCGAAACATTGGAACGAGTATTGAGTAAGGTACAAGGTCTCGGATGCGTGTATACCTCGCACTTTCGTCCCTTTCAAATTACGTTTGAAAAATTACGTCCCCTTCTGAGAAGTGACGCAACTTTTTTAACCCTTTCTCTCTGCCTCATTCCGCAGAAAGCTTCCTCCCGATGGAAGTTTTTTTGCATAATTTCGAGGGGGGATATAAAAAAGAACGCCTACGATAGGGTGAAGGGAGGAGGGGCGTGGATATGGAGGGGAGGGCGTAAATGGAGAGGGAAGCGGTATTGAGGGAGAGGGGAAATCGGGGTGGGGAAGTCGGGGAGGGAGCAAATCAAGGGGGAGGGGTAAAAAATAAATCATTAAGGCTGGCTTCCGAGATGAAAGGAAACGCCAAGCAGTCGTTAATCTCTCGATCGACAAAAGAGTCTCGCAGAGCGCGCGCGGTGCCTCCTCATCAATCAATCACTCCCTTTTGTCTTTCCGCCCTCGGCTGCCCATCGGCTAATGGTCGTTCACTCTCTTCTCCTCCCTCCCTTCTCTCTCTCTTCCTCCTCCCCCTCTCTCCCTCCTCCCCCGCATCCCCCCACATCTCCTCTTTCCTTTCCCCTTCGATGCGATCCTGACACGATCCACTCCATTCTTCGACTGAGAAGCCATCATCTCACGCGGGCAAGCGAGGGCCGACCATTATCCGCTCGTTTCGCACGACTTCACCTTTCCCCAACACGCGTCGATTCGCGAATTGTTGGCGCGCATTCTGATTTTTGGTCCCTTACTCGATGGATTGAAAAAAAAAACGCGTCAATCGAAGGTCGGATTATATCGGTGCCGCGTCGTTTTCCCGACGCCAGTGTTTATTTTTAATAAATTTCTCCGTAAATATTGGCTGCGTCGTCGCAGAACCCAGAGGCGGACATTAGGCCAAGCGATCAAGGCGACCGCCTAGGGCTTCGCGCCTTTAGGAGCCTCGCGTCTAGGGTCGCGAGGAAGTTAGTGTTAACCGAGTCAGGAGCTTAGTACGAGAGGGAAAGAAATGCATAGATTGAGTGTGAAAAGTCCCAACATAAAGAAGCGGTCGTATACGTCCTTATTGACGACGACGATCAACGTAAACGATAGTGGGTGAACATCAGTCTCAACTGATAATTAAATAATTATTTTTAAGGGTTCTACTTGAAGGCGTTGACCTTCGACAGACATCAATCTCAGAAGCACACCCAATAGTTTATTTGTAACTATATATATATATATATATATATATATATATATATATATATATATATTCTAATAAATTATTAAGATTTTGATAGCCGGTTTCCTCCATAAAATTTAACCAGGTGCTTTCAGAATTCGCGAGTCGTGGGTCCTGCAAGCTACTATCATCTAGGGGTCTCGCGCGCCTGAAATTCGCTCGCGCCTAGCAAAGTCTATTTTGGTTCTTTCGCTTACAATTCTGTTGGTGATTGCGTCGGTGTACAAATAAATAACTGTTCTTCTAATATAATATTGAGATGCATAGTGTATTTTTCGTGATATTTCTCCACTTTTAAATTTAAATTTCGATTTTATTGACTCTGCTTACGGTTTAAAATTAAGAAGACAAATATTTATAAGTATAAACGATATCTATGCTATATTGTTACATGTTTGCAATGGACATCAAATAGCCAGGTTACTATCTGCATATCTGCTTTTGTCAAATAACAAAGGATCTTTATTCTTCAATTATTTTTAACAACTTTTGAACTCTTAAATACGATTCCAATGTAGCTTCAATGAATCCCTTTTTCACATCATAAAATGAGTATTTCATTTTTAAAAAGTGTGAATTATGCCTTCAATTTTTATTAATAACTTTTATATTAACTTCACATTTATCTATAATAATATAGCTACTTGTGCCTTACTCATTCACTGACATAAAACTCTTAGGTACTTCTAGAAGGGCTAGAATTCTTAAATTTGGAATGTTGGTAGAGGTCCAGTGACACAACCGACGAGAAAAATCGAAAATCATAAAAAATGTTAATATTTAAGGGATGTTTTAACCTCAATCTTTCATTTCAATGCCCCATACGAAAACCATGGATTCAGTGCAAGGCTTTCTAAAAATGCATTTTTAAATTACTTAAAATTGGAATACGAACTCGAAAAAAAAACAGTTGTCTGTCTCAAAGAACGTAGTTCTGAAATTTTTAAGGCAAAGTTCAAATACTTACCGAGTTAGCGTAATAATTTGCTTTTAATCGGAAAATAGTGAATTTTCCCCTTTTCAACAATGGAAATCTTTAAATACTATGGCAACGACCTCAATGCTTTTAAAGGGATGATATTATACGTTACGATTGCAGTGATTTAATGCTTTTATTGGAAATTAATGCCGTCAGAACGAACTTCCATAACTCGAATCTCTACGGAAAATTAAAATTATTCAAGTATTAGAAAACTCAAGTTATGGAAATATATTTTTAAATATTTGTATACATACAGTGGAACTTTTATGACTCGAATCTCAAGGGAAAGCAAAAATTGTTCGAGTTATAGAAAATCCGAGTAACGGAAATGTATTTTTGCATTTTTCTTTAATCGAATTAACATCGAGTTTATTCCCGTAAACAAATAAGTTAACTTATTATTTTCTTCCGTTAATATGAAAGATTTTACTGTATCCAAAACACTAATTGCATCACGCACTGTGATTGAGGGTACCATAGATAATTGTAATCCTCATGTACTCATGTAATCCTCATGTACTGAAAGCACAAACACAGCGGTTAAATTTGGGATATCGACTATAGGAAGGAGCGAATAGGTTTGTTTTTCTCTAGGACTATAAGAGATCATAATCGGAGAAGCAACCCTGATAACAGTGACGGTAAAACGTGAAAAGTATTTTAATGTTGTGCTTCGTAGTTTTTCGAGAAATTTTAACTCATTTCAATTGTTAAATATAAGGGCTTCATACCTATTTCTCGATATGTTTTATCCAAATACGTTCTAAAATCATGGGTGATGATGCCATAATCTTAACAAAAATATCCTAATTTTTCCATAAATTTAATGTTTTGTCTTAATGATGATTATTCATATTGCTCATGCAGGACGATAAGAGTCACGAAACTTTAAATACGAAAACTTGGACACGAGTTGCCAGAGAATTTGGAAATTACGGATAGTTGCCTTAATTTCACGGAAAATTATAAATATACTGCTATTACTCATGGAATTTATTATCTAATACATATAGACTGAAGTGCTGTTACCCTGGAGATTGCGTTGGCTTATTTACGAATTTAGATCTTGGTGTATGGTGATTTTTAGGCGCTTGGAGTGTGTGTATATATATATATATATATATATATATATATATATATATATATATATATATATATATATATATATGGCAACAAGGTGATGATGATGAGGAAACCCAGTGAACACTCACCAATTGGACGACTTCAGGTTGGCGAGGCTCCGGGGATGTCGAAGCGACACACGTAAAAGAACACTAAAACACAGAAACATCACAAACGTAGAAGCTTTCGGAGTTATTCCTTCATCAGCTACAGAGAGAGAACTGATGGCGGTGACACTGGGTGGGGGCCTCCACCCAGTGTCACCGTCACCCGGCCCGCCGAAGCTCCCATGACTTCCAATGCGGCTCTCCTAAGCATTCACAACTACGAATGTGGCCCGCCGTGAAGTAAAAGGTACCGACACCTGCTCCAATCGGTTAATTCTAAAGGCAATTTAGATGAAGCGATTACTCAAGTCTTTAAACCAACAATGGTAATCTAATATCTCCTCCGCGTCAAATCTCGCGATCGTATGTGTAGGCATTCAATTCATAGCAATTCTTTTTACGTCTTTCGAAATGTTTCTCGCGAAATTTTTTCTACGAAAACTCAACGTAACTTCAGATTGGCCGTTTCTTGAATAAATTAGAAGGCTCGCTTCAAAAGATTCAACTGAACCCTCCGTTTTTTACCGATCTCTAAAAAAGTGTCCGCGCGCACCAATCTCCGTAGATACCCGATATTGTTCAGAGATAGCGCTACTGTCGTTAATTTTACTCGCGAAATTTCTCATTTGCCCTTGCATGCCCCCTCGGTTGGACCGCTTTTAAAGCGGCGCATTACACAATTAATTTCTTTAATCCTGTCATCGCCACCGCATCATCCGTCACAACAAGAAACCCATAATGAAATCCGACGTCTCGTAAATGAATCCGACCGTACCGGTTGACTAGTCGGTTATCTTTCCTGTCACGACTCCGCGACCCAGCTCACCTGTTAAGGCCGTGACACTAATCTCCTTATCCTGTGGACAAATCGCGCCCATTTAATCTGCTTTCTCTATCACTCACATTAGGTTTTTCGCTAAAAACGTCTCAAACGTTAAGCGCTCGTTCGCCTGAGAGATTTCGTCCGCGAAAAAAAGAAATTTAATTAATCGGTATCGTGCGCTGTACGTTTGCCAATATAAACCAGGTTTTTCCTCTCGATGCCTCTGCCTCTGATCTCTGCGGGCGTGTCTTAGTCCATATTCATCGGGGAGATTTCCTGTTTAAAAGGGGGAAATCTGTGAAAGAATCCTAAATGAGTCATTCGATAAAAACTATGATCGCAAAACATTTTATAGTCATCCCTTGAGAAGTGCCGGCGAGAATATTTGCAGCAGTTAAAGGGACAAGTTTCTGCAAGCTATAAGGCGTCCTTCATTATGGTGTCCACACGTGAATGTCGCTAAATTATTGCTCAGTTTCAACGGAATCGATTGCACGTAAATCTCTTTAAGCTATAAAACGTTGTCGTAATTAAAAACTAAAGATCTTTTGATAAAATAGGTTCATTTTTCCCTCATCGTAGTTATAATTATTTCAGGTTTTCATTCCTCATTTATCCTGATAATTTTATAAAAATTTAAAAATTAATCTAATAATGGTTAATTCTTTCGCGTCTTTTGTTCATATAGTTTACGTAACAATCGTGAAATTTACATAATATCCTTATCCTTATATGGAGTTTACCCTTTGACGTATGGCGCAAACTTCCTGAGAGACCATCAAGAAACACCCCCAAGGAGAGGTCTGAGCGTTTTTGAAAAATTTCAACTCCATTAATCGCTTAGCTTCTCTTTGCGTAAAATCAAGATTCTCTTTCTTTCTCTCTCTCTCTCTCTCATTCTCTCTCTCATTCTCTCTCTCATTCTCTCTCTCATTCTCTCTCTCATTCTCTCTCTCATTCTCTCTCTCACTCTCTCTCTCTCTCATTCTCTCTCTCACTCTCTCTCACTCTCTCTCTCTCTCATTCTCTCTCTCACTCTCTCTCTCTCTCATTCTCTCTCTCACTCTCTCTCTCTCATTCTCTCTCTCATTCTCTCTCTCATTCTCTCTCTCATTCTCTCTCTCATTCTCTCTCTCATTCTCTCTCTCATTCTCTCTCTCACTCTCTCTCTCTCTCATTCTCTCTCTCTCTCTCTCTCTCATTCTCTCTCTCTCTCTCTCATTCTCTCTCTCACTCTCTCTCTCTCATTCTCTCTCTCTCTCATTCTCTCTCTCACTCTCTCTCTCTCATTCTCTCTCTCATTCTCTCTCTCATTCTCTCTCTCTCTCATTCTCTCTCTCTCTCATTCTCTCTTTTTCTCTTTCTCTCACTCTCTTTCTCTCCCTTTCTCTCTCTCCCTCCCTTTCTCTCTCTCCCTCTCTTTCTCTCTCCCAAGTAAATGAACTCGTCTTTCGAGGAAAGCCAAAACGTTCCTAATGACAATCTGCCGACGCTACAAAACATTGAGCGCAAATGCGTGTTAAAATAAAGTGAGACTTCGTTGTAGCGATAATCTTGAACGTCATAAAAGTACTCGTTTTAACGGTAATGATAATATACGAAAACGGATAAAATAATCTTGATGTAGGTCTACTAAATTTTATGCGCATATAGTATTATTCTGCAATAAGTTTTAAAAGAAATTTTAAGCGCGTATAGGTGTAGAGGTTTTCAACCAACCGTAATGTTTCATTTTAATTTTGTAATCGAATCAAATGACCGCATTTAAATTACCACACTCAAGTTACCACACTCGTAATAAAAATAAGCCTAATCATTTTCTCCCTAGATGGGAGCAGTACCACTTTTAATCACAGATTTCTCGCGCTTACGACATTTTATTTATTTCACTGGTTTTACAGGCCTCGTCTCGTACTTTTTAGGTCTCAAACGTCAGAATTGCAAAACAGGCTTCAGTAGTTAGTTTTTACTACAAATATGTCATCACTCAGAACAAAAAGATTGCCTGTTAGAGTTAATTTTTTGGCAGCTAATGTTTTGAACGTTAGAAGATTGTTAATTAACCAAGGGAAACTTTCGGTACTGTAATTTTATACCATCAATAACTACCAGCATGGTCGTTACAACTACGCTCTTGCAATTAATTTGTAGTTAGAATTTACCAAGTACGAGTAGTGGAAGAAAAGCGACTAAGAAATTTGTTGGGCTGGAGGAATTTATATGTAGTATGAGAGAAGCGATAGGGCCTGCGAGAAAAAATTGCTTTCAGTTCAATAAACCAGCCCATTTTATTTTTTATTATTTTGTCATAAAAACGTTAGTTAACGTAGTTTATTTTATTAGTAAAACGTTAAGTGACGAATCCCGCTCCCCCATTTTTTCGACGAAATGTAATTAATAACTCCTTCCCTGTCCCTCCTACACTTTCTCTGCCACTCGGGGAGTGCCAGTGGTGTAGTGGCTAGGACGCTGGCTGCAACTCGCCCGCTGCTCAAAAAGGCAGCGGGCACGAATCCTGCGGAAGTAGGATTTTTTTCCAAGGTCGCCCGGTTCCCTGATTGTGTGGTTTGAGGAGACCGCGCAAAGTCAGCGTTTCATCCTTCGCAAGGGATATTAAGCCGTTGCCCCCCCTTGGTGCTCTTCGTTAAGAGTAGGCTAATGCCAACATCGGGTTTACCTCCTCCCTTGTGATTGTGTTCGCTGTGGTAGGAGTTACGGCTATAATAATCTAAGAGGTTGATTAGCCAAAAATACACACGCACAAACACTCTCTCTATGCCACTCTCTCCTCCCAACTCCTTCTTCCTCCCTCCTTCCCTCCGCTCCCAATCCATCAGTCTCCATCTTCTCCGTATTCTTATTGATCTCTCCTCTCACCCTTTCCTAATTCAATTTTCTTCCTTCCTCCCTATTTGTCTTCCAGCCTCTCCCTCCACTTATCCCCTCCCTATTTTTCTACATCTATATAGTCATTTTGAATAGAAAAATTATCGATACTACTTTCCAGTCGCATTAGGATTATGTTATTTCGCGAATAATCCCACAATGGGTGTTTTCATGACGGTAAACGAGTTTTCCCTTAAAAAACGTGAAGTTTTGGCGTTATGGACGAATTTGTGGATCGGTTCGAGGAATATTAAAAAATCGTATGTTCTTCCTACGTTTTTTAAATGAAGAGAAGAAACGCCCTAGGAATCGAACCCATGACGTTACTTTTGACTTTGGGCAGTCTAAAATTTAAAAGGGTAAAAGTCAAAGTGAATCCTAAGAGTATGGTTTAAATTTTAAATACCGTCCTGGAATCAAAAGCATTTTGATAGTCGAAAAATATAACTTAAATGTTTATGACACACGAAGGTATTAAGCAAATAATATAATAGATTAAAAATTTCTCTATACAAGAAAAACGGCACTTTTGGATAAAAGTTCAGGATAAAGAGTAGGAGCAAGTTAGGATAAGCTTGTTAAAGTGAAGTTGGAACAAAAAAATCCCTCGTTTTATGCATTGTTGTTACGTATATGTTGCTTTAACAAATTGACGACTGTTTTCGCTCCCTATAATGAAGTTCTAGTTTTAGGCCATACTCGTTCGATCGAGGTTAAACTGAAAGACACTTTTAATCCACTAGAAATACAATTATTTCATGACGTAGATAAGTTATAACTAGACCTCGGATTTTTAGGTTCTAAAAATTAAGTTTTAGGCGACTAAAATAGGCTCTTTAAGTACCTTAATTAGGCTTTATAAAACGTAAAATAGACTCTAAAAACTACTTCCAAAAACTATGTCCAGTAAAACACAACATCATTTCTGTCAACTATCAACTTTAATTCACGAAAAAAGACTGGAACATGCACGCACGCAAAAATTGCCCGTCAATGAAACTTTATTGATTTGTGTTTTCAAAGAACAAAAATATTTTACTACTATGCATTGAAACTTATTCTTATGGTTAATATCCCATGCGTTACCGAGAAAATACTATCTACATTACATATAGTAATACTGACTAAAAACACTATTCAAGTATATATTTAAGTACTACGCAGAGTGTTTGACAAAGTGTTTCATTCGAAATTCCCATAATGAATTTGTCACCTCTTTGTGTTTATTTCACAAATTTCCCTAATTGGCCTCACAATAAATAACAAGCACCTTTTCTAAGTTTTCTACCACAAAACTATGGCGTTTGTCAGTTAATATCATTTTGTAAGCAGAAAAAGTACGTTCGACATCAACTGACGTGACGGGGGCGAACTTCAACTTGGGTACATGTTGAAATGGAATTTTGCACTCAACTTCACTGGATTTTCCTGCCAGTATATCTGCTGCTGTACATAGGCTCTGCAGTCCTGAGTTCTTTTGTAGCAACTTTTCTAGTTTTGCTTTTACTTTTTCCCCCACTTCACCTGGAGCTTCCTTTATTTTTGTTCCACTTCATTCAGCATAGCAGTTTTTTCGTAGATGGGTTTTCCTGAGCCCTCTAATTCAGCAATAATCTGCACAAGGGATGTATAGTGGGATCTAATATACGCCAAATCCTTGGGAATGGAGGGATCATCTAGCAACATTTTTGCCGAAGTGACGCAGGCAGCATCCTCGGCTAGATTTGTCACAACTTCCTTGACATGAAGGATATGCTCGCTGTAATATTCAGCTGCTTTCAGCCATGTGCCCCAGCGGGTGAGCACAGGCTCAGGTGGCAGAGGGACATCGGGCTGTTTTTCTCGAAAAGCCTGTATTCTTGTTTGTGCCTTGACGAAGACCTTCTTCACGGTGGAGATCAATTTGTTCACCTTGTGGAATTCCAGTCTTATTTGCTCTGCCACGCGGTTCAAACCATGGGCAAGGCATGTCACATGCACAAGGGAGGGATAGAACACCTTGAGCAACTGCATGGCAGCAACCATGTACGATGCAGCATCTGTGTATAGGAGCAGCACTTTCTCTTCGTCTAGATTTTTGGGATACAGCACTTTCAGTCCGTTGTTCACGAAGTGTGCTATTGTTTCCTGGTTTGTTTTGGCAAGTTGCTTCGTGCAGATGAGGTAGGCTCTGTATGGCGCATCTGGGTCCAATTTCCCAACAACCAAGTTGGCCATGTATCTGCCAAGAGCATCAGTGGTTTCATCGACCGATATCCAAATATGTGAATCTCCAATGTCCTCCCGTATCCTGCGCATTGCGTCATCGTACGTGGGTTGCACGTAATTCTTGCGTAGCGTTGACTCGGAAGGTACCGACTGATAGCAGTATCGTTCTAGGAACTCCTTGAATGTTGGATTTTCCAGTGTTCTGAATGGAATGTTGGCTGCCACAATTGCGTGACACAAATCTGCATAAAACTGATTCTTCTTGCTGGATCCCTCAGAAGTTTTTGTTAAAAAGCATTTGTTTCATCTTAGATTTGCGTTCAACATTTGCCTTATGTAGCACTCCTTGGATGTGCTGAGTTAGGTGGGATTTTTATCACTTGAAACCTATAAAGAAAAATTATGAAGAAATAATTAACCTTAAAAATACGGAAATAATCTAATAAATATGGAAATGGGACAAAAATATAAAATTTACTTTACAGCTACGAAGGTCCGCAGATGGATTGCTGGACATTTTGAATAACCACTTCTATAGATACCATAAAATGGCTCGTATAAACAAAAGATGTGGATGGTTTTTGCCTCAAAGATGACAAGCAATTCACGGCCAATAATTCGTTGCAAGCCAGCATTATAATGTACTTACCTCCTTGTTGCATGCTTGACAGAAGATAATTTTTCCATCCGTTGTGAAGTACGGGAACTCTTGTAACCACTGACGTATTAAATAAGCTTTCGAACTTGATACTTTAGGCATTGCACTTTCACAATTTTCACGTTCACAATTCTCACCTTTACCCTCTGCAGTCTGGAGATGGACTGCGGGGTTATTCTCGTTTTCCCCGTGTCGCACGATATGACAATGTAACAACGAGAAATAAACGCAACATCAGATTAAAGGCATTGTTACATTGTCGTATCACGTGACACTGGGAAACAGAATAACCCCGCCGAACGCGAGACAGGTCCGAGCTGCTGTTCGCCACTTGATCGCGACCGTGGTGTGAAGGACATTTCCAACCCATGACTGAACATTGTACAGTCAGTTTAAAAAATATGAATAATACCAAAATCTGCTTTTATAGTAGATTATTTTCGAAAATTAGCCCTTTTTAGGCTTTTTTTGCATGAAAAAGACAAAAATAAGCATTAACGTCGAAATAGGCATTTTTAGACATTAATGTCAAAATATGCATTTTTAGGCACTATAAAATATACGTTTTCGGGGTTAATTATTCATGAAACGTATATATACAATTGTATATTGAGATATCTACTCAGGAAAAAATAGGTTTTTACCTAAAGATCCGCGGTTTAGTTATAACTCAAACTTCCGAATTTTTTCTATCAGGCCTCCATGACTATAATCATCTTTTAAGCATCTGCATGTCAAAATTTCAAATAATACTTATTTATTGCATAATCAGATATTTCTTTTTGGGAAATTAATTACTGGCATCAAAAATGGAGTTTGAAATGAAAATTTTGCTGTTGCATCCTCAAGCGAAAATAGATTTTGGGTATCTTCATTTTATACATTCCGTACATTTGTGTACCGTCCAAACTTTTTTAACTATAGGCAGTATTTTTTTAATATTTCATGATACATTATTTTAATGACGGTGAAACCAATTAAATATTTTACTCGTATTTTGAAACAAGGAACTATAGATTTAAAAGAAAGATGTAATTGGCGTTATATATTATTCATCATTCCAATTAATTTATGTCAGGCTGCGTAATCATTCATTTTCCAAATAAATCCGATTTTTATTTCCTAAATATATTTCGTTTTACCTCTCCCGGTCATCATACCGGTACAAAGCATGGAAAATAACCTTTGATATATTTCAAAGCATATTAATTTATACGATAAAATTTTAACAACGGGATTCAAACATTAATTTTCATTCGAAGGCTATATATATAAAAGCAACGAGAGGTTGAAAGGAATAGGAAGGAGCCAGTGAACACTTACGCAAAGCTGTAGACGTCCACAACGATCGAGTTTCTGTTATTCTCTCGCCGACGAAGGGCTGTTGCCCGAAAGCTTCAAACTACAAGCCTTCCGCTATCGCTGTGGACGTCTACAACTTTGCGTAAGTGCTCACTGGCTCCTTCCAATTCCTTTCAATCTATCGTTGCTTTTATTTTATTATATTTTCTCTTTTTTCCATATCATTGTACACACACACACATATATACATATATATATATATATATATATATATATATATATATATATATACATATATATATATACATACACACACACAATCCAACGCTTCCGTCAACAGATGTCACTTTTCAGATTTATTTTCCCCATTTATTTTCATTAAATTCATTAAAAAACACGGCCATCGCTAAACCAAAAGCAGATAAACAAAACAGCAACGTAAAATATTATATCAGCCGAAGGGTTAAAAAATATCTTCTGAAATTATTGAAGGAAGAGATGAGTTAAATAGGGGAGAGAAAGGCGGGATAGATAAAGAAAAAAAGGGGACGGTGATAACCGGAGAATAGATTAGAATGAAGAGAGGAATGGGACTGGACAAGGAAAAGAATAGAGAGAGTGGGGGAGAGAAACGAGAGAAGGTTCTGGTTTCCGTGGAAGGTAATACTGGGCGGAGAAACATTGATCCTTAAGTGTAAAAAATCCCCCCTCTGGTGGCTTAGAGGTGCAAGACTCAGATCCGCCGTGGCTTCGCCCGACGGTGGTTGAGGGATTGAGGTCTTAGAATTAATCCCCCTGTTGCCATTTATAATCTGACGAAATACCGCGGGCTCCTCCTCCGTTGCAGAGAAAGCCTCCTGGCGATAATTTGGACGGCAGAAGAAATCTGAGGCGTCTACATATCACGCCGTTTTCATAAGCTTGATTTTTCCTTAAGGCGAAGCATGGAATGAAACACTGCACATTGTGGTATAAAATATATGCATTTTAACTTAAATTTTATGAATGACTTTTTGCAATAAGTTGCTATATGTAGGAATGCCATTGAAAGTAATTAGCATAAAACCGCATATATGTTAGTATGATTGAAAATATATATTGTTGAGCTTTAGTACAAAATTAAAGAAAATTTTATCTAAATATCATACTATGTACTTATATACGTGGTTATGCTATGCAGCCTTAAAATAACTTCATTGTTAGTACAATTGCTTAAATGTTTTTTCATGCAATGATAATCCTTTAAACTTGTAACAATAGTATTTCCAGATAGATATTATTTCCAAAAATTAAATACGGAGTTCACGTTATAGCAGTTAAGTTGAAAATCGAGTAATGTAGCCATGAATTGCTGATAAAACCATAGGCTCTTTTTAGGCGTTCTTTATAAAAAGTAATATACGGCGCAATATACACTGCACAATCTTTCTCATATACGTATATACGTTTCGTCTCACTGCGCGGTTATGAAACGACCGCGGGCCTATCCCTCACTCGCCCCTTTATACGCTGACCGTTAACAATTCCCCCAACTCTCTTCCCTCCCTCCACTCTTACCAAGAAAGTTAAAATACCTCAGATAATACGAAAAACAGTCATACCATTTTATCTACTGAAGATGAGAGCGTAGCTCTCGAAATGCGTATTTAGCTTCTTTCGAGTTCCCGAGTGATTGTACAAGTGTGTGTGTGTTTCTTTTCCTCTCATCTCTTTTAACCAGTTTTAGACAAACGTCCCTGCAGACGTCCATCCTTCAAACCTGTAGGTAATTTTAATTTTTTTTAAATTTTTTTAATTTTAACAAAATGTTAAATTTCCTTCTTATTGACGAGTGATTGTTTCTCGGGATAATTTTACGGTTCAGGAGTTTATTTTTTAATTCCAGAAAATGGTCTTCAAAAGATGATATATTGCATAAACACGAGATATCATTCGATTTTATGTACGCGTTTGGGCCCTAGAATCGCGACCAGACCGACAAATAGACTGACAGGCAGACAGACGGCATTGCGAAAACCACTTATTGTTAGATGGACTCAGGGTCACCTAAAACGTTTATTTCCATCAAAATCTCGAAGTCGAATTTTTTCGCGATTACAATATTTTCTCAATATACTACGTATATGAGAAAGTAAAAAGAACGCCTTATGACATAGATCGTGTCCGTCCGTTTGCCCGTCCGTTCGCATGTTTTATCTGCTAAATTACTTAGCGGATGTTCATGAAATTTCATGAAATTTGGTATTTAGGACATAAGAGCAAAAAAATTATATAAATGATTCGCGTAGCCTAATTGGGAGTGCCACTTTCCTGGTGTCAACAAATGAACTTTTCTATGTAAAATATTACTTATAACAAAAAATCTTCAAACAAAATTTGTAGAACTAACCAAATATCATATGTATTGTTCAGTACGTTTTATCGAAGTAGTAGCCGATTTCAAGAAAATCAAACTTTAAAGTAGTAAATCACTTTGAAATTAGAAAATGTTTCCTGTTTTTAATTGTTGTCAACGAAAACAATTTTCGTGACAGTTGAAGTGAGCAATATCTCCTGTAAATACCTAACTAGTTTTTCTTTCGTTCGCATGCAACATTTGGTAATTTAAGGGAAATGGAGTATTTACGACTAAGAAATGAACGTAAATGTTTGTTTTCTTTAAGTATACACGGCGTTTATAGGTGAAAAGAAATGGTTAATTTACGATGAAAGAATGAAAGTGAACATATGGATTATATTGCTACTATTCGAGTGAGTTATGATTCATGTAATTGTCGATTGTTACAACTGACGAGGAAATAAATCAGTGACTCCAAAATTCGATATTTCCTTGGCATCACCATTGGCATGTCATTATTTAGTTTTTAGAAATTATACTAAGCAATTATTATTCATCTTTTTTGCATAAATGGTAAAGAACCCATCTGCCTTGTATGTATGCACGCATGATGTGTGCATCTTTCCTCTCTTGTTTGTTCTGCAATAGGTGAATAACCTCCGAGGGCGTCTACTACAGAGGCGTGTCTGGGAGATTTTGCGCCTATGGCAAAATTTTAAGGAAATACCTCGGTTAAGTAGAATATGATTTTTCCGGCGTTTTAATAAAGAATAATAGTTTTTATTAACGATGGCTTTAACATTTGAGTATTTAGTTAATACATATAGGAAAACAAACTTTTGGCATTTTCTATGGGATCAATTGACGTCTTTTGCAAGCGGCGCCTATGGCAAATGCCACCCCTAGTTACGAAACTGGTTTACTATTTAGCACAGATGCTTATCTGTCTATAGTGTCTTTCGGAATTCGCTGCGTGGAGGTTACTGTAGATTCCCGAAGTTTCGCACGCGTTCCAGCGTGCATCTTCAGAGGTAAAGTGTAGCCCGATGGTAGTGATCCAGTATGTAAACCATTTTTGCTTTTTATCTATTTAGCCGTTTTCCTCCGACGATTGGTCCGGCAGAGCTACCGTTCCTCCATCCCCTTCACTTTTTCATTGAAATAGGCGCTCCCAAATCGCGCTGATACGGAAACCATCGTCTCTATTGAAACTTCCCGATTGTTTTTCAATTTCTATGGCTTCGCCAATCAACCTCGGGAAATACTGTTCTTCCCTCGCGAAAAAGTTTGCTTTTTCGTGGTTGATTTTATGTTCTGGTCCCTAGGAAGTATGCTCCGCTATGGCCGATTCCCTCCATTGTCTCTTGTTGATGGCTCTTCTGTGTTCGGCTAAGTGCGTTGAACGGATCGTCCTGTCTGGCCGACGTAAACCTTACCGCAGCTGCATGGGAATCTCTGGACTGCAGATGTCAGCGGATCGAGCTCGTCTTTTATGGAGGGGAGTTGTTCTCCTATTTTCCGCAGCGTAATAGCGAGAATCTATAATGATCACCGCGCAGCGAAACCCGAAATAGGCGTTCATCAACGCTGCAGAAGCCTTCAATTCATGTTAACCTGGTTTAATCAACACTATCTTTCTATCAAAATATTAAGAATTTTCAATCGATAATATTTTAGGGAAAAGTTCAAAATCTTTTCATGAGGGTTTGAAAATGTTTACAATTTTAATCGCGTCTTAATTGCAGTTGTGCTGTTTCTCTCAATATTTTCAAATGCCACCAATTTATTGAACTCATCGGACATTTTCGTGTCCGACGTTCTAATTAAGGGACGCTAATTTTTATTATTCCCTTAACCGATCTATAGTTCTTTTCCCGATAAAAACCATTTGTCTACTGCCTCCGGAAATACTACCCTATTGGCTCAACGACTTGACACCTCAGCGCAGTCGATGTTGACATAAGCACCGGCACGTAACATCCGCAGGTGACTGCTTCCCATACCCTTTCCGCAATAAGCCATTCATTTACGCCAATCTCCCGCCAGGTTGTGCTCAATCACGCCTGTGCCACGCAACAGTCAGCCCCCCTCCTCTCTTTCTCTCACGCCTTTCCCCTCCATTCCCCCTTCCATCCCCCCTCCATTCCCCCTTCCATCCCCCCTCCATTCCCCCTCTCCATCCATTCTACCTCCATTCCCCCTCTCCATCCCTTCCCCCTCCCTAATATCTCTTCTGATCTCAGTCTTCCTGCGGCAAAGCTAATGCATGCGCGCCTAAGTGCAATATGTAGCCTAAAAAAATGAAAGTGCATTCGACTAAGAATCCCGCGAGGAGCTCAGTCGGTGGCGCGGTGAATGGAGCAACCCGCTACACTCCATCAAAGAGAGGAGGAAAGGGCGAAAACAGCGCTTCGCAGCGTCAAACGGCAGAATTAATGAGACCAATGGTTTCGCGAGAGATCGTCTTATGGCGACTGAGAATTAGTTTTCGCCTGTGCCGCGTTCGGGCAAAAGAAAACAATCAAATTAAAAAGAGCCTATGCAAGTAACGCAGAGGAAAAAAAATGGAGAGAAGGCAGCCGCGATACGCTCATTAGTTCAAGTTTTGCTCATGCGGCGCTGTGAGCTGTGTAGGTTTTGCCGAAGAGCGATGTATATCTTCGACCGGAGCGATTTGAATTAAAAGTTCTCTTTGAGCTCTCGCGATGGAATTGAGATACATATGCGGTCAGTATGACCCTAAGTTAATCGCACTCGTATGCATATTGTTTATCACTGTTTTCAGCGGGCTGTCATTGATATCTCATGTAGTAATGACGGTTTTAAAACAGAAAGGCATTTCTCATTGGATACGATAGCGTCAGATTATTGAGATACGGATTTAAAAATATTCTATTTATAATTCTATGGGAAATTTTTGTATTTAAATAAAGACAAATTTATCAGCATTAACATGAATAACTTGAGAAATACACTTTCTTTCGTTAGGTTGCCCGTCCTTTAACGGTTTCTGATGAATACCGTCAGCTGCCTGTGGTAATATAATGGATAAAATAAATAATAGACAATATCCACTCCTAACAAAAGAACTAAGTTGCGGTTCATTTTGCATCTCGATAATCAGTTTCCCTATTCTTGCCCTTAAACAAATTTTGATGTACACTAATGAAATTTGGTATTATTCGTTTTAGATTAAAATTTAAATCTGTATGTCATATTTTCATCATTATTTTTAATTTTAATTCATATTTTCATGTTTTTCCATTTAAAATAGTTATTTTTTCATTCAAAAATATAAAACTTGTGTGGATAATAAAGCTATTTCATGTATCACTGATTTTCAAATATAATATAGTTTTGAATACGGTTTTCATCAAATGATGTGTGATTGAGTTCACAATTCAGATAGTAAATTGTTCCCTTACGATTAAAAGTGGAATTCGTTTCTAAATTTAGTTTTTCGGTGAATTTGAATAATCTGCCCATTAACTTAGGTTAGTTTTCAATCTTATTAGTATGAATAAGTAGCACTCATTTTTACTGTGCTGCATACCCATGTCTCAATTGAAATCTTCACTCATGCTACTACGAAAAACTAAAATTGTTCATTCGTTTTCAATAAATACTAAAATTTTAAACCCTAGTAGGCAATAATATGTTTAAATATCGAAACATCAGTGTGTAATGTAGTGAAAAAGTTAATTCAACCTCATAAACTGTTCTGCAAGCTAATTTTTCATTCTATAACCATAAATAATGTTTTATGAAGAAACATGCTGCTGTAAAATCTTGAAAAATTATTTTAAAAGCTATGATTGCCAAAATCGAATTTGTTTTCGGCGTATAATTTGTCTTAAAATTGACTGCATTAATCAATGCAAAAATGATAAAACTGACACATCGAACCTTATTTCGAAGTTTCGTCGAACACGGTTCAAAAGTAGCCTTTGAGGGATTCTTTTATGGCATAAGTTTCAAAAACTTGACCCATTTTGCCTGGGAAAAAATTTTTATTAGTCGGTAAACGTTAAAAATTCACGAGATGTCGCTAAAATTCGTGTTTAAAACTATCACATCCGAGGTTGACCTGTGTCGGTGATAATCGTTTATGCGAATCCATCCATCGAAGGCTAGTAACCTTGCATCGAAGGCACCTCTCTCTCGAGCAAACCTCTTTGCGGACCGATATAGTTAGGCAGCGAGCGGTCGGCCTTTTATATCCGACGTGATTGCGCGCTGAAGACGAATGGGCGGAATGTGTTCAATGGGGAAGATTTCGGTAGGCCCGTTTGAAGAGGATGGGTAGGGAGGAGAATCAGAAGGGGGAGGAGAGGAGATGGAATAAGGGGAGAGAGAGAGAGGGAAGACATACGGGAGAAGATCTCCGCTCTGTGACCCCTCTAAAACCCACTGACAAATCGACCCCTCCTTGCTTCCTCTCTACCCTTCCCCTCCCCTCTCACTCGTCGTCCTCCAACCAATCCCATACCTAGGACTCTTCTCAGTCCAGGAAATGTCCCGCTTCTTCGGAAACTTGGAATCCGCGCCATTTTTTCCCGGAATCCTATCTCATTCCTTTCATCGCCTCATTCTTTCCCATTCTGTATGCCTTCCGCCGTACTGACAGACGCGGGCCTATGCTATATATCGGAGAATGAAAAAATATTGGCGAATAGAGGAATATAAAAAAATCATAAAAAGTGATCGTGGACAAATTTTCAGAAGGATGAAGGCTCAAAAGAAAACTATCGAATAAAGATGCAGATATAAACAAGTGGACGGAAAATTACAGAGCGGATTAATTAAGGCCCTTTTATCTTTTTTTTTTCAAGAAAAACTTTCGTAAATAAAGATTTTGTACTGCCAAAAAGCAGTAACATTTTAAGAATATAAAATTCGATGTTTAAAAATATACTCCAGGCTTCTCCGGTTTGCAGAATTCCTGAGATATTGAAGGACGGACAGACAAACCATACACATAAGCGATTTTTTAAAAGAAAAAAGCACCAAAAAGAATAGGTAATTTGTTATTAAAAATATACAAATAGTAGAAGTTCAAGAAAAGAGTTTGGCTCGAACTGTTTTCGTTCTCTGTTTCTTCTTCTTTTTCTTGTTATTTTATATTGCCTGGATTCAATCGACACACAAAAACACACAAACGAAGCAATTAGGTGTATTTCCGACTTATTTCACTAATTATTAATGTAGTATATGTAGTAATTTATGAATAAAAATTTTTGTTGTCCGCAGCATATACGTATTTTCTCATTTTACTGGGATGCAGAGAAAAAAGTGCGAAAACCCTTGCGCTAGACAATAGATAATTGTTCAACTATAGTTCTAGGAGAAATAATGTTATCCCAATTGAAAGTCAGTCTTTTTTGTAATATATATAGTGTCCACCGTATTCTTTTCTTTCTCTCTGAAAAATAATATTTTTGATTTGTCGAGTAAAAAAGTATTGCCTCGCCTTCGTAAAAGGATCATCAAGCATTCTCCTCATTATTGAATTATGAATAAACGCTGGATGAGGTTAGAAAAGTTGAGTTTTCTCACTTTTAAGGCCAAATATAAGCTGAATTGGCGTTATGCTAGAATAAGCATGTTTTCAAGTTCTTATAGGTAAAATTACTTCTGGATGAATAATAGCAAAAGGGATGTTTCCAATTATATGGATGACTCTTCATTCAATATTGATGCATTTTCAAAATTTCGTTCCATTTGGTTTTGATGAATCGCATGACAAATTATCGGCATCTTTTTTTTTGTTCAAAACTTGCGCAATTGGATATTTCTATCGCGTCAATCCGATAATTTTCTTCGCATTATGGAAATTTTGCATAGACAGTTATTGATAATCACACGATGCATTGAATTGGATTACATTTAATCCGCGGTTTTTATCCGAATTTGGCGGAAATAATTGTTGAAATGTGCCATTCTATCAAATTGACAAGATTCCGGAAAAAAACCGGCAAAGGACCGAATTGCCACACAATTTTTTGCGAAGGACACTGTCTTCCGGCAGTATAAATGCTACGATACGTCAAGTGCCGAATCACGTTACTATGGAAACCACACGAGGCCCATGAGAGAGAGATAGAGGGAGACCGAACACTCGATTCACGGACTATTTTAAAAGAGACGCGAACCCTTACGCGTCTCCACTCCTATCCAAAATGGATCTGGGTTGAATGAATGTGCATGGAAAGAAACCGACGAAATAAAAGGTATAAACATTTGAGCAGAGGATTTTCTCCTCGCATAGGACGAATTTTAAAAAAAAATTCAAGAAAGGTGTCAGAAACAAACTAAGGAACTAGAATTCTGTGGATAAACACCCGTAATTCGTTTGAAAGATATCTTATCAATGAGTTCTCATACTGTAGTTATTGCACGATAGGTGGGGCGAGTCTCATAGCTGAGTAGACTGTTCAAAAATTAATAGTGTGTGGGTTATCGGCTTTTCCCCAATAGCAATTGAAACTGAAATTGTATATCTTTTTAAATATTGAAGCTTTAAAAATGTACTCTAATGCAAAATAAAGTCACAGACTTCGTAAAAATGAAGGATTTATAAACACGCAATAATATAATTATGTGTATTTCTTAGATTACGCTTAAGTGTTTGCGTGTTTAACGCTATTGCCGCTTTAAATTTTTTGAAACCTTGAGAGTGGACCTTTTTCAAACGAAGAAGTTCGGGATTTTCCACAGATAAATGAATCGTAGAGAAAATGATGCGCGCGTTTCAAAACCGTGAAAATGATTTGGAATGTAGGTCGCCTGCGGAGAGATCCTAATACTTATCGAGTTTGCTGCATGTGGCAGAAAGTGGGGCGAGTATTGTTGTTGCTCCGCCATGTCTATTGTGACGTCTTAAAAATGAGGCTTATCCTTTGTGCCTCATCGACGCTCCTCCTATTGAGTTACTCCACGCCTCCGACCTCTTCTGTTTCTTCATCCTTAACCTTTAATATAGGTGCAATGAGTTTTGCTCTCCAGACCTTTTCAAGTCGCTGCATTCCAAACCCTTCCCTTCTCCACCGACCGAGTTTAGCCGTCGACGTCATCCGAACCGTCGAAGGTTAGCATAAAAATACGTTGTTTCGATTGTTGTCTTCGACTTGAAATCGCTCCACATTAAGATATTACGGCAATTCACGAAGCCAGTAATTCGAGATTTATCATCTCTACACCCTCAACGTAAAATTATTTCTAATGTTCTTTTTTTACGTCTTTGATTGTTATTTTAAGGGACTTTTACTTTGCACGAAGCATAGAGATAAAGTAAAAATTTGCGAGTTCAAGATTCTGATGAAGGTGTCCGTTTTTGGTGCATTTTAGTGTGTAAAGTGACTTATACGTCTCCTTTCTTTTAGAGGTGTTTTCTGTCGTCTCTGACCTTTATTCTGCCGTTCGACATAATCCGAAGAAATTTCGTAATTAGACCGCATATAACTAGGAATAAAGTATTTTTTAGAATATCTTCTCACAGAACAACGCAAGTTAATTTATTTTTGTATGTTTCCACAATATCTACAACCAGGGCCATTCAAAGTTTGGCGACCCTCAAAAGGGTGCCGCCAGCGTTGACTTCGTGCATAGATAACAAAAAGGAGTGGTGATACCAACAAAGCGTGCATGGAAAAAAGTTTGAATGGCACTCTGCTAAGGAATGGAATTGCATGGTTTTTAATGAAAACACCTCCGGTAATTAAAAAATAAGCATATAGCGTTTAGCGACATTATAGAATGTCAATTCCTACACTCAGTTACCGCCAAGCTCTACCCCATTACAGCAAAGGCAGCATTGCAAAGGGTCAAAATGTTCCTAAATGCGTGGTGACGTAACCATTATTGTGCGGACTATCATAGTATGAATATTATAAATCTTATCCTATTATTCTATGTTGCTTCGATTCCTTTAATTCGCTGGACACGTAAAATAGATGCCATTTTTTTCGTTTTCCCTTTCTTCTTCTCGCCATCCGAAATCAATTTTTAACCTTTTAATTGACTTCTTTGATATTCTGATTACTGGGTAACATCACGCATAAGCATATTCCCTCGCCGCCGGTTCATATGCACTAGAAAGCATCTTTTCCTAAAGGCGATCAGTTAAATGAACAATTTAAGAGATAATTTCTTACGAGCCTTCTCATTGAAACTAAGCAATATCAGCTAATTTTGAGATCAATGTTGCTCATGGTATTTATGAACATCGTACCACGTGCTCTGGGCTGAATTCAGTGGTCACGTTATCCGGTTGAGTCGGCAGATGGCAGGTAAAAATGTAATAGTTTAAATTCATCAATAATAATATCAAATGTTAGCGGAGCATGATGACAGGATAACAAAGTACGCGAATCATCAAAGACTTTATATATATATATATATATATATATATATATATATATATATATATATATATATATATATATATATATATAAGAGGAGTTTTAAAGAAATCGAGCATTTCAACTTTCTTGATTTGTGCACTTCGAGCGCTGTTTGTCTGCACTTGCTTCACGTGGATTCGCAATAGGTTTTCCATGGAAGTCGTTTATTGTTTTTTCTCCATCTCCTCTTTCTCTCTCCCTAGTTATGTCGCACGCTGCAGCGATGGGGAGAGACGACATCCGCGCGAAGAATGAGGACTTGTGGATCAAAGGATGAGCTAAGAGATAGTGAAAGAGAGAAGAGAGGAGGGAGAGAGAAAAAAATTCTCGAAAAATAGGAAAGGGGAAAAATGTCTAAGCGTATTTGTCCGTTGTACGTGATCCCATTTTAGCCCAACCGGCGAGAGGACGAGGCTGAGAAAGGAATAGGGGGAGTTGGAGGTGGGTGGAGAAGGAGCGCGGGAGTTCCGGGGTTTATGAAAACGCCCTTACATTAGCCCCCTATATCTCCCTCCCTCTCTCTCTCTCCAACTACTCTTTTTTTTCTCGCAGATCCTTCTTTTCCTTTCCCTCCGTCATCCCCTTCCCTCCTCCCAAACCCTAAGAGATCCCCGAAAGGGATGTACGGTTAGGATCTCCCCCTCCTCCTACTCCCCCAACCCTCCTCTTCCCTTCCCTCTGTCCCCTTCAGGGAGAAAAGAAACGCCGACTTGCCTTGGGAATGCGATTCTTGCAGCGAATCTCCGCCCTCAGAAACACGGGGAAATATCGATCGTTTGGATGTGACACGAAAGATATCGAATCGAAAATCACGGATACTCGTGCGCGGATTCGACCTCCTAATGATTACGTATGTTTGAAACGTGTGAGCTTTGAAAATAAATAAAACATTCCATGGACTTCAACTAAAACCTGTTTATATTTTTGCATATATCGTACTATGTGGTAAATAAACAAAAACTGCTTTACCTTAAAAAGGAAGAGAATACTCACATGTGGTGCCTAAGGAATGCATAGCGCTGAATAAAACATGCCAGAAGAAGGTTTTGCGTTTCTGATACGACAGTATTATTCGCCTTATTTGTTTATATTGCGTTTCTTGAACACAATGACCCATTGCGTTCAGGTGTCTGTCAGTATAGTATTATTGGCGAGTGGATGTTAATTACAAATATGTCTTAATTTTGTCATTCATGCAGAAATGATGACACTCCCAGTAACTTTTTGAATGCTGCAAAATATTTTATTCATCGTCATTTAGTTAATGCATTGTTAATAGAAGTTTTTTATTGAGATGGTCTACTACATAGATACGAGGGTGGTTCAAATGAAAACAGCAAAAGTGAAAAGAAAATTTTTTTATTAAAACCTTGGACAAAATACTCATTTACTTTTCAACATAGTCCCCTCTTGCAATGCATATTTACCATCGCGAAACCAACTCATGGATTCTGTCAGAGAAGCACTTTTTTTGTTGCTAGCCCAGCCAATCATGCACCCCATTTTTAAGATCGCAGTCGGAACAAAAGTGTTTCCCTCATAATGCCTCTTTAAGTGGGCCAAAAAGATGAAAATGTTCTATATGAGATGCCATACTTATATGACAACGGGGTACCAAATACCACAAAATATCCCACAAAAATAATAATAACAGTAACAACAAAATAATAAACAAAAATAGCAATTATAATAATAATGAGATTTCATACTTTTCCCACTTTCTTTTCACTTTTGCTGTTTTCTTTTGAACCACCCTTGTATTTAACTGAAGATTTTGTATGGACATAATCTGATATTTTAATGGTGATAAAATCGCAAGAATTATAGGCAGCGTATTAAAAATTAAGAATAATATAATTCTAATGAAAGGAATGGATAAAGAAAAAAACGGGTCAGTTTAAAAAAATAATCGGAGAATATTTTCTATTATTTTGCGAAGGGTTTTAAATCATATGAAACATAAGATTGTTTTTCAAATTTCAAAATAAGGTTTTACTTTTAAAAAATACCTTGAAAACTTACCAGTAGTGATAGAAGCTACATCGGGATGCTGGGAAAAATAGACCATATCTTAATTTTGTCGGTAAATGTTTCTCTGTCTGAATTACACGTAGAAACTGTCTGTATTAACCAGATTTTTAAGTTAAACGAAACGATTCCTATAAGTGGAAGTTTTGTGGAATGACTTTTAAGAAATTAATTTAAAAAAGGATAAAATTAATTTATAAAATTCCTGTGGACCATTCCAGTATTTACCCATTCTTGCACCCAAGAATATCAAAGGATTTCGATGTGGAACTGAGCATTCCAAGATAAAAGAAAACAAGGAACGTAATATGTATGATTCTCCTTTGGAGTTAGATGTAGAAGACGTTCATACAAAAGAGCAATCAGCACTGATGGGACTTCAAACAAGTGAAGCATCGCAAGCGAAATTCTTCAAAGTTCCGGTTGCGACGTATTATTCACTTTTAGCGAGGAAGGGTTCTCTCAGCCGCCGGAAAATGGAACGTCGACTATATGTAATCTTGGAAACGGAGAGTTGAACGATTAAAGCAAGATCTCCGGTTACTGAGCTAGTACATGGGTTGTCTCGTCATGTTTTAATTTAGCGCTGTGATGACTGCGAACGCATCGTAAAGATTTTCAGCTATTGAAATTGAACTATTATTCAGTGACACGTATGTGACCCAGAAATTCATGGGGACGCGCTATCCCTCCATGAAACCAAAAATGCTTTATCTGATTTCCGAAATATTACTGATACAATAGATCAGTTGACTGTTACTCCGAAACGATCGGTAGTATGGAACAAACCTAGGATACTTTAAACAGAAAGATGGTTTACTGATAGTTTCAAAGCAATTTTTAATAAAACATTCAAGTGTGGGAAATCCAAAACCATATCTTACCTATGCGGAATCCTGATTTGAAGTATAAGTTTTACTTTTCAATTATCGTTACGCATCAATAATTTTTCCATTTTACTAAATGTACAAAAATATAGTGATACTAAAATACTAAATGGAATATTGCGTTTGGGTTTTTAGGCTTCGTGAAAGACCTTTACGGCTGCACGTATGTATTTGGATGCAAATTTTCAGCTAAATGTTACTTTTCACAAAGTATCTAGTTTTGTGGCTATGATCGACAAAAGAAAATGTTCCCTTAATACCAATAAAATGTTTGAAATGAGTATAGTAGATTATTTGAAAAAATTGAGATCTAATCCTTGAGGCGAATTTTATTCAGCTTCTATTTAAAATTCTTCTCATTCAAAGGACTACAATTTATTTATTCATAAGGTTTTAAAGTTGAAGAATGTAAGAGGTTAAAAATCTAAAAATTGCTGTGGTAATAATAAGAGAAATCTACATCCAAAATTCTTTCGAAATAGGGAAAAATATTAAAATCGTCTGTAACGAGGGTGGGTTGGAAAAAATTTACATTCATCGCATCGCCCGGATAATGTCATGTGAAATTGGAGCGTGTGAAGCGGGAGTGTGCGAGGAGAGGAGGAAAATGAAGGATGAATTGATAGAGGGAGAGAATGATTTTGGCCCGCAGGTGTGTCTGGTCGGACGTGAGGACGATGAGGGTCAAAGGGTTTCCAAGGGCCAACCCCACCTCAATGGCCTCCATTCATCCTCGCATTCCTCCCTCCCTTCTTCTTCCGCCCACGCCCTCCCCCCTTTTCCCCTCTCTTCCCTTCGCGCCCCTCTTCACCCTCCTTTCCCTTCTTAATCCTCCCCTCCCCTTTTCACCCTCCCCTTTTCTCCCTCCCCTCTTCTCCCTCCCCTCTTCTCCCTCCCTTCCCCTGGGCATTTGTTTTCTCTCCTCCACGCGTCCAAATGACAAACTTCTGCAAATCCTTTATCTTCTCTCTCCGCATACGTTTTTCTTTCATTTATCTCGTATTTATGTCTCATTGAGAACGGGTTGAGCGATCTATCAGCGCAACAAATATTTGTTTTTAAATAGAAGGTCAAATAACTTTAAGATTTCTCACTCTTCTTTCGTGGTAATATTCGATTAACAGTTTTGGTTTCTCAAAAACATTTTGATTGATATCTCGCATATACATACGTGAAAAATTTTCCACTTTTTTGCAAATCGAAAAGTGAAATTGACTTCGTCCCCTGGTAAACCTGAATTATCTTCAATCGATATATAACAAGTGAGGGATAAAGAGTAGAACAAATTACATAACGCGCTTTTTTCGATTACTCTCCTGATGCTAATTGAAATTCACCAAATGTTTTTTATGTCTAGCTTTTTTATAAACCAACTTATGCTGAAAATGTGGATACTCTAAGTTGTAAAATTCCAGAGATATTTTTCACACAGGCAAACAGACAAGGCGAATACAAAAAGGATTTTTTTAGAAAAAAATCGCTACAAACCAAACATTATATTTAAATCTCGACGAACCTTTCACTCGTTTATGAACTCTTCAATTTCCTATTTTAAAGATATACTGTATATTAAATATGTACTTTATATTTCTGGAATGTAATGGCAAAAAAATTACTTTTAAAATTGTTATAGTTTGAATTATTTCGAATGATTACAAAACAATACCTACCCTTGTTTAAAATATTGAGTTAGTTTTAAACAATTTTCCATGAGTACGACATCTTTGATAAAGAATGAATGAAAGATATTGCCAAAAAAGTATGATTATTTTTACAAGATCTTCAGCAACTGTAGTGTATATATATTTCTCGTACGCGAAGATTTGTACTACTCCAGCCCGTTTAAGAAACGACCACCGCGCCGGATCAAAGCGCCAGACGGTATGATCGTGCACGCAAAATGAAAAGGCAAGATTAATGAAAACATTTCTCCTCCAAAAATTTGCAGATTGTTGAATAGTGATGAGACGAGTATAGCTCAGATGACACCTACAGAAATTGCGCTTTTTTCTGCTTCCATAGATGTAAAACAGACGACGAAAGATGGAAAATTCGAATCAGTGAAATTTGTATCCAAAAAAATCCCTTATTTTGGCGGAAAGGTTCTGAAAGAACAGGTTGGGAAAAGAGAAAAATTTTTTGAAAATGAAGTAAAATCGTCTAAAATATTGTAAGTCCGACTTTTTTGATCGTTTCCATAGAAATTTGTGATACGCCAAACCATGTGTCCGATGCAAGTCCGTTCCCCTTATTTTTATTCCTCGATTTATAGAACGCGTGCACACGAATGAGCTCTTCGCTCGATGTGCCCATATTTCTGTTTGACCTCGTGACATTTGCATTTTTCGTGCGTGCGCTAGTTCGTTTTTGAGTACTGTCGTCTCTTATCCGTGTTTCATTCAATACTGGATCACAGTCATTCGATGGAGAACTCTCTGGGAATCGAAATAAAAGTTATTACGCATCACTATTTTATTACACCGAGAGAGAGAAATGAAGAAAACTCCTTGAGATAAAAATCGCCCTCCTGCAAGTAATTCTTTTATTTTTTATCGGAATTTAAAATCTATCGCCTCGACTCTATCAAAATGACCTTCGCTCAATATTCAGTCGTATCGTTTAAATTCGATTAATCTTTAATTTGGAGTCTTTTTAAATTATTCGCGACATTTGTCTACAAAAAATCTTTGCGAATATATGTTTAATAATTATTTTGAGAATTATTTACCTCAAGAAGAAATTTCATGGATTTTTTCTTTATGCAACCATCTTTGGCATATTTTAAAAAGCTTCCCTTTTGCAAACTGAAATTTTATGTAGCAGGTTCAAGGATTCAATATAGGCTGTTTGTTGGGCATATTTGAAAAAGAAAACCTTAACAGTTAATCGACCCTCCGTAATGTTTTTCTGATGTCAACTTACGGATTACTGCGAATAGCGGAGGTCAGAGTCATAAACAGACTATCAGCATGGAACTCATCTATTCCTCAGCGGGATGTCTTATTGAAGAAATTAATCCGCTGGGCTGTTATTTTTTGCTACCGTCATATCGTCGTCAAAGTGAAGATAGGGAGAGGGACGGGAGAGAGATAGACGGAGCGAGTCCCCTTTGCGCGGAGAACGAGCAAAAAACGAGTTTTAAACCGCAAGCGACTCTCTAACAACACGCGGGGACAAGAAGCGGTTCTCTCGCAGCGAGTTGCCATGACACCCTTCCCATTTTCCTCTCCCTTGCTTTCTTCCCTCCATCCTTGCATCCTCTTGCCATTTAGCACCCCCCTCCCATCTCTCTTTCTCTCCTCTCCCAGCTGATATGCATCTCCGCTCCACTCTAAACACCCTCCCTCCCTCCGCAAAACCTGCAAATTGAAACCGCAACCCTTAATGGCATCATAAGAACCTTACTCATCTCCGCTTCTTACTCCCAACTTCCGAGTGGGCCGCGGAAAAGGATTGTTTCTGCATGTCGAGAGAGAGGGAATCCGGAGGATTTTTTTGCGCTGATGGAATCTCGACTTAAGAAGCGCGTGGAGATGTCAAGTTATTTCGCGGCTACCGCATTTTATACTCTGGCAGTCAGTTTCGAACATCTGCACCACACAAATACTCGTTTCCGCTTTGGAAGAGGGAAAAAAGTGTCGCTGGTGAAAATGAGCGAAATGTTCTTAATTGACTCCGAAATCTTTGTTTTACATTATCCGATCCCCGTTGTAATGAGACTCGAGTAACACTATAACGACGCCGCAATGGGGCCGTCCACGTTTTAGTTCTTTCGAAATTTTTCATTTTTCGCGAGAATGTGTTCGAACATAGGACGTCGTTAAGTGATCTCGGTCCTGAGATTTTCAATTTTGGGCATTATGGTCAAAAACTAAGTCATGTACTGTTATCATTCTTACAGCTCATTTGATAGTAATTTTACGATATCATCTATTATTCTTTGAAAATTAAATAGAAGATTCTACCGCACGTTTTGCTTCCAGTTAGCCACCTCTAGCTGTGGATTGTTACCATTAATAATAACTGCCTATTTAAATTTTTACATTTTTTTCAAATTTATCCCTTGGGAAAGCAGAAAATAGTCCTTGTGAGCATTTTTGTACGGATCAGCTTCTTTGATTCTGTTTCTGCAATAATTTAGGGAGTGTTTTATCGATGAGATATTTTAATTTTCCTTTTAAAAACATTCCATTGAAATTATCACAAACTTTTTGAGTATCAAGCTAAATGAACATGTACGTATAACCTATAACTTATATCATTATTATTCAACCGTGTTTGTGCGTAAACATTGGTGTACATACGAGGTTTTCAAGCTCTACACGAAAATATTCTATGCTAATTTCTCTCTTCAACTCTGCATTAATGCATGTATGATTTTAGAATCAAATGCTATAAAGTTTCAATTACAAATAGTCTTATAAAACGTTTTCAGCGACTACTGGAGGATCGAGTTAAAAAATTTCCTTTGATATTTCCAGAGAAGTTTGTTCGCCATTAACGCACTTTAACCCTTGAGCGGCCTAAGTAGCCATTCTCGAGCAAGTTGTCGCACTCTGCCATTCAGGCCGTCTCAGTAATGCAGATAAAGAAAAGAGCCATTTTTCAATTTTTTCCTTTTATACACAGGAGTTGTTTATTTTATGCAAGTGTTTCTTGTTTTGTAATTTTATATCAGTACAGCCTTTAAAACATATCGCATGAATACGCGAGAATTCTCAAAAAAATGCTGCAACAAAAAAGACAATACCAATGCCATGGTTCAAATAATAATAATATTCGATCGCTTTGATGTGGCGATACCTCTTTTTATATAATTCTTGTGAGTGACGCTGCGAGAAAAAACTCTGGTTCAAATCAAAGTTCACAGGTCAAAATTTTTAACGAGTGCAATTTCACTTTTTAATTTTTGCGAGTTGAAAACATGAATTTTACAGAGATGCTATTCCTTAAATTGCTATCTTTGAGTAAAAGCCTTACTTAGGCGCACAAGACGCCTTTATAAATATTGAAGCTAAATTATATTTTTTAACGAAATCTTTTCCGGCACAGTTCAATCGACAGGTCATTTATCGAGCATATGCTACTAAATCTGGCCACGCCATTTGCAAAACTTCTTAACGCGATGCGCCCATCGTTTCCGAAATATTCAACTACAGCATATATTTTTACTCTCATAGAGCAGTGAAAATCTAGCAATGTCACAAGTCTTGGTTGCCTACTCAATCCTAGCACCTTCTGTTCCAAAGTCAGTCGCAGATCAATGGATTTGAACGATATTGCCTTAAATTTCATAGTTGCTTGAATTTGATTGTGCCATATCGCATATTAACATTTATGTTTTATAAATGTTAATTTTCTCTATAGCACTTAACAGTCGTACATTTATTTCGATTCATCTAGTTAAATCTTCAACGCGTGGAGGTTTCTCATCCGAAGATAGTGTCCTCCCATGCCAATCTCCCTTTTAAATATCATAAGCTTCGCTGCCATCAAAATAATGAACTGAATTCGCGCAGTCAACCAACCTTCCTCCAGATGGATCCAGATCGAATGAAAGATGCAGCATAGAAGGAATTCTTTTCCTCCCCCACATTGTCCCTCCTACCGTCAGCCCTCTTCCCTGCATCCCTTCGTCCCGCGTCCGGTCCCTCAACCTCCAGCATACGGTCCCGAAGGGATAGTAGGCCCTGACAAAAGACTACCGAAATGCGTTCCATGTTCATTCCGATGCAAAGTCGGCCAGAAAGAGAGAGAGAGAGCTTTGTTCCTATTGGTCGACATCACCTGGAAACAAAATCGCATTTTTTCGATCGAGGTAGAACTCCCGAAGGGAAACTATCCCATTGTCCGCGAGTGGAATGCTTTCCCTCAAAACTCCAACTTGGTGGCTTTGCCCAATATCTCTTCCGACTCGTTCGCCTACCTCCTCCTACATCTTCCCTTTCCTTCCTTCCTTACGTTCCTCGTCCTAAATCCTACGATGGATCTTCCTCCCGCACCCTTCGCCCTCTTCCCAATATATATCGTCCCATTCTGCTCCTCTCCTGCCTGTATATAACCCAACAACCCCCTCCAATTTCTTACCCTCCCGCTCTCCTTTTGAGTTAGTCACCTTGTTCGACTAGTTTGATCGTCTCCACGAGCAACATAGAATCGATCGGAAATATAGCGTGGTGACGTAACAAAATACGTGTCTCGAGTAAAGGACTTAGATGTTTCGCTGTGCGTCTCTTAATGTTGTTGCTACTTCGCGTGGAATCGCTGTCGGAATCACGGTTGTGTTTGTCAAGGAATCCTGTTAAACAAGCGGAGACTGTCTCCCGTTGTCCCCCCACAGATTTTCGTTCATCTTTTTAAGCTCCTTTTTTATGTCCTTTCATTGTGTCTTTTAAAAGGTTTACCGTTGGTATGCGAAGTTTCGAGCATCAGCGAGTCGTGAAACTTTCATTTATTTCGTTTACTTTGCAGATAAAAATTATTTTAGTTATATTTGCGACATTTGGCCGATTATTGTATGTCTACTAAATTTTATTCGTATAAATTTAATTATTATATTTTTTATATCACCCGATCGCATATGGTTTGTTTGTAGTCTTGGGGACATCTTGGAGCAAAATATTCTGGTTTTAAAATGCTTTGTTATATTTATTTACGTATTCACCACCCAATTGCTTTTTTTAGCTTTTCTTCCTTGCGGGTTAAAGCTTGCAGATCTATCGGTGGTTTCAATATATTAAAATACTTTTAGTATCAATTCGCTTACTTTGTTTGCTTCTTTACTGTCTGAATTTTGTAACAATCGGCCCTTGAAAACGGTTATTCATTTCAACATTTTCGTATTCTTGAATCAAAAACAAAAACTTTTTTTAACAGGAAACACCTCGAAATATATTCTTTACTAAAAATGCGCTCCGTATATCCTCAGGAACTTATTACGTGGGTTCCATTTACATTCTCACTAAGTCGTCCAGAGGCATATTATATCGATCCCTATTCGTAACATTTAACTGGTTTCATATATTACATCTTTAATGTCAATCGAATTAGCTAATCTAATAACATCTTCGAAGTAAGGTTGGTCGCACGTACCTCTTAAGTGAATAATGATTTATGTTGTGAATTGCGACTTAGGGATTACGTTTCAACAGAATATTTTTCATGTCCACTCGCTGCGCCTGCACCGTAAAAACCACGAGAGAGAACACTTTTCCAGCGTCGAATAACAAACGGCCGAAGTACATACATATAGCGACCAGTCTGAACACAGCTCCGAAAACGTCGAACCGACCGCCATGTACAGGAATATACCCATCACAGCCTCCCCTCCCTCGCCTCTATCCTCGAAATCCCTTCCTCCCTCCCTCCCCTCCCCCCCCCTCCCCCCTCCTTCCTGGATGATTCCTCCTTCCCCTCCCTCCCCAACATACCGCATCGCTCGTTCCTAACTTTCTCCCGACCCGAGCAATTAACGTTCACGAAGTCGCAGCCACCGGGAAGGCTTCTTCGGGAGATTATCCTGGAGCGAACTTTCCCTCCGCTATGATTCAAATCGTCGCTTCGGCATTCCTTTACAAAATGGAGAATCAGCCTTGGAATCTCGCGGAAATTCGCTTGAGGATTTGCGAGTCGAAAGGTGCCGTTTTGTGTTAGCTATTCCAGTATGACGATCCTGTTTACGGATGTAGCGTAGGAACGGAGTTTAAATTGCCGAAAACGCAAGGATCGAAAGATAAAACTGGCGTTAAATGTGCATCAAAATCCTGTTTTTTTTTGGCGGATCGAGTTCATTACGTAAAAACGAATTTTCTGGATAAACGGAAATTGGAAATTGACAATAAGGATTTGATTTTTAGTTTACGTAAAATAATAAAAAGGCATGCTTCCATATTAGGAAATGACATTATTGATCGTTTTCAAACATCGAAGATAAACTCTGATGAGACGGGCTTGCTTCGACGATTAAAGATTATCTTAACGAATTTCACTTTATAATCAATTTAGATGCGTTATTCTCTGCTGCTAGCCATTATAATAGTTAAAAGTTCTTAAAGTATTTAGTGTATCACCGAACGTTCTTTAAGCACTTCACGGTCGGTAATTTTCACTTTGTAAAAACGGAGTTTCCTTACAAATGGAATTTTCTTTAAAAGGAGCCTTCCGTAAAAGAATAAGATTTCTCGGTGTCAACATTGGAAAGACCTTTTACGTAGTTGTACGCAACTAAAAGTATTGAATAAATAATTTAAGAACGATGAAAAAGGAAATAGATACGATGATAGAACTACCGTCGATCTCAGTGGATGCAGAAAAAGTTCGACTTGCAGAAATCCGAGTTATAAACTACATCTTTTTATTCGAGCGCGTCCGAGGAAATAGAGCCAACTTCGAGTCGACGAAAATTCGAATTACAGAGATTTCTTTCGCGTAGGCCGAACCGCACATACAAATCCGATTGAAATATTATATTTTGCAAAAATAATAACTTTTTAGAGTAATCCTCCAAGTTCCATTTCGCCAGATAAAATATTTGCTGATCAAAAAAGAACCGTTGCCTCTAAACGGAAGCGTTTTTTTCCGAGTCCGTCGCGAAATCCTTTGAGAAAGCGTGAAATTTCTGTATCCAAGTTTTCTATTACGGATTTCGAGTAAAAAATGAGCGGGATAGAGATGAATAGAGAGAGAGCGAGAAGGGGGAGTTGGTGGGGGAAAATAACACCACCTTGCTTATCTTGCAGCTGGTGGTCCTGGCACCAGCGGGCAAAGTCCTCCGGGGGACTTAAACGACCCGACATCACAGTTGTCTTTGGCATCGTTCCCCTGACCTCCTTTCCTAGATAAACCTTCCTCCTCGATCCTCCCCCCCCCCCCCACACCCACTCTTCCTAGCATAAATCCCCCTTCCCTCCCCAGCCATCACTCACACAGCCGTGCTGACCCGCCGCCCCACCTCTCTTCCCCTCTCTACCCTACCTCCCCTCCCCTTTCTCTACACCACCTCCCCTCCCCTCTCCCCACACCCCCCCCTCCCCCTCTCCACCCCACCTCCCCCGCTCCCGTCCTATCCGTTTTACCTCCTCGGAGGCGGGGTTACGGAGGATATTGGAGGATTGATGACCGTGTTCCTGGAGCCTCTTTGTTCTGACCCTTGTCCAACTGCTATACAATCGATATTCGGGCGTATCCCCGCGTGCAATTTGTCTGCCGCGGATGTGTAAAATACACGCGTTTAACCGTGTTAACGGAGTTTCACGAGAGGAGGAAGGGAGAAGGGGGGAATGGATAGTGGGGGTGCGCATCTCACTCTCCAGGTGCTATCCTTCGCTTCGTCTTTTTTTTGTTTTCACCGCCGGAGATTTCGCGCGGAAGGGTCGGACTTTCGGAATATAAATCCTCGCTTTGTTTATCGGGAAAAATGGTGAGGGAGGACGCTTCTTTTTCTCTTCATGTGCACTTTTTCCCCCGCGCGTCACTATTTAGTTTCTTTATTTTGTCTTTCTTTTTTATTCCTGACATTTTTGCGTATTTTTCCGGATTCATTTTTTTTAACTCTCTCCCTTTATCTCTTTTCCTCAGCAGTTTTTGCTCTTTATTTTTTTCCTTCTTTCATCTTCTTTCTGTGATTAAAATCCGCCCGTGATTAAAGATTCTCCCCTTTAATCTCTATCTTCAACGCGCTGTGATCGATAGTTTGTTTGCAATGCGTGAGATGGAGCCGCGCATATGAGGTAGGCATTGTTGCTGCTCCTCCCGTAACGACCTATATTTTTTTGTTGGAGTTTTGAATGGTTTGCTTTTTTCGATCGATGGCGTCATTACCGCTTTGGAAGATGCGAATAATGACCTCAATATTTAGGTGGCATGTCTGATATTGTAAATTTCTTTTTTAAATTAATGTTTGTTGTCTCAGAGGTACTGTTTCGTTGATTTTGGAAATTATATGACAATAAATAAAAGTGTGTTTTAAATTGCTTCCGGCCTTGAATTTTATTTATGATGAAAATTTTCATTTCTTAGGTTACTTTCTTTGCTTTCTGCAAAGTTGCCTGAAGTGGAATTATGTAAATCGCACTTATATTACACTAATAATTCAGTAAGCTACCATTTGTTACTTCATCTTCCTCGATAAAAGCGAAGCTTTCATTATTTTAATGACACGCGTAATAACATGTTTTTTTAATCATTTGTATATTTCAGGGGAACATGTATGTAATTAACGTTCTATATTAAAAATTGATTGTTTATTAATTAAATAAAACGAGGAACATTGGCGTGGCTTTGATTTTATATTATTTTGTATCAGTAAGCGTCCATATTTCTCATTTTCCCTCAACTATATTATATTTTTTTCTTGAGAATAATTCTTATTTTAAGTTGTTTTTAAGGTAAAATTTATATTATTGTGATAGTTATGTCCCCCACTACCTGAGAGAGTTATATGAAACTTTTCAATTTTTCATCAGAATATTGGATCCAGTGCGTAATTTAAATAGTTGAAAAGGTTGCACATTTCAACTATAAAATAGTCGTCCTCAGTAGTTCTTCAAATTTTGAGGCTCTCAAAAATAATTTGGTGCATAAAAGGTTTAGAGGATTCAAACCACTAGCGTATTTGTTACCTTTGCGTTTGCAAATATCAATTCAAATCTCAGAATCGATTTCACCTGTGTTATATACATCGAAACTCACCCTTTCCACTCGTTTGTGTGCCGTTTCGACGTCATGAAGTATGAATATGTCGCGCGGTTCGTTAGTCAGATGTTCAGCGGTTGGTAGAAAAACGGCAACATATTTGGACATTCCTACGAGCGAGTGCGTTGTAAATATCGGTGACAGAAGGGTCCCAGTGGTGACTTCACCATACCAAACTCAATTCGCGCAGCTGCTGACGGCCGTCAGAGAGGTCGGCTTGGAGATCCCGCAAACAGCTTGCCCAGTCGATGAAATCGACGTCATAAAGTGGGCGATGGGAGCGTGGGTATGCAGAGCGACCGGTCCGCAATCGACATATCATAGCAAAAAAGTAGAGGAAAAATTATTTAGTCTCTAAATCTATGGCGCACAAAAATATTAAAGTGCTCGAGTGCCTAGTTATGCTTGCCTCAATATTTTGTAAAGTTTAAACGAAAAAAAACTATATGGGTAATTCTTAAGTACAATTTCTTACACAATTTTACCATAAACTAATATCATTTTAATTATATATTTAGTATTTCTCTATTCTGAATATCCCTTTTACTATGAAATTTTGTATATCTTTTCAAAATGCCTTACACTTCACGGTCTTATCTAAAAGTAAATTTCGGCATTAGTCTTCAAAAGTGAAATAATAATCAAAATTGTGAGGTTTTATCGAATCTTTTTTAAACTTCGCGGATCTCAGTAGACTTTCATGCTTAAACTTTCCAAAATATCGAGTCATACATATTTGTAGCTCCCGATGAGCGGTCGACGCCCACATTTTAATTGATTTAGAACTTAATCGTTAAATTAAAATACATTTTATCGGCGAGTATTCTTTCATCGGAAATGCTACCGTTATTATGGCAGTTACGTAACTTTTCTCATTTCGGCTCACGACGGCCTTAAAAAAAGTGTCCTTGGTTATTGCCGCCCTGGCGTTCGATTGGCAGAGGATCCCTTTACATTATGTCTCAGCCGAATTCGTCCAAAATTAACGAACGGGTCGAGTGTTACTGAAACGACCTCCGGTCCGTAACGCCACTCCGTTGCGTTAAAACGCTTTTGCTCGGTGCAGCGCAGTTTGAGAATCGAGTCCCCATTCCGAAGGTCTCAAAGACGTCTATTTTGGTTCCACCTCCTTCTTTTCGGATTTCCCTTAACGACTTTAACGGCTCGCCGACCTTAGGGGCGGCACTCGCGACATCCAGTTTTGGGTGTGTGACACCGTCTCGAGAGAGCGTTAGAAGAAGGAGAGGTGCGGTTCAATGGAGCAGATCTTCTGAACCGCTTTTGTTCCACGGCTCGCCTTCTTACATGCTAAACATCGCGGCATACCAAACCACCCGTAATTGATTCCACTGCTTCATTATATATTTTTTAATTAAAAAACAAGTATAAAACAAGTAAAATCAGTGGTTATATTATATTGTTATGATTGGTCAAATAGCAATTAATGATCGAATAATTGTATTGTGAATGAAATACATTCATATTTCAACAATGTAAAAATATTGTGCTCTTCAGTTAGAAATTTGGTTTTGTGCTTAGGAATAAAGACACTACATTTGAATCAATAGTAGTTAATAACTACACGAAGTTCTTCATGCTCTTTTAATATTTTTAATAAGGGTTATTAATTCGTGTAGATACATTTTTTGAATTTGGAGCGATATATCAACTGCATACCCACCTTTAGCTTATAGCAAAACACATCCAATGATACCATACTAAATTTAAGTTTAAGCGTACGATCTCTTCCAAGGTCTCTCTTGTAGTTTCAGAATAAGATCCTCGGGTGATAAAATTTATGTAAATTTCATTAGTTACAAACAATTTAGTGAAACTTAAAAAAAAAAAACCCTCGAAACTTATGGCACTATGGTGTGCCGCGGCACACCGGCTGCAGAACTTGACGATAGAGAATGAGGACAGAAAGTGCTCGAATGTGGAGTGAAGACATCATAGAGAACTAGGGATGATTAAGAGGAAAAGAGAAATTGAAGCATGGCGGATACTTAAAGGAGGCAACTAGAAGTACAAGAAGGACAGAGAAAGGGAGAGGGGAGAAAGCAGTTGTTCCCGCGATAAAGAAAGACGGGACAGCGGCGGAGAGAATGTTTAAGTGATCAATTAACGACCGCAGACGCACTTACCCGATAGTAGGAATTGATTCATAATCCGAACGACGATCAGGAAGGAGCCGCTCGACGTTTATGAGCAAGTGGAGGAGGATATCGATTGCCGATGCGAGAATCAGCTTGCAATTAGGAGGAGAGGGACGATATTGCAATCGGATGGTTATAGGCTCGGAAGGACGACAAGGAGAAGTCATGTAACGTGGACGAGATTTTCGCTCCAAAAAGTCGACGAGCGCGTTGATTGAAAAGAAGAAGAGATCGGCGGTGCGCAGAGAAAGGATCGACGGTCTTTCTCTAGAGAAAATCTACTAGGAAAATATTTATAATGCTATATTCTGATATATGTGAACAAGTGGTAAAGACCAAAATAGGATATAATAATCAAACTACAATAATATGGCCGTTGTAAGCAATGGGCATAGATCTATTGAATTGCCCATTGAGCAAGGCAGTCTTAAAGTTGAGATTAATTTGGTTATGACTATTTTTAAATCCTCGCAGATACCTATAAACCTTTCCGTGGGAGCCTCGATGCTCGCAGGTATACAGTTGGCAGTGGAAGTTTATGTTAAAATAGAAGGCGGCATTCAAGGAGTCTGCACGATTCGTCTGTTGCAATTAGATGAAATCACGCTTCGAGAAAGAGTAAAAAAGTAAAATTTCAGCCCGAGTGGAGCTTATGCGCTACAAGGAAAAGATAAAATAAAGTCTAGAATAAAAATGGCTAGTGGTATAAACGCTCGAGTCGAAAAAGGCAAAGAAACAATAGAGCGCGTGTGTGTGTAAAAGCTTTACGAAAATCCGAAATTTCACAATAAAAAAGAAACAAAAGGATAAAAATGACGATCAAACGGCCGTTAAAGGAAGCGAAGAAAGTCAGCGCAGAGAGAATAAAAGGAAAGGAAACAGATTGAAAGAAGAGCCCCATAAAGAGAATGCAGAGATATAAGGTCTGAAAGACAAAGTAAGGAAGCGGGGAGGAAAAACACTTTTAAGTTACCTCGACGATTAATAGCGATGTAAAGGACATTATATGAGCAGCGAAGGTAAAATTAATAGTGCGGGATATTCTAATTTAATTAGGAAATCAAGAGGACAACACAAGAATACATGAAAGGGAGGTCAACAGAGAAAGGATAAAACACATGGAATCATTGATTGCTGAAAATATACAAACAAATATTAAAATTATTACTGTGAAATTATTAGATTGAGCAATTTTCATATGCATAAATAATGAATGGGAACCAACTAAGCAACTTAAGGTATACAATGTTGAAAGTTGGGAAAAGACACCTCAGTAAAGAGTTGTGCGATGAGTATGGTGATGGTTACTCAACCGTTTGTGATCTCAAGGATCAGAAGAAAGAAGTATTGGGAGTTTTATTTCCTATTGTTTAAAATTGGAAGTCATTCCCTCTCTTTTGGATTAAAAGCAATTGCTCGCTCCCATTCGACACAAATTTGAATTCTGTTTTCATAATATGTAAACCTGAACACTTCAGCTACAAAACTGTTCATGTCCCGAGCTCCTATCTAAATTTTATCTAATTTAAAAATGTACATTTATAATGCCCTGAACCGGTATGATGCTTTTATTATGGGGGTAGAATTAAAACTAATGGGTTGGAAAAATACATCGATTACTCCTCAACAGCTAATCCTTAATCTACCAAATTTGTACCATGTCTAGCCCTCATAAAGACAATCCTATTCTGAAATTTTGGTCACTCCAAATTGCAGGATTCTATAGATATTTCCCGAAGAGTCGCACGGACGGACATACAAACAGAATACATAAGATTTTAAAAAAAGCGCTAAAGATAAAAATCAATTTAAATTTTTATTTTCATCACACCTCAGTTAATTCCTGTGCTTGAAATGTTAACCACAGCTTTGTTTATTTTATAGAAACACTACTATTAATTGAGGAATATGATGTAAAAGCAATTTTATCTAGAGAACGTACGTAAATTATTGAAGATCATACAAGGGCCTAAATACATGAGGTGAATGAGAATTCGGGAAATTTTTTGAATGAGCGCTAATGTTAGCAAAATTAAAGTAATAAGTTTTTCTACCGCCAAAAAGACGGAGATGAAAATCGATTCAGGAGAGCAAGGAAAACTTTCGAAATAGTTGATAGATAAAGGGCGGTAAAAATTCCCTTGGAGATAAGAATATGGATACCAAAGGAAACTCCCTTTAAGAGCAGACAGCGGATGTGAAGTACTTTGAGTTTGAGAGGAGGTAAAAAAAAGATTAGGAGCTTAGTTCTTCTTTGAAACGGAAGCGTAGACATTCTGGATGAGGAAGACACGAAGAGGCTGAAGGCAGACTAGATCTGTGGCGCTCAGGTAGATTCGTCCGGCGATCCCTCCGTCAAGGTGTTTGGTCGCCGCGACCCTCGGAGAATATTCGAGAAGCAAATCAAAACAATCCAGTTTTCTCCAAACAGGGAGATTACGATGATAAGGAAATTAATAATGATATTTTTTATTTTGTGCACTTTGTGTACATGCAAAGTCACAATGAAATATTTTATTTATAAGTAGTTAGGTGTTTAAAAAAAAGGATTTAGGAGGTTAGTGATGAATTTTAGCCCTTTTTTATAAAAATCGCTTATTTATTCGATTCATTTGCCCGTCTGCCCGTGTACAAACTAACTCATACATGACGTAAGTTTCAAACGCCAAAATTTCTAAACACGTACTTCAACATTAGGGCTACGTATTTTATAAATTTTGTTGACCTAAGATTGGCTACTGGGGAGTCATTAGAAAAAAATAATTAAAAAGTACATGCCGCTACATATGTAGGCAACCAAAAGTATCTGCCATTTTTTACTCCGCAGAAAGGATAGCATTCGGTAAAAAATCTGATATGGCCACCACATGATTCTCTCCATACCTGTAATATTTATAAAAATTCCAATAGGTTACATTAAATATTTTAAGAAACCGAGAAAATTTTAGACTTTCCAAAGAACAGAAATAAACTCAAACCATAGCCTTCTAATATTGGATATAGCCACAAAGCTTCAAAATTTAAGAAAATAAAAAAGAGCGTTACTAAGACGTAACTAAGCGTCAATTGTTAATAATGGTAGGTGGCGTGATGGTGGCAACAAAAATATAAGATATATCTTACACATTGCATTATATGGGCAAATGTTTCAAACAAAGATTGTAGTAAATTAAATTTCCTACAACTTTTATTCCAATACATTTTTGCATTTATTAAATATTAAAGCAAATATTTTAAAATAACGGAGAAGTAACAAGAGTAAACACCCACTTCCGGTTGACCGATTTTTACCAAAAACTAATCAGTTTTTGTGACTTTCATTAAAATGTTAAATGTAAAATTTCGCGTTGACCTGATTAATAGTTTTTGAGTTAGAATACCCACAAAAAAGCTATCATAAACACACAGGCATCGTGGAGAAAATGGTCAAAACGTGTTCAGGGAACCTCAAAACGTGTATTTCCGATGAAATCTCGAGAACGATTTTGTTCATGAAAACAATACTTTCCCCTATAGAAAGTAAAAAAGCACCTTGTATCATTTCCTCTTCAAATTTACCCTCACTTATCGAAGTACTAATCATTACTGAGATATTTTTAAATGCCTGTTTTCATTACATTAAAACTTAACTAATTTATAAAGAACGTTATTGGGCGTTTTTAAGTTACAGAATTTTCATTATTTTTTAAAAACCCTTCGTAGCGATTCGAGGATACATCTTGATTACTGTACTCCGCAATTTGCTATCAACATCTATCAAATTGTGTTTCGCTTTATGCATAATTGAAAATAAACTAGAAAATGCAAGTTAATCAAGGTAAGCTATGAAAAGAATCACTAGAACATAGGGTTGCCAACTTGTAAATAGGGAAAAACTGGAAAACCGCAACTTTTAAAAGGAGAAATACAGAACATCCTATTTTCGAAGGGTTAGATTTTTTAGTTATTTCGATTTTTTTATTTAGATATTCATGTACAAATATCAGAAATATAAATTCTAAGTTAATAAAATGAACATACATTTACCTTTTCCACGTGTACTTCTTCTTTCATTTTGCAGCGGTTAAAAGTTCTAAAGCATTTTTAACAAACTGAAAAAATCAAAACATGACATCATAATTAATAGAAGTTGTTATGATCAAAGCTTTCGTAATGAAACTATACAGTATGGGAACATCTAACTCCTCTCTATATACGCTATTGACTCAGTAAATAAAAAGTAGCTTAAAAGTAGAACAATAATATTCTTCTGGCATCTTATATCTATATTAATAAAAGGGAGCGTGTATCTGACAATGAGTGTGTGTCGACAGCATATCTTAAAAACCAAGAAACTTAGAGACTTGAAACTTGGTACACTTACTAATGGGACCATATGGATGTGCAATCTTGGAGCCAGAATTTTTAGTTTAAGTGGAGGGGGTGCCATTTTCCATAAGATAACACGTAAAAATCGATTTTTCAACTTAAAGGCTTTTACTTTTTTGCAAATTAAAATCAGTAAGAATTTACCTACGATCATCGGAGATGGACCGTTTTAAAGAATAAGAAATAAATAACGTTTCTTATTATTATCGTCACATATCGCCAACGATTCGAAATCGGTCAAGTGATACGTTTAAATCATATTTATTTGAAAATGTTAAGCTTTTTAACGATATGTTGCCTTGTCTACCGTGTCATTGTCAAACCTCGAGATTGTATTTTCGCCTTAATCTTTATACTATATGCGTAATGAATGCTTCAATGCAAGAGAGAGAGAGAGGAGAGAGGTAGAAAGAAAGGAGAGAGAGAACTAGAAAGAAAGTAGAGAGACAATTAAATGTTCCATAAATTAAAAATAAGTTTGGGCGTGATGTATTTCTCTGTCATACTTTCTATTCTTCCAAAACTATTTTTACTCTCTGGAACACTCAATTACGTGAGTTTTATCTTCATTGTTTACTTTTTAGTGCCTATAAAAGTTGGTTTCATTAATTTTTATTTCAATTTGAACTTAATACTAAATTCACGCATACCCGTCATATTTGACGGGCAATTACGCTAGTTGAAATGAAATAATTTCCTATTTTATTCTAATCTAAACTAATGGGGGCAGTTTTAGAATCGGCGGTGTTGCTTAAAGACGCGCCAACAGCTTATCTATTAACGACTATAAAATGAAGCTTCAGGAGTAATATTATATTTGATTGCTAAATGTGAATTTTGAATTTGTGGAAGCGTGTAACTTGCAAATAAACCAGTTGGGAAAGTATGACAAGGAGTCTTATTATCCATCAATATTATCCAGGATCAATTTTTAATAAATTATTATGTAATGTAACGCAACGCGCTAGATAAAAAAGAAAGTACAACTTAAAATACGGGAAAATAGCGTCACGTATATTGTTTATACGGAATGCGGGACAAATACGAAAAAATTACGGAAATCCCGTATAATATGGGACGATTGGCGACATTACTAGGACATGAGCTGATAAATTGGAAATATTTTGATATTTTTTCTTTCATCTTTAGCCAAAACTCTACCAGGTGCACACCAGAATCGTGTAACACTTGGGCATCTGAGTCCCGACGTAAATCTAGTAATTTTCTTGAATATTATTCTGCTCTACAATATCCACCTGACATAAAAAAGGATTTTGAATGCAAGAAATGTCTTTGAAAACCTGGAGCTAGTGCGAATTACCGCTGTATTTCTATTTTTAGTGTCCGCAAGTATTTACACATAGCGACCTAAACCTCGTGCGGATTCTTGCTTCGCACAATTAGCAAGGAAACCTCGTAACTTGCTTTTAGCGCCGATCGATCAGTTTTGTGGAAACCGCCGTAGGCGTCCAGCCTTTACCCCTTTACCTTCTCTGGAATTATTCGACGTCTTTATTTGCCAGGTCAGGATGGTGTGTTTGCAGATTACATCCCAGCGCGCTTGTTTCAACGATTCCGGTGACAGAACCGACGCGCATGCAACATATTGAGGTATATTCATTCCTTTTTGAAGGTTGCTAGTGAAACCAAAATTAATATAGAATTCGTTGTAATTTCGCCTTCTGCTCGTGAAGATTTTGAAGGGTCGTTGCTGAAAATAAAACACGAGTTAGTTTTATAACCAAAATGTATTCAAATCTGAATATTGTAAAACAAAATTATCTCTATTAAACTCAACTAGCAAAGATACACTCACCCCGATTTTAACCAGGCTAGTGCGCATGACTCGGGATGTATAGAATCCACTTATAGTAAAAACAAACGTGTCTACATATCAAGACCAAAAAAATGAACTGATTCTGAGTATCTGCTCCGTGTAGGTAGACGAATTTAAAAGAATCAGAATGGAAGATCCGGGTTCGATTACCGGATAAATTCAGATTTTTTCACATTCTCTTTCCTTTTACTGCATTTACAATATGTGCGATCTTCGCAAAATCTTACATTAACCATTCCATCTATAGATTAAATCCTGCGGAAACCAGATTAAAATCATTTGCTAAAATCCTCTCGCGACCTCCAATGGGGTAGCGACCTACCGTTTGGAAGAAACGGATCTACAATATGATGTAATGGCGCTGGAATTGGAGAAGGAAAAATCTTCTCGTAAAGGCGAGCAGATGTGAAAAAAGAAATATCATACGTGATAATGGCGTCAATCGACATTAAGTTCCATATTTATGTCGCATGCGTTCCTGTTTGCATCGAATCTTCCTTGCGTGATACATATTTTACAAAAATGTTTCATATTTGTAGACAGCCGTTTTTACATGAATATTCATTTTCTCCGAAGTAGGCTAAAAAGTTCATAAATTTTGTCTACAGGATGATGGGTTGTGCTTGTGATATCAGGATAATAAGCGCATCAACTCCGATTCCATGTAAAGCTATCTAATCGCGTCGCCGCGACGACGCGATTAGATAACTGTATCAGATGTTTATGAAATACCTTTCAAAATTAGCGCAACTGATGAGGCTTATGTCACAGAAAAGGGAGAAATTAAAAACATCTCTGAAAACATTTTTCATAGTACTGTCATATATGTATATGTGAATATGCAACAAATTACATCTTTAAGCCATCATAAGTGTAATAGGCCTTTTTGGGGCAGTTGTGACACATTTGTAGGAGTCTATGAATTAATTCCTTCTAAATCTAGCGATTCGACCACTGTGCGTCGTTGACGTTATTTAGCAACTTTTCCTTTGATTTGAGGGCTGATAAGGAGATGATGATAAATGAATTTTAAAGGCATGATTAGGGAAAACGATGCGATCATTAAAAATTCTCTCTAGTGCAAAGTATCAATTAACTTGACCGGAATCATTGTTAAATTATTTCTCACATGCATTGATTCGAGATCACGCATTTTATCTGAATATAATGCAAGGAATGTATGCGCAGCTTCTCTAGAGGGAGCAACAGAACTTTTTGGATGTTGCAATCAACAAAATTCACGGCCAACCGTACATTTTTTTGTCCTGAGAAAATTTACTCATTCCGTAACAATTTACTTTGAAGTAGTATTGCTCTAACATTTATATTAGCGAGATTGTAAATAACTGAGTAGGTAGATGAAAACTCGACGTTTAACTGAATGCACATGCCCCAATAATAATTAAACCTTCAGCAATATATGTATAAAGCAAGTTTTGAAACTCCCGGGTAACATGCGCGGTTTTCAATCAGACCTTATAATGATGGTGTATGTCACTCGGCCCGTAATTATAAAAAATGGAAGTTCTTGAAATCTTTGCAAAGAGTAGAATCCAGACAGGAAATTTGCTAGCGATCTCATTATCTTCAACTGATTTTACCAGCGTATCAAAGGAGACAAACGCCACTGTAAGTCATGATCGAAAAATATTTGATATTTTTCACCGCGAAAAATTGAATATGACATCCAGAAGTCCAAATAGAGAATGAATCTCTTCCATTAAAACACGTTCTATCATATCCGACGGATAAGAACAAAGGAAACCTTTCCCTTTTGCACCCGCGGACAGCCAGCGGGTCCCGTTGAACGAACGGAATGTAAAGATGAGGAGTTATACACTGCTTCTCGCCTTCAGCCATTTCAGAAGAGCTTCGGGATTTTAGCTCCGCAAAGGTCATTCTGGTGATTGCTCTCTCTCTCTCTCTCCTCTTCCTTTTCTTCCCCTCCATCTCCTCCTCTTCCTCATCCACTTCTAAATCTCATTTGCACGGAAATTCTGGAGAAGACGTGCCCGTTTCCAAGGCGACGGAACCCGCAAACAAAGCCGCAGCCGCCGGGACCTTTAGCAGATGCCAGTGCACTCACCCGTGTTGCCCCATCGCACAACCCTTTCCCCAGCCCGCGAGGGCGATCGTCGCCCCCTCCCTTTCTCCCCCTCCCATTCCTCCACCCTCCCATTCCTCCACCCTCCCATTCCTCCACCCTCCCATTCCTCCACCCTCCCATTCCTCCACCCTCCCATTCCTCCACCCTCCCATTCCTCCACCCTCCCATTCCTCCACCCTCTCATTCCTCCACCCTCCCATTCCTCCACCCTCCCATTCCTCCACCCTCCTTCCTTCCTTCACCCTCCAACTTTCCTTCCCCCTCCTTCCTTCCTTCCCCCTCCCCCCACCTCGGGAGCACGTCTATGGATAGAGCTTCGAATTCCCTCATCCCCTCTCCTCTTCCGCCACAATAAGGATCAAGCGCGTTAAGTGTGATCGTTCCTTTTACTGTGACGAAGGCCGTGAATTTAAAAGTCCCTTTAAAAGTCGTTCCCCGCTTGAGATGCCTTTTTGGTGAAGGGAGCGTCAAAGAGCGACTAACGAAAGGCATTCCCAAGACGCGGTGTTCTTTACTGAGGGACGCATTGACCTGAGTGCAACAACTTTTGCTCGGCATTCTTAGGCGCTTCTCTTTTCGCGTTGAAACAACTTGAATGCCATCTACCCATATCCGTGCGTATTTGCGCGCAGGCATTCTTTTTCTCTTCTGCTGAAAATTCTGATATATGTTTCAGAGGGTTAAATAATTGTCAAATTATTAATTCGCCCGGAATTATTTATAATCTTCTCTCAGGAAAAATAATGTCATTGTAGATTTCAATTTCACCAGTACGTTCCCTTAAGAAAGACGGAATCCCAAAGACATCAAAATAATTTATTTCGTTTTGAGTAGATTTCTTCAATTCCAGATATAAATTATAAGAATTGATAATGTCAAAATCTAATCGACACATACCCTTTATAAGCTTCACCTTTGGTACTTATTTCTCAAGCTTGAATATTTCCAATAACGACTTTTAAGCATACATGCTTTTCAAACCCCACTTTCCACTCTGTGGAAAATTTTCATAATTGAAATTAAAGACTTATTGTAATTTCCAATAAAAACGATCTACTTTACTGGCGTCGCCTTTTACAGCACCTTTTAACTGGTGATGCTGTAAAAGATCTAGTAAATCTTTGTTTAGTGAAAATTACAGCTAGTCTTTCATAACTATTATGAATTCTTTTAACTGGACATTTTATACTTTTGAATTTGAAACTTAAAAGCTTGAATGTCCAAATTGCATTGTATCGGAGGGACGTCCTCCGCTATACCGACGGTCGCAGCGCCTCTCCCTAAATCCGTGGTATAACTGGAAAGCGCAGTATATTTCTGTGTTTGTCGCTTCGATATTTTTTAACCAGTTAAACCACGCACATTTACGCTACTCGATGGCAGACGGGTTCTACTTGCGGCCTTATATTCCCTTCATTTACCGGGTCTAAATATTCCATGTACACCGGTAACTCTTTGGTGTGCTATCTGTGCACTAATCATAAAGCGACGTTTCGATGATTCCTCGAGTTGTATCCAATTCCTAAAATACATTTTCAGCAGTAGAATCAGTTCTCTGTTTGAACAATTTTTCTCCTGGTTTCCATCAACTTTTGGAGTCCAGCATAGGGTGATCAGATTCTTAGGAGGCATAACCGGGACATAACACGATCTGAACAAGAAAATTCGGGACTTAATCGGGAAAAACCCGGGACAACCTGAATTTTTGTATCTTTTTTATTATTTGTATAGTAGAACCCCGATTAACCGACATTCCGTTTTATCCCACATGACGAATATAAGAATTTTTAAGAATGAATACCCAAAAAAGTACGGGCCTTCAAAAATATCGATCTTACTAAGCTGCCAGTTTGGTATTACAACAAAAAAAATGCATGGATAAGCTCGGAAATTTTTCAAAGCTGGTATGGCAAAAGCAGCATTTAACGAGAAGGAGCTTCTCACAAGCAAGAAAATAAATTTAGAAACAAGGAAGAAATTAGCAAAATGCTACATATGGAGCATAGCTCTTTATGGTGCAGAGACGTGGACGATAAGGAGAAAGGAGGAAAAATATTTAGAAAGTTTTGAGATGTGGGTATGGAGGAGAATGATGAAAGTGAAATGGACAGAGAGGAAGAGAAATGAAGAAGTATTAGATATGGTGGGAGAAGAAAGGATGCTAATAAAAACAATCAGGAAAAGAAAAGCAAATTGGATAGGGCACATATTGAGAAGACAGTGTTTACAAAGGACGATCTTAGAAGGAAAAATTAGTGGGAGAAGAGGAAGAGGGAGAAAAAGAATAGGAATATTAGATAATATAAAGCAGGGATATAATACTTATAGAGATATAAAAGAGGCTTCTAGGGAGAGAGAGAAATGGAGGCAGCGATTCAGTTAAAACCTGTCTTCGGACAGAAATGATGATGATGATGATAAATTTATATAATTTTTTATTAATTTTTAATACTAGGCCTGCATATCTCATTCAAATTTTTATTATTTTTAATCAGCTGAAAAAAATTGAAAGTTCATATTTAATTTAATCACACAATATAATGATATTGGTTGTTTTAACGTCAAGGCTGTTTGTCATATCATAAAAAAAAATATTTTCGAAACATTCTTTCTACATGTGAATTGTGTGCCTGAAACACAAACCAATATCCACACAATTTCTTAATCTCTGTGGTCTGCTGTTGAATTTCAACGCCAAAAAATAGGAATACCACTGATCGTAACAAGATTTAATAATCAATTTTTGTATTTTCCAATATAATGTGATTACGATTAAACACATGAAATTTCTGTGTCGAGGAGATTTTGTAAGGCAAAAACAAAAAATCCGGGACAATTGGATGCCCCGAAGAACTTGATCGGGACAACGGGACTTTAAGTCAAAATCCTGGACAATCCCGGAATTTCCGGGACGTATGGTCACTCTAGTCTAGCATGTAAAATTAACATTCCAGTCATGTCTGACAGGATAATCTCACCTTTGAAATATAATTGTGGTTTGTCGTGCCTGAAGTAAGACATGTGATGGTCGTTACTAACATCGCTAGCGCTACCTCAACTAGAAATTCTAAAAAAAGATGAGCTTGGTAAAGCAAGTGGACGCGCTTTTTTATATTCAGATTTCTGGTTCCTCTCCCCCTTGGGAGAAAGAGCAACTCGCCCTGTTGGAATATCTTCCCTTGCCTGAAAGTTTCCCTCTTTTATTTTCACTAATTTGGTTACAATGCCATTTTAAAAGTTGGAAATTTCCGATTTTGAAGCCACCTAGCGGAAAATTATGAACTACCGAGAAAATTCAATCGGTGAAAAATATATATACTAATAATAGCTATTTTATTCAAAAATAGTTATCCAAATATCTCTAGTAGTTTGTCTGCAGTATCATTTCAATATTTTGAATTTCCCCACTTTGAAGTCACCTAGCGGTAAATCTTTGAACTACCAGGAAAACCACATTAGCACGTTATTACTTTTAGGACAGCGAGCTAAAAAGAGAAGCATTGAATTGCCTTGATAGCTCAGATGTAAAGTATCCTCCAGACAATTCTTCGAGTTTTTACTATAGTTTCTTCATATGCGTTATTACTTTCAATCCGATAGTTTTTCAGTTGTTATGTGAATAACTCGAAATGTTTCCCATCGTTCTCCTGATTCGTCCCTAGCTAAATGGTCCCTTTAATATGATCCGTCATCATCTTAAAACTTGCTGGCATATCCTCATTGCTTCGTCCTGTCCATTTGGTAATATGGAGACCCACTTAAACAGGAAGTCGCGCCACTGAAATGTTCCCTTCTTAATTTAAATGAAATTCCGTTCTTTGAGTGCCGGCATACCACATTATTGGGGAGAGCCGGAAATTAAATTCCCAGGTATATATATATATATATATATATATATATATATATATATATATATATATATATTGGATTCACGACTTTTCCCCCATTGCGGCGAATCGTTTCTGATTTATTTACAACTGCGATGTGTTTCTCGTTTACTTTTCATCCGGTTAAAGGTATCCCTTCCTAACGTTGGTGGCAATGACCTGTCATTGTTACGCATTAGTATGGCCTGTTTTTACTTGGTTTTTAAACTGGTTTGGTTTTACCATTTTGATAAATAAATGCGGGTGAACACATTTATTAAGTATTCGGAAAAGCGGAACATCCTCACATTTAGCATTTCACTCATCCTGTTACAGGTTCCGCCATTATTTTATTCAAAACTACTTAATAATTCTGCAAGTACAAAAACATAGCTCCCACCACGAAATTAATAGGACCGCTTTCCTAATTTATCCCCTTTAATAGTATTTGTTCTTTTAGCTGAATATCTCCCATTCACACCCACGTGCGCCTTGTTATATCGCCATACTAAAAACCCAAGTTTAGCAATACTCTGTAGTTGGTGTGAATTTATTTCGAAATGAACCCTTCATGGTTTTCGTAACGTTAGGCGAACTTTATGAAAATAACACACGAATAACAGAATTTTTTTAAAATCCATTAAACGAAAAAAGTGATTTTTAAATCAAACACTGCTGCCATTTTGCAGAAACATGAGGTATGACTTATCGAAAAGAATTTTAGCAAAATATAAATTCATTGGCTTTTTTAATTGAAAAGACTTGAATTGTCTCCCGTTGTGGCGCTCCTCTTTAGATCTAGCACTTCATCTGATTCTTCTCATCCCCCGCCCTCAATTTCCATCGACGTCCCTGGGCTTGCGCGATTTCACACTAACCACTAAGTTCCTCTACCTCGCCATCTTACAAATCAAATTCTTATAATTAAAGTTCCCTCAGTCAACTGACACTTCTTCCTCAGATCCCTCCTAGGCTCTCTCTTTCTTCCCCCCCCCCCCTCCCCTGCTTCCGCCGTCTCTCACTTGTTTTTGGAGACGCCACTCCTAAATTGGCGCTGAGATCGCAGCGTGACGTAAGGTCGAAATTAAATTCCTTTTCTCCGATAACTTGCATATTTAAAAAAAAATACGTGCTTATGAAAAGTGTCAGGCGGCGGAGAATAAAGAAAATAATTGCAAATCTCAAGCAATTTATCGCTCAGTTCTAAGAAGAAGACGTCACCCTCTAATAAAATTTATTTTAAAGAAGTTTTCTCCATATTTTCGGCCGATTCTCTTTTATTTTCTGGAGATAACGTGCCCAAAATATACGTGATGGACGTTTTATATTTATCCCATAAATTAAGTTAACAGGAACTTTCAAACTTTGTTAATAAATACTTTATCCGGTAAAGAAAAACAAATTTCACTCCAAATTTTTAAATTCATGAAAAAGATGAAAATTATACATGATGATAATAGAGAAAAAGCGGATATATTAAATTACTGATTTAACGGTTCTTCCTATTTAAGGTGACAGAAGTATTGACGAAAATGTCGAAATAGAATGTATATGTTCATGGCAATGACGACTGTCAGGATGTTTACATTAGCCTCAAACTATATATTATCCTCCTAATCACTACTGCTTACCCAAAACAATACACATGATATAATTCTTAATGAGATAAATTTACGTTTAAATATATTGTTATTAATTTTCGAGGATGGATTTCCCCTAAACTGTGATTCAATAAAGGCAGTTTTGGAAATAATTTTGAAACAGGAAAAAATTCTGCTATGATCGGGAATCGAACCCGGATCTTCCATTTGTCGGGCGGATATTCTACCACTGAACTATAGTAGCAGATTAATTTTTCCCATTTCTGATCGCGGGTATACGATCTTACGATCACATCATTCCATCAATAAAGACAGTGATACATTGACGAGATGATCCTTGCAATTTATTTAATTTAAAAAAATAAATTCTTGTAAGACTTCTCCAGTATATTCATTATCCACCTCAAAAGTTTGTTCAGCGCCGTGGAAGATACTTAATGGCTATCGCAGCGTTTTCAAAAATCGGGAATTGTGAATGTCTGTTGTTGCCTCGGCCGCCGTTACATATTCTTTATTATTTTGACAAGTTGACTTTGGCAGAACGAAAAACCCCGAGTGGCCGTATTTAGGAAAACTACGTGCTGGAGACTCGCGTCTGAACGAGGTTGTTACTGATTGGATCTGAGACGATGAATTACCTTCCTCGATCTCCTCCTGCCACTTTTAATATCTTTCAACCCGAATCTCTTCGCCAGGTCGCGTATAATGTCTCGATAGTGTGGTGTTTTCCTAAGTTTTTCAAACCATCCATACATTTCAGTGCATTTTACCTCTGATGATATCAGAGTGGCGGATCCAATGGGGAGAACAATGGAGACCTCTCGCCCTGGATATTTCTATTGTCCTCCATTGGGTATATTTTAAAACTCATTCCGCGCAATATATTTTTAAAATCCGCGCTGCAGATTAGGCCCGCAACGCAGGAAAAAGAAACATTCTGACAGCAGCAGGAATTTCCAGAATAAAGGGTCGCCGACAGTGGCGGATCAAGAAGGGGGAGGGGCGACCTTTCCCAACTGAAAGTTTCTGGAAGCGCCCATGCTCCGCTCTTATGATGTTTACTTTTTTATACAATCTGCCGATCTCACATTTGCACAAATAGAAATATTCTTTTTGTTCCAGTATTAGCAAAGGTAATTGCACGCTAATGGCAATAAGTGGTTCAGTGGCTTAATATGAAATAAATCGTAGTCGTCGAGAAGCCAAGGGATAATTCTTAAGCTTCAATTATTGTGAACGGTATACCCTTCTGTTGATTTTGATTCGCATTCGCACATTTATTAATCCTCAAGAAACTTTGTGGGATAATCACGTACCAAAATATCTACACTCGTACTTCACACTGCCATTCGCCATATTGTAGAGCGGTAGGATGTGTGCGGCACAAATCTATTCCTAATAAATCTAATACTTTTGTGATTTTTCCTTCTCCGATCTATTATAAGGAGGGATAGGGAGGGAGGGAGGGAAGGAGGGAGAGGGAGGGAAAGAGGGAGGGGAGGAGGGAGATGGAGGGAAGTAGGGAGAGGGAAGGGAGGATGGAGAGGGAGGGAAGGAGAGAGGATGGGAGGGAGAGGGAGAGAAAAATTGTATACATGTTACTTAGCGTTTTAATGGTAAAATCAAAATGAAATTCCATTTCACACGCGTGCGTACTCGCAAAAATTAGATACTTGGGGCAGAAATGGTGCCTTGTTGTTGATTGTGCAGGTTACATATGTAGATGCCACCAAGATGATTCCAAAAACGTATTAATTGAAGGTTTTCACTTTGTTTGCCTTATTTCGCAGAGTGATCGAGAGGACTGCTACGTCGCTCTACTGACCATCAGTCAAGTGGACCCCGAGGATTCCAGGAGCTACCACTTGAGCGTCGAGAATGACCGCGGAGCGGACAGACACTCCGTGCGCCTCCTAGTTAGGGGTGAGTACTCGAAGAAGTTTAAAGTTTGTCACGTTGAAAATTATTGACTAGCGTTTAATACGTGTATGATCCAAAAAATTATTGCAAGCGGGGGCGTTTTTAAAACATCAAACATTATTTTTCGTAATTTTCGTTTCTACTAATCCGCTATATAAAAATTCTAATTTTCATTTTCAAAACTTCTAAATTTTATTTGCGTAATTAATTTAATTTAACATAAAATGTCGAATGTTTAAGTAAAGGAAGAATTATTTATTGCCAGCAATTCCGATGTTTATGATCAAAAGGCAAGTTTCTGAGCAATAATCGATACGCAGGTGGTGCCATCCGTGAAATACTTTGGGGCCCGTAATATGAGAGGTTCCCGTCGATGTGTTGCATTGATTGCACACACGTTAAAAACGCCGCTGGTTGCAAGTATTGTTTTCAAATCTAACGGCGATGACCATTTGGTCTGTATGGCACAAAGTCAGCTTCGTCATCGTGATTGGCGCAGTGGTTGTAAACCTTGTGCCATTCAAGAACCACCCACCTCTACAAAATATGACTACGTTTCGATTATATTTTTGTAGACGGAGGCTATTTTTGATTTCCCGCTACTTGATTGGACGGCCGACTCTGTCTCACCCACACCACAATCTCTTCTAGCTTTCTAGCCACAGATGTGAACCGCCTACTGCAGGGCTGAGCAAATTTTTACGAGGTATTAGCAGTTGCGGGTGCTTGAGCGGGCTGCATTTAAAGATCCAAATGCTTCGAAGGGCCGCATTAGGATTCACATTGGAATTTACTTGAGAGAACGCGAAGGATCCTATCAGTAAAATTTAATAGTTAATAATATTTTAGCGTCTTAACTTCACTAGAGTAGGTTTGCAGGCCTTAATTTTGGATTTCATGGTTGGCTTTGAAAATGGCATCGCGAGCCGCAGTTTGCCCACTCCTGGCCTACTGCAAGTCCACGGACAGACATTGGTCTGGACCACAGGTAGAGAGCCTCGTATATATCCTCTCCGTCTAGTGAATTTTCTATTTTTTCAATATAATTATCCTGTATCCTTTTCCAACTTCCAACACGTAGAAAGCACTGAGCCATCCTACGTTTATGCAACATAATTTAACTCTCATTGGGTAAAAAGAATAAAATATTTCTTAAGATTTATCTATTTCGCGCTTTCCCACCAAAATGAGACATGTTTAACGCTTGAAAAGATTTATTCGAACAATTTTTGGCTGTCGGAGTTTCAAGATTCATAATAGTCGGACGAAGATGTTAACAACTAACAATATCAGTTGCTGTCATCAGTTGCTCTCAGTCGAGCAACATAGAACCTTCAACTAAACCCCAAATTAAGTTGAAGCTGCGTTGCATTTTCCAGTAGATACGTTGTGGGCACTACCTACTCAATTTGGAGCCTGATGTTCATCAAAGCATTTTCGTCCAATAAAACGCAAACGATTTCCTGTAGATGATCCGCTGAAATATCGCTCTGTTTTGAATCATAGCTCAGCTGCTGTACGTCCAGTTACAACTCGGTTATTTTTAGCAATAATTAGTGACAATTTTTTTAAGCTTTAAAGTGGCAAGCTTTGCTAAAGAAGACATGCAGCAAGTACGCACGCAGCAATTGTATTCATGTCTTCAACTTTAATTGGTTTTGGACACAATGACGACATTTCATTGATTTGATCAAAACTGCAATTATGAGAATGCATTGAGCGTGAATGTATTTTCTCCCTAATAAATAAATTGACTAAATAGGAAAAATAAAATCAAAAGTGTTGTTGTGTCTGCCCTTTTTTTAAAATGTGGTTATGACCAAACATTTTTTAGCAGAATTATAATCGTTGCACAACGTCGGTTAAAGCCTTTATATTGTTTGTTCGCCTAATATCGTTCATTAGAGAAGAATAAAACAACCCCTGAGATAATGAAATGAAGTAGAATTTCTATATGAGAAATTTTCGATTACTCGAAGGAGAAATTGACTACCGTTGGGTTTCTTAGTGGTTCTTTTGGTCACATTTTTTATCATTTTCAAGACATTTTCGCATTTCTTAAATGTTCCAATTGTAGAAGATCGACTACATGTATGATACCAGTTAAACATACCAGGATAGATAAAGAAGATTATATTTTTCTCGAGGAAGCCTAATTCCTATCGTAATAAAAAACAAAACATACCCTTTCTTTTAGCTATGGATATCGCCGCTGTTTTTTTTCGATAAAGGTGAATTGTAGGAACTTTTTATTTATCTATGAGCCACGTGTACTGAAATCGTTTTGACCGCGAATTTTTCGGTATTCGCTAAAATGTTGTTCAGGATAATGGAATCGTGTTTATGTATATACCAGGATATTCTCTCGGTATTTCAATGTTGTTCCATTGAGAAGAGCCTAATCTTCGTTAGTCTTTCTCGTAAATATGGGAAATTGTTTTCTAAACAATGCCGGTCTGGGTATATTTTGCTTCGCGTTTAGGTAACCAAGCTGGTTGCTGATCGATGATTGATGGGGCAGCATTCAAATTGTATTAGGCGTATCAGCCTTCCCTCGGGTTCTCAACGGATGGAAGAGCAAACTTGAGGTATCTGCCTCTCCGTCTGAATAACCTCTATATCACCATGGGGACGACCCTTCAAGAGATGCCTGCGGTCCGAGCCGCGGGTCTGTTATGAAGCGCCCTCGAGCGTATTTGGCGTCGACTGAAGGAAGGCTCTCGGGAAGGAGGTGCCCCCTCGGATGAAGAATGCTCGAGAGGGAGAGAGAGAGAGGATTGGGGGCGACGCGACCCAATTAGACGGTCAAATGGGAGTGGTGGAAGGGAGGCTAGGGGAAGGGGAAGCGAGAGGCGGTCGAGTGATTGGGTGCGCCATATCGCGATTCGATTATCTCGAGATGATTGTGTCGAATCCACTTTACGCTGTATGGCTTCCGTCGATCCAATTCCGATAGTTTCCACGAAGTTAGCCGCGCATTTGCACAAGTGTAATGGACGTACGAATTACTGAATGTCTCGTTCTTATTTTTGTCTCTCCCCATTTTTTTATCGCTCCCATAATTGACGAGTGCATTGGATTGTTTTCCATTGTATTTAACGTAGTAAAGGACGATCGTCAATATCTCTCTCGGCACCGCTATCGAATGAATATGCTCCAAAAGGTTTTTTTTTCTTGTCCATCGCAAAGATTTAAGGAAAATCCGTTCTCCGCCTAACTTTTATTAGAAGGGATATCGGAGAGATTTTATCTAAATGCTGGAAACTTTGTTATTTAACGGATAATATCTCGGACAATGCTAAACGCTTGGATTATTTGGATCTGCAGTTTGCTCTACGTCGCCTGTTTTAATAAGGATTTGTAAACAAAGGCGTCAATGTCGGGCATGGAGGAATTTTTTTGGTCGATATAAAAGAACCGTCGCTGAAGCATAATACAAGACACGCTACAAAAATAATTGTTTCCGATCTTCGAAATTATCGTTTTGGAGCTTTAGATTGCAATATATTCAAATAATAAAAAAGTTCGATTAAAGTTACTTTTGGCAAAATTGTTCGCCGTATTTGGTAGAATGAAAAAACATTTTAGGATCTTTTGGAAACAAACTTTACAAATATTTTATTCATTCATTCCATATCGCGTCGAATTGTGGATAAGGCATTCTAATTTAAAGCGATTAACTCTATTTTTCTCTTGATTTCTCAAGAATAAAGAATTGGTTTCCAAAATTCATATAAATATTAATGACAAAATGGAATTTATTTTTATCAAACAAAAAAATCGATTCCTAATGACAAAACATCAATCTCGAAAAAATAATCTTTTGGAATGGTGGTAAAACTCTACAATTTAGCTCTAACAATAAGAATTGCAAATCAGCTATTTTTGAGTAGAAATATAATAAATTTCTATTGTTCAAGTACCTATCAAGTATATTTCTTTATTTTTTAATCGATTAATGCCTGGCGATTTCTTAAGAGATACAGAGTACATTTTTCGCAAAATCATCTTAAATACATATTAAATTAGTTAGTGATAAATCCGTTTCCACATTATTGCAGAAAATCCGAATATAATATAAATTAAATCGAACACTATTTTGTTTGAAATAGTTGTTTTGAGCTCGCTTTATGGCTAGGATCAGGGTCGGCCTTTGAGAGGCGCGTGGCTCGAGGCAAATAGGCTTGTGAGGGACCCTGTTAACGTTTACCACCAAATTTAACTTATGATTTACTTGCGCGGGACCTGGGGCGTTCGCCCAAATTCGCCCTACCATAGGGACGGCCCTGGCTGAAATATAATTTATAACCTCAACATGCATGCAATTGGCCGCAAAAAATGCAGGGTCACCTTTTTCAGCCATTGGATGTACAATCAGCATTTTCTCTTTCAAAAATCATAAAACTTTTCCACCGGTCAAAAGCTAAGCGATAACCTCGAAAAATTCCCTGCCTTATACGTTGCGTCCTGTTTCTGCCATATGCTTCACCGCATCGCCCTACGTTTCGGATCTGTCGGATGACATAAGAGGTTAGAGTGCCACTTTCCGATGCAGTGGATCCCGCATTCAGATGCTGGCGGCGGTCGATCATCATCTCTTCCCTCTCGTGTGCCACGAACGCACTCGAGCACGCGGCCACGTCCTTCAGCGGGAGCGCATGTGCCGCGCGCGACTGCGTGCGTGTGTGTGTGTGTTTGCGTGTTTCTAAAGACCCCTCGTAGCGTTCGGAAAGAGTAGGTCAACCGAGTGGGGTTGGGTTGGGAGGGGGGAAAGTGTTTGGCACTCCTCTTTTCGCCCCGTTTGCTCTTGGACCCCTCCGTGAGGGAATGAATGAACGCCCACGTCTGCGGTGAGCGCCGAACCGGACATCCGTCCTCCCATGCGTAAAAGTTTGTACCAGAAATGTAGCGGAACGCTCCTATGCGGTACAACGGGAAATATTCTACGCAATTCGTTTAGGAGCAGTGGACGCCATAAGTTTAGGATAATGTAAGCGCATTTCTCTGGGCAAATTTAGAAGCTGAAGTTTCCGTTTCCTTTTCTAATTAGGTTGAAACTCTTATAGAACGACATGATTCGAACACGCTACAGCCTTCCTGGACACTTGAACATTTCGCTGAATGGCTATTTTCATTAAATCTCATCGTAGGAGTAATTTTGAAAAATTCCGAGGGAGAGAAAGGAAATAATTCTGACCTTGTGTGCATTCAACGCGTAAAACATTTTTGTCTATGCCTGTATGCACATATAAGAGTGTGGAGCTTGTACAGTCGTTAAACTTCTCGGAACGTAAATTTTCATCAATATAAAATTTGTTAGTATCTCATTTGATGCAGGTTTAATGAAGTTCATTTTATGTAGGAATTTACTTGATAATCTTTTTAACTTGAACTGTTTTCTCTTTGCGTTACAAAAGGTAAACGTATCTTTCCACTTGATACTGCATTGGCACATAAGTCACGATCACTTGCACTTAAATTATTTCATAGTTGGACTGTGAAGCGTATAATTGACTTCCATTCCGCCTTGTTGAATTGGCGCTTTAAATAGCCAAGATATCTACTTCTTCATTGTTGTAAAGCTGTTCCTTATTTTTACGTCAAGGCTTCATTGAAAGCGAGAAACCGCATGGAATTTTTTTTAACAAGTTCCCGTTAAAATAGTCACGAAGCGATTGATATGAATCCATAGAAACGAAACACATTTACATCCTCCTCTTGGAAGTATAATCGGAATAATTGAAGAACGAGCACAACTTTACACTTCGTCACTCGTCGCGACTGGTTTTCCCTGGATGCGGGAAATCGCACTAAATCATCTCCTCTGGGGATTGATAAATCAAAAAACACCGCGAGGAAAACATCGCCCGAGTATCATCACAAAGGTGCTAGGGAGTCTCTTTACGATTCCAGGAAATTATGCCGTCGAGCAGTAATTATTTTCTCCGCATTGGAAAAAGACCGCGCGAGTGTTTTATTTCTTCTTCGAATCCTTTTAGTCGTCATCGCCGCAGTGGATGGATTAAAAGAGTAAAAGGGAGTTGCGCTACACCGGGATCGTCATTTTTTTTTCGAAAAAAAATACGATTTTATTTCTTTGGGAATTTCCATCTTTCGGCAATTGGGCACGTTTTTAATAACGGAGGCAGAATGTTATCACGAAGCGAAGCGTCACGGAGTCGCTGTTCAATTTACGCTCCAACTCACATCCAGAACATTCGAAGGATGCTCCCCGCGAGGTTTTATTTATTTATTTTTTGCTTCCCCAGCCAGCGTCCCGTTTTTTGCTCTCTTTAAAAATACTTCGGAACGGAAATTACTAGGAGAACTATGCCCGCGTTACTTTTTATTTTTTACGTCCTTTCTTAATTCCTTTTATAATGCTCAAATCCATATATTTCTGATTAAAACAACGCTCCTTGTGACTCAACCTGCCTTGTCTACTGTTAGCCTTTGACTTTACTACTTGACTGTTAGATATAATCATGGTGGCCTCATGACAGATAATATCTTAATTACGATGTAGAACACCGTGTATGAAAAAATGTGTCATTGGAGATAAATTAAGCTCCATATATTCATACTGAATATTTATTTCATTTGTAGAGATCTATTTATTTATATCTTGGATTTAATGCATAATCCGTGTATCTATAAGTCATTTGTGCCTCGACGCTCATTCTAAGAAATATTAAAGCCTATGAAAATACACAATTGAATCCCTAGCAACTTACGAGGCTACATCGTAACATAAAGTGTTTTTTTTTTAATTTGTAATATCTAAGTAAAATTATTGAAACTGACTGGTAATAAACGCTTGATTACGAAGCACAGCCATTGTTATTGACTGCTAATTACTTAGAGACAAATGAAATTACAAAATAATACAATGAATGTAGCTGTCAAAAGAATGCAGGTTGATGCGATTTCGAAGTAGGTAAGCATAATTGCTCAGAAAAACACCATTTTATCTCATTGATCGTACTAAGGTAGGCATATGTATTTTAATTGTATCTTTACTTTAGCCCAGTGATATCCAACCTATGGCGCATGCGCATTTTGTAGCCTCGTGAGCAATTCCCTCAACTTTCCACAAAATATGCTAAGTGTCACATCTGTCGATTTTCAAGCACATCCGCCTATGAACAAATTCTCTCATCCATGTAACTTATCAGAAATAAACAAGGCTCACAACTCCTTTGCTCTAATCTAGAAAATTCGCTGCTACTCGCAATAAAAAATTTACAACCCGATATAGAGAATTTGGCTGAATTAAAATAACACCTGAGATCGCATTATAGATAAGATTTATTTTTATCCCAACCTTGTATTCACTTGATACAAACGAAAATCAGCTATGTATCTTACACGGAATTTTAATATAACAAGACCGGTTTTGATTTGCTGCATGCTTAGAACTAAGTGGCGGATCGACACTTGGGCGCTGCAAAATTGATCTGGTTTTAAAAAACGAACGATGCCTGAAAAATTAAGCTATTTTATATATGTTTGGAGCAACTTGTTTTCTTCGTAATGGTCAGTGCACTGAAGAAATTTCCTGGCGTATTTTTCACTTAATCCTTTAAAATAATGTTCTTATATATTTTAACTGCTCTTTAGGAACCACTATGTTCACTATAGTCTTCGCTGTAGCTGCTGCTTTACATACTAAATACCCGAATATGCTCCATAAAAAGCTATTAGAAACAGAAAAATGAAAATACCGTGAATAATTTTCCAGCTGAGAGCTACGAATTCGACCCGAAAAGAGTTAATTTTAGTTTCCTCAAAAATTTTCCAAACTCGTGGACCGTGCGCCAAGTCCATACGAAGCGATTCTAATCGGAGGGCTGAAATTTCAATTATTGTGCTTTTATTTTTCCCTTTTTTCCTAGCGAATGAACAAATTTTTGCGTTCGTTAGCGATCAACAAATTTATCCGATAACATTTCTTTTTAGGGCAGGAGCTTTTTCCGCGCAGCGCGATGCTACGCAAAGTGGCGCCTGTGTGTGCGTGTGTGCGCGCGAGTTTGCGTTTGTGTGCGTGTTTCGTCAAGCGATGACTTCCAAACACTCGCCCGGTGATTCGCCGTCGCTCAAGTAGCCCGCGTTGTTATTCCTTGGCTCAATGAACTCGGAGTGTTGATACCGAGAGCGAGCACCATCGCTGATCCTATTAATCATGCGAGTGTAGCTGTTATTGGCTCATGTCTGCTCACGGGGACGCCGCCATTCGATCGTGAAGTTAAATGGCATCCAAAAGCGCTCATTCTTTTTTTGTCAACAAATAAATGAATACAGATAATTTCTTTTTTCTAATCCTTATTCCGCGGACTGATTTGAATTGGAATATGATCACATATATCGCCGCTGCATTCGATATGCGTAGTATGTTTTTTTCCAATTTGCATTTTAACAATCGAGCAGCGCAAATTTCATTCTCGAAGCGAAGAAAATATTTGACATTTAACTCTTCCGTGAAAAGGGTTGTGATGGTTGTGCGAATAACTTTTAGCCAGATGCGTCACATTTTCATGGCTGTTTTGTTTTTAGCTCATTAACAGGGTTGCTAAAGTTAGTATTTCACTATTATGATTGCAAATATTTATATTTGCAAGAGAATTTGCTAAATAAAGCTAAGTTTAAGGTAACTGATATAGATTAGTGCTACCGACCACTATGGCTGCATTAATTTAAATGGTTAATATCCCTAAGTGTGGAAAAATTTTATAGACTGATCTTTTTATTACATTTCTAATTTTTGAGTTCAGCTGTGCTTTTTTTCTTTCGATCTAATCGATAATAACTATAAGAAAAGACTTCCTGTAACTGTCAACTTGTGTCAGTCAACCAATCATTGAATTTTCATGTATAGTTTTACAGGTTATTAGTTAATCAGATTTCCCCAAAATATATCCGCAAATAAGTATCGGTAGTATAACATTACAATTTTAATGAGTAAAATTGAAGTGTAAATTTAATTTCCTAACTAAGAGTAATATCGATGGTAATTTCCCTCGATTACGCCAAAGAACAAGAAAGCGCGAGTATCGAAATTGCGTAGATATACTATAATTGACATATTCGTAAATGATGTTGCGTTTAATAAATGTGATAGGTATTTGGATGCATAAAAATGAGATTTAATTATAAACCGATGTCAAATCAGTAAATTGCGAGTAGTTGCAATTAATTTGTTTATGAAATAATTACAATTAACCCCGACATGTATAGTGCCACCCCCACGTACCGCCCATGAATCATTGTGAAAAGAGCTTCCATCTTATGATTAAATAGAGCAAGCGTATACCTCGATTTACCGCTAATGTCAGTGGTGGCGCTAAATCGAGATTTAACTGTATTTTGATCCCATTTCGACATTGCTTATAATCCGAGTCCAAGCTGATTTAGCTTAAAAACTCATTTAATGCCAGAAAAAATGTGATTTTCAAAATATTAACACAGAAATTCTGGTACAATAGAAAGGAGGTCAGTGCTTTTGAATGGTAAAATGCTCTATGAAATGAAGAGTGTAGAAAAAAGTTTGAAAGATATTTTTATTGCGAGTTTATAATATTATTTATTATTTTAATGTAAAAATTCAATAAGGTCTTTCAATTTCATTTCTTAAGTAATTTACCTTATCAAGGAAACTGATGTATTTAGTCTTATTTCCAATCTCCTTTCTCCGTTACATCCACAAGCATCGATTCAACGTGCGGACTAGTGAAAGTGTAATTATCAAATTACGTAAATCAGGAATACTTGACCGATGACTGGTAGTATTAACTGGAACCGTAACACTAAGAAGTTCAGATGTGCTCAATTAATAATTGTAATTGTTTAGTTGCATTTTCGACAGATGAAAACCTAGGAGACGAAATAAATCTAGTTTAGTCATCACCGTATGCATTACTGTTCCTTTTCATGAAAGCGCTTAAATAACTGATTTTGAAAATAAAAATGTCAGGATGAAAATAAAGAAATATATTCATTCATCTATTTGACCGATAAGAAGCTTTTTGAGACTTCGGAAATTAGAGGAGCGATTCATATTTTTTTCGTTATCATCGCGGCATCCTGGAACCAGCTGCTCATCACTTATTTGACCTCTCCGACGAATGCAAGCGGAATGAAATAAAAATATAACACTTTTTTCTATTTTGTTGCCTGACCCGTATGCAAAGGAGATCGCTCGCTCCCGACCCGAGTACTCATTTTAGAAGCTATCTAACGTAAAGCCACCTGTTTTCTGTCAACAGTAAGACCGATGAAGTGGTCGCCGTGACGACCGCGTCCCGCGCTGCGCACTGGCATTAGCCGAACACGATTCGTGTATCGATTTCTCCTAGTTTACATTGTGTATGCGTCCGTATGCATCCCTCTTCATCATACGTTCGCAAGAATCTCATTCCCTAGGAATAAAAAAAATCCGCTAGAGACATTCAAAATTATGCATGAAAAGACCTACGAGTTACTGTCAAAGAGATCTCTTTTTAACGAAAAATTGTAATCCACGCAGTTGCAACTAAATTGAAGTGTTTATAAGGTTTATGTATGACATTTTCCATATTTTGCTGAAGACCTGATGATTTTGTAATTGAAAATTTTCTCCAACACAAATGCACGTCAAACTTTTTTTTATTTAACGCAAAAAATGATTCCACTAGTAAAATATTAAATTAACGCCTCGTATACTTCCCTTAACTTCTAAGAAATACTTTTTATTGAGGGATGATCACAACGATAGAATGTCTTGCTTCCATTACCAGATGTCCAAGATTATTTTCACGCAAATTGAAATTTTACGCAATTTTGCTCTACGCCTTATTCTGCTCTCAATTCAATTAGTAATTATCTTATCATCCTTGATAAAGTGCCACCAAAGGATATCGATAAAATGTAGACACTGTTATTTTTTTAAAGTTGAAAGTTAAAATGAATTATAAAATTTTATATAATTATTTCAATGGCAGGGTTTTTCTTAATTGTTGTGAAACCTGAATGTTAGAAATTGAATTATTGACAGCATAGAAAATAGCGCATAGTGACAGATGATGTTTTGGGTCTAATTTAGTGCTTATGATATATTTAATTCTAACTTTATTTGTTAATATTTTTAAGGCATGAAAATAAATTCCAAAATGGTTTTATAAGAGATTAAAGTTATGTTAAATATTGAAAGTTTACTATCGCTTAACTACAAAACGCTTATTCTCTTGGTCACTTGATCAATCTGTCCGTAACGCTCAATATCTCAGCCGTTTCCTCAGCCAGTTCAACCAAATTTAGTAGGATTACTATGATAACGTACCAATAGCTAATGACAAAATGTTTTCAAGAAAAGGTCCCGGGTTGGACTCCCGAGGGCGATTTCAATCTCCCATAAGACAATCAATATGTCAGCCATTTGTTTGATTACAAAGCCCGTTTTAAACGGGCTAGTTCATGTGGTTTCTTGCTAATACCATATTATCTTTTATTTATTTTTTATTTTTTTTTGTTTGTTTGTTTGTTTATTTATTTACACATTTTGAAGCTATCAAAGTATTGTATATAATTTTTCGTGAGCGTCATCGATTTTGCTCCATACTTAGCGATACTCCATGCATAGAATTTTAGCTATACCTTACTTATATTTTCCTTTTCCTTTCGATAATTCAGTCCTTATTCCATTGGAAAATTTTGAATTTCTCGTTAAGCTTCCAAGGTATCATAAAGTTTGATACAGATATTGCTGATCTAGTAAGATAAATAAATATAAATAAAGCTTTAAATCGATCTCCTTAGGATGCAAGGTATAGTAACGCTGTAATAATCACATGTAGTGACATTTATAAATAAATTAAATTAACGATAAATGCTATGATTTGCGAAAATTACGTATTTTCAGTTAATTTCGTTCTTTATATCTCACTGTTTTATAGTTGCGGCGTTAACTTAAATATCTAATACAATCGTCAAATTAAAAAAAAGTTTCCTACTCTCAAATCTGTTGGTCGGAACTTACGGCTCGCGAAAATACAAACTTGTACGCATGTATATATGTATGAGACGAGCGATTTAATCGAATTACGGCGATGTGTGTTTCGGTATAAAACAGAGGCTCCCAACCTTTTCGACGCGACAAAAACGAAGTTGCATGATAGGATTATCAAGCAAGCGTCACTCTTTGCAAAAACAAGAACGATCGTAAATATAATCAAAACAACGTCGAAGTTATTCATGTTGTTCTTAAATACGTCTAGAAAGAAGGCGACATAACAAGTTAAATTACTTGCGCTGGAAAACACGATTTTAAGCATCGCAGAAAAGGACAGTGAGGCTGCTTTTAACTGTCGCGGCTCCCTTGAATATCATGTGGCCTTCTTTGAAATGAAAATAGTAAAAATTAGAAACGTTAACACAAATTTATTCATTATATATAACTTTTAATCGTTTTTATAAAATAGTATTTCTGAAAATTCTCTTATAAAATTTATTATTCTTAATTTTTTTTTGCCTTTCAACTTACTTCTAAAATAATTTTGAGCCCCCGCTGAGGGGCCGCTGCCCTTAGTTTGAGAAACACTTCTCGCGAGCACCAGGTTGGGAATCTTTGGTGTAAACGTCGAGTCTTGACAGCACACTATCTTTGGTGAAACTGCTGCATACTATCGCATTTTACAAAATTAAAGACCACATTAACTTTTTGTGGAGTCATATTTTGGAGCATTTTATAAAACCAGTAGTTGCTTCACCACCTCATTTTTGCAAATGAAGCAAAGGAACGGAACGGTGAAAATATAACAGCAGGTTGGGGGAAAGAGAGCTTGATCAGGATTGGGAAATGTTTTTCTGTTTTCTTTCGAATGAATCGTGGATCCTACAGGATCTGTCCGACAGAAACTTTCACCTCTAGAGGGGGGGATGCAGATTCGTCCTGTTTGAACGGGGTACACCTCGACACCAGTCCCATAATTTGGCCAATTGGGAGGAATTCCGGTCGATCCCCTCCTTTCGTCTGTACATCTCTTCGAGTCTGCCTCAATCGTGAGCATCGCGTCGTTTGGGCAACAGGGAAGCTTCCTTCCAAGTGGATCCAAGTCATCCCGTAACTGTGTCAAAGTGGGTTAAACTCCAGCCGGCGAATCGCGTCTTCCTTCACCTCTTCCTCCTTCACTCTTCCTCCCCATTCCGTCTCCCCCCCCCTCCCCCGCTCTCAACCTCCTCTGAGACAATTTACGCGACCCTCACCCCATTTGCATTGTGAGGAAACCGTGGGTGGAGTAGGAAGAGCCGACAAGTCATGTTGACTCGAAAACTTGGAGAAGTTGACCGAATACAAATTCCCTCCCAGTAAACCCTATCGACAGTTTAATTTCATATCGTGCCCTCCCCGCAAAAAAACACGTTTCGGCTGTTAAGAAGATTTCAAGCGTACATTACTTTGCTTAAAAAATAGTTTGGTTATAAATACACGCAAGAGAGCCGAAGTGCTCGCGTTTAGCGGCGGCCAAACTTCCCCATTTATGCCAGGGTTTCCGAAACTTGGCCGTCGAGGCGAAAGAAAAAAGACGACGATCAAGCGAGGCCTAGTTTTGGGATAATTATTCTACTTATGCGGCATACTTAAGCTGAGGAGGCCACTTAATTAATTATTGATCACGAAACTCAATTATAGCATCCGCTCTAGCTCATGCTACTTTAATGGGAGTTGGGTTAAAAAGTTACGCCTTCCTTATATGCACTGCGCTTTGCATCAAACCTTCCATTCTGGAAATAAATATACTTAAATCGAGACGAGGTACCTGCTTTAATAACGCGATTGATCGCGTGTTTTTCCATTCCAATTGAGCGCTGAGAAAGTTTCTTAACTCCTCAACGCCGTCCGACGCGTTTTCACTAGACGCAATGACACGTCGCGACGTGTCATTGCGTCTAGTGAAAACTTCACATGCCACCGTCCTACGTGTTAGCACGTCGAGCGTAATTGTTAGCTTTATTTATTTTTGCCGCGCTGGAAATTATTCGATCTTAAAAACCTTGATATATTTTAAAAGAAAAAATTTTAATCTTAGTAATTATATTTTATTCGTTAACTTGTTTTGTATTTCTTTTTTATATAGAGTTGAAATTTTGTGAATACTTTTTTGTAGCCACGCGATTCCTTTCTTGCAAATATACATTCAACGTCATATCAAGGCTTCTATTGAATAAATAGCGGCAATTTTTTTACGTGACTTCTATAATGATTCCGAATAACAACGAAGTAACTCAAGAATTGATAAAAATTAAAATATATATTAAAATATAACTATCTTAACATTTATCTAAAACTTTCAGTCGAGACATGAAAAAGTTGACCAGCGGGAAAATTTTCCCTAATTTGTTTAGAGGGGTAGATGGAGCAATTGAAATGTTCATAATAGTTTAAATTTATCTTTGAAGAAGGTTGCATGCCAATAACTTCTCTAGTTTACACGATATTTATTATTGTACGAAATCGCAGGCACGCGCCGGATAGGTAACGGTTCAGTGTGCAATTCTCTTCTCTCCAGCAATGAGTCGGTACTTATTTTAAGCCAGCGTAAAAGTTATAGATTTAAAATATCATGTTTTGCGTAAATTCTCAAAAAAATAATATATAAATCCAATAAAAAGGTGAAAAACTATGAGTTTTTATATTTTTTGCAATTTTCGCTCCTGCATCGCCTAAACAATCTCCTTCGGCACCTAGGGTTGGGTTTAAATAAACGTCTTCCGCGTTAGAGCAGTGAGTCTCAAAATGCGGGGTGCGTCCCACTGGTGGGACGCGAAGACATTTCAAACGGCGCGCGATATGTTATGGCAACCATTTAAATCGAGTAACAGTCGAGAATGACCTTTATATCGTATGTGTCTGACAAAGTTGTGGCCAAACTTGAATCAACTTTATAAAGAAAGGCACCATTCCCATTAACATGGTATACCTATCTTTTACATGTAAATATGGGTTCTGTTTATGCGTATTTGTTTTATGCGTCACTTTCCTGGAACGCAACCCCCGCATAAAGAGAGGGAAACCTGTACTTGAAAATTTAGCAACTTGATTATTCTATATTATTAATTTCTAAACCTACACCTTATAATTTTGTGTTTAAGAAGGAGGCCACACCATTAATAGTAATTTCTAAGTGGGGCGTGACCATTAGTAATTATGCTTGAGTGGGACGTGAGTTAAAAAGGCTTGAGAAACACTGAGTTGTATAGGAATTCCGCGTAGGCAAGAGATGAATCAGCAGGTGGTAAATCATACCGTTATAGAACTTGATAGAGGATGGCAGAGGTTTTCTTTCAATGTGAAGGGCGCGAGTTCGAATCTTGTCGTGAGCATAGATTTGTGTGGTTTCTTTGTTACTGTTTCAATGCTCTGTTTGAAACGCCCAACTGGTGATCTGTAGAAGCTGTTGAAGAATGAATGAGATATATTTTTCTGACCCACATTCTGAATGACCTAAACATTAACAGCTTCATTCGCACAGGTAATTAAATTCCCCGTACGGCCATTACACGGAATTTGTTACATGATTACACTGGACGCAATTTTCTACGCAATAACATCGTCATCAGGTATATCGTGTGCGATTCTAAACTGCATGTGGAGAGACTGTTTCATGGCTACATTTTGATTTCACTGCTTTGTTTTATTTGTCGTGCCACACAGGCTTTCCCATTTGAACGGGGTGCAAATTTCAACTTATGGCAACGTTTTTGGTCAAATGAAGTTTTTTTTTCTGGAATATGTTATAAAAATAACATTTTCTGCATTCGTTACGGCTGAAGAAATTCAGCGAATAGAACGGTTCTAAATATCGCTCCTTCGCGGTTTGTAACTGATTATAATAATATAAGAGAAAATTCGAGTAACTCATTCTTTACATATTTCTCTTTCATATAGACTTCCTTCAATTTTTCTCTTTCAAATATTGTGTTCATTTTACCTTGTGGCGGATGAACACTCCTAAATTCGTGTACGTGCGATGATAGACAAATTTTCGGCATTCATTTCTTTTGGAATTCGTCTGAAAAAGAATGACATGGTGATGACTACTTAGTAATCATGGATTTTCACTCCCAGCCTCCCGTTGTTGCGATTTTAAATTGAATATACTGGAGACATAACAATCCCGGAAACCCGAATTTATTGCAAGCTATGTAACTTTCGGAGTTAAGTCACCGCTCTCGAAAATATGTATACGAGTTTATTTTAACAATATATCATCAGTTTATTTTGTACCCCGATTGTATGTGCCTGCCCGATTAATGTTTCGCATTGTATAACGGTCTCCCGTCCCTTCAGTTTGCTCGGATTGAAATCGCCCCGCACGAGACACAACGCAATAAAGGATTTAAACGTGCCTTTCGATCCGAAACGATTCGGTTTATAGTCGCATCCGTTGTTAGGATGCGTGTTGTTTGCGCAACAGTTCCCTTTTATTCGATTAACTTTCAATGCTCGCGTTGCATTCCAGTGACGGAGGAGTCATTTCCGAAGCGAAATAAGTTAGCATTTGATTTGGAAAGTTTTTGGATCACGATTACATTCTCCGGTAAAAAAGTAACAATATCTCGGATCGTACTCGCCTATTTTTTTCGTCATTATTGCCCCTTCCGGATGGCGGAGCGGTATGCGAAGGAGAGGGAAAGAGAGAGATGTGGATGTAAACAATGGTGGGACGGGATGCGTTTCAACCTCCCACTCAAGAGAGCACGGCCTCAAATAATCGTATGCGAATTTAATAAACTCGGATAACAAACCTGAATTAATTTTTAAGACAGGCTCCGGGACTTGCGAATGAAAGCGAACATCCGCCGTTTTGATAAACGGGTTGTTTCCTGCTTGACACCATTGCGGTGGTTTGCGACACGACCCGCATATTTCAAAAGGATGAAAAGGCCGTTCTTTTTTTTTAAACGAAGATTTCCAATTCACTCGCATGCTATGCGGTCGAACATTTTTTTTGTTTGGAAAATGTGGACCTCGTACCGTTGAGGGATGTTGGTGTTGATGCCCAAACTGTTTGATACTCTTCCATATTAACATATGGTATCATTAATTATTCTAGCTGGTATTTTTTCCCCGTAATTCCTGATTCCAGAGATTTGGTCGTCAATAATCAATATAGGTCCACCGTTTATCTTTTACTAATTTAGCCAGTTTTCTCGCTTTTAGTTCTAATCTTCTAATCTCCGAACTTGTATGATTTTTGCAAAGCAAAGGAATTTAATAGGTCTTGGCGATTCAGCTGAAACCTATCTTCGGACATTAGCATGATGCTGATGTTATGAATGCGGATGTTTTTCACTTATTACCTCATCAGAAATTGATTTTTACTCGGAAAATGTTCATATTTATCAAGTTAATCTCGTCATTAAATGAAAACGTTCAGAGCAACTCACGCGACAGTACACAATGGTCAGGTGTCAGAATCAAAGTGAGGAAAGCTTCTTTACCTAGAGTATAGGACAATTTAGGAATAATCCGATAATATCATATATATTTTTGAAGAATTTGTGATTTTAAAAATATATTTCATTCAACTAACTTTGGTAGGTTTACAGGCTAAGTAATGAGATATACTTACGGAACTGAGAGGCCGTGTCAAGCTTAAATCCTACCGTGAAACAAAAACCGCGCTCTCAATCGCCCCGAAGATCACTGGAGATGGACCGTGAGTTTATCGTTAAATTGAAATCTAAAGATTTCATTATAATTCACAAAAAGGTCCCGTGTCCACACTTCCGTGACCTAAATCGTTATATTTCATGAGATCCACCATTCTTAGAAACTGCGAACTGATGACTTGATTATAAAAATACCTTACACGAAAATTACCAGGCAGAAAGTTTTTCCATCTACCTGCGGTACACGAGAAGAAATTATTTAAGCCGTTTGGCACTCTCCATAGTATCTCTCGCACACACGAAAACTCTGCAGTCAAATAAAAATGAGCGAGCTGCCCATACCTCTTGCAGTTTCGCCCACTCCACGTCCACCAATGAAACGAATGGGTAATTATAGCAATAAAACTAAAAAAAATCTCGCGAGACTCTTTCCTGAGAAACGGGTTAATCCAATGTGTTTACTACTCCCACTTTTACATTAACTATTATTTTCCTGCAATTATGTCTTCCTAAAAACCAAGAATTACTGCTTCTACTGCCAGATATTTTTTAGATGAGTTCAAAAATTCGAGATTAAAAGTGGTAATTTAGCCTTTGCACGTTTCTCTTTTAAAAAATCTTTTAAATTATGTGCGAACAAAAATTGAGATACCATTTTCTCTTAACACGATAGAATATTTTTTCAAAACAGTTAGTTGTTTTTAACGTTCATAATGGGAATTTTAAGTAATTAAATCCACTCCTTGTGGTTTATGCATGTTTGTTATTTGAAACCTTTTGCGAAGCAGATGCGGATCGGATGGTTTCCTGTAAAGAATTAACCCCCTCAGGGTTGTGATGCATAATAAATCAATCGAGGATAGTGCCAATTTAAAAAAATAGAGTTCCTGTAAACAAAGATGTTCAAATAAAGTCAGAACAAATAAAAATGACTGAGACCTTTCCAAAACAATGGAACTGGGTCAGGTGTACTTAAAATAAAAACAAAACAACAATTTCTGCAGTGGGAGGAAAGCTCACGGTACACTACAACCGGCCCTACAATAAAACACCTGTCTTCCCATGGGAAACACGAAACACACGCGACGAAACAACCCGCCGAAACACTCATTCTTCTGGCTGTTTCTTCCCGGCAGCCTTAGATTCACCTCGCAGCGCAGCATCCTGTGTTTCAACCCATCTCGTGCAAGGATTACTTGCGGTTTTCCTCTCTTGAGTTAGAAGTTTCGGCTCTTCGCTCTTAGGCTCAAAGTTTCAGCTTCTTTCTTCGAATTACATCCGCGACGAGGATGTCTTATTTCTTCAAGAGAATAGCGATTCTCTCCTCCTTCCTCCCATTCCGTGCACGGGACGGTTGGTAATATTAAGCTCCGAGGAATGTATCCACCGGAAGTCGAATCAGTGATTAGGAAAGTAGTTTCCTTGAGACTACTGTATGTCTTTTCGGCATGTGTACGACCCCGCAATGACAATTGATTCGATAATTATTCGGCGTTCTATATCTGAGCTATGAGCTATTTTCCCAGTTTCCTGTCATTGGGGTGGGCCAGGAAGTGAATTTTTCGCTCGACTTGCCATATTGGATTTATCCATAGGGTCAAAGGGCGCTTCTTCGCCTTCATCCTTCGGCAACTTCCTGAATAAGGGGCCACATCCATCGGCAGCATTTCTCGATCCGTCGTCTGAAGAACCCATTAGAGAAAGGCATCTGTTTAGGACGCAGAGAACTTTGCAAGTGATCCTCGAAGATTCTCTCGAAACTAAGATCCATTGCGAAAAGTGTTCGGAACGTTTTCAAACGAAGACTACCACGAAACCTTAGCTTTTGGGTTCCGTTCTTTATTTATATACCGTTCTAATACCCGGAATATGAAGAGTAATTGCGTCTCCGTTGGCGAGGAAGGAAAGTTTTGTCTCTATTTCTTGCCTTTGTGTAGGTCCCGTTTGAGTTCTCTAGAACATGAAATTTCTGGAGTAGCACTTTCAATGCGAAAGTGGTGGGAAGCGGCCAGCTCATTAACGAGGATAAGAAGAGGGGTGAGGGAGTGGAAGAAAAGCAAATTAACGAGGCAGAGTGTGAATGAGAGAGGGAATAGAGGAAAAGAAATGAAAAGTTTGAAGGAAGACGTGACAGAAAATAAATTGCAAATTTTAATTTTTTACTTTCTTTTTCTCTCTCTCTATCGCATTTGAAAAGGATTTTACCCGCATTTTCGAGAGAAGAGTGGTTTGTGAAAATATGCGTGGGAATGATTATACGCAGTATAAGAAAGAGAAAGGCGAACTGGACTTTACCTGGGAAGGGACAGCATGATTAAATAAGTATTAGAAGGATAAGAGCACGGAAAAAGATAGTGAAGCAGGAAAAAGCTTCAGCTGATACACGACTTGAAAGGAAAAGAGAGCTATCAAGACAAAAATAACGGTGCGCGAAAATAGGAGTATGTGAAGAACAAGGTTTACCAAGACTAATCACTGTTGTCTCCGGACAGACTACCTATGATGATGATATGTGCTTTTTTCTAAGAAAAATGTGCCGGAACGCAAAAGAGGTGAGTGGCGAAAAAATGGTAACTGAATGAAATTTGCCATCGGAGGATTGCGTGTAAATGTATATATGTAAAATGATATTGCATTGCAAATAACTTCGTTTGGTTTGCTCGTGCGTGCGTGTGCGTGAGTGCGTGTGCGCGCGCGCGCGTCTCTTCTCTCTATAATATAAAAATCTTTTTTATAATACAAACTTCCTAGGTGTCCCATGTCTCATTCTAAGGTCTCTAGAAGGACTCGGACATTTGGCATGCTGGTCAGTCATAGGTCACAACCAGAGGATGCCGGTGGTGTAGTGGCTACTACTCGCATGCTGCTCAAAATGGCAGCGGGCACGAATCCTGCGACAGTAGGATTTTTCCAAGGTCACCCGGCCCCTGTTTATGTGGTTTGAGAAGACTGCGCAAAGTCAGCGTTCCGTCCTTCGGAAGAGACGTTAAGCCGTTGGTCCATTTGGTGCTCTTCGTTAAGAGTAGGCTAATGCCGGGACTGGGTTTCCCTCCTCCCTTGTCTGTTCGGTGCTCTAATAACCCAAGAGATTGATTAGCCATAAACACACGGAAAAAATAGAAAATCCTAAACATATGCCTTTTTAGGGGGTCTTTTCGACCCCATTGTTCCATTGCGATACGCCATAAGAAAAGCATGGGATTCAATGCTGAGTATCCTAAATATTGCTTTTTTTTTAATTACTTAACATTGAGATACGATAAAAAGTATTGCAGCCGAAAGAATGAAGAGTTTAATTTTTAAAGACGAAATTCAAATCCTTATCAAATTTGTGTAAATAACTGCTTTCAATCGCAATGAAAGCATATTCTTCTGAGTTGCAACAATGAAACATTCTAATTGCCATAACAACGAGCTCAAGGCTTTTAAAAGGGAGCAATCTAATTAAAGATTGCATTGGCTCGACGCTTTCATTAATAATTGAGGACATCATAAGGAATTATTGATTTAGATTTAATCAACTTAATCAATAATTCATTATGAGATCCTTAATTATTATTAAAAGCGTCGAACCAATTCAATCGTTAATTTGATTTCCATTTCCTTGTTATAAACCTTGAGCTCGTTGCTATGGCAGTTAGAATGTTTCATTGTTGCAACTCAGAAAAATATGCTTTCTTTGCGATTGAAAGCAGTTATTTACACAAATTTGATAAGGATGCAGGATGCCAAATTATAGATCTTCATCCCTTCTAAAAGTTCCTTAGAATGAGGCATGGGACACCTAGGAGGTTCGTGCACAAGATTTTTATTATACAGAGAGATTAGGGGCTCCGCCCCTACGCGCTCTGCGCGTCAACCCCGTGCCTCGTTCCGCGAGTCGAATTCGTCCGCTGCCCGTGTGCAACCCTGAACCTCCTCCTTTCGGAGTAAATTTAAGATAGAAAATTATATCTAGCCCTATTTTCGGGTTTCTCTCTCCCTCCTACTCCCTCCCTCTTTACTCTCTCCCTCTCTCGCCCCCTCTCGCTACCTCCATGTTTATCTCTCTCTCTATCTCCCTCTATCCCTCCCTTCCTCGATATTTCGTAACTTAATATTTAAATGTCCGCTTAACATATGAACTAAACCTTCTATATTGATGTTATCTTGGGACACTACAACACTCCTAGGTTGGAACGCGATAGGTAAGCATCGTGAGAGGGCGTGCCGCAAATCTATGCGAGAAGGGAACAAAAAATAAATCGAAGGAGGAGGGGAAAAAGGAAGTTGAAAATGTCGTGGAGGCATTACTTCCAGCCGTCGGGCGCTGATGCCAAATCTTTCCAGCGGTTTCTTCTTCTCGCATTGGATCCAATCCACGCCGCACAAACGTCCCTCTTCCCCAATTCTTTCTTCTGTTCGCCCCCCTCCCCTTCCTTCCCTCGCCATGTGCCACGCAAACACCTTTTTGCAGAGCGCCTCATCCCGATTTTCACACCGTTTTCCCGCGTTCAATCCGACCTCTCTCTCTCTCTCGCTCGCACACACACACGCTTGTTCCACATCGTTCCCACTCCGCCTTCGAATGGCATTCGAGGGCGTTCCCACGAAAATACTATTATCCGATCAAATTCAGATTCAAGAGCGGCGTTTCCCTATCGCCGCTCGTCAGCACCTTTCGCTGCCACGCACGCGCGCACGCCCTCGCGCTCCCTCGTTTCCTTCTCGTCGGGTTGAAACTAACATCGACTTGCCGCACCGACATTGTTTTTTGTCTTTTTGTAGTCGTTCGTCAATAGTCGCCTATAATATCTCCAATATAAATGCATATAATTGGAGATAATGTTGTAATACTCCTTCGATTGATGTACAATTTTTAATACCATTTATTTTTACGCCTCCAGTATTTTAAACAATTACTTTAGTCTTTGTGCTTCCATGGAACTCAGCTTTTTAAGCTATTGCGGCATTAATAGGGCCTTTCATTCATTTAGATCAGGAAAATTTAACAAAATGTTAATTTTCCTGCCTGCGTAGAAATAATATACGAGCTGTCCATCCTTTCCCTTGATTTATATCTTTTAAAACATCACAAGAAGTGTAACTTGCATGGCCCTATTATTTGCTATAATATGCAGATGATAACGTTTCCTTTCGTTTTATTTGAGAATGGCAATTTTGAGTTGCTAGCAAAATATTCAATCCTCCTTTTTAATACACCGACTGAAAATATAAAATTTTCCACATGGGGAGGGATCACCCCAGTCCTATGATGCAGTCTTGAACCCATTATTTATTTCAAAATATACTAGGTGCGGTATGGAGGGTTAGTGCCGTCGGACTCGCAAGGAGCATGCTGGGAGCTGGAAAAAAATTCTTCTGCAATATCGGATTTAAGAGGGATCGCAATTGGAGATCGCAATGAAGTAAGGGACCATGGAAAAATGTTCCTATACATATATTATCTCAGAAATATTAAATTTCAAAAAAAACAGCGGAACCTCTATGATTCCATAGAAAAAGCGATCTTAACGAGGGGTCACATAAGAATTTACTTGTTAGGAGAGGCTTTACTATATATTCAGGTTGTAGGGTTCCAAATTGTTTGGCGCCAGGGCCTTAATCCTCCATTGTTCTTCCGTATCCTTTCACTTCTTAGAAAGATTTCCGTGAATATTTTTTATGAGAAATGCATTTTATTTTGGACCGTATAATATAAACTAACTAACTTTGTTGGCCGCATAAATGAACGGCGAGTTTTAGAGACCTCTGCTACACAACTAATGCGGCATATGGATCAATTCTTTTCAATACCTACGTATAAATTAGATCATTTTTGCTGCATCTTCGATGGTGCTAGCTGCTACTACGTGTAGGGAATGTTGCTAATTATTTTGGCCATCGCTGGGCCTTCAAATAATACAGAATGTGCAATGATATTGTCGACTTTCAATGAAAATACGACCTTGAGCAGAACCTTCATCCATTCCAACAGACAAATTCTCGACCGCGAATTACACTTATTTCTCCCTGTGAGAGCGATTGTATTTTATGACAGGACCATTATTATATTTAAACAATTTAAATAGCCCTAGCCGAAAGAAGAGATGGGATCACGTTTTCCACGAGCCATCACAAAAATTCTAACATGTTAAAACTATTATCTTTGCGATGAACTATGCCACCGAAAATGAATTTCAGAAAGACGTAAAGTTTCTTCCTCTTCTTTGGGGGAGCGGTGATCAAATCTTAAATTAAATTCTTCTGCCTCAAATCATTTGCCTCACATTAAAACTAGACTATTTGAATAAATTGTGAACTCACTTCAAAGAGCTATCATCATCATAGGTAGTCTGTCCGTAGACAGGTCCGTGATTATTCTTGGTTAAACCTGGTTCTCCATATACTCCTATTTTCCGCTGTCCTCTTTATATCTTGATAACTCTCTTTCCCTTTCAAATCGTCTATCAGCTGAAACCTTTTCCTACCTCTTTCACTTTTCCCATCTAGTTTTCCTTCTAACACGTCTTTAATCATACTCTCTCTCCTCAGGTAATGTCCAACCCAGTTAGCCTTCCTCTTTCTGATAGTCTGTATAATCATTCGCTTCTTTCCTATTCTTCGTAGCACTTCATCGTTTTTCATCCTATCTGTCCATTTTATCTTCAGCATTCTCCTCCAAGTCCACATTTCAAAGCTTTCCAAGTATTTGATGTCATTTTTCCTTAGCGTCCATGTTTCTGCCCCATACAATGCTATAGGTACTCCATACGTAGCATTTTATCAACTTCTTGCGGATATCTTCCCTTATATTCCCTGTAAGTAGTTGTTTCTTTCTCCTGAAAGCCGCTTTTGCTTTTCCTGTTCTAGTTTTGATCTCATCCGTACATTTTGCTTCTCGTGTTATGATACTTCCAAGGTATTTATATTCTGAAACTTGTTCTAATGGCTTTCCCCCAATAGTTATGTTCAGATTCTCTTCTTTACCCGTTATTCGAATGACCTTGGATTTTTCTGTATTTATTTCCATACCGTATTTTCTACCTGTTATCACTAGTCTATTTATCATTTTTTGTAGCTCCTCTTCCTTTCTTTCTAGAAGTACTTGATCATCTACGTATTTTACTGTTCTTATAATCCTTCCTCCAATTTTGAAATCCCCTGTGCCTTCTAAAGCTTCTTGCATTAGACTTTCTCCATATATATTGAATAGGTTTGGCGATAGGCAGCAGCCTTGTCTTACTCCTCTACCGATATTTATTCCGCAGGTGTCCACATTCTCAAACCTGACCTTTACAACTTGATTCTCATATAGATTCCTAATCAGTCTCCTGTCTTTCCAGTCTACACCTATATCCTTTAATATCTTCATCAACTTTGCCCAATTTACTCTATCAAAGGCCTTCTGCCAGTCTACGAAACATGCGCAGATATCTTGACTGTATTCTATTGCCCTTTCTGATATGATTCTAACTACTCCTATAGCATCTCTAGTTCCTCGTCCTTTTCTGAAACCGAATTGATCTTCCTCTATTATTTCTTCTGCTTTTTTCTCCAGCCTTTTATTAAGAATCCTCGTGATGATCTTCGATGTGTGTGACAGAAGGCTTATAGTTCTGTAATCTTTACACTGCATTGCCTTTGACTTGTTCTTTAGAGGGATCATTGTTACTTCTAGAAAATCCTGAGGCCACTCTCCCGTGTCGTAAATCTTATTAATTAATTTCGTGATCGCTTTTAGTCCTTCTGATCCTATGACTTTAAGTATCTCAGCCGGTATTCCATCGCTGCCCGTGGCTTTCCCCTTCTTTAGTTCCACTATCGCCTTTTCTACTTCGCTCTCCATAATACTTGGTCCTAAGTTGTCTTCTTCAATGTTTTCCTCATTTTCCAGTTCTATTTTTGCCGCTCCTGCCTGTTTGCTGTATAATTCCTTAATGTATTCTTCCCATACCTGTGCTACATCCTTTGTTTCTGAGACTATCTTCCCATCCGTATTCATAATTCCTTTACCACAAATTCCATTAGACTTCTTATCTTCTAATTCCAGTGACCTAGCGTACATCATATCGTACCGTCCTAACTTCTCCATTTGTTCTATTTCATCTCATTTTCCTTTTATCCAATTTTCTCTAGCTTTATCTATTACCCTTCTCAACTCATTGTTTATACGCCTATAGTTGGCTCTACCTTCTTCACTGTTAACGTTTTTCCATTTTCGTCTCTCATCCATTTTCTCCAGCATTTCCTTCGTGATCCATGGTTTTCTCATTTACTTCTCTTGTTTTCCAATCTCTTTATCCAAGGTATCCTTAATTGATAGTAGCTCAATAATTTTGGCTAAGATTAATAAAGGTGAAATACTCCTTTAGCTTTAGTTTGGCTAAAGGAGCATTTCACCTTTATCAAGGTATCCTTGATACTGGTTTTAATTTCATCCCATTCTATATCAACGGTCTTCGGTTTGTTTTCCAACTTTCTTAAGCTATCTTCCAACTTCATGCTGACTACATCCTGCCTTTCTTTCAGTTTTTCTAGGTCCCAGGCCTGTCTTCCTCTTCTCGTTTTTCTTATTTGTTTGAGCTTTGTACTGACGTCAATTATTAGAAGCCTGTGATCTGAATTAATGTCTGCTCCTTGCAATGCCTTGGCGTTCTTTATGCTGTTCCTGAATCTTTGTTTTACAAGGATGTAATCTATTTGGCATCTCATTCTATCTCCTGGGCTTTTCCATGTGTATAACCTTCGTTTATGGTTTTTGAGCCATGTATTAGTCACTACAAGGTCATTATTGATGCAGAATTCTACGAGTTTCTCCCCTCCTCGATTTCTCTTCCCAAGTCCGTATTGCGCGACAACATTTTCTTCCTGTCCTTCTCTGACTATGCTGTTCCAATCTCCCATTATTATGCAGTTTACCTTTCCTCTTCCGTCTTCTTCGTAAATTTCATTAATTTGCTCATAGATTTCATCTATTTCTTCATCGTCATGAGCTGACGTTGACATATATACCTGGATTATCAGCATGTCCACTGGGACTGCTTTTAGCTTTATTGCCATCAGTCTATCGTTCGTTGCTATTATCTTTGTCACGCTTTTCATCATATCTTTCCTAAGTACCAGAGCTACTCCCCTTTCCCCACTATTTCCTCCAGAATAAACTACCGTGAATTCTTCCGAGTCGAACTATTCTTCTCCCTCCCATCTAGTTTCGCTTAGCCCTATAATGTCAACTCATTTTCTTCTCATTTCTTCTTTCAAGTTCTCTAGCTTTCCTGCCTTTCTCATAGTTCTTACGTTCCAAGTCCCTATTCGTAATTTACTTTCGACAAATATTTTCCTCAAGGCAGTCCCCGCCCGGAGATCCGATTGGGGGACTATTTTACCTCCGGATTGTTTTACCTCGAGAGAACTCATATTGTCCAACCATATAATCTTTACTAGGGATTGTAATGTGGTAGTTTCCTTCTTGCTTTCCACATCGCAATACTGTAGCCGTTCAAATCGTCCTGATCACGCCTACAGCTGTATTGGATATAGACCCAACCAGCATCATTTGTTTTCGGCTCTATACCATACTGACAGTACTGCTGCCTACTGCCAGGCAGAGCTAATGACACCTTTATTTGCCAAAATCAATTAAGTGAGAGGGAAAACCAGTAATTTTCCACGGTTCCAGTCGCTAAAAAAATTTACAGAAAATATTTACAAACGCAAAAAAAGAAGAACGAAAGAAACCTGGAAGATAAACTGATGTTCGCATAACTTTTCATTTTATAGGTAAGTGAAAAATACATGCGTGATGGAAAGGCATGCACTCCAATTATATATTACAATTCAAAGTTTGCGAATATCATTCCAACTATTTGCAGCACTAATCATATATAATTTGGGCTATTGGTGGTATGATGCGAATTGCCGCCAGAACTAAATTCCGCAATTTAAATTTTAAAGCCGGGAAATTCATCAAATATTACGACAATCAAAATGCTCCATCTTTATTCATTGAATTGAACATTGAAAATAAAAAACGCTCGTATTTTTCCCAGTATCGAATCCCTTTCCCCGTACCGTAACACCCTTTTTGGGAGAGAAAGAAAGTCATTTAATTAGTTTCCCAGGGATTTTAGGCCAAAGGCATTAAATAGCAGCACCAAATAAATAATTCTTACATTTTTTCAAATCTTCTTTGTGAAGTTTGCTAACGAAACCATTTGACAACTTAACAGTCTTTCGCGAGAATTAATTTCTCTCCCCCACCAAACGGTGCAAAATTGGAGAGACCTTGTATTTAAAAAAATCGCATTAAAACTCATGAATTCTGTTTTGTTTCGTGTTTTCCATTTAAAGAGGATTGAGCTGCCGAAGCCGAAAATGAAGGTGGGACAAAACTGATACTTTGAAAATTCTCCCATTGTAATTAATTCTTTTTATTCATAAATAGCTTCTGGATTAAAGCTTGGAGGGCTTAGTTATTACCACTTGGTTAATTCCCTTAAAAAGTTTTTTATTTCTACTTCTATATGGTACTAATTTCTACGGCTCGAAAAAAGTTCTTAAACAATTCGAAAAAATGAATACGAATAGTAGCTATAAAAAGTTAATGTGAGATGGAACAAAATCTGTCTCTCGAAGAAGTTATGTTAACCGCCTGTTTTTAAATACTCGTATAACTTCGAACTCTAATTAGAACGTTGGTAAAAGTTGAAAATCGATTTTTTTCATTTCGATTGATACGGTGTCCCTAATAATGGCAGTTCCAAGTTCTTCTCATTCTCGCCTATTTGTATAGAAATTTTACCCAAAAAATACATCCACTAATAGCGTATGCGCTCCTCTCTATGTAATGCGTCATTTCACACAAATCTATGATCATTTTATCGCTGGATTTCCCAAACAAAAGTTGAAGAGCGATACAGATATATCGAATTTAGCCTGGGGCATTTCACATAAAATAGATTTGAAAATTTTTATTTTATAACCTCGATCGGATAATTTGCTAAAGCTGACGAAAAAGTATGTGTTGCACCCGACCTATTTTTAGGAATAAAACTCTCAGTCGTATCGAAAACGAAGATTAAACACGCGAAATGGATTGATGGTTAGATTAATCCAGATTCGTTTTTTCTTGGAACATTTATGTGCCACAATAAGATAGCCGACGTGGTAAGCGAGGGCTCTTGAGAACATTCCCCACCACTCTCAAATCTGGTTAAGTATAAAGTAAATGAAGATGTAGTTTTAATTACGTTTTAACCAAACTACCATATGATAACGTTATTACAAAAGGTTTTATCCGCAAGCTCGTTTGTGCTCTCCTAACTGTACTTGTACTAATCTCGCAAGCTTGTCCGTTATTTTTAAAGAACGATTTTCGTATCGACGAAGTGAATTAATGGGCATGTTATCTTACAGATCCAGTCCCTATGCTGACGCTGGTGAGCGTGGGCGCTGGTCTCGCCCTCCTCCTCCTGGTGGTGATCGTCTCAACTATCGTAGCCTTCAGGCGAGAAAAATGCTGTTTCGCACGTGAGTACGAGCCCAGGATACAAACGAAGGGGTTTGACTGCCGGCACACGTTTCCATGACAACCACTATTGAGCACCCAGTCGATTCTTTCCCAACCGTCTATCTCTTCTATCTGTCACTTCCCTATAAGATAATTAGAATCGTTATATTTGAAATGAAAAGCGATTATATCCATGTGTACGTAAGTTTTAAGGGATAATACGCTGAATCCACATCATTGGTGCCGTCACATATATTCTTTTTATAGATCGTTACGCTCGTCAACTGTTGTAATAAGTAGTTCTTAACCGAAATAAGAATTTATCGACAACAGTTCGGGAGATTTTTTTTCTTTTTCCCCTATAGCGTGGAAAATTACATGAATGCTACTTCCAAGATGTCAGTTGATTCTGAATATATATGGTGATCAGTGCCGGGACAAGATAATTTTTCGCCCTCAGCTAGGTTTGAAAATTATGGCCCCCTCTTAATGAAAGTATACAGTACGCAATTTTGCCGCTCAAAACAGTAGTTTATTAAGAATGTAGAAGTGAAATAAAATATATATTATAATATAAAACTTAAAAAGTCCAAATTGCCTATCATTACGCCCCTAAGCTTGCTACGCCTTAGGCGGATGCCTTTCCCGCCTAGCCCTTGTCCCGGCTCTGGTGGAGGTCATCCGTTTGTGAAATCTTCACCGAACTTCCGCGTTAAAATCCTCGTAAATGCTCCACAGATCATTCAACTCATATTTTCCCGCCAATGCTACATCGCGCGATAGTTGTCAAAGTAACGGTTCAATGAAATGGTCCAAATGCCGTGAGTGCAAATTTCCCGATGTTCCGCAGGAACCGGAGGTAGTAACAATATTATTTTTTTGATGGGATACAAATCTGATTGGCCGCTACATTTTGGTTATTCTCTGTGTGGAATTGTGCTGCATGTTACGCATAGCAAAACTGTATGAGTGTCTGCTCTCAATTTTATACATTTTTAGATTTGTAGCGTGGGCACCACAGAATATCTCTGCAGCAAATTATTCGTGCCATAGCGTAGTATCTCTGCTAGTTGCATAATATTTAGTTTATAGCGCTTCGATTGCCTGCACTAAAGTGTTTTTCGTTGTCGCTTCGCTCTTAAGGTTTAAAAAGCTCCAAGAAAATGGTTTAGAAGAGCAACGCAAAAAATAATATTCAAGTTGGAAAAGGTTATAAAAATGCATACTGGTTATATGTTACACCAGATTGGAAAAGGATTGATGCATGGACGTTCTCATTTTGAAAACACGAAATCCGAGAACTTATTATTTTGTTACCGTCACCGTAAAAATAAACCCAATTTAAGGGTATAAGAGTCGATTGCATGATAATTTGGCGAATTATGTTAAACCATAACCATAACTCCTGAGACTTCAATTTTTAATAGGAAATTTACTTGGAAGTTAGTCATATAATCCAATAAAAGACTAATTTCTTGCGAGTATTAAAGGATTCGGCGCGTGGATTTTGAATTAACAACGCAATTAACTCGTGTAATCTACAATTTGCTATTTATCCCTGAACTAACTAGCGCAAAGGACAAATGGCTGGCTATTGAGATAAATGGAAGAAGCTGACGTGAAGCGTGCCTGGAGGTTGTTCAGTAAGGAATAACAATTTGTGAGGGGGTAGTTTAGCATGGAATTAATAGTGAAACAGAAGCCATTTATTTCTCATAAATATGTGCTTTAAAAACGGCTATTAGAGTCGCTCTTTTTCAATTTTAACCTTAATACCAAAATACATTTGTTATTACGATCTCTGTAGTTTTAAAGGTAATGACATCTATTTCAGGATAATGTCCATACTATACGCATGTAATTCGTACAGAAAAGCACTATCCTATTTAGCTCCTAACTTAAACGAATAGTTTAATTTATGCATTGCATTCTAAAATGTTTCTCTCGAATGAATAACTGTATCTCTAATTCTCGGTGTTTTCGTTTATGACTTAACATTACACTTGCGTGGCTTTCCTCTCAAAATAATATCAAATACAATCATTCAATTCTGTATCAACTTTTTTCTCTAAATTTTGTCACCGAAATATCGGCTGAGGATTGCGCCACGAAAAAGGAGTAAGCTAGCAAATACGCTATTAAAACAACATCTAAAAATAATGGTATGCATGAATTAGCTGGTGTAGTTGCAATTTTTCCAGTAAAGAGTTTTCTTATGTATTCTATGGTTTCATAGCATTGGTTTGATTACGTTGAATATCCGATTCCATGGTTTTAAAATCTCCAAGGAAAAACAACAACGAATATACTTAGCGGATATGCGGCTAGGTAGCTATGCAACGCACAGGAATGACGTTTCCGGGATAACTCGTTTATTCGAGAAACGAGATTCTCCCTCCTCGCTCCGTGGACAGGCAACCCGCAACACACCAAGGGTGCACAACATACGGCCCGCGGGCCAAATTTGGCCCGCCGACACATTTTGTGCGCCCCGGCAGGAGGTGCTTTCCTTTTCCTTAAAAAATACAAGTAAAAGTTATTATAAATATTTATCGCATATGTGAACAAAAATTCTTCCTTATGAAATTAAACAAAGTTTCATTACGTTCAAGTCTGACAGATCAGAGTTTAAGAGACATTCTAATAACAGCAACTACCAGTATTACTCCAGATATAAGTGGAATTGCGAGGGAAAAACGATACAAAATCTCCCATTCAGTAAATTATATTTGTGTGTCACCTCATTTTTGTCGCATAAAATTTGCGTGTTGTTGTTGATGTTGTTACGGTAATTACTGAATCTACAATAATGCATTTAAATTGTTTATGTACAAAACTTTTGAGTTATGCACCTCTGATTTACACGAAATAATGGAAGCGGAATGGTTTACGCGGTTAAGAGAAGGTTTAGGGTGGTTTGCGAAGCGTGGAAATGGCAATTGATACATTATCGCAGTCGTCAATTTTTTGTACTTTTTTTACGTAAAATCTCTCGCGAGTGTCCAAATGATTCGACGAATTGCTGACTCTTTTTTACAGTTAGTATTACTTAATGTACTACATGCACGTGCTTCGATTTCTCAATTTTCCGCTCTGCTGGGTGCTAAATATATCTACTCTTTAAATCCTCGTATGCCCTTTGCAGATTACGCCCCATATTTTAAAAATAACGTCATGAATTTTAATGTTTACAAAAATTCCACCTCGCCTTTTGGTTTTACCAATAATTCGCATATTTAGTTTATTAATTATTAATCAATTATTTATTATACCTGAATAATCTCTATCCCATGTTATCTGTATTTATTTTCACCTATTTTGAAATACTTTGGTTGAAATACTTTATGAGGTTTACAAATAAATTGCCTTCAATCTCTGTTGTAACGTAGATTAACTTTCATTCATATCTCATAGCTAAATTATCAAGTATACATTTTTCTAGCCTACCATGTAAAAACTGATGTTTTTTATTAATACTGTGAAATCCCAAACTTTCGCTTTGCCACTCAACTGTCACAAAAGCAAAAGATGAGAGATAAATAGTCTAATATAGGGGTGGGGAACCGGCGGCCTTCAGGACGCATGCGGCCTTTTGTGATACTTGTCTAAACATACTCAAACTCATATATGATTTTAGCATTAAAGTTAAAGAAAGAACAAACAAAAGATATTTATTTTGCATCAACAGAATCTTTGCGCCAAATCTTGTTTTAAATGACACATTACGTATAGTTATTGGTCTTGTGATCTACATTCGAGCAAATGCTTCACGGCATCGCCAGTGCTTCAATATGACGATGAAACATTTAGTGTAGATCTTTCAAACCATTAACTGAACTGGTTGTCACAAGGTCAAGTACTAGAAAATCTTTTAGCTTTGCGAAAACAAGTCACGAGCTTTTTCAAAGAACAGAATGAACCTTGTGAAATTTTGAAAAAATATTTCTGCAGAAATGTTGCATTTTTGTGTGATTTAATGTCAAAAAAATCATTTGCATACTTCTCTACAAGGTAAAACTATATGAAATGTTGCAGCAAATTCAGACATTTCGGAAGTTAATTTTTTTTAAATTGGCCTTATCAGATCAGTTGTATCAGCCGAGCATTTTCCTGAACTGGCAAAGGTAATTGATAAACAAGATATGAATAAATACTTGCAAAATTGGAATATGAATGAATATATAGTTGTTTTAGACTTCTTAATTAAATTATACAATAACAGATTTAAAGATTTTGAGAAACATGATGCCACACTGAGGTTAACTTTTCAGCCACATCTGGTTGATGTCTCGAATGCACCTGAGGATTTACAGATGGAGTTGATTGAGCTCTCAGAAGATAACATTCTGAAGCCTCTATTTGACAGTAAAAAGGATCCCATTGAAATATGGAAGAATGCAGTTGAATTCCCACGACTGCGTCAATATGCTCGTCGTTGACTCTCTTGTTTTGGCACAACCTAGTGTTGTGAATCAACATTTTCACATATGGCTCAAATAAAGACGTGTCTGAGATCACAGATGACAAAAACTCACCTGGAAGACCAATTGAAGCTATAAACAACAATGCTGGGACCAAATATCAAGTTCTTTGCTCACAACAAACAGTTACAAAAAAGTCATTAAATTGTGTTTGCGTTCTTATTTTGATGAATGTGATTGAATGCAACATTTTATTCACATGCTCTTAATTTGTTTGAACCTTTTTAAAATTTATTAATATACTAGCAATTATGAAAAATTTAAATTTTTTGCATTAGATTAAAAAATCATTATATTGTGTTAAAGCCTTCAAAGTTTTTAAAAATATTAGTAAATATGAAGAATTGAAATCAGTATTCGTTAAATTAAAAATTCATTTAATAGTGTTTGCCGCTTTATTATTTCAATTTTGATACATGTGAATGTATGCAACGTGCATCGCAATGTGCAGCCTGATGAGGTCTCCGTTAAGTAACATTTGGCCTTCCAACGAAAAAAGGTTCCCCATCCCTGGTCTAATGCCTTTCCCTTTTCTTCATTCCCTGAGGAATATCATCTATTTCTCGCCTCCTTCATGTCTTAGGTGCTATCATTCAGTATAGACACTTAAAATAAATATTGGTTTTATCTCAATTTCATTCTAAATATTTCCGTTTCATTTTGTTATCCTCGAAAAAAAACTTATTGTCGTCATCTTACGCTACATTGCTAAGTCTTAGTTACATTTTCAACTTCAGGTCCGTCGAGCATTGTGCATACAACTTCTCAAAAGCTGTGTAACTTTCTAGTTTTTCATATGCACCCGTTTGCGCGATAGATTTTTGGGAATCCGTTTGGGTAGGATCGCCAATTTAAAATATAGAAAAGATTTAGCGGAATTTATAATACATGAGGCTGGAGAACATTTCTAACTATTCCCCAAAAAGTCGATCCTTTTACATTGAAAACTCGTCTGATATAGGAGAAGTGAACAAGGAGCTCTATTTCGGAACATGGTACTGAATTTGAATATTATCCCCTAAGCGTTTAACCAGAGATCGTCAATCATTCCTTACGGACAGCATCGGAAGGTACGAATTCTTCATCGGATCGGATAAGATATTACGTCGGAATTTACCCGGAGACTTAGCGGAAAATCAAGTGTAAAATTTTTTACAGATGCTATTTAACATACAAGGTTATTTGACGCAAGTTTTAGTCAAAAATTCTAGATTGCGTTGCACGATCCCCTTTTCGTCCCTCTCCTTCCGACCACAGTCGAAACTTCTCGGCTAACCCCTCTGTTGGCGTGGCAACGTCTACGCGACCCTATGAATCTTTTATTTTTGTTAACATATACAAATACGTACATAATAATCTTTTATATCTACTTGCGTTATCTAAAAAAGACAAGGACGGTTCGAATGGAAACAGCTAAATTTAAATAAAAAAATATTAAATGAAACGTAGGTTAAGGAACCTATTCGCTTTAATAGACAAACTCATGCTCTTTCAATAGACATTTTTCACCGCGAAATGAATGCATTGTTTGTTGAAATTTCTTTGGATGCGTTCTGAGGCCCCCACCGCTGTTCGAACCTCGTCCTATGAGTGGAATTGCTTTTCTCTTCGAGTGGTACCAGACGAGTCACTCGGAGTCATTTCAGAAGAATAAGAGCAATGTGATTGCACTACAAAATGCAGATTTTTAATAGTGTGGACAACTGCTCGGGCACCGAGAGGACAGGCGTAATCCTGCTGTTAACAAACCCTTTTCATATTGACTCTCGACGTTTTCCCCGGACTGCAGGCTTTGGTTGGCTCTTGCACACATCGTAGTGCGAATCGCTGTTGGCAGTAGATCACATTTTCATCCCAAACTACGGTTAGCATCGCCTTTCCCGGATGCGGTCTCTCTTTGAATTTTTTGGGCACTGATGAGCTTAAAGGGCCGCGCTTTTTACTGGCTCACTCAGTTTCGGGTTGGAATTATTTCACTAATGACCCATCTCTAGCCACTATACTACCTAGTTCATCATCGTATCGAACCAGCAACACAGATTATCAACTCATCACCGTTCCAGCTCACCTGTAAGGCGACGAAGGACCTGTGTTATACACGCTTTACTGAATCTATGTTCGCCATGGACAAAGTGGTGAGCACGTTTAAGGTTCGTATTAAGATCCTTGCTCAAATCTTTCAGCTTGATTCGTCGGATTGCTCGATTTAGCCTTTCAGAAGCAGAAATCCTCTCTGGCAAGCTATTTTGCCGGGCCGAGCAGCGTCTTCGTGATCATAGACTTCATTTTGAAACCATTCGATCCATCCGTGCGCTCACCTTTGTGACATGCATTTTTCGCCATATGCGTTAACCATACGATGTATTTCACTAGGTGTTACGCTTTTTATATTAATTTCTGGCGGCTCTCAGGGTAATCCTGGTGCAACATTCAGGACACTAAATAATTTGAATCTTCAATATTTTATTTATCCTCGGGGCAATCAAATGAAAATCACACACGGGGGTGACAAACTGGAGCAAAATGACCTCTCTACGTAAATTATTTTAAGAGCCCTCGTTATTAATAAAACTACGTGGTTTGAATTGGAATTTATATTTTATTTTTACATTCATTGTTCATTTATCGTTCAAGGGGAGAAGCATTCCTCAATGTCTCAATGGATCACACGCAATCTTAGTCACGCCACCAAACCAATCAATAACACATGCGAAAATTTATTCTATTCCCCCCGTTTACGAGCTCTTCCCAATGGCGAAATTAAATAATATGGAGAATTGCGGAAACTGCCATCTAGGAACACCAAGAGAAGAATTCCATACGAATTTACGAGTCTTGATTACTCTGTCGGAATGTCTGTCACTTTCATGTTATTTGCGACTGTCCGCCTCCGTCGCCTCTTTCACGCCTCCCCCCTCTCCTTCCCCTCCCTCAGTACTCTCCTCCACACTCCCTCTATCCTCTCCTTCCCCTCCCTCCATTCTCTCCTCCCCCTCCCTCCATCCTCTGCACCCCTTCCCCCCATCCTCTCCACCCCCTCCCTCCATCTTCTCCACCCCCTTCCCTCCATCTTCTCCAACCTCCCTCATTCAATCTTCTCTACACCCTCCCTCGGTCCTCTCCTCCACACTCCCTTTATCCTCTCCTTCCCCTCCCTCCATTCTCTCCTCCCCCTCCCTCCATTCTCTCCTCCCCCTCCCTCCATCCTCTCCACCCCGTCCCTCATCCTCTCCACCCCCTCCCTCCATCCTCCCCTCCTTCCATCCTCTCCACCCTCCTCCCTCCATCCTCTCCATCCCTCTTTCTCCATCCTCTCCACCCCGTCCCTCATCCTCTCCACCCCCTCCCTCCATCCTCCCCTCCTTCCATCCTCTCCACCCTCCTCCCTCCATCCTCTCCATCCCTCTTTCCCCATCCTCTCCACCCCCTCCCATCATCCTCTCTACCCCCGTGCCTCTCCATCCTCTCCACCCACCCCCTCCCTCCATCCTCTCCAACCCCCTTGCCTCTCCATCCTCTCCACCCCCTCCATACTCTCCACCTTTCCTCCATCCTCTACACCCCGCTCCCTCCATCCTCATCATCCCTCGCCCTCCATCCGCTCCACCCCTCTCCCTCCATCCTCTCCACCCTCCATCTTCTCTACCCCCTCCCTCCATCTTCTCTACCCCCCTCTCTCCATCCTCTCCATCCCTCTCCCCCTCTATCCTATCCACCATCCTCCTTCCTCTCCACCCCCTCCCTCCATCTTCTCTACCCCCTCCCTCCATCCTCTCCATCCCTCTCCCCCTCCATCCTCTCCACCATCCTCCTTCCTCTCCACTCCCTTCCCTCCATCCTCTCCGCCCCCTTTCAATCCCCTCTTGAAATTCACCTCCAATCTCCTTTTATTCTCCCAATATGCGGTTAGAGGTGGGGTTGGAAGAGTATCGCCCTCCAATTCAATGTTAATGGAGAAAGGGAGAGAGAGAGATAAAGTATAGTTAAGGATGGAGTAACTAGAGAGAGATATGAATTGATGTGATTGTTAAAATAGTAGACAGACTGTAATTTAGTGGAGTGATATGATGGGCAGGTTTAAGGAGTGGTTTGTCGTGGACAAAACTTAGAAAGTCGGAGCAATGCACGAATGTCTCCTGAACGAGAGCGATATCGAAGTACATACTTGTCATAATGTTCAGTCTCCGGCTGATACTAACTTATGTGCTAGCGTCCGAATCCATTGGTGATGGATGAAATAAACTTGGGTGATCGTCCGTTGATGCCTACGAGCAGATATTGAGACGCAACTGTCTCATTTTACATTAATCTCTCGTAATTCGCAAAGTACTTGGAATATAAAAACGATACGATACCTCTTAGATGACACTGATGCTGCCAACAGGAAATCAAATATAACACAACTGCAAATTGACAAGGAAATGCTTACAACTTTATTGGAGTGACGTTATACAAAGCAGAAATATAGTAAGATACTTAACAGAATTGTTCACTTGGAGGGATAACAAACGATACGGAAAGTACTGGACTAACAGGGAAATCTTCCGCTGGCCGGTTTAAGGCTGCTCTCTCTCGCTGCTTCCTCGTTCTCTCTCTCTCTCCGTGTCTCCTTCCTCTTACTCAGGTTCGACACTCGTGACTGACGGCTCACAGTCCGCAACGTTGCCAGGTCGGAAGGCCGCTAGTTCGGTCTGTTCTCCGGGAAGAGGGCGCACCACTCGCGAAAGCCTATTGGTTAAATCGCACGATCGTAGCGTTCTCTTCTGGGCTAATGCCTGTTGCTTATAAAAGTAGAGACTCTGTACGTACGCGCAAAGCCAAAGTACTCGCGTTTGCAGAAGTGCGTGCGTTTGCAGGGGTGCGTCGTTTGCTGACTCGATAAACTGTCAGAGGGTAAAATGCTGCAATGTTTACAAGTTGAATAAATAACTTTACGTTCCAAGGTATTCTTTTGTGTGGGGACCACCTTGTCGCGCTTTGAATTGCTCATGGAGACAGTCGTTCGCCTACAACTTGTTGTAAAGGTAGCCGTGCTCTGTGGACTTTCGTGAAATTCGATCCAGCTTACATTTTGCTGCTCGAATGAGTTACATTTTCGTATTTTAAAAATATCTATCTTGTGGAGCTATCTCTGAGTTTGACCTAAACACGGCGAATGTCAGCATTAGCCACCCTCGTGATATTTCAAGACATTAAAAATATCGGCTAACATCAATTCGATGGTTGCCGGAACAGAGTTTCGGCAGTAATATTTGGAGGACTTTGTTATTTGGAAGATAAATTTGACTAACTCGATCGTTTTATGGATACATAGGTTACCTAGGTGATCTGTTTTATTCTAACCATAAGATGAGTTTGATAATTCATTATCCATGCATTCAAATCCGCTAAGAAAATATCCAACACTGCTAAATAATCAAAATTCAAGCATCTCAAACGACGTGACGTTTTTCAGTGTCAATAATGTGTCAATTAGTATATTGTCTTCCAAAACTATAAATTTCGTGAGCGTATAAACTTTGTCGAATTACGTATTGTTCCTATATCTACGTACATACAAACGAATTGTACAAAAATCATCCCTTCAATAAATACAAAAGTTCAACGATAAATGCAGGTGCTTCTTTTCGCGCAAGTGCTGCTACGACTTCGTGTCAGAGCCGTCAGTTTTCGTAAATCCGTTCCCTTTTTTTAAGTTTAAAAACCAATATTTTTTCGTTACATCCCTTTCAATGCATTTACATGGATATGACGATGCTGCCACTGAGAGGGATCTGAATAGAACATAAAAGGCTGTGGGAGGCTCGGGAGGATAATTTGAGAGAAAGAGAACTCGTGGAGAAAGAGAGGGAAAGGGGAGAGAGAGATTTGAGGAGATGAAAAGGGAAGTGAAAGTATGGATAAGGGTGATAAATGACCATCGAATTACGCATGATCGAAATGGAACGACCAACAAAATGTGATGGGAAGGAAGTCGCAACCGTGGAGCTTTGTGCGGGGGGATGGTGGATGCATGACTCACGGCGAGATATGAATACTCCCACTTCGTTCCGTAGAGTTAATCAAATTGGTTGCCATGGCGAGATTGATACCGTCACGGAAGATTTGTTTTTTAAATTTCATCATCATGTCCCTTTTCATATAACTTACGTACGTGTTCAAATCAACCTCGGCAAGGGAAATATTATCAAAGCTATTGCAATTTGTGGAAGTCAAGTTCTCCCGTGCGTTTCTATCTTTAATTGCTTTTATTTAAAATCATATTTTAATGGGAAAATTTCAAATTTGGAATAACTCCTCGGTAATTTGCTCGATGTGATTTCACACCCTCCCCAGACCTTTTACACGGCTTTCATTTTCTATAAATAGTATCTTCCTCGTCTCTTTCTCTATGCCTTCCCAGAATAGTTTAAATTACCTTATTCAATCAAGAGCTCGCCTTTAGTTCCATAATTCTTAGATTTCTGATATTTTTGTGGTAGCGCGGTGAAAACACATTTCTCTTTTTCATGATTATGATGAATTGGTTTTCGGAGCCGATATCAGCGCTTGATTTTGTTTTCCTATTTTTTGCACTTTTTGTTTTAAGTACGTGCTTCCAAATGCCTTCTACGATAGTGTTTCTCCTACCGTATCATTGAAATTATTATGAATGGAATTATTATAAAAGTTATGGTATCTCAGTTTCCTTGAATATGGCTACCCGTATGATAATCTTAATATATAAAGAGCTATCCGTTTGTTTGTGCGTCCGACCACTAAATGTAAATCCTCATAAGAGAGCACTTACAAATATCGTTTTTTCATTTGCAGACTTTTTGATTTTGCAAAATTAAATTAGAAGTAATTGATCTACGATATTTGAATATAGTGAAAGGTTCCCTTGGCGACAGAATAGATTGTTGAACTCAAGATCATCATTGTTATATGGCTTTTTATATGCATATGCATGTATATGGGATTAATAGAAAGTAATCTATTATTCCTCAGGCAGATATAATGTTTAAGTGGAAATTAGACGAATCGTTATAATTCTATCCTGATAGAGATAATTTATTCGTGAACCCAGCTATACGTCGTCATTGACGAAACGTACCTCTATCAACCATATTAATGCGATGATTTATCTTAGTTTTTATTTTGCATTTAACCATTGGTGTCTTAAACTTGCGAATAACTTAGCTCCAACTTATATAAAGACATTATACGAAAAGATTTTTGAATGACATTCCATGAACATTGACGGACATTTTCTTAAAGAAGAAGTTTTTAAATTTTCCGCTTTATTTAGAATATTGAACTATATTTTTTGCGTTTAACTAATCTTTCCGAAATAGATAGGTATATTTGAGAACAAATCTAATGACTACATTGCTTATAGTAATTTTAAAGGTATTTACGTTAAGAAGTGAAGGTATTACTCAATTTGTGGATTAATTATCAAAATTGGAAATAGAATTTTGACATTCGAGATCGAAATAGATGTTTTTAAGTAAGTACATATACATACGAGAGCCGCGTTTTACTAAAATGACATAAAAAAATCCATGGGCGTCCGCTGAAGGGAGCAATTGGGGGGGGGAAGGTCACTTTTCCCTCCCTGGAAATGTTGAAAAAAAATTTTGAAATACGAGGGATTTTACTTACGAGGCCTCTAAACTTATTTAATATCATATTAAAGTTATTTAAATTTCATCTAAGGGAGATGAAAATGATGAACAGGGCGGAATTAATTAATTTACTTTATCAAAGAAAATCACAATGGTTTGCAAAAATATCAATGACGTACCATGTTCACTGAGCGAAATATTAGATAAATATACATTTTTACCAGGCTTTAAAATCAGCAACGTAAATTGCGCTATCTTTACCTGCAACAACGTTTACCATCAAGTAATCATTTAAATACTTCCTCAGAGACAAAATTAGACTATAAAATGGCTAGACTTAGTGGACTGTGAATGTTAAATGTACACAGAAAAAAAATGTTTTGAAGTATTTTATCGAACGAGTAATAGACGTTTTTGGGGGAAAACAAGGAGGCTTTTGTTTGTCTTTACAAATAAATTAATATTCATCTATCTCATATTTTTTAAATATAAAGATGTAATCAATAACCCTGACACAATAATTTTTTTGCGAATTTTTCGCTCGGGCTTCGCTAGTACGTATATATTTAACATTAATTGTGTGCCATATTACCGCCTACTTATCTAAAAACTAAAACGATAATAGCAAATGTCAATAATGTGTTATTTCCACATTTCGCGTTAGGTACACTTGCATACAGCGAGAACACAGTCTTGTTAAAAATTGGAAATATCAATTCTAAAAAAGGAGAATTAGATAAAAAGTCCATATGACATGATAAAATTTTTTCGTTGAAATCAGATTCTGTGTGATTTGAAGCCTGTGTATTAAAACTTGATCTATAATAACAGGAACTCCTCATCGGTATGTACAGAATAATTTGATGCGACGCGAGAAATACGTATTTCATGGCATTGCAGCCTCCTCCTGAGGGCAAAGCTACAGGTTCCACCTATGAGGGAGAGTCGTAACTGTTCCAAATATTTAATGCTTAACCGACGGCGCGTTTTTCAAATCCCTACAATTTCACAATTGCTCTTTGCGATTGGACTTATTGATTAAGAGCTCTTTTTCGATTACGTACGGATTTTTTATTTTCTAATATAATTTTTTTCTTGTGCGATGTGTAGCAAAATAATTATATGGAATAAGTAAAACGCTGAAATAAATATCAGTTACATCAATCGGCGATCCAATAATTAAAAGGAACGGAATGTCAGCTTGGCCTGTTTATACTGTCTGGTTTTAAAAATGGTAATTTTTTCAAATGTCAAGACAGAGGAGAGAGGTTTAAATCGCTCATAAGATGCACATTTCCCTCTTAGCATCTGCCTCGAATAAAAAACATCGTAAAGAATGCATCAGTCTCTTTGGAGAACTCCCAACGAGTAGCATTGTCCAGGTTATAACGTAATAAAGAGATAGGTGATAGCAACGGTGGCCCCAGAGATGCGTCGTTTCACTTTCCAATAAGAAACGGGTTTCACTCACCTCGCTGAAGTTTCGCTTACCTTTCTCCCTTTCAACCGCCAAAATTATTTCGCGAAAATCTTTGTCATTAAGGAATTGCTAATTGAATCAAAATTGCTGTCAGAAATCGATGATTTCATAAAGTTGCGCTCCTACTGGTTGTAAAATTGATCGACCATCTCTGTGTATCAAAAGCGTATATGTCCTGCTTAACCTTGTATGTCTAATCTGTCTCGACACGTTTTATCGAAGATATTATTTTTTCATCATAACTGATTGTGCGCTCATTTTGTAAAATATTTTCAAGTTCTATATGGGGTGTATACGAAAACGTAAACATGGATTTAATACTTAGTAAATTATCGGTTTAAAATGTTTAACTTGGAACGCATCCTCCGTTATAATTGAAAGCAGTGACGGGCAACCTTTTCTGCGTGGCATGCTGCTTTGGTGGTAGCGAATCTCTCGGCGGGCCGCATTGAAAGTCGTCAGTGCTTCGAAAAGCCAGATTATACTTTAAAGCGGTCGTTAACTAGAGATTCTGAAGTATCATATTGGTGAAAATCAAGTATAAATTAGGTTTTTATGGTTAACATTTCAATATCAGGTGTTTCGCTTTCGTCATTTGAATACATATGATATGCATTTGTGTTAAACCTCTTTTTAATCATAGCTTCGCGGGCCACATAAAACGCTCTCGAGGGCCGCATGCGATCCGAGGGCCACAGGTTGCTCACCACTGTTTGAAAAAAAAAGAGTTAACAATCTCCCGTTCGTCAGTTGCTCAAATCATGTTTGTTATTTTGGAATTAACCGCCATTTTACCTTTACTAAGTGCCTACGCGTGTGATATTAATGAATCTGTTTTATCAGATGGGTATCATAAAATTTTAATTAATGTGCAATTAATTATGACCGTTGTTTTGATTAAAAACATAAGATGCCAATTTTAAATTTCAACGATCGCTTTTTATTGATATCTTCGCGGGCCGCAAGTTTCCGACCCTTTGGCGTTTTCAGCAAAAACCCTGCCGACCTATTCTTTGGGCCTTTTGTATCCGTGCCAATATTCTGCGGTTCTAACATCGGCGACCTTAACCCTCCGGAAACGTTTAGTCGCGCTTTCTTCTTAATTCGCGGATGCGTAGGCTCGAAAAAAGATGACAAGCAGCAACAGAGTGATGATCCTTGGACGAGGCTGCAACGCGCGAGAGGGCGATCTGGCGAGAATAGAATCAGCGGAGGGAGAGGAAGGGAACTGCATTATGGGTGGGAAGACAGGAGGGTGCATGATGGGAGGCGAAACGCCGGGTCGGCTGCCGAATATCAAAGTAGTTTTGGGAAAGTGAGGCTGATTAGGGAGGAGTGTTCCCCACGGCGGCCGTTAACCAGTAGTTGGGTCATTACCTCTAGAAGGCGCTTTTGCCAGGGCAATCCTTGGAAACCCAGAGTCATCTCCACTCACACACACACACAAGTGGAGGACCCTTTTTTCCTCCTAAAGGAAATAAAATAGAATTCAGGGAGAGTTAAGAGTTTGAAGGAGATCGCGTAAAATGAAGAACTCCGCGGAAGTAAGTGGGGCGGATATAGGGGAAGAGGGAGAAGTGGAAAGATTGGGGGATAAAAAGGAGGTAGAGAAGAAAGAAAAGGCCAGTAGATTGATAGACAGAAAAGGAAAACAATTGAGGATAGATAATAAATTAATAGTGCCTAAAATAAAATGCTACGTATATGAAATGCTGAGTTAGCATTATTGGAAATGAAAAGAGATGAATAACTGCTTGTTGCGAAACACTAACTATAATTAATTTACTATACCCTAGGAAAAAACCCTCAGCTGCAGGAAGACACCCACATGAGAAGGGAGTGTGAAAAACCTGCGAAACCTACTGGTAGCATTATTTAAAGATTGAGAGGATCGCAAAATATATATAAGTACACAAAGCGAAATACACGCAATAGAATAGAGGGAGAATTGGAGAATATGGAGGAAGAGAAGAGAAATTGGGAGGAGCGAGAGAGAGAGGAACGGGCGGGAATAGGAAGGGAGATAGGAGAGAAGGCAGAGGGGAGAGAGAGGTCTCCCTTCCTCCTTACTTCCTCTTCTCCACTTCCTCCCTGCTAATGACGCCTTCGTAAGGTAAACCGTAACGGTCTAGATGATGGGAGGGTCAGCTGCAGACTTGTGTCCGACTAATTGAAAAAGGTCTTGCAACCACCATGAGAAGAAGAGGCGGCGAGGAAGAGAAAGAGAGATAGGGAGCGGCTTGTGCTGCTGACGCATCCAAACAAACAAAAGAACGTCAAGTTCTCTCGCTCGGCTCCTCTCCATTATAGGAGAAACGTTTCAGGATGACTCGATTGTACGTAGCACGTTAACCCAAACGACATAATCCCCTCTGCAATGACTGGAATTCCCTTTGAAGAAGGTGGAGCGAAAATGGTACGATTATCCTGCAAGATGCAGGTTCGGGATAACAAATTAGCGCTCCGATATAAGCTTCGGCACTTTGTCTGCCACATTGCGGACCAACGAGTGAGTGCGAAAGTTTAAGCTTCGTTTCTGTCCTCACAGCGGTTCTGTTCATAGCATTAGGGATGAGTAAAACATACCTCGTCATTTCCGCATTTAATAAAAAACAGCAAGTAATGCGAGTGAATTAAATGAGAAATTCTTAAACTAGGATCTTATTTAAACGTAGGAAAATTTTACTCTCTTAGATATTTATTTTCCTTTTATTAGCGCTTATGTTTTCACTTTGTCCGTCCGTGCAGAAATTTTGAAGTAACGAGAGGTGCCTGGAAGCTAAAATTTTCAGGATAGTTTTCGCTGGTAGCAGACATGAACTCTATTAATTTTGTTGTCCGTCCATTTGTCCGTTTACATTTTAGAAGAATTTTTAAAAACCCTTTATGAACTATCTATATTGGTCCGTTACTATGTTAAAGTTTCGTTTTGTTGACAACAAAAGTGAAGCGTAAATACGTTCAAATTAAAAGGGATTAAGATCATACTACACATGCTTAACTGCGGTGAGATGTATTTTAAATAACGAGGAAGGAGAGGAAATCGAAGATTCCGAAAATTTACGTGAACATCTGCTTTTGCGGTTCTTTTTTAAAGTTATATTTATAAAAATAAGTCAGATTCCCATTCACGATAAAGATAATTTCTTGGTGCATAAATTAAAATCACGGAAATTGGATTTTGTACCTTGGCCCGACATATTCTATCCTCATTTTTAGATTTTAAAATTTCTTGACTGGGATTGTCGGATATTCCATATCTGCGGGACCCATAATTTTTTATCAAAGTTTCATACGCACAATGGGCATAAAAATTTGTTCAGCAAATTCTTAAAGATCCGTAAAAAATCTCAAATATAATGGCGTCATAATCGCCGACTGTTCTATCTATAACACTTGTTTACCGCTGCTTCTGAGGTCTTCCTTGAAACGAAAAAGTTTTCATTCTTCTGTAATATTTTCTTCCGTAAAACTTTATAAATAGTTTCACTTATCTCGTCGGCCGCCTTCTACTTCACGACACAACCCCTCGCTTTCACTTCAACCTTTTGAGTTTTTAAGAGTTTCGTTCGAGTTAATCGCAGCATCCTTCTGGTCTTATGGTCCATTTTCCCACTTAAGTTGACGCTAAAGCGTAAAGGCTCGGCAGCGTTTCCAGACTAACAGTAAGCGACCACATCCAATGGACCACGTGTTCCTCTTCGGAGACGAGCGAACGCTTCATTCATTTCCTCCTGTGCTTCTTTTATTAGACGAACATTTCCTAAAAATCGAACGATTCTAAAAAAACGTTGTTTTATAACACCCTCTGAAACATATCAGAAGCATAAAAATTGCTTATTGAGATCTATTTTTATGCGCTATTGTCACGCCATCAATATTTGCGAAACAATTCATTCACTTGTTTTTTCAAGCTATCCCTTTCACCATAAGGTTTATAATCCACTTACGGAATACTTCTTTTCCTCACCAGTTGAACTGTAGATTACGAACATTCATAACCATTTTCACTCTCGTTAAAAACGCTCTTCTCACTGAAAGCTTTCTTTCGATTAACCTCCGAGTTTTCCTAATTTCTCTTTCTAACTTAGCGTCTCTCGCAGTCACTTTTCCATATCTGTTCCAAAAAATATTTGTATGATGCGCAACGTCGTAATCGTGGGTTTGAGTCCCGGTTATAAATTTATTCCTTCTTCTCGTTGGAAATTTAATTATCCCGGTAACCTTCTACGCGTTATCAGATTGAAAAACAGGCTTTTGGTGCCTGTGCTCTGCATTTTTAAATTTCCCCGCGTTTCGGGATACCAAGAATGCGGGAAAAGATAAAAGAAAAACAACACAAAGCATTGCAACCAATGCATGCAGGAACGCACATTCTAGTCGCTCGAAAGCCAGAACCCGAAGTCGTATCTTTCGGCAACACTGGCATCGTAGATGACATGACCCATAACTTTACGTGTTAAATGAAATTAACCACATAAAAAAATATCCCTTGAATGCCTAAAATTTTAGCGCCTGCTCATTATCTCAAAAGGCTCATCTTTGAGCAGGAAAACCCTCTGAAATCTTCCAGCGAGATCTATTTTATGATAAAGTTACTGTGGCGAACTTCCTTGATTGAAAGATACTGCTCCGGGACGCGCTTAAAATGAAACCTTTCTCGAGATGATTACGGTTCTCCGGTAGGAATATTTTTCGTTCCGTTTTACATAACGGCGAAAATAAATAGAGGCCTTGTTTAGAACTACATCGCGCAACGGAGATGGCGGTGGTCTCAGGATCAAATCCGGCGAGGATCGGATTTTACAGCCTTGTACCTATCGTCCAGTACCTTACTTGTGCGGTTTGGCCAGACCGCACAAGTCAGCGCTCCTCTGTCCTACGGAAGGGACGTAAAGCAGTCGGCCCCCTTGGTGCTCTTCGTAAAGATTAGACTAATGTCGGCACTGGGTTTCCCTCCTCCCTTCTGTTTGTCTGGTGTTGAAGGAGTTATGGCTATAATAATCCAAGAGGCTGATTAGCCAGAAAAACATACAAAGAAATGATACACGCGCAACAATGACAGACATTTTTAGCGAATTTAAAAAAACGATGTGCTTTTAGTTTCACTTACGCGCCTGTGCACTTCCTTAAATTGAAATTGTGGCGAACCCGTAAATGATAAGATAACTGAAACTTGGAGTGTAGATTTCTGTCTTGCTGCCATTTGTTTTTCTTTTGTTTTGGCCCTAAAGCTATATAGAATCAGATAGCGTCCATTGATTTTTTTCATATCTCCTGAAGTATAAAATATGGAAAGCTGACATTTTTGAGCAAACATTTTCGCATTAATGCTACTTACACGAGAATCTAGTGATCGAATATGTGGCGGTATAACCACTAAAGCTAAATTTGTGCATATAATAGCTGATAAAATTCCAAATTCTCCTCAGTCAATAAATACAATGGGAAAATCTCCGTAGCGAAATAAAACACAAAATATTATCGAATTTTATACTAGAAGAAGAAACACGGTAATGCAACGATCCTCACGCTTATAAGTCGTCTTCTTCCCACCTTTTCCCTGCGTTCGCTCCCTTTCTTAGCAAAACATGAAAGCAGAATAAATCAAAACAAAATACTTCAAAAGGAAGAGAAGGTTAAGGAATAATTTCACATGACGTTGCAGGAGTATGAGCCTTTTCAGAAAATGAACATCTCAAATTACACAATAACCTTTACTTTCCTTTGCCTGAGTTTTTGGCGGAATATGATTCGTAAATATTTGGTCACTGTAACGTGCTTGCTTTGGCGGATAGTGTTTTCACAGGGGAACAAAAGGAAAACATGAACATTTATTTAGGCACTAGAAAATACACCGCGTCTCTTAGCAACATAGACTTAAGTTTCGATGTTTTCTGAACCTGGAACTATTTCCAAATATTTTCGGAGGGCATATGGGATCTTTCTATGTAATAAATCTTTTTGGTGGCAAGATTGTATGATTTTAGCGCTTTTTTCTAATTAAAACCGTTTATGTATTTGGTTTGTCATTTGGTTCGTCTGTACGGGCAATATCGCTGGAAACCTGCAGCTAGTAGAAACCAAATTTTCAGGATAGAGCGATTTATATAAGAGACGAACATAGTAAAAACTTTGGTGGATCTAAATTAGTTGCTAGTAATAAGTGTCTTTTTCCGACTCCTTTGTTTCATTTCTACCCATTGAAGAAAAGTGTGAAATCAGGGCAGGGCAATATAAATTTTCATTTTTAAATGCGTTAAATTCAGATAGGAGTTTGGGACTTAAAGATTTCTATAACCGAAAGACTAATGTTTATATTAAAAAAAGGGAATTCAAATCCTTGTCGAATGAACGCAAACAATTGTTTTTAATAAGAAAGAGGGAAAATTTTACGGTTTTTTGCAATGAAAAATACCGACTGCCATGTACTGCTTATAAATGAAAAACATACTCTTGCATAGCATTGATATCATGGTTTTAAAAAGGCATTTATAGACTACATTACGAGGCCGTCGATCTCAACCTAAGATGTAATCTTATAATGACGTCATAAACCTAAACCAGGATTTAAAAAAGCGCCTAATGTAATTTGCCCTGCAATTCTTCCCTCGCGTGTATTTATCTTTTGATCTGTTCGCCGTGGGTATCTGCGCACGCTTCCGAGCGTAGAGCAAGCGAAAAATATCACGATTCGTGCGCGGAAGTGAGAAAGAACGGAGAAACTTTGGTTAACTTTTACCCCGATAGAAACGGGCGCTTCTCCCGTCATCGAGGTGGTCTCCTGTGGGAGGCGTTTGTTTATTTTCTTTCCCCCTCCTTCTCTACCTCCCATTTTCCCCTTTATGACTCCTCTCTATATTTCCTCCCTCTCCCTCCACTGGGAACGCTTCCTCCCATCTCTCCCTCCTATTCTCCCTTCCTTTTCTCCCCTCCTCTGTTCTCACTCTCAAATCTCCCTTCCCCTTTCTCCCTTTGAGAAACACTACCCTTTCCCTCTCTCTCTCTCTGTCTTCACAAACACTTTCATTGCCTAACCATTCATACCACCGCTCAGATATCTCTCCTCGCAAACATTCGTAGTCTTCCTCTCAACTCCCTCACTCCCGACATCCTTCTCACTCCCTCCATTGTCAAAAACGCCCCTTCGCTTTTTCGGCCCTCTCCTCTTTTTTGTTTCATTTATTTATTTTAATTTTTCCCACTTTTTTGTCGGTTGCAGGTCGAGGGGATTTCCGGCCAACAGACCTCGAGAGGTGAGTAGTTTATTTTTTTTGTTTTTCGTTATGTTTTTGTTCGGTCTGGTCTCTTTGTTTTTTTTAGTAACTCCCCCGTCCTATTGTTAATCCGTGGTCTCGTACTCCTTCCTTCCTTTCTTGTTTTTTCCCCACCCCGTTTCGTTTTGTTTCTCTATAGGCTTTGTTTCCACTAACCGGCTTACATGCCATCGCCATACACTTTGTCATTGAAATGACCTCTACGGAACCATCTCTTCTTTCATATCTCCCTCGCCCTCTGACCTGCCTTTTCCCGTTTTGGCTTCTTCTTCTTCTTCTCCCTAGGGTTTTGAGTTTCCAGTCGCCCCTGGTTGCTTCTCAAAATACCCGGATGTAGTATTGGGTAATTTAGTATTTAGAATGAAAGAGAAACTTTTTTGTTTTTTATCCTTCCTGGGAATTCGATGTTTTTTTTTCAGTCGTAGCTGGAGATATTAAAACAGGATCCAAAATGCATCACTTCTGTTATTTATCACAAGTAGAAGTATGTAGTATTGCTCTAGACACCCGTAGAACTTACTAACCTTTGCATTGAAGCATTAGTTAGCATTGTAGGTATATAGCAATAATGAATTGTAACCACTTATGTAAAATTAGTTTTAACATTTTAGATTTCAATCATCTGAAACTTTTCTTGCATAATTCTTATATTATTTCGACATATGCTTTTAAAAATATATAAATAATTGTAAAAATGTACTTGAATTAAAGTTGTAGGAAATTTAATTTTCTACAACCTCTGTTTGAAACATTTTTCCCTATAATGAATTGTTTAAGAGATATCTTATATTTTTAGCTGCCACCACCACGCCACCTACCGGACGACTATTGTTAACAATTGACGCTTAGTTACGACTTAGTAACGCTTCTTTTTCTTTTCTTAATTGTTGGAGCTTTGTGGCTATTTCCAATATTGGAAGACTATGGTTTGAGTTTATTTCTGTTCTTTGTCAAGTCTAAAATTTTCTCGCAGTTTCTTAAAATATTTATTATTATGTAACCTATTTGGAATTTTTAGAACTACTACAGATATGTAGAAAGTCATATGGTGGCCACATCATATTTTTACATTTATCAAATATTAAAGCAAAAATTTCAAAATAACGGATTAGTGAAAAGAGTAAACACTCGCTTCCAGTAGACCGATTTTTACCAAAAACTAATCAGTTCTTGTGAATTTTATAAAAATGTTAAATATAAAATTTCGCGTTGGCCTGATTAGTAGTTTTTCAGTTAGAGCACTCACAAAAGGCTATCACACGCACACACACAGACATCATCGAGAAAATGTTCAAAACGTGTATTTCCGTTGAAATCTCGAGGTCAATTTTGTCATGAAAACAATACTTTCCCGTATACTACGTATGGAGAAAGTAATAAAATTTATCTTATTCGAAGAGTTCTTCAGAATAGCTGATGCTGTTCGTTATGTCGTGATAGAAGTATTCGTATACATTTATGCATTTCGACTCGTTAGATCAATATGATATGTACTACCAGCCAGGTTTTGCATGGCATTTTAACAGGCAGCATCGTTTCGCCGCTTAAGAAACATTACGGAAACCGATAAACAATTAATTTTCTATCTGAAAATACCATGGCGGGACACTTTTTCCGTTCCGAGGGAAAAAACAATCGGAGAGTGTATTGCAAGACTCTTTTTGAGCGCGTTTCAGCCGCGAAACTTTGGCACCCGCCCTGACTTTTAACACTGCTCCAGCGCGACGTGTGGGAAATATGCAGCAGCTTCTTTTTAAAGGGGATAACATCTGGTGGAGGTCAGAAGGGGAGGAGGGAGGGGCGTCGCAGGAGAGGGTGGAGATCGAGAGGAGAGTGGAATGGAGTTGGGATGGAGAGGAGTGGACGTGACGGAGAATGGATAAGGGAGAATGCGGTGGAATGCGGGAGGGAGGAAGGGACGGGATAGGAGGGGCTGGTGGGGGGGGGGGGAGATGGGAATTGGGTCGGGGTTGTAGAAGGGGAGGGAGAGGCGTCGTGGGTTGCATGAGCGTTAAAGAGAGCTGACGGACTCGCACGCTGTGAGACAGACTTCTTGGGCAATTCGCGCTCGTTCGGCAAATTCTGATGGATTGGAACATCACCGCGTGAACACGTCCAACACTGTCACCTTTAAGAGAAGGAAATTTAGCTTAACCTGTCACTCTCATTTGGAAATTGCGCTCTTAAATTTTGCAAATGTGAGTCTTGCTCCCGTTTACATGGTACAAATATGTTTGACATCGCTAGCCGTGTCCACGAGTGAAGTATTAATGTAAAACCAAAATGTTCATGATCTTAGTTAAGATTTAATTCAATATGGCAAGGCAGATGAACGAATCCGTGCCTAATTTTCAACATTTAATGAATATTACGAAATGAATGTCAATTAGATAGATATTATTAAACTTTGATGATATAAAACGTCCAAAGATTTCATAATTTTCCGGACCGTTTGCTTCAATCAACATCTCGCAACACAAAAATGCGGTTGAAAAAAATTAGAACTTCTTCGCTTATGTCCAAGCAAACAAGAACTAAATCGTGCACTACAATTGAGAAAATGATGAAATGAAATTGAAGAAAATTTCTCGCGTGAAAGGCATTGGGAAATGAGGCAACAGTGCGAATTGCTGTTGTGGTTAAATTTTCTCTTTGTTAAAAACGTACGTAATTTCCGGTTTTTCTGATTACTTTCATTTTTGGGCTAATTAGGAATGGATTCAAATTATTTTCAGTGTAACTCTAAACTTTCTTCTGTTTTCCATACAGACGTCTGAGTCTGGAGATCCTATCTAGATTTTAATATATTTTAAATTCAGTTTCGATATACCATATAATCGATCCAATCATAATCAAATGGAAAGAAGAAATGTTCCTCAAATTTTGTGTCATTGATTATAATTAAGGTTTTTCCTATACTCACTGGCTTTTGTATTCTTGTCGGATTTATGATTCCAATTTCAAACTGCGCATGCACAGGTAAAGGAACGTCTCGCCTAGGAGTTTCTCGTTCTCCCAAAATGCAATAAATACGATAAAATTCTCTGTTGTTATAAATGACAGTACAAAATCAATAACTACTAACAGGTATTATCTATAAAAGAAGTTATTTATAAAAATTTCTTTTTATATTGCCACTTGTTCATCCTTGATGCATGTCATCATTTCGCCGATCACGATTACGTCACCTGGGCAGATCTTTGATAGTTTTTATCTTCTCTCTCTCTCTCTCCCATTCTTTCTTAACCGTCGCCGCCGATGCATCGCGGCGCAGTGAAGCGGGGTCGGAAGTCCTCCCAGGACGGCAACCTATGGGTTCAAAGCCCTCCCAAAATTCCATCAACTCCGCCGTCCAGGCAGGATCCGGAATCCGGACTCAAAGTGGCAGCCCTGCCGCGGGAGGCGGATTCTCCACCCCTGAAGCAGTGAAGAAGGTGAGGATGGCCCCTTCAATCCTGTCGCCTCCCACCACCGTGTAACGCACACGCGAACGCAAAAACGGCAGAAGGAGCGGCGTCGTTCGTCCAATTCAGTGAGTTGAGAGTGAGGGAACACGTGTGGTGGAGGAACTCCTATGATAAGGCAACTAGAAAACTGAGGAATGTATAAGTGCGTGTCCGTGCACATTTAAGGCTGGTTCACACTAGAGGGACGATCGCGGACTGGACGCGGTTGGGATATTTTAGACCAAATATAAAAATCCCATGTTCGATGGGGATTCTATGGAGAAGGACAAACTGCGTTCACACTTGTAGGGGAGGACACGGTCAGGCCTTGGCACGAACCCCATGGATCGCTCGAGAAGGCACTTTTCGTCCTAAGCCACTTCGAGTCCTATCCTCTTCTATTACTATCGGCAATCCTCAGTGACAGCCAAAGTGAGCTTGAATCTTTCTGCTAGCTAGGTGCATCCATAAACTATGTCATGCTCTAGGTGAGGGCCGGAATGTGTCTGTGTCACGACCAAGGCCTAACCAACAAGTGTGAATGGTTTCCCCGAAAAAAGTCCTCACTGCATCCTGTCCGTGACAATCCCCCTAGTGTGAACCAGCCTATATAATGTGACCCTTTAGTCCCAATTAGTTCTGATGAAGCAAAAGTGAAAAAAAAATCAAAATAAATTTTAAATAATGTTTAGAAATATTAGCTTATTATTCAAAGTACAAAATAGAACCATCTCAATAAATATTGATAAACTTATTTTAAAATTTTACTTTATTTTTTATTTTTCCTTCATCATAACCAATTGGGGCCTATGGGCCACCTTATATATATATATATATATATATATATATATATATATATATATATATCAGTGGCGTTGCGTGCCCATTTAGGTTGGGTGTGCTTTTATTGGGGGGGGGGGGGGTTATGCAACCCGCGCTACAAAATTCGCGTGTTAATTTCAACGTACGATTGCATTTTTATCGACGTGTGAAAGTTTTAAGAGAGCGCAGCAGCGCTCTTCTTAATTGGTCTAATGCAATTAATCGTAGAATAATTTTGAATACTTGAATTTACTAACTGATATAATTTTAACTATACAATCCATAATTATGGACAACACAAAGGTTCCCCGTCAAATAGACTATAGCTATGCATCACGCGCGCCATTTATGTGAGAAGCACAGAGGGTTAACGCTTCGTTGTGAGAAGATTAGAACATCATTGCCAAATACTAGAGTGAGGCACGAATTATCTGTATTTTGTTACGATTTTTAAATACAACCATATAATACGCACAGAAATCAGAAAAAGTAATCACTTGGGAAAATATTATTTTCCGGATTGAATCAAAGAAAGGCTTAAAAAACTCATTTCACTTACTTATTTATACACCAGCTCCAATCTCCTGTTTTGCCTTAGGAATTGTGTTAGCACATCATCATAAAATGAAGGTCTTTTCTTCAGTTCCACCAGCAATGTCTTTTCAATGGCGAGTGAACTTAGGCCGCATAACCTTTCCTGAGTTTGTGTTCCTCTATAACACGTATGTATTCTCTTCATAGCCGAAAAAGAACGCTCGACTGTAGAAGTAGAACTCGGAATCGTCATGATAAGTTCTGCCAATTTATAAATCCCCTTGAATGCAACCTGAAGCTGATATGCTTGCATGAATTTTAATAGGTGATGCACTGGTTTCCTCGCAAATTCATTAGAAGAAAAGAGCACTTTTAGTTCATTTTTTAGGCAAACGTAGTCAAAAACTGGTTGTAGAAATCCAATCTAGAATACCATCAGGAAAAGTTTTCACATACTGATCATATCTTTCGATACAAAGGAGTTGAAAAAACTCAAGTTTCGAAAGTGAAGAGTATCTTTCTTCCATCTCCAGGCACATGCAGACGACTATTCTCTGGTATAATCGAAGGCATGCGCTCTTCTCCTCTTCTTCAGATCCTTTTCGTCTTTTAGGCTTCAACTCCTCAACCATATGCTTTTCCTTTGCAGAAACCCAAATATCATCAAATCCACGTTCCTTGTCATTTCTAAGCTGTTCCATAGTATCATGCACCTTTTTACAACAGCACAATATGTCATAAAATGATGTTTGCAATATATTATTCAAAACATCAGTATAGCCAAACAGAACAGAAATAAATTCTAGAAAAAATTCTTTGAAAATCTTGCAAGAAATACAAAAAACCACGAGCTTTGATTACAGCATCCACGTCCCATTCCTCAAATTCTCCACAATGTGTTCAAAAAATTCAATAAGTTGACTTCTATGGCGTTTTACTGTGTTTGATAAACGGGAAGTCAAGTTCCATCTGGTTGGTGCGACGGGGGGTAATTTTTTAGCAACAAAATCTTGCCATGTACTCTTTTCGATGATTTAGAAAAATATGCTGCCAATCCACTGATAGTTTGGAAAAACAATCTATATTCCTTGATATTCCAGAGGCTTTGCTTCAGAACTAAGTCCAAAACTTGAGTGTAGCAATGCGTAAATATTGCGAAATAATTGGCCTCGATAACTTTACTCTGCAACCCATTAATATGTCCACTCATTATACAGGCACCATCATAAGTTTGGCCGACCAACTTGTCCTTAATATTAAATTCCTCAACTCTGTTTACAACATGTTTAAAAAGACCACTAGACATTCTATCATCACTTACGTCTATAAATCCGATGAACCTTTCGTGTATGGAAAAACGGAAAACAGTTGATAGCTGTGATTTTGACATGACATCAGAAGTTTCATCTAGAAGAATGACCACAAATGTAGCAGAAGAAATTTCTTTCTTTATAGCATCTTTAACCACATCAGATATAGTGTTATTGATATCATTTTGTACTGTGGGAGAAGTTCCTCGAAATACAGTGGATGCCTTTAAATGACTGTCTAAAAGAGGATCATACTCATGGAGCACATTTAAAAATTCTATATAATTCTCTCGGTTGGCTGAATCTTCCCTCTTGCTTAGCCAAATAACATACAGCATCAATTAATCTTTTTAAAATGTCTCTATTTTTCTTTGCTTGCTCATTATGATGGCTAATTTCAATTTTTCTTTGGCTGTCAATGAGAGTGTCAATTCTTTGTTTTCCAAACATCTTAAGATTTTAAAATGACTGGACATGTAGTTGGGAGTGCTCATGTTTTTGCTCTGCTGCAGTTAAATGATTAAGATTGGAATAGCCGTGCTTATTCCAAACACCTTTCTCTTTGAAGAATAATAAACAAAGCCAACAAAAAAGTCTTGACAGCACTTCACATCCAGTTAACCATTCTACTGTATCATATTGTAAAACTGAGAAATGTCTCATGTACTCAATTTTGCATATCTGTGCTTGCACAGTAAATTTAGAAGAGGAGGATGAAGCTTGACTTCTTCAACTATGTTCATACAATCCACAAAAGCTCTGGCAGAAAATGGGACATTTAGTACATCATCAACACTGTTTCCCATTGTAAATATGGGCAAAAAGTTATAAATTATATCTAAAAAATTATAAATGTATGTTAAAAACTTGTCTAAATCTGTGTCATAAACACAATGGTTCACACTTGACCCCACGCACGCAAAACAGAGGAAACTCAGAAAAGAAAAACAGCAGCTCATGACAAGTAACAATGTAGAATTGGATTGCTTCACACAATAGCCAGTCACAACCGCTAACTACTTCTGGGTGCTGTTGTCTCAGCGCACACCCTGCCATGCCTTCTGGACGGTTTAAAATCACAAGGAGGCTAAGAATTGGACCCGCTGCACCATCTGTATGTATGTTTAATGGGCTCAAAGCTGTCCATATTTCTTACCGCACACCCAGGCTATTAACGCGAATGTGATACAATGTTTACGCGCAAAAACTTCTCCTCTTTATGAAACATTGTATATTGGATTTTATTTTAGGCATCACGTGGAGCCAGAAAATGATTAGGGGAGTATTTAACAGGAATAAATGCAAAAATATAATATTGGTGACATTGCGATTCCGTGGGTGTGCATCGCACACCTAGCATGCTCTGAATATATGCCTCTGATATATATATATATATATAATATTATATTTACACACACACACACAGTATATATATATATATGTGTATATATATATATATATATATATATATATATATATATATATATATAATAATATTATATTTACACACACACACAGTATTACTCTGTCCTTGAGGACACTTTTTTCAAATGTGGCTACCCTCTAGTCCTGGTCTGCGAACAGATCCATATGGCGATGATGCCTACCAACAATAGATCCCATCCTCACATACCCACTATCCCTGCATCAACCCCTCCACTCACTCTAATGACACTTTTCCTTCCTGGTATCCACGAAGCCCTCAAGACAGTCCTCCATGCTGCCCACCCAATTCTTACCTCTTCCTCCCACCAGTCCCTCTTTACCAACCTTTTTGCCAATCCCCTGCTCCTCTCCTTCTGCCAGCCCCCCAATTTGGGAAATATCTTGTGGATGAAGGAACTGCCCACTTCTACCATGCCTCTTGCCTTAGGGTCTCACCCTTGCGGCAAACCTTGCTGCCTTACTTGCCCTATCCACCTACCCTCATCTTCTTTCTCGAGTCCCTCCACCAACATCACCTACCCCATCACCTCTAGAAGCAACTGTACCACCTATAATGTCATTTACCTCCTCACCTGCACCCTATGTCCCGTGTTTTACGTAGGCCTCACCAGCAATCCGTTAAACATCCATATGAACGGTCACCGGAATAGCGTCCCAGTTGCATTACACACCAATGCCCACAATATCCCCTTCAATAGTTGCTACAATGTAAGGGTTATTCGTGCCTTACCCAATGACACTCCTGCCCCCCTTCTCCGACATTGGGAACTGGCCCATTTACATCTTCTTGACTCTTTCTCCCCACCTAGCCTCAACCTCTGCTAACCCTATTAGCCCCCTTACTATTACTATGTCTTCTTAGTTACATTGTAGCTATTCGTGCTTTACCTTACCACACTTCCTCCTTATTGGCTATCCACCCTTCCCACTCCCCACCTCCTCCAATCATCAACCTTCTCACATCACCCTGTCATTCCCCACCCAGTGTGTGCATGTGCATGGATGTGGGGAAGGTTTTCTTTTTATTTTGAAAATTTGACTACCAATCTAATTTCCATAGAGTATAAAAGTAGCATAGCATAGAAAATGTCTTGTAATTACGAGATGTTCAGCAATAAAAATGTTGCCTTAAGGACACATCAGTTTTTATGCCATACTGATGAATAATTATGCTTGCACAGTGATTGTCATGCATGGCAAATTTTTAAGAAAAATCATCATGTACTACTATTTACTTTGTTTAACTCCTTCCGTGTCAGTTATTGTTTTTCATTCCGATCAAAATAATGTCAAGTTTTTTTATTGTGTATTTAATTAGCCCATACACTGTATGTATTAAAAAGATGACTTATTTTAACTATACAAGTATTATTTTGAAGATATTCATTTAATGCAAATAGCAATAGGTCAGTCTGTCCATCTGTCTTTCCAAACCTCGAAGCACTAAAATGTTAAATGAAATAAAACACAAACTCATACTTACACCTATTATGATATTGAGTAGATTTTCTGAAATGATGAATGAATTTGCTGAAAAATAAAGGCTAGTTCATACTTAACACTTAACTTTTTAAACCCTTTCTCCCGAAATGCATTGAGAAAAGATAATAGTATTAATACATTTATATTCAATATATAGTGTTTACGAAATACATAAGTATGTTCACATAGCTAAGTTTATTTGTAAAAACTGAGATATCCTAAAAACATAAAATGAATACAGATATCTCTGGTGTAGATTTGATCTGACTTTCAGTTTCATGGCTTTGTGGATATCTGGCCATGTTTCTTGTTGATAAGAAGACATTTCGCCAGCATTATAGATAGCCTTCAGGTCAAGAGGTGACTGACATCATGTGGAATGTATAGGCAGTGACTTATCATTTTTAACTAGACTCCCCAAGCATTTCTTATATTTATTTGATTTTTATTATTTTTACCATGAACCTGGATAATTACATTGTGAAGGCTGGTGATAAATGTAGTGATGCTGCTGTGTCTTCATCAAATGGGAGTGGTTCTCCCAAGAAAACACAAAATGTGTGTGAAAAAGGTGAACCTAAGAATAAACCTCCAGCTACAAGCACAACAAAAAAATCTTCAAATCCTAAAACCAGAAATTAGATTAAATTTGGATTTCCATGGAAGACTTAGCAGCAACCCATGTGTGTCATTTTTTTGAAGGATTGACCAATGACAGCATGAAACCACAGAAACTAACACTCCATTTAATCAGTAATCATCCAGAGCATATGAATAAAGATATTTTCTTCTTTAAATGCCATGAACTATTTATAAAAAATTTGTGTAAGTGCAATTAACCCTTGAGTACTTGCATATGGGTTGAATTGACCATGGCCAACTTTAAATGTTTATATATGTTTACTTAGATATGTCTAACTTTGTTCTTCTAGTAGCTGAGTTAAACGTGTTAAATGCTTTCATGTCTCAAATCGAAAATTCCAAGTTGTAGAAGAGCAAATAACTTGAAAAGGATGCATTAGGTGCAATAGAAATTCACACATTAAATGAAGAAAATAGCCTGAAATGATAAATTTCTACAAAAAATGGTGTTGTTACAACAGATAAATTGTGCGGAAATTATAACATAGCCAGAAATTGTTGTAGATGGCCTCTGGTTATTTTTTAATCCAGAACATAATATAGATGTTGTAAGTTGTTTTTGAAGCATTTCGCAATGTCTCTTATTCAGCAGCACATTGATCTATGTAGTAATATTAGTACTCTATATACTCCTCTTCGATATTCTTGTTGTAAATATTCCAGAAAACTAGAGCAAGACTACGAAATGCCTGCTAAGAAGCAAAAACGATTTCGATGTCAAATTTGTGCGTTGAAAAAGGATCATAAAACTAGAACAATTTGTCAGAATTGTAACAATCATATTTGTAATGAGCATTGTGATATGCATTTGTGTCAACTATTTTGATTTAAGGACGACTAAAACTTGCGATGAATATTTGGATCTTTGATTTGAAATAAATATTTCCAAATAAATTGTTGATAAGTTATTTAAAATTAATTAAACTTTGTTATTTTGTTTTAAGAGATTTTTAAGGATTACTAGTAATTTTTAAAAATATTCTGGCCTTTTAATCATTCTTTCTTAAGCTTTAAAATACATGGGTAGATTCTACCCAGCTCGAGCACTCATGTCACAATTTATAGCATGAGTACTTCAGGGTTAACAAGAATATAGCAATGTTATTGAAGTCCCAGAGGGCATCTTTTGAAGTTCCTAATATAATGGCAAAGACGATGAAGGCATATAATATTGGAGAAACAGTAACACATCCCATTGCAATTAAAACATGTGAAATCATTCATGATACATATACATTCATGGTAAAACTTATAATGAAGCTTTAATTGCATATTGTAGATCTGTCAAACAACATTAAGATAAATAAGTAAAGATGGAGACTACGGCAAAATTGATGCTAAATAGAAATTAACTCCTTGACCGTAAAATTCAAAATTAGAGACACACAATGAAAAGGGGGGGAGGAAAGGAAGGAAAGGCTAAAGACAATAAAAATTATAAACTTACAGGTTTAGGGGTTGTTACTTCATGCCAGAGACCTGATGTCACTTGCACATTCACTCACTCAATCGCACAAGTACTAATCCTAAAGGTGGAAAAGGAAATGGGACCGGGTTTGTGAGAAATTATTCTGTGCCAGGGACCCAAAAAATCACACCATTACTAGAAGGTAACCTTCTATTCCATTGAAATTGAACGTCACGAAAAGTTGACCTTTGGGATACATTTTCTCTTATTCTTTTCAGCTCAATGTTGCAAAATGGTAACATACCTTTACACTGTATACAAAATGCCCTTTTCTTCCCATTATTGACTTGTTGAGCTGTTACCATGCACCATGCCCTTACATTTTCATTGCATGCAGTTCATAGAAGAAGTTGCTTTGCAACTGGCTCTTAACTCCTTCCTACACATTTTTCTCAGTCAGTGTTACAGTATTTCTGCTTGAAGTGCCATAATGATTCTTCAGCTACTTTAATCATTTATATATTCTATTTGTACTTTTAAAAATATTTCCTCAGATATTTTAACCCAAATATGTTGTAAAATTAAAGTGACTATTTTTATGCAAGCCCTAATCAGTACAAATGGCATTTTTTGCCCATAAAAAGTAGCAAACTCAAGAACATTGCCTGGATGAGTGAAGGAAATCAGTACCTTCAACATTCTTTTGCTAAAATTTTGAGTATTAAGTTTGCAATATATGGAAATATTTTTATTATTTTTTACAAACACTTCAATAGAAGTTCACTCTGTAATTGAGAGTTTTAAACTACTTAACCCATTTTGTCCCTTTGTACTCAGCTGAATACATTTTTCTAGCCTGTTTGTTTTATAAGCAATGACATCTGTAAACAGGTAGAGCAGTTAATTCAAGTGAATACTTGTTTTCTTACATGTCATTTATATAAGTATTAATTTATTTTAGTAAATTTTTACTAGATGTCATCAAAACAAGCAAATAAGTTTTTTTTTATGGTGACAGTTACTTGAAAGTGGCAGGTGGTTTTCTAATTTCTATAACTGAAGTGTTTTTTTACAATAAAGCTTTCTTTTGTAACATATCTGTTTCATAGTGATGTTGTGCAATTACATACCATAAAAATAAATTTCTCTACTGCTGTCTGTAAGGGAAGTGGCTGTAAACTTTATTGAACTTGCTTGGATACAGTAGGTTCATAAGGCATCATTTTTGTAGATATCTATAATATTAGTTTAGTACAATGGATCATGTACCATTGAGTAAAAAAAATAGGGCAAGCATTATAAAAACCTAGCTTCAGCCATTGTTGCTAGTGATAGATGTAAATCACAAGTTGATCTTGTTATTATTCCTCTGAAGGCTGATCCACAAACTAATGAAGAAGATATTAATTATGATGATGATCTATTAGAAACTTAAGTTTCCTAATGATCTGCCAAGTGTAGTAGATATTGAGTTTTTTGCAGCTCTAGTGATACTGAAGACAATCTACCCTTGTCAACAATGTGTAATAAAATAAAAAGTTTACCAATATCAAAAAAGACAAGAATGATAAAATGCATAAGATATGTCCATTGATGAATTTATCAAATAGAAAATGTCTTCAGTTGGGTTTTATGCATAGAAATCTATTAGTAGACAAAGCGATGGTTAGATATTTTGGGCCTCATTCAGCAAAGCATTTCATCAGCTAAACCTGTGAGCTTTGGTTATAAAAATTGAATTCTTTGCAGTGCCACTGGGTATTGTTAGTTTTAATACTTACTGTGGAGCAGTGAGAATACAATCTGATCGCATTGTATTTTTTGACAACTACTTCTCCAGCTACGACCTAATGAAGATTCTAAAAGAAACTGGTCTTAGAGCTACTGGCAGGGTGTGTGATAATTGCTTGAAAAAATGTCCATTAGCGCCACAGACATGCATCGCTAAGAAAAGTTGAGATTATTATGATGAAGTCAATTCAATACAGTTTCTTATGTGGACGGACAACAATGTTGTAACCATGGCTACTAATTATGGCACTGTCAAACCAATAGGAACAGTAAAATGTTGATCATCAGAAATAAAAGAAAAAGTTGACATTCCTCAACCAGACCTTTTCCAAACATATAATGCCAGTAGGGGAGGAGTGGATCTTCATTACCAGGGTGTGAATAGTTACACAATAGGCATACATGGCAAAAAATGGTGGTGGGTACTTTTTACTCATATTATCAATATGACAGTCATGAATGAATGGAGACTATAATAAGTCATTGCCCAATAAAATAGATTTGTTGACATTTCAGAAAAATATTACAGAACATCACCTGAGTTGTTATAAAAAATCATTTAACACTGCTTCTGTATCAAAACCATCTGTACCGAAAAGTATTGTACAAAATCAGTTGAGATGTCATCAGTGTCACAGTAGAGTGAGATAGATCTGTAAAAAATGCATTGTGATGCCTTGTATTGAACGAGACTGTTTTAAATACTTAACACGCACAGTTTCACAATTTTCAGTAAAATTATAGTCTCAGAAACTTTTCTGGTTGTCTCTACGCTAATAAATTATTTAGACTTGACTTTCACTAATACGAGACAACAGTATCTCTCAGTAACCTCTTTATGTAAACGCTCATCCGGCCCGCCGAAGTTCTTGTGACTTACAATGCGGCCCTCCGAAGTACGGATGTGACTCGCTATGCGGAAAAGGTTGCCTACCCCTGATCTAATATATCCGTTTTCCCTCTCTCTCTTTTCGCCTCAGCAGCCTAGAGGGAGTTGGGGAGGGGAGTACCTCGGCACGATGGTGGTTGGGGACAGGAGGGGCTACGCGGGGAGATCGGAGTGGGGGGGCAACCTCTACGCCGACCTCCAGTTTCCAAGGAGCAGCAACAACGGATCCACGAGGATCTGCCCGGCGACCGCCACCACCGGCAGGATGGCCGGATACCGCCCGAGCAGCTACGACAGGGCGGATATATAGGAGGAGGGTGCGGGCGGCGGAATCCGGGGGTTGAGAGGCGCCGAGGTAGAAGGGCGGCGCAAGGTACCGCCTCCGCCGCCCCCACGTGCTCCGGGGACCGTGATGCGCTCTTTTGGAACGCCCGTCCAGCGATCTGAATAAACTCTTTATGCATGTTCGGTGTCTGGAAACCATGTCGGACGACATGAGAAAAAATTAAGAAATCATTTTACCAAAGAATCGAATTATTGTCCCTGTGTTGTCGGGGCGACTCTCCGCGGAATCTCAAGGACGAAACATTTCTGTCAAAATCGATGGAGCGTGGATTTTTCGTGTGAGCAATCAAACAGTTGTCGAGAACATTGAAAAATAAAATAATAAATCGCAGAGTGGAGTCCACGAGAGAGGGAATGCCATAAAGGTGTTTCGATTCCCTCGTGTATAACTCAAAAAAGGTGGTATGCATGAGTTTACGAAGTGCAAAGCGTGTGGAATCAAATGGAATATAACGCCTCCGGCTGTGTTTCGCGTGTTTCACTAGCTTTCGGTTCCTTAAAGCGGTTGTTTTTTGTTTTACCAGGAGCTCGCTAGTTCAGTTGTACTCGTTTCCGTTTCGTGGTCTCCAAACGGCCTGGTTGTCCGGAACGCAAGGGCAAAATAAAGAGGCGTTGGCAAGTCTGTCGGAAATGTGTTCCGATACCCAAAGCGGTGGTGTCCGGCATTTTATGTTCCACATGGTCGCTGAACTGTGAATTCAAATCTCAATCTGCCGGTCGCACTGTGATCGACAGTGCTGTGGGACCATCCGCGTCCTTGTGGTCGCAGATATTATTATAAATATATATACATAAATATATAACTCCTTCAGGAAATAGATATTAGCCAGTGTAGAGTGAGCCAACTGAAGAGTTTGGCGATAGACGCATTCCATCTACCGGTGATGTCCAAAAAAACACACTTTTCGCTAGGAGAACGGAATACCTGCGTGATCGCAAAAGCAGGAGAGACTACGGTATTGTATGATTTTTGTAAAAAAAATGTGTATTTTGATTTGCTGACCTGGAGGGGGGAGGGAGGAGGAGGGTCGTAGTGGCGCTCGCACGTTTAAGATGAGAACGTGTGGATATCGGATTGAAAACCAAAACCGTGCACTCACAGTCACCAGCCGCGCGCGAATTCCGGAGGGATTCGTGGCATAAGTGGCTCCGTGACCGGAAACAAATCCGGAAATATCCGCAAACCCATATCAAGGTAATGCATTTCAGCTCGCGCGATTGATTCCCGATTGGTTTTTTTAGCGGAAAATTTGCTTTTACGTTAGGTCTACTGAAAAGTAACCAGTTTAGCAAGCTAGTTGCGTTTGCACGATCGATTCCGGAACGCGGACACCGTTCGGCGAGTAATATCGCGACCTCAGAGGAATATCGCGCGGCGAATGATTCGGACGTCGTTTTAAATCAGCGGACGGTCGTTCACAGGATTTTAAAAGGAACCAATTTATTTCCTTTCCTTATGATACTATGCTTTTTCGAAGATGCACGGCTCAAATCGGACGATTTACAATTGCTTGGAACGAATTCGCGGCATCAAAGCGAGCAAGAGGGCGCGACGCTATCGATCGCATTGATTAAAAAAAAGGCTGTCTCGACGTGCACTGCGTTCTGTCACCGGTTGCCCGCGAGACGCTTGCCGGACACATTTTCTGTGGTCAGTGGGTGTTTTGTTTGCTTCGTTGTTGAAGTTAGTGAAAGAAATTATTGAACGTTAGATTATATTGAATATTGTTTTCGGTGTAACGCAAAAATGTTGACAAGACATCCACGTTTCAATTCTTCTTGTTCAAATCGTTTGTCGTTGAGGAAATTTACCAAAAAAAATATAAATGTATTGCCAAAACTTTGAAAAAATGAATTTAACTATCCATATAAATATATATTTAGTGTGTTAAATTCATGTACATATTAATAATAATATCCAATGCTGTCATGTTTGAAGCACTTAGCGTAGATACGTGAATCGCGACTTTTTAGAGCTATGAGGGCTACCGATGAAAAATTTTAGGTTCTTCGCCTCGAGGAGATATTACACCTGTAAATTTGGAGCGCCAGCAATGTAAATCGATATGTTAAGTCTGTCGGAGAGCGGGAAACTGTGATGGGTTCAGAATGTGATCGCACAATCATTTTTTTCCCGAGAAAGTGAATTATCAGGAGCGGAATTTGACAGGGCGCAGTTCTTGCGAACGATGTGGCTAATAACTAATATGTGCGGCTCAGATTACTTACGTCGTCCCTCTCCTCTTCTTCCGTTTCCTCTTCACGTATCTCTCTTCCTTTCCCCCTCCCTCCCTCCCCCACCCTGCTTTATCACCCCGAAAGATCGATCCCTTTTGGATGTTTAATACATAGCCGCAGATAGACTTTTTTAAATCCGTTGTCTTAGTATTCAAGCAACCTGTTGCAGGAAAATCTTATGGGCTAATTTTTCTTTGTTTCCCCCTAAATATTAAGTCACAGTCTTAAGCAAAAGTAATTCATTTTTCTACCAAGGATAACGTTAAATATAAAGTTAAAATTTTCAGCCATCTAAACGTTCATGCTAACTTAATAATATAATCGACCAAAATTTTACTCCGATTAATGGGGTTTGGTGTACCCTGCTCGAGGTTATGAAATTACCAACATATCGATAGAAAAATGTTTGAAAGCATACAAAGAGAGAATTATAGGTCGAATAAAAATTCACTGCTATCCAGTTCGTATCTGTTTCTCGAAACTGGCTTAAGTGTATCTCCAAATAACGCAAAGGTAAAATTTTTAAGGTCCTCCGCAAATCGAAAATTGGGTTATCTGTTTGATTCATGCCAAAGGCGAGTGTTAAAAGAGGTTGTCTTATGTATGTGCTTTTTTTGTTATACGTTCCTTGTGAAAATATTTATAAATCTAAAAACAAAATAAAAATTGACGTGTGTATATACTATTCTCTGTGCATTTCCAGTACGAAAAATCTCTTATTTTCTAATGTTAATTTTGGATCGTCGCAATTTATTTTTTGGAATTATGAGACTAAACATTCTATTTGACATGCATTATATCCTCAACACAAAGAAAATCGCACGTCTCAACGTTGTTGTTCGATTTTTTTTAACTGCTTAACCTTCCATAAACTCGTGTAAATTTCTGGGTAACCTGAGCAGATGCGCAGTCTTTGCTTATTTAACGAGCAACATTATTAATATGCTTCAATCTTGCAACAATAATGTGCTTTTTGATAAAGTTATTTTTCATTTTATTGAATATTTAATTTGGACTTCAAGGAATGTCTTACTTGTTATGACTAATTAATCTGAAGGTATTTCAACGGCTGAGAAACATTTGAAATACACTTTTGTCCATAATTCGTCTTGGTCCAACCCTTTCACTCCTGCAATTATATAAAAAATACTGCTAATTTTTTATTAGAAGATAATGCCAAAGGCACAATTGCATACGGTTTTAAGTGTAACTGAATATTTAACGTATTAGCAGTTTTTGATCACTTGATGTCAGTGTAAATCCTAAAGAAGGAGATATTCGGGTAATCAAGTATGATTGATTATTTTAAAAATTCCTCATACAATTGCTTTCGGGTGAAATGCACTCAAAGTTGTTAGATCCCTCTGAAGAAACGAGCATTCATTTGTGTAATCGGATTTCTATGAAATCAAGCAGCAAAATTACTTCATAATTCATGTGTGTGGTGTAAATAATATTTCTGTGGAATTAAAACCAATAAAGTTGCATTTTCGTGAAATGTGCTGTATTCATTCATCAACATCTGATGTTTTTATAAATTTGTTGTTTATGCATGGACTATTTTACGTAATCTAGGTTTATATTATTGTCAAACACTGATTCTGAAATTCTTAACAACGTCTACTCCCGGTTAATTTCAGTCAGCTGAGTTTTTTGTATGCATTCCCGTTTGGGCCTGCGAAAATGTTGTGAACGTTGGTCGAGATTTATAAGTCTGTAGTCCTCTATCAATCTTGTGAGTTTTAAATTGTGTCTGTAAAACTTATGTGGTTATGCTCCCTACCTCCTGGCTGGATAATTTGCAACTAAGTGCATTGGTCGTGCAATCTGTGGTATATTATTCGAGGAATCATTGGAATATCTCCCAAAAAGAGGAAATGTCAGACGGTCCCTCTCCTCTTAATATTCTATGTGGGAGAAGGGACCATTGTGCCTCCTGTGGTCGGTGACACCATTTCGGGAGGAGAAAATTTGCATTTTTCGTCTTGAGAGTGATGCACAGGGCAGAGTTTGAATCTGTTGTTTGGTGTTTGTGAGATAACTCCAGTCTATTTTTGATGATGGAGAGACATTTTGTAGACCAATTTAAGTGATAAATATTGTGAGGGAGAAATTACTTAAAATGAAAGATGTGGCAGTATATTTCGACACAGTTTTGCATTTCATTAGTAACATTAAATTCATTTATTTATTTTATTTATTTGTTAATATCTAAAAACAGCCATGTATGGCCTTTAACATTGGAATATAACAACCAAATAAATGATAACATAACAACAATAACAATATGACTTAATAGTTTTAAAAAAATGGGCAACAGGACGTGGGGTTAGATACGCTAGTGTCTGAGGTTACGTTTAAGATCGGCATTAAAGTTGCGGGATAGGGAGGACAAGTCAATTGAGGGATGATTGGTGGTTATGGAATTCAGGGTTGAGGGAAACGGTAGAATAAGGATCTCTGTAATAAGGAAAGGTATAAATTGGTAAGGTGAAAGATGCTAAGGTTTCGTGTAGGGTGAGGGGGAACATGAAGGAAAAAACAGGGTAAGAGTTCATCGGAGCGGTAATGGCCATTCATAATTTCGTGAAGGAATCTCAGGTGGGCAATTAAGCGCCTGTGAGGAAGGGGGCAAATACTTAAGGAGGATAGTATCTCATCTCGAGATAAATTCCTAAAGGAGGGAATACGGTGACGGACTACAGCGAGAAAGAAATTCATGGGTCGGTATAATTGGTTAAGGATGGTAGGGGATGCGGTGCACCAGATAGGAGAACAGAACTTGAGAATGGGTAGAATACAGCCGGAAAAGAATGATTTCAAAGCAAAGGGGTCTACAATTTCGGTAAATCTATAAAGAAGCCCAACAATTGACATTGCTTCGCCGAGATTTTGCTTACATGCGTAGAAAACGTAATTCTGGGGTCAAAAATCACACTTAGATCGCTGTGAAAGGAAACAAAAGGTATGGGCTGTTGGGAGAGATAATTGATAGCAGCGAAGGGCTTGCGTTTAAGTGTAAAAGACATAAGGGCAGACTTTGCCGGGTTGACTTTTAACTGCCAATCAGAACACCATGCGTCAATAGAGGTGAGCGATGCCTGAAGATAGTGAGAGTCAGAAGGTTCGTCTATTCTTTTAAAGATTTTGCAGTCATCAGCGTAGAGCAGGATGTTGCAAGATTTGGGAAGACCAGTATCAGCAATATCATCTACATATAGGGTGAGCAAAAGAGGCCCAAGGACGCTCCCACCGGAAGAGAGAGGAGAGGAGGAAACACCGTCGATTAATAATCTCTGAGAGCGGGAAGAGAGAAAGTCGGAAAGAAGTGATAAAAGAGGGTCATGGATATTGTATCGAGACATAAGCTTATGTGAAAGAAGAGCGTGGCTCACGAAGGCTTTGGAAAGTCGATGTAGCAGACGTCGAACTGGGAAGAATGTTCGAAGGCGGAAGTAATGGGATGGTGTAAAACGGAAAGATTAGTTATACAAGAACTACCAGGAAGGGAATCATGTTGAACAGGTGAGATATAAGGAAGTGTAAATGACAGAGGACGATTGTGTATGATGCTCCCAAAAAGAAGTGGAAGGACATGAAGTATAGAGATAGGGCGGTAGTTGAACACATTATTTTAGCACCAGATTTTATAATGGGGGTTATATTAGCGGTGTTCTACAAAGCGGGGAAGGAGCCGCTGGACAGTAATCTGTTGAAGAATTTTGAGACTGGAAGATAAAGAGTGGTGACTGTGCGACCAAGGAAAAGAGAACCAATATTGTCGGAGCCTGTGGATTTACGCGGAGGTAAAGAGGAGAGTAGGCTGAAAACCTCCTATGGAGAGATGGAGGATAGGGCGTGAGGACATACTGGCTGAAGAGGTGTAAGGGGGATTGAGAGGGCTGGAGGGGTAATGTTTGAGGAAAAATAGTCATTAAGACCGATGGCCTGCCAACCCCGTGGTACGAGGTTTCGCCCGATACAACGGAAATCGAAACACGAGGGGATTTCCGTTTAGCGTTCATTAGGGACCAAAATCTTTTGGGACTCACTCGCATTACGTCCGTGATCGATTTTAATTGATTTGCATAGTCATGCCGAAGAAGAGTCCGGGAACGCCTATGAAGGACCACAAAGGAGGCACGAGCGTGGTGGTTGGGATGACTCCGCCATAATTTCCAGGCCGCGTACGAGTTGGCGAGCGTGAGGATGGTCAGCCGAAATCCAGATGGGCCACTTCTTGGAGACACTCCGAGTTGGGACGAAGTCTGCTATTACGCCGTGGAGAAAGTCGTAAAAGAGCTCGAGGGAGTCACCGTGGGTGCCGCTGTCCAGAAGGTCCCAAGGAGAGGACACGGTTAATTGCAGGCCGGTTTGCTTTGTTCCACGCTCTCAGGGTTCTCGGGAGAAATGGGGGCGAGGAAGAGGAGTGAAAGCGGAAGGAGAGAGAATGGGAGCGCTCTAAGGACTCGAGATCGGTCGGAAAAATTATTATTACGATTGGCACTCTAATTGAAAACTCAACTGAGAAATCTGCTTATAGAAACACACCAGGTCTACGCCTACCAACGACGATGCATTTTTAGCATTCGTTTCAGTTAAATATTATTCCTCAATCGCAAGCAAATTCAAGTATTTGGACGAATGAGATTCGTCGGCATATCAAATGGGGGCAGCAAATCGCATATGATAATGGAACACCCTCGCCATCGCGCGGCCCCTGGGAAATAAGCAAACGACAAGAAAGATTAATATTTTCGTAGGACAATAGTCAATTTTAGCTGGAGTTTTTATAATTGCCATGCGTAATATATTCTCCCATTTAATAAAAAACAAATTACGAAAGAACTGCAAAGTCAGATTCCAAAGTAGCTTTTTTGTGTTCACATAAATTTTTGGAATCTTCGACTTTCTCTTCCTTCTTGTTATTTAAAGCACCTCACCGCAGTTGTAAAATGATCTTTATCCCTTTTCAAAAGTGAATTGAATGTATTTACGCTTCACCTGTATTGTTGTAGCAAGGTAAACTAAACGAAGCTTTACCATAGTAACGAACCCGTATAGATAGTTCATAAAGGATTTTTTTTAAATCCTGCTAAAAGTTAAACGGAAAGATGGAAGGACCGCAAAATAAATAGGGTTCTTTACTGTCACCAGCCAAAACTAGAAAATTTTGCGCACGAACGGAGGGACGGACGGAAAGTGTTAACATAAGCGATAACAAGCGCTATACAGAATCAAAATGATCATTCATTATATAACTAATCTAATCCATTCACGTATATAAAAGATCGCATATCCTTTGAGGACTGGAACTTCGTAGTTTAAATGCGTACTTGGTTTGCCAAGCGCATTATTGGTGTGCGGGAGATATTCACGAGTTATTTCACTTCTAAAGAAATACACGATTGGGTTAGCTCTAATCAGACATACGCACACACCTAGTTTTTTATAGTGATAGGGGGTTGGGGTTGCATACACACTAGGGTGAATAAAAAAGAAACAAAAGTATTGAAATGTTATTGCACTTAACCGGAATCTGAATACAGGTAATGAGAAAATAATATGAGTAAAATTTGGGATTTCTAGATCGATATTTCGAGGTCGCGCATTGGCCCTAAAGTATTATAGTCTTATTTTCGAACTTGGGTTTAGTAATAGCAATTTTACTCGTAAGTTGCTTGATTTAATTAAAAGTTGTAAAGAACTATATTTAATCTAAATGAAAAGACAAATCGAATGAGCGCAGACGGAGTACTGTGCAAACAATTTTAAATTTGCGGGTTGCCTACCTCGTGGGGGCAGGTTGCCATAAAATCTGAGAAAAAGCGGAACGCTGGATTATTTCTCATTCCCGCACCAACGTTTACTACTCGTCTTCACAGCATGCGCCTTTATGGACTTTTTAGGTGGTTTGATTGTTTGATATCCCACAAATATATTGAATTAACTATGTCAAATGATGTCGCCTTTATTTTTATAACAATAGGTACACAAAAATATGCCATATGTAATATGTCTGAAATATGGCAATTAATAAGACAAACAACACAATTCTCTCACTTGAATGGTGCCTTTCTGCGCTTGGAATACTTCTTTCTGTGCCTCACCACTACCTTAAGTAAGCATTGCTGCTGTTTTTCATCTTTGGTGATTATTTCATTATATTTAGCCAACAGAGCCACTCCTCTCTCGGCGCGATCGTTCACGACCTGTAAGTGACACACTATAATGCGGCTGTTTCGGAAAGTCTCTTGGGATTCCCATGATGAGTGATCAGTTTCCATGAAAGCAGATGAAATCCCGAGAATTTCGAAGAAACCAGAAGTTTTTTTAGTAACAAAGTCCTCCAAATGCATTTCGGGGAGGAGCTCGATCTTGACATCAGCTCTCTTTGCGATGCCATCCATTTCCTTGACCTCATGAAATGTTTGGACCATTTTTCTCTTAGTTTCTTCTGGTACGGCTGGATCAAAAACGCTAGAGCGACAAAGCATGGTACACCAGCGCCTATGTTTATATACGGTGAATCACCCTATCATGAATTATGGTTAGCGGCATCTCTTCAGCAAATAGAGTGAACTACAACAATTCTGCGACAGACGGCTTTTTCTCAGATTTTATGGCAACCTGCCCCCCCCCCCCCCCCCCAGGTAGGCTACCCGAAAATTTAAAATCATTCACACAGTACTCTGTCTGCACTCATTCGATTTGCCGTTTCATTTATTTTAAATACTGTTCTTTACAACTTTTATTTAAATCAAGCCACTTACGATATCCTCAGGATTGGCATAGGCCGTATGGCATTTAAAAAGTTTTGAATATAATGTGCTAGCTCATCCTGTCACTCTCGTATGTGGCGCCGCCCTTAAAAATCCGTTATAAAATAAGTGGAGAATCGACAACTATTAATGACTGACTGTAATGCTACTTTTAACAAACTTTCCGAGTAGGTGAGATTAGGAGACAGGAAGAGAGAAATAGAGGAAGAAGAAATGTCCAAATCTCTAAATTTAACAGTGTATATACTCTAAAACAACTCATTATTAAACTTGATAATTGGATAAAGAGACAAAATGATTTACGCTGAGACGACAGAAGACAAGTTTCATAATAGAAGAACATGTAAAATTTACCTTTTAAAAAATCTAACTTTTGAAAGAATGCTGAAGTCGCCTTGTGGCCCGCAAGTTGTGGGGAAGTGCTGAGGAGGTTTTTTTTACTGGAATAAAGCAGTCCCAACTTAATCGACTCTAATGGGAACGCGGCGCGCCAAAATTGTTCCGCGTCAGAAATACTTTGCTATAATTCGATCTTCGAAAATCGCATAAACTAAAATACTATAAATCGCGTGAACCCGCGCCTTGGGACACGGCGTTATAGGCGGGTCGACTGTATTAATAAAAATCGCGATGCAGCAAATCCGTGTCATAGAAGAGTCAGATACGTATTTTAAATATTTATTAAATTAGAATAAAAATTATAGGCGGACGAAGCTTAAAGGGACTAGGGCAATATCCGCTACCATAATAAAAACTCTAATTTTTCTTAAATATGAGATGCAGGTAAATTTCGCACGTGAGTAATAATTGAAATATTTTCCGGAATTCTCCTTTTCACACACATATTTGTGCCTGTAGCAGACAGCTCTGCTTCTCTTATCCTTATTACCAATGGAAAAACTGAAAAGTTTTTATTATGATTAAATATAAATGTTTTGGACAGTTATTTTTAAAATAACTTACGAAGATCGAAACATTTTAAATTCATTTCGAGGATAAATGTGACGCAGAATGTTCGATACTTATATTATTACGATGAAATATAAACTTTTTCGACAGTTATTTTATAAATAAATTATAAAGAACAAAATCATCGCAACGAAACATTTTAATTCCATTTTGAGGATATGTAATAGAATGTTCAATACTTACATAATTTTCATTAAATATAAAAAATTTTGAACATAGCTATTTTTAAAATAACTTATAAAGAACGAAACCGTCGCAACAAAACATTTTTATTCCATATTGAGAACGAATGTCGCAGAACGTCCAATACTTACATTATTATGAAATATAAGTGATGGTTCAATTACTGAGAAAAAGTATTTGGGCCTTACATCCTTTGCACCCCCATTTCTAAATATTAAAATGTAGTTCCTATTTTATTTAAACTTCGTTTTAAAAATTTTAAAGACTATTTTGTCTGCTCAATTACTAGACGCCACTGAACATAAACATACTCAAAAGACAACTGACTGCAAGGCTAAGGAATGCATATGCATCCCATCCTTATTTTTTGAAGAAAATATGACTACATACTACCTTTCAGGTTAATATGGCCTCTGATGAAATATCTTCAATAAGAAGAATCTGAAAAATGAACAGGGTATACAACATCATAGAAAATAAAACATTTGGCATTTGAGGACAATTTTTTATTCACACAATTCTCCTCATATGAGCACTTCGGCTACCGTGGCCCATCGACCTACTTGATTTTTTGTGGGCCTCAGAGATAGCCTTAGCGTATAAGTCAAGTCGCATACTAAAATATTTCTTTAAAAATAATCCCTTTATATCATGGCATGCATTCACAATATTATCATTAGGAAAAGCACTGCATAAATACTCAACAATATTGCTCTTTAATGAAGACAGGACATTTTTATTAATATGAAAAATAATGTCAGCCTCCTTGGCAAGGTCCCAACACCACTTGCTGCTTCCCACCAATGAAAATTCATTTTTTTCTTTCAAACTAAGTAAGTGTGTATCTCTTGGATCAATGTCAGTTCCATCACCACACAACACATTTTTACAGGCAGTGCACTGCAACTTCCTGTGCAATTGCCGTGCAATATACCCACGTAAATAATATAATGAATTGGTATGAAAAAGATCCATATCAACAAACTCGCTGTCAATGGAGGATAATGGCTCCTCTGACTCTTCCTCTCCTATTCTTGAGCCTGACACATCTAAAAATTCTGCTAACAAACTTCCTTCATCAGACTCACAATTGCTTTTAGAGGGAATAATCATAAATTGCCCTATGCTTATAATTTTTAGGGCATTTTTAAACTGTACAGGGGATGGGATGGGATTTTTTACTCTAACTGTGGAAAACAAATTTTCCAGCGAGTCTTGGCAAAACCTGGAGGTCAATATGTATCCAAAGGAGCACTTGTTAAGAAAGAAATCTTGCAGGTCTAGGACTGATGCAGTAGTCAGTTTAATTCCAGTTTGTATGGGTTTCCATTTTCCATCTCCTACCTTAATATTTTCAAAAATTTCAACAAAACATTTTAAAAAATTGATAGATTTTTCATATACATCTATTTGGTGCTTGCTGATGGCCATAACTGGGTATCTTGAGCATATCAATGTAAACCATTTATCCACAAGCTCAAAAAACCAAGCTGTGGTCATGTACTCTGGATTCCATCCATGATGTTGAACACAGTATTTAATTCCCGCAGCCACATCATAACTCATGAGGTCACATGCTGTACGAACCCTCATTTTCTGGTATTGCTTCAAAACGATATGCTGTTCAGTCAACCTTGGCACAATCTTAATCTCTCTATCAGCCTGTAAGTCCACCAATTTCTGAACTGGCTCCAAAAATATTTTTCCACTAGTCAAACCATTTTTGTTAACCACTTCATTTGGCAAGTACAAACATTTCCCATCTAAAAGATGGTTTCGAATATTTTTCAATACATGGCATACATCTGCCATAAAATATACCTTCATATCAGCCCTGCATGGATGAGGAATGGAGTTCACAGTTCTAGAGAATTTACCACAGGTTATGCCAAATTCTCTCCAGAGAGCTCTGTTGCAACTGCCCATATCACAAGTTACACATACTACATTGAGATCAATGTCATGACACATTTTAATTAGTTGCAAAATCACATTTTTGGCTTCCTTGCTAGGGAAGGAGTTTCCTGTGAAATGGTACCCAACTGTTTGTTTCCACCTAGTGGACACACCAGCTAACATAAAAACTAATGCATGTGTAGCAATAGTGTCAGCATGAGGCAATGTCGTGTACCCAAACATGGTTTTTGAACTCCTATCTAACTCAACCCTTTCCTCAATCACCATCTCATCAAGCAGCAAGACACAAAAACGTTCACTTTCTTGCATTACTTTCACTTTCAGCTTTAGAAAATCAAATACTTCATTCTGAATGCCTGGGAAAAATTTGAAGTCCTCCAACCTTCTACTTAGGGTCCTATTACTAGGTAAAGGGTAACCCAAATTTAACATGCAGTTGTACCCTTTGATTCCACAAGCAAATCGAATTCTAAGAGCATTTTTTACAGTGGGGTTTGACCATTTTTGGCCCTTATTAGATTTTTTGCCCAAAGATTGTAACTGGTCTGGGTTAAGGAAACATTTGAGAGCTCAAGTAGTCTCCTCCAGGCAAGACTCTAATTTCTTCACCTTATTTTGTAATGCTGAAACCTGAGACTTAAGTCTTCTTATGATTTCATCTTTTTCATCATCACTATTTCCACATATCTGCTCTGCTGAATGTTCCACAGGATCTACAGAAGATTCATCACCAGCTGCACATTCCACAGACATGTTTGCTCCCAAAGAGATTTGGTCTTCTACTTCCACAGGATTGTTTTCAGGTTCTGCAACTGAAAGGTTTAATATAACACTAAATAAAACAAGTCCAATATACTGAGGAGTCTTTCAATTTTTATAATTATATCCTAGCATTTTCCATGTGAAATTATCCTGTATTTTGACAATATGCATTTACTTTTCTTTATAAATAATGTTTTCACTTTCTCATACATCACAATATTTGCAGGATCTCATACCAAACTAATAACAGACAATGCAGTTATGAAATGTTGGTTAGCTATCATTGTTAATTTATATTTGATACTTAAGCTATCTAGGTTTCTAAAATTGAGTTGAATCAAAATACAAAATTAAGACCAAAAACATGAGACCAATCACTGCACTGCATAGTTCGTTTAATGTAATAAATAACTAAATCATATCATTATTTCTTGAAATTGAAGACCAGATTCAACATTATTAATTGAATGAGGAAACAATGGCAGGATGAAGAAGGTTTGGCAAGAACTATATTATTATACCTCTTTAGAGACTACATTCTAACATCCACTCATTCATGAATTAATTCGAATCATAAACTTTAATTGAAGTGAATAATCACCTTTCCCTTTGTAAGAAATCTGTCTTTTAGTTGGTGGTTTCCTGGCTATTTTCACAGCCCGGTGCCAAAAAATCTCCGGAATTGCAAATGGTTTGAGTAATCTACGGCCATCAAGTCTATTGCTCTCAAACTGGGTCGAGTCGAAGTGAACCTAAAATATATAAACATCTATTGTTGAAAAACTCGTAATATTTACAAGAAAACAAAATTCAAACTATAAGAAGTATATATTAATTTCATTAACTTGCTCAGAGGGGCAAGATCTGAACAAAACTAGTTGTTTACTCACCTCACACAACCTGCTGTAAGTGGTAGGCATCCACGAATCTCGCCGGAGCTTAACCATCCAAATTTTCCTCCTGTTGGGATCTGAAGGAAAACGAAACATCCTAATGCCGTTTTCACCTCGATTTTTGCACCCGACATCACAGCAGCAAGGCATAATAACTCCTTTGAACTCGCAAATGATATATATAACAAAATAAATAATAAAAATAAAAAATAACAAGAATAATAAAATAACAATAATTATGAAAACAGAAAAAGCAAATTGGAATTAAGGCACAAAACACTCAAACACAGGTGTTTGAATGCGTTTGATCCTTAGCAATGAGACTGTCTCAGGCACCAAGATGGCGGGTTGACATCATGTGATTCGTCTCGTCCAATGACAAGCTACGCTTTTCGGCATATGCATTCACAAAGTGTGTCAGAACCTTCCATATATATGGCCTTGCATGTGAATATCTCTCTCTGCCATCTGACGATCATATGGGAAACTAACTGATGTTTCAAATCATCTTGAAAATTCGCGCGAAGCATGTTAATGGAAGTTTAAGTTAAGAGAAGGTCTGTTAATACGAAAAGCACGATAAAACAATACAGTGGATATAGTTTTCATTCAGGATGCCAACCGATGAATGAATACTATTGTTCGAAAAATAAAAGGCATGACAATACGACTTAAAAAAGGTTTTTGGGGAAAACAAGTGGTTTCGGTGCCTTAGTCTTTGTAGGAAGCTTCTTGAATAAAATGAAAATCAATATAGCTGCAAATTGAAATAGAATTAATCCTCAGTAATTTTGTATACATTTCCTATGTGGCAAAAGTAAGACGTTGATTGCAATTTGGATAGAACGGTGAAATGAGATGGGAACAAGTGCCAGATAACATTAATTTTTCAAGTAATTAACCAACGCCACGGTCTCATAAGGGAGTTGAGAGGTTTTTATGCTTTCAGACTTTGACAGATACGTTCCTCTACACATACCGTGGGTTAAAGGAATAAAATGCCACGCCGAATCTCCTATTTCATGTGATGTCATACTTCTGACAGTGATAAGGACCATTTAGCCATGCTAATTTCGAAATTTGTCTCGAAAATCCGCAATTATCGCACAATCTCAGGTTTTTTTTGGAGAGCACGAAAAAATCATATTGTACTGCAGCCTGCAAAAGTAAAGAACCTCTATGTTATCAGTAGCTCCTATTTGGATTTTGCAATCAGATTTTTGCTATGGCTTGAGTCAAGTCTTTTCTAAGTTGCACTCTATGAATTTATTGATAATAGAAAAATATGTAAAGTTGAGAAAAACTTTCAATTAGAGTAATTATTCACTTAAGACAACAATTTGTGTTTTGTTGTTTGGAGCCGTACGAACGGAAAAGAGAATTCGACTTGAATAGCTAGCACTGGAATCTTAAACATAAAGGTGGCCATGTGTAAAAACAGTAACTTTCAATTATACACTGATATGGCTGAATGTTTGACCCTGAGTCCTGTTTATTTTAATTGTAAACACAACCCGAATAGGGAAATTTCTTCTCTGCCAAGCAAAAATTCCTGCGTTGAAATAAAGAGACAATCATTCAAAATAATTATTAGTTAAAGTAAAATTAGGTTGAACACCAGTTCAAAAGATACAAGACCACGAAACATAGTTTAATATAACTTTGTGTTAATTCCACATAATTCCAGATCCAATTCCAATGCCTAGCATAATCTTATTTTGTCTCGGCTGCTTCAGTAAAATTTAATTATCAAGTACGTCCTTACACTTTCTGGTGGAAAAGATTAACTGAATAAGTAACTTTTTCCACAGTTAAATCAAACTTACCTTCTACTACCTTTGCTTTCATTCGGCAAAAGTCGTAAGTAAATCTACATCTAAATCTATGCCTAAATTAAAACTAGTACTACCTTTTAAAGTGTCAGATTCTGGACATAGAAACTTATGCATGCTGTTAAGCAGAGATCCACATTTTTCATCTTCAAAATTTGCGCCTTTTAAATCTAGATTTATTAGTCCATGAACTAATGATGTCTTTAAAGTGGCCACAAACTTTATTACTGTGTGATTTTTGTTTGATCCGCAATTGAATCTGATCGACCCAAACCAGGGGCGGATCCAGAACCTTCCCAAGGAGGGGGCGATCGCCCCAATTACCCCTACCCCCTCTTGATTCCTCCTCTGCCGACAACCATACATTTTAAAAATCCCTACCCCCATCAGAATCTTTCTTTCCCTTTTCATACAGACTTAATCCTCGGTGTAGAAACAATGAATGTTGCGCAGAATGAATTTAAGAATGCACCTAGTGGAGGGCAATGGGGTCCTCCAAGGGGAGGACGATCACCCCATTGCCCCTCCCTTGGATCCGCCACTGACCCAAACAGGTGTTCCTGGGCATCCTGACTGAGTGACCTCAACTGCAGATAATTGAAACCTAAATCTTTTAAAATATGCCATATCATGATAATCCCCTTATTGTTTGTATCCAACCCTTATGGAATGGGGGTGTAAATATTCTTCCCTTGTAGCCTATGTCACTAGTCTGTTTGGCTCGTAAATACCTCCACTCATGTAACTCTTTCATGCACTCTTTCCAAAAAACCAAATTCAGGCTCTCCCTCTCCTTCTTAGGGCACATCTCAAACCTCTACTCCCTTGGGGTGACATGGAAGTCCCATTGACACTGTCAAATATAGAGTCACAAATCCACAGAGCTTAGCTGTCCCCAAACCGTCGAGTGGGAGTTTGCCTGAAAAAGAAGGAACCAATTGTTAATAGGATGTAATTTAGAAAAGCGGATTTTAACAAATGGGTATGAGAAGTATATCTGAACATACCATTGGCTACACAGCCACTAACTGTTGATGTAATTGAATGGCTGAGCATTTGTTCCGCCAGGCTAACTCTTATTCCAAGTTTCCCCGTAGGATCCAAGTGGCTAGGTGTTACCTTATGGAGATGCTGGAATAGTAACTGCTCTGAATCTGCGCTATAGGCACCACGAACATGCTCCCAGGAGGCAACACAGTCACGAAAATCACTACCAATTTTCACTGGTATATCTCATTCCTGTAGAGCATGTTCTTGGTGCACTTCAGGAGGTGTGGTGCACCAAGCAAAGTAACCACATTTTTGTAATTATACACAAAAAAGGGTTACTTTCTGAAGGACCCAGCATCTTCAAGGCTTTTACGTTGGCTGTAGCCATGTCACATACAGTGCAAACGACTGCCAGCCCAGCCCAGCCATGAAGACAAGGGCGTGATTGGCAATGTACTTTTTTTATTCCCCTTGCATTTCCCAAGTCCACAAAGCCAGAGAACCTGTCGGATTTTGAACAATACTGTATGTGTTCCCAGATAGACATCTCATCAAACATCAGGGAACATGCACGATCATTCTCATCCAACCTGCTCACGGTGTTAGCCAAAGAATTTAAGACATCAATTCACTCCAGGTTCAAGTGGTATTTTATTCAGGAGAGAGAATAGGGTTCTAGGAGTAGATTGGGTGAAAATGGTGGATAGGAGGGCATAGGATTTGGGAGATCTTTGAAGAAGGAAAAGGGCAAGGAGTTTATCATCAAGTGTCCAACGGAGACCATTGGGCTTCTGTTTGGAGCAACAATGCTGTGACACTAAAAACAAAGCTGATGCTTTTGACAGGGATTTGGAAAAGGATTGGATGAGGATTTCAGGATCACTATTTTTGGTGCAAATGTTTTTTAAATCTAATTTCTGGGAAACGTATTTTTTTCAACAAACCATATTTTTTGTTGATTTTACTCATGGTTTTAATAAGGTACATCTTTCAGGGAGTCAAATGGGAATGTCGGGTGAAGTCTTATTGCACCAGAAACGTTTTTCTCCTCTTCCTGCCTAATTCTTTCTTCCCTAGCTTCAGATTTGATGATAAATCCGAAGCTGCTGAAGATAGAATTTTGCAGGTGGAGGAGTTAGTCAAATTTCCATCGCACCAAACATCAGCCAATGGTGCAGCCAATTGGTCTGATGAAGAGGTTGATGGGAAAAATTGATGTAGAAGGAAGGAGTAGGTCTATGGGACAGGGAAGTAGATGGGGTTGAAGATATCAAAGGGAAAGTGAAATTGGGAGAAATACCACTTGAATCTAAACTGAATGAGATGCCTTCAAGTCACTCCCTATTGCTTGATGTTTCACCATTGTTCACTGAAGGGAGCCCTTCAGCTTGCTCAGACAGGCTCAAAGCATTCGCAGTGTGAACTGCCATATCCTGCAAATTTTAAAGAAAATAATTTATTTGACTTTTTAACTCCACTATAGGGCTAGAAATTAATTATAGAATTTAATGTAACTTACCACAGCAACACCCAACTTCTCTTGAGGATCCAAGTGCCCTGGAACACAGTTCTCTTTCTGTTGCACCTTTAAGAATGAAAATGAATTTCTAAGAATGTCAATCATTCAATCTGCTAAACCTAATGAAATTGATGCAGGATGCAATGGGCATGCTTCAAATGTTGCAGTAAATGTATCATAAGGCAAATGCACTTACGCCCCCTTGCAGCTCCTAAACAATTTTTCTATGAAGATCATATTACCAATTGTAAAATATCACATTGCACTACAAAATGTCCAAAATTTCAGTTCCTGGATAGAAAAACATATACTTAGAAATACGTTTTGAAACAAAGATATAAGAATTATCTTAACGTCAAGGAATACAAGCAAATTCATAATGAGATACAATAAATAATCAAGTTAACAATTTCTGTAAATAATTCAGAATATTTAAAAATAAAACAATATACGATAATCAAAGTGAGACATCGCTATGGTATACTTATTTCATTCTATTACAAGCACAATTCTATTCTCGAATGTCTACTTTGCAGCATAACATCCAAAGAACGAACTATAATCTACGAATAACTACGAGAAGTTTTAAACAGAAATTCCACTTAATCTAAAATTACGGCTTATTATGTGAAGAACTGACATGTACCATATTTATTCCCAGTGCAGTGGATGGCACAGTTAGGCTACACAAGCGAGACTTAATACCTAAAAATGAGAAGCAATTACTCTCGAAATGCTTCTCGCACACACAAAAACGAGTGAAGTTTCCCTATTTCTTCCTATGAGATTTATCCAATGCAGGAATCTGTTAAGAAAATATAAAAGCATTTTCACAAAACGCATTCACATATATCATAAAAGTATTTTGTCCAAATAATTATCAAAAATATATGCTGTTTTTAAGACTTACCTGGCTCTGCTCCTTGGAGAGCAGAACAATTGCACTCCGTTGTGTCTCCTTAACACGCAGTCTGCCACTACACATTTTTCACGTGATGAAGGCATATCTACTATGCTATACTCGAAAAAATCTGAGCATATATATATACTAATAGAAGGTGCTTGCATTCTGCAAGCATGTCATCTCACTTTGAAAAAACATTCATTTTTCAGACAGATATTTCATCATTACAAATATTTTTTTAATTGTAAATATTTTACCATCACAGCGATTTTTCTTGTTCCCTTATGTAAAAATAATTGATTAAAATAGTGCCCAAACTTTGCAATTTTAAGAATTTTATACTTTCTCCATTATGGGGTACTAATGCTACACTTTTCTGCCAAATCTTGAGGTTGTAGCACTTCTAGAAGTGAAATAATATTTTTCTAATTGTTTGAATTTTAAACAACTTTAACGGCCGCCGCAATATATTTATGGAAAGATTAAAATCTTTATTTGTGCAACTGCACTACTCTGTAAATAACTTTATAAAAATTTCAGCCTCCTAGCTCATCCTGTAATGTCTAAACAGTTATCTATTTGTTTAAATTTTAAGAATTTTTAACTGCCAAACAAAATAACATCAAAATTTGTATAATCCCTATTTCGTTTTTTTACGAATTCTACTTATTAAAAAATTTCAACTCCGTAGCTCATGCGAAAATACATAAACCTTGAAAATTTGTTTAAATTTTAAGAATTTTTAACTGCCAAACAAAATAACATCAAAATTTGTATAATCCCTATTTCGTTTTTTTACGAATTCTACTTATTAAAAAATTTCAACTCCGTAGCTCATGCGAAAATACATAAACCTTGAAAATTTGTTTGAACAATTGCGAATTTTTAGCGGCCGCATTGTTGCACTTTTTCATGATTTTCGTTTTTTCTAGTCGGTTTTGCACAAAATCCTACCTACGAAAAAATTTCGAATCTCCAGCACATCTGGAAGTGCCTAAACATTAGTATCTTCCTATCATTATATATCGTACTAGTAGTAGGTGCTAGCATACTGCAAGCATTTGACATCTGTCCCTGGAAAAACATTCATTTTTCAAAAAGATATTTCATCATGGTAAATATTTCTTTAATTCAAAGGATTTTTCCCTGGGACCGATTTTCGTTTTTTCCTTATGGATCAATAATGGAGTAAAACAATCGCTAATGTTTAAAATTTTAGGAATATTATACTTTTTCCACATTGAGTTAATAATGCCACACATTTTTGCCAAGTTTTAAATTTATAGCACATTTAGAAGTGAAATAATATTTATCTAATTGTTTAAAATTAAATAATTTTTAACGGCCGCAATAAGAATTTCATGAATACACTGAAATGTTTATTCATTTAAATAGACTGGACTCTAGATAACTTAAAAATTTCAGCTCTCTAACCCGCCCCACAGTATCTAAACATTTACCTCTTTGTTTAAATTTTAAGAATTTTTAACTGCCAAACAAATTAAAATATCGAAATTTGTATAATCCCTATTTAGTTTTTTTACAAATCCTACCTCGAAAAATAATTTCAGCTCCGCAGCACTTTCGGAAATACATAATCCTTGAAAATTTGTTTAAAAAATTGCGAATTTTTAGCGGCCGCATTATTGCACTTTTTCAAGATTTTCCTTTTTTCTAGTCGGTTTCATCTCACCTTGAGAAAACATTCATTTTTCAGACAGATATTTCATCATTACAAATATTTTTTTAATTCTAAAGATTTTACCTACGCAGCGATTTTCGTTATCCACTTATGTAAAAATAATAGATTAAAACAATCCCCAAACTTTGCAATTTTAAGAATTTTATACTTTTTCCATTATGGAGTACTAATCGTACACATTTTTGGCAAAATTTAAAGTTGTAGAACTTCTAGAAGTGAAATAATTTTTTTCTGTTTAAATTTTAAACATTTTTAACAGCTGCCGTAATATATTTATGGAGAGATTAATATGTATATTTGTTCCAATGCACTACTCTGTAAATAACTTGAAACTTTCAGCTTCCTAGCTCATCCCGTAGTACCTAAGCAGTTATCTATTTGTATAAACTTTAAGAATTTTTAACTGCCAAAAAATCGAAATTTCAGCTCCGTAGCACATTCAAAAATGCCTAAACCTTGAAAATTTGTTTAAACAATTACAAATTTTTAACGGCCGCATTGTTGCACTTTTCCAGGATTTTCGTTTTTTATAGTCTGTTTTGCACAAAATCCTACATAAAATAAAAATTTCGAATCTCCAGCTCATCTGGAAGTGCCTAAACATTAGTATCCTCCTATATGTTATATGTTATCTCCTCCTCCTCCTCTGTAAGAAACGTCTATATATAATGACCAGTAGAAGGTGCTCGCATACTGCAAGCATTTAATCGCACCTTGAAAAAAAAAACAAATTTTTCAGAGATATATTTCATCATGAGAAATATTTCTTTAATTCTTAATATTTATCCTCTAAATGGGTTTTCGTTTTTTCATTATGGAAAAATGATGGAGTAAAACAATCACTAATTTCTGCAATTTTCGAAATATTATACTTTTTCCACATTGAGTTAATAATGCCACATATTTCTGCCTAATTTTAAATGTATAGTACAATTAGAAGTGAAATAACATTTATCTAATTGTTTAAATTTAAATAATTTTAGCGGCCAAAATAACAATTTTATGGATAAATTGAAATGTTTGTTCGTTTACATAGACTAACTTCTAAATAATTTAAAAATTTCAGCTCCCTAAGTTTCGGCGTAGTGTCTAAGCATCTACCTTTTTGTTTAAACTTTAAGAATTTTTAACTGCCAAACAAATAAAAACATCAAAATTTCTATAATCACTATTTCGTTTTTTTTTTAAATCCTACCTCTAAAAATAATTTCAGCTCCGTAGCACATTTGGAAATACATAAACCTTGAAATTTTGTTTAAACAATTGGGATTTTCTAGCGGCCGCATTGTTGCACTTTTTTAAGATTTTTGTTTTTTCTAGTCAGTTTAGCACAAAATCCTACCTACGAAAAAATTTCGAATCTCTAGCTCATCTGGAAGTGCCTAAACATAAGTATCCTCCTCCTCCTCTGTAAAAAACGTCTATATATAATAATAACTTACTGTTAAATAAAAAGTAAGTGACCCTTCACCATTAATTAAAAGGAAAGAGAAAACTCACGTACGCGCTGCAGGTCTCCGTTGGGAACGTCGGGGACCTAATCCTTGGTGAAGACACAGGCACACACACACTCCAAGGAGGCACTCACACCGTAGACTCTAACCAAAAAATTTTTTAAACTAGACATCGATGTTTCGACAGCTACGCTGTCATCTTCAGTAATGTCATTTTTGGTTTGAGTCTATGGTACGATACATACAGAAATTTTCCGTATGTAATAGGAATTATTTTCTAAAAAACTGACAAAAATTTAGAATGCGTAATCTACATAGTAACAAACGCATAAAACTTTTCCAGTCAGTAAATAATGAAAATTTCCGCAAATATTTTAAATAATTAATTGTACCCGTATTTGGATAACGCTGCTTTAATTTCAGAATTTAATTTTTTATGAATCGATACTTTAGACCAGGCATGTCAAACTCGAAGAGGTATCAGGACCGCATTAACGCATTGGATGTTAAAGGAGGGCCAAATTAGGATTACAGTTGTTTAACCCATCAATAGCCAATGCTGCGTTAACACAACATTATTTATGTGAATTTATTTAATGGAAGTGTGAGTAACTGTTGTAATTTGGATGTTTGCAAGCTGAATCAAATGTTCTAAAAAACTGGGTGGACGGGTATTGATTGCGGTGAATAATAAATTTAATTCCTTTGAAATTGAGGTTGAGTACACCAATATTTAACACATCTTTTTAGCTTTAAAATGCTCTTCATTAATTATAATTTTGGTTTATGTGTATATTCCCCCTGGTAGTTCCCCCAAAGTGTGTGAAGATCATTGTAAAGAACTTGAACAAATCTATTTGTTATATCCTGGTGCTTACTTTATTATTTGTGGTGACTATAATCTATCTTGTCTTTCTTGGTGCAGTACTGAGGTAGAGCACAACACAGTTAATGACCATAGTAGACCTTTAGTGAACACTGTCAGCTATAGTGGTCTTAAAAGCTTACGGCGGTGAGATGCGCGAACTGTCACGTGACATGAAGGGGAATGGCCAGGGAATGGGTAGCTTAAGGGGAAAGTGAGCTGAATGGTGTTGCCGCCTGCCAGCGTAGCCAACCCAAGAATGTAATACTAAGTAATATCCGGTCGTTTATCAACAATAGGTTGTGGTAATACGATTTTGCTCTTATTCATATCGTATGATACCCGCAATTTAATGGAAAGTCAGCTACAATAGAGGAAAGGATTTCCAAAAGAAAAATAAATATTTCAAAGAAAGGTTTTATTATACACATTCACATCGATACATTTTCATCAATAATATTTTATTCAGATGAATCTGTATCTCCGGATTCTGAATCCGAAGTTATGATAACCTCATTCACAATATCATCCATTATCATCTCGTTTTTTATATATTCAGCTTCAGTTTTTTTTACACGTTCGCATACATTCTGCCACTCTGCTTTCCCGATATCTGCACATTTTTCTTCCACTAATATCTTCACCTCATTTAGTTTAAAACTTGTGTTTCTTGACCCTACCCAATTCTTTAATATACCCCAAATATTTTCGATTGGGTTGAATTCAGGATGATACGGAGGCAGCCTAAGCGTCGAATGTCCATGATCGGCTAATATTATATCCACAGCAAAAATTTAATGAGCTGGCTTAATTTTCTTAATTTTATCGTACAACTCGAGTTTAGTTTCAGCCGTTGAGTACTGCATTCCCCTTGTATCCAGCCATGCCTTCATTACATCTTTCCTGGAACTGCTGCACGGCGGGCGGTCAAGCTCCACGTTGTGGTAGGACTCATTGTCCATCACAAGGACGGAGTTCTGGGGTAAATTGGGGAGTAACTGGTTTTTCACCCATTTTTCATAGTTTGCACTATTCATGTCTCCATGGTAATCTCCTGTTTTCAGACCCGATTTAAAAATTAGAAGTGAATGCGGCACAAATCCAAATTCTCCACCTTAAAAAAATGAACGTATATCCTATCTGTAGTCAATGGAAATCATATAATTACTTTCACATGTACATTAATATAATAAATAACTCATACCTGCATGAATAATAATGAGTCGCTGACCCTTAGATACAGGAACTTTTAATCCCGTGTCATCCCCGCTCGACCATTGATATGGAGCAGAGTGCGTGGAATGAATATAACTTTCGTCAGTATAAACAATTGACCGTCCTTCCTCTCTATATCTCCTTATTGCTCTTAAATATGCGATTCGCCTCAAACGAATATCACTCCGTTCGCATAAAATGCGCTTATTGGAATGACGAAAACGAATTAGCGAAAAAGGTATAACAAAAACGAATTAACGAAAAAGGTATAACAAAAACGAAATAACAAAAACGAAATAACAATAACGAAATAACAAAAACTATATAATAAAGACTCGAAAACAAAATAATCAAAACAGCGATGAAAATAACGATAACAAAAATATAAAAGTAAAAAGTATAAAGCACAGAAGTTGGTACAAGAACTTGACTGCGTGGAGCTAACCCAAGCTAACCTCAGGAGAGAGTGAAGGGTTTTGCTCCATGCGAATGCTACCCTCACCCCCGCGGTTGTGACGTTTCACTAATGGACTCGTCCGGACTCATTTTCGACTTCTGCGCAGCCGCCACAAGCTTTTGAAAGATGTATACCTAAATTTATCACAGATTAACAATGTGTACAACATAAATGGCAAATGCCTGGATCTTGTGCTCAACAACATTCAGCAATGTTCAGTTAGAGAGGCCTGTGAGTCTCTCATAGTACCTAATCCTCAGCACCCACCCCTTGACTGTGATTTTTTTATCAAAACTATCTCTTGACTTCATTAAATATAACTGAATATCATATAATTTTCCCATAGGTGACTATAGAGGTATGTCCAACTATCTATCTCCTATTGACTGGAATGTGCTGATTACACTGGATACAAATAGTGCTGTGAATTACTTTTATGATATATTGGGTTGTGCAATTGAAAGATATGTTCCTAAAATTAAATTTAAAAATAAGACCTTTCCAAGTTGGTTCAATTCTGAACTGAGGTCATTTATATATAAGTAGAAACAAGCCCATAAGAAGTTTAAATTGTCTAGATCTGTTTCTGATTATGAGGCTTTTTCCTTGCTGTGTCAGATGTAAAGATGTCTAAACATTGTTATCAGGACCATATTGATAATATTGAGTTTTTATTGGATTCTAAAATCAAACCTTTTTGGAATCATGTTAATTCTTTGAGGGAAGACAACTTACTTCCTAGTCACATGTATTTAAAATCTGAAGTAGCTCAAGATGGACAAGCTATAGCAAATCTTTTTTCCAAATATTTTAGTAGTGTTTACAGCTCACGCTCTGATATGAACAATGATTTGAATTTTGGAGAGGATAATACTACACATATACGTATATGCAAGGTGTCCTCTGATGATATTTTGAAAAAGTTCAAATCTGTTGATATTAAAAAAGGTCCAGGTCGTGACAACATTCCTCCACATCTGATTAAAGAATGTTCCAGTGTATTATGTTTTCCACTACTCATACTTTTTAATCTGTCACTTTCTTCATGTGTATTTTCAAGCTATTGGAAAATAAGTCACATTGTTCCAATTTATAAAAAAGGCAAAAAATCTGATATTACTAATTATCGACCTGTGTCTATTGAATCATGTCCTTCTAAATTGTTCGAAAGCTTAGTTCTTGATATGTTACCTCCACTTTTAAAAAACATCATTGATCAACAACATGGGTTTATGGCAAATCATTCTACTGTCACCAATTTATTAGTTTTTGAGGAAAATATCTATAGTGCTTTAAATAATAATTTGCAAGTCGATGCTGTTTATATGGATTTTAGTAAGGCTTTTGATACAGTGGACCATGGCTTGTTGATTAATAAATTATAAACTGTAGGCATCAGTGGTGCTATGTTGTTTTGGCTACATAGTTTTTTAGTTGGTAGACATCAGTATGTTAAAGTTAAATCCTTTTATTCATATGCATTTGCCATGACATTAGGAGTCCCCCAGGGCTCCCATTTGGGGCCATTATTATTTTACATCTTTGCTAATGATATAGTTAATTATGTGCAAAATGTAAATATACTTCTCTTTTCAGATGACTTAAAAATTTATGAAACAGTACATTCCACTAGTGATTGCGATATTTTACAATTGGCTGTGAATAACTTATTCAGATGCAGTGGCAGCTCTTAGCTAAAATTAGTGGGGGTGCTGCTCCAGAAAATTTTTAGCCTTTGTTTTAAAATTGTGTAAAAGGAAAAAAACATGTATAAAAAGAAAATTTATTCAGGAACTTGATAAAATCTTAACAAAAAAACCAAACAAAACAAAACAGTGCATTTTTTACTTCACAGCCGCAAAGCTAACTTTTCCGTTGGTACCATTCAGAATTAAAGCTACAAATATATTTCTTGTTGTTGCTTTTGCCTGGCTGAGATATTAGAATATCAGGTGTTGAACGACCTCTTTTCTTAACTGTAACTTTCTCATGGAGAGATAGCTGTGAAAACTTAAGCTGTTGAAGTTCACTTACAGTCACAGAACTTATTTCTTAGGGATGCAAGGCCATGGTTAAAGTTTTCTGTTAAATAAAAGAACCGAAAAAAAATGAATCAAATAGAATAGCTGGAAGCAGAATAATAATCTAATTCTACACTTTATCACATTCAAGAATATGGTACACGGTTTTTAAGCACAACACACGCTGAGTAAAAAAAAACTTCCTTCCACCATCACGCCAGAGCCGGCACTGCGAGAGCAACAGTGCTCTCTCTACCTGGCAGTCCCGCCTTCCTCCCCACCCCCTCCTCCTATGTGCGCATGCGCACAACAGTCAAACACCACGTCGCTGGCACTGTGAAGCGCACAGTTCCATACAAAGATTTTTGTATCTTTTTCATAAACTGGGGGATGGCTACTGAAGTACTGACACTAAGCTTAAGGAATATATATTGTACTACAAAAATAAAGAACGAATTAAAGAAAAAAGGACTCATTATATTAAATGTTATCGATAATATCAAGTGGAAATAGGGGGTGCTGCAGTTCCGCCTATACACGAGCCACCACTGTTCAGATGATATACTGGCAACAAAATACAATTGATTATCTCTAAATGTAATGCCATCACCTTTCATAAATGCAAATATCCTGTTTTAGGATTTTATTTTATAAATGATACAGCACTTAATAGAGTTAACAAAATTAGGGATTTGGGTGTGTGTTTTGATTCTTTATTTATGTTTTCTAGCCATATAAATTCTGTTGTAAAGAAGGGATTACAAATGCTTGGATTTATTTCAAGGAATACTAGCTGTTCTGAAATGTGACTTCTTTAAAGATACTGTATTGTTCCCTGGTAAGACCCATTTAGAACCTATGTGGTCACCATATTACCAAAGCCATTCTCACTCAATTGAGAAAGTTCAGCAAAAGTTTTTAAGGCTGGTTAATTTCAAACTAGGGTATTGCACATCTGGCATACATTATCAACACCTTCTTTCTAGTCTCAGCTTAAAAACTACATTTCTGTCGAGAAATCTCTGATATTGTAACATTACTAAAAATAGTAAATTCCACTTATGGCTGCCCCGATCTATTATCATTAATTCAGTTTTGCATACCTTCTTATAATACTAGATTCACTGATATATTTTTTAACACCTGTACTACAAACTATATATACAATTCACCAATAAACTGCCTTCAATGTTTAGGTAATTTGTTTTTATCTCATAATTCTTTAGACATTTTTGAAACTACTGTTAAGCAAATCAAGGCAATCCCTGAGTCTATGTAGTAATTAAATGTTCTGGTCTTATTTCATTATGTATTTTTTGCAAGTTATGAAGTATATATTGTATGTATTATTTAAATTAAGTATGTTTTACTTATGTATATACTGTAACATTTATGAATCAAGTATGCATACTTTATGCATTACTACGTATGTATTATACATGTACAAGGCCGTAGATACAGTTTAGTAAAGGGGGGGGTTTAATGAATAATAATTTCAAAGTTTTAATATTTTAATACATTACTATAAGTGTCATAAAATTACATTTTATTTAAATTAAAAAAATTTTAAATAAAAATTATTCTCTAAATTACAAATTCTTTTTTTCTATTTTTTAAAGCAAATTTGTATATAATAACATCTACATTTAAAGGCACACTGCGATGCACACTCCTCAATGCCAAACCCATTAGACGTTCATCTCCCGTTGAATTCCCAAGCCAGGTTTTGAGGCATCTTAAAGAAGAAAAACATCTTTCAAGGGTTGCTGTAGAGCAGGTCAAGGTAGCAAGAATCTTTAATACTCTTTTTATACTAGGAAAAAGCATATCATCACAAACTTTGAATGCCTCTAATGCAGTTTTTGGCAAATCATCTTCTGACAGCAAATTCCATTTACACTGCCATATTTCAAATTCTACTTTAAGTTGTCCAAAATCTTCACCATAAATTTTACAAGTCTGTTGGAAAATTTCTGGCTTTTCATTTTTACATTTAGTAGGAAGCAGTAGCTGCAGTTTAGCTATTAGTTTATTATGTTTTGAGAAGCGATTCTTTAATTTAGCTAAAAAGTGATCACAAAAAGGTATAAATAAATTATGCCGGTAATATTCATTTCCATCATTTGGTGGGGCATTTTGACGCTTTGATTGTTTTCCAAATACTCTGGGTTTGATCATTTCGCTCCCAACGTTGTGCAACATGCTTTCTGCTGACAGATACATTACATTGAATGAGTCAACACATTGATTGTATCACATTAATGATTAAATCAATGTGCATACAACATTCTACTAAATCCACATTTACTTTCTTAAGACTTTTACATAAATTTTCACTATAAGAAAATATCTTGTTTAATGTCAATAATGCAACTACAAATTCTGCACTAGTTATAGAGAATAATAATATATATGCCTGATCAGAGGTTTTTTTTGTTCCGGATTCTTAAAGTTGCTGCAGAACTTCTACTATTGTAGAATACAATTCCACAAAACGGCATACAGAGTTATGTTTCTCAGACCAACTCGTTTCGCATAAACCTAGAACTGTTTTATGAGTTATCCTTTTATTTTCTTTTGCTATTTTCTCTAGAATATTGTTTCTCTGAGAAGACAGATGAAAGTAATTCACAGCTGCTTTAATAATGCAATACAATTTCTAATGACTGACAAATCGCAAGAATATGCAATATATAAATTTAAGGCATGGGCACTGCAATGCACAAATTGTGCTTTTGGGTATTTTTCTGATATTAATGTATGCACACCTCTGTACTTGCCATTTATGACAGCAGCCCCATCATAGCCTTGACCAATCATGTTGTTCAGATTTACTCCAAGCTGCGTTAATGTGGATAGGAGGATAGTAGCCAAACCCGAGGTAGTCACATCAGTTACAGGAATGAAACAAAAAATCTTCTCGAATCAAGATTTCTTTACTATCAATATATCGAACACAAATTGCTAGCTGTTCTTTCCTGGATATGTCTTGTGTCTCATCTGCCAATAATGAAAAATATTTAGCATCGTTTATTTGAGAAACAATTGCATTTTGTGTTATTTCTCCACAAATTTCAACAATTTCATTCTGAATGGTTGGACTAGTATACTTACTTTGGGAGCCAGAGGATGTAGAAAGATGATTTAAAAGTGCGATATCTCCCGATTTAGCACGGTATCGTAAAAGAGCCCTAAAGTTACCGTCATTATAGTCTGGTTCATGGAGAGAAATGGGACCTGAATCTTTCATGCCTCTCAGAGCAAGTTCTTGGCGACCACATAAAATTATGGTTTCTACTACAGAATGTAACTTTTCTCTGTTTTCCTCTACCTGACGCTTTCTTTCAGAATCTAGCATACACATTATATCAACTTGCTTTCCACTTATAACATTTAGAAAATTATCTGCATGCATACTAGCCTCAATACGATATTTTGTTTTCTCATGTTTTCCAAAATATTCTTTTGCATTCTTCCAGTTTAGATATGCTGTTGTTACTAATGCTCCTAATGCTTGATCTCCTCTGCCTCCAACTTGACGAGCAAACAATACACATATTTTACAGAATGCTCCACCTGCTCCTGTCTCCCGTATAAACGAATGATAAACATTCTGATATAAAAGAATGTGCTCTTCAATTCAATTTATTTTAGCATTCCTGTGTCTCCAAAAACGTAAATCCCACTTAATAAATTATAAAAGTATTCCTACTATTCAACGAATTGATGGAAATATGCAACTTTGGGCGATGTGAAGGCACTCTGATTATGATTTAGCGGAGCTATCATCTGGCAAGCCATCTACACTGATGAAGTATGTTTTGAGTAGTTTATTTCACTTCCTTCACCCTATGAGTCACCCTTAAATGTTCCCCTCTCCAATGGTCAAACATAGTGACCTTTCTCGGTCACTAAGTAGCGCCTCATGTGCCTAAGCATAAATCCGCCCGTCTGAGTTGCAGTAACTTAACATTTTGTGTTTTCCTCAGTCTTTATTTCTTTAGGTTCTTAAGAAAGAAGTATCCGTAAGGGGGGGTTTGAACCCCTCAAACCAACCCCATATATACGGCCCTGTACATGTACTGTTGTTCTATCTCATACTGTAATTTGGGTTATTACCCATACTGATTTATTAAAATTAAAATTAAAAAATTAAAAATTGAATTGCAATATTTTTTACAGCTTTATTAAATACATAGTTCTCTTTATTGAATTGGATGTTATTCCAATTTTAACACCCTTTGATACGTCATTTTCATGTTTTTACTAAAAATAAAAAAGCATGGCATTCATCTAATTCGTCTAATTATATTTATTTAATTTAGAGTTTCCAGATTTGGAATTATGCATCACATTAGTAAATAGTGACTTGTATAATAAAGATATTGAAAGTTAAATATAATGTTGCATAGATGCGACATTGGCTGGAATTGGGAGTTTTGTTCACATGCAGGTTTCAACATGTAAGGATACTAAGAAACTTGCTCCTTATCTCTAGTTTAGTCATTTCATTCCAATTCTTTGTGGAAGCACGATTTCTTCATTCTACCAGCACTGAGTGTATTTTTATTTTGTTTGAAATATAGCCCATGGTAAGTAAACTTAATTATTTTCAGACATTCCTGGAAACAATATTTATTTTCTTTTTGCCATATTTGTCAGCATTTAAAGTGATTTTTTCTGACCACTATTATATATTTTCTAGCGTAATTTGCACACTTTTTTCCTATTTTCCATGTTCAAAATTACGGTGCATAAAATAAGCAGGCAAATTGAGAACTCCATTGTGATATTTGCAACAACTGTAAACACTGTTGACCCAATTGTAAAAGCAAAACGATGTAACAGGAAACTAAGGAAACAAATATACATTGAAAAACCTAATGTGATCTCCACATTCCACAAAAATATGGGTGTTGTGGATCTGCATGATAATGCCATCGCCAATTACACTTGGAGAACAAATTGAAACTTTTTGTCTGGTTTTTTGCATAGAATGAGGTTATCCTAAATGATTTTGGCCCATTGAGTTTCGATCTGTAATCAGAATTTGCATAGCACGTCTAGATATGGAGAAAAACGTATTTTTATATTAGAAGAACATATTGTGTTTTAGTCATACAAACTCAGCAAAATATATGTAAATACATGCTAGGTTAAAGATTTAGCAGACAATTTTCTTTGTATGATGTACCAGGAGCTTTCTAAATTAATAACCAACAATAATCAGCAAGATTATTAGTGTTCCATCTGCCTTGGTATTGTTTTTCCAACATTTGAATGTCCTCATGGAACTGCTCGCCATGCTCCTCACTCACAGCTCCCAAATTCTCTGGAAAGAAGTCCAGATGGAAGTGAAGGAATGAATTTCAAGAAACATGTTTCACCCCATGTCATTGCCTACTTCCAGGATTTTATTAGCCAAGTCTTCATAGTTTGGTACTTTGTTGTTTCCTAAGAAGTTCATGACAACTGCTTTGAAACATGCCCATGCCTTTTTTCTTTTCCTTCTAACACTGTATCAAATCTGTCATTGTCCATGAGCTCACGTATTTGGGGACCCATAAATATTCCTTCCTTAAACTTTGCTTTGGAGATTTTTGTAAATTTTTCCTTAAGATGTAGAAATCCTCTGCCAATTCGATCCATACCTTTTATGAAATTCTTCATGAGTCCTAATTTGATATGTAAAGACGGTAAATAAACTTCTGTTTTGTGTTTGAGTGTAAGTGATGCCGTCAAAGCATTTACATCATTGCAATACACAGACAATCTTCAATAGAATAAAAGTCAACAAATTGCTGTTAATGGTTAAAAAATGGCTAATGGTGGTATGTTCTGCCATTGCTTATATTGGTCTCCTACCTCGCATCTGAAGTACAATTGATAAAATTTTATGATATAAGGAGTAAAGCACCTTCTCTGATATTTCACAGTAAATTCTCCGCAAACAAAACAAAAATTGTTGGCCGCATTAGGACATTTAGGAAACATGCTGTTTGGCACACTTCTTTAACACCTTCAGCTGCTACTGAAAAACACAGAATGATGCTGTTCAAGATGTGTTGCAAAAACGAAAAAGGTAACAAAAGGAGAGTTGGTTTTGTATTGAATCTTCTTTTGTCTAGATTATGGCAATTCAATGGTTCATTCACTATAATTGGAAGTATCATATCTCAAAATAGATATCGTATATGTGATAGAAAAATTTCAAAAACAGATTCATAATCTGCATTACGAACTACATTAGGACCATCTATTCTATTTCAGAACCAATAAACTTGTTCCTCAGTGTTATCGAATTAAAATGAAGGAAAAAATTGTAATAGTAATTTTTTACCAATCTAATTAGGTAGACCCGCTACTTAAAAAGACACCTCTTATCAATTTGATAATGTTGGGCACATAATAAAAAATGGTACAATAAGATGTAGGTGCAGATTATGCAAATCACAAACTGTACATCTGTAAATAATTTGAGGTAAATTTACACCCGGTCTGTTTTGAAAGGTGTCATGAAAAGTAAATTTGCAACTGGAATATATTTTTGTTTTATTATTATTATTTTATAATTTTATTTTATTTTTATTATTCACAATTTATTAACGTTAAATGTAAATAAAATAAGTAAAAATATGTTTACTTTAGTAAATGATGTTTTTATGAATGCCTCAAATTATACCTCATAACCAGCCAATGTTGCGTTAATGCAACACTTTTGTGTGGCATAACTGGAAGTTAGAAATTTCTAATTTTTGTACGAAAACCTTAGTTTTGTAGATAAGAGCTCAATTTCAAAGTAAAAACAATTTCCTTAATTTTTCCCATGCTTGGCTCTTAATGGGTTAATAAGGGCCAGAGTTGGAAACAACAGACTTTTTGTAAAAGATTGGATGTCTGTTTTGCAAGTGAAAAATAGATTTAGAAACTGCATTCTATTGTTGCTCAGTAACTACAAATATCATGGAAAATGTCTTCTGCATGTAAATGGGCATCCACTTGTGGGAGGAGAGTGGCAGTTGTCACCCCCCCCCCCTCTGAAACAGGCCTGTGTCAGGGGAAAGAACCATTGATGTCCGTTTAGGTCAGGGGATTAACGCTGTCATTTTTATGAGATTAGGCAAACAAGTGGGGACCCCTGCATTGTGCCTAAAACAAACCTCTAAAATATTATGCCCACCGAACCAGAATGTGGGAGCTTGCATATCCCCATGCTCCTCCCCTCCCCTGGAAGGATCGTAATTCTTCGTAGGTGTTTTCCCCAGTGGGAATTTTTTCTGTGTTCAAACATAACTGTTACACAGTTTTTTATGACCCACAAAACTAACATTCTTTGGTAATTGCTCTGTTATCTACTAACGAATATATTAACTTAAAATTAATATGTATTTTGTTGAAATCTGTATGTAATTAATTTCAATTATTTTGTAAATATTGTAATTACTTATATGATGAAAGGGTTAAATGTAAGAAGGGACTACATAGTCTCAATTTTGCCCAAATAAAGTCGTTTGTCTATCTGTCTGGAAAAGTTCCAGCAGATGCCCATGCTTATTAATTTATTGATAACCCCATATATGTGAAAAACAAACTTTATAAATAGTTATAACATTCAGAAATATCAAGTGTTATGTGGATTGACGAATGTACATAGTCACTGAAGTATTATTGCTGGATGATGATTGTTGAGAGAACTGGGGAGATCTGGGCGGTAGCTGCTCACAAAAATCGATATATCATATTATAATGTCGCTGGACGCTATCTATTTTTTTTTAGGAATATGATTTATGCAGTATTGTTTATAACTGGAAGTTCCATAATCTGAGTCAATTTCAATCAAAATCAATTGTCATTTTTGAATAATTCCACTTTGTGAATTAATTATTGTATATGAAAAAATTTCATATCTATATTAATAAAAGGCAGCATGTATCTGTGTTTGTGGACAGCATTTCTCGAAATCCCAGAAACTTCGAGACTTCAAACTTGGTACTACTACTTACTACTTACTTGCCTTGCGGACCATGTCAATGTTAAAACTGGAGATTGTATTGTCGCCTTAATCCTTTCACTTTATGCATAAGGAATGCATGCTTTAAATGCATTAATATGCGAGAAAGGAGAGAGAGGAATAAAGAAAAAAGAAGAGAAACAGAGAGAGAAAGAGGGACAAACTTATATGTTCAATAATTTAAAATTAATTTTGTGCTTATAAGAATTGTATACGTAATGTATCTCTTTGCCATAAAATTTATATTCGCCCAAAACAATGTTTATCACTGGAACACTGAATTATGTGAATTTTATATTTATTGCTTGCTTTTTAGTGAATTTAAATGTTGGTTTCATTAATTCTTATTTCAATTTGAACTTAGTACTTAATTCATGCATACCCACCATATCATCATCATCATGCTTCTGTCCGAAGACAGGTTTTAACTGAATCGCTGCCTCCATTTCTCTCTCTCCCTAGAAGCCTCTTTTATACCTCTATAAGTAGTATATCCCTGCTTTATATTATCTAATATTCCTATTCTTTTTCTCCCTCTTCCTCTTCTTCCACTAATTTTTCCTTCTAAGATCGTCCTTTGTAAACACTGTCTTCTCAATATGTGCCCTATCCAATTTGCTTTTCTTTTCCTGATTGTTTTTATTAGCGTCCTTTCTTCTCCCACCATTTCTAATACTTCTTCGTTTCTCTTCCTCTCTGTCCATTTCACTTTCATCATTCTTCTCCATACCCACATCTCAAAACTTTCTAAATATTTTTCCTCCTTTCTCCTTACCGTCCACGTCTCTGCACCATAAAGAGCTATGCTCCATATGTAGCATTTTGCTAATTTCTTCCTTGTTTCTAAATTTATTTTCTTGCTTGTGAGAAGCTCCTTCTTCTCATTAAATGCTGCTTTTGCCATTGCAATCCTACTTCTGATGTCCTGTGTACTACTTCCATCCTGTGCTAAAATACTGCCGAGATATTTGAAACTACTTACTTGTTCCAATTTTTTGTCATTTACCATTATATTTAATTCTTTATGTTCCTTTGAAACCACCATGACTTTCGTTTTTTCTGTATTGATCTTCATTCCATATTGTTGGCCAACCTCAACTAGTCCGTCTGTCATCCTCTGAAGCTCTTTCTCGCCTTCTGCTATTAAGCCCTGATCATCCGCGTATTTAATGGTGGTAATACTTTTACCTCCTATCTTAAATCCTTTCTCTTCCATCAATGCTTCTTCTGTTATTGTTTCTGCATAAATATTAAATATCGCTGGTGAAATAGGACAACCCTGCCTCACTCCCCTCCCTATTGAAGTACTTTCTGTTTCTTCTCCTTCAACCCTGACTCTAATCTTTTGATCAAAGTAAAGGTTTTTAAGCAGTCTTTTATCTTTCCAATCTATTCCTATTTTGTTTAAAATACCCAGCATTTTATCCCATTTCACTCGGTCAAAAGCTTTCTCCTAATCTACAAAACAAAAATACATATCTTTATTGACGTCTAGCACTCTTTCTATCATCATCCTCATACTTCCTATAGCATCTCTAGCCCCCCTTCCTCTTCTAAAACCAAACTGATTATCTTGCAGCTCCTTTTCTATTTTACATTCAATTCTTTTGGTTATTATTCTGGTTAGAACTTTAGCTGTATGAGAAATTAAACTAATAGTTCTGTAATCCTTACAACATTTTGCATTGTTCTTTTTCTCCAGTGGTACCATCACAACATCTACAAAATCTTCTTGCCATATGCCAGTATCATATACTTGGTTAAAAAATTTTGTGAGTTGCTTAACTGCTTTAGACCCCAAAACCTTAAGAACGTCCACGGGTATATCATCACTCCCAACAGCCTTCCTTCTTTTCATGTCATCAATTGCTCTTTTAACTTCAGACTCGAGAATACTTGATCCTAGCTGATCCTTTTCCACATCCTCTTTTTCATTTAATTCAATATTTCTTGGCTTTCCTTCTTTGTCATACAGAACCTCAATGTATTCTTTCCAAACATTCTTTACATTGTCTGGCTCCGAGACTATTTTACCCACCATATATGAAGGGCAATAAGGCTAGTATTTCAATAAATAGAACCAATTTTAAAGCATTAATAACATAAAATTTTGAAAATAATTGCTGTTTAAAAAATTGAAGCCATTTCATATTTGTTGATCACCGATACTCTACAAACTATTTTGTTTCTGAATTAGCAATATAATCTTCTTTTAAATGCGGCGGCGTTGCAATTTATGCCAGATCAGTTTGGATTATTTCATGCTTGCATAAGTATTGATAAAGATTTTGAATGTTGTGCTGCTATTTTAATAATTAATAGATTAAAATGTGCTGTTTTTTGCCTCTACTGTTCACCTACTGACCCTTTCCATGTTTTTTTGTCATCTTTAAGTGATGCTATTCAGCATACACTTTCAAAGAAAGTGAATATGTACCTCTTCAAGGCCTCACAGGAAAAAATTGATCTTGAAAATTTGTTCTTCAGTTTTGGTCTCAGTATTAGGAATAATGAACCTACTCATATCTCAACACATTCTTCTACTCTTGTTGACTTAATCATTTCAGATGTTCCAACCACTGATCTTTCTTGTAAAACCATATAAACTGATCTTTCTGATCATCTAACCCTCAATGTAAAACTTAATTTACCTAGCTTTCCTGCAAATATTAAGTCTGCCTATACCTTCAAATGGATATTTGACCAAACTTCAATTCAAATGTTTTGTTCGATGCTATCCCAGGAATTGTGGGAGGAAGTGGATCTAGCCCAAGGTGTGGATGCCAAATTTAATTCCTTTTTAAAAACTTTTTAAACAGATGCTAGAAACCAGGTTCAAAGAACACCTTGCACACTTCAAACACAATAGATTTAACAGGTCTAGCATCGCAATACACATACAGGAAAACAATCACCCGATTAAAATCGAAAACATGTCTCTCTTAAAATCAACACAAACCGACTGGAAACTAGATGCTTACGAGAGTATTTTCATAAACAAATTCAAAGAGACGGTTATGAATAACGACCGCAGACCTATCCCTTACTCACCCCTCTACTCGCTAACCGTTAAGAATTCCCCCACCCCTCTGTCCTCCTTTCTCTTTTACGCAGAACATATAAATACACAAGACCAAACACAAAAAATCCATACGACTTCAGCTACTGAAGATGGGAGCATTGCTCCCGAAATACGTATCTAGCAAGTTTCCCAGAGTGATTGTGCGTGTGTGTGTTCCTTTTCTTCTTTTTAGGCTATTTTTTGACAACAGGTCCCTGTAGGCCATCATTGTCCTGCAAACTTGTAAGTATAATTTTAATTCTTATTTCTTATTGACGTGTGAGAGCTCTCTGGGTTAATTTATGGTTCAGGATTTTCAAATTTTAATTCCAATCTGTACACCATAGTCTCCAATTACTTTTTTAATGTCAAGACCTTCATCCAAGTGTAAATTTTATTCAGCTGAACTAGTGCATATGAGCCAGTCCTTACGTAGCCTACACAGAAATGCAAATATAATGATCCTGGTTTAAAAAGCAACTATCAAAGTGATCTTAAAAGATTCAAACTGTTGGTTGCTGAACCCAGGAAATTAGCCAACGATAATTATATTATCTCATCTAATAATACAGCAAAATCTGCCTGGGCAATCATTAAATCTAATACAAAGCGATCTGCCCACAACTCAAGTACAAAACATATCTCCTTTAACAATGAAGCTGTATCTGACCCTGAAATAATTGCTAATAATTTTATCCAGCAATTCTGTCAATCTCCTTTAGTTAATCTGCTTCCTAATTATCAGCATGATCCTTATTGTTATATGCCTACTTCGTGATCGCATACTTTATTTTTACATCCTACTGACCCTTATGAAATAATTAAGATTGCAAATTCCTTTAAGACAAAATGGTCTTGCGGTTTAGATGAAGTCCCTATTCCAGTGGTAAAGGCTGCTATTAAATTTATAGCCCCTCCTCTTGCTGTTATCATCAACCTATCTTTATCTGAAGGTTGCTTTCCCTTCAACCTTAAGTTCACTGTGGTAACTCCTATACTCAAAAAAGGCACTTCTTCTAGTTCAGAAAATTATCATCCAATTTCTGTTCTTTCAGTATTTTCCAAAATAATTGAAAAAGTTTTCTACTGCAGTGTAATCAACTTCTTGGAGTCTTACCATTGGCTGCATGATTTTCTTGTTTTAAAATTAAATTTTATCAGATTGTTGGCATGGAGACGATTATTACTGAACTAGGCTTGAGCATAGACTAGTGAACAAATGGGTATTTTATTTTCCGCTAGACTAATCTTCAGCAATGGACAGTTGATCCAGACATATTAGCTTATAAACAGTAACATTTGTTAAATTCGATTATTTAAAAATAAATGCAAAATATAATGTCAGAAAGACTTTGACATTGTTGTTAGTATTTTAATCTTGATAATGCTCTATTTTTTGTTTTCCATTTTTTCTGTATCATTGATAAACTATGAACTACAGATGGTATTTATGGTATGGAATTCCTTGTAATGACTAACACATACTAAAACATTTCCTGTCAATATAAGTAATCAATTCTGGATGTCAACTTTGGGAAAGTAGACTGCATTAATCCTGGTTTGCAATTCTTATGCTTTAAATTTCACTTAATTCTTTCACTAAAAGGTATATTAATTAAAAAAAGAAAATTACTTTATCCTTAATTTTATAGTGAATTTATTTTAGCAATATATTTCTCAAAGTAATGATAGCTATTTTCATTTGATAAATTTTCAGTAACCAAACATATTTTACATTAACGATTACTATTCCATTAACAGGGTTTTGAACTAGACAATGTTTTTGTTGAATTGCGCTACCATGTTAATCAAGGATTACCTATATTGTGCATTATCTTCAAGATTCTCAGTGTATGAGTATGATCACATCCAAATAAAGCAATGCATTTCTGAAAAATCACATTGTAAATGGAAAGTGATTTTTCTCGTTCTTCCAAAGCCATATAAATGGAAGCAATACATTCCAAAGTTTCTAACAATGGTAAATCATTCTCACCAGAAATATACTTCTGTATTTTATATATATCTTGATAAACAGCAAGAGCTTCAAATAATTTTCCTTGCTTATTAAGTGAATTTCCAAGGTTCATCATGGTAACTAAGGTATCAGGATGGTCATTCCCGAGCAGACTCTTCTGCTTTTGGAGCACGCTTTCATACATCTGCTTTGCTTCCTTATATTTTCCCAGCTGATGAAGTAAATTCCCAAGGTTCATCATGGTAACTAATGTTTGAGGGTGTTCATTCCCAAGGATACTCTTCTGCTTTTGCAGCACGCTTTCATAAATCTGCTTTGCTTCCTTATATATTCCCTGCTGTTTAAGTGAATTTCCGAGGTTCATCATGGTACCTAAGGTCTGAGGGTGTTCATTCCCGAGCAAATTCTTCTGCTTTTGGAGCACGCTTTCATACATCTGCTTTGCTTCCTTATATTTTCCCAGCTGTTGAAGTAAATTCCCAAGGTTCATCATGGTAACTAAGGTCTGAGGGTTTTCATTCCCGAGCAAATTCTTCTGCTTTTGTAGCACGCTTTCGTACATCTGCTTTGATTTCTCATATTTTCCCTGCAGTTGAAGTACATTTCCGAGGTTCATCATGGTATGTAATGTATCAGGATGGTCATTCCCGAGCAGACTCTTCTGCATATGGTGCAGACTTTCATACATAAACTTTGCTTCCTCATATTTTCCACATTCCGTAGCCATTTCGGCCAAGACAAATTTAGCACTTATGTATTTTTCATCCAATATGCTGCACATTGTTTTCATTCTTGATATAAATTTTTTTAAAAATAAATAGTACTCTTTATATCTTAATTTTTGCTTTAATTGATAGGAGAGATACTTTTGTATTTCCCATAAATCCTTTTCTAATCCATATTTATCATATGAATGATCACAAAGTGATATCACGTTCTCTATTTGTATTAACCTATATGAACTCAATCCTCTCTTCAATATATTTTCTTCTTCGCCTTTTTCCTTTATAGTTAAACGTGTAACCCATTGCACAAGTCCATGAATTCTCACCTCCTTCATCTTTTCTATGGATATCATGGAGTAATCACACAATACACACAGTCCTGATTTAATATCCTTTATATTCTGATCCCGGAAACAATTTATTATATCTTCCATAAGAATGTTGTCAGGTTTGAAAAAAGATATGAGTTTTAATATATTATATGCCAAGTCACCTAGGTCAGCATCCTGAATCACTTCAATTGTCATTTTCCATGTGGTCAATGTAGTTTTTTCATATACATCTGCGTTGAATCGATCAACATGCTGCTCAAAAACCTCTTTAGTTTTCTGTCGAAATAAATCTAGATATTTAGCTATACCACATTTTCCACTGAAAAGGTTTGATTCTTTATTTAATTTCCTTATTAAGGGAACTGCCTGTTGTAAAGCTAACGGGTAATACTCTAATTTTTTAGCAAGAGTTTGTATTAGTTTCTCCTCTGACATATTCTTTTCAACTGAATTTTGGATAAAATCAAAAGCTTCACTTGCAGAAAACGTTTTCAAACTTATAATTTTCAATCCACCCCATGCCTGATATCTCGATGTTATTAATACAAATGGTTTATTTGATAATTTTGGCAAAAACGATTCAATGATTTCATAGATGCTTCCTTCATTATGAAGTTTTTCAACATTATCAAACACGAAAACGGTTTTTTTACTGTAAAAGTAATGGTATATTTCTTCTAAAATTGACTTTATATCTTTTACTCTTCCTTCTTTTGTTTTAAACTTGATATCCAATCTTTCAAATGCAAGTCTTTGAATGGAACCCAATAGGGTTTCATAACACTCTGAATTTAGCCATATTATGCTGTCGAATAGCTGTGAACTGCTACCTATAAATTTTCTGACCAGTTGACTTTTACCAATACCCCCTAGACCGGTTATAACCACTGTTTTCATTCCTGTTTCATAAGCATCTCTCAGTTCATCCAGCTCACACTGCCTCCCAGTGAAGTTATTAACAGGTTCACAGTAACCAAAAATTATAGACCCATATCTCCTCTGCAAAGTATGAAAATAAACCTGACCATGCTCATTTGTCAAATATCTACCTTCAGTCGATGACATCCAACTGTACATAACTCCCTGAAGCCACGAGAACGCCTCCTCAGCTTCGACCACCTTGTACTTTTCCTTCATTTCCTTCATGATTATTTCTTTTAACTCTTCTACACCTGGTTGTCCAATGGCAAAAGCAAGTTTTTCCAGAAATATTTCTATGTCTTCTTCAACGTTTTCTTTACAGCCTTTATAATTGTCCTTCAAGTGAGAAACCCATTTCTCTCTCCCATCCTTCTTGAAGTAAAACAGTTTAGTCTGCAATAAGTCATCAACTACCTCCTCGCCTTGCTCATTCTTCATGTGTTCAAAAATTCCCCGAAGTTTAAAATCTCCTAGTTGGTCACCTTCTTTAAACCCTATATTGCTACAGATGATCAAATCTCTTATTTCTGTGTCCCCACTCTTAAAATTTTCTTTAATTTCTAAGAAAGAATGAAAATACTTTGATAAACTAAAGTCTCCTTTTCCAGTTGAAAGCAATCCCGACAATGTGATCTTTCTACTGCTGTTAGACTGATGCTTTGCCTGAAGGAAGCGGCAGGTTGTTTTCTTTTTCTCGTCCGTGTGACAGAAAATGAGATCGTCAAATTTGCCAGCCTCCTTCTGGTCCGTGGCCAACTTGAATGAATATGATCGACTGGTTCCCCTTAGCATGAACAGAATAAGAAGTCTTAACTGGTATGATACACCGTGATATGACTCTTTGCCCCCTCCTATGTTGTAGGTCTCACCATTTTTACCGTCTTGTTTTGAATCATCAGCATGACGACTTGAACAAACTGAATCTTCATTGCCTGATCTATTCATTGTGATTGACGAATCAAAAATCTAGCCTGTGAATTAAAAATTCATCATTCATTCGAGTTCTGTATTACGAAAAGTCCTACCAATTAATTAATTAATTGGTTTTTGACTAGGGAATATACATACACGGTGTGGTGGTTTCTCTTTGCCTTCCACACCGAAATTACACACAGAAGGGAGGAGGGAAACCCGGTGCCGGCATTTGCCTGCTCTTGCGAAGAACACCAGGGGGGCCAACGGCTTAACGTCCCTTCCGAAGGACAGAACAGCTGAATTTGCGCGGTCACCTCAAACCACGCAAACGGGGGGATTCATACCCGATTACTTTTTCAAGCATCGGGTGAGTAGCAGCCAGCGTCCTAACCACTACACCACCGGCACCCCGAATTAAAAATAGCAATCTAGAATATTGAGGAAATGCAAAAGACTAAAATTGAATTTGTCTTGTTGGTATTACTGGTCATTTTCTGGATGGCCAAATTCTTTCCCTTATTGTAGTGAAATTTGTATCATTTTACCCTCTTCTTCTGTCATAGTTGCTTCAATCGTTACTCTTGCTGCAAGGCCGAATGGGTAGAATTTATGTCCGTGTCCTCTTCTCATCTAAAATAATACATATAAAGACAGACATTATAATCACTATGTTAGTATTTCTATGTAAAATATTTCATATGATGATTAGCATTTGAGGGTAGATGTTTCTTCAAAACAAGTGATTTAATATTAGTCAAAAGTTGAAAAAATGTTAGCCGAATTTTCCTTTTCAAATAGAAATAAAATTAATCAGACAATGCATATATATATATATATATATGAGCAATATGTATTAGCATAATCAATTACCAATCACTGCAATGTTTGAAATAGTAGTGTTTTTCTGGCTCTTCTTCGTTTAACATATGGATAGTGTGAAGTAATTTTCGCTTTTAAATTAAACGCTAACCTGATTGAATTACTGAAATATTTAGTTCGGCCCTTCTTCAATACTCACAGTGTTATTAGAGCAAGAAAACAGTTTTAATTCGATTTGGATACGAACCATTTTGAGTATATTTTAGGAGCGCGAAATGAAGAACATTATGACGGCATATGATATTATCTTAACACTTACACAATATCAGCAAAACCTATAATAATTAGTTGCTTCGTACATAGGATATAGAATATCATCATTATCGTCATGCTGCTGTCCGAAGACAGGTTTCAGCTGAATCTCTTCTTCCAACTCTCTCTCTCTCTCTCTGGAAGCCTCTTTTATACCACTCTAAGTACTATATTCCTGCTTTAAATTCTCTAGTATTCCTTTGTAAACACTCTTCTCAGTATGTGCCCTATCTAATTTTCTTTTCTTTTCCTGATTGTTTTTATTAGCATCCTTTCTTCTCCCACCATTTCTAATACTTCTTCGTTTCTCTTCCTCTGTACATTTCACTATCATCATCCTCCTCCATACCCACATCTCAAAACTTTCTAAATATTTTTCCTCATTTCTCCTTACCATCCACGTCTCTGTGTCATAAACAGCTATGTTCTATATGTAGAATTTCGCTAATTTCTTCCTTGTTTCTAAATTTATTTTCTTGCTTGTGAGAAGCTCCTTCTTCTCATTAAATGCTGCTTTTGCCATTGCTATCCTACTTCTGATGTCCTGTGTACTACTTCCATCCTGTGCTAAAATACTGCCAAGATATTTGAAACTACTTACTTGTTCCAATTTTTGGTCATTTACCATTATATTTAATTCTTTATGTTCCTTTGAAACCACCATGACTTTCGTTTTTTCTGTATTGATCTTCATTCCATATTGTTGGCCAACATCAACTAGTCTGTCTGTCATCCTCTGAAGCTCTTTCTCGCCTTCTGCTATTAAGCCCTGATCATCCGCGTATTTAATGGTGGTAATACTTTTACCTCCTATCTTAAATCCTTTCTCTTCCATCAATGCTTCTTCTGTTATTGTTTCTGCATAAATATTAAATATCGCTGGTGAAATAGGACAACCCTGCCTCACTCCCCTCCCTATTGAAGTACTTTCTGTTTCTTCTTCTTCAACCATGACTAATCTTTTGATCTGAGTAAAGGTTTTTAAGCAATCTTTTACCTTTCCAATCTATTACTATTTTATTTAAAATTCCCAGCATTTTATCCCATTTCACTCGGTCAAAAGCTTTCTCCCAATCTACAAAACAAAAGTACATATCCCTATTCACTTCTTGCGCTCTTTCTATCATCATTCTATAGCATCTCTCATGGGGTTGAAACTGGAATGGGAAAATTTTTCCCAAGTTGTTGGCAAAAAGTCCCGATTAGCAACATGGAGCGCTAGTGTCGCTACCGATTTTAAAGAACTGGGTGTCAAATATCCAGCCAAAGACTACCCCTAATGGATTCTACACTTCTGGTGTTGATATTTGGAAGCGTTTTGGTGTTGTTGCCACGGTTTTTCTGTTTTGATAAAAAAATGTTTAACGGAGATTATCTAAAACATAAAAGGTGTGCTGTTCCCGCCTGCGGTTTGAAGACGATAGACAGGGTTCAGCTGTATGCCTCTCCAGAGAATAGGAACAGGTAAGTTTAATTATATTTATTCGTAAGGTACATGCGGTGAATATTGCCAAAAAGTTTATATAACCAAGCGGCAGTAATTAGCTGGTTTATCAAAGTAAATGAGTTTATTACACATTATCAAATAAAATAAGTTTATTTATATTGTGTCATTATGCCTTTAACCATTCCTCTGCCATTCTCGTGCTGGTGTGTTACATTGAAAGGCCATTGTAAATGTAAGTTAGTATCGCGTTTTCGTCCAGCTGTGTTCAACATTCAAGGTAACTAAGAACTTTTTATTGCAACTACGATGTTATTATAAAATATTAATTATTTTTACAGATATTTATTTTCGTATTACGCGTTTATATCAGCTAATACACTAAATGTTTGAAATAGATAAAGAGTTTTTCAAAGCATTTTGGTGATGGTCAGGCGCATGTTGAACTACAAAAGATTGTATGCTATAGTGAAAGGCTGTTGTAAACACAAGTAAGCTTCATGTTCTCCTCTGGTTATGCTAAACATACAAGGTAACAAAACCTTTATTACAGTTGTGAAGTAATTATAAAATATCCATTATTTTCTTTACAAATATTTATTTTATATTATTTGTCATAGATATCCAATTTTAACATATTTCACCCAATAAACAACTATTTCTGACAAAATAATTGTGGGATAACCGAGTTACCCATTTTGTAGAGAAATTATACCTCTTTCTAATGTTATATGAATATTATGTTGTTAATGTTCGTGTGTCTTCCATGCAAGTAGTGGCAAGTTGTGAGAGCAATATAGCCATGCCTTGGGTTATCTTTATGAAACAAATCGGATTTTACCATTGGTATATTTTTTAAAATATGGTCAGATAATCACTAGCTGGTGGCTGTATTAGTTATTTTCAAGGTGATATAAATTAATTTTCCTTAAGATGGCAATATTCCCCCCAATACCTTACATTGGATTAAGTGATAATTGTTCAATAATTATGTAACCTAGGGCAAATGATAAAAGCAAACTATATTTTTTTCCAAACAGGTACCTCCAACCCAAGGAAGGGGGAGAAATGCCCGCTGTGGATCAAACAAAAATCCCACAGTAACACAATTTGTAGCTGCATTGAAGACATGCCTAATTCAGGGTTTAATTAGCAGGGATTTGAAAGGCTCAAATTGTGAAGGTGAGGACAGTGAATCTTTGCTTAACAACATGCGAGAGTTCATATGTTCACAATCTGACATTTCTGTAAATAGTAATACTTTAAGTTTAGATGAAGAATTAGATTTAGATGTAGAAGATGTTAAAAAAAACTGTTTTTCATTGGCCTATGTCACAGGTTACATAGCCAGTAAAATCCTCTGCCGTGGCAATTGCAGCAACTGTCGAGCTATGCTCACCACTGATTCACGAGATGATTACCACCTTGCAGGTATTGTTTTCAAGGCGTATAGCAACAGGCCTGGCCTACTGTATCCAAGTGAAAACTTCATATAGTTCGTTCTGTCGCTAATACTGCAGAGAGACTACTCTGCGAGGTGGCTCATTTAGGGTCAGTGAAACAAAGAGTTGTTGCAACCATAAAGAAGGATAACAGCCATGATTGGCTCAAGGATGGTTGTTCAGAACACCACATATGTGTTTCTGACACCATCTTAAATTTAGTATGTAAGATTAGTTTTAAGTGGTGGGCAAAGAAAATTAATAGGGGCACATCTCAAAGATATTATAAGGTGGCATGGAAGCAGAAACTGAAGATACTGTCCCACAAATAGGAGTGCCATATATCCACAGAGCATCCCACCTTTGTATATTTATGTAAATATTTGTCTTTCTCCATATATGAAGTTTATTACTGTAATCACTTTACGTTCCTTTTTATTTTCTTAATTGTTGGAGCTTCAGGGCTATATCCAATAACAGAAGGCAACAGTTTGTGTTTATTTCTGTTTTTTGTAAAGTCTTTAAAATTTTCTCGCAGTTCCTTAAAATATTTATTATCATTTAACCTATTTGGAATTATTAGAAGTATTACAGGTATGGAAAAAGTCATGTGGTGGCCACATCAGATTTTTTTTACAATGATTTGCCTCTTCATACATATATTTATGACATGTCTTGTCACTATCATCTACTGATGATGAGAGCTTCATTCTTGAAATGTACATTTAGAATTAGAATACTAGCCTCATTTTAAAAATTTTTTAAAGATGTGTGGTTGAGTTTGAGTGTATGCGTTTTTGAATTTAGTCTGTTTGGTCCCTGCTGTTGTCGTGAGATGCATAAACCATCAGACATTTGTGGCATGAGACAATTTTTCCATAAACTTGATATATGTTGCCTTTGAGTATGAGAGCATGTGTTTGAATCTAGTCTGTTTTGGTCACTGTCATTGTCATGAAATGCATAAACCAGATGTTTTTGAGATACCAAGTCCCTGGCGTGAAAAATTTTTTCTCTCAACTTGATATATTTTAATTTTTTACCTCAAAAAAAATTTTGAGGTTCATACGGTTTAAGAGTTTGTTGTAAATTCTCAATTTTTCACCGTAGTCTCCTTTCATATAACAGCGTGACTTGTTTGTCCATACATGAATGTTTCATTTCCTTTGCTAAGTGTACCTAATACATGTTGTTTCTATTAATACCTGTTTGTATGACCTTAACTGTTATTCATGTGCAATTTGTTAGTGTATTTCATCAGGAACAGATTGAAACAGGTGCCAGCAATGTAGTAGCATCGGGACTCTGATTTATAGAGGTCCCAAAATTTCAGATTATTTAAAGTTTATTCTTGAATTTTGGCAAAAAAGAACCCCTATTTTTCCTGGCATAGACTCCCAAAATGTTTCGATCTAGTCTGATATTTTATGATATACTTCTAAATCACTGTATATGGTATATATTTTATACCAAATATCTTGACATCACATTTGGACATTTCTATTATTTTTTTATGTAAAGGTTGTTTAAAAATAGTGTATTTCTTAATCTTTTTTATACTGCATTTGTTATAATTGCTGTCACATGTAAATTATATTCTATTATATGCTTTGTCTATCACAACCCTCATTGTACTCAGTGTGTACAACATATGCTAATAAATTCAGTTTAATAATTCAATTCTGTATTCTTTTTATACCTTCTGTTGGCTATTTTGTTGATAATATTATTTAATCTAATTTTTATTCTAAATTATTTATTCTGTGTATGTATAATACTCGACTAGTCCAACAATAGTCACTGCAATGGCAACATTCTCGTAATGAGTGATAAAAACGTCAGTATTTACGCGAACTTCGAAGAAATACGATCGATAAGCAAAATTCGAAGATAAAAATTGGATCGTCATTCTAGAAAGTCGAAAGTACCGTGAGGGGGTGGGGAAGATTTTTCACTTGACGTCTCGACATAGTTCCACTTTTCACCATTGGCAGCGCTCTGAAAGGAAAACTTCGGCTTAGATTTTTAGCATTGAGTTACCGGTCTTTCCGTTAGGGGACTAGTCTTTGGCATCTCTTGTCCCTCTTCCTATCCTGAAACCAAACTGATTATCTTGCGTCTCCTTTTCTATTTTACCTTCAATTCTTTTTGCTATTATTAGAACTTTAGCTGCATGAGAAATTAAATTAATAGTTCTGTAATCTTTCCAACTTTTTGCTTTGTTCTTTTTCTCCAGTGGTACCATAACAACATCTACAAAATCTTCAGGCCATATGCCAGTATCATATACATACTTGGTTAAAGTATTTTGTGAGTTGCTTAATTGTTTTTGACCCCAAAACCTTAAGAACGTCCACTGGTATATCATCACTCCCAACAGTCTTCCTTCTTTTAATGTTGTCAATTGTTCTTTTAACTGCAGACTCGAGAATACTTGGTCCTAGCAGGTCTTTTTCCACATCCTCTTTTTCATCTAATTCAATATTTTCTTGTTTGCCTTCTTTGTCATACAGCACCTCAATGTATTCTTTTCAGACATACTTTACATTGTCTGGCTCCAAGACTATTTTCGTTCATGATTTCTTTGCGTCCTATCTTTCATGCCTTTTTCTTGAATAGTTCCCTTGCTTTGCTATACATGAGGTCTTTTCTACAAATTCTTTCACACTCGACAATTTTCTTGCATTTCTCATTTATCCACTGTTTTATGGCTTTATCTGTTTACCTTCTTAAATCATTATTTAACCCCTTGTACTTTCTTTGGCCTTCTTCTGTGTTTGTGTTCTTCCACTTCCTCTTCTTTTCTATTTTTTGCAGCATGACTGCTGTGACCCAGGGTTTTTTGTTTCTTTCATCCGTTATCTTTCCTACCTTCTTTTCCATAACATCCTTAATGTTGCTATGGATGTATCTCCACTCCTCATCTACATAGTTCTTATTTTCTTCAGCTCTCTCCCTCAACCTTTCCTCTAGCTCAGTCATGATAGCCTCCTTGTTCTTAAAGAGTATTGAATATAGGAGGCTATAAATGTTTAGGTACTTCTAGAAGGGCTAGAGACCTGAAATTTTGTAGAACATTGGATAAAACAACTGGAATGTTAATGTTAATTTTTAGGTGTTTATTTGTGACACCATTGTTTCATTTCAATACACCATATAAAAAATCTAAGATGTTCAGGATTTTTTAAATTAGTTAAAATTGAGATTGAAACTCAGAATTTATAAAAATCTTTGTCTGAAAAAATTAGGTTTATTATTTTTTAAGATTAAATTTAAATCGGTGCCGAATTGGCGTAGAAATTTGTTTTTAATCGGAATAAATGTGACATTTTCAACAAACAGATATATCGTCTACCATGGCAACTAGTAAAATGCTTTTAAGTAGAAATTGGTAATCTGTCTTATAATATGAACTATTCACTGATTTTTCAAATGGAACTCATAATCCCGTTGATTTCAAACAAACAAGTATACATATAATGATGTCATAATTTTAAAACACGATATATAGCATTAAGAAATACATTAACTCCGTTCTTTTTTTAAATTGATAAATTATATATTATTATAACTTTGTTTAAGTGGTAGTGGTGGTGGTGATTTTAATGTTAAAGCGCTTGTAGAATACAAACACCAACAACTCGCACATAAAACATTTTTTAGTGCAAGTTATCATCAGAAATAAATTATTAATTTATCAATTAAATGAAAAGCAGCATTATAAAAATTTCGATTTTGCAACGTTGGGTTCTAATGGGTTAATAGAAATCTAATGAGCCCAGAAGATGTGTTTCTCTATACAGAGAATTGAATATGATTCCAATAGTAGTTACAAGCTTCTCACAAAAACAGAATCATCAAGAATTACTATTGGCAATTACACTAGTGGATAATTTTTTAACCCTTTGACTAACTTTTGCAACTAAAAATACTGTCAATCACTCTTAACATTATAAAAACACTAAACGAACAAAATTATTTGTTGCTACGGAAAAAATATATTACTAATGTCAAAGGAAAATATTTGCGATTAAAATTACTGCACACGCGCACACACCATTCGTGATTTCCGTATAAAGATTTCACCGGATAAATATTTATAGGTTGCACAGTGCGACAAAGCGGAACGAAGGAAGGCAGGAATAGCGTTATTATTATTATAGATAATTGACACTTAGACGCGTATAAATGAGACAGACGCGTGATTTTCACTATTACACATGGAAAAGAATGGAAATTCTTATTGTTATCATCGATTCCGTTATCTGATACGTATGTTTCGCATTTTGTTTCTATTCGAGTTTATCCAAATTTTTAACATTTAAGAAAGGTTACTAGGGTAACTGGCATTGTTGGCCTTTGGTTTTCAATACATTTGCACATAATTTACAATCATTATTATGTATAAGGTTACCAGACGTTCGGCTTTCTGTCCTCTGTCCTGCCGGAATTTCAAATTTTAGGATTTTGTCCGGCTTTTTCGAGAAAGTGAGACTGTGATTCCCTTGTCACACATACGACAATTCTGCGCACATTTCGAGTGTTATCCTTTTCTTTTGCTTCTTCATTTGGAACTCTTGATTAGGTAAATCAGCTGTAGGACTTTTATGGGCTGCCATGATAAAAGCGTATATAAACTGTAGAAGCGATAAATTTTTAATGGCGAACAGCTGCGTAAGTAAGCGTCTCGTGGCCTACTCTACAGAAGCGCTTCTTGTATTCATGTGTAGATATCAGAGCTGCAAACCACCAATAAATTTTGGGGTGGTTCGGTTCGCGGATCTGCAAAATGACTGCGGTTCGGTTCGGTTTGCAGCTCTGGTAGACATAAAGTTAATTTGTAACAAAAGTGTGTGCGAGCAATATTGATTTTGAAAAGTAACACTTCCTTTGTTCTTGCCATATTGTTTAACTCCGCGCTTCTTTTTTTAAGTAAAGATGAAACGATACTTTGTAAATAATATGTATGCTCCCAGAGTCAATTTTCAAATGAGGCACTTGATTTGTCTTTGAAAAATCGTTTAACTCTGAATTGTACCATTTATAACGATTTTTTGGTTTTAATAAGCGATTCGTTTAACTTCGAAATCGTTTAAAGCGAACTCTTTCAAAGCGAGGGAGACCTGTAACAGTAACTTTTGGATGCTTCTCAGTTCTCAGTTAGCTAGTGCACTGAAGAGTTCAATCTAGACCCCTGCATGGGTATGATATTTTCCATCCGTACCCGACCCATACCCGCAGACTACTAACCCGTACCCGACTCGTACCGCAGACTACTAACCCTTACCCACAGAATATTAACCCGACCCGTACCCGCAGGCTCGCACCCGCACAGAAGGCCTATGGCTTAGTTTAGCATCAGCTTTAGAAAGGCTATTGAAGTTGTTTTCTGCTCTAAAACAGTATTTCCTCTCCCATACTCGACCGCCAATACTGATAATAACCTTTTTTGAAAGTGAAATTTCTGAACTGTGCCTTCGTTTCTTGGTCTCGCTTACGTCAGTTAGCCAAAACAAAATTGAGGCCGTAGAAAGAGAAAATAACTGTTTTAGAAATTGTCGCTTTGCTTAAAACAACATTAGCTTCTTTAAAAATAAGGATTCGGGAATATTTTGCCATTATCAGTCAGGGAAATTATTAAAACGTTACAAGCAAATGGTATGGGTGAAGAATGTCGGAGTTTTGTTGAAGAAACACAGCTTGTTTCCCAAGAATGCATTATTTATTTAGAAAAGTGGATAAATCAATTTGAAGAATTTCAATGTTAAAGAACAAAAATTTCAGATATGTTACCGTGTTTGAGTTATCTCAATGAAAAGGAAATTATTATTGATGACGAGAAGTTACTTGATCAATGGGTCGAGTGAATAAAAAATAAGCAAATGCTTATGCTTAAGATTTCTCTCACTTTTTAAGCAAATGCTTAATTTGGGGTAAATAAAAAAATAGCATTTGCTTTTGCTAGAAAGAATAAGCATTTGCTTATTTTTAGGAATTTTCTTCAGCATTTGCTTAAAATTGTGTGAATAAAACTGAGCTTTTGCTTAATGCTTTAAGCATATGCTTAAACTTTTTTAAGTGAGGTAAAGGGCTTGCTAAAATATTTCTAAGTACTCTATTTTCATGACAATTGATCGTAAATATAGATATGGTAATTTATGGTGACACGAAAGGCTAAAAAATACGAGAAAAGTTTCAACAACCAACGGTTATAAAAATTTATATCGTTTCTCTGAAGAAAATGTTAAGTACCTATATTTCAAATCTGTTACTAGGAGAACATCAAGAGAGACGTGGCGGGGTCCTGTCTTCCAAACAGAAGATAGAAATATTTTTAAGGTACTTAAGTGATCCCGGATTTCAAATAGGAGTCGGGGAAGATCACATACAATGCATACCTGTATGTAATACAGAAAAATTTGTGGCGTCCAAAATCACTACAAAGGCAAATGACTGGATAAAATTACTATAACTAATTGAATAAAAAACACCCATGATTTGTGATATTATCGAATTCAGTTATAAAAGAAATAGTTTTAAAAAATTATTAATTAACTTTTTAAAAAATATTACTCAATATATTTACGTTTTTAGTTTGAAATTCAACTATGTAAAACTGTAAATGTAAACAAAACAAGTGAAGGAAGAGTTGCAAAGAGCTTTCTTCCGTAAAATTTAAGCATTTGCTTAAAACTGAGTAGCAAATGCTTATAAGCAAAAGCAAACTTTTATTCACTCAATTTGAAGCAAATGCTTTTAGCATTTGCTTATGCTTTTGCTTTTACTGTTTGCTTTAAGCATTTGCTTAATTATTATTCACTCGACCCAATATAACAATCTTAAGTTATTCATAGAAAACAAAGACGATCGTTTATTTGGTGTCCCTTTTCATGAACAGTGAAGCTCATTTTTTAGAAGCTGCAATAATAAAAACTATTATTCTGTGCTTTTAAAAATATGCGAATTTGTTTTTTGCATTCAAGGACATTCAAACATAGAAATGGTATTTTCTCTAATAAATTATCAGTGGACCCCGGAAAGAAATATATTGTCCATGAAAACAATAAAGGGAATTATTATGATCCAGTGTAATATGAAAAACTTTTCTTGTAAAGATTTCCATTTTTACCTTCTTAAGACTGAAGATCTTCTTAAAAAGATAATTTCTTCTGAGGAGTATATTAGTGAAGAAAATTCATTCTTATTACACTAAATAAGCATTTTGAGTATTTTTGTTATTTCTATTGGTTCCTTGGTGAATTAATTTGTTGCTCCTTCACCTTTCTTAATGCCCTTTTTCCTCGGAAGTGAATGTCCGGCTTTTTACTCCTTTATCCTCCATTTTTTCTGCGCATGTCCTCCATTCTACCTTTGGGCATTTGGTAACCCTAATTATGTAGGATAAAAATCGATTAAACATATTCGTAAAAACGTTCGTCTAAATTTAAACCTAATTAACGACCGCGATAAGAGACTTCTAATCAAAGTAACCATTGCAGCAACTTAGATAATATCTATTTCCGATAAAATTAGCATTTACTGTCTTAAGCAACATAACATTTAACGATTTAATGTTGTTGTCCTCTATCCAAATACATTTTTTACTCTATACCACACTGATCATATGAGCCTGGGAGAGAAAAATATGGTTTTATAATGGTTGTTTACCGATAGATTTGTCGTAGCGTTCGATGCAAACAAAATATCTGATATTTTGTTTGTTATTTTCTCGGATATTTATCTCCGATATTATAAGTCGTAATTATGTGGTTCCGTGGATGTTTTTGAGATTAATGTTGTCCTCCATCCGAATCTTTTTTTAAATGAATACCTAACAGATTATATAAGAACTAGAGGGAGCAAAATGTGGTATTTAATTGTTGTTAGCGGAAGCCATTTAACGAAGTATACGTTTATTAAATTTCTTACATAAATTGAAAGTTATAATTAGCGGCTTCGGTTGAAAGTCAGAATTTATCGATAAATTTTAATAAGGATCTCCAATACTTAATTTAATTAAAATCCGCCCAGTAATTTCGAAGATTGAACATACAGGCGGACGGAGGAGACGTGCCCATAATGCGTTCCGCTCATATCGCTTCACTTGTAAAGAACGCTTAAAAACTAACTTGTGGTCCGATTCGACGCGTATTCGAAAATAGATGACAGAAAAATGATATTTATTTCTTATAGACGTTAGTCGTTTCAAGTTTTGAACTTCTATAATCACTCTAAACAAAAATAGGAAGCTCGACTCAATGTTGGGGTTCCCAAATGCGTTCTTTGAGATTTTACAATCCGGAAATTTCTAAATTACGGTGAAGTTTTTTTAGGTTTTTAGGCATTTGTTTAATATAACTAAAATTAAAATTTATCACTACAATCAAGAGAAAATATTTGGTGAGCTTTTGTGTGTATTTTTTGTTCCGGTTACCTGTATTCGGGGTCCTCACGCCATCATATTTCCGCTCAGGAATGATTTGTATTCTTCCCTCCTTTAATTATGGATTTGGAAGGAATTGGCCAAACCAATTTCAACGAAATTTTGTATGAAAGTGGTGTGCTGCATAAAAAAACAAATTAAGATGTTTAGTGTAGATAAAGGAGGCAGGGCTAACAATACAAGGAATAATAAAATTTCTTTTTACACGTATTTGTGTTGAACTGTCCTCATCAATTTTAACCAAATTTGATGATTATAATGTAGACTTATAGAAACAGGAATTCCAAACCAGGACTAATGAAGGCTTGTTTCCCAAAGTTCACGTACCGAATTCATTACTTATATTGATAGAAAATGTTTCAGTATGTGTAAGTCATTCCAAGGAATTCTCGTACCATAAATGTTTGTAAAGCATATTTTATCAATGATAAAGAAAAATTGGAAAACAAATTATTATTATCAGGTTTAAAGTACTAAAAGCAATGTCAAAATCTCTTTCTGAAATTATATTTTACATTTATTTTTTAAATAAATGAATTTAATAAATGTTACTGTTTATACGCTAATATGTATGGATCAGCTGTCCATTGCTGAAGGATAGTCGAGTGGAAAAGAAAACAAGATCGGAAAAGTGTACTCCATGTCAAAGTGCACAGAGTTTCCAAATGTGTTCTTTAAGATTTCACAATGTTCTCTATATTTGTCGTTCAGTTGAGTATTTAACGAGAAGCTAGCGAGTTACGTTGTAAAATTCATGTAAGTCCTTATGTAAAGTTGTTATTATTGTTTGATTTGAAACCAAATTGGAATCGGTTGAAAAATTTTAGTAAAACTTCGTAATATCAACTTTCATCAAAACACGTCCAGCGGTTTCCGAGTCTTAACATGCGGACGGACGGACGAAAACGATCTCCCCTATATGCGTTCACTTTGTGCAAAGAATGCATAATAAGCCATTTGTTCACTCGTCTATGCTCAAGCCGAGTTCGGTAATAATCGTCTCCATCAGATAAAATGCAATTTAAAACTCAAAAACGCTAAGTTTTAGTAGAAATTTAAGAAAATTCGATAAATTATCAAATTTCTGTGTTATAAATTTAAATTTGCATTCCTTTCCCCTTAGAAGAGTATAAACCTCGTTCCGATATCATAATTTTAGTATATTTTAAAGTATTAAAGAAAACATCTCTGCACGATGTATTTCAGACTTTGTATGTTAAACAAATAGAGAAAAACGTTGCTGGAATCGAACCCGAGACTTCAATCCCAAATAAAATATATCCCAAAGGTGAGCCCTTAAAGCACGAGCCTCATACCAAGTTTCATGAAAATCGGTCCATTGATGCAAAAGTTGTTAGTGGGGGACACACACACAGACACTACCATTTCATAATATTATGATTCCTTTGGAAACCACCATAAAACCCATAATAGCATATTTTGACCGGATCAGGGAAATAGAGGTACCATAATTACAAATTAAAGTCCTTCGGTTTTTATAGGAGTAAAAGGAATTGACTGAACGAATTTCAGCTAAATTTTGTTTATAAGATTTTTACAATATATGGTAATGAAATCAAGTTGATTAAAGCGTAGCTAAAGAGCAGAGCTATCACAATAAATGGTAAAATAATATTTTTTACACATATTTTTAGAGAACTTACCTCATGGATTTTAACAAAATATAGTATATATAATCATCATATAAATAAATAACGAAAATATCATATTTCAACCGGGTCGACTGAACAGGTCTACCACAATATAAAGATAAGAATTATTCTATAACTATGAATTTGGAAGATATTGGCAGACCGACCTTCAAAGAAATTTCTTTTGTAGGGCGAGTATAGAATGGGAACAGGAAATGAATATGTTGTGAACGGGTCAAAAAGGCAGGGCTACCACAATATAAGGAAAAATAATTTTCTGATTTCTAAGCAAATACATTAGTATACGATTATACTACGGCGAATTTGACGAAAAGCACTTCTGTACCACGTAAAACCCGTGTACACTTCTATTTTTTACCAAACAGAACCCGTCATTTTTTGACGGACAATATACTAGTTAAATAAGAATTAAGGAAATTATCTCCTTTTTAACGTAAGAATTTTAAAACAGTAAACTTGTATAATACACATTTCTACATCATTACTGAAACCAAGCATTAGAATGTCTACATTTATCTCAGGAAAGAGTTGTTAAGTTCAGCAAGACCTTAAAATTTATAAAATCTTTAGTCCTGTGTAGCTAATGGTTTTACAGCCATATAACTTCAACCTATTAACCATTCAAACATTCCGTTCCATAAGTATGTGTGTAAGATTTTTTCGGAATTAATGCGAATACTGGAAAACGGCCAGTTCCACCTCGATAAAACATTCATCAGATACTCGGCACGTCCCATTGCAGGCCATTTTCTGCTTTCGGTCAAGAAAAAAATCGAATCATTTCCAAATTAGCTGAAAATGATCTAAAATTCTAAAAATGAAAATTTTCAACACTTTAACAATGGAAACATATGGATACCATTTGTACCTAAAGAATTTCAGCTAAGTCATGAAACTAAATATCTGCGTACTATTAAATTTAATATAATTTCATTGTTGAGTTGTTATAAGTGACTTCGCTACTCATTGCCCCTGACTCTACTATAAAAAGCTGTTTCTTAAATAGGATATACGCTACAGAATATAAGAGGACTATAGTGGCACAGCCCCTTACGGCAGGTGTTTTCAAATTTTTTCTTCGACCCAGGAAAATGAGAAAATATATGTTGCGGGCCACAAAAACTTTTATTCATAAATTAGTACATATAAATTAATAATTATTGAATCTGCTTCACGAAACAGCGTAAATTAGTTAAATCTTTCGTATATAGTGTTCAAAAAGTAAGATTTCATACAACGAACACCTATATCTGCTTGTAAACCAGAAATGCAGAACTGAATCAACATCTTATTCCTGCAGTGCTCGCACGTTATTTTCAAATGTCAGTACTCGCGTGGATTATAATAGAAATCCAAAATTTTTATTATAAAAATAAATACAAATATCGGAAAATATTGGGAGTAATTAATGATACTATTTGCTATAGTAATACGAAAATAATATTAACTTATTTACATGAAAAATAGCAAATACAACAATTTTTCAGTGTATTTTAGGCGTCCTTGACTAGAAAAGCGGTAATAGCGGAACGTACGATGTAACTTTCATCTCCTAAACCGCTGGATAGATTTTAATTAAATTAAATTTGAGTGATCTCTTATATGATCTATAAGGTATAGATTTAAAAAATTTATTCGGATAGAGAAGAAAATTTACTAATAGAAAGTCCACGAGACCATATACTTAAGAGTTATAGTTTCGAAGATTGAAATTCAAGAAAATCCCGCGCAAAACATCGCATGTTTTGTTTTCATCGATCTCTAAGACGGTACTCTCGGCAAACAATAATTAAAATCCATGTTTTTCTATTCCACGCCTTTATATGATCTGTTAATTTAGAAAATTTGTTCGGATAGAGGACAACATTTACTACATGGTAGTCCCCTAGATCAGTGTTTCTCAACGCGTACCCTCGAGAGTACGTGAGAGAATTTCTGGGTTACGCCAACATGACGACGGAAGTTTTACCTAATAACGAAATAATATAAATAATTCTAATTTTGTTTATAAAAACAAAACAATTTATGTACATAAAATTCTGAGTTAAGCAAAATTGTTTTGTGGGCAGCTTAATGGAGATTTAACGATGATTAGGATTTCCGTGCATTATTATGACCATGGAGATAGAATGCGTTAATTGCGTTTCACTTCACGTCCCTGCGGTAAAATAGGGATAAATAGGGATAAAGAAGAAATAATTCAATCAATTTATATTTAAACCAACATGTTTTTTTTAATTAGGCAAGTGCAAAAATCTCTTGCACAACCACTTTCTTTCGTCAATTGTCATTCAAATTTAACTGAAGCGGAGCTACGACGAACTACTTGAATGTTACCGACAAATTTTGTTTAATAAGCGGATAAAAGGTCAAGCAGTCCACCCTGGACTCGTTTTTAATACAGAGGTCCATAGACCCCATGCGTTTCCCAGGAAAGATTTTTAGATTATTTGTGTGGATCCAAAAATACCATTGTAAAATTATTTCCCTTTGGGCGCTCAAGGGTTATACTACCGCCGTCTAACGCAGATTTTCGCTTAACCCGGAGTTGTCAGGAACGCATCCTCCGCGTTAAGCGGGAGTCACCTGTACCTGTGAAATTGTCCTGGGGTACCTCAACTTTATTTTAAATAAAAGGATGCTTCATGAAAAAGGTTGAGAAACACTCTAGACCACATAATTACGAGTTATGGCTTCAGAGATAAAAATTCGAGAAAATCCCGAGCAAAACATCACATATTTTGTTTACATCGATCGCGAAAACGGTTCTCTCAGAAAACAATTAAAAATTCATATGTTTCTCTCCCATGCTCTTATATGATCTGTGAGGTATAGATTTAAAAATTTATTTGGATAGAGACCAACATTTACTACAAGATATTCTTCGAGGCCATATAATTACGACTTATAGTTTCGGAGATAAAAATTTGAGAATCGCCCAATCTTTTGATACCGTTTCATACGTATTTCCCATTAATAAGGCCTTTGAAATCTCTGTGTATTACATTTATGGAGTATACTTTTCCATCTTGTTTACATTTTCTGAAATTTTAGAAACTGCATCAACCTTTTATTCACTTAAGCGTCGCATATTATTTCACTCATCTTTCTCATGACTGTTTTCAACATCCTGGATACCCCTCTCATTTAAACAACTCAAACATACAGTGTCTATATGGCCAGGACAAACCCACTTCAGACACTTAGAGCATGATTTCCTTGTACTTTTGTTTCTTGCTAACAACATGTGACGTCACGCCCCGCCCCTCGATTCGGCTCTTACTCTAGTTACCTTGCCCTCGGTCATCTTGACTTCCCCCACCCCACTACTAGCTCTTCCTTCTCCTCCTTAGGTTGTCAGGTATTTACAGTTGCTGCCTAGACGAAGTTTTGCGAATAAATGGCAACAGTGTAGTTAGAAAAGGACCGAGACAGCGATAACCCGAGCGGTAAGGAAGGTCGAGAGGGGAGGGTGCCAAGTGGAGTGCGGGATTAGGCCACACCCACTGTACACCCAAAATGTTCTTTTGATCGCGGTAGACCTATAACGACCTATAACTTGGTTTCCATTGGATCCATTCTTGCGTTTTTTTCTCGTCCAGGTTCGGACGGGCAAAGGCAGCACGTGTGGCCGCCCCTTAACTCAGTAATGGCAGTACAGCAAGAGGCAACGTAGCAAGTTTATAGCGTGGTTATCGCAGATTCCACAAATGTCGCTACACAGGAGGGGTAGACCCGGAACCCCCCGATCCCCTCCCCTTCCCCCCTCCCTCTACGCTCCGCGCGGAGGCCAAAATAAAAGAAAAGAAACTCGCAAGAAAAGCAAGTGCTGTCAGATCACGTAAATCGAGCGGGACAAATCTTTCTCTCATCTCCGAGTTCCTACGAGAGTGGTACACGTAATGCGCGCGAGGGTCGACTTCCCGCCCTTTTCTTTATTTTCTTCTTTTTTAATTTCGACGATACCGAAAAGAATACATTTTACTTACATAACTGCACGCGTGGTGCACTGAGTGCTACGAAAAGCGGACGAATGAAACATTTGATTTATAGGAACGATGATGGAATTCTACGAATAAATAATACATCACACTGCCAGATAAGGTATTAAATTGGACCATTATGCACGCTTCATTTCAAAAGCAAAATTTCATTTATATTTTAATTACAATGGTGCACGGGGTGCCGGGACACGCATAGTTAAGGGTTAAGACGTTTCGTCTCATCATTTCATTTTTAACATTTTGTTTATACAGTATGAAAACATTGATGGCGGCAACATTCAAAAATAAAAAAAACAACAACACCTTTTTGTTCTTCTGCCATCGTTATAAGTGGCACAAAACTGGTCGCATGTACCGACTTCCCCTTTTGTTGCATTGTACATTGTTATTATTTCGAATTTTAGGAGATATCATCAATTTTATCATCGTGAAGCATGGTTCGTATAAGTATGATGAGTCTTTTTTCCAATGGAACATAGGAGAGTATTGTTGTCACGGTAAATGTGCGTAGTCCGGTAAATGTGTACATTTCCCGGTTAATGTGCACATTTACCACCAAGTTCGGTAAATGTAAGTATAACATACTTTTACCGATTGGATTGGGGAAATGTGCACATTTACCTAGAGACACTGGTAAATGTGGATCAACGTCGACACACAGGCCACAACTTGGCGACGTCGCGAAAATCTGTCGCAGTTTAGAAGTACGGTAAATGTGCTTTGTCCGGTAAATGTGTAAATTTCGTGGTAAATGTGCACAACTAAACTACATTTGAACATGAAGGCAAATTTTACTCGGGCCCACCGGGTTGGGTAGGTGGGTTAGTCGACGTGTTTTTGGTTCCTCCTCACGTTCACTGTGTTCCTCCCTCGGGTTGGGAAGCGTTCATCTTAATATATGCCAGTGGATCCGAACTCTCGATGATTTTTGTCATAAGTTAACGTAATTATTAAAGTGTAGCATTTCTCATTCTTACTTATTTCCACACTTATCAAGGCACATCGGTAAAAGTGCACATTTACCGGGAAATGTACGGATAATACGTATTTCTGGAAACTAAAACTTACATTTACCGAGCTTGGTGGCAAATGTGCACATTTACCGGTAAATGTACACATTTCCCGATTACGTACTTTTACCGTAACATTGTGATATCTTCAATGAAACAAAAAATGCAGCTTCTAATACTCCTGTCCCTTTTTGGAAGAAACTCAGGTGGAATTTCTTTTTTTAATTTTTATGCAGAGTGCCGACAAGCGTCAAGTTGAACTCCGACAAAAGCAGGGCCGCACCAAGAATGCTTGGCGCCCGGGTGCAAAATATTTCTTCTGCGCCCTCTCCAACTCCCGGCCCTTTCCCTACATCAGTGGTGCACAACCCGCGGGCCGCATGCGGGCCGCCACTGCTTTTTATGCGGCCCGCGACCGCTGATGTTGATTTTTTTTTAAATTAAACGATATTTGAAATTTCACATTATAATTTCGTTATTTTCAGATAATTTTAATACGCACCTATGTTTTCAAGAAGGAAACTGTCTTGTCGCCAAATATAATACTCGCCTAATTATTTGAGATCAATGTAACTATGTAGTGTAATTGATACAGTTTTTGCCTTGCCGCCAAACAAGATATGTGCTGTAGAGTTTACGAGAACATCACGTTACATTCTGAGTCTTCCATTAAATATTGATACAATGTATAAAAGTATCTTTCTCAATGTAGATTTTGCATTGATCCGAACTGTTGAAATAACAGTTCTAATCTTGCCACCAAGCAAGATAGTTTATTTGAGTATTACGCCCAATTCTTCTCTGCCTTCGTGTAAACCGGTGGAGGTATGTAAAATCCCATTTGTTGCTCTCAACTTGCATTCTGTCTTATATTTCATATCTATTTTTATATATCTATAAAAGTAAGTGCTCGTACGTGTACATTTCTACGTTCTGAGAACTACAGATCGTTAAACAAGTATAATGTAAATTTAACCACAGTGAATAGAAAGGGGTGTAGTAGTGTTTTAGACCTATTTGATTGACTATTTAAATTGAATAATGTTATCCATTGAAAATCAAAAATGAAATGATGTAGCATGATTTTATTTCAACCTTTAAAATTATCATCGTTTCGTAACAATTCTTCTCTTCACGTGTACTGCACTATCTTTAGATTCTAATATTTAATTTTTTTTACTGTTATTTATAGAATTGTTTCTAGATCTGACAGAAATAAATTATCACCGTTCTTTGTTATTTGTTTCCGTGTAGTTTTAATCGGAAAATATATCTATATATTAAATTATTTTCAGTATCCCTATAAAATGTCAACTAACAGTAGGCCAACAAAGAAACGGACCATAGATGAAGAAGGACGAGTATTTCAAGACCAATGGACAGAAAAATATTGTTTTATACGACAGAAAAATAATAATATCTGTTTAATTTGTAATCAGATTATAAGTATTCCGAAGGAGTAAAATTTAAAACGTCACTATGAAAGGAAACATTCGGACTTCAACTTGAACTTTTCTTGATAGTTAAGAAAACAAAAAATTTCAAAGATGATTGAATCCCTCGGACAACAACAAGCCGTATTTACAAGACGTTCAGATACTTCAGAACAAGCTTTGGAAGTTAGTTTTGATATATCTCGTTTGATTGTGAAATCATCAAGACCCTTTAGTGATGGAGATTTCATTAAAAGTGTTTAATTGTCGCATCACAGAAGCTAAGTTGTGCAAATTGCGTGGAAAAATTTGACTCGATAAGTTTAAATCGGATGACCGTACAACGTCGCCTGGTAGAAATTTCGCACGATGTCGAAATCAAATTTTCGGAAATCTTCAGAAAATGTGTTTATTATTCATTGGCAGTAGATGAGTCGAACGATGTTACATCAACTTCACAAATGTGTATATTTGCACGTGGGATAACATCGGAATTTGAAGTGTATGAAGAAATGGCTGATCTCGATCCGTTGAAAGGTCAGACAAGGGGATCTGATCTTCTTGAGGGCTTACTTAAAAGTCTTGAAAAACTTAATGTGAATTTGAATAAACTTGTAGGAATAGTTACCGATGGAGCTCCTTCGATGATCGGAGCTCGAAATGGCCTGGTGTTTCTTTTGTCTGAACATTTATGGCAATTGGGACACAAAAATGAGCTGAAGAACTATCATTACATAATTCACCTGCAACATTTGGTAGGTAGAGACCTCGGTTTTAATGAAGTTATGGATGGTGTTGTTAAGGCGGTTAACTTCATCAGATCTCGTTCTCTAAACCACAGACAATTTAAAGCATTTCTTGAGGAAATGGAGGCTGAATATGGTGATATTATGTACTATTCTGAAATTCGTTAGCTTAGCAGAGGCAAATTTCTTTTTCGTTTTATGTCGCAATTTGAAGAAATCAAGATGTTTTTTCTAGAAAATGGACAAGATGTGAATAGATTCAATGATCCGAAATGGATTCGTGACTTAGCATTTCTGACAGATATTACAGCCCATCTTAATGAATTAAATGAGAAATTACAAGGCAGAAACCAATTGATTTGTGAACTTGTCAACAGGGTGTCAGCTTTTCAGATAAAATTAGAGTTATTTAGAGAACAACTAGCAAACAATAACATCTTTCACTTCCCTAGATGCCAAGAAACGTTTAACAAATACAATATGAATAGTTCCAAGTATGTTTGTCATGTAGAGTGCATTCAACAATCTTTCATAGAAAGGTTTGTGGACATGATAAAAACGAGTTGAAAATCTTTGCAAATCCGTTCGAAGCTTCCTATAAAGATGCCGATTCAAATCTACAGTTGGAACTCATCGAACTTCAGTGTAATGATGAGCTGCTCTACAAAGTTCAAAGAGGGGACTCTATTAAACTTCTATAAGTGTCTATCAAAAAAAGCCTATCCTATTCTCTCTCAGAAAGCAGCTTATTATGCTTGTTTGTTTGGAAGCACTTACATTTGCGAACGCATTTTCACTGATGAAGATGATTATATCGAAGTATAGAAATCAGCTGACGGATGAAAATTTAAATTCAATCTTAAGGATGAATACTGCTAGCATCACACCGGACATGAAACGTTTAGCAAAAGCAATGCAGGCTCAAAGAATGAATGAATTAACAAAGAACCAAAACATATACTAAATATCACTGTTTCTGCTATTTTTCAGATTTCTTTTTTGGCAGTGAAATAATAAAAAACTTAATTTTGTTGTTAAATTTAAACAAAAATGCCTGTTTTTTAGTTACTTTATGTTGTACCTACTAATGTAATAAAATAATTCAAATTGACGAAGTAATTTCTATATTTACTACAATTTTCCTTAATGCGGCCCGCAAACTCGGAAAATATCTGTTGTGCGGCCCGTTGATAGAAAAAGGTTGTGCATCACTGCCCTACATGAACACTAACGAAGTTAATTGTTCTTTGTCAGGGTTCTGGAGCGTTTCCAATTTAATAATTATTAATCAATAATGTTTTGTTTGATTCAAACAAATTGTTAAATTTCGCTACGTTTGTTAACTTATAGCTTTCCATTACAGTGCCAATCGAACGATATGGTCAGCTTTACTACTTCCTCTTAAGAGCACTTTCATGTTGGGCAACTATTTAAATTTACAGTAAAGAAAGACGATTTTAGGCAGGAATTCATGAAATATCATGTTATTTTAATTCATTCTTCGGTGTTTGGCGTTCCTAGAATCCCGGAGTGTTAAACGCGTTGCAACCATTTCGCTGCATGCTTGAAAGCAATCGAAAACGTTGATTCGCTAATCAAATGGAGAAAGGAAAGGTTCATGGAATCGAAACTTCGTAGTCACAGGCTCAGCAGCCAAAACATTATTTTATTCGAACATATTTAGTAAATTCTGAAAATTTAATCGATGTCGGACGGGATAAAAAGAATCCGAAGATAAATCGCAACGATGGGACACGTGCCTAATAAATTATTGATGAAAACATAATTCAGAACGTAACAAACTGTCATTCATGGTTTTAAATAACTCTTGAGTTATATCGAGCTAAGAAGAAATATCAAGGGCCTTCATATCACATTCTTTCCTAATATTATCAGATAATTTAGAATGTAGATCCATACAGCACTTATTTTCCTCCGTTTCTACTAACTGCACGAAAATATTTTATTGCCCAAAGAATTAAATGCAGCACTAATGCTTTTTAATAATTCAAATCTTTCCTGCAAGGATTGAACAGTTGCATCCAATATGACAAATTAAAAATTTATTTTGTAATTTTGTTTAGCACCCTGCATTGACTCGTCCTTGGGTTTGTCCTCAAATTTACTTTTTTTTTCTTTCGAGGTCGAATCGATAGAATATCGGAAAATTTCCCGCAATTTCTTTCGCAGTTACTAAAACATCATTAAATCTATTGTCCGAATGACACATTTTGACACACAGATTCCATTTAAAATATTCAAGTACCATCCTATTAAATTTTACTCACTATATAATCGAGATAATATGTTGTAACAAACCACTATTGAGGAAATGAATTTAAATTATTTAATTTCAGTAGTACACCCATAAGAAAAGCATTGAAAACTGTGCAGGGCTATATAAAATTGCTTTTTTAAATTATTAAAAATTAAGATACCAAGTGGAGACATCTCTCGTACCGTGGATGAAAGATTGAAGTTTATTTTTCTTAAAGACAATGTAAAATCGAGATAACCGGGTTTATCGTTATTTTAAATCGTCGTAATTTCCTTTATTTTTTCCCGTGTTATTGCGTTCAATCGACTGATAATCCAGAACAGTTTTAATTAAAATGCCGACAAATAATTTCAAAGTTCATCGTGTTTTATCCCGATCATTGCCGTCTTTACGGAAAATAACAATTCATAATCAAAGTGGAGCTCTTAGATTGCGATGTTTGGTTATTACGCTCGAACAATGTATCTTAATATAGTCTTCAGTGACAGAATACTCTCGGATGGTATTATCGTAAAACAAATTGAGTGACTGCCTGAAAATGTTTAAGAGTTATACTATTCTCAATACTGCAGAGAGCGCAGAATTACTTGTTCTTAAACACGGGGCGGAACACAATAAAATTATCCCTGGAGTTAAGTACGTCTATTAGCGCCAGCTGTAAGCAAAACAATCCAGCACTTAATTACATCAACGTGAAGTTTATAACGAGAACGGATCTTCATTGCATGAATAGAATTCGTTAAAATGGAAAGAAAGGTGAAATTCATTAATAAGTTGCGACGTTTATTGAAGACCATCCATATATTCATTTCCATTAAATTTTGTCTTTACGAATTCTTCCATATGAAAATTCATTTTACAATTCTTATGTTCTCTGGTATCGATTTAGGAAAACGAAACGCTAAATTGAGAGTGAAATCAATCACAAATGAGTTAACATTTCCGTTCCACCGAAAAGCTCATTGGAAAAATCTCAAATAACTCTTTTGCGGCTAAATCATTATCCGAAGACTATTTTTGCTGAATAAGGAATAATCTACCGTAATGAATTTTGATGAATTTCATTAATGCTATTTTGTAAACTGTGATAAGAATTAGTTAACAATAATTCCCAATAAACTTACAACGATAAAATTTTTTCTAGTTTGACGTATGGAAAGTTTGATATACGACCTTATGCAGTAGAGTTTATGTATATTTGAATTAAAAATTCCACCCTCTTCTCGCTTTTTGCTGTACATTTGTTCCTGTAAATTTCTGTTTAGCGGGAAACCATCCATAGGTTGACTTTCCTATAGGGTAGGATAGCCAGATTTATGTTTTAAGAAGGTAAAGACATTCATTAAAATACAGGAAAGATACGGGTCAATTAAATGTCATTTTTCATTTTAAGATTTAATAAACAAATAAACTAAAAGAAATTTTTTCCCGTATTCAATCAGGATAGATTTTTAAATATTTTCGTGTAGAAAAGAACAGGAAAATTTTAAATATGGGTAAATAGCGTCCTGTTTAGAGTTCGTACATGATTCAAAACAAATTGTGAAAATACTGCAGCACCATTTCTAAGAGGTGGAAGTAATGCCATCAAACACACGACTGCTAATATTTTAGTTAGTTTTTTGTTTTGTTTATCCTAACGACGGAAGAACTCTGAAAGTAGCTTTTTTAATTCGCACTATTTAGGATAATTTGTTTTGAATGGGATGATAGATATTGTGTATTACATTGAAAAACAATAAATGATGAATATTACTTTTATTATTTCATGAAATTTCAACGGGCCTGTATTCAATGGCGTAGTTATCAAGAAAACACCGTCATACCTTCATATCTTAATTTAAAGTATTATTTTCTGCTTAGATGCATCAATAAAATTATAACCACGAATTCCAATCACATTGCACAAAAGTAATAGATGAAAAACACTCAAAAATGTTATGAGAAAATGGTTAGAAATTTTCTATGAATGCTTGATTCGCATACTAAAAGTGATTGACAACAAATATTTTTAAAAACAAACCGGGTTTGACACTAGGGGAAATCTCATAGGGTAACAGGTAACATTGGAATTTTAGACGTGCAAGCTTTCAATCTTTTAGAAATTACAATTAGAAAAAACTGACCATCGACCATCCGATTTGAACTATTTTAAAGAAAATTTAATAAAATTACTTATTCTATTAATCTTTTTTCCGTTTTTTTTTACTTTCTCCATATGTAGTATGAAAGTATCTGTTGTTCACATGAAAAAAATCGACTTCACATGAAAAAAATTGAAATTCGATATTTCAACGGATATACACGTTTTGAGGACCCGTGAACACGTTTTAACCATTTTCTCGATGATTTCTCTGTGTATGTGATAGCTTATTGTGGGTGCTCTTAACTCAAAAATTATTAATCATATCAACGCGAAATTTTATATTTAACATTTTTATGAAAGTCACAAGAACATTAGTTTTTGGTAAAAACTCGTCAACCGGAAGTGGGTGTTTACTCTTGTCACTTATCCGTTATTTTGAAATATTTGCTTTAATATTTGGTAACGTAAAAATGTACTAGAACAAACGTTGTAGGAAATCTAATTTTCTACAACCTTTGTTTGAAACATTTTCCCATATAATGCATTGTTTAAGAGATATCTTATATTTTAGTCGCCACCACCACGCCACCTACCGACGACTATTAATATTAACAACTGTAATTATTGAGTAAGAGCCGGTATAAAATTTGCCAAAATAAATATTCGGGAGAATTTCTTTCTAATTCTTGTTTCCTTCAATGTAGAGCCCCTTTTCAAAAATGAAGTAATAATAATAAATAAATAATATTCCTCCCTCCCTCTCGCCGTCCCTCTCTCCCTCCCTCTGTCTCCATCCTTTTCTCTCTCCTTCCTACCTTCTCTCTCTCTCTTTTCACCCACCTCCTCCCTCACTCAGTCCTTCCTGTCCCAATCCACAGCTCTTTTTCGCCGTCTCCCTCTTTATCCCTTTCTTCCGGTCATTTTCTAATTCTATACCTCCCTTACTCTCTATGTACCTTCTATTCTATGTCCCTTCCTTCCTATCTCCCTCCCCACATCCCCCTCTATCTTACTCTACATCTATATAGTCGTTTAGATAAGCAAAAGAATGCAAACTAAATCTCAATCTCATTAGGATTACTAAATTTCGCGAAAATCCTAAGATAATTTAAGGCAATCTATGCACTCGTACATATTACACGTACGCGGGTTGAGGCAACAATTGATTCTCGACATTTAACAATGACGTGGTCGACAAGAGAAAATCACGTTTAAAAGACGATGCTTTCTGAAAATACGTGATTTAAATGTTTAATATGAGAGATTTCGAACGGTAGGCTAAAAAGATGAATATAATAAGAAACTTCATTATTTTTTCTAAAACAAAGTTTAAATTGGACAATCGTACGTGAATTATTTCTAATTAGAATTTCCAAAAGAATAAAAGCCCGTACTTTAAAAAGTTGCCTTTTACGTGTTATCTTACGGGAAATGGAAATCACCCCTCTGGAGTCTAACCCGGATCTTTTTTCGTTTTTATGTGTTGTTTGCACGAAGTGAACGCATACGAGGGGGAGGTCGATTCTGTCCATCCGTCCGTCCGCATGTTAAAACTCGGAAACCGCTGGACGTATTTTAATGAAATTGGGTATTGGGGACTTTTGCTAAAATTGGTTGACCGATTTCAGTTTTGGTAAATATCGAACAACAATGATGACCACTTTACATGAAGACCTACAATGATCTTTTGTTTCAACTCGGAAACCGCTGAACGTATCTTGATGAAATTTGCTATTGGAGAGTTTTGCTATGACTGGTCGACTGATTCCAATTTTGGTTAAAATCGGACAAAAATTACGACCACTTTACATGGCCTACAAATAGTTGACAGTGCTCCATTGCTTCAACTCGGGAACCGCTTGATGTATTTTGATGAAATTTGCTATTGCTATTTGCTAAAATTGTTAGACAGATTCCAATTTTGGTTAAAATCGGACAAAAATGAAGACCACTTTACATGAAGACGTACATATTGTTTACAATATTCCTTTGTTTCAACTCGGGATCCGATGGACGTATTTTGATGAAATTTGGCATAGGGTGGTTTTGCTAAAATTTATTTACCGATTCCAATTTTTGTTAAAATCGGACAATAATGACGACCACTTTACATGAAGACCTACGTGTAATTTACAATGTCTTTGTGTTTAAACTCGGGAACTGTTCGACGTATTTTGATGACATTTGGTATTGGCGAGTTTTGTTAAACTTTATCTACCGATTCCAATTTTGGTTAAAATCGGACATTAACTACGACTACTTTGCATGAAGACCTACATGTTTTTTTACAACGTACATCGCTTGATTCTCGTTAAATTCTCTTCTGAGCGAAAAATATTGAGAACATTGTGAAATCTCAAAGAACGCATTTGGAAACTCTGTTTACTCCGATATGGAGTAGACCTTTCCAATGTTGTTGTTTTCGTCATTTAATTTTCTTTATCTAAATCTAACATTCCGGCGACAATTCAATCTTCCATCTAATCGGGAAGTTTGTTAAAATGCGTTAAAAAGTACAATTGATGACCTAAGTTATAATTCGTAAGGAAAGCATGCATTGATAGGAGATAGAGAGAGAGAAAGAAAAAAGGAGAGAAAAAAAGGACGAGAGAGAGAGGGAGTGAGACTGAAAAAGAGGAAGAGATAAAAAGATAATTCTTTATCTCAGATTTATCTTCAGATTTTACAATACAATACTATCATAATGATACAAACATCTAATATGTTTCAATGCCAGCTGCCAGAGAAGGATAGGGAGGGAGAGATAGAGAATAAGAGAGAGGGAGAGACAGATAAAGGGAGAGAGGGAGAAAGAGAGACATAGAAGGAGGTAGAGATATATAATGTTCCTTATTTGGGCGAAATTTGGTTAAGATGTCTATTTTTCCAGAGAAGAAGAGAGGCGAAGAGAGAGGGAGAAATGGTGAAGAAGAAAGAGATAGACGGAGACAGAGGAGGGAGATAGATAATGGTCTTTAATAGGGCAAGATTGAGTGTAGGAAGTATATTTTTCCAGAGGAGGAGAGAGTGGGAGACGGAGGGAGAATGGGAGGGAGGAGGGTGGGAGAGAGAAAGAGAGAAAAGTAGGAAGAATGGGAAATGCCTTAAATTTAATAATTCATCCACGCATACCCGTCTTATATGACGCTAATTTACGCTAGTATCTTTTTTAAAAATGAGGGTAGAAATCCGGTCACGCTCGACTAATATTACCTACTAGCTAGTACTACTAGTAATTTATTGCTCAGTATCATAAATTTCTTTATACACACAATTTTCGATCTCTTGATTTGCTGATACAATAGTTAGAGAGTCAAACGATCTCGCCATCCCTCTCTCTCCCCCTCTGTCTCCCTCCCTTCCTCTCTTCCTCCCTTCCTCTCACCCTCCCTTCCTCTCACCCTCCCTTCCTCTCTCCCTCCCTTCCTCTCTCCCTCCCTTCCTCTCTCCCTCCCATCCTCCCTTCCTCTCTTCCTCCCTTTCTCTCACCCTCCCTTCCTCTCACCCTCCCTTCCTCTCTCCCTCCCTTTCTCCCTCTCTTTCTCTCTCCCTCCCTTTCTCCCTCTCTTTCTCTCTCCCTCCCTTCCTCTCTCCCTCCCTCTCTTTCTCTCTCCCTCCTTTCCTATCTCCCTCCCTCTCTTTCTCTCTCCCTCCTTTCCTATCTCCCTCCCTTCCTCTCTCCCTCCCCTCCTCTCTCCCTCCCCTCCTCTCTCCCTCCCTTCCTCTCTCCCTTCCCTCCTCTCTCCCTCCCTTCCTCTCTCCCTCCCTTCCTCTCTCCCTCCCTTCCTCTCTCCCTCCCTTCCTCTCTCCCTCCCTTCCTCTCTCCCTCCCTCTCTCGACTAACCCAGCAACAATCGACTAGAAAAAACGAAAATCTTGAAAAAGTGCAACAATGCGGCCACTAAAAATTCGCAATTGTTTAAACAAATTTTCAAGGTTTATGAATTTCCGAATTTGCCACGGAGTTGAAATTTTTTTTGTGTAGAATTCTTAAAAAAACGAAATAGGGATTATACAAATTTTGATATTTTAATTTGTTTGGCAGTTATAAATTCTTAAAGTTTTAACAAATAAATAACTGTTTAGGTACTACGAAATGAGCTAGGAAGCTGAAATTTTCAAACTATTTACAGAGTAGTGTATTTGCACATATAAACATTTCCATCTCACCATATATAAATTGCGGCGGCCGTTAAAAATTATTTAAATTTAAACAATTATAAAAATATTGTTTTACTTCTAGAAGTGCTACAACATTAAAATTTGGCTAAAATGTGTAGCATTAATACCCCATAATGGAGAAAGTGTAAAATGTTTAAAATTTTCGTCAATTAATTATGGGCACTTTCCGGTAAGCTAGAAAGATGAAATTTTCAGTGTTGCTAGATGGCCGCAATATCCATTAGGAATTATTGTCACTTTTGCTTACAGTGTCTCGGGTTCGACTCCAGAGACCCCGGAATATCTCCCATAACTTAGCATGGGAAAACGCAATCCAGTGTGTAGACCAATCTAATAAGTTTAGGAAGCTGAAATTTTGCAAGATTATAGAACGTTTCTCATAATCAACTATAAAAATCGAAAATTTGAAAATTGTAAATTTTAAGGGTTGTTTTAGCCCCATTTGAACATTAAAGATTAATATTTTGTTAGGTACTACGGGATGAGCTAGGAAGCTGCAATTTTCAAATTATTTACAGAACAGTGCATTTGCACAAATAAACATTTCAATCTTTCCATATATATATATTGCGGCAACCGATAAAAATGTTAAAATTTTCAACAATTAGAAAAATATTATTTTACTTCTAGAAGTGCTACAACTTTAAAATTTGGCTGAAATGTGTAGCATTAGTACCCCATAATGGAGAAAGTGTAAAATTTATAAAATTGCAACATTTGGGGATTGTTTTAAATTATTATTTTTAGATGTGGGAAAAACGAAAATCGCTGCGGAGGTGAAAACTTTAGAATTAATAGAATATTTGTAATGATGAAATATCTGTCTGAAAAATGAATGTTTTTTCAAGGTGAGATGATATGCTTAAGCACCTTCTACTAGTATATATATATATATATATATATATATATATATATATATATATATCATCATAGGTAGTCTGTCCGTAGACAGGTCCGTGATTATTCTTGGTTAAACCTGGTTCTCCATATACTCCTATTTTCCTCTGTCCTCTTTATATCTTGATAACTCTCTTTCCATTTCAAATCGTCTATCAGCTGAAACCTTTTCCTACCTCTTTCCCTTTTCCCATCTAGTTTTCCTTCTAACACGTCCTTAATCATACTCTCTCTCCTCAGGTAATGTCCAACCCAGTTAGCCTTCCTCTTTCTGGTAGTCTGTATAATCATTCGCTTCTCTCCTATTCTTCGTAGCACTTCACCGTTTTTCATCCTATCTGTCCATTTTATCTTCAGCATTCTCCACCAAGTCCACATTTCAAAGCTTTCCAAGTATTTGATGTCATTTTTCCTTAGCGTCCATGTTTCTGACCCATACAATGCTATACTCCATACGTAGCATTTTATCAACTTCTTGCGGATATCTTCCCTTATATTCCCTGTAAGTAGTTGTTTCTTTCTCCAGAAAGACACTTTTGCTTTTCCTATTCTAGTTTTGATCTCATCCGTACATTTTGCCTCTCGTGTTATGATACTTCCAAGGTATTTATATTCTGAAACTTGTTCTAATGGCTTTCCCCCAATAGTTATGTTCAGATTCTCTTCTTTACCCGATATTCGATTGACCTTGGATTTTTCTGTATTTATTTCCATACCGTATTTTCTACCTGTTATCACTAGTCTATTTATCATTTTTTGTAGCTCCTCTTCCTTTCTTTCTAGAAGTACTTGATCATCTGCGTATTTTACTGTTCTTATAATCCTTCCTCCAATTTTGAAATCCCCTGTGCCTTCTAAAGCTTCTTGCATTAGACTTTCTCCATATATATTGAATAGGGTTGGCGATAGGCAGCAGCCTTGTCTTACTCCTCTACCGATATTTATTCCTCAGGTGTCTACATTCTCAAACCTGACCTTTACAACTTGATTCTCATATAGATTCCTAATCAGTCTCCTGTCTTTCCAGTCTACACCTATATCCTTTAATATCTTCATCAACTTTGCCCAATTTACTCTATCAAAGGCCTTCTGCCAGTCTACGAAACATGCGCAGATATCTTGACTGTATTCTATTGCCCTTTCTGATATGATTCTAACTACTCCTATAGCATCTCTAGTTCCTCTTCCTTTTCTGAAACCGAATTGATCTTCCCCTATTATTTCTTCTGCCTTTTCTCCAGCCTTTTGTTAAGAATCCTCGTGATGATCTTCGATGTGTATGACAGAAGGCTTATAGTTCTGTAATCTTTACACTGCATTGCCTTTGGCTTCTTCTTTAGAGGGATCATTGTTACTTCTAGGAAATCCTGAGGCCACTCTCCCGTGTCGTAAATCTTATTAATTAATTTCGTGATCGCTTTTAGTCCTTCTGATCCTATGACTTTAAGTATCTCAGCCGGTATTCCATCGCTGCCCGTGGCTTTCCCCTTCTTTAGTTCCACTATCGCCTTTTCTACTTCGCTCTCCATAATACTTGGTCCTAAGTTGTCCTCTTCAATGTTTTCCTCATTTTCCAGTTCTATTTTTGCCGCTCCTGCCTGTTTGCTGTAGAATTCCTTAATGTATTCTTCCCATACCTGTGCTACATCCTTTGTTTCCGAGACTATCTTCCCATCCGTATTCATAATTCCTTTACCACAAATTCCATTAGACTTCTTATCTTCTAATTCCAGTGCCCTAGCGTACGTCATATCGTACCGTCCTAACTTGTCCATTTGTTCTATTTCATCACATTTTCCTTTTATCCAATTTTCTCTAGCTTTATCTGTTACCCTTATCAACTCATTGTTTATACGCCTATAGTTGGCTCTACCTTCTTCACTGTTAACGTTTTTCCATTTTCGTCTCTCATCCATTTTCTCCAGCATTTCCTTCGTGATCCGTGGTTTTCTGATTTTCTTCTCTTGTTTTCCAATCTCTTTATCCAAGGTATCCTTGATACTGGTTTTAATTTCATCCCATTCTATATCAACGGTCTTCGGTTTGTTTTCCAACTTTCTTAGGTTATCTTCCAACTTCATGCTGACTACATCCTGCCTTTCTTTCAGTTTTTCTAGGTCCCAGGTCTGTCTTTCTCTTCTCGTTTTTCTTATTTGTTTGAGCTTTGTACTCACGTCAAGTATTAGAAGGCTGTGATCTGAGTCAATGTTTGCTCCTTGGAATGCCTTGGCGTTCTTTATGCTGTTCCTGAATCTTTGTTTTACAAGGATGTAATCTATTTGGCATCTCATTCTATCTCCTGGGCTTTTCCATGTATATAATCTTCGTTTATGGTTTTTGAACCATGTATTAGTCACTACAAGGTCATTATTGATGCAGAATTCTACGAGTTTCTCCCCTCCTCGATTTCTCTTCCCAAGTCCGTATTGCCCGACAACATTTTCTTCCTGTCCTTCTCCGACTATACTGTTCCAATCTCCCATTATTATGCAATTTACCTTTCCTCTTCCGTCTTCTTCGTAAATTTCATTAATTTGCTCATAGATCTCATCTATTTCTTCATCGTCATGAGCTGACGTTGGCATATATACCTGGATTATCAGCATGTCCACTGGGACTGCTTTTAGCTTTATTGCCATCAGTCTATCGTTCGTTGCTATTATCTTTGTCACGCTTTTCATCATATCTTTCCTAAGTACCAGAGCTACTCCCCTTTCCCCACTATTTCCTCCAGAATAAACTACCGTGAATTCTTCCGAGTCGAACTGTCCTTCTCCCTCCCATCTAGTTTCGCTTAGCCCTATAATGTCAACTCTATTTCTTCTCATTTCTTCTTTCAAGTTCTCTAGCTTTCCTGCCTTTCTCATAGTCCTTACGTTCCAAGTTCCTATTCGTAATTTACTTTCGACAAATGTTTTACTCAAGGCAGTCCCCGCCCGGAGATCCGATTGGGGGACTATTTTACCTCCTGATTGTTTTACCTCGAGAGAACTCATATTGTCCAACCATATAATCTTTACTAGGGATTGTAATGTGGTAGTTTCCCTCTTGCTTTCCACATCGCAGTACTGTAGCCGTTCAAATCGTCCTGATCACGCCTACAGCTGTATTGGATATAGACCCAACCAACATCATTTGTTTTCGGCTCTATACCATACTGACAGTACTGCTGCCTACTGCCAGGCACTAATGATAGTTTTTTTTAAATAAAACCTCCATTCGAGGGGTTTGAACCCCCGAACTTTGCAATAGAAAGCCGACACGCTAACCACTACACCACCAGTGCATATATATATATATATATATATATATATATATATATATATATATATATATATATATATATATATATGTGCATATATATATATACACACATATATATATATACATATACGTATATATTGACTAGCAAATATACTCGTCGTTGCTCGGGTTTTTAAATCAAGACAATATAATATGCAGAAGATTTGAGAATAAATGTAGCATTTAAACTACGTTAATTTTTTTATAATATTTGTTAGTATACAATATTTCTTGTCTTCTCATCTTTTTCTTAAATAAAAAAATTTTCCCGTATCCTTCTCCATACGTGGCTATATATAATTGTTCATGAGCAAAGCAGTCGTATGAGAATTCAACACCGGCAACTTTAAAAGACTGCGTTTATCTAAGTCGTTGTGATCGAAGTCGAATTTGTCTTTGTTCAGAAGACTTTGCTGCTCTTGTTGGGAATGTGTTTTAACAGATTTTCAGCGCTGATTTTGTGGTTGGTATTGATCACATGTTCGGCTAAACTTTGTTTTTTCAGGTTTTCCGTATTTATAGTGGCTTAAATGTTCTTTCATCCTGGTAAAAATACTGCGTCTAGTTTGACCTATGTAGGTTAATTCTCTTTTTGCGAATTAAAATTTGTAAATGTCTGATTTTTACTTTCCCCATATACGTAGTATGTATAGAGGAAATTGTTGTATTCATGAAAAAAATCGACTTCGAGATTTCAACGGAAATACACGTTTTGAGGCCCAATGAACACGTTTTAACCATTTTCTCGATGATGTCTGTGTGTATGTGATAGCTTATTGTGGGTGCTCTTAACTCAAAAATTATTAATCATATCAACGCGAAATTTTATATTTAACATTTTTATGAAAGTCACAAGAACATCAGTTTTTGGTAAAAAAAAACTCGTCAACCGGAAGTGGGTGTTTACTCTTGTCACTTATCCGTTATTTTGAAATATTTGCTTTAATATTTGGTAATGTAAAAATGTACTAAAATAAACGTTGTAGGAAATCTAATTTTCTACAACCTTTGTTTGAAACATTTTCCCATATAATGCATTGTTTAAGAGATATCTTATATTTTAGTTGCCACCACCACGCCACCTACCGACGACTATTGTTAACAATTGATGATTAGTTACGTATTAGTAACGCTCCTTTTTCTTAATTGTTGGAGCTTTGTGGCTATATCCAATATCAGAAGGCTATGTTTTGTTTATTTCTGTTCTTTATAAAGTCTAAAATTTTCTCGGTTTCTTAAAATATTTATTATTATGTAACGTAAGTATTTGGAATTTTTAGAAATATAACAGGTATGGAGAAAGTCATGTGGTGCCCACATCAGATTTTTGCTTATGTGATGGTTTGTCTTTCGTGTTACCTAATAGGTGTCTTAATTTTTTGTTGCTGGTATATGTGATTTGTATATCTACGGTTTTGAAAATACTGTCCAAGACTTAATTAATTTCGGATAATAAGGTAATTTAATATATTTTTTGGTTTGTCGCTCATAAATGTGGTAACGTCTTTCAATAATATTTTATTTTTGTGTATTCTTTGTAAACTATCAATGGTGGACTCCTTGTATCCGTGTTCAATGGCAGTCTTCTTTGTATATTTGAGCGCTGAAAATCTTAAACTATTAAAACACATTCCCAACAATTTACTTGACCCGTACGAGAGTTTATTGATTTTCAAAAATAAAAGCCACCTTTTAAATCCGGATAGTAACCCCATTCCATCACCGCTATACGCACTTTCCGAAGGAAAAAATTGAACTTGGGTTTCTTCGTGTCACTTCCTTTACGTTGTTTATCTTTCATGTCCTTGCTTAGTTGGCGGCTACAACAGCCTCCCCCCCCCCCTTCTCCCACTCCTTTCACTTTCCCTATACCTCGGTTAACCGCCTTCATCTCTCCCCCGTAACCCTCCTCCCCTTTTTTTCTCCTCCTCTGGCACTATATATAAACGCTGAGCTTCCCATCCCGCGCATTACTTTACCTTCAGGTCTCTGAAGAGGGCTACTTGGTAGTCGAAATACGCGTCAATACTCCCTTACGCTTTCCTCGAGTCGGCTTCACTGATTCTTCGTTTTATTTTGATTATTTTTAATGTTCTCTTCCGCCTTCTTTCGTTTTAACTTACGACAACGGTCACTGCACCCTCCCTTTTTCTCACATACCCGATAGTTCCAATCACTATTAATTATTCTTCTTAATCGGCTTCACCGTGGTTTTATTTTTTTATTTTCCTGACTTAGGTTTGTTTTGTTTTTTATCTACGACAAGGGTCACTGCAATTTTTTCGCACACCCGATCTGTGTGAATGTTGAGTGTGTTTGTAGGTCTCTGGCGCGGAGGTGTCTCCTGTAAACCTTGGTTGGCTGACCTGCTGTCCCTGACGTTGGCCTCCATAAGCCCCTAAATGGCAGATGGAATGTCTGGTTGTATGGGTAAGGTTTCCGTGTATTCAATTTTTAATTTTTTTAAATTCCTCCCTCCCTTTTCTTAGTGGAGTATCTAAACGTTAAAATTTTAGTACGGCATTTGGAGATTTGTTACCTTTTACATGGGATACATGCAAGAATTTATGCATCTGTGCACTAATATAGGAAATTAAGTTTGTGTAAACGTGTTTTGACGTTGAGGCAATGTCTGCCAACGAAGGGACTGAAGTATAGCGGCTCTACGGTTAATCAAATGGGGAACCAGTGTGCAGCGGGAAGCGAAGCCTGCCTTCCCGGATTCAGTGGCTGCCATTTCTCCGTCCGTTTTCAATCCGCCGATAAGAGGCGCAGTTGCCGCCTTTAGCACGGAACGGTTAGTTAGAATAGATAACCTTCTTCTTAACATTTCTGCACCTTCGGATCTTCCCCCTCCCTCCCACTTCCCCCGATCCTCAGCTATTACCCATGGACCCCAACCCGTTTATATAACATACAAGCTGAAACGTCATGTGAAGCACCGATTATAAAATTTGTTCGGAGACAGTACAACAATTGCCACAAAAAAGTTGAAATTATGTATTTTCTGCATCGATTGTCACGAATATATTTTGGTGAGCGCAATAAAAAAGCATTTTTCTCTCCGTGGGTATTACAAGATCTGTGAGGTAGCAATTTACGAATTTATTCAGGGATGAAAATTCGAGAATTTCCCAAGAGTATTTCACACCCAAATCCGGTAAACTAAGGAAAAATTGCATCTATACTAAAACCTTGATACATCGGAGAAAAAGTTGCCCTTCAGCTCAAAAGCAATTTCAAAATAATACGAAATTTTAGTGCATTCGGTTGCCGCCGTGAGCGCCAAAGCGTATAAAGGAGGTATGACACGTTAAACTCGCGAACAGATAGCGCATAACCCGCTATTGAATGAATAGAGACGGAAAATTCTATGGGAAAACTGTTGGGAATTTTGACAAAGGCTTGTAATTTGGAGCTTTCGGGCAACACGCCCTTCTTCAGCGAGAGAGAAACGAAGACTAAAATAAGCGTAACACTGGAGGTAGGGTTCGGGAAAAGAGGGGTAAGGGGAAGGGGAAAGAGAGGTAAGAGGAAAGGAAAAAAGGGGTGATTGGAGTGGGAGTGTTAGCGAAGGTTTAAACCTGGTAAGGAGAGGGAGCGGAGGATATCAATATGGGCTAGTTCCCATTGACGGAGTTGTGGCGCGGGGAAACTACTTGGAAGAGCACGAATAGTTTTTACTGTGAAGCAGCTATTGAAGGGAAGGGAGTGGGTTAACGCATGGTCGGCCACCGGAAGGGGGCGCCTAAGAGAGACGCTATTGCATGGCCGTTCATGCGGATATTAAGGGGTGTGGTTGTGAACCCTACGTAGAACGCAGGACATTGTGTGCAGGTAAGAAGATATATTACATTTTTGTAGGCACAAGTGCTGCGGGATAAGATAGGATAGGAGATTTGGGTAACGGGGCTGGTAAATGAGGAAGAAGTATCTAAGATGGGGCAAGTGAGGCAACGTGGTCTTTTACAAGGGGAGGAACCTGCGGGGGAAGGTGGAAGACCGGTGGGGAGTTCCTTGCGCCATAGCAGGTCGCCAAGACTCCTAGGTCGGCGGAAGGATATCATAGGGGGCTTAGGGAAGAGTAGCGTAGTTGTGGGTGTGTTAAGGAAATATATATATATATATATATATATATATATATATATATATATATATTCTCTAGCCTGTAGTAAAAATTAGAAAGAATAAGAAGGAGATAGGGAAAACAGGATCCATAATTTATATTTACTCCCGTCATTTTTGACAGGCAATTACAATAATATATAAAATTTTTCATGGGCCATCCACCGATCCACTGGACCCATCATATGGTCCCCCTAGGGGTCAATGGACTGCAGGTTTAGAACCCTAGGTCTGCAGCAACATTTGGCGACTCATGATCCTCGAGCACTAAGGTGATAAGGCAATCCGTAAAATTTAACGAAAATCATTTCAAATTTTAAAAAAAATTGTATCTAAAAATCACGCATGTTGAAGTTTCTACGGTGGAAAAATTGTTTCGAGTTGAATTTCCCATATGAATTTCTGGGTAACTTCCGGCCTATTAAATGATTCGTTATTTCCGATGCGGCACGCCAAAGCATTCACAATCACAAATGCGGCCCGCTATGTAGAAATGGTTGGCAGCCTCCGTTTTAAAAGGATATGCGGAATGTCCTTTTTTCAATAGTAGTTAGTAGTTAAAAATGTTCCTCGGGTCGATTAATGCAAACATGGGTGTTGGAAACAGAAAAATCATCTTGTTCACAGGTAAGAGTCTAGCACATCCTCCAGATACAGCTTTTCTGCTCTCAATTTCTTTTGAGCCTCCTCCTCCAGATCTCTGTCCATCCCAAGTAATACTCCTGGCCTTCTGATACGCTAGGTCATACCTTCCCCTCTTCTCGAGCTCTTGTATCTCATTCCTCCTCCTCCATCCACTTTTCCTTTGCCCTTTCCATCTCCCTCCTCAGTTCATTGTTCAACCGCCTGTAGTTCCTTCCCTCCTCTGTGTTTACATTCTTGTATCTCCTTCTCTCCTCCACCTTTGCTATCATTTCCCTTGTTACCCAGGGTTTCTTAGCTCTCTTGCCTTTCCTGTATCCTATTTCCCTTTCCGCCACATTTACTATTCCATTCTTAATCCTCTTCCATTTTTCCTCTGCTCCTTCATTCTGTGTATTTCCTCTCTTAATCTGGTTTGCCATATTATAACCAATTTCCTCTTACTGCCTTTCTTTCAGTTTCTCTAGATTCCATTTCTTAGCCATCTTCGCTTTTCTAACTCTTTTCATTTTGATTTTAATTTCCACCATTAGCAGCATGTAGTCGATTGCTATGTCTGCTCCTGGGAGCCCATATACTCTTTTCACTCCATTCCTATACTGTCCTTCTACCAATATATAGTCTGTTTCCTGTACATGTCACCTGGCGATTTCCATGTATATAGCCTTTTCTTATGATTCTTATACCAGGTGTTCCTCTCCTTGCAGTACTTGATAAGTCTGTCTCCCCTTTTGTTTCTCTGTCCCAGCCCGAACTGCCCCACAACTCCATCGGCTCATCCCTCTCCCACACTCGCATTCCAGTCTCCCATCACTATTTTACAACATCCCTTTCCTTCCTGGTTCAGTATGGCACTTATTCTCTCATACACTTCCTCCCCTTCCCCATCGTCATGGTTGCCGGTTGGCATGTACACTTGGATGACTAGCATGTTCTTTGGTTTAGCATTTAATTTCAGTCCAATAATTCTATCACTGTCATAAATGACCCTGGTAACACTCGGTTCAATCTTCTTATTAACTATCCTTCCTACCCCGTTTCTCCCCCTGGTATTCTCCGAGTAGTATAACTTGGTATCGTCACTCCTCAACTCACCATTTCCCTTCCATCTCACCTCGCTTATCCCAATAATGCCCATCTTGTTTATCTCCATCTCTCTTGAGATTTTCCAATTTTCCAGCTCTTAATAACATCCTTACATTCCAGGTTCCTAACCTTAATCTTCCTCCTTCCTCTGACTTCGCTTTATTCTCTTGACTCTTCGTAAACTTTCTCCCCTGGAGATCCGATTGGGAGACTATTTTAACTCCGGAATATTTCATTTGCGAAGAATCCATGATGTTTCTAACTCCTCTGCACCATAACATGTAATAATTCCAGCGGTGGTTTGTCTAGAGAGGCCGTCCCCAGGACCTGGGGTACAGATGCCTTTTGTAGCTGCCCCTAACATGGGGTGCAGACGCTACTAGATGGGTTCCAGGGGCATTTCCTCCACCTGAGGGACCATCACCCTCCCTAGAAGGTTCATCTGCCAGAAGCCGTTGGCTCCCTATGGTCATCAAGTTATGTTCCCCCGCCTGGCACTTGGCATTGGGTCCCTGACTGCATGGTCTACCCAATTACCGTGGCAGGATAACCTGGCCAGATTATGTATTTCCCAAAAATCTTTCACTAATCCATATTTATCAAATGCGTGATTCCAAAATGATATTGTGTTCTCGATTTTCTATTAGCCTATATGAACTCAATCCTATCTTCAACATATTCTCTTCTTTGCCTTTTTCCTTTTGCATCAAACGTGTAACCCATTGTCCAAGTTTGTGAATTCTTACTTCCTTCAACATTTCTGTAGATATCATGGAATAATCACACAATAGATACAGTCCTGATTTAATATTCTCTATATTCTGATCCCAGAAGCAATTTATTATATATTTTATATGAATGTTGTCAGATTCAAAAAATATACGAGTTTTAGTGTATTTTATGCAATGTCACCATGATCAGCAGCCTGAATTACTTCAATTGTCATGTTCCATGTACTCTTTTCATATGCATCTACGATGAATGGATCTACATGTTGCTCAAGAACAATTTTAGTTTTATGTTGAAATAATTCTAGATATTTAGCTATACCAAATTTTCCACCAAACAAATTTGATTTTTGTTTAATTTCCTTAATAAAGTAACACCCTGCTGTAAAGCTAAGCAGGGGCACACACATAGGGAGGGTCCACCAGTTCTGGACTCCCCCCATAGGGGCATATTTTATCCTGAGATGAGGGTGAGAATATCCTATTTTCATAAGAAGGGGTTTCAGTTGAGAAACGTTCATCCCCTTCTGGATCATATGTTCTCCATTTGGTCTTTTGGAGACTTCCTGGATCCCTGCTGTGTGGGAGGTGGTCCAGGCGACCAGGAGAATGGCCATTTGTGTAAAATATCCTATTTCCAACAAAAAGGGCACAAAAAGCTGCAGCTAAGACTCTTAAAAGTATACAATTGGAGTCTCCAATTTGGAGAAGTTGATTAGTTGGAAAAGAAGTCTCGATGAGTGAGGAAGTGTAGTGATGAGTGTATCTCTACTCTACTGTGAAAAAGCACATTTTTTGGAAGAATGGAAGCATCCGAGCAATATTGACACTACAGATCCCAAGCATCAACAAATCACGTACTTTTCCAGAAAGCTCCCCGGGGCCTTTTTTTCACATTTTTGGCACATCCTGAATTTCGGCAACCCTGTGGAGTTTCTCAGCCCGCGCAGTTTGACTGAAAACCGTGAGTGCTCTTCTACTGAGACACAACAGGAACCCAGTAACTGATGTATGTATTCCTAGCGGAAAAAAATGAAATGAAAAATAAATAAAAGAACACACGGCAACAAAATCGTGGCAGTTTGAATGGAATATAGACAAATTTTAAAAACTGCCAGCCTATGCAGTTACTCCACATTTCCAGCAAATGTATTCAAGGTAATTAACCTAACCTAACCTAGCCTGCTGTAATATAAATTGAAATCCCATACTTCAAAAATGAATACATATTCAAACATATAACATATGCATAAGTTCAAAAATTCATTGTCACCTTATTTTAGCAGATGAAAGTCATGAATATCTTGCAAAATTGCCAAAAATGGGTCCTCTTTTTTCCTTTACACTGACACACATCACAAAAATTCTGCCATGTATCTGTCCAACATATGACGATGAGTGCCCAACTGTCTCTTATTTCTTTGCTTCGCTGTTCTCCAAAGTCTTTCAACAGTCTGAGTGTGAATGTCTGGATCCTCCAGATTCAGGAAGTTATATCTGTGATTTACAGTTTTATGTATGAATTCTTCAGGCATACTCAAGTATGACCTCCAACTGTCTGTGTAAACACAACTGCCATCACACACATATTCACAAATTACTGGCAGTAAAGTCTCTGCAGACCGATCAGGAACTAGCACCATAAAACTTCTTGGGTATCGCGACAGACACCACCCAAGACCCACTGCTGAGGTAATTTGCAGCCCACATTGTATTTGCTCCTAGAAAACAAAGATTCATCCACCTCAACTGTGAACCCTTCACCCCCCAATTTTTGTTTTTTGTTCCATGAGTTTCCACTAACACACTTGGCACATAAACATGGACCAGTCAACAACACTTGTATGGGCAATTTACAGTTCATGTTAGCAAGCATTGATGGAAGTCTGTTCCTGGCACCACATGTAAATGAATTTGATCACGGTTTTCAGGTTAAGTTTGGTGTGTGAAAACCACGTGTCAGCAAGAAGGGGTTTGTCTTGCTCACAGGTCTTCTTTCTGCAATGCCAACGTCGACCAGAAATGTTCATGTTGTGTCCATTTTTACACATTCGTACAGAGTGTATTAACCAATGTTTCTGGTGGAATTTTATAGCACTTTCCTCATCAAAAACCTCAATATTAAGTTGTTGTAGGCGCCGGAAAGATGCCATAAGGTTCGGTGACATTGTAATACAATTGAAGGAGCTATACCACTGTTCGAAGGAGCTGGATGAGTGTTGTGTGTGACTGAACAGGAGGAGGGCGGAAGTGACATTGTTGTGACTACTTTGATCGCCGCGGACATTGTATAGCGACGGTGGAGCGCACGCTCCCTGTCTGTGTCTCTGGGGCAATGTAAGGAGAACGTTCGAGTTGTTCGGGTATGCTGCGCAGTTGTGTGAATAAAAAGGCATTGTCTCTCTAAAAGCGGAACGTGTCTCTTCCCTGTGATATTTCCAACCCCTATTCTGTCTCTAGATACCAACGAAGACGTCGGGATGCGACAAAGTGTCTCAACATTATAAAATTTACTTGCCACCATAATCAAAATCTGAAAGGGTAAAAAAATAATTTGTTAAATATTAAAATTGCAGAATGAAAAAATCCCGTCAGTGTCAGAATGAAACCACGTCAGAAGCATTAGAAGTGCACTGATGGTAGTGCAGAAAGAGAGTGTCAAACCCCTTATGGCTAGCAAGTGGCAGTTGGCACATTTGTTATTTCCCCCTTTCCCCACGAACCCTGACGATAACGCAGGGTTGCGAGAACGGCAAAGGTGAGCAGAAAAGGCAGCGGGGAGCTTTCTGGAATAAACCACAAATCGCATTGTATACGTGTTTCTTATCCCAGTCTCGTTTAACTCCTCCTCACGCACATAATTACATTGTCTAGGGCTTGCCCCACAATCAGTCAATACAAAAAAGTAAGCCGATTTTCACCTCACATTTTCTTTGATTTTGAACGTCAATGGTGACAGCTTAGGCTGGTTACCCCTCTGTTCCTTATCTGAGAGAGCAGCATTTAGGTTAAACCATAGAAAAAATAAGACTAAACTACACAATGCTTTACTTGAGCTGGTACTTACCGGTACGCAGTACCGACAGTTGAAATTTCGACTTATAGCATACCGGTAGTTTTATAATTAATTTCTAACATACCAGTACTATTACCAATCTATCATACAACCCAAATTACTGAACTAAACTCAAACCTATGCTAAAATTTTTGGTAGTTCGCCTTACTGTAAAGCATAAGAATAGCTCATATTCGCTGGAAATGTCGTTATTCAATTGTTTCCACAGGGAAGTCGAAACTCGCCATTGAAATTGCTAAAGTATTTAATGAAGAAATTGTGAGTGCGGATTCTATGCAGATAAGCTGTTTTCCTCGAATCACATGAGCATTTATTTCATCTCATTGGCCTCGTGGTAAGTGAAATTTGAAAATATAAAACAAAGTAGGCTGCTTTGATAAGTGTTGTCTGTGAAATTATATCAGTGATATGTAGTAAATAGCCTTATAGTAGTGGCCTTTAAATATGTTGTACTACATTATTTCATTTCTAATTAGACAGAGACAGAGAGTGTAAATGAAAAAGTGAGAAACTGTCATTTGAAAACTCTTTGGTTTACCCCTTACATAGATAAATATGAGTAGTAAAAGAAAATAAATTTCAATATTATCATTTGTGAAGAAGTCGCGGGGAAATGTGCATAGTGAACACAAAGATGTTGAGAAAATTAATTTCAGCAAACATAGTGACCTCATCGATAGTGGATCATTGCAAGAAAAAGAGCCATGTTCGTCATTCGCACTGGTTACTGGATGTACTCCGGAGACAGATGCGGACAATAAAGGTAACCCTAATGATTATAGCAAACTTTTTGAAATCGAAAGAATATTTTTCTGGTAAGAAACTCCTGGAAGTCTTTAATAGTTTATGGTCACCAGATGCTAAATATAAATTTCTGTCAAGAATATTAAAGGCAAAAATTTAAGGTGCCAAGCACATTGGCTTGAAAAATGGCATTTGGTATGTTATTTGGAATTAATGGATGTTCTATTCTGCAAATATTGTGTGCTATTTTATCCATTTAGAGTAGGAGTGCTTAGGGAGCAAAATCTGGGTCAATTTGTTTCAGAAGCTTTAAACAAATGGAATATTTTGAGAAGCATGGCAAATTGTCATATCATACACGAAGCTTGGAAATATTTTACAATTTAAAGAAAATTGTTGAGAAAAAAGTTCTCCCAATCTATTTGATTTTAGATAAAAATAAAGCAGCGGAAGTAGCAAAAAACAAAAAACAGGGAAATACTTGGCTCAATAATAAAAACTGTCCTATTTTGTGGGAAGCAAGGGATCCCCTTACGAGGACATTTAGATTATGGCCCTTTATATGTCGAAGAAACTCCTGAAAAAAATTAGGGAAATTTTAGGGAATTACTGAGAATGTAGAATGCTTGTGGAAGCAGAAGACGAAATTTTAAGGAATCATTTAAAAAGTTGTGGAAGAAATTCCTACGTTAGCTGGAGAACACAAAATGAAATCATTTCTTCCACAAATGATATAATTTTAAGGGATATTGCAAATCGCATCAATAAGAGTAAATGTTTCAGTATAATAGCAGATGAAACTACTGTTGTTGCTGGGATAGAACAGTTTGCTCTTGCTGCTCGATTCATTGAAAATGATACTGTTCAAGAACAGTTTATACAATTTATTCCGGTTGTCAGTAGAACAGGACAAAGTCTTGCCACACATTTGATAGATTCTTTGCAATATTTCAAAATTAATTAAAAATTTCTCAGAGGCCAAGAATATGATGGGGCTTGTGTAATGAGTGGACAGTTCCAAGGAGTTCAAGCTCATATTAAAAACACTTCCCCTCTGCATAATATGTCCATTGTAGCTCACACAGTTTAAACCTAGCGATTTCAGATTCTTCTAATTTACCCAATATCAGAAACTGTGTGGGAATAGTGGGTAAAATCTATAATTTTTTCACACTCCATTGAGGCAAAATGTTTTAATAAGAAATATTGAAAAACACTGTCCTCTTTCTAGAAAACGAAAATTAGTTCAAATGTGTGGCACAAGATGGATTGAAAGATATGATTCAATACTAGTTATGGTTGACTTATTTAATGCTATACAAGCATCACTGAATGGAATGACAGAGTGGAATGATAATGATGTTTCTGTTCAAGCTTCTCTTTTAAATGTATCGATTTCTAAAGCTGATTTCATAATTTCTTTGCTGGCTATAAATAAGGTATTTGCTCTTACTAAAAGGTTGAGTGAATATTTACAAACAGTTAATATTGATTTGAAGAAGGCAATAAGTTATGCTGACTTGGTCATTGAAGGACTTGAAAGTTTAAACGTTAATTCTGAATCAGTTTTCGAAGAGATTTTTAAAATGGCTGTAAAGCTTCTGGAATTTGTAAGAGGTGAGGAAGAAATTAAAATTCCAAGATGTCCCACAAAGCTATCAGTGTACCGCAACATTATTCCAGCTAAATTCTCACAGGAGTACTACAGACGGTCTATATTCTTACCCCTTTCTAAACGATGTAATAAGCCAAATAAAACAAAGACTTGAAAAACATAATAATATTTTAGCTAAATTTGGATGCATACTGACTCAAAATTATGATGATGAAACAGAAAGTAATTTTCTTACATTAGCAGAATTTTATTTGAACTGTGATGATCTTTTTTGCGACAATAAGGAAAGCATGCTTGGTGAACTTAAGCATGCTTGGTGAACTTACTATGGAAACATTTTATACGGAACAAGGAATTATTTTCTGCTATTGAAGGGTTCATTTATTGTGACAGAGAGTTGTATCCTCGTATCAAACTGCTCCTACAAATATTATGTACACTTCCAATTAGCACCTGTACCAGCGAAAGATCATTCTCTACTTTGAGGAGGCTAAAAACTTATCTAAGAAACACCATGAAAAGTGATAGACTTAATGGTATTGCATTATTAAATATCAACAGTTTACAGGTGTCTCCAGAAGATGTTTTGGATGAATTAAACAAGAAACTGAGACGATTGGATTTTACCATTTGAGGTAAGAAATGTTATTTTTAATCAAGTACAGTAAGGCCACCAAAGGCGAACCACCTCTCAAAGTGATTTAGTGGAACAGTTTCAAGAGTGCAATTATTTTCTCTGAGATGACTACTCTGACCTGCCCCCTCTAATCTGATCACTGTCTTCCCAGACCAGCACATTCTAGTAATTAACCTGACCACTGTGTCCCGTTAAATGACTTCTCTGTTTTCTTTTATTTGTAATTTTGAATATTATCAAACACAGATAATCTAAGTTAATAATTGGGAGAGTATTTTTCATTTTAAAGGGTAATGTAGATTTAATATAAAACAATTAAAAATTAGATTATTAGAAATCAAATGTTTTGAATATATTTTCTTCTTATGTTCCTGATTTTCAGTAAATTTAAACAACAAGGCAAAGACGAGTTAAACCGCTCCTAAGAATCATATTTTGTGTATTCCTCTGAAAATATGATTTTGGCTGAAACCTTTCTATACTTTCAATGCTGTTTCCCTCTTATGCAGATTTTTAACATTATCAAATGTGTAAACAGTTTTTTTTACTGTAGAAGTACCGGTATATTTCCTCTAAAATTGACTTGATGTCTTTTATTCTTCCTTCTTCTATCTTAGATTTGATATCCAATCTTTCAAATGTAAGTCTCTGAATGGAGGCAAATAGGTTTTCATAACACTCCGAATTAAGTCATATTATGCTGTCAAATAGATGTGAACTAATTCCTATGAATTTTGTCCAGTTGACTTTTTCCAATACCCCTAGACCAGCTATAATCATTGTTTTCATTTCTTTTTCATAGGCATCTCTAAGTTCATCCAGCTCACACTGCCTCCCTGTGAAGTTATTCACAGGTTCACAATATCCAAAAACCTGATCTGGCCACCACATGACTTTCTCCATACCTGTAATATTTCTAAGAATTCCAAATTCTTAGGTTACATAATAATAAATATTTTAAGAAACCGAGAAAATTTAAGACTTTATAAAGAACAGAAATAAACAAACCATAGCCTTCTGATATTGGATATAACCACAAATCACATACACCAGCAACAAAAAATTAAGACACCTCTTAGGTAACAAATTATAGTTTCACTTTGTTATCTTTAACTATCACTTTTATTAAAATATTCATTATACATTAAATAGAGCTCTAAGGCTACAATTGTTGGGAGTCACAAAAACTAAAACCTTCATTACATGTATTAATCACTAAATAAGTGAATCAAACAATGAAAAAATCTACAGAGTTGGCAAAACAATCATTAACTCTACAAGTAAAGATAAATATCAAATAATGATATATTTGAAAACCTACAATAATCTCTGCATTTTTAACTACTAAAATGAAATGAAAAATATACAAAATTGGCAAAACTATCAAGTACAAATAATTATCAAATAAAAATTGATTTGAAAACCTTTAAATGCCATGTTTGAGACTCTATTTTATTTATCAATTAGCTTCTGTATGCGTGGATGAATGTTGCTGATTGATAGAATAAGACATGGCTCAGCATAGATTATATTTCTGTTTTTTGTTTAAATAGAGGTAAGTGCCAAGAAACCTTATTCACCCAAGTAGTTAGATGGAAATTGAAGGAGTTTCATAATAACAATGTCACTTGAACTTTCAATCACCTATCGAGCTATATGCCAAAAATCACAGAGCAAATTATTACCAAATATTACTTTTAATGTTCTGTCAGCAGACAATTCAATTAAATCCTCTTTCAATTTTATTGGGAAATAATTTTGAAACAGGAAAAAATTCTGCTGTGACCGGGAAACAAACCCCGGTTCTTGCAATTGCCAGGCAGATATTCTACCACTGAACTACTGTAGCAGATAATATTTCCTGTTTCTGAATGCAGGTGTTTTTCTTAGTTGGGTCTAGGCTAGCCAAGCTAGTATCATCCAGCCCCAATGCACGTCCTCCAAGAGAACATCAAAGAAAATCCCTCCCTCTCAAACGGTGTGCTTGCCAAAGCTAGAAATTGATGGGATAATATGTTCTAAAGATCCTAAGCAGATAGGCATAAGCTGTAATTATGGGCAATAATTTTGAAACAGGATTAAATTCTGCTATGACTGGGAATCAAACCTGGGTCTTCCACTTGCTGGGTGGATATTCTACCACTGAACTACTGTAGCAGATAATTTTTTCTGTTTTTGAACGCTGGTGTTTTTCTTAGTTGGGTTCGGGCTAGCCAAGCTAGTTGATACTAGCTGGTTGATGCCTGTCTGCATAGGATCTGTCGATCACATTATCCCATCAATTTCTTCAATTTTATTTGAAAAACAGGATTAAAAATTGCTTGACTTGTGAAAGGATTTGTCACCCAATCCGTTGGGGCTGGTTGATACTAGGTTGGCTAGTCCAGACCCAACTAAGAAAAACACCAGCGTTCAGAAACAGGAAAAAATATCTGCTATGGTAGTTCAGTGGTAGAATATCCTCCCGGCAAGTGGAAGACCCGAGTTCCTGGTCATAGCAAAATTTTTTCCTGTTTCAAAATTATTTCCCAAAATTACAGCTTATGAATATCTGCATAGGTTCCTTTTATCATATTATCCCATCAATTTCTTCAATTTTATTGGAAGAACAGAATTATAAATCGCTTGACTTGTGAAAGGATTTGTCACCCAGTTATTTGAGCTGTCTACTTTTTCAATTTCTGGAAAGCACCATAATTACCAGAATCCAAGAAGAGATTTTTCCAAATTTCAGCCTGCGAAAATCAAGGGTCATCTTAAATTCAAGTACGAAATGATATACCATCAATACATCATCGTCAATTCATCGCGCATCAATTTGTCACACAGCAAACTCATCACTCAACAATACATCACAAGGCAAACTCATCGCCCGTCAATTCATTAATCAACAAATTTGTTGTGAGACAAACTCGTAGCGAGACAAATTGGAAGGCGAGACAACATGACTGGTATACAGCAGGGGGATATAATTGCTGGGTTGGGAATCACCCCCTGCCATAGACTATTCAATGTGTCTCAGCTTGTGTAATTTGCAATGAGAATTGCATTTCTGGTATTATTGAAATGTAGAGGAAATGATGATGTGAAAAAGTCTCTCTCCCTGCTGTACACCAGTCTTGGTGACTCGACTTCCAATTTGTCTCACAACGAATTTGCCAAGCTATGAATTGATACATGATGAGTTTGTCGTACAATATATTGCCCTGTGATGAATTTTTTGTGTGACAAATTGACATACAATGAAGTAACCGCAATGTGTTGTTGCAGAACTGTAGGAAGTATGGTAACGTGTTTAATCAATGTTATTCAAACAAATGAAACAAGATAAAATAATTGTATCCACTGAAATTTTTCATTTCACACTTACTATCAGTATTTAAATTAATACCATATTAATTTTTTAAAATACGTTACAAAAAATTTTTTTGAACAAAAATTTATAAAACCATTTCATTTAATGAATGAATTAGTATACCTATAATGAATGCGTGTTTGAAATATACACCAAATGCATTCGGTAAGAAAGTAGGTCATAAAATCTTTTTTCTGTTTTGGCAGTCTGTCTGTCATCTTAGATTCAGGGTAGTCTTGTATTCGGGTATATACAGTATATCAAGAAGGCCTGACCGAGACTGATTAAATGCCTTTTAATGATATCCATTACTCTTTCAGTTGAAGCTATTTTTTTGCTCAATTAACTGACAAAGCGATTGGAAAATTGCAAGTTTACCAAATCCAACACATTTTTCTCAACAAAATTTTCTGATAAATTGCTTTCGTCCTGTCATGTGCTTTAAATATATTTTTGTCAAATCCTTGCAGCTGAAGATTTAGCTCATTCAAGTTATGGTAGATGTCTTTCACATAACCCAATTCGCAAAGCCAGTCCTCTTTTTCAAACCTAACAATCAAATCAGATTTCATTTCCGTTAGAAAATGTCTGACTTCATTTCTCATTTCAAATAGGCATGTTAATGCTCTTCCCTGTGACAAACATCACACTTCAGAATGAAATTAAAATTGTGTATGCATTGCTTCCATCTCCTCACACTATTTTAAAAAGACAAAACTGTTTAATGCCCGTGACTTAATAAAATTAAAATTTTTAACGGCAACGTTCAATGCTTGGTGCAAATCTGGGCTTATTGCAGAATACAGATTTTTATATTCTAATGATGAAGTAAAACAGAGGTTTAAATTTTATCTGGATCAGTAAGTGTGTATATTTAACTTACTATTTACTTCCTGTAAAAAATAGCAAAATTTCCGAAACAAATTATTTACTAACCTAATATGTAGTTGCATAAATATATCTAAGAAATATTAGAAGACTGCTAACCACAGAAAATACCATAAAATAAATCAGATTACTTAAATAAAATAATAAAAATAAAATAAAATGATGACATTTCTCAGATTTATTATACTTCATTTGTCCGTTTTATAATAGGTTATATTAACAAGATGGACAAGCAATATGCTTAGCTACAGGTAGGTGAGTGGAGCGGTCACCTCCGGAGTCGAACCCCAAGGGGTGCCAAACTAGCAAATAACACATTGTGAAACTGTATCTTATAGTCATTTAAATATTTTCTTCAATCCCTGATAATCTACATTTACCAAAAGGTAGAATAATAAGGTCATGATAATATAATTATAAGGTAAGTCATGCCACTTAGAACCATAACAAAAATTTAATAGACGGACAGGCAGTTAAGTAGAAACTTAGCAATATCTTTGACTTATAAGTAGGTAGGTAAAAGTTTTTTTAACTACATTTAGTCATTGAATTTTCCACAGTCAAATTTATTGTTGCCATATCACATACACTGCAATGAATGATCCCATATTAATTAAACTTAATTGAGAATATATAAAATGACACCTATTGTACACTGAATGGTTGTTGTTTTTCTCAACGGCAGGTAGAAATGCTACGATCTACATTTTGCAATAATAAATATATATATTTATTAGTTTCTAATTCTTTCTTACATTACACTTTCCAAAAACGTGAATACATTATATATATAAAACAACAACTAACTGCTGTAAATGTAGCCTTTGAACCTATAATAATAACTTTTAACAATATATTTCTGATATATCATCCTAAATTCGAGCTCACATTATATTCGGGAGATAAGATATATGTAATTTTATGAAAAAATGCATACCTTTAAGATAATAAATGGAGAGTCCGAAACATGAGAACTTGACGATCTATCTCCAACAATTGGCAATGAAATACTGACCGAAGGAGACAGAAATCCCTATGGGAAAGAAATGTGGATCATGGGCGACCTCTAGGTTCTCAGCTTTCATTTATGAAACAAGTGCTTTGGAAAAACCTTTTTCGGAAGTTAGAAGAAGACAAATTTTCTTAAAGACAAAGAGCTCCATGTGGCTTCAGCCCTGTAGAAGAATGGGTAGGGTAGGAACAACCAGCGGCATAGATGCCATAGGCCAGCACTATGGCATTGCTCCAATGCCTTTTATTTGTTTGGTTACCAATTAACCACATGGGGCTGTCCATTTCAGTGGGTGTGTGGTAGGAAATATTTCAGTTGCACTGGTTTTCCTAGTTTACCCCTTTCAATTTTCGTAAGTAGGCGCTGCGAATCTAAAAGGCGAGGGCAGTTTACAATAAACGTTTTCACAGCTGATAGCACGATAGAGACACCGAGCCTTAAAATCTCCGCATACCCCTCGGAAAGTCCTCACGTACCCCAGGTTGAAGACCACTGTTATAAAGGGTTAATACAGCACTTATCACCTTGCAAGTTTTATCATTTCATAAGCTTAATATTTAAACTGAGTCAATTTGTTTTATAATTGCATGAACTGAGCCCACAATCATTGATTGTGGGGATTGTAACCTCCATCACTAATTGTGGGGCAGATAAAATCATGCTACGAGCAGCATCAGGCCTGCAGGCCACCAGTTGAACAACGTTATTGTAGATATTTGGTAAAATATTCTCCTTTAATTAAGATTTCTGTAAACACAGTAATAAATGAAATATTTATCTTATTTGGCTTATGATGCAATTTGGAACAAATTTTTGAAACGAGAAAAAAGTCTGCTATGACCGGGAATTGAACCCGGGTCTTCCACTTGCCAGGCGGATATTCTACCCCTGAACTATCGTAGCAGAACATTTTCTCTCGTTTCTGAACACGGATGTTTTCCTTTGTGGGACAGGAACTAGCCAAGCTAATATCAAACTGCCCCGACAGATGTCCTCAAAGAGGATCGTCGAAAGAAACTCCATCCTCTCAAATGGTGAGATTGCCAAACATGAAATTGATGGAATGATATGATCCGAAGATCCTATGCAGACAGGCATAAGCTGTGAAAGTTGGAACAATTTTTGAAACGAGAAAAAAGTCTGCTATGACCGGGAATTGAACCCGGGTCTTCCACTATGGTATATTTACTATGATGATACTATGATACTATGATGGTATATTTTTAATATACCATCATTATACTCATATGAAAACCCTTAATATTCTGGCTGCATTAACTTTATCAAGACATCTTGCATGGTCTAAATCAGTGTTACCAAACTGAGGGGTCCTGGGCCAAATTCTGGAAGGGTAGCAAGATATTTTTTCAAAAGGAAAGAATGGAGGAAACAAATAAAAAACGTTAAGTTTGCATGTAATTTTATATTTATTGTTGTCCTAAAGAAAGAGAAGTAGAATCCAGGGCCTCCGAGAGCAAGGACAGACTCTGGGGAAAACAAACTTTCCAAGCCCCCTTTCTTTTGTCAAAATTAAAAAATGGAATTGGATTCCTTGGCAGATTCCAGGAAGCAGTCTGATTTGGGTACTTTGTCAAGAATATAATTATTTCCAATTTATTCCGAAAAATTTAGCTGCTCCAGATTATCATGTTTCCTAATCTCGGCCCCTCCAGAGGCTGCAGGGATTTTGATCCGGTATCCCTGTCCTCAGTGGCCCTGGTAGAATTACATCATAAAATACTAATTATTGTAATATTTAATTAGATATTTGGGCTTGTTTTCTATTTGTAGATTTATCAATGCATGGTTCTATCATTGAGACAGATAAGAGAGAATCATTCTCCAAAGACAAGCGATTTTGCTGTTTTCTTTTAATAGACAACATTGATGAGAAACCTAAACTTACAAAAATAAGCATTAATAAAAAAAATGAGTGGGTGGGTCGCGGAGATGTCATGGTTGTCTAATTGCCTAAAAGGCGGTTGCCAACTAAAAAAGCTTGAGAAGCACTCGTCTAAATAAACAAGTTATGAGATTGATTTGAAAGAGAAAATGTATAGTCTACCAACACAAAAATAATAACTTATTTAAAATTTATTTCAGAAATTTAACAAACAAAACAAAATAATAACAAGTGTTTAGTTGGTATAAAATATAAGCAATAAACTAAAAAACAAAGTAAAATAAATTAACAAATATTATAACCTAAATTGAAAATTTAGTTTATTCATAATACTTTAGGTAAATATGCATTTATAGAATAAATAGTGCACTTAATTAATCTCAGGTTCATAATTCAGACTTTAGTTAAGTACATACTTTGGTATTTTTCACTGCTTCTGGTCTTTTCTAAAATTATTTTACAATTTTTATTTCTGCACCAAAGGCATCACACGACATATTAGAATTTACTCAGGGGTGAACTGCCAATCTGTTAACAATGGGCTCGCTATATATTAACAAAATAAATGGCACAATATACATTGCACAAACTTTCTCTTATACATATATATGTTTGGTCGACTGTATAAGCTTATAAAAGAAAAATACTTATAAATCAAAGTTAAACATAGTTTAACATATATTTTAATGCCAATGGTCAATATTTAGTATTTTTGGGACATATGGCATAGTTGTTATTATTTGTGACATCAGGCTGTATGGTTGGATGGATTTTAATCAAAATCCCTATAGCCATTTTTGAGTAAATCGAATTTTGTTTCAAATATCCTATAATATAGTACCTTTGATTATCCACAAATATGATGTATCAATCGATTTAGTTTAACCGTGTAGGCTGTATTATGATTTTGAGAGGATCGCGGCAGAGGCATGATGTCATAGGGCTTAGGCAAGGTAGCTTAGCATACATTGTAATGTATCTGGATGCCATATAGTGATTTTAAGGGCTTATGTAGTATTATTTGTAACATCAGGCTCTACAATTTGATTGATTTTGATCAAATTCTCTCTAACCATTGTTGACCCTTCATTTATGTGCAATATCATTTTTATGAAAAAATAATCTGCAAAATATGATATATTTAACAAATACGAGATGTCATTTAATTTTATTTATGAATTTGGGCTCTAGAACAATGAACATATCGACAGACAGACCGACAGACAGACAGACGACATGGCAAAAATCACTTTTATGGAATCAGGGACACCTAAAACGTTTATTTCCATCAAAATCTCAAAGTTTTTTCATGATTACAATACGTACTTTCTCAATATACTACATATATGAGAAAGTAAATGATTTGAATTAGAAATAAACTTCCCTGAAAATACAATGTTTTTTGTTATTTCTAGTTAAATGTATTTATTGAAGTAAAATCTGGGTTTATATCAACTTTCTTTAAGGTTTAATATATTGTGTGCGATAATCATAAGAGTAGCAATTAGAGCAGTGTGATCGAAGGTTTGACAAACAAAAGTGAAAATAGTGATGCGAGTTTGGCAGAAATACAAACGCAGAGGGAGGAGGACAATTTTTAGTAATTTAAAGTGAATTTTAAAAAAACCCGGGTCTTCCACTTTCCCAACTTTACAGCTTATGCCTGTCTGCGTAGGATCTTCGGATCACTATATTCCACCAATTTCTTACTTGGCAATCTCACCATTTGAGAGGGAGAAGTTTCCTTCGGTGAATCTCTTCGAGGACATCCGTTGGGGCAGTTTGATACTAGCTTGGCTAGTTCCGTCCCAACCAAGAAAACATCCGCGTTCAGAAACGAGAAAAATGATCTACTACGATAGTTCAATGGTAGAATATCCGCCCGGAAAGTGGAAGACCCGGGTTCGATTCCCGGTCATAGCAGACTTTTTTCTCGTTTCAAAATTATTCCCAACTTTACAGCTTATGCCTGTCTGCATAGGATCTTCGGATCACTATATTCCACCAATTTCTTACTTGGCAATCTCACCATTTGAGAGGGAGGAGTTTTCTTCGGTGTATCTCTTCGAGTACATCCGTTGGGGCAGTTTGATACTAGCTTGGCTAGTTCCGTCCCAACCAAGAAAACATCCGCGTTCAGAAACGAGAAATATGATCTGCTACGATAGTTCAATGATAGAATATCCGCCCGGAAAGTGGAAGACCCGGGTTCGATTCCCGGTCATAGCAGACTTTTTTCTCGTTTCAAAATTATTCCCAACTTTACAGCTTATGCCTGTCTGCATAGGATCTTCGGATCACTTTATTCCACCAAGTTTGGAAATGTATATCATAATCACCTACCCCCACAAGATATCTCGCTGTATTGGGTTATTCAACCCTCGACGCGCCACATTCTAAATTGTGCGTAAAACTTAAACATTTCTAGTGGATCTAAAAACTAAGGTAGAAAAATATTGTTTAAAACATTAACTAAGCATATGATTCTGTGTTCAATTCTATTATATATATATATATATATATATATATATATATATATATATATATATATATATATATCCGTTAACTATTGGTTGTTTATAAAAAAACTGAAACGTATAGGCAGTAGGCATTAACAGCATAAATTAAACATTACATGGCACGTTTGCAGATGTATATTTTAATCACCTATCTCGCCAAGTCTATTCGCATGGCTGGATTTTTTGTCTCTCTCCGCGTCGCGGTCTAAAGTTTTCGTAAAACGTAAACATTTCTGGTGGATATTAAAATATAAGATAGAAAAATATTGTTTATAACAATAACTAATCATATGATTCTGTGTTTGACCTTATTTTTTATATATATTCGTTAATTATTATGTACGTTCGAAGACCCCAACGCGTCGAATCGGAGGATTTCTTTAGGTAAATACCCATTTACAGAAGAAGTCCTAAGCATACGAAATTTATATTGACCACCCATATTAACCACTTTTGTCTAAATTGCAAAGCGGGTTCGATTTGAACCTGGGACGTTTATACCAATGCTTAATAGGACATCTCCACAGCCAGTTCCCCCGCGCCCGGAGCTCTCGAAAATGAGAAATCAACCATATCCGCCAAACCAAGCGAGGAAACTTATTACGGTAAACGTAAAAATGTCAATAAATACACTTGACTTTCGAAATTGAAAACTAAATTCACCTACCACTCGTTGTTTGTCAGATATGTTGATTTTTCAAAAACGCCAAAATTGCTAAAAAACGTAAACGTAAAACTCGAAATTTATTTCGAGCAAAAAGACGAACGGTAGGAAATTAGCGTTCACCCTGCCAAATAAATGCTGCATTTTCTGTAATTCTGTGTTTCAACAAGCTACCCCTCCCAAACATGTTTTTCCAACAAGGTTTCCGGGTGCGCTACGGGTACCTCTCGAGTGCGCTACGGGTACCTCTCGAGTGCATGCCCGGGCCGACCCTACGATAGTTCAGATTTTTGGGAGGGGGGGGGGGGGCTTAATACTTGTACCCTATAGAAGATTGAATTACGCGTTTATTAGTGTATATTGCTACTTCCTACACCGCGTCGTTTGTCAGATACGTTGATTTTTCCAAAAACAATAAAAATTATCTTTTTAATTAAACAATGTAGGAAGTTTATTTTCCCATGAACAGCATCTCATGGTATTGTTGATTTGTCGATATAGTTTATCTTCACCTATCCTTCCGATAAGTATTTTTTAACCTGCGATGACTGATGTGCTACCGGCTCCGGTGGGGCGTCGATTCGTAGCCTATTGTGCAATTACGACGTGGGGTTGGTTAAAGCGGGCACTTGTGTTACCTGCGCATTATAATTATGTAATAATAGTTGTAATTCATTTGAACCTACCCAATGCAGTTTTTGAGATAAGTGGGCTTCTTCAAAATCATCATCATCAAAATCAATTATCTTAGTGCTTTAAAAGAAGTCGAAACCACCCTATGTTCTCGAAAAAAATATTCTTGTGGGGTTCATTTGGTTCGGCGTCGGCCCGGCTCGAAATTCATCAAATCGGTTAGAGACCAATTGAGAAAAAACACTGGGGGTAGGTGTCTGCAAATAGTAGTTATTTATAGAGTACTAAATTATGCGTAAATTTATGCTTTTTACTAACGCCTACACCCCGTAAAAAGGCATGAAAATCTTTACAAGAGTAATTAAAATTGGTATATACTTGAATTTCTGCCTTGACATGATCCACACTTAATTTGTTTCAGCCTTTACAGAAAAAAGATAACTTGCTAAGAAGATCATAGCATATCATTTACATTTATTTGATAGAATTATAAGGTTGAATCCTGAGGGTTATAAAAACTTCATAAGTTCATGTAAAGGCTTGCTTTTAAATGATTGACTGTAAAATCAAAGACAGTAGAAGGAAGAATAATGGAAATGCAGTGTCGTAACTAGGAGCAGAAGGGCAATGGCAAATTATTATCTATGGCTCCTCTCTCCCTCACCCGACAAATACATATATTCAATTAAAAGAGAAACTCATTGTAAAACCTACCAAGTTGAAATTATTAAACAATTTTGAGGAATATGCTGTACAGGTTAGGTTTTTCTAAATTAACATGAACAGAAATATTACCAAGCAAGATAAATACAGGCACAGAGCTAATGAGAGATCCATTTAATAACTAGGTATATACAGGGCTGGATTTAAGTTGTTGGCGCCCATAGGCACTGCTTTCCGGTGCACCTTTTTCTCTTTAAAAATATAATAAAAAAATAAAAATAATACACAATAGGTATTGAAAACAGTGGTGAAAAACTTTTCCATTGTAGTCAAATTCTGATTTTCCTTAGATATTTTGCACCTTTTATGATTAGACGCATTTCATAATTTGATACATTTCATAATTTGGTGCTCTCCCATTTAGTGTTAGGCACCTTTCATAATTTGGCGGCCTAGTCAGTTGCCTATGTAGCCGGTACTGGGTATGTATTATAAATTCTCTGTAGAATGTAATGTTAAATAAATTCATGGCAACATATGGGCATCTGCAATTTATCAAGTGTTGGTTTGAAAAACTATTTTCCCAGTCTTTGAAATCCTTCTTACCTCTATCTATAAAAACCATTTTTCCTTGCCTTCATTTGTGCAAACCGATCCACAACTTCAGAGAAATTCATCCATTGTGCAAAGGCTTGTTCAATGAAAAACTGCGCCAAACCATGTAATCTTTTCTTACTCATCATACTATGCCAGTAGTTAAAAGTTATATTTAGCTTTGAAAAAGACCCCTTTGCAAGAATCCTTTTCTGAAACATGGGTTCTTCTAGGATTTGTAGTTGCCAAAAGTGTAAGATAAAATATATTTTACATGTAGATGCCTTCTAAGAACTAAAATCTTAATTGTAAAGGGAAAAATCAACAAATGATGGAGAAAAATATAAACAAATGATATGCTCGCAGTGCAGCAGTGTCATCAGCTATCCTTTTAAAGTTAAAGCTGAAAAACTAGAGTTGGACATCATCATCACATGAAACTCAGTCCAACACAAATGATTAACTGGAAAATCATTCATAAATTGGGATACAAAATGAAAATCTCTAAAAATTTTTTTTATTTTTCTCTTTAGTCCGAATAAATCTAAGCCTCCTGAGCATTTGGCCACCCTATAATTATGCCTCTGTGGAAGTGAAGGATTCATGTGTTCTTTTAAATAATGTCATGTTAGATAAGTTTTCTGAGAGGGAAGTAATAGATATGACATTCAACTGATATGATCTGGGCAGAAGAGAAACAAAAATACTAGTTTTTGATAACCAATGTTGTAAATTATCACTTCAGCAAGTTATCACATTAATAAGAAAATAAATCATAAAACCAGTTTTTTATTCCCAAGGTGGTATTGCAATCCAGTTAGAGTTATTCCAACAGAAAAACAAAATGTTTCTTTGCCAAAGATTTAGCAAACTGAACTGAACATAGAATATAAATTTAGCAATCATTCAGAACTACATGTTCATTTTTTGGGTTCTCATACCAAGATTGCTGCTTTCCTAGATGATGTTTCTCCAATGATGCAGTTTGCTGCAGTTCAAAGTGATCCCGTATTTTCTTTGTTTGATAAATTTCTTCATAGAAAAAATACATTGTTTGGGAATACTCAACCTGACTTATCAAGTATATAGGTTTATTTGGTATGTCTTTGATTTAGCAGACTAAACTATTATCAACGACTTCTCTATCAACCAAATTCATCACAAACATCAGAATAAATTGCATGCATGTTTCTATTATCAAAAGGACTGAAAATCACTCTACATGTGCAATTCTATAAATTAGAATTTATTCTTCAAATACTTGGAGTATCTTTTATGCAATTTATGGATTTAAGACAGGGTCCCTCAATTATTTTTAGTTTTTCTGAAATGCTGTTCTTTTTCATTTATTTATTTTTACTCCTTGTAATATAAAAGTTACTCTTGCATTTCCTACTTATTTTGAATTCTAGAATTTATCAATAGTCCCTTTATTTATGTAATTTGATTATGAATTGTGCATAATTTCATCATTTATAGTGATATTCTTGTCCATGCACACATTTTTCTATTTTAAAAACATGTATGTCATATGCATTACATGATACTCTTATAATTTTTTGTTCTAAAATTAATTTGGTACATTTCTGGAAATAAATGATTGGTAAATATATAAATTGTTGGTCATGACTTTAATTTTTGATAAATTTTGACCTGGCTATTTCTATTTTTTTGCCAATCAATATTCCGATATTTCATTTATTATTCATTATTATTCATTTTTCATATTCTTGCAAATAGAATAAGATTTTGTGTGTGATATACCTACCATTATTTTTCACTCCAAACACATAGCTTTATAGCTTTGACACTGTCTTGATCACATACTATACAAGTATTCCTGATCAAGTAGGGATTAGGATTTTTGAAATTAGAAAGAAGGGAATTTTTTATTCTAATTAAAATTATTTTATGTCCCTTCTCCCAGCTTCAAGTTATTCCACTGACTGAAGAGGCTGTTCATTTATTAAATTTGGGCATCTTTATTTTATTCTTTGGCAGAACATTAAACTCAGTTATTATAACAATATTCTCTAGTTTTTTTTACGCTGAAGCAATAAACCTGCACGATCGTTTCTACTTCTAATCTTTTCGAGAATTTTGCGTGATCCGCATTTTTTTAGCGCTCTGATTTAAAATGCATAAACTTTAATAATTACAAATAACTATGCAGTCACCATTATCAAATCCATCGTAGGTGACGTGGTTGTCACGGTAATCCTCCAAATACAACACGTGACGCAATTTTAAATTTCGTCTCGTGGCTATCTCAATCTCACCGGAATGGCAGATAGACGCGACGTCACTCCTCCAAGCTTTATCATAGTCTTTTTGAGGGCGTTAATGGTTGGACGCGACGGCAGAAACGGCGGAGGGGTGCAGCGAGGGGAAAGGCAGGGAGGAGGGCGTGGCGGGAACGCCCTCTGCCTGACCTCCGGCCTCGTAGGCTCCCGCTCCGCCCCCGTAGGAAGCGTAAGATCCGTAGCCGTAGTGCTGAGCCAGGCCGGGCTCGCTCTTAACTTGTCCGTTGGGGGCGAAGCAACATACGTCGGGGGCGGAGGTGTAGACGAGGGAGGAAGGCTGGTCGAGGGGGTGGGGGGCGGCGACGGAGACCGAAGGGTGCTGCACGATGATGCGGTGTGGGTTGTCGGTGGGAGAAGCGGAGGAGGAGGAGACCGAGGAAGAAGGAGCTGGCGAGGACGAGGTGCCGTGGTGCTGCAGGAGGAGGCTTCCCAGAGATATCTGCGGGTGGTCCTGGGACGCATGAGGCGGTACACCCATCTCTCCGCTGCAGGAACAGATGTGGTTGGGTCACCAACGATACACGTCGAGAAAGAGAGAGAGAGAATGGAATTAAACGTATATACTTTTCTTTTATTGCTCCTGAGTGTTGGAGCCACATGTAAAATTAACTCCAACTTCATCGACCATCTTTATTCAAAACGGTTCAGGTTATAACAAATCATTTTGCATGAAAATTGTGAGGTCTTTGGTTCTTAGCGGGGATTTTCGTTATTTGATTTAAACTGATACAGTACAGTAACAGTACTAAACAACTTTAGGTGTAATCCAATTAAAACGAGTTTAGATACAACACCGGTTTTGATAGAATTTCATGCTATTGTAACGAGTCTAGTGAACGGCTGGGTTGTCTCTCCAGATTTATGGAGCGTCGAGGGAGTGAACCTAGGACATTAGAGGATCGTCTTCTTTACCCTGCTGCGTTCTTCTTGGAAGGCTTTAGGCGGGTATAGTTCCGCCGCATAACTCCTTTTACAAAAGGGTGCGAAAATGCTCCCTTAGGACATCCGGGAAGAGGATAGTTTCCTTCACCCTTCCAGTTGAAGGTGGACGGAGGACGCTCTCAAAAGGCGTCATCGTGGATGGGAGATGGCAGTGTCGGGAAGGCAAGCGAGGAGAGCGGTCCGAGGAGTCGAAGAGGAAGACGGGTTACGGCACCGCTCGGAGGTCGTCATTCGCGGAATAAATCGGAAAGCATACAGTAGACCCTCACGCAACTCGGTAGTTACGTTCCTGAACCGGCCGCTTTGGGAGAAAACGCACTGCATTAATTTAATGACGTATGGAAAAATAGAGTTAGGTTCCCAGAGTTTGGGAAGTAATGTGTATGCATACTTTTTACGTAAAAATCGTAAGATAAGATAATATTGAAAAGATAAAACAATTTGAAAACTTTAACTTAAATAAATTCCTTACCTAACATTTTGGCAGCACCAAGTCTTTTGATCTTGATTGTTGAAGGAATTAATCTGTGATGTGTCTCTGCATTGCTGTAATCCTCATAGATTTATAAAACTGATCATATGGTAGTGTATATTGTTCAATAGCAAGTTTAAATTTAAGGCTTCTGTCCATGTTAAACCCTGCTTCAACGAGACTACCTGCAAGCCTGTCAAAACCAAACAAAGTTTCCTGTAACAATGCTGGTGTGAGCTGATCCTCCTCTTCATGCACCTCTTCCTCGTCTTGATGGGACTCGAATATCTTGAAAATTTTCTCCTCAGTCAACTCCTGGGACGAGTTCAAATGTTCTTCTATTTCTTCTTCTTCCATATCATCGAAGCTCTCACCACCCACAGCCCTTACCAGCTGCACAATCTCCCTCACCTCAGATGTTAGTGTAGGAAAACTTTGGGCATCGTTCACAACTCTGCGCCATAATTTGCATTTAAAGTTGACGGGCTCACCTCATCTCATGATGCTTTGATGTCTGAAATTGTGTGGGCAATGTATAACTCACGCTAGAAGTCTGAGAGGCCACTCTTGGGGTTTTCCTCCAATGCCTTGAGAAGTTTCTTCCTGGTGTAGAAGCACCTGAAGGTTTGATAACACCCTTTGCAGCTTGGTGGTCAGCGGAAGCACTCTCACCAGAAAACTTGATGTTGTGCAGATTGGAACGCTTTCTGAACTTCTCAAACCAACCATCACAAAATTTACAGTCTTTTGAGGGCTCTCCTCCCCTCTCACAAACTCTGCACCTTCTCCTGGACCACAGTGTCACTGAGTGTCGTTCCCTTCTGTGTCTGCTCCTCATTCCAAGTGTTCAATAACCTCTCTGTCTTATTCTGCTGCATGGGCCTATTATTCATACTCCTTATGGATCACTAATAGCAGCGGCAGCCGCAAGACTCGCTTCAATGGGTTCCTTGTTATTTCGAATGGTGTGAATAGTCGATTCATTCACACCATACTCCCTTGCCAAGTCCCAAAACACCAACATTTTGCGCCGATACATCTCAAAGAATTTCTTTCCTCCTTGCGATGTCTGCCTTCGGCGTGCATACAGAAACTAAGTGAATATTTGAGGCGCCGGAGAGAGTGCGCTAAATTAAAATGTCGGAAGGTTTTCGGATGTTTGTCTCACACCTCTCCACGATGCCTGAAAATGGACCGCCTTGCAAGAAAATTGTTGTAAAAATGAAATCCGCGCAATACTGAAAACGTACTGCATGAATCCGCGTCGCGTGAGGTTTTACTGTATTTGTGTTTTTTTTTCTCTCTCAATGCCCCCAGGGCAAGAACCCTCACCAGGTCCTGACCCTCAGTAAACCTCAGGTGGTGGCAGCAATCGCGCTACGCTATGATGGACCTTTTTGCCATGAACAATAATAAATAAGGTATAAATCTCAATTTATAATTGTATAGTTTCCGGTGACATTAAAGCATATTGAGTTCGCTCCCAGCCAGCGCCAAGTCCTCCCTATTCTTACAGAAGCAGAATTGTTGTTACGAGCAGGAGCGGTCCTTGGAATTTTGGCACCCCGGAAAAGATAGCACTCCAGCGCCCCCCTCCGTTAATATTTGTTAATATATTTTCAAAGTACGTGCCAATTTATTCATCGCTCTGCAAAAATTACAGATAATAAAAAAGTAAAAGAAATGCCATCAAGATTCTAGCTTGCGCCGCGATACAAATTGGTATCCAATATTTATTCGCTTGCATGTAATGCAAAGATAGATGTTTGGGATAGCGCCCCGGGTAGCAGCTCGGCTCGCTCGTGCCGGCCCTGTTTACGAATTATGCTTATTATGTAAGTATTGGCATCAACTTGTGGTCTAGAAGCGTACAGATGTGAGAAAGTGGGCGAAATGTGAGTTCAACTAAAGTTTTTACATCCAAGCTTAGTGTCTATAATAGAAGCCAGATATGGTCGCTTTAACCTTCTTCACTCTTTATGATTTTTCTTCCATTCTTTCTATCTTTTCTTGAATTGTTTATTAACCACCTGATGTACCGTATTTCCCGCCCGATAAGACGCACCTTTTACTAAAAAAAATACACCCAAAAACTGTCCTCAGTCCTGTCGGATGAAAGCGGGCTCGTACTTCAGTCGGAATGCCAGTATAAGAATGTTCAAACGATTATCGCCGGCTGCTGGAGAAACTGTGGCACTTGCTTTCGGTGAGTTAAGCACCGCAAAATAACTTCCTTGAATATGAGGATACAAAGTTATTGTGTGAAGAGCGTTTAAACATGGTTGGCCAACCTACGGAGCACGGGGTGCATACGGCCCGCGAAGCTATAATGTAAAATCGATCCGCAGAATTTGACACAAAATTCATAATTACTTAGTAAAATCAGTGGCGTAGCGGACACCCCCGCACGGCGGGGGAGCCCATGGCCAAAGCGGAACCGTATGTTTTTCGTGATGCTTTGAAATTATTTTCCGGGACTTAAATTTTATTTTGGCGAGGGGGGGGGAGAGGGGGGAGAGGCACACACCACGCCAACTGGGTAAAATGATCGTAATAAAATCTTAAATTTTGAAATTTTAACCCTAAAATCCTTATTTAGGCTCGATTTTTATTTAAATTACACCTAGAAATCGCTAGGTAACTTCTGACTTAAACTCAACTCTAATCCGGCTCGCCGAAGCAATGGCTACTTCAAATGCGACCCGCCGAAGTATTCCCAACCACCGTTGTGGCACGCCAATAAGAAAAGATTGTATATCCCTGGTCTAAAATATTCCGATACTTATACAAAGAAAATACAAGAAAAAACTCCTCAACCAACATCGAAAAGGTGGTTTGTGAAGTGATTTCGGTATCGGATTAAGAACTATGAGTGCAGTGTAATAAAACTGGCACTTAGAACCTCAAACTAAATGCTTCGCCGTGGTTTCACGACCTTCACTGCTCGCCCTGGTAATCACCCTACTGGTGATGCAATATCACATTAGTGGAAGCCTCAGTTGGTGCTACATTTTCTTGTCGCGAATAACGCTGTTGTAAATGAGTGAATCTCTCATTATGGCATCTCTAATTTCGCCGTTTCAGATGCTATACAATTAATGAGGAAATTTAGGAATGTGCTTTCCTCTCTTTGAGAAACACTTCCACTCTCAGATTGGGAGCGAATCTGACAAATCAGACGTTAGATATTGCTTTGATAATATGCATGCATTTAAATGGGTTGATGGGTGATAGATTTTTGTTAACGTGGCTTAAAATATTTCTTTATTTTTTAAGGCTAACGCGTTGTCTGTCAACCATGTATCAGTTCGAAGAGAAAATGTTCGATATAGCTATCAGTTTCCATCCATTATTTCCTTTCGAGTTACATTCACTTCCTCTTCAGTACACAATGTGAAAATTTTGCTTTACTTAGCAATAACTAGTATAAAAGCCCGTCATTATGACGGTAAGGAATATATTATTTACGGGTAACTTACAAATGAATAATAACAGCTTTAATTATTGAGTAAGAGCCGGTATAATATTTAAAAAAATAGAGATTCGGTAGAATTTCTTATTTTCTCCAATCATGAGCCCCTTGTCAAAAATGAAGTAATAGCAATAAATAAAAATAATATTCCCTCCCTCCTCTTGCCGTCCCCCTCTCCCTCCCTGTTTCCATCCCTTATTCTCTTTCGTTCCCTCTCTCTCTCCCTCTCTCCCCCTCCTATCTCCCTCCCTCTCGGTGCCTCTCTTTTCTCCCACCTCCACCTCTCTCATTCCCTCCTGTCCAAATCCATAGCTCTCCCTCTTTTTCTCTTTCCTCCCGTCCTTTTCTAATTCTATATCTCCCTTACTCTCTGTGCCTTCCCTTCCCTCCTATATTTCCCTGCCCACATGCCCCTCTCTCTTACTCTATATCTATACAGTCTTTCAGAAAAGCAAACGAATCCAAACTAAATCCCAGTCCCATTAGGATAACGTAATTTCGCAAAAAATCCTACGATAATTTTAGGTAATCTATGCACTCGTGTATATTACTCGTACGCGGGTTGAGTAGTGCTGTAGTCGTAATAAAAGGCAGAGGGTATAACGTATACGGAAGTAAAACTTTGAGGGGGGAGGAGAGGATCGTACCCAGTTTTTTTAAGTAGATGACTATAGTAGATGACTATAATGTTACGATGGCAGGAGAAAACGTATGAGCTTAATTTGAATTTCCTTGAAAATTTGATTTCAGTAGTATTTTAGCGATGCATATAAAAAATTCAAAAATAATAAGTACAGTATTTATTTTCAATCTGATCAAAACTAAAGTAGAATTGGAATATTGTTATTAAATCTCTTCGTGAGCGGCAGATTTTCAAGAATTGCAGATGCAGCTTCAATATTTGGGGCCACGAAAAAGGAGGAATTAGCTGTTTTTTTTTTCAATCAGCCTGTATAATTTCTCATAAGGGTAGAGTATACGCTATTCATCCGAAAAAGCTAAGGGTATACCCTCTTCATTCGAAAAGACGGCGTTTACCACTGTATACCCTCCACTAGAGCACTGGGGTTGAGACAACAATTAATTCTCGAAGTTTAACAAAGACGTGGTCGGCAAAGCAACATCCTGTTTAAAAGCCGATATTTTCCAAAAATATGTTATTTTAATGTTTAATATAAGAGATTTCGAAAGATAGGCGGGAAAAGATGAATTGAATAAGAAACTTCATTAATTTTTCTGAAATATAGTTTAAATGTACGTCAATCTTTTCTAATTTTAATTTCCAAGAGAAAAAAAGCCTGCACTTGAAACGCTTCTCTCGCTTAATGTTCTTTTGATATTATCCGTTTTGGACAAAGAATTGACTCTAAAAACTGTCGGAAAGGGCTCTCGTGAGTTTGATTGCTAATTTAATAAAAATCTGATGAGCCCAGCAAAAGAACAGAGTAATGAATATGATTGCAATAGTATTTATAAATCACTCTCAACAGTGTCTCCAAGATTTATTATCCACAATTACACTCGTGGATAATTCTTAAACATGTAGAATAATATTAACTATTAAAAGTAGCTTCGATCACTAATCACATTATAAAAAATAAATAAACAAAATAATTTGTTTCTGTGGATGAGAAAATATTGATGCGTCTCCTATTAGTAATTTAAAATTATTGCGCAAAAAACTTGGCGATTAAAATAATTGTTGGCATCGCATCACTGTCAATATCTATAATAAAAGTTTACGAAATATGACGCTAGATGGTATTGCGATAATTTTCACAAAATTACACTTGGTAGTGCTGAGGTTGCTATCAACAATTCTTAAATTTTATCATAGCTACGGAAACATCTCTCACATAGTGAAATTGAACGTACTTAACATAAATTCTGGTGGATAGTAAAAATATCTCTTAAACGTTCCGTTTTATGAAAAAATGTTTCAAACAAAACTTGTAGGAAATTATATTGTCTACAACTTGATTCATTTATTGGATTGAGGTCAATCATTTGGAAGTCATCTTTCTTCCTAAAATATTTAAACAGACCAGCTATTCATTGCACCAACTCTCAGATATCCATTGCGCGTAGGCAAGAGAGAATCAGCAGGTCGTAAAAAAATTTGCACTAACGAAGCCCTAAAAGAGGTATTTGGTAAAAAACGGAGAAGTGACTGAGGAAAACCACCACTTCCGTTTGACCAATTTCATCAAAACTCTAATCAGATATTGTTTTTTAGGCGCGTTTCGCTTCCAGCATAAGCGCCTATTAGCGTCGGTTTGTCCGTCCGTTCGTCCGTCCGCCGCATGTTCGTTCTCGGCTTCTACCTAACGGAATTTTATGAAATTTGATATTAAGGACTTACAGTCAAAGAAAATATGAAAATCACAAAAATAAATTACGTAAGCCAATCAGGGATACCACTTTACTGGTGGCAAAAAATGAACTTTCCGTTATATCTCGTAAATGTTTGGTCAAATAAAAATAATTGTTACAAAGTCTTGTAAAAATAGTAACGTCAAATATTGCTTTTCCGGTACATTTTTATTGTAGGAGCAGCCTTTATCAATAAAATTGCACAAGAAAGTCGTAATTCGCTTTGAACAGAAAATTTCTTGCATAGATACGAATTGTTGTCAACTTAAATAAACTTATTGGTTGCTGAAGTAAATAAGATCTGCTATAATTACAAAATACATTTAATTCCTTACGCGTGTGAGACAGATTTTGTAAGCGGAAGGAAATGGATTATCTACGGCGAATAAAAGAACATAAACATAAATATTACAACTACTGAACTCAAGTGAGGTATGTTTTAAATAATTTTCGATTGTTTGGTTGATTAAAACTGATTAGAAAATAAATCGCTAAATATAAATTGAATATTTCTATTCTATTCTATTTCTATTGAATATTGAATATAATATATATCGTTTTGCATTATTAATCATTAAAATTACGTAATATGTTTATTGTTGCACCAACTACAGGGGGAGAATAAATTTTTAATAGACAAAGATACAATCGAGCCGTGGTGTTTTGCTGTTTTATGGTGTGTGTTCGGTCAAATTATATCGTATAGTTTCAAATAGTTCATCGCACGAAACGCGCCTATTTGTGATACACTGTACACTTTCCTAACTTGTTACTATAAAGTTTTTGCTTATACGATTATTAGTTTTTGAGTTTGAGCGCCAACAAAATTCCTAACACATACCCACACACACGCAGTCATTATCGAGAAAATAGTAAAAACGTACTCGGGGAACTTGAAAATTCATTTATGTTGAAATCTTGACTTTTTCGCGAATTATAATACTTTCCCTATACTCCGTATGGAGAAAGTAAAAATAACCCGAACGCCTATTTTAGCGAACTAATTGTTGTAGTTATAACAGGGGGAGGGAAAATGCGTCACCGTACACCGGTGTTGCTTAATTGAGATTGCTCCTCGCGTTCCACAGGTCTTAGCAAAGGGGAGAATCGAGATTGCAGGGGAAAGAACGACGTGGAGAGGTCGGATGTCAACTTGTGTAACCTAACACCCCTCGTCATCTAGTTGGCCCCAGAGACGGATTATTGGCGGCCATTTATTTGTTTCCTCGCTTCTCCCTGGATACCCGATACCGTTTCACCCTTGAAATTCTCCCTCTTTCCCCCTTCCCCATTACTCCCAGCATCCCTTTCGACACTCCCTTTCCTACCACTCCGATTCGACCCACCAAACTTGATGCGTTTATCTCCTGGTCACGTTTTTACCTCAATATGCACGCTGAACTAGAAGTGTACTTGCAAATGGAAAAAAATAATCGCTATATTAATGCATCTTCTCAGTCTTGAATCATGGAAATTTTAGCAGATTTAATTCCAACATGCTTACTATACAGGTACATTTAAATACAGGCAAAACCCGATTTAGCGTCTCCCCCTATTTGGTGACACCTCCGATTACCGCCCATGAATCTTTGTGAAAAAAACTTCCATCTTATGATTACATAGAGCAAGCATATACCTCGATTTATCGCCAACCCCGCTTTAACGCCAATGTCAGTGATGGACAAAGGGTGGCGCTAAATCGGGGTTTGACTGTGCATATCAATTAATAAGAAGTTACGGATTCAATTACAATTTAATAATAGCTGATATATTAGTACTTCAAAAGTCTATTTTTCGAAGAGATTTTAGGTAACTATCGATTAAAAATTGTCAACTGTCTGCGTTATAAAGACTAATTTAGTGTTTTGATTAAGGACGAAAAGTTAATGTTCAAATGTATTTCTTTACTTATAACGATAATTGAGGTGCTTGCGGAAGTTTAATTAAGGGCCATGAAACCGAATGCGCGTTTCGGATACGAAGCAGTCTTCCTCAGGAGTGATGTCTCTTGTTTATATTGAGTATTACAATTTGAGCCTTGTTAAAGTTGACTTAATGGGGTTTAGTGTATTCCCGCTGGTTTTCACAAAATGTCGATTTACTAAGAAATGACCGTATGAATTCTTCGAAATTTATCCATATATAGAGCTTAATATCGTAAATTATACAATATAAGCTACATACTTCAATTTAAAACTATACCAGTATCCAGTGACGTAACTAGGCTTGGTAGAATTCGACGTTTATTTTTCTTAAAAATCGATGCTCATTTTTTTTTTAAATCGGCGACCGAAATCGACGTTTACTTCAATACATTTTACTAGTCCTAGTAGTTTTCGACGTTAATATTTATTAAAAAGCGACCACTACCATTGTTTATTTTTCCATAAAAGTCAACGACGTACATCAACGTTTATATTTGTTCATTTAATTGGACATTTTAGTTTTCGACGTTTATATTTCGTCTATAGTAATCCAAGAGATTGATTAGCCAGAAATACACATAAACATCGAATTTTATATTTCTTAAAAAGCGATATCTAATATAGACCTTTATTTCAATACATTACATCAATTTTTATATAGAAAAGTGTTATAAACTGAATTCCTTCTAATTAAATTTAACTACAAGTGTATAAATAAAAATAAGGCTTCTTTTATGCTGGTTTGTTTGTTGTTATCTATATTTTGGCGAATGTGTTGTTGTTGACTTCGGCCACCAACCTGGAATAGTTAATTTTTCGCAGTAAATCAGAAAGTATATTCTACTCGTTAATTCGCGCCCCTTATTCACGAAATCGTGAACATTAGTGAGAAATTAATGTGACGTGAGTATAATGCACAACCTAATGTATGAATGAATATTTTGATGAAAAATGTATCATCTTGTTGAGTAATAAACGACTATGAATACGGAAAAAGCACAGAGTGCGTATATGGAACGATGCTCCTTCGACAGCACGGGGAACACTCTCAGGTTGAGTATATAAATTTTATGACAAGGTGCGTTTGGAAATGCCATAAGGTCATCTGACGTTCGGTACTCATTTTTCAGTCCGGGGAAACTTCATTTCACGTCTTGGAGGAGGTCGGCAGATAATTTCGCGCGGAAAACGCAATAGACGTCCTTCGACTTTTTAGTAAATGGAGTCCAAAGTGTGTATGGATTACCGGATCTGACCAAGGGTAAAGAAAAAACGCAATAAACCGATCATAATATATTGTCCTTTACCTTTGGATCCCACGGCTGCTCAGTATGTGCCCTTAAGACAGTGACATAAGCGACATTAGAAAGCAAATTCCGAATGTTGTGTGGCCATATGTTATGACAAATACAGGCTGTCTCTACCGTTTTGGATGTTTGGTTGTAAAATATGTTAAGTTTGAGAGCGGATAACAAAATTTTAAAATCATGACGCATAAATTTCGTAGAAAATGTAGTGGTGATAATCGACACTTATCGAAGACAATTCATTTTCGTCGAATTTAATTTTTTTAATTCGATGTTTATCGACATTTATCGATTTAAATCGAATCCTACTAAGTCTAGTTATAACATATGCAGTTTTACACCCAGCCACCGCAAAAGCTCTCGCCACTTGTAGCAGAAGCACTGTTGCTACAATTCCAGCCGCGGGTAAACGCTTATTACTGTTACCAGTGTGCATTAATTGGAAGTGTACGGTCAGGGCCGCCAAGAGCTGACACGGGCACTGGGGAAGAGATGGCGTATGCCTCCCTGTAATAATTAACATTTCTACATACTATATATATACTGCATTTCTGCATTTACGTTAAACACTGGGTGTTGGCAAGACGGCAAAAATTATATCTATAAAATTTATGTTTATCACTTTTTTCTGCAACTTGGCTAATAAATTTATTAATATTTTCAAATTTTATATCCTCTTCCGGGACCCCCAGAGGCGAGGGCCTCGGGGATTTTGCCTCGGCATCCCCACCCTCTCGGTGGCCCTGTGTACGGTTATGAGAATGTTGGCGCAATGTGCGTGACAACTATTTTTTTCAATTTCTGTCAAAGCTCATGCTGTACTGCTCCCGCTATGTACACCCGCCGTCATCTATCATATGTTGCTGTCCCCCTCCCGAACTCAGCCCCATTGCACCTGCTCCTTCTGCCCCTCGCTCCCCACCCCGCCCCCCATCGCATCTCCTTCTCTCTCTCTACTGCCCCATTCTATTACTTATTACTCACCGGCCTCATTACGCAGCCATCCCTATACGCAATTACATCTTCTCTCCCCTCAGTCTACGTTGCTCGCAACAGCGATCCCTCCCGCCCCATTTCTCTCCTCACTCCACTCTCTCCTCTCACCCCTCTTTCCTCTCTCCTCTTTCCTTCCCACTCTCCTCCCCCTCTCCCCTCCCTCCCTCTCCCCTCCCTCCCTCTCCCCTCCCTCCCTCTTCCCTCCCTTCCTCCCTCTCCTCTCCCTCCTTTCTTCCTCCCCCTCTATCCCCTCCCTCCCTCTCCCCTCCCTCCCTCTCCCCTCCCTCTCCCCTCCCTCCCTCTTCCCTCCCTCTCCCCTCCCTCTCCCCTCCCTCTCCCCTCCCTCTCCCCTCCCTCCCTCTTCCCTCTCCTCTCCCTCCTTTCTTCCTCCCCCTCTATCCCCTTCTTACCCACCTCTCTCTCCTCTCCCTCCTCTGGCTCTCCTCTTTCCCTCTCCCAACATCGTTTCCTCCTCCTCCTCCGCTTACCGTCTTCTCCCTAATTTCGGATCGTTGTGATGTAACAACGTTGGAGAGATTTCCAAATCAGCCTCGTTGAAACAGAGGATCGCATTGTTCAGATTAATTTACTGATCACAAGAAAGAACAAGCATGTCCAATCGCCTCTGGCGAATATGGACCGCTCGTTTTTGAAACTCAACTTTAGCTCAAATATAGATTTATTAGGAACAAATATACGCTGTTTTTCCCACGAAATAGTATTTGCGTCTAAAATAATTATTAAATTATATCTATTATATTATACTATACTTATATTAGTTGTTAAATAATTTGAACAATATTTAAACTCATCTAAAAGATAACCGAATAGCTATGGACTTATGATTGCTAAAGGTGCTCTCGTGAATGAATGTCGATATTAAATTCATCATTGGTGTAGAGCAGGGGTTCTCAACCAGTGGGGAATTCTCCCCCTGGGGGAATTTTAGGGGGTTTAGGGGGGAATTGGGACCACTATTCAGCTAAATGTGATGTTCTGTAGATTATGTAAAATCTGTAAAATTGTAGTTTGTTTTAATTTATTCTGCGACGTTCAATAAAGTTTATTGAATGCCAAAGATTAAAATCGATTCTTAAACATGCGCATTATTTTCATTAGCGGAATTAAATTATTATTTAAAGACCATAAAGTGCACCAAAAATTCTGTTATATATTAACTAAGAAATTTTTCTCTCACGAGAAATATCACTCGGGTTCATTTAAAGAGGAGTTTCTCTTTTGTTCTCCTCTTGAAACAACTACCAAGGCCTCAGATATTTTGGAAAAGGTTTCATCTTTCTTTGAATCAGAAAATCTTTTGTGGGATAATGTCTGTGGGAGCTGTACAGATGGAGCACCAGTTATGTTAGGGACAAAATCCAGATTTCAAGTTTGTGTAAAAAAGCGAGCTCCGACAGTGAAAGGCATTCATTGTATGATCCATCGTCAGGCACTAGCCTCAAAAACACTTCCAGCTCCATTAGGGAAGGTTTTGGATCAAGTAATTCAAATTGTAAATTTTGTGAAAGGGGAACTCTCAACTCACGACTTTTCAAGCAGTTATGTATTGACATGGATGCAGTTCATCAATCGCTTCTTTTCCACACAAATGTTCGATGGCTTTCAAGAGGAAATGTAACTGAGCGAGTATTTGAGCTTAGAGATGAGCTCAAATTATTTTTTGAAGTTCAGCGTAAGATGGAATTTTTTTCTGGCTGCATGATGAGGAATGGATGATGCGCCTTGCCTATTTAGCTGACATTTTTGAGCAGCTGAATAAACTGAATCTTCAGATGCAAGGAAGGGATACAAACATCATAAAATTCATGGATTCCTTAAAAGCTTTCAGAGCAAGCTGAAAAATTGGAAGAGAAAGGTCAATATCAAAAATGATTCAATGTTTGAGAAACTGTCATCAATTCTTGTTGCTAATGGTGAAGAACAAGTGCTTCCAGAATTCGCAAAAAATGAAATTTGTCAGCATTTGACAGCATTGGAAAATGAATTCAGCCACTATTTTCCTGAACTCAGTGATGAAGAGTTGGATTTAGTACGCAATCCGTTTAAATTGTCGGTTGAAAAAATTCCTGATGATTGTCAAGATGAATTTCTGGAGCTGAAAACTGATTCGGGAGCAAAAGATATTTTTGATGAGAAGTCAATCACAGAATTTTGGCCCTTGATGTGCGATTCCTACCCAAAAGTGGCAGAAAGAGCTATTCATACATTACTTCCATTTGTGTCGACATATCTCTGTGAGTCAAGCTTTTCAACTCTGTTGCAAATAAAAACGAAGCAACGAAGTAGATTGGAGGCTGAAGATGACCTGCGTTGTGCCCTTTCAAGCACTCCTCCGCGTATCCAAGAACTGGCAAAGGAAAAACAATCACAGGTTTCTCATTGATTGTAATCTTCATCGAATAAAATAAATTGTATTTCTCTGGAATTTTATTGAACTTTTTGTTTATTGAAGTATGCTTCAGTAACTTTAGTCTGTAAAATAATTAGTTCTGAATATAAAAACCCTAAATTTATTCAAGTTTTGAAATCTATCAACATTTCTACTGCTATTAAATTTGTAATACTCTACCGTAAAAATATCAGAATAAATGTATATGTACTAATACAGACAAAATGAAATATTTTTAATATTATATGCATATTATTTCAAATGCATCTTTTGAGTTAGACTATCTTGGGGAGGGGGGAATGATAGTCTGAACTATGGTGAAAGGGGGGAATTGAGCAAAAAAGGTTGAGAACCACTGGTGTAGAGGCAACTGCTCCATCAATGGATCTGCTCTGGTCTGTCGTCGGATTACTGTCCCATACAAGGCAATGTCCATATCGATGTTTTAAGAATTCTTAGTCACTACGTAATATTACATGATCGTTTTAAAATAAGATTAACAACAAATATTTTCACCGATTTGGCACTGATTTGTCTTAAAAAAAATTAACCTCATTCTTTCATCTATAGAAATGTTTATGTCCCGAGTTCCTATCTTAATTTTAAATAATTTAAAAATACAATTTTATAATGTCTTGCACCGATTTCTATGAGTTTCTCATGGGGATAGAAATGAAGTAATGGGGACGGAAAATACCCTTAAAAATAAATATTTTGAGATTTTTGATTTTTCTGTCAGCTTTAACCAATAAACTAATATTCTGCCTAATTTTAGATCTGTAGCTTAAATTGTTTGGTTTCAATATTTTTAAAGTTTCTCATTTTCCAACTTTTGTTTTGTGCAAGCGGAGTTGGCAAATACCTAGTAAAATCGAAAATCTCCGGAAAGAGATCCAGATCCCATATTGGGAACTTTATTTCTCTCCATTTGGTTATCGTTGGAGCGAGTGTAAGATATTTCAATTAATACGTTTGGATCGAGATAAGAACTCGGGTAACGGACATTATTTAGGTAAGTTTATTATAATCGGTTTCCATAAAATTTCTACTTACTCAAAAACGACTTAGTAAATGATTCTTACTGAAATCCATCCACTTATAGGATGCCACTAATAATGAAATGTCTAATCTATAACAGCATTGTAGCGCATCGAATTTTTCGCCCACTTACCGCCAAGCTTTCTCAACTACATCAAGCAGCAATTACTACGAATCACATCCCTTATTAATATCATAATTTTCCTAATTGTATTGACAAAAAGCGTGCGGATAGGAGGAAGACTTGTAGGTAGGTAGGTTGCGCCGATTTTTTGGAGAAGCATGTCATATCGGAAGGACTTAACCTAAATTAATATTTTTCCCTAATGTATTAGCGAGCTTATGTGGAAACGGCGTCAATCGAGGCACGGATTGAAGGGTAGCGAGGCCCCTAGAGCCCCGGGGGTGGGCAACCTTTTCTGCGTGGAGGACCGCATTGGTGGCAGTGAATCCTTCGGTGGAACGCATTGGAAATTGCCAATTCTTCGGCGGACTGAATTAAAGTTAAATCAGTAGTTGCCTAGAGGTTTTTAGGCACTATATGGGTGAAAATAAAGTTAAAATTAGTTTTTTAGGGTTAACATTTCGATTTTTATAGTCGTAATCGAATTCAATCTTACAAATGCTTTTGTGAAAATATGAAAAACAACACCAAAAAGAAATTATTTTAATTGAAAAATATTTGTTAAGGGATGCCAAGTTAATGCTTGCTATTTTAACAGATTTTGCTAAATTAAAATTAATATTTGGTAGGTAAATCGAAAGAAAAATGCAAAACGTTTTCAAAACTATAAAACACTGGCGGTGGGTCGCAAAAAATTGCTTAATGGGCCGCATACAGCCAAGGCCTTCTCGAAGTACTTCGAGAAGGCCTCGATACAGCCCGCAGGTTGGGCACCCCTGCCCTAGGCGACAGCGGTTTGCGAACACATGAAAACATGTTGTCAAATTTTATGGAGCAATAAAGGCTTTCAGATTCTTAATAATCTATTTTTTACATATAGTATATTTGCAATATGGCTTCCGAGGTCGACGTAGATCGTAGCTCATAGCCTTCGAATGGTGGTTTTTTTCTTTGAGACCTTTCGATTGAAACTGCGCGGCCACGATTTTCATCCCGAGTATCCCACAATATGCTAAAAGCTTGATATTTGCTGTCCTGCCTAAAAAGCCGCGGGATACGGAATTCTATTTTCCAAATCGGGATGGTTGGCAACTTTAGTTGCAAGCGATACGCTCGACCTGATATCTGTTAGATAAAGTACGAGAAGATTAGTAGGAAGAGGAAATCCGTTTAATGTATTGTTTTTTTTCGGTTGAACAGAGAGCCTCGATGGTTTTGCAAACCGATCTACGATGACGATAGGGTTACTATGCGCCGAGTACGGTAGTGTTTTGTTCGTGTTACTGTTTATGGAAGGAGAGGCTTTTTGAAAATACTTTGATACGCGCGAGTGCAACTTATGTACATTTGTCGATTTCAGGTAAATGTTGTCCGATTTTAAAGGTTTCGCACAGATTATAAATCCAAATAAAATCCGTCATATCAATCAAATATGCCATTTAGAGTAGGTGCCGCAAACCTACCGACCGCGGGCCGCAATTGCCTCTCATTAACCATTAACCTCAAATGATCTCCGAAACGATTAATATCATGCACTGATCGGTTGGTCTATGCTCCCTTTTACTCATCATTACGGGTATTTAAGTCGTTACTCTCTCGTCGATTGGGCAATTGCTTTCACTAGCAAATGGAAAATTAGTAGCGAATCCCGCTGAATATTCCTGTTTCCTAGGCTTCCTTTTCCAATAAAACGTCTCCTCCGCCTCGAAAGTCTGGAAAATGCGTTTCTGCGCGTGACGTGTCAAACTTCAAGCGCGTAAGCTTGTTCGTTTGTTTGTTATTTGTAAGTTTTTTAACTAATCAACTTCTTTGATTATATTAGCTACAGCGAATAAGCGTTTCATGTTCACGTTAACTAACACGAGCAATGAGCGTCCATTACCCAAGTTGAAGTCGATGGAAACCATTCTACGATGGGGAAGGTTTGCTATGAACACGCTGAAGACTGAAAGCTTATGGAAGGGGGGGGAGGGGGGGGGGAGGATGACTAATCCTACGAGGATCCAGGCGAGATCCATGGCTGGTTGAATGATTTGACGCTTTAATGGCGGATGGACCCCTCTACCATTTAACCACGTGTCATTTAAATTCGTGCCAAATTAAAAACAAATTAGGAAAGTGTACAGTGTAACACAAATAGGGCGTTTCGTGCGATGAAATATTTGAAACTATACGATATAATTTGACCGAACACACACCATAAAACAGCAAAACACCACGACCCGATTGTATCTTTGTATATTAAAAATTTCTTCTCCCTCTTTAGTTGGTGCATCAATAAACATATTACGTAATTTTAATGATTAATACTGCAAAACGATATATCAGAAATGATTCCAGAGAAATATTCAATTTATATTTAGTGATTTATTTTCTAATCAGTTTTAATCAACCAAACAATCGAAAATTATTTAAAACATACCTCACTTGGGTTCAGTAGTTGTAATATTTGTTTATGTTCTTTTATTCGCCGTAGATAATCCATTTCCTTCCGCTTAAAAAATCTGTCATACACGCGTAAGGAATTAAATGTATTTTGTAATTATAGAAGATCTTATTTTCTTCAGCAACCAATAAGTATATTTAAGTTAACAACAATTAGGTATCTATGCAAGAAATTTTGTTCAAAGCGAATTATGACTTTCTTGTGCAATTTTCTTGATAAACGCTACTCCTACAATAAAAATGTATAGGAAAAGAAATATTTGACGTTACTATTTCTACAAGACTATTTGAAAATTATTTTAATTTGACCAAACATTTACGAGATATAACGGAAAGTTCATTTTTGCCACCAGTAAAGTGGTATCCCTGGTTGGCTTACGTAATTTATTTTTGTGATTTTCATATTTTCTTTGACTGTAAGTCCTTAATATCAAATTTCATAAAATTCCGTTAGGTAGAAGCCGAGAACGAACATGCGGCGGACGGACGAACGGACGGACAAACCGATGTTAATAGGCGCTTTTGCTGGTAGCAAAACGCGCCTAAAAACAGTGAGGGAAAAATTGCAGAGCAAATTGCATAGGGTGCATTTTTCACCATCTGCTATCGTTCCATCGGATTAAAGAATCGCAGATGTGATGTATGGCTGGGTACATTTCTAGAGTACGTATTTTTAGCGATTTTTTCCGATTACTCACCAGTACCTAATCCTAGATCCACCAAACTTAAAACATATGTAACTCCTATGTAGAACTATTTATCCTGGAATTATGCTGCATGTAACGCGCCATTTTCGAATTATTTTGTACACGGGCAGACGGACGGATGAACCGAATACATAAGCTAATAGAACAAGCGCCAACAAAAAATGGAAGTAGGTTATGCGAGGGTTTTCTTTAACCTACATGGGAGAATTTTTCTAACTCGCCTAAAAATGTGTAGTACCGAATAGGATTTCTTGCTGAAGTATGTGACTTGAGATGCTCATGAACGTAGGGCATCTGAATTTCTCACGCAAATGCCGCATGGAATTCCGAAGTCATCGACCGCTACTGTTGAAATCTTTTCTCACTTTATTTTCGTTTCATTGTTCATTATGTATTTTTAAAAGTTATACGTAATTATTTCAAATATAAATGGTGGTTGCGTGAAAAACGAGACGTTTGCAGAGCGTCTCAGAGTTATCTGTCAATTCGTACTGTTGCCATTAAAACCACCAGTGGTCCTTGTCTACACGGTCATCCAAATGTGTGAAGCCACTTTCGAAATGTCGCCCAAATGAAGATTGCAAGAGCTTTTGATAAATTTCGAATTTGCTACGTTTACTAGTACGGTTACGCGCTCCAATCCAGATGTGAGAAATAGGATTTAAAATCGACGTGGCCTATCAGTGTTTCTTTCAGTTCGACCATATTCGCAGGATTATTATTCGCACTAGTGTTAAAATTTTCTTTCCCGCTATTCCTGCGTAATATGAAGGAAAAACATTCACGGGTCGCAGATATTGTTGATATTTTGCATCATCATCTATTTAATCTGCTTATAACAAAACGTTTAAACGGATACTTCTATCGGTTAGAGCAGTGGGGCACAAAACTTTCGGCTCGAGGGTCACATAACCCATTTCTGCACTCATCGCGGGCCACATAGCTCACTTCCGCCATCCTCGAGAGCCACCCCAAGTAGTAATTGATTTTTTTTTAAAAGTGCGTCGACGTCTATGGTCATTTTGCACTGTCATCACCTGAACATTACACACAGAAGGGAGGAGAGAAACCCGGTGCCGGCATTAGCCCACTCTTTACGAAAAGCACCACCAGGGCCAACGGCTTAACGTCCCTTCCGAAGGACGGAATGCTGTGAATTTGCGCGGTCTCCTCAAACCTCAAAGCAGGGTTCTTACCCGCTGCCCTTACGAGCGGCAGGCGAGTAGCAGCCAGCGTCCTAACCACTACACCACCAAGCCACACCAAGTCGAAAATGAAATTATAGATTAATTCTAGGAAACCAAAGGTTTTATTTTTGGGTCATTATAATCTGACTTGTTTTAAAATATATTTATCTATTGTAGGAACGGAGGGATAAAGGCAAAATGTATTGTTTTTAGAATTTTCTATTTTTATTTTGTCACATTCCGTCCTTCATGGAAGGCCTGATTAAGACGCTGGAGCCGCGGGCCACTGGGTTAGAATAATTGATATCGCCGATTCCTTAAGCAAACGACCTAATTGACCCGCGTGCGTGCGGTTCTCTAAAAAGGAGGGATAGATTATGCACGCTCTAAATTTTCGTCTTCGTTCCAAAATACTAGGTCTCCCCGAGCGGTCAAGGGTCCAATTTGGAAGAAAAGGGTGGGGCTGCGGGTCAGAAGGCCCTACATGTGCTGACCACCCGCACTTGGAGTGGCCTCCACATGTTCTTTTGAGCCTCTTATTCTTGAGTGTCAATTCCGGTATCCCTTTCTCTCCCTCTTTCCTCTTCGAGGCTGTCTCTCATAGCGCTACGCTTCTATAACATACACATTCAGTGGACGAAAAATTGACCGTTTCTTCAATCACAATCTTAATTTGAAAAATACGCCGTCGAAATTAGCACAAGCTAAAAAATTACGCCCCACCATCACCTGAACCTTCCTAAGATTCACATTACGCCTCGATATCCCTTATGATTTCCACATTCGTCGTGTGGTCAGCGCAGCCGACTAGAAAATGGCCACCATTGGAAGAATGGTTGGAATAGTATCGGAAATGTAAAACCTGTTATCGGTTAGACCAGCGGTCCTCAAACTTCTGCATCTTACATCCCACCAACCATTTTACCATAAATAAATCGAGTCCCGCAATGATAAAAACCTCTCCGTTTGCAATAAGTGAATTTTTACGCTAAATGCATTTTAGTATTATATTATTTACTAATAGACATTATTGAGATATTTAGTGTTGCGGTTATGTTGTTTATAAAAAGTTTTATAACGATCATTTTCGAAACTTAGCGTCCTATCTAGACGACATTCACAAGTGCCACTGATTTGAGAAACACTTGGTTAGACCACAGGTCTGAAATGCCGCAAGCATATATGATCCACATGAGAAAGTCCACATACTCGAGTCTGGAAAATCTCGGCGCAAGGCAACTAAATATGTTAACATTTTTTAATTAATTAATTTATTAGCGGGATCCCTCTGTGGGTCGGGAATGCGTTCCTGAAAACTGAGACGCATAACGGAACGACGTAAAGCGAAACCAGTTTTCCATCTACATAACGGTGTGAGTAGGAGGAGACATTCATTTAGGACATTCTGTGACGCATTTTTATTATTTCTAACTCAAATAATAATCATAGTATATGACGCACTTTACGTTAAAACAGGCGACGAGATGGCATACGTAAAATTCATACCCCAAAGAAGCTCTCATCTGCGCGAACTCTGAAGCTGTTTTTTTTATATTGTGCGAGTGAATAGTGTTGATGGGATTGCATTATACATACAAAGTGGGGCGTTTATTTATTGTTTTTAATGCTATCTAACGTTGTTGTATAATTATCTTAAAAATTAATTCACAACCTTAAGAATGATTGACGTTCATAAATACAAAAATTTAGGCCGAAAGTTTCAACTGAGGATGTCCGAGGAGGGGAACAGAACGATGGCCAGTTCCGCTTTTTTAGGCTGGTTTCCAAATGAAACAGCTCTATGAAATGGTCCTGTCTGTGTGTGTGTCCCCCTACTAACAACTTTTACACCCATGGACCGATTTTCATGTAACTTGTTATGAGGCTCGTGCTGCCAGGGCCCACCTCCTGGCCATATTTTATTTGGCGAAGATTGAAGTCCCGGGTTCGATTCCAGGAACGTTTTTTCACTATTTGTTTTACATAGGAAGTCTCGAATCCATCGTGCAGAGATATTTTCTTTAATGCTTTAAATGTCTTATAATTGCGATATCAGAGCGAGATTTGTACTGTTCTAAGGGGAAATGAATTTAGATTCTAATTCTTATCACAGAATATTGATAATTGATCGTATTTTCTTGAATTTCTACTAAAACATAGTATTTTTACTTTTTAAATCGCATTTTATCGGAATAGTGCCATGGAGACGATTATTACCGAGCTCGGCTTGAGCATAGACGACTGAACAGATGGGTTATTTTTTTCCACTGGACTACCCTTCCGCAATGGACAGTTGATTCATACATATTAGCGTATAAACATTAACATTTATTAAATTCGTTTATTTAAAAAATACATGCAAAATATAATGTCAGAAAGAGATTTTGACATTGTTTTTAGTATTTTAAACCTGATAATGCTCCATTTGTTTTCCAATTTTTCTCTATCATTGATACACTATGAATTACAAATGGCATTTATGGTATGAGAATTCCTTTGAATGACTAACACATACTGAAACATTTCCTGTCAATATAAGTAAACAATTCGGGACGTCAGCTTTGGCAAAGCAGACAGTATTAGTCCTGGTTTGGATTTCCTGTCCTGCGATAAAGATGGTTCGTAATGATGGAATGAAACTTGCAAGCGAGAATCACTATGGAAATTTTCGTTGGTTACTTTCCCCCGCCTCTCACAAAATTGGCGAATTGCGGTCATGGCAACATAATTTTCCAATATTGGAGCGCTGCTGTTTAGGCGAAACACAACAGCAATTGCGTGTTATCTGTATAGCAGGGGGTCTCGAAATCAAATCCGTGCGCGGGCCGCATTTTGGTTCTCCACCAAATCCACGGACCGCATGCAGGCACCGTACCAAATCCGGGAGCCGCATTCCATTCTTTCCCAGTCCTCGCACCTTTTCATGTTCTTTGCAGATTCACTCTCCCCTTCCACAAGGAGGCAAATTGCCCCAACTCTATGACGCTGTCTTCAACCCATTCATTATAAAAATACCAGATTCAGCGTCGAGGGTTATGTCCATCAGATGGGCAAGATACGCGCTTGTAGCTAGAAAAATATTCTTCTCTACATCGAATATGCAGGCTTTTTATAAATTAGATTGAGCAATATACAGGTTATATTTTAAAAGCACTTGTTTGGTAAATTTCTTCAATTTCTTAGATCATTTACAATGGTTCGTGTGAAATATTTTAGAAGAAATATATTTTGGTTTGCGCCGTTTAGTATAAAGTAACTTTATTCGCAGGTCGCACAAATGCAACACGCAGTCCGCGAGTTTGAGACACCTGCTGCCGAGTTATGTGCAGATACGTAAATTTCCTTGAACAAAAACGAACAGAATTCCACCGTATTGGAAAGCGGGCATCGCTAATAGAATTCATAAAATTAAAATACAGGGTGATCTAAAATTTCCCAGTAAATATTTATATGAGGGCAATTTAAAACAAAATTATATTGTGTCCATGTTTTAATATTTTTATAATGCAGAAAAAATTAAAACTGCTACATTTGTTTGTTTCAAATGTTCGAAGCGCCCTCCTTCAGCACGAAGACATTGTTCATAACGTCCGACTACTGATTGACAGTCTTTCTTTGCCTAATATTGCGATATGGTTTCAAATTCATGGGTAATGTTGCAACTCATCCAGTGCCCTTGGCTTTGTTGCTCTTTCACGGATGTAACCGCAAGAAAATTTGTCCGTTGGAATAAGATCCGGTGACTTAGCTGGCCACTCGACAGGACCTATCCGACGTATCCATCTTCGCCAGTATTGTTGATCTAAACCATAATCTGACCTTTCGTTTGTAATGAACAATTAAAATAATAGTTATTAATATCACAAGTTTTGCTGTTCCAATTTTTTGCTGCACATAAATTATAAATGTTATATATGTATAATTTATTTTTAACTGCCATCTCATATACATTTACTAGGTAATTTTAGATTGCCCTGTATACATGTTTTCGTCGAATAAGAAATGTTCAAGTATTGTCGTTGCTGTTTTCGCGTGGTTCTTCAAAACAGTTCGTTTAACGTTTAGCTTCATTTAACGCATTAGAGGTCGCGGGGTCATTTATCTCACGAAAGGTTTATCGTGACTTGCGTGTCCTCGGATGTGAAAATATTTTCAGGAACTCACCACACTCGAGATTGCAGTTGTGATGCCATCTGCATGGATGGCGTATGAAGTAGCGCCTGCGGTGTCCTGTCCCTCTGTCGCCTATTCTTGAACCAGTTCGACACCTGAGCAAGACAGGAACAAATTGGAAATCAAAACATACCGTCACTGTCGAATATTTAAAAATGGGAGCTTCGTTAGCTGACGCAATATTAAAAAACGAGTTTTATTTATTGAGGGTTATTTAAAACTGTAATCTTAAAATTCTTTATAACTTAGTAATATAATCATAGGACATAAAGTAATTTATTCAAAAATAATTTAAAAGAATATTCATACTTCTAAACGTGCTAGATTTCTAATCTTATGACTATTGGCTTATGATATGAACATACTAAACTACTGAAAAGGGGATCCTCTGATGCTACCCAATTTCTCCAAAAATATTTCTTTGGCAGCGTAACAAATGGCATCATAGATCACGTACACTCTGCAGATTTCAATCTTATGTCTCTTACCGTTTACTTGCTATTTTAATTTAATTGGTTGCACAGACGGACAGAGCGATAACATAAGCGCGTTTATGAAATAAAACGCGTTAAAAATCAATTTTGGAATGTTACTTTGAATCCAATCAGAAGCGTTAGGTGTGTCCTTCGATTCTGTCATATTGATTCACCTGTGAATAATAAACTAAAACATATTTCAACGGCCATCAGCGCATACATTATATTTAGTGAGGGTTGTCTCGAAAATGACACAGGAAACAAAATAAGTAAATTAGTAAAAATAATATCTAAATAGCATAGATGTACAAACAATTTTTAGAACAAGTTTCAATGCTCGCTGAAGTCCTTGCTCCATGTTTATGATAAAAAACTTTGAAAGTATCAATGTTCACTTGTTGGCTTGTAGTATCAAACTTGATAACACCAGTTTTGACAGTTTTGCATTTCTGAGCAAAATGCGATCGTAAGCGACAGGAAACGGAACAAAGATGTTATTTCATCGGAATTTATTTAACATTTATCTAATTCATTTTACGAGATACCAAATGTGCAAAGGGATAACATCACATTTTAAAACAGTGGAGTTTATTTTAAAAATAGTACCGCGGGCGCATCCAGAAAAGTGTTAATAACTGAAACTATTATTGCTCCAAGAAACCAACGGAGGGAATCGTTTGATTGACAGATAGAGGCTTGGAAGATTGCTATTTGATTCTCAAAAATGTTTTACTTCTCTCTCAAACCTTTCTTCTGCTTCCTAGTATCCACTTGGGAGATCTATCCGGAGATATCAAAATGCGATTTTCCTATATACTTTAAGAACTGTTTGGTTGATAGCTTTGAACGAGAAAATTCCGAGCCTAGCGCGTCCAGTGTCATCAGATACTCATGCATCGGAGGAATTGCACAAATTCGAGCATATTCGTAAGAATTGAACTAATTTGATTTCAAGTTTGGAGCCTGAGCAAATCGGATGAGCTTTGCGTTGCGGAAGACGTACCTGTGTCAGGGTTAGTCCCGTCCTTTTTGCCAAACCCCTCTTCTCCTCTGGCGTAGGGTACCTGTTCCTCCGGTAGCAGTCCTTGAGCGCCGCCCTCGACCTCTCCTGAGAAAGGATTTGCTCTCATAATATATCTTTCATTTTTTCTATCGATTTATTAATTTAAAATTAGTTTCTGATTGACTTTAAGCGATCAATACAAGCTTTTATTAATTTTTTAACACTGAGAATAACTAAGAAAATAATTATATCAAAAAGTAATTCAATGCTGGAATTTTTAAAAATCAGAACAAAAAATCGGACAAGTTAATTCTCACCTCACAGTTTGTTTCTTAAATCAGCTGGCTCAAATCTGTCGACCATTCGTGAACCAGTCGAGTTTGCTAATAATTGATTATAGTTCAGCTATGATACGGTGGCACATACAAGGCTCGCCACGTCGCGTCGGTTCGTCTTTCCGTGCCACATGTATCATCACCTCAGTAGCAGGGCATACTTAGGAACGAATAATACATCAAACTATGAAATAATTCCACTATATTACTCAATTTGATTAAATGTGGCATCCGAGACCATCGATATAATACACCGAACATCAGGGTTGCCCCTAGGCAGGTGCGGAGCCCGGGGCGGGACTCTGTTAACGCCCCGATTCGCCCTACCCTAGGGACTCCCCTGTCGACCATAACCAGCCGCGGTCCATAATGAACATCGTGGGTGAAGTGCGCACTACAAATATGTCGGCCAGATCTTAAACCTTAATAAACGCGGAATTTTGTCTCCATGACTACGTCGTTCGCCTTGCTACATTTGAGCCCCTACAATCACACGCGTTCAATATCATCGTCAAATCTACTTAATCAGGTTTAAATTTAAGAATAAAGAAAATAACGACGTACGCCATTGTACAGTCTCATATTAGAAAGTATTTTAATAAATCAGAAAAAATCCAGGGCAAGAATGGCGAAAGCGAAAGCCGACTGCTGAAGAGAGACTTTTTTGCGCACGAATGAATAGCTACTTGGAATTCTTAGAAATGCTGATATGCGAAAAAATCAGAAAATAAAATGAAAAGATAAGCAATGAAGTAATGAGAAGAGGGTTAATAAAACTGATAAATAAAAGAAGAGGAAAGTTAAATGAATCGGACACTCCCCGAGAAGTGGCTCGATAATCAAAGAAGCAACAGAAGGAAAGGTTGAAGGGAAGTGATGAAGATAGAAGAAGGGCCTTCAGCTGTTACACGATGTGAAAATGAAAGCGAGTTGTAAGTAAACGAAGAAGGTCAATGAGTATGTTTCTAAAGTAATTCTTGCGTTCTTGGAAATTGAGTAAATTAGTTTTTTACTCTAGTTAAGTTTTCGTTCCATGATTATATTTCTTCAGTTCAAGACAGCGATCAAAAATTAGTTATTTTAAATGTGCAATTATATGTTTACCCCTTGAATTACGCGTGGCTAGAGGTGCGTTTTCATGTACGCGGTCCGTGCGGAAAGGTCGGCTCCATAAACCCTGGCCGTTTCCATGATGTCGGTGGACGAAGAACTAACAATCGATTGTAATAATGCGCTCCACGTGTATCTCCATCTTTGACTTTTAATTTTTTTTCAGTCTTTATCGGCGTTCTTGTTGATTAACGTTTTTGGAATTGAATTATGAATTTTAAATTTTCAAAAGTGGTTTACTAATTTTTAGATACAACACTGGACCAATAGATGAGGTTTCTAGAGGTGTAAAATCATTCCTGGCTGCGTATCGAATTCAGTTAGATAATTCACCATTAATTCATATATTTAAGTCGTTTCAGCATTAGTTATCACGGAATGGCTTTTAGAATTTGTTACTGTTTTGCATTATAACTGCAGATTCTCTTAAAATACATTTGTAAGCAACATAATTTTCTGCAATGAATTTTATTGCCGATAACTAGCTCTCCAGACCGGAAAACGACCATCCAGACGCTTTTCTTCAATCTGGCGACTTCTCATCTGATTCTGACATCGAAAACGTCAATAGAAGTAAGCAGATTCAGAAATTACATAAAAAATTTTGTCGCCTTAACTGTCAAGTTTGGTGGTAAGGTGACACTTGGTGAAAGTGAAACTTTTCACCGAGTGTCACCTGTTCTTATTCTCCTTGAATAAAGTCTCTACGATTGCTTCAGTTATTATTTACTTAATCAAGGAATACCTAGAAAGCAAAATTAATTTGGAGGACAATAGGATGATGTGAAGAGCTAGATTTAATATACAGGTTGGCCATAATTTATTCAGACATCGTTACAGCGCAAACTACAAGAGATATTGGAAAGATTGTTTCATTTGAAATAAAAAGAAAGAAACAGTTTTGCGCCAAATGTTTTCCAGCATATGGGCCTTTTCGCATCGCACGAAGTCCATCCAAATCTGCAACTTTCCTGCAAAAGACTTGACCCTTTACATAAACGGAGAGGAAAAATATCCATTGGGGTGATATTCGAGGGGCGAAGGGGCCAAGAAATTTACCTAACCGATGGATTGAACAGGAAGGACCAATTTCTTTTCTGGAAAACGCTTGGCGCGGAACAGTTGTTGTTGTTGTTGCCCGCGTGGAGATTGTTAATCTGCAACAAAACTCTTTGAGCTGTTCTTTCAAGTGAAACAGAATTTTCAGTAACTCTTTTAGCTTGTGTTGTGCGGATGTTTGTAATGTGGTGAATAAATTATGACCACCATGCATCATCAGGCACCATGTACGCGGGTATAACATTAATGATGCCGATATATATATATATATATATACGCAACAACCGCGGCGTGACCTCAAAACCAAACCAAAAATAAACGGTGCAAGATACATTGCACAAACTTTCTCGTATACGTATATACGTTTGGTCTCACTACACTCACCCCGAAATTAACTCTGTGTGCTTGGCAATTCACTGCCATTTATGTTAATGATGCGTAGCAACAAAACCAAAGCGACTGACACCATCAACCTCTCACGTCTAAGGCTAGCCGCGCACGGGCGACTTTTAACTCGCCGCGACAAGTCGCCTCGGCTTAAGTAAACAGCGATTTTTTGCGTGAGCACGCGCACGAGTGCGACTATCGCTTCTACGCAGTGATCTCAGTTCCACTGTGGACTTCGAAGAGACAGCAGTTGTCAGTGCTTGGTCTTCAGAAATAGAAAAAAACGAAAAAGATAACAGTTTTGGTTTCATCCAATACTCAATCAAAGATTACTAAAACGGTCAATTCTACTCCCTATACGAAGACTTGAGGAGCTATCCAAAAATACTTTTTAATTACTAGTAAAAGGTGCTTGCATTCGGCAAGCATTTCAGCCCATATCGAAGGTAACACAGTAAGATTTAGAAGTATTTTTAAAATGAAAGTTCGCACCTCTGCCCCGATTTTCGTTCTTTCCTTATGCAACAAAACTGGACTAAAAACAATCACTAAAATTTGTAATTTTAAGAATATTACACTTTTTCATTTTTAGTACTAATGCTACACATTTCAGGCAAATTTAATGTTGTAGCACATGTAGAAGTGCAATCATTTATCTAAGTGTTTAAATTTTAAAAATTTTAACGGTAGCAATAACAAATTAATGAAGATTTAAAATGTTAATGTGTGCTAATACACTAAGTGCTAAATAACTGACAAATTTCAGCTCCCTAGTTCGTCCCCTAGTACCTAAACATTTATCCATTTGTTTAAACTAAAAAAAATTATTAGACAAATCAGTAATATATCAGAATTTATATAATCCCTATTCGGTTATTTTACGAATTTTACCTTTACAAAAATTTCAGCTTCGTAGCACACTGAGAAATACATAAACCTTAAATAATAGTTTAAACCATAACGAATTTTCAGCAGCCGCATTGTTAATTTTTTAAAAGATATTTGACTTTTCCAGTCGGTTATGCACATAGTCCTACCCACATAAAATATTTCAAGTCTTTAGCTTATCTGGAAGTGTCAAATCAAAGCATAGAAACAAATATATAAACCTCTGCATCGATTTACGTGCTTTTCTTATGGGGCAAAAATGAGGCCAAAACACCCCTTTTCGTATTTTTCTGTTTGGTTGTGACCAAAATCCTACAAACGTACCAAATTTCAAGACCCCAGCTCATCTGGAAGTGCCTAAACATTAGTATCCTCCAATCGTATCATAAGTAAGAAGCAGCCATATACATATGATTTCCGAATGACTACCGCAACATTTGATCAACTATTGAATATTCTTGGTCCAGCTCTTGGTATATTATATTCACAGTCAAAACTTTCCCGAGAAGCCACGACTGACCGCTAGCTTCCACGGGCAAATACTGTTGACCTTTTAGAGGGAAGGACTAACAGTTGCCAGTGCGCGCGGATACGTTTGATAGCGGGTGTTTAATTTTTGAAATAGTCACCGGGCGACAATCGTGTCGCGCTCAAAATAGGACGTGCTGCGACTTTTAAATCGTCGCGACAAAATAATCGCCAGTGCGCGCGGTTAAGTATGTAGCTACGTGTTTCATTTTGGCGACACGATAGTCGCTGCGAATAAGTCGCCCGTGCGCGGCTAGCCTAATAACTCTCACTAATAAGTGCGTGATACGAAGCACGGAATTTTAGACTAGAGAATCTCCGGATTCCCTTTCCCCTCTGACGCGTGCGCTGAGCGCCTTGTACAGAAATAATGCCACTGCGCGATATATAGTAACTTTTTTGGGACATATGGCTTAGTATTATTTGTGACATTAGGCTGTACGGTTGGGTGGATTTTAAACGAAATCCTTATAGCTATTTTTGAGGAAATCGAACTTTGTTTCAAAATATCCAAGAGTCAAGTACCCTTAATTGTTGCGCAATATCGTTTATCTCATCAGAATGTCTTTTATGAACGATATTATTCATAAATATGAGATATCATTCGATGTAGTTTAACCGTAAGGCTGTAGTAAGAGTTTGAATGGATCGTGGCGGAGGCGTGACGTCATAAGGCTTAGGTAAGGTAGCTTAGCGTACATTGTAATGTCGATGGATGGCATAGTGAGTTCAAGAGATATATGCCTTACGTAGTATTATTTGTGACATCAGGCACTAAAATTGGTATGATTTTAATGAAATTCTCTGGAGCCATTTTCGAGTAAATAAAATTTTTCAAAAAATCGCCATGAATAAACTATCCTCATATATTGCACAAATATCATTCGATTTTATGTACGCGCTCGGGCCCTAGAACGGCGAACAGACCGATAGACAGAGGACAGATAGACAGACAGATAGACTCAGGGACACCTAAAATGTGTATTTCCATCAAAATCTCGAAGTCGAATTTTATCACGATTACAATACTTTCTCAATATACTACCTACCTAGATGAGAAAGTAAAAGTTAAGAAATACGCACATTCGCAAATGAGACCCGCTTATCGGGAGCGGCCTTAAGAGGACTCACCTTGAAGCAATACACCGTCTCCTCCCCGTCCCATATCGTCCTGGGCAGTGGATGCTTCTTCCGAAGGCGGTACTTATCCACGGCCCCCAAAGGCCTCCCCCTCACCCTCTCTGCCTCCCTGTAATGCGCCCTGAACCAAAGCTGCTGCAGCTCGCCGTGGTGCGCGGTGCCGAAGGTGTGTCCCTCCAAAATGGCGTACAGCTCTCGGAACGCTCCCCGGTGGAATGCGACGGCGGCACGAGCCCGCAGCACGGCCTCCGTGCTCTCTGAACACGCAGCGGGGTTCAATTCGCCTCCTTCCCTGCGTTAAATAACGTAGAACGGGGATCACAAAGCTGCGTTTCAAGAGACGCATGCGGACCCCAGGGTGTTTATGTGATGCTCTCAGCCCTTTCGGAAAAGTTAGATTACTGAGGGATTACTTGAACGAATACCTTTAACCATGATAAAGAAAAAATATGGCATCTTACATCTGTAACATTTCAATTAAAACTTAATCAGATCTTTATTTAGATTAAGAAGTTGAATTTACCAATTCTTTTGTAAAAATTCTATTTATTCGTCAGCTGACGGGCAGCATATCAACTTCGCATATGTGACTCTTATTATTTTCTTAATTTCCACGCTTTTTAACATTGTTTTCCCACCCTAACACCAAGAAGGGCCAAACCCAAACGCCAATTATATACTAGTTTGATTCACTCTTCAACTATCGTTCTTTTAAGAAATTGTAGGTTAAGATTCATGAAATATATTGTCTTGCTTCTTTCCAAGTTGATTGCCTTTATTTGTTTTAATCAATTGTTATTTTCAAGTTTATTAATATTTCATTTTGTTATGTCGAACCTCAGTATTCTAGCTCATCGAATATAAAATGAGGAAAAAGTTATAATTAATGTGTATCTCTTTAATATTTTTCTCGTTTCAAATGTGCAATCCTCGCCGCACTTTTGATGATTCAATGTGGCCCACTTACTCTAAAAAGGTTGGCAATCACTGATGTAGACGGTTAACTTCATTATCTTTCCAACCTTATTAGTTTAAGCTTCCGGTTAACTATAAAAGTTTGAATCCAGTTGAAAGTTTGAAGAAAGAAAGTTTAAAGCTAAATAGTACATATATTGAAATCTTTTGGGAGGAGAGACGAAACGAAACTTTACTGTAGTAACGGATCTGTACAGATAGTTAATAAAAGGTTTTTTTTAAATTCTGCTAAAAGGCAAACGGACAGACAAAACGAACCCCAAAATCAATAGGACTGTTACTCCCCAGGTCGTCTCTTTGCTTCACAATTTTGCCCACTGACGGACGAAGTGAACATAACAGCGTTTATTCTTTTGCAAAAAATCGCTAAGGACTGCACGAGGACCTTTGTCATGAAACCGTATTTGAGGAATTTATCCTTGTGTTTGTCGCTGTCGCTAACTCGCAAGCTCTTTAGTGAATTGTGCGCATCATAATATGTATTTGTCGAAAAATAGTCGATGGATTTTTGTCGAAAATAATATATGAAGAGTCTCTTGTATTTACACCAATTTCTTGCCTTCAGATCGCGGTCAAATAATATTTGAATTACAGCAGACCAAGGGTGGGAAAACTGTGGGTCGCAAACTGAAAAATTGTTGTATCTAAATTATTCTACATTGGAATATACCTAAAATAGTTGATATAAGTACATTTGCCAAAGGATTAATAAATTTTAATTATGTAACAAATATTCTTGCTATGTTTCCCTAGATTGCAGCAGTAAAAATAATTTTTTTAACTGAATTTTTCATCAGGAGGGGGAGAAACCAATTAAATTGGCCCGCGGCCGGAAAAGTTTTCCCACTCCTGCAGTAAACGGCGGGCGTGACCACATTATGCGGAGGAAATTGCTTGTATATTTGGTGTTAGGGTTCCGAATATGATCGCATTATGTGGCTGATTTCAACATCCTCTGATAATAATAAACTCTCTAATGTCAGGGTCTGCTCACGTGAAAATAAATGAGCTCATGCATGCTGTAAGAATAGCTCTTGTGGCCAGAGCCAATGAAACCCCTTCTTTCCGGAATTTATAACTGAACGACTCCACCGATCCTTTTAGCCGAATTCAAGTTATTATTTCTCCTTAAAACGTGTATTAATCTTTCGATAAAAAACAAACCAACTGCTACGTGAGTATGAAACATTTTAAACTGATAAATCAGAATTCTGATTCACCAGTTTGATGTTAGCCATAAGGCGAGCTTGATAATTCTTTGAATTGAAAATTTTAAATTACATATCCAATTAATAGAAACCTTTATTAAATACAGAAGGCGAATCAAGAGCGAAAGCACATCTAGTTCGAGAGCCTTGGAAAATGTTGTATTTCAATTGATAATAAAGCAAATAAGACCCTTGGTCAGTCCCTCATCAAAACGAGAAAGATTTCAATTGTTTAGTTTTGATGATTGGAAGCAGCTTTAGGTGGTTAGAAATTAACTTTAATTTGTGTTAAATTTTTTCATTTATTAATATATCTGCATTCGTGAACGTGTGATTAGAGACGCCATCGAATGAAGGACAAGTCCTTAGGAAGTCGAATTTAAATTATATGTCGCCATGCACAAACTTTCAACATAGCTTTTTCCACCTTTCGGTAGGTCTTTTGATCACCCAACCAAATCTGCCCCATTAACATAGCGTAGAACAAGGCTCTTCTGTCTTTTTCTGCTGACGTCCCCCTTTGAGCATTTTCAACAAGTTTCCCGTGGTACAGAAGTGATTTTCGTCAAATTCACCGTAATATAATCGTATACTAATGTATTTGCTTTGAAATCAGAAAATTATTTTTCCTTCTATTGTGGTAGCCTGATTTTTAGATTCGTTCTAAACATGTTCATTTCATTTTTCCATTCTATACTCTTCCTACAAGCGAAATTTCTTTAGAATCCGTTCGGCCAATACCTTCCAAATTCATAGTTACAGAAAATACTAACCTTGATATTGTGGTAGCCCTGTTTAGTCTACCTGGTTGATGTTTAATATTTAGGTTATATATTTATATGATGATTATATATTCAATCTTTGGTTAAAATCGATTTTGTCAATTCTCTAGAAATACGATTTTAAAATTAAATTTCGTTCAAATTGATCCGAAAAATTCAACACAAACAGGTGTAAAAAGAACTTTTTTATTACTTGTATTGTGGCAACACTGATTTCCATATCTACACTAAACATATTGATTTTGTTTTTCTATGTTGCACACCTCCTCCATACAAAATTTCGTTGACATCGGTTTAGCCAATTCCTTCCAAATTCACAGTTACCAAAAAGTTAAACTTTGCAATTGTGGCACCCCTGATGAATGGATCCGGTCGAAATATGCCATCTTGGTCATTAATTTATGTGAATATTCTATGTACTAAATTTGGTTGTAATCGGTTCAGCCAATTATTCCCTGATATATGCGTACGGACGGACATCACGAAGATAATAGTGCTTTTCAGCAATGACGAAAAGCACTAAAAACGTTCCAAGGTACACTTTAAAGCGATAATGAAATGGATAACACATGTATTAAACTAACGCTCATGATGTTATTATTCACGGTTTCGGGCATATTTTTGTTTCCTAACCTTATTCTTAACCATATTATCACAACTTTTGATCCCGCGCAGCCGTACATGAAAGACGGAGTGAGGTGTAAAATTACAATCATTAACACTTTCGCGTGCCTCTTTAAAACTCTGGACGTACCCCCGTTTTGAATACCCCTGGCGTAGGAAGCTCACCCGAAGGTTTGCCGCAGCTGAGCTAATGGGTTAATTTACCCTGTTTCGGCGTTTGCGGAGGACTGGCCGTTCCCTCTGAGGAGGTCGCTGGGAGGGAGTGACCACAGGAACCTCGCCAAGCGGTCGACGTCTCCCGAAAGCCTCAGTGCCTCGCATATGCACGCCACCTGCTCCGGGTTGAACGAGAAGGGCGTGGCGGACGAGGAAGGGTGTTGTGGCTGCTGGGGCGGCACGGGAGGCGAGTGGAGGCCCTCCTCCCTTGCCCCTTCGCCCTCCCTCCTGCCTCCGCCTGCCAAGGACGAAGAAGGCCTCTGCAGTGGTATATCGCAGTCGTCTTCGGAGTCCTCGAGCATCGGCAATGAAAGGAGAGAAGAGATGAAAGTTCTGAGTTGTGACTTATGTGAACATGGAGAGGATAACGAAAAAGAATTTGGGGGAATCCAACTGTCACGTTGGAAATTAAATCGTTCGTGAAATTGGTCGAATAATGAACCTCACCATTGAATCTCATTGAAAGGCTTTCAAACGATGGGGCGCACACTGTTTGAGGGCATGTAAAATAAGGGGTGGCGGTGGCGAAGTGGTTAGAGCGGTGGTTCTCAAACTATGTCGCGACATACTGATGTGCCGCAGTAGATATTTAGGGGTGCCGCGAAAAACTTTGTTTAGTAAATAAATCAACGATTTGCATGTGTTGGTGGGTAATTAGGACAATAATTTTTCTTCTAATAAATTATGTAGTAGCATCAACAAATGGATGTGTCCTAAGGTAATATCCGTATCTAAAAATATACAAAGCTTGTCACAAGACTGGGGTGTCGCTTACCCTCTTTGTCTTTGAAAGTGTGCCGCGGCTCAAAAAGGTTTGAGAACCACTTGGTTAGAACGTTGACCTTCCACGCAGCAGTCCCTAGATCGAATCTGGCAGAGGTCGAATTTTTCAACCAGGGATCGTCCCGTCTCCTATTTGTGTGGTTTAAGGAGATCGCGCAAGTCAGCGCTCCGGCTTTCGAAGGGGCGTTAAGCAGTTGGTCCCCCTTGGTGCTCTTCGTAAAGAATGAGCTAATGCCAGCACCGGGTTTCTCTCCTCTCTTGTGAGTGTGTCTGGGGTGTAAGGAGTTATGGCTATAATGATCCAAGAGGTTAATTAGCCAGAAATACACATAAACAAACAACATGTAAAATACAGGCATACCTCCATTAACGAAGCCTCGGGCAACGAAGCTTCTTTTTTACAAAGTCAGCACTTGACTCCAAAATCTGCCCCGAAATGTATTTAAAATACTTAGACGAGCGAGAAAACAAAGATTTTAATTGTTATTACGAACTTTCCGTGGTTTTCTTGCAGCTTAATGTTGTGAATCTTATGCAGGATGATAAAACAACACATTTTTTAACGAAATACGAAAAATTATGTAAAAAACGGAAACGGAGGGAAAAATGGTATTTTAATGTGACTTTAATGCTGTTTCGGGTGGTGAAATTATGGAGGTTACTTCGACGCTATCTTTAGTGAGAGACAGTTTTTCGGGAAAAGAGAGAGAGAAAATGCTCCATTAAAACCCATATTGCACGGACTTGGTAAGGCACGTTATATGTCGCCGAATGTATGTACAGGTGTCTCCAGATGTTCTATTCCCCGTAAACAATTTCAAGGGTCTCAAGTATCTTGGGATTATATTACGTATTTCTTACTTTAAAAAAGTCCCTAATATCAAAGGAAAATATCGTTCGCTTTTAGTTCTAAGTCGTCAGTCGCGCAGTGAGCAATGCTTTCGTACGTTCTCAGACGCCTTTTACGAAATGTTTTTTACATTCCTCGAAAGATATATTTAGGATGTAAATACATATTTTATGATTTAACCATCGAGTGGTAGTGATTCTAGTGCTCTTAAGAAGAGACGAAAATCCATCTCACTCGTTGAGAAATTGCAAGCGATACGACGAGTAGAGGCAGGCAGGCTATCGTGAGATGCTTCAAGAAAGGAAGAAGAAATATACCCTTTATGCATTCCTTAAGAATAAATCGTCTACTCCACAGCACCAAGATCAAAGTCCATCAACCCGGGATCCCAGCACTACTAACTCCCAGTAAGGTCCGCAATCCACCGTTGCCACGTTAAGGCGAAGACGTTAGTAATTATAACGATTTAAGTTCCATGCAAAGTCCCTGGCAAGAGATATTAAATGCTTTTTTGCCTTTTCATTTGTTTTACATACATGTTTTTATTATTTTTAGTTATATCTACGATGTGTCTTACGAAGTACTGGAACCTACCCCCTTTTGCTACATGTTAAATCTACCTCTGCCAACGAACTTTCCGAGAACGAAGTAGATGCTAGGAACGCATCTATTTCGTTATGGGAGGTATACCTGTACATCCTCATCAGTGATATTCAAACATTTTTGTCGACGTACCCCTTAAAAAATTTTTGATGAATTTTGTATCCCATGATATATAATGAGCTACTCTTTTCCAATAGTTCACCGCTTCCCTTTATTCAAACTTTGTAACCAATCCGTCGTAATTGCAACGGTTACTACAGAATTCACCTCTTCACTCTTTCTCCCACATTGTCTTTTCCTAATTTATTTATTTATTTTGTACTATCTCATAAACAGCCGTTAAGGGTCTTTTACAATGAGCGTAATAACGTTAACAAAGACGAAAACATACGGCCATGCCCTAGGCAGGATTCGAACCCGAGTATTGGGAAATAGACACGCTAACTACCCCTCTACCAAGGTCGGAAACCCATCGATTGTCTTTCTACCTCCCCTCCGCCGTTTTTGCGCTCTGTATTTAAATATCATACACTCACTTTATCTCGATTATAGAGGAATTCCTACTAAAAATTCTTCGTGTAGACTTACTTAACCAAAAGAAACTGATGGAAAAGAAGGTAACTTCAAGGCAGATGAGGGATAGGTGGAAGATGGTGATGCCGGTTGCCGAACGGTAAGATAATGTGGGAAAGGATGAACCTTATGCTTGAATATATTTGCGTACCCCTTGGAAAGATCTCACCTACCCTCAGGGGTGCGCGTACTCCAGGTTGAATACCGCTGCCCTACATAATAAAGGGGATTAAATTTTCAAAGGAAATTGTTAAGAAGTTAGGGAAGTGTACAGCGTTTCATAAATATTCGTGCGATGGATTATTTGAAAGTAGCGTTAATGTGAAGGTTTTTGAAATTACGTGTAATACGCTGAACACTAAGAGTAAATACTTAAAAAGTATCGAAAACTCTCATGCTTCCGTAATGGAGAAATGAAAAGTTTTAATTCGCTATATCAATAGATCTGATTGATCTGCGCATTTCAAGTTTCTGTTTTCTTGACTTTTTTTTTATTTTACCTATACCAAATTTCATGAAAATCTCTTCGGTGCGAGCCAAGAACGAACATGCGTGCGGATGGGCGCTAGCAGGCGCTCACGCTGGAAACGCGATTAAAAACGTTATTGTCAGTTGCTATGGGAGTCGGGACAGTATACGTATTCAGTTCGGACTCCGCTAAACAAAGGTAAAGAGAATATTTTTAATCGCTAGTATTAATCCCGTTTAAATAAAATGCCTAAACTATTCCTGCGTGTATGCTTATTAATATCACTAACCAGTTAATTATGCGCAGCCGATTTAGAAATCAGAATCAGGATTTGAGACTACAAAGTATCTTGCGATCGAATAAAAATTATTGGAGAAACATTGTTTTTCAATTGTAACGTAGCGAGTCGCATTTATATCTACGATTGCTCCGAAGGTTCTGATAGGAATCTCCATAGAAAATTAATTACAATTATGTTGTATCTTATAAGCGGTTATCTAGTTTAAGCAATTTTCGTAGGAAAAAATAATGGTTTCATTTAAAGCAAAATATAAAAACAAGTGTCTCGGATAAATTATTCCCGGTGTTTCTCTGATCGTTGGTTCGAGGGCAGGACCTGGCCCGCGTGACGTAGGTTTAGATGTAGAAGACGTTTTACCGTCACGGATAGGCAGGTTCCATCTTCACCTCAGAAAAATAAATAAATAATTTGCGGAAGCGGTGGAGAATAAATCTTCCTCATCTTTTTTGAGTGTGTTGGACACTCTCCTCAAAGACACCGTTGGCGGTTCGTAAACACACCTGCGGGCTGAATCGTGCAAAGAGTTGTACGAACAAGTGGCCGATTCATGAAACGAAGTCATGCGATAACACATGCCTGGAAACAGCAAGTCATCTCTAATGTAACCGTTTTGTCCCTCACACTTCCGTATCCTGTGAACTACTTCTACACCGCTCAAGTTATAGCAATCAAATTATGAGGGATTGTTAATGGCCATAAGTCCAAGGTTGGAATTTGGAGACTCCAGAGGCAGCTTAAGGGGTGTATTGGGGGCAAAACGAACAATAAAACATTAAATTAGTAAACTACTTCTACACCGTTCAAGTTAGAGTAACCAAATTTTAAGAATAGTTTCGGCTGGTGACATTTTGGCGCCCGTCCGTCTGTCCGTTTGCCTTTTTGCAGAATTTAAGAAACCCTTATTATCTATCTATACGGTTCATTTACTTCAGTAAATTTGTTTTACTTACGTTGCTACTACAATAAAAGCGAAGCGTTGAAACGTTCAGTTTCAGTTTCTAAAATAAATAAACATCATATTAAAACAGCTTAACTGCGGTGAGGTATGTTTTAAATAACTTTTGATTAATCTTGGGGTTTGCCATTTGTTTTTAATGCTAAGTTTCTAATGAAAATACAGAGTAACATTATAGTAACGCAGTCTGAGCGCTAAATCTGAAGTTTGTTGAATCATGCATATAGGTACGTTAATTTTTTGCATTTTGAAAACATGGTCTTGATAATTTTTGGAAACAAGTCCCTGAATCCATCTGGTCTTTTGTATTTCCAAAAGAGAACATTATTCTTCCAAACACACTTCTAATCCTTCATAAATAAAGCGTTTCCATTTGTTGGATTAATAAACGAATGAAGCTACCCGAAGACGAAGTTTTCTAAATCTCTTACGAGCCAAATATATCCCGTACCTACACCTGACGCATGTTCATAGGTTTCGGACAAACGAGACGTTGAGGATCTTTTAACGATTAAATGTTTGAGTAACACCAATGCGCATTTCAGTTACAAAAATGCTATCCTCGATAGTTATTCGGAACCAGCGGTCAAAGAATGACCGCTGAGTATGGCCCGCGGAAAAATATTATCGAAGTTCTTCTCTCCCGCCTCGCCCAACAAATACTTATGTCCAATTAAAACAAACCCATTGTAAAGCCTATCAAGTAGCACTTATTAATCAATTAACAGGAATACGCTGAAAAAGTTAGACTTTTTAATTTCGCTGTTCAACAATAATGATTAACAGGAAAGTCATTCAGGAATTAGGGTGCGAAACAGAAATCGCAAAAAAATCTTTATTTTATCTGTATTTGGAAAAATTCGAGGGTCCCGTTGACCCCTGTGCCCGTGGCTTTTGACCATCCACGCCACCCAATTGTTACGTCACAGCCTTGTAACCGGAATGCGAATGTTTTTCTTGACCGTTTTATGGGTATGGCCTTAGGTTGGACTCCTTGCAAATGCGAACTCGATAATTCACATTAGAATTATTCATTTCTTAACTAAACAAAAATTCAATTAATGTGGCTATTTTTCTCCGAATCTTTTCTGCTGCTACGCTGTCGATCAGGAGATGACTGCTACGAAACACAATTCAAATCCGTGTCTGGTGACAATCTGCAGTGGCGTAGCTAGGTTCTCCTTCGCCCGGGGGCAAGTCACAGAGATGCGCCCCCTCCCTTTGTTCCCTGTACAATTTTCCAGACAAATGTAATACTATGGGGAATGTGATGGAAACCCAAACATACTATACTGGCATTTTAATTCGGCATATATTATAATATTATTATTGTATATAAACAGAAACGTTAATTTGTGGTCCATGAGTTTGCGGCCCTTCAGCCCTGCGCCCGGGGGCAACTGCCCCCCTCTGCTCCCCCTTCGCTACGCCACTGTCAATCTGTCACCTTAACAGTTCGTTTGATTTACAATTCAGCTTTTTGACATGACTATCGGGAATGTGGCTCACGAGTACACTGCGTATTGTTTTAATTTAAAACTATACTAAAAGTAATATTTACACTATGTGCAACACTTTCAAAAAACCCTTTCGTAATTTTTGACGTAGGTACTCGAATTTGTGTCTGCGCCTTCCCTGTCCCGAAGATGTGCTGTTTTTAGCGCATTTCATTTCTTAAACGCGCTTATATTTTCGCTCTGTCCGTCTGTCCGATAAATCAAATAAAAATAGCAAGCAAACGGTAAGATATATAAGACCGAATTTGGCTGGGTGTATTATTACGATGCCAGCGAAAATTTTCGAGAAATCGAGGGGGGAGGGGCGTCAAGGAGTGGCTTCAAATTTTTTAAATTAAGATTCCGAGCAAATGGTCATAGATAGAGAGTTAAAAAAATTTCATTGTTTGTGTGACCTTAAATGCTATGTATAGCACTGCAAAAGAAATTGTTTCTGAAAAATCGGAGAGCGATAGGTGGGGCCATTTTAGTAATAGAGCATGTTCATATCATAAGCCAAAAGTCATAAGATTATAAATCTAGCACGTTAAGGAGTATGAATGTACTTTTTAAGTTAATTATTGAATTAATTACTTCATGCCATATAATTATTATATCGCTAGGTTTACAAAGAATTTTAAGTTTACAATTTTAAATAAATCTCAATGAATAAAACGCGCATTTTAATATTGCGACAGCTAACGAAGCTCCGATTTTTTGTTCGTTTTCAGTAATGTTACTATTCGTAAAATGGTATCTTCTTATGAAAAAAGACGTCCAGAAAATCGGACGTCTTCTCGACTTATTAGCGAACGATCTGTTGCATTTAAAATATTGCATGCGACTTTTTCCATGATGATTTCAGCGAAGCCATTCGTCGCGGTGGACCTATCACGGTCCTTAAAAGAGAATTTCTCTAAGGGATGAGGTGGCATACATATAAATAAGATACACACAGTATATTAACTTTCACTAAACTACGTTCTGGTAAGTGTCCACTGGGCTTCCTCCAACAACTTGTTGCCACCGTTATCACAACCTTTCCTTTTCCTCAAGCTTATATATATACACACACACGCATATATAAACGCATATGCAGTTGCAGTAGAAACCGTCAGATCAGCTGCTAGAGAGCACACCCGGACGCAAGCACGGATGGACAGGAGCCCGTTATCAAGAAGGGGAAGGGGTGCCCGGATGATAAAATGTGCATGTGCAGATGACCCTTAAAGTTCTTCTCAACAGGGACCCCGGGGAGTATCTATTAATAGTAAAGGGAGTCGCCTTCTTTGCACAATCAAGAGGAAAAGAAAACTCATAAATAACTTCCCCAGTACAAAATCAAATAAATCAATTGAGGGAAGAATTGCAGAGCAATTAGCATAAGGCGCTTTTTCCGACAATTTAATAAAAGACGTTATTTTGCTTTTAAAAAATTCATTTGTCAACGATTTCTTAATCTTAAGACCAGAGACTTATGATAGATAAACAGAGATTCAGTAATTAAACTATGTACATCATAGGGATGAATGTTTCCGAAAATTGCATCGTCGGATTCACTTTTATCATAGGTATTTATGATTTCCTTTATTTTTTTGTTTACACTACAACGAAAGCCTTGGTTTGCAAACGGTATATCATGTGAGTTTCGGAGAAATTACATTCTTTAAATTGGTAGACTTAAAAACGGCAAATATTAGGCTGCTTCTTACTGCTATTGTTGTTCAACATTTGTTTGAAAGAATAGACGTAATGTCAACTTCGGAGCTTATGCCGCTGTTATATTGTTTACTTTACTGAAGCAATAGGTTAAGTGAAGTTATGTAGTTCTAAAAATGTAGTTTACAAAATAGGTAGTTGATTGATCCTCTATATATAACGTAAAATAAGATATCATATTCTTTTTCGACGAAGAATATATTCATGGATATAATTTGTTTTATCACGTGATATGTAGCGAAATCGAATTGGAATATTTCCAAAGCGGAAATTATATTTCGCTTTTTACTGCAATTGTTGTTGAAAAGTATTATAGTTTAGTTCCAATATCCCAGAGTTTATTCCTTTCGACTAATTAGCTATGGATCTTTGTACCAACTATTCCATCTCCAATTACCGGATAATTTCCAAACTTTCTCAGGTCTCCGCATTCCAACCCTACATTCTATACAAACAAAAATCATCTTGCCTAGAACCAATACCAACAATCATATCAATTTCGCTCTGACCGGTTCAAATCTCGGATGAATTATTTGAACTCACATGGAGGTTACGTCTACCCTACCCCTGGCACTAATCGTACAAGTAGCATAAGACCTGTGATGAAGCCATCTCCCGAGCAGTCGGGCAAAGCCTGGAGGCTCGGAAGAAATTAAAGAAGTCTGGAAAAAATCTAGCCCGGGGTCCAGTGCAGGCCACCGCATGCGATTGCATATGGTCATCAGGGACTCGAGTGGTAAAAATCTTCTTACCTCTTCGGCGCCCTCGTCGTCTTCTTCTTCATCCTCTGCGTGGTCCTCCTCCTTAACCCTCCGGGGGACGTCCGCGGACATAGTCGAGTGGCCCACGACCACGTTTCCCCCGCTCATTGACGTCCTCCCAACCGGCAGGAGGGATAGCTCCGTCCTCGCGCTGCACCTCTGCTCCTCCACCATCATCATCATCTTCGTCCTCCCTCTTCCTCCACCACCCGATCTCTCGAGATAACTATACTAACTCAATCCACTTCTCCTGCGCCCGCCTGGTATTTGTGACGCACCGCGATCTTCTCGCGTTTAAAATCCTTCCTCGCGTCGGCAATGTTTTCTTTCGCGCGCAGCTTCCCTTCCTCTTCTTCGCTCCGGCGAAAACGCTGACCCGCCAGAAACAGCTTCCGGCCGTCCGGAGGCGCTCTCACGGCCTCCGCGGTGGCGCACTATCCTCTCTACTTTCGCGACGGATAACCGAGGATATTCGGCGGCATCGATCCCATTTCTTTCCGCAACTCCCACGCCTTCCTCGAGTGATGAGGACGACTTCCTTCCCCGGCGGCGGAAGCTTCTCGGAAACTTAGGTTGCGGTCACTCGGGACGCCGTCCAGCCTCCCGTGCAAACACACGCGCCCTCTTCTGTCCTACCGAGCAACGGGGCAAGTCCGCAAAACTGCCCCCTTCGCCTGTCGTGGTGGCACTGGTCTCGTTTCCGATCTGTTTTCCACGCCCCACCCCCGTCGCCGCCCCTCTCCAAAGCACCCTCTTCCCTCCATCCCTTCTCATCCCACGCTCCCCTCCGCAAACCGGCACCGCCTTCCCTTCTTACTTCCCCCGCATCCCTCTTCCTCCTGCTCTCCTCCTCAGCTCCTCACGTGCTCCGCCCATTCTCCTCCTCTTTTCAAGCCCTTCCTTGTATTTTGCAAGGCGGGTTTGTTTTCTTTCGCTCGCATCGGTACGTACGGCCCGAGGACGCATGCGGGTTTTATGCGGCCCGCGAAGCTATGATTAAAAAGAGATATAACACAAATTCATGTCATACACGTTGAAAAATAAAATAAAACACGGCATTGAAATGTTAGCCCTAAAATTCTAATTTAGACTATGTTTTCACTGATATGATACCTCAATATCTAGGTTAACGTCAGATTTAAAATCTAATCGGTACCGCCGAATTATTGACAACTTGCAATGCGACCCGCCGAGGAATGCGCCACCACTAATGTGGCCCACCACATAGAAAAGGTTACCCACCACTGACTTACATTATATTTGAAGCGTGACGCATTTGCTTTTTTGTTCAGAATAGAGAGACTATTGCTTGTGATATGGTGTACGCCATTGCATATTGTTAGCATTACAAAATATACTGTATTGAAAACACAAACGCATACACACGTACAGCTGTAATTTGCAGATTTAATATTATGCATTTGCATACATGAAGCTAAAAGGAGTAGATCAGGAGTCGGCAACCTGTAGCCCGCGGGCCGCATGCGGCTCCCGAAAACTTATTATGCAGCTCTGATGAACAACCGATGGTTAAAAGTATGTTGTATCGAGTTTAATAAGTGGAATTTACTTATTCGTCTCGACGTTTTGTGAATTATGGCGTGTATTTCCTCTATTGCGAAACTAAGAGCAGCTGCAGCGATTTTTCGATCGATTTTTCAAAATATCTTGAAAAATTAATTTATCTCTCGAATTTTCCAAGTAACCCTTAGCGAATCATCGCTTTCTTTGATTTTATTTGACATAGATACTATCTATGGATAGCCTGCTTGTTCTATGAAGCTTTAGTGTTAATAGCCAGTTAGAAAACACTGAATTTCATCACAATCGATAGATATGGTGTAAATCTCAATGGAATGGATTTATATAAATATATTATATATTATAAATGAAATTCGGGAAGTTGTTTTCTCGAGCAGTTCCGCCCCGCTTAGGCAAAACATAATCGAGGATTATTCAGTAATTATTTAGTCACATGAACACTGAGGGTGCGAGGTATTTTTGGACCCCGGGCAAGGATCATTTTAATTAATTCCGAAAATAATGTACAGAAACAATTTAATTTATTTATTTCCGTTGCAAAAGAATCTAAAAATGTAGCAATTGAACGATACTCTTTCCTCTTTCCCTCCCTCTCCCTTCTCTCTCTCCCTCCCTCTTTCCCCTCTCCCGTTTCCTCTCTCCTCTTTCCTCTCTCCTCTTTCCTCTCTCCTCCTTCCTCTTTCTTTTCTCTTTCCCTCCCTTTCTCCCCCTCTCTTCCTTTTTCTCTCTCCTCTTTCCCTTCCTCTCTCCCTTCTCTCTATCTCCCAGCTCTCTCCCCTTTATCTCCCTCCCTCTCACGTCTCTTTCCTCTTTCTCTCCCTTCTCTCTCTCTCATCTTTCCTCTCCCCTCTTTTCTCTCACCCTTCTCTCAATCCCTCACTCTTTCTCCTCTCTCTCTCTTTCTCCCACGACACCTCACTCCGCACACTCGTATTTCTCCGAGCAGCAACTTCGACTCGAAGGAGCGTGTTTTATTTTCCCGCTTGGTCCGTGAAATTCCCTTCATGAAATAGCTGGAAGGCTTCTTGTATTTTTCCGAGGAACGTAAACAATGATATATTCCGTGGAATGTCCGTGGGCTGCGCTTCGCCCCCCTAAAGATCGCGCGTGTCGTCGATTACATATTAAGCTCCGCGAATGAAGACTCCCTTCCTGAGTCTTTCTCGGGGAAAAATAGCTTCTGCGGGCTCCTCCGTCTGCGCGAGGTGTTTCAGAAGGTTGCGCACTCGAAGACTCCGGTTTTGCGGACGTTACGGTGGTGCGAAGACTCGCGAAATGGTTGCATGGCCTCTTAGGAGACGTTGTGCGTTCACTGGAATTGTTTCGCTCGTCTTTCGGCTCTACTATACCTCCGATAATGGTAAAAGGTGAAATCACGCGGATTATTTTCGTCTAAGCATAGGCATGTCAAACTGGCGGCCCTTTCTTTTCCTTATCGCCTTACACGAATGCTAAATTTTGCTTTTACTAAATCGTTTTGGATTTTATGTAAATGCTTGATTTTTGTGAAAAGGAGGTGAGATTTTCTCATGGTGAATTACAATAGAACTCATTTTCTAAATGTTTGTTTTTAATGGCATTACAGACGTCTAATCTTTTAATTAAAGTTCACTGTTCCAATTATTGCCCTCATTAAACAATTGCGGCCCCTCTATAACGCCCATAGCTTTAATGTGTCCCTTCTATAATAACCATCTCTTTGATGCGGCCCTGACAGCTCTTGGAGTTCGGTATGCCTGGCTTAAGCGGGTCATGAGAATAGAAAATACGGATTTGCGAATCAGGATAAAAAGTCGATTTTATCGGGTTGAAAAGTCGATGCTCTTGATTCCTGCGTCGTTTATCGCGACGGACACTCATGTTAAGCTAAGGCTACGTAAGTTTATTTTTTAAAATATACTTAATACTCGATTTTTTTTACGGTTTCAGTTAGGGCCGTGCTCGAGGGGATAGTAGAGAGGGCAGTCAAGTAGGCAAGTTAACTTGTCCGATTTTTTGTAAGACTGACGTAAGCAAGTGCTGTCTACACGATGGACAGTATTTCATGACAGTCCAGTAGTCACCGTGAATCGCTGTCATAAGAAACGAGTGATTAGAAATGTTTCTAAATTATTGTATGCTGAGATTTTAGAGATATTTGAGGATGAGGTTAGCGAGAGAAAGAGAAAGACCTGGATTAGGAAATTGATAGCAAGGAGAAATACCCACGGAGATTCTGATTTGCTTATGAGAGAACTTTATTTGGAAGATCCAGTTGAGTACAGATTGTGCTTGAGGATGTCACGAAAAAGTTTTGATACACTACTAAATTTAATTACTTCTGAAATTCAATGTCCAGACACTGTAATGAGAGAAGCCATACCAGCAAGAATTCCTACTACTGGCTTTGCTCCTGGATTCAAGGAAAGTTGTCTACACGGGGATAGAAGCAAGGAGCAAGTGACTTGCCTAGTTGACTGCCCTCTCTGCTATCCCCGTGTGCACGGGCCCTTACGCAGTGTCACTTTTCAGTCGGACGATTAGCAATTTTTCCCCTCGTTATAAAAAAACGCAATCGCTACAAAACCAACTGAGACGGGTCAAGGGTAAATATAGATCTTTTACGCGTTCGATAAGTAGCGAAGGGGATATAAAAAATCGTGCTTCCTTTCAAATTATCCGAATGAAAAGTCAATCTCCGTTATAGAGCGAGTTCGTCGTATATTTCCGCGAAATGAGGAATTTTTCTCGAATGATCGCATGTAATTCGAACTACATATTCGCCTCTCTCTACAGCGCTGTAGCATTCCGCTCCACTCTCCTCCCACACCTCTGGGACACCGCCCCTCATATCCGCCCTTTCCAACCTCTCACCCCTTCATGCATCAATGCCTTCCCCCCCCCCTCCTCTCCCCCACCTCCTCTTCCCCTCCTCCATCCACCCTCCTCACACCACGACTCGGAATCATCGGCTAAACCTTAACTCTCCATTGGTTCGCGAAGGACGGCTCCGCCCACTTTTCACGACTTGCGTAGCTATTGGCTCATGGAGATTATACTCCGCCCCAACGCTCCATTTATTCGTCAACCTTTTCATCTGATTCAACAAGTAGACCATCCTTGGTGAGGGATTCACTTTTTGTACGAAAAACCTCATTGAGCGTTTTCTTTTTTATATTGGATAACCTTACGTAGTCCGGATCGGGAGGACGTAATTACTAACGGCAACCGAATTCCAATATCAAACATTTATTGCGTGTTTCTTCAAAAATTTCCGCTGCGCTCATTTTTCTAGAACGCATTTACCGTGCAGACTGAGAGAGCAAATAATTCGAAACATTATTATCTGAGCCAGTGTCGAACCGAAAAATGTGTAGGCCCTCCTCCAAAACAAAACTGAAGTCCCGGAAAAAATGTATGGACCTCATGAAAAAATATGGGCCCGCTTTGGCCATGCCCCTCCCTCTCCCCCCCCTTTCCCCCCCTCCCCGCCGCGCTGGGGTTGCGGGGGATCCGACACGCCACTGATCTGAGCACTTGTTAATTGATGTATCGGCAAGAATCTTCCTGTAATGATAGAAACGAATGAATAAAACTACTGGTTCTAATTTGGACACCTTCGTTCCATCTTATTTATATCTGACTCTCGCTTACTTTATGCTTTTGTTAAGATTATCTCCGATCTTGGTGGGGAGAGAGGGAAAAATGCACGATTGCCGCCCCCCCCCCCGGTTGCGCCACTACTGTTAAGTCATTGTATGAACAGTATGTGTTTCTTAAAACCTCTTACAACTACAATTTTTGCATCCTCATCGGATCGAAAATATGACATGTGCGAATGCAATCGACTTGAAAATTATTCACACCAAGATGCGCATGAACAGAAGGCTCTAGGTTCAATTTTTGGGCGGGGTAAAGGGAATAATTACCCCTTCAACAACACCGAAACATTGATAAAATAATAAAAATAACATAAAGATGATAGAAAATTTTTTACTGCATTTATTTTGTTGCAAAAAGTGTTAACTATCTTCTTTTTGCATATTAACCTATTAACGCCCAGCAGTGAAACCTGCAACATTTTTTCATTATTTTTTTATAATTTGTTAAATTAGCAATTAGTTTCTGTTGCTACTCTACACTCATGGGTGAACTTCTTAACTATTGAAAACAAATTTTAGAAATAAATTATTAATTTAACAAATAAAAGAAAAACGCCATTACACAATGTTGTTTCTCAACGTTGGGTGTTAATGGTTTAAAATTTTAAAATTGGAAGATTTTTCAAATACTTTATTTTTCATTTTTTATTTCTATCCCCCTCTCATCCCCTCCAAAGACCAAAGACTGGATTCGACCTTGCTGGAGGACTCAATACGCTATCGGGAAATAATAATTAAAGGAAACATTACAGAAAACAGTGGTTATATGTACAATCGAATCTTTAGAGCTCGATATTTCTATGACTCGAACTTTTTCTGCCTTCTCTTGAATTTCATGTCATCAATGTTCGACCTCCTTACGATTATACGGCCTAATCAATTCACGATTGAACGAAGGAAAACAGGAAATATGTAGAGTACGGAGTCCATTACACCTACAATCATTGTATTACAAACTATGTAAAATAAAATCCATACAATAATTTTTGTTAGTAAAATAAACTGACGGTCCAGGGCATATAAAGTACATTTTAACTTCGATAACTCGAACTTCAAAGATTAGGCAGAAGAGTTCGAGAGAATTTTCTATTAATCGAAATTTGAAGTCCTTGGAATTTTGAGTTATAGATGTTAGTGTTATCTAGATGCGAATGTATATATGTAACAACTACCTATTACCTTAATTTCCTTCAGTGCTTTCTTTATTTGAGTTTAAAAGACTTCAAAATATTTTCATTAGACAATGTTTTTTTTCGCTTGAGCTATCGCTTATTCCTTTATTCTTTGGATTTTTAAACGCTAACGCTGGTACTGATCTTCACGTCAAAGAGTATATATGGCCTAATATATTGTAATATTCAGCTACTTTAAACATAATGTTTACAGTAAAATTGACAAGACGAACAAGGACAGAAAACAATGCTCATCCCAATCACCCCCTTCGTTTTAGTGTCACCTTATGACAAGCATCTACAGCACTGTAAAGGAACCCATCCAACCAGGGCCGGCTTGAGGGGCGAGCCAATGTGGCATTGGCTCGGGGCGCAGAAGTTTAGGAGGCGCCAAAAAATCGAGATCCACAGAAAAAAAACAAACAATCGCAATCGATCAACAAGAAATAAGTGAACAGTTTAAAAAACGGATCTATCGCTGCCTGATTGTTTGGCATGGCATTTTGAGTCAAATAAACATCGCAAGTAAAGCTCTCCAAGACGTCAATTGGAATATCTCGCAAGCTGTCACCCGGCTTTCAAAATCAAACGAATACCTTAAAAATTACACAGATGAGAAATTCATACGCGTGCTAGACGATGCAAAAAAGTTGGCAATCGACTTTGAAATTGAACCAGAATTTGAAAAACAAGAAATCGCCGCCGAAAAAGAATGTTTGATTATGAACACGAAGATGAAACCATAGAGAACGAAAGTTTTAGGGTTCACGTTTTCAGTCATCGAAAGACAGGTTTGATTTGATCGAAACGCATAACGATCAATTCCAATTTTATACAATGTGAATTATGCCACAAATGAGTGACGATGAGCTGCGTAAAAATTGTTAGGATTTAGAAATTCTGCTTACAGATGGTGACCAGAAAGATATCCCCGGCATCGATTTATACGATGAATTAAAATATTTGCGAAACCATCTTAAAGGCAATTATTCTCCAACGAAAATCTTGCCATTCATGTGCTCAAACAATTTGACGGCGTCATTGGCAAATATTTTCGTGGCGCTGAGAATTCTCGTAACGTTTCCTGTATCAGTGGCCAGCGCAGGACGGAGCTTTTCAAAGGTGAAGTTAATCGAAACTGATCTCCGTTCCACGATGACACAAGAGCGGTTGGATGGGTTGGCAACCTTATCAATTGAACATGCCATCGCCAAGGATTTAGAACTGGATGAAATGATCCAAAGATTCGCATCTATAAAGGCCCGAAAAGTTAATCTTTGAAGCCGAAAATGTAATGACTATAAAATTATATCAAAAAATGTATATTTTATTTTTAACTGAAAAACCTTTCTCAGCTTAGATGAACAACCCTTTGAGCCGGCCCTGCATCCAACCTATAGAAATCTCCAAACATGGTGAGAGAAAAAGATATTTTTCAAACCATTTCGTAACGCGCATTGATATCGGACCTTGTGGACCTAGATCCCCTTTTGTCGCACACCACATATTTTCTTCCTCCTCAGTAATTTTCGTTGAAATTTTCTTTAACGAGGAAAAAAATGAGGTGCGAGATTTACAACAAGATTAACATATTTATCTCCGCTCCTAAAATGTTAGGGTTTCCCAAACGCGGATTTGATTTTACGCGCTTAAATATTAATGAAACTTATTAATCTAAAACTTATAAAATTTAGCTGCACACGGTTATACCCTCCTATAACACGGGTAATGCGTTCTGAAAAATGCCACGCAATGTGTAGTATGAACGTATAGTATGAACCCGACTTTACATAATAAAAGGGGGTTGCGTTTTATACCTCTTCAGCCATCCTCTTCAAGCCCCGAAACTCCCAAACGTCTCTCTGGTGCACACCCACCCGTCTCTTCACTCAGCAATCCCGAATCCGACATTCCAAACCGCGTTAATGCATAACCATAAACCTTGTTATCTGAATTCTGGTATTAATAGCAAACCGTGTTGTATCGAATCCTTGTCATCAGAACCCGTGTTATAGGAGAGCCAGATGAACCGATTCGGACGCGGGTCGCATTGTCACCTATTAAGGTACGCGACGTGAGAAAGGTCGTAGCCCATAACAGCGGTGCGCAAACTTTTCATGCTGCGTCGCCCGTTTCATCGCCGAAAACGGCGGCGACTCCCATTTTAATCGGAAATTATATAATAATTAAGTTGACATTACATTTTCATAAAATAAATAAAACCAAATTAGCGCCTAACGCGACATCACTGGGCGTTTTAGCATACGCAAAAGAAGAAAAGTCAAGATAACGGTAAATTTCATTGCAATTAGTGTAACGTATATTTTACTCAAAATCGTGCTGCCCTGCGAAATAACGAGATCTGCCCTTATGCTTCAAGAAAAAAGGTGCGGGTTTTTGTGATAAATTCTTTTAAATGTTGGGGTGAAAATTACGTAAATGTTGGTACTATTCGAAGAAAAATAGGTAGTAAAATAGCCTCGAGGCCGAGCCGGGTTAACTCGCTTGGTTTCGCGTCCCACTTTTAAAAATAAAAAGCGATTCCCTGAGGTGGGTCGTGTACCCCAGTTTGAGCATATACCAGAGGTTCTCAACCGGCGTGTCGCGAAGAGGACCGGATCGAGGCACGGGCGTGGCGAATGACTGCTCGGGATGCCCAAGTCTCGAGGGCGCTATCCCATCCATTTATACAATATATGCGAGTGAACAAATTATGGATACCATTTATATCGCAGAACAGGCCGATACCTTAATGCAGGGGTGGGCAAACCACGGCCCGCGGACCACATGTGGCCCGCGATAGCAATATGAAAGCGAACCGTAATATAAAATACAGATAATTTCATATTTGTAGCTAAAAATTATGGCTGAAAAACCTTTCTAGTGGTGTTATGGGGATAACATATTATTTAATATCGATTTTCACTAACAGGTTCCCTCGCATTATCTCAAATAACTTCCGATGTGAACCCTTACGTGATCCGCCGAAAGATTTTCATCTGTTAATGGAGGAAGCTGCAACTGTTAATGCGGCCCGCCACGTGAAATATTTGCCCATCCCTGCCTTAATGGCATTCCTTCTATTCTTTAATTTTGACTAGCAAGGAGCAGTGAATAAATTAACACGTATGTACCTACTTTTCAAATACCTATCTTTACAGGAATTTGTGGAAGGGAGCCCTGGGAATGGTTGCTCGCCTTGGGCGCCAAAAGCAGGTAGGGATGTCACAGAAAAGTTTTATTACGGCTCGTAAATAATAAAGTAAAATTTGTCAAGCAGAGCTTTTGTCTTTCTCTCGCGCCTTTTTTGACAACAATAAAGACAATATTTACGCTTAAACGTTTCATTATCACATTCCTTTTATAATTCGGCGGATTGCAATGTGCAGTGTGGCGCGCACGTGAACATCGACCGTCGCAACGAAAAAAATTTCGAGAACCGCTGGCCTATTTGATATCCTTTATTTTTTCCTCTTGCCATTAAATTTGCCCAACGCGGCCTTTTCCAAAGGCGTAATTATCGCGCAGCTCAAGGGGACTAATCCATACGCTTTTCGCCAAAGGAATAATCCCTCCACGTATAACATGTTCAATTCTACTAGGTGCCGTACTCTGTGGTCGTGTAACTAAACCTAATGGCTTGGATTGCTCCTTCGCGTACCAGATTTTAAAAAAACACCGTTTTCTTTCCGCCAAGAAGAACCGCCTCAAAAGACGCCCCTTTTGGACGCCCTGCACCTAATCCTTCCCACCCATTTCAAAGCTTTACCTATTCCAAACACCCTCCCCCCACCCCGTTCCTCCCCCCATCCTCGCAAATCCACCCTCAAATCCTTCTCTCCCTCTATACCTCTCTCCAGCAGCTCGCAAGCTCCCATCCCATATCTCCCTTCCTCTATCTTCACTTCATCTCCCTCCCTATCTTTCAACCCCTCCCCCCCCACCCTCTCCCCCATTTCTCACACTTTGCAGCCCCCTCCCTTCCCCGCGACACCCCCTCTCTCACTTCCTATCTCTCAAATTGGTTACCCTACACCTTTTAGGCAAGCACAATGCGGGCCCGATTGAAATCCGAAGCCTCTTTAGCGGCAGACTGAGAAGAGGGAGAGAGGGGGGGGGATGGGAGGGTGCGTGTGAATGGAGAAGGGGAAGAATGTGGGGGAGAGTGGAGGAGAGGATGGAGAGGGGGGAGACAAGGGGCGGGGGAGAGGGGGAGGAGAAGGTAAACAGCGAGGCGAGAACTGGTGGAGAGAGAAGCCAGCAGGGCGAAAGGGAAGGAGGGAGGGAGGGACGGGAGGGGGGACGGGAGAGGGGCGGGAGAGGGGCGGGAGGGAGGGACGGGAGGGGGGCGGGAGGGACGGGAGGGGTGGAGGGAGGGAAAGGTGGAGGAGGAATGTCGGGAGGAAGAGAGGAGAGGTGGGAGTGGACTGGAGCCGAGTAATATACTGACGAGAGAGAGAGAAAGAGACCCGTCTAATGAATTTAGTCCGTAATCCGATGCTTTCGGAGCGGACATTTCTGTAGAGATTCGCGGAATTTCCCTTCCATTTACCGTTTTTCTGAACGTGTTCCTGAAAGTTTATTTATTTCGCCGGTGCATGGGCGGATTCAGGGTAACGTAGGAATGAAAAAGCATTTGATACCTTTTTGTTTAAAATATATTTTAATCAGAAAAAGCAAATATGGAACTTATTAGTAAAAAGCGAACACATTAAGACTGCACAGGCAATACATCGATTAATACTGAAAAAGGAATTAAATAGAATTTTATTCAACAAAATTAATACCACTTAACAATGTCTTTATGATTTAAATTAAAGATTATACATATACATAACATATTTTACGAGGTTATATATTTATATTGTATTAATGGTGAATGAATGCAGTTAGCAAGTATAAATATGCAATTAATTAGACATGTTTAACATTATAAAATCAGCATCTCAACACGAAGAAATGGAGTTAAATGGTAATTTTTTCGAGTTTTCAGAAATTCTAGGGGGGGTAATTACCCCCTTTACCCCCTTGTATCCGCCCATGCGCCGGTGTCGTTATTTTGCACGTAGGTGAACGGGAGAATTAGTTTGGCGTCTTTACTGGCGATCATTGAGTGAGTTGTAATTTCGCCATTGGCCTGACATTGGATAGGATTGATTCGCACGTCCATTTTCAAAAGGCAATGTAGTGGTCGGAAACATACGACCCGTAGGTCAATAGGTGGCCCGCCATCACGACTTGGGTGACCCACAATGATAAACATGTTTAGAAGGGTTTATGTTTTGAAAATAGAAGAATAATTCGAATTCGATTAGTAAATATAGTTTACGTAAAATCCAGGTTTGATTTTTCTCTCCATTCAAACTTTATGATCGACCCATCGCTAATTCCGAGAAACATTAATTGAACCACGATCAAAAAAAGGTTGTAATGCATAAAGTTAGTTAATGCAATGAAAAGAATTGGATAAGCCAGCCTAAAAGGCGCGAACATCATTGCTAAAAGAGGCAAATAAATAATGACAAGCTCGATAGTTCCCTGTTGAATTAGTATTTTACCGGTTTTTTTGTCATTGTCTTAAATATATTAGTTCGATTTTCGTTAGTAAATCGGTAAGTTCGCATCAGAAACTCGTCCAGACATCCAGTTAAGTATTTTCCGTTATATTTGCATTTATTTTACTGTAAAATAAAATTCGCTCCGTCGATAAATTCGCAAGATACGTGTACTATGGTTTTTCCATGTAAAAGAAATTTAAAGAGATGTTGATAGGTATTTGAGCGTCAGTGCAGGCGTACACATACATACATGTATTTAGTATGCATCAGTGTTAGTTTATATAACAACAATAGTGATGCTGAGTGTTCCATATGTTTTTGTATAAAAAATTTATACTAATAATCTCAACTAGATAGCGTTTTTGCTTTCTCTTAAATGCGAAAATGCAGAAAAACTGAAACTTTAAATTCCTCTGTTTATTGGAATAAGCAGCGACATTGAACAGTGTTAACAGTTTACCGAGGTTCAGTTTCGCAGATATTTCACAAAATGACAATCAAGAAACGACTCATAAATAAATATTTTAAAGGAAATTTTTAATGATGTATGTATTTTTAAACAATTCCAGCTGAAGGAAAATATATTTCACCATTTATGAATTTAATGGAATCCTTCATCATAAACTTCAGAATAAACTGCGCAGGTATCGTAAGACAAGTAAGTTAGATCCGCCGATGTAAAGGTCATCCAAAAATTATGAGAAATCCCTAAAAAATTTTAATATCGTATATATAATTACAAAATCCTGATGAATCGAAAATTTTACAGGAATTATACAAAGAGGTTATTGGGAAAAAGGGAGTTATGACGACAACAACAACATGTTCTTCATATCTTAGAGGACGCTAGCCTGATTGGCATTCCTCTTCATTATGTGGAAATTTATGTTTTATCGCTGCACATGCAAAGATAGGTCAAATGTTATGACTTGCAAGATGAATAGCCAATTTTTGTTTATCCGAGTTAAACCAAGTATACAAGGCGTTGAAAATCCGAGTCAAACGAGCGAGAATAGTTTTTTTATATGACAAATAACTACAAGGCAATTGACCTTTTTACTGCCAACATATTTATTTGGCAACATTCACACCGGATACTGTTATTTTCTGCCCCTGCTAAATAGAAAGAGCTTATTTGTCTCACATCAATTCAAGGGATCGAATTATTATTTATCCCATAAGATCACCAGCGTGAACTTTGTAACTCTAGCTATGCTGGACTTAATATTTATATTGTAATAGAAACTATAATATTTAAGAGGATATCCCTAATCTCGGTGATTGTTAGCGGTTTTTTTATTTATTAAATCCTCTTATGCGATCGCTTTGTCATTCTGTATGACGCGCTAACTCCTAAACGAAAGCAGGTAGACTTCGTTTTTTCCGTCATAGATTTAGTATTCTGTCTCGTTGTGCATTTTTTCTCGGTTTGTCCGTCTGTCTAACTTAAATAAATTGCCGTTTATTTTCTGCTTATTGTTAATAAATATTTACCGTTTTAAAAGACGATTTTGCGAAACTTCAATATAGAATAGTTGAAATAGAACTCCTGAATTGTTATTCTGTAAATGTAATGAAAGAAACATTTTCATTTTCTCAAATACGATCTTGAAAATGTTCAGTATATTGTCCGGAATAGATGAAAAGTTTGGATGAACCATGTCTCGCAAAAAGAGATGTCGATTTACTCGAAAATGGCAGAATAAATTCCAATAAAAATTGTTTTAGTGATAGAGCCTAATGTCATAAACAGTAAGACAAATTATATCCTTTAAAATGTAAATGCATTGAAATATATTGAGATGAACACTAGAGCTTGTCACCCCTGGATCCCGGGGGTAAAACGGTTTTACCGTTTCCCGGGAAATCCATTGAATATCCCGGGAATTCCCGGTACATCATAAAGAGAATATTACTCTCTAGTCTTTACCGTCCGTGCGGTTCCTAAAGGGACCGCTATGGCTCTATTTGTTACCTAGTAGCTTAGTTTCACTTCTAATGCAATAATAAGGAAGAAATGTATATAGAGCACTCACAAATGCTTGCATTCTCGTGGGAATATATACAGTGAAACTTCGATTTCACGTCCTCCGATTTTACGTTTTCCTTGAATTTTCGCTTTTTTTTCTTTCGGTCCCGGTGTTTGGTCCATAAGCACAATGATAACTTTTAACGGATTTTACGTTTCCGCGATTTTGCGCTTTCTTCGAATTCACAACAGAAATTTGACGCCCGGATAATATGTAAATGCCCCCGATTTTACGTTTATAGTATTCCCAATTACAATTCAACTGAATCGTTTTCCATATTCTCTAATTAAAAAATTAAATTAGTGTATTCCATGTTCAAAAATCATTTATAAGAAAACAAAAACAGCTGAATACCACTGTGCTATAGGGTGAGTTGACATTGTATAAGGATTGTCACCCAAATTGAGCAAAGTTCAGGTTTTTCTCACGACTGCAGCTGGTCTTTTCATAGCCAAAATATCACTGTGCGATCGTAGTGTGAACACATTATGTTTTCTTAAAAGTTACTATAAATCAATTACTAATAGGAAATAAGAATTAGAACACTGTTTTCGATATGATTTTGTATTTATATGATAAATGTACATATAGATGTTTCAATTCATATTATATTTTACATACAGTGTGCATTGGTAACTATATTTTTATGATCAATATAATAAGCGAATTTCAGTTCAATAAATAAATGCTAATTTCAATTATTTTTTATTTTGTTCGTGTAACCCATATTTGTTAATGATTTTAACAAATTTCTTCGAACTTCTCAGAGTCCCGGGGTCGATTAAAAACCGGGAAACACAAGCACTAGTTTAAAAATCAATATGTAAGCTTTTTGTCTGATACGAGGTTCAAATAAATAAAATGGAGTAATTTTCTACTAAAACATTAAATAATCCGAATAAATTGATAAAAAATCCTAAATCTAGAGTAAACTTAATAAGATTCACCTGATTATAAAAAAAAGTTGTAGCACTATTTTTATTTTATTCTTCCTTTTCATAATTTTTAAAAGGTTTTATATCAACCCTGGGTCACAAACAAGCAATTGCTAACCTTATTTTTATTTTTTATTTTTTTTTAAAAGGTTTTTAAATTGTTTATTGGAATCCCGGGAATTTCCCGGGATCCCGGGATTTATAATTTTGGATCCCGGAATTCCGGGATTGTGAAAGAACCGGGAAATGACAAGCACTATTGGACACCAATCTCTCCGCATTAACAACAGCAACATTGATGCAACGAGTCAAACTGCGCACACGTGCCTTGATATAACCGCTGATATTACTCTGTAGAGCATAAGCGTGCGGATGTTTGTTCAATGCACTTTGCAAAAGTTTTTTTTTAATCTGCTAACTCATGCATAAAATGCTATTTTTAAATTGAGAAAAAATGCAGAATTTCTCGATTTTGCCTTTAACTGATCGGAGTCTTCTCTTACTAACTTCAAGGTCTACAAGCCAAAACCTATGGAGGAGGCAACCCGAAGTGAGAAAGAGAAAGGGGGAGAGAAGGAGAAAGTTTAAAAAGAGGACTCGAGATATCGGCGGTTAGGATGACGGAGAGGGTTATGGAAGGGTGGCCCATGTGAGTTGGAAGGGTGGCCCATGTGAGTTGGGAGGGTGGCCCATGTGAGTTGGGAGGGTGGCCCATGTGAGTTGGGAGGGTGGCCCATGTGAGTTGGGAGGATTTACGAGCGAAAAGCCGCTTTTCAAGGAGAGAAAAAAAAAGAAACAAGCGAACTGCGATCCGTCCTTATGTCACCTAGGAGCCGCGCATTCGTGGCTAAATGAGAATTTTTTCGCTCTCCTCTTTTCTTTCTCTCTCATTTCACTCTCTCTCTCTCTCAATCAATCTCGAAGTTCACGTCGCTGGAAGATATCGAGTTCTCCGTTCTTAATGGTTGACGGCTTTCCTCACGCGTATATCTGCCAAGAGTGGCGGCCGGAAATATACTATCACGTCTCCTGTGCTCGAAGGTTTTTTAGTTTATTTTTTTGCTCCGGCTAAAAGCGGAATTTTTAACTCTTCTCTATGCATGCTGAATGATGATGAACATTTCAAATGATTTGGTAAAGATGGTGGCTGTCAATCTGTGCCGCTGATTCGATGCAACATTATATTGGGAAAAGTAATAATACATGTGTGGCGGGTTGTCAGTGGCGTACTGGAAAATCTGTGGGCCCTCCCGCAGCAAATAATACGGGGTCCCCTATGTAAATCTTGAATACTTTCCCAGCTGAATTACTTATCATTGCCTGTATATTAATGAATAATCCCCCCTCCCTCACACAAACGCTACTAATAATAGAATAATAGAAGACGCAATTATATTTTTCGGGTTCCTAAAGCGGGCGTCAGACGCCTTAGTCAGTACGGTTTGAATGATTAGGGGAGCCCTAAATCTCGGGGCTCCCCCGCATTGCGGGGGTTGCGGGGCCTATCAGTACGCCCCTGCAGGTTGCAGAGATCCTTTTCTTTCGTATAGTTATGCGTTTAAAAAGAATGGAAATTAAGACATTTCGGCACATATTCTTGTATTCTGTCAACGAAACCATTACTTTGCAATGTATGCAGTACATTTTTATTACTGTTTAAAATGTTATCAAATACAGTATGTCAATGTAGAAAGAAATAGCAATATCCATAATTATATTCAGTTAATATTTAGTAGTAGCAATGATATACTTTTTAAAGAGTCTTTCATTAACTGAAGAAGAGATATACAAATTTCGCGTCGTGACAAAGTAGTGATTAGCAGAATATTACAAGAGGTATGGTGCGAAGAAATGATGTACATATTAGTTTTCTTTCACACGTGCCTTTATGAGCGCAGAGAATATACAAGCAGAGGTACTGCGCAAATCGATGGAAATGAGTTTGGATTAAGAGGAATTTTAAGACCCAAATGCGTAATTGGGCGGCGTTCTCGTAACTCATAGTGGCAGGGGAAGAGGAACAAATACTTCAAAAATGGAACAGCGATCTGCCCCTCTAGGGTTGCTTCCAAAGCCATACCAACCAAAGACCCTTCCTGAAGGACCTACACGGGAGTGTGAACCGAATAGGAACGGTTGCATTAAAAGCTGATTGCAAAGGAGATTCGGAATCTGATCATTACCCAAAGCCAGCGCCTTAAATAACTGATAATTTATGAGGTATTAGAAAATACATTGACGGACTGGAGATATTGTCTGCATCAACCATATTATATTATATACATTTATATTATATCGAGCCATAAAGCATTTGAGCAAATTATATGCACATTTGGGGCGCTATTGTAGTGGAATTGCGCATCTGGTTCACTAAACCTTTTTATGGAAAAATGAGCTACGTAGGGGATTTAGTTATGATTTACACTTCTAAAACTATAGCGCCATTCATAAATAATACATATCGTGTGTGTTGCAAATGATGGTATTTATCTTAGCAGAAGCCGCTATATTTTCTCCAAAAATAATTGTCATAATATTTTCGGACGTCACAGAATGACGTCCGACCAGCTTTTCCGAATATATGATTGTCCAATGATGACAACTAGAAGTTTGTTCTTTCAAATGTTTTCGTTATAAAGGAATACGTATGGAACGAAGAAGTGACATGCATACTCATGCAAGCAGGGAAATGGAAGAGGTTTGGAGGTTATAGAAATTCCAAAACTTACAATTGTTTCAACTACTCTTCTTTGCTAAACATTAATTTTTTCTTGGATTTGAATCCTAAGCTATCGATATGGTAATCGACTATTTCCAACAGAGTCAAAATGATTTTCTGGAGAAAGTTGGTCGAACGGTCTGCTTGGTTTTAACTTTCCCTTCTCTATTTACTGCTTTCGTGTAAAAAATAAAATCTCCGATGTATAGTTTCGCCTCAATTACTATCGGAGTATTGCTGAAAGTATTCCCTATGAATTTTTGTTGAGGGAACAACTTGCTTAATAATAGTTTGGGCCTCGGCCTAATTTTTTTAAACTTTCCAATAACCGCTTGACACATATGCCCGCCTAATTCCGAAGAGTCTACAGGCGAGAACATTTGTCATCGGACTTTTTTCTTGCATCCCCAGCAGCCTCCCGGTCCTTTGCATCCCGTACCGGATTTCACCAACACCCTCTGCGCAACTTCACCGCCGCAAACCCCCTCCGCCCAAACCCTCCGCCCAAACCCTCCGCCCAAACTCTCCACCCTAATCCTCCACCCCCTGACACCCCTTCCCTGCCGCGGGCAACCCAATCCACAACCACCCCATTCCAAACATTTGTCCATCACTCGTCCGTCGGATGGTCCTTTGGGCAAGACGAGTCCCCGACCACGCCCCCCTCTCTTTACGCCGCCCATTGCTCATGCCATCTCACAGTAACAGCGGGTGGGGGAGGGAGTGAGAGGGAGGAGGGAAAAGAGAGGATGTTGGAGTGGAGGAAGAGTGGGAAAAATAAAGAGAGCAGGAAGAAGACGGAGGAGCGGAATGAAGTGGAGGAAGAGGGAAGGAGAGGAGGGAATGGGGAGGGAGAGAGAGAGGAGGTGAGGAGTGATACAGAAAAAAATGCGAGGACGGAGGAAATGTGGGGACCACACAAATAACCTTACGGCAAAAGTATTACTGTTCGGTGGAGAATTATTTTTCGGCAAAAGAAAAATTCTACGCGAACGGATCAACTCTTCTCGCGTTCTCATTGATATTTCGAATAGTTTCGATTAGCGTTAATCGAGTATTCAATTATTCTTCTTTGCCTTATCATTCAAGAAATTATTTAAGTGAATATCCAGGACTATCATGCTGCTTGAACGAGGTTGAATCGTTTCCATTTGTCGCGCCATCACGGAAAACTTTCATTTGTCCAAGACTTTGATTTTTTACTTTCTCATATATGAAGTATACATGTAGAGCAAGTATTGAGATTCTTAAGTAATATTCGGCTTAAACGTACGCTTCATTTGTCCGCGCCCTAAAAATTGGTTTTGCGACTCCGTCTCTTAAATCTGCATTCGGAGGTAGCCATTCGTGATCTGCCGTCTGTGCGTGGCTCTATGGTAAGCATGTCCAACTTTTTAAGGTCTGCGAGCAACATCAACAAAAAAATTTAAAGGCGTGGACAGCATATAATATATTTATTATTTTCATCGTACGAATACTGTTAAAAAATGAAATTCTTAAAAAATAAGAATATTCTTTAGGAAAAAGAAATTATTATACCTATCTTTTATAATCCTTGCGCAGAATCTGACTTTGAATTTTATCAGGTAGCTTGGTGTAAGAAAGAAGTACATTTCCTCAAAGCTATTCTCATACTCTTATTCAAATCTTTGTTCGTCAGAATTTATCTGCAACTTGATTTAATAATTTCCATACTGTAAAAGCAGGATTCACTTATAAACGTTACTATTCGTCCACGTTTGTGGCCTATTTGCAAAACATGGCCAGGAGCAGCAGACATTATAATACGCGGATTTGATCATAAAATGAGAATATGACAATTTAGGTTAGTTTTTTTTAGAAGAGAGAATTTTAACCTAGGTTTTGACTTAGAACGCAAGCATAGGCACAAAATCAGGCCAGGAGGATAAACAACGAAATTCTCCGGGAGTTCTTAAAGAGAGTGTGGGAAGGCTTAAGGAATAAAGATTTTTCCTGATAATGGTCCGTGGGGAAAGGCTATCGCATTAATGGGAACCAATATTAACTATTTAAACAATATACTACTTTCATTCACTCTTCGTATTTTCATCAAATTCTAAATTAAATACCTTAACGAAAAAAATTTTCTTTGATTTTCACTAATAATTATTTTTTACGATGATTTCATTGATGTTTTTATAACATTATAAGAATGTTGATATTCAAGCACAGTAAATAATAAAGGCATGCTAATTAAAACGTTCCGGAAAATAATAAGAAAGAAGCAGTATACAAATATCACCTAACATATTCATAAATTGGTAAAATAAACAATGAGAACCTTCTTATCTTATACATAGAAACAACTTAGTTTTTGGTCGCGTCTTTACAAACATTTCTGCTGTTCTCAGGTGGTAATTATGTCCGTCATTGCTAAAATTTTGTAATATTTTCGTTGTGATTAATACTACTTTTATTGTTTGAAACTTCTGCTGTTCTTTATTCTTATAATTTTGAGTGATTGGTGAGTTTACGTGCTAAGGAAAATAATTGAACTAACCACATTCTTTAAGTCCTCTAAATATGTCGTTAGATATGGTTGGAAGAAAAATGCGCAAATGCTCTTTCGATGCATTTAAAGTAGAATTAGCGTTTTAATAATTACTCGCTTTCAAAAACTGCCTAGATCGAATGCAACTACGAGTATTTTAACGGAAGTTCGACTGGCCTCACGTGCCAATTTAAATTTGGCAACTCTGCAATCGATTGCGGAAGATGAGTTGGAGAAAGAGGGAGGGACCACAAGAACCAATGGAATTCTCTTATGCCGGGCCGTGGACTTCGGGATGAAGATTTTTCTCATGAAATTTGAGAATTCACCTTTTCTTAATCTTCAAAACGAATCTTGAATAATTTCAAGATCCCCTAATAAACCAGATTCGCGTTACAGTTAAGTGGTAACTCGTTGGTCTGTGATTCTAATAAGAAGCAACTCAGGCGAGAAACGGGATGATGTTGGACAGAAAAAAATTGCCCTAGAGCGCCTTGTGCAGGGGCGGATACAGGGCTAGGCTACGGCCTAGGGCCTCGCCACTCATAGGAGCCTCGCGCCTGGCCCTTAAAAGCAAATTAGAAAAGAGACGCGTTGTTAGCGATGCGTAAGCAATCGCGCTCGAAACATCTTCTAGAAAACCTTCGCGGATGTTTATTTGGAGAATAGCGACGAGCGATTAAATGAAACAGATCTGGATAAAGGAAGAAGGAAACACTGAGCGCGTGCAGTCACGCACGGAATGCCGTCGAGAAGAGAGTAAAGAGAAATTGAAAGCCTCTTGTGTCAAAGTTAAAAGGTTAAAAGGTTTTACGGATGTGTTCGAGATCAAGTCGAACGATGAAAAGAAATAGGCCTCAACGAGCCCCATCTCTCACTTGGAAATCCAAAATCAAAACAGAAATTTAATTCTACCGCCCTTTTCTGGACTTAAATTGTACGCCGGACGGCGGGATGTGAATTTCTCGCCAGATGTATCGTACAGTATACGTCGGACGGTATTGAGTTAATAAGTCAGCAGATTAATATTATAAGTGAAAGAAATGTTTACAGAGTTTGAAAAGTCCCAAAAAAATGAACTAGTCATGTATTTTAGATGATGAAGACGATCGTTGTAAAAGAGAACTAGCGTGTTTGAGGACTAGATCAGTCGGACTTCGCTGGTCCTCATAGTTGCTTCGTAGTTCCCGTGAATCGCCAATAGCTAAGTGGCGTTATCGCAGGACGTTTTTCGTATTCGTGAATCATTATCATAATTAACATCGTTATTTTAATCTGACTAAAATATTTAGTTTAGCGTTATTACATTAACAAGAATAATTAACCCCATCTAAGTATTAAAATCTCAGGGAAAGATGGGGATAAAGATAGAAAATTTGAATCAAGAGCATTTAAAAGGAAAAAGCGTGCTCTTTTAAAAGAATCGCAACGAAAGTGTAAAGGATCTTTGAAGAAAATTTTCAAGGAGTGCAGTGAAAAACTGATTCTATGTAGTTGCAGTGTTTGCGAGAAAAATTAAAACTTTATTGATGTTAGCTGTGTAAGTGGAAATAAAAACCTTGAACACCCCAACATAACTGTGCAACCTAGAGGTGAAACAGGTGCAATTATTAAAAATAGCCCAAAGTGGTGTGATGACTATGATAGTAGCGCTCCAACAACTTCTACATCAGCAGAATTGGTTGCTGTTGTGGGGTAGTCTAGTCTATTCGCCCATTATAGTGATCCTCGTGATTAGATTTTCCCTTTGACCCATAAGCAATTTTGAAATATTATTCGGAATGGTCCAATTCGCATCTTAAGAGAAAATGATCACTTTCCGTTAGATGATAAAAACCGACATTTTAGTTCATTTGACTACAATCGTGTATTAAGCAACGGTGAAAAGCATCTCCCAACACATAAGAGTAGAAAACCGCTCTTGTAAAACAGGTGAAGATTTTCTAGACGGCTTCTATGTGAGTTGTAGAATTAAGAACCATGGCCCAATGTTGTTACTACAGTGAACCAACTGCCTCTAATCCATTTGAGGACTGGTCCACGATCGAAATAAGAAGCTGTAAGTATACACAGTGCGTCTAAAAAGTAGCGAGACAATAATTCTAACTAAAAACGTAAGCGTAGAAAAATTTTTATTTTACTTATTTCCTTCAAAATAGTTTGTGTGACGAAATACAATTAATACAATGGTGGTATAACTTTTTGAAGCAGTCTGAAAAGTCACCTGAATCTATAGTGTTTAATTTTGCCGTCACCGCTGTTTGGAGGTCTTCTATCGTGTCTATTCTTCTACCCTTCAGCTTCAATTTTAATTTGGGAAATAATAAAAAGTCTGCCCGGAGCCAAGTCGGGTAGTTAAGTTCAACGATGCCCTGTTTAGCCAAAATTGTTTTCACATTAATTGCCCTGTGAGAAGGCGCGTTATCGTGCAAAAGACTCCCCTTGCCGGAGCGATGCCAATTCGGTTGCACGTGACGAATTCTCACCAGCAAACGCTCCATCACACCCAGATAATATTGGCTATTGACAGTTTGCCCTGGCGGTACAAATTTCTTGGGGATAATCCCTTACAAATCGAAAAAAGCGATGAGAATCGTCTTGATTTGAAAACGAAACTTCTTTGGTCTTGGCGAATCGGATGACCGCCACTCAGCACTTTGTCTTTTGGGCTCTGGATTTCCATAAATCGCCTGTAACATGTCGTGCGTTTCGGAAGCACTTTTCTCTAGTTTAAAACAAAATTTAATGTTTTAACGCTGTTCCATTTTAAAAATATTGACGGCACCATTGGATATACGGTCACAAAACACGTCTTATCTCTACAACTGAACAGAATGCATGCAGTTTGCGATAATCGAAAGACGAATAAACAGTGTCTCTAGCTGTTTAATGTCATCGTTACAATGTGCGCAATAAAATAAGTCTCATTACTTTATAGACGCACTGTGTATCTATAAACAGATAATTCAAAATTTGTTTGCATGTTTTCTTAATTAAAATATAAACTCGCATTCATAAATAGTAAGTCGTGGGCCTCGCAAACTTCAATCGCCTAAGGGCCTCGCACCCTCTAAGTCCGCCTCTGGCCTTGTGCAATATTAACATCCATCAATCGCACCCTCTTGCCCTAAGTGTTTCACTATATTGCTTCCTCCGCCTTCCCCTCATGCTACCTTTTAGGTTAAGGAGATTAATTCACCGTAATTGAATGGAGAGAGAGAGAGTGAATGTGTGAGGGGAGGCTTTTGGATGTCATGGCAACTTGCACTGCTTATTAACTCAGGCCGTCGCATACATACCTTCAGCAATATTTTCCATGGCAAACAAAAAATCAATTCACAGTAATGCACTTGACACGCAGTTAACAAATCGGGCGCCGAAACGAGACGCGCGCTGGAACACGACATGTCGGATTCTTGTGCATGCTGGCGATGTTACCATGTTGACTGTGCAGTGTTGTTGCGATTATGTTTTATGATTAAAGATGCAGCTACTCCTGAATATACCGTATTTATTCATGTACCACCCTCACCTTTTTTTCAAAACTTTTCTTTAGAAAATCAGGGTGCGTGTCTTATTCGAGGATTTCATATCAGAGAAAATCTAGCTGTATGATACGGTACTAACTACGACGCGGATGAAGACGTATTTTTCGTTAAATTAAATTATTACTGAACACATTGCACTATTTTATCTATTTTTACTTTCTCATATACGTAGTATATTGAGAAAGTACTGTTATCGTGAAAAAATTCGACTTCGAGATTTTGATGGAAATACACGTTTTAGGTGTCCCTGAGTCTATAAAAGTGGTTTTCGCCATGCGGTCTGTCTGTCGGCCTGTTCGCTGATCTAGGGTCCAAACGCGTACATAAAATCGAATGATATCTCGTATTTGTGCAATATATCATCTTTTGCAGACCTTTTCTTCATAAAAATGATATAAAAATAAAGGGTAGTTTATTCTTGGCGATTTTTTGAAATATTTGATTTACTGAAAAATGGCTCCAGATAATTTGATTAAAATCATACCAATTTTAGAGCCTGATGTCACAAATAATACTACGTAAGCCATATATCTCTTGAACACTCTATGCCGTCCAGTGACATTACAATGTACGCTAAGCTACCTTACCTAAGCTTTATGACGTCACTCCTCCGCCGCGATCCATTCAAACTCTTACTACAGCCTTACGGTTAAACTACATCGAATGATATTTCATATTTATGAATAATATCATTCATAAAAGGCATTCTGATGAGATAAACGATATTGCGTATAAATTAAGGGTACTTGACTCTTGGATATTTTGAAACAAAATTCGATTTTCTCAAAAATAGCTCTAAGGATTTCATTTAAAATCCATCCAACCGTACAGTCTGATGTCACAAATAATACTAACTACGCGATATGTCCCAAAACAGTTACTATATATTGTCCAGTGGCATTTTTTCTGTGCAAGACGCTCAGCGCACGCGTCAGAGGGGAGAGTTAATTTTGGGGCAAAAAGTGTATACGTATATACGTATATGAGAAAGTTTGTGCAAAGTATATTTATATATTTTATATATTATGTATTTTTTATTTTAGTTAAGATAAACCTTGACTATATATACGCACGTGAACCACGCCTTCCGGCCTGCTGCAGATACCTCGGCGCTACGCCCTTTGCACTCAGCCTCGCTAGCTTCGATAAAACTTATGTCGTTGAGTATTCGTTGTCGTCGTGTATTTTAATACAAATGCATTGAGAATAATTGCGATAATTTACGATATAATCAATTATAATTTCAAACTGTGATCGAATAGTCAGTCATGTTACTACGACATCAAGTTACGCGAAATAAAACACTACGCTACGTAATGTACCTGTATGTGCGTGGAATAATAACGCTCAATATTATATATCTTAAAAACAATTTCTGTGCCTTATAAGGGAGGATTTTTTTATCGTGAGAACATATGTTGTATTATATAATGGAAGCTAATGGAATATTATGGCTCGATTTACGAAATTTCGATTCAAGAAACGTTTTTCAAGAACGTAGCCCTTTTGTAAAGAGGAATATATAATGTAAAAAGATACTTGTAATAATATTAACTCATATTTTGGCACATTAAATTGAGAAATTAATGATATTTGTTTGTTTTTTAATTTTTCTTCCCAAAAATTGGGGTGCGGGTGGTACTTGAATAAATACGGTTTATTCGTATAATTTATAACAGTTTGACGTTACATTTACATATTTTTATATTTTTTAGGCTCTGGAGTACGTTAATAGCCCTCTGTGCGTCGGTAATCTTGATAGACATTTTCCGACGACCATTCAGATATCTGGATGACGGAGTAGAGATTGGATTGGCCAAATAAAGATAGGAGGGAGACATAAGGACCGAATGGAGTCGAGGAGAGAGATGTAGGGATTGAGAGGAGGAGGGGTGGAGATGCGAAGAGGAGGGGGAGGGAGGGGAGAGAGGAAGAAGAGTTTTAATGAAAATAAGGGATAGGGGGATCGACTGATTGATTTGGTCCATTATTATTAGGGTTAAGCCGAAGTGGGAGGCGGGTGGAGTGGCAGCTGTCGAGGGATGGGGCAGGAGTGGAGCAAACGAAGGAAGAAGAAGGGAAGGTGAGAAAAAAATACTGATTAACGGATGATTGTAGATTCAAGCGAGAATGAATGATCGAGCTCTCCTTATGATCGGAATGAAATTCATATAATGTGTCTCTCTGATAACCGCAAGAAGTCTGGGGTGCCCACGAATTTTTCTGAATAAAGAAAAATTTAAGATTTTTTGGCGACATCTCTTTTTTATCCTAAATTCTGAATGACTTTCCATTTAATTATTCTTTTTGGATGGGGTAATTTAAGAAGCCCAACCTTCTCAGCATATTCCTGACAACTGATTAAGAAGCGCAACTTGATAGGATTTACAATGAGTCTCAGTTTTAATTAAGCATATGCATTTCTTGGTTGAGGGGGTAGGAGATTAGGTGCAAGCAATAATATTTTGACGCGGGCCCTTCTTCTCCTAGTTACGCCATTGCTTCAGTGTTGATTCACCGACATTAGATCCAGAAAAAGAGCCATATGGCTTCGGTGTGTGCATGCCGAGCTACTTGTTCAGTGGTAGTGCCGTCTCTACGTCTTCCAGGATGATATGCCCACAGTCTTTATGTCCACTTTTATATGCCCGCAGCTTTTATGTGCACAGCCATTAGGTCCACAGTTATATATGTTTCTCTAAGCTAAAGTGTATAGGGGCAACAGCGTCGGGCACCGCGCTTCGACCTCTTCTGGGAGTGTCCAGGTGTCTAAAAAAGTATTTGGCCAAATAAAAAACAGAAGATGAGTAGTTCGGTATATTATATTTGAACTGAAAAGCAGTGTGGATGATCCGATATCAATAAATGCCGATGATTCAGCGGATCTTCATTTTTTAGTTCCGTGTCAGAGAAATCCAATGTTGTCCACTGGCTGACCATCTTTTCCGTCATTTTATTCGTTTCTTCAATATTAATAACGAAATTTCACCGCAGAAAACGGTTACTAACACCTCCGAAAATATATTATCTTATACTTACCGATCATGAAAAAAATCGCCGCGCTTCGAAAGGACGTCCTTCTCATTTATAGAAACCGGCTTGGCCTAGAAAAGGATTGATACACATATGGTCCGCATTCAATGCGATCGTCTCATTAAATGGGTTCTGCCACAAGTGAGTGGAAGAGATGACTTGATGACTTCCGCCATGGGCGGATTCAGACTTCATCCAAGGGGGGTAATGTAGGAATGAAAAAGCATTTGATACCTTTTTGTTTAAAATATATTTTAATCAGAAAAACCAAATATGGAACTTATTAGTAAAAAGCGAACACATTAAGACTGCACAGGCAATACATCGATTAATACTGAAATAAGAATTAAATAGAATTTTATTCAACAAAATTAATACCACTTAACAATGTCTTTATAATTTAAATTAAAGATTATACATATACATAACATATTTTACGAGGTTATATATTTATATTGTATTAATGGTGAATGAATGCAGTTAGTAATTATAAATATGCAATTAATTAGACATATTTAACATTATAAAATCAGAATCTCAACACGAAGAAATGGAATTAAATGGTAATATTTTCGAGTTTTCAGAAATTCTAGGGGGGGGGTATTTACCCCCTTTACCGCCCCCTTGAATCCGCCCATGACTTCCGCCGATGGTAAATTTCCAAATTCAACAAAAAAATGGCTTATTTTGTTTAAAAGGACCTAGGACCCACTACATATTAGGAAATCACTCATTCTGTCCCATTGCGATTTGAGTTTCACCCCTTACTTAGAAACTGGACCTATTAACTCAAGCGATTGAACTAGACGCATCTAACTAGTGAGGTTTTTAAACGTCGAATTGCTAATAGTTTAGCTGGAGTCATTGTTTGGAGTTAGTGGCAAACGTAAATCCGCCGAATGGGTTAGCAAACGATCAAAAGAGCGGGGTAACGGGGAGAGGGAGAGGTAGGAGAGGAAGAGGGAGAGGTAGGAGAGGGAGAGGTAGAAGAGGGAGAGGTGGGAGAGGGAGAGGAGGGAGAGGTAGAAGAGGGAGAGGTAGGAGAGGGGAGGCGTTGAGGGGGAGAGGGAAGTTCAAGGGTCGAATAAGTTACCCTTCCACCTCCTCAATCCCTCGGGGATCGGAATTCCTACTCCCATGGTGCAAAGGGGGAGGGGAGCGTATTCTTTTAGCTTCTCCCCCCGCCCCGTATAACGTCATTGCCTCTGCCGCCATCTTCACGCCTCGCCTCCTGTCGGATGACGAATCGACCCGACGGATCGGACACGTGCGATTATTTCGGCTTCTCGAATAGTCGCCCGATGGCCCGTTGTTAGGGTTGACGGCTATTATTCTCTCTTACGTCTCCATAGCCAGGGGCGGTGCAACCGCTAGGCAAACTAGGCGGTTCCAAAGAGAGGTTATTTTTTTGTGGGCGGCCGAGACAAAATTTTAATTGAAACTTATGCACTGTAATGTTCATTTTATAAATTTTAATGGGGAGGCAGTACGCGAGGTTGAATGTTCCCTTAAGAAGCCTTGTACCTTTCCACAGACCCTTAATATGATACATTTAAGCATTCGCGAATCCACTGCGCGTTGCGAGATGTTCTATCAGAGCAGGATTGGAGGTAACGAGGAAGTTGCTAAATCTTAAAATGTCTTTAAATCGGAAAGAATTATCCAATAAAATAGCAGCGGATGAAATTTTTTATTTCATATTTTTTTACTTTCTCAATACGTGGAAAAATCTATCTTGAGATTTCAACGGAAATAGACGGTTTAAAGTCCCCTGAACGCGTTTTGACCATTTTCACGATTATGTGTAATAGGAAATTTGTAGGCGCTCTTACTCAAAAATTATTTAACAGATCATCGCGAAATTTTACGTTCGACACTTTTATTAGAGGGCCAAGAGTCGACTAGTTTTTTTGTTAAAATCAGTCAACTGGAGGTGGGTGTTTACTCCTGTCACTTATCTGTTTCTTCCAAATATTTGTTTTAAAACTTGATCAATGTGAAACATTATTGGAATAAAAGCTGTAAGATTTAATTTTATTAAAAATTTATTAGAAACTTGTTCCCACATAATGCATTAAGAGATATTTTTAAAACCATATTTTTTAGCTACCACCACCACACCACCTAGAAGCGGCATTTGTATACACCTTTTGTTTACGCTTAGTTACGTCTTAGTAACGCCATTGGATCGTCGGAGCAATTTCCTCTGCCGTACTCATACTTACACTGTTTTTCGTGGTTATATCCAATATCAGAAGGCTACGGTTTGAGTTTATGTCAGTTCTTTGAATTTTTCTCGCAGTTCCTTAAAATATTTATTATTATTTAGCATACTTTGAATTTTTAGAAATATTACAGGTATGGAGAAAGCTTTGTGCTGGCCACGTCATATTTTATCATTTGTCAGTATAGCGCAACATGTTATTGTTTTCAATTATCGCAGTATTTCTGGCGAGATTCATCACAATAACTTAAAATCATTTGCTACCGCCGTAATCATATTGAAAGTTACACCTTAACGATGGATAGTAAGTTAATTTCTCATTGCAAGGTACTTATTTTTTATATAAAAATTATAGTATGACGAAACGAAAAGAATTTTGCACTTAGGCCTCCAAAAGGTTTGCTATCCCAATGTGCACGGTATACAAGAAAATGAGCTTCCCCAGAAATTTTGGACACAATGGCATCCTTTTTGTGAACCTAACTCCAAGATCTAGTCATAGAATCGAGAATTCTTGAAATTACCTGCTTAAAAAAAGGAGGCATCGATTCCTCCTGAATGGACCATAAGAGTCTATCGAAAACATTTCAACTCATAATGAGAAATATGTAACGGAAAGACAAGTCGTGCATAAAATGGACAAAAGGCGACAGATAGTGTTATTTACTTAATCGGAAATTAATTGTACTCGAAACTTTCGTTCACAGATCATGACTTCGACGATTTCTTAGGTCTAGATGATTGCTATATTTTTAGCCTACTTTCCAGAATGGAAATAAGCTTATAGTTTCTGCGTTGTGTCTGTCTGTCTGTCCATCCGCCTATTAACTTTTGAAGCAGTAGACCCGATTTTCATGACACTTGGTGGAAATCTCTGGCTACTGGGGCCGAGCTTCCGAGAATAGTTTTTGTTGTGAAGATTGAAAGTCCCTGGTTCGATTCCAGGCACTATCCTTCCCATTTGATTTATGTACACAGGAAATCTGAAATCCATCGTGCTGGATAATTTTTTCTTTTGCATTAAAATATCTTAGAATTCTAATATGGTAGCCGGGTTTGTACTAGGTATTCTCTGAGGAAAGGAATGGAGATTCTAATTTTTATAGTAGAATGTTTCTTAACGATCGTATTTATTTTAATTTCGCGTAAACACTGGCGTTTTTGCAGTTTTTATCACTCATTACGAGTGTTGCCATAGGAGCAACTATTTTCGAACTCGGATTCGGTATTGTCTCATTATTAAACTCAAATACACGCGTTATTTTTGTTGCACAAATATGCGTGATTAATTTAGTTTTTCGTTGGAATGTATTTGTAGTATTTTATAACGCTAAATTATGAAATTTGGGAGCACAAAGAGCACCACACCTGTGGTGATTTTATAGCTTTTGAAGCCAAAATAATTAATTGCTGCACCACATTTAATTTGAAATAATTATGTGGAAAGTAGGCATCATAGGATCAATTTGTATAATCTTGTTTCAAAATGGAAAAGCAACGCTTCTCCTTCACTCTCCCCCCCTTCCTCCTCCCGCCACCCTACCCCCCTCCCCCTTCCCCCACCCCTACCACCTCCTCCCACCCCTCCCCCCTCCCCCCACTCCTCTACCCCACCCCCTATTCCATATCCACCGCATTTCAAATGAGGGCAATTTGATCGAAGGCAGCGATCCGTGTTGGATACGGGGAGAGAAGAGAAGCCGGGTCGACCAGGATTGCCTTTGGAGCCCTCGAATTTAAGTGGCAATGTAATTATACTAACCACGGCAGAGGGGGAATTGGTCCATATTTCGGGAAATCGTCATTCTTTCGAGACAATTTTGCTCTGATTAAACATGGAACTATACTCTGAGATTTCGGCTAATTGTTTTTATTTTGAAACCGGGATTGGGGTAATTGGATCAGGTTTTTGGATAATGAATTATCGAATTATTTACCCAACCAATTATTTCAACGTTTTGGTCGAAGTCTGTGAAAATAAGATTTAAAGTGATGAATTGGAAGCCAATGCTTGAAGGCCATCGCTATCCATGGAGGTGGCGTTCCTGGAAAACACCGCGGATGCCAAAATCGAGAGCACGTGAGAGAGGAGAGGTTCCGTTTCTGGCTCACGAAACTAAGAATGTTCATCATCATCATAAGTAGTCTGTCCGTAGACAGGTCCGTGATTATTCGTGGTTAAACCTGGTTCTCCATGTATTCCTATTTTCCGCTGTCCTCTTCATATCTTCATAACTCTCTTTCCCTTTCAAATCGTCTATCAGCTGAAACCTTTTCCTACCTCTTTCCCTTTTCCATCTAGTTTTCCTTCTAACACGTCTTTAATCATATTACTCTCTCTCTCCTCAGGTAATGTCCAACCCGGTTTGCCTTCCTCTTTCTAATAGTCTGTATAATCATTCACTTCTCTCCTACTCTTCGTAGCACTTCATCGTTTTTCATCCTATCTGTCCATTTTATCTTCAGCATTCTTCTCCAAGTCCACATTTCAAAGCTTTCCAAATATTTGATGTCATTTTTCCTTAGCGTCCATGTTTCTGCCCCATACAAAGCAATACTCCATACATAGCATTTTATGAACTTCTTGTGGATCTCTTCCCTTATATTCCCTTTAAGTAGGTGTTTCTTTCTTCTGAAAACCGCTTTAGCTTTTCCTATTCTAGTCCTGATTGCGTCCGTACATTTTGCTTCTCTTGTTATGATGCATCCAAGGTATTTATTGTCTGAAACTTGTTCTAAACGCTTTCCTCCAATACTTAGGTTCAGATTCTCTTCTTTGTTCGATATTCAAATGAACTTGGATTTTTTGTATTTCCATACCGTATTTTCTACCTGTTATTACTAGTCTATTTATCATTTTATGGAGTTTCTCTTCTTTTCTTGGTAGAAGTACTTGATCGTCCGCGTATTTTACTGTTCTTATAATCCTTCCTCCAATTTTGAAATCTCCTGTGCTTTCTAACGCTTCTTGCATTAGACTTTCTCCATATATATTGAATAGGGTCGACGATAGGGAGCAGCCCTGTCTTACTCCTCAACCGATATTTACTCCGCAGGTGTCCGCATTCTCAAACCTGACCTTTACAACTTGATTCACATATAGATTCCTGATCAGTCTCCTGTCTTTCCAGTCTACACCTATATCCTTTAATATCTTCATCAACATTACCCAATTTACTCTATCAAAGGCCTTCTGCCAGTCTACGAAACATACGCAGATATCTTGACTGTATTCTGTTGCCCTTTCTTATATGATTCTGAACTACCCCTATAGCATCTCTAGTTCCTCGTCCTTTTCTGAAACCGAATTGATCTTCCCCTAGCATTTCTTCTGCCTTTTTCTCCAGCCTTTTATTAAGAATCCTAGTGATGATCTTCGAAGTGTGTGACAGAAGGCTTATCGTTCTGTGGTCTTTACACTGCATTGCCTTTGGCTTTTTGTTTAGAGGGATCATTGTTACTTCTAAGAAATCCCGAGGCCACTCTCCCGTGTCGTAAATCTTATTAATTAATTTCGTGATCGCTTTGAGTCCATCTGATCCCATGACTTTAAGTACCTCAGCCGGTATTCCATCGCTGCCTGTGGCTTTCCCTTTCTTTAGTTCCACTATCGCTTTTTCTACTTCGCTCTCCATAATAATTGGTCCTAAGTTGTCTTCTTTAATGTTTTCCTCATATTCTGGTTCAATTTTTGCTGATCCTGCCTGCTTGCTGTATAGTTTATTAATGAATTCTTCCCATACCTGTGCTACATCCTTTGTTTCCCATCCGTATTCATAATTCCCTTAACACGAATTCTATTAGAGTTCTTATCTTCTAATTCCAGTGCCCTAGCGTACATCATATCGTACCGTCCTAACTTTTCCATTTGTTGTATTTCATCACATTTTTTTATCCAATTTTCTTTAGCTTTATCTGTTACCTTTCTCAACTCATTGTTTATACGTTTATAGTTGGCTCTACCTTCTTCACTGTTAACGTTTTTCCATTTTCGTCTCTCATCCATTTTCTCCAGCATTTCCTTAGTGATCCATGGTTTTCTGATTTTCTTCCCTTGTTTTTCAATCTCTTTATCCAAGGTATCCTTGATACTGAGTTTAATTTCTTCCCATTCTATATCCACGGTCTTTGGTTTGTTTTCCAAATTTCTTAGGCGGTCTTCCAACTTCATGCTGACTACATCCTGCCTTTCTTTCAGTTTTTCTAGGTCCCAAGTTTGTCTTTTCTTTTCGTTTTTCTAATTTGTTTGAGCTTTATACTTATGTCAACTATTAGAAGGCTGTGATCTGAATAAATGTGTGCTCCTGGTAATGCCTTGGCGGTCTTTATGCTGTTCCCGAATCTTTGTTTTACTAGGATGTAATCTATTCGGCATATCATTCTATCTCCTGGTCTTTTCCGTGTGTATAACCTTCGTTAATGGTTTTTGAACCATGTATTAGTCACTACAAGGCCATTATTGATGCAAAATTCTACCAGTTTTTCCCCTCCTCGGTTTCTCTTCCCAAGTCTGTATTGCTCGACAACATTTTCTTCCTTTCCTTCTCCAACTATGCTGTTCCAATCTCCCATTATTAAGAATGTTATCAAAGTAATATTTAGAGGCTAGCAATAGATAATAAAATTGGGAGCTTCATATTCTGACGCAATATGAAAAAGTGCGTTTTATTATTGAGGATTATTTAGAATTGTAGACCTGAAATTCTTTATAAATTTTATGATATAATTATATGAGATAAAGTAATTTATTCAATAATTGATTTAAATATCTTTACTTTTTATCTACATATAACTATTTGCTCAGAATCTTAATTGGAAAATTTTGAAGGTACTTACTGCCGTCCACCGATTTTTGAAATATTTGTTTCGCGGTGTTATATATGGAATTAATAGTCACACAAATAGTGAAAATCCTTAACTATCTATATATATAAACATTTCCTCAGAATCTTAATTTCATACTTTTGAAGGCACCCCCGGCCGCCCACCCATTTCTCCAATAAAATGTCTTTGGCAGTGTAAAGAATGTCATTGTTAGACTACATACACCCTTGGGTCTTCTATTTTGTACCGTTTACTTGCTATTTAAATATAATATTTTGGACAGACGGATAGACCGAGTGAAAACATAAGCGCCTTTATATAACATAAAACGCGTTAAAAAGGGGCTATATGATATTGTTTACGTATTTTCTATATCATAGAATTGCTCGGAATCTTCAGCAATATATGTATATTGAAAAAAAATTATCTTGTATAAATAAGGGCCCGACACAAAAATTTATGTGCCGATCCGTTTGTTTATAATAACACAAAAAATATACTGCGGGTAGCGACGCATTACTGTATAGTAGTTATGATATATATATATATATATATATATATATATATATATATATATATATATATATATTTAAATTGTCCGAAGTCACCATTAGTGTAGCCAAGATATTCAAAGACATTCGACACTAGCGTTGCTGAAATGATTATTCTATGAGGCACAATTTCTAATATTTTTCTCCGATGGACGCGGACAGAGGTCTCCGATAAAAAATGCTACTCATTTATAAGTTTTCTCGTTTTTTTCTGTCGCCAAGAAATAATTTCAATGGAATCTTCTTAAATTCTTAAATTTTCTCTGAAAACAAGTGATGCGATTCCGCGGCTACTGAACTGCATTTTTTCAATCTCTCACAACACGAAAGAAAGAAATTTATGAATGAATAACGTCGTAAAATGGAAGAGAGAAATAGCGAGACAGAAAAAGAGGATGTACGTCAACGTAGAGAGAGCTTGGAAGAAAGAGATAGGTTTTAATGAGGGGGAAAGAGGAGGCAAGAGGGGGAGGAGAAGTGGGAGAGTGGGACTTGATGGCTCAGCAGAGAGCAGGAGATAAAGAACGCTATTCGTTTGCCTTGCAAATCCCACAGTACATAACGCAGAACGCAGTTCGCAGCAAGAGAGAGAGAGAGAGTGTCAAAGATAAGGAGCCAAGTGCGTGTTATATCACCTTCCGCGTATGTTGGAGGGAAGGCAATGGGAGGGAATGAATGAGGGGGCAGCAATGTCGCAGTATGTAATATAATATGCGACGTTTGGAAGTGTCTTAATGAGAGATTGAGCGGATAATACATCGGGGACAGATAAGAATATCTACTTAAAATAGGAATCATCGAAGTTATGAAGCGTAGTAGGGGGAATTTTAAGCACGCAAAATAAAAACAAAAACTAATTTTCGATCTCGCCTCATTTTCTAGCATAAAATTGATGTATGCAATCCTGCGACCATAAAACGCTGGAGGAAATCATATGTGCTTTCAAATATAAAGTAACCATCCATTCTAAACGATTCTAATAAAATTACGGCGAAAACAAGCGCTGCGGTGAAGCGCCAATAAGGACATAAATTTATGGCAGAAACGCATCTGGCTTACTCGAGTGCTTAACGGAAGAGTTGCATTTTCGAATAAAACAAAAGTTTAACGCAGACAAAGTCAAGGTATTATCGCTTGTAAATTTCTAGTCAATCAGTCGTTCTTATATAGGGCACGGATTTACAATTTGTCTTTTTACATCTACATCTACAGTATACCTTGCAAGCCACCGCAATGGTGTGTGGCAGGGAGTGCAATAGCACCAAGAAAAGCAATTAATTAGGACGATGTATTTCGCCATACGACAGCTAATGTTTTATTGTTACTTCTGTTCTGGTCAGCTATCGTTCTAGGGAAAAACGAGCCTTTGTATCTCTCCGTCCTACAGGCTATCTCTCTTATTTTACGAGGATGGTCCATTCTACCGATATAGGTGGGAGTTCTTATTATTTCTTCGACGTCGCTGGATAAAGTACTCGTTCTAAATCTTTCAAGAAGTTTTAACCTAGCACGTGATCGGCGCTCAGCTAGTGATTCCCATCCTAAGTCCTGTATCAAGCCTGTAACGCTTTTATTACTATAATAACAATTTTTGACGAATCTAGCAGCTTTTCGCTGCACTTTCTCTAACTCGGCGATTAATCCTTTCTCGTACGGATCCCATATGCTCGACGCATACTCTAGCAGCGGTCTAACTAAAGAAAAGTAACGTCTCTTTGAATTTTTCTGCGCTCTTACCTACTATCCGTTTGATGAATCCTAGTTTCTGCTTAGCTTTCCCGGATATATTTCGTATGTGTGTGTCCCACGAGAGGTTACTTGTTAAAATGACACCTAAGTATTTGACGGATTCGGCTAATTTTAGATGTACGCCTTCTATACTGTAATTCATCGCCTCAATTTCTTTGTTTCTCCAGAATCTCATGACGGAACACTTACCTAAGTTCAGCTCTAATTGACACTCTTTACACCACTCGAGAATTGCGTGTAGGTCGTTAGAAAGTAATGCTTGATCAGCAGGACTGTTAATCTCTCTGTAAACTACCGCATCACCCGCGAATAACTTGATTTTACCTGTAATAACCTTATCTAAGTCATTTATGTAAATAAGGAGTAGTAGGGGTCCAATGACACTTCCCTGTGGATCTCCTGAGGCTATGCTGACCGATTCTGATTTAAAACCGTCTATAACTACTATTTGTTCACGGTCATGGAGAAAGTCCCTAATCCACTCGATTATCTTTCCATTTATTCCACAGGCATATAATTTCTTCACTAACTTACTGTGAGGAACTTTATCGAAAGCCTTCTTGAAGTCAAGAAAAACCGCGTCTAACTGAGTTTTATGGTCTCCTGACCTTAGTATATCGTGAACGAACAAAGCGAGCTGTGTTTCACAAGACCTTGTCTTCCTGAAGCCGTGCTGATATTTACTTAGTAAGTTCTGGCTATCTAAGAAGTCCATCACGGAACTAACGATAATGTGCTCGAGAACCTTGCAAGATTTTGAGGTGAGCGAAATTAGCCCGTAATTTTCTCTGTCATCCTTTTTCCCACCTTTATGTAACGGTGTTATAAAAGCTAATTTCCATTCCTTAGGTACTACCCCTTTACTAAGCGACTTACTGAAAACGGTTTCTAGATAAGGTGCTATTTCCAGTGCTAACTCTTTGAGTATTCTAGCTGGTATTTCTTCTGGACCCGGAGATTTATTTGCCTTGATATTTTTAAGCTGTTGAGCTATCCCTTTGGCTGATATGAGTATATCATTCATTTCCGCCCACTTGGTTCGGGCGACACGTCCTTCGCTCTCACATCTTCGGTCGTAAATACGCTCTGGAAGAACGAATTTAACAAATTTCCTTTATCTGTGCTAACGTAAACTTACTCTCTTTTGTCGTTTATTAACGATGCTACGGTTAGGCGTCGATCTTGAACTTCCCTAACATATGACCAAAAGATTTTAGGATTTTCGTTTAGATGTTCACTAAGAATCTTTTTCTTAAACTCTGTTAATGCTTTTCGCATAACTTTTTTGGGTTCTAGTCCGAGAATCTCTATACTGGTTTGAAATTGAAATTATTTAATCCTGTGACTTACTGTTTTGAAGCGTTAAAGGTGGAATGAAGATTTCTTTGGCGCCTTAGAGCACACCTAACTTCCCGATTATACCACCTTGGTTCCCCATAATCGCTAATAATTTACTTGGTATATACGTATTAATACCTGTTCTGATTACTAATAGGGATGCTTTCCAAGTTTCCTCAACGTTTTTCGTGCTTGTTGACTCGCTAAAGTCGCCGTAATCTTTGATTACTGCAAATTAGAGGCAAATGGTTATCATGCATAGCGGTAAAACTAGAAGGAATTTTAAAAAATTTCCGTGAGCCAACTGGATATAGATGACAACGGAAACGGAAACACAAATGTACCTGTTTAGACGGAAGAGCGAATTTCCGCCTTGGATCACTAAACAAAAAGGGGTATATTTTTCGCCTCCATCTGCCCTAGCAGAATATAATAGTATATTAAATTTCATATGTTGACATTTTCTCATCTAATAGGATTGACCCAAGGAAGTTTGAGTGTGAAAGCATCTGCAAGCTTCCTCATCTCCCGCTATGAGTTGGCTTTATCGCTGTCTCAAGCAGGGTAATAATGGAAACAATCAGGGGCGGCTAGGGTTGCCATATAAGAAAAACAAAAATACCGGCCTGAATCCCAATTAACAAAAGAACACATTTCGAAATCTTTTAATGTAATTTAATAGCATTTGAAATGTAATCCTAGTGTTGCTTTGCCATCATATTGAATATTATTAGATTATTTAAAAATAATTATTTCATGGCCGGCGTAGTGATCAAACCAGCAAACGGACTCAATGTTAAAAATCGGCCGGTTGGCAACCCTATGGGCGACCCGAGATGTTTTGTTAGCGCAAGCGAGAAACCGCCCCAGCGCCCCCTTCTGTAAAAATTTTTTAAGATGTTTTTAAAATAACGTGCTAATTTATTCATTACTCCGTAAAATAATCGATAATGAAAAGTAAAAGGAACTTGATCCAGATCCTCGCCTTTCTCGCGATATAAATATGTATCCATTATTAATTCACTTGCAAGTAATGCATATGTTACCGGCAGAGCCGGTGCAAAGCAATGTGTCGCCCCAGATAAACTTTTTTTTGTCGCCCTACTCCAATCTAAATGATACTAACAATCTAATAGGTGAAAATTACTTTTAATAGTAATTACACAATAACGTCTATAAGCGCCGGTACTGCTTAAATATAATATTAATGAAATATTGTTTTTTTTAATTATTAAATATTTTTTTATAATTACTAACAACAATATTTTTCCACATTAAAAAAGCTTTACGGTAAGTAATATCGGTAAAAATGGGCATTAAGAAGAATATTTTTAGCAAGAGATTATGCAAATCATAACTTTAGACTTCAATTTCATGAATTACACATTCTCCAAATCTTCCTCAGACGACTATCTTAAACTTCTTATACTTTTATGATTGGGGTAGTGCACAGCATTGAAGAGGAATTGAAATAATTTTGAATATAGATTTTGAGTGGAACGCGGCGAAGGCGTGACGTCATAGGACTTATTGTTAGATAAGGTAGCTTAGCGTACATTGTAATGTCACTGGACGTCATATAGTGATTTTTTGAGACATTTGGCATACTCAGTAGTATTTGTGATATCAGTCACTCCAACTGGATTTATTTTAATCAAATTTCTTAGAGCCATTTTTGAGTTAACCAAATTTTTCTAAAAATCTCCAAGAATAAACTACCCTTTATTTTTGTGCAATATCATTTTTATCAAAAAATGGTTTGCAAAAGATGATATATTGCATAAATACGAGATATCATTCGATTTTATGTAAGCACTTGGGCCATAGAACCGCGAAAATACAGACAGACGGAGAGACGGCATGCCGAAAACAACTTTTAAGGACTCGGGGACACCTAAAACGTCGAATTTTTTCACGATTACAATACTTGCTCTATATCAGTGGTTCTCAGGCAGATCTACCTTGCGAGCCCCTTCGTGCGAATGTTCGGTCGCCGCGACCTACCCCCCCACTCCAAATGAGTTTTTGAGATAAAAAAGAATTTATGCGAGAATGGGAATTTATGATAATAAGCTAAAATGTTACCACTGAAATTACTTTATAAATATTTATGCGTAAAGGTACATTTTTAGATGTTTATCATTATTGAGACATATCTAATTATTATTTATTATATTGGAATAACACATATTAAAAAATATATTCGTGTAACTCGTTCCACACAGTCAAACAACTTGAGGCTGACACTGTTGCACACAGATGACTACAATATAATATGTTTGCATTGATATAATCGTAAAATTGATTATTCCACTACAGCACATAAGCAAACAAGACCTCGAAAAAACAAGAAACCCTAAGTGTAAAAGAAAACTGATTTTTTGCTACGGTGTTATTTAAAAGAAATCAGAAAAAATAAATTGTTAAAAAGAAATTACTTCATCAAAAATTCATATATAAGATAAGATAAGAAAATTGAGGACTGATAAAATGAGTGAAGCTAATATATCTCGCCGTATTATTTTTATTTTAAAATTATATTTTTTATATTAAATTTAAATATAGTGAAATTAACTTTATTCTGAAGATTCCTACTTTCAATTAAACATAAAACATAGACTTATAAATTCAAATTGAAGGATTGAGAGAATGAGGAAAAAATCATTTGGCAAGCGAAGTCCCCCGCAAAATTGTCTCGCGACCCTACGTTTGAGTACCACTGCTCTATATACTTAAATTCTGACCGGCCGGGAACGTGGGTGTTATCACGAGGGACGGCCTATATTTGTGGTAAAACTACTTACCAAGCCAACGAAGAGAGAGAGAGACTAGGCAAACTGCGACAAAGTCAGTTTGCCCCTGGATTGAAGGCAATTTCCGCGACCGATTAGTGTTCAGCTGTTAATTCCGATAAATGGAGACGCTGCACACCGTCTTCCGGGGTTCGGCACAAATTCACAAACAATGGAAAAAAGGTTTGTGTGTAATCAGTTAAGGGAAATCCTTCTATATTAAGTGGTCTAAAATAAACAAGTAGTTCTGGAAAGAACTAATCAGCCTACTTTTCATTATATTGTGATAGCCTTGTTTTTTTATCCGTTCTAAACATATTAAAAAATCAAAAGGGTATATATAGGAGAGAAAGATGGAGTGGAAGGTAGAAGAGTGGGGGAGGGAGGAAAGATATTGTACGGGCATGACTGCTAGGTGATTGGTTGGTAACTCGGTGGAGGGGAAATGACGGTTACGGTTACTGGCAGCAAATATTTCAAAAAAACGTATAAGTGACAAGAGTAAACACCCACTTCCGGTTGACCGATCTTTACCAAAAACTAAATATTTCATGTGACAGTCATAAAAATGTTAAATGTAAAATTTAGCGTTTACCTGATTAAGCACCCACAAAAAACTTACACACACAGACATCGTCGAGAAAATGGTCAAAACGTGTTCAGGAGACTCAAAACGTGAATTTCCGTTGAAGTCTCGAAATCGATTTTTTTATGAGAACAATACTTTCCCCTATACTACGTATGGAGAAAGTAAAAAATGCTCTGCAAAAGATGATATGTTGCATAAATACGAGATATCATTCGATTTTATGTACGCGTTTGGGTCCTCGAACAGACTGACAGGCAGCCGACGGCATGGCGAAAACCACTTTTAAGGACTCAGGGAGGCCTAAAACGTACCTATATTTCCATCAAAATCTCGAAGACGAATTTTTTCACGATTACCACACTTTCTCATTATACTACGTATATGAGAGAGTAAAAAGAATACAGATACACACATATAGTGTTGTGAAATAAAAAAATTGGCTCTTCATGGCGCCCCTCAATCTCTGGAGCCCTAGGCAGTTGCTTGTTTTGCTACCCCGTTCCGCCGACCGTGGTTAGCGGTAAAGTATGAAATCCGGAATCGTGTAGAATTCCTAGGCAATTTATACAACGCCTAAAACTGTTAGGCAAAGTTTGAAATAAATCGTAAAAGGATAAACAGTATACGTCACTATTCGGGCACTCAATCACCGGTGGCGTGGTGAGGGGCAGTTTCGTTTAGTCAGGGCGCTGCAGGCGCCCAACACTCGTTCAATCTTCATTATTATTCCCTTAGAGTAACCAAAAACGCTTATTTCATACTGTGCCAAAAAGTATTCTGTATCGAACAGAATGCCTAGGAATGTTATACAATGTATCCGATAAACAGATATTGTCCTTAGTTTGACAAGCATCGAGGATAAATTGGCCATTAAAAACTTTTTTTGTAAGAGCTAAAATTTCATGTTTGCGAACCGCATACTCGGCCCAGTGGCGTACCCAAAGCTTTGTTTATTTATTAGGTCTCAGAAGAAATTTATCACGCGGCTCATACCGATATTTTTTAATGATTCCACGAGGATTGTAAATCTCCCGGAAGCCTCGAATCCCCCAGCGCTCCCTCTCGCTCGTCCTCCCTACTTCCCTCAAAAGTCCGCCTCTTTCACAAAGCCCTTTGTACAAACAAGAAACGAAGAAAGGATGAAGGTGTACAGAATGGGCGGGCAAAAGGGCTACCTCGATTCACTTTCAAAACACTTGTAGAGCATTCTGTGGGACCCTTGTCGTCCTCTTGTGCTTTTACCTCTCTGTCTCTCCCTCACCTTCCCTCTCCGTCTCCTTCTCCGTCTCCACCTCCCTCTCCACCTCCCTATCCACCTCCCTCTCCGCCCACTTTTCCATCTCCACTGCTTTCCCGACCAAAGCACTCACGGAAGCGACCTCAATGGCTACCTCCGTAGGATCAGCTTCCCTAACTCCGCTCTACTTGTTCTCACTTCCTTTCTTCCACTCTTTTCCTTTTCTTCTCGTTCGCTTTCTTCCCCTCTCCCTTTTTTGCTCTCTCTTCCATCCTCAACGCGGCCTCCTCCATTCCTATTTCCTTCGCTCATTCTTAGATCTAATATCGCTATCATTTTTAAATCCGCTAATGTAATAGTTTTGTCCGTCTGTCTGTCACACTTCCGTTTTCGATGATCTACTTCTACACCGAACAAGTTAGAGCATCCAAATTTTGAGAGATTGTTGGCCATAAGTTCTTCCCGCCGTTGAAATTTGGAGACTCAGGAGTGTGGTTTAAATAAACCCGCTCTTTATATGTATCTGATCCATTAACTCTTTCGTTACTTGTAAATATGATCAATGAAATTCATAAACCAGTAGCTTTTGTCCGCTTGTATCATCACCGTCAATAACCTGTCCTCGGACAGGTCAGTGAATACAGTAAATATTCAATTACATGACCGAGGACAGTTTTCAGGAACACGTCACATACATATCGCGTTTTACTTTATATAAACACGCTTATTTTATCGCTGTCTGTCCGTTTGTGCCATCAATTTAATTAAAATAGCTAGTAAACGGTCACATACGAGTATATAAGACTGAAATTTGCAGGGTGTATGTTGTTATTTATTATACGTACTTTGCAGAAATCGGCGGACAGCAGAGGGTTTCAAATTAAGATTCTGAGCAAATGGTTTTAGATAGAAAGTTAAAATTTGGTAATTAAATATTATTATTAACTATTGAATGAATTTTTTTACATATATATTCCTAAATTTATAAATAATCTTAAGTTTACAGTTCTAAATAAACCTGGAAAAATAAAAAGCGTCCTTTCACATTGTGTCAGCAAATGAAGTTCCCATTTTTTCCTGTTTGTCATTTATCATACCTCCTTTATCTTTCTTCTTCTCTTTTTCTTATCGCTTCCTCTCAATCTATCTCAAATTCCCTCCCTCTTTCTTCTATCCCCCACTCAATCCCTCTTTCTTTTATCAATCTCTCCTTCCACTCTTTCATTTCCTCTTTTCCTTGCGTTCGAGATTTCGGTATAAATGTTTTAAATATTTTGCGTCACCCCGCGCCACTCCCTCACTTCGCAGGCCATCCCTTCTCTCTCCCACTCACTCCACTCCCTCTCTTTCCTCACTAATCTCCCTGCCTGAATCCTCACCATAATCTCTCCAGCCCATCTCCTCTTCCCTCCAACGCCGTCCTCTCCAGGCATTTCCTCTTTCCTCAAAATCTCTCCTCACAAATATCTCAGTTCTCGCGCCTAAGCCAGTCGCTGTCTGTTGCATTCTGCATTCGTCTTTAACACCCGCAAAGTGCGAAGCGGCGATTTGAACACGTTAGGAAGATCGATCGAAGATGATCGTTATGATTTGCGTCTTTAAAAAAAATGCCTGCATCCATATATTATGTGTATGTGCATGTTTATCATTCTGCCGCTTCTTTAAGTTCCTATTTTTTTCTTTTACAATGCGTTCCTCCATCAGAATTTTTCGCCGTCTACTCACAACCCCCTTTACTATGTTGTTCCTGACGCAGATATACGAAGAGAGGGAAATCCAGTGTACTTATATTTTATTGACAGTCAGAAGAGTCACCAGTAGTGGTGGACTGGAAAGAAAGCTTTTCGAACAATGTGCTTCTTCAGCGACAGAGAGGAAACATTTCCCACCATATCGCTACCGTTGGCTCTCTCGTTTGACAGCAAATGCGTTTGTGTGTATAACGATTTACCTCTCGCGTACCATTTATTAATTTCCTGTTCATAATCATACAATATTAACGTTGTGAAAACTTCGTTGTCACAGACTGAAATGAATTCTTCTAGCATCGGAATAATTACGGAGGAGCATTTTTCTAACAAGGCGTGGTAAGAACATCTAAATATAAAGAATTGGCGACTCGATCCCGGGATCCCTCAGATACCACGCCCCGGACGGACTTCCGGCTCGCCTCTAATTGTGCTCAGCAGCGTTTTCCAACAGGATTTCAAGGTTTGCCATTAGTTTTCGCGATTAAAAAAAAACTCATACTATGCGTTCGGTTTGTCCGTCTGTCTGACGTATTAGCTTCTAAACGATAGCCAATAGAGATTCGTGTACAGGGAAACCCTAGAACAGTGGTTCTCAGGCAGATTCGTCAGATGACCCCATCGTCTAGAGGTTTGGTCGTCGCTGCCCCCCGAGAATATTCGAGAAGCAAAAAAACACTCCAGTTTTCTCCATAAAGGGGAGAGAGATGACGATGATAAGGGAATTAATAATAAGAGAGTTTTTTGTTTTGTGCCCTTTATAAATGCAAGTTTAGCACTATAAATTATTTTATTTACTGCGTATGTGCATTAAAAACATTCGGACAATATGTGGTGTATACTTTAATTGTTTAAGTACTAACCACTACTGAGATATTTTTTCTTTTGTTTTTAATACATACAAAGTAACTCATTTGTTAAAAAAGTTTTTGTTCCTTGTTAAGCTACAGAATATTCTCTTTTTTTAACAAAACGTAGATAGATTAAAAACCTGCTGGACTCTTAAAACCAGAATAAATCACTTGCCTTAGCGAAGAGTGCTTTCCACCCCCCAAAACTCCTCTCCGTTTGAGAACCACTGCGCTTGAATATTCGTGTAAGTTTTAAGCCAAATTAGGTCAACGAAATGTGCATCGATAACGGTCCATTTCTTTCGCCAGAATGCTCTTGGATGAGTAAACAAACACTTTGGCAGAGACTTAAATTCGTATTTACTGATGAATTGGGGACAAAATATTTACGAGTTACTTGCCGCTTCAGATTGAAAGCAGTACTCTAATTCGTCCGATACAGATCAGAACCTATGAATATAAATTTAATGTCGTTTTGTGGCATTAGGTTTGGTGACCGAAACTCTGCAATAGATAGCCTACTAGCAGAATTGCCCAATCCCTTGGCCATATGTGGGATGGAAATAAATCAAAGGTAATGGGAATGTCGGGAAAAGAAGAAAACTCGAACATTAGTATTTGAAGAAAGCCATAAGATCAATTTTCAGAATGTAAATACCTAGGAATCATCATAACAAGGGATGCAAATGTACCAATGGAATAGAATGGCGAAAGCAAAAGCCGCTTCCAGATGGAAGAAACTTTTAATAAGGGGAAATATAAAGAAAGGTGTTAGAAATTGGCAAAATGCATGGAGTATCGCTTTGTATGAAGCAGAATCATTTCGTGCGTTTAATGAGATATTCACTGGATATAATCGGAAATTTCAACGGAAACAATAAGCGACTTTCATTTAGCGTATCGCTTTACCCGACAAAAAAATACTCAAGAGGAGAAGATAAAAATACACGTCGCATTTCAAATTTAATTCGCTCGTTCGTTATCCGACCTCTCAGCGCTTTAGGGAAATATTAACTAACCGTGTAGGCACGCGATGATGTGGTTACAGGAAAAATCGCAACACGAAGAATAACACGCGAAATCGTTGGAGAAAACCAACAGGCGAACAAGCCGAGTTGGCCCTCGACCGTGTTTATCCTATGCACCCGACCAGCCACCCTTTGAGGGCGTGAAGTGCACAACAACCTTTTGTTAGCCGGCTGCGAAGGATGCTCGTTTAGAGGCGGCGGAGGGAGAGAGAGGAAGGAGTGGGAGGAGGAGTGGGATGGGGAGGGAGAAATAAAAGGAGTATTGGTCCGAGGGTGTTGCCGGAGCAACCGTGCGGTGCGGTATGATGATGTCGTGCTTTGGGGTGGATGGGAAGAAAGGAAGAGGGGGAGAATGGGAGAGGGAGGGGGAGAGAGGGAGGGGGAGAGAGGGAGGGGGAGAGAGGGAGGGGGCGATGGAGGGGGAGATGAAGGGGGAGATGGAGATGGAGGGGGAGAGAGGGAGTGGGGAGAGAGGGAGGGGGCGATGGAGGGGGTGATGGAGGGGGAGATGGAGGGGAAGATGGAGGGGGAGAGGGAGGGGGAGATGGAGGGGGAGAGAGGGATTGGAAGTGAGGAGGAGAAAGGGAGAGGGGAAGGGAATGAGGGGCGGATACGGGTCGTAGGCTGTGGCCCTCGGTTCTGTCGGCAGGGTAGCAGGTCCATCGAGAGAAAGACAAGGGGAGCGAGGGGAGGAGAGGGAGGGATAGAGAGGAGGAGGATGCGGTTCGTCACAATGACAAGAAGTGGCGCAAATCGGAGGCTCTTGCGTGCGATTGGAGAGGCGTGAAACCGGATGCTTCGTCCCTTTCCCCTCCCCCCTTCAAACGACCGTGTTGGGATTTTTTTTTCGTCTCCGTCTCAACGTTCATCATTCTCCTATGCCTTTGTGCTAGAGCAGTCAATGGCACTAGTCCTCGCCATTGTCAAGATTCCCATTCGGAGATTCGGGATTTCTCTCGTGTGGGCAAGATAACTAGCCTAGCACCAGGTGTCGCCTTTCATTATGGCAGCCTCCGGAGCGTGGAGTGGAGGAGGAGGGGTGAACCACGCCGAAATTTTACGTTACTTCAGCGAAGGGCTTTAAAATAATTATCGACCGCCCGCACGATAGATGGAGGAATGATGAGTCAACTGAGCCGTAGTATTTTCGCCGAATGCAGTGATATGGTGAGTTGAATGGATGAAGACACATTTGCTGCGGGGAGCGTGTGTTAATTTTTTCTTCTATGTATACGAAGCATACCGCGAAAATAAAATAGCGTAAGAATTGAACTTTATATATACATATACAGGGTGGGCCAAAAGCCAGGACACACTTTAAATTTTTATGTATTTCGCTTTATTCATTACGAGAAAAAACAGGAATATTAATGTATCTATTAAAACAATCTTATTTCTTGTATTCAGTTCCACCGTCTACGTTGATACAGTCCTGAAGTCTGCTTGAGATACTTGCGATCACTCTGGCACTAAGGTCTGCGTCGGACTCAATTTCTCCAAACGTATCTTAGATGTAGTTTTCTAGGCAGGGCCGTCTCTAGGATCCGCGGGTCCCGGGGCGATGCGGCTGCCGCGGGGCTCCCTACCCACACTTAAAAAATATATTTATAATTCAGTTATTATTACTTTTTTAAAAGTAAAAATTACATATAAATAATATTTTAAATAAAATTCGAAGAAATTATACAAAAATGTTATCTAGTAACAATTTTTACATTTATACATACAGTACATTTTCCAAATTACAGAAAAACGTAAGTATGAACAATCATCATTAATTACATGAGTAGAAAATCTTGCAAACATTTATTACGTAATACATTTTAAAAATTTACTTTTCTAGCTTTCATATGAACAAATCTATCAATTATTCTTGATCTGTCAATCTTATCACCTTTTTTGTTCAATGAGTAACAGTGCCAACCCTGTCAGCCTTTCTTGTGAAATAACTGATCGTAAATAATTTTTTTTTTATTTTGAAAACCACCTTGAATGGAGGCTACGGTCACTGGTATTGTAAGAAATGTCTTACAAAGTATTTCCGTGTTTGGGTATATTTCATGTAACCTATTTTTATGAAAGAAATTTAAAATATCAATTACACTGTGGTTTTCTGGTACTATTATTGATAACATTCTAACGTTATTCCATCTACGTCGCTTTCGGAATCCGAGTTGGTTTCATCCTACAAAATTTGTATATCGCAACAGACTTTCTGCAAGTTAACTACATTCCAAGTTTTAAGATAGCCTTTGTTGTGCATGGATCCAAATTTAGAAACATATTTTCCGCATTGATCAAATCGCCAGGACAGAATGTTCAAATCCATGACTCGTAAAAAATCCGTTCTAAATCGCTTCTTCACATTTTTCAATCTATCATCCTCATTTTCAAAATCTAAATTTCTCCTTTTACCCATATTAGAAAATTCTGTATCGGGCGATGCTTCATTTTTGAGTTGTTTAGCTAATTCTAGAGTTTGATTAAATCCTTCATTACTTTACGCATTTTATGCTGATTTCAAAGCATCCAAATGTTTAACTGCCATATCTAACGGAATTTGAGCAGATTGTAGAACTTTACTGACTTTATTTACAGCTATTAGTATGTCATACTAAATTACAATGGAAAGCAAAAATTCGAATCTGTTTAATTCCTGGGACACCAGCGAATTTGATTAGCATTTTATTTTCGGATCTTGACAAATTTCTGCTACTTCGAGTAAAGCTTCTTTAATTTTTGATAATTGAAACAGTACAGCTTTTATACTTTCGAGTCTGGATTCCCACCTAGTATTAGACATTGGTTCTAGTGATATATCTGTATACTTCTTTAAGATATTCCATCTTGCCGGAGAGGCTGCGAATATAGTGTACATAGGCTGAATAACACCAAAAAGTGACATTGCGTTCAGGCAGGAAAAGCCATATCAAAGAGAACCAAATTTAAGTATGGGGTCCACATGGCATGAAAAATACTCTTGAATTGAGACTTAAAATGCGTGCTTGAATTCCCTGTTGATAGTCCTTCATATTCGCGCCGTTATCATATCCTTGTCCTCTGCAATACCTCGAGGAGATTCCCGTATAATTCAGTTCTTTTAATATTGTAGTTTAGAAAAGTCATTTTCCTGCTGCATCTGAGATTTCCAGAAAACTTACGAAGTGTTCAACTAATTCTACATTAATCTTCGTCGCCAAACAGTGACGCTCTGCCTCGTCATAGCATCTATGTAGAGCGATGTTTTCACGTCCATCGAACTTTGTATCATTTTACATGAAGTTGCACTAAATTAAAAGCGGAATCGGTAAGCGGGGGTCACCCTGGGCGCGGGACCCTGGTCGACTGCCCACCCAGCTCCCCCCCCCTCCTTAAGACGGGCCTGTTTATAGGTTTTCAATCGTTCTTGGTTTACGCGCAAATACCATATCTTTGACAGCATCCCAGAAGAAGGAGTCCATTGCTGTAAGGTCAGGTGACCTGGGGGGCCACTCCACAGACTCTCGTCTTTCAGTTACCCGACAATTAAAAGCTTCATTGACGAAATTACGAACTTCGAGTGCATAGTGGGGTGGACCCCCATCGTGCTGGAAATGCAGTTCGTGGAATTTCTCACAATGCATTCTTAGATCAGGGACGGCGTAATTCTTTAGCATTTGTAGATATGAAGCACCTGTAACTGTCCCATTGACGAAGTAGGGGCCAACAACTCCGAACAAAGCAATTCATTCTCAAGCGCATATTTCCGGTTGATTCAATTGTGTTTCATGTACAATGTGGGGATTCTGTCTATTGACATGTCCAGAGAGTTTGAAAGTAGCTTCATCATATCTTATGTAAAAAGTTAAGATCCTCTATACATCGATTCAGCATGAGCTCACAAAAATGTAGGCGTCTGTCATAATCGTCTTCCAGTAGGCCACGGACTAAACGAGGAATGTAAAATTTAAATTTGATATCTCGAAGAATATGTACGTCGATATGAAGTTCTCGGATTTAGACGGATTGTTCACCAACGCTTGTGCCATGGTGGAAAGACTAAAAGGTGTTCATCAGGTGGACGAATTTCGAACTTTTCTGCGTATGACGTCAGAAGACAAAAATGGCGGTTGTTCGAACATTGCGTGTGAGGCGGTGAAAGGTTTCGACATTATTTGGACAATATATGTATAATTACTGTTACTGACGAATAACTTAAGGTAACTAATATTGCATTTATGATCTTGAATCATTTACATTTTTAAAAAGTTAATACTTGAAGTAAAACAATTCATAAAGGCTTTTCATTTTTAAAAGGTAGCGTTTGAATTCTTTCAAAACCTCATTTACGTGTATATTCCCATTACTTAAGCTATGATTCTTCTTCATGATAACATTGAAATGCTATAATCTATCAGAACAAACTACACCACATTTGTTGGTCATAAACGTTTTTAATTCTGTTTATTATTTTTATTACTAGGGCATACCCGTTGCATTACCACTTTCAATTAATTTGTATTTAGAATATATGTCACCAGCGCCGTAACTAGCTATTTTAGCACCCTGGGCAAACTACCAAATATGTGCCCCCTCCATAAAAAATTCTCCAATACCTATATTTTTTACTATATGGATTTTGGGTGAACAATTAATAAATAAAAATAAATTATAAATGATATAATTTTTACTATAAATGTACAAAATTTAAATACATAATTATAAATATAATTACATACATACATAATTACACATACATGATTAAAATAAATGTTTTAATATTAAAGAGTTATTCTACGCGATTTTAATGCAGCAAACTCATCAATAACATCATCGAAATTTATAGTTTCTGCTATGCGTAATATCTGGAACAAGTATAGTAGAGAAATCGGTAATATCTGGAACAAGTATAGAAGAGAAATCGCCATGCAACCTCGCAAAACTTGCCATTAACAATTTTTGCGCTCCTTCTTTAGTTGCGTCCGGGGTAAATGCCCCGCCCTAGTTACGGCACTGTATGTCACCTCAAATTCCCACTTTCGTTTTAGAAAGAAATTTGTGGACCGATTTGATGCTTATGGGAAAATAGACGCTAAAAAATTAATTATAATTTTTTCGGTGTTTTTTATCCAAGGCTCATATTTGGGCTATTATTCAAAGTAAAGTAAAATTACAATTTGTTGCACAGCTTCTAGATATATGAGTTAAAACATTTCCTGGTATCCGTTCGATATGTATATGGCATAGATGTTGCCTATAAATTCTCATTAGAAGCATTTAATCAATGCTGTTATATTGGTTCATATTTTTAACAGATCATATTCCTCTTGAGACCATTTTCATTATGACCTTAAATACTCTGCTAGCTTAAAATTCAATTTATTTGAGATAATTATAGAAAGACACACCCATACTGTTCTCGTTCATCAATTTAGATAACATATTTTATTTCATATATAATTACTGAATGCCTGTCCGTCCCACCTTTTATCTCATGAACACCTTGTCATAGAGAAATGCTATAAATGCCAATTTGTTACTGCCAACTAGGGGACCCTGGGAAAACTATTTTTGTTTACGGAGGTGTCCCAGATTCGACTCCAGGATTCAGTTATATTTTTCCATATGTTTACACAGGAGTTTCGATTTTTCAAGTTGCAAGGTTTATTTCCGCCATTCATTAAAATACGTAGATATAAACCGAATTTCTCAGTTTTTGCTTTATTCGACAGCTAAAACTATAAAATATCTTATTCTTGCAATTTTTAGATTTTTAGAACTTGTCAGAAACACGTGTATCTTTTCTAAATTTTGTGGCTTTTTCGTACTCTTTCCGTGTATTGCCTCCGATAGAATTAGCGCCTATTAAGCCTTCAAATAGACGAAAGAATTGCGTTATTCGCTTATAGCTTTATATGAAGCATCGAAATTATAGTTGTAATAACGTAAAGCTTAATATATTGTAACGTTAATAATTACAAATTATTATTATTATTCTGTAAACTGCGTGTGGACTGTGGGCATTTTTAACGTTTGACCAAAAGAAAAAAATCTTTCTTTATTTCAATACGGGAATGTTACCTGTTTCGTGAAGATGAAGCAATTAAAATGGCACATAAGAAACAAGCATGAAATTCAAACTGTCAGTTGTCTAATGCTATAAGGAGAAATGTGCTATTATTACTTTTAAACATGCAGATTTCTGTCTGGTAACTTCATATTATTTATTGTGTAATAGAAGAAATTTACTCTTGATGGGATTTGAATTCTCACGCAACATTATTTTACCCAATTTTTCTGTTGGAGACAATGAAAGGGGGCAAAAAACACTTTTTGACAATATCAGAAACACATTTCAACAATTACTTCAGTTATTCAGGGGGCGTATTTGAATTGCAGTAAATAATAAGCTATACAAAATGCCTGCAGGCTGCCATATATTTGTTGTATTTCTCTGTTTGGGAATATATGCTCAATTAAATCATTACAATAAGGAATCCATAATAAAAGCAAAAATAATATAAATAAAAATTTTCTCTTAATTATTTTATTTTCTTGTTAAGCCTTGAAAACAAACAAATCCATGGGGATTGCATCGAAACTAATATTACTCGATATTTTTGGCGAGTAACCCAACATTTGCTGTTGTAAAGTTTTACTACAACAATCACTCGCAAAGTGTTCCGAACAAATTGTAGCTGATGTTGAAAAAAAATGTTAAACATGATGTGCATAACTATTTTGTATATTATAAAAGGTATTATTTGTCCTAAATACTCACCGTTATTAACGTTAAATTTATCTTTTCTACGGCTAGCCTTAATCCATTTTGCCTTGAAAATTACGTTTTTTGGAGACTTATAGCACTTTACTACATGCGACGTTTTAGATTTGGTGTTTATTGCACCCATAAACGGCACAAGACGGCATTTTTATGGGACAGAAAATCTTCAGTTTATATAACAACAACAGCAGTATATAACAACAATAACAATATGTAATAACAAAGCACCAAATAAATCAAACAACGCGAATATCCTCCCAAACCTCTTAGTAGCATACCGGCTTATGCAGGCTTATGGCTCTATCCAACACCGTTGATCTATCCCGACGCCTACGTCACAAGTAGTTTCGTGACGTACTTCCGCCTGCGCATGAACACACCTTCTAGTATTTCCACCATGGCTTGTGCCACAGTCATTTTGTTTACCTCTGTCAATGCTGAACAAGGCCACCACTTCTTGGAGCGTCTAATACGGTGCCATGTGCTTCATATTTGTCACGCAAACGGTAAAAATGCTTTCGAGTAGGTAGAGCAGATGTAATATGTTCACCCCATTGCTGCAGAACTGCTTCCTTTGTAAAACATTTTCAACGCAAAAATTCTTTCTTCTTTGGTGAGCATTGTAATTGCAAAGGGTTCAGCTTTTTCGTCTGAAATAATCCACAGATGATAATAAGAATGACAACAATAACAACCAGGGCCGTCCCTAGGGGGTTGCGAGGCCCGGGGCGATCGGCATTTGCGGGACCCCTTAACAATCAAAATCATCATCAAGGTAAAAGTCGCATGCTAAAAAAATTATTGTAAAAAATATTGTTTATTTTAAAATATGTATATTTTATTGTATAATTTTAAATACACATATATTTCTTATTTGTTTTTAAAATGAGGAATCGCTTCTGAGGTTCAAGAACAAAAACAAGTCCATTGTTAAGAAAACCAACAATAATTTCATCATTTTCGCCTGATTCATAATGATTTATGCTTATTATTCTGTTGGAAATGGCTCTGGAAAACTGCATGTATACCTGCAATTTGGATATGAATATAAACATAAAGAAAGCTCAATTAAATGACAACATACAATACATGAGGTTAACTTAATACTAAAGTAGAATATGAACTCACTGTTTATTGCTCTGCCTACTTTCAGAAATTTAACCATTGTAATCTAAATCCGAGGCTATTTTTCTCTTTCTCTCGATATACAGCATATTCAGTCCACTCGATCTCCCTTGGGACATTGCTGTCATAAGATATATATTTTTTTAAAGTTTTGAATAACTTCGCTGATGCACTATGGCCGGAATTACTAACAAAATCCTATACCCTATCTCTGTATTTGGGAAGGAATCGTTTAATGATTTGAGGAAATGCACTTTTCGCTTCCTGTCAATGACGTGTGAAACATTATAACTCAACATGTTGTCCAAATTTATACACCTTTTCATTTCGTCTTCTGTTATTCTCCAGTTTTTAAAATCATATAAGAAGCCGAAATTACCTGTGAACCCTTCCATTTGTTCGAAATCCGTTGTCAATGATATGAGAGCTTGATATACGATAACAAAGAAGTAGTTAGTTTCAAATGCCTTTTCAGCCGAACACCATGAGTGTCTTCCACGCTTAGCAGCAAACTTCATTTGCTGCTTAGCGCGGGGCCGGGGGTGACCGGCCCGATTCGCCGTACCCTAGGGACGGCCCTGATAACAACAATAACAAATGAATGAACTAGATAAAAAATATCATAAAATTTGAAGTGACCTGACTTTTGGCCCACCCTAGGGGCTCCGCTCCTACCCGCTACGCGCGTAAACCACGTGCCTCACTCCGCAAGGCGAATTCGTCTACTGCCCGTGTCCAACCCTGAACCTCCTCCTTTCCGCATATATTTAAGGTAAAAAATTATATCTAGCTCTATTTTCGGGCTTCTTTCCCCCTTCCTTCCACTCCCTCCTTCTCTCACTCTCTCCCTCGTTCACCCCCTTCTCTTCCTCCCTCTCTATCTCTTAAATGTAAGAATGGACCTTATGGTCTAAATTACGCCCGAATATAGACACCTATTTATCTATCTATCTCTACCTCCCTATATCCCTCCCCCCTTTCCCAAACTTCCGCGTTCCCTCATTTTCTCCCTCCCTCTCCCTACTTCTCTATCTCTAAGCACTTTTAAACGCTTGTATTACAAGCATCTCCTCTCACTCCCCATGCATTGAACCACACACTATCTTTTCTTTCAGGTTGTCACAAGCTAACCTTATAAGGATATAAATGTATGTACATATGTTTGTATTTATGAATGTTTTTTCTCTGTTTCTCATATTATTGATTTTTTTCTTTTCTTTTCCTTCCCTGAACTATTTTAGAAATTTTCGCGGTTTTTTACACCTCTCTTCTCTTCGTAGGTGTTTTCCGCAGTGGGAATTTTTCTGTGTTAAAACATAACTGATACACAGCTTTTTATGACCCACAAAACTAACATTCTTTGGTAATGCTCTGTTATCTACTAACAAATATATTAACTTGTAATTAATTTGTATTTTGTTAAAATCTGTATGTAATTAATTTCTCTTATTTTGTAAATATTGTAATTACTTATATGACGAAAGGGTTAAATGTAAGAAGGGACTACATAGTCTCAATTTCGCCCTAAATAAAGTCGTTTGTCTGTCTGTCTGTCCCTCTCTCCACCCCTCTCTCCCTCCCTCTCTCTCTCCCTCCCTCTCTCCCTCCCTCTCTCCCTCCATTTTTATATTTGTATGTTTATTTTATCAATGATCTATTCGTGTTGTGCCAATTTATTTTTCTTTATCTCTTTATAATCTCAATGTTCTTATACCTTGTTCTAAATCGGATTTATGTGATGTCTTTATTGAATCTCAGTAGGTTTCGCGGGTTTTTCACACCCCCCTTCTTCTGTGGGGGTTTTCCTGCAGTGGGTTTTTTTTACATGGATTCCATTATTCAGCAGTCCATATTTTTTCCACAAAATCACATCTTTTCTTTTCAAATACTTGTATTTTTATTGTTACCTGTATTTACATTGTTAATGTTTTATGTATTACTATATGTTTTACGACGAGGGGCTAGGTGGAAGATGGGACTTCCTAGTCTCAATCTCGCTTTCTTTGCGATCAAAAACAAATATTTACGTGAATTCGGCACGGATTTGAATTTTGTCTTTAAAAATTAAACTCTTCATTCTTTCATTTGCAAAACTTTTTATCCCGAGTTCGTATCTCACAGTTTTAAGTAATTTTAAAAGCGTATTTAGACTGCATTGAATCCCATGCTTTTCTTACGGGATATTGAAATGAAACAATGGAGTCGAGAAGATCCCCTAAAAATGCAAATTGTTGAGATATTCGTTTTTTCCCGTTGGTTGTGACCTATGACCAGGGCTTGAAAAATGCGCTCGTCTGCTCGTCCGTGAAGAGTGAAAGGTTTTAGTTGACTAGTAAAAAATTCAATAGAGCAGTTTCAGTTCAATCGGCAGTTATTTATATGTTATACCTATTGTTGAACTGAAATATTTGGAAAAATGCCAAGGTACTTAATTTAGTGAATATTGCGGCTGCTAGGAAGTAGCTAACTACAACCACTTCCACAGGCACATCCAGAGGATTTCCCCACGCTGTGCATGCCTTTAAACCTGACAAGGCCATAGACAAGTGGTATTTTAGAGCAAAAACTGTGACATGTTCAAGGTCACAAATGCCATGCCTCTGAAAGTGGTATGTTGACACCTAAGAAGATATGAATAGTAAGTTTCATTGAACTATTGCTCGCTCATGGTCTTGTGTCACCGATAATATGTATGAGTTTTTATATTAATTGTCATGTAGATTGATGTACATAAAAATATATTTTGTGTAATGTACTTGGTTGAATATAGTTATATCTGTCAAAAATGAAAATAAAGATATAAGTCAACGAAAGTGTAAATAATTAACATTTCATTTTTGGCGTTGAGGGTGTTTTTTTTTTTGCTCGCCAGCTTTAGTGTCTCTGGGGCGCTGGTGATTTTCAGCTGACGAGTGAGATATTTGCCTGACTGGTGAGCCAGCATGAAATTTTTCTAGCACTGCCTACGACCGACCAGCATGTCAAATTTCAGAGCCCTTCTAGAAGTGCCTTTGAATGTGGCATGGGACAGCTAGATTCGTACACAAGATTTTTATTGTATACAAGGGGCTCCGCCCCTACGCGCGTCAACCCCGTGCCTCGCTCCGCGAGGTGAATTCGTCTGCCGCCCGTGTGCAACCCTGAACCTCCTCATTTCGGCATATATTTAAATTATATTTAGCCCTATTTTCCGGCTTCTCTCTCCCTTCCTCCAATTGCCCTCCCTCTCTCATCCCATCTCTCCCTATCTCTCCCTCTCTCTACCTCCCTCTCTACTTCCCTACCTCCCACCAAGCCTCCCGCTTTCCCAAACTTCCGCTTCCCCTCATTCTCTCCCTCCCCCTTTCCCTCTCTTTCTCTTCTCTCTCTCCCTCCTTCCTTCACTCTTTCTTTTCCCCACACTCCCGTCTTCCTCCGTTATCCCAATAGGGCCCTATATACATAATTTTATGAGTACGGCAACAATGCTAGATGTTCTTGACAACGAAATATTTTATTCACAAAAAACTTAAAAATTTTGTCTTCAAAACAATTTTCTGAGTCAATTCGAATGGTATATGAAAATCTACGGAAGGAAAACAAATTTACGTTCTTTTGCACCTATTATGGTTCAAGTTTCTAATTTCTACGACAATTATAAGTAATTTTAAAAAGCTAACGAAAGATGTCTTACACTGGATTACGTGTTAATCAAATGGGGAATGGAAACTATTCTGGCATCAAACCCATCCACTTACGTTAGACAACTGTAGATTGACACATGCAGAAACTCACGCCGAGTATTATAGTTAATGTTTCGTCGAAATGGGATTGACCTATCGCGATTTATTTACCCCGTGATCTACTGCGTACATGCCTAGTTTGAACGCCTAATTTCATCTCAAAGTCCTCGTTAGAAGCGTGCCTGACAGAAACAATGCTCCAATGTTAATCTTTTGGGACTTTTTATAAATTTCACAATTTCTTTTGGGGCACTTAAACTTAAAAACTTTTTTCGCAATTTTTCCTTTGTTCATGAACAATCATTCTGCTTTTTATCTCATCCAGAAGTAAGAAATAATTTTGACATAATTTGCGTTAGACAGGATAATGCGGTTATAATATAATAATATATATATATATATATATATATATATATATATATATATATATATATATATATATATATATATAAACTTAAGGAAAAGGAAAGGTAGTGATGAGGCTGGCAACAAGGTGTTGAAGGAAGCCTAGTGGACACTTACCATGTTGCCGAGCTGCTGGGGGTGTCGAAGAGACACACGTAAAACACAAAAAACACGGATTGTGAATTACACATGTATAAAAGAAAACATATTTTATCGTTTACTTATATAAGGGAGATGCCCGTTGAAATTCAAAGGAAAGTTTTTTGTGAAATAAAAAAGTAACAAAAATATACGTGTGTGTGTGTGTATATATATATATATATATAATATATACTTTTTGGATGTCAGTAAAACAAGCTCTCGTTCTTTTAGGCGTTCGTTGTTTGAAGTCTCGAACAGGTACGTAACTAGGGGGAGGGGTGAAGGGGCCCAAGGCCCCCTTTATAAGTCCTCGCCCCCCCCCCCCTGGTCCGCCTGCTGAATACTGTATTTTAAAAATTAATTAATCAAGTATTTCATAATCAAAGATGGCTCAAACCCTTTTGGCGTAGTATGATAAATATATGAGACTCCAGTAGCCACTGGAGTCTCATCTATTTATCAAGTATTTCATGTTTTTATTCTTAATAAATAATTTCCATTTGTGTGAAAAGTGCAGTAAAAGTAGTTAAACATTTTACCATATTATTACTTTTATTTTATTTTTTAAATTTTGGTGTGCCTCTCCAAATATTTTTGCAGTCATCCTTCCCACCCCTCTAAAGCACAAGCTGGTCCCCAAAAGTTGGGTTGCTAGTTACGTCCCTGGTGTCGAACTCCTATGATGATTCTAACTAATTTTAATATGTGAAGGATTAATCTTTTACATCCAAATGTATTCCTTCTCGTAAATAACGTAACGAATGTTGGGTATTCTTGTTGTATGCGGTCTACAGCCGAAAGCAAGATCTCGTATGTGGTCTGTTTGGATGCGGTCTATAATAGGTAAAATAATAAAAATCACAATGTGAAGGATATACTTCATTCATGAAAATGATAAAACTAGACAAAGGAAATAAGTTATTTTAAAGATTATTTAATTTAAGAGACCAGTATTAAGTCGCATATACTGCTTCCACATATGTTATCTCTATCAATGCGGGGGTTGAAGGGGGCGGCAGCCCCCTTAATGAACTGCAACAAAACCTGAATGCGTGGGTTGTAGGGGGCCTGCATCAGTTAACTGATTCACTCCATATAAAATACGACGCGAAACAATTCCTCCACGTTCACATTTGCACTGACCATCGGTTTGGGTTGTTTTGGGGGTTGGGGCTTGGTTTTCCATCCACGTTCATATTTTCATACTCCATCTTCAATTCTCGTTCCATAATTTCTTCTTGAATATGTATAACCTTCATTCAATTTATGAGTATCGACGTTCTCCACCGGTTTATCTCCTCCAAACCAACCAAACCCGATGGAGAGTGCAAATGTGAACTTGGATGAAAAACCAAGCCCCAACCCCCAAACAACCCAAACCGATGGTCAGTGCAAATGTGAACGTGGAGTAATTGTTTCGCGTCGTGTTTTATATGGAGTGAATCAGTTAACTGATGCAGGCCCCCTACAACCCACGCATTCAGGTTTTGTTGCAGTCCATAAAGAGGGCTGCCGCCCACTTCAACCCGCGCATTGATAGAGATAACATAGACCGCATATGACAAGGATAGAGATAACCATAGACCGCAGGCATGACATCGAGGAAGTTCATCATTATCTACGATGAGTCCCTTTAGCTTTAGGAAATCGACAATCGTTTCTTCGGTACGAGTAATATTGTAGAAGTCCTTCGCAAGCATGTCGATCGGGATGGCTACTATCAATTACATCTAGTTTATTTATTTCTATAAACAGAGTAACAATACAGCGCAACAATACAGTACACTTCTTTAACAGAAAGTCATTTCCCGTAATACGACATCTTGATTTCGGCTGTAGACCGCATATGACAAGAATACCGAATGTTGTTTACATTGATTACTATGAAAATTATTTCCCTCTCCTTCCGTCTTTTTCCCCTTCTCGTATTAAAAGCCTTCAAAGCACAATTAAACCCATAAGGATTGAAATAACAATAGGATTTCGAGGTTTGACAATGTAATTGGTAGGCATGGTAACATTCCGTTAAAATGTTCCAAAATATACCATTCATACGATTAACATGAACGATTTCGAGCTGAAGGCAAAAAAGCAAAATTGATTACAAAATTTCAAAATGTTTTTTTTGTAATGGCCCAATTTCACAGGTCGTAGGTGAATTTTTCTAATTTTAATTTCCAAAAGAAGAGAAGCCTGCACGTCTTAAAGTCGGTTTTATTTATTATCTTATGGGGAATGGACGTCTTTCGTAAATTTTCCTTCGTCACAGCATATTTATATCTGATTAGATTCTTTCAGTCAAATTTAAAGTTTATATCTGCATATTTGATTGAGTTATTTGCGTTTTAAGAGCTTTGGCTTAGAATTGAAAAAGGTTTTTGACAGACAAACGACAAATTAATAATTGATAAAAAGATGTATTCAGATGAGAGTTATTTACTGTAACAGCTTCAATCATATTCCGACCAGAATGTCAGTAGTACGTTTTTGTTTTTTGTTGAATACTTAAATACTTCAAATTATCATTACATCGGCCGCCGGTGAAAACGATTTCCCGCTTCTCGTCCGCTATGTGATCGTATCCTGGCTGGACGTAGTGACGTAGTTCAATAAATGTCCGTAACTGTCGCTCCAATCGAGCCAATAAAAACATGCATGTCGAAACGTGGTCTCATGCTCGAAATCAAATTAGGATTAGTTAAGTCTATTTGGATGTGTTGAATCGGCTTATCTAGAGTAATTTTGTTTAGATTTAAAAATTCACGAAGATGATCAACAAATTAACACTAAACAATGAGGTAATAGTCCTGTTCTTTCCTATGTATACCTAAGTTAAAAGTATTTTTCGAATTAATTTCCTTGAACTATTACAATTTCAGATTGTGGCAATGCGGAAGGTGGTTCGTCAGGCCAAAGTTCATGTTATTCACAAACTAGTTCGTGAAGTGAAGAAACTTAGACAAAGACATGGGCCAGAAAATGTGAAAGCTAAGTATGACAGGAAGGCTGATAGGAAGGGTGAAGAAATTATTTACATTAAGGTTTGTCACATAAAAGTGTTGTCTGATGTCTAGTATGAATCCTGTTGTCTCTGTATAACATTACGGCAGCTTATGATGCATACTACAAATACAAATCTACCCATTGTTTTCACTTCTAGTCATTCATAGGAACCATTTTTAACTTGCACTGATGCCATTTTTTGGTAATGCATCGAAAAACGCTGCAGACGTTTAAAGCGTTTGAAGAGTTGTGCTTATTAATAGTTGAATTTGCTTTTGTTTACAAATGTTTTACTAGTGGTTTAATTTATAAAGCCTTGTAGTCATTCTTAGCATTTAAGTAGCTCTTTGTAAATCCTTTTACCGAAGAATTTCTTTTATGTAAATCAACGTTTATTCTCAGAGGTAAAGCCAAAAATGTTTATCTAAAGTTATACTAATTGCAGAAAATCAATATAGACGATGTTTCTAAGTTTGCTGTGAAGAACACAGAAAATCCCATCAAAAAATTGTCTGATGTAAGTATAACTTTCCATGTTTCCTTTTTTATTTAATGGTTTCCTTCTAAGTTTCATGATATGTTGTTTATTTTTGGCAGCCAAGCACCACAATTGAAGAAAGAGCGCTGTTTAGACTTGCATCCCATAAAAGTATTGCTGATAAAGTGAATCAATTTCGAGCTCGGTATCCAGATTGGAAAGACTACATCAGTGAAACTATAGATGAGTTAGGTGCTCGGAGGAAAAAAACCTTCAAGGGGTCGCTGAAATTGGAAAGTAAAAGTGACTTTAGTGAACAACAAATTTCCCTAAGAAAGATCCAGGACAAATCTGAGAAATTATCGAAGAGGTTACCGGAAGCAGGTGAACCAAATTTTAATGTGCTAAGGCAGTCGCCTAATAAAGAAATCGAAGAATCCAAATCAAAGGAAAAGGTGGATCAAGTGAAATCGTCAAAGTTTCTATCTCAGTGGACAGTACAAGATGTTGAGCCTGCGAAAGAGAAAAGTGCGAATAACCATCATAATGAGTTGGAAGAAAAAAATAGCGGCGTAGTGTGTAAAGGAAGGAAGCCTCATCTTGTAAGAAATAAGTGGAGTAATAGAGTCAAGGGTGGTGATGGCCCAAGCAACAATAATAAGAGCAATGGTGTTGCGGTAATAAGAAAATTTTGCGAACTTGTGGACCAAAGCAATTGTGTTCCAGACAACCAGGAAAGGTTAAAGGAAAACAGTGAAGGTATTAATCAGTTAATATTTAAAGTTTTAGTTAGAAATGAGAAACATAGTTTTTGGATTTCCATTGATACATATTTTAATTTGATATTTAAGCTTTTAGTGTTTTTCTTAATAATTTTCACTTTTTTGACATTTCCTTGTTAGAAAATGCCCTAATATTGACTAGTTTTCCTCCATTTGCCTGTGACAAATATCGTTGTATTTCAGTAATATAGGTTTATAGTAATATATAGGCTATTATATTTATGTAAATATGTATACTGCTAATTGCAGTGATTTAAATGGTCTTAATGCAATTGTTTCAGTGGCCCTGTTCTATCCTTAATTCATTTCGTTCTTCCATATTAGTTGAATTCCTCTAACCTAGAGATTTTTCTATCTAAACGCCTCAGTGTCTTCCTAAAAACTGTTCCATAACTGATCATGTATTTCTTAGTATTATGGTAAATTCTAGAATTGTTTACCTTTGAACTTTTTTCCCTTTCAAATTGCAAGTTCCTATTGGGTTATTTGCCTTTTTAGATCCATTAGTATCTATAGACCCAAATTGTTAATGATCAGGTGATCTATCATGTTTTCTGTAGTCTTTTTTGTACATTCAGATGCATTTGTGTGCAAACAATCCTAAAGAACTTTCATCTCTTTCATCGAAAGCCCTGCAATTTCTTGCAGTCCTTTTGGAAGATTCCATTTTTTTCATTGAATCTGTTTTCCTTATTATTTTTCTTGATTGTGTTTTTCATACTTTTGTTTAATGTAATATTGTTGATATATTTTCACTGTGTAACACGTTGAATATTTAACGTTGAGTAAATTAGTATATTTCTTATGCCATGCAGGTGTCCTGGATGTTGAGAATGAAGGTGTGACTACAACTGATAATGAAGCAGTCGACCCATTCTTTGTAAGCTCTGATGGTAAGACAGAATATCGCACGAGTATTGTGATTCAAGAGGATGATAAGGAGGACAGCATAGAAACATTTAAAGAAGAGAGAAAGTCATTTGGAAGAAAGTGGGACCCAAGAAACAGAGAATCACATCAAGACAGAAGTCAGTATGGTAGAGACAAGGGTCCTCATGGCAGAGATGATCACTTTAACAGGGAAAGGAGAGGCAATAGGGGCAGGGGCTCTAGGTAAGCTGCTTGATTTAAGTCAAAATGATAAATATTGTTTATTCAATTAATGGATTTTAATGTTTTTTTTATTTGCTTATGCGTTCAATTTGCCCATCTATTTGACTCCCTAACTCCTCTTAACCCATTAGGGATGGAATTAAATGCCAGAAAATAGCCAATTTGTTACCTTTTTGGGAAAAGTACGATAGAAAAAGAATGTTAACTCTAATCTTCTTGAAACTTTCACTGGCCCATACTAAGAGTCTATATTAACTATTAAAGTACTTACCGAGGCTTTTTATTCCTTAATTATTGGAGATTCTGATGGAAATCTCTGAAGCAAGTGTCAATGCACAGCCCTTTTTCACAAACAGAACATACAAAAATTGTCCTCTTCCTAATTCCTTTTCCCCGGCATACCACACATTCTTTATGCAAAAGTTTATTCATATAATTTCTTTTCACTTGATCTGGATAGTGGCACTCTCCAAAATTATGTGAAGGAGGAACTGTAGCTCTACGTCCACGCGCCTTTCTGCTACTGTAGCCTCTAATGAGGTCTCTGATTATATTCAAATGGAACTTTTTAATGGGAAAAGTTGGCTTATTGGTAGCTTGTTTGTAGTAGATATAAGAATTTACTACCGTTCTATTTATTAAATCAAACATCAGTCTATGCCACCACTTTTTTGAAGGAATGTGCAAACTGTAGTAGCTACATAATTGATCGTTTCGATCTAATCCTCCCATGAATTGATTGTATAACCTCACAATCTCAGGACAGCACACTTCCACCTTCCACCCATCCTTCTCCTTCCTTTTCACAGACTGCATTGGGTATGTGGGTGAATTGTAACCTGATGACAAAAAGAATATAGACCTTTTGTCTCACCAGCCTAAGGAAACGAGTGGGGCGGAGGAGAGCCACTCACAGTCCCCTTGGTTACTTTGCTTCCAGTCCTTTGTGTTTGCTACCAATTCTTTGGGATAATTGACACGGTTGGTGTTTGCAGTTCCTATGGCTCTCAAACCTTTTTTGGAGAGTTTCATAAATAGATCTGGCGACATAAAAAAGCTATCACAAATAAGGGTGCAGCCTGACCCAAAGAGAGGCTCTGCAAGTTGCATCACGACATTTCCACCCAAACCCAAATTATTCTTTTGATTTGTCCCTTTCCCTGTATATAATTCTAAATGAAAAACAAATCCCGATGTTCCATGTTCCCACCACTTGAATCCCCTTTTGATGGGTTTCATTGGCATATACTGTTTCATTGAAGAGCGACCAGTAAATTTCACCATCCCTTCATCTATTGCCTGATACTCAGAAAAGTTATAATATTTTTTATAATTGCTATTTAAACTATCCAGAATAGGTCTAATTTTTTAGTTTATCAAAATCTAAGGTATCTTGTAGAGCCTGCCGTGAATTATCATTTACGTGAAAATTCCGCAAAATTGACAAAAATCGATCCATTGCCATGATTTCTGATACACCTGGTACATTCAATGCCCTATCTGTGGACCAATAGTCTTTCAGACTTGGAAGATCATGAACCCATTGTAAAAATAACACCTAACCAAGCTTTCAACTCATCTAATGTAAGATCTTCCCAAATATTTCCACCTCCGCCCGCAGTTGACATTTTTTGCGAGGCATACAAATTAGTCTGCTTGACGCAATGGTCCAACATATCGCCCGTAAAAAATAACATAAAATAATCTAAAGGTGAAGAATTTTCTGGTAAGTAAGTATTAGGACCAGGTGTAAACTGAGAGAGACTAGTTCCTAAATTTATCAAACCTCTTCTGGACCAAGTCAGTCTGCTTCTATTAGCCTGTTCAACTGTCTCTTCAATTTCACCATCGGATTCATCGTCTAAAGTTATAGGTGAAATATTTTTACATGGTTCAGGAATTTCTTCCTCTTGAATATCACTATCACTATCAATAGAGGATATATCACTTTTTACTCCATCATCTGGTATAGAAAACAATAAATCCAGTTTGTGATCGTCACACCATTTTCTCTTGGTCGCCATTGTCAAATTAAAAAAGGGCTAAGTTTAAAAACACGTAAAATTGTTACCGCTTAAGAAAAACACGTGCAAATTCACAGGATGAAACTTAAAACTGTCCGTAAGCTGCTAGCAAAAAGAAGGAACTACAGGTAATAAACACGCCCCACACAAGAGGGCAGAAGAGGACGGTACCCTAACACCACCGTGGGGGTGCTCCATCCCTAATCGGTTAAACAAAAGCTGATACTGAAACTTCATTTTTTCACCAATTGATTCAGTATTCTGACGCATTGTGTGCATTTTCTTTGTTTGTCTAAAATATTCTTTCAAAACCTTTCATTTACTGTCTGCTTCAGCAGCTCTTTCCTTATTGGTTAATTATAGTGTAGACTTTAGATAAATATTCTTTCCATTATTTTGTCTGCCATATTAAGTGATTCAGCTCCGGACTACTTTTGATCTGCATGTAATTATAAGTCAGAGGCATTTTTTTATTTTCCATGTAAAACTAGCAAGAAAAAGTTTTTAGTCTCGGACTTTAATTTTGATGAAACTTTTCAGGCATCTGGAGGGCTCAGAAATATGAGACATTCTGTCTTGGTTAATTTGCAGTTTTAATGATGATACCACTCCCTAAACGTTTCTCTCAAAATTGCTTTTAGTCAATGAACTTCTGAACAACAGGATATACAAAAAAGCATTCAACACAAATATTATCTAGCATAAAACTGCCTATAAAACAGCTTGATTGAAAATTCCCTAAATAATTCACATTCCGAAATGTTTCCTGTCCACCCTTATTTTGAAAGGTTTTAGGTTTTTATAATGACAGAAAATAAAGAGAATTTTATTATGAATGTAACAGCACCCAATGTTCCTATTAAAACATGTTGCAATGAGTGATTGTTGATACTAGAAGTGTCAATTATGAACTGAGAAAAGGCAAACACTTTGGGCATATTTATCACATCTTGTTTGGTAAGTAAGTAGACTTGTAGGTATTATTCATTAAGATAAAGGAATTTGTGCAGTTTAATGGATACATGCATTTTATTAACTATGCCTGCAAAGTTTCATCTAAATCTGAGTAGAACTTCCTTGGAGGTGTGCTCTGCTAATTGTCATTGTTTCCAAGTTCATTTGCATGTTCTGTTTTTAATAAAAGATGGTGACCCTCATCTGGGTCACCATATCTCATGCAGGGAAAGCCTTTAAAGGGAATTAAGTCTTGTTGCCCTTAAAGCCATATTTGGTAAGTTGTTTGGATAAATGTTCTGCTTAACTTTTATAAGAATAATTTAATAAGGCATCTAACAAACTTCTGCAGTGAATGAATACTTTTATGGTTTATCCCTCTCTGTATCTTATTGGTATTTTCAATGTAATATGCTTTCTGTGTAATGTATAAAAATGCATGTTCTGGAGATACATTTTGAGATTTCACTGTATTTATAATAGTATCCACTCTTGCTGATGTGATGGGAATAACCTCTTGGCATCGAGTATTTATTTTCAATTCTGATATTGTTGTCAATAATTAATTTACCAGGCTGGTTTAATTGTTAATCACTTGTATTCATGAGTTAGCTTTTCTGTAGCATGCGCTTAAATGCAAATTTTTAATTTTCATCAAAGAGGAGTTAGGATTTGAATAAAATAGTTTGTGATAAGCTGTAATGTTATATTTGTTGTATTTAATATGACTTTGTTTTTCAGATTTGGCGGCAGAGTTGAATCACGAAGTAATGAGACGTCCTTTACAAGAAAGACAGGTGCTCCAACTGAAGGTATTTTATTTCGGCCAAATATTATTTTTCTGAGTATAATACACAATTTAGTGCTTTTTGTAAAGCAGCATTTTCTTTTTATGGAAACCCCTTGGTCATCCCTGTTCTCTCGATTCCCTTGATTGCTTGAATGAATTCACAAAAAAAATTTTACTTTGCTTTTTAGCTAAAGATGGACATAAGAAACATTTTGCTTTATATATGGGATGATCAGACTCCAATTAGATAAAAACAACTTTTCTCTCAACCCAGAAGACAAAAACCAGGACAAGGCAATAAGTTAATTTATGCCACAGTTAAAATATTTATAAAATGTGCATTTATTGACTTTTTAATGCATTCTTAGAATCAATATAAAAGTTTCAAATTATTGTTTCTTTTTCTTGTTTGAAGTGTAACTGGAAAACAGAATAGGACACGCCACTTAAAAGAAAGAGACTTAAAGTCATCAGAATGTTTTGAGCTGAAATTAGTAAAAGCATCATATTTTCCTCATAAAAACCAGCAAATTTTGGATTAATACCTTGATGCAGTGATTTCCAAAGTGTGATCCACAGATCCCTGGGGATCCGTGAGAGTTCCTCAGGGAATCCCATAACAAATTTCCGTAATGGCAGATACTAGCGCACAGGATCATAAAGAATGAAGATGTCCTACATAATTTTTTATGAATTGCCTTCCTACAGCACTCAGAATATCAATATTTTAGTGGTTTTTATCAAAATGTAGTGGTTTATATGGGCTAAGTTTATGAGCAGTTGTAATTCACCACATCCTAAAATTTCTCTATTTTTGCTATTTGTTAAAATTCCGTAAAGAATCTGTACTGTTACCAACGCTTTTCTTTTACTGTCAAGCATGCCTCAGAATACCGGTTGTGGAGCAGTATGCTAGATTTCCGTCCAAAAATATGTGACAGAAAGTGGAAACAAACAATATGTCAGGCGGATAATAGGTAATACCTACCGGTGTGTGGTTAACATTCTAGCTTATCACCCTGCAATGACTTGCTGTGAAACGATTGCCACAATCACTGAAATCTGTTTCAAATGAAGCAGTTAATATTGCAAATTTCATTAATGTTAGGAGCCTTCATTGTGGATTATTTCAAATCCTCTGTGAGGAAAATGAGAGTGATAATATGACACTGGTGCTGCCCACAAAAGTGAGGTTGCTGTCATGAGAAAGGTTCTCGTAAGAATGTTTGAACTTCGCAACGAAATCGCTCTGTTATTTGTTGATCGTTCTTTTCATCTATTCGGTCTGCTAACAAACATTTCATGGCTTCAGAAGCTAGCATACTTGGCAGATATTTTCACAAAGTTCAAAGTACTCTCCATGCAAGGCAAAAATGCTATAATTTTCACTGCAAGAGACAAAATAGATTCGATACTACAAAGCTCCATTTCTGTGATAAATGCATGGAGGAGAAGTACTTAGAGTGTTCTTCAACTCTCAGGCAGTTTCTAGAGAAGCCAAAGTGCTAATTTGATTGCATTGTCCTTGGTGACTTTGTCCAGAATCGGGATCATTTAAGTCGTACTTTTTTGTACTTTTTTGAGGTGAGTGCGAAACAGTTTTTATGGGTAAATAAACCAACAGTTTCTCTGTGAAGGCTTATAAGAGTCTAATTGATATTGTGATGAATTTTGAACTGTAGTAAAGATATAACAAAATTCTGCTGATAAACTTGGACAGTCTCATCCATAATTATCCAAAATGGTGTTTTTCAAACTTCTGTCCTCTCAACTATGTGAGACTGGATTTTCTAGATGCACTGCTACCAAAAATAATTACTGCAATTTTACATACAATGGCCTTTTTGCAACATAATACAAAGTATTATTTTTTAGATGACTACACAAAAACAAGACTACAGTGATGCACAATAATGAATCAGACCTTTTCACCCCTGTCTGCCACTGCTACTTAATGTGAATATCATGCCAAATTTCAGTGCATTACTTGAACAAATGAACTGCCAAGTATCACATTAAAGTTTACCTTTTGAATTTAATGATTTATATGATTAATAAATAATTTAAATCATTATTGTGGAACACTAACCTTTTATTAAAAATAACACCCATTTCATCAATGAAGTTAAAAACTTAACCCACAAAAACACTGAAATTCTAGTTTCGTTCGATGTTGTGTCCCTTTTTCCCAGCGTACCAATAGAAGTAACACTAAATTTCCTTGAATCCTGGCTCGAAGAACAAACCTTACCACAAAAATCAGTCGATGAATACGTCCTATTAACACACCTTTGCATGAAACAAAATTTCTTCCAAATAAACAATAACATATACCAGCAAAATCAGGGCACAACAATGGGAAATTCTCTGTCACCATTCCTTTCAAATTTATTCATGATTAATTTCGAAAAACACTGCAAAACCACATTCACATACTTCCCTAAAACTTGGTTTAGATACGTTGATGACATATTCGCGGTTTTTGACACATCAAAATACAACATCACTAACTTCCTTCAAGAACTAAACGATCAATATGACTCGATTAAATTCACACTCGAAAAAGAAAAAGAAAACAAACTACCCTTCTTAGACTTATTATTAACAAGACACAACAACAAGTTAAAATTCAATATTTACCGAAAACCAACACACACTGATAGATATATCCCATCTAATTCCAATCATCACATCTCACATAAATTGGCCCCTTTTCATTCCATGATCAATAGACTTCTTCGCGTGCCTCTCTCCCCATCTGATTACCGTAAAGAACTCACACATATTAAGAACTGTGCAAAAACCAACGGATACGACTCTGAAATGATCAAAAACACCCTGCGTAAACATAAACATAGGCTCCATGTAAAAACGCACACAACACTAACTGATACTTCCCCCACAGACACAAAATACATTAAAATCCCCTTTGCTCCTGGGCTCACCAACAAACTACAAAACATCTCAAAATTCAATTATAAGACAGTATTTGTTAATGACAATAAACTCTCCAATTTATTACACAACCCAAAAAACACAATTCCTTCTTTACACAAATCTGGCATATACAAAATATCTTGTGGAGAATGCGACAAAATATATTTTGGACAAACAAAACGTAAGATAGAAACTCGCTTCAAAGAACACATACCGTATCTGCCCGAATATAAGCCGATACTTTTTGTTAAAATCTATCATGAAAAAAATCACCCTCGGCTTAAATGCGAGCCTGAGGAAAAATTTGGCATCCTCGTACGACGCCATCGCTGAAAAATGTCTTGTTTCCATAGCATACCTCCTATTGCCCGGAGCTGTAATTTAAATTGCTATTGAATGTTATTTATATATTTTAGCACGTAGTTAAAAGTAAGTGGGTTCTTATCCAAAGGAAAGGGCGGTATATAAAACAATCGAGTTATAACAACCCACCAGGTTCATAGTATGATTGCACGCTACAGCAAATTCGTTTTGATCATAATTTGCAACGAGTTCTTAAGATACCAACACCGGTCTTATTAGAGGTTTTTACAAATTCTGACTACACTAAGCTTCTTCAACTCTTTGTTTTAATTGCACTTCTTGGTGCTGCAATCGATTTAAAGTTCAGATGTAGCAGACGTCGTAGCTTTTACGGATCATTTAAATGGCAGGTACGTTAAAGTTAGGAGCCGACAGTATAAAAGAAGTTCATATTAATTTTTCTTGTTTATTTTATAATTTGCTATAGCCATTGTCATTTTTGTATGCATGTTAAAACCCTCTTTCATAGAATGTATTAAAATTGCGTATACTGACTAAGCAGACGATATCGTCTGCTTAGTCAATTCGCAAAATTCGATGACGACTTTCGATGCGCAACTGTTTGAATTCCGCTAACATAAGATACTTCTGATTCGAAGGTGTGAGCAACGGCGTTAACTTAATTCATCTGATAATTAACAGCAATAATAATAAAACTTGGAAACCTCTTTCATAGAATCTATTAAAATTGCGTATAATGACTAAGTAGACGATCACGCCAAATTCGATGACAGCTTTCGATGCGCAACAGTTTGAATTCCAGTAAGATAAATAAATATGCTCACATTTGATTGTAAGGTGTGATCAACGGCGTTGACTTTATTTATAATTAACAGTAATAATACCTAATAAAACTTTACATGGAACGTATATAATTATATAGATGTAATGTATAATGTATTCTAGGTTGTGCGTGCATGTCTGGTACACTTAAGCATAAAATTTACGAAAATACTTTTTTTGCCAAAAAATGTTGGAAAATTTCGTGGGGTCGGCTTAAATCTGGGGTCGGCTTCTATTCGGGCAGATACGGTAGCTCATTTTAAACACAACAGACTAAACAACTCTAGTGTAGCAACACATATCCAAGAACACCACCATCCAATCACGATCGAAAACCTAACTCTTGTAAAATCTGTAACCAACCAAAACAAACTATAGATGCATACGAAAGCATACACATAAACAAAAACAAAAATTCCGTTATGAATAACGACTGCGGCCTGATCCCCCTTTCACCTCTGTAACTTGTAACGGCTGAACCTCTTTCCCTCCCTTTCACTTCAGCACATAAACATAAATACCGCCTACAACACTCTCACCCCTCATTACACATCAGCTACTGATGATGAGAGCATTGCTCTCGAAATACGTATTTAGTACATTAACTCACTTTTAGAGATCTTGTGTGCGTGTATTCGAGTGCTTGCGTGTGTGATTGTTCCGTCTGTTAGGTCCCTGTCGTTGCCGGAAGGCACATAAACCTACAGGCCACTGGGTGCGATACTAGGTCCCTGGCGTGGTTTAATCTCCCGTAAACCTAGTATTATTTCCCCGTTCCTTTCCCCCCCCCTTTTTTTTTACTTTACCTCTTGTCGTGTACGTGTGCGTGTTTGTGGTTGCTTAGTAGGTCCCTGTCGCGGTCGTACTGACTCACAAACCTTCTAGCAACGATGTGATTTTTTGGGTCCCTGGCGCAGAGTAATTCCTCGCAAACCCGGCCCCGTTTCCTTTCCACCTTAGGATTAGTGCTTGTGCGATTGAGTGAGTGAATGTGTGAGTGACATCAGGTCCCTGGCATGGAGTAACAACCCCTAAACCTGTAAGTTTATAATTTTTATTGTCTTTTGCCTTTTCCTGCTTTCCCCCCCCCCCTTTTTATTGTGTCTCTCTAATTTTGAATTTTACGGGCAAGGAGTTAATTCTATTTAACTTCAATTAATCTATAAAACACATCATTCTATACCAGGGATGGCAAATGACTTTTGTGTGGCATGCTCAGAAAGTATTGTGGATCATCAGAATTTTTTTGCATGCCACTGATTTACTCCTCTAAGAAACTTCATTTTTATACAGAAAATACAAGGTTATGTATGCCAATTAAAATTGCCATGTTTTTGCCATCCCTGTTCTATACCATTGTTTCTAAACTGGCGGGTCACAAAAGAAGTTGAGATGGACCTCAAAAATTTCAAAAAATTTACGATTGGTTAATTTTTTGGGAACTATTGCAAAAGTATTACAAAAACATTATATTTGGTAATAAATCAAAGGTAATAAAACTAATGAATATTTTAATAAATTGCTTTGTTTTTTAAGTAACCTACTTTTAGTCAATAATATAGATTTTTCTCCTGCCCTTATATTTGCGTATTGATATATAATTGGGCTGCAGATAATTTCTTGTATTTTAGGTGGCCCACAGATAATTTCCTGTAGCTTAGGTGGGGCATATTATCATAAAGGTTGAGAAATACTGTCTATACATTGCAGGAATGAAATGGGAACTGTTAGGCTACCACCCTACTCATGCACGGTTTCTCCATCCAAAGGTGGTAATTTTGTTGCTTTATTTGAGAAATGTGTGAATGTGACCAGCCATATGTAGGAGGAGGGGAGCTGTGGCTATTGGGCTTTTGGGGTGTTCAAGGAACAAAGAAGGCTGACAATTGAAGCAGCTAGGAAAATATTTGCTGCTCTGCCTAATTGGTGGCAGTGGCATGGTCACTTTATTACTCCTATTCCTCTCAATGGAAGCCGCCATTGTTTTGGGAAGAATTTTGTACCCTTGTATAGGATCTAGCCCATTTTTTTACCCCTAAAATTTTGAAGAAAAATCCATCCTACACAGATATATATATATATATATATATATATATATATATATATATATATATATATATCTTACTTTTTTCAGCATAAGACATTGACAATTGATAAAACAAAATTATTAGTTATTTGGAGAAAATGAACAACTTCCTCTCTGCTCATCCAACTGTGTACGGTTGAATTGGAGATGGTAGTGACTGCTCTGTGCCGTGGTGGTGTCCACTCTATAGAATACCTGTTAGTTTTAGCAAATATTAATATTTTGCAACTTGAACTAATTTCCCATATATTAGTAGTAAATACATCCCCAAATTACTTGTCAGCCTCGGAACAAAAATTCAAAATTGCCCTTACAGTCAACCTGTTAAATTGTCAATGTTAGGAAAAGTGATTAAATTTAATTGGGGTTGAATTGCATGTATCACATTATAATCAACAAAAATGCTCTATAATTGTATTTTTGTACCTTTCATAGCTGTGTGTTAATGCATGTTCATTTATCTGATGAATATAGTTGAAAGTACAGTAATCCCTTGCCGTTCGCCAAATTTGCGTATCTGCCATTTTCATTTGAGTACCTGTTTTTTCTTTCGCTAGGCCGAAATTTGCATATCCGCAAATGATCGCTTAAGTAGTGCTCACTCCGTGACATTTTTTCGGGGTTTTCCTACCGATTTTCTCCAAAAACCACACAACCCCACTAGTTGCTCTTTCTCAAACACTCTTTTAGTCGCTGCAGTAATGTACGCGTGTAGTTTGCTTGCTCCTCACCTATTTCATTAATTTATTATGCTATTTTTATAGTTTTTTATTAGTAATATTGCTTAATCACGGTCCCAAAGCGAGTGATGAGTGAAATGAAAGAAAAGATGTGGAGCAGGGCAGGCCAAGCCCTTCTTTGCATTAACAACAGCACGTCCCTCCAATATTATTATCCTTACCATCATCTTCCGAGTCAAAGTTAAATTGATTTATATAATAATTATGTATTTATTTTCAGTGTTAAATTACTATTTTATGAATGTATTCACTGTACCATTATATTTTTAAGGGCTAAAATGCAAGTTATGTAGTGGAATAGGGACTCGGGGAACCTAACCCTATTTTTTCCATATACCAAATTATTTACCATTTGCGAATTTGCCATTTGTGAGAATTTGCAGGAACCTAACCCTCGTAAATGGTGAGGGATTACTGTAGTTTATGATTCCTTTGGCTTTATGTGTGTGAATTTTCCTATCCTGCCTTTGGCCAATGTAATATTAAATTTTTTAACACTCGAACTTTTTTGTGAAACTTGTTTTATTCTATTTTTTTCAGATGAGGGTAACTTGCATCCATCTTGGGAAGCCAAAAGAAAACAAAAAGAACTAAACATCTCGAATATTGTCTTCCAAGGGAAAAAAATCAAATTTGATGATGGTGATGATTGATGTACTTTTGTTATGGAGAAAATGTAAAGAAATGGGTGTTTTTCATTGAACTGTTTTTATACTTGGTTTGTATTTATTAGTCACTATGCATGACTAATATTTGTCCTCCTTCCTTTGCAATACATATTATAATTACTATAATTTTGATATTAGGAATAATTTTAATAACTTGTAGTCTTGTAATTCAACTGCATCAATGACCAACTCTATTTTCTTTCATAAAGTCAGTTATGTTTTATATTTCTCTGTTCATCTTGTGGATTATGCTTGTCATACTAATGAAAAGCAACTGAGTTTAACCCTTACACGAGTATGAGCATACCGGTGTGCTCGGCATAGACTAAGCTTCTGAAGTATGTGCTGGTACATTTCGCATAATTTGTCTCACACAAAGTGATAATACTGGTCCAATTCGTTTTTTTATTTATTGCGTAGCTAATGAACTTTGTATTCAGTAGTTATCTTGTAACATTGAGAATTGCTGGTGTCTCTTGGAGACTTATACAATTATCTCAACTTATTGGATTTTTTTGTGAGGTTCAGTTGACCAAGCTCTTTTTTCAGCTGACACACAGTCCGTAATCAACAATGGATGACAGAAAGATGACCGTGCAACTTCTTGTACTGCCTTTGTGTACACCCCTGCTTTGGGGATTTTCATATCCTAAAGAATGTTAGAACGACACACCATGCGCAAATATTCAACATTATAAATAGGTTGTAAGAGTTTGTGAAAATAAATCAGCATATTTTGTAATATTTTACTGTGATATATCAATGTGTTTAATGTGGAATATAGTTTTTAAAAACAATTTGGATGTGTAATAGGTTCAATGAAAAGCCATTCATCAAAGGGTTAAAAGGCATGAAAGGCAAAGCATTTTTGTTCATTTATATGTTCCTCTGTGTGGACAATGTTATTTTGAAAGTCATGAGTTAGCATTTTAAAATAAAAATAAATACTTATCTCAGGTATCTCCGGTAGCCACAGCACGATTATGAAAGACCAAATGCACATTTCGGCTACAGTGCAACAATATTCAGTGGTAATTTGCTAAAATAGTTTTATAATCTACTTTTGGTGAATTACCGCAGAACACGGTTGCGCGTGTCTTGGATGGCGAATCAGCCTCTTAGACTATTATCGCTGTACTTTTGCTCACGCAACTTAGAACATGGTTGCGTTGTAGCCAAAATGATCATCTGATTTTTAATAACCTTGTTGTGGCATTTGTAGATAACTGAGATAAGTACTTTGTTCAGTATTTTGATTCTTAAGTGCAAATTCTTGACTTTTTTCAGCCATAAGATAAACTTCCCTACAAGAGATCTGTCCACGAATTTGGAAAAGTATCGTATGTACCCAAATCCAACACGAGGGTGTTTTCTGAATTTCAGCTTGCAAAAATCAGGGGTCGTCTTAGATTCGGGTATAAAGTAAGTTTACACATTTATCAATGTTTTAACTTTCCCCATATACGAAGTATAGAGAAAGTATTGTTTTCATGAAAAAAATCGAATTAGAGATTTCAACGGAAATACATGTTTTAAGGTCCCCTGAACATGTTTTGATTATTTTCTCGATGATGTCTGTGTGTCTGTCTGTGATAGATTTTTGTGGGCACTCTAACTCAAAAACTATTAATCAGGTCAACGCAAAATTTTATATTTAACATTTGTATAAAAGTTAGAAGATCTGATTAGTTATTGGTAAAAATTGGTCAACCAGAAGTGGGTGTTTACTCTTGTCACATCCATTATTTTGAAATATTTGCTTTAATATTTGATAAATGTAAAAATGTACTGGAATGAAAGTTGTAGGAAATTTTATTTTCTACAACCTTTGTTTGATACATTTTTACATATAATGCGTTGTTTAAGAGATATCTTATATTTTTAGCTGCCATCACCATGCCACCTACCGAAGACTATTGTTAACAATCGATGCTTAGTTACGTCTTAGTAATGCTCCTTTTTATTTTTTTAATTGTCAACCGGAAACAAATGTTGACAACAATCCCAGAGCTCACAACATGAAATTTGCCATATAAATATGGAGAAAGTCATGTGTTGCTCACATCAGTTTATTTTGTACATATGAAGCATATGATAAAATAATTAAATCTACTGAAAATTTTCAGTGAAAACTTACAATCCAGGTTAAAATTAATGCAATATTTTTTTAAATACATTTTTTAAATGATTTTTTTTTCCTCAAACAAAAATTTGTAACAAACCTTTTAAGTGATTGAATGAACAATACCTATAGGTACTGAATATGTGAGTTCGAAATATACACCGTTTACGTACAAATGACGTGTTATTTAACGAACTAGAGATCTACTGAATTTTATTTGTGAGTGATGAACAATTATTACGTGAACGATCCTTGTCTATTGGCGAATATCATTTCACAGATGTCAAATCAAATGACGCCATGTCGCTGGAATTTGCCCATTCAACAGTTTTATGCCATTCATTCTCTAATTTTGATTTTTTCTTACATTCTTTTCAAATAACAAACCTTTTCACTGAATGAATGAACTACCTATGCCGGAATACATGTTTGAAATATATGCCGAATACATACAAATGACATGTTATTTAACGAATTTGAGAACTATTGAATTTTAGTTTTTAGAGTGAGGACATTGACAAAGAGAGCATAGAGGGTGATGATGGCTGATGTGATATAAAGACCTATGTTATTCAAGAGAATTATGGAACCCAATAAGATTTTTGCTAGTTTTGTGGAATTCTTAATTTTTGCAGGAATCATTTGTATTAAATCATAAAACCTTTTTTCTGTTTTGACAGTCCAGAAAAGTAGGGGTTGTCTTAGATTCGAGGTCATCTTGGATTCGGGTAAATATAGTAATTCCAAAATTTTTCATTGGCATACAGTAACATAATTCAGTGGCATTGCCATTGGTTAAAGAAAATAGTTCATTATGTTCCCATTACAGCAGCAAGACGTTAGGAGTATAAACAGTTTAAATATTTAGTCAAACCCTGATTTAGTGCCACCATTTGTCCATCACTGACATTGACGCTAAAGCAGGGGTGGCAGTGAATCGAGGTACCTACACTACCTTTTTGAACTTCACATGCTTGCGGTTTGTGAATTTGCACTTTGCGACAAAAATTTTTATAACCATTACTTCTGCTTCGTGCCAATTATTTGTATTTCACATCATGCATTTGTGATGCCAACAAGCGTGAACTCTCTAGTTTTTTGTTTCGAAGTTCAGTTTAAACTTTGGTGCCCTAGAAAAGAACTTATTATATTTATAATGCTCATTATTAAAGTTTTTGAAATAAACATGATCTCTCGACTTAAGTATTTTGTAACTCAGTTTGAACTTCACCGCCAATGATGATGAAACTTCAATTTAAAATTTAAAGAAACACCATCATTTTGGTATGTAAGGTTTTCATTTGCTATTTTATTTGTATTTTGAACATAATTTAAGGAAATTTTATTTTGTTTTGTTAGGTTTTCATTTTAATTATTCCCTTATATCTCTTATTTTCTCTTCTTATGCATGTACTTTTATGCTGGAAATGCAAATCTGCCTTTGGATTGGCTCTTAGTCCACTTGTAACCTGAAGATGTGCATTAAGAATTCTAGACAGCTACTTTGACAGAATTACAAGTGGGCTATCCACCATTTATAGTGTAAACATTGCCATTTAATTAGAATTAGAAGTGGGGCTAAGACCCAAGCAGCCAATAGGTGGCCTACTCCTCAACCATGTGACCCAAACAAGCAAAATGAAAAGTCTGCATGAAAGCTTTCTTAGCACTTTTCTGTATACCTAAACGAAGACTCGAGAAACTGCGAAAGTAGTAAAAGCTGATGATCCAAGTTTGGCCTTTGACAAAAGGGGAAGCATGTTAAAATATAGATTTCCGATGAAAAAAGAGATGAGGTAAGACAACATATTTCTAAATTCCCATAAGATAAAAGTCACTATTTAAGAACAAGCAATCCACACCGGAAGTACCTGTCTCCAACATTAAATTTGAAGAAAATATACTCTCTGTACTTAGAGGAAATACCAGTTGACCCCATAAGGGATTGAGTCGACAGAGATATATTTTTACACGAGTTCAACTTCAGCTTTGGTGCCCCACGTAGCGACACATGTACAACATGTGACAAACTTCTACCATCTCTCACAAACCCAGATCTGACAGCTGATGAAAGGAAGAAACTCATCTAACAAAAAGAGCTTCATGTAAGGAAGTCAGATAATGCCTACAAAAACCTGCATGCAGATTTTAAGACTTCGAAAACTCAGAAGGATATTGAGATGTTGACATTTGATATGAAGCAGTCTTTGCCAGTTCCCTATTTAAGCCATTCGCAGGCCTTTTATCAGAGACAGCTCTGGATTTATAATGAAGGAGACATGTGTTTTCCAGTGAAGAAGCATTCATGGTGCTGTGGGTGGAGAGTCGAGCAAAGAGAGGGACAAATGAGGTGTGTTCTGCTTTGTATGAAGTATTGAAGGTTCTCAAATAGAGAGGGTCTTACCAGTACAGGAACTGATTTTCTGGAGTGATGGTTGTACTGGCCGGAATAAAAACTTTTTTATATTGGCTCTCTGGTCTTTCCTTATACAGAGAAAGTATGCAAAAACAATCAGACACTGGTTCCTTGTCAGTGATCACACATTTCAGCTATGTGACCATGACTTTAGTCACATTGAATGCTGCAAGAAAACTAACATAATCTTATTCATACCCTAGAAGACTAGGCAGACATCATTTGGAACGCTCTCAATGAGACACCGTTCCATGTTCTGCATATTGATGGGAACAATGTATATGACTTCCAGATGCTAGGTAAAGAGGCTTTCCAAAGACCAAATAGTGCAGAAAATTAAAAAATGATAGAGATAACAGAGATGAGAATAGATACTGACAATCCAATCCCGGTAAAGTACAAAACACACTCGGTTATTGAAACCTACGAATCCGTTACGATAGCAAAACCAGGATGTCGAAGATTTTTGCCAGGGCTTAAGAGGAGAAACAAAGAATCAGTTTCCATTAACCCTGCAGAAATAAAGGACCTGAAGAGCCACCAAGATTGTATTCCACATGAAAGAAAGGCTTTCCTGGCAGTTATTTTTTTAATATTAGGATAAACTGGCCCAGAAGGAAACCTCCCATGACAGATACGAGTCAGATGAAGCAGAAGCAGTGATAGGTGACTGGAGTGAGCAAGTACAAAAACAGTAACTGGCTAAGAAAAAAGGAAAGAATATGATATACTGTATTTTTTTTATTGTGAATGAAGTACCGTACAGCAGTACAGTGACTGCTGTTTGTTAGCATTTGCAATCAGATACTATTGTAAAAAGAACAATATTTAGTAATATTTTTATTATAAATATCATATGAATGTAAAATTATATAATTTTAATAATGTCTGAATACTAAATAAATGTTTCATATCCAAAACTTCACATTTTTAATAAGCCCTCTATAGTTCAGTTTAAGTAAGCCTTAATTAAATATTTCTTTTGTTTATATATTTTTATCTTTCTTTCTTATTTGGTGTTACTAAAGTAGGTATCTAACCTTAACAAGTATAAAAGAGATACTATAAAGCAATTACATAGACTACATAAAATTATATTGTAAAGTTTGTTTTTGCTCTCTTGAAAAATGGTAGATAGCCCACTTATAATTCTCAACCCTTCATTTATTATCATCTTGTAATTAAAGATTTTCTGCCACGTATTTTGAACCCGATTACTAAAAGAAATGTTACCACTTTAATGCTTCATTTTTATTTTTTGTGATATATTTTGAACAATTAAAAGAAATGTTATCACTTTCTTATGCTAGATTTTGATTTTCTGTTACGTATTTCGAACGTAATTAATAAAAGACTTTATAGAGAGAGGTATTTATAGAGAGGGTTTTTTGAGTCACTTACGTGAAAACTTTTAGAGTTGGGCTGGGAAAGGAAAAACGGTGCAGGAAATATGGGAAAATTTTAAGACTATAGTATTTGAAGGAATGCAAAAATTTGTTCCCAAAAGTGTACTGACTTTAAAGTCTGATCCGAAGTATTATAATAAAAATGTGCGAGTATTGAAAAAGAAAGTTAGAAAAGTGCATAAAGATAAGAATAAAGGGGAAGAATATGGAATTAATTATAAGAAATTACTAATGGAACTAACGAGGGAAAAAAGAAGAGCTCAAGAAAGTTATCTCCTTAATATGCTAAGCACTAAAAATAATAATAAATTTTTTAAATATATCAGAAGTCGTAAGGATAGCTCGGAGAAAATTAGAACGATCAAGAGGAATAATGGGGAGATAATCTCAGATGACGAAGGGATTGCAAACGAATTTAATAACTGGTTCGCTAGTGTTTTTGGGGAAAAAAGTAAATACTTGATTCCTAAAGATCACCACTCGAGAGGTCAGAAACATGGAAGGATTGCATCTGTGAAGTCAATCATGATAAGAGATAGGGACATAATGAAGAAAATTTTGAAGATCGGTAACAATAAATCAAGAGGGCCAGATAATATATCAAGTGAAATATTAAAATTTGGTTTAGATGAAATAATTCCATATATCAGAGTATTATTTAATATATCACTCCAAAACTCTCAAGTACCAGACGACTGGAAATTGGCAACGGAAGGGCCTATTTATAAGGGTAGAAATAAAACGTAGAAAATTATCGACCAATTAGTTTAAGTCGTAAGGTCATGGAAAGAATCATAGTTGCAGCAAATAATTGGCTTTTTAAAAATCAACATGGGTTCAGGAGTGGTTTCTCGTGTGAAACACAGCTCCTTGCATTGTGCCAAGACATAGCTGAAGCCATAGACGAAGGAGAGGAAGTTGACGCGGTGGTAATAGATTTTTCAAAAGCGTTTGACACAGTTCCTCATGATAGATTAATTAGAAAGTTATGGGACATAAATATCGATCGGAGAGTAGTTTACTGGGTAAATGATTTTCTCGAGGGTAGAAGGCAAAAGGTCAGAATAGGTGAGAAATTTTCAAAAGAAACTAATGTGACCTCTGGTGTTCCGCAAGGGAGTGTTATTGGAGCTTTATTGTTCCTTATCCACGTAAATGATCTCTCGGTTTCAATAAAGTCAGATATTAGGTTGTTTGCGAATGACTGTGCCATCTATAGGAAGACATCGGATGAAAATGATTGCTTAGCTTCAGGAAGATTTGGATAAGGTGGCAGGTTGGATAAAATTAAATAAGATGAATATAAATGTGAACAAAAGCAAATGTATTAAATTTACGAATAAGAGAGTTAGTAGTAATTATGATTACAAGATAAATGGGAAACAGATACCGAAGTCGAATCATTGCAGGTATTTAGGAGTCATTATGACAAAAGACAGATTGGGGATTGCATGTTGATAATATAATTCATAAAGTGTACAAAAATTTACATTTTGTAATGAGAAACCTTAGAGGGTGCTCAAAGACGGCAAGGGAATTAGCCTACACTTCCATTGTTAGGCCAACGTTAGGGTACGCAACGCCTGTTTGGGATCCATATAGGAAAGAGCTCACAGATAAGATAGAAAAGGTTCAGAGGAAGGCAGTGCGGTATGTGTTAGGGAGATTTGGGAATGTGGATAGTGTAACAGAAATGATTAAAGAGTTAGCCTGGGAAACGCTAAGTGAGAGAAGGCGTGTTAACAGGCTAGGAGGAATGTACAATGCATACGTAAATAATAATAGCTGGGAAGACATGAACAGGCGACTAAGTAAACCTGAGTTTGTGGGGAAAAATGATCACAAGTACAAAAAAAACTAAGAAGGCAGTAAAGTAATGTATCTAAGTATTCATTTATAAATCATGGGGTGTGGGAATGGAATACATTACCTGAGGAACTCTTCCAACTTTTCCCCAGAAATGTTAAAACTTTTAAATCTAGAGTTAAAAATATTAATGTAAACGATATTCATTACTTTTAGTATTACTATGTAACCATATTTTAAGACAAATTATTAACGAGGGAGCTGGAGGAAGTAGATGGATTGCTTGGTAGGGTGAGGTACAGTGGGGGACTTTGAGGGCCCCGTGACCGCTACGGTAGCTGTGAAAGCCTGCCAAGAACCTCGAAAATTCTAAGCTCCTGATATGAAATATTCTTGGATAGAATATTGTAACTAGTATGTGAATTGTAAATATAATTTTATTATGTTTATAGGTTTAAACTTTTGTAACTTCGCCACCGGGCCAGGTGCCAAATTGCATTGTAAATATATATAATAATAATAATATTGCTAGTGTTTTTTGTGGTTTGGAAATGTTTGTGGCAGAACCCAAGAAGACATCCATGCATCACGTACTCAACATTCCATTTCAGTAGTTTATCAAGTTAAAGTTAAGTTAAGTAGTAGTAGTAGAGCGGTCGTATTGAACGGACGTGCCTGCTAGACGCTCCGCAAATGGCAAGTTCTCCCCCGTGTTTTCACCATCGCCCGCCCACGACCACCGGCCACGACGCCCGCCCCACCCGGGACCATGAAGCGCCCTCCCCCGGTCTGGAAATTTCTTTTCCTTATTCTTCTTGCTGGTGATGTGCATCCCAAACCCGGTCCTGGTAACAGTGTCTATTATCAAAATGTCAGGAGCATTAAAAACAAGCTCTCGTCCGCCACCACAAACCTTGTGGAATTGTCCAATTTCAGAGTAATAGCGCTGACGGAAACGTGGCTTAGTGACAGTGTTGGCAGTAACGAATTAGCCCTTATGCCAACTCACGCCATTTTCCGCCGTGATCGCAGTTCTAGGGGAGGCGGAGTGCTATTGGCAATTCATTCCGCCCTCCAATCCAAACGCAGAAGTGACTTAGAGACGGATTGTGAAATTCTTTGGACCGAAGTTGTCATTTCCACTAACTCGCCCCGGAATAATTCTGCGGTATTTAACAACAAACTATTTATCGGATGTTTCTATCGCCCGCCCGACAGTAACATTTCGGTGTTGGAGAGCTGTTTCCAATCGGTGATTCGTGTGCGGTCACTCTGTCCCAATGTTATTCTCCTCGGGGACTTTAATCTGTTGGTTGGAACTCACATACTGACGGTTCCACCAAAAGTGTTCATGATGAATTCTTCCTGGACCATTTAATTAATAGTCTGGGTTTTTTTCAATGCAACTCCCACCCCACCCGAAACTTGGCAACATTGGATCTTATCATTTCCTCAGTCCCTGTGCAGGCCATGATCCCCGGCAGAAACATTTTCTCCTCTGACCACCAGTCATTAGAATTTCTCCTACCCCCACCCTACTGATCTCCACCGCCGTCGCCCTCATCCCCTGTCCGAACCGTTAGAGCTTGGAACAAAGCTGACTGCCAGGTCATCAACCGTGCACTCTCCCTCCTTCCATGGGACCTCCTGGAGTGTTGGACTACGCAGGATAGCATCTCCCTTTTCTACGACATTCTCCACGGTGCCATTGGTGACCTCATTCCCTCCCGCAAGATTTCCAAGAGACGACCCCATGGATGTCCGAGGCGACCGCTGCAACCCTCCGTAACAAAGAAGCCGCTTGGAAACTAAGTAAGACCCACCCAAACCCCCGCACACGCTCGGAGTTTGCAAAAATTCGCAGCCGCTCGAGAACGCTCCTCAGACGTGACTATGCCAAATACAGTGGGACCTCGCTTAACGAGCATAATTCATTCCAGAATCTTACTCGTAACGCGAAACACTCGTTAAGCGAAACAGTTTTTCCCATACAAATTAATGTAAAATTCGATAATGCGTTCCATGCCGTAAAAATACTCAAAATATATTATGTATAACGTTTATTCAAAGAAAATTATACATACATTGTTAAGGAGCGTGATTCATCTTCCTCTTTTCTTCTATCGCGGAATGAACGAACCTGGAATGAGAATTCGATTTGTAGAAAACAAAAAAAAATCGAAATAATTAATTTACTATTTATGATACATACCTAATTCTTTTTTACTAGAAAGCTGTCTAGAGACATTTGTTTTTGCCGACGCTTCAGAATTTGGTGGAAATGTGACACAGCATTATCATTAAATAAATTAGTAGCGCGCATAGCCACTGCCTTATTAGGGTTTTGCTTCTCAATGTACGATGCAACAGTTTCCCATGCTTTCAGCACTTCTCTTATTGCGCCAGAAGATTGTTGGTTTGCTGTTACCTCCTCCTCCTCGGACAAACTCTCCTCCACAACTTCTTGCTGTGAAACACAATGTAACTCCATAAGCTCTTCGGTGGTCAGCTCTTGGCTGTGCTCTTCCACAAGCTCATCGATATCTTTGTTATCCACCTCCAGTGGCCAAAGACACAATCTCGTTGACTACAGGCTCCACAGGTACTGTCTCAAACCCCTCAAAGTCACATTCGACAACGCTCTCCGGCCAAAGCTTCTTTCAAGCAGAAGTGAGGGTTCTCTTGGTAACCCCTTCCCACGCCTTTTCGATCATCTTGAGGCAGGCAACGATGTGGAAGTGATATTTCCAAAACTCTCTGCGAGTGAGATTGGTCCCTTCAGTCACCTCAAAACAACGCTCGAAGAGCGCTATAGTGTAGAGCTTCTTAAAGTTAGAAATAACCTGCTGGTCCATAGGCTGGAGTAACGGAGTGGTGTTGGGAGGCAGAAACTGGATCTTGATGAATTTAAATTCTTCAAGGAGGTCATCTTGTAGTCCTGGAGGATGGGCAGGAGCGTTGTCCATAACAAGCAAGATTTGGAGTGGTAGATTCATCTCAAGCAAATATTTTTTCACAGAAGGACCAAACACTTCATTGATCCATTCAGTAAAAAGGTCACGTGTCACCCAAGCCTTGTTGTTGGAACTCCACATCACATTTAGCCTGCTCTTCTGGACTTTACACTTCTTGAAGACTCGTGGAGTTTCTGAATGGTAAACAAGCAGCGGTTTAATTTTCAAATCGCCGCTTGCATTGGCACAAAATAGCAGCGTGAGACGGTCTTTCATCGGCTTGTGGCCGGGTAATGCATTCTCCTCTGCTGTTATATAGGTTCGCTTCGGCATCTTTTTCCAGAAGCGACCCGTTTTGTCACAATTGAAAACCTGTTGCGGCAGGTAACCCTCAGAATCTACGAGCTTCTTGAAGTTGCCAATGAAGTTCTCTGCTGCCGTTGCGTCGGAGCTTGCTGCTTCACCGTGCCTCACAACGCTGTGGATGCCGGTTCTTCTCTTAAACTTCTCGAACCACCCACGACTTCCCTTAAATACTTCTTCTTTGGCCGTTGATGATCCTGGAGTCGTCTTTACGAGGTCGGCGAAAATCACTTTTGCCTTCTCACAAATGATGTTCTCATTAATAGTGTCACCTTGCAGTTGCTTTTCATTTATCTATATGAGAAGCAACCTTTCAACATCATCTAGAATACGTAACCGTTGCGTAGATATTCTTGTCACTCCCTTTGAAGCATCTATCTCCTTAATCTTGTCCTTGTTCTTGAGGATAGTGCAAATCGTTGATGTAGACCGATTGTATGTACGTGCTAGATCAGCCACGCTCACACCTCGTTCTCGCTTTTCAATGATTTTACGTTTCATTTCTACGGTTATTTTTATTCTCTTATAGCTGTCTCCTTGCGGCTTTTTCTTCGGGGACATTTTTGCAAGGGTTATTAAACTTAGCACAAAAAAAATCACAAATAATATGTCTGAACACAAGTTTGGAAAAATGTGTGATCACAAGCGACATTAAGATCCTAGCGGAACGAGGGCTAAACACAGACTGATATAACAGGCATGGACGGTTGACTAAGAGGGAGGGGGGACGGACAGAGCGGAAATCCAAGCATGCTGTCAGCAGCAGGCTTGCAGCTAACGCATCCGTTCCTCGGATTGGCTGATTTCGAGACGTCGGGCGACTGAAGCGCTCTGCAGTGCTGGCCCTCGCTGTTGCAGGCGCACAATCCGGGACTTCCCCTCCCCTCGTCACTCGTTATGCGAAACGTCCCTCGTTCAGCGAATCATTTTTTTACAATTTATTTTGCTCGTTATGCGAATTACTCGTTATGAGAGGTGCTCGTTAAGCGAGGTTCCACTGTATGTGAAAACAATCACCGAAGAACTCAGACAATTCCAAGAGATTTTGGACTCTCATAAATGGCAGAAGAAAGTGTTCTCGTATCCCCCTTACTGTGAGCTCCGATTCCAAGTCATTCACGAACCACGAAAGGCCCACCGCTTTCAATGACCAGTTCACTTCGAACTTTTCCACACCTTCTCTCTCATCCCCCTTACCACCTGTTGAGTCCATTTGCACTCACTCCCTCTCAACCATTTCTACCACCCGCAGTGAGGTCCTAAGCCTTCTTTCCTCCTTACCTTCAAATAAGGCCACAGGATCGGACGCCATCGGTTCCCTATTCCTCAAACGCACGGCCAACACTCTTCATCTCCTTATCACGAAAATATTTAACAGATGCTTCTCGGATGGATCTTACGCGACGGAGTGGAAAACAGCAAATGCCACCCCTATTCTAAAGTCCGGTTCTAAAAATTGCATTGATAATTACCGCCCCATATCTATTCTTCCTGTTCTTTCCATCCTCTTTGAACGCATCATTCACAGCCGCCTCCTGTCGTTTATCCTCCCTTACATTTCCCCCTATCAACATGGTTTCCTTCTCGGGAGCTCATGCCTCACCAACCTTTCCATCATTCACTATCATATTACCAATGCTTTCGAACAATCTTCCCAACTCGACGTTTGTTACGTCGATTTTTCCAAAGCTTTTGACACCGTGGATCACATCCTATTAATTCACAAACTTACCAATCGTTACAATATCCATGGACTCCTTCTTAGTCTTCTCACCAGTTTTCTATCCAACAGATTTCAACATGTCACAATCGACGGCATTACTTCCCCTTCCCTTCCAGTTCCTTCCGGTATTCCACAAGGAAGTGTTCTTGGTCCCCTTCTTTTCTCTTTATATATTGATGATATTGTTGATTCCGTTCTTCCCCATTCCTGCAACATACTGTTATACGCCGACGATTGCAAGATATTTAAGCAAATAGACAACTCCAATGACAGTCACTTGCTTCAGCTTGCCCTCCATTCAATCTCTAATTGGAGCTCTGCATGGAAACTTAAAGTTAATACCACCAAATCTAAATTTATACAGTTCACCTTTCGAACCAAACCCATCCCTTCAGTTTATTTATACTCCGCCCAACCCATACCCGAAGTTTCCTCACACAGTGACCTTGGAGTGCTCTTCGATTCCAAGCTCACATTCACCTCACATATTAGAAAAATTTCTTCCAAAGCCATGTCCCTTGTTGGCCTGTTGTACAGATTCACAGAAATCAACAACCCTCAGGCATTAAAATCAGTTTTTTCCTGTTGTGTCCTACCACTACTTGAATATTGCTCTCCTATATGGTCCACGGCATCTCCAACCAACCTTAAACCCCTAAATCCCCCTCTAAATTTCTTCCTAGCAATCGTGCGCCATCGAGTCCCCACTTACCGTGACTTGTCTGGCGAGGAATTGCTTTCAGTGATGGGTATTTCCTCCCTGCAATTGCGTCGGAAAACATCAGACCTAAAATTTCTCCATGGAATAATGAATGGTAAATACCAACCAAATGAACTTCTTACCTACTTCTCTCTTCACGCCCCCCCTCGTCCCACCCGCAATCCCAACCCCTTACACTTACCCAAATGCCGAATCTCCATCACCAAAAGATCTCTTTTCTATCGATTGCCCCAAACATTTAATTCCCTGGTTCGTTTGTTCCCTGTTATTGATATGTTTTCCCCCATCTCATCCTTCTCTGCACTAGTTGCCCGGTCATCCCCATAATTCTTATTGTCTAAACGCTTTTGAATATGTTTCTGTTTTTGCATTTTCCTGTTTGGAACAATTTAATATCTGTTCCACGATTGTTAATTTAATTTATTTTATTTGTTATTTTATGTTGTTATATTACGGATCCATTGTAAAAGGCCAAAATTTGGCTGTTTATGGACCTTTTTTAATTAAATAAATAAATAATTCAGCATTTCCTTGGAATGAACAAAAGATGTACAAAAATCACATATGAAAATGTTCGAAAAGTGAACTGTATAAGTACTGAAAGAAGTGTAATTGCACTGTAATGCTGGGTTTTCATTTGCTATTATGCATTTTGAAGATAATTAAAAGAATTTTTTTCACTTTATGATGCCAGGTTTTCATTTGCTGTTACGTTCCCGTTACTTTTTCTTTCATTTTCTGTTAAACCACTTTTTATGATAAAAAAGTGAATTTTTTAGGTTGACTGGGAACCATATTCCCATTAATACATTGCACCTTATGGGAAAATAGTACTTTCGCTGCACAAATTTAAATTTCGCACTAATTTTCCTAAACCAATTATTGGCGAAGTTCAAAAAGGTGGTCAAAGTTCTGTGCTATATAGAGGGGTGCTAAATCGAGATCTGACTATTGAAATATATGTAGAAACAATTGCATAGGATTGGATAGACACAAATTAATCATAGATATCTGTTTTGAAGAACTACCATCAAATTTATGTATTATTTCAAGTATATCTTTAATTTTCAAGACTGTGCACTTGTGCTTTTCTGGCATTCTTGCAATTATGGGATGCAATAAATTGCAAATGTCTTTACTGAGATTATCTTAAAGAAGGATTGCACAACCACAGTTTCAAGTTCTGATTACACATTCAAATCACTTACTGGAGAAATTTCAAATGGGGAACTTCCCTGGTGTAGCATGTGAACCTAGGATAGCCAAACTGCCTGGTGTGGATCAGGAAATTGATGGTTGATTATTGCTATTTCAGCATTGCCAGTGAGTGGTCAATCTTCTGGTGGATGCTTTATTTGTTGATAAGGTAATTTTTTGAATTTGGATAAGCTGTGGATATATATGTATATTCGATTAATGTTGGTTTGTGTTTACGTCGTTCAAAAATTACTGCCCATATTCCACAACGTTGTTGGTGATTCAAGTTAACATTGTCATGACTTGGTGCTGATATAACGCACGAAAAAAAATGCTGATTGATACTGGCACTCATGTGCATCTGTTGTGCTGCGCTTCTCCAGCTGCTATGGTTCGCATTATTTGATTGGTGAAAGTATATTGGATTGACGTATTTTTATTAAATTGCATTTGCATGGTGATATTTTGTAGTAATGGGTTCAAAGAGTGGTACAATCACGATCTTACGAACCTCCCTATAGCGAACTCTGGTCTCAGTCCTGCCTCCAGAACATGTAAAATGCATACAGGAAGCCTCCCAATAACGAATCTCCGTAACTACGAAACTCCCGTAGAACGAAGGCTGAACCTGGTCTCCGAAATTTAATCCATCTTCGGGCAACGAAATTTCGACAAAAACAAAATCGTAAACATTGGCTATCGCTGGATTTTGTCAGCGCAAAAACACCACGCGAGACATGCTTATTTATCTCTCCACTTCCTCCGAATCACCATCCCTAGTTAGGAACAGCCGAATTGGAGAATGGGTCGTGCTCGCTGTTTACTCTTTAAGCTGTCGCCATCGCAAAGTGCAATCGTTGGATTATTATCGTACTTGAAACGCTCATCCGAATCTACCGCTTACATATAAAGTTCTTCCCGGCTGTTGTTAGTACTCAAGTGAATAACAATTGTCTTACTTGGGCGTATTAGAACGAGGTGTATGGACGTGATACCGTAAGAAAAAATGTGGGAAATGAACGAAATTGTTACCTCAAAACAAAGTGCGATATCCCAAAATTGACGATTTCTGAACTGTTGCACTTTGTTATATTACGATATATTGCACTGTTGCAATTAGCATATGGAAATGTTTCAAAACACACTGAACGCCTAGTGTGGCGTCATATTATTTTTTATATAACGAGGCCGTGAGTGGGGGTGCAACAGCGATTCTTGAGCGAATGGGGGGCGGCAAATTTGGAAACCGCTGACCTAGGGACTGCCAACAAATTACGTGATACAAAGGGAAGGGTGAAGTCCGATTAAGTTACTTTTTGCCCGTTGCAGCTTCGCTTTTAAAGAAATAAATAATAGTTGTGTAGGTCCTAAATTTTTTTATTATTTATGAATTTTATGTATTTGAAAAGAATGATCCTATTATAATTTCAAAATTTATTTAAAATCATGAAGTCTTAAAGAGTGTCGAGCATTGCAATATATCAGAATATAGGATATTCTTGGTTTTGTTATGGATTGCAAAACGAATGTTGTTCGGAGATGACACTCGACTTTCTGCAACGTATAGTTGTCCATGAGTGAATTATTGCTCACTGAAAAATACTCCTACTCTTGGAATGTTTGAACTTGTGCCTTGTTTATCGTCATCGCAAATGCTAACTTGACGGGAAACTGTCGGCGAAACCAATCGAATGGAAAGGTGTTTTCATTTGGTTTCATGGCAATGTGGGGAATCCATATTATCTTTTTTGACCGGGCTCTCCCACACCTCTCGGGAAAGTGACCCGATCGAGGTAGTCCTGCATAAACTATGTTCAAAAGGTCCCAATTGGTGCGTTTACCTGCATTAAGACAGCCCGAAAGAGGGGCGGAGATAGACCTTGAGACGGGTGAGTTGCAGTGGGCTCGGTTGGGCTTGCACGAGCCCATTGTTAAGTTTTGATTAGCTCACCGAGCCCATAGTTGAAATTTATCAGATGTGCAAATTGTGCATTGGTACCAGATTTTTTGTTTCTGCCTTACAAAATCTCCTCGACAACAAAATTTCGTAAATATGTTTATTCGGAATCACATATTATTGGAAAATACAAAAATTGCTTATTAAATCTTGTTACGATCGGTGGTATTCCTATTTTTCGCCATTGAAATTCAAGAGAAGACCACAGAAAGGAAGAAAATGTGTGGCTTTTGGTTTGTGTTTCAGGCACATAATGCACATGTAGAATGTATCGAAAATAAATTTTGTATGATCTAAGAAACAAAACAGCCTTCGTCAATGTACATCTACATTTTACCCTACAATTCACGTAATTGGTAGGTGGCAGGGGGTGCCTACCTACCTACCTAGAGATTGTCTCTCGCAGGTTGAAATTTTCTATTGTGATCTCGTGTTTTCCTCGGAAAGTACGAGCCTCGATAACGTTCCGTCCTACAATCGATCACACGTATCTTATCGTCACGGTCGTTTCTACCCATATACGGTGGCGCTTCAATTATTCCTACAACCTCCTCTTTTAGACTTTCCGACCTATATTTCTCCAGAAGCCTCAACCTTGAGTGCAATCGACGGTCCTCCAGTGATACCCAGTTCAAATCGCTCAATAATGAAGTGACGCTTTCCTTATGTTCCTACTTTTGTTTTACGAATCTGGCTGCTCTGCGCTGTACTCTTTCTAATTGAATTATATGTCCCTTCTCATACGGATCCCATATGCTCGAGGCGTATTCCACTTGTGGTTTAACCAGTGATTAGTAACGTGTTTTACGTACTTTTTCTGTAGTGTTCCGTACTATTCTGCCTATGAAAGCCAGTTTCTTGTTGGCCGCGCCTATAGCTCGACGAATGTGCATGTCCCACAAAAGATCTCGACAGATGGTTACTCCTAAATATTTTACATACACAGCTGGTTGAATATTCATTCTATCTATTTTTATACTCGAAACCTACTTCTGTGTTCGTACTTTTCCAGAACGTAACTGCGGCACATTTAGTGTAATTAATTTCAATTTGCCATTCTTCGCACCACGCTGAAATGGCTCTTAAGTAGGTTATGGATTTTTCTGGAAAAAAATTTCATTCGGAGGCTAAATATCTGGTTTAATTATTTTCCTGTTCTTTCGGGTTAAAATCGGATATAAATAAGTTACAGATTTTTCCAGGTTTTAAAAAAAGTTCTATCTCGAGTAATTTTCGGGTTTTATTATTTTGTAATTCGGATAAAATGATTTAAAAATAAAAATCTTGTTTAAAAATTTAAAAGTTTTATTTAGCATTAATTTTTATGATTCACATACAATAACATTTGCATAGCCAACGTGTCTTCAGTAATACTACTTCATTCCGGAGTTTGCATAATGGGAAAATGAATGCTCAACATCACAGCAACCTGTAGGCATACATAGTGGGGTCAAGGCAAACTTACTTAATTTAGGGTATCGGATTTCAGCATTAACCCAAAATCTAATAATATCCTAATATTTATTTAGAGGTGTTGCCTCTAATAAATAGGCAGTAAATTCGGATTTCATCTGCTCATCCACATCATCATATGTGTCCAAAAATTCGACGATAGCACTTGTATCTGGTTCATGCATAGATTTCTTAAAAGGATTTAATACGGATGCCATTTTCCGGAAAGATTTAACGGATGTATTAACATTTCTGTTAATTGTAGCAATCCGTTTTGAAGAAAAACTTCGGAAAATTCTTTTATAGCCGCATTGATTTTTGTTGTACTAGATAATGTTCTGTTACAAAGAGAATAATAACTGATCACAAATATCTCGGACTGCACTCAAGTGCTGAGGTGTCTACGAGCGCCAGAATAGAAATTGTGGCAAAATCTAAAAAAAATTGTGTTTAAAGGAAACTAATAATTTCGGGTTTTTTGGGTTTTATCCGAAATTTTAAAAAGGCAATCGTAGGGTGAAAATCAGGTAAAAATCGGGTAAAACTCGAAAAATCCATACCCTACTCTTGCGTCTTCATGCAGCGACTGATTGGTTTTTTATCTCTGTATATAGAACGGCATTATCGGCGAAAAGTTTATTACGAACTAGCGAGCAGATATCATTAACATACTTAGATTAAGAACAGTAGAGGATCCAATTGACTTACCGACGCAACTTTAACGGAAGACGAGTATTTCCCATCGATTACAACTATCTTTTCTCTATTCGAGAGGAAGTCTCTCACCCAACTGACAACTTTCGGATTGATACCATATTGTCCTAACTTTGCAGTTAATTTATTACGAGATACTTTATCAAACGCCTTCATGAAGTCAATTATATGGCATCGACCTGAGAATTTTTCTCTCCGCATCGCAAAAATCGTCCACGAACAGGCCGAGCTGCGTTTCACATGATCTACCTCTCCGAAATCCGTGCTGGCATCAGCTAAGCAATGAGCGACTATCTAAATAGTGCATTACAGAGTTAAAGACTATATGCTCAAGTATCTTGCACGATAACAAAATAAAGGAATTAGGCCTACAATCTTAGGGGTTGTGTTTGTCGCAATTGAATAGATGAAAACCTCACCCATACAACCAGAGACTACAACCTGCTGTTTAGGGGCTTTTTAAGGCCAGCGTCACAAACCACAGGTTAGCCAAAAAATGTTTACGGGGGGAGTCTCGGTTTATTACTAATTCCAACGAAAACACAATATGGCCATCAAATATAAAAATATAACACAAACATAAATAGCATTTATAATAATTTTTCGAAAAAAACACTTCGTCTTTTAATGTATTGTGACATGTTACTTTACTAAAATAAACAGCATCGAAAAATTTCAGAGCTTGTCCGTACATTTTCATTTGTCTGAAGATAAACTATAAAACGTTAAATTCTTCTGATTACGAAACACGATCATTTACTAATCAGAAATAACAATATTATAACAATGACAGGTACAGAGATTAATGAGAAGCAGATTAAAATTCAACACAGTGAAATCATCATTTATTTAAAATAAAGTGGCTGGTAGACAGAAAGATATGATTAACGTTAGTATTTAAGCACTAGTCTGTCAGAAACATTTACGATTGGCACTTCGACGTGCCACCGTGGACGCCTATGGAGAGGTTTGTGCCATAACATTAGGGAAGTGTAATATTCGACTGGGGTTCATGACAGATTCATAGGACGTTCAAATATATGTTATCAAAACTTGCCTCAAGATTGCGACTAGCCTCACTTCTAATTTTTAGATACAGTTCGTTAGATTCGACGAATCGAATGCAGGCATAGCATTAGGGAAGTCTAATATTCGACGGGCTCGTGTCGGATTCATAGGACGTTACATAACAATAGCTTCGATTGCTCATAAAAAATCGTAGGTATATTTATGGCGAGTGACTACTTAGAAGATAAACCGTGTAACCTTAATTTCTTCTGTTTACAAAGAACGTTCCTTTTTTAATCGGAAATAAGGAAATATCAAAACCATGACAGGAACTGCGATTAATGAGTAGCTTTATTAAATTCAAATCTTATCAAAACAACTTTTATTTAATGCTTTATTTAAAATTAAGTGGCTGGTAGACAGAAATATATGATAAACGCTAGTATTTAAGCATTAGCGTTATTGCATATCTGGAACATTTTCAATTTTACGTTAAATGTAAACAAGTCAAATTAATGTAACCAACAATTATATAGATTAAAACCAAGCAATAAATATAAAATTCATTAATTGAACGTTCCAGGAAGAAAAAATACTATCGCTGCAATATAATTTCGTTGAGAAAATATAAATGAATAGTTGGTTACCTGGTATGTGCAAAAGTATTTTTCGCCTCCCGGACGCACGACGCCGGTCTTGATCGTCAGCTGGTTAATCGAACGCGATGCTAACACCAGATATAGTGAAGAATAAACTATTCTTACTCTTCCGTACAGTCGGTTGTCTTTTGCATTTATTTATTTTTCTCTTTTAAAGCATACGAAACGTGAGTTCGTTATATTAATGGCTACAATTGTTATTTTAGTTTGCTCAAAGTTTATTAACCTAACTCCCTAACACAAGAAAATTTCATCAGTTTTATCCCCATTTCTGACTTCATCAACTCAATGTCAATGACTGATTGTCTGTTTGTTTATTTCGTTACCGTCGTACTAAATATTGCCACAAAAGTAATGTCTAATCTTGTTAACAGAGGTGAAAATTCATGAACACCATAGGAGCTACTTAGCGGAAAAAACTCTACTAGCGAGCGTTATATCGGAAATCGCGGAAACTATGTAATACATATCATTATTAATGTGAGGCTCAACCTTGTGGATGTCATACCTCGGCTGGCGGGCAGTGAACAGCGTAGAATGGTGCCCGGATTAACCCGTTTTGGTAGAGTAAGTTGGCTGAAGACGAGATGATGAAATGCTAAATCGAAAAAACTATTATATATATATATATATATATATATATATATATATATATATATATATATAGCAAAAATGAATGGAATGAATACAAAAAAATAATGAAAAAGTGCTTACACCACAAGACTTGCCATGTAAGATGTGCAAAAAAGCTATGCTAAACATACTTTCACCTGCTAAATATTTTCCTTCAAACTAGACAGAATCTACCTGCTCACAAATGTTAAATGGGTATTAAATATTTTCTGGCATTCGGTTTATCCTCAACGCCATACTATATGCATATATGAAGTACAATAAGTTTGAATTCGATTGTTGCCACCCATTTTTGGCAACAAAAGGATCGCGTTGCCGTGGATACAGACTTAGTCTTTACAGTTTGCTGAAGAGACACGGGAGTCCGCAAATTGATTCCGGTATTATTTGTGGTTATGATTATTATTTTGAGCATCATCGTGCTGGTCTACGATAGGTTCTTCGACGTGCCACCGTGGACGCCTATCGAGAGGTTTGTGCCTTATGTGTTTAAGAACTAAAATCACACAAGAATCTTTGAATTACAAACAGTAATCTAAAGCTAATAATGCACGTTGGAGGTGGCAATGTGGGTGACATTATCCACTTGATCAAAAATTAAGGTCGTAATGGAAAGATTTCGTCAAAAAACCTTTTCTTGAACGTGATATAATAGAATGTTATGTCGTCCGAACTCCTTCCAAAGACCTAAGATCGTTGCCGCCAACATTCACATGTGTCCATTTCAAATTTCATGGACCAAAACTAAACAAATACTACTACTTACTATACTTGTCGGGAAAATATATTAAAGCATATGTTGAACACTTAATTAGCATTGTACTGACATTTATGGTGGACTAAAGATTGAAACTTGCATTGTAGGTTCCTACTATTGAATTTCAATTCTTCGAAATGATCGCAGTTGGGTTGTCTCGAAATTAACCCGTTTTGTAAAGACTGATTTGTACCGGGCGATTCGTTTTATCTCGATCGTTTAAATATTACTGAGGCAGATGCGATGGACGTGTAGCGACGAAGGAAATTAAAAGGGTCGTGGGTATATGAGGGCTCCAGTGGCGGATGCCTATTAAAGGGAGTGAGAATAGAAAAGTTCGCGGTGTTTGCAATCGGCGGGAGTTAAATTTTGGGAACTGTGGCGTTTTGTGTGGAATTTGGCTCGTTTTATCATTTCTCATTCAACTTTGTTTTTCTCTATTTCTATTGTGCGCATGGAGTTTAATTAACCAGGAGACGATCAAGACCGACGTCGTGCGCCCGGGATGTTCGGGGAAGGCAATCATCCGGGGCTAGATGGAGGAGGAAGAAAAAAACCAAACCACCCATCCCATCCCTTTCGCCCTCAAGGACCAGGAGTGGCAGAATTTATGGGCGCAATCCATATCATGAATTTTAACATTGACTTTCAATAAAGTTCATATTCAATAACGAGCGTATTCATTTTTTCACCCTTCCGCTTATATTGAAATGCGGTTCCTAAACCAGTCATCCCGTTGACATTTCAAATATATGTTATCAAAACTTGTCTCAAGATTGCGACTAGCCTCACTTCTAATTTTTAGATACAATTCCTTAGATTCGACGAATCGAATGCAGGCATAGCATTAGGGAAGTCTAATATTCGACTGGGGCTCGTGTCGGATTCATAGGACGTTACATAACAATAGCTTCGATTGCTCATAAAAAATCGTAGGTATATTTATGGCGAGTGACTACTTAGAAGATAAGCCGTGAAACCTTAATTTCTTCTGTTTACAAAGAACGTTCCTTTTTTAATCGGAAATAAGAAAATATCAAAACCATGACAGGAACTGCGATTAATGAGTAGCTTTATTAAATTCAAAACTTATCAAAACTACTTTTATTTAATGGTTTATTTAAAATTAAGGGGCTGGTAGACAGAAATATATGATAAACGCTAGTATTTAAGCATTAGCGTTATTGCATATCTAGAACATTTTCAGTTTTACGTTAAATGTAAACAAGTAAAATTAATGTAACCAACAATTATATAGATTAAAACCAAGCAATAAATATCAAATTCATTAATTGAACGTTCCAGGAAGAAAAAATACTATCGCTGCAATATAATTTCGTTGAGAAAATATAAATGAATAGTTGGTTACCTGGAAAGTGCAAAAGTATTTTTCGCCTCCCGGACGCACGACGCCGGTCTTGATCGTCAGCTGGTTAATCGAACCCGATGCGAACACCAGATATAGGGAAGAATAAACTATTCATACTCTTCCGTACAGTCAGTTGTCTTTTGCATTTATTTATTTTTCTCTTTAAAAGCATACGAAACGTGAGTTCGTTATATTAATGTCTACAATTGTTATTTTAGTTTGCTCAAAGTTTATTAAACTAACTCCCTAACACAAGAAAATTTCATCAGTTTTATCCCCATTTCTGACTTCATCAACTCAATGTCAATGACTGATTGTCTGTTTGTTTATTTCGTTACCGTCGTGATAAATATTGCCACAAAAGTAATGTCTAATCTTGTTAACAGAGATGAAAATTCATGAACACCATAAGAGCTACTTAGCGGAAAAAACTCTACTAGCGAGAGTTATATCGGAAATCGCGGAAACTATGTAAAACATATCATTATTAATGTGAGGCTCAACCTTGTGGATGTCTTACCTCGGCTGGCGGGCAGTGAACAGCGTGGAATGGTGCCCGGATTAACCCGTTTTGGTGGAGTAAGTTGGCTGAAGACGAGATGATGAAATGCTAAATCGAAAACACTATTATATATATATATATATATATATATATAGCAAAAATGAATGGAATGAATACAAAAAAATAACGAAAAATTGCTTACACCACAAGACTTGCCATGTAAGATGTGCAAAAATGCTATGCTAAACATACTTTCACCTGCTAAATATTTTCCTTCAAACTAGACAGAATCTACCCGCTCACAAATTTTAAATGGGTATTAAATATTTTCTGGCATCCGGTTTATCCCCAACGCCATACTATATGCATATATGAAGTACAATAAGTTTGAATTCGATTGTTGCCAACCGTTCCTGGCAACAAAAGGATCGCGTTGCCGTGGATACAGACTTAGTCTTTACAGTTTGCTGAAGAGACACGGGAGTCCGCAAAATGATTCCGGTATTATTTGTGGTTATGATTAATATTTTGAGCATCATCGTGCTGGTCTACGATAGGTTCTTCGACGTGCCACCGTGGACGCCTATCGAGAGGTTTGTGCCTTATGTGTTTAAGAACTAAAACCACACAAGAATCTTTGAATTACAAACAGTAATCTAAAGCTAATAATGCCCGTTGGAGGTGGCAATGTGGGTGACATTATCCACTTGATCAAAAATTAAGGTCGTAATGGAAAGATTTCGTCAAATAACCTTTTCTTGAACGTGATATAGTAGAATGTTATGTCGTCCGAACTCCTTCCAAAGACCTAAGATCGTTGCCGCCGACATTCACATGTGTCCATTTCATATTTCACGGACCAAAGCTAAACAAATACTACTACTTACTATACTTGACGGGAAAATATATTAAAGCAATTGTCGAACACTTAATTAGCATTGTACTGACATTTAAGGTGGACTAAGGATTGAAAATTGCATTGTAGGTTCCTACTATTGAATTTCATTTCTTCGAAATGATCGCAGTTGGGTTGTCTCGAAATTAACCCGTTTTGTAAAGACTGATTTGTACCGGGCGATTCGTTTTATCTCGATCGTTTAAATATTACTGAGGCAGATGCGATGGACGTGTAGCGACGAAGGAAATTAAAAGGGTCGTGGGTATATGAGGGCTCCAGTGGCGGATGCCTATTAAAGGGAGTGAGAATAGAAAAGTTCGCGGTGTTTGCAATCGGCGGGAGTTAAATTTTGGGAACTGTGGCGTTTTGTGTGGAATTTGGCTCGTTTTATCATTTCTCATTCAACTTTGTTTTTCTCTATTTCTATTGTGCGCATGGAGTTTAATTAACCAGGAGACGATCAAGACCGACGTCGTGCGCCCGGGATGTTCGGGGAAGGCAATCATCCGGGGCTAGATGGAGGAGGAAGAAAAAAACCAAACCACCCATCCCATCCCTTTCGCCCTCAAGGACCAGGAGTGGCAGAATTTATGGGCGCAATCCATATCATGAATTTTAACATTGACTTTCAATAAAGTTCATATTCAATAACGAGCGTATTCATTTTTTCACCCTTCCGCTTATATTGAAATGCGGTTCCTAAACCAGTCATCCCGTTGACATTTCAAATATATGTTATCAAAACTTGTCTCAAGATTGCGACTAGCCTCACTTCTAATTTTTAGATACAATTCCTTAGATTCGACGAATCGAATGCAGGCATAGCATTAGGGAAGTCTAATATTCGACTGGGGCTCGTGTCGGATTCATAGGACGTTACATAACAATAGCTTCGATTGCTCATAAAAAATCGTAGGTATATTTATGGCGAGTGACTACTTAGAAGATAAGCCGTGAAACCTTAATTTCTTCTGTTTACAAAGAACGTTCCTTTTTTAATCGGAAATAAGAAAATATCAAAACCATGACAGGAACTGCGATTAATGAGTAGCTTTATTAAATTCAAAACTTATCAAAACTACTTTTATTTAATGGTTTATTTAAAATTAAGTGGCTGGTAGACAGAAATATATGATAAACGCTAGTATTTAAGCATTAGCGTTATTGCATATCTAGAACATTTTCAGTTTTACGTTAAATGTAAACAAGTAAAATTAATGTAACCAACAATTATATAGATTAAAACCAAGCAATAAATATCAAATTCATTAATTGAACGTTCCAGGAAGAAAAAATACTATCGCTGCAATATAATTTCGTTGAGAAAATATAAATGAATAGTTGGTTACCTGGAAAGTGCAAAAGTATTTTTCGCCTCCCGGACGCACGACGCCGGTCTTGATCGTCAGCTGGTTAATCGAACGCGATGCGAACACCAGATATTGAGAAGAATAAACTATTCTTACTCTTCCGGACAGTCGGTTGTCTTTTGCATTTATTTATTTTTCTCTTTTAAAGCATACGAAACGTGAGTTCGTTATATTAATGTCTACAATTGTTATTTTAGTTTGCTCAAAGTTTATTAACCTAACTCCCTAACACAAGAAAATTTCATCAGTTTTATCCCCATTTCTGACTTCATCAACTCAATGTCAATGACTGATTGTCTGTTTGTTTATTTCGTTACCGTCGTACTAAATATTGCCACAAAAGTAATGTCTAATCTTGTTAACAGAGTTGAAAATTCATGAACACCATAAGAGCTACTTAGCGGAAAAAACTCTACTAGCGAGCGTTATATCGGAAATCGCGGAAACTATGGAAAACATATCATTATTAATGTGAGGCTCAACCTTGTGGATGTCTTGCCTCGGCTGGCGGGCAGTGAACAGCGTAGAATGGTGCCCGGATTAACCCGTTTTGGCGGAGTAAGTTGGCTGAAGACGAGATGATGAAATGCTAAATCGAAAAAACTATTATATATATAAATATATATATATATAGCAAAAATGAATGGAATGAATACAAAAAAATAATGAAAAATTGCTTACACCACAAGACTTGCCATGTAAGATGTGCAAAAATGCTATGCTAAACATACTTTCACCTGCTAAATATTTTCCTTCAAACTAGACAGAATCTACCCGCTCACAAATTTTAAATGGGTATTAAATATTTTCTGGCATTCGGTTTATCCCCAACGCCATACTATATGCATATATGAAGTACAATAAGTTTGAATTCGATTGTTGCCAACCGTTCCTGGCAACAAAAGTATCGCGTTGCCGTGGATACAGACTTAGTCTTTACAGTTTGCTGAAAATACACGGGAGTCCGCAAAATGATTCCGGTATTATTTGTGGTTATCATTAATATTTTGAGCATCATCGTGCTGGTCTACGATAGGTTCTTCGACGTGCCACCGTGGACGCCTATCGAGAGGTTTGTGCCTTATGTGTTTAAGAACTAAAATCACACAAGAATCTTTGAATTACAAACAGTAATCTAAAGCTAATAATGCCCGTTGGAGGTGGCAATGTGGGTGACATTATCCACTTGATCAAAAATTAAGGTCGTAATGGAAAGATTTCGTCAAATAACCTTTTCTTGAACGTGATATAGTAGAATGTTATGTCGTCCGAACTCCTTCCAAAGACCTAAGATCGTTGCCGCCGACATTCACATGTGTCCATTTCATATTTCACGGACCAAAACTAAACAAATACTACTACTTACTATACTTGACGGGAAAATATATTAAAGCAATTGTCGAACACTTAATTAGCATTGTACTGACATTTAAGGTGGACTAAGGATTGAAAATTGCATTGTAGGTTCCTACTATTGAATTTCAATTCTTCGAAATGATCGCAGTTGGGTTGTCTCGAAATTAACCCGTTTTGTAAAGACTGATTTGTACCGGGCGATTCGTTTTATCTCGATCGTTTAAATATTACTGAGGCAGATGCGATGGACTTGTAGCGACGAAGGAAATTAAAAGGGTCGTGGGTATATGAGGGCTCCAGTGGCGGATGCCTGTTAAAGGGAGTGAGAATAGAAAAGTTCGCGGTGTTTGCAATCGGCGGGAGTGAAATTTTGGGAACTGTGGCGTTTTGGGTGGAATTTGGCTCGTTTTATCATTTCTCATTCAACTTTGTTTTTCTCTATTTCTATTGTGCGCATGGCGTTTGATTAACCAGGAGAAGATCAAGACCGACGTCGTGCGCCCGGGATGTTCGGGGAAGGCAATCATCCAGGGCTAGATGGAGGAGGAAGAAAAAAACCAAACCACCCATCCCATCCCTTTCGCCCTCGAGGACCAGGAGTGGCAGAATTTATGGGCGCAATCCATATAATGAATTTTAACATTGACTTTCAATAAAGTTCATATTCAATAACGAGCGTATTCATTTTTGTGACCCTTCCGCTTATATTGAAATGCAGTTCCGAAACCAGTCATCCCGTTGACATTTCAAATATATGTTATCAAAACTTGTCTCAAGATTGCGACTAGCCTCACTTCTAATTTTTAGATACAATTCGTTAGATTCGACGAATCGAATGCAGGCATAGCATTAGGGAAGTCTAATATTCGACTGGGGCTCGTGTCGGATTCATAGGACGTTACATAACAATAGCTTCGATTGCTCATAAAAAAATCGTAGGTATATTTATGGCGAGTGACTACTTAGAAGATAAACCGTGTAACCTTAATTTCTTCTGTTTACAAAGAACGTTCCTTTTTTAATCGGAAATAAGAAAATATCAAAACCATGACAGGAACTGCGATTAATGAGTAGCTATTTAAATTCAAAACTTACCAAAAAAACTTTTATTTAATGCTTTATTTAAAAGTTAGTGGCTGGTAGACAGAAATATATGATAAACGCTAGTATTTATGCATCAGCGTTATTGCATATCTGGAACATTTTCAGTTTTACGTTAAATGTAAACAAGTAAAATTAATGTAACCAACAATTATATAGATCAAAACCAAGCAATAAATATCAAATTCATTAATTGAACGTTCCAGGAAGAAAAAATACTATCGCTGCAATATAATTTCGTTGAGAAAATATAAATGAATAGTTACCTGGTTACCTGGTATGTGCAAAAGTATTTTTCGCCTCCCAGACGCACGACGCCGGTCTTGATCGTCAGCTGGTTAATCGAACGCGATGCGAACACCAGATATAGAGAAGATTAAACTATTCTTACTCTTCCGGACAGTCGGTTGTCTTTTGCATTTATTTATTTTTCTCTTTTAAAGCATACGAAACGTGAGTTCGTTATATTAATGTCTACAATTGTTATTTTAGTTTGCTCAAAGTTTATTAACCTAACTCCCTAACACAAGAAAATTTCATCAGTTTTATCCCCATTTCTGACTTCATCAACTCAATGTCAATGACTGATTGTCTGTTTGTTTATTTCGTTACCGTCGTACTAAATATTGCCACAAAAGTAATGTCTAATCTTGTTAACAGAGTTGAAAATTCATGAACACCATAAGAGCTACTTAGCGGAAAAAACTCTACTAGCGAGCGTTATATCGGAAATCGCGGAAACTATGGAAAACATATCATTATTAATGTGAGGCTCAACCTTGTGGATGTCTTGCCTCGGCTGGCGGGCAGTGAACAGCGTAGAATGGTGCCCGGATTAACCCGTTTTGGCGGAGTAAGTTGGCTGAAGACGAGATGATGAAATGCTAAATCGAAAAAACTATTATATATATAAATATATATATTTATAGCAAAAATGAATGGAATGAATACAAAAAAATAATGAAAAATTGCTTACACCACAAGACTTGCCATGTAAGATGTGCAAAAATGCTATGCTAAACATACTTTCACCTGCTAAATATTTTCCTTCAAACTAGACAGAATCTACCCGCTCACAAATTTTAAATGGGTATTAAATATTTTCTGGCATTCGGTTTATCCCCAACGCCATACTATATGCATATATGAAGTACAATAAGTTTGAATTCGATTGTTGCCAACCGTTCCTGGCAACAAAAGTATCGCGTTGCCGTGGATACAGACTTAGTCTTTACAGTTTGCTGAAGAGACACGGGAGTCCGCAAAATGATTCCGGTATTATTTGTGGTTATGATTAATATTTTGAGCATCATCGTGCTGGTCTACGATAGGTTCTTCGACGTGCCACCGTGGACGCCTATCGAGAGGTTTGTGCCTTATGTGTTTAAGAACTAAAATCACACAAGAATCTTTGAATTACAAACAGTAATCTAAAGCTAATAATGCCCGTTGGAGGTGGCAATGTGGGTGACATTATCCACTTGATCAAAAATTAGGTCGTAATGGAAAGATTTCGTCAAAAAACCTTTTCTTGAACGTGATATAGTAGAATTTTATGTAGTCCGAACTCCTTCCAAAGACCTAAGATCGTTGCCGCCGACATTCACTTGTGTCCATTTCATATTTCATGGACCAAAACTAAACAAATACTACTACTTACTATACTTGACGGGAAAATATATTAAAGCAATTGTCGAACACTTAATTAGCATTGTACTGACATTTAAGGTGGACTAAGGATTGAAAATTGCATTGTAGGTTCCTACTATTGAATTTCAATTCTTCGAAATGATCGCAGTTGGGTTGTCTCGAAATTAACCCGTTTTGTAAAGACTGATTTGTACCGGGCGATTCGTTTTATCTCGATCGTTTAAATATTACTGAGGCAGATGCGATGGACTTGTAGCGACGAAGGAAATTAAAAGGGTCGTGGGTATATGAGGGCTCCAGTGGCGGATGCCTGTTAAAGGGAGTGAGAATAGAAAAGTTCGCGGTGTTTGCAATCGGCGGGAGTGAAATTTTGGGAACTGTGGCGTTTTGGGTGGAATTTGGCTCGTTTTATCATTTCTCATTCAACTTTGTTTTTCTCTATTTCTATTGTGCGCATGGCGTTTGATTAACCAGGAGAAGATCAAGACCGACGTCGTGCGCCCGGGATGTTCGGGGAAGGCAATCATCCAGGGTAGATGGAGGAGGAAGAAAAAAACCAAACCACCCATCCCATCCCTTTCGCCCTTAAGGACCAGGAGTGGCAGAATTTATGGGCGCAATCCATATAATGAATTTTAACATTGACTTTCAATAAAGTTCATATTTTAATAACGAGCGTATTCATTTTTGTGACCCTTCCGCTTATATTGAAATGCAGTTCCGAAACCAGTCATCCCGTTGACATTTCAAATATATGTTATCAAAACTTGTCTCAAGATTGCGACTAGCCTCACTTCTAATTTTTAGATACAATTCGTTAGATTCGACGAATCGAATGCAGGCATAGCATTAGGGAAGTCTAATATTCGACTGGGGCTCGTGTCGGATTCATAGGACGTTACATAACAATAGCTTCGATTGCTCATAAAAAAATCGTAGGTATATTTATGGCGAGTGACTACTTCGAAGATATACCGTGTAACCTTAATTTCTTCTGTTTACAAAGAACGTTCCTTTTTTAATAGGAAATAAGAAAATATCAAAACCATGACAGGAACTGCGATTAATGAGTAGCTTTATTAAATTCAAATCTTATCAAAACAACTTTTATTTAATGCTTTATTTAAAATTAAGTGGCTGGTAGACAGAAATATATGATAAACGCTAGTATTTAAGCATTAGCGTTATTGCATATCTGGAACATTTTCAGTTTTACGTTAAATGTAAACAAGTAAAATTAATGTAACCAACAATTATATAGATCAAAACCAAGCAATAAATATCAAATTCATTAAATGAACGTTCCAGGAAGAAAAAATACTATCGCTGCAATATAATTTCGTTGAGAAAATATAAATGAATAGTTGGTTACCTGGTATGTGCAAAAGTATTTTTCGCCTCCCGGACGCACGACGCCGGTCTTGATCGTCAGCTGGTTAATCGAACGCGATGCGAACACCAGATATTGAGAAGAATAAACTATTCTTACTCTTCCGGACAGTCGGTTGTCTTTTGCATTTATTTATTTTTCTCTTTTAAAGCATAGGAAACGTGAATTAGTTATATTAATGTCTACAATTGTTATTTTAGTTTGCTCAAAGTTTATTAACCTAACTCCCTAACACAAGAAAATTTCATCAGTTTTATCCCCATTTCTGACTTCATCAACTCAATGTCAATGACTGATTGTCTGTTTGTTTATTTCGTTACCGTCGAACTAAATATTGCCACAAAAGTAATGTCTAATCTTGTTAACAGAGATGAAAATTCATGAACACCATAAGAGCTACTTAGCGGAAAAAACTCTACTAGCGAGCGTTATATCGGAAATCGCGGAAACTATGTAAAACATATCATTATTAATGTGAGGCTCAACCTTGTGGATGTCTTACCTCGGCTGGCGGGCAGTGAACAGCGTAGAATTGTGCCCGGATTAACCCGTTTTGGTGGAGTAAGTTGGCTGAAGACGAGATGATGAAATGCTAAATCGAAAAAACTATTATATATATAAATATATATATATATAGCAAAAATGAATGGAATGAATACAAAAAAATAACGAAAAATTGCTTACACCACAAGACTTGCCATGTAAGATGTGCAAAAATGCTATGCTAAACATACTTTCACCTGCTAAATATTTTCCTTCAAACTAGACAGAATCTACCCGCTCACTAATTTTAAATCGGTATTAAATATTTTCTGGCATTCGGTTTATCCCCAACGCCATACTATATGCATATATGAAGTGCAATATGTTTGAATTCGATTGTTGCCAACCGTTCCTGGCAACAAAAGTATCGCGTTGCCGTGGATACAGACTTAGTCTTTACAGTTTGCTGAAAATACACGGGAGTCCGCAAAATGATTCCGGTATTATTTGTGGTTATCATTAATATTTTGAGCATCATCGTGCTGGTCTACGATAGGTTCTTCGACGTGCCACCGTGGACGCCTATCGAGAGGTTTGTGCCTTATGTGTTTAAGAACTAAAATCACACAAGAATCTTTGAATTACAAACAGTAATCTAAAGCTAATAATGCCCGTTGGAGGTGGCAATGTGGGTGACATTATCCACTTGATCAAAAATTAAGGTCGTAATGGAAAGATTTCGTCAAATAACCTTTTCTTGAACGTGATATAGTAGAATGTTATGTCGTCCGAACTCCTTCCAAAGACCTAAGATCGTTGCCGCCGACATTCACATGTGTCCATTTCATATTTCACGGACCAAAACTAAACAAATACTACTACTTACTATACTTGACGGGAAAATATATTAAAGCAATTGTCGAACACTTAATTAGCATTGTACTGACATTTAAGGTGGACTAAGGATTGAAAATTGCATTGTAGGTTCCTACTATTGAATTTCAATTCTTCGAAATGATCGCAGTTGGGTTGTCTCGAAATTAACCCGTTTTGTAAAGACTGATTTGTACCGGGCGATTCGTTTTATCTCGATCGTTTAAATATTACTGAGGCAGATGCGATGGACTTGTAGCGACGAAGGAAATTAAAAGGGTCGTGGGTATATGAGGGCTCCAGTGGCGGATGCCTGTTAAAGGGAGTGAGAATAGAAAAGTTCGCGGTGTTTGCAATCGGCGGGAGTGAAATTTTGGGAACTGTGGCGTTTTGGGTGGAATTTGGCTCGTTTTATCATTTCTCATTCAACTTTGTTTTTCTCTATTTCTATTGTGCGCATGGCGTTTGATTAACCAGGAGAAGATCAAGACCGACGTCGTGCGCCCGGGATGTTCGGGGAAGGCAATCATCCAGGGCTAGATGGAGGAGGAAGAAAAAAACCAAACCACCCATCCCATCCCTTTCGCCCTCGAGGACCAGGAGTGGCAGAATTTATGGGCGCAATCCATATAATGAATTTTAACATTGACTTTCAATAAAGTTCATATTCAATAACGAGCGTATTCATTTTTGTGACCCTTCCGCTTATATTGAAATGCAGTTCCGAAACCAGTCATCCCGTTGACATTTCAAATATATGTTATCAAAACTTGTCTCAAGATTGCGACTAGCCTCACTTCTAATTTTTAGATACAATTCGTTAGATTCGACGAATCGAATGCAGGCATAGCATTAGGGAAGTCTAATATTCGACTGGGGCTCGTGTCGGATTCATAGGACGTTACATAACAATAGCTTCGATTGCTCATAAAAAAATCGTAGGTATATTTATGGCGAGTGACTACTTAGAAGATAAACCGTGTAACCTTAATTTCTTCTGTTTACAAAGAACGTTCCTTTTTTAATCGGAAATAAGAAAATATCAAAACCATGACAGGAACTGCGATTAATGAGTAGCTATTTAAATTCAAAACTTACCAAAAAAACTTTTATTTAATGCTTTATTTAAAAGTTAGTGGCTGGTAGACAGAAATATATGATAAACGCTAGTATTTATGCATCAGCGTTATTGCATATCTGGAACATTTTCAGTTTTACGTTAAATGTAAACAAGTAAAATTAATGTAACCAACAATTATATAGATCAAAACCAAGCAATAAATATCAAATTCATTAATTGAACGTTCCAGGAAGAAAAAATACTATCGCTGCAATATAATTTCGTTGAGAAAATATAAATGAATAGTTACCTGGTTACCTGGTATGTGCAAAAGTATTTTTCGCCTCCCAGACGCACGACGCCGGTCTTGATCGTCAGCTGGTTAATCGAACGCGATGCGAACACCAGATATAGAGAAGATTAAACTATTCTTACTCTTCCGGACAGTCGGTTGTCTTTTGCATTTATTTATTTTTCTCTTTTAAAGCATACGAAACGTGAGTTCGTTATATTAATGTCTACAATTGTTATTTTAGTTTGCTCAAAGTTTATTAACCTAACTCCCTAACACAAGAAAATTTCATCAGTTTTATCCCCATTTCTGACTTCATCAACTCAATGTCAATGACTGATTGTCTGTTTGTTTATTTCGTTACCGTCGTACTAAATATTGCCACAAAAGTAATGTCTAATCTTGTTAACAGAGTTGAAAATTCATGAACACCATAAGAGCTACTTAGCGGAAAAAACTCTACTAGCGAGCGTTATATCGGAAATCGCGGAAACTATGGAAAACATATCATTATTAATGTGAGGCTCAACCTTGTGGATGTCTTGCCTCGGCTGGCGGGCAGTGAACAGCGTAGAATGGTGCCCGGATTAACCCGTTTTGGCGGAGTAAGTTGGCTGAAGACGAGATGATGAAATGCTAAATCGAAAAAACTATTATATATATAAATATATATATTTATAGCAAAAATGAATGGAATGAATACAAAAAAATAATGAAAAATTGCTTACACCACAAGACTTGCCATGTAAGATGTGCAAAAATGCTATGCTAAACATACTTTCACCTGCTAAATATTTTCCTTCAAACTAGACAGAATCTACCCGCTCACAAATTTTAAATGGGTATTAAATATTTTCTGGCATTCGGTTTATCCCCAACGCCATACTATATGCATATATGAAGTACAATAAGTTTGAATTCGATTGTTGCCAACCGTTCCTGGCAACAAAAGTATCGCGTTGCCGTGGATACAGACTTAGTCTTTACAGTTTGCTGAAGAGACACGGGAGTCCGCAAAATGATTCCGGTATTATTTGTGGTTATGATTAATATTTTGAGCATCATCGTGCTGGTCTACGATAGGTTCTTCGACGTGCCACCGTGGACGCCTATCGAGAGGTTTGTGCCTTATGTGTTTAAGAACTAAAATCACACAAGAATCTTTGAATTACAAACAGTAATCTAAAGCTAATAATGCCCGTTGGAGGTGGCAATGTGGGTGACATTATCCACTTGATCAAAAATTAGGTCGTAATGGAAAGATTTCGTCAAAAAACCTTTTCTTGAACGTGATATAGTAGAATTTTATGTAGTCCGAACTCCTTCCAAAGACCTAAGATCGTTGCCGCCGACATTCACTTGTGTCCATTTCATATTTCATGGACCAAAACTAAACAAATACTACTACTTACTATACTTGACGGGAAAATATATTAAAGCAATTGTCGAACACTTAATTAGCATTGTACTGACATTTAAGGTGGACTAAGGATTGAAAATTGCATTGTAGGTTCCTACTATTGAATTTCAATTCTTCGAAATGATCGCAGTTGGGTTGTCTCGAAATTAACCCGTTTTGTAAAGACTGATTTGTACCGGGCGATTCGTTTTATCTCGATCGTTTAAATATTACTGAGGCAGATGCGATGGACTTGTAGCGACGAAGGAAATTAAAAGGGTCGTGGGTATATGAGGGCTCCAGTGGCGGATGCCTGTTAAAGGGAGTGAGAATAGAAAAGTTCGCGGTGTTTGCAATCGGCGGGAGTGAAATTTTGGGAACTGTGGCGTTTTGGGTGGAATTTGGCTCGTTTTATCATTTCTCATTCAACTTTGTTTTTCTCTATTTCTATTGTGCGCATGGCGTTTGATTAACCAGGAGAAGATCAAGACCGACGTCGTGCGCCCGGGATGTTCGGGGAAGGCAATCATCCAGGGTAGATGGAGGAGGAAGAAAAAAACCAAACCACCCATCCCATCCCTTTCGCCCTTAAGGACCAGGAGTGGCAGAATTTATGGGCGCAATCCATATAATGAATTTTAACATTGACTTTCAATAAAGTTCATATTTTAATAACGAGCGTATTCATTTTTGTGACCCTTCCGCTTATATTGAAATGCAGTTCCGAAACCAGTCATCCCGTTGACATTTCAAATATATGTTATCAAAACTTGTCTCAAGATTGCGACTAGCCTCACTTCTAATTTTTAGATACAATTCGTTAGATTCGACGAATCGAATGCAGGCATAGCATTAGGGAAGTCTAATATTCGACTGGGGCTCGTGTCGGATTCATAGGACGTTACATAACAATAGCTTCGATTGCTCATAAAAAAATCGTAGGTATATTTATGGCGAGTGACTACTTCGAAGATATACCGTGTAACCTTAATTTCTTCTGTTTACAAAGAACGTTCCTTTTTTAATAGGAAATAAGAAAATATCAAAACCATGACAGGAACTGCGATTAATGAGTAGCTTTATTAAATTCAAATCTTATCAAAACAACTTTTATTTAATGCTTTATTTAAAATTAAGTGGCTGGTAGACAGAAATATATGATAAACGCTAGTATTTAAGCATTAGCGTTATTGCATATCTGGAACATTTTCAGTTTTACGTTAAATGTAAACAAGTAAAATTAATGTAACCAACAATTATATAGATCAAAACCAAGCAATAAATATCAAATTCATTAAATGAACGTTCCAGGAAGAAAAAATACTATCGCTGCAATATAATTTCGTTGAGAAAATATAAATGAATAGTTGGTTACCTGGTATGTGCAAAAGTATTTTTCGCCTCCCGGACGCACGACGCCGGTCTTGATCGTCAGCTGGTTAATCGAACGCGATGCGAACACCAGATATTGAGAAGAATAAACTATTCTTACTCTTCCGGACAGTCGGTTGTCTTTTGCATTTATTTATTTTTCTCTTTTAAAGCATAGGAAACGTGAATTAGTTATATTAATGTCTACAATTGTTATTTTAGTTTGCTCAAAGTTTATTAACCTAACTCCCTAACACAAGAAAATTTCATCAGTTTTATCCCCATTTCTGACTTCATCAACTCAATGTCAATGACTGATTGTCTGTTTGTTTATTTCGTTACCGTCGAACTAAATATTGCCACAAAAGTAATGTCTAATCTTGTTAACAGAGATGAAAATTCATGAACACCATTAGAGCTACTTAGCGGAAAAAACTCTACTAGCGAGCGTTATATCGGAAATCGCGGAAACTATGTAAAACATATCATTATTAATGTGAGGCTCAACCTTGTGGATGTCTTACCTCGGCTGGCGGGCAGTGAACAGCGTAGAATTGTGCCCGGATTAACCCGTTTTGGTGGAGTAAGTTGGCTGAAGACGAGATGATGAAATGCTAAATCGAAAAAACTATTATATATATAAATATATATATATATAGCAAAAATGAATGGAATGAATACAAAAAAATAATGAAAAATTGCTTACACCACAAGACTTGCCATGTAAGATGTGCAAAAATGCTATGCTAAACATACTTTCACCTGCTAAATATTTTCCTTCAAACTAGACAGAATCTACCCGCTCACAAATTTTAAATGGGTATTAAATATTTTCTGGCATCCGGTTTATCCCCAACGCCATACTATATGCATATATGAAGTACAATAAGTTTGAATTCGATTGTTGCCAACCGTTCCTGGCAACAAAAGGATCGCGTTGCCGTGGATACAGACTTAGTCTTTACAGTTTGCTGAAGAGACACGGGAGTCCGCAAAATGATTCCGGTATTATTTGTGGTTATGATTAATATTTTGAGCATCATCGTGCTGGTCTACGATAGGTTCTTCGACGTGCCACCGTGGACGCCTATCGAGAGGTTTGTGCCTTATGTGTTTAAGAACTAAAATCACACAAGAATCTTTGAATTACAAACAGTAATCTAAAGCTAATAATGCCCGTTGGAGGTGGCAATGTGGGTGACATTATCCACTTGATCAAAAATTAAGGTCGTAATGGAAAGATTTCGTCAAATAACCTTTTCTTGAACGTGATATAGTAGAATGTTATGTCGTCCGAACTCCTTCCAAAGACCTAAGATCGTTGCCGCCGACATTCACATGTGTCCATTTCATATTTCACGGACCAAAACTAAACAAATACTACTACTTACTATACTTGACGGGAAAATATATTAAAGCAATTGTCGAACACTTAATTAGCATTGTACTGACATTTAAGGTGGACTAAGGATTGAAACTTGCATTGTAGGTTCCTACTATTGAATTTCATTTCTTCGAAATGATCGCAGTTGGGTTGTCTCGAAATTAACCCGTTTTGTAAAGACTGATTTGTACCGGGCGATTCGTTTTATCTCGATCGTTTAAATATTACTGAGGCAGATGCGATGGACTTGTAGCAAAGAAGGAAATTAAAAGGGTCGTGGGTATATGAGGGCTCCAGTGGCGGATGCCTGTTAAAGGGAGTGAGAATAGAAATGTTCGCGGTGTTTGCAATCGGCGGGAGTGAAATTTTGGGAACTGGCGTTTCGGGTGGAATTTGGCTCGTTCTATCATTTCTCATTCAACTTTGTTTTTCTCTATTTCTATTGTGCGCATGGCGTTTGATTAACCAGGAGAAGATCAAGACCGACGTCGTGCGCCCGGGATGTTCGGGGAAGGCAATCATCCAGGGCTAGATGGAGGAGGAAGAAAAAAACCAAACCACCCATCCCATCCCTTTCGCCCTCAAGGACCAGGAGTGGCAGAATTTATGGGCGCAATCCATATAATGAATGACTGATTGTCTGTTTGTTATTTCGTTACCGTCGCACTAAATATTGCCACAAAAGTAATGTCTAATCTTGTTAACAGAGTTGAAAATTCATGAACACCATAAGAGCTACTTAGCGGAAAAAACTCTACTAGCGAGCGTTATATCGGAAATCGCGGAAACTATGTAAAACATATCATTATTAATGTGAGGCTCAACCTTGTGGATGTCTTACCTCGGCTGGCGGGCAGTGAACAGCGTAGAATGGTGCCCGGATTAACCCGTTTTGGTGGAGTAAGTTGGCTGAAGACGAGATGATGAAATGCTAAATCGAAAAAACTATTATATATATAAATATATATATATATATATATATATATATATATATATATATAGCAAAAATGAATGGAATGAATACAAAAAAATAACGAAAAATTGCTTACACCACAAGACTTGCCATGTAAGATGTGCAAAAATGCTATGCTAAACATACTTTCACCTGCAAAATATTTTCCTTCAAACTAGACAGAATCTACCCGCTCACTAATTTTAAATCGGTATTAAATATTTTCTGGCATTCGGTTTATCCCCAACGCCATACTATATGCATATATGAAGTGCAATATGTTTGAATTCGATTGTTGCCAACCGTTCCTGGCAACAAAAGTATCGCGTTGCCGTGGATACAGACTTAGTCTTTACAGTTTGCTGAAAATACACGGGAGTCCGCAAAATGATTCCGGTATTATTTGTGGTTATCATTAATATTTTGAGCATCATCGTGCTGGTCTACGATAGGTTCTTCGACGTGCCACCGTGGACGCCTATCGAGAGGTTTGTGCCTTATGTGTTTAAGAACTAAAATCACACAAGAATCTTTGAATTACAAACAGTAATCTAAAGCTAATAATGCCCGTTGGAGGTGGCAATGTGGGTGACATTATCCACTTGATCAAAAATTAAGGTCGTAATGGAAAGATTTCGTCAAATAACCTTTTCTTGAACGTGATATAGTAGAATGTTATGTCGTCCGAACTCCTTCCAAAGACCTAAGATCGTTGCCGCCGACATTCACATGTGTCCATTTCATATTTCACGGACCAAAACTAAACAAATACTACTACTTACTATACTTGACGGGAAAATATATTAAAGCAATTGTCGAACACTTAATTAGCATTGTACTGACATTTAAGGTGGACTAAGGATTGAAAATTGCATTGTAGGTTCCTACTATTGAATTTCAATTCTTCGAAATGATCGCAGTTGGGTTGTCTCGAAATTAACCCGTTTTGTAAAGACTGATTTGTACCGGGCGATTCGTTTTATCTCGATCGTTTAAATATTACTGAGGCAGATGCGATGGACTTGTAGCGACGAAGGAAATTAAAAGGGTCGTGGGTATATGAGGGCTCCAGTGGCGGATGCCTGTTAAAGGGAGTGAGAATAGAAAAGTTCGCGGTGTTTGCAATCGGCGGGAGTGAAATTTTGGGAACTGTGGCGTTTTGGGTGGAATTTGGCTCGTTTTATCATTTCTCATTCAACTTTGTTTTTCTCTATTTCTATTGTGCGCATGGCGTTTGATTAACCAGGAGAAGATCAAGACCGACGTCGTGCGCCCGGGATGTTCGGGGAAGGCAATCATCCAGGGCTAGATGGAGGAGGAAGAAAAAAACCAAACCACCCATCCCATCCCTTTCGCCCTCGAGGACCAGGAGTGGCAGAATTTATGGGCGCAATCCATATAATGAATTTTAACATTGACTTTCAATAAAGTTCATATTCAATAACGAGCGTATTCATTTTTGTGACCCTTCCGCTTATATTGAAATGCAGTTCCGAAACCAGTCATCCCGTTGACATTTCAAATATATGTTATCAAAACTTGTCTCAAGATTGCGACTAGCCTCACTTCTAATTTTTAGATACAATTCGTTAGATTCGACGAATCGAATGCAGGCATAGCATTAGGGAAGTCTAATATTCGACTGGGGCTCGTGTCGGATTCATAGGACGTTACATAACAATAGCTTCGATTGCTCATAAAAAAATCGTAGGTATATTTATGGCGAGTGACTACTTAGAAGATAAACCGTGTAACCTTAATTTCTTCTGTTTACAAAGAACGTTCCTTTTTTAATCGGAAATAAGAAAATATCAAAACCATGACAGGAACTGCGATTAATGAGTAGCTTTTTTAAATTCAAAACTTATCAAAAAAACTTTTATTTAATGCTTTATTTAAAAGTAAGTGGCTGGTAGACAGAAATATATGATAAACGCTAGTATTTATGCATCAGCGTTATTGCATATCTGGAACATTTTCAGTTTTACGTTAAATGTAAACAAGTAAAATTAATGTAACCAACAATTATATAGATCAAAACCAAGCAATAAATATCAAATTCATGAATTGAACGTTCCAGGAAGAAAAAATACTATCGCTGCAATATAATTTCGTTGAGAAAATATAAATGAATAGTTGGTTACCTGGTATGTGCAAAAGTATTTTTCGCCTCCCGGACGCACGACGCCGGTCTTGATCGTCAGCTGGTTAATCGAACGCGATGCGAACACCAGATATAGAGAAGATTAAACTATTCTTACTCTTCCGGACAGTCGGTTGTCTTTTGCATTTATTTATTTTTCTCTTTTAAAGCATACGAAACGTGAGTTCGTTATATTAATGTCTACAATTGTTATTTTAGTTTGCTCAAAGTTTATTAACCTAACTCCCTAACACAAGAAAATTTCATCAGTTTTATCCCCATTTCTGACTTCATCAACTCAATGTCAATGACTGATTGTCTGTTTGTTTATTTCGTTACCGTCGTACTAAATATTGCCACAAAAGTAATGTCTAATCTTGTTAACAGAGTTGAAAATTCATGAACACCATAAGAGCTACTTAGCGGAAAAAACTCTACTAGCGAGCGTTATATCGGAAATCGCGGAAACTATGGAAAACATATCATTATTAATGTGAGGCTCAACCTTGTGGATGTCTTGCCTCGGCTGGCGGGCAGTGAACAGCGTAGAATGGTGCCCGGATTAACCCGTTTTGGCGGAGTAAGTTGGCTGAAGACGAGATGATGAAATGCTAAATCGAAAAAACTATTATATATATAAATATATATATATATAGCAAAAATGAATGGAATGAATACAAAAAAATAATGAAAAATTGCTTACACCACAAGACTTGCCATGTAAGATGTGCAAAAATGCTATGCTAAACATACTTTCACCTGCTAAATATTTTCCTTCAAACTAGACAGAATCTACCCGCTCACAAATTTTAAATGGGTATTAAATATTTTCTGGCATTCGGTTTATCCCCAACGCCATACTATATGCATATATGAAGTACAATAAGTTTGAATTCGATTGTTGCCAACCGTTCCTGGCAACAAAAGTATCGCGTTGCCGTGGATACAGACTTAGTCTTTACAGTTTGCTGAAGAGACACGGGAGTCCGCAAAATGATTCCGGTATTATTTGTGGTTATGATTAATATTTTGAGCATCATCGTGCTGGTCTACGATAGGTTCCTCGACGTGCCACCGTGGACGCCTATCGAGAGGTTTGTGCCTTATGTGTTTAAGAACTAAAATCACACAAGAATCTTTGAATTACAAACAGTAATCTAAAGCTAATAATGCCCGTTGGAGGTGGCAATGTGGGTGACATTATCCACTTGATCAAAAATTAAGGTCGTAATGGAAAGATTTCGTCAAATAACCTTTTCTTGAACGTGATATAGTAGAATGTTATGTCGTCCGAACTCCTTCCAAAGACCTAAGATCGTTGCCGCCGACATTCACATGTGTCCATTTCATATTTCACGGACCAAAACTAAACAAATACTACTACTTACTATACTTGACGGGAAAATATATTAAAGCAATTGTCGAACACTTAATTAGCATTGTACTGACATTTAAGGTGGACTAAGGATTGAAAATTGCATTGTAGGTTCCTACTATTGAATTTCAATTCTTCGAAATGATCGCAGTTGGGTTGTCTCGAAATTAACCCGTTTTGTAAAGACTGATTTGTACCGGGCGATTCGTTTTATCTCGATCGTTTAAATATTACTGAGGCAGATGCGATGGACTTGTAGCGACGAAGGAAATTAAAAGGGTCGTGGGTATATGAGGGCTCCAGTGGCGGATGCCTGTTAAAGGGAGTGAGAATAGAAAAGTTCGCGGTGTTTGCAATCGGCGGGAGTTAAATTTTGGGAACTGTGGCGTTTTGGGTGGAATTTGGCTCGTTTTATCATTTCTCATTCAACTTTGTTTTTCTCTATTTCTATTGTGCGCATGGCGTTTGATTAACCAGGAGAAGATCAAGACCGACGTCGTGCGCCCGGGATGTTCGGGGAAGGCAATCATCCAGGGCTAGATGGAGGAGGAAGAAAAAAACCAAACCACCCATCCCATCCCTTTCGCCCTCAAGGACCAGGAGTGGCAGAATTTATGGGCGCAATCCATATAATGAATTTTAACATTGACTTTCAATAAAGTTCATATTCAATAACGAGCGTATTCATTTTTGTGACCCTTCCGCTTATATTGAAATGCAGTTTCGAAACCAGTCATCCCGTTGACATTTCAAATATATGTTATCAAAACTTGTCTCAAGATTGCGACTAGCCTCACTTCTAATTTTTAGATACAATTCGTTAGATTCGACGAATCGAATGCAGGCATAGCATTAGGGAAGTCTAATATTCGACTGGGGCTCGTGTCGGATTCGTAGGACGTTACATAACAATAGCTTCGATTGCTCATAAAAAAATCGTGGGTATATTTATGGCGAGTGACTACTTAGAAGATAAACCGTGTAACCTTAATTTCTTCTGTTTACAAAGAACGTTCCTTTTTTAATAGGAAATAAGAAAATATCAAAACCATGACAGGAACTGCGATTAATGAGTAGCTTTTTTAAATTCAAAACTTATCAAAACAACTTTTATTTAATGCTTTATTTAAAATTAAGTGGCTGGTAGACAGAAATATATGATAAACGCTAGTATTTAAGCATTAGCGTTATTGCATATCTGGAACATTTTCAGTTTTACGTTAAATGTAAACAAGTAAAATTAATGTAACCAACAATTATATAGATCAAAACCAAGCAATAAATATCAAATTCATTAAATGAACGTTCCAGGAAGAAAAAATACTATCGCTGCAATATAATTTCGTTGAGAAAATATAAATGAATAGTTGGTTACCTGGTATGTGCAAAAGTATTTTTCGCCTCCCGGACGCACGACGCCGGTCTTGATCGTCAGCTGGTTAATCGAACCCGATGCGAACACCAGATATTGAGAAGAATAAACTATTCTTACTCTTCCGGACAGTCGGTTGTCTTTTGCATTTATTTATTTTTCTCTTTTAAAGCATAGGGAACGTGAATTCGTTATATTAATGTCTACAATTGTTATTTTAGTTTGCTCAAAGTTTATTAACCTAACTCCCTAACACAAGAAAATTTCATCAGTTTTATCCCCATTTCTGACTTCATCAACTCAATGTCAATGACTGATTGTCTGTTTGTTTATTTCGTTACCGTCGTACTAAATATTGCCACAAAAGTAATGTCTAATCTTGTTAACAGAGATGAAAATTCATGAACACCATAAGAGCTACTTAGCGGAAAAAACTCTACTAGCGAGAGTTATATCGGAAATCGCGGAAACTATGTAAAACATATCATTATTAATGTGAGGCTCAACCTTGTGGATGTCTTACCTCGGCTGGCGGGCAGTGAACAGCGTGGAATGGTGCCCGGATTAACCCGTTCTGGTGGAGTAAGTTGGCTGAAGAGGAGATGATGAAATGCTAAATCGAAAAAACTATTATATATATATATATATATATATATATATATATATATATATATAGAAAAATGAATGGAATGAATACAAAAAAATAATGAAAAAGTGCTTACACCACAAGACTTGCCATGTAAGATGTGCAAAAATGCTATGCTAAACATACTTTCACCTGCTAAATATTTTCCTTCAAACTAGACAGAATCTACCCGCTCACAAATTTTAAATGGGTATTAAATATTTTCTGGCATTCGGTTTATCCCCAACGCCATACTATATGCATATATGAAGTACAATAAGTTTGAATTCGATTGTTGCCAACCGTTCCTGGCAACAAAAGTATCGCGTTGCCGTGGATACAGACTTAGTCTTTACAGTTTGCTGAAGAGACACGGGAGTCCGCAAAATGATTCCGGTATTATTTGTGGTTATGATTAATATTTTGAGCATCATCGTGCTGGTCTACGATAGGTTCTTCGACGTGCCACCGTGGACGCCTATCGAGAGGTTTGTGCCTTATGTGTTTAAGAACTAAAATCACACAAGAATCTTTGAATTACAAACAGTAATCTAAAGCTAATAATGCCCGTTGGAGGTGGCAATGTGGGTGACATTATCCACTTGATCAAAAATTAAGGTCGTAATGGAAAGATTTCGTCAAATAACCTTTTCTTGAACGTGATATAGTAGAATGTTATGTCGTCCGAACTCCTTCCAAAGACCTAAGATCGTTGCCGCCGACATTCACATGTGTCCATTTCATATTTCATGGACCAAAACTAAACAAATACTACTACTTACTATACTTAACGGGAAAATATATTAAAGCAATTGTCGAACACTTAATTAGCATTGTACTGACATTTAAGGTGGACTGAGGATTGAAACTTGCATTGTAGGTTCCTACTATTGAATTTCAATTCTACGAAATGATCGGTTGGGTTGTCTCGAAATTAACCCGTTTTGTAAAGACTGATTTGTACCGGGCGATTCGTTTTATCTCGATCGTTTAAATATTACTGAGGCAGATGCGATGGACTTGTAGCGACGAAGGAAATTAAAAGGGTCGTGGGTATACGAGGGCTCCAGTGGCGGATGCCTGTTAAAGGGAGTGAGAATAGAAAAGTTCGCGGTGTTTGCAATCGGCGGGAGTGAAATTTTGGGAACTGTGGCGTTTTGGGTGGAATTGGGCTCGTTTTATCATTTCTCATTCAACTTTGTTTTTCTCTATTTCTATTGTGCGCATGGCGTTTGATTAACCAGGAGAAGATCAAGACCGACGTCGTGCGCCCGGGATGTTCGGGGAAGGCAATCATCACGGGCTAGGTGGAGGAGGAAGAAAAAAACCAAACCACCCATCCCATCCCTTTCGCCCTCGAGGACCAGGAGTGGCAGAATTTATGGGCGCAATCCATATTGATGAATTTTAACATTGACTTTCAATAAAGTTCATATTCAATAACGAGCGTATTCATTTTTGTGACCCATCCGCTTATATTGAAATGCAGTTTCGAAACCAGTCATCCCGTTGACATTTCAAATATATGTTATCAAAACTTGTCTCAAGATTGCGACTAGCCTCACTTCTAATTTTTAGATACAATTCGTTAGATTCGACAAATCGAATGCAGGCATAGCATTAGGGAAGTCTAATATTCGACTGGGGCTCGTGTCGGATTCATAGGACGTTACATAACAATAGCTTCGATTGCTCATAAAAAAATCGTAGGTATATTTATGGCGAGTGACTACTTAGAAGATAAACCGTGTAACCTTAATTTCTTCTGTTTACAAAGAACGTTCCTTTTTTAATAGGAAATAAGAAAATATCAAAAACATGACAGGAACTGCGATTAATGAGTAGCTTTTTTAAATTCAAAACTTATCAAAACAACTTTTATTTAATGCTTTATTTAAAATTAAGTGGCTGGTAGACAGAAATATATGATAAACGCTAGTATTTAAGCATTAGCGTTAATGCATATCTGGAACATTTTCAGTTTTACGTTAAATGTAAACAAGTAAAATTAATGTAACCAACAATTATATAGATTAAAACCAAGCAATAAATATCAAATTCATTAATTGAACGTTCCAGGAAGAAAAAATACTATCGCTGCAATATAATTTCGTTGAGAAAATATAAATGAATAGTTGGTTACCTGGTATGTGCAAAAGTATTTTTCGCCTCCCGGACGCACGACGCCGGTCTTGATCGTCAGCTGGTTAATCGAACGCGATGCGAACACCAGATATTGAGAAGAATAAACTATTCTTACTCTTCCGGACAGTCGGTTGTCTTTTGCATTTATTTATTTTTCTCTTTTAAAGCATACGAAACGTGAGTTCGTTATATTAATGTCTACAATTGTTATTTTAGTTTGCTCAAAGTTTATTAACCTAACTCCCTAACACAAGAAAATTTCATCAGTTTTATCCCCATTTCTGACTTCATCAACTCAATGTCAATGACTGATTGTCTGTTTGTTTATTTCGTTACCTTCGTACTAAATATTGCCACAAAAGTAATGTCTAATCTTGTTAACAGAGATGAAAATTCATGAACACCATAAGAGCTACTTAGCGGAAAAAACTCTACTAGCGAGCGTTATATCGGAAATCGCGGAAACTATGTAAAACATATCATTATTAATGTGAGGCTCAACCTTGTGGATGTCTTACCTCGGCTGGCGGGCAGTGAACAGCGTAGAATGGTGCCCGGATTAACCCGTTTTGGTGGAGTAAGTTGGCTGAAGACGAGATGATGCAATGCTAAATCGAAAAAACTATAATATATATATATATATATATATATATAGCAAAAATGAATGGAATGAATACAAAAAATAATGAAAAAGTGCTTACACCAAGAGACTTGCCATGTAAGATGTGCAAAAATGCTATGCTAAACATACTTTCACCTGCTAAATATTTTCCTTCAAACTAGACAGAATCTACACGCTCACAAATTTTAAATGGGTATTAAATATTTTCTGGCATTCGGTTTATCCCCAACGCCATACTATATGCATATATGCAGTACAATAAGTTTGAATTCGATTGTTGCCAACCGTTTCTGGCAACAAAAGGATCGCGTTGCCGTGGATACAGACTTAGTCTTTACAGTTTGCTGAAGAGACACGGGGGTCCGCAAAATTATTCCGGTATTAAATATGGTTATGATTAATATTTTGAGCATCATCGTGCTGGTCTACGATAGGTTCTTCGACGTGCCACCGTGGACGCCTATCGAGAGGTTTGTGCCTTATGTGTTTAAGAACTAAAATCACACAAGAATCTTTGAATCACAAACAGGAATCTAAAGCTAATAATGCCCGTTGGAGGTGGCAATGTGGGTGACATTATCCACTTGATCAAAAATTAAGGTCGTAATGGAAAGATTTCGTCAAATAACCTTTTCTTGAACGTGATATAATAGAATGTTATGTCGTCCGAACTCCTTCCAAAGACCTAAGATCGTTGCGGCCGACATTCACATGTGTCCATTTCATATTTCATGGACCAAAACTAAACAAATACTACTACTTACTATACTTGACGGGAAAATATATTAAAGCAATTGTCGAACACTTAATTAGCATTGTACTGACATTTAAGGTGGACTGAGGATTGAAACTTGCATTGTAGGTTCCTACTATTGAATTTCAATTCTACGAAATGATCGGTTGGGTTGTCTCGAAATTAACCCGTTTTGTAAAGACTGATTTGTACCGGGCGATTCGTTTTATCTCGATCGTTTAAATATTACTGAGGCAGATGCGATGGACTTGTAGCGACGAAGGAAATTAAAAGGGTCGTGGGTATATGAGGGCTCCAGTGGCGGATGCCTGTTAAAGGGAGTGAGAATAGAAAAGTTCGCGGTGTTTGCAATCGGCGGGAGTGAAATTTTGGGAACTGTGGCGATTTGGGTGGAATTGGGCTCCTTTTATCATTTCTCATTCAACTTTGTTTTTCTCTATTTCTATTGTGCGCATGGCGTTTGATTAACCAGGAGAAGATCAAGACCGACGTCGTGCGCCCGGGATGTTCGGGGAAGGCAATCATCCCGGGCTAGGTGGAGGAGGAAGAAAAAAACCAAACCACCCATCCCATCCCTTTCGCCCTCGAGGACCAGGAGTGGCAGAATTTATGGGCGCAATCCATATTGATGAATTTTAACATTGACTTTCAATAAAGTTCATATTCAATAACGAGCGTATTCATTTTTGTGACCCATCCGCTTATATTGAAATGCAGTTCCGAAACCAGTCATCCCGTTGACATTTCAAATATATGTTATCAAAACTTGTCTCAAGATTGCGACTAGCCTCACTTCTAATTTTTAGATACAATTCGTTAGATTCGACGAATCGAATGCTGGCATAGCATTAGGGAAGTCTAATATTCGACTGGGGCTCGTGTCGGATTCATAGGACGTTACATAACAATAGCTTCGATTGCTCATAAAAAAATCGTAGGTATATTTATGGCGAGTGACTACTTAGAAGATAAACCGTGTAACCTTAATTTCTTCTGTTTACAAAGAACGTTCCTTTTTTAATCGGAAATAAGAAAATATCAAAACCATGACAGGAACTGCGATTAATGAGTAGCTATTTAAATTCAAAACTTACCAAAAAAACTTTTATTTAATGCTTTATTTAAAAGTTAGTGGCTGGTAGACAGAAATATATGATAAACGCTAGTATTTATGCATCAGCGTTATTGCATATCTGGAACATTTTCAGTTTTACGTTAAATGTAAACAAGTAAAATTAATGTAACCAACAATTATATAGATCAAAACCAAGCAATAAATATCAAATTCATTAATTGAACGTTCCAGGAAGAAAAAATACTATCGCTGCAATATAATTTCGTTGAGAAAATATAAATGAATAGTTACCTGGTTACCTGGTATGTGCAAAAGTATTTTTCGCCTCCCAGACGCACGACGCCGGTCTTGATCGTCAGCTGGTTAATCGAACGCGATGCGAACACCAGATATAGAGAAGATTAAACTATTCTTACTCTTCCGGACAGTCGGTTGTCTTTTGCATTTATTTATTTTTCTCTTTTAAAGCATACGAAACGTGAGTTCGTTATATTAATGTCTACAATTGTTATTTTAGTTTGCTCAAAGTTTATTAACCTAACTCCCTAACACAAGAAAATTTCATCAGTTTTATCCCCATTTCTGACTTCATCAACTCAATGTCAATGACTGATTGTCTGTTTGTTTATTTCGTTACCGTCGTACTAAATATTGCCACAAAAGTAATGTCTAATCTTGTTAACAGAGTTGAAAATTCATGAACACCATAAGAGCTACTTAGCGGAAAAAACTCTACTAGCGAGCGTTATATCGGAAATCGCGGAAACTATGGAAAACATATCATTATTAATGTGAGGCTCAACCTTGTGGATGTCTTGCCTCGGCTGGCGGGCAGTGAACAGCGTAGAATGGTGCCCGGATTAACCCGTTTTGGCGGAGTAAGTTGGCTGAAGACGAGATGATGAAATGCTAAATCGAAAAAACTATTATATATATAAATATATATATTTATAGCAAAAATGAATGGAATGAATACAAAAAAATAATGAAAAATTGCTTACACCACAAGACTTGCCATGTAAGATGTGCAAAAATGCTATGCTAAACATACTTTCACCTGCTAAATATTTTCCTTCAAACTAGACAGAATCTACCCGCTCACAAATTTTAAATGGGTATTAAATATTTTCTGGCATTCGGTTTATCCCCAACGCCATACTATATGCATATATGAAGTACAATAAGTTTGAATTCGATTGTTGCCAACCGTTCCTGGCAACAAAAGTATCGCGTTGCCGTGGATACAGACTTAGTCTTTACAGTTTGCTGAAGAGACACGGGAGTCCGCAAAATGATTCCGGTATTATTTGTGGTTATGATTAATATTTTGAGCATCATCGTGCTGGTCTACGATAGGTTCTTCGACGTGCCACCGTGGACGCCTATCGAGAGGTTTGTGCCTTATGTGTTTAAGAACTAAAATCACACAAGAATCTTTGAATTACAAACAGTAATCTAAAGCTAATAATGCCCGTTGGAGGTGGCAATGTGGGTGACATTATCCACTTGATCAAAAATTAGGTCGTAATGGAAAGATTTCGTCAAAAAACCTTTTCTTGAACGTGATATAGTAGAATTTTATGTAGTCCGAACTCCTTCCAAAGACCTAAGATCGTTGCCGCCGACATTCACTTGTGTCCATTTCATATTTCATGGACCAAAACTAAACAAATACTACTACTTACTATACTTGACGGGAAAATATATTAAAGCAATTGTCGAACACTTAATTAGCATTGTACTGACATTTAAGGTGGACTAAGGATTGAAAATTGCATTGTAGGTTCCTACTATTGAATTTCAATTCTTCGAAATGATCGCAGTTGGGTTGTCTCGAAATTAACCCGTTTTGTAAAGACTGATTTGTACCGGGCGATTCGTTTTATCTCGATCGTTTAAATATTACTGAGGCAGATGCGATGGACTTGTAGCGACGAAGGAAATTAAAAGGGTCGTGGGTATATGAGGGCTCCAGTGGCGGATGCCTGTTAAAGGGAGTGAGAATAGAAAAGTTCGCGGTGTTTGCAATCGGCGGGAGTGAAATTTTGGGAACTGTGGCGTTTTGGGTGGAATTTGGCTCGTTTTATCATTTCTCATTCAACTTTGTTTTTCTCTATTTCTATTGTGCGCATGGCGTTTGATTAACCAGGAGAAGATCAAGACCGACGTCGTGCGCCCGGGATGTTCGGGGAAGGCAATCATCCAGGGTAGATGGAGGAGGAAGAAAAAAACCAAACCACCCATCCCATCCCTTTCGCCCTTAAGGACCAGGAGTGGCAGAATTTATGGGCGCAATCCATATAATGAATTTTAACATTGACTTTCAATAAAGTTCATATTTTAATAACGAGCGTATTCATTTTTGTGACCCTTCCGCTTATATTGAAATGCAGTTCCGAAACCAGTCATCCCGTTGACATTTCAAATATATGTTATCAAAACTTGTCTCAAGATTGCGACTAGCCTCACTTCTAATTTTTAGATACAATTCGTTAGATTCGACGAATCGAATGCAGGCATAGCATTAGGGAAGTCTAATATTCGACTGGGGCTCGTGTCGGATTCATAGGACGTTACATAACAATAGCTTCGATTGCTCATAAAAAAATCGTAGGTATATTTATGGCGAGTGACTACTTCGAAGATATACCGTGTAACCTTAATTTCTTCTGTTTACAAAGAACGTTCCTTTTTTAATAGGAAATAAGAAAATATCAAAACCATGACAGGAACTGCGATTAATGAGTAGCTTTATTAAATTCAAATCTTATCAAAACAACTTTTATTTAATGCTTTATTTAAAATTAAGTGGCTGGTAGACAGAAATATATGATAAACGCTAGTATTTAAGCATTAGCGTTATTGCATATCTGGAACATTTTCAGTTTTACGTTAAATGTAAACAAGTAAAATTAATGTAACCAACAATTATATAGATCAAAACCAAGCAATAAATATCAAATTCATTAAATGAACGTTCCAGGAAGAAAAAATACTATCGCTGCAATATAATTTCGTTGAGAAAATATAAATGAATAGTTGGTTACCTGGTATGTGCAAAAGTATTTTTCGCCTCCCGGACGCACGACGCCGGTCTTGATCGTCAGCTGGTTAATCGAACGCGATGCGAACACCAGATATTGAGAAGAATAAACTATTCTTACTCTTCCGGACAGTCGGTTGTCTTTTGCATTTATTTATTTTTCTCTTTTAAAGCATAGGAAACGTGAATTAGTTATATTAATGTCTACAATTGTTATTTTAGTTTGCTCAAAGTTTATTAACCTAACTCCCTAACACAAGAAAATTTCATCAGTTTTATCCCCATTTCTGACTTCATCAACTCAATGTCAATGACTGATTGTCTGTTTGTTTATTTCGTTACCGTCGAACTAAATATTGCCACAAAAGTAATGTCTAATCTTGTTAACAGAGATGAAAATTCATGAACACCATAAGAGCTACTTAGCGGAAAAAACTCTACTAGCGAGCGTTATATCGGAAATCGCGGAAACTATGTAAAACATATCATTATTAATGTGAGGCTCAACCTTGTGGATGTCTTACCTCGGCTGGCGGGCAGTGAACAGCGTAGAATGGTGCCCGGATTAACCCGTTTTGGTGGAGTAAGTTGGCTGAAGACGAGATGATGAAATGCTAAATCGAAAAAACTATTATATATATAAATATATATATATATAGCAAAAATGAATGGAATGAATACAAAAAAATAATGAAAAATTGCTTACACCACAAGACTTGCCATGTAAGATGTGCAAAAATGCTATGCTAAACATACTTTCACCTGCTAAATATTTTCCTTCAAACTAGACAGAATCTACCCGCTCACAAATTTTAAATGGGTATTAAATATTTTCTGGCATCCGGTTTATCCCCAACGCCATACTATATGCATATATGAAGTACAATAAGTTTGAATTCGATTGTTGCCAACCGTTCCTGGCAACAAAAGGATCGCGTTGCCGTGGATACAGACTTAGTCTTTACAGTTTGCTGAAGAGACACGGGAGTCCGCAAAATGATTCCGGTATTATTTGTGGTTATGATTAATATTTTGAGCATCATCGTGCTGGTCTACGATAGGTTCTTCGACGTGCCACCGTGGACGCCTATCGAGAGGTTTGTGCCTTATGTGTTTAAGAACTAAAATCACACAAGAATCTTTGAATTACAAACAGTAATCTAAAGCTAATAATGCCCGTTGGAGGTGGCAATGTGGGTGACATTATCCACTTGATCAAAAATTAAGGTCGTAATGGAAAGATTTCGTCAAATAACCTTTTCTTGAACGTGATATAGTAGAATGTTATGTCGTCCGAACTCCTTCCAAAGACCTAAGATCGTTGCCGCCGACATTCACATGTGTCCATTTCATATTTCACGGACCAAAACTAAACAAATACTACTACTTACTATACTTGACGGGAAAATATATTAAAGCAATTGTCGAACACTTAATTAGCATTGTACTGACATTTAAGGTGGACTAAGGATTGAAACTTGCATTGTAGGTTCCTACTATTGAATTTCATTTCTTCGAAATGATCGCAGTTGGGTTGTCTCGAAATTAACCCGTTTTGTAAAGACTGATTTGTACCGGGCGATTCGTTTTATCTCGATCGTTTAAATATTACTGAGGCAGATGCGATGGACTTGTAGCAAAGAAGGAAATTAAAAGGGTCGTGGGTATATGAGGGCTCCAGTGGCGGATGCCTGTTAAAGGGAGTGAGAATAGAAATGTTCGCGGTGTTTGCAATCGGCGGGAGTGAAATTTTGGGAACTGGCGTTTCGGGTGGAATTTGGCTCGTTCTATCATTTCTCATTCAACTTTGTTTTTCTCTATTTCTATTGTGCGCATGGCGTTTGATTAACCAGGAGAAGATCAAGACCGACGTCGTGCGCCCGGGATGTTCGGGGAAGGCAATCATCCAGGGCTAGATGGAGGAGGAAGAAAAAAACCAAACCACCCATCCCATCCCTTTCGCCCTCAAGGACCAGGAGTGGCAGAATTTATGGGCGCAATCCATATAATGAATGACTGATTGTCTGTTTGTTATTTCGTTACCGTCGCACTAAATATTGCCACAAAAGTAATGTCTAATCTTGTTAACAGAGTTGAAAATTCATGAACACCATAAGAGCTACTTAGCGGAAAAAACTCTACTAGCGAGCGTTATATCGGAAATCGCGGAAACTATGTAAAACATATCATTATTAATGTGAGGCTCAACCTTGTGGATGTCTTACCTCGGCTGGCGGGCAGTGAACAGCGTAGAATGGTGCCCGGATTAACCCGTTTTGGTGGAGTAAGTTGGCTGAAGACGAGATGATGAAATGCTAAATCGAAAAAACTATTATATATATAAATATATATATATATATATATATATATATATATATATATATATATAGCAAAAATGAATGGAATGAATACAAAAAAATAACGAAAAATTGCTTACACCACAAGACTTGCCATGTAAGATGTGCAAAAATGCTATGCTAAACATACTTTCACCTGCAAAATATTTTCCTTCAAACTAGACAGAATCTACCCGCTCACTAATTTTAAATCGGTATTAAATATTTTCTGGCATTCGGTTTATCCCCAACGCCATACTATATGCATATATGAAGTGCAATATGTTTGAATTCGATTGTTGCCAACCGTTCCTGGCAACAAAAGTATCGCGTTGCCGTGGATACAGACTTAGTCTTTACAGTTTGCTGAAAATACACGGGAGTCCGCAAAATGATTCCGGTATTATTTGTGGTTATCATTAATATTTTGAGCATCATCGTGCTGGTCTACGATAGGTTCTTCGACGTGCCACCGTGGACGCCTATCGAGAGGTTTGTGCCTTATGTGTTTAAGAACTAAAATCACACAAGAATCTTTGAATTACAAACAGTAATCTAAAGCTAATAATGCCCGTTGGAGGTGGCAATGTGGGTGACATTATCCACTTGATCAAAAATTAAGGTCGTAATGGAAAGATTTCGTCAAATAACCTTTTCTTGAACGTGATATAGTAGAATGTTATGTCGTCCGAACTCCTTCCAAAGACCTAAGATCGTTGCCGCCGACATTCACATGTGTCCATTTCATATTTCACGGACCAAAACTAAACAAATACTACTACTTACTATACTTGACGGGAAAATATATTAAAGCAATTGTCGAACACTTAATTAGCATTGTACTGACATTTAAGGTGGACTAAGGATTGAAAATTGCATTGTAGGTTCCTACTATTGAATTTCAATTCTTCGAAATGATCGCAGTTGGGTTGTCTCGAAATTAACCCGTTTTGTAAAGACTGATTTGTACCGGGCGATTCGTTTTATCTCGATCGTTTAAATATTACTGAGGCAGATGCGATGGACTTGTAGCGACGAAGGAAATTAAAAGGGTCGTGGGTATATGAGGGCTCCAGTGGCGGATGCCTGTTAAAGGGAGTGAGAATAGAAAAGTTCGCGGTGTTTGCAATCGGCGGGAGTGAAATTTTGGGAACTGTGGCGTTTTGGGTGGAATTTGGCTCGTTTTATCATTTCTCATTCAACTTTGTTTTTCTCTATTTCTATTGTGCGCATGGCGTTTGATTAACCAGGAGAAGATCAAGACCGACGTCGTGCGCCCGGGATGTTCGGGGAAGGCAATCATCCAGGGCTAGATGGAGGAGGAAGAAAAAAACCAAACCACCCATCCCATCCCTTTCGCCCTCGAGGACCAGGAGTGGCAGAATTTATGGGCGCAATCCATATAATGAATTTTAACATTGACTTTCAATAAAGTTCATATTCAATAACGAGCGTATTCATTTTTGTGACCCTTCCGCTTATATTGAAATGCAGTTCCGAAACCAGTCATCCCGTTGACATTTCAAATATATGTTATCAAAACTTGTCTCAAGATTGCGACTAGCCTCACTTCTAATTTTTAGATACAATTCGTTAGATTCGACGAATCGAATGCAGGCATAGCATTAGGGAAGTCTAATATTCGACTGGGGCTCGTGTCGGATTCATAGGACGTTACATAACAATAGCTTCGATTGCTCATAAAAAAATCGTAGGTATATTTATGGCGAGTGACTACTTAGAAGATAAACCGTGTAACCTTAATTTCTTCTTTTTACAAAGAACGTTCCTTTTTTAATCGGAAATAAGAAAATATCAAAACCATGACAGGAACTGCGATTAATGAGTAGCTTTTTTAAATTCAAAACTTATCAAAAAAACTTTTATTTAATGCTTTATTTAAAAGTAAGTGGCTGGTAGACAGAAATATATGATAAACGCTAGTATTTATGCATCAGCGTTATTGCATATCTGGAACATTTTCAGTTTTACGTTAAATGTAAACAAGTAAAATTAATGTAACCAACAATTATATAGATCAAAACCAAGCAATAAATATCAAATTCATGAATTGAACGTTCCAGGAAGAAAAAATACTATCGCTGCAATATAATTTCGTTGAGAAAATATAAATGAATAGTTGGTTACCTGGTATGTGCAAAAGTATTTTTCGCCTCCCGGACGCACGACGCCGGTCTTGATCGTCAGCTGGTTAATCGAACGCGATGCGAACACCAGATATAGAGAAGATTAAACTATTCTTACTCTTCCGGACAGTCGGTTGTCTTTTGCATTTATTTATTTTTCTCTTTTAAAGCATACGAAACGTGAGTTCGTTATATTAATGTCTACAATTGTTATTTTAGTTTGCTCAAAGTTTATTAACCTAACTCCCTAACACAAGAAAATTTCATCAGTTTTATCCCCATTTCTGACTTCATCAACTCAATGTCAATGACTGATTGTCTGTTTGTTTATTTCGTTACCGTCGTACTAAATATTGCCACAAAAGTAATGTCTAATCTTGTTAACAGAGTTGAAAATTCATGAACACCATAAGAGCTACTTAGCGGAAAAAACTCTACTAGCGAGCGTTATATCGGAAATCGCGGAAACTATGGAAAACATATCATTATTAATGTGAGGCTCAACCTTGTGGATGTCTTGCCTCGGCTGGCGGGCAGTGAACAGCGTAGAATGGTGCCCGGATTAACCCGTTTTGGCGGAGTAAGTTGGCTGAAGACGAGATGATGAAATGCTAAATCGAAAAAACTATTATATATATAAATATATATATATATATAGCAAAAATGAATGGAATGAATACAAAAAAATAATGAAAAATTGCTTACACCACAAGACTTGCCATGTAAGATGTGCAAAAATGCTATGCTAAACATACTTTCACCTGCTAAATATTTTCCTTCAAACTAGACAGAATCTACCCGCTCACAAATTTTAAATGGGTATTAAATATTTTCTGGCATTCGGTTTATCCCCAACGCCATACTATATGCATATATGAAGTACAATAAGTTTGAATTCGATTGTTGCCAACCGTTCCTGGCAACAAAAGTATCGCGTTGCCGTGGATACAGACTTAGTCTTTACAGTTTGCTGAAGAGACACGGGAGTCCGCAAAATGATTCCGGTATTATTTGTGGTTATGATTAATATTTTGAGCATCATCGTGCTGGTCTACGATAGGTTCCTCGACGTGCCACCGTGGACGCCTATCGAGAGGTTTGTGCCTTATGTGTTTAAGAACTAAAATCACACAAGAATCTTTGAATTACAAACAGTAATCTAAAGCTAATAATGCCCGTTGGAGGTGGCAATGTGGGTGACATTATCCACTTGATCAAAAATTAAGGTCGTAATGGAAAGATTTCGTCAAATAACCTTTTCTTGAACGTGATATAGTAGAATGTTATGTCGTCCGAACTCCTTCCAAAGACCTAAGATCGTTGCCGCCGACATTCACATGTGTCCATTTCATATTTCACGGACCAAAACTAAACAAATACTACTACTTACTATACTTGACGGGAAAATATATTAAAGCAATTGTCGAACACTTAATTAGCATTGTACTGACATTTAAGGTGGACTAAGGATTGAAAATTGCATTGTAGGTTCCTACTATTGAATTTCAATTCTTCGAAATGATCGCAGTTGGGTTGTCTCGAAATTAACCCGTTTTGTAAAGACTGATTTGTACCGGGCGATTCGTTTTATCTCGATCGTTTAAATATTACTGAGGCAGATGCGATGGACTTGTAGCGACGAAGGAAATTAAAAGGGTCGTGGGTATATGAGGGCTCCAGTGGCGGATGCCTGTTAAAGGGAGTGAGAATAGAAAAGTTCGCGGTGTTTGCAATCGGCGGGAGTTAAATTTTGGGAACTGTGGCGTTTTGGGTGGAATTTGGCTCGTTTTATCATTTCTCATTCAACTTTGTTTTTCTCTATTTCTATTGTGCGCATGGCGTTTGATTAACCAGGAGAAGATCAAGACCGACGTCGTGCGCCCGGGATGTTCGGGGAAGGCAATCATCCAGGGCTAGATGGAGGAGGAAGAAAAAAACCAAACCACCCATCCCATCCCTTTCGCCCTCAAGGACCAGGAGTGGCAGAATTTATGGGCGCAATCCATATAATGAATTTTAACATTGACTTTCAATAAAGTTCATATTCAATAACGAGCGTATTCATTTTTGTGACCCTTCCGCTTATATTGAAATGGAGTTCCAAAACCAGTCATCCCGTTGACATTTCAAATATATGTTATCAAAACTTGTCTCAAGATTGCGACTAGCCTCACTTCTAATTTTTAGATACAATTCGTTAGATTCGACGAATCGAATGCAGGCATAGCATTAGGGAAGTCTAATATTCGACTGGGGCTCGTGTCGGATTCGTAGGACGTTACATAACAATAGCTTCGATTGCTCATAAAAAAATCGTGGGTATATTTATGGCGAGTGACTACTTAGAAGATAAACCGTGTAACCTTAATTTCTTCTGTTTACAAAGAACGTTCCTTTTTTAATAGGAAATAAGAAAATATCAAAACCATGACAGGAACTGCGATTAATGAGTAGCTTTTTTAAATTCAAAACTTATCAAAACAACTTTTATTTAATGCTTTATTTAAAATTAAGTGGCTGGTAGACAGAAATATATGATAAACGCTAGTATTTAAGCATTAGCGTTATTGCATATCTGGAACATTTTCAGTTTTACGTTAAATGTAAACAAGTAAAATTAATGTAACCAACAATTATATAGATCAAAACCAAGCAATAAATATCAAATTCATTAAATGAACGTTCCAGGAAGAAAAAATACTATCGCTGCAATATAATTTCGTTGAGAAAATATAAATGAATAGTTGGTTACCTGGTATGTGCAAAAGTATTTTTCGCCTCCCGGACGCACGACGCCGGTCTTGATCGTCAGCTGGTTAATCGAACCCGATGCGAACACCAGATATTGAGAAGAATAAACTATTCTTACTCTTCCGGACAGTCGGTTGTCTTTTGCATTTATTTATTTTTCTCTTTTAAAGCATAGGGAACGTGAATTCGTTATATTAATGTCTACAATTGTTATTTTAGTTTGCTCAAAGTTTATTAACCTAACTCCCTAACACAAGAAAATTTCATCAGTTTTATCCCCATTTCTGACTTCATCAACTCAATGTCAATGACTGATTGTCTGTTTGTTTATTTCGTTACCGTCGTACTAAATATTGCCACAAAAGTAATGTCTAATCTTGTTAACAGAGATGAAAATTCATGAACACCATAAGAGCTACTTAGCGGAAAAAACTCTACTAGCGAGAGTTATATCGGAAATCGCGGAAACTATGTAAAACATATCATTATTAATGTGAGGCTCAACCTTGTGGATGTCTTACCTCGGCTGGCGGGCAGTGAACAGCGTGGAATGGTGCCCGGATTAACCCGTTCTGGTGGAGTAAGTTGGCTGAAGAGGAGATGATGAAATGCTAAATCGAAAAAACTATTATATATATATATATATATATATATATATATATATATATATATATATATATATATATATAGAAAAATGAATGGAATGAATACAAAAAAATAATGAAAAAGTGCTTACACCACAAGACTTGCCATGTAAGATGTGCAAAAATGCTATGCTAAACATACTTTCACCTGCTAAATATTTTCCTTCAAACTAGACAGAATCTACCCGCTCACAAATTTTAAATGGGTATTAAATATTTTCTGGCATTCGGTTTATCCCCAACGCCATACTATATGCATATATGAAGTACAATAAGTTTGAATTCGATTGTTGCCAACCGTTCCTGGCAACAAAAGTATCGCGTTGCCGTGGATACAGACTTAGTCTTTACAGTTTGCTGAAGAGACACGGGAGTCCGCAAAATGATTCCGGTATTATTTGTGGTTATGATTAATATTTTGAGCATCATCGTGCTGGTCTACGATAGGTTCTTCGACGTGCCACCGTGGACGCCTATCGAGAGGTTTGTGCCTTATGTGTTTAAGAACTAAAATCACACAAGAATCTTTGAATTACAAACAGTAATCTAAAGCTAATAATGCCCGTTGGAGGTGGCAATGTGGGTGACATTATCCACTTGATCAAAAATTAAGGTCGTAATGGAAAGATTTCGTCAAATAACCTTTTCTTGAACGTGATATAGTAGAATGTTATGTCGTCCGAACTCCTTCCAAAGACCTAAGATCGTTGCCGCCGACATTCACATGTGTCCATTTCATATTTCATGGACCAAAACTAAACAAATACTACTACTTACTATACTTAACGGGAAAATATATTAAAGCAATTGTCGAACACTTAATTAGCATTGTACTGACATTTAAGGTGGACTGAGGATTGAAACTTGCATTGTAGGTTCCTACTATTGAATTTCAATTCTACGAAATGATCGGTTGGGTTGTCTCGAAATTAACCCGTTTTGTAAAGACTGATTTGTACCGGGCGATTCGTTTTATCTCGATCGTTTAAATATTACTGAGGCAGATGCGATGGACTTGTAGCGACGAAGGAAATTAAAAGGGTCGTGGGTATACGAGGGCTCCAGTGGCGGATGCCTGTTAAAGGGAGTGAGAATAGAAAAGTTCGCGGTGTTTGCAATCGGCGGGAGTGAAATTTTGGGAACTGTGGCGTTTTGGGTGGAATTGGGCTCGTTTTATCATTTCTCATTCAACTTTGTTTTTCTCTATTTCTATTGTGCGCATGGCGTTTGATTAACCAGGAGAAGATCAAGACCGACGTCGTGCGCCCGGGATGTTCGGGGAAGGCAATCATCCCGGGCTAGGTGGAGGAGGAAGAAAAAAACCAAACCACCCATCCCATCCCTTTCGCCCTCGAGGACCAGGAGTGGCAGAATTTATGGGCGCAATCCATATTGATGAATTTTAACATTGACTTTCAATAAAGTTCATATTCAATAACGAGCGTATTCATTTTTGTGACCCATCCGCTTATATTGAAATGCAGTTTCGAAACCAGTCATCCCGTTGACATTTCAAATATATGTTATCAAAACTTGTCTCAAGATTGCGACTAGCCTCACTTCTAATTTTTAGATACAATTCGTTAGATTCGACAAATCGAATGCAGGCATAGCATTAGGGAAGTCTAATATTCGACTGGGGCTCGTGTCGGATTCATAGGACGTTACATAACAATAGCTTCGATTGCTCATAAAAAAATCGTAGGTATATTTATGGCGAGTGACTACTTAGAAGATAAACCGTGTAACCTTAATTTCTTCTGTTTACAAAGAACGTTCCTTTTTTAATAGGAAATAAGAAAATATCAAAACCATGACAGGAACTGCGATTAATGAGTAGCTTTTTTAAATTCAAAACTTATCAAAACAACTTTTATTTAATGCTTTATTTAAAATTAAGTGGCTGGTAGACAGAAATATATGATAAACGCTAGTATTTAAGCATTAGCGTTAATGCATATCTGGAACATTTTCAGTTTTACGTTAAATGTAAACAAGTAAAATTAATGTAACCAACAATTATATAGATTAAAACCAAGCAATAAATATCAAATTCATTAATTGAACGTTCCAGGAAGAAAAAATACTATCGCTGCAATATAATTTCGTTGAGAAAATATAAATGAATAGTTGGTTACCTGGTATGTGCAAAAGTATTTTTCGCCTCCCGGACGCACGACGCCGGTCTTGATCGTCAGCTGGTTAATCGAACGCGATGCGAACACCAGATATTGAGAAGAATAAACTATTCTTACTCTTCCGGACAGTCGGTTGTCTTTTGCATTTATTTATTTTTCTCTTTTAAAGCATACGAAACGTGAGTTCGTTATATTAATGTCTACAATTGTTATTTTAGTTTGCTCAAAGTTTATTAACCTAACTCCCTAACACAAGAAAATTTCATCAGTTTTATCCCCATTTCTGACTTCATCAACTCAATGTCAATGACTGATTGTCTGTTTGTTTATTTCGTTACCTTCGTACTAAATATTGCCACAAAAGTAATGTCTAATCTTGTTAACAGAGATGAAAATTCATGAACACCATAAGAGCTACTTAGCGGAAAAAACTCTACTAGCGAGCGTTATATCGGAAATCGCGGAAACTATGTAAAACATATCATTATTAATGTGAGGCTCAACCTTGTGGATGTCTTACCTCGGCTGGCGGGCAGTGAACAGCGTAGAATGGTGCCCGGATTAACCCGTTTTGGTGGAGTAAGTTGGCTGAAGACGAGATGATGCAATGCTAAATCGAAAAAACTATAATATATATATATATATATATATATATATATATATATAGCAAAAATGAATGGAATGAATACAAAAAATAATGAAAAAGTGCTTACACCAAGAGACTTGCCATGTAAGATGTGCAAAAATGCTATGCTAAACATACTTTCACCTGCTAAATATTTTCCTTCAAACTAGACAGAATCTACACGCTCACAAATTTTAAATGGGTATTAAATATTTTCTGGCATTCGGTTTATCCCCAACGCCATACTATATGCATATATGCAGTACAATAAGTTTGAATTCGATTGTTGCCAACCGTTTCTGGCAACAAAAGGATCGCGTTGCCGTGGATACAGACTTAGTCTTTACAGTTTGCTGAAGAGACACGGGGGTCCGCAAAATTATTCCGGTATTAAATATGGTTATGATTAATATTTTGAGCATCATCGTGCTGGTCTACGATAGGTTCTTCGACGTGCCACCGTGGACGCCTATCGAGAGGTTTGTGCCTTATGTGTTTAAGAACTAAAATCACACAAGAATCTTTGAATCACAAACAGGAATCTAAAGCTAATAATGCCCGTTGGAGGTGGCAATGTGGGTGACATTATCCACTTGATCAAAAATTAAGGTCGTAATGGAAAGATTTCGTCAAATAACCTTTTCTTGAACGTGATATAATAGAATGTTATGTCGTCCGAACTCCTTCCAAAGACCTAAGATCGTTGCGGCCGACATTCACATGTGTCCATTTCATATTTCATGGACCAAAACTAAACAAATACTACTACTTACTATACTTGACGGGAAAATATATTAAAGCAATTGTCGAACACTTAATTAGCATTGTACTGACATTTAAGGTGGACTGAGGATTGAAACTTGCATTGTAGGTTCCTACTATTGAATTTCAATTCTACGAAATGATCGGTTGGGTTGTCTCGAAATTAACCCGTTTTGTAAAGACTGATTTGTACCGGGCGATTCGTTTTATCTCGATCGTTTAAATATTACTGAGGCAGATGCGATGGACTTGTAGCGACGAAGGAAATTAAAAGGGTCGTGGGTATATGAGGGCTCCAGTGGCGGATGCCTGTTAAAGGGAGTGAGAATAGAAAAGTTCGCGGTGTTTGCAATCGGCGGGAGTGAAATTTTGGGAACTGTGGCGATTTGGGTGGAATTGGGCTCCTTTTATCATTTCTCATTCAACATTGTTTTTCTCTATTTCTATTGTGCGCATGGCGTTTGATTAACCAGGAGAAGATCAAGACCGACGTCGTGCGCCCGGGATGTTCGGGGAAGGCAATCATCCCGGGCTAGGTGGAGGAGGAAGAAAAAAACCAAACCACCCATCCCATCCCTTTCGCCCTCGAGGACCAGGAGTGGCAGAATTTATGGGCGCAATCCATATTGATGAATTTTAACATTGACTTTCAATAAAGTTCATATTCAATAACGAGCGTATTCATTTTTGTGACCCATCCGCTTATATTGAAATGCAGTTCCGAAACCAGTCATCCCGTTGACATTTCAAATATATGTTATCAAAACTTGTCTCAAGATTGCGACTAGCCTCACTTCTAATTTTTAGATACAATTCGTTAGATTCGACGAATCGAATGCTGGCATAGCATTAGGGAAGTCTAATATTCGACTGGGGCTCGTGTCGGATTCATAGGACGTTACATAACAATAGCTTCGATTGCTCATAAAAAAATCGTAGGTATATTTATGGCGAGTGACTACTTAGAAGATAAACCGTGTAACCTTAATTTCTTCTGTTTACAAAGAACGTTCCTTTTTTAATCGGAAATAAGAAAATATCAAAACCATGACAGGAACTGCGATTAATGAGTAGCTTTTTTAAATTCAAAACTTATCAAACAACTTTTATTTAATGCTTTATTTTAAATTAAGTGGCTGGTAGACAGAAATATATGATAAACGCTAGTATTTAAGCATTAGCGTTAATGCATATCTGGAACATTTTCAGTTTTACGTTAAATGTAAACAAGTAAAATTAATGTAACCAACAATTATATAGATTAAAACCAAGCAATAAATATAAAATTCATTAATTGAACGTTCCAGGAAGAAAAAATACTATCGCTGCAATATAATTTCGTTGAGAAAATATAAATGAATAGTTGGTTACCTGGTATGTGCAAAAGTATTTTTCGCCTCCCGGACGCACGACGCCGGTCTTGATCGTCAGCTGCTTAATCGAACGCGATGCGAACACCAGATATTGAGAAGAATAAACTATTCTTACTCTTCCGGACAGTCGGTTGTCTTTTGCATTTATTTATTTTTCTCTTTTAAAGCATACGAAACGTGAGTTCGTTATATTAATGTCTACAATTGTTATTTTAGTTTGCTCAAAGTTTATTAACCTAACTCCCTAACACAAGAAAATTTCATCAGTTTTATCCCCATTTCTGACTTCATCAACTCAATGTCAATGACTGATTGTCTGTTTGTTTATTTCCTTACCGTCGTACTAAATATTGCCACAAAAGTAATGTCTAATCTTGTTAACAGAGATGAAAATTCATGAACACCATAAGAGCTACTTAGCGGAAAAAACTCTACTAGCGAGCGTTATATCGGAAATCGCGGAAACTATGTAAAACATATCATTATTAATGTGAGGCTCAACCTTGTGGATGTCTTACCTCGGCTGGCGGGCAGTGAACAGCGTAGAATGGTGCCCGGATTAACCCGTTTTGGTGGAGTAAGTTGGCTGAAGACGAGATGATGCAATGCTAAATCGAAAAAACTATTATATATATATATATATATATATATATATATATATATATATATATATATATATAAATTAATGGAATGAATACAAAAAAATAACGAAAAATTGCTTACACCACAAGACTTGCCATGTAAGATGTGCAAAAATGCTATGCTAAACATACTTTCACCTGCTAAACATTTTCCTTCAAACTAGACAGAATCTACCCGCTCACAAATTTTAAATGGGTATTAAATATTTTCTGGCATTCGGTTTATCCCCAACGCCATACTATATGCATATATGAAGTACAATAAGTTTGAAATCGATTGTTGCCAACCGTTCCTGGCAACAAAAGGATCGCGTTGCCGTGGATACAGACTTAGTCTTTACAGTTTGCTGAAGAGACACGGGAGTCCGCAAAATGATTCCGGTATTATTTGTGGTTATGATTAATATTTTGAGCATCATTGTGCTGGTCTACGATAGGTTCTTCGACGTGCCACCGTGGACGCCTATCGAGAGGTTTGTGCCTTATGTGTTTAAGAACTAAAATCACACAAGAATCTTTGAATTACAAACAGTATTCTAAAGCTAATAATGCCCGTTGGAGGTGGCAATGTGGGTGACATTATCCACTTGATCAAAAATTAAGGTCGTAATGGAAAGATTTCGTCAAATAACCTTTTCTTGAACGCGATATAGTAGAATGTTATGTCGTCCGAACTCCTTCCAAAGACCTAAGATCGTTGCCGCCGACATTCACTTGTGTCCATTTCATATTTCATGGACCAAAACTAAACAAATACTACTACTTACTATACTTGACGGGAAAATATATTAAAGCAATTGTCGAACACTTAATTAGCATTGTACTGACATTTAAGGTGGACTAAGGATTGAAACTTGCATCGTATGTTCCTACTATTGAATTTCAATTCTTCGAAATGATCGCAGTTGGGTTGTCTCGAAATTAACCCGTTTTGTAAAGACTGATTTGTACCGGGCGATTCGTTTTATCTCGATCGTTTAAATATGACTGAGGCAGATGCGATGGACTTGTAGCGACGAAGGAAATTAAAAGGGTCGTGGGTATATGGGGGCTCCAGTGGCGGATGCCTGTTAAAGGGAGTGAGAGTAGAAAAGTTCGCGGTGTTTGCAATCGGCGCGAGTGAAATTTTGGGAACTGTGGCGTTTTGGGTGGAATTTGGCTCGTTTTATCATTTCTCATTCAACTTTGTTTTTCTCTATTTCTATTGTGCGCATGGCGTTTGATTAACCAGGAGACGATCAAGACCGACGTCGTGCGCCCGGGATGTTCGGGGAAGGCAATCATCCAGGGCTAGATGGAGTAGGAAGAAAAAAACCAAACCACCCATCCCATCCCTTTCGCCCTCGAGGACCAGGAGTGGCAGAATTTATGGGCGCAATCCATATAATGAATTTTAACATTGACTTTCAATAAAGTTCATATTCAATAACGAGCGTATTCATTTTTGTGACCCATCCGCTTATATTGAAATGCAGTTCCGAAGCCAGTCATCCCGTTGACATTTCAAATATATGTTATGAAAACTTGTCTCAAGATTGCGACTAGCCTCACTTCTAATTTTTAGATACAATTCGTTAGATTCGACGAATCGAATGCAGGCATAGCATTAGGGAAGTCTAATATTCGACTGGGGCTCGTGTCGGATTCGTAGGACGTTACATAACAATGACTTCGATTGCTCATAAAAAAATCGTAGGTATATTTATGGCGAGTGAATACTTAGAAGATAAACCGTGTAACCTTAATTTCTTCTGTTTACAAAGAACGTTCCTTTTTTAATCGGAAATAAGAAAATATCAAAACCATGAAAGGAACTGCGATTAATGAGTAGCTTTTTTAAATTCAAAACTTATCAAAACAACTTTATTTAATGCTTCATTTAAAATTAAGTGGCTGATAGACAGAAATATATGATAAACGCTAGTATTTAAGCATTAGCGTTATTGCATATCTGGAACATTTTCAGTTTTACGTTAAATGTAAACAAGTAAAATTAATGTAACCAACAATTATATAGATCAAAACCAAGCAATAAATATCAAATTCATTAAATGAACGTTCCAGGAAGAAAAAATACTATCGCTGCAATATAATTTCGTTGAGAAAATATAAATGAATAGTTGGTTACCTGGTATGTGCAAAAGTATTTTTCGCCTCCCGGACGCACGACGCCGGTCTTGATCGTCAGCTGGTTAATCGAACCCGATGCGAACACCAGATATTGAGAAGAATAAACTATTCTTACTCTTCCGGACAGTCGGTTGTCTTTTGCATTTATTTATTTTTCTCTTTTAAAGCATAGGAAACGTGAATTCGTTATATTAATGTCTACAATTGTTATTTTAGTTTGCTCAAAGTTTATTAACCTAACTCCCTAACACAAGAAAATTTCATCAGTTTTATCCCCATTTCTGACTTCATCAACTCAATGTCAATGACTGATTGTCTGTTTGTTTATTTCCTTACCGTCGTACTAAATATTGCCACAAAAGTAATGTCTAATCTTGTTAACAGAGATGAAAATTCATGAACACCATAAGAGCTACTTAGCGGAAAAAACTCTACTAGCGAGCGTTCTATCGGAAATCGCGGAAACTATGTAAAACATATCATTATTAATGTGAGGCTCAACCTTGTGGATGTCTTACCTCGGCTGGCGGGCAGTGAACAGCGTAGAATGGTGCCCGGATTAACCCGTTTTGGTGGAGTAAGTTGGCTGAAGACGAGATGATGCAATGCTAAATCGAAAAAACTATAATATATATATATATATATATATATATATATATATATATATATATAGCAAAAATGAATGGAATGAATACAAAAAATAATGAAAAAGTGCTTACACCAAGAGACTTGCCATGTAAGATGTGCAAAAATGCTATGCTAAACATACTTTCACCTGCTAAATATTTTCCTTCAAACTAGACAGAATCTACACGCTCACAAATTTTAAATGGGTATTAAATATTTTCTGGCATTCGGTTTATCCCCAACGCCATACTATATGCATATATGAAGTACAATAAGTTTGAAATCGATTGTTGCCAACCGTTCCTGGCAACAAAAGGATCGCGTTGCCGTGGATACAGACTTAGTCTTTACAGTTTGCTGAAGAGACACGGGAGTCCGCAAAATGATTCCGGTATTATTTGTGGTTATGATTATTATTTTGAGCATCATTGTGCTGGTCTACGATAGGTTCTTCGACGTGCCACCGTGGACGCCTATCGAGAGGTTTGTGCCTTATGTGTTTAAGAACTAAAATCACACAAGAATCTTTGAATTACAAACAGTATTCTAAAGCTAATAATGCCCGTTGGAGGTGGCAATGTGGGTGACATTATCCACTTGATCAAAAATTAAGGTCGTAATGGAAAGATTTCGTCAAATAACCTTTTCTTGAACGCGATATATTAGAATGTTATGTCGTCCGAACTCCTTCCAAAGACCTAAGATCGTTGCCGCCGACATTCACTTGTGTCCATTTCATATTTCATGGACCAAAACTAAACAAATACTACTACTTACTATACTTGACGGGAAAATATATTAAAGCAATTGTCGAACACTTAATTAGCATTGTACTGACATTTAAGGTGGACTAAGGATTGAAACTTGCATCGTATGTTCCTACTATTGAATTTCAATTCTTCGAAATGATCGCAGTTGGGTTGTCTCGAAATTAACCCGTTTTGTAAAGACTGATTTGTACCGGGCGATTCGTTTTATCTCGATCGTTTAAATATGACTGAGGCAGATGCGATGGACTTGTAGCGACGAAGGAAATTAAAAGGGTCGTGGGTATATGGGGGCTCCAGTGGCGGATGCCTGTTAAAGGGAGTGAGAGTAGAAAAGTTCGCGGTGTTTGCAATCGGCGCGAGTGAAATTTTGGGAACTGTTGCGTTTTGGGTGGAATTTGGCTCGTTTTATCATTTCTCATTCAACTTTGTTTTTCTCTATTTCTATTGTGCGCATGGCGTTTGATTAACCAGGAGACGATCAAGACCGACGTCGTGCGCCCGGGATGTTCGGGGAAGGCAATCATCCATGGCTAGATGGAGGAGGAAGAAAAAAACCAAACCACCCATCCCATCCCTTTCGCCCTCAAGGACCAGGAGTGGCAGAATTTATGGGCGCAATCCATATAATGAATTTTAACATTGACTTTCAATAAAGTTCATATTCAATAACGAGCGTATTAATTTTTGTGACCCATCCGCTTATATTGAAATGCAGTTCCGAAACCAGTCATCCCGTTGACATTTCAAATATATGTAATGAAAACTTGTCTCAAGATTGCGACTAGCCTCACTTCTAATTTTTAGATACAATTCGTTAGATTCGACGAATCGAATGCAGGCATAGCATTAGGGAAGTCTAATATTCGACTGGGGCTCGTGTCGGATTCGTAGGACGTTACATAACAATGACTTCGATTGCTCATAAAAAAATCGTAGGTATATTTATGGCGAGTGAATACTTAGAAGATAAACCGTGTAACCTTAATTTCTTCTGTTTACAAAGAACGTTCCTTTTTTAATCGGAAATAAGAAAATATCAAAACCATGACAGGAACTGCGATTAATGAGTAGCTTTTTTAAATTCAAAACTTATCAAAACAACTTTTATTTAATGCTTTATTTAAAATTAAGTGGCTGGTAGACAGAAATATATGATAAACGCTAGTATTTAAGCATTAGCGTTATTGCATATCTGGAACATTTTCAGTTTTACGTTAAATGTAAACAAGTAAAATTAATGTAACCAACAATTATATAGATCAAAACCAAGCAATAAATATCAAATTCATTAAATGAACGTTCCAGGAAGAAAAAATACTATCGCTGCAATATAATTTCGTTGAGAAAATATAAATGAATAGTTGGTTACCTGGTATGTGCAAAAGTATTTTTCGCCTCCCGGACGCACGACGCCGGTCTTGATCGTCAGCTGGTTAATCGAACCCGATGCGAACACCAGATATTGAGAAGAATAAACTATTCTTACTCTTCCGGACAGTCGGTTGTCTTTTGCATTTATTTATTTTTCTCTTTTAAAGCATAGGAAACGTGAATTCGTTATATTAATGTCTACAATTGTTATTTTAGTTTGCTCAAAGTTTATTAACCTAACTCCCTAACACAAGAAAATTTCATCAGTTTTATCCCCATTTCTGACTTCATCAACTCAATGTCAATGACTGATTGTCTGTTTGTTTATTTCGTTACCGTCGTACTAAATATTGCCACAAAAGTAATGTCTAATCTTGTTAACAGAGATGAAAATTCATGAACACCATAAGAGCTACTTAGCGGAAAAAACTCTACTAGCGAGCGTTCTATCGGAAATCGCGGAAACTATGTAAAACATATCATTATTAATGTGAGGCTCAACCTTGTGGATGTCTTACCTCGGCTGGCGGGCAGTGAACAGCGTAGAATGGTGCCCGGATTAACCCGTTTTGGTGGAGTAAGTTGGCTGAAGACGAGACGATGCAATGCTAAATCGAAAAAACTATAATATATATATATATATATATATATATATATATATATATATATATATAGCAAAAATGAATGGAATGAATACAAAAAATAATGAAAAAGTGCTTACACCAAGAGACTTACCATGTAAGATGTGCAAAAATGCTATGCTAAACATACTTTCACCTGCTAAATATTTTACTTCAAACTAGACAGTATCTACCCGCTCACAAATTTTAAATGGGTATTAAATATTTTCTGGCATTCGGTTTATCCCCAACGCCATACTATATGCATATATGAAGTACAATAAGTTTGAATTCGATTGTTGCCAACCGTTCCTGGCAACAAAAGTATCGCGTTGCCGTGGATACAGACTTAGTCTTTACAGTTTGCTGAAGAGACACGGGAGTCCGCAAAATGATTCCGGTATTATTTGTGGTTATGATTAATATTTTGAGCATCATCGTGCTGGTCTACGATAGGTTCTTCGACGTGCCACCGTGAACGCCTATCGAGAGGTTTGTACCTTATGTGTTTAAGAACTAAAATCACACAAGAATCTTTGAATTACAAACTGTAATCTAAAGCTAATAATGCCCGTTGGAGGTGGCAATGTGGGTGACATTATCCACTTGATCAAAAATTAAGGTCGTAATGGAAAGATTTCGTCTAATAACCTTTTCTTGAACGTGATATAGTAGAATGTTATGTCGTCCGAACTCCTTCCAAAGACCTAAGATCGTTGCCGCCGACATTCACTTGTGTCCATATCATATTTCATGGACCAAAACTAAACAAATACTACTACTTACTATACTTGACGGGAAAATATATTAAAGCAATTGTCGAACACTTAATTAGCATTGTACTGACATTTAAGGTGGACTGAGGATTGAAATTTGCATTGTAGGTTCCTACTATTGAATTTCAATTCTTCGAAATGATCGCAGTTGGGTTGTCTCGAAATTAACCCGTTTTGTAAAGACTGATTAGTACCGGGCGATTCGTTTTATCTCGATCGTTTAAATATTACTGAGGCAGATGCGATGGACTTGTAGCGACGAAGGAAATTAAAAGGGTCGTGGGTATATGAGGGCTCCAGTGGCGGATGCCTGTTAAAGGGAGTGAGAATAGAAAAGTTCGCGGTGTTTGCAATCGGCGGGAGTGAAATTTTGGGAACTGTGGCGTTTTGGGTGGAATTGGGCTCGTTTTATCATTTCTCATTCAACTTTGTTTTTCTCTATTTCTATTGTGCGCATGGCGTTTAATTAACCAGGAGAAGATCAAGACCGACGTCGTGCACCCGGGATGTTCGGGGAAGGCAATCATCCCGGGCTAGGTGGAGGAGGAAGAAAAAAACCAAACCACCCATCCCATCCCTTTCGCCCTCGAGGACCAGGAGTGGCAGAATTTATGGGCGCAATCCATATAATGAATTTTAACATTGACTTTCAATAAAGTTCATATTCAATAACGAGCGTATTCATTTTTGTGACCCTTCCGCTTATATTGAAATGCAGTTCCGAAACCAGTCATCCCGTTGACATTTCAAATATATGTTATCAAAACTTGTCTCAAGATTGCGACTAGCCTCACTTCTAATTTTTAGATACAATTCGTTAGATTCGACGAATCGAATGCAGGCATAGCATTAGGGAAGTCTAATATTCGACTGGGGCTCGTGTCGGATTCGTAGGACGTTACATAACAATGACTTCGATTGCTCATAAAAAAATCGTAGGTATATTTATGGCGAGTGACTACTTAGAAGATAAACCGTGTAACCTTAATTTCTTCTGTTTACAAAGAACGTTCCTTTTTTAATAGGAAATAAGAAAATATCAAAACCATGACAGGAACTGCGAATAATGAGTAGCTTGTTTAAATTCAAAACTTATCAAAACAACTTTTATTTAATGCTTTATTTAAAATTAAGTGGCTGGTAGACAGAAATATATGATAAACGCTAGTATTTAAGCATTAGCGTTATTGCATATCTGGAACATTTTCAATTTTACGTTAAATGTAAACAAGTCAAATTAATGTAACCAACAATTATATAGATTAAAACCAAGCAATAAATATAAAATTCATTAATTGAACGTTCCAGGAAGAAAAAATACTATCGCTGCAATATAATTTCGTTGAGAAAATATAAATGAATAGTGGGTTACCTGGTGTGTGCAAAAGTATTTTTCGCCTCCCGGACGCACGACGCCGGTCTTGATCGTCAGCTGGTTAATCGAACGCGATGCGAACACCAGATATAGAGAAGAATAAACTATTCTTACTCTTCTGGACAGTCAGTTGTCTTTTGCATTTATTTATTTTTCTCTTTTAAAGCATACGAAACGTGAGTTCGTTATATTAATGTCTACAATTGTTATTTTAGTTTGCTCAAAGTTTATTAACCTAACTCCCTAACACAAGAAAATTTCATCAGTTTTATCCCCATTTCTGACTTCAACAACTCAATGTCAATGACTGATTGTCTGTTTGTTATTCCGTTACCGTCGTACTAAATGTTGCCACAAAAGTAATGTCTAATCTTGTTAACAGATATGAAAATTCATGAACACCATAGGAGCTACTTAGCGGAAAAAACTCTACTAGCGAGCGTTATATCGGAAATCGCGGAAACTATGTAAAACATATCATTATTAATGTGAGGCTCAACCTTGTGGATGTCTTACCTCGGCTGGCGGGCAGTAAACAGCGTGGAATGGTGCCCGGATTAACCCGTTTTGGTGGAGTAAGTTGGCTGAAGACGAGATGATGCAATGCTAAATTGAAAAAACTATAATATATATATATAGCAAAAATGAATGGAATGAATACAAAAAATAATGAAAAAGTGCTTACACCAAGAGACTTACCATGTAAGATGTGCAAAAATGCTATGCTAAACATACTTTCACCTGCTAAATATTTTCCTTCAAACTAGACAGAATCTACACGCTCACAAATTTTAAATGGGTATTAAATATTTTCTGGCATTCGGTTTATCCCCAACGCCATACTATATGCATATATGCAGTACAATAAGTTTGAATTCGATTGTTGCCAACCGTTCCTGGCAACAAAAGGATCGCGTTGCCGTGGATACAGACTTAGTCTTTACAGTTTGCTGAAGAGACACGGGAGTCCGCAAAATGATTCCGGTATTATTTGTGGTTATGATTAATATTTTGAGCATCATCGTGCTGGTCTACGATAGGTTCTTCGACCTGCCACCGTGGACGCCTATCGAGAGGTTTGTACCTTATGTGTTTAAGAACTAAAATGACACAAGAATCTTTGAATTACAAACAGGAATCTAAAGCTAATAATGCCCGTTGGAGGTGGCAATGTGGGTGACATTATCCACTTGATCAAAAATTAAGGTCGTAATGGAAAGATTTCGTCAAATAACCTTTTCTTGAACGTGATATAATAGAATGTTATGTCGTCCGAACTCCTTCCAAAGACCTAAGATCGTTGCGGCCGACATTCACATGTGTCCATTTCATATTTCATGGACCAAAACTAAACAAATACTACTACTTACTATACTTGACGGGAAAATATATTAAAGCAATTGTTGAACACTTAATTAGCATTGTACTGACATTTAAGGTGGACTAAGGATTGAAACTTGCATTGTAGGTTCCTACTATTGAATTTCAATCCTTGGAAATGATCGCAGTTGGGTTGTCTCGAAATTAACCCGTTTTGTAAAGACTGTTTTGTACCGGGCGATTCGTTTTATCTCGATCGTTTAAATATTACTGAGGCAGATGCGATGGACTTGTAGCGACGAAGGAAATTAAATGGGTCGTGGGTATATGAGGGCTCCAGTGGCGGATGCCTGTTAAAGGGAGTGAGAATAGAAAAGTTCGCGGTGTTTGCAATCGGCGGGAGTGAAATTTTGGGAACTGTGGCGTTTTGGGTGGAATTTGGCTCGTTTTATCATTTCTCATTCAACTTTGTTTTTCTCTATTTCTATTGTGCGCATGGCGTTTAATTAACCAGGAGAAGATCAAGACCGACGTCGTGCACCCGGGATGTTCGGGGAAGGCAATCATCCCGGGCTAGGTGGAGGAGGAAGAAAAAAACCAAACCACCCATCCCATCCCTTTCGCCCTCGAGGACCAGGAGTGGCAGAATTTATGGGCGCAATCCATATTGATGAATTTTAACATTGACTTTCAATAAAGTTCATATTCAATAACGAGCGTATTCATTTTTGTGACCCTTCCGCTTATATTGAAATGCAGTTCCGAAACCAGTCATCCCGTTGACATTTCAAATATATGTTATCAAAACTTGTCTCAAGATTGCGACTAGCCTCACTTCTAATTTTTAGATACAATTCGTTAGATTCGACGAATCGAATGCAGGCATAGCATTAGGGAAGTCTAATATTCGACTGGGGCTCGTGTCGGATTCGTAGGACGTTACATAACAATGACTTCGATTGCTCATAAAAAAATCGTAGGTATATTTATGGCGAGTGACTACTTAGAAGATAAACCGAGTAACCTTAATTTCTTCTGTTTACAAAGAACGTTCCTTTTTTAATAGGAAATAAGAAAATATCAAAACCATGACAGGAACTGCGAATAATGAGTAGCTTGTTTAAATTCAAAACTTATCAAAACAACTTTTATTTAATGCTTTATTTAAAATTAAGTGGCTGGTAGACAGAAATATATGATAAACGCTAGTATTTAAGCATTAGCGTTATTGCATATCTGGAACATTTTCAATTTTACGTTAAATGTAAACAAGTCAAATTAATGTAACCAACAATTATATAGATTAAAACCAAGCAATAAATATAAAATTCATTAATTGAACGTTCCAGGAAGAAAAAATACTATCGCTGCAATATAATTTCGTTGAGAAAATATAAATGAATAGTGGGTTACCTGGTGTGTGCAAAAGTATTTTTCGCCTCCCGGACGCACGACGCCGGTCTTGATCGTCAGCTGGTTAATCGAACCCGATGCGAACACCAGATATTGAGAAGAATAAACTATTCTTACTCTTCCGGACAGTCGGTTGTCTTTTGCATTTATTTATTTTTCTCTTTTAAAGCATACGAAACGTGAGTTCGTTATATTAATGTCTACAATTGTTATTTTAGTTTGCTCAAAGTTTATTAACCTAACTCCCTAACACAAGAAAATTTCATCAGTTTTATCCCCATTTCTGACTTCATCAACTCAATGTCAATGACTGATTGTCTGTTTGTTTATTTCGTTACCGTCGTACTAAATGTTGCCACAAAAGTAATGTCTAATCTTGTTAACAGAGATGAAAATTCATGAACACCATAAGAGCTACTTAGCGGAAAAAACTCTACTAGCGAGCGTTATATCGGAAATCGCGGAAACTATGTAAAACATATCATTATTAATGTGAGGCTCAACCTTGTGGATGTCTTACCTCGGCTGGCGGGCAGTAAACAGCGTGGAATGGTGCCCGGATTAACCCGTTTTGGTGGAGTAAGTTGGCTGAAGACGAGATGATGCAATGCTAAATCGAAAAAACTATAATATATATATATATATATATATATATATATATATATATATATAGCAAAAATGAATGGAATGAATACAAAAAATAATGAAAAAGTGCTTACACCAAGAGACTTACCATGTAAGATGTGCAAAAATGCTATGCTAAACATACTTTCACCTGCTAAATATTTTCCTTCAAACTAGACAGAATCTACACGCTCACAAATTTTAAATGGGTATTAAATATTTTCTGGCATTCTGTTTATCCCCAACGCCATACTATATGCATATATGCAGTACAATAAGTTTGAATTCGATTGTTGCCAACCGTTCCTGGCAACAAAAGGATCGCGTTGCCGTGGATACAGACTTAGTCTTTACAGTTTGCTGAAGAGACACGGGAGTCCGCAAAATGATTCCGGTATTATTTGTGGTTATGATTAATATTTTGAGCATCATCGTGCTGGTCTACGATAGGTTCTTCGACGTGCCACCGTGGACGCCTATCGAGAGGTTTGTACCTTATGTGTTTAAGAACTAAAATCACACAAGAATCTTTGAATTACAAACAGTAATCTAAAGCTAATAATGCCCGTTGGAGGTGGCAATGTGGGTGACATTATCCACTTGATCAAAAATTAAGGTCGTAATGGAAAGATTTCGTCAAATAACCTTTTCTTGAACGTGATATAATAGAATGTTATGTCGTCCGAACTCCTTCCAAAGACCTAAGATCGTTGCCGCCGACATTCACATGTGTCCATTTCATATTTCATGGACCAAAACTAAACAAATACTACTACTTACTATACTTGACGGGAAAATATATTAAAGCAATTGTTGAACACTTAATTAGCATTGTACTGACATTTAAGGTGGACTAAGGATTGAAACTTGCATTGTAGGTTCCTACTATTGAATTTCAATCCTTGGAAATGATCGCAGTTGGGTTGTCTCGAAATTAACCCGTTTTGTAAAGACTGTTTTGTACCGGGCGATTCGTTTTATCTCGATCGTTTAAATATTACTGAGGCAGATGCGATGGACTTGTAGCGACGAAGGAAATTAAATGGGTCGTGGGTATATGAGGGCTCCAGTGGCGGATGCCTGTTAAAGGGAGTGAGAGTAGAAAAGTTCGCGGTGTTTGCAATCGGCGCGAGTGAAATTTTGGGAACTGTGGCGTTTTGGGTGGAATTTGGCTCGTTTTATCATTTCTCATTCAACTTTGTTTTTCTCTATTTCTATTGTGCGCATGGCGTTTGATTAACCAGGAGACGATCAAGACCGACGTCGTGCGCCCGGGATGTTCGGGGAAGGCAATCATCCGGGGCTAGATGGAGGAGGAAGAAAAAAACCAAACCACCCATCCCATCCCTTTCGCCCTCAAGGACCAGGAGTGGCAGAATTTATGGGCGCAATCCATATAATGAATTTTAACATTGACTTTCAATAAAGTTCATATTCAATAACGAGCGTATTCATTTTTGTGACCCTTCCGCTTATATTGAAATGCAGTTCCAAAACCAGTCATCCCGTTGACATTTCAAATATATGTTATCAAAACTTGTCTCAAGATTGCGACTAGCCTCACTTCTAATTTTTAGATACAATTCGTTAGATTCGACGAATCGAATGCAGGCATAGCATTAGGGAAGTCTAATATTCGACTGGGGCTCGTGTCGGATTCGTAGGACGTTACATAACAATGACTTCGATTGCTCATAAAAAAATCGTAGGTATATTTATGGCGAGTGACTACTTAGAAGATAAACCGTGTAACCTTAATTTCTTCTGTTTACAAAGAACGTTCCTTTTTTAATCGGAAATAAGAAAATAGCAAAACCATGACAGGAACTGCGAATAATGAGTAGCTTGTTTAAATTCAAAACTTATCAAAACAACTTTTATTTAATGCTTTATTTTAAATTAAGTGGCTGGTAGACAGAAATATATGATAAACGCTAGTATTTAAGCATTAGCGTTATTGCATATCTGGAACATTTTCAATTTTACGTTAAATGTAAACAAGTCAAATTAATGTAACCAACAATTATATAGATTAAAACCAAGCAATAAATATAAAATTCATTAATTGAACGTTCCAGGAAGAAAAAATACTATCGCTGCAATATAATTTCGTTGAGAAAATATAAATGAATAGTTGGTTACCTGGTATGTGCAAAAGTATTTTTCGCCTCCCGGACGCACGACGCCGGTCTTGATCGTCAGCTGGTTAATCGAACGCGATGCGAACACCAGATATTGAGAAGAATAAACTATTCTTACTCTTCCGGACAGTCAGTTGTCTTTTGCATTTATACATTTTTCTCTTTTAAAGCATACGAAACGTGAGTTCGTTATATTAATGTCTACAATTGTTATTTTAGTTTGCTCAAAGTTTATTAACCTAACTCCCTAACACAAGAAAATTTCATCAGTTTTATCCCCATTTCTGACTTCATCAACTCAATGTCAATGACTGATTGTCTGTTTGTTATTTCGTTACCGTCGTACTAAATATTGCCACAAAAGTAATGTCTAATCTTGTTAACAGATAACAAAATTCATGAACACTATAGGAGCTACTTAGCGGAAAAAACTCTACTAGCGAGCGTTATATCGGAAATCGCGGAAACTATGTAAAACATATCATTATTAATGTGAGGCTCAACCTTGTGGATGTCTTACCTCGGCTGGCGGGCAGTAAACAGCGTGGAATGGTGCCCGGATTAACCCGTTTTGGTGGAGTAAGTTGGCTGAAGACGAGATGATGCAATGCTAAATCGAAAAAACTATAATAAATAAATATATATATATATATATATATATATATATATATATATATATATATATATATATATATAGCAAAAATGAATGGAATGAATACAAAAAATAATGAAAAAGTGCTTACACCAAGAGACTTGCCATGTAAGATGTTCAAAAATGATATGCTAAACATACTTTCACCTGCTAAATATTTTCCTTCAAACTAGACAGAATCTACACGCTCACAAATTTTAAATGGGTATTAAATATTTTCTGGCATTCGGTTTATCCCCAACGCCATACTATATGCATATATGAAGTACAATAAGTTTGAATTCGATTGTTGCCAACAGTTCCTGGCAACAAAAGGATCGCGTTGCCGTGGATACAGACTTAGTCTTTACAGTTTGCTGAAGAGACACGGGAGTCCGCAAAATGATTCCGGTATTATTTGTGGTTATGATTAATATTTTGAGCATCATCGTGCTGGTCTACGATAGGTTCTTCGACGTGCCACCGTGAACGCCTATCGAGAGGTTTGTACCTTATGTGTTTAAGAACTAAAATCACACAAGAATCTTTGAATTACAAACTGTAATCTAAAGCTAATAATGCCCGTTGGAGGTGGCAATGTGGGTGACATTATCCACTTGATCAAAAATTAAGGTCGTAATGGAAAGATTTCGTCTAATAACCTTTTCTTGAACGTGATATAGTAGAATGTTATGTCGTCCGAACTCCTTCCAAAGACCTAAGATCGTTGCCGCCGACATTCACTTGTGTCCATATCATATTTCATGGACCAAAACTAAACAAATACTACTACTTACTATACTTGACGGGAAAATATATTAAAGCAATTGTCGAACACTTAATTAGCATTGTACTGACATTTAAGGTGGACTGAGGATTGAAATTTGCATTGTAGGTTCCTACTATTGAATTTCAATTCTTCGAAATGATCGCAGTTGGGTTGTCTCGAAATTAACCCGTTTTGTAAAGACTGATTAGTACCGGGCGATTCGTTTTATCTCGATCGTTTAAATATTACTGAGGCAGATGCGATGGACTTGTAGCGACGAAGGAAATTAAAAGGGTCGTGGGTATATGGGGGCTCCAGTGGCGGATGCCTGTTAAAGGGAGTGAGAGTAGAAAAGTTCGCGGTGTTTGCAATCGGCGCGAGTGAAATTTTGGGAACTGTGGCGTTTTGGGTGGAATTTGGCTCGTTTTATCATTTCTCATTCAACTTTGTTTTTCTCTATTTCTATTGTGCGCATGGCGTTTGATTAACCAGGAGACGATCAAGACCGACGTCGTGCGCCCGGGATGTTCGGGGAAGGCAATCATCCAGGGCTAGATGGAGGAGGAAGAAAAAAACCAAACCACCCATCCCATCCCTTTCGCCCTCAAGGACCAGGAGTGGCAGAATTTATGGGCGCAATCCATATAATGAATTTTAACATTGACTTTCAATAAAGTTCATATTTTAATAACGAGCGTATTCATTTTTGTGACCCTTCCGCTTATATTGAAATGCAGTTCCAAAACCAGTCATCCCGTTGACATTTCAAATATATGTTATCAAAACTTGTCTCAAGATTGCGACTAGCCTCACTTCTAATTTTTAGATACAATTCGTTAGATTCGACGAATCGAATGCAGGCATAGCATTAGGGAAGTCTAATATTCGACTGGGGCTCGTGTCGGATTCGTAGGACGTTACATAACAATGACTTCGATTGCTCATAAAAAAATCGTAGGTATATTTATGGCGAGTGACTACTTAGAAGATAAACCGTGTAACCTTAATTTCTTCTGTTTACAAAGAACGTTCCTTTTTTAATAGGAAATAAGAAAATATCAAAACCATGACAGGAACTGCGAATAATGAGTAGCTTGTTTAAATTCAAAACTTATCAAAACAACTTTTATTTAATGCTTTATTTAAAATTAAGTGGCTGGTAGACAGAAATATATGATAAACGCTAGTATTTAAGCATTAGCGTTATTGCATATCTGGAACATTTTCAATTTTACGTTAAATGTAAACAAGTCAAATTAATGTAACCAACAATTATATAGATTAAAACCAAGCAATAAATATAAAATTCATTAATTGAACGTTCCAGGAAGAAAAAATACTATCGCTGCAATATAATTTCGTTGAGAAAATATAAATGAATAGTTGGTTACCTGGTATGTGCAAAAGTATTTTTCGCCTCCCGGACGCACGACGCCGGTCTTGATCGTCAGCTGGTTAATCGAACGCGATGCGAACACCAGATATTGAGAAGAATAAACTATTCTTACTCTTCCGGACAGTCAGTTGTCTTTTGCATTTATTTATTTTTCTCTTTTAAAGCATACGAAACGTGAGTTCGTTATATTAATGTCTACAATTGTTATTTTAGTTTGCTCAAAGTTTATTAACCTAACTCCCTAACACAAGAAAATTTCATCAGTTTTATCCCCATTTCTGACTTCATCAACTCAATGTCAATGACTGATTGTCTGTTTGTTATTCCGTTACCGTCGTACTAAATGTTGCCACAAAAGTAATGTCTAATGTTGTTAACAGATATGAAAATTCATGAACACCATAGGAGCTACTTAGCGGAAAAAACTCTACTAGCGAGCGTTATATCGGAAATCGCGGAAACTATGTAAAACATATCATTATTAATGTGAGGCTCAACCTTGTGGATGTCTTACCTCGGCTGGCGGGCAGTAAACAGCGTGGAATGGTGCCCGGATTAACCCGTTTTGGTGGAGTAAGTTGGCTGAAGACGAGATGATGCAATGCTAAATCGAAAAAACTATAATATATATATATATATATATATATAGCAAAAATGAATGGAATGAATACAAAAAATAATGAAAAAGTGCTTACACCAAGAGACTTACCATGTAAGATGTGCAAAAATGCTATGCTAAACATACTTTCACCTGCTAAATATTTTCCTTCAAACTAGACAGAATCTACACGCTCACAAATTTTAAATGGGTATTAAATATTTTCTGGCATTCGGTTTATCCCCAACGCCATACTATATGCATATATGCAGTACAATAAGTTTGAATTCGATTGTTGCCAACCGTTCCTGGCAACAAAAGGATCGCGTTGCCGTGGATACAGACTTAGTCTTTACAGTTTGCTGAAGAGACACGGGAGTCCGCAAAATGATTCCGGTATTATTTGTGGTTATGATTAATATTTTGAGCATCATCGTGCTGGTCTACGATAGGTTCTTCGACCTGCCACCGTGGACGCCTATCGAGAGGTTTGTACCTTATGTGTTTAAGAACTAAAATCACACAAGAATCTTTGAATTACAAACAGTAATCTAAAGCTAATAATGCCCGTTGGAGGTGGCAATGTGGGTGACATTATCCACTTGATCAAAAATTAAGGTCGTAATGGAAAGATTTCGTCAAATAACCTTTTCTTGAACGTGATATAATAGAATGTTATGTCGTCCGAACTCCTTCCAAAGACCTAAGATCGTTGCCGCCGACATTCACATGTGTCCATTTCATATTTCATGGACCAAAACTAAACAAATACTACTACTTACTATACTTGACGGGAAAATATATTAAAGCAATTGTTGAACACTTAATTAGCATTGTACTGACATTTAAGGTGGACTAAGGATTGAAACTTGCATTGTAGGTTCCTACTATTGAATTTCAATCCTTGGAAATGATCGCAGTTGGGTTGTCTCGAAATTAACCCGTTTTGTAAAGACTGTTTTGTACCGGGCGATTCGTTTTATCTCGATCGTTTAAATATTACTGAGGCAGATGCGATGGACTTGTAGCGACGAAGGAAATTAAATGGGTCGTGGGTATATGAGGGCTCCAGTGGCGGATGCCTGTTAAAGGGAGTGAGAATAGAAAAGTTCGCGGTGTTTGCAATCGGCGCGAGTGAAATTTTGGGAACTGTGGCGTTTTGGGTGGAATTTGGCTCGTTTTATCATTTCTCATTCAACTTTGTTTTTCTCTATTTCTATTGTGCGCATGGCGTTTGATTAACCAGGAGACGATCAAGACCGACGTCGTGCGCCCGGGATGTTCGGGGAAGGCAATCATCCGGGGCTGGATGGAGGAGGAAGAAAAAAACCAAACCACCCATCCCATCCCTTTCGCCCTCAAGGACCAGGAGTGGCAGAATTTATGGGCGCAATCCATATAATGAATTTTAACATTGACTTTCAATAAAGTTCATATTCAATAACGAGCGTATTCATTTTTGTGACCCTTCCGCTTATATTGAAATGCAGTTCCAAAACCAGTCATCCCGTTGACATTTCAAATATATGTTATCAAAACTTGTCTCAAGATTGCGACTAGCCTCACTTCTAATTTTTAGATACAATTCGTTAGATTCGACGAATCGAATGCAGGCATAGCATTAGGGAAGTCTAATATTCGACTGGGGCTCGTGTCGGATTCGTAGGACGTTACATAACAATGACTTCGATTGCTCATAAAAAAATCGTAGGTATATTTATGGCGAGTGACTACTTAGAAGATAAACCGTGTAACCTTAATTTCTTCTGTTTACAAAGAACGTTCCTTTTTTAATCGGAAATAAGAAAATAGCAAAACCATGACAGGAACTGCGAATAATGAGTAGCTTGTTTAAATTCAAAACTTATCAAAACAACTTTTATTTAATGCTTTATTTTAAATTAAGTGGCTGGTAGACAGAAATATATGATAAACGCTAGTATTTAAGCATTAGCGTTATTGCATATCTGGAACATTTTCAATTTTACGTTAAATGTAAACAAGTCAAATTAATGTAACCAACAATTATATAGATTAAAACCAAGCAATAAATATAAAATTCATTAATTGAACGTTCCAGGAAGAAAAAATACTATCGCTGCAATATAATTTCGTTGAGAAAATATAAATGAATAGTTGGTTACCTGGTATGTGCAAAAGTATTTTTCGCCTCCCGGACGCACGACGCCGGTCTTGATCGTCAGCTGGTTAATCGAACGCGACGCTAACACCAGATATAGAGAAGAATAAACTATTCTTACTCTTCTGGACAGTCAGTTGTCTTTTGCATTTATTTATTTTTCTCTTTTAAAGCATACGAAACGTGAGTTCGTTATATTAATGTCTACAATTGTTATTTTAGTTTGCTCAAAGTTTATTAACCTAACTCCCTAACACAAGAAAATTTCATCAGTTTTATCCCCATTTCTGACTTCATCAACTCAATGTCAATGACTGATTGTCTGTTTGTTATTTCGTTACCGTCGTACTAAATATTGCCACAAAAGTAATGTCTAATCTTGTTAACAGATAACAAAATTCATGAACACTATAGGAGCTACTTAGCGGAAAAAACTCTACTAGCGAGCGTTATATCGGAAATCGCGGAAACTATGTAAAACATATCATTATTAATGTGAGGCTCAACCTTGTGGATGTCTTACCTCGGCTGGCGGGCAGTGAACAGCGTGGAATGGTGCCCGGATTAACCCGTTTTGGTGGAGTAAGTTGGCTGAAGACGAGATGATGCAATGCTAAATCGAAAAAACTATAATATATATATATATATATATATATATATATATAGCAAAAATGAATGGAATGAATACAAAAAATAATGAAAAAGTGCTTACACCAAGAGACTTACCATGTAAGATGTGCAAAAATGCTATGCTAAACATACTTTCACCTGCTAAATATTTTCCTTCAAACTAGACAGAATCTACACGCTCACAAATTTTAAATGGGTATTAAATATTTTCTGGCATTCGGTTTATCCCCAACGCCATACTATATGCATATATGCAGTACAATAAGTTTGAATTCGATTGTTGCCAACCGTTCCTGGCAACAAAAGGATCGCGTTGCCGTGGATACAGACTTAGTCTTTACAGTTTGCTGAAGAGACACGGGAGTCCGCAAAATGATTCCGGTATTATTTGTGGTTATGATTAATATTTTGAGCATCATCGTGCTGGTCTACGATAGGTTCTTCGACCTGCCACCGTGGACGCCTATCGAGAGGTTTGTACCTTATGTGTTTAAGAACTAAAATCACACAAGAATCTTTGAATTACAAACAGTAATCTAAAGCTAATAATGCCCGTTGGAGGTGGCAATGTGGGTGACATTATCCACTTGATCAAAAATTAAGGTCGTAATGGAAAGATTTCGTCAAATAACCTTTTCTTGAACGTGATATAATAGAATGTTATGTCGTCCGAACTCCTTCCAAAGACCTAAGATCGTTGCCGCCGACATTCACATGTGTCCATTTCATATTTCATGGACCAAAACTAAACAAATACTACTACTTACTATACTTGACGGGAAAATATATTAAAGCAATTGTTGAACACTTAATTAGCATTGTACTGACATTTAAGGTGGACTAAGGATTGAAACTTGCATTGTAGGTTCCTACTATTGAATTTCAATCCTTGGAAATGATCGCAGTTGGGTTGTCTCGAAATTAACCCGTTTTGTAAAGACTGTTTTGTACCGGGCGATTCGTTTTATCTCGATCGTTTAAATATTACTGAGGCAGATGCGATGGACTTGTAGCGACGAAGGAAATTAAATGGGTCGTGGGTATATGAGGGCTCCAGTGGCGGATGCCTGTTAAAGGGAGTGAGAATAGAAAAGTTCGCGGTGTTTGCAATCGGCGCGAGTGAAATTTTGGGAACTGTGGCGTTTTGGGTGGAATTTGGCTCGTTTTATCATTTCTCATTCAACTTTGTTTTTCTCTATTTCTATTGTGCGCATGGCGTTTGATTAACCAGGAGACGATCAAGACCGACGTCGTGCGCCCGGGATGTTCGGGGAAGGCAATCATCCGGGGCTAGATGGAGGAGGAAGAAAAAAACCAAACCACCCATCCCATCCCTTTCGCCCTCAAGGACCAGGAGTGGCAGAATTTATGGGCGCAATCCATATAATGAATTTTAACATTGACTTTCAATAAAGTTCATATTCAATAACGAGCGTATTCATTTTTGTGACCCTTCCGCTTATATTGAAATGCAGTTCCAAAACCAGTCATCCCGTTGACATTTCAAATATATGTTATCAAAACTTGTCTCAAGATTGCGACTAGCCTCACTTCTAATTTTTAGATACAATTCGTTAGATTCGACGAATCGAATGCAGGCATAGCATTAGGGAAGTCTAATATTCGACTGGGGCTCGTGTCGGATTCGTAGGACGTTACATAACAATGACTTCGATTGCTCATAAAAAAATCGTAGGTATATTTATGGCGAGTGACTACTTAGAAGATAAACCGTGTAACCTTAATTTCTTCTGTTTACAAAGAACGTTCCTTTTTTAATCGGAAATAAGAAAATAGCAAAACCATGACAGGAACTGCGAATAATGAGTAGCTTGTTTAAATTCAAAACTTATCAAAACAACTTTTATTTAATGCTTTATTTTAAATTAAGTGGCTGGTAGACAGAAATATATGATAAACGCTAGTATTTAAGCATTAGCGTTATTGCATATCTGGAACATTTTCAATTTTACGTTAAATGTAAACAAGTCAAATTAATGTAACCAACAATTATATAGATTAAAACCAAGCAATAAATATAAAATTCATTAATTGAACGTTCCAGGAAGAAAAAATACTATCGCTGCAATATAATTTCGTTGAGAAAATATAAATGAATAGTTGGTTACCTGGTATGTGCAAAAGTATTTTTCGCCTCCCGGACGCACGACGCCGGTCTTGATCGTCAGCTGGTTAATCGAACGCGACGCTAACACCAGATATAGAGAAGAATAAACTATTCTTACTCTTCTGGACAGTCAGTTGTCTTTTGCATTTATTTATTTTTCTCTTTTAAAGCATACGAAACGTGAGTTCGTTATATTAATGTCTACAATTGTTATTTTAGTTTGCTCAAAGTTTATTAACCTAACTCCCTAACACAAGAAAATTTCATCAGTTTTATCCCCATTTCTGACTTCATCAACTCAATGTCAATGACTGATTGTCTGTTTGTTATTTCGTTACCGTCGTACTAAATATTGCCACAAAAGTAATGTCTAATCTTGTTAACAGATAACAAAATTCATGAACACTATAGGAGCTACTTAGCGGAAAAAACTCTACTAGCGAGCGTTATATCGGAAATCGCGGAAACTATGTAAAACATATCATTATTAATGTGAGGCTCAACCTTGTGGATGTCTTACCTCGGCTGGCGGGCAGTGAACAGCGTGGAATGGTGCCCGGATTAACCCGTTTTGGTGGAGTAAGTTGGCTGAAGACGAGATGATGCAATGCTAAATCGAAAAAACTATAATATATATATATATATATATATATAGCAAAAATGAATGGAATGAATACAAAAAATAATGAAAAAGTGCTTACACCAAGAGACTTACCATGTAAGATGTGCAAAAATGCTATGCTAAACATACTTTCACCTGCTAAATATTTTCCTTCAAACTAGACAGAATCTACACGCTCACAAATTTTAAATGGGTATTAAATATTTTCTGGCATTCGGTTTATCCCCAACGCCATACTATATGCATATATGCAGTACAATAAGTTTGAATTCGATTGTTGCCAACCGTTCCTGGCAACAAAAGGATCGCGTTGCCGTGGATACAGACTTAGTCTTTACAGTTTGCTGAAGAGACACGGGAGTCCGCAAAATGATTCCGGTATTATTTGTGGTTATGATTAATATTTTGAGCATCATCGTGCTGGTCTACGATAGGTTCTTCGACCTGCCACCGTGGACGCCTATCGAGAGGTTTGTACCTTATGTGTTTAAGAACTAAAATCACACAAGAATCTTTGAATTACAAACAGTAATCTAAAGCTAATAATGCCCGTTGGAGGTGGCAATGTGGGTGACATTATCCACTTGATCAAAAATTAAGGTCGTAATGGAAAGATTTCGTCAAATAACCTTTTCTTGAACGTGATATAATAGAATGTTATGTCGTCCGAACTCCTTCCAAAGACCTAAGATCGTTGCCGCCTACATTCAAATGTGTCCATTTTATATTTCATGGACCAAAACTAAACAAATACTACTACTTACTATACTTGACGGGAAAATATATTAAAGCAATTGTTGAACACTTAATTAGCATTGTACTGACATTTAAGGTGGACTAAGGATTGAAACTTGCATTGTAGGTTCCTACTATTGAATTTCAATCCTTGGAAATGATCGCAGTTGGGTTGTCTCGAAATTAACCCGTTTTGTAAAGACTGTTTTGTACCGGGCGATTCGTTTTATCTCGATCGTTTAAATATTACTGAGGCAGATGCGATGGACTTGTAGCGACGAAGGAAATTAAATGGGTCGTGGGTATATGAGGGCTCCAGTGGCGGATGCCTGTTAAAGGGAGTGAGAATAGAAAAGTTCGCGGTGTTTGCAATCGGCGGGAGTGAAATTTTGGGAACTGTGGCGTTTTGGGTGGAATTGGGCTCGTTTTATCATTTCTCATTCAACTTTGTTTTTCTCTATTTCTATTGTGCGCATGGCGTTTAATTAACCAGGAGAAGATCAAGACCGACGTCGTGCACCCGGGATGTTCGGGGAAGGCAATCATCCCGGGCTAGGTGGAGGAGGAAGAAAAAAACCAAACCACCCATCCCATCCCTTTCGCCCTCGAGGACCAGGAGTGGCAGAATTTATGGGCGCAATCCATATTGATGAATTTTAACATTGACTTTCAATAAAGTTCATATTCAATAACGAGCGTATTCATTTTTGTGACCCTTCCGCTTATATTGAAATGCAGTTCCGAAACCAGTCATCCCGTTGACATTTCAAATATATGTTATCAAAACTTGTCTCAAGATTGCGACTAGCCTCACTTCTAATTTTTAGATACAATTCGTTAGATTCGACGAATCGAATGCAGGCATAGCATTAGGGAAGTCTAATATTCGACTGGGGCTCGTGTCGGATTCGTAGGACGTTACATAACAATGACTTCGATTGCTCATAAAAAAATCGTAGGTATATTTATGGCGAGTGACTACTTAGAAGATAAACCGTGTAACCTTAATTTCTTCTGTTTACAAAGAACGTTCCTTTTTTAATAGGAAATAAGAAAATATCAAAACCATGACAGGAACTGCGAATAATGAGTAGCTTGTTTAAATTCAAAACTTATCAAAACAACTTTTATTTAATGCTTTATTTAAAATTAAGTGGCTGGTAGACAGAAATATATGATAAACGCTAGTATTTAAGCATTAGCGTTATTGCATATCTGGAACATTTTCAATTTTACGTTAAATGTAAACAAGTCAAATTAATGTAACCAACAATTATATAGATTAAAACCAAGCAATAAATATAAAATTCATTAATTGAACGTTCCAGGAAGAAAAAATACTATCGCTGCAATATAATTTCGTTGAGAAAATATAAATGAATAGTGGGTTACCTGGTGTGTGCAAAAGTATTTTTCGCCTCCCGGACGCACGACGCCGGTCTTGATCGTCAGCTGGTTAATCGAACGCGATGCGAACACCAGATATAGAGAAGAATAAACTATTCTTACTCTTCTGGACAGTCAGTTGTCTTTTGCATTTATTTATTTTTCTCTTTTAAAGCATACGAAACGTGAGTTCGTTATATTAATGTCTACAATTGTTATTTTAGTTTGCTCAAAGTTTATTAACCTAACTCCCTAACACAAGAAAATTTCATCAGTTTTATCCCCATTTCTGACTTCATCAACTCAATGTCAATGACTGATTGTCTGTTTGTTTATTTCGTTACCGTCGTACTAAATGTTGCCACGAAAGTAATGTCTAATCTTGTTAACAGAGATGAAAATTCATGAACACCATAAGAGCTACTTAGCGGAAAAAACTCTACTAGCGAGCGTTATATCGGAAATCGCGGAAACTATGTAAAACATATCATTATTAATGTGAGGCTCAACCTTGTGGATGTCTTACCTCGGCTGGCGGGCAGTAAACAGCGTGGAATGGTGCCCGGATTATCCCGTTTTGGTGGAGTAAGTTGGCTGAAGACGAGATGATGCAATGCTAAATCGAAAAAACTATAATATATATATATATATATATATATATATATATAGCAAAAATGAATGGAATGAATACAAAAAATAATGAAAAAGTGCTTACACCAAGAGACTTACCATGTAAGATGTGCAAAAATGCTATGCTAAACATACTTTCACCTGCTAAATATTTTCCTTCAAACTAGACAGAATCTACACGCTCACAAATTTTAAATGGGTATTAAATATTTTCTGGCATTCTGTTTATCCCCAACGCCATACTATATGCATATATGCAGTACAATAAGTTTGAATTCGATTGTTGCCAACCGTTTCTGGCAACAAAAGGATCGCGTTGCCGTGGATACAGACTTAGTCTTTACAGTTTGCTGAAGAGACACGGGAGTCCGCAAAATGATTCCGGTATTATTTGTGGTTATGATTAATATTTTGAGCATCATCGTGCTGGTCTACGATAGGTTCTTCGACGTGCCACCGTGGACGCCTATCGAGAGGTTTGTACCTTATGTGTTTAAGAACTAAAATCACACAAGAATCTTTGAATTACAAACAGTAATCTAAAGCTAATAATGCCCGTTGGAGGTGGCAATGTGGGTGACATTATCCACTTGATCAAAAATTAAGGTCGTAATGGAAAGATTTCGTCAAATAACCTTTTCTTGAACGTGATATAATAGAATGTTATGTCGTCCGAACTCCTTCCAAAGACCTAAGATCGTTGCCGCCGACATTCACATGTGTCCATTTCATATTTCATGGACCAAAACTAAACAAATACTACTACTTACTATACTTGACGGGAAAATATATAAAAGCAATTGTTGAACACTTAATTAGCATTGTACTGACATTTAAGGTGGACTAAGGATTGAAACTTGCATTGTAGGTTCCTACTATTGAATTTCAATCCTTGGAAATGATCGCAGTTGGGTTGTCTCGAAATTAACCCGTTTTGTAAAGACTGTTTTGTACCGGGCGATTCGTTTTATCTCGATCGTTTAAATATTACTGAGGCAGATGCGATGGACTTGTAGCGACGAAGGAAATTAAATGGGTCGTGGGTATATGAGGGCTCCAGTGGCGGATGCCTGTTAAAGGGAGTGAGAGTAGAAAAGTTCGCGGTGTTTGCAATCGGCGCGAGTGAAATTTTGGGAACTGTGGCGTTTTGGGTGGAATTTGGCTCGTTTTATCATTTCTCATTCAACTTTGTTTTTCTCTATTTCTATTGTGCGCATGGCGTTTGATTAACCAGGAGACGATCAAGACCGACGTCGTGCGCCCGGGATGTTCGGGGAAGGCAATCATCCGGGGCTAGATAGAGGAGGAAGAAAAAAACCAAACCACCCATCCCATCCCTTTCGCCCTCAAGGACCAGGAGTGGCAGAATTTATGGGCGCAATCCATATAATGAATTTTAACATTGACTTTCAATAAAGTTCATATTCAATAACGAGCGTATTCATTTTTGTGACCCTTCCGCTTATATTGAAATGCAGTTCCAAAACCAGTCATCCCGTTGACATTTCAAATATATGTTATCAAAACTTGTCTCAAGATTGCGACTAGCCTCACTTCTAATTTTTAGATACAATTCGTTAGATTCGACGAATCGAATGCAGGCATAGCATTAGGGAAGTCTAATATTCGACTGGGGCTCGTGTCGGATTCGTAGGACGTTACATAACAATGACTTCGATTGCTCATAAAAAAATCGTAGGTATATTTATGGCGAGTGACTACTTAGAAGATAAACCGTGTAACCTTAATTTCTTCTGTTTACAAAGAACGTTCCTTTTTTAATCGGAAATAAGAAAATAGCAAAACCATGACAGGAACTGCGAATAATGAGTAGCTTGTTTAAATTCAAAACTTATCAAAACAACTTTTATTTAATGCTTTATTTTAAATTAAGTGGCTGGTAGACAGAAATATATGATAAACGCTAGTATTTAAGCATTAGCGTTATTGCATATCTGGAACATTTTCAATTTTACGTTAAATGTAAACAAGTCAAATTAATGTAACCAACAATTATATAGATTAAAACCAAGCAATAAATATAAAATTCATTAATTGAACGTTCCAGGAAGAAAAAATACTATCGGTGCAATATAATTTCGTTGAGAAAATATAAATGAATAGTTGGTTACCTGGTATGTGCAAAAGTATTTTTCGCCTCCCGGACGCACGACGCCGGTCTTGATCGTCAGCTGGTTAATCGAACGCGACGCTAACACCAGATATAGAGAAGAATAAACTATTCTTACTCTTCTGGACAGTCAGTTGTCTTTTGCATTTATTTATTTTTCTCTTTTAAAGCATACGAAACGTGAGTTCGTTATATTAATGTCTACAATTGTTATTTTAGTTTGCTCAAAGTTTATTAACCTAACTCCCTAACACAAGAAAATTTCATCAGTTTTATCCCCATTTCTGACTTCATCAACTCAATGTCAATGACTGATTGTCTGTTTGTTATTTCGTTACCGTCGTACTAAATATTGCCACAAAAGTAATGTCTAATCTTGTTAACAGATAACAAAATTCATGAACACCATAGGAGCTACTTAGCGGAAAAAACTCTACTAGCGAGCGTTATATCGGAAATCGCGGAAACTATGTAAAACATATCATTATTAATGTGAGGCTCAACCTTGTGGATGTCTTACCTCGGCTGGCGGGCAGTGAACAGCGTGGAATGGTGCCCGGATTAACCCGTTTTGGTGGAGTAAGTTGGCTGAAGACGAGATGATGCAATGCTAAATCGAAAAAACTATAATATATATATATATATATAGCAAAAATGAATGGAATGAATACAAAAAATAATGAAAAAGTGCTTACACCAAGAGACTTACCATGTAAGATGTGCAAAAATGCTATGCTAAACATACTTTCACCTGCTAAATATTTTCCTTCAAACTAGACAGAATCTACACGCTCACAAATTTTAAATGGGTATTAAATATTTTCTGGCATTCGGTTTATCCCCAACGCCATACTATATGCATATATGCAGTACAATAAGTTTGAATTCGATTGTTGCCAACCGTTCCTGGCAACAAAAGGATCGCGTTGCCGTGGATACAGACTTAGTCTTTACAGTTTGCTGAAGAGACACGGGAGTCCGCAAAATGATTCCGGTATTATTTGTGGTTATGATTAATATTTTGAGCATCATCGTGCTGGTCTACGATAGGTTCTTCGACCTGCCACCGTGGACGCCTATCGAGAGGTTTGTACCTTATGTGTTTAAGAACTAAAATGACACAAGAATCTTTGAATTACAAACAGGAATCTAAAGCTAATAATGCCCGTTGGAGGTGGCAATGTGGGTGACATTATCCACTTGATCAAAAATTAAGGTCGTAATGGAAAGATTTCGTCAAATAACCTTTTCTTGAACGTGATATAATAGAATGTTATGTCGTCCGAACTCCTTCCAAAGACCTAAGATCGTTGCCGCCGACATTCACATGTGTCCATTACATATTTCATGTACCAAAACTAAACAAATACTACTTATGACTATACTTGACGGGAAAATATATTAAAGCAATTGTTGAACACTTAATTAGCATTGTACTGACATTTAAGGTGGACTAAGGATTGAAACTTGCATTGTAGGTTCCTACTATTGAATTTCAATCCTTGGAAATGATCGCAGTTGGGTTGTCTCGAAATTAACCCGTTTTGTAAAGACTGTTTTGTACCGGGCGATTCGTTTTATCTCGATCGTTTAAATATTACTGAGGCAGATGCGATGGACTTGTAGCGACGAAGGAAATTAAATGGGTCGTGGGTATATGAGGGCTCCAGTGGCGGATGCCTGTTAAAGGGAGTGAGAATAGAAAAGTTCGCGGTGTTTGCAATCGGCGGGAGTGAAATTTTGGGAACTGTGGCGTTTTGGGTGGAATTGGGCTCGTTTTATCATTTCTCATTCAACTTTGTTTTTCTCTATTTCTATTGTGCGCATGGCGTTTAATTAACCAGGAGAAGATCAAGACCGACGTCGTGCACCCGGGATTTTCGGGGAAGGCAATCATCCCGGGCTAGGTGGAGGAGGAAGAAAAAAACCAAACCACCCATCCCATCCCTTTCGCCCTCGAGGACCAGGAGTGGCAGAATTTATGGGCGCAATCCATATTGATGAATTTTAACATTGACTTTCAATAAAGTTCATATTCAATAACGAGCGTATTCATTTTTGTGACCCTTCCGCTTATATTGAAATGCAGTTCCGAAACCAGTCATCCCGTTGACATTTCAAATATATGTTATCAAAACTTGTCTCAAGATTGCGACTAGCCTCACTTCTAATTTTTAGATACAATTCGTTAGATTCGACGAATCGAATGCAGGCATAGCATTAGGGAAGTCTAATATTCGACTGGGGCTCGTGTCGGATTCGTAGGACGTTACATAACAATGACTTCGATTGCTCATAAAAAAATCGTAGGTATATTTATGGCGAGTGACTACTTAGAAGATAAACCGTGTAACCTTAATTTCTTCTGTTTACAAAGAACGTTCCTTTTTTAATCGGAAATGAGAAAATATCAAAACCATGACAGGAACTGCGAATAATGAGTAGCTTGTTTAAATTCAAAACTTATCAAAACAACTTTTATTTAATGCTTTATTTTAAATTAAGTGGCTGGTAGACAGAAATATATGATAAACGCTAGTATTTAAGCATTAGCGTTATTGCATATCTGGAACATTTTCAATTTTACGTTAAATGTAAACAAGCCAAATTAATGTAACCAACAATTATATAGATTAAAACCAAGCAATAAATATAAAATTCATTAATTGAACGTTCCAGGAAGAAAAAATACTATCGCTGCAATATAATTTCGTTGAGAAAATATAAATGAATAGTTGGTTACCTGGTATGTGCAAATGTATTTTTCGCCTCCCGGACGCACGACGCCGGTCTTGATCGTCAGCTGGTTAATCGAACGCGATGCGAACACCAGATATTGAGAAGAATAAACTATTCTTACTCTTCCGGACAGTCAGTTGTCTTTTGCATTTATACATTTTTCTCTTTTAAAGCATACGAAACGTGAGTTCGTTATATTAATGTCTACAATTGTTATTTTAGTTTGCTCAAAGTTTATTAACCTAACTCCCTAACACAAGAAAATTTCATCAGTTTTATCCCCATTTCTGACTACATCAACTCAATGTCAATGACTGATTGTCTGTTTGTTATTCCGTTACCGTCGTACTAAATGTTGCCACAAAAGTAATGTCTAATCTTGTTAACAGATATGAAAATTCATGAACACCATAGGAGCTACTTAGCGGAAAAAACTCTACTAGCGAGCGTTATATCGGAAATCGCGGAAACTATGTAAAACATATCATTATTAATGTGAGGCTCAACCTTGTGGATGTCTTACCTCGGCTGGCGGGCAGTAAACAGCGTGGAATGGTGCCCGGATTATCCCGTTTTGGTGGAGTAAGTTGGCTGAAGACGAGATGATGCAATGCTAAATCGAAAAAACTATAATATATATATATATATATATAGCAAAAATGAATGGAATGAATACAAAAAATAATGAAAAAGTGCTTACACCAAGAGACTTACCATGTTAGATGTGCAAAAATGCTATGCTAAACATACTTTCACCTGCTAAATATTTTCCTTCAAACTAGACAGAATCTACACGCTCACAAATTTTAAATGGGTATTAAATATTTTCTGGCATTCGGTTTATCCCCAACGCCATACTATATGCATATATGCAGTACAATAAGTTTGAATTCGATTGTTGCCAACCGTTCCTGGCAACAAAAGGATCGCGTTGCCGTGGATACAGACTTAGTCTTTACAGTTTGCTGAAGAGACACGGGAGTCCGCAAAATGATTCCGGTATTATTTGTGGTTATGATTAATATTTTGAGCATCATCGTGCTGGTCTACGATAGGTTCTTCGACCTGCCACCGTGGACGCCTATCGAGAGGTTTGTACCTTATGTGTTTAAGAACTAAAATCACACAAGAATCTTTGAATTACAAACAGTAATCTAAAGCTAATAATGCCCGTTGGAGGTGGCAATGTGGGTGACATTATCCACTTGATCAAAAATTAAGGTCGTAATGGAAAGATTTCGTCAAATAACCTTTTCTTGAACGTGATATAATAGAATGTTATGTCGTCCGAACTCCTTCCAAAGACCTAAGATCGTTGCCGCCTACATTCACATGTGTCCATTTTATATTTCATGGACCAAAACTAAACAAATACTACTACTTACTATACTTGACGGGAAAATATATTAAAGCAATTGTTGAACACTTAATTAGCATTGTACTGACATTTAAGGTGGACTAAGGATTGAAACTTGCATTGTAGGTTCCTACTATTGAATTTCAATCCTTGGAAATGATCGCAGTTGGGTTGTCTCGAAATTAACCCGTTTTGTAAAGACTGATTTGTACCGGGCGATTCGTTTTATCTCGATCGTTTAAATATTACTGAGGCAGATGCGATGGACTTGTAGCGACGAAGGAAATTAAAAGGGTCGTGGGTATATGAGGGCTCCAGTGGCGGATGCCTGTTAAAGGGAGTGAGAGTAGAAAAGTTCGCGGTGTTTGCAATCGGCGCGAGTGAAATTTTGGGAACTGTGGCGTTTTGGGTGGAATTTGGCTCGTTTTATCATTTCTCATTCAACTTTGTTTTTCTCTATTTCTATTGTGCGCATGGCGTTTGATTAACCAGGAGACGATCAAGACCGACGTCGTGCGCCCGGGATGTTCGGGGAAGGCAATCATCCAGGGCTAGATGGAGGAGGAAGAAAAAAACCAAACCACCCATCCCATCCCTTTCGCCCTCAAGGACCAGGAGTGGCAGAATTTATGGGCGCAATCCATATAATGAATTTTAACATTGACTTTCAATAAAGTTTATATTCAATAACGAGCGTATTCATTTTTGTGACCCTTCCGCTTATATTGAAATGCAGTTCCAAAACCAGTCATCCCGTTGACATTTCAAATATATGTTATCAAAACTTGTCTCAAGATTGCGACTAGCCTCACTTCTAATTTTTAGATACAATTCGTTAGATTCGACGAATCGAATGCAGGCATAGCATTAGGGAAGTCTAATATTCGACTGGGGCTCGTGTCGGATTCGTAGGACGTTACATAACAATGACTTCGATTGCTCATAAAAAAATCGTAGGTATATTTATGGCGAGTGACTACTTAGAAGATAAACCGTGTAACCTTAATTTCTTCTGTTTACAAAGAACGTTCCTTTTTTAATCGGAAATAAGAAAATATCAAAACCATGACAGGAACTGCGAATAATGAGTAGCTTGTTTAAATTCAAAACTTATCAAAACAACTTTTATTTAATGCTTTATTTTAAATTAAGTGGCTGGTAGACAGAAATATATGATAAACGCTAGTATTTAAGCATTAGCGTTATTGCATATCTGGAACATTTTCAATTTTACGTTAAATGTAAACAAGTCAAATTAATGTAACCAACAATTATATAGATTAAAACCAAGCAATAAATATAAAATTCATTAATTGAACGTTCCAGGAAGAAAAAATACTATCGCTGCAATATAATTTCGTTGAGAAAATATAAATGAATAGTTGGTTACCTGGTATGTGCAAAAGTATTTTTCGCCTCCCGGACGCACGACGCCGGTCTTGATCGTCAGCTGGTTAATCGAACGCGATGCTAACACCAGATATAGTGAAGAATAAACTATTCTTACTCTTCTGGACAGTCAGTTGTCTTTTGCATTTATTTATTTTTCTCTTTTAAAGCATACGAAACGTGAGTTCGTTATATTAATGTCTACAATTGTTATTTTAGTTTGCTCAAACTTTATTAACCTAACTCCCTAACACAAGAAAATTTCATCAGTTTTATCCCCATTTCTGACTTCATCAACTCAATGTCAATGACTGATTGTCTGTTTGTTATTTCGTTACCGTCGTACTAAATATTGCCACAAAAGTAATGTCTAATCTTGTTAACAGATATGAAAATTCATGAGCACCATAGGAGCTACTTAGCGGAAAAAACTCTATTAGCGAGCGTTATATCGGAAATCGCGGAAACTATGTAAAACATATCATTATTAATGTGAGGCTCAACCTTGTGGATGTCTTACCTCGGCTGGCGGGCAGTGAACAGCGTGGAATGGTGCCCGGATTAACCCGTTTTGGTGGAGTAAGTTGGCTGAAGACGAGATGATGCAATGCTAAATCGAAAAAACTATAATATATATATATATATATATATATATATATATATAGCAAAAATGAATGGAATGAATACAAAAAATAATGAAAAAGTGCTTACACCAAGAGACTTACCATGTAAGATGTGCAAAAATGCTATGCTAAACATATTTTCACCTGCTAAATATTTTCCTTCAAACTAGACAGAATCTACACGCTCACAAATTTTAAATGGGTATTAAATATTTTCTGGCATTCGGTTTATCCCCAACGCCATACTATATGCATATATGCAGTACAATAAGTTTGAATTCGATTGTTGCCAACCGTTCCTGGCAACAAAAGGATCGCGTTGCCGTGGATACAGACTTAGTCTTTACAGTTTGCTGAAGAGACACGGGAGTCCGCAAAATGATTCCGGTATTATTTGTGGTTATGATTAATATTTTGAGCATCATCGTGCTGGTCTACGATAGGTTCTTCGACCTGCCACCGTGGACGCCTATCGAGAGGTTTGTACCTTATGTGTTTAAGAACTAAAATCACACAAGAATCTTTGAATTACAAACAGTAATCTAAAGCTAATAATGCCCGTTGGAGGTGGCAATGTGGGTGACATTATCCACTTGATCAAAAATTAAGGTCGTAATGGAAAGATTTCGTCAAATAACCTTTTCTTGAACGTGATATAATAGAATGTTATGTCGTCCGAACTCCTTCCAAAGACCTAAGATCGTTGCCGCCTACAATCACATGTGTCCATTTTATATTTCATGGACCAAAACTAAACAAATACTACTACTTACTATACTTGACGGGAAAATATATTAAAGCAATTGTTGAACACTTAATTAGCATTGTACTGACATTTAAGGTGGACTAAGGATTGAAACTTGCATTGTAGGTTCCTACTATTGAATTTCAATCCTTGGAAATGATCGCAGTTGGGTTGTCTCGAAATTAACCCGTTTTGTAAAGACTGATTTGTACCGGGCGATTCGTTTTATCTCGATCGTTTAAATATTACTGAGGCAGATGCGATGGACTTGTAGCGACGAAGGAATTAAAAGGGTCGTGGGTATATGAGGGCTCCAGTGGCGGATGCCTGTTAAAGGGAGTGAGAGTAGAAAAGTTCGCGGTGTTTGCAATCGGCGCGAGTGAAATTTTGGGAACTGTGGCGTTTTGGGTGGAATTTGGCTCGTTTTATCATTTCTCATTCAACTTTCTTTTTCTCTATTTCTATTGTGCGCATGGCGTTTGATTAACCAGGAGACGATCAAGTCCGACGTCGTGCGCCCGGGATGTTCGGGGAAGGCAATCATCCGGGGCTAGATGGAGGAGGAAGAAAAAAACCAAACCACCCATCCCATCCCTTTCGCCCTCAAGGACCAGGAGTGGCAGAATTAATGGGCGCAATCCATATAATGAATTTTAACATTGACTTTCAATAAAGTTCATATTCAATAACGAGCGTATTCATTTTTGTGACCCTTCCGCTTATATTGAAATGTAGTTCCGAAACCAGTCATCCCGTTGACATTTCAAATATATGTTATCAAAACTTGTCTCAAGATTGCGACTAGCCTCACTTCTAATTTTTAGATACAATTCGTTAGATTCGACGAATCGAATGCAGGCATAGCATTAGGGAAGTCTAATATTCGACTGGGGCTCGTGTCGGATTCGTAGGACGTTACATAACAATGACTTCGATTGCTCATAAAAAAATCGTAGGTATATTTATGGCGAGTGACTACTTAGAAGATAAACCGTGTAACCTTAATTTCTTCTGTTTACAAAGAACGTTCCTTTTTTAATCGGAAATAAGAAAATATCAAAACCATGACAGGAACTGCGAATAATGAGTAGCTTGTTTAAATTTAAAACTTATCAAAACAACTTTTATTTAATGCTTTATTTTAAATTAAGTGGCTGGTAGACAGAAATATATGATAAACGCTAGTATTTAAGCATTAGCGTTATTGCATATCTGGAACATTTTCAATTTTACGTTAAATGTAAACAAGTCAAATTAATGTAACCAACAATTATATAGATTAAAACCAAGCAATAAATATAAAATTCATTAATTGAACGTTCCAGGAAGAAAAAATACTATCGCTGCAATATAATTTCGTTGAGAAAATATAAATGAATAGTTGGTTACCTGGTATGTGCAAAAGTATTTTTCGCCTCCCGGACGCACGACGCCGGTCTTGATCGTCAGCTGGTTAATCGAACGCGGTGCTAACACCAGATATAGTGAAGAATAAACTATTCTTACTCTTCTGGACAGTCAGTTGTCTTTTGCATTTATTTATTTTTCTCTTTTAAAGCATACGAAACGTGAGTTCGTTATATTAATGTCTACAATTGTTATTTTAGTTTGCTCAAACTTTATTAACCTAACTCCCTAACACAAGAAAATTTCATCAGTTTTATCCCCATTTCTGACTTCATCAACTCAATGTCAATGACTGATTGTCTGTTTGTTATTTCGTTACCGTCGTACTAAATATTGCCACAAAAGTAATGTCTAATCTTGTTAACAGATATGAAAATTCATGAGCACCATAGGAGCTACTTAGCGGAAAAAACTCTACTAGCGAGCGTTATATCGGAAATCGCGGAAACTATGTAAAACATATCATTATTAATGTGAGGCTCAACCTTGTGGATGTCTTACCTCGGCTGGCGGGCAGTGAACAGCGTGGAATGGTGCCCGGATTAACCCGTTTTGGTGGAGTAAGTTGGCTGAAGACGAGATGATGCAATGCTAAATCGAAAAAACTATAATATATATATATATATATATATATATATATATATAGCAAAAATGAATGGAATGAATACAAAAAATAATGAAAAAGTGCTTACACCAAGAGACTTACCATGTAAGATGTGCAAAAATGCTATGCTAAACATATTTTCACCTGCTAAATATTTTCCTTCAAACTAGACAGAATCTACACGCTCACAAATTTTAAATGGGTATTAAATATTTTCTGGCATTCGGTTTATCCCCAACGCCATACTATATGCATATATGCAGTACAATAAGTTTGAATTCGATTGTTGCCAACCGTTCCTGGCAACAAAAGGATCGCGTTGCCGTGGATACAGACTTAGTCTTTACAGTTTGCTGAAGAGACACGGGAGTCCGCAAAATGATTCCGGTATTATTTGTGGTTATGATTAATATTTTGAGCATCATCGTGCTGGTCTACGATAGGTTCTTCGACCTGCCACCGTGGACGCCTATCGAGAGGTTTGTACCTTATGTGTTTAAGAACTAAAATCACACAAGAATCTTTGAATTACAAACAGTAATCTAAAGCTAATAATGCCCGTTGGAGGTGGCAATGTGGGTGACATTATCCACTTGATCAAAAATTAAGGTCGTAATGGAAAGATTTCGTCAAATAACCTTTTCTTGAACGTGATATAATAGAATGTTATGTCGTCCGAACTCCTTCCAAAGACCTAAGATCGTTGCCGCCTACATTCACATGTGTCCATTTTATATTTCATGGACCAAAACTAAACAAATACTACTACTTACTATACTTGACGGGAAAATATATTAAAGCAATTGTTGAACACTTAATTAGCATTGTACTGACATTTAAGGTGGACTAAGGATTGAAACTTGCATTGTAGGTTCCTACTATTGAATTTCAATCCTTGGAAATGATCGCAGTTGGGTTGTCTCGAAATTAACCCGTTTTGTAAAGACTGATTTGTACCGGGCGATTCGTTTTATCTCGATCGTTTAAATATTACTGAGGCAGATGCGATGGACTTGTAGCGACGAAGGAATTAAAAGGGTCGTGGGTATATGAGGGCTCCAGTGGCGGATGCCTGTTAAAGGGAGTGAGAGTAGAAAAGTTCGCGGTGTTTGCAATCGGCGCAAGTGAAATTTTGGGAACTGTGGCGTTTTGGGTGGAATTTGGCTCGTTTTATCATTTCTCATTCAACTTTGTTTTTCTCTATTTCTATTGTGCGCATGGCGTTTGATTAACCAGGAGACGATCAAGTCCGACGTCGTGCGCCCGGGATGTTCGGGGAAGGCAATCATCCGGGGCTAGATGGAGGAGGAAGAAAAAAACCAAACCACCCATCCCATCCCTTTCGCCCTCAAGGACCAGGAGTGGCAGAATTTATGGGCGCAATCCATATAATGAATTTTAACATTGACTTTCAATAAAGTTCATATTCAATAACGAGCGTATTCATTTTTGTGACCCTTCCGCTTATATTGAAATGCAGTTCCAAAACCAGTCATCCCGTTGACATTTCAAATATATGTTATCAAAACTTGTCTCAAGATTGCGACTAGCCTCACTTCTAATTTTTAGATACAATTCGTTAGATTCGACGAATCGAATGCAGGCATAGCATTAGGGAAGTCTAATATTCGACTGGGGCTCGTGTCGGATTCGTAGGACGTTACATAACAATGACTTCGATTGCTCATAAAAAAATCGTAGGTATATTTATGGCGAGTGACTACTTAGAAGATAAACCGTGTAACCTTAATTTCTTCTGTTTACAAAGAACGTTCCTTTTTTAATCGGAAATAAGAAAATATCAAAACCATGACAGGAACTGCGAATAATGAGTAGCTTGTTTAAATTCAAAACTTATCAAAACAACTTTTATTTAATGCTTTATTTTAAATTAAGTGGCTGGTAGACAGAAATATATGATAAACGCTAGTATTTAAGCATTAGCGTTATTGCATATCTGGAACATTTTCAATTTTACGTTAAATGTAAACAAGTCAAATTAATGTAACCAACAATTATATAGATTAAAACCAAGCAATAAATATAAAATTCATTAATTGAACGTTCCAGGAAGAAAAAATACTATCGCTGCAATATAATTTCGTTGAGAAAATATAAATGAATAGTTGGTTACCTGGTATGTGCAAAAGTATTTTTCGCCTCCCGGACGCACGACGCCGGTCTTGATCGTCAGCTGGTTAATCGAACGCGATGCTAACACCAGATATAGTGAAGAATAAACTATTCTTACTCTTCTGGACAGTCAGTTGTCTTTTGCATTTATTTATTTTTCTCTTTTAAAGCATACGAAACGTGAGTTCGTTATATTAATGTCTACAATTGTTATTTTAGTTTGCTCAAACTTTATTAACCTAACTCCCTAACACAAGAAAATTTCATCAGTTTTATCCCCATTTCTGACTTCATCAACTCAATGTCAATGACTGATTGTCTGTTTGTTATTTCGTTACCGTCGTACTAAATATTGCCACAAAAGTAATGTCTAATCTTGTTAACAGATATTAAAATTCATGAGCACCATAGGAGCTACTTAGCGGAAAAAACTCTACTAGCGAGCGTTATATCGGAAATCGCGGAAACTATGTAAAACATATCATTATTAATGTGAGGCTCAACCTTGTGGATGTCTTACCTCGGCTGGCGGGCAGTGAACAGCGTGGAATGGTGCCCGGATTAACCCGTTTTGGTGGAGTAAGTTGGCTGAAGACGAGATGATGCAATGCTAAATCGAAAAAACTATAATATATATATATATATATATATATATATATATATAGCAAAAATGAATGGAATGAATACAAAAAATAATGAAAAAGTGCTTACACCAAGAGACTTACCATGTAAGATGTGCAAAAATGCTATGCTAAACATATTTTCACCTGCTAAATATTTTCCTTCAAACTAGACAGAATCTACACGCTCACAAATTTTAAATGGGTATTAAATATTTTCTGGCATTCGGTTTATCCCCAACGCCATACTATATGCATATATGCAGTACAATAAGTTTGAATTCGATTGTTGCCAACCGTTCCTGGCAACAAAAGGATCGCGTTGCCGTGGATACAGACTTAGTCTTTACAGTTTGCTGAAGAGACACGGGAGTCCGCAAAATGATTCCGGTATTATTTGTGGTTATGATTAATATTTTGAGCATCATCGTGCTGGTCTACGATAGGTTCTTCGACCTGCCACCGTGGACGCCTATCGAGAGGTTTGTACCTTATGTGTTTAAGAACTAAAATCACACAAGAATCTTTGAATTACAAACAGTAATCTAAAGCTAATAATGCCCGTTGGAGGTGGCAATGTGGGTGACATTATCCACTTGATCAAAAATTAAGGTCGTAATGGAAAGATTTCGTCAAATAACCTTTTCTTGAACGTGATATAATAGAATGTTATGTCGTCCGAACTCCTTCCAAAGACCTAAGATCGTTGCCGCCTACATTCACATGTGTCCATTTTATATTTCATGGACCAAAACTAAACAAATACTACTACTTACTATACTTGACGGGAAAATATATTAAAGCAATTGTTGAACACTTAATTAGCATTGTACTGACATTTAAGGTGGACTAAGGATTGAAACTTGCATTGTAGGTTCCTACTATTGAATTTCAATCCTTGGAAATGATCGCAGTTGGGTTGTCTCGAAATTAACCCGTTTTGTAAAGACTGATTTGTACCGGGCGATTCGTTTTATCTCGATCGTTTAAATATTACTGAGGCAGATGCGATGGACTTGTAGCGACGAAGGAATTAAAAGGGTCGTGGGTATATGAGGGCTCCAGTGGCGGATGCCTGTTAAAGGGAGTGAGAGTAGAAAAGTTCGCGGTGTTTGCAATCGGCGCAAGTGAAATTTTGGGAACTGTGGCGTTTTGGGTGGAATTTGGCTCGTTTTATCATTTCTCATTCAACTTTGTTTTTCTCTATTTCTATTGTGCGCATGGCGTTTGATTAACCAGGAGACGATCAAGTCCGACGTCGTGCGCCCGGGATGTTCGGGGAAGGCAATCATCCGGGGCTAGATGGAGGAGGAAGAAAAAAACCAAACCACCCATCCCATCCCTTTCGCCCTCAAGGACCAGGAGTGGCAGAATTTATGGGCGCAATCCATATAATGAATTTTAACATTGACTTTCAATAAAGTTCATATTCAATAACGAGCGTATTCATTTTTGTGACCCTTCCGCTTATATTGAAATGCAGTTCCAAAACCAGTCATCCCGTTGACATTTCAAATATATGTTATCAAAACTTGTCTCAAGATTGCGACTAGCCTCACTTCTAATTTTTAGATACAATTCGTTAGATTCGACGAATCGAATGCAGGCATAGCATTAGGGAAGTCTAATATTCGACTGGGGCTCGTGTCGGATTCGTAGGACGTTACATAACAATGACTTCGATTGCTCATAAAAAAATCGTAGGTATATTTATGGCGAGTGACTACTTAGAAGATAAACCGTGTAACCTTAATTTCTTCTGTTTACAAAGAACGTTCCTTTTTTAATCGGAAATAAGAAAATATCAAAACCATGACAGGAACTGCGAATAATGAGTAGCTTGTTTAAATTCAAAACTTATCAAAACAACTTTTATTTAATGCTTTATTTAAAATTAAGTGGCTGGTAGACAGAAATATATGATAAACGCTAGTATTTAAGCATTAGCGTTATTGCATATCTGGAACATTTTCAATTTTACGTTAAATGTAAACAAGTCAAATTAATGTAACCAACAATTATATAGATTAAAACCAAGCAATAAATATAAAATTCATTAATTGAACGTTCCAGGAAGAAAAAATACTATCGCTGCAATATAATTTCGTTGAGAAAATATAAATGAATAGTTGGTTACCTGGTATGTGCAAAAGTATTTTTCGCCTCCCGGACGCACGACGCCGGTCTTGATCGTCAGCTGGTTAATCGAACGCGATGCTAACACCAGATATAGTGAAGAATAAACTATTCTTACTCTTCTGGACAGTCCGTTGTCTTTTGCATTTATTTATTTTTCTCTTTTAAAGCATACGAAACGTGAGTTCGTTATATTAATGTCTACAATTGTTATTTTAGTTTGCTCAAACTTTATTAACCTAACTCCCTAACACAAGAAAATTTCATCAGTTTTATCCCCATTTCTGACTTCATCAACTCAATGTCAATGACTGATTGTCTGTTTGTTATTTCGTTACCGTCGTACTAAATATTGCCACAAAAGTAATGTCTAATCTTGTTAACAGATATGAAAATTCATGAGCACCATAGGAGCTACTTAGCGGAAAAAACTCTACTAGCGAGCGTTATATCGGAAATCGCGGAAACTATGTAAAACATATCATTATTAATGTGAGGCTCAACCTTGTGGATGTCTTACCTCGGCTGGCGGGCAGTGAACAGCGTGGAATGGTGCCCGGATTAACCCGTTTTGGTGGAGTAAGTTGGCTGAAGACGAGATGATGCAATGCTAAATCGAAAAAACTATAATATATATATATATATATATATATATATATATATATATATATATATATATATATATATATATATAGCAAAAATGAATGGAATGAATACAAAAAATAATGAAAAAGTGCTTACACCAAGAGACTTACCATGTAAGATGTGCAAAAATGCTATGCTAAACATATTTTCACCTGCTAAATATTTTCCTTCAAACTAGACAGAATCTACACGCTCACAAATTTTAAATGGGTATTAAATATTTTCTGGCATTCGGTTTATCCCCAACGCCATACTATATGCATATATGCAGTACAATAAGTTTGAATTCGATTGTTGCCAACCGTTCCTGGCAACAAAAGGATCGCGTTGCCGTGGATACAGACTTAGTCTTTACAGTTTGCTGAAGAGACACGGGAGTCCGCAAAATGATTCCGGTATTATTTGTGGTTATGATTAATATTTTGAGCATCATCGTGCTGGTCTACGATAGGTTCTTCGACCTGCCACCGTGGACGCCTATCGAGAGGTTTGTACCTTATGTGTTTAAGAACTAAAATCACACAAGAATCTTTGAATTACAAACAGTAATCTAAAGCTAATAATGCCCGTTGGAGGTGGCAATGTGGGTGACATTATCCACTTGATCAAAAATTAAGGTCGTAATGGAAAGATTTCGTCAAATAACCTTTTCTTGAACGTGATATAATAGAATGTTATGTCGTCCGAACTCCTTCCAAAGACCTAAGATCGTTGCCGCCTACATTCACATGTGTCCATTTCATATTTCATGGACCAAAACTAAACAAATACTACTACTTACTATACTTGACGGGAAAATATATAAAAGCAATTGTTGAACACTTAATTAGCATTGTACTGACATTTAAGGTGGACTAAGGATTGAAACTTGCATTGTAGGTTCCTACTATTGAATTTCAATCCTTGGAAATGATCGCAGTTGGGTTGTCTCGAAATTAACCCGTTTTGTAAAGACTGTTTTGTACCGGGCGATTCGTTTTATCTCGATCGTTTAAATATTACTGAGGCAGATGCGATGGACTTGTAGCGACGAAGGAAATTAAATGGGTCGTGGGTATATGAGGGCTCCAGTGGCGGATGCCTGTTAAAGGGAGTGAGAGTAGAAAAGTTCGCGGTGTTTGCAATCGGCGCGAGTGAAATTTTGGGAACTGTGGCGTTTTGGGTGGAATTTGGCTCGTTTTATCATTTCTCATTCAACTTTGTTTTTCTCTATTTCTATTGTGCGCATGGCGTTTGATTAACCAGGAGACGATCAAGACCGACGTCGTGCGCCCGGGATGTTCGGGGAAGGCAATCATCCGGGGCTAGATGGAGGAGGAAGAAAAAAACCAAACCACCCATCCCATCCCTTTCGCCCTCAAGGACCAGGAGTGGCAGAATTTATGGGCGCAATCCATATAATGAATTTTAACATTGACTTTCAATAAAGTTCATATTCAATAACGAGCGTATTCATTTTTGTGACCCTTCCGCTTATATTGAAATGCAGTTCCAAAACCAGTCATCCCGTTGACATTTCAAATATATGTTATCAAAACTTGTCTCAAGATTGCGACTAGCCTCACTTCTAATTTTTAGATACAATTCGTTAGATTCGACGAATCGAATGCAGGCATAGCATTAGGGAAGTCTAATATTCGACTGGGGCTCGTGTCGGATTCGTAGGACGTTACATAACAATGACTTCGATTGCTCATAAAAAAATCGTAGGTATATTTATGGCGAGTGACTACTTAGAAGATAAACCGTGTAACCTTAATTTCTTCTGTTTACATAGAACGTTCCTTTTTTAATCGGAAATAAGAAAATAGCAAAACCATGACAGGAACTGCGAATAATGAGTAGCTTGTTTAAATTCAAAACTTATCAAAACAACTTTTATTTAATGCTTTATTTTAAATTAAGTGGCTGGTAGACAGAAATATATGATAAACGCTAGTATTTAAGCATTAGCGTTATTGCATATCTGGAACATTTTCAATTTTACGTTAAATGTAAACAAGTCAAATTAATGTAACCAACAATTATATAGATTAAAACCAAGCAATAAATATAAAATTCATTAATTGAACGTTCCAGGAAGAAAAAATACTATCGCAGCAATATAATTTCGTTGAGAAAATATAAATGAATAGTTGGTTACCTGGTATGTGCAAAAGTATTTTTCGCCTCCCGGACGCACGACGCCGGTCTTGATCGTCAGCTGGTTAATCGAACGCGACGCTAACACCAGATATAGAGAAGAATAAACTATTCTTACTCTTCTGGACAGTCAGTTGTCTTTTGCATTTATTTATTTTTCTCTTTTAAAGCATACGAAACGTGAGTTCGTTATATTAATGTCTACAATTGTTATTTTAGTTTGCTCAAAGTTTATTAACCTAACTCCCTAACACAAGAAAATTTCATCAGTTTTATCCCCATTTCTGACTTCATCAACTCAATGTCAATGACTGATTGTCTGTTTGTTATTTCGTTACCGTCGTACTAAATATTGCCACAAAAGTAATGTCTAATCTTGTTAACAGATAACAAAATTCATGAACACCATAGGAGCTACTTAGCGGAAAAAACTCTACTAGCGAGCGTTATATCGGAAATCGCGGAAACTATGTAAAACATATCATTATTAATGTGAGGCTCAACCTTGTGGATGTCTTACCTCGGCTGGCGGGCAGTGAACAGCGTGGAATGGTGCCCGGATTAACCCGTTTTGGTGGAGTAAGTTGGCTGAAGACGAGATGATGCAATGCTAAATCGAAAAAACTATAATAAATAAATATATATATATATATATATATATATATATATATAGCAAAAATGAATGGAATGAATACAAAAAATAATGAAAAAGTGCTTACACCAAGAGACTTGCCATGTAAGATGTTCAAAAATGATATGCTAAACATACTTTCACCTGCTAAATATTTTCCTTCAAACTAGACAGAATCTACACGCTCACAAATTTTAAATGGGTATTAAATATTTTCTGGTATTCGGTTTATCCCCAACGCCATACTATATGCATATATGCAGTACAATAAGTTTGAATTCGATTGTTGCCAACCGTTCCTGGCAACAAAAGGATCGCGTTGCCGTGGATACAGACTTAGTCTTTACAGTTTGCTGAAGAGACACGGGAGTCCGCAAAATGATTCCGGTATTATTTGTGGTTATGATTAATATTTTGAGCATCATCGTGCTGGTCTACGATAGGTTCTTCGACCTGCCACCGTGGACGCCTATCGAGAGGTTTGTACCTTATGTGTTTAAGAACTAAAATCACACAAGAATCTTTGAATTACAAACAGTAATCTAAAGCTAATAATGCCCGTTGGAGGTGGCAATGTGGGTGACATTATCCACTTGATCAAAAATTAAGGTCGTAATGGAAAGATTTCGTCAAATAACCTTTTCTTGAACGTGATATAATAGAATGTTATGTCGTCCGAACTCCTTCCAAAGACCTAAGATCGTTGCCGCCGACATTCACATGTGTCCATTACATATTTCATGTACCAAAACTAAACAAATACTACTTATTACTATACTTGACGGGAAAATATATTAAAGCAATTGTTGAACACTTAATTAGCATTGTACTGACATTTAAGGTGGACTAAGGATTGAAACTTGCATTGTAGGTTCCTACTATTGAATTTCAATCCTTGGAAATGATCGCAGTTGGGTTGTCTCGAAATTAACCCGTTTTGTAAAGACTGTTTTGTACCGGGCGATTCGTTTTATCTCGATCGTTTAAATATTACTGAGGCAGATGCGATGGACTTGTAGCGACGAAGGAAATTAAAAGTGTCGTGGGTATATGGGGGCTCCAGTGGCGGATGCCTGTTAAAGGGAGTGAGAGTAGAAAAGTTCGCGGTGTTTGCAATCGGCGCGAGTGAAATTTTGGGAACTGTGGCGTTTTGGGTGGAATTTGGCTCGTTTTATCATTTCTCATTCAACTTTGTTTTTCTCTATTTCTATTGTGCGCATGGCGTTTGATTAACCAGGAGACGATCAAGACCGACGTCGTGCGCCCGGGATGTTCGGGGAAGGCAATCATCCAGGGCTAGATGGAGGAGGAAGAAAAAACCAAACCACCCATCCCATCCCTTTCGCCCTCAAGGACCAGGAGTGGCAGAATTTATGGGCGCAATCCATATAATGAATTTTAACATTGACTTTCAATAAAGTTCATATTTTAATAACGAGCGTATTCATTTTTGTGACCCTTCCGCTTATATTGAAATGCAGTTCCAAAACCAGTCATCCCGTTGACATTTCAAATATATGTTATCAAAACTTGTCTCAAGATTGCGACTAGCCTCACTTCTAATTTTTAGATACAATTCGTTAGATTCGACGAATCGAATGCAGGCATAGCATTAGGGAAGTCTAATATTCGACTGGGGCTCGTGTCGGATTCGTAGGACGTTACATAACAATGACTTCGATTGCTCATAAAAAAATCGTAGGTATATTTATGGCGAGTGAATAGTTAGAAGATAAACCGTGTAACCTTAATTTCTTCTGTTTACAAAGAACGTTCCTTTTTTAATAGGAAATAAGAAAATATCAAAACCATGACAGGAACTGCGAATAATGAGTAGCTTGTTTAAATTCAAAACTTATCAAAACAACTTTTATTTAATGCTTTATTTTAAATTAAGTGGCTGGTAGACAGAAATATATGATAAACGCTAGTATTTAAGCATTAGCGTTATTGCATATCTGGAACATTTTCAATTTTACGTTAAATGTAAACAAGTCAAATTAATGTAACCAACAATTATATAGATTAAAACCAAGCAATAAATATAAAATTCATTAATTGAACGTTCCAGGAAGAAAAAATACTATCGCTGCAATATAATTTCGTTGAGAAAATATAAATGAATAGTTGGTTACCTGGTATGTGCAAATGTATTTTTCGCCTCCCGGACGCACGACGCCGGTCTTGATCGTCAGCTGGTTAATCGAACGCGATGCGAACACCAGATATTGAGAAGAATAAACTATTCTTACTCTTCCGGACAGTCAGTTGTCTTTTGCATTTATACATTTTTCTCTTTTAAAGCATACGAAACGTGAGTTCGTTATATTAATGTCTACAATTGTTATTTTAGTTTGCTCAAAGTTTATTAACCTAACTCCCTAACACAAGAAAATTTCATCAGTTTTATCCCCATTTCTGACTTCATCAACTCAATGTCAATGACTGATTGTCTGTTTGTTATTCCGTTACCGTCGTACTAAATGTTGCCACTAAAGTAATGTCTAATCTTGTTAACAGATATGAAAATTCATGAACACCATAGGAGCTACTTAGCGGAAAAAACTCTACTAGCGAGCGTTATATCGGAAATCGCGGAAACTATGTAAAACATATCATTATTAATGTGAGGCTCAACCTTGTGGATGTCTTACCTCGGCTGGCGGGCAGTAAACAGCGTGGAATGGTGCCCGGATTAACCCGTTTTGGTGGAGTAAGTTGGCTGAAGACGAGATGATGCAATGCTAAATCGAAAAAACTATAATATATATATATATATATATATATATATATATATATATATATATATATATATATATAGCAAAAATGAATGGAATGAATACAAAAAATAATGAAAAAGTGCTTACACCAAGAGACTTACCATGTAAGATGTGCAAAAATGCTATGCTAAACATACTTTCACCTGCTAAATATTTTCCTTCAAACTAGACAGAATCTACACGCTCACAAATTTTAAATTGGTATTAAATATTTTCTGGCATTCGGTTTATCCCCAACGCCATACTATATGCATATATGCAGTACAATAAGTTTGAATTCGATTGTTGCCAACCGTTCCTGGCAACAAAAGGATCGCGTTGCCGTGGATACAGACTTAGTCTTTACAGTTTGCTGAAGAGACACGGGAGTCCGCAAAATGATTCCGGTATTATTTGTGGTTATGATTAATATTTTGAGCATCATCGTGCTGGTCTACGATAGGTTCTTCGACCTGCCACCGTGGACGCCTATCGAGAGGTTTGTACCTTATGTGTTTAAGAACTAAAATCACACAAGAATCTTTGAATTACAAACAGTAATCTAAAGCTAATAATGCCCGTTGGAGGTGGCAATGTGGGTGACATTATCCACTTGATCAAAAATTAAGGTCGTAATGGAAAGATTTCGTCAAATAACCTTTTCTTGAACGTGATATAATAGAATGTTATGTCGTCCGAACTCCTTCCAAAGACCTAAGATCGTTGCCGCCTACATTCACATGTGTCCATTTCATATTTCATGGACCAAAACTAAACAAATACTACTACTTACTATACTTGACGGGAAAATATATAAAAGCAATTGTTGAACACTTAATTAGCATTGTACTGACATTTAAGGTGGACTAAGGATTGAAACTTGCATTGTAGGTTCCTACTATTGAATTTCAATCCTTGGAAATGATCGCAGTTGGGTTGTCTCGAAATTAACCCGTTTTGTAAAGACTGTTTTGTACCGGGCGATTCGTTTTATCTCGATCGTTTAAATATTACTGAGGCAGATGCGATGGACTTGTAGCGACGAAGGAAATTAAATGGGTCGTGGGTATATGAGGGCTCCAGTGGCGGATGCCTGTTAAAGGGAGTGAGAGTAGAAAAGTTCGCGGTGTTTGCAATCGGCGCGAGTGAAATTTTGGGAACTGTGGCGTTTTGGGTGGAATTTGGCTCGTTTTATCATTTCTCATTCAACTTTGTTTTTCTCTATTTCTATTGTGCGCATGGCGTTTGATTAACCAGGAGACGATCAAGTCCGACGTCGTGCGCCCGGGATGTTCGGGGAAGGCAATCATCCGGGGCTAGATGGAGGAGGAAGAAAAAAACCAAACCACCCATCCCATCCCTTTCGCCCTCAAGGACCAGGAGTGGCAGAATTTATGGGCGCAATCCATATAATGAATTTTAACATTGACTTTCAATAAAGTTCATATTCAATAACGAGCGTATTCATTTTTGTGACCCTTCCGCTTATATTGAAATGTAGTTCCGAAACCAGTCATCCCGTTGACATTTCAAATATATGTTATCAAAACTTGTCTCAAGATTGCGACTAGCCTCACTTCTAATTTTTAGATACAATTCGTTAGATTCGACGAATCGAATGCAGGCATAGCATTAGGGAAGTCTAATATTCGACTGGGGCTCGTGTCGGATTCGTAGGACGTTACATAACAATGACTTCGATTGCTCATAAAAAAATCGTAGGTATATTTATGGCGAGTGACTACTTAGAAGATAAACCGTGTAACCTTAATTTCTTCTGTTTACAAAGAACGTTCCTTTTTTAATCGGAAATAAGAAAATATCAAAACCATGACAGGAACTGCGAATAATGAGTAGCTTGTTTAAATTCAAAACTTATCAAAACAACTTTTATTTAATGCTTTATTTTAAATTAAGTGGCTGGTAGACAGAAATATATGATAAACGCTAGTATTTAAGCATTAGCGTTATTGCATATCTGGAACATTTTCAATTTTACGTTAAATGTAAACAAGTCAAATTAATGTAACCAACAATTATATAGATTAAAACCAAGCAATAAATATAAAATTCATTAATTGAACGTTCCAGGAAGAAAAAATACTATCGCTGCAATATAATTTCGTTGAGAAAATATAAATGAATAGTTGGTTACCTGGTATGTGCAAAAGTATTTTTCGCCTCCCGGACGCACGACGCCGGTCTTGATCGTCAGCTGGTTAATCGAACGCGATGCTAACACCAGATATAGTGAAGAATAAACTATTCTTACTCTTCTGGACAGTCAGTTGTCTTTTGCATTTATTTATTTTTCTCTTTTAAAGCATACGAAACGTGAGTTCGTTATATTAATGTCTACAATTGTTATTTTAGTTTGCTCAAACTTTATTAACCTAACTCCCTAACACAAGAAAATTTCATCAGTTTTATCCCCATTTCTGACTTCATCAACTCAATGTCAATGACTGATTGTCTGTTTGTTATTTCGTTACCGTCGTACTAAATATTGCCACAAAAGTAATGTCTAATCTTGTTAACAGATATGAAAATTCATGAACACCATAGGAGCTACTTAGCGGAAAAAACTCTACTAGCGAGCGTTATATCGGAAATCGCGGAAACTATGTAAAACATATCATTATTAATGTGAGGCTCAACCTTGTGGATGTCTTACCTCGGCTGGCGGGCAGTGAACAGCGTGGAATGGTGCCCGGATTAACCCGTTTTGGTGGAGTAAGTTGGCTGAAGACGAGATGATGCAATGCTAAATCGAAAAAACTATAATATATATATATATATATATATATATATATATAGCAAAAATGAATGGAATGAATACAAAAAATAATGAAAAAGTGCTTACACCAAGAGACTTACCATGTAAGATGTGCAAAAATGCTATGCTAAACATACTTTCACCTGCTAAATATTTTCCTTCAAACTAGACAGAATCTACACGCTCACAAATTTTAAATGGGTATTAAATATTTTCTGGCATTCGGTTTATCCCCAACGCCATACTATATGCATATATGCAGTACAATAAGTTTGAATTCGATTGTTGCCAACCGTTCCTGGCAACAAAAGGATCGCGTTGCCGTGGATACAGACTTAGTCTTTACAGTTTGCTGAAGAGACACGGGAGTCCGCAAAATGATTCCGGTATTATTTGTGGTTATGATTAATATTTTGAGCATCATCGTGCTGGTCTACGATAGGTTCTTCGACCTGCCACCGTGGACGCCTATCGAGAGGTTTGTACCTTATGTGTTTAAGAACTAAAATCACACAAGAATCTTTGAATTACAAACAGTAATCTAAAGCTAATAATGCCCGTTGGAGGTGGCAATGTGGGTGACATTATCCACTTGATCAAAAATTAAGGTCGTAATGGAAAGATTTCGTCAAATAACCTTTTCTTGAACGTGATATAATAGAATGTTATGTCGTCCGAACTCCTTCCAAAGACCTAAGATCGTTGCCGCCTACATTCACATGTGTCCATTTTATATTTCATGGACCAAAACTAAACAAATACTACTACTTACTATACTTGACGGGAAAATATATTAAAGCAATTGTTGAACACTTAATTAGCATTGTACTGACATTTAAGGTGGACTAAGGATTGAAACTTGCATTGTAGGTTCCTACTATTGAATTTCAATCCTTGGAAATGATCGCAGTTGGGTTGTCTCGAAATTAACCCGTTTTGTAAAGACTGATTTGTACCGGGCGATTCGTTTTATCTCGATCGTTTAAATATTACTGAGGCAGATGCGATGGACTTGTAGCGACGAAGGAAATTAAATGGGTCGTGGGTATATGAGGGCTCCAGTGGCGGATGCCTGTTAAAGGGAGTGAGAGTAGAAAAGTTCGCGGTGTTTGCAATCGGCGCGAGTGAAATTTTGGGAACTGTGGCGTTTTGGGTGGAATTTGGCTCGTTTTATCATTTCTCATTCAACTTTGTTTTTCTCTATTTCTATTGTGCGCATGGCGTTTGATTAACCAGGAGACGATCAAGACCGACGTCGTGCGCCCGGGATGTTCGGGGAAGGCAATCATCCAGGGCTAGATGGAGGAGGAAGAAAAAAACCAAACCACCCATCCCATCCCTTTCGCCCTCAAGGACCAGGAGTGGCAGAATTTATGGGCGCAATCCATATAATGAATTTTAACATTGACTTTCAATAAAGTTCATATTCAATAACGAGCGCATTCATTTTTGTGACCCTTCCGCTTATATTGAAATGCAGTTCCAAAACCAGTCATCCCGTTGACATTTCAAATATATGTTATCAAAACTTGTCTCAAGATTGCGACTAGCCTCACTTCTAATTTTTAGATACAATTCGTTAGATTCGACGAATCGAATGCAGGCATAGCATTAGGGAAGTCTAATATTCGACTGGGGCTCGTGTCGGATTCGTAGGACGTTACATAACAATGACTTCGATTGCTCATAAAAAAATCGTAGGTATATTTATGGCGAGTGACTACTTAGAAGATAAACCGTGTAACCTTAATTTCTTCTGTTTACAAAGAACGTTCCTTTTTTAATCGGAAATAAGAAAATATCAAAACCATGACAGGAACTGCGAATAATGAGTAGCTTGTTTAAATTTAAAACTTATCAAAACAACTTTTATTTAATGCTTTATTTTAAATTAAGTGGCTGGTAGACAGAAATATATGATAAACGCTAGTATTTAAGCATTAGCGTTATTGCATATCTGGAACATTTTCAATTTTACGTTAAATGTAAACAAGTCAAATTAATGTAACCAACAATTATATAGATTAAAACCAAGCAATAAATATAAAATTCATTAATTGAACGTTCCAGGAAGAAAAAATACTATCGCTGCAATATAATTTCGTTGAGAAAATATAAATGAATAGTTGGTTACCTGGTATGTGCAAAAGTATTTTTCGCCTCCCGGACGCACGACGCCGGTCTTGATCGTCAGCTGGTTAATCGAACGCGACGCTAACACCAGATATAGAGAAGAATAAACTATTCTTACTCTTCTGGACAGTCAGTTGTCTTTTGCATTTATTTATTTTTCTCTTTTAAAGCATACGAAACGTGAGTTCGTTATATTAATGTCTACAATTGTTATTTTAGTTTGCTCAAAGTTTATTAACCTAACTCCCTAACACAAGAAAATTTCATCAGTTTTATCCCCATTTCTGACTTCATCAACTCAATGTCAATGACTGATTGTCTGTTTGTTATTTCGTTACCGTCGTACTAAATATTGCCACAAAAGTAATGTCTAATCTTGTTAACAGATATGAAAATTCATGAACACCATAGGAGCTACTTAGCGGAAAAAACTCTACTAGCGAGCGTTATATCGGAAATCGCGGAAACTATGTAAAACATATCATTATTAATGTGAGGCTCAACCTTGTGGATGTCTTACCTCGGCTGGCGGGCAGTGAACAGCGTGGAATGGTGCCCGGATTAACCCGTTTTGGTGGAGTAAGTTGGCTGAAGACGAGATGATGCAATGCTAAATCGAAAAAACTATAATATATATATATATATATATATATATAGCAAAAATGAATGGAATGAATACAAAAAATAATGAAAAAGTGCTTACACCAAGAGACTTACCATGTAAGATGTGCAAAAATGCTATGCTAAACATACTTTCACCTGCTAAATATTTTCCTTCAAACTAGACAGAATCTACACGCTCACAAATTTTAAATGGGTATTAAATATTTTCTGGCATTCGGTTTATCCCCAACGCCATACTATATGCATATATGCAGTACAATAAGTTTGAATTCGATTGTTGCCAACCGTTCCTGGCAACAAAAGGATCGCGTTGCCGTGGATACAGACTTAGTCTTTACAGTTTGCTGAAGAGACACGGGAGTCCGCAAAATGATTCCGGTATTATTTGTGGTTATGATTAATATTTTGAGCATCATCGTGCTGGTCTACGATAGGTTCTTCGACCTGCCACCGTGGACGCCTATCGAGAGGTTTGTACCTTATGTGTTTAAGAACTAAAATCACACAAGAATCTTTGAATTACAAACAGTAATCTAAAGCTAATAATGCCCGTTGGAGGTGGCAATGTGGGTGACATTATCCACTTGATCAAAAATTAAGGTCGTAATGGAAAGATTTCGTCAAATAACCTTTTCTTGAACGTGATATAATAGAATGTTATGTCGTCCGAACTCCTTCCAAAGACCTAAGATCGTTGCCGCCTATATTCACATGTGTCCATTTTATATTTCATGGACCAAAACTAAACAAATACTACTACTTACTATACTTGACGGGAAAATATATTAAAGCAATTGTTGAACACTTAATTAGCATTGTACTGACATTTAAGGTGGACTAAGGATTAAAACTTGCATTGTAGGTTCCTACTATTGAATTTCAATCCTTGGAAATGATCGCAGTTGGGTTGTCTCGAAATTAACCCGTTTTGTAAAGACTGATTTGTACCGGGCGATTCGTTTTATCTCGATCGTTTAAATATTACTGAGGCAGATGCGATGGACTTGTAGCGACGAAGGAAATTAAATGGGTCGTGGGTATATGAGGGCTCCAGTGGCGGATGCCTGTTAAAGGGAGTGAGAGTAGAAAAGTTCGCGGTGTTTGCAATCGGCGCGAGTGAAATTTTGGGAACTGTGGCGTTTTGGGTGGAATTTGGCTCGTTTTATCATTTCTCATTCAACTTTGTTTTTCTCTATTTCTATTGTGCGCATGGCGTTTGATTAACCAGGAGACGATCAAGACCGACGTCGGGCGCCCGGGATGTTCGGGGAAGGCAATCATCCGGGGCTAGATGGAGGAGGAAGAAAAAAACCAAACCACCCATCCCATCCCTTTCGCCCTCAAGGACCAGGAGTGGCAGAATTTATGGGCGCAATCCATATAATGAATTTTAACATTGACTTTCAATAAAGTTCATATTCAATAACGAGCGTATTCATTTTTGTGACCCTTCCGCTTATATTGAAATGCAGTTCCAAAACCAGTCATCCCGTTGACATTTCAAATATATGTTATCAAAACTTGTCTCAAGATTGCGACTAGCCTCACTTCTAATTTTTAGATACAATTCGTTAGATTCGACGAATCGAATGCAGGCATAGCATTAGGGAAGTCTAATATTCGACTGGGGCTCGTGTCGGATTCGTAGGACGTTACATAACAATGACTTCGATTGCTCATAAAAAAATCGTAGGTATATTTATGGCGAGTGACTACTTAGAAGATAAACCGTGTAACCTTAATTTCTTCTGTTTACATAGAACGTTCCTTTTTTAATCGGAAATAAGAAAATAGCAAAACCATGACAGGAACTGCGAATAATGAGTAGCTTGTTTAAATTCAAAACTTATCAAAACAACTTTTATTTAATGCTTTATTTTAAATTAAGTGGCTGGTAGACAGAAATATATGATAAACGCTAGTATTTAAGCATTAGCGTTATTGCATATCTGGAACATTTTCAATTTTACGTTAAATGTAAACAAGTCAAATTAATGTAACCAACAATTATATAGATTAAAACCAAGCAATAAATATAAAATTCATTAATTGAACGTTCCAGGAAGAAAAAATACTATCGCTGCAATATAATTTCGTTGAGAAAATATAAATGAATAGTTGGTTACCTGGTATGTGCAAAAGTATTTTTCGCCTCCCGGACGCACGACGCCGGTCTTGATCGTCAGCTGGTTAATCGAACGCGACGCTAACACCAGATATAGAGAAGAATAAACTATTCTTACTCTTCTGGACAGTCAGTTGTCTTTTGCATTTATTTATTTTTCTCTTTTAAAGCATACGAAACGTGAGTTCGTTATATTAATGTCTACAATTGTTATTTTAGTTTGCTCAAACTTTATTAACCTAACTCCCTAACACAAGAAAATTTCATCAGTTTTATCCCCATTTCTGACTTCATCAACTCAATGTCAATGACTGATTGTCTGTTTGTTATTTCGTTACCGTCGTACTAAATATTGCCACAAAAGTAATGTCTAATCTTGTTAACAGATAACAAAATTCATGAACACCATAGGAGCTACTTAGCGGAAAAAACTCTACTAGCGAGCGTTATATCGGAAATCGCGGAAACTATGTAAAACATATCATTATTAATGTGAGGCTCAACCTTGTGGATGTCTTACCTCGGCTGGCGGGCAGTGAACAGCGTGGAATGGTGCCCGGATTAACCCGTTTTGGTGGAGTAAGTTGGCTGAAGACGAGATGATGCAATGCTAAATCGAAAAAACTATAATAAATAAATAAATATATATATATATATATATATATATATATATATATATAGCAAAAATGAATGGAATGAATACAAAAAATAATGAAAAAGTGCTTACACCAAGAGACTTGCCATGTAAGATGTTCAAAAATGATATGCTAAACATACTTTCACCTGCTAAATATTTTCCTTCAAACTAGACAGAATCTACACGCTCACAAATTTTAAATGGGTATTAAATATTTTCTGGTATTCGGTTTATCCCCAACGCCATACTATATGCATATATGAAGTACAATAAGTTTGAATTCGATTGTTGCCAACAGTTCCTGGCAACAAAAGGATCGCGTTGCCGTGGATACAGACTTAGTCTTTACAGTTTGCTGAAGAGACACGGGAGTCCGCAAAATGATTCCGGTATTATTTGTGGTTATGATTAATATTTTGAGCATCATCGTGCTGGTCTACGATAGGTTCTTCGACCTGCCACCGTGGACGCCTATCGAGAGGTTTGTACCTTATGTGTTTAAGAACTAAAATCACACAAGAATCTTTGAATTACAAACAGTAATCTAAAGCTAATAATGCCCGTTGGAGGTGGCAATGTGGGTGACATTATCCACTTGATCAAAAATTAAGGTCGTAATGGAAAGATTTCGTCAAATAACCTTTTCTTGAACGTGATATAATAGAATGTTATGTCGTCCGAACTCCTTCCAAAGACCTAAGATCGTTGCCGCCGACAGTCACATGTGTCCATTACATATTTCATGTACCAAAACTAAACAAATACTACTTATTACTATACTTGACGGGAAAATATATTAAAGCAATTGTTGAACACTTAATTAGCATTGTACTGACATTTAAGGTGGACTAAGGATTGAAACTTGCATTGTAGGTTCCTACTATTGAATTTCAATCCTTGGAAATGATCGCAGTTGGGTTGTCTCGAAATTAACCCGTTTTGTAAAGACTGTTTTGTACCGGGCGATTCGTTTTATCTCGATCGTTTAAATATTACTGAGGCAGATGCGATGGACTTGTAGCGACGAAGGAAATTAAAAGTGTCGTGGGTATATGGGGGCTCCAGTGGCGGATGCCTGTTAAAGGGAGTGAGAGTAGAAAAGTTCGCGGTGTTTGCAATCGGCGCGAGTGAAATTTTGGGAACTGTGGCGTTTTGGGTGGAATTTGGCTCGTTTTATCATTTCTCATTCAACTTTGTTTTTCTCTATTTCTATTGTGCGCATGGCGTTTGATTAACCAGGAGACGATCAAGACCGACGTCGTGCGCCCGGGATGTTCGGGGAAGGCAATCATCCAGGGCTAGATGGAGGAGGAAGAAAAAACCAAACCACCCATCCCATCCCTTTCGCCCTCAAGGACCAGGAGTGGCAGAATTTATGGGCGCAATCCATATAATGAATTTTAACATTGACTTTCAATAAAGTTCATATTTTAATAACGAGCGTATTCATTTTTGTGACCCTTCCGCTTATATTGAAATGCAGTTCCAAAACCAGTCATCCCGTTGACATTTCAAATATATGTTATCAAAACTTGTCTCAAGATTGCGACTAGCCTCACTTCTAATTTTTAGATACAATTCGTTAGATTCGACGAATCGAATGCAGGCATAGCATTAGGGAAGTCTAATATTCGACTGGGGCTCGTGTCGGATTCGTAGGACGTTACATAACAATGACTTCGATTGCTCATAAAAAAATCGTAGGTATATTTATGGCGAGTGACTACTTAGAAGATAAACCGTGTAACCTTAATTTCTTCTGTTTACATAGAACGTTCCTTTTTTAATCGGAAATAAGAAAATAGCAAAACCATGACAGGAACTGCGAATAATGAGTAGCTTGTTTAAATTCAAAACTTATCAAAACAACTTTTATTTAATGCTTTATTTTAAATTAAGTGGCTGGTAGACAGAAATATATGATAAACGCTAGTATTTAAGCATTAGCGTTATTGCATATCTGGAACATTTTCAATTTTACGTTAAATGTAAACAAGTCAAATTAATGTAACCAACAATTATATAGATTAAAACCAAGCAATAAATATAAAATTCATTAATTGAACGTTCCAGGAAGAAAAAATACTATCGCTGCAATATAATTTCGTTGTGAAAATATAAATGAATAGTTGGTTACCTGGTATGTGCAAATGTATTTTTCGCCTCCCGGACGCACGACGCCGGTCTTGATCGTCAGCTGGTTAATCGAACGCGATGCGAACACCAGATATTGAGAAGAATAAACTATTCTTACTCTTCCGGACAGTCAGTTGTCTTTTGCATTTATACATTTTTCTCTTTTAAAGCATACGAAACGTGAGTTCGTTATATTAATGTCTACAATTGTTATTTTAGTTTGCTCAAAGTTTATTAACCTAACTCCCTAACACAAGAAAATTTCATCAGTTTTATCCCCATTTCTGACTTCATCAACTCAATGTCAATGACTGATTGTCTGTTTGTTATTTCGTTACCGTCGTACTAAATGTTGCCACAAAAGTAATGTCTAATCTTGTTAACAGATATGAAAATTCATGAACACCATAGGAGCTACTTAGCGGAAAAAACTCTACTAGCGAGCGTTATATCGGAAATCGCGGAAACTATGTAAAACATATCATTATTAATGTGAGGCTCAACCTTGTGGATGTCTTACCTCGGCTGGCGGGCAGTGAACAGCGTGGAATGGTGCCCGGATTAACCCGTTTTGGTGGAGTAAGTTGGCTGAAGACGAGATGATGCAATGCTAAATCGAAAAAACTATAATATATATATATATATATATATATAGCAAAAATGAATGGAATGAATACAAAAAATAATGAAAAAGTGCTTACACCAAGAGACTTACCATGTAAGATGTGCAAAAATGCTATGCTAAACATACTTTCACCTGCTAAATATTTTCCTTCAAACTAGACAGAATCTACACGCTCACAAATTTTAAATGGGTATTAAATATTTTCTGGCATTCGGTTTATCCCCAACGCCATACTATATGCATATATGCAGTACAATAAGTTTGAATTCGATTGTTGCCAACCGTTCCTGGCAACAAAAGGATCGCGTTGCCGTGGATACAGACTTAGTCTTTACAGTTTGCTGAAGAGACACGGGAGTCCGCAAAATGATTCCGGTATTATTTGTGGTTATGATTAATATTTTGAGCATCATCGTGCTGGTCTACGATAGGTTCTTCGACCTGCCACCGTGGACGCCTATCGAGAGGTTTGTACCTTATGTGTTTAAGAACTAAAATCACACAAGAATCTTTGAATTACAAACAGTAATCTAAAGCTAATAATGCCCGTTGGAGGTGGCAATGTGGGTGACATTATCCACTTGATCAAAAATTAAGGTCGTAATGGAAAGATTTCGTCAAATAACCTTTTCTTGAACGTGATATAATAGAATGTTATGTCGTCCGAACTCCTTCCAAAGACCTAAGATCGTTGCCGCCTACATTCACATGTGTCCATTTCATATTTCATGGACCAAAACTAAACAAATACTACTACTTACTATACTTGACGGGAAAATATATTAAAGCAATTGTTGAACACTTAATTAGCATTGTACTGACATTTAAGGTGGACTAAGGATTGAAACTTGCATTGTAGGTTCCTACTATTGAATTTCAATCCTTGGAAATGATCGCAGTTGGGTTGTCTCGAAATTAACCCGTTTTGTAAAGACTGATTTGTACCGGGCGATTCGTTTTATCTCGATCGTTTAAATATTACTGAGGCAGATGCGATGGACTTGTAGCGACGAAGGAAATTAAATGGGTCGTGGGTATATGAGGGCTCCAGTGGCGGATGCCTGTTAAAGGGAGTGAGAGTAGAAAAGTTCGCGGTGTTTGCAATCGGCGCGAGTGAAATTTTGGGAACTGTGGCGTTTTGGGTGGAATTTGGCTCGTTTTATCATTTCTCATTCAACTTTGTTTTTCTCTATTTCTATTGTGCGCATGGCGTTTGATTAACCAGGAGACGATCAAGACCGACGTCGTGCGCCCGGGATGTTCGGGGAAGGCAATCATCCAGGGCTAGATGGAGGAGGAAGAAAAAAACCAAACCACCCATCCCATCCCTTTCGCCCTCAAGGACCAGGAGTGGCAGAATTTATGGGCGCAATCCATATAATGAATTTTAACATTGACTTTCAATAAAGTTCATATTCAATAACGAGCGCATTCATTTTTGTGACCCTTCCGCTTATATTGAAATGCAGTTCCAAAACCAGTCATCCCGTTGACATTTCAAATATATGTTATCAAAACTTGTCTCAAGATTGCGACTAGCCTCACTTCTAATTTTTAGATACAATTCGTTAGATTCGACGAATCGAATGCAGGCATAGCATTAGGGAAGTCTAATATTCGACTGGGGCTCGTGTCGGATTCGTAGGACGTTACATAACAATGACTTCGATTGCTCATAAAAAAATCGTAGGTATATTTATGGCGAGTGACTACTTAGAAGATAAACCGTGTAACCTTAATTTCTTCTGTTTACAAAGAACGTTCCTTTTTTAATCGGAAATAAGAAAATATCAAAACCATGACAGGAACTGCGAATAATGAGTAGCTTGTTTAAATTTAAAACTTATCAAAACAACTTTTATTTAATGCTTTATTTTAAATTAAGTGGCTGGTAGACAGAAATATATGATAAACGCTAGTATTTAAGCATTAGCGTTATTGCATATCTGGAACATTTTCAATTTTACGTTAAATGTAAACAAGTCAAATTAATGTAACCAACAATTATATAGATTAAAACCAAGCAATAAATATAAAATTCATTAATTGAACGTTCCAGGAAGAAAAAATACTATCGCTGCAATATAATTTCGTTGAGAAAATATAAATGAATAGTTGGTTACCTGGTATGTGCAAAAGTATTTTTCGCCTCCCGGACGCACGACGCCGGTCTTGATCGTCAGCTGGTTAATCGAACGCGATGCTAACACCAGATATAGTGAAGAATAAACTATTCTTACTCTTCTGGACAGTCAGTTGTCTTTTGCATTTATTTATTTTTCTCTTTTAAAGCATACGAAACGTGAGTTCGTTATATTAATGTCTACAATTGTTATTTTAGTTTGCTCAAAGTTTATTAACCTAACTCCCTAACACAAGAAAATTTCATCAGTTTTATCCCCATTTCTGACTTCATCAACTCAATGTCAATGACTGATTGTCTGTTTGTTATTTCGTTACCGTCGTACTAAATATTGCCACAAAAGTAATGTCTAATCTTGTTAACAGATATGAAAATTCATGAACACCATAGGAGCTACTTAGCGGAAAAAACTCTACTAGCGAGCGTTATATCGGAAATCGCGGAAACTATGTAAAACATATCATTATTAATGTGAGGCTCAACCTTGTGGATGTCTTACCTCGGCTGGCGGGCAGTGAACAGCGTGGAATGGTGCCCGGATTAACCCGTTTTGGTGGAGTAAGTTGGCTGAAGACGAGATGATGCAATGCTAAATCGAAAAAACTATAATATATATATATATATATATATATAGCAAAAATGAATGGAATGAATACAAAAAATAATGAAAAAGTGCTTACACCAAGAGACTTACCATGTAAGATGTGCAAAAATGATATGCTAAACATACTTTCACCTGCTAAATATTTTCCTTCAAACTAGACAGAATCTACACGCTCACAAATTTTAAATGGGTATTAAATATTTTCTGGTATTCGGTTTATCCCCAACGCCATACTATATGCATATATGAAGTACAATAAGTTTGAATTCGATTGTTGCCAACAGTTCCTGGCAACAAAAGGATCGCGTTGCCGTGGATACAGACTTAGTCTTTACAGTTTGCTGAAGAGACACGGGAGTCCGCAAAATGATTCCGGTATTATTTGTGGTTATGATTAATATTTTGAGCATCATCGTGCTGGTCTACGATAGGTTCTTCGACCTGCCACCGTGGACGCCTATCGAGAGGTTTGTACCTTATGTGTTTAAGAACTAAAATCACACAAGAATCTTTGAATTACAAACAGTAATCTAAAGCTAATAATGCCCGTTGGAGGTGGCAATGTGGGTGACATTATCCACTTGATCAAAAATTAAGGTCGTAATGGAAAGATTTCGTCAAATAACCTTTTCTTGAACGTGATATAATAGAATGTTATGTCGTCCGAACTCCTTCCAAAGACCTAAGATCGTTGCCGCCGACATTCACATGTGTCCATTACATATTTCATGTACCAAAACTAAACAAATACTACTTATTACTATACTTGACGGGAAAATATATTAAAGCAATTGTTGAACACTTAATTAGCATTGTACTGACATTTAAGGTGGACTAAGGATTGAAACTTGCATTGTAGGTTCCTACTATTGAATTTCAATCCTTGGAAATGATCGCAGTTGGGTTGTCTCGAAATTAACCCGTTTTGTAAAGACTGTTTTGTACCGGGCGATTCGTTTTATCTCGATCGTTTAAATATTACTGAGGCAGATGCGATGGACTTGTAGCGACGAAGGAAATTAAAAGTGTCGTGGGTATATGGGGGCTCCAGTGGCGGATGCCTGTTAAAGGGAGTGAGAGTAGAAAAGTTCGCGGTGTTTGCAATCGGCGCGAGTGAAATTTTGGGAACTGTGGCGTTTTGGGTGGAATTTGGCTCGTTTTATCATTTCTCATTCAACTTTGTTTTTCTCTATTTCTATTGTGCGCATGGCGTTTGATTAACCAGGAGACGATCAAGACCGACGTCGTGCGCCCGGGATGTTCGGGGAAGGCAATCATCCAGGGCTAGATGGAGGAGGAAGAAAAAACCAAACCACCCATCCCATCCCTTTCGCCCTCAAGGACCAGGAGTGGCAGAATTTATGGGCGCAATCCATATAATGAATTTTAACATTGACTTTCAATAAAGTTCATATTTTAATAACGAGCGTATTCATTTTTGTGACCCTTCCGCTTATATTGAAATGCAGTTCCAAAACCAGTCATCCCGTTGACATTTCAAATATATGTTATCAAAACTTGTCTCAAGATTGCGACTAGCCTCACTTCTAATTTTTAGATACAATTCGTTAGATTCGACGAATCGAATGCAGGCATAGCATTAGGGAAGTCTAATATTCGACTGGGGCTCGTGTCGGATTCGTAGGACGTTACATAACAATGACTTCGATTGCTCATAAAAAAATCGTAGGTATATTTATGGCGAGTGAATAGTTAGAAGATAAACCGTGTAACCTTAATTTCTTCTGTTTACAAAGAACGTTCCTTTTTTAATAGGAAATAAGAAAATATCAAAACCATGACAGGAACTGCGAATAATGAGTAGCTTGTTTAAATTCAAAACTTATCAAAACAACTTTTATTTAATGCTTTATTTTAAATTAAGTGGCTGGTAGACAGAAATATATGATAAACGCTAGTATTTAAGCATTAGCGTTATTGCATATCTGGAACATTTTCAATTTTACGTTAAATGTAAACAAGTCAAATTAATGTAACCAACAATTATATAGATTAATACCAAGCAATAAATATAAAATTCATTAATTGAACGTTCCAGGAAGAAAAAATACTATCGCTGCAATATAATTTCGTTGTGAAAATATAAATGAATAGTTGGTTACCTGGTATGTGCAAATGTATTTTTCGCCTCCCGGACGCACGACGCCGGTCTTGATCGTCAGCTGGTTAATCGAACGCGATGCGAACACCAGATATTGAGAAGAATAAACTATTCTTACTCTTCCGGACAGTCAGTTGTCTTTTGCATTTATACATTTTTCTCTTTTAAAGCATACGAAACGTGAGTTCGTTATATTAATGTCTACAATTGTTATTTTAGTTTGCTCAAAGTTTATTAACCTAACTCCCTAACACAAGAAAATTTCATCAGTTTTATCCCCATTTCTGACTTCATCAACTCAATGTCAATGACTGATTGTCTGTTTGTTATTCCGTTACCGTCGTACTAAATGTTGCCACAAAAGTAATGTCTAATCTTGTTAACAGATATGAAAATTCATGAACACCATAGGAGCTACTTAGCGGAAAAAACTCTACTAGCGAGCGTTATATCGGAAATCGCGGAAACTATGTAAAACATATCATTATTAATGTGAGGCTCAACCTTGTGGATGTCTTACCTCGGCTGGCGGGCAGTAAACAGCGTGGAATGGTGCCCGGATTAACCCGTTTTGGTGGAGTAAGTTGGCTGAAGACGAGATGATGCAATGCTAAATCGAAAAAACTATAATATATATATATATATATATATATATATATATATAGCAAAAATGAATGGAATGAATACAAAAAATAATGAAAAAGTGCTTACACCAAGAGACTTACCATGTAAGATGTGCAAAAATGCTATGCTAAACATACTTTCACCTGCTAAATATTTTCCTTCAAACTAGACAGAATCTACACGCTCACAAATTTTAAATGGGTATTAAATATTTTCTGGCATTCGGTTTATCCCCAACGCCATACTATATGCATATATGCAGTACAATAAGTTTGAATTCGATTGTTGCCAACCGTTCCTGGCAACAGAAGGATCGCGTTGCCGTGGATACAGACTTAGTCTTTACAGTTTGCTGAAGAGACACGGGAGTCCGCAAAATGATTCCGGTATTATTTGTGGTTATGATTAATATTTTGAGCATCATCGTGCTGGTCTACGATAGGTTCTTCGACCTGCCACCGTGGACGCCTATCGAGAGGTTTGTACCTTATGTGTTTAAGAACTAAAATCACACAAGAATCTTTGAATTACAAACAGTAATCTAAAGCTAATAATGCCCGTTGGAGGTGGCAATGTGGGTGACATTATCCACTTGATCAAAAATTAAGGTCGTAATGGAAAGATTTCGTCAAATAACCTTTTCTTGAACGTGATATAATAGAATGTTATGTCGTCCGAACTCCTTCCAAAGACCTAAGATCGTTGCCGCCTACATTCACATGTGTCCATTTCATATTTCATGGACCAAAACTAAACAAATACTACTACTTACTATACTTGACGGGAAAATATATTAAAGCAATTGTTGAACACTTAATTAGCATTGTACTGACATTTAAGGTGGACTAAGGATTGAAACTTGCATTGTAGGTTCCTACTATTGAATTTCAATCCTTGGAAATGATCGCAGTTGGGTTGTATCGAAATTAACCCGTTTTGTAAAGACTGATTTGTACCGGGCGATTCGTTTTATCTCGATCGTTTAAATATTACTGAGGCAGATGCGATGGACTTGTAGCGACGAAGGAAATTAAATGGGTCGTGGGTATATGAGGGCTCCAGTGGCGGATGCCTGTTAAAGGGAGTGAAAGTAGAAAAGTTCGCGGTGTTTGCAATCGGCGCGAGTGAAATTTTGGGAACTGTGGCGTTTTGGGTGGAATTTGGCTCGTTTTATCATTTCTCATTCAACTTTGTTTTTCTCTATTTCTATTGTGCGCATGGCGTTTGATTAACCAGGAGACGATCAAGTCCGACGTCGTGCGCCCGGGATGTTCGGGGAAGGCAATCATCCGGGGCTAGATGGAGGAGGAAGAAAAAAACCAAACCACCCATCCCATCCCTTTCGCCCTCAAGGACCAGGAGTGGCAGAATTTATGGGCGCAATCCATATAATGAATTTTAACATTGACTTTCAATAAAGTTCATATTCAATAACGAGCGTATTCATTTTTGTGACCCTTCCGCTTATATTGAAATGTAGTTCCGAAACCAGTCATCCCGTTGACATTTCAAATATATGTTATCAAAACTTGTCTCAAGATTGCGACTAGCCTCACTTCTAATTTTTAGATACAATTCGTTAGATTCGACGAATCGAATGCAGGCATAGCATTAGGGAAGTCTAATATTCGACTGGGGCTCGTGTCGGATTCGTAGGACGTTACATAACAATGACTTCGATTGCTCATAAAAAAATCGTAGGTATATTTATGGCGAGTGACTACTTAGAAGATAAACCGTGTAACCTTAATTTCTTCTGTTTACAAAGAACGTTCCTTTTTTAATCGGAAATAAGAAAATATCAAAACCATGACAGGAACTGCGAATAATGAGTAGCTTGTTTAAATTCAAAACTTATCAAAACAACTTTTATTTAATGCTTTATTTTAAATTAAGTGGCTGGTAGACAGAAATATATGATAAACGCTAGTATTTAAGCATTAGCGTTATTGCATATCTGGAACATTTTCAATTTTACGTTAAATGTAAACAAGTCAAATTAATGTAACCAACAATTATATAGATTAAAACCAAGCAATAAATATAAAATTCATTAATTGAACGTTCCAGGAAGAAAAAATACTATAGCTGCAATATAATTTCGTTGAGAAAATATAAATGAATAGTTGGTTACCTGGTATGTGCAAAAGTATTTTTCGCCTCCCGGACGCACGACGCCGGTCTTGATCGTCAGCTGGTTAATCGAACGCGATGCTAACACCAGATATAGTGAAGAATAAACTATTCTTACTCTTCTGGACAGTCAGTTGTCTTTTGCATTTATTTATTTTTCTCTTTTAAAGCATACGAAACGTGAGTTCGTTATATTAATGTCTACAATTGTTATTTTAGTTTGCTCAAAGTTTATTAACCTAACTCCCTAACACAAGAAAATTTCATCAGTTTTATCCCCATTTCTGACTTCATCAACTCAATGTCAATGACTGATTGTCTGTTTGTTATTTCGTTACCGTCGTACTAAATATTGCCACAAAAGTAATGTCTAATCTTGTTAACAGATATGAAAATTCATGAACACCATAGGAGCTACTTAGCGGAAAAAACTCTACTAGCGAGCGTTATATCGGAAATCGCGGAAACTATGTAAAACATATCATTATTAATGTGAGGCTCAACCTTGTGGATGTCTTACCTCGGCTGGCGGGCAGTGAACAGCGTGGAATGGTGCCCGGATTAACCCGTTTTGGTGGAGTAAGTTGGCTGAAGACGAGATGATGCAATGCTAAATCGAAAAAACTATAATATATATATATATATATATATATATAGCAAAAATGAATGGAATGAATACAAAAAATAATGAAAAAGTGCTTACACCAAGAGACTTACCATGTAAGATGTGCAAAAATGCTATGCTAAACATACTTTCACCTGCTAAATATTTTCCTTCAAACTAGACAGAATCTACACGCTCACAAATTTTAAATGGGTATTAAATATTTTCTGGCATTCGGTTTATCCCCAACGCCATACTATATGCATATATGCAGTACAATAAGTTTGAATTCGATTGTTGCCAACCGTTCCTGGCAACAAAAGGATCGCGTTGCCGTGGATACAGACTTAGTCTTTACAGTTTGCTGAAGAGACACGGGAGTCCGCAAAATGATTCCGGTATTATTTGTGGTTATGATTAATATTTTGAGCATCATCGTGCTGGTCTACGATAGGTTCTTCGACCTGCCACCGTGGACGCCTATCGAGAGGTTTGTACCTTATGTGTTTAAGAACTAAAATCACACAAGAATCTTTGAATTACAAACAGTAATCTAAAGCTAATAATGCCCGTTGGAGGTGGCAATGTGGGTGACATTATCCACTTGATCAAAAATTAAGGTCGTAATGGAAAGATTTCGTCAAATAACCTTTTCTTGAACGTGATATAATAGAATGTTATGTCGTCCGAACTCCTTCCAAAGACCTAAGATCGTTGCCGCCGACATTCACATGTGTCCATTTCATATTTCATGGACCAAAACTAAACAAATACTACTACTTACTATACTTGACGGGAAAATATATAAAAGCAATTGTTGAACACTTAATTAGCATTGTACTGACATTTAAGGTGGACTAAGGATTGAAACTTGCATTGTAGGTTCCTACTATTGAATTTCAATCCTTGGAAATGATCGCAGTTGGGTTGTCTCGAAATTAACCCGTTTTGTAAAGACTGTTTTGTACCGGGCGATTCGTTTTATCTCGATCGTTTAAATATTACTGAGGCAGATGCGATGGACTTGTAGCGACGAAGGAAATTAAATGGGTCGTGGGTATATGAGGGCTCCAGTGGCGGATGCCTGTTAAAGGGAGTGAGAGTAGAAAAGTTCGCGGTGTTTGCAATCGGCGCGAGTGAAATTTTGGGAACTGTGGCGTTTTGGGTGGAATTTGGCTCGTTTTATCATTTCTCATTCAACTTTGTTTTTCTCTATTTCTATTGTGCGCATGGCGTTTGATTAACCAGGAGACGATCAAGTCCGACGTCGTGCGCCCGGGATGTTCGGGGAAGGCAATCATCCGGGGCTAGATGGAGGAGGAAGAAAAAAACCAAACCACCCATCCCATCCCTTTCGCCCTCAAGGACCAGGAGTGGCAGAATTTATGGGCGCAATCCATATAATGAATTTTAACATTGACTTTCAATAAAGTTCATATTCAATAACGAGCGTATTCATTTTTGTGACCCTTCCGCTTATATTGAAATGTAGTTCCGAAACCAGTCATCCCGTTGACATTTCAAATATATGTTATCAAATCTTGTCTCAAGATTGCGACTAGCCTCACTTCTAATTTTTAGATACAATTCGTTAGATTCGACGAATCGAATGCAGGCATAGCATTAGGGAAGTCTAATATTCGACTGGGGCTCGTGTCGGATTCGTAGGACGTTACATAACAATGACTTCGATTGCTCATAAAAAAATCGTAGGTATATTTATGGCGAGTGACTACTTAGAAGATAAACCGTGTAACCTTAATTTCTTCTGTTTACAAAGAACGTTCCTTTTTTAATAGGAAATAAGAAAATATCAAAACCATGACAGGAACTGCGAATAATGAGTAGCTTGTTTAAATTCAAAACTTATCAAAACAACTTTTATTTAATGCTTTATTTTAAATTAAGTGGCTGGTAGACAGAAATATATGATAAACGCTAGTATTTAAGCATTAGCGTTATTGCATATCTGGAACATTTTCAATTTTACGTTAAATGTAAACAAGACAAATTAATGTAACCAACAATTATATAGATTAAAACCAAGCAATAAATATAAAATTCATTAATTGAACGTTCCAGGAAGAAAAAATACTATCGCTGCAATATAATTTCGTTGAGAAAATATAAATGAATAGTTGGTTACCTGGTATGTGCAAATGTATTTTTCGCCTCCCGGACGCACGACGCCGGTCTTGATCGTCAGCTGGTTAATCGAACGCGATGCGAACACCAGATATTGAGAAGAATAAACTATTCTTACTCTTCCGGACAGTCAGTTGTCTTTTGCATTTATACATTTTTCTCTTTTAAAGCATACGAAACGTGAGTTCGTTATATTAATGTCTACAATTGTTATTTTAGTTTGCTCAAAGTTTATTAACCTAACTCCCTAACACAAGAAAATTTCATCAGTTTTATCCCCATTTCTGACTTCATCAACTCAATGTCAATGACTGATTGTCTGTTTTTTATTCCGTTACCGTCGTACTAAATGTTGCCACAAAAGTAATGTCTAATCTTGTTAACAGATATGAAAATTCATGAACACCATAGGAGCTACTTAGCGGAAAAAACTCTACTAGCGAGCGTTATATCGGAAATCGCGGAAACTATGTAAAACATATCATTATTAATGTGAGGCTCAACCTTGTGGATGTCTTACCTCGGCTGGCGGGCAGTAAACAGCGTGGAATGGTGCCCGGATTAACCCGTTTTGGTGGAGTAAGTTGGCTGAAGACGAGATGATGCAATGCTAAATCGAAAAAACTATAATATATATATATATATATATATATATATATATATATATAGCAAAAATGAATGGAATGAATACAAAAAATAATGAAAAAGTGCTTACACCAAGAGACTTACCATGTAAGATGTGCAAAAATGCTATGCTAAACATACTTTCACCTGCTAAATATTTTCCTTCAAACTAGACAGAATCTACACGCTCACAAATTTTAAATGGGTATTAAATATTTTCTGGCATTCGGTTTATCCCCAACGCCATACTATATGCATATATGCAGTACAATAAGTTTGAATTCGATTGTTGCCAACCGTTCCTGGCAACAAAAGGATCGCGTTGCCGTGGATACAGACTTAGTCTTTACAGTTTGCTGAAGAGACACGGGAGTCCGCAAAATGATTCCGGTATTATTTGTGGTTATGATTAATATTTTGAGCATCATCGTGCTGGTCTACGATAGGTTCTTCGACCTGCCACCGTGGACGCCTATCGAGAGGTTTGTACCTTATGTGTTTAAGAACTAAAATCACACAAGAATCTTTGAATTACAAACAGTAATCTAAAGCTAATAATGCCCGTTGGAGGTGGCAATGTGGGTGACATTATCCACTTGATCAAAAATTAAGGTCGTAATGGAAAGATTTCGTCAAATAACCTTTTCTTGAACGTGATATAATAGAATGTTATGTCGTCCGAACTCCTTCCAAAGACCTAAGATCGTTGCCGCCGACATTCACATGTGTCCATTTCATATTTCATGGACCAAAACTAAACAAATACTACTACTTACTATACTTGACGGGAAAATATATAAAAGCAATTGTTGAACACTTAATTAGCATTGTACTGACATTTAAGGTGGACTAAGGATTGAAACTTGCATTGTAGGTTCCTACTATTGAATTTCAATCCTTGGAAATGATCGCAGTTGGGTTGTCTCGAAATTAACCCGTTTTGTAAAGACTGTTTTGTACCGGGCGATTCGTTTTATCTCGATCGTTTAAATATTACTGAGGCAGATGCGATGGACTTGTAGCGACGAAGGAAATTAAATGGGTCGTGGGTATATGAGGGCTCCAGTGGCGGATGCCTGTTAAAGGGAGTGAGAGTAGAAAAGTTCGCGGTGTTTGCAATCGGCGCGAGTGAAATTTTGGGAACTGTGGCGTTTTGGGTGGAATTTGGCTCGTTTTATCATTTCTCATTCAACTTTGTTTTTCTCTATTTCTATTGTGCGCATGGCGTTTGATTAACCAGGAGACGATCAAGTCCGACGTCGTGCGCCCGGGATGTTCGGGGAAGGCAATCATCCGGGGCTAGATGGAGGAGGAAGAAAAAAACCAAACCACCCATCCCATCCCTTTCGCCCTCAAGGACCAGGAGTGGCAGAATTTATGGGCGCAATCCATATAATGAATTTTAACATTGACTTTCAATAAAGTTCATATTCAATAACGAGCGTATTCATTTTTGTGACCCTTCCGCTTATATTGAAATGTAGTTCCGAAACCAGTCATCCCGTTGACATTTCAAATATATGTTATCAAAACTTGTCTCAAGATTGCGACTAGCCTCACTTCTAATTTTTAGATACAATTCGTTAGATTCGACGAATCGAATGCAGGCATAGCATTAGGGAAGTCTAATATTCGACTGGGGCTCGTGTCGGATTCGTAGGACGTTACATAACAATGACTTCGATTGCTCATAAAAAAATCGTAGGTATATTTATGGCGAGTGACTACTTAGAAGATAAACCGTGTAACCTTAATTTCTTCTGTTTACAAAGAACGTTCCTTTTTTAATCGGAAATAAGAAAATATCAAAACCATGACAGGAACTGCGAATAATGAGTAGCTTGTTTAAATTCAAAACTTATCAAAACAACTTTTATTTAATGCTTTATTTTAAATTAAGTGGCTGGTAGACAGAAATATATGATAAACGCTAGTATTTAAGCATTAGCGTTATTGCATATCTGGAACATTTTCAATTTTACGTTAAATGTAAACAAGTCAAATTAATGTAACCAACAATTATATAGATTAAAACCAAGCAATAAATATAAAATTCATTAATTGAACGTTCCAGGAAGAAAAAATACTATCGCTGCAATATAATTTCGTTGAGAAAATATAAATGAATAGTTGGTTACCTGGTATGTGCAAAAGTATTTTTCGCCTCCCGGACGCACGACGCCGGTCTTGATCGTCAGCTGGTTAATCGAACGCGATGCTAACACCAGATATAGTGAAGAATAAACTATTCTTACTCTTCTGGACAGTCAGTTGTCTTTTGCATTTATTTATTTTTCTCTTTTAAAGCATACGAAACGTGAGTTCGTTATATTAATGTCTACAATTGTTATTTTAGTTTGCTCAAAGTTTATTAACCTAACTCCCTAACACAAGAAAATTTCATCAGTTTTATCCCCATTTCTGACTTCATCAACTCAATGTCAATGACTGATTGTCTGTTTGTTATTTCGTTAGCGTCGTACTAAATATTGCCACAAAAGTAATGTCTAATCTTGTTAACAGATATGAAAATTCATGAACACCATAGGAGCTACTTAGCGGAAAAAACTCTACTAGCGAGCGTTATATCGGAAATCGCGGAAACTATGTAAAACATATCATTATTAATGTGAGGCTCAACCTTGTGGATGTCTTACCTCGGCTGGCGGGCAGTGAACAGCGTGGAATGGTGCCCGGATTAACCCGTTTTGGTGGAGTAAGTTGGCTGAATACGAGATGATGCAATGCTAAATCGAAAGAACTTTAATATATATATATATATATATATAGCAAAAATGAATGGAATGAATACAAAAAATAATGAAAAAGTGCTTACACCAAGAGACTTACCATGTAAGATGTGCAAAAATGCTATGCTAAACATACTTTCACCTGCTAAATATTTTCCTTCAAACTAGACAGAATCTACACGCTCACAAATTTTAAATGGGTATTAAATATTTTCTGGCATTCGGTTTATCCCCAACGCCATACTATATGCATATATGCAGTACAATAAGTTTGAATTCGATTGTTGCCAACCGTTCCTGGCAACAAAAGGATCGCGTTGCCGTGGATACAGACTTAGTCTTTACAGTTTGCTGAAGAGACACGGGAGTCCGCAAAATGATTCCGGTATTATTTGTGGTTATGATTAATATTTTGAGCATCATCGTGCTGGTCTACGATAGGTTCTTCGACCTGCCACCGTGGACGCCTATCGAGAGGTTTGTACCTTATGTGTTTAAGAACTAAAATCACACAAGAATCTTTGAATTACAAACAGTAATCTAAAGCTAATAATGCCCGTTGGAGGTGGCAATGTGGGTGACATTATCCACTTGATCAAAAATTAAGGTCGTAATGGAAAGATTTCGTCAAATAACCTTTTCTTGAACGTGATATAATAGAATGTTATGTCGTCCGAACTCCTTCCAAAGACCTAAGATCGTTGCCGCCTACATTCACATGTGTCCATTTTATATTTCATGGACCAAAACTAAACAAATACTACTACTTACTATACTTGACGGGAAAATATATTAAAGCAATTGTTGAACACTTAATTAGCATTGTACTGACATTTAAGGTGGACTAAGGATTGAAACTTGCATTGTAGGTTCCTACTATTGAATTTCAATCCTTGGAAATGATCGCAGTTGGGTTGTCTCGAAATTAACCCGTTTTGTAAAGACTGATTTGTACCGGGCGATTCGTTTTATCTCGATCGTTTAAATATTACTGAGGCAGATGCGATGGACTTGTAGCGACGAAGGAATTAAAAGGGTCGTGGGTATATGAGGGCTCCAGTGGCGGATGCCTGTTAAAGGGAGTGAGAGTAGAAAAGTTCGCGGTGTTTGCAATCGGCGCGAAAGAAATTTTGGGAACTGTGGCGTTTTGGGGGGAATTTGGCTCGTTTTATCATTTCTCATTCAACTTTGTTTTTCTCTATTTCTATTGTGCGCATGGCGTTTGATTAACCAGGAGACGATCAAGACCGACGTCGTGCGCCCGGGATGTTCGGGGAAGGCAATCATCCAGGGCTAGATGGAGGAGGAAGAAAAAAACCAAACCACCCATCCCATCCCTTTCGCCCTCAAGGACCAGGAGTGGCAGAATTTATGGGCGCAATCCATATTGATGAATTTTAACATTGACTTTCAATAAAGTTCATATTCAATAACGAGCGTATTCATTTTTGTGACCCTTCCGCTTATATTGAAATGCAGTTCCAAAACCAGTCATCCCGTTGACATTTCAAATATATGTTATCAAAACTTGTCTCAAGATTGCGACTAGCCTCACTTCTAATTTTTAGATACAATTCGTTAGATTCGACGAATCGAATGCAGGCATAGCATTAGGGAAGTCTAATATTCGACTGGGGCTCGTGTCGGATTCGTAGGACGTTACATAACAATGACTTCGATTGCTCATAAAAAAATCGTAGGTATATTTATGGCGAGTGACTACTTAGAAGATAAACCGTGTAACCTTAATTTCTTCTGTTTACAAAGAACGTTCCTTTTTTAATCGGAAATAAGAAAATATCAAAACCATGACAGGAACTGCGAATAATGAGTAGCTTGTTTAAATTCAAAACTTATCAAAACAACTTTTATTTAATGCTTTATTTTAAATTAAGTGGCTGGTAGACAGAAATATATGATAAACGCTAGTATTTAAGCATTAGCGTTATTGCATATCTGGAACATTTTCAATTTTACGTTAAATGTAAACAAGTCAAATTAATGTAACCAACAATTATATAGATTAAAACCAAGCAATAAATATAAAATTCATTAATTGAACGTTCCAGGAAGAAAAAATACTATCGCTGCAATATAATTTCGTTGAGAAAATATAAATGAATAGTTGGTTACCTGGTATGTGCAAAAGTATTTTTCGCCTCCCGGACGCACGACGCCGGTCTTGATCGTCAGCTGGTTAATCGAACGCGATGCTAACACCAGATATAGTGAAGAATAAACTATTCTTACTCTTCTGGACAGTCAGTTGTCTTTTGCATTTATTTATTTTTCTCTTTTAAAGCATACGAAACGTGAGTTCGTTATATTAATGTCTACAATTGTTATTTTAGTTTGCTCAAAGTTTATTAACCTAACTCCCTAACACAAGAAAATTTCATCAGTTTTATCCCCATTTCTGACTTCATCAACTCAATGTCAATGACTGATTGTCTGTTTGTTATTTCGTTACCGTCGTACTAAATATTGCCACAAAAGTAATGTCTAATCTTGTTAACAGATATGAAAATTCATGAACACCATAGGAGCTACTTAGCGGAAAAAACTCTACTAGCGAGCGTTATATCGGAAATCGCGGAAACTATGTAAAACATATCATTATTAATGTGAGGCTCAACCTTGTGGATGTCTTACCTCGGCTGGCGGGCAGTGAACAGCGTGGAATGGTGCCCGGATTAACCCGTTTTGGTGGAGTAAGTTGGCTGAATACGAGATGATGCAATGCTAAATCGAAAGAACTTTAATATATATATATATATATATATATAGCAAAAATGAATGGAATGAATACAAAAAATAATGAAAAAGTGCTTACACCAAGAGACTTACCATGTAAGATGTGCAAAAATGCTATGCTAAACATACTTTCACCTGCTAAATATTTTCCTTCAAACTAGACAGAATCTACACGCTCACAAATTTTAAATGGGTATTAAATATTTTCTGGCATTCGGTTTATCCCCAACGCCATACTATATGCATATATGCAGTACAATAAGTTTGAATTCGATTGTTGCCAACCGTTCCTGGCAACAAAAGGATCGCGTTGCCGTGGATACAGACTTAGTCTTTACAGTTTGCTGAAGAGACACGGGAGTCCGCAAAATGATTCCGGTATTATTTGTGGTTATGATTAATATTTTGAGCATCATCGTGCTGGTCTACGATAGGTTCTTCGACCTGCCACCGTGGACGCCTATCGAGAGGTTTGTACCTTATGTGTTTAAGAACTAAAATCACACAAGAATCTTTGAATTACAAACAGTAATCTAAAGCTAATAATGCCCGTTGGAGGTGGCAATGTGGGTGACATTATCCACTTGATCAAAAATTAAGGTCGTAATGGAAAGATTTCGTCAAATAACCTTTTCTTGAACGTGATATAATAGAATGTTATGTCGTCCGAACTCCTTCCAAAGACCTAAGATCGTTGCCGCCTACATTCACATGTGTCCATTTTATATTTCATGGACCAAAACTAAACAAATACTACTACTTACTATACTTGACGGGAAAATATATTAAAGCAATTGTTGAACACTTAATTAGCATTGTACTGACATTTAAGGTGGACTAAGGATTGAAACTTGCATTGTAGGTTCCTACTATTGAATTTCAATCCTTGGAAATGATCGCAGTTGGGTTGTCTCGAAATTAACCCGTTTTGTAAAGACTGATTTGTACCGGGCGATTCGTTTTATCTCGATCGTTTAAATATTACTGAGGCAGATGCGATGGACTTGTAGCGACGAAGGAATTAAAAGGGTCGTGGGTATATGAGGGCTCCAGTGGCGGATGCCTGTTAAAGGGAGTGAGAGTAGAAAAGTTCGCGGTGTTTGCAATCGGCGCGAAAGAAATTTTGGGAACTGTGGCGTTTTGGGGGGAATTTGGCTCGTTTTATCATTTCTCATTCAACTTTGTTTTTCTCTATTTCTATTGTGCGCATGGCGTTTGATTAACCAGGAGACGATCAAGACCGACGTCGTGCGCCCGGGATGTTCGGGGAAGGCAATCATCCAGGGCTAGATGGAGGAGGAAGAAAAAAACCAAACCACCCATCCCATCCCTTTCGCCCTCAAGGACCAGGAGTGGCAGAATTTATGGGCGCAATCCATATTGATGAATTTTAACATTGACTTTCAATAAAGTTCATATTCAATAACGAGCGTATTCATTTTTGTGACCCTTCCGCTTATATTGAAATGCAGTTCCAAAACCAGTCATCCCGTTGACATTTCAAATATATGTTATCAAAACTTGTCTCAAGATTGCGACTAGCCTCACTTCTAATTTTTAGATACAATTCGTTAGATTCGACGAATCGAATGCAGGCATAGCATTAGGGAAGTCTAATATTCGACTGGGGCTCGTGTCGGATTCGTAGGACGTTACATAACAATGACTTCGATTGCTCATAAAAAAATCGTAGGTATATTTATGGCGAGTGACTACTTAGAAGATAAACCGTGTAACCTTAATTTCTTCTGTTTACAAAGAACGTTCCTTTTTTAATCGGAAATAAGAAAATATCAAAACCATGACAGGAACTGCGAATAATGAGTAGCTTGTTTAAATTCAAAACTTATCAAAACAACTTTTATTTAATGCTTTATTTTAAATTAAGTGGCTGGTAGACAGAAATATATGATAAACGCTAGTATTTAAGCATTAGCGTTATTGCATATCTGGAACATTTTCAATTTTACGTTAAATGTAAACAAGTCAAATTAATGTAACCAACAATTATATAGATTAAAACCAAGCAATAAATATAAAATTCATTAATTGAACGTTCCAGGAAGAAAAAATACTATCGCTGCAATATAATTTCGTTGAGAAAATATAAATGAATAGTTGGTTACCAGGTATGTGCAAAAGTATTTTTCGCCTCCCGGACGCACGACGCCGGTCTTGATCGTCAGCTGGTTAATCGAACGCGATGCTAACACCAGATATAGTGAAGAATAAACTATTCTTACTCTTCCGGACAGTCAGTTTTCTTTTGCATTTATACATTTTTCTCTTTTAAAGCATACGAAACGTGAGTTCGTTATATTAATGTCTACAATTGTTATTTTAGTTTGCTCAAAGTTTATTAACCTAACTCCCTAACACAAGAAAATTTCATCAGTTTTATCCCCATTTCTGACTTCATCAACTCAATGTCAATGACTGATTGTCTGTTTGTTATTTCGTTACCGTCGTACTAAATATTGCCACAAAAGTAATGTCTAATCTTGTTAACAGATATGAAAATTCATGAGCACCATAGGAGCTACTTAGCGGAAAAAACTCTACTAGCGAGCGTTATATCGGAAATCGCGGAAACTATGTAAAACATATCATTATTAATGTGAGGCTCAACCTTGTGGATGTCTTACCTCGGCTGGCGGGCAGTGAACAGCGTGGAATGGTGCCCGGATTAACCCGTTTTGGTGGAGTAAGTTGGCTGAAGACGAGATGATGCAATGCTAAATCGAAAAAACTATTATATATATATATATATATATATATATATATATATATATATATAGCAAAAATGAATGGAATGAATACAAAAAATAATGAAAAAGTGCTTACACCAAGAGACTTACCATGTAAGATGTGCAAAAATGCTATGCTAAAAATATTTTCACCTGCTAAATATTTTCCTTCAAACTAGACAGAATCTACACGCTCACAAATTTTAAATGGGTATTAAATATTTTCTGGCATTCGGTTTATCCCCAACGCCATACTATATGCATATATGCAGTACAATAAGTTTGAATTCGATTGTTGCCAACCGTTCCTGGCAACAAAAGGATCGCGTTGCCGTGGATACAGACTTAGTCTTTACAGTTTGCTGAAGAGACACGGGAGTCCGCAAAATGATTCCGGTATTATTTGTGGTTATGATTAATATTTTGAGCATCATCGTGCTGGTCTACGATAGGTTCTTCGACCTGCCACCGTGGACGCCTATCGAGAGGTTTGTACCTTATGTGTTTAAGAACTAAAATCACACAAGAATCTTTGAATTACAAACAGTAATCTAAAGCTAATAATGCCCGTTGGAGGTGGCAATGTGGGTGACATTATCCACTTGATCAAAAATTAAGGTCGTAATGGAAAGATTTCGTCAAATAACCTTTTCTTGAACGTGATATAATAGAATGTTATGTCGTCCGAACTCCTTCCAAAGACCTAAGATCGTTGCCGCCTACATTCACATGTGTCCATTTTATATTTCATGGACCAAAACTAAACAAATACTACTACTTACTATACTTGACGGGAAAATATATTAAAGCAATTGTTGAACACTTAATTAGCATTGTACTGACATTTAAGGTGGACTAAGGATTGAAACTTGCATTGTAGGTTCCTACTATTGAATTTCAATCCTTGGAAATGATCGCAGTTGGGTTGTCTCGAAATTAACCCGTTTTGTAAAGACTGATTTGTACCGGGCGATTCGTTTTATCTCGATCGTTTAAATATTACTGAGGCAGATGCGATGGACTTGTAGCGACGAAGGAATTAAAAGGGTCGTGGGTATATGAGGGCTCCAGTGGCGGATGCCTGTTAAAGGGAGTGAGAGTAGAAAAGTTCGCGGTGTTTGCAATCGGCGCAAGTGAAATTTTGGGAACTGTGGCGTTTTGGGTGGAATTTGGCTCGTTTTATCATTTCTCATTCAACTTTGTTTTTCTCTATTTCTATTGTGCGCATGGCGTTTGATTAACCAGGAGACGATCAAGTCCGACGTCGTGCGCCCGGGATGTTCGGGGAAGGCAATCATCCGGGGCTAGATGGAGGAGGAAGAAAAAAACCAAACCACCCATCCCATCCCTTTCGCCCTCAAGGACCAGGAGTGGCAGAATTTATGGGCGCAATCCATATAATGAATTTTAACATTGACTTTCAATAAAGTTCATATTCAATAACGAGCGTATTCATTTTTGTGACCCTTCCGCTTATATTGAAATGCAGTTCCAAAACCAGTCATCCCGTTGACATTTCAAATATATGTTATCAAAACTTGTCTCAAGATTGCGACTAGCCTCACTTCTAATTTTTAGAAACAATTCGTTAGATTCGACGAATCGAATGAAGGCATAGCATTAGGGAAGTCTAATATTCGACTGGGGCTCGTGTCGGATTCGTAGGACGTTACATAACAATGACTTCGATTGCTCATAAAAAAATCGTAGGTATATTTATGGCGAGTGACTACTTAGAAGATAAACCGTGTAACCTTAATTTCTTCTGTTTACAAAGAACGTTCCTTTTTTAATCGGAAATAAGAAAATATCAAAACCATGACAGGAACTGCGAATAATGAGTAGCTTGTTTAAATTCAAAACTTATCAAAACAACTTTTATTTAATGCTTTATTTTAAATTAAGTGGCTGGTTGACAGAAATATATGATAAACGCTAGTATTTAAGCATTAGCGTTATTGCATATCTGGAACATTTTCAATTTTACGTTAAATGTAAACAAGTCAAATTAATGTAACCAACAATTATATAGATTAAAACCAAGCAATAAATATAAAATTCATTAATTGAACGTTCCAGGAAGAAAAAATACTATCGCTGCAATATAATTTCGTTGAGAAAATATAAATGAATAGTTGGTTACCTGGTATGTGCAAAAGTATTTTTCGCCTCCCGAACGCACGACGCCGGTCTTGATCGTCAGCTGGTTAATCGAACGCGATGCGAACACCAGATATTGAGAAGAATAAACTATTCTTACTCTTCCGGACAGTCAGTTGTCTTTTGCATTTATACATTTTTCTCTTTTAAAGCATACGAAACGTGAGTTCGTTATATTAATGTCTACAATTGTTATTTTAGTTTGATCAAAGTTTATTAACCTAACTCCCTAACACAAGAAAATTTCATCAGTTTTATCCCCATTTCTGACTTCATCAACTCAATGTCAATGACTGATTGTCTGTTTGTTATTCCGTTACCGTCGTACTAAATGTTGCCACAAAAGTAATGTCTAATCTTGTTAACAGATATGAAAATTCATGAACACCATAGGAGCTACTTAGCGGAAAAAACTCTACTAGCGAGCGTTATATCGGAAATCGCGGAAACTATGTAAAACATATCATTATTAATGTGAGGCTCAACCTTGTGGATGTCTTACCTCGGCTGGCGGGCAGTAAACAGCGTGGAATGGTGCCCGGATTAACCCGTTTTGGTGGAGTAAGTTGGCTGAAGACGAGATGATGCAATGCTAAATCGAAAAAACTATTATATATATATATATATATATATATATATATATATATATATATATATATAGCAAAAATGAATGGAATGAATACAAAAAATAATGAAAAAGTGCTTACACCAAGAGACTTGCCATGTAAGATGTGCAAAAATGCTATGCTAAACATACTTTCACCTGCTAAATATTTTCCTTCAAACTAGACAGAATCTACACGCTCACAAATTTTAAATGGGTATTAAATATTTTCTGGCATTCGGTTTATCCCCAACGCCATACTATATGCATATATGCAGTACAATAAGTTTGAATTCGATTGTTGCCAACAGTTCCTGGCAACAATAGGATCGTGTTGCCGTGGATACAGACTTAGTCTTTACAGTTTGCTGAAGAGACACGGGAGTCCGCAAAATGATTCCGGTATTATTTGTGGTTATGATTAATATTTTGAGCATCATCGTGCTGGTCTACGATAGGTTCTTCGACCTGCCACCGTGGACGCCTATCGAGAGGTTTGTACCTTATGTGTTTAAGAACTAAAATCACACAAGAATCTTTGAATTACAAACAGTAATCTAAAGCTAATAATGCCCGTTGGAGTTGGCAATGTGGGTGACATTATCCACTTGATCAAAAATTAAGGTCGTAATGGAAAGATTTCGTCAAATAACCTTTTCTTGAACGTGATATAATAGAATGTTATGTCGTCCGAACTCCTTCCAAAGACCTAAATCGTTGCCGCCGACATTCACATGTGTCCATTTCATATTTCATGTACCAAAACTAAACAAATACTACTACTTACTATACTTGACGGGAAAATATATTAAAGCAATTGTTGAACACTTAATTAGCATTGTACTGACATTTAAGGTGGACTAAGGATTAAAACTTGCATTGTAGGTTCCTACTATTGAATTTCAATCCTTGGAAATGATCGCAGTTGGGTTGTCTCGAAATTAACCCGTTTTGTAAAGACTGTTTTGTACCGGGCGATTCGTTTTATCTCGATCGTTTAAATATTACTGAGGCAGATGCGATGGACTTGTAGCGACGAAGGAAATTAAAAGGGTCGTGGGTATATGGGGGCTCCAGTGGCGGATGCCTGTTAAAGGGAGTGAGAGTAGAAAAGTTCGCGGTGTTTGCAATCGGCGCGAGTGAAATTTTGGGAACTGTGGCGTTTTGGGTGGAATTTGGCTCGTTTTATCATTTCTCATTCAACTTTGTTTTTCTCTATTTCTATTGTGCGCATGGCGTTTGATTAACCAGGAGACGATCAAGACCGACGTCGTGCGCCCGGGATGTTCGGGGAAGGCAATCATCCAGGGCTAGATGGAGGAGGAAGAAAAAAACCAAACCACCCATCCCATCCCTTTCGCCCTCAAGGACCAGGAGTGGCAGAATTTATGGGCGCAATCCATATAATGAATTTTAACATTGACTTTCAATAAAGTTCATATTTTAATAACGAGCGTATTCATTTTTGTGACCCTTCCGCTTATATTGAAATGCAGTTCCAAAACCAGTCATCCCGTTGACATTTCAAATATATGTTATCAAAACTTGTCTCAAGATTGCGACTAGCCTCACTTCTAATTTTTAGATACAATTCGTTAGATTCGACGAATCGAATGCAGGCATAGCATTAGGGAAGTCTAATATTCGACTGGGGCTCGTGTCGGATTCGTAGGACGTTACATAACAATGACTTCGATTGCTCATAAAAAAATCGTAGGTATATTTATGGCGAGTGAATACTTAGAAGATAAACCGTGTAACCTTAATTTCTTCTGTTTACAAAGAACGTTCCTTTTTTAATAGGAAATAAGAAAATATCAAAACCATGACAGGAACTGCGAATAATGAGTAGCTTGTTTAAATTCAAAACTTATCAAAACAACTTTTATTTAATGCTTTATTTTAAATTAAGTGGCTGGTAGACAGAAATATATGATAAACGCTAGTATTTAAGCATTAGCGTTATTGCATATCTGGAACATTTTCAATTTTACGTTAAATGTAAACAAGTCAAATTAATGTAACCAACAATTATATAGATTAAAACCAAGCAATAAATATAAAATTCATTAATTGAACGTTCCAGGAAGAAAAAATACTATCGCAGCAATATAATTTCGTTGAGAAAATATAAATGAATAGTTGGTTACCTGGTATGTGCAAAAGTATTTTTCGCCTCCCGGACGCACGACGCCGGTCTTGATCGTCAGCTGGTTAATCGAACGCGATGCGAACACCAGATATAGAGAAGAATAAACTATTCTTACTCTTCTGGACAGTCAGTTGTCTTTTGCATTTATTTATTTTTCTCTTTTAAAGCATACGAAACGTGAGTTCGTTATATTAATGTCTACAATTGTTATTATAGTTTGCTCAAAGTTTATTAACCTAACTCCCTAAAACAAGAAAATTTCATCAGTTTTATCCCCATTTCTGACTTCATCAACTCAATGTCAATGACTGATTGTCTGTTTGTTATTTCGTTACCGTCGTACTAAATATTGCCACAAAAGTAATGTCTAATCTTGTTAACAGATAACAAAATTCATGAACACTATAGGAGCTACTTAGCGGAAAAAACTCTACTAGCGAGCGTTATATCGGAAATCGCGGAAACTATGTAAAACATATCATTATTAATGTGAGGCTCAACCTTGTGGATGTCTTACCTCGGCTGGCGGGCAGTAAACAGCGTGGAATGGTGCCCGGATTAACCCGTTTTGGTGGAGTAAGTTGGCTGAAGACGAGATGATGCAATGCTAAATCGAAAAAACTATAATAAATATATATATATATATATATATATATATATATATATATAGCAAAAATTAATGGAATGAATACAAAAAATAATGAAAAAGTGCTTACACCAAGAGACTTACCATGTAAGATGTGCAAAAATGCTATGCTAAACATACTTTCACCTGCTAAATATTTTCCTTCAAACTAGACAGAATCTACACGCTCACAAATTTTAAATGGGTATTAAATATTTTCTGGCATTCGGTTTATCCCCAACGCCATACTATATGCATATATGCAGTACAATAAGTTTGAATTCGATTGTTGCCAACCGTTCCTGGCAACAAAAGGATCGCGTTGCCGTGGATACAGACTTAGTCTTTACAGTTTGCTGAAGAGACACGGGAGTCCGCAAAATGATTCCGGTATTATTTGTGGTTATGATTAATATTTTGAGCATCATCGTGCTGGTCTACGATAGGTTCTTCGACCTGCCACCGTGGACGCCTATCGAGAGGTTTGTACCTTATGTGTTTAAGAACTAAAATCACACAAGAATCTTTGAATTACAAACAGTAATCTAAAGCTAATAATGCCCGTTGGAGGTGGCAATGTGGGTGACATTATCCACTTGATCAAAAATTAAGGTCGTAATGGAAAGATTTCGTCAAATAACCTTTTCTTGAACGTGATATAATAGAATGTTATGTCGTCCGAACTCCTTCCAAAGACCTAAGATCGTTGCCGCCTACATTCACATGTGTCCATTTTATATTTCATGGACCAAAACTAAACAAATACTACTACTTACTATACTTGACGGGAAAATATATTAAAGCAATTGTTGAACACTTAATTAGCATTGTACTGACATTTAAGGTGGACTAAGGATTGAAACTTGCATTGTAGGTTCCTACTATTGAATTTCAATCCTTGGAAATGATCGCAGTTGGGTTGTCTCGAAATTAACCCGTTTTGTAAAGACTGATTTGTACCGGGCGATTCGTTTTATCTCGATCGTTTAAATATTACTGAGGCAGATGCGATGGACTTGTAGCGACGAAGGAATTAAAAGGGTCGTGGGTATATGAGGGCTCCAGTGGCGGATGCCTGTTAAAGGGAGTGAGAGTAGAAAAGTTCGCGGTGTTTGCAATCGGCGCAAGTGAAATTTTGGGAACTGTGGCGTTTTGGGTGGAATTTGGCTCGTTTTATCATTTCTCATTCAACTTTGTTTTTCTCTATTTCTATTGTGCGCATGGCGTTTGATTAACCAGGAGACGATCAAGTCCGACGTCGTGCGCCCGGGATGTTCGGGGAAGGCAATCATCCGGGGCTAGATGGAGGAGGAAGAAAAAAACCAAACCACCCATCCCATCCCTTTCGCCCTCAAGGACCAGGAGTGGCAGAATTTATGGGCGCAATCCATATAATGAATTTTAACATTGACTTTCAATAAAGTTCATATTCAATAACGAGCGTATTCATTTTTGTGACCCTTCCGCTTATATTGAAATGCAGTTCCAAAACCAGTCATCCCGTTGACATTTCAAATATATGTTATCAAAACTTGTCTCAAGATTGCGACTAGCCTCACTTCTAATTTTTAGAAACAATTCGTTAGATTCGACGAATCGAATGAAGGCATAGCATTAGGGAAGTCTAATATTCGACTGGGGCTCGTGTCGGATTCGTAGGACGTTACATAACAATGACTTCGATTGCTCATAAAAAAATCGTAGGTATATTTATGGCGAGTGACTACTTAGAAGATAAACCGTGTAACCTTAATTTCTTCTGTTTACAAAGAACGTTCCTTTTTTAATCGGAAATAAGAAAATATCAAAACCATGACAGGAACTGCGAATAATGAGTAGCTTGTTTAAATTCAAAACTTATCAAAACAACTTTTATTTAATGCTTTATTTTAAATTAAGTGGCTGGTTGACAGAAATATATGATAAACGCTAGTATTTAAGCATTAGCGTTATTGCATATCTGGAACATTTTCAATTTTACGTTAAATGTAAACAAGTCAAATTAATGTAACCAACAATTATATAGATTAAAACCAAGCAATAAATATAAAATTCATTAATTGAACGTTCCAGGAAGAAAAAATACTATCGCTGCAATATAATTTCGTTGAGAAAATATAAATGAATAGTTGGTTACCTGGTATGTGCAAAAGTATTTTTCGCCTCCCGGACGCACGACGCCGGTCTTGATCGTCAGCTGGTTAATCGAACGCGATGCTAACACCAGATATAGTGAAGAATAAACTATTCTTACTCTTCTGGACAGTCAGTTGTCTTTTACATTTATTTATTTTTCTCTTTTAAAGCATACGAAACGTGAGTTCGTTATATTAATGTCTACAATTGTTATTTTAGTTTGCTCAAACTTTATTAACCTAACTCCCTAACACAAGAAAATTTCATCAGTTTTATCCCCATTTCTGACTTTATCAACTCAATGTCAATGACTGATTGTCTGTTTGTTATTTCGTTACCGTCGTACTAAATATTGCCACAAAAGTAATGTCTAATCTTGTTAACAGATATGAAAATTCATGAGCACCATAGGAGCTACTTAGCGGAAAAAACTCTACTAGCGAGCGTTATATCGGAAATCGCGGAAACTATGTAAAACATATCATTATTAATGTGAGGCTCAACCTTGTGGATGTCTTACCTCGGCTGGCGGGCAGTGAACAGCGTGGAATGGTGCCCGGATTAACCCGTTTTGGTGGAGTAAGTTGGCTGAAGACGAGATGATGCAATCCTAAATCGAAAAAACTATAATATATATATATATATATATATATATATATATATATATATATATATATATATATATATATATAGCAAAAATGAATGGAATGAATACAAAAAATAATGAAAAAGTGCTTACACCAAGAGACTTACCATGTAAGATGTGCAAAAATGCTATGCTAAACATATTTTCACCTGCTAAATATTTTCCTTCAAACTAGACAGAATCTACACGCTCACAAATTTTAAATGGGTATTAAATATTTTCTGGCATTCGGTTTATCCCCAACGCCATACTATATGCATATATGCAGTACAATAAGTTTGAATTCGATTGTTGCCAACCGTTCCCGGCAACAAAAGGATCGCGTTGCCGTGGATACAGACTTAGTCTTTACAGTTTGCTGAAGAGACACGGGAGTCCGCAAAATGATTCCGGTATTATTTGTGGTTATGATTAATATTTTGAGCATCATCGTGCTGGTCTACGATAGGTTCTTCGACCTGCCACCGTGGACGCCTATCGAGAGGTTTGTACCTTATGTGTTTAAGAACTAAAATCACACAAGAATCTTTGAATTACAAACAGTAATCTAAAGCTAATAATGCCCGTTGGAGGTGGCAATGTGGGTGACATTATCCACTTGATCAAAAATTAAGGTCGTAATGGAAAGATTTCGTCAAATAACCTTTTCTTGAACGTGATATAATAGAATGTTATGTCGTCCGAACTCCTTCCAAAGACCTAAGATCGTTGCCGCCTACATTCACATGTGTCCATTTTATATTTCATGGACCAAAACTAAACAAATACTACTACTTACTATACTTGACGGGAAAATATATTAAAGCAATTGTTGAACACTTAATTAGCATTGTACTGACATTTAAGGTGGACTAAGGATTGAAACTTGCATTGTAGGTTCCTACTATTGAATTTCAATCCTTGGAAATGATCGCAGTTGGGTTGTCTCGAAATTAACCCGTTTTGTAAAGACTGATTTGTACCGGGCGATTCGTTTTATCTCGATCGTTTAAATATTACTGAGGCAGATGCGATGGACTTGTAGCGACGAAGGAATTAAAAGGGTCGTGGGTATATGAGGGCTCCAGTGGCGGATGCCTGTTAAAGGGAGTGAGAGTAGAAAAGTTCGCGGTGTTTGCAATCGGCGCGAGTGAAATTTTGGGAACTGTGGCGTTTTGGGTGGAATTTGGCTCGTTTTATCATTTCTCATTCAACTTTGTTTTTCTCTATTTCTATTGTGCGCATGGCGTTTGATTAACCAGGAGACGATCAAGTCCGACGTCGTGCGCCCGGGATGTTCGGGGAAGGCAATCATCCGGGGCTAGATGGAGGAGGAAGAAAAAAACCAAACCACCCATCCCATCCCTTTCGCCCTCAAGGACCAGGAGTGGCAGAATTTATGGGCGCAATCCATATAATGAATTTTAACATTGACTTTCAATAAAGTTCATATTCAATAACGAGCGTATTCATTTTTGTGACCCTTCCGCTTATATTGAAATGCAGTTCCAAAACCAGTCATCCCGTTGACATTTCAAATATATGTTATCAAAACTTGTCTCAAGATTGCGACTAGCCTCACTTCTAATTTTTAGAAACAATTCGTTAGATTCGACGAATCGAATGAAGGCATAGCATTAGGGAAGTCTAATATTCGACTGGGGCTCGTGTCGGATTCGTAGGACGTTACATAACAATGACTTCGATTGCTCATAAAAAAATCGTAGGTATATTTATGGCGAGTGACTACTTAGAAGATAAACCGTGTAACCTTAATTTCTTCTGTTTACAAAGAACGTTCCTTTTTTAATCGGAAATAAGAAAATATCAAAACCATGACAGGAACTGCGAATAATGAGTAGCTTGTTTAAATTCAAAACTTATCAAAACAACTTTTATTTAATGCTTTATTTTAAATTAAGTGGCTGGTTGACAGAAATATATGATAAACGCTAGTATTTAAGCATTAGCGTTATTGCATATCTGGAACATTTTCAATTTTACGTTAAATGTAAACAAGTCAAATTAATGTAACCAACAATTATATAGATTAAAACCAAGCAATAAATATAAAATTCATTAATTGAACGTTCCAGGAAGAAAAAATACTATCGCTGCAATATAATTTCGTTGAGAAAATATAAATGAATAGTTGGTTACCTGGTATGTGCAAAAGTATTTTTCGCCTCCCGAACGCACGACGCCGGTCTTGATCGTCAGCTGGTTAATCGAACGCGATGCGAACACCAGATATTGAGAAGAATAAACTATTCTTACTCTTCCGGACAGTCAGTTGTCTTTTGCATTTATACATTTTTCTCTTTTAAAGCATACGAAACGTGAGTTCGTTATATTAATGTCTACAATTGTTATTTTAGTTTGATCAAAGTTTATTAACCTAACTCCCTAACACAAGAAAATTTCATCAGTTTTATCCCCATTTCTGACTTCATCAACTCAATGTCAATGACTGATTGTCTGTTTGTTATTCCGTTACCGTCGTACTAAATGTTGCCACAAAAGTAATGTCTAATCTTGTTAACAGATATGAAAATTCATGAACACCATAGGAGCTACTTAGCGGAAAAAACTCTACTAGCGAGCGTTATATCGGAAATCGCGGAAACTATGTAAAACATATCATTATTAATGTGAGGCTCAACCTTGTGGATGTCTTACCTCGGCTGGCGGGCAGTAAACAGCGTGGAATGGTGCCCGGATTAACCCGTTTTGGTGGAGTAAGTTGGCTGAAGACGAGATGATGCAATGCTAAATCGAAAAAACTATTATATATATATATATATATATATATATATATAGCAAAAATGAATGGAATGAATACAAAAAATAATGAAAAAGTGCTTACACCAAGAGACTTGCCATGTAAGATGTGCAAAAATGCTATGCTAAACATACTTTCACCTGCTAAATATTTTCCTTCAAACTAGACAGAATCTACACGCTCACAAATTTTAAATGGGTATTAAATATTTTCTGGCATTCGGTTTATCCCCAACGCCATACTATATGCATATATGCAGTACAATAAGTTTGAATTCGATTGTTGCCAACAGTTCCTGGCAACAATAGGATCGTGTTGCCGTGGATACAGACTTAGTCTTTACAGTTTGCTGAAGAGACACGGGAGTCCGCAAAATGATTCCGGTATTATTTGTGGTTATGATTAATATTTTGAGCATCATCGTGCTGGTCTACGATAGGTTCTTCGACCTGCCACCGTGGACGCCTATCGAGAGGTTTGTACCTTATGTGTTTAAGAACTAAAATCACACAAGAATCTTTGAATTACAAACAGTAATCTAAAGCTAATAATGCCCGTTGGAGTTGGCAATGTGGGTGACATTATCCACTTGATCAAAAATTAAGGTCGTAATGGAAAGATTTCGTCAAATAACCTTTTCTTGAACGTGATATAATAGAATGTTATGTCGTCCGAACTCCTTCCAAAGCCCTAAGATCGTTGCCGCCGACATTCACATGTGTCCATTTCATATTTCATGTACCAAAACTAAACAAATACTACTACTTACTATACTTGACGGGAAAATATATTAAAGCAATTGTTGAACACTTAATTAGCATTGTACTGACATTTAAGGTGGACTAAGGATTAAAACTTGCATTGTAGGTTCCTACTATTGAATTTCAATCCTTGGAAATGATCGCAGTTGGGTTGTCTCGAAATTAACCCGTTTTGTAAAGACTGTTTTGTACCGGGCGATTCGTTTTATCTCGATCGTTTAAATATTACTGAGGCAGATGCGATGGACTTGTAGCGACGAAGGAAATTAAAAGGGTCGTGGGTATATGGGGGCTCCAGTGGCGGATGCCTGTTAAAGGGAGTGAGAGTAGAAAAGTTCGCGGTGTTTGCAATCGGCGCGAGTGAAATTTTGGGAACTGTGGCGTTTTGGGTGGAATTTGGCTCGTTTTATCATTTCTCATTCAACTTTGTTTTTCTCTATTTCTATTGTGCGCATGGCGTTTGATTAACCAGGAGACGATCAAGACCGACGTCGTGCGCCCGGGATGTTCGGGGAAGGCAATCATCCAGGGCTAGATGGAGGAGGAAGAAAAAAACCAAACCACCCATCCCATCCCTTTCGCCCTCAAGGACCAGGAGTGGCAGAATTTATGGGCGCAATCCATATAATGAATTTTAACATTGACTTTCAATAAAGTTCATATTTTAATAACGAGCGTATTCATTTTTGTGACCCTTCCGCTTATATTGAAATGCAGTTCCAAAACCAGTCATCCCGTTGACATTTCAAATATATGTTATCAAAACTTGTCTCAAGATTGCGACTAGCCTCACTTCTAATTTTTAGATACAATTCGTTAGATTCGACGAATCGAATGCAGGCATAGCATTAGGGAAGTCTAATATTCGACTGGGGCTCGTGTCGGATTCGTAGGACGTTACATAACAATGACTTCGATTGCTCATAAAAAAATCGTAGGTATATTTATGGCGAGTGACTACTTAGAAGATAAACCGTGTAACCTTAATTTCTTCTGTTTACAAAGAACGTTCCTTTTTTAATCGGAAATAAGAAAATATCAAAACCATGACAGGAACTGCGAATAATGAGTAGCTTGTTTAAATTCAAAACTTATCAAAACAACTTTTATTTAATGCTTTATTTTAAATTAAGTGGCTGGTAGACAGAAATATATGATAAACGCTAGTATTTAAGCATTAGCGTTATTGCATATCTGGAACATTTTCAATTTTACGTTAAATGTAAACAAGTCAAATTAATGTAACCAACAATTATATAGATTAAAACCAAGCAATAAATATAAAATTCATTAATTGAACGTTCCAGGAAGAAAAAATACTATCGCAGCAATATAATTTCGTTGAGAAAATATAAATGAATAGTTGGTTACCTGGTATGTGCAAAAGTATTTTTCGCCTCCCGGACGCACGACGCCGGTCTTGATCGTCAGCTGGTTAATCGAACGCGATGCGAACACCAGATATAGAGAAGAATAAACTATTCTTACTCTTCTGGACAGTCAGTTGTCTTTTGCATTTATTTATTTTTCTCTTTTAAAGCATACGAAACGTGAGTTCGTTATATTAATGTCTACAATTGTTATTTTAGTTTGCTCAAAGTTTATTAACCTAACTCCCTAACACAAGAAAATTTCATCAGTTTTATCCCCATTTCTGACTTCATCAACTCAATGTCAATGACTGATTGTCTGTTTGTTATTTCGTTACCGTCGTACTAAATATTGCCACAAAAGTAATGTCTAATCTTGTTAACAGATAACAAAATTCATGAACACTATAGGAGCTACTTAGCGGAAAAAACTCTACTAGCGAGCGTTATATCGGAAATCGCGGAAACTATGTAAAACATATCATTATTAATGTGAGGCTCAACCTTGTGGATGTCTTACCTCGGCTGGCGGGCAGTAAACAGCGTGGAATGGTGCCCGGATTAACCCGTTTTGGTGGAGTAAGTTGGCTGAAGACGAGATGATGCAATGCTAAATCGAAAAAACTATAATAAATATATATATATATATATATATATATATATATATATATAGCAAAAATTAATGGAATGAATACAAAAAATAATGAAAAAGTGCTTACACCAAGAGACTTACCATGTAAGATGTGCAAAAATGCTATGCTAAACATATTTTCACCTGCTAAATATTTTCCTTCAAACTAGACAGAATCTACACGCTCACAAATTTTAAATGGGTATTAAATATTTTCTGGCATTCGGTTTATCCCCAACGCCATACTATATGCATATATGCAGTACAATAAGTTTGAATTCGATTGTTGCCAACCGTTCCTGGCAACAAAAGGATCGCGTTGCCGTGGATACAGACTTAGTCTTTACAGTTTGCTGAAGAGACACGGGAGTCCGCAAAATGATTCCGGTATTATTTGTGGTTATGATTAATATTTTGAGCATCATCGTGCTGGTCTACGATAGGTTCTTCGACCTGCCACCGTGGACGCCTATCGAGAGGTTTGTACCTTATGTGTTTAAGAACTAAAATCACACAAGAATCTTTGAATTACAAACAGTAATCTAAAGCTAATAATGCCCGTTGGAGGTGGCAATGTGGGTGACATTATCCACTTGATCAAAAATTAAGGTCGTAATGGAAAGATTTCGTCAAATAACCTTTTCTTGAACGTGATATAATAGAATGTTATGTCGTCCGAACTCCTTCCAAAGACCTAAGATCGTTGCCGCCTACATTCACATGTGTCCATTTTATATTTCATGGACCAAAACTAAACAAATACTACTACTTACTATACTTGACGGGAAAATATATTAAAGCAATTGTTGAACACTTAATTAGCATTGTACTGACATTTAAGGTGGACTAAGGATTGAAACTTGCATTGTAGGTTCCTACTATTGAATTTCAATCCTTGGAAATGATCGCAGTTGGGTTGTCTCGAAATTAACCCGTTTTGTAAAGACTGATTTGTACCGGGCGATTCGTTTTATCTCGATCGTTTAAATATTACTGAGGCAGATGCGATGGACTTGTAGCGACGAAGGAATTAAAAGGGTCGTGGGTATATGAGGGCTCCAGTGGCGGATGCCTGTTAAAGGGAGTGAGAGTAGAAAAGTTCGCGGTGTTTGCAATCGGCGCGAGTGAAATTTTGGGAACTGTGGCGTTTTGGGTGGAATTTGGCTCGTTTTATCATTTCTCATTCAACTTTGTTTTTCTCTATTTCTATTGTGCGCATGGCGTTTGATTAACCAGGAGACGATCAAGTCCGACGTCGTGCGCCCGGGATGTTCGGGGAAGGCAATCATCCGGGGCTAGATGGAGGAGGAAGAAAAAAACCAAACCACCCATCCCATCCCTTTCGCCCTCAAGGACCAGGAGTGGCAGAATTTATGGGCGCAATCCATATAATGAATTTTAACATTGACTTTCAATAAAGTTCATATTCAATAACGAGCGTATTCATTTTTGTGACCCTTCCGCTTATATTGAAATGCAGTTCCAAAACCAGTCATCCCGTTGACATTTCAAATATATGTTATCAAAACTTGTCTCAAGATTGCGACTAGCCTCACTTCTAATTTTTAGAAACAATTCGTTAGATTCGACGAATCGAATGAAGGCATAGCATTAGGGAAGTCTAATATTCGACTGGGGCTCGTGTCGGATTCGTAGGACGTTACATAACAATGACTTCGATTGCTCATAAAAAAATCGTAGGTATATTTATGGCGAGTGACTACTTAGAAGATAAACCGTGTAACCTTAATTTCTTCTGTTTACAAAGAACGTTCCTTTTTTAATCGGAAATAAGAAAATATCAAAACCATGACAGGAACTGCGAATAATGAGTAGCTTGTTTAAATTCAAAACTTATCAAAACAACTTTTATTTAATGCTTTATTTTAAATTAAGTGGCTGGTTGACAGAAATATATGATAAACGCTAGTATTTAAGCATTAGCGTTATTGCATATCTGGAACATTTTCAATTTTACGTTAAATGTAAACAAGTCAAATTAATGTAACCAACAATTATATAGATTAAAACCAAGCAATAAATATAAAATTCATTAATTGAACGTTCCAGGAAGAAAAAATACTATCGCTGCAATATAATTTCGTTGAGAAAATATAAATGAATAGTTGGTTACCTGGTATGTGCAAAAGTATTTTTCGCCTCCCGAACGCACGACGCCGGTCTTGATCGTCAGCTGGTTAATCGAACGCGATGCGAACACCAGATATTGAGAAGAATAAACTATTCTTACTCTTCCGGACAGTCAGTTGTCTTTTGCATTTATACATTTTTCTCTTTTAAAGCATACGAAACGTGAGTTCGTTATATTAATGTCTACAATTGTTATTTTAGTTTGATCAAAGTTTATTAACCTAACTCCCTAACACAAGAAAATTTCATCAGTTTTATCCCCATTTCTGACTTCATCAACTCAATGTCAATGACTGATTGTCTGTTTGTTATTCCGTTACCGTCGTACTAAATGTTGCCACAAAAGTAATGTCTAATCTTGTTAACAGATATGAAAATTCATGAACACCATAGGAGCTACTTAGCGGAAAAAACTCTACTAGCGAGCGTTATATCGGAAATCGCGGAAACTATGTAAAACATATCATTATTAATGTGAGGCTCAACCTTGTGGATGTCTTACCTCGGCTGGCGGGCAGTAAACAGCGTGGAATGGTGCCCGGATTAACCCGTTTTGGTGGAGTAAGTTGGCTGAAGACGAGATGATGCAATGCTAAATCGAAAAAACTATAATAAATAAATATATATATATATATATATATATATATATATATAGCAAAAATGAATGGAATGAATACAAAAAATAATGAAAAAGTGCTTACACCAAGAGACTTGCCATGTAAGATATGCAAAAATGCTATGCTAAACATACTTTCACCTGCTAAATATTTTCCTTCAAACTAGACAGAATCTACACGCTCACAAATTTTAAATGGGTATTAAATATTTTCTGGCATTCGGTTTATCCCCAACGCCATACTATATGCATATATGCAGTACAATAAGTTTGAATTCGATTGTTGCCAACAGTTCCTGGCAACAATAGGATCGTGTTGCCGTGGATACAGACTTAGTCTTTACAGTTTGCTGAAGAGACACGGGAGTCCGCAAAATGATTCCGGTATTATTTGTGGTTATGATTAATATTTTGAGCATCATCGTGCTGGTCTACGATAGGTTCTTCGACCTGCCACCGTGGACGCCTATCGAGAGGTTTGTACCTTATGTGTTTAAGAACTAAAATCACACAAGAATCTTTGAATTACAAACAGTAATCTAAAGCTAATAATGCCCGTTGGAGTTGGCAATGTGGGTGACATTATCCACTTGATCAAAAATTAAGGTCGTAATGGAAAGATTTCGTCAAATAACCTTTTCTTGAACGTGATATAATAGAATGTTATGTCGTCCGAACTCCTTCCAAAGACCTAAGATCGTTGCCGCCGACATTCACATGTGTCCATTTCATATTTCATGTACCAAAACTAAACAAATACTACTACTTACTATACTTGACGGGAAAATATATTAAAGCAATTGTTGAACACTTAATTAGCATTGTACTGACATTTAAGGTGGACTAAGGATTAAAACTTGCATTGTAGGTTCCTACTATTGAATTTCAATCCTTGGAAATGATCGCAGTTGGGTTGTCTCGAAATTAACCCGTTTTGTAAAGACTGTTTTGTACCGGGCGATTCGTTTTATCTCGATCGTTTAAATATTACTGAGGCAGATGCGATGGACTTGTAGCGACGAAGGAAATTAAAAGGGTCGTGGGTATATGAGGGCTTCAGTGGCGGATGCCTGTTAAAGGGAGTGAGAGTAGAAAAGTTCGCGGTGTTTGCAATCGGCGCGAGTGAAATTTTGGGAACTGTGGCGTTTTGGGTGGAATTTGGCTCGTTTTATCATTTCTCATTCAACTTTGTTTTTCTCTATTTCTATTGTGCGCATGGCGTTTGATTAACCAGGAGACGATCAAGACCGACGTCGTGCGCCCGGGATGTTCGGGGAAGGCAATCATCCAGGGCTAGATGGAGGAGGAAGAAAAAAACCAAACCACCCATCCCATCCCTTTCGCCCTCAAGGACCAGGAGTGGCAGAATTTATGGGCGCAATCCATATAATGAATTTTAACATTGACTTTCAATAAAGTTCATATTTTAATAACGAGCGTATTCATTTTTGTGACCCTTCCGCTTATATTGAAATGCAGTTCCAAAACCAGTCATCCCGTTGACATTTCAAATATATGTTATCAAAACTTGTCTCAAGATTGCGACTAGCCTCACTTCTAATTTTTAGATACAATTCGTTAGATTCGACGAATCGAATGCAGGCATAGCATTAGGGAAGTCTAATATTCGACTGGGGCTCGTGTCGGATTCGTAGGACGTTACATAACAATGACTTCGATTGCTCATAAAAAAATCGTAGGTATATTTATGGCGAGTGACTACTTAGAAGATAAACCGTGTAACCTTAATTTCTTCTGTTTACAAAGAACGTTCCTTTTTTAATCGGAAATAAGAAAATATCAAAACCATGACAGGAACTGCGAATAATGAGTAGCTTGTTTAAATTCAAAACTTATCAAAACAACTTTTATTTAATGCTTTATTTTAAATTAAGTGGCTGGTAGACAGAAATATATGATAAACGCTAGTATTTAAGCATTAGCGTTATTGCATATCTGGAACATTTTCAGTTTTACGTTAAATGTAAACAAGTCAAATTAATGTAACCAACAATTATATAGATTAAAACCAAGCAATAAATATAAAATTCATTAATTGAACGTTCCAGGAAGAAAAAATACTATCGCTGCAATATAATTTCGTTGAGAAAATATAAATGAATAGTTGGTTACCTGGTATGTGCAAAAGTATTTTTCGCCTCCCGGACGCACGACGCCGGTCTTGATCGTCAGCTGGTTAATCGAACGCGATGCGAACACCAGATATAGAGAAGAATAAACTATTCTTACTCTTCTGGACAGTCAGTTGTCTTTTGCATTTATTTATTTTTCTCTTTTAAAGCATACGAAACGTGAGTTCGTTATATTAATGTCTACAATTGTTATTTTAGTTTGCTCAAAGTTTATTAACCTAACTCCCTAACACAAGAAAATTTCATCAGTTTTATCCCCATTTCTGACTTCATCAACTCAATGTCAATGACTGATTGTCTGTTTGTTATTTCGTTACCGTCGTACTAAATATTGCCACAAAAGTAATGTCTAATCTTGTTAACAGATAACAAAATTCATGAACACTATAGGAGCTACTTAGCGGAAAAAACTCTACTAGCGAGCGTTATATCGGAAATCGCGGAAACTATGTAAAACATATCATTATTAATGTGAGGCTCAACCTTGTGGATGTCTTACCTCGGCTGGCGGGCAGTAAACAGCGTGGAATGGTGCCCGGATTAACCCGTTTTGGTGGAGTAAGTTGGCTGAAGACGAGATGATGCAATGCTAAATCGAAAAAACTATAATAAATATATATATATATATATATATATATATATATATATATATAGCAAAAATTAATGGAATGAATACAAAAAATAATGAAAAAGTGCTTACACCAAGAGACTTACCATGTAAGATGTGCAAAAATGCTATGCTAAACATACTTTCACCTGCTAAATATTTTCCTTCAAACTAGACAGAATCTACACGCTCACAAATTTTAAATGGGTATTAAATATTTTCTGGCATTCGGTTTATCCCCAACGCCATACTATATGCATATATGCAGTACAATAAGTTTGAATTCGATTGTTGCCAACCGTTCCTGGCAACAAAAGGATCGCGTTGCCGTGGATACAGACTTAGTCTTTACAGTTTGCTGAAGAGACACGGGAGTCCGCAAAATGATTCCGGTATTATTTGTGGTTATGATTAATATTTTGAGCATCATCGTGCTGGTCTACGATAGGTTCTTCGACCTGCCACCGTGGACGCCTATCGAGAGGTTTGTACCTTATGTGTTTAAGAACTAAAATCACACAAGAATCTTTGAATTACAAACAGTAATCTAAAGCTAATAATGCCCGTTGGAGGTGGCAATGTGGGTGACATTATCCACTTGATCAAAAATTAAGGTCGTAATGGAAAGATTTCGTCAAATAACCTTTTCTTGAACGTGATATAATAGAATGTTATGTCGTCCGAACTCCTTCCAAAGACCTAAGATCGTTGCCGCCGACATTCACATGTGTCCATTTCATATTTCATGGACCAAAACTAAACAAATACTACTACTTACTATACTTGACGGGAAAATATATTAAAGCAATTGTTGAACACTTAATTAGCATTGTACTGACATTTAAGGTGGACTAAGGATTGAAACTTGCATTGTAGGTTCCTACTATTGAATTTCAATCCTTGGAAATGATCGCAGTTGGGTTGTCTCGAAATTAACCCGTTTTGTAAAGACTGATTTGTACCGGGCGATTCGTTTTATCTCGATCGTTTAAATATTACTGAGGCAGATGCGATGGACTTGTAGCGACGAAGGAAATTAAAAGGGTCGTGGGTTAATGAGGACTCCAGTGGCGGATGCCTGTTAAAGGGAGTGAGAGTAGAAAAGTTCGCGGTGTTTGCAATCGGCGCGAGTGAAATTTTGGGAACTGTGGCGTTTTGGGTGGAATTTGGCTCGTTTTATCATTTCTCATTCAACTTTGTTTTTCTCTATTTCTATTGTGCGCATGGCGTTTGATTAACCAGGAGACGATCAAGACCGACGTCGTGCGCCCGGGATGTTCGGGGAAGGCAATCATCCGGGGCTAGATGGAGGAGGAAGAAAAAAACCAAACCACCCATCCCATCCCTTTCGCCCTCAAGGACCAGGAGTGGCAGAATTTATGGGCGCAATCCATATAATGAATTTTAACATTGACTTTCAATAAAGTTCATATTCAATAACGAGCGTATTCATTTTTGTGACCCTTCCGCTTATATTGAAATGCAGTTCCAAAACCAGTCATCCCGTTGACATTTCAAATATATGTTATCAAAACTTGTCTCAAGATTGCGACTAGCCTCACTTCTAATTTTTAGATACAATTCGTTAGATTCGACGAATCGAATGCAGGCATAGCATTAGGGAAGTCTAATATTCGACTGGGGCTCGTGTCGGATTCGTAGGACGTTACATAACAATGACTTCGATTGCTCATAAAAAAATCGTAGGTATATTTATGGCGAGTGACTACTTAGAAGATAAACCGTGTAACCTTAATTTCTTCTGTTTACAAAGAACGTTCCTTTTTTAATCGGAAATAAGAAAATATCAAAACCATGACAGGAACTGCGAATAATGAGTAGCTTGTTTAAATTCAAAACTTATCAAAACAACTTTTATTTAATGCTTTATTTTAAATTAAGTGGCTGGTAGACAGAAATATATGATAAACGCTAGTATTTAAGCATTAGCGTTATTGCATATCTGGAACATTTTCAATTTTACGTTAAATGTAAACAAGTCAAATTAATGTAACCAACAATTATATAGATTAAAACCAAGCAATAAATATAAAATTCATTAATTGAACGTTCCAGGAAGAAAAAATACTATCGCTGCAATATAATTTCGTTGAGAAAATATAAATGAATAGTTGGTTACCTGGTATGTGCAAAAGTATTTTTCGCCTCCCGGACGCACGACGCCGGTCTTGATCGTCAGCTGGTTAATCGAACGCGATGCGAACACCAGATATAGAGAAGAATAAACTATTCTTACTCTTCTGGACAGTCAGTTGTCTTTTGCATTTATTTATTTTTCTCTTTTAAAGCATACGAAACGTGAGTTCGTTATATTAATGTCTACAATTGTTATTTTAGTTTGCTCAAACTTTATTAACCTAACTCCCTAACACAAGAAAATTTCATCAGTTTTATCCCCATTTCTGACTTCATCAACTCAATGTCAATGACTGATTGTCTGTTTGTTATTTCGTTACCGTCGTACTAAATATTGCCACAAAAGTAATGTCTAATCTTGTTAACAGATAACAAAATTCATGAACACTATAGGAGCTACTTAGCGGAAAAAACTCTACTAGCGAGCGTTATATCGGAAATCGCGGAAACTATGTAAAACATATCATTATTAATGTGAGGCTCAACCTTGTGGATGTCTTACCTCGGCTGGCGGGCAGTAAACAGCGTGGAATGGTGCTCGGATTAACCCGTTTTGGTGGAGTAAGTTGGCTGAAGACGAGATGATGCAATGCTAAATCGAAAAAACTATAATATATATATATATATATATATATATATATATATATATAGCAAAAATTAATGGAATGAATACAAAAAATAATGAAAAAGTGCTTACACCAAGAGACTTACCATGTAAGATGTGCAAAAATGCTATGCTAAACATATTTTCACCTGCTAAATATTTTCCTTCAAACTAGACAGAATCTACACGCTCACAAATTATAAATGGGTATTAAATATTTTCTGGCATTCGGTTTATCCCCAACGCCATACTATATGCATATATGCAGTACAATAAGTTTGAATTCGATTGTTGCCAACCGTTCCTGGCAACAAAAGGATCGCGTTGCCGTGGATACAGACTTAGTCTTTACAGTTTGCTGAAGAGACACGGGAGTCCGCAAAATGATTCCGGTATTATTTGTGGTTATGATTAATATTTTGAGCATCATCGTGCTGGTCTACGATAGGTTCTTCGACCTGCCACCGTGGACGCCTATCGAGAGGTTTGTACCTTATGTGTTTAAGAACTAAAATCACACAAGAATCTTTGAATTACAAACAGTAATCTAAAGCTAATAATGCCCGTTGGAGGTGGCAATGTGGGTGACATTATCCACTTGATCAAAAATTAAGGTCGTAATGGAAAGATTTCGTCAAATAACCTTTTCTTGAACGTGATATAATAGAATGTTATGTCGTCCGAACTCCTTCCAAAGACCTAAGATCGTTGCCGCCTACATTCACATGTGTCCATTTTATATTTCATGGACCAAAACTAAACAAATACTACTACTTACTATACTTGACTGGAAAATATATTAAAGCAATTGTTGAACACTTAATTAGCATTGTACTGACATTTAAGGTGGACTAAGGATTGAAACTTGCATTGTAGGTTCCTACTATTGAATTTCAATCCTTGGAAATGATCGCAGTTGGGTTGTCTCGAAATTAACCCGTTTTGTAAAGACTGATTTGTACCGGGCGATTCGTTTTATCTCGATCGTTTAAATATTACTGAGGCAGATGCGATGGACTTGTAGCGACGAAGGAAATTAAAAGGGTCGTGGGTATATGAGGGCTTCAGTGGCGGATGCCTGTTAAAGGGAGTGAGAGTAGAAAAGTTCGCGGTGTTTGCAATCGGCGCGAGTGAAATTTTGGGAACTGTGGCGTTTTGGGTGGAATTTGGCTCGTTTTATCATTTCTCATTCAACTTTGTTTTTCTCTATTTCTATTGTGCGCATGGCGTTTGATTAACCAGGAGACGATCAAGTCCGACGTCGTGCGCCCGGGATGTTCGGGGAAGGCAATCATCCGGGGCTAGATGGAGGAGGAAGAAAAAAACCAAACCACCCATCCCATCCCTTTCGCCCTCAAGGACCAGGAGTGGCAGAATTTATGGGCGCAATCCATATAATGAATTTTAACATTGACTTTCAATAAAGTTCATATTCAATAACGAGCGTATTCATTTTTGTGACCCTTCCGCTTATATTGAAATGCAGTTCCAAAACCAGTCATCCCGTTGACATTTCAAATATATGTTATCAAAACTTGTCTCAAGATTGCGACTAGCCTCACTTCTAATTTTTAGATACAATTCGTTAGATTCGACGAATCGAATGCAGGCATAGCATTAGGGAAGTCTAATATTCGACTGGGGCTCGTGTCGGATTCGTAGGACGTTACATAACAATGACTTCGATTGCTCATAAAAAAATCGTAGGTATATTTATGGCGAGTGACTACTTAGAAGATAAACCGTGTAACCTTAATTTCTTCTGTTTACAAAGAACGTTCCTTTTTTAATCGGAAATAAGAAAATATCAAAACCATGACAGGAACTGCGAATAATGAGTAGCTTGTTTAAATTCAAAACTTATCAAAACAACTTTTATTTAATGCTTTATTTTAAATTAAGTGGCTGGTAGACAGAAATATATGATAAACGCTAGTATTTAAGCATTAGCGTTATTGCATATCTGGAACATTTTCAATTTTACGTTAAATGTAAACAAGTCAAATTAATGTAACCAACAATTATATAGATTAAAACCAAGCAATAAATATAAAATTCATTAATTGAACGTTCCAGGAAGAAAAAATACTATCGCTGCAATATAATTTCGTTGAGAAAATATAAATGAATAGTTGGTTACCTGGTATGTGCAAATGTATTTTTCGCCTCCCGGACGCACGACGCCGGTCTTGATCGTCAGCTGGTTAATCGAACGCGATGCGAACACCAGATATTGAGAAGAATAAACTATTCTTACTCTTCCGGACAGTCAGTTGTCTTTTGCATTTATACATTTTTCTCTTTTAAAGCATACGAAACGTGAGTTCGTTATATTAATGTCTACAATTGTTATTTTAGTTTGCTCAAACTTTATTAACCTAACTCCCTAACACAAGAAAATTTCATCAGTTTTATCCCCATTTCTGACTTCATCAACTCAATGTCAATGACTGATTGTCTGTTTGTTATTTCGTTACCGTCGTACTAAATATTGCCACAAAAGTAATGTCTAATCTTGTTAACAGATAACAAAATTCATGAACACTATAGGAGCTACTTAGCGGAAAAAACTCTACTAGCGAGCGTTATATCGGAAATCGCGGAAACTATGTAAAACATATCATTATTAATGTGAGGCTCAACCTTGTGGATGTCTTACCTCGGCTGGCGGGCAGTGAACAGCGTGGAATGGTGCCCGGATTAACCCGTTTTGGTGGAGTAAGTTGGCTGAAGACGAGATGATGCAATGCTAAATCGAAAAAACTATTATATATATATATAGCAAAAATGAATGGAATGAATACAAAAAATAATGAAAAAGTGCTTACACCAAGAGACTTACCATGTAAGATGTGCAAAAATGCTATGCTAAACATATTTTCACCTGCTAAATATTTTCCTTCAAACTAGACAGAATCTACACGCTCACAAATTTTAAATGGGTATTAAATATTTTCTGGCATTCGGTTTATCCCCAACGCCATACTATATGCATATATGCAGTACAATAAGTTTGAATTCGATTGTTGCCAACCGTTCCTGGCAACAAAAGGATCGCGTTGCCGTGGATACAGACTTAGTCTTTACAGTTTGCTGAAGAGACACGGGAGTCCGCAAAATGATTCCGGTATTATTTGTGGTTATGATTAATATTTTGAGCATCATCGTGCTGGTCTACGATAGGTTCTTCGACCTGCCACCGTGGACGCCTATCGAGAGGTTTGTACCTTATGTGTTTAAGAACTAAAATCACACAAGAATCTTTGAATTACAAACAGTAATCTAAAGCTAATAATGCCCGTTGGAGGTGGCAATGTGGGTGACATTATCCACTTGATCAAAAATTAAGGTCGTAATGGAAAGATTTCGTCAAATAACCTTTTCTTGAACGTGATATAATAGAATGTTATGTCGTCCGAACTCCTTCCAAAGACCTAAGATCGTTGCCGCCTACATTCACATGTGTCCATTTTATATTTCATGGACCAAAACTAAACAAATACTACTACTTACTATACTTGACGGGAAAATATATTAAAGCAATTGTTGAACACTTAATTAGCATTGTACTGACATTTAAGGTGGACTAAGGATTGAAACTTGCATTGTAGGTTCCTACTATTGAATTTCAATCCTTGGAAATGATCGCAGTTGGGTTGTCTCGAAATTAACCCGTTTTGTAAAGACTGATTTGTACCGGGCGATTCGTTTTATCTCGATCGTTTAAATATTACTGAGGCAGATGCGATGGACTTGTAGCGACGAAGGAAATTAAAAGGGTCGTGGGTATATGAGGGCTTCAGTGGCGGATGCCTGTTAAAGGGAGTGAGAGTAGAAAAGTTCGCGGTGTTTGCAATCGGCGCGAGTGAAATTTTGGGAACTGTGGCGTTTTGGGTGGAATTTGGCTCGTTTTATCATTTCTCATTCAACTTTGTTTTTCTCTATTTCTATTGTGCGCATGGCGTTTGATTAACCAGGAGACGATCAAGTCCGACGTCGTGCGCCCGGGATGTTCGGGGAAGGCAATCATCCGGGGCTAGATGGAGGAGGAAGAAAAAAACCAAACCACCCATCCCATCCCTTTCGCCCTCAAGGACCAGGAGTGGCAGAATTTATGGGCGCAATCCATATAATGAATTTTAACATTGACTTTCAATAAAGTTCATATTCAATAACGAGCGTATTCATTTTTGTGACCCTTCCGCTTATATTGAAATGCAGTTCCAAAACCAGTCATCCCGTTGACATTTCAAATATATGTTATCAAAACTTGTCTCAAGATTGCGACTAGCCTCACTTCTAATTTTTAGATACAATTCGTTAGATTCGACGAATCGAATGCAGGCATAGCATTAGGGAAGTCTAATATTCGACTGGGGCTCGTGTCGGATTCGTAGGACGTTACATAACAATGACTTCGATTGCTCATAAAAAAATCGTAGGTATATTTATGGCGAGTGACTACTTAGAAGATAAACCGTGTAACCTTAATTTCTTCTGTTTACAAAGAACGTTCCTTTTTTAATCGGAAATAAGAAAATATCAAAACCATGACAGGAACTGCGAATAATGAGTAGCTTGTTTAAATTCAAAACTTATCAAAACAACTTTTATTTAATGCTTTATTTTAAATTAAGTGGCTGGTAGACAGAAATATATGATAAACGCTAGTATTTAAGCATTAGCGTTATTGCATATCTGGAACATTTTCAATTTTACGTTAAATGTAAACAAGTCAAATTAATGTAACCAACAATTATATAGATTAAAACCAAGCAATAAATATAAAATTCATTAATTGAACGTTCCAGGAAGAAAAAATACTATCGCAGCAATATAATTACGTTGAGAAAATATAAATGAATAGTTGGTTACCTGGTATGTGCAAAAGTATTTTTCGCCTCCCGGACGCACGACGCCGGTCTTGATCGTCAGCTGGTTAATCGAACGCGATGCGAACACCAGATATTGAGAAGAATAAACTATTCTTACTCTTCCGGACAGTCAGTTGTCTTTTGCATTTATACATTTTTCTCTTTTAAAGCATACGAAACGTGAGTTCGTTATATTAATGTCTACAATTGTTATTTTAGTTTGCTCAAAGTTTATTAACCTAACTCCCTAACACAAGAAAATTTCATCAGTTTTATCCCCCTTTCTGACTTCATCAACTCAATGTCAATGACTGATTGTCTGTTTGTTATTCCGTTACCGTCGTACTAAATGTTGCCACAAAAGTAATGTCTAATCTTGTTAACAGATATGAAAATTCATGAACACCATAGGAGCTACTTAGCGGAAAAAACTCTACTAGCGAGCGTTATATCGGAAATCGCGGAAACTATGTAAAACATATCATTATTAATGTGAGGCTCAACCTTGTGGATGTCTTACCTCGGCTGGCGGGCAGTAAACAGCGTGGAATGGTGCCCGGATTAACCCGTTTTGGTGGAGTAAGTTGGCTGAAGACGAGATGATGCAATGCTAAATCGAAAAAACTATAATAAATATATATATATATATATATATATAGCAAAAATGAATGGAATGAATACAAAAAATAATGAAAAAGTGCTTACACCAAGAGACTTGCCATGTAAGATGTGCAAAAATGCTATGCTAAACATACTTTCACCTGCTAAATATTTTCCTTCAAACTAGACAGAATCTACACGCTCACAAATTTTAAATGGGTATTAAATATTTTCTGGCATTCGGTTTATCCCCAACGCCATACTATATGCATATATGCAGTACAATAAGTTTGAATTCGATTGTTGCCAACAGTTCCTGGCAACAAAAGGATCGTGTAGCCGTGGATACAGACTTAGTCTTTACAGTTTGCTGAAGAGACACGGGAGTCCGCAAAATGATTCCGGTATTATTTGTGGTTATGATTAATATTTTGAGCATCATCGTGCTGGTCTACGATAGGTTCTTCGACCTGCCACCGTGGACGCCTATCGAGAGGTTTGTACCTTATGTGTTTAAGAACTAAAATCACACAAGAATCTTTGAATTACAAACAGTAATCTAAAGCTAATAATGCCCGTTGGAGGTGGCAATGTGGGTGACATTATCCACTTGATCAAAAATTAAGGTCGTAATGGAAAGATTTCGTCAAATAACCTTTTCTTGAACGTGATATAATAGAATGTTATGTCGTCCGAACTCCTTCCAAAGAACTAAGATCGTTGCCGCCGACATTCACATGTGTCCATTTCATATTTCATGGACCAAAACTAAACAAATACTACTACTTACTATACTTGACGAGAAAATATATTAAAGCAATTCTCGAACACTTAAATAGCATTGTACTGACATTTAAGGTGGACTAAGGATTGAAACTTGCATTGTAGGTTCCTACTATTGAATTTCAATCCTTGGAAATGATCGCAGTTGGGTTGTCTCGAAATTAACCCGTTTTGTAAAGACTGATTTGTACCGGGCGATTCGTTTTATCTCGATCGTTTAAATATTACTGAGGCAGATGCGATGGACTTGTAGCGACGAAGGAAATTAATAGGGTCGTGGGTATATGAGGGCTCCAGTGGCGGATGCCTGTTAAAGGGAGTGAGAGTAGAAAAGTTCGCGGTGTTTGCAATCGGCGCAAGTGAAATTTTGGGAACTGTGGCGTTTTGGGTGGAATTTGGCTCGTTTTATCATTTCTCATTCAACTTTGTTTTTCTCTATTTCTATTGTGCGCATGGCGTTTGATTAACCAGGAGACGATCAAGACCGACGTCGTGCGCCCGGGATGTTCGGGGAAGGCAATCATCCGGGGCTAGATGGAGGAGGAAGAAAAAAACCAAACCACCCATCCCATCCCTTTCGCCCTCAAGGACCAGGAGTGGCAGAATTTATGGGCGCAATCCATATAATGAATTTTAACATTGACTTTCAATAAAGTTCATATTCAATAACGAGCGTATTCATTTTTGTGACCCTTCCGCTTATATTGAAATGCAGTTCCAAAACCAGTCATCCCGTTGACATTTCAAATATATGTTATCAAAACTTGTCTCAAGATTGCGACTAGCCTCACTTCTAATTTTTAGATACAATTCGTTAGATTCGACGAATCGAATGCAGGCATAGCATTAGGGAAGTCTAATATTCGACTGGGGCTCGTGTCGGATTCGTAGGACGTTACATAACAATGACTTCGATTGCTCATAAAAAAATCGTAGGTATATTTATGGCGAGTGACTACTTAGAAGATAAACCGTGTAACCTTAATTTCTTCTGTTTACAAAGAACGTTCCTTTTTTAATCGGAAATGAGAAAATATCAAAACCATGACAGGAACTGCGAATAATGAGTAGCTTGTTTAAATTCAAAACTTATCAAAACAACTTTTATTTAATGCTTTATTTAAAATTAAGTGGCTGGTAGACAGAAATATATGATAAACGCTAGTATTTAAGCATTAGCGTTATTGCATATCTGGAACATTTTCAATTTTACGTTAAATGTAAACAAGCCAAATTAATGTAACCAACAATTATATAGATTAAAACCAAGCAATAAATATAAAATTCATTAATTGAACGTTCCAGGAAGAAAAAATACTATCGCTGCAATATAATTTCGTTGAGAAAATATAAATGAATAGTTGGTTACCTGGTATGTGCAAAAGTATTTTTCGCCTCCCGGACGCACGACGCCGGTCTTGATCGTCAGCTGGTTAATCAAACGCGACGCTAACACCAGATATAGAGAAGAATAAACTATTCTTACTCTTCTGGACAGTCAGTTGTCTTTTGCATTTATTTATTTTTCTCTTTTAAAGCATACGAAACGTGAGTTCGTTATATTAATGTCTACAATTGTTATTTTAGTTTGCTCAAAGTTTATTAACCTAACTCCCTAACACAAGAAAATTTCATCAGTTTTATCCCCATTTCTGACTTCATCAACTCAATGTCAATGACTGATTGTCTGTTTGTTATTCCGTTACCGTCGTACTAAATGTTGCCACAAAAGTAATGTCTAATCTTGTTAACAGATATGAAAATTCATGAACACCATAGGAGCTACTTAGCGGAAAAAACTCTACTAGCGAGCGTTATATCGGAAATCGCGGAAACTATGTAAAACATATCATTATTAATGTGAGGCTCAACCTTGTGGATGTCTTACCTCGGCTGGCGGGCAGTAAACAGCGTGGAATGGTGCCCGGATTAACCCGTTTTGGTGGAGTAAGTTGGCTGAAGACGAGATGATGCAATGCTAAATCGAAAAAACTATAATAAATATATATATATATATATATATATATATAGCAAAAATGAATGGAATGAATACAAAAAATAATGAAAAAGTGCTTACACCAAGAGATTTGCCATGTAAGATGTGCAAAAATGCTATGCTAAACATACTTTCACCTGCTAAATATTTTCCTTCAAACTAGACAGAATCTACACGCTCACAAATTTTAAATGGGTATTAAATATTTTCTGGCATTCGGTTTATCCCCAACGCCATACTATATGCATATATGCAGTACAATAAGTTTGAATTCGATTGTTGCCAACAGTTCCTGGCAACAAAAGGATCGTGTAGCCGTGGATACAGACTTAGTCTTTACAGTTTGCTGAAGAGACACGGGAGTCCGCAAAATGATTCCGGTATTATTTGTGGTTATGATTAATATTTTGAGCATCATCGTGCTGGTCTACGATAGGTTCTTCGACCTGCCACCGTGGACGCCTATCGAGAGGTTTGTACCTTATGTGTTTAAGAACTAAAATCACACAAGAATCTTTGAATTACAAACAGTAATCTAAAGCTAATAATGCCCGTTGGAGGTGGCAATGTGGGTGACATTATCCACTTGATCAAAAATTAAGGTCGTAATGGAAAGATTTCGTCAAATAACCTTTTCTTGAACGTGATATAATAGAATGTTATGTCGTCCGAACTCCTTCCAAAGAACTAAGATCGTTGCCGCCGACATTCACATGTGTCCATTTCATATTTCATGGACCAAAACTAAACAAATACTACTACTTACTATACTTGACGAGAAAATATATTAAAGCAATTCTCGAACACTTAAATAGCATTGTACTGACATTTAAGGTGGACTAAGGATTGAAACTTGCATTGTAGGTTCCTACTATTGAATTTCAATCCTTGGAAATGATCGCAGTTGGGTTGTCTCGAAATTAACCCGTTTTGTAAAGACTGTTTTGTACCGGGCGATTCGTTTTATCTCGATCGTTTAAATATTACTGAGGCAGATGCGATGGACTTGTAGCGACGAAGGAAATTAATAGGGTCGTGGGTATATGAGGGCTCCAGTGGCGGATGCCTGTTAAAGGGAGTGAGAGTAGAAAAGTTCGCGGTGTTTGCAATCGGCGCAAGTGAAATTTTGGGAACTGTGGCGTTTTGGGTGGAATTTGGCTCGTTTTATCATTTCTCATTCAACTTTGTTTTTCTCTATTTCTATTGTGCGCATGGCGTTTGATTAACCAGGAGACGATCAAGACCGACGTCGTGCGCCCGGGATGTTCGGGGAAGGCAATCATCCGGGGCTAGATGGAGGAGGAAGAAAAAAACCAAACCACCCATCCCATCCCTTTCGCCCTCAAGGACCAGGAGTGGCAGAATTGATGGGCGCAATCCATATAATGAATTTTAACATTGACTTTCAATAAAGTTCATATTCAATAACGAGCGTATTCTTTTTTGTGACCCTTCCGCTTATATTGAAATGCAGTTCCAAAACCAGTCATCCCGTTGACATTTCAAATATATGTTATCAAAACTTGTCTCAAGATTGCGACTAGCCTCACTTCTAATTTTTAGATACAATTCGTTAGATTCGACGAATCGAATGCAGGCATAGCATTAGGGAAGTCTAATATTCGACTGGGGCTCGTGTCGGATTCGTAGGACGTTACATAACAATGACTTCGATTGCTCATAAAAAAATCGTAGGTATATTTATGGCGAGTGACTACTTAGAAGATAAACCGTGTAACCTTAATTTCTTCTGTTTACAAAGAACGTTCCTTTTTTAATCGGAAATAAGAAAATATCAAAACCATGACAGGAACTGCGAATAATGAGTAGCTTGTTTAAATTCAAAACTTATCAAAACAACTTTTATTTAATGCTTTATTTTAAATTAAGTGGCTGGTAGACAGAAATATATGATAAACGCTAGTATTTAAGCATTAGCGTTATTGCATATCTGGAACATTTTCAATTTTACGTTAAATGTAAACAAGCCAAATTAATGTAACCAACAATTATATAGATTAAAACCAAGCAATAAATATAAAATTCATTAATTGAACGTTCCAGGAAGAAAAAATACTATCGCTGCAATATAATTTCGTTGAGAAAATATAAATGAATAGTTGGTTACCTGGTATGTGCAAAAGTATTTTTCGCCTCCCGGACGCACGACGCCGGTCTTGATCGTCAGCTGGTTAATCAAACGCGACGCTAACACCAGATATAGAGAAGAATAAACTATTCTTACTCTTCTGGACAGTCAGTTGTCTTTTGCATTTATACATTTTTCTCTTTTAAAGCATACGAAACGTGAGTTCGTTATATTAATGTCTACAATTGTTATTTTAGTTTGCTCAAAGTTTATTAACCTAACTCCCTAACACAAGAAAATTTCATCAGTTTTATCCCCATTTCTGACTTCATCAACTCAATGTCAATGACTGATTGTCTGTTTGTTATTCCGTTACCGTCGTACTAAATGTTGCCACAAAAGTAATGTCTAATCTTGTTAACAGATATGAAAATTCATGAACACCATAGGAGCTACTTAGCGGAAAAAACTCTACTAGCGAGCGTTATATCGGAAATCGCGGAAACTATGTAAAACATATCATTATTAATGTGAGGCTCAACCTTGTGGATGTCTTACCTCGGCTGGCGGGCAGTAAACAGCGTGGAATGGTGCCCGGATTAACCCGTTTTGGTGGAGTAAGTTGGCTGAAGACGAGATGATGCAATGCTAAATCGAAAAAACTATAATATATATATATATATATATATATATATATATATATATATATATATATAGCAAAAATGAATGGAATGAATACAAAAAATAATGAAAAAGTGCTTACACCAAGAGACTTGCCATGTAAGATGTGCAAAAATGCTATGCTAAACATACTTTCACCTGCTAAATATTTTCCTTCAAACTAGACAGAATCTACACGCTCACAAATTTTAAATGGGTATTAAATATTTTCTGGCATTCGGTTTATCCCCAACGCCATACTATATGCATATATGCAGTACAATAAGTTTGAATTCGATTGTTGCCAACAGTTCCTGGCAACAAAAGGATCGTGTAGCCGTGGATACAGACTTAGTCTTTACAGTTTGCTGAAGAGACACGGGAGTCCGCAAAATGATTCCGGTATTATTTGTGGTTATGATTAATATTTTGAGCATCATCGTGCTGGTCTACGATAGGTTCTTCGACCTGCCACCGTGGACGCCTATCGAGAGGTTTGTACCTTATGTGTTTAAGAACTAAAATCACACAAGAATCTTTGAATTACAAACAGTAATCTAAAGCTAATAATGCCCGTTGGAGGTGGCAATGTGGGTGACATTATCCACTTGATCAAAAATTAAGGTCGTAATGGAAAGATTTCGTCAAATAACCTTTTCTTGAACGTGATATAATAGAATGTTATGTCGTCCGAACTCCTTCCAAAGAACTAAGATCGTTGCCGCCGACATTCACATGTGTCCACTTCATATTTCATGGACCAAAACTAAACAAATACTACTACTTACTATACTTGACGAGAAAATATATTAAAGCAATTCTCGAACACTTAAATAGCATTGTACTGACATTTAAGGTGGACTAAGGATTGAAACTTGCATTGTAGGTTCCTACTATTGAATTTCAATCCTTGGAAATGATCGCAGTTGGGTTGTCTCGAAATTAACCCGTTTTGTAAAGACTGATTTGTACCGGGCGATTCGTTTTATCTCGATCGTTTAAATATTACTGAGGCAGATGCGATGGACTTGTAGCGACGAAGGAAATTAATAGGGTCGTGGGTATATGAGGGCTCCAGTGGCGGATGCCTGTTAAAGGGAGTGAGAGTAGAAAAGTTCGCGGTGTTTGCAATCGGCGCAAGTGAAATTTTGGGAACTGTGGCGTTTTGGGTGGAATTTGGCTCGTTTTATCATTTCTCATTCAACTTTGTTTTTCTCTATTTCTATTGTGCGCATGGCGTTTGATTAACCAGGAGACGATCAAGACCGACGTCGTGCGCCCGGGATGTTCGGGGAAGGCAATCATCCGGGGCTAGATGGAGGAGGAAGAAAAAAACCAAACCACCCATCCCATCCCTTTCGCCCTCAAGGACCAGGAGTGGCAGAATTGATGGGCGCAATCCATATAATGAATTTTAACATTGACTTTCAATAAAGTTCATATTCAATAACGAGCGTATTCATTTTTGTGACCCTTCCGCTTATATTGAAATGCAGTTCCAAAACCAGTCATCCCGTTGACATTTCAAATATATGTTATCAAAACTTGTCTCAAGATTGCGACTAGCCTCACTTCTAATTTTTAGATACAATTCGTTAGATTCGACGAATCGAATGCAGGCATAGCATTAGGGAAGTCTAATATTCGACTGGGGCTCGTGTCGGATTCGTAGGACGTTACATAACAATGACTTCGATTGCTCATAAAAAAATCGTAGGTATATTTATGGCGAGTGACTACTTAGAAGATAAACCGTGTAACCTTAATTTCTTCTGTTTACAAAGAACGTTCCTTTTTTAATCGGAAATGAGAAAATATCAAAACCATGACAGGAACTGCGAATAATGAGTAGCTTGTTTAAATTCAAAACTTATCAAAACAACTTTTATTTAATGCTTTATTTAAAATTAAGTGGCTGGTAGACAGAAATATATGATAAACGCTAGTATTTAAGCATTAGCGTTATTGCATATCTGGAACATTTTCAATTTTACGTTAAATGTAAACAAGCCAAATTAATGTAACCAACAATTATATAGATTAAAACCAAGCAATAAATATAAAATTCATTAATTGAACGTTCCAGGAAGAAAAAATACTATCGCTGCAATATAATTTCGTTGAGAAAATATAAATGAATAGTTGGTTACCTGGTATGTGCAAAAGTATTTTTCGCCTCCCGGACGCACGACGCCGGTCTTGATCGTCAGCTGGTTAATCAAACGCGACGCTAACACCAGATATAGAGAAGAATAAACTATTCTTACTCTTCTGGACAGTCAGTTGTCTTTTGCATTTATTTATTTTTCTCTTTTAAAGCATACGAAACGTGAGTTCGTTATATTAATGTCTACAATTGTTATTTTAGTTTGCTCAAAGTTTATTAACCTAACTCCCTAACACAAGAAAATTTCATCAGTTTTATCCCCATTTCTGACTTCATCAACTCAATGTCAATGACTGATTGTCTGTTTGTTATTCCGTTACCGTCGTACTAAATGTTGCCACAAAAGTAATGTCTAATCTTGTTAACAGATATGAAAATTCATGAACACCATAGGAGCTACTTAGCGGAAAAAACTCTACTAGCGAGCGTTATATCGGAAATCGCGGAAACTATGTAAAACATATCATTATTAATGTGAGGCTCAACCTTGTGGATGTCTTACCTCGGCTGGCGGGCAGTGAACAGCGTGGAATGGTGCCCGGATTAACACGTTTTGGTGGAGTAAGTTGGCTGAAGACGAGATGATGCAATGCTAAATCGAAAAAACTATAATATATATATATATATATATATATATATATATAGCAAAAATGAATGGAATGAATACAAAAAATAATGAAAAAGTGCTTACACCAAGAGACTTGCCATGTAAGATGTGCAAAAATGCTATGCTAAACATACTTTCACCTGCTAAATATTTTCCTTCAAACTAGACAGAATCTACACGCTCACAAATTTTAAATGGGTATTAAATATTTTCTGGCATTCGGTTTATCCCCAACGCCATACTATATGCATATATGCAGTACAATAAGTTTGAATTCGATTGTTGCCAACCGTTCCTGGCAACAAAAGGATCGCGTTGCCGTGGATACAGACTTAGTCTTTACAGTTTGCTGAAGAGACACGGGAGTCCGCAAAATGATTCCGGTATTATTTGTGGTTATGATTAATATTTTGAGCATCATCGTGCTGGTCTACGATAGGTTCTTCGACCTGCCACCGTGGACGCCTATCGAGAGGTTTGTACCTTATGTGTTTAAGAAATAAAATCACACAAGAATCTTTGAATTACAAACAGTAATCTAAAGCTAATAATGCCCGTTGGAGGTGGCAATGTGGGTGACATTATCCACTTGATCAAAAATTAAGGTCGTAATGGAAAGATTTCGTCAAATAACCTTTTCTTGAACGTGATATAATAGAATGTTATGTCGTCCGAACTCCTTCCAAAGACCTAAGATCGTTGCCGCCGACATTCACATGTGTCCATTTCATATTTCATGGACCAAAACTAAACAAATACTACTACTTACTATACTTGACGAGAAAATATATTAAAGCAATTCTCGAACACTTAAATAACATTGTACTGACATTTAAGGTGGACTAAGGATTGAAACTTGCATTGTAGGTTCCTACTATTGAATTTCAATCCTTGGAAATGATCGCAGTTGGGTTGTCTCGAAATTAACCCGTTTTGTAAAGACTGATTTGTACCGGGCGATTCGTTTTATCTCGATCGTTTAAATATTACTGAGGCAGATGCGATGGACTTGTAGCGACGAAGGAAATTAAAAGGGTCGTGGGTATATGAGGGCTCCAGTGGCGGATGCCTGTTAAAGGGAGTGAGAGTTGAAAAGTTCGCGGTGTTTGCAATCGGCGCTAGTGAAATTTTGGGAACTGTGGCGTTTTGGGTGGAATTTGGCTCGTTTTATCATTTCTCATTCAACTTTGTTTTTCTCTATTTCTATTGTGCGCATGGCGTTTGATTAACCAGGAGACGATCAAGTCCGACGTCGTGCGCCCGGGATGTTCGGGGAAGGCAATCATCCAGGGCTAGATGGAGGAGGAAGAAAAAAACCAAACCACCCATCCCATCCCTTTCGCCCTCAAGGACCAGGAGTGGCAGAATTTATGGGCGCAATCCATATAATGAATTTTAACATTGACTTTCAATAAAGTTCATATTCAATAACGAGCGTATTCATTTTTGTGACCCTTCCGCTTATATTGAAATGCAGTTCCAAAACCAGTCATCCCGTTGACATTTCAAATATATGTTATCAAAACTTGTCTCAAGATTGCGACTAGCCTCACTTCTAATTTTTAGATACAATTCGTTAGATTCGACGAATCGAATGCAGGCATAGCATTAGGGAAGTCTAATATTCGACTGGGGCTCGTGTCGGATTCGTAGGACGTTACATAACAATGACTTCGATTGCTCATAAAAAAATCGTAGGTATATTTATGGCGAGTGACTACTTAGAAGATAAACCGTGTAACCTTAATTTCTTCTGTTTACAAAGAACGTTCCTTTTTTAATCGGAAATAAGAAAATATCAAAACCATGACAGGAACTGCGAATAATGAGTAGCTTGTTTAAATTCAAAACTTATCAAAAGAACTTTTATTTAATGCTTTATTTTAAATTAAGTGGCTGGTAGACAGAAATATATGATAAACGCTAGTATTTAAGCATTAGCGTTATTGCATATCTGGAACATTTTCAGTTTTACGTTAAATGTAAACAAGTCAAATTAATGTAACCAACAATTATATAGATTAAAACCAAGCAATAAATATAAAATTCATTAATTGAACGTTCCAGGAAGAAAAAATACTATCGCTGCAATATAATTTCGTTGAGAAAATATAAATGAATAGTTGGTTACCTGGTATGTGCAAAAGTATTTTTCGCCTCCCGGACGCACGACGCCGGTCTTGATCGTCAGCTGGTTAATCGAACGCGATGCTAACACCAGATATAGTGAAGAATAAACTATTCTTACTCTTCTGGACAGTCAGTTGTCTTTTGCATTTATTTATTTTTCTCTTTTAAAGCATACGAAACGTGAGTTCGTTATATTAATGTCTACAATTGTTATTTTAGTTTGCTCAAAGTTTATTAACCTAACTCCCTAACACAAGAAAATTTCATCAGTTTTATCCCCATTTCTGACTTCATCAACTCAATGTCAATGACTGATTGTCTGTTTGTTTATTTCGTTACCGTCGTACTAAATATTGCCACAAAAATGATGTCTAATCTTGTTAACAGATATGAAAAATCATGAACACCATAGGAGCTACTTAGCGGAAAAAACTCTACTAGCGAGCGTTATATCGGAAATCGCGGAAACTATGTAAAACATATCATTATTAATGTGAGGCTCAACCTTGTGGATGTCTTACCTCGGCTGGCGGGCAGTGAACAGCGTGGAATGGTGCCCGGATTAACCCGTTTTGGTGGAGTAAGTTGGCTGAAGACGAGATGATGCAATGCTAAATCGAAAAAACTATAATATATATATATATATATATATATATATATATATATATATATATAGCAAAAATGAATGGAATGAATACAAAAAATAATGAAAAAGTGCTTACACCAAGAGACTTGCCATGTAAGATGTGCAAAAATGCTATGCTAAACATACTTTCACCTGCTAAATATTTTCCTTCAAACTAGACAGAATCTACACGCTCACAAATTTTAAATGGGTATTAAATATTTTCTGGCATTCGGTTTATCCCCAACGCCATACTATATGCATATATGCAGTACAATAAGTTTGAATTCGATTGTTGCCAACCGTTCCTGGCAACAAAAGGATCGCGTTGCCGTGGATAGAGACTTAGTCTTTACAGTTTGCTGAAGAGACACGGGAGTCCGCAAAATGATTCCGGTATTATTTGTGGTTATGATTAATATTTTGAGCATCATCGTGCTGGTCTACGATAGGTTCTTCGACCTGCCACCGTGGACGCCTATCGAGAGGTTTGTACCTTATGTGTTTAAGAACTAAAATCACACAAGAATCTTTGAATTACAAACAGTAATCTAAAGCTAATAATGCCCGTTGGAGGTGGCAATGTGGGTGACATTATCCACTTGATCAAAAATTAAGGTCGTAATGGAAAGATTTCGTCAAATAACCTTTTCTTGAACGTGATATAATAGAATGTTATGTCGTCCGAACTCCTTCCAAAGACCTAAGATCGTTGCCGCCGACATTCACATGTGTCCATTTCATATTTCATGGACCAAAACTAAACAAATACTACTACTTACTATACTTGACGAGAAAATATATTAAAGCAATTGTTGAACACTTAAATAACATTGTACTGACATTTAAGGTGGACTAAGGATTGAAACTTGCATTGTAGGTTCCTACTATTGAATTTCAATCCTTGGAAATGATCGCAGTTGGGTTGTCTCGAAATTAACCCGTTTTGTAAAGACTGATTTGTACCGGGCGATTCGTTTTATCTCGATCGTTTAAATATTACTGAGGCAGATGCGATGGACTTGTAGCGACGAAGGAAATTAAAAGGGTCGTGGGTATATGAGGGCTCCAGTGGCGGATGCCTGTTAAAGGGAGTGAGAGTTGAAAAGTTCGCGGTGTTTGCAATCGGCGCTAGTGAAATTTTGGGAACTGTGGCGTTTTGGGTGGAATTTGGCTCGTTTTATCATTTCTCATTCAACTTTGTTTTTCTCTATTTCTATTGTGCGCATGGCGTTTGATTAACCAGGAGACGATCAAGACCGACGTCGTGCGCCCGGGATGTTCGGGGAAGGCAATCATCCAGGGCTAGATGGAGGAGGAAGAAAAAAACCAAACCACCCATCCCATCCCTTTCGCCCTCAAGGACCAGGAGTGGCAGAATTTATGGGCGCAATCCATATAATGAATTTTAACATTGACTTTCAATAAAGTTCATATTCAATAACGAGCGTATTCATTTTTGTGACCCTTCCGCTTATATTGAAATGCAGTTCCAAAACCAGTCATCCCGTTGACATTTCAAATATATGTTATCAAAACTTGTCTCAAGATTGCGACTAGCCTCACTTCTAATTTTTAGATACAATTCGTTAGATTCGACGAATCGAATGCAGGCATAGCATTAGGGAAGTCTAATATTCGACTGGGGCTCGTGTCGGATTCGTAGGACGTTACATAACAATGACTTCGATTGCTCATAAAAAAATCGTAGGTATATTTATGGCGAGTGACTACTTAGAAGATAAACCGTGTAACCTTAATTTCTTCTGTTTACAAAGAACGTTCCTTTTTTAATCGGAAATAAGAAAATATCAAAACCATGACAGGAACTGCGAATAATGAGTAGCTTGTTTAAATTCAAAACTTATCAAAACAACTTTTATTTAATGCTTTATTTTAAATTAAGTGGCTGGTAGACAGAAATATATGATAAACGCTAGTATTTAAGCATTAGCGTTATTGCATATCTGGAACATTTTCAATTTTACGTTAAATGTAAACAAGTCAAATTAATGTAACCAACAATTATATAGATTAAAACCAAGCAATAAATATAAAATTCATTAATTGAACGTTCCAGGAAGAAAAAATACTATCGCTGCAATATAATTTCGTTGAGAAAATATAAATGAATAGTTGGTTACCTGGTATGTGCAAAAGTATTTTTCGCCTCCCGGACGCACGACGCCGGTCTTGATCGTCAGCTGGTTAATCGAACGCGATGCTAACACCAGATATAGTGAAGAATAAACTATTCTTACTCTTCTGGACAGTCAGTTGTCTTTTGCATTTATTTATTTTTCTCTTTTAAAGCATACGAAACGTGAGTTCGTTATATTAATGTCTACAATTGTTATTTTAGTTTGCTCAAAGTTTATTAACCTAACTCCCTAACACAAGAAAATTTCATCAGTTTTATCCCCATTTCTGACTTCATCAACTCAATGTCAATGACTGATTGTCTGTTTGTTTATTTCGTTACCGTCGTACTAAATATTGCCACAAAAATGATGTCTAATCTTGTTAACAGATATGAAAAATCATGAACACCATAGGAGCTACTTAGCGGAAAAAACTCTACTAGCGAGCGTTATATCGGAAATCGCGGAAACTATGTAAAACATATCATTATTAATGTGAGGCTCAACCTTGTGGATGTCTTACCTCGGCTGGCGGGCAGTGAACAGCGTGGAATGGTGCCCGGATTAACCCGTTTTGGTGGAGTAAGTTGGCTGAAGACGAGATGATGCAATGCTAAATCGAAAAAACTATTATATATATATATATATATATATATATATATATATATATATAGCAAAAATGAATGGAATGAATACAAAAAATAATGAAAAAGTGCTTACACCAAGAGACTTGCCATGTAAGATGTGCAAAAATGCTATGCTAAACATACTTTCACCTGCTAAATATTTTCCTTCAAACTAGACAGAATCTACACGCTCACAAATTTTAAATGGGTATTAAATATTTTCTGGCATTCGGTTTATCCCCAACGCCATACTATATGCATATATGCAGTACAATAAGTTTGAATTCGATTGTTGCCAACCGTTCCTGGCAACAAAAGGATCGCGTTGCCGTGGATACAGACTTAGTCTTTACAGTTTGCTGAAGAGACACGGGAGTCCGCAAAATGATTCCGGTATTATTTGTGGTTATGATTAATATTTTGAGCATCATCGTGCTGGTCTACGATAGGTTCTTCGACCTGCCACCGTGGACGCCTATCGAGAGGTTTGTACCTTATGTGTTTAAGAAATAAAATCACACAAGAATCTTTGAATTACAAACAGTAATCTAAAGCTAATAATGCCCGTTGGAGGTGGCAATGTGGGTGACATTATCCACTTGATCAAAAATAAAGGTCGTAATGGAAAGATTTCGTCAAATAACCTTTTCTTGAACGTGATATAATAGAATGTTATGTCGTCCGAACTCCTTCCAAAGACCTAAGATCGTTGCCGCCGACATTCACATGTGTCCATTTCATATTTCATGGACCAAAACTAAACAAATACTACTACTTACTATACTTGACGAGAAAATATATTAAAGCAATTCTCGAACACTTAAATAGCATTGTACTGACATTTAAGGTGGACTAAGGATTGAAACTTGCATTGTAGGTTCCTACTATTGAATTTCAATCCTTGGAAATGATCGCAGTTGGGTTGTCTCGAAATTAACCCGTTTTGTAAAGACTGATTTGTACCGGGCGATTCGTTTTATCTCGATCGTTTAAATATTACTGAGGCAGATGCGATGGACTTGTAGCGACGAAGGAAATTAAAAGGGTCGTGGGTATATGAGGGCTCCAGTGGCGGATGCCTGTTAAAGGGAGTGAGAGTTGAAAAGTTCGCGGTGTTTGCAATCGGCGCGAGTGAAATTTTGGGAACTGTGGCGTTTTGGGTGGAATTTGGCTCGTTTTATCATTTCTCATTCAACTTTGTTTTTCTCTATTTCTATTGTGCGCATGGCGTTTGATTAACCAGGAGTCGATCAAGACCGACGTCGTGCGCCCGGGATGTTCGGGGAAGGCAATCATCCGGGGCTAGATGAAGGAGGAAGAAAAAAACCAAACCACCCATCCCATCCCTTTCGCCCTCAAGGACCAGGAGTGGCAGAATTTATGGGCGCAATCCATATAATGAATTTTAACATTGACTTTCAATAAAGTTCATATTCAATAACGAGCGTATTCATTTTTGTGACCCTTCCGCTTATATTGAAATGCAGTTCCAAAACCAGTCATCCCGTTGACATTTCAAATATATGTTATCAAAACTTGTCTCAAGATTGCGACTAGCCTCACTTCTAATTTTTAGATACAATTCGTTAGATTCGACGAATCGAATGCAGGCATAGCATTAGGGAAGTCTAATATTCGACTGGGGCTCGTGTCGGATTCGTAGGACGTTACATAACAATGACTTCGATTGCTCATAAAAAAATCGTAGGTATATTTATGGCGAGTGAATACTTAGAAGATAACCCGTGTAACCTTAATTTCTTCTGTTTACAAAGAACGTTCCTTTTTTAATAGGAAATAAGAAAATATCAAAACCATGACAGGAACTGCGAATAATGAGTAGCTTGTTTAAATTCAAAACTTATCAAAACAACTTTTATTTAATGCTTTATTTTAAATTAAGTGGCTGGTAGACAGAAATATATGATAAACGCTAGTATTTAAGCATTAGCGTTATTGCATATCTGGAACATTTTCAATTTTACGTTAAATGTAAACAAGTCAAATTAATGTAACAAACAATTATATAGATTAAAACCAAGCAATAAATATAAAATTCATTAATTGAACGTTCCAGGAAGAAAAAATACTATCGCTGCAATATAATTTCGTTGAGAAAATATAAATGAATAGTTGGTTACCTGGTATGTGCAAAAGTATTTTTCGCCTCCCGGACGCACGACGCCGGTCTTGATCGTCAGCTGGTTAATCGAACGCGATGCGAACACCAGATATAGAGAAGAATAAACTATTCTTACTCTTCTGGACAGTCAGTTGTCTTTTGCATTTATTTATTTTTCTCTTTTAAAGCATACGAAACGTGAGTTCGTTATATTAATGTCTACAATTGTTATTTTAGTTTGCTCAAACTTTATTAACCTAACTCCCTAACACAAGAAAATTTCATCAGTTTTATCCCCATTTCTGACTTCATCAACTCAATGTCAATGACTGATTGTCTGTTTGTTATTTCGTTACCGTCGTACTAAATATTGCCACAAAAGTAATGTCTAATCTTTTTAACACATAACAAACTTCATTAACACCATAGGAGCTACTTAGCGGAAAAAACTCTACTAGCGAGCGTTATATCGGAAATCGCGGAAACTATGTAAAACATATGATTATTAATGTGAGGCTCAACCTTGTGGATGTCTTACCTCGGCTGGCGGGCAGTGAACAGCGTGGAATGGTGCCCGGATTAACCCGTTTTGGTGGAGTAAGTTGGCTGAAGACGAGATGATGCAATGCTAAATCGAAAAAACTATAATATATATATATATATATATATATAGCAAAAATTAATGGAATGAATACAAAAAATAATGAAAAAGTGCTTACACCAAGAGACTTACCATGTAAGATGTGCAAAAATGCTATGCTAAACATACTTTCACCTGCTAAATATTTTCCTTCAAACTAGACAGAATCTACACGCTCACAAATTTTAAATGGGTATTAAATATTTTCTGGCATTCGGTTTATCCCCAACGCCATACTATATGCATATATGCAGTACAATAAGTTTGAATTCGATTGTTGCCAACCGTTCCTGGCAACAAAAGGATCGCGTTGCCGTGGATACAGACTTAGTCTTTACAGTTTGCTGAAGAGACACGGGAGTCCGCAAAATGATTCCGGTATTATTTGTGGTTATGATTAATATTTTGAGCATCATCGTGCTGGTCTACGATAGGTTCTTCGACCTGCCACCGTGGACGCCTATCGAGAGGTTTGTACCTTATGTGTTTAAGAAATAAAATCACACAAGAATCTTTGAATTACAAACTGTAATCTAAAGCTAATAATGCCCGTTGGAGGTGGCAATGTGGGTGACATTATCCACTTGATCAAAAATTAAGGTCGTAATGGAAAGATTTCGTCAAATAACCTTTTCTTGAACGTGATATAATAGAATGTTATGTCGTCCGAACTCCTTCCAAAGACCTAAGATCGTTGCCGCCGACATTCACATGTGTCCATTTCATATTTCATGGACCAAAACTAAACAAATACTACTACTTACTATACTTGACGAGAAAATATATTAAAGCAATTCTCGAACACTTAAATAGCATTGTACTGACATTTAAGGTGGACTAAGGATTGAAACTTGCATTGTAGGTTCCTACTATTGAATTTCAATCCTTGGAAATGATCGCAGTTGGGTTGTCTCGAAATTAACCCGTTTTGTAAAGACTGATTTGTACCGGGCGATTCGTTTTATCTCGATCGTTTAAATATTACTGAGGCAGATGCGATGGACTTGTAGCGACGAAGGAAATTAAAAGGGTCGTGGGTATATGGGGGCTCCAGTGGCGGATACCTGTTAAAGGGAGTGAGAGTAGAAAAGTTCGCGGTGTTTGCAATCGGCGGGAGTGAAATTTTGGGAACTGTGGCGTTTTGGGTGGAATTTGGCTCGTTTTATCATTTCTCATTCAACTTTGTTTTTCTCTATTTCTATTGTGCGCATGGCGTTTGATTAACCAGGAGACGATCAAGACCGACGTCGTGCGCCCGGGATGTTCGGGGAAGGCAATCATCCAGGGCTAGATGGAGGAGGAAGAAAAAAACCAAACCACCCATCCCATCCCTTTCGCCCTCAAGGACCAGGAGTGGCAGAATTTATGGGCGCAATCCATATAATGAATTTTAACATTGACTTTCAATAAAGTTCATATTTTAATAACGAGCGTATTCATTTTTGTGACCCTTCCGCTTATATTGAAATGCAGTTCCAAAACCAGTCATCCCGTTGACATTTCAAATATATGTTATCAAAACTTGTCTCAAGATTGCGACTAGCCTCACTTCTAATTTTTAGATACAATTCGTTAGATTCGACGAATCGAATGCAGGCATAGCATTAGGGAAGTCTAATATTCGACTGGGGCTCGTGTCGGATTCGTAGGACGTTACATAACAATGACTTCGATTGCTCATAAAAAAATCGTAGGTATATTTATGGAGAGTGACTACTTAGAAGATAAACCGTGTAACCTTAATTTCTTCTGTTTACAAAGAACGTTCCTTTTTTAATCGGAAATAAGAAAATATCAAAACCATGACAGGAACTGCGAATAATGAGTAGCTTGTTTAAATTCAAAACTTATCAAAACAACTTTTATTTAATGCTTTATTTTAAATTAAGTGGCTGGTAGACAGAAATATATGATAAACGCTAGTATTTAAGCATTAGCGTTATTGCATATCTGGAACATTTTCAGTTTTACGTTAAATGTAAACAAGTCAAATTAATGTAACCAACAATTATATAGATTAAAACCAACCAATAAATATAAAATTCATTAATTGAACGTTCCAGGAAGAAAAAATACTATCGCTGCAATATAATTTCGTTGAGAAAATATAAATGAATAGTTGGTTACCTGGTATGTGCAAAAGTATTTTTCGCCTCCCGGACGCACGACGCCGGTCTTGATCGTCAGCTGGTTAATCGAACGCGATGCTAACACCAGATATAGTGAAGAATAAACTATTCTTACTCTTCTGGACAGTCAGTTGTCTTTTGCATTTATTTATTTTTCTCTTTTAAAGCATACGAAACGTGAGTTCGTTATATTAATGTCTACAATTGTTATTTTAGTTTGCTCAAACTTTATTAACCTAACTCCCTAACACAAGAAAATTTCATCAGTTTTATCCCCATTTCTGACTTCATCAACTCAATGTCAATGACTGATTGTCTGTTTGTTATTTCGTTACCGTCGTACTAAATATTGCCACAAAAGTAATGTCTAATCTTGTTAACAGATATGAAAATTCATGAACACCATAGGAGCTACTTAGCGGAAAAAACTCTACTAGCGAGCGTTATATCGGAAATCGCGGAAACTATGTAAAACATATCATTATTAATGTGAGGCTCAACCTTGTGGATGTCTTACCTCGGCTGGCGGGCAGTGAACAGCGTGGAATGGTGCCCGGATTAACCCGTTTTGGTGGAGTAAGTTGGCTGAAGACGAGATGATGCAATGCTAAATCGAAAAAACTATAATATATATATATATATATATAGCAAAAATGAATGGAATGAATACAAAAAATAATGAAAAAGTGCTTACACCAAGAGACTTGCCATGTAAGATGTGCAAAAATGCTATGCTAAACATACTTTCACCTGCTAAATATTTTCCTTCAAACTAGACAGAATCTACACGCTCACAAATTTTAAATGGGTATTAAATATTTTCTGGCATTCGGTTTATCCCCAACGCCATACTATATGCATATATGCAGTACAATAAGTTTGAATTCGATTGTTGCCAACCGTTCCTGGCAACAAAAGGATCGCGTTGCCGTGGATACAGACTTAGTCTTTACAGTTTGCTGAAGAGACACGGGAGTCCGCAAAATGATTCCGGTATTATTTGTGGTTATGATTAATATTTTGAGCATCATCGTGCTGGTCTACGATAGGTTCTTCGACCTGCCACCGTGGACGCCTATCGAGAGGTTTGTACCTTATGTGTTTAAGAACTAAAATCACACAAGAATCTTTGAATTACAAACATTAATCTAAAGCTAATAATGCCCGTTGGAGGTGGCAATGTGCGTGACATTATCCACTTGATCAAAAATTAAGGTCGTAATGGAAAGATTTCGTCAAATAACCTTTTCTTGAACGTGATATAATAGAATGTTATGTCGTCCGAACTCCTTCCAAAGACCTAAGATCGTTGCCGCCGACATTCACATGTGTCCATTTCATATTTTATGGACCAAAACTAAACAAATACTACTACTTACTATACTTGACGGGAAAATATATTAAAGCAATTGTTGAACACTTAATTAGCATTGTACTGACATTTAAGGTGGACTAAGGATTGAAACTTGCATTGTAGGTTCCTACTATTGAATTTCAATCCTTGGAAATGATCGCAGTTGGGTTGTCTCGAAATTAACCCGTTTTGTAAAAACTGATTTGTACCGGGCGATTCGTTTTATCTCGATCGTTTAAATATTACTGAGGCAGATGCGATGGACTTGTAGCGACGAAGGAAATTAAAAGGGTCGTGGGTATATGAGGGCTCCAGTGGCGGATGCCTGTTAAAGGGAGTGAGAGTAGAAAAGTTCGCGGTGTTTGCAATCGGCGCGAGTGAAATTTTGGGAACTGTGGCGTTTTGGGTGGAATTTGGCTCGTTTTATCATTTCTCATTCAACTTTGTTTTTCTCTATTTCTATTGTGCGCATGGCGTTTGATTAACCAGGAGACGATCAAGTCCGACGTCGTGCGCCCGGGATGTTCGGGGAAGGCAATCATCCGGGGCTAGATGGAGGAGGAAGAAAAAAACCAAACCACCCATCCCATCCCTTTCGCCCTCAAGGACCAGGAGTGGCAGAATTTATGGGCGCAATCCATATAATGAATTTTAACATTGACTTTCAATAAAGTTCATATTCAATAACGAGCGTATTCATTTTTGTGACCCTTCCGCTTATATTGAAATGCAGTTCCGAAACCAGTCATCCCGTTGACATTTCAAATATATGTTATCAAAACTTGTCTCAAGATTGCGACTAGCCTCACTTCTAATTTTTAGATACAATTCGTTAGATTCGACGAATCGAATGCAGGCATAGCATTAGGGAAGTCTAATATTCGACTGGGGCTCGTGTCGGATTCGTAGGACGTTACATAACAATGACTTCGATTGCTCATAAAAAAATCGTAGGTATATTTATGGCGAGTGACTAGTTAGAAGATAAACCGTGTAACCTTAATTTCTTCTGTTTACAAAGAACGTTCCTTTTTTAATCGGAAATAAGAAAATATCAAAACCATGACAGGAACTGCGAATAATGAGTAGCTTTTTTAAATTCAAAACTTATCAAAACAACTTTTATTTAATGCTTTATTTTAAATTAAGTGGCTGGTAGACAGAAATATATGATAAACGCTAGTATTTAAGCATTAGCGTTATTGCATATCTGGAACATTTTCAATTTTACGTTAAATGTAAACAAGTTAAATTAATGTAACCAACAATTATATAGATTAAAACCAAGCAATAAATATAAAATTCATTAATTGAACGTTCCAGGAAGAAAAAATACTATCGCTGCAATATAATTTCGTTGAGAAAATATAAATGAATAGTTGGTTACCTGGTATGTGCAAAAGTATTTTTCGCCTCCCGGACGCACGACGCCGGTCTTGATCGTCAGCTGGTTAATCGAACGCGATGCTAACACCAGATATAGAGAAGAATAAACTATTCTTACTCTTCTGGACAGTCAGTTGTCTTTTGCATTTATTTATTTTTCTCTTTTAAAGCATACGAAACGTGAGTTCGTTATATTAATGTCTACAATTGTTATTTTAGTTTGCTCAAACTTTATTAACCTAACTCCCTAACACAAGAAAATTTCATCAGTTTTATCCCCATTTCTGACTTCATCAACTCAATGTCAATGACTGATTGTCTGTTTGTTATTCCGTTACCGTCGTACTAAATGTTGCCACAAAAGTAATGTCTAATCTTGTTAACAGATATGAAAATTCATGAACACCATAGGAGCTACTTAGCGGAAAAAACTCTACTAGCGAGCGTTATATCGGAAATCGCGGAAACTATGTAAAACATATCATTATTAATGTGAGGCTCAAACTTGTGGATGTCTTACCTCGGCTTTCGGGCAGTAAACAGCGTGGAATGGTGCCCGGATTAACCCGTTTTGGTGGAGTAAGTTGGCTGAAGACGAGATGATGCAATGCTAAATCGAAAAAACTAATATATATATATATATATATATATATATATATATATATATATATATATATATATGTGTATTGCAAAAATGAATGGAATGAATACAAAAAATAATGAAAAAGTGCTTACACCAAGAGACTTGCCATGTAAGATGTGCAAAAATGCTATGCTAAACATACTTTCACCTGCTAAATATTTTCCTTCAAACTAGACAGAATCTACACGCTCACAAATTTTAAATGGGTATTAAATATTTTCTGGCATTCGGTTTATCCCCAACGCCATACTATATGCATATATGCAGTACAATAAGTTTGAATTCGATTGTTGCCAACCGTTCCTGGCAACAAAAGGTTCGCGTTGCCGTGGATACAGACTTAGTCTTTACAGTTTGCTGAAGAGACACGGGAGTCCGCAAAATGATTCCGGTATTATTTGTGGTTATGATTAATATTTTGAGCATCATCGTGCTGGTCTACGATAGGTTCTTCGACCTGCCACCGTGGACGCCTATCGAGAGGTTTGTACCTTATGTGTTTAAGAACTAAAATCACACAAGAATCTATGAATTACAAACATTAATCTAAAGCTAATAATGCCCGTTGGAGGTGGCAATGTGCGTGACATTATCCACTTGATCAAAAATTAAGGTCGTAATGGAAAGATTTCGTCAAATAACCTTTTCTTGAACGTGATATAATAGAATGTTATGTCGTCCGAACTCCTTCCAAAGACCTAAGATCGTTGCCGCCGACATTCACATGTGTCCATTTCATATTTTATGGACCAAAACTAAACAAATACTACTACTTACTATACTTGACGGGAAAATATATTAAAGCAATTGTTGAACACTTAATTAGCATTGTACTGACATTTAAGGTGGACTAAGGATTGAAACTTGCGCTTGTAGGTTCCTACTATTGAATTTCAATCCTTGGAAATGATCGCAGTTGGGTTGTCTCGAAATTAACCCGTTTTGTAAAGACTGATTTGTACCGGGCGATTCGTTTTATCTCGATCGTTTAAATATTACTGAGGCAGATGCGATGGACTTGTAGCGACGAAGGAAATTAAAAGGGTCGTGGGTATATGAGGGCTCCAGTGGCGGATGCCTGTTAAAGGGAGTGAGAGTAGAAAAGTTCGCGGTGTTTGCAATCGGCGCGAGTGAAATTTTGGGAACTGTGGCGTTTTGGGTGGAATTTGGCTCGTTTTATCATTTCTCATTCAACTTTGTTTTTCTCTATTTCTATTGTGCGCATGGCGTTTGATTAACCAGGAGACGATCAAGTCCGACGTCGTGCGCCCGGGATGTTCGGGGAAGGCAATCATCCGGGGCTAGATGGAGGAGGAAGAAAAAAACCAAACCACCCATCCCATCCCTTTCGCCCTCAAGGACCAGGAGTGGCAGAATTTATGGGCGCAATCCATATAATGAATTTTAACATTGACTTTCAATAAAGTTCATATTCAATAACGAGCGTATTCATTTTTGTGACCCTTCCGCTTATATTGAAATGCAGTTCCGAAACCAGTCATCCCGTTGACATTTCAAATATATGTTATCAAAACTTGTCTCAAGATTGCGACTAGCCTCACTTCTAATTTTTAGATACAATTCGTTAGATTCGACGAATCGAATGCAGGCATAGCATTAGGGAAGTCTAATATTCGACTGGGGCTCGTGTCGGATTCGTAGGACGTTACATAACAATGACTTCGATTGCTCATAAAAAAATCGTAGGTATATTTATGGCGAGTGACTACTTAGAAGATAAACCGTGTAACCTTAATTTCTTCTGTTTACAAAGAACGTTCCTTTTTTAATCGGAAATAAAAAAAATATCAAAACCATGACAGGAACTGCGAATAATGAGTAGCTTGTTTAAATTCAAAACTTATCAAAACAACTTTTATTTAATGCTTTATTTTAAATTAAGTGGCTGGTAGACAGAAATATATGATAAACGCTAGTATTTAAGCATTAGCGTTATTGCATATCTGGAACATTTTCAATTTTACGTTAAATGTAAACAAGTCAAATTAATGTAACCATCAATTATATAGATTAAAACCAAGCAATAAATATAAAATTCATTAATTGAACGTTCCAGGAAGAAAAAATACTATCGCTGCAATATAATTTCGTTGAGAAAATATAAATGAATAGTTGGTTACCTGGTATGTGCAAAAGTATTTTTCGCTTCCCGGACGCACGACGCCGGTCTTGATCGTCAGCTGGTTAATCGAACGCGATGCTAACACCAGATATAGAGAAGAATAAACTATTCTTACTCTTCTGGACAGTCAGTTGTCTTTTGCATTTATTTATTTTTCTCTTTTAAAGCATACGAAACGTGAGTTCGTTATATTAATGTCTACAATTGTTATTTTAGTTTGCTCAAACTTTATTAACCTAACTCCCTAACACAAGAAAATTTCATCAGTTTTATCCCCATTTCTGACTTCATCAACTCAATGTCAATGACTGATTGTCTGTTTGTTATTCCGTTACCGTCGTACTAAATGTTGCCACAAAAGTAATGTCTAATCTTGTTAACAGATATGAAAATTCATGAACACCATAGGAGCTACTTAGCGGAAAAAACTCTACTAGCGAGCGTTATATCGGAAATCGCGGAAACTATGTAAAACATATCATTATTAATGTGAGGCTCAAACTTGTGGATGTCTTACCTCGGCTTTCGGGCAGTAAACAGCGTGGAATGGTGCCCGGATTAACCCGTTTTGGTGGAGTAAGTTGGCTGAAGACGAGATGATGCAATGCTAAATCGAAAAAACTAATATATATATATATATATATATATATATATATATATGTATAGCAAAAATGAATGGAATGAATACAAAAAATAATGAAAAAGTGCTTACACCAAGAGACTTGCCATGTAAGATGTGCAAAAATGCTATGCTAAACATACTTTCACCTGCTAAATATTTTCCTTCAAACTAGACAGAATCTACACGCTCACAAATTTTAAATGGGTATTAAATATTTTCTGGCATTCGGTTTATCCCCAACGCCATACTATATGCATATATGCAGTACAATAAGTTTGAATTCGATTGTTGCCAACCGTTCCTGGCAACAAAAGGATCGCGTTGCCGTGGATACAGACTTAGTCTTTACAGTTTGCTGAAGAGACACGGGAGTCCGCAAAATGATTCCGGTATTATTTGTGGTTATGATTAATATTTTGAGCATCATCGTGCTGGTCTACGATAGGTTCTTCGACCTGCCACCGTGGACGCCTATCGAGAGGTTTGTACCTTATGTGTTTAAGAACTAAAATCACACAAGAATCTTTGAATTACAAACAGTAATCTAAAGCTAATAATGCCCGTTGGAGGTGGCAATGTGGGTGACATTATCCACTTGATCAAAAATTAAGGTCGTAATGGAAAGATTTCGTCAAATAACCTTTTCTTGAACGTGATATAATAGAATGTTATGTCGTCCGAACTCCTTCCAAAGACCTAAGATCGTTGCCGCCGACTTTCACATGTGTCCATTTCATATTTCATGGACCAAAACTAAACAAATACTACTACTTACTATACTTGACGGGAAAATATATTAAAGCAATTGTCGAACACTTAATTAGCATTGTACTGACATTTAAGGTGGACTAAGGATTGAAACTTGCATTGTAGGTTCCTACTATTGAATTTCAATCCTTGGAAACGATCGCAGTTGGGTTGTCTCGAAATTAACCCGTTTTGTAAAAACTGATTTGTACCGGGCGATTCGTTTTATCTAGATCGTTTAAATATTACTGAGGCAGATGCGATGGACTTGTAGCGACGAAGGAAATTAAAAGGGTCGTGGGTATATGAGGGCTCCAGTGGCGGATGCCTGTTAAAGGGAGTGAGAGTAGAAAAGTTCGCGGTGTTTGCAATCGGCGCGAGTGAAATTTTGGGAACTGTGGCGTTTTGGGTGGAATTTGGCTCGTTTTATCATTTCTCATTCAACTTTGTTTTTCTCTATTTCTATTGTGCGCATGGCGTTTGATTAACCAGGAGACGATCAAGTCCGACGTCGTGCGCCCGGGATGTTCGGGGAAGGCAATCATCCGGGGCTAGATGGAGGAGGAAGAAAAAAACCAAACCACCCATCCCATCCCTTTCGCCCTCAAGGACCAGGAGTGGCAGAATTTATGGGCGCAATCCATATAATGAATTTTAACATTGACTTTCAATAAAGTTCATATTCAATAACGAGCGTATTCATTTTTGTGACCCTTCCGCTTATATTGAAATGCAGTTCCGAAACCAGTCATCCCGTTGACATTTCAAATATATGTTATCAAAACTTGTCTCAAGATTGCGACTAGCCTCACTTCTAATTTTTAGATACAATTCGTTAGATTCGACGAATCGAATGCAGGCATAGCATTAGGGAAGTCTAATATTCGACTGGGGCTCGTGTCGGATTCGTAGGACGTTACATAACAATGACTTCGATTGCTCATAAAAAAATCGTAGGTATATTTATGGCGAGTGACTAGTTAGAAGATAAACCGTGTAACCTTAATTTCTTCTGTTTACAAAGAACGTTCCTTTTTTAATCGGAAATAAGAAAATATCAAAACCATGACAGGAACTGCGAATAATGAGTAGCTTTTTTAAATTCAAAACTTATCAAAACAACTTTTATTTAATGCTTTATTTTAAATTAAGTGGCTGGTAGACAGAAATATATGATAAACGCTAGTATTTAAGCATTAGTGTTATTGCATATCTGGAACATTTTCAGTTTTACGTTAAATGTAAACAAGTAAAATTAATGTAACCAGCAATTAAATAGATTAAAACCAAGCAATAATTATCAAATTTATTTATTGAACGTTCCAGGAAGAAAAAATACTATCGCTGCAATATAATTTCGTTGAGAAAATATAATTGAATAGTTGGTTACCTGGTATGTGCAAAAGTATTTTTCGCCTCCCGGACGCACGACGCCGGTCTTGATCGTCAGCTGGTTAATCGAACGCGATGCGAACACCAGATATTGAGAAGAATAAACTATTCTTACTCTTCCGGACAGTCAGTTGTCTTTTGCATTTATTTATTTTTCTCTTTTAAAGCATACGAAACGTGAGTTCGTTAAATTAATGTCTACAATTGTTATTTTAGTTTGCTCAAACTTTATTAACCTAACTCCCTAACACAAGAAAATTTCATCAGTTTTATCCCCATTTCTGACTTCATCAACTCAATGTCAATGACTGATTGTCTGTTTGTTTATTTCGTTACCGTCGTACTAAATATTTCCACGAAAGTAATGTCTAATCTTGTTAACAGAGATGAAAATTCATGAACACCATAAGAGCTACTTAGCGGAAAAAATTCTACTAGCGAGCGTTATATCGGAAATCGCGGAAACTATGTAAAACATATCATTATTAATGTGAGGCTCAACCTTGTGGATGTCTTACCTCGGCTGGCGGGCAGTGAACAGAGTGGAATGGTGCCCGGATTAACCCGTTTTGGTGGAGTAAGTTGGCTGAAGACGAGATGATGAAATGCTAAATCGAAAAAACTATAATAGATATATATATAGTAAAAATGAATGGAATGAATACAAAAAATAATGAAAAAGAGCTTACACCACAAGACTTGCCATGTAAGATGTGCAAAAATGCTATGCTAAACATACTTTCATCTGCTAAATATTTTCCTTCAAACTAGACAGAATCTACCCGCACAAATTTTAAATGGGTATTAAATATTTTCTGGCATTCGCTTTATCCCCAACGCCATACTATATGCATATATGCAGTACAATAAGTTTGAATTCGATTGTTGCCACCGTGGACGCCTATCGAGAGGTTTGTGCCTTATGTGTTTAAGAACTAAAATCACACAAGAATCTTTGAATTACAAACAGTAATCTAAAGCTAATAATGCCCGTTGTAGGTGGCAATGTGGGTGACATTATCCACTTGATCAAAAATTAAGGTCGTAATGGAAAGATTTCGTCAAATAACCTTTTCTTGAACGTGATATAGTAGAATGTTATGTCGTCCGAACTCCTTCCAAAGACCTAAGATCGTTGCCGCCGACATTCACTTGTGTCCATTTCATATTTCATGGACCAAAACTAAACAAATACTACTACTTACTATACTTGACGGGAAAATATATTAAAGCAATTGTCGAACACTTAATTAGCATTGTACTGACATTTAAGGTGGACTAAGGATTAAAACTTGCATTGTAGGTTCCTACTATTGAATTTCAATTCTTCGAAATGATCGCAGTTGGGTTGTCTCGAAATTAACCCGTTTTGTAAAGACTGATTTGTACCGGGCGATTCGTTTTATCTCGATCGTTTAAATATTACTTAGGCAGATGCGATTGACTTGTAGCGACGAAGGAAATTAAAAGGGTCGTGGGTATATGAGGGCTCCAGTGGCGGATGCCTGTTAAAGGGAGTGAGAATAGAAAAGTTCGCGGTGTTTGCAATCGGCGGGAGTGAAATTTTGGGAACTGTGGCGTTTTGGGTGGAATTTGGCTCGTTCTACCATATTTCATTCAACTTTGTTTTTCTCTATTTCTATTGTGCGCATGGCGTTTGATTAACCAGGAGAAGATCAAGACCGACGTCGTGCGCCCGGGATGTTCGGGGAAGGCAATCATCCAGGGCTAGATGGAGGAGGAAGAAAAAAACCAAACCACCCATCCCATCCCTTTCGCCCTCAAGGACCAGGAGTGGCAGAATTTATGGGCGCAATCCATATAATGAATTTTAACATTGACTTTCAATAAAGTTCATATTCAATAACGAGCGTATTCATTTTTGTGACCCTTCCGCTTATATTGAAATGCAGTTCCGAAACCAGTCATCCCGTTGACATTTCAAATATATGTTATCAAAACTTGTCTCAAGATTGCGACTAGCCTCACTTCTAATTTTTAGATACAATTCGTTAGATTCGACGAATCGAATGCAGGCATAGCATTAGGGAAGTCTAATATTCGACTGGGGCTCGTGTCGGATTCATAGGACGTTACATAACAATGACTTCGATTGCTCATAAAAAAATCGTAGGTATATTTATGGCGAGTGACTACTTAGAAGATAAACCGTGTAACCTTAATTTCTTCTGTTTACAAAGAACGTTCCTTTTTTAATCGGAAATAAGAAAATATCAAAACCATGACAGGAACTGCGATTAATGAGCAGCTTTTTTAAATTCAAAACTTATCAAAACAACTTTTATTTAATGCTTTATTTAAAATTAAATGGCTGGTAGACAGAAATATATGATAAACGCTAGTATTTAAGCTTTAGCGTTATTGCATATCTGGAACATTTTCAGTTTTACGTTAAATGTAAACAAGTAAAATTAATGTAACCAACAATTATATAGATTAAAACCAAGCAATAAATATCAAATTCATTAATTGAACGTTCCAGGAAGAAAAAATACTATCGCTGCAATATAATTTCGTTGAGAAAATATAAATGAATAGTTGGTTACCTGGTATGTGCAAAAGTATTTTTCGCCTCCCGGACGCACGACGCCGGTCTTGATCGTCAGCTGGTTAATCGAACGCGATGCGAACACCAGATATTGAGAAGAATAAACTATTCTTACTCTTCCGGACAGTCGGTTGTCTTTTGCATTTATTTATTTTTCTCTTTTAAAGCATACGAAACGTGAGTTCGTTATATTAATGTCTACAATTGTTATTTTAGTTTGCTCAAAGTTTACTAACCTAACTCCCTAACACAAGAAAATTTCATCAGTTTTATCCCCATTTCTGACTTCATCAACTCAATGTCAATGACTGATTGTCTGTTTGTTTATTTCGTTACCGTCGTACTAAATATTGCCACAAAAGTAATGTCTAATCTTGATAACAGCGATGAAAATTCATGAACACCATAAGAGCTACTTAGCGGAAAAAACCCTACTAGCGAGCGTTATATCGGAAATCGCGGAAACTATGTAAAACATATCATTATTAATGTGAGGCTCAACCTTGTGGATGTCTTACCTCGGCTGGCGGGCACTGAACAGCGTGGAATGGTGCCCGGATTAACCCGTTTTGGTGGAGTAAGTTGGCTGAAGACGAGATGATGAAATGCTAAATCGAAAAAACTATAATAGATATATATATAGTAAAAATGAATGGAATGAATACAAAAAATAATGATAAAGTGCTTACACCACAAGACTTGCCATGTAAGATGTGCAAAAATGCTATGCTAAACATACTTTCACCTGCTAAATATTTTCCTTCAAACTAGACAGAATCAACCCGTTCACAAATTTTAAATGTGTATTAAATGTATTCTGGCATTCGCTTTATCCCCAACGCCATACTATATGCATATATGCAGTACAATAAGTTTGAATTCGATTGTTGCCACCAGGTCTTGGCAACAAAAGGATCGCGTTGCCGTGGATACAGACTTAGTCTTTACAGTTTGCTGAAGAGACTCGGGAGTCCGCAAAATGATTCCGGTATTATTTGTGGTTATGATTAATGTTTTGAGCATCATCGTGCTGGTCTACGATAGGTTCTTCGACGTGCCAACGTGGACGCCTCTCGAGAGGTTTGTGCCTTATGTGTTTAAGCACGAAAATCACACAAGAATCTTTGAATTACAAACAGTATTCTAAAGCTAATAATGCCCGTTGTAGGTGGCAATGTGGGTGACATTATCCACTTGATCAAAAATTAAGGTCGTAATGGAAAGATTTCGTCAAATAACCTTTTCTTGAACGTGATATAATAGAATGTTATGTCGTCCGAACTCCTTCCAAAGACCTAAGATCGTTGCCGCCGACTTTCACATGTGTCCATTTCATATTTCATGGACCAAAACTAAACAAATACTACTACTTACTATACTTGACGGGAAAATATATTAAAGCAATTGTTGAACACTTAATTAGCATTGTACTGACATTTAAGGAGGACTAAGGATTGAAACTTGCATTGTAGGTTCCTAATATCGAATGTCATTTCTTCGAAATGATCGCATTTGGGTTGTCTCGAAATTAACCCGTTTTGTAAAGACTTTTTTGTACCGGGCGATTCGTTTTATCTCGATCGTTTAAATATTACTGCAGTTGTCTTCCAGTCACTGTTGAAACATGTTCTACCCCTGACGATGCCCACCTTGTGGGCGAAATGCATTGGGTTTTGCAGCCCTCTAGTTGTTTTGGCTAAAGGAGTATTTCACTTTTATAATAACACAAAACAAAAAAATTGTTACACAGTGAGATAGTTGGCATTGTTTTGGCTTGCACAATAAGACACATGCAATGCCCGATAGATGTCTTCCTGTCAGGATTGATTTGAACTTCGAGTAAATATTTTAATCCATGAATAAAGCTGTCTACAACATTATGTACTGCCAAACAGTGCAACAAATCGAATGGTACTTCTAAACTAAGCACTATTTAACAATAATAATATACAATAAAAGCCTGATCTACTGGCTAAATTGCTCCAACAGCATCTTCGGTGCGAAAAAGCTCCACATACTAGGTGTCTCCATAGTCGTGATTGACATTGCATATAGTTAAACTTGCAGTACATGTAGTGATAGGCACAACTGAATGTTAATTGATAGTTGACAAAAACAATCGGTTATTTGGACAAAAGCTTCCAATCATTTTGTGGAAGGTGAAGGGAAACACGTGTTTCAATGAACCACCACAGTGTAATTTTTCTGATGAGATTCAGATTTAATTTCAGCTAAATGCAACATTATTGATAAATTTCCTTAAAATTTTCGCCTTTAGTTATTAACCAAGAATTGAATGAAAAGCAGATGAAATGTATGCAAAGGACTGCTTATTCAATCAGCAAAATTTTAACTTCTGCCATTCAATCAGCGAGTATAAAGAGCGACAAAGAACAAGTTCTTAACAATTAATTAATTTCCTTTAAACCTTTAAAGATTCACCTAATATTATTATATATTATTATCATTTACCATACTGGTAACTTATGATATACTTCAATAGCCAAACAAATGAATTTGGAAACTCGTGAATGTTCATACAGTAGATGTTTACTTTTTTGTGGAAAAAATTCTGAATAATATGTACATAATGAATGTAAAATGATAACATATTTTGTTTTATCCCATAGCTACTTGGAGGTATACAATGTAATTTATGACAGTTGGTCCTGTTATTATTTGAATTTTTAGAGAATTTTTATTTCAAACTTTGGAACATCCCACATATAATATTCCATATGTAAAGCAAGGCTCGTGCAGAAAAATACCAGCTTTGCCAAAAGTTTGGCCTTGTGATTAATTTGTAATGGCATATGAGTTTTATTGGGAATGGTTGGCAATATATGTTAAAAATAGGGATGGGCTAAACTGATATTTACCGGTACCTAATATCTTGGTATCTGTTACGAGGAAGTATCTGTTTCGAATACCTGTTGCTGATATATCAGTTTACGGAGATGGTTCTGGTACTACCTACCGGAGAATGCTCCTTCCGATACCAGTATAATTTATAATGCTTCTACAACTGTTGGTTCGTGTGCTTATTTTACGTATTTACAAAAACTTAATGATCATTTATTAATTTAAATAAGCTTCAATAAAGGAGTAATGAAAATACTTAGGGATAATAAAAATTTTATTGTGCTACATGCAACAGATACAATAAGTGAAAATCACCAAAAAACATTACTTTCAATTAAATGAATCTTTCACTTTTTAAACATAAACACATAGTTCTTCCATATCATATAAGTAATATCTATTATATATATTTAAACAAATTTTCACGATTTATGTCCTACGGTGTTGAAATTTTTTATACTTATAGGTAGAATTTGTAAAAAAACAAAATATGGATTATTATATTATAATTTGTTTGACTTTCAAAAATTCTTAAAATTTAAACAAATAGGTAAATATTTAGATATTATGGGTCGAGCTAGGGAGCTGAAACTTTCAGGTCGTTTAGACATTACCCTATATATACGAATAAACATTTCAATATCTCCAAAAAATTGTCAACTCTTAAGATGCAGATGCCCTTAAACCATTGGCTTAAAGAGACTGCGATTCGCCGACCGGTTGAAAATGCCCTTAACGTAAACCACCGGCGAATCGCAGGTTTTGCGCAGCATCTCCTTCTGACTAATATATCTTGTAAACGAAAGCAGATAACGCTCTGCGTCTTTCTTTATTACAAATATAAGAAGTCAAGCTTTAATTTGATTGCAGGTTTGTTTAGATGAAAGAAATCAATTCTCATTCTAATGAAAAAATAAACAGTACTTTGCCGCGTTAGCTCATTTTGCGTCAGGCAAAGATGCCAGGCGATGGCGTATTCAAACTCCAATCTCTGATGATGCACTTATATTAGTCTTTTTTTTCCTTATTACAAAATCGAGATGATAAAGCAAACATCATATACAAACACTTTCGGAAAATCTCATATGATTGCAATTTTATACAATTTGTTTAAAAATATTAACTTTTAACTATTGTTGACATTATTGTTTATTTATACATTTTTAGACAACATTACCTACATAAATGTAATTAATATGTATTATTCTAACAAAATGTAAAATTTCAACTTCATTGTTTATTAAGTTTTCCAGAAATATGTGATTTTGTATTTACCGATTTTTTAAAAATGAATCGTAATTCAAGCACAGAAATCCACGAAAAAAAATCTGATGTGGCCACCACATGACTTTCTCCATATCTATAATATTTCTAAAAATTTCAAAATAGATTACGTAATAACAAATATTTAAAGAAACCGAGAAAATTTTAAATATTACAAACAGGAAAAACCATAACCATCTGATATTGTATATATCCAGAATACACCAGAAATTAAGAAAATAAAAAGGAGCGTTACTAAGACGTAACTAAGCGTGATTGTTAATAATAGTCGTCGGTAGTTGGCGCGGTGGTGGTAGCTAAGAATAAAAGATATCTCTTAAACAATGCATTATAAGGAAAAATATTCCAAACAAAGGTTGTAGAAATTTAAATTTTCTACAACGTTTATTCCAGTGCATTTTTACATTTATCAAATATTAAAGCAAATATTTCAAAATTACGAATAAGTGACAAGAGTAAACACCCACTTTCGGTTGACCGATTTTTACCAAAATCTAATCAGATCTTCTTCCTTTACAAAAGATGTTAAATATAAAATTTCGTGTTGATCTGATTAATAGTTTTTGAGTAGAGCGCCCACAAATCCATCAACTGATATTAAATGATATCCGAGTATTGAGTATCCGAGCATTGAGAACAGACTGCTATTTTGGATAATAGGTATATCCTCTCCCTTTAAACGGCATCTGTTAGCGGTGGGGCGAGGGTGACGGCTTGGCGGGGAGGGGAAATTCTCACCCCCACCCCTGTGATGAGTCCTCTTCCCCGTGGCGTGAGAGCACAAATTGTTTGTTGTTCCTTGCAGGAGTGTGCGCTGTGGTCAGTGGCGGATCCAAGGGAGGGGCAATGGGGGCGATCGCCCTCCCCTTGGACGAGCCCAATGCCATCCACTGGGTACATTCTTAAATTCATTCCGCGCAACATTCCTTTATTCTAAACCGAAGATTAAGTCTGTATTACAAGGAAAAGAAAGGTTCTGATGGGGATAGGGATTTTCAAAATGTATGGTCGTCGGCAGAGGCGGAATCAAGTGGGGCGATCGCCCTCCCCTTGGGAAGTTTCTGGATCCGCCCCTGGCTGTGGTGCGTGAAAGCTTGCGAAGAACAAAGGCGAGTATTAAGGATTGACTGGTATCGAGTATGGATAGCAAACAGATACTGGTCCAACGGTCTGTTTCAACCTACACCTATTATTTCTTAACTGATATTCCAATAACAGATATTTTGAAAAATAGATAACACTTATATCTGTTCCTGACCGGTATCTGTTACTAAATACCAGGTTGATATATATCACTCACCCCTAGTTAAAAGGAATGAATGGATCATTTGACATACCAAGTGTTATACATGTGAGAAAGTGTATGATTCCTCCCATAGAACCAGTAATGAGTTCTACCTTGATCAAATTTGATTGAAATCCACGGACTATTATGCGAATTTCATTGTAAATTCACTTTGATGTTGACAAATTGTATAAAAGGATAAAAACAATGTCTGTCTTCTAATAAACTGTTACTGTTTTTTGTTACATGTATTTTACCTTCACCCATTGCTAATAGCAAGTTTTAAAATTCTTGATTATTTTCTGCATGTTAATGACTAAAGGAATTATAATAAAACTAGCATAATTGCCCATCAAATATGAAGGGTATGCGTGAATTAAGTATTAAGTTAAAATTGAAATAAAATTAATGAAACCAACTTTTATATGCACTAAAAAGTAAGCAATAAATATAAAATTCACATAATTGAGTTTTCCAGAGAGTAAAAATAGTATTGGGCAAATAGAAATTGTTTGAAAAAGAAATACATATATACATACACACAATACATGCATTACACTATACAATTCTTATATGCCCAAAACTATTTTTAATCTATGTAACATTTAATTTTGTCTCTCTCCTTCTCTCTCTTGTATCCAAGCATTCAAAGCACGCATTCCTTATGCATATAGTATAGGGATTAAGGCAACAATACAATCTCAAGATTTAACAATGACATGGTCGGCAAGGCAACATATCGTTAAAAAGCTTAAATTTTTCAAATAAGATGATTTAAACATAAAATGAGAGTGATTTCAATAAGAATAAGAAATGTTGTTTATTCTTCTTGGTCTAGGTCCAAAGATCGTAGATCAATTCTTTCTAATTTTAATTTGCAAAAAAGTAAAAGCCTGTAAGTCCAAAAATTGATTTTTACATGTTATCTTATGAGAAATAGAAATTATAACTGGAGTCGAACCTGGATCCTTTATGGGATTTTGTTTTGTAAATGGCTTATATACAGATGGAGTACTGGATTTGCTATATTATCGATACTAAGTACAGTCAACTTCGATTATAACAGATCGTCAAGGGAGGGCAACAAAAATCTGTTATAACCAAAGCCAGTAATACCCGAGGTTTAGTGAAATTACCATATTTTCCGGCATAAAAGATGCACTTATTTCAGAAAAATTACCCCCAAAATCAGCTTCCATCTTATATACCTAAGGTAAGATTATTACTGTTCTCAATACTAACACTAATGAACACATCAACAAAATGGAATTATTTGCAGTCATATGTCGCAAAAATATTAAAATAAATTATTTATAATTAATAGTGAAAATTTTGCTAATATATGCAACATGAATTCCAAGGATGCATTTTCATTACAGGTTGAGTATCCCTAATCCGAAATGCTTGGGACCAAGATTGTTTCGGATTTTGGATTTTCCAGATTTTGGAATACATGATATGACCGTATTGGATGGCCTTTTTAAATATTTCCTGTAGTGTCATTTGCCTCATTACCGAAGGTTTTTGTTTTAAGTCTTTCTTTTATCTTATATATTGACATTATTTCTTGTTCTGTAATAAATTCACACTGCTCCAGTCCTCCAACGAGTTCATCACATATTTTTACCATGTCGTTTATAGACATTTTTACTGCAGTTTTAACAATTTCATCTTCATCGTCACTATCTCCACGATCTCCTTGATTTAAAACCATTTCAGCTATTTCGTTTCAATTTGTGGAATAACTAAGTGAGTTTCTTTTTCTTGTGATTTGTAAGGAGTTGGTACGCAGCTTTTGCACTGCCATTCACGCAACTGTAAAGAAACTGACTGGGAGAGTTGGACATAAGCTTTTTATGGATAATTTCTTCTCATCTCCTCACTTATTTGATGATCTGAAGATACGAAAAATTTATTGTTTCGGGACTGTTAGACCCAATCGCAAAGGAATGCCAAAAAGTTTTGACGGAAAGATACAGAAACTAAAAAGGGGTGATACTGTATACGTGTTCAAGTAAAAAAGATTTGACGGCAAAAGAAATGTACATTTACCAACAAACATGCACAATCCACCTGTAAATGGTAATTTCTGTGATGAACATGGAAATGCTGTAAAGCCAGCCATTTTTCAGGACTACAATCGGAACATGCGATTTGTAAACAAGGGAGATCGAATGGCAAATAGTTATTCGATTAGTCAATGGACATGGAGGTGGACTAAAAAGGTATATTTTCACTTAATGAACGTGACAATATTGAATAGTTTCATCATTTCTAAATCACTGGGCGGCACTATGTTCACATTATCCAAAGATATTTTTAAAAATTCAGGACTGAGAAGCGAGTTAATACAATGTTACGGATTTCAGAATATTTCGGATTTCGGAATTTTGGATTGGGGATACTCAACCTGTATTACGCTTTAATACATGTCCTCTCACAGTGATTACAATTTTGGTGTGTTTGCGATGTTTTAATTTCTAATAAGCCCATTGAATAGCACAATTAATGCCATGGAACAGTAGAATTTGTATAGATGTCATAAATATTTTATACATATCTAGGATAAATAACATTATATACATTTAGATTGCAATGGCCACAAGAATGAAAAAATATGACTATAAGCTTCAGGTGCTTCATTCATTATGCAAAAACGCAGGGAATCCGAGCATCAGCACATCATTTGGGTTCACCTCCCAAAGAAAAAATAATCCGCGAATGAAGAAAATGAGGAAAAACTGAAGCAGACGAGAAAAAAGAAACATATTCTTTGTAAGCTTGGTCTTAAATGGCCACAACTACAGAAGGAAATGATGGATAGTAGAACAGAGGAAGTTCAGCATTGCTGTATCGATCAAAATTGTTATGTACGAGACAAAAGGAGTTGCAGAAGAAAAGTAGTTAAGCGTATGTATCGTTATTATATGTGCATTCCATTAAATTAAAATCTCATCTTGCAGTTTAAGTAAGTACTATCGGTAAATGGTATCTATACATGTGACCTGTGCGGTGCATTCTGACAGCTTAATTGTCCCTTCTCTGGAGGACACACCTCATGCTTATTCTGGAGAAGCGGTCCATTCCGCTAACTAACTCCCTCTATTTCACATGGTATTTTTCATATTTACTCCCGCGTTGCACGTAGACTGTGTGGGAGTCGTGGGGGCTGATGCAAAGGCAGGAGGTGCTTGGGAAGCAAGGGCTTGTGCCTCCAAGGTGTTCTGGAGGCCATTCATCATCTCAGCAAAGCCCGAGAACTTCTTGATGGATGCCGCTATGGTTTTTATGGCCCGCATCATCATATTCATTTCAGCCCTCACGGAATCTTCTGCTGGTGCCAGAGTAGTGGGGGGAGAAAGGAGGAGGTCGGTGAGCCATCCCACAGAAGAGGGACGCAGGAAAATTCCACGACTCGTGTCAAAAACGTTATTGCCAAGGAAAATTAATGTTAGGGAATGCCGCAGAAATCCGTTATAAATGAGGTAGTTACAGTGATATAGCATAGTAAAATGGTCGGGGAATGAAAAAAATTCCATTATATCCAAAGATCCAATATAACCGAGGCTGGTATAACCGCAGTTGACTGTATTCACATTGCTTCATGCTGTGAATTCTCTTCTAGGATGTGTGCGTTTTCAATACTCCTTTGCAATGGAATTCATTCCCCTCCATCCTAACTCACCTTCATACCCTGAAGAAAACTTAAAAGTAACTAGGGAGATGCCCATTGAAATTCAATGAGCAAGTTTTCATGAAATAAAAATGAAAAAAAATATACCTTGACTTTCTTTGGATGGCAGGAAAACCAACTTTTCTTTTTTTTATGAATCCGTTGTTTCAAGTCTCAAACCCCTATGATGATGATTCTAAGTAATTTTAATATGTGAATGATTAATGTTCTACATTCAAATGCATTTCTTCTTGTAAATAATGCAATGAATGTTGTTTACATTGGTTGCTATGAAAATCATTTCGCTCTCCTCTCTCTCATATTAAAAGCAATCAAAGCATGCTTACACCCATAAGGGTTGAAATAATGATAGAATTTCGAGGTTTAACAATGTAATTGGCTGACAAGACGACATCCCATTAAAATGGCAAGATTTCTCCAAAATATGTGAATTAAATTTGTAACGAGGGATTTCAAAATTTAGGCGGAAAAAGATGAATAATATAAGATACTTCATAATTTTTTCTTTAAAACTGTTCAGAACCAAAGATCATAGGTTAATTATTTCTAATATAGATCACAATAAGAATAAAAACCTGTATGTTGAAAAGTCAATGTCTACGTGTTATTTTATGGGAAATGGAAATGTCTTCCTTGGAGTTGAACCCAGGACTTTTTCCGTCATCACCTTAAAATATATGAATTGAGCATTCCTGCCAAATTTAAAAAATGTATCTCGATCCTTTATCAAGTAATTCACATTTTTATAGCATGACAGAGTGGGCCACAAAGGGACAGAAGAAGGCTTCTATAGATTTTAAATTATTAGATTAGGGAGCACTACTTGTACTCTGCACACATGCACTCCGTTGGAGAACAAACTGCAAAACTCATTATTTGAGTGATAGAGTACACTTTTACAATTCAACTAAATGTAACAGGGTCAAATACTATGCAAATGGATATTATATGTAGCTCCCAGACTCATAAAGCCTGGGCACCCCTAATATAATGTTATTATGATTATCTTTTAAAATATATGTACCATGAACAATGTAAAGCTATTTTCGGAAACTTATAATGATGTTTAACTTGAGTTATGAACACTTAAGTCTTAGTGCAATAGGTCATTGAAACCATCAGTTTTTTCTGGAACTTCTTGAACTCTGTCCAATAGAAGGCACAACAATGGGGAAGACATTTATGATGAAGTAAGAAGTGTTCAATTTAAATATCAAGAGGGCATCTAAAAACTAACTGGGCACCGATAATGACAGAGGAGAAAAATGGGTTTATAAATCTCAAGCAGACATCAGTGCCTCAAGAAGTCACTACATAATTTGCAAAGAGCACCTGCGTGTGAAGATGCTGTAACTGAAGCATGGGATGGAAGTGGTTGATTATGCGGTCAATTTGACAAGGTCCCAAGGGCTCAATCCCAGAGAGTTTCAAGCCTTCTCTACAGAAGTAGTTTCAGACTATGGAGATATTATTTACTTCAGTTATGTTCATTGGCTCAGTAGGGTGAGTACACTAGCGAGATTCAACTAACTGCTGAATGAAATACAGGCATGCCTCACTTAGCACATGAGAGGCATTCCGAGACATCAGAATTTGCACTAAAAGAACAGTTTGTAACATAGCACTTAACCCAATTGATTTAGTGACCGATTTATTTCTGGTATTGTGTGATCTCCAAGGAATTTGACACGGGGATATATTTTTAGCACTAACAGTTTACGTTTATTTATGTAAAATTTGCTCTTTTTTAGGTGAATAATGGCTAAGTTAGCGTAATTTTGCAAAATAAGCAAAAATTAATAATTTTAAATTAAATAACTTGAGAATGTGCAAGGGTTCAAAATTGAAAATTTCTGTGAGATCAAGGAGCTAGACTCAAAAATATATTTTTCATTTGTATCAGTATAATATAATTGCAATGGATGTGAATTTTTCTTGTTTACATACATTAAAAAATTATAAAAAAATCATTTTTTGAAGTGATTTCTTAAATATTTGCTTGTTGCAATAATTTTAGCATCAAACTCAGCTTCAGATAGATTATTCAACCAATATTGCTGTAAAATAACAAAATTTTGGAAGTGCGCGCATTATACAAATTACAGTTTTTCCAGATCTTTAGTTTTAAAAACAGGGTTGCGGGCAAGTGCAAGTATTAAACGAGTAAATATGGTATGACAATTATTTTTAAATAATTATTTATTATTAACTTATTGTTGTACAATAGCTTCAAAAAATAATTCTTTATGATGGAAAATCACAACAATTGTGATGAAAAAACGCATTATAAAATAAATGAGATATACAAAATATCATAAGTACCATATTTACTCACGTATAAGCTGCAATTTTTACCCCAAAATTTTCATTCTAAAAATGAAGCAAACGAAGCAAAAAATTTCAAACTATGTTATTTTTGGTTAGAAGTCGTTGGATAGATCTCATGATTTCCTCTAGAATGCAGTACGGACAGAGTCAACATTGGAGAAATATTTTCAATAAATAGTATCTTTTCGCAACGTTTAAAGTGGCTGCCTTGCCTGATTATTACTTTTCGACTCTTGCAGAGCTTACAATGTAGTCTCGAGATATTTGAGTGGTTAGATCCAACGCAGCGACACTTCAGCACAAACACCAGCACTCACAAATTACTGTGTTACTGAGTAAATACGATATTTTTACCGTAATGCTGTATCAATTAGGTACTGTATTTTTTCTGCTTAATTTTTCTTTGCATGCTTACTTATTAGAAGCAGATGGGAAGAAGAGGAGTAAAATTATGGATTTCTTGAGTTGGATCCAAGCAAAGTCAGCTGAGAAAGGACAATTGACTTTCTAAAAACTTTTTTCCATTTTCGATGTTGAAAAACCCTGGGTGCAGCTTATATGTGGTGGTGGCTTATATGCGAGTAAATATGGTATATACTTGGTAAAACATCATTATAGTGTATTACCTTCACATGTTCCTAAAATTCTTCATGATTACAAAGACCTATGATGATGATTGGCCAGTGCAAAAGTAAACAAAAACGGAATATGAGTGTTATTATGATTCAGCGGCACTGCCACAGCTTCAGGCGTAACTATAGCATAGGTACCAACAGCAAAATAACAAATGACTAACGATAGCTAAAGTTAAAATTGTCGTGAACCTAATCTAACCCTCTCAAGCAAAAGCCAATCCAAAAAGAACCCAACCCTGGACATCTCAACAGTAACGTTAACAACTTTAAAACTTCCAATGTTAGCATCACTGTGGAATTGCGGCTAACCAATGTAAAAAACATAATGAAAGTGAATGAGTGAAATAGAAATAAAGTTAATAAACATAAAAATAACAACATTTCTTTAATTAGAGTGGAATAGTGATGAGAGGTGAGAATATTAAAAGATTATTTCCTGAGAATTTTCTAATTTTTCATTTCCTCTTGAAATAATATATTGTACACCCACTCCCTGATTAACGTTCTTAATTGGTGCCAGGAAAATTGAGCACTAACTGAAACAGCACTATTCGGAACTCATACTTCCATAAGAAATGAAGTTATAAGATTTAATTCGTTCCTAAGATTCTATTAATGGAAATGTAAATATGTAGTATTATATAAATAATACACCAAAGTATTCTTTGTTATCTATATTACATAGCATAGAATAGGTCATCATTTGCATTGCAATTATATTTTAAATTGAACAGTAAAACTTGTATATAAATGAAGAACAGAATGCATTTTATAGAACATATGTTGATCTCATGCTGAATAAATCGTGCAGGAGCATTAAGAAATGGGAATTAGAGTAGAAGAAGATACCTGTGTCTACTTATATATACAGAATGAGGCAATAATCACTATACAGCCACAATTTTATTAACACAATGAAAATTGAAAGATAATAACATAAGCATCATGACTGAAGATAGTGTTCAATTAAGAGAAGGCAACCAATAAGACAAAAACAAAATCGTATATCAAAATGATTGAAACCTTAATACATTTCGATAAAGAAATATCGATTCATAAAATAATTATCACATGTGCTTCATAAATAAAGGAACATGGAATGAGACTAAATAAAGGAAGAATTCAAATATATTGGTATTAAATTTAAAAAAACTGAACAATCGAAAAGGGAGCAATAAACAAAAAACAAACAAATGTTGGCTCTCTCCAGCTTTTAGTCGCCGTAAAATCTCTAATTTAACCTCGAGAGTTAAGCTTTTCCTCTTTTTCTCCTCTGATCGCCGTTTATCACTCATGGCCTTTTTATTTAAAGAGGAAATATAATTTAAACAAAGTTCACTCTATATTTTGACCTACAAAAACACGACAAGTGTACACAGAACCATCAAGCAACTGCAGTGGACTTTGTAAATTACACCAGAAATTTTGATGAGCGTTAATGTGAAACGCGTGCATGCAATTCGGGACAGCATTAAAGCGGGGAGTGGGTGTATTCAACTTTTAGATCACCCTGAATGTTATCGAGCTTTCTTGAGCATTCCAGAGTTTGAGAATGTTATAGAACTTTCTAGTACATTCATGAGTCAGGAATCCTCACTGTTATGGAACTTTTTGGAAGCATCACAAAAAGTATATAAGGAGGCAATAACATATTTGTTCTTTAGTTGTTCTCTGTTGTGCAAGGCATGATTGTGTTTTCATCAGTATGGAAAGAACAACTAAGCCTAAAAGTGATGTGTGGGACTATTTACTTCATAAAACAGTTAAAGATAAAGTGTTATATGAATGTAAGTACTGCAAGGCTGAATACACCAAAAATGCCACAAGGATGAGAAAGCATATTTCCAATCGTTTAAAGACAAAATTCCCTGAGTTCAGAAGTAGATCACCTCAACCATCAACATCTATAGAACACTGTGATAGTGCTAGTGCATTTACATCACCACCTTCCATATCTGGTTCAGCCAAGGTGTCTCACTCTATAAGTCGCTACTTTGATTCTATGAATGAAACTGAAAACAAGGTTTTGGATGAACTTTTTGCATGAGCTATATTCTCATCGGGATCACCTCTTTCACCGGTTGAAAATGAAGATTGGATTACTTTCATGCAAATATTAAGACCATCTTACAAGATGCCATCCAGGTACAGACTTTCTAACAAACTTTTGGAAGCTGAATATCAACGTGTTGATGCTCTTATAAAAACAAAAATTGCTGAAGCCTCTTTCTTGCACTGCAGTTTGATGCTTGGAAGAAGAAATGAATGTTATAAATTTTATTATATCAACACCCCAACTAGTGTTTTAAAAGACAGTGGCAACCAAAGTTGAATGCCATACTGTTGAGTATATGGCATTCCATATGGAAGAAATAATGACAGAAATAGGCACTGAAAATTTATGCTAATGATAATGCTGCAGCAATGGTGAAATCCTTATCAATACTTAACAAAAAATACAACCACATTGCTATGTACACTTGTGCTGCTCATACACTAAATTTGTTAGTTGGTGATATCAGTAACTTAAAATCTGTTGAAGAAACTGAAGCTACCTGTAAAACTATTGTGAAAGAAATTAACAAATCTCAAGTTTAATGAGCTCATTTTACTGCATTTCAAAAAGAGAAAAATCAAACTTGTGCACTTAAATTGCCAGTTAATACTAGGTGGGGTTTCCATTTTATATTGTTTGGAAAGCTTATTAAAATAAAAAATGTCTTAAAACACCTTGCTGTTCAAGAAGATTTAGAAACAACACTGAACAAACGTACCAGAAATTCAATCCTGGATGAAGATTATTTTGGGTACGGGTTCAAAAACTGCATGCGCTGATAAGTCCTGTTGTTAAATTGATTAAGCTGCTTGAATCTGACCAGCCAAAAATGAGCAAAGTTCCTGAATGTTTCAGGGAGTTAAGCAATCATTTTAATAGGCTACTTCCAGAAAGTCCTCTTACCAAACAAGAAGAACAGGAAGTGATGAAAAGTTTTGAAAAAAGAAACAATATGGCTCTAAAAGACATTCACTATGTTGCAAATATTCTAGATCCAAAATTCAATGGTGAGTGCCTTACTAGAGATGAGCAAATACAAGGAACTGAAATCATCGATAAATTAGTCACAAGAATGTATGGCACTGATCACTCAGCAGAAGTCATTGCAGAGCTTGCTGAGTATCGAGTTAAAGAAAGTTTTTTTGGAAAATCATATGAAACAAAATCAGCTGGCTCAGTAGATGCAGTAACATGGTGGAAAGGTATTTGTTATGGATCAAAATTAGGGAAAGCAGTGATCAACATATTGAATATGCCAGTGTTTCTCAACCGGTGCTCCGCAAGCATGAGGCAGGTGCTCTGCAAGCATTTAAAAAAATTGAGTGAAAAGTCCAATTATTGGAAATATAATATTAAATTGTTTATTAGAACGAAGTGTAAAGACTTTCGTCTATCACATTACGATAATCGCAACACTGCTTTGTTTATAAAGTCCACTTGTTCTGCCTTTTCTTTCCGAATATGTACTACCTTGTTTTCTTACCCATCCCCCAACCTCTTCCAACTTTCTGCCTCCCCTTTCCTACTCTTCAATACCCTCCCTTCCCCATCTTACTTTGTTTACTTAGAAGCACATTCACTCCCTTTATTCCTCTCTCAAATTCATGGGCCTTCTCCTTCCACATTGTATACATAAAAGAACATTTTATTGCCCGCCAGCCAACCTCTCCTTCACCATTCCACCTCCACTCTCCTACTCACCGATTCCCTTCCTCCCCCTCGGTGTAACATTAGCTATATCACTTGCATCTGATGATGCCAAGCCTCTGTTGTTGACTGAGGACTCTTCCACTGCCTCCCTCCACTAGCCTTCCAAAATCGACTCGGAGACATAGTTACATCTCACAGACTATAGTTTAATTACGTTGTGCCCGCAATCCACGAAACAAGCCTGGCACTGTATGTGGGCGGCCATTTGCTCTGTGTTCCATTGTAGTTGTTTGTATATCAGTTTTTTCGTTTACCATTGTATAATATTTAAATGCGTTGGTGAGTGGTTGTGAAACATGTATTCTACATATTTTGTCGAATTTTGGCAGTACGTGAGTAGCCTTTTGCGTTAATAAAATGAAGGTTAAATTTAATATATTTCTATTTATTCTAATAAAATTAGGTCTGCTTGGTACCCATAGGATACAATGAGTAAACAGACCAAGTTGACTTTTTATAAAAAATTCTGGAGTGAAACAAATGCCGATGAAGCGATTCCATCTACTTCCATGAGAGACAATGCTGGTAATAGATCATGTGACTCACCTTCACAGTCAGATCGGAAAAAAGCAGAAAGTGGTAGTACATCGAAAGTATGATCCTGATTAGATTAAATATGGTTTTACATGTCAAGACAGTAGTCCACAGTGTGTTATTTGTTCTGAGGTTTAGTCAAATAGTGCCATGTTTCCAGCAAAATTAAAAAGACATCTTGATAAAAAACACCAGCAGTATCAAAATAAGCCACTCGAGTATTTTTAGAGAAGAGAAAATGAATTTAAAAGCCAGAGGGGATTTATTAGTAACATATGCAAAGTAACTGACTCAGTGCTTAATGCATCGTTCTTAATTTCACTCCGAATCGCCAAAACTAAAATGTCTTTCACCATAGGAGAAAGTTTAATCACGCCTTGCTTAGTAGATGCATGCAAGACGATTTTGGGAGAGAAGGCTGCAAAAAAAATTAGACAAATTCCCCTCTCCAACGATATGATTGCGAGACGTATTGCAATGATGAGTGAAGATCTTTATCAGCAACTGTTAGAGAAAGTGAAAAAAGCTAGAACCTTAGCTCTTCAATTGGACGAATCAACAGATATTGCTAACAAAGCTGTAATAATTATGTACGTTCGCTATATTGATTGGGACAGTGAAGTGATTGAAGAAGAATTCATGAACAGCTTTTACTTGACACGCCGTTCAACTGGGTCTGAAATATTCAAGGTAATATCTGAATATTTCTCCAGCAAAGATATCGATATTTCAAATTGTGTTTCGATTTGTACTGACGGTGCAGCAAATATGACAGGTGTACATGCAGGATTGGTTGCAAAATTTAAAGAAGTAGTGCCAAAAATTCAAATTACACATTGTATTATTCACAGAGAATTATTAGCATGTAAAAAGTTAAGCTCCGAGTTAAATTAAGTGTTAGCAATATCCATCAAAACAATAAATTTAATAAAATCCAGTGCACTTAACTGCCGATTGTTTGGAATAATATGCGATGAAATGGGGTCTGCAGATTCCACACTATTATTGCATGCAGAAGTTCGCTGGCTGTCCAAAGGTCGAGTGTTAAAAAGATTATGTGAACTTAGAGAGGAAGTAGTGTGTTTTCGGTCTGAGAAAAATTCAGATTTTGTGAAGGATATTAATTGGTACTTGAAACTTTGTTATCTTGCAGACATTTTTCAGAATTTGAATGAGTTAAATTTATCACTACAAGGACCATTGAAAAATGTTTTACATGTATAATAAAATAGAAGGGTTTAAAAAGAAATTAAAGTTATGGGTTAACAGAGCCATAGACAACTACTTTGGTAGGTTTTCTGGATTGACAGAGCTTCTGAATGAAGTAAATGATAGAAACAATGAAGAATTTAATTTTGCAGAACTTCAATTGATCATTGCTAATCACTTGGATTACTTAGTGATAGATTTGATAAATATTTTCCTTTAAACAAAGATCCAAGAGTAGGTTATTTGTGGGTATTAGATTCATTTAATGATAATCAAGAAAATAACTTATCACTAGAAGAAGAAGAGTTACTAGCTGATCTTTCCTCAGACTGCACATTAAAAATTTTAAAGAAGGATTTTCCTCTTGAAACTTTTTGGATTAAAGCTTTCACTGAATCTCCACAGCTAAGTGAAAAAGTGCTGAAAGTCCTTCTTCCTTTTTCATTGACTTTTCTATGTGAAAGTGGTTTTTCTGTAGTTACTGAAACAAAAATCAAGCTGAGAAATCGTTTGGACATCACTTCAACATTAAGACTATCTCTATCAAAACTTAGCCTAAGGATATATGTACTCTGTTCGAACATGCCGGCCCAAATATCCCATTAAGTAGGCATGGATAAACCATGTACAGATTAAAAAAATCAAATTATCAATTTTCTACTAAATTTTAATGTACTTTTTTATTGCTCTGTAATTATATTATTGTTTATTCGTTTTTTGTGTTTTTGATAAGGTTACTTAATTTTTTTAACGTTTCCTTTATTTTTATGGTAATATTTTGCTTCGACATCAAGTTTTAGGAATAATTACTATTTTGGATTTTTCTGTCATTATTTCTACTTGTTGGAATACCTTTATGTTAATCTACCTAGTTTGTAATACTAAGTTTGTAGTATTTTCTGCTTTTATAATTAAAGGACTTGCTACAATTTTTTATTTGTTTTATGTAATAATTTAATTACGGTACTAGCTATCAAGCCACTCTGGCTTTTATAGACCATAGGTTTCTGTGCTGAGGAATACATTTTTCCATAATTTATTTACAGGTATTATATATGTAAAAATAAGTAAGAACTTATTTATTTCATTTTGTGGATCGTTTTCATGACAATGTAATATTCATGCACTGTAAAATGTGAAAAGTATATGCATACATACAGTGCCTTACTTAATTACAGCAACAATTCAGATACCCTTGACTACAATATTTTTTTGTCTAAAATTTAGCCAAAATTCCTTTTTAATAATGAATTTGCGGAACGATTCGACGCATAGTCGAAAATCAATGGCTGGAAAATGAATCTCCATTCTTTCAGGTGTCGTTTGGTTTAAGTGCCGCATTCATACAGGGATTCTAAGTGATTTTAACAAGTGAATGAAAAATATGCTGCATCGCATTTGCTCCCATTTAATTTTATGTCAACCTTTAGGGAGAGGGGAGGGTTTTGATTTTAAATAATAGAAGGAGTTGGTCTGGTGCTCCTCCTAAATTAGGGGATATCGTGGTGTGCTCCACAGTCTAATAAAGGTTGAGAAACACTGGAATATGCCACCATCAACGGCAGCAATTGAAAGAAGTTTCAGTGCTTACAGTATCTCATAATGCAAAAAGAAACAAGTTAACACAAGAAAAGGCAGGCACGCTGACATTCATAGCCCATAATATAAAGCTTCTTTAAACTCCAAGTGACGCTCTGTTGAAATCCTCAGGAGAAAAAAGGAAATAGAACCAGAGAAATGAGGAAGAAGAAATTGATGATGCTGAAGAGAAAGAATACGAAGAAGAGGATATGGATGAGGAAGAAGAAGAGATAGAAATACCGTATCTATCCAAATATAAGCCGACCCCCAATTTAAGCTGACCCCCCCCCCCCAAATTTCCACCATTTTTGACAAAAAAGTAAATTTCGTAGATTTTATGCTGAAGTGTGCCGGGCATGCATGCACGGCCTAGAATACATTATTGGAGATCGAAGAATAGAGTGGGAAATGGTTTAGTTGTTGACATTTGAAATATTACTCCAATTAATAATTTCACATTGTTGAATAATGTGCCACATTCAGTTACGATAATTTTATTCATATTCATTTTCACAAAAGGTCAAATAAAGCAATAGCAACCTCAAAAATATAATTTTTAATCCAAGTCTATTTTCAATAAAATTAGAATTTACATTGCCTTAAGAAATTGCATTTTATAATTATATGTTCATATTATATAACTTCACACACACAAGTTTTATCACAATTAAAACAGTTGAACATCAAAAGCCGTCATCGCATTTTGCGTAATCCTCTGAGTAGTAATTGTACGTAATTTTAATAGATTCCATGAATGAGGTTTTAACATGCATATAAACATTACATTGGCTATAGCAATAACTACAATAGCCAAGTAAAACTAATAGGAACTTCTTTTAATGGATAATGAAAAATAATACAAATTGCTAACTAATCTTAATGATACATATGCATAGCCGTGAGAAATGAAAGAACAGCTAACAACGGCAACAAAACACAGATACTGCTAAATTCAATAATCTAGCTTTATTATTTATTCATTAATATTCATTGTAGGTAGAGCCTATCTTAAAAAAATGTGGGCCCTAGGCAAAAATATTTTTTTGGGCCCCAAGAAGGAAAAATTTGTTTTATTATTTAATGTTTTAGAATAATAGGTGAATTTTTGGCATTAATTTGTGACATCTTTATGACCCAAAGTGTGCATTTAATAATCATACTACTTCTTGCTACAAACTATGGTTAAACATACAGATTTCTTGCAAGAAAGAAATTTGTTCAATGTCATGAATTGAATACTTAAATTTGGTATCTATTTTTTAAGAAATCGACAAAAACAAAATTAGGAAGAACTTGCAAAACAATGCAATTACAGAAAAGTTATAAAAATAAGATTTTTTTATTCTTTGAAGGGTTAGTTATAATATTAGAAAATAACACTTGTTTTAATTAAATACCTATAATCAGGCACAGCTAAAATTATAGCACAAAAAAATGAAACATCACAAAACAAAACATTTTTTAGAAATTAGAAAAAAATAATTATGTTGTTTAAACACACAGATACAATCATTTTATTTTCTCTTAACTTGTACTAACATGCTTTTTTCCTGGCCTTTATTGCAGAAAATTTATCTAGTATTACACCAAAATCTAATTTGTCTACTAATTCTGATTCAATTTCCAGGATTGACAAAGATGATAATTTATTGACACAAAGAATTCCTTAAATAATTTTTTATCCGTTTTAAGGTAGAGAAAGACCATCCACCACTAGCATTACTAATAGGTAATGTTATGTATATTCTAAACAGTTTCCAAATTTGGAAAAGTGGACACAATTTTATTTCCAAGAATAAAATTTAACAGTTTTTGTGGTGTCTGCTCAATTTTATATTCTTTACACACTGCACAAAATTGAAACCATTCATCTCGCATTTCATCAATGTCTATATCATCACAGTAATAATCATTAAGATTTTCTAAGTGAGATTCAATATCCTTGTCTAGTTCCTCAAACAAAAATTTCAAAATGTTATTGATGGACAGATAAGCATTTTTTCGAATTTTGAGTTCACTGATAAGTGTGTCACATACAACATTAAATGTATTTACAACAAAATTCTCCTTACCAGAAAAATGAACTTCATCTGAGACTCTTTTATCTGTAAAGTATTTTCTTTTACGACTCCTGGATGATTCAGTCTTGTACATGTGATCATCACAAATCTGTTTAGCCTCAGCTTCAATGGGATCAAAATTGTTTCTTAAATTTATAAATTTTGACAAACTTTCATACAGAGTACAAGCAATGCTCAAATTACTTTCTACTTCCTGCAGTTACTTATTTGTAGCATTAAACCTATGCAATATTTTATTCCACATTCCTGTCATGAACGAAAATTCAAAAGTATTCATTTTCTCTATTATACTTTTTGCTTCAACTTGAGTTATTTTCTTCTGAGTTTGGTCTTTTGATAATGTTTGAAGAGCACATTTTATCTCATTAGAGCCACTGTACACAGCTTGAATAGCATCATTCCTAGCAGACCATCTAGTGGCATTAATTTTCTTGGTAGTAAAATGTTTACTTTCCTCTTGAAAGTTTCTTTCCAGTACTGTCCACCGATATGTGGATGCAGAGAAAAAATTATAAATAGTTTGAATTGTATCAAAGAATACTGCAGCCATAGAGCAACTTTCTGCAGCACAATTAACAACAAGATTTAATGAATGGTTTGAACATGGAACGTAACGAGCACTTTTGATATGCCCTTTAATCTTTGCCTGTAATCCATTGTACGTGCCTGCCATGTTAGAGGCATTGTCATAGCTCTGGCCTCTACAAAATGAAATATTAATGTTCATACTCTTCAAGTAATTTAGAACTACAGTTTCAAAATTTTCAGAAGTATGGGAAAATACAGGCACAAAACCAAAAAATCTTTCTAATGGTCTTCCGCTAGGTAACAAGTATCTAATAACAATGGTAAGTTGATCCAGGTGACTTATGTCAGGGGTTGAGTCCAAAATGATTGAAAAATATTTTGAACATTTTAACTCTTGTAGCATCACAGATTTTTCATGTGCCATAATATCCACAAATTCATCACATATTTTTGATGACAGAAAATTGGCATGTCCAGGGCCTGGATTCCTTAATTTTTCTAAATGAGCTGCTATAAATGGATCAAATTCACTTAGGTATTCAAGGGTACTTAAATAGTTACCATTATTGGGCGTAAAAGACTTAAAAGACGATCCAATAAAAGCAAGACCATTTTTAGAGAGAAATTTTATGGTTGCCACAATTCTCCTTAGTATGTTTCTCCAACATTGTTTTTCTGTGTTAAATTGTTTCTCAAGCTCAAAATCAATTCGTCTTGCATTATCATTATTTGATCTAGCAATTAAAGTAGAAATCTGTGATCCATGGAATTTTCATGCTCTTTCAATCTATGATGCGCATTCTTCCAGTCATCATCCCTTAGAGCCGGGGTTCCCAAACTATGTTCCGCGGAACACCGGTGTTCCGCTGAACCTGAATAGGTGTTCCGCGACAATTTGGAAAGGTTTTATACACTGCAATATATTTAAATATCTTCTACTATCTACTTCAAGTAATAAATGAAAAGTAATTTTAAATTTCCTGCCTTTATGTATGTGTGCGCGTGTGTGGGTGTTTTAAGCGAAAGTGGCACTATGTAAATAATGCCCCGTTCCCACTACCAATGTACGGACCTTCGTACCAACCACTCGCACGTTTCCACGAGTTATAAGTTACCATCGTAACTCAGTGCTGCTCTCCCTAGGCCGCCGGTTGAACTACTAACAAACACACATCTAATCTTGGACATTTTAGTAGAAATGAAGAGCACTTTCCATCTATGAACAGACCAAAATGGAAGTACGATGAAAGTTATTTAAACTTGGGATTTACGTGTATTGGCAATTCGGATGCTCCTGATGCAATGTGTGTTTTATGTCATAAAATACTCGCAAACAGTTCTTTGGCTCCAGCAAAACTCCGCAGGCACTTTGGAACGATACACAGTGATTATAAAGGAAAAGACATGGAATTTTTTAAGAGACGACGTGACTCACTAGAAAAGTCCAAACTTCAAATGATTACAATGGCTAAAACTGAAAATGAAAATGCAACAGAGGCATCTTATTGCGTGAACTATCGCATTGCACTTAATGGTGAAGCTCATACGATTGGAGAGACACTCATTAAGCCATGTGCGAAAGACATGGTGTCACTCGTTCTTAACGAACAGGCTGCTGAAAAAATAGATGCAATACAAATATCAAATAATACTGTTTCACGACGGATTAAAGATCTACTAGCATAGAGAAAGAGTTAATTTGTCATCTTGGACTTTGCAGTGAATATGCATTGCAAATGGTTGAATCTACAGATGTCGCAGGACTAGCTGTACTACTAGTATTTGTTCGTTAACCATATGATAAAAGTTTTGAAGAAGATTTACTCATGTGTGGATATTTACATGGACAAACTACAGGAGAAGATATATTTAACTGTACTAATGATTACATTACAAATCAAGAGATAGGTTGGGAGAAGTGTATTGATATTTGTACAGATGGTGCTCGAGCAATGGTAGGAAAGATGAAAGGTGTTGTATCACGCATCCAGAAAGTAGCTACAAGAGCCACCAGCAGTCATTGTATTTTGCATAGGCAAGCACTGGTGACTAAAAAAATTTCCACAAATTTAAAAAATGTTATGGATGAAGCCGTGCAAGTGATTAACTATGTAAAATCAAGACCACTTCAATCCAGATTATTTAAAATTTTGTGCGATGAAATGGGTAGTGGACACAAAGCACTTTTATTACATACTGAAGTGAGATGGCTATCCAAGAGGGAAGGCACTATTAAGACCTTATGAACTTCGAAGTGAGGTATTGATCTTCTTGAAGGCACAAAATAATTCAGTACAAGTACAAAATTTTGTTGAAGTTTTAACAAATCCTTCATGGTTGATAAAACTTGCATATCTGGCAGATATTTTTACCAAGTGTAATGAAGTTAACTTATCATTACAAGGAAAAAGTATTACAGTTTTTAATACAAGAGATAAAATTGCATCTTTTGATAAAAAAATACAATTTTGGATTTCATCGGTTGAATCTACTAATTTTGATTGTTTTCCTGCCTTACATGAATGTTTGAATGAATTAAATTTTAAAGTAGATTACTAAGTTTCCAAGGCATTTTTAGAGCACCTACATAACTTGAAATCAACTCTTTTGCAATATTTTCCGAAAACTACTAAGGACGATTCCTGGGTTCAGAATCCATTTTCCGTGACAGCTAAACCAGTAGGCTTAAACGCAAGTGACTATGAAAATCTAATTGATTTAATTAGTGACTCTGATTTGAAACAAAAATACAAAGATCAGCCTTTGAATGATTTCTGGGCGAGTTTGTCAGAAGAGTACCCCAATTTATCAAAACAAGCTATTATTGTTTTACTTCCATTTTCTACAACCTATTCATGCGAAGCGGGATTTTCTTATTATGCTGCAACGAAGTCAAAGTGCAGGAACAGGCTCGACGCCACACCAGATATTAGAATACAACTTACCAATATTGTGCCTGATATCAAGAAGATATGCAATTCAAGAATTCAAAATCATAAAAGTCATCAAATGCTTTATTTATTCATATTTTTATGTTTATATTATATTATTATAGTTTTATATTTAAAAATAATTACTAAATAAATAATTTGTTTTAATAAAATGTTTTTTTAAATTTTTACAAGTAGAATTACCCAACCTAAAAAATAAGCTAAGTGTTCCGTTAAACTTCCCAGGTTTGCGAAGTGTTCCATTGCAGAAAAAGTTTGGGAAACCCTGCCTTAGAGAATTGTGTGTTGACTTGAAAATAATTTGCATACAAAACAATATGACCATCGACTTTTTGCACTATATACCAGCCACTCTGTTTATCTTCTCTCCATTAGCCTTTTCCTTCATGAACGTGTTCATAGTCAACGACCTTGATACAATTTTCCCTTGTACCATAAAATTTTCTGGAACTGTCTATAAATGTTATGTTTTGCTCCAGTTTGTTTTTTATATAGTAGTTCTTCATATCAGAATTCAGAGAAGCAGGCCAGTCGGCGATATCAGTGGGATACAATTTGAAATTAACATCATGTTCTTGTGACCTTGATCATCTTCTTGTTGTTGTTCTTGTTTGTGTTGTATCTCATAGTTTCGTTTTTCTTCAATATTTAAATGGGATGAATCTATAACAATAGTTTCCACTGTCAGATTGTTTTCAAGTGGCTCAAGTGGTTGCTGGTCAGCAATATTTTCTTTTGAATTGTTTTCCTTGGAGCAATGAGAATTATCTTGTAAATATTTCATCAAAGTATTACTACTATTCTTTCTCTCCTCTTCTCTAATTTTTCGTTTTTGTCTTTTCTCATGACCACTAGCATGCTTGTAGTTAATCATTCTAGTAGTTATGTTTATTACTTTTTAGAAAATCTAAAAAACAAAAATATTTATTAATTTCGTTTATAAATTTTTAAATTATAAATTCAAATATTTTTAATTATTCGCAATAAGCACCAAATCCTTCAACCAAGAGGCTAGCAGTTTCCAAGAAACATCATGATTTGCCATGTAAAAGCATTTAGAGTTTAGTTCAAACCAATATTAATAAGAATAACTAAAATATTGACCGAATAATTCAACAATTTGTAAGAAACCAGAAAAAAACTTACCCAGGGTTTGTACGGCATGGTGACCTTTACTGAACAGACAGGTTACCTCACTTTTCGCACCATATAAGTTTACAAGTCCCACCGCTATATTATGGGATGCAGAGTTGCGACCAAGATAGTGTATCTTAGAAAATCTTGTACAAAACTGATTTGAAAATCGAAAAATTATTAGAACATCTCTTAAAAAATTTTGAAATATCAAAAAAACATCTGAAAAATAAAAAAAATCCCAAAATTTACAATTATTTTCTTCGGTGTACAAAAATATGTGAAGATTCCCTGTCTTGGTTGCGACAATGCAGAATCTTTATATATTGTAACTTTTGGTGACGACACATTATCTGCTATTTCTACATACGTAGGGCAGAGGGGTGGCTAGCGCTTCTGGCTCCCAATGCTAGGGTCGCGGGTTCGAGTCCCGCCTTGGTCATGGTTGTATGTGTCGTCTACTGTTATTGTTTCCACTGTAAAATGGCTGCCAGAGCTGTATGTGGAATTACTGAATAAATAAATAAGCAAGTTAAATTTCTTTGTCACATTTCCTAATGTTTTTGCACTCTTTAGGGCTGCATTTTATACCGCAGAGTGTATTACGAAGAAATTAAATATCATGCCCGCATGCGCTGTTACATTTTTGTTCTTTTAATTTTAAATTTAAAAACAAATTCACAAATTGAGAGGAGTGGGCCCTTTGAATTACTGGGCCCTAGGCAAATGCCTTGTTTGCCTATGCGTAAGATAGGCCCTGATCGTAGGTCAAATATTTACTTTACGAAAAATATAGTACTATCATTTGAACATGACGGCAATGAGAGACTGCCATCTATGGGTGACTACGAGACTTAACCCTAACCCCAAATTTTTTCTCAAACTCGCATTTAAGCAGAGGGATGATTTTTTCATGATAGATTTTTACAAAAAACATAGGCTTATATTTGGGCAGATATGGTATATGAGACAGATTTGGAAAGTGCAGATTATGATTAGAATTGTATTCAACCCAGAAAGTTAAAAATATTTGTATCCTGCAACTCAAGATTTGTAATCAAGTTCTAGTAATTTAACCCTGTCTTTTTTCTTACCTTTCCAGAATTTTCATTTTAACAAGTGGAAACTTTCATGATTCTTGAAGTTGTATTAAAGAAAGACATTATTATAAATAGCAAAATTCTTTAAGAAATATTTAACAAGTATTTAAGAGAAAATTCTCAAAAATTCTCGCATTGGAGAATATTCTCCGAAAGTTTATTCCCGAGAACTTTACAACAATAAAGTGGAATGACTATCACTGAACAGAGAGCGAAGTACGAATGACGGTAAGTGAGAAAAATGCTGGGACCATAATAAAGGATCATAGCATTTAGGAGCATTATTTTAAAAATTTTTAAAAATTAAAATTTTAGTCCCGAGAAGCCAACCGCAATATATCAAAAATGCGCTAAAAGAACATGCGCTAGATGTGGCATACTTGTAAAGCCTTCATGAAGATGATGAAGAAAGAAAAGATGTTAGCATCATGGACAATGCTGAATGGTTGAGAATTTAGCATTTTTAGTTGACACCAACAAGTAACCTGCAGACTTGAATATGAATTTGAATGAATTTGTCAACAAACTCAGCTTGTTCGAGCATTTATTCAGAAGTCATAATTATTTAAATAACAATTAAATTTGAAAAAAGTTGACCATTTCATAACAGGATCAACAAGACATGTAGGAACAGTGACCTATGAAAAATATGGAAAGATCTGATGCTTTCCTGGCAAATCGATGATGTGAAGAGTTCCTGGGTTTCCAGTCAGGTGAATATGTTGTCCACCGACGATTTGGCACATTCCTCAAGTGCCATCTTCACTCAGACCCCTGAAGATGGCACTTGAGGAATGTGCCGAAATGTCGGTCGACAACATATTCACCTGGCTGGAAACCCGGGAAATCTTCACATTATGAAAAATATGCTTTAATGATTGGTAGGTTGAAAGATGACTCCAAGCAAAAATTTGTAAATTTTTATGGAAACATAGTCTTAAACTTGGAACTGATGCTGCAGAAGTTAATAACATGTTGCAACTAGAATTAACTGAGGTTCAAACTAACAGTGATATGCAGAGAGCTTTCATGGAAAATGTCATTCTGGCATTTTATAAGAAATATGTTATCAGTGGTTCCCAATCTTTTTGTAGGCACCCTTTCAAAGATAAACAGAATTTGGCGGCACCCCAGCCTTCAAGCAATGTGTGTGTATTTTTAGCTAATAAACCTCTTGGATTATTATAGCCGTAACTCCTTACACACCAGAAACACTCACAAGGGAGGAGGGAAACCTGGTGCTGGCATGAGCTTACTCTTAACGAAGAGCACCAAGGGCTTTATGTCCGTTCCAAAAGACGGAACGCTGACTTTGCACAGTCTCTTCAAACCACACAAACAGGGGGCTGGGCGACCGTGGAAAAAATCCTACTTTCAAAGGATTCATGCCCACTGCCCTTTCAAGCAGCAGGCAAGTAGCAGTCAGTGTCCTAACCACTACACCACTGGCACCCTCAAGCAATGTTTTTATATTTTCACAAATGAGTATTAAAACCTTTGGGCATATCCATTTCTTGGTATCACACCATAATCAATTTATTAGAGATAAAATTAATGCCCTAGTTACCTGTAAACACATCCAAATCATTGATTTATTTACAAAACTAATTTTATCATTGCACCCCTAAAAATCAGCTGCAGCACCCCAGTGTGCCACAGCCAGATTAAGAAACCCATGAGCCCCACACACAGCTCCACCAAAATTGTAAATTTGTAACAAGTAACAGATTATTGCAAGGTTTGTAATCTATGCCGCAGCACTTGGAAGGGTTTTCGGCAAGATGAGATGAGATAGGATTGGCCCACTGTGGGTCCCCTTGTCCTCTGGACCTCATGCACTTGCATGTTTTGCATACTGCATAATCTAGCCCTGGCCACTGCACCCAGATTGGGAACCAATGCCTTATAGCCTTATTCAAATGCCATTCAATTTATTGCAGTTTGGCAGAACACATCATTTCACAGATAAAAAAACATTAAAACAAAGTCAAGATCACTCCTGGCATACTCTGTATCTTTATATCAAGTGTGCAGGAAGACAATAGCCGTGTCCAAAATGTGCAATTCTGGCTAGATAGTGTGCTTGGCCTTGTAGGTAGCAAACTTTCACCTGTCACGGAAACATCTGAAGTCTGTCTGAAATCGTAGCATACAAGATCTAAGTCGGAAGCAAAAGTCTAAGACCGTAGCCAGAGGAAGTGCAATCTTCTACTCTCCCTCGCTCGCTTTCAACAAATATAAAAATAACTATAAAATATTCCATTCATTTCAGGCTTATAAAATTAATTGATTCGTAATACAGAGCCCACGACGAAGCCAACAGTGTGTGTCGCATGTCTCACAGCCTTATAGTTGCGGAGATAACATGGTTTCATAAATTGGATAAAATGTTGTAAATGAATAAACCTCGAGATTTGAAATCTTGCAAAAGTAATAATATGATTATGACTCACATCCTATTAAAATTTAACTGCAATCAGACGAATTGTTTTGTAATAATGAACTGGCAAAATGACGCCTTCCGTCTGAGAGCTCTAAAAAGGGGGTCTTTTTTCATTCTCATCCCAAAAACGTCTACTTTAAAAATCCAAAAAATTAAAGACTACCCTCATTCAATGCAGAATTAAACATGCTACACTCTGATATGCCTCCTGTTAAAATCCATGTAGCCGTTTTTGAGATATTTAGCTGCAAATTCGGGTCTACATACTTTTGGCACAAGTATGATTGTTGTGCATCTTCTTTTAAATGTGATGTATATTAAATTGTGAAGTTGTAAGTTGAAATTAAAGAACCAAAATTACTGTATAAAGCGCTGAATTTATTATAAATAAGTGCATAAATTACGTATTACAACTTAGTACTAAAATACTACCACATTTATCTCTCGAATCTTTAACTATGAAATACTTAAATAAAATAAATAAGTAGGTACTTATTTATTCTTCAGGGATGGATGATCTAACAATTAAATTCATTACATTAAGAATTGAAGCAGAGAGAAGAATCACAGGAAAATGAAACGTGGCCAAGGCAGCGTACAAGTAAGTACGGTTGGACATTGTAAATTATGTATATTTTAATCCATAGCGTGAAATAAAAAATTTGAAACATAACAATCACAAAATATATAGCCAAGGAAATTGTTCTTTGTTATTTATATAATATTTGGCGCAGTTCAGCAAAACTACTTCTTGCTAGTCTGTAACGATAACATTAGTCTTAAATAAAATCCTTATAGACAATAAAATCCAATAAAACCAATATCTCTTACCGAAAATTCTTTCTAAAATTCAGATGTGGACATCTAACGAATTGTAGCAGAAAAGTTCTTAGTCAGCTGTTGCAATACATGCCTCGAATTTGCTACAGAAAAATATTCATTAAAATTTAAACTATAAATGATAATATAAAAAACCATTTAAATCATTCAATAAATAACCGATCACATTTTCATTCACCAAAATATTAAAAGAATAATTATGAGTACGCGCACTTAAAAGTTTTCCAGAATTTTCATTCTATAATTACCAGATTCCTATTTGAACGCCTCCGTACCTGTATTATAGCTAATATTATAGCAATGTGCATATTCCAACCATTAATTGCAAGCATCACAATCTCAAGCTCCTCCATTATGCTGACAAGCTTACTCCAAACCTGATACATTTAACGGCCGTTCATGTCGCCACTATCTTCAGGAGCATCCGAATCTTAAGTCCGTAGCCTGATCTCTAAGCAGACTATTTTCTACGTCATGATGACATCACATTCTAGCATGCTTCTGGCTAAGCATGGTATCTTGAAGTACACATTTCAGATGCAGCTAATGATTTGTGCAAGCAAAAAACAATGAGAAATATCTCATTAGTTTGTAAAAATAATTGTGTGTATCTTGTTATAATTACAATATTCTTTAGTTTTCAATAAAATACTTTACAATGATGAAAAATATTTTAAAATAATAAAAGCATTAGCTGCCCACAAGGAACCATCATGGAAGTGTGTGATTTCTAATCACTTTTAATGCTTTAAGCAATACCATACTAGACAACAGCTAGATGATTCTGACTTACCTTTCTAAAATTTGCTCACTGGCCTGAGGGTTAGGAAAAATTTTAAATCTGGCCCCTCATGCAAAAAGGCTGGACAGCCCTGGTCTACAGCAATATTCGACCTTATATTTTTAGACCCACACCATGTATGTTGGCAACCTGGAGTTCATATGTGATGCAATGAGAGTCTCCCATTTAAAATTTCTTTGTGGATTGATTTAAGTGCATATTCAGAACTTGAAACAGTAGCTATGCTATCCTTTATTAAGAACAGATTTTTTACAGGTATTCATGATTTATTATATCCCATAATTTGAGAAGAATAGATAAGCATAAAATTAGAATCTCCAAACCATTCTACTGAGAATAGTACAAATCCCACTACGATATTACAATTTTAAGATATTTTAATGTGCAAGAGAAAATAACTCTGCACGATGGATTTCAGATTTCCCATGTAATTCAAACATTAAGGAAAGTTTCTGGAATCAAACACGGGACTTTCGATCTTCGCAACAAAGCTATCCTCAGGAGCTCGGTCCCAGTAGCAAGAGATTTCCATCAAGTTTCATGAAAATCAGTCATTTGATTCAAAAGTTAATAGGGGGGACAGACAGGCAGACACAATGAAGATACTATAAGCCTATTTCTATTCTAGAAAGTAAGCTAAAAATTAATGACATATGCAAGCAATTCGGATTCAACAAGTGCATTGTCAAAGTGCTATGATAGGATGGTTTATGCAGCAGAGATCAGAAGGCGCTCCTATATCAGGAGTAATCTTGGCAAAATAAGCAAAAGACCTTCCTCGGATCCATGGGGTTGAATAGGGATATTGATGCTAACAAGATTTAAGCAGAGACCTGGAATTTGAAATATAGCTATTCACGGTGAAAATTAGGTGAAGATAAAACAGGTGCCAATGAGTTTCACATCAGTTTTCAAGAATTTCTGAAGCAAGAAAATCTACATTTGGAGCATATTTACAATACTGAGGAAATGAGACTGTAATAGAAGTACCTCCTAATAAAAACATTAGCTTTCGAATATAAATGCAGAGCTTCAAGCAGTAAGTCGAGTAATGAGAGAATTGCAGTAATGTTTTGCACTAATATGACTGGTCCATATGAAATTAAGCTTTGTATAGTGGGAAAAAGGAAAATGTTCGTTCAAAGGAAGCTAGATATAAAATATGCTTACTAGTTCAGTGAGGTCTTTTTGCCACAAGTACAAATGCATTTAAAATCTAAATGTCCTTAAAAAGCTATGTTACTTTTAGGCAATGCACAATCACATCTAACTACATTACATCCATGCTGAACAAATGAATACATACCTCAGTTGCATATGTATTGGCTAACTTCAAGAAGCACTTTTCAGAAAGAATCAACTTGTAGCAATGTCAGCTAAATTCTGCATGCTACAGCCTTCTGCTTATCCAATGGCTTTCAGCATTGCCTTCTCAGCGTGAAAAATCTGCTGAGCTTCATTTCCTATACCCAATTTTTCAAAAACTATTTTGATCAAGGATCATCTTGTGGGGTGTAACACTATGCTGACAATACATTCAGAACGATAGGCTTGAGATTTGCTGGAATGGACCTACAAATAGGATAAAAAACGCTATTTAATCTTTTTAAAGTAATATTTATTCTCTATTTGAATTTATATAAAATAGTCACTGAGATATTATGAAACTAACCAAGTATATAAATTAATGGGATCATATTGTTTATATTGCAAAATAAAAATTTACAAATTTTGATTTTGGTAGTAGGTGGAGGAAAATTTATGGGTCAAGTATGGAGGAATATGACTCCATTTGAAGTAAAAAATTAAATGAACACAGCTTTTAAAGTATGTAAGCTTCATTCACTATTTTCTCATTAAATGGTTTAACATATTTTCGACAAAATTTTGTTATGCAAATTAGTATTTTATAGCAATAAAGCTGAAAAAAGTACTGGTTCATGTCATGTAATAGAACAGTAGGAGGTTATTTACCCAATGATTTAATTAATTAATTAAGTCAAATAAAAGTAAATAATTGCTTCACAACAAAAATAAGAGGACTGCAATGTTTGAATCTAAAGATTTTCATGCCACACCAACCACCCAGCAAAGAAATTCAGTAGAAATTTAATAGCACCGTGTGAGGTAAGACATTTGATAAGCGCTGTGTAATCAGTTATTACACTAATATAGAACAATTTGAGGTTATAATTAAAATTAAAGAAATATAATAATTAGAATATAGCAGCATGAAATAAAAATTACTTTTAAAACATATCTTAAATCGCTTACCTACGATAGATGCACCATCGTGTAACACACTGCCAGCCTATCACGTTTTAAGTTCCTTTTGCAGTTCCACATGATATTTATTAGAGGCGATGTCTTCCGTGATCTTTATAAAACCCTGAAAGGGAAGATATGAGACATCTGAAGAAATTCAAATTTTCTGTTCAACCGTATAAACTTAATGCTGGACATGATTTGTATTCTGTGAAGGAAATGAATTATGTTATTATAACACCAATTAACATCAACTCGCAGTAGTACTAGTCTTTCAGATTTGCTAGTTTCGGATAAACCTTCATAAGGTTATTCTCCCATTGCACTTATCGAATTAAAACTTTCACTCGGGAAAGTCATATTTATCATAAATAAATGGACGAATATCTAAAAATTACTAGCAACACTAATTGCAGGAACCAAGTGTCAAAATGAGTGTCTTTATTGTACTTACAACTTACATAATCGATCTGCTTTGCCACATTTACCTGCTTCTTTAGCTAATTGATAACATTTACCTTTAATGTTTTCCAATTTTGGTTTTCTTTCACATATTTCCAGCCAAATGTAGGCCAAACTTTAACCCACGTGTTCCATACCATTTCATATGCCGCATTTTTTAACCTCATTTGTTCAACTACAAATCGCCGGCAAGTTCACGAAGTTAAAGAGTTCAACGTTAGAGTGCAAGATCATCGTCGAAAACGTCAGCTTTACAGGATAACGAGGCAATTTTAAATCGTGGTTTTGCTGTACATATAGGGCCCGGGTTTTCAAACTTTCTCTGCGGCCCAAAAAGATGAGAAAATGTACATGGCGGCCCACGCCAATTTTAATTAACAAAATACTACATAAAAAATAGATACATTAATAGAAGTAACGTGTTTTATTCAAGCCAAGAGTATATAAATTATTAAAATCAAATTATACATCATTAAATAATATAACAATAATAATACAGTTTTTAGCCTACTTTCCAAAAAATGGAAAGAAGTCTTATGAGATCGCCTCGGTGTCCGTGTGTGTGTGTGCGTTTGTGTGTGTGTGTCCCCCTAATATCTTCATGAATGAACCGATTTCTCGTTTTTTCTAGTCGGTTTTGCACGAAATCCTACCTAAGAAAAAAATTTCGAATCTCTAGGTCATCTGGAAGTGCCTAAACATTAGTATCCTCCTATATGTTAAATGTTATCTCCTCCTCCTCCTCTGTAAGAAACGTCTATATATAATGACTAGTAGTTGGTGCTTGCATACTGCAAGCATTTCATATCACCTTGAAAAAACATACATTTTTCAGACAGACATTTCTTCATTACAAATATTCTTCTTATTCTAAAGATTTCACCTCCGCAGCGATTTCTGTTTTTCCCACATGTAAAAATAATAGTTTAAAACAATCCCCATATGTTGCAATTTTAAATATTTTACACTATCTTCATTATAAGGTACTAATGCTACACATTTTAGCCAAATTTTAAATTTGTAGCACTTCTAGAAGTAAAATAATATTTTTCTAATTGTTTAAATTAAATAATTTTTAACGGCCGCCGCAATTCATATGTAGTAAAATTGAAATATTTATTTGTGCAAATTTACTACTCTGTAAATAATTTGAAAATTTCAGCTTCCTAGCTCATCCCGTAGTACCTAAACAGTTATCTATTTGTTTAAAATTTATAAATTTTTAACTGCCAAACAAATTATAATATCAAAATTCGCATAATCCTTATTTCGTTTTTTTAAGAATTCTACTTGTAAAAAAATTTCAACTCCGTAGCACATGCGGAAATACAAACCTTGAAAATTTGTTTAAACAATTGAAAATTTCTAGCGGCCGCATTGTTGCACTTTTTCAAGATTTTCTTTTTTTCTAGTCGATTTTGTACAACATCCTACCTAAGAAAAAAATTTCGAATCTCCAGCTCATCTGAAAGTGCCTAAACATTAGTATCCTCCTGTTATCATTATATGTCGAAGACACTTACATAGGAGGAGGAGGGTATAACATACTAGTAGAAGGTGCTTGCATACTGCAAGCATTTCATCTCACCTTGAAAAAACATTCATTTTTCAGACAGACGTTACATCATTACAAATAGTCTTTTAATTCTAAAGATTTCACCTCCGCAGCGATTTTCGTTTTTCCCACATGTAAAAATAATAGTTTAAAACAATCCCCAAATATTGCAATTTTATACACATTTTAGCCAAATTTTAAAGTTGTTGCACTTCTAGAAGTAAAATAATATTTTTCTAATTGTTTAAATTTAAATAATTTTTAACGGCCGCCGCAATTCATATATGGTAAAATCAAAATGTTTATTTGTGCAAATACACTGCTTTGTAAGTAATTTGAAATTTTCAGCTTCCTAGCTCATCCCGTAGTACCTAAACAGTTATCCATTTGTTTAAATTTTAAGAATTTTTAACTGCCAAACAAATAAAAATATCAAAATTTGTATAATCCCTATTTCGTTTTTTTGGAAATTCTATTTACAAAAAAATTTCAACTCCGTTGCACATGCGGAAATACATAATGACCCATCGAATGTCGCCTTCCATTGAAAAACCCTGGAATCGTTTTATAGCATTAAGTTTCCGGTCTTTCAGTAGGGGTACTAGTCTTTGACTTTTAGTAAACAAAGAAGGGAAACAATTCGGCGATAAGAGTCCTAAGCTCGGCTAGCCACGCAGTAGGAGTCTTACTTGACGGAAGACAAACAACTTAGGGTTTTTCAACGTGCACGCTATGAGTCAAGGTCAACTAGGCTAAAAGGAGAGTGCTGAAACTACATAAATAGTAAACCTTTGCTTTGAATTAACACTAAAATTTACATCTACGAGAAGAAAATGATATTATATACTAAGATTAACCAAAATAACTTTTTCTAAAAGTAGGCATTAGTAATGGTTAAGCACATATACACTAACAAACGTGGTATTATACAGTATATAGTAAAGACGATTTATAAAATTAAGAAGGAAATGTAACAAGTCAAAAAATATTTTTATATCACGAAAGGTAGTAAACAGGAGGATACTAGATATACGGTGAAGGTTGTAAATAAATTAATAAATAATAATGATAATAAATTTGCCTTCAATAAGCTTAGTTATTTAAGAATTTACTTTCGATATGAAAGTATCGATTTCAATTTGGCAATGAGAGACATAATAAGTAAGTAGACGAAAAATAAAGTAAAATAGGTTAAAAATAAACTAAATAGGGAGCACTTAGAGCTAAGGAGGCTGCACTATTGGGAAATTCACTGCTAAGGATGCAAACTTAAATGATAAAGGTAGAATATGAAAATTTACGTTAAGTTTGTAATTAAAACGAAGTAATAAAAATCTAAGAATACAATAATATTAGAATACAATAACTATACATAACTAAGGGTTGTACTTATCGCTACAGCTACTCTTAAAAACTAATGGTGAGCCAAAGGCAGCTATACTACGGGATACAGCAGGTAGGAGCGAAGCAGCGTGAGCAAAAGTGAAAGCACGTCTGCTCTCGTCGGAGTCCAGCCACTAAAAGGAGGATACTAATGTTTAAGCAATTCCAGATGCGCTGGAGATTCGAAATTTTTTTCTTAGGTAGGATGTTGTACAAAATCGACTAGAAAAAACGAAAATCTTGAAAAAGTGCAACAATGCAGCCGCTAAAAATTCGCAATTGTTTAAACAAATTTTCAAGGTTTATGTATTTCCGTATGTGCTACGAAGCTGACATTTTTTAGAGGTAATATTTGTAAAAAAACGTAATAGGGGTTATACAAAATTTTGATTTGTTTTGATGTTAAACATTCTTAAACTTTAAACAAATAGATAACGGTTTTGGTACTACGGGCTGAGTTAGGAAGCTGAAATTTTTAAGTTATTTACAGAATAGTGCATGTGCACAAACAAACACTTTAGTCTCTCCATAAATATATTGCGGCGGCCGTTAAAAATGTTTAAAATTTAAACAATTAGAAAATTACTTTTTTCACTTCTAGAAGTGCTACAACTTTAAAATTTGGCATAAATGTGTAGCATTAGTACCCCACAATGGAGAAAGTATAAAACTCTTAAAATTGCAAAGGTTTAGGATTGTTTTAGTCTATTAGTTTTACATAAGGGAAAAACGAAAATCGCTCCGGAGGTGAAATATTTAGAATTAAAAAAATATTTGTAATGATGAAATATGAAAAATGAATGTTTTTTTTATGTTGAGATGATATGCTTGCAGAATGCAAGCACCAACTACTAGTATATATATATATATATATATATATATATATATATATATATATATATATATATATATATATGTTCCTCCTCTATAAGAAGAGTCTATATATAATGGATGTTACTCCTCATCTGTAAGGAAAGTCTATATATAATGATGTTGCTCCTCCTCTGTAAGGAGTGTGTATATATAATGTTATATTCTTCCTCTGTAAGTAACGTCTATATACATATACAAACAAACACACACACACACACACACATATATATATATATATATATATATATATATATATATATATATATATATATATACAGGAGTTCTTGAAAAAAATAATTTGGAAATTATGGATAGTTGCCTTAATTTCGCGGAAAATTATAAATATTCTGATAGAACTCATGGAATTAATTATCTAATACATAAAGGCTCCACGTGGCTTAAGTTCTGTTGCCATGGAAATCGCGTTGATTTATTTCCGAGTATAGATCTTGGTATATGGTGATTTTTAGAGCTTGCAGTATGCTAGCACCTATAACTCATATATATCTATTTTATCTATTATAAATAGCTGCTTCTTAAGGAGGATACAGGATATATATATATATATATATATATATATATATATATATATATATATATATAATATAAAACCTAAGGTACTTATAGATATTCCACGGACCTGAAATTTGGCAGGATGATAGGTTATTAGGTACAACCAACCAGAAAAATCTAAAATTCAAATTTTTAAAAAGTTTTAGTAGGGTATTTTTGACCCCAATGTTCCATTTCGCTACTCCTTAAGAAAAACATGAAAATCTGTGCAGGGTTTCATAAATTTGCATTTTTAAATTAGTTATAAACTAGAGACAAAAACAATTCTATAGCCAAAAGAATGAGGTTTCTTATTTTTGAAGATTAAATACAAATTGGTGTCGAATTGACGAAGAAATATTTTTTTAATCGGAAAAAGCAGATGCTCAACAATAAGGAACTTCTGCTACAGCCAGGACAATGCTTTTCAATTGGAATTAGCAATCCGTATTATAATAGCATCGCTTTAATGCAGTTTAATAGGGAAATTCTTATTGTCCCATTAATTTCTACCAAAGACATATACATATGATAAAGTCATAATTTTAAAATGCGATATATGTTAATAAATATAAGAACGTATTCCTTTCAGTTATGGCGGTTGATGAACTGTATATAATAATAGCTTTAATTTTAGGCTTCTAAAGAGAATCAGTGGATTATATTATAATGCAACAGATTTAAAATTACGGCGAAAACTCATAACGACGTCAATATCCAAAAACAGAAAATATTAGTGACGTTATAGACTTCCTGATGCACTGCATCCCTTCAAAATCCTACGGTGTTACTTTCGATATGGACTGAAATGCTTGCTGAATGCAAGCACCAACTACTTGTGTGTGTGTATATATATATATATACTTGCGTAATTGCCCTTCAGATATGACGGAATTATAATAAAAGTATTCCAAATATATCTGATTTCGATATGAAAAATCAGTAAGATATGCTATGATCAGGTTTGGCTTTTATGCATAATCAAATCAGTGTTTTTGAAAGCTATCTTTGTTTTAATTATGTTGTTTAAGTAATTATTTTCAGATAGGCCAAATTATTATCCAAATATTTGCTGAAAATAAGAGGAAAATCGAAATAAAAAGATATAATGCATAAAGAAGTAACTGAAATTTACTTTAAATATTTGAGCAAAATATGTTATTCAAAACGTACCTATAGAATTTAACTCAATAAATGAATTATTTTACTCTTATTAACTCGTAAAAAACAGGATAAAATGTGAACTGTCAATTAACCGTCAAAGGAAAAATATGTAGTAACTTAATATTACATGAACTGCAATGAGTTTAACTATATTTTAAGATCGCATTTTAAAAAACTATATAAGTTTTGAAAAACTTCCAGAAAAATCACTTTAGTTAAAGAAATTTAAATAAAAGTCATAAAATGTTATTTTTCACTCCTATTTGAAATTCGGTTCGAAATATATGCGATATTATCAGTTAAAGAAATCCATTGAAAATTTTAGTTTTATGAATTCTCATCATTTGGCAATGGCGCATGATTCAATAGTATAACATTTTTATAATAAATTATAATTTAATATTGTTATTTATGTACTGCAGCTCCTTTTAATCCTACACAAAATTAATTTGCGTTTTTCGAACGTCAACTGAACCTCCACCACTTTGTATTACACTCTGAATCACGGGTAAGATATTGCAGTTTTTATTGGGACTAACGTGTAAAAGCATGCCACATTACTTAGACACATTAAATTTTGGTTTCATCTTGAATACAGTAATAGATATTCATTATTAAAATATGTATACATTTTTGAGACACCCTTATATATATATACACACGCTTGCAAATTATTTTGTTATAATTTCTATGACAAAAAGAATTCACATCAAGAAAAAATTCTTAAGTACTTCTCTATACACGTTTTTTTAGTAAATCGGTCGATACTAGGAACCGAATGTTTGCGGACGACAAATGCGGGAAGCAGCAAAATATAGCTGGCCATGCATGAAACCTGGATGACGCAGGTACACTCTATCTATATGTAACGTTTGACCTCGAGCCTTATTTATTTTTATGCCAAAGGCTAGCCATACTGGACATTGCCACACAAAATGGTAGAGTCTTCAGTCGGCTGGCGTGCTAAATGGGAAATCAGGACCGTTTGGTAGTATAATAAAATAGTAGTATAGTAGTATATAATATTCCGATGATTAAGCATCTGTTAATTACTAGACAAAACACTATGCATTCCTACCCATCATTTCCGTAGGGAAATAATTATTTTGTAAGGTTCATTCAATGTTGGCAAGTCTTGGATTTTTTATTTATGTTCTTATTTTCAATTAACGATTAGCTAAGATCCACCTTTCAAACTATTTTAATGTAAATTTTGTACTTCACTCATGCCTATCAGTCATTTTTGACGGCTGATTACATTTGTATCCTAAAACTAATGATGCGTCACAAATACGCTGCCTCATTATATTTTTAACATGTTTGTGTGTGCGCGCGCGTGTGCGAAGAAAGTTCTGCAGTTAATGGATTGAATACGGTTAATCAGTTGAAGCGATATCTGACATCAATCAAAAATAATGATGCTGGGCGAAATATATAAAGTAATGGAGGAAACGTCAAAAATTTATATTATAGTGACGGTAAATTCGCATATTCAAGACACGATTCGAAAATACCCGTCGTTGACAAATTACAGAGTGCCATTTGGAATGATATACATGGTAGAAATAACTTTCTTAACATGAAGGAACGTTTAACCGTACCATTGCAAATGGGACGCTCGTGTGGCCGTCCTAATTTATGCATTTCTAAGTTTTTGAAACATTTTTGCGAAACGCCTAGGACAGAGGGTCGGAATATCGTGACTAGATCGTGAAATTGCAGTATACGCAATGCCTGTGACAAATCTGGGCAAATTGCCATCGAAGTCGACACATTAATTTAACCGACGCGAATGCGTTCGGAAAACAGGCGATGAACCAAAAATGTCCCTCTCTCCATCAGCATGAAGGTCCTTTGATCTTCATTGCCGCTAAAGAGGCCGCGCTGTCGACCTCTTTCCTTTATATATTCACTTCCAACGAGTGCGCGAGCCTTAATTTGTTTCCGTCGACTAGGTTTTGCCCGTGTATACAAGGAAAACCCACGAGCAACCATAATTTCGCGTAAGCTGAGCGCGCCCATATTGCGATGTTCGTCATTTTTGTTTATCCAAGGTCCGAAGCAGGAGCAACTTATTTATTTTAACAATCGTTAACGCTTCATTTGAATAATAAATTAAATTAGTTATTTGGATATCATTCCCGCGAAAAAATATTAGAAACCTTTTTTGAGTTGTTTTAATGGATGGTCATTAATTCAATTTTTAATGTGGTAAAATATTTCCCATATGTATAACAGTTTTAAAAATCGTGTGTAATTATGATTCACTCAATTTTAAGAAATCCATGTGGATGACAAAAATTCAATCGATAATAAAAAAAAACAAAAAGGTTTATAAAAAGTAATACTACATAAATGGAAATTATTAGAAAATTTGAGAAAATTTATTCGTATTAACATGATCGATAGACCAGTTGGAATTCAAATTTGACATGGACTTTATTTTTACTTTCTCCATACGTAGTATAAGGAAAAGTATTGTTTTAATGGTTAAAATCGATTTCGAGATTTAAACGAAAATACACATTTTGAGGTCCCCTGAACACGTTTTGACCAAATTCTAGATGATGTCTGTGTGTGTGTAGGTGACAGCTTTTTTGTGGGTGCTCTAGCTAAAAAACTATTAATCAGGTCCATGCGAAATTTTATATTTAACATTTTTATGACAGTCACAAGAATATTAGTTTTTGGTAAAAATCGATCACGGGAAGAAGGTGTCACATCCGTTATTCTGAGATATTTGCTTTAATATTTGATATATTTAAGAATATACTGGAATAAAAGTTGTAGAAATTTTATTTTATACAACCTTTGTTTGAAATATTTTTCAATATTGCATTGTTTAGGGGATAACTTAAAAACTATATTATTTACCTGCCACCAGCACCCCACCTACCGACTACTGTTAACAATTGACATCTTATTAACGCTCCTTTTTATTTTGTTAATTGTTGGAGCTTTGTGGCTCTATCTAATATCAGAAGGCTATGGTTTGAGTTTATTTCTGTTCTTTGTAGTCTAAAAGTTTCTCGCAGTTTCATAAAGTATTTTTTATTATATAACCTATTTGGAATTTTTAGAAATATTACAAGTAGGGAGAAAGTCATGTGGTGGCCACATCAGATTTTGTTAACACGACTACACAAGCTGCACAAATCTCAAACCTTGCTCATTTTTCAACATAATGTCCCTTCTTCTCAACACATTTTTTTCCATCGTTCGGGTAAGTTGCGTATCCCTGCAGCGAGGAAGTTTTTCGGTTGCCTGCGCAACCAGGTTTGCTCTGCTTCCATTACTTCCTCGTTTGAACTGAAGCGCTGGCCTTCCAGGTCTGCTTTGAGTGATCCAAACAGATGAAAGTCGCACGTTTGGACTGTAAGGAGGATGCGGCATTACTTCCCAGCCAAAGTCAGCAATAGCAGCGGAATGAGGACTGGCGTTGTTGTGGAGGAGAACGGCCCTTTTAGACAGCTAACCGCGCCTTTTGGACCTGATGGCTGGCTTGACTTTGTTTGTGAGCATATCGCCGCAATAAGCCGCATTCATGGTTCATTGCTTTACCAAAAATCAATGAAAACCGGTCCCTCCGCGTCCCAAAAGACAATCGCCATCACTTTCCCCGCAGAGCGCTGAGTCTTGAACTTCTTTGGTCTCGGCGAGGCTGAATGTCGCCATTCCATACTGGCCAACTTGCTTTCCGGGGAGTAATGATGAACCCAAGAGTCGTCGGAGGTCACAATCATTAACAGGAGCTCTTCGCCTTCCAGTTCGTAGCGCTGAAGAAGTTCTCAGAAAACCTCAACACGTCTTTCTCGCTGTTCATCCGAAAGTTGCTTCGGCACCCATCTGGAACTCACTTTCGTAAATTTAAGCTCATTGTGGATAATGTTTCCAACACTTCAGACACTGATGTTAACTAATTCAGCTAAATCACATACCAATATTTGCCTATCACTGCAAATGAGTTCATCAACTCTTTGAATGTTGTGTGGGTTCAATGCCGTGGCAGGGCGCGCAGCATGAGGCAAATTTGACACCAACTCACGACCATCTTTAAACAATTTGCACCGTTCAAACACAGAGGAACGTAAAAGACACTTATCCTTAAACTGTACTTGAAGTCTGCGATGAATCTCAGCCGCCTTTACATCTTCCTTGCATAAAAACTTGATAATAATGCGCTCTGCAACAGAGCTCGGTACATCACTGGCTTCCATGTTGAATACCTTTGTCATTTGTTGCTGCAAGCAAGTGAAGATTGCTGGTCCGGGTAGCCAACATACATGTACTAAAAACCCTATACGGCTGCTAATGTTGCTCTTTAATTATGATCAGAAAAAAAGTCCAGGTCAAATTTGAACACCCCATGTATATTCAATAAAAACATCCTTTCGGGAATGAATACAAAAATTTTCGATTTCCATTATATGGTAGAAATTTGATGATAATGCATTTCAATATAAAAAAGTAGAGCTTGCTAAAAATATCGAACCTTCACCAAACCGTATGTTATATGGATACCATCGTGTTTAATATCAATACCAACCGATGCAAATGGTCAAGAAATGAGTAAAAAATAATGTTTTAAATTTGCATAAAAATTTTCGCGAGCAATCTTGGATCAACTTTTAACCTAGTACGAGTAAATTGAGTATTGAAAAATGTTTTAAAATCCTTTAATTTTGAATTTTATGAATATATCAGGAATAAAACTAGTCTCTGAAATAGTTCCTTTTCGTTAAACTACGGATTGAATCCAGCTTTTAAAAAACATTTTCTTTCTTTATTTTGCAAAGACATGGCAGGCATAGGAGAGGTTATTGATACCGAAGATCTTCATCGAGTGACACAAAAAAGAAGAGGAAACAGATGACGACAGCCACGCGGAAGGACGACGAGATCACCTCCACAACTGTATTGACGCGGAAGAATGATTCGCTGCGCATTAATAAGGCACCGTCTGTCTATAGCAGGGGTCAGCAACCCACGGTCCGCGGACCGAATGCGACCCCCGAAAGCGCTGCATGCGGCTCGCGAAACTATGCTGAAAAAGCGTTAGGTATAATTTAATATAGACAATTTCATATTTTCAGTAAAATTATAGTCTCAATAACTTTTTAATTCCATCATGATTCTTAATGTTGTAATGTTAATCCTAAAAACCTAATTTTAAGTTGATTTTCACCCATATGGTGCGTGGGAATCTCTAAGTAACTTCCGATTTAACTTTAATCCAGTCCGCCGAAGCATTGAAAATTTCCAATGCGGCCACCGAAGACTTCACTGTCAACAATGCGGCCCACCAAGTAGAAAAGGATGCCCGCCACTGCCGTAGGGGATATAGGGTGGATGGAGGGACACGGCTTATGAGCACAAGGGTCGTCGCATGACGTCAGAGGAGCGGTAGCTGGTCGTAAAACTCGATATAATGCCATTGGAGGCTAAAGTTGAGTTTTTGAGACTCGTAGATCACGAAACACTGTGTATGACATCAAGTTCTCTTTCTGGATTAATTACAAATTGAACCATTGCATACATTTTTAAGAAAATAGACATTTTGTACAAATATACAAGAGTAAACTATCCTCCATTGTTGCGAGATATGGTTTATTTCAACAAAGCTTCAATTCCGGATGACACAACATAAATACGAGATTTCATCAGAATCTTTTGAACCGTTTATCCCCTAGAACCGCGCCTAGAAGACAGCCCATAGGAAGTATTACAAAAACCTCTTTTTCGGTTACACACAAAACGTTTATTTCCATTAAAATTTAGCAGACGATTTTTTCACGATCAACGTGCTTTATATGTATACTTTGTGTATAATAAAGTAATAATTACAAGGTTTGTGATTGAAAGGGTGAAATATAGTCCCATATCCACAATTTCCCAACTATAATTCACTGAAGAAGCCGATATTTGGTGGAGCTCCATAACGGAGAAATGGGCGTAATTCAACAGTGTGTGATATTAGTTTAATTTTTAATCCAAATTACACCCATTTATCTAATTTTGTGAATAGCTTTCATAAGACCGTACAACACTGAAATTTGCCCCGACTTAAAACTAGTTAATTTTTACGTATTCATATGCGCTAATTACGAAAATGAAAGCCATTTTCCCATATCACCTAAAGTTTCTGTGGAACACGTCGATTTATATATACGAAAGCGCCCGCCACGGATCCATTTTGCGCGCGCGTGTTGCAGGCAATCCCGAACAAAGCGCTAATGCACTCCTGTATTTTTATGACACTTTTGCGGTTTTGAAGCTTGAGGAAGATATTGTATCACAATTTTTACGATAACTTTGTCAGTTCTCCCTTCTCCTTTGCGTACCGCGCATTCCAGTACGAGAGTTCGTTCAAGAATAAGCGCATTTTTTAACTTGTATCTATTAATCGAGTTGAGGAGTACATTTTATGTAAACAGTGAAATTCAAAAGTTAAACAATTCATAATATATTTTACACTTGATTTTTTTTCTCGTGATGTCTCGCAAATGTGTCAATTCCCCAGACTTATTTTGTTACTTGTTCGGTGAATTTACCCCAACGTAATTCCATTTCTCCTGTAGTAAAAAAGGCTTATGAATTGTATTTTGGATGCAAAGTTGGGGATCAAAAGAGTTGGGCACCACACGTATGTTGCAGTAGATGTTCTCGATACTTAGGAGGCTGGCTAAATGGCACCCACCAGTCAATGCCGTTTGCTGTTCCTATGGTTTGGAGGGAGCAGAAGGATCACGTTACTGACTGTTATTTTTGTTTGGCGAACATTTCTAGTTTCTCTTCAAAATCCAAACATGCCGTAGTGGGCCCGAATCTACCCTCAGCCATACGACCTGTGAAACACGACGATTCCCTATCGGATGGATGGATGGATGTCATGTCACCCCTGCCAGGGCGCGAAGAGCAGTTCCCAGCGCTGCCGCGCTGTTGCCTGCTAGGAATCCTGAAGTGTAGAATCACGGTGCTTGAGTCACGGCACAATGAAAAGGGAGGTAATTTAATTTAGGTAACGGAAAGGGATAATTTTGGTTTTTTATGTGGGCCTGCTGCTGGCAATTCATAATCCCAGAGAGAGGAAAAGAGGGGGTTCGTGCATATTTACATTTGGAGCAGATATTTATTGTTTAGGCACCGTAGGAAGTCGGGAAGGGGAGGGATTTTCAGGTCTTTATGTAGATCATCGTTTCTTTGAAACCATCTGGCGCCAGTTATTAACCGTAGCATTTTATTTTGGAAGACTGTTAATTTCTTGATTTTGGTTTTACCGCAATAAGACCATACAGGAGAAGCATAGGTCAGTATCGGGCGGATCATTGACGTGTAGAGGATGCATTTGGTCTTCATTGACATTGGGGAGCTTCTGCTGAGTATGCTATATAGGCCTTTCTTGATTCCGGTTGCTTTCTGGAGTGTTTTCTGCAAGTGGGAATTCCATGTTAATTTTTTATCCATGGTGACCCCTAAAAACGTTGCTTCATTCTTGCGAGGTATAATGGAGTTATACAGTTGGAGGAGGGCGCCTTCGCCTTTTTTGGGGTGACGGGAGAAGACAACATTTATACATTTGCTGGGGTTAACATTCAGTTTCCATACAGTCATCCGATCCTCAATTTGGCGCAAGTGGTCCTGGAGTTGATCGCTGGCGGAGTTTGCATCCCAGTGGCGGGCAGCGATGGTGGTGTCATCCGCATACAGGTAAAGTTGGGTGTTGTCTGAGCGCGGGAGGTCGTTGACAAAGACATTAAATAGATTTGGGGAGAGAACGGACCCTTGGGGTACTCCGGCAAGGCATGGAAAGGTGGGGGATGAGGAGGTGTTGATATTAACAAAGAATTTACGGTTCTTGAGGAAGGATTGCAGGATTTTGAGGAGGTAAAGCGGAGGTTCATAGGCAGACAGCTTGAAGAGGAGGGCCTGTGGCCAAACTTTATCAAATGCCTTTTCTAAGTCAAGAAAGGCGGCAGTTGTCAATTGGTTAGAGTTAAACCCATCTGTGATGTATTCGACGAGTCGTAAAATCTGGTGGGAAGTGGAGGTGCGTGATTGAAACCCGGCTTGTTCATTAATAATGAGGCGATTGGAGCGAAGAAATTGTTGAAGTCGGTTGTTGATTATCTTCTCAAAGACTTTGGCGAGCGTGGGAAGGAGACTAATGGGACGGTAAGAAGAAGGGTTGGTGGGATCCTTTTGTGGTTTTGGTATCATGCGGATCATGGCGATTTTCCAAGCTGAAGGAAAGTAGGAGCAGATGAGGCAGGAGTTGAAAAGGTTAGATAAAAAGGATAAGAATTCATTGGGAAGATTTTTCAGGACTTTGTTTGAGATCTTGTCCGAACCTGGTGCTGATTTTTTCTTGCTGGTTTTGATGATTTCAGCCACTTCTCCAGGGTAAGTGGAGAACGGGTCAGAAGTAGGGGAATATTGCAGGTTTTCAATAAAAATATTAAATCATCCTGATGCGGGGATGGTGAGGTGTTTTGGAAGGATTGCTGGAGATGTTCCGCAAATAGGGAGCATTTTTGTTGGTCAGTCGTGGCGGTCACTCCATTTTGATGCAGGGGGGAGGTGATGTCCGTTTTTCTTTCAGACTTCGGGCAAGTTTCCAGACAGAGTTGTCTTCGCTGGATAAGTTGCAGACGAGGTTGTTCCACGATTGTTGGCGATGGGTTTTTACCAAGGAACGGACTCGGTTTCTTAGAGCATTAAAGAAGTTCCTGTCAACTTGGTCTCTGGTCTGTTGCCATGTTTTGCGCGCTGCATTCCGTCTTCTCATAACTGAAATTATCTCAGGGGGAAGATGTTCTGGAGATTTGATGGGGACATGGTAAGAGGCGGATTTCAAGGAGGAATGGATGGCTTGGGTCAGAGTTTCTACTGCATGGTCGATTGAATCAGGTGAGGACAATGGAAGGAACACAAGAATGGGTAGGTGGGAAAGGATTGTGCGTTTGAAGTAGTCCCAGTTGATAGCAGACGATTGGATATCAGATAAGGACGGTGAGAGGTCATAGATGGAGAGGATTGGAAGGTGATCAGATACAGAGTTATCTAGTACAGTGAAGGAGGGAGACTGGGGAAGATTAGATGTAAGGATGATGTCCAGGATATCAGTTGATAGGTCGGTGATATGCGTTGGCTGCAATGGAGAGAAGATTGAGAAGTTATATTGGTGTTGCAGTTGCTGAAGCCTAAGTCCTCTACGGTTCGATACCGAACATCCCCAGGCCAGTGTGCTTTGCATTAAAGTCCCCTGTCAAAATGCTACGTTGCTTGAGAAGATGGAGCAAAGCTTTTCGATCCTTATGGGGATAGGTGGCGCCTGGTGGGTGGTAAATGGACCATACAGAAAAATGACCTCTGTTGGTTCGTATGTTAACACCCACTAGCTCAAGGGATTTGGTAGCAGGATTGGGGATTTGGAGGCATTGCAGGCCTTTTCTTACCAGAAGAAGGACTCCACCTCCACGAATGTCAGAGGCGCGGTCAACCCTGAATTGGTGAAAGTTGGGAATGTAGAGGGAGTGGTGGGGTTTGAGCCTGGTTTCCTGGAGGGCGACGATATCGGGATGGTTCGCGTCGATGATTGCCAGCAGCTCCTCACGCTTGGTTTTAATGCCGTTACAATTCCATTGCAGAATCTTCAGCTGATTGACGTTGCAATTAAGGGCCATTGAAGTACGTTAGAAGAATTTGCCGGATTTCCTCCAGGATCACCTCTAGCTTCGTTTTCCCAGAGGGAGGGGGAGTAAGGAACTTGGAAAAAACTCTTTTCAGAGCATCCATGAAAAACTTTTGGATATCACCATCGAGAGAGCAGGAAGGGACGTAGGAATGGGGTTGTGTGGGTTGTAAGGAGGAAGAGGTTTGTTCGGCTGCAGGTTTAGGTTGGCGGGATAGTAAAGAAGGGAAAGCAGAATGAGAAGTAATACAAGGAGCAACTGGGGTAGAAGATAATAGCCGTCTTTCTCTCAGTTTCTCGGCATAGGTTTTGTAAGCCGGACAGCCTCTGAAATTAGCAGGATGGGAGCCGTTGCAGTTGGCACAGATAGCAGGTTGTGACACATCCAACGGGCAGGTAGAAGCAGCATGGAAGTCCCCACATCGAACACAGCGCTGTTTTAGCCCGCAGGTCTTGTAAGTGTGACCAAATCTTTGACATTTGGTGCATTGGGGTGGGCCTGGAGATGGTTTGTATGGGGTTATGATTGCGCGGATGGACCCGATGTACGGGTTATTGAGCAGTCGTTGGGCTTCATCGTCGTTGTCAACAATCAGTTGAAAGGTGGCAACAGGACGAAGAGGAAAAGGTTGCGGCAGAGATCCTGGATTTAGAGCCTGTTCTTCCTCTCGTTTGCGGAGCATGTCAGGAGTTGGGCGGTTGGTTTGAACTTGACGGAGGCTATGAACTGTAATATTTTTAGATTCTACTGCATATTGAAGTTTGGGAAGGGGATAGTCGATTGGAAGTCCTCTTATTGCAATGACAGGCTTTTTGTCCTCCGCTAGCCGGTACGTGAAATATTCAATGCCATTAGATTTTAAGTGTTGTACAACCGCACGGAAATCATTGCTGCAGGAGCACTGAATTTTAATCTGTTCCCTTGCAGAGAGGTAATAGGCTTCATCGTGCAGGCTTTTAGAATTCCATCTTCTTTAACATGAAAATTGATGGATTCAGGCAAAAATATTGGCGGAATATTGCCTGTATGTGGGTTTCGGAAAATCTCAGTAGCAGGGGTAGGTTTGGGACGCGATGACGGAGGTTGAACCGTAGTTGAATGTGAGGTAATTGAATTGAGAGGGGATGAGGTATCCATAGATTCAGAGGCAGATGCAAGGGCGGCGAAGGAATTACGTAAGGGAATTGTTTCACGTACAACGACTTTTTTAGGCTGAAGGATAAGGGGGGAGGCAGCCTTTCGTTTGGGCTGTACAGTAATAAAATCATTACCCTGATCGCCAACGGATGCATTAGAACCTTGGGTCGGTTTTGAGCAAGTGACTAAGGCCAAGAATTGCGGGTTGTCAAGAAGGTGTTCCGGAATGTTAATATTAACCGTACCAGCAGCAGCAGGGGGGAGGGAATCAGGTATGGGAGGTGGAGGGGGAGGGAGTATACCGTGACTTGCCAAATGATGACTTGGGCAAGACGATACGTCCCTCGGAGGCAGACCGGGAGAAGCTTCGGTTAAGCAAAGGGTAGTGGTTGGTCGTGGAAGCGTCCTTATCTCAGGTTCCGAGGCCGCGTTGCCATCCGGTAAAGTGGGAGAGGGGTCAGATGTAGCGGGCGGGCATTCACTTCCACTCCGAATCCAAGACTTGCAGTCAACAGGACTTCGGCTTCGGTCCGATGCCAATTCCCGTAGTGGAGGGTGGGAGGATTCCCAATCGGGGTCCATCTCAGCCGAGTCTGTAGAAGAACGGTCCGGGGATCGTGGGCGGGACATGTCCGAGGACATGCCCTAAGAGAGGTCCAGCCAGGCGTAGGTCAAGATATACACAGAGATCCAAAAAACACAATCGAAATCCCAGTCCGAAGCACTCTTAAAAGCGCAAGAAAAAGCAGAACAGGTTGCTCTGGAAGCACGTCCGCTCTCCACCGCGACTCACTCGCGACCGATTTCCTATCGATTCCCAAGCCACCTGAAGTATGGATTTGGATGAAGAACCGACAAGCACTTCTTCCGAAGCTGAACCTTTGTGTTCCAATGAGGGTGATCCTGATTACCAACAACCACTAACAGAACCTCATTTGATTTCTAAAGCAGAACTCAACGATCTGGTGAGAGACCTCAACCTAACGAAAAGCCAGGCTGAACTGCTAAGCTCTAGACTACAAGGTTGGAATCTGCTACAGCCGGGCTTCAAAGTAACAACCTATAGGAAACGTCATCACTCTTTGTCATGATTTTTTCAAAGGACGGTGATTTGGTGTGATGTAAATGGGCTAATGGCAGAGTTGAAGGACAATCACAATCCTCAAGAATGACGGCTTTTCATAGATTCATCAAAACTTAGTTTAAAGGCGGTGTTGTTGCATAATGGAAATTTTGATCCATCACTACCGATTGCCTATGCTGTCCACATGAAGGAAACCTACCAGAACATGGATTTGCTTTTAAAGGCTATTAATTACTCAAAATATGGGTGGCGAATCTGTGGGGACCTTAAAGTCATAGGACTACTTCTAGGGATTCAGCCAGATTTCACAAGTTTTTGCTGTTTTTTGTGTGAGTGAGACAGTGGAGCTAGGGAAAAACATTATAAAGTTAAGGAGTGGCCTATGAGACAAAGTTTGGTACCAGAGGAAAAGAGTGTCAAACACGAACCACTTATTCCCAGAGACAAAATTTTGTTTCCACCGCTCCACAGCAAGTTAGGCTTGATGAAAAATTTTGTGAAAGCTATGGATAGATAGCTAGATAGATAGATATGCGCCTTTATTTGGGCGAGATTGAGACTAAGCAGTCTCTTCTTTCATCTAACCCATTGTCAATTACATACAGGAAGACAGTAACAAGGAAAAAAATAGAATAAAAGATTACATAAAATAAATTACTACATAAATACAATGCCATGTTAGCATTTTTGGAAATAAAAATAGATGGAGATTTGTTGTTTGTGGGAAAAAACAAGGGAAAATTAAGATACTATTTCCTAGTAAAAACCCCACTGCAGGAAAATACCCACACAATAAGGGGTGTGTGAAAAACCTGCGAAACCTACTGATAGTAATATATAAAGATTTAGAGGATCATATTAGAAAAGTGCATAAATTGAAATACACTTAAACACAGTTTTGCATAAAAACTAAGAAAACACACAAGTACACATGAAATATTTACAGGACCATATTAGAAAAGTACATACAATTAAATACACATAAACATACCTTTACATAAAATCTAAGAAAGTATACATTAAGACATACGCAGATATTTAAATGGTTTTGACGACCTGTAAGGAAAAATAATTACTTGTCAGTTTAGGATAATGAAAGAAAATGGGATAGGAGATGTCTGTGGTACGAGTGTTTGAAGGTACATAGGGTTATTTCGGGTGGGAGGTTATTCCATAATCTGCATGCTGTGACAGAGAGGGCGAGAGCTTTCAGTATCTGAAAGACAAATTCCCTAGACTCAGTGATGCCAAATTAAAAGAGGACATGTTCATCGGGCCATAAATCCGTGCAATAATGCAAGACTGTGTATTTGAAGACCTGCTGACGGACACTGACAAAGCAGCATGGGTGGCGTTCAAAGCTGTTTGCAATAATTTTCTCGGCAATGTCAAAGCTGATAACCACAGTGAACTTGCTGAGGACATTCTAAAGGCATATAAAACTATGGGGTGTAATATGTCCTTAAGATTCGTTTCTTTCATTCCCACTTGGACTTCTTTCCCCCAACCTGGGTGCAGTGAGCGACGAGCATGGAGAAAGATTCCATCAGGACATTTCTGATATGGAGGAGCCGGAAGATGGTCTCCTAGAATGCTCGCTGACTATTGCTGGCTTCTTATTAAAGAACTTCCTGATGACAGTTACAAGCAAAAGGCTTCCAAAAAAACTTTTTTTAAATTTGAGTAAAATAAAACATTTTTTCCATTTATTTGCATTATACCGGACAAATTTTTAGCCACAGAGCATTTTGATCACATTTTTGGATTATACATACCCATTTTAGTATAATTACTCCATTTTTAACTTTCGGCATAGTTTGATTATTTCACAAATGGCTGTAATACAACAGTTTTTGTTATTTTTGGGGAAAAAATTAAATCTGAAATCCCTAAAAAATAGTACGTGATAGAGAATTTAGGGTTTCAGATTTGGATTCAGTGTGTGCTATTTATAAAAAATCACCTATTTTCATTTAGAGGCAAAACAAAAAGTTCAAATTTGTGGTTCAGTGCAATTAATTTTCACAAATCTGAAATTCTCGCTTTTAAGAATGGCTATGTATTGTCACTGTTTACAACATGTACGCCTATAAATAACGAGGTGCACATAAAAGGTAATTTATGCCGTTTTGTAAGGGAAACATACTAATTGGTCGATGTGAATCAAGACAGACAGACAAACCCCAATTTCGCGCCGTCAATATCTCTGACATAGGCGTTAAAGCTGGATGGCGGTAAATCGAGGTATCTTTTTAATGATAAGATGAAAGTTTTGCTCACAACGATTCATGAGCGATATGCGAGGGAGGCGCTAGATTCGGGGTCGTTAAATCGGAGTCTTACTTTAGTAGTAGAACTCCCACGCCAAATCTCAAGGAAATCAAACGGGTGGTTAATGAGATGAAAGACAAAAGTCGCGAACTTCAATGTAAGCGTTCATTTCTTGCAAATGACGAATAAAAAATGAAGCGCGGGCCACTAATCACGGAGACAGCACGTCCATTTGGTTCTTTAACCGTGCTTTATTATAAGAGAGAGGGGGAGATGGAAGGAGGCGACAGAAATTCTGTTCACCTCCACAAAGGAATCCTACACTGCGTCCTAAGAGACGTGAATCTCCACAAAAAAGGAAGCGAAGTAGGAGCATCTGCCGATATGAGGTGGTGGCCACTGTTAATAACTCTCGGAATATTCATGAAGAAGAGGCTTTCAGCCAGTTAAATCCCGTGGGAGGTCTGTTTTTGGTTGAGGAAGCACAAAAACTCAAACGCGCGCATATAAACTAATGACAACATCTGCCCGAATAAAAAAATGTCTATTTAAACCTGTTGGCTAATGCTGAAGGTATTGACTATGTAAATATTTCATCTCTCCGTGTCTGATTTTACACCCAAAAATTTTCCCCGCTCCATTTATGGACCGGAGGCTAGTTTTAAAGACCTACGTTTTAACCGCTCCGGGAATGACAATTTCCCAAGTTAGAGATGGACATTAACAACGACCGGCAATTACTTCGAAACTTTCTGTGCTCAACAAAAAACCCTACTTTGAACTTCCAAGGGAACGAAAGATGTATCGTATCATCATTTACGACATAAATAGGCAAACTTTTCTGCATGATGGGCCACATTAGTGTTTGAGAATGTTTCGGAGGGCCGCATAGGAAATCACGAGAGGTCCGGCGGGCTGGATGATCGTTAAAATCGGAAGTTACCTAGAGATTCTGTGGCCCCATAGTATTGAAGAATCAAATCTAAATAATCTACTAGCGTTAAAACTTCACCAGAAAAGGTTTTCAGACCTACATTTTACTGACAAAAATTATCTGTTCAATTTTATCGACCGCTTTTTCATCATAGCTTCACGGGCCACATGGATGACATACGTACGACGGGAAAGAAATGGCGCCCGACACATCCTGCGAAGGTATCCGGGTTTTCCCGCTTCATACACTTTTTAGAAAGTACTATTTAGAATTTTCACGGTTCGCTCGCTCTCCCCAGAGAGAAATAGAGGGGGAGGAGGGAGAGAAACTGTCTCGTATAGATAATTCAAGCGACGCCCACTCTCCCTCCCTTTTATCTCTCCTCCTTTTCTTGTCTCCGACCTCCCCAACCCAACCCCCACCATCCCACTTTCCCCTAACTTTGTCCTGCCATTTTCGCATCGCAGGAGCAACGATAACTGACGTCATCAACCAACCGGCCGTCGGGTAGCGTGGCGCTGCCATCGACCCACTATCCGTCTTAATTTTCCGTTCGCGTAAAAAAGAACACGAGTCGGAATGTCTCGCGCACGTCCTAGACCGTGTGTTATTTTTTGCCTCTTTTCGCCATTTATTTTCGTTCGGTGGTGTTATTCGACCCCATTTCGCCGTGCACGCGATTATTCTATCAACACCCGCAGCGCTGGAGGAAGAGTTGCGATATGCATGGCACAACGGGATCCCAGATGTCATTTTAAATTTAGTGTAAACGCGCCAAAGGCGACTATCTCGTGGAATATTTCCGGGTCGCAAGGAAGACGTCTGGGGTTACCATCCTCCGTCATTAGACGAAAACACCAAAAATGAACCTGGGAAACAAATCCACGATAGCGATTTGGGCGAGTTAAAAAGGTACCTTTGTTCCTATTTAAAAAACTTTCTCATATACGAAGCATAAAGAGGATATATTTTGATCGTGAAAAGAATCTACTTCGGGACGTTTTAAGTGCTCCAGAGTTCAAAAAACTATTTAAAAACTAGCTAGTGTTTTCCATGAAGATGGGAAAAATTAGCGCGTTTATATTTTATACTACTAAAGTTACGCTTAAGTTTTTAATTTTGTATTCAATTTTTGAACCATTCCCTATCTATCTCTGTAAAAAATTTTAAATTGTCAACGAAAACAATCTTCGTAGCAACCAAAGTGTCCCACCAGAGCAATTTATGTTAACCGCGAAGTTTTACGAAGATTCGTTCCGTGATATTTACTACAGGTAGTTTTGTTTATTTTAATTGCACTTGTTACCATTAAATCTCAGCTGTTGAAGTTTTAAGGGCAAAAAGCTTTAGTATTGATTAGCGTCGCATATGATCTCTTGTGTAAATTGAAATTTAACCTCTCATCCAGCCCGCTGAGGCACTCGTGACTACTAATAAGCATTTACATCTACGAATGCGGCCCGCGAGTAAAAAGGTTGAACACCTCTGTCTTAAGAGATATTAAAACATATTTTTCAAAACACAAATCTTAAGAAAAACAAATGACAACATTACAGAAATCTACAATCCATGTTTCAGCTCCCTATCGTTTACGGTCACAATTTCAATTTAAGCAAGGGAACAGATGGACAGACAGACGTCAAAGTGAAACTACAAACGCATAAAAAACGCGCTAAAAATGGAAACTCTTACATATCGTGCAACCTTCAATAGAATTCTCTTCGAAGTGAATCATATTGCGCAGAAAAAAGAGAGGTCTGATCTATTTCCAAAAAAACCTCGATTTACTCAAATAATAGCTGCATGGATTCTGATTAAAATTCGGCCAGATGGAGTTGAATTTCGTAAACAGCACTATATGAGTTATATGTATAATAAAAATAATTATATAGCATAGAGTGACATTAAAATATATCGAGCTTTACGCCCATCTACCGCCAAGCTGTTCATGTAATAATATAAACAGTAGCATAACTCTATGGAATTGAAACGTACAAATATGATTGAATTTGAACAATGTACGTTGCACCGGTCTTTGAAAAAAATTTAACTTCCGCCAAAAAACAAAGAATAAAGGATCCGAGTGACAAAGCTTATCTAACCGAGATCAAAAGACCGGACATCTGTTCGAGCTTCGTGGTCGACCGTTTTTTTTTCTCATCGATTTCCGCCACACGGAAAATTTGTTCCGGTTTTTAATTTGCCTCAAGACCTTTAGATTAGGATAGGATTATGTTGTTCCGTGGAAATGACTCTCGGCTCAAAACTCGACGGTCAATGAAACGGAGTGATTTTCAACGCAGATGGAAGGGATTTTATTTTATTTTCGGTTCGGGGGCCCGTTTTCCTTTTCGGATACACAATACATTACGATCCTATAGATAACTTCCGACCTGGGTATGGCGAGAATAAAATACGTTTTTATTTTATTTTATTTTACTTCTTCCTTCCTTCCCTCGCGCGTGGACCTCAAAGATTTGCTACGCAGAGGAAATGAGGATTTGAAAAGAGCTGCGAAAAATTCAGCGTCTCCATTTGTGCTGCCGGTTTGAAAAAAACTCGCGTTTCACGATTACTACTGCCAACCTAAAATTTTAAATGTGATAATCTGGGAACAAAATGGCCTACTCTTAAAAAAAGTCTTCGTCTGCCAAAAAGTAAATGTTTATCGACGGATGCTGAAATTAACAAGACAATTTTTACAAGACTAATTTTTTCTTCGTATGTTTTTAAATATTTAACACGACTGCTGAAAACTCCTCGGCATGGTGACACCTGCTCGCCTGAATAAAAGACAACTCGGCGAAAAGCTCCCATGATTTCTTTGTCTTCCCTGATCATTACTAATTCATTCAGAGGAATAATTTTTTGTAACCGTGAGGAGAAAAGTTTCTTATTAAAAAGCGAGTGCTTTAATGCGATTAAACTTTGCAGAAACGAAAACCGGCGGTGGCGAAAGAAGATGCGAGAGAGAGAGAGAGGGAAAGTAAAATAGAAGCAAGGATCGCGAAGGCAGCGTGACAAAGGAGCATTAAAGAAAAAACTAAGAAATCCGAGAAGAGAAAGCATAGAAAGGGAGAGAGGAGAGAGAAATGTAAGAGGAGAGGGAAGAGGGGGGAAAGAGAGAGGTAGAGGGTGAGGGAGGGTTTGAGAGCCATTATCATCCTTAGGGAATACCGCCCCATACCTCGCCTCATTTGCTCTCCTCCCCCTCCTTCCATCCATCCATCCATCCATCCATTCATACATCCATCCATCCATCCCTCCCTCCCTCCCTCTCTCTCCTGACTCGAAAACCCTCTTCCCCGTTGCCTTGGTAACGCCAGCCAGGTGGCGCTGCTCAGCATTCACAGCGCCGAGCTTCGAGGAGTCGTCGCAGTTAGCCTGTGGCTTCTCTCGCCGCGCCATCCAACGTTACGAGGGGCGAGGCGACCCGCGCTGCTAGATATCTTCGCTCTACGCGCGGCACTCGACAACTGGTGAGGCAACCGAACTGTTTTCCTCTTCCTTCTCTTTTTTCCGTTTTATTTTCCTCATAAATTTTTATTTTATCGGCGCGGTGAGTTTTTGATATTTGGGGATATAAGCTTTTTCCGGTTAAACTATTCTTTATCTTTACAAGATTAGGTTTTATTACTCGTAGTTCTTCGGATGAAATTGTCATTAAGACGAGTTTTAGTTTAATTCTCGTTTCATTCCGAGTCTGAACTATTATCGGCATAGACTTTAATATTTCTCAGAAGCTCGCGACTTGATTATTTTTGAGTGATAAATTATTCGTGGTGTGCGTGTGGATTTCGACCGCGGCAAACGAGGTTGACAGCGGGAGATTTTCGAATATTCCATCCGCGACGGATTTTTATCATCTCCTCTCATCTTTTCGTCCGCGTAAATTATTATATTTGTCACGACTGAAAAGATGGTATCGCTGACGAAGTTTGGACCGAGCATTTTATCAGGCATATCTACAACATTCCCATAAATTGCAAATACTCTTCGCGGGACCGAAATCGCCTCAGTAAATTCAAAGACTTTGATTTTGATCCAAATTTTGTCGAAATGAAAGAAACTTGGCTGAAAGTAAAAATAGCGGATCATCCACCAACCGCCGTTGAATTTCCCAGAAATTAATGAAGACTTCAAAAGAGTTTCTTATTCCGAATATGCGCGCGAGATTTTTTTCCTCTTCGCGAGAATCGACGTCGTACGAATTTCCAACCTTCGTGCGAGGATTGAAGTGGATCTGCGTAGGTAGATAATAACGGACAGGATTCCCCATGAAGTGAGCGAATACATATTTTTTCGATTAAAACTTCTTTAATTACTTCTTTCGCTTCGGCTATCTATAATTAACCGCGAAGTAAAACCTCCAATGGTGTCGTGATTCTATCGGGCTTACCGTAATTCCATCGAGACGTTAATGCCCAGCACTGACGAGCAATAATGAACATCTCCAAATATAATATTCTAATGTTCATTAGACGACCTCGCTCATACAATGTTATCCAATTAAAATGCAACCCATATAGTGAAACGCTACAGATGTATTAATTATATAACCCTACATTTATTTAAATCACCAGATACTACTGGAACCAGCAGTATCGTTCGTCTTAGTCAAGCATAGAGATAAATTGGTGGAAAATGTTCTTGGTATACCACAGCATTAACTTTCTCATTGAAAAAAAATTCACCGCAGACGGATGGGTTCTGTGATAATGGATAACCATGTATATATTTATATATTTATATATATATATATACAGGGTTATCACAGAACTATATGGATAAAATAAATATCTTCTTCGCCACGCAGAATATTAGAGTAATACGCATTCGATTCATCGAACTTTGACTGTGTGTGAATTTAAACATATCTGCCTTTGTGCAATCCCACCTACACCCTCTCTTCCGTCAAATCCCATCTTTTATTAAGGATACTAACCACTAACCACGCCTCTCTTCCCAATCCACACTCTCCTTCAACCAACACTCCTCCGCCTCCAGCATCACCTTCCTGGATGTTGATTTCTCCATCCGAAAAAACAGAATCCACACCAGCGTGCACCTCAAACCCACCAATCGCCTTCAGTACCTCCACTTCGACCGCTGACATCCCCTCCACACCAAAACCTCAATTCCCTACGCCCTGGCCCGTCGAGGGTGGAGAATCTGCTCGGACAGAGACTTGCTGTCCGAGTACTGCTTCACCCTCGAACGTACATTTCTTCAGCGCGGATACCCGCCGGATCTGATCCGGGACCAAATCCAGTGTGCACCTCAAGCCCTCCAACCACCTTCGGAATCTCCACTTCGACAGTTGCCTACCTTTCCATACCAAAACTTCAACGTCCTGTGCCCTAGCCAGCCGAGGACGGAGAACCTGCTGCGGTAGAGTCACTCTCCGAGTATTTCTCCACCTACGAACATGTATCCCTCCAGCGCGGATACCCGCTGGGCCTGCTCCGTCGGGCAGTTGCACCCACCACCCCTAACTACCACCTTAATACCCCTACAAGCCCCGATTTTATCTCCCAACTCATCCTAGCCACCCTTTTATAGCCCGGAATCCACGATACCCTGAAAATACCATTAAAGCCGCCCACACAATCCTGATCTCCTACCCCCACCATATCCCCTTTCCCACACACCCGACCCTCTCCTTCCAACAATCCTCCAACTTACCTAATATTATGTGGAAACGGGAAACTCTAACACCCACTCCTCTTCACACTGCCGTATCGCACTTCTGCGGCAGACCATGATGCCTCATATGCCCCAAAACCCATCCTCCAAATCCAGCCCCACCACTAACATCAACTACTTCATAACTTCTCCTACCAACTGCACCACCCGCAATGCCATTTACCTCCTACGATGCATTCAGTGTTGGCCTCATCAGCAATCACCTCAACATCCGCATGAACGGCCATTACAACAGCGTTAATCTTTAACGACCGCTGCCCGTGGCCGCTCATGTGAATGAACACATTTCATAATGAACGAATGCTTCACGGTGAGGGCAATCCGCGCCCTCCTCGATGATGCTTCCGCCTCCCAACTCCGTCGGCGGGAACTCGCCCAGATCCACTTTCTAAACTCTTTCTCTCCTCCCGGCCTTAACCTCAGCAAACATTTCATTCGTTCTCTCCATCCCTTATACCTTCTGTATCTTGCAATCACCGATCTTTTCTCGCTACTCTTCCGCCCCCATACCTGCACTCCAGTGTCATTGCCATCAGCTGTCCAGTGGTTTTCAAGTGCGGCCACCAGAAACTTTTAATGCAGTCACCAGAAAATTATATTTAAACATATCAATAATTAATCTGCAGACTGCGATGAATACTGTGTCAAATTTTTGTAATTAATATTTGCTATTGCTATTTTATCTCGTTAAACTTCTTAGGTACCTTACATAGAATAACAAATATAATTTAAACTTTACATTTATCAATGGGGCCACCACAACATGGCCAGTGGCCAAAATTGCGGCCACGACGAATTTTTCTCTGATAACCACAGCACTAGACGTTCAATCCTGATCATTTCCTTTTGCAATATGACCTGCTCACTGCCACTTAAGCACTTCTGCTTTCGTAATTTCGTCAAAGACTCCCATCTTCTTTCTTACGCAGTCGTTGATTTTGCGGTCTCTTCGGATGATCCCCAACATCCATCTCTCCATGATTCTGTGTGTAGTTTGTATGCGCTGCACTATACTGACGTTCATGGTCCATCTTTCAAATTCATATGCCAGAACAATCAGATCATATTTTTAGAAAGAATGGGATATGTGATTTGAATAAGTTTGTATTTATGCCAAAAGCACTCCATGCCATTTCACTCTCAGGTTGATTTCTCCAAGAAGTGATCTATCGGTATTGCTGAGTTCACCCAAGTAAACGCAACTTGTTACCTCTTCGAGTACTGCTCCGTTAATATAACATACATACAGATTTCTGGTAATGTCCAATTAGCGGATAATGTCAACTTAAGCCAAGTAATAGTTGTTGATGCCGTCATAGGCCGCGTGGATCTGCCCAATAAAATTCTCATGCGTTATAAATACGATTCTTAATACAAAGTCACGCATATACCTGAAGCTCAGAGACGAGTTTGCTAGTTTTAGCAAGTTTTCTTTGCAATTTAAGCGTTTTTCTTTGAACGAATTCTCTCCGAGTTTCGATAAAAGTAACTTGGGCAACTTAGGCAACTTGCATTTAAACCTTCTTACGGGTTTTCTAAAAAAAGAAATATCATCTAAGTCAATAGGTGAGGTGAGTATAAGTAACATCGACATATCCCATTTCCGGGTATTACCGTAACACCTATTTTTCTACGATTTTCTACTTTAAACTAGGGGCTTCGCCCTTGCCGCCCAACCCCAAGTAGTATCTACCGTGAGTATATCCAAAATTTGGGTTTTGTGAGAGCCATAATCAGAGTCAATGTGCAAAATTTAAGGTCGATAGGATTAAAAATGGCTGAGATACAGAGCGTTGCAGAGATATGACCAAAAGACAGAATAAGCACTTTAGTGGTTTGATGCCATTAGCAATCAAACAGTAAAGTCTAAAAAATGTTTAATTTTTAAAAATTGTTAGCTGCGACTGTTGGCCGTTGAAGATCGAATTTTTACTCATCGCTTCCCTTTTATTAATCCCTACACACCATGCCACAAATTGAATATTTCTGCAATTAATATTATTTAAGGAAAATACTATAAAGAGAGGTTAGTTCTACAGCAAAACAAAAACCGAACGTTAGGATACTAAAAATTTCAAGTAACGTCACTTTAAAAACATTAATTCGTATAATTACCATTTGGTTAAAAAACTGATCTTTTTAAACCTATCGTCCAGATAGCGCAAACCAACGCAATAAATCATATTCGCATATCAGCAACAAAGTAGCCGTCTTCAGATCGACCGGTTATTCTAAGCATGCTAAAAATATCTACGGCGAATAAAACTATGTTAGTGTTTGTATAATAATCGATCCATCATTTTGAATGTTAATTCTTTAAAGTTCCAAGGAAAATAAACTTATTTGAAGTCGAACTTTTATTCCTTGATAAAGTTTCTGCTAACACATGGATTTTTAATGCTTACGCATACACCTTGTATATTTAAAAAATCAATAACGCCATAAACTAAGGTTAGGTTTCTTGACCTGGAAGTTGAACTTATAAATAATCAACAACAAAAGTTAACTATAAGAGAAATTTAAACTCTTCTAATAAAATTTAGATTCTGCTAACATCTACAAACTTAAATAGCATTTCTATGAAAAAATTTGATGCAGCCACCACATGACTTTCTCCATACCTGTAATACTTCTAAAAATTCCAAAGAGATTAAATGATACTAATTATTTTAAGGAACTGCGAGAAAAATTTAAAGACTTTATAAAGAACAGAAATAAACTCAAACCGTAGCCTTCTGATATTGGATATAGCCCCCAAGCTCCAACAATTAAGAAAATAAAAAGGAGCGTAAAGTTAGATAGATAAAGGTGGAGACTACGGCGAAATTGATGTCAAATGAAAAATCTAACTCCTTAACCGTAAAGTTAAAAAATTAGAGACACAGGAAAAGGGGAATAAATGGAAAGGAGGTGAAAAATCAAAGAAAATGAAGAATACAAACCTACAGGTTTAGGGGGTGTTACTCCACGCCAGGAGCCTGAAGTCGCTCACACATCACTCACTCAATCGCACAAGCACTAACCCTAAAGATGGAAAAGGGATAAAAAAGAAGCCTGGTTTGCGAGAAATTAATCTGCGCCAGGGACCCGAAAATCAGACCGTTGCTAGAAGGTTTGTGAGTCTGTACGACCGCGACAGGGACCTACTAGGAAACCACAAACACACGCACACGTACACACCAAGAGGTAAGGGGAAATAAAAGGAAAAAAGAAAAAAGGGTGGAAGTAATACCAGGTTTACGGGAAATTAAACCGCGCCGGGGACCTAGTATCGCACACAGTTGCCTGTAGAGTTTATGCGCTGTCCGACAACGACAGGGACCTAACAGACAAAGCAATCACACACACAAGCACTCGAAAACACACATACAAGATCTCTAATAATGAGGTAAACGTAATAAATACGCATTTCGAGAGCAATGCTCGCATCATCAGTAGCTGATGTGTACTGATGAGTGCTTGTGTGCGTGATTGCTTTGTCTGTTAGGTCCCTACAATAAAAATGTATAAGAAAAGAAATATTTTACGTTACTGTTTCTACAAGACTATTTTAAAACTATTTTAATTTGAACAAACATTTACGAGATATAACTGGAAGTTCATTTTTGTCACCCCTGATTTGCTTACGTGATTTATTTTTGTGATTTTCTTCTTTTTTTGGCTGGAAGTCCTTAATATCAAATTTCATAAAAATTCGTTCGGTAGAAGCCGAGAACGAACATGCGAACGGACGGACGGACAAACCGACGCTAATATGCGCTTATGCTGGAAGCGAAACGAACCTAAAAACGGATAAGTAACTAGAGTAAACATCCACTTCCGTTTGACCGATTTTTACCAAAAACTAATCAGTTCATGTGACTTTAACAGAAATGTCAAATATAAAATTTCGCGTTGATCTAATTAATAGTTTTTGAGTTCGAGAACCCACAAAATTCCGGTCACAGACACACGCACGCCCACACACACACACACAGACATCATCGAGAAAATAATCAAAAACATGTCTTTCCGTTGAAATCTCGAATTCGATTTTATTATGAAAACAATACCTTCTCTATACTATACAGAGAAAGTAAAAATTAGACTTTAATTACTGACGCGACTAACCATCCTCGATTTTATCATTTAATACTTTTCTTTAAAAATAATATTTTTTAATAATTATTTTAGGAACATAATGGTATCCAAACTCGAAACAACTTACTACGCACCGGATTAAAATATTTCAGCTGTGTTTCAAGCCCATCTAAGTCAGTAGAGTCAATTAACGCACAATTAGATTATCATGTGATTCTCTAATAAGCGAAGTAAAACAAAAAGCATTCGATTTATTTCCAAGGCGATATATTCATTCTATTTACTCGGATCTCACGACCTTAACGACTCCGAGATCCAAAATGAGAAGCGATCTATTTCGCCTGGAGGCGGAAAACCCCAGTTGAGCGCGCAAGGTTGACTCTTCCCGTCCGATACAAGCTTTTCCGTGCACGTCTGAGCAGTTGCTGTCAACACACACACACACGTACACACTCACGCACGAATGCCCTTAAGGTCCTGCCTGTCAGACTAATTCGTATTTTCTCCTCGTTAATATTTAACGCCCAGAAAACGAACGCTTTAAAGCCGAGAACGTGCATCCAAACGGCCCGAAGCGTATTAGCGCGCTGCGTTATTCATCTGTCATTTGAGTTGGAGAGGAAATTGTAGAAGCGCGCGCACACAGTTACATAAACATACAAACAGTTCGAAACGCCTCTTCTTCTTTCTTCGTCTCCTTAGTCTTCTCGACATCGTTTACTCTAATTCTTCTGTTTCTTTATCCCCTTTTCTTCATTATAAACAAAACGAACTAGGAAGAAATATCTCACTTTTTGCGATAGATTTAAGGAGATGTTTTCAAAAACTTCTCAGGTTAAGATCATAATTTTGTAAAAGTTAACACTTAGAATGAAACGCTAACGCTTTCAAAAATTTTAACCTATTTGTTCTCAAAAATGGAAAACAATAATTTCGCTCGGTATTTTTCCTCAGGCGTGGTTTATTTTATAAATGCTTGCATTTTTTTACATTAACATCAACTGATGAGAATCAAGGATTGACACATGGCATGGAAATGCGTTCGTTAAACCATGGAAAATCCGCAAGCCATTTTAACATCCAATATGTATCCATCCCTTTTAAAGAATCCAAATGCAGTTAAATGAAATATGAATCATGTATACGATCTTTGGAAAAATATGGACAAATCTGAGAAACGAGTTAATATTTTTATTAATTATTACCGTTACTACTAAGTAGGTCGTTATAAATACGTAAATCTGGCAGAAAAAACAAGACACATCAACATAACTCATAAACGTATAATGAATGAATAATGATATTATTAACGCAATTCTTAGCGGAAGAAATTTCAGAGCCCACGGTAGGCCTATAAAATTACTATATTGGTCACGCGACAGGCCTCAATGACAATATATTGAAAAAAAAAATAAGAATGAATATACGGTAAATTTACTTTGATATTTTTATTTATTATTACCGTTGTTATATAATAGGAGGTTGGATGAGATAAACGGTAAAAGTCTACAAAATATTTCATCGCATTCCAAATAAATAATGATTAGATCAGAGGTTCCCAAACCCAGGGTCGCAACCCGAACTTGGATCGTGAAGGCCAAATGATGAGTCGCGGATGACCCCCAGTCCCAAAGTGAAAAACTGTAAGTTTTCAATACTAGCAAGAATAAATGTAAAGAAGGACCACCAAGAGAGGAAAGAAATAAACTTTATTCTCAGCATGATTTGCGCTGCGCTCTCTCCATCAATATTAAACCAAGATTGGATAAGCTGATCAAAAAGGTGCAACAGCATCATGGAAGCCACTAAAGACGAGGGGCTTGCATTAACAATGAGCCGAGCAAACAGTAGTGTTTATATTTCTATTAATTTCAAGTAAATTAGCGCTTGCATCTTTCTTTATTATAAAAACATTGAAAACTTTCTTAAAATTTCAGTGAAGGAATGCCTTGATTCAATGGTCCCATTTTGTTCTTCATGCACCCATTTCAAAAATTGAACTTAATACAGAAAAAATTGGAAAAAATTGAGCTATTGTGTCTACAATTATTTTTCTAAATGTTTTATTTAATATTATGCTAATAAATCTACGGCTAGGCACCAGTAACATTTGGCTCGCATGACGAATGTGATTTAAAATTTTGGGTATTAGACAAAAAAGTTTGGGAACCACCGGATTAGATTAAAGTGAATCTTAGCATAAGGGTAGGCCGATCACATTGCTATAGCAAATATCCTACCAAGAAATTCGCTACTCAGTCCACACTTAAATAATACGCACATAAATACAGGGAAAATAATATGAATTAAGTTAAAATAATAAATGTAGCAACACATGGTTAATAGGTAATTTAAAAAACAACACCATCATTAGCATTCTCTCCGTGGATAGGTCCGTGCTTATTTGCTGAACTGTACTCGACGCATTCTCCTATTTCCCGCAACTCTCTTTCCCTTGCAAGTCGTCTATCTGCCAAAACATTTTCCTTTCCCTTCCTCTTTTGCTCTCAAAATTTTCTTTCGATTATATCTTTAATCAGGAATTCTCAGCTTAGGAAATGTGCAATATAATTCACCTTTCTCTTCATAATAATAATCATTTGTGTCATTGATCTCTTTTCTTTTATTCTCCTTAATATATAATTTTTAATTTCTTATACGCAAAGTATTGAGATCGAGAAAGAATGTGCACGTTTTAGATGCCCCTGAGGTCGTGAAAGTGGTTTATGCGTTTTCGTCTTTATGTAGTCGGTCATATGAGCGCGGCTGTAGAAGCTACACTTTTCAACAGAATCTGATGAAATTTCATATTTATATAGAGAATCATTCGGGATGGAATAATTGTTCAAATGAACCCTATGTTGCACAACAACGGAGAGAAACCTGTTCCCGTCTAGTTTCGCAAAATATCGGTTCACTGAAAAATGCCTCAAGGGTTTAAATTAAAATTCATCTCAGATTTTTTCATAAGCCACATGAATCAAAATATAGCTGTATAGCTCCTAATGACATCACAATACATCGCATTTATTTTTCAGCAACTACTCCCCATACAATAATGTAATCAGTAATTGTATGTACTACAAGGGTATAGCAATGAGAAAACTTGTGCTATGTATATTGCACCGATTTGTAGTTCGATCATTTGATATTCCCGCATTCTTCACAAAAATATAAGAATCCTGGTTTAAAAAAGGTTTTATGTTAGGGAAAGTTGCAATCAATAAGTGCGCAGTCTTGAATATTTCAAGGACAAATAATTCGGCTGCATTTTGTACGCTTAAGAGTTTGACGGCGCTAGACAAATCCTCCCTATTGTCTATGTCTTAAGTGTCGTTTCAACTAGTACTGGAGTTATCATTCCGAATTCATTTCTCGCGATCCAATGGAAGTCTCTTTTCCGTCCGCCATTGATCTATCTCGCGAGGACGTGCCCAAGTGCGGCTCCGTCGCACGAACATTTTTCTCCGATGCTCCTTTGTTTGAACGGGGAGTCTGACTGATCCTCGCCTCTTGGGGACGACGTTCGGAGGCAGATACCAAACGCAGTTAATTCCATTGATCCCTTTTTAAAGCTCCTGGCCTTTCTCTTAATGGGGATTAACGATTTCGACTAACTCGATAATGGCAAAACAAGAGAGGAAAGACGCCCGTACCATGCGTGCATACATGCAAGGCAGAGGCATGATTCATGAATTACGTAATCATGTTAAATTAGCAATTCTAAAACTCTTCTTAGAGGATTTTTTATCTAACTAATATTTTATCGACGAGATATAGCGTCAAGTTCATTTGTACTTTCTTCATAAGCATGTATAGGAGAAAGTATCGTTTTCGTGAAAAAAATCGAATACGAGATTTCAACAGAAATAACAGAAATAATTTTGCAGTTCCCTTGAGTACGTTTTCACTATTTCTCGATGATGTTTGCGTATGTGTGATAGTAATTTTGTGCGCGCTCTTAACTCAAACACCAATAATCAGATCAGCACAAAGCTTTATATTTAAGATTTTTTACTAATTTAAGATCTGTTAGGGCTTCATTTATGTAAAGATTTTTAATTATCAAAGATGTAGACAATATAACTTTCTACTATAATTGTTTGAAACATGTTTTCATAAAATGGATTGCTTAAGAGACATTTTGATTATCCGTCTGAATTTGTTGAGTACGTTGCTAAGTGATACCTTTGCTTCCGTTACTATGATCAAAATTTCTAATTGTTGATAGCAATGCCTACGCTGCCAAGAGTAATTTTATTTGCGATCAAAATTGCCGCAATGCCATCTAGCGTAATATTTTGTAATCAAATTTTCTTGTAAATATTGACAGCGATCTCAGCGCCGTCAACGGTAATTTTAGTCGCGCATCGATATTTTGTCATTCTTAGCAACCGATAACAATTTTGTTTACTTTCAATGTGGAAAGCGTTTCAAAGTATTTTTCACTGCGATAAATATTCTGCCTGTTTCAAAATTATTCACGAGTGCAATTGCCGATAATTATTCTTAAAGATGCTGATGTCGAGAGCATCTTTTCATTACTATTAATCTTTGTGGAGAAAGTCATTTGCCGGACATATGACCTTTTTACTTTTTGGTTTCAAAACACACAATTTTGTTATCTTAATGAAACATGATGTCATTATTGTATTATCCTAATTATGGAAAATTTTCCCGTATAGCGTAGCAAAGAGATGATATTTAGGTGAGTTTTGTTTGCTTCAAGAAGTTTGTGCTGATTGAGGCTCAAGAGGAGAAACATGACAAAGGAATATTAGCGGGGCTTCCGCTCTGCCTTCTAATTCCTCTATCCTACTCCTCCCGTATCGCGTTTTCTTTGGAAAACAATGACTTTAACACAAGCAAATAACTATCTGAACTAAAGTTTATTTGCGAAATGCGCAATCACTTGTTTTTATAAAGTTATTAATATCAGGGGGATGCAAAACGATGGTGGACTGCACTAAGTTCTGAAATCAAATCAAAAATAGATTGTCATCAATTTGGCGCATGGTAGTAAAATCTGGCATCAGTAAATGAAATACGTATCGGAACTTTTTAACTTGTTGATACAGTAGAGCAGTGGTGCCCAAACTTTTCTAATGGCGGGCCACGTCAGCGGTTACGAATCTCTAGGCATTGGAAGTGGCCGATTCTTCGGCGGGCCGGATTAGAGTTTAAATCGGGAAGTTTTATATATTCTGAGGTGCCATATTATAAGTGAAAATTAAGTCTAAATAAGGTTTAAATGGCTAACATTTCTTTATGTAAAGTTTTTTTAAGAAAATTTTCAAAAAATGTATGAATTTCTGTGTTAAATTTTTCGAACTGCGTTTTCGTCATAGCTTCGCGGCAACGCAAAAACCCTTCGCGGGCCGCATTTGGCCCGCGGGACCTAGTTTGGGCACCACTGCAGTAGAATATAGCAAAAGTTATCTTACGGAACATAACTTTAAGTTTTTGACAAAATAAATAAACAATAAAAGCCTAGAAATTAGTCAACTGGTTGTTGAATGGTATATTATTTTATTCTAGAACATAATAAGCATAAAAATGACCATGCTTGTAACTAGGTTTTGATTAGTTTCCAGACTCTCGCTCCGTTTTTCACTTCAGTAAAAAAATAACATGTTTTTCCTCTAATTTACTATTATGTATCATTACTTTTAACCACGCATTTTAAAAGGAGTTTTTATATTTCAAATTCCTATTCATCGTATAAAGAAATGAGAATTCCGTTTTGAAATTTTGAGGTACCTATCAGGAAATCGACATACAATCGTCATATTTTGTGCGTAATACAAACTTTAAGTTTAAATAAGATAAAAGGGATTTTGTGCTGGTGCTACGGGTAGATAAATACCAAAAACATGAAATGTTAATCATTATTTTCTCAAATCTTGACAAATATGTACGCGACGAAAAATTCAACGTTTTCTGTAGAAACATTGAAACGATCACATTTCTACCTAATCGTTAAATTCGCGGTTATTAAATCCGGTGTTATGTCGCAAAAACAACGAGAATTATCGGAAACTTTCCTTTGTTTACTCGCGATGATATACCATTTAAGATAATCTATAAAAGGATCAGAGTTTATCGACACGCTCCGGTGATATTTGCCTTCGTCTGAAACTGACTACATATTTTTTGCCTTGTCCATCTTTCTCGGGCACTTTGGCAAAAATGAATGTAATTATTGTCATATAAATCTGTAATGTAAATATGGCTTCAGCCATAGCACCCGAAGGCTTTATTTCTTTTCCATAAAAATATACCAATTTACAAAATCAAGAAATCTGATAATAAAGGGCGGACTTTTGTTTCGTGTCGTAAAATAAGATTAGAGGTCGTTATGGACGGGTTTTAGATCGAAACCTTAGAATAAGGAGGCGTTTATGAGGATGCGGTTGACGCCGGGTTATTTTTTTATCTCGGCTACACCAAATTGTTGCGCGATAAAATTTTTAGGACGGCGTCCTTCCTTTCATCGAGGACGAGCGGAAATATTTGCCGCGAAAGACGTTTTCAAATAACTATTACATTACTTGGAATTCGTTCATTTTAGTTTCTCATGTCATTTTTCTCCAAGAGTCAATGCCGTCATTATCGTACAATATCCGCGAGATGAAGAGAATGTTCGTTTATCGTAAAGGAGCAGAGTTATGGATTGCACGACCTCAAGGACGATTGCTTGGCCTGTTGCCTAAGATACAGGATGGAGAATTAAAGTTATGTATCGGAATAACTTTTCGCGGTGTTTTGCAAATCATTTATGTTTTCTCCACGGAAATGTTTTTTTTTCTAAACCATTTCATACGCTTACAAATAAGCAAACCCCTAAAGGTGTTGCTGGGGCAGAAATTTCGGCAGTACGGTGGCAAGGGGTTGGCTGGAGTGTGGAAATGAGTCTTTGGTCAAATAGAAAAACAACTACCGATTTCCTCTCCCTCTATCTCACTCCCACTTGTTAGCTGTATTTCGACGCGGACTGGTCACTAGGACTCGCTTCGTTTGACCCCCAACGGCCGGACTTCCGAAAAGCAACGGTCGGATCGTTGGATGGAGGTTGGCGTCCGGTTTTATGGGTCATTGTGGAGTACGAGGATGAGGACTTGTCCGAATTGGAGAGTGTTGACCGGAGAGATAGGAACGAGGAAGAGAGGAAAGAGAGAGAGAGAGAGAGAGAGAGAGAGAAGGAAAGTGAAACACGATAATAGAAGACTGCTACATTCAATCGGTTTCTTTCAAATTTAATAGCTATTCCATTTCATTGCAATAAGAAAATACTTTACTAAGCTATTATTTGCGTTCGAGACTGAGGTTATACACTATCATCTTAAGCGGAATTTTTATTTGATTTGTTTTGTTTTGAAATTGAACGTAAAAATGAATTAATCAGCTCCAGCAGCCATAGTTATATAATCTACTATCGGTTAATCAAACTACGGATGTTTTTCGGCCCAAATGCGCATATGGTTTTCCTGACTTTTTTATTTTATGGAAGGCACCAAATTTATCAAATGGATTTCAGCCATAAGCCCATCGGAATGATTGTTTTTGAAAAGACAAAAATAAAGTTAACTTAAATAAAAATTTATTTTTAATACAATTAATTATCTCTAATATGACGTAATACCATCCGTTGGGCCTATTTCGCACTTGATGGTATAACACAAAATAGAATATCGACCATAACATTTATTAGAACATTTCAAAAATTAATTGAGTTCAGTTCATAATAGCCTTAATTTAAGAGGCTATCTTGGTAGCTCCTGTTAATGGAAGTTTTTACAAAACTTAGCCAGCCTAATCCATCCTTGCATGTATATGCTAAATTATTTCCTTTAGAATATGGCAGATATCGAATGAAATTATTGTTTTATTTTATATATCGCTTCAATCTTAGACTCGTTTCTTTGTCACAATTTTCGGTTCATTTCTTTCATTGAATGAAAGACGTTAACTAACCAATTACATAACACCATGAGGAAAAACAAAATTCATTGGCTTAAATATTGCGTTTACATCTTGACATGATACGCTTTGAAATTTACGGCAAAAATCTGGACAGAAATTAATAATAGAGATGATTCAAATTAGGGGAATTCGGTTTCGGATTTACTCTTTTCACAATAATAAAGTAAACATTAATTTTAAAACTTATCACAAGATGAACTTATAGCACTATTTTTCATGCGGTTGAATTATTCGGTTTCGACGCAACAGTGATGAAGTTTGCCGTTTTCCGCAATGCTATCCTGAAACTTTTCTCTCAGTGCTTACCAAACTCGTTAAAAACTTTTTCAACGTATCGGTCTTTAAACGACCTCCGTTCTGTTCCCATAAATATTGATTTCGGTGGGCATAATTTGCATCAATCCCACGAACCGGATAAATCCTCCGGCATCATTTGACCCAGGCTTTCCAGCATTAATCGATGAGCGAAAAATTGCTGCGATTCAGCTAAATTCCAATTTTCGGAGGTATCATCGTTCGGAAGGGCATGCGTCCGCGCGCGGAACACAAAGCAATGAACGAGATCGATACAAGGGTAAGTGCGTGCAACGCTCGATGACAGTTAGGAAAATTGCGAAAAAACCAAGAGAAAGACGAGTGAACAAATCGAAAATAAAAAATTCATTTAAAAAATTAAAACGACTAGTATAGTATAAATATAATAGTATAAAATGTAGTAGGAGATAATTCAATTTGGGTTTTTACAAATTTTCTAATCTTAATTTTGTGGTCTACTAGCGATCGAGGTTGATAAAAAGTTTGTCTATTTTAACAAATGCTCTTTACCAACAGCTATTAAATAGAAATTGATGGAATAAAGCGATCTAAAGATCCTATGCAGACAGGCATAAGCTGTAATGTTGGGAATAATTTTGAAACGAGAAAAAAGTCTGCCATGACCGGGAATCGTTTCAAAATTATTCCCAACATTACAGCTTATGCCTGTCTGCTTTATTCCATCAATTTCTTGCTTGGCAATCTAACTATTTGAGAAGGAGGAGTTTTCTTCGGTGTATCTCTTTGAGGACATCCGTTGGGACAGTTTGATTCTAGCTTGGCTAGTTCCGTCCCAACCAAGAAAACATCCGCGTTAAGAGACGAGAAAATTGATCTGCTACGATAATTTAGTGGTAGAATATCCGCCCGGAAAGCGGAAGACCCTGGTTCGATACCCAGTCATAGTTGACTTTTTTCTCGTTTCAAAATTATTCCCAGCTATTAAATAAATTTAAAAAGAAAGCGCTTATCCCATAATCCCTAAAATAAAAGAGAGCTGTCGGCACGTCCCCAGCACGACTAACACAATCTGACTGACCCTCCGTCCTAGGCTTCATCCCACCTATATACAACCCCGATACCAGCGAGCCAATCGCTGGCCGTAGGTGCATTGATAGGTAGGATGGTCCGGGACGGACGATCGGCCAGATTGGCGTCGGTGGGAACGTACCGCCAGGTCACAACTCGTGACGCATCCTTTATTATTTCCAAGTATAACATAATACACATATTATATACAAATTATTGTCCGGAACCCTTACAAAGGGCATACATTACAGCTAAATTATCAATATATATTATAATATCTGCATGTTCCGGGGCCATCTGCTAAACATGCCGTGCCGCTAGCAGTGCTGCAAGTCCTTCAGCTAAATAAATGGGGAGTTCTTCATCCAGGGCCAATATCTGGTAGATTCCTAGGTCTCGCGCAACCCATGCTACTTGCCACGGAGTTGCGTCCGACCAGGCTTCTACAATAAGGTGCCAATTGGCAAATTTTCTACGTTTCTTAAAAAGATCGTTGTCCCACAGCATTTTAATCCAATATATATTTCTAACAAAAACATGTTTAATTATAAACATAGGTAAATTTAGTATATACAACACCCATGACAAAAACCCCGCCACTTTCGGCAAATCAAGGGCACCAACTCTAGGTAACACTGTTAATAAATAATGTATCCGAACAATAGATGCATTGGTCAGCCACAATTGCTGAAAAACGGTGTTAATTAATACTCCCAAATATTTTAGTTGCACTGTTGGATTTAAAACACACTTATCCAATTTCAAAGTTATTTGCAAGTCTTCTTGTAAAAAGTTCAGCAACTGGGGAATTTTCTCTTCATCCTTCTTGGATGCCAATATTAGCAGCCAGTCGTCTAGGTAGCAAATCATGCGTAACTTAAACTTTTGTAGCACTTCATAGGACACGGCTCGCGCCCAGCGTTGCATCACCGCGGGGACGAGGCAGTGGCCCATAGGGACTCTATTAAAGGTATAATACTGATTATTGCAGTATATGCCATAGAATTTACGATGATCTTCCCTAATCTGCAGCTGATAGAAGGCCGAATCTAGGTCCAATTTAATAAGGCGTGCACCCCTAGGAATGGAAGTAAGGGTGCGGGCACTGTCCCATAATTGAAATTTGGGTTTCCTATAATGATTCGTCCAGGGGGAGAGGTCATGGATCAGTCGCACACCACCATTTGCTTTGGGGATTAAGTGTGCTCTAAATGCACATATCGGCTTTTCTCTTGATAAAACACCTCGCAACACTAGGTTTTCTAAATAGTTGATCAAACTGTTACCGTGGGCCGTGTTTTGAAATGATAAACTGTCGTCAGCATGACAGACGTAATAAAATGATATAAGCAATGTATTATCACGTAGATTTGAGGTTCAGTTATCATAAAAAATTTCAGCAATGATGGTCGTTCAAGGAGGACATACGGTTGTCAAAAAATAATCCAAGTTTTAAACGGCTTTTTGGATTCCGCACGCACGTGCTTATCTATAATCTAAATTGCATTTCCCCGTCTTTTTTGGAACAATTTCACGGCCAATATTCAATCATTTAGGGAGAATTCTACTCTGTTCCGACGGTTCAGTCAAAAAAGCGTACTCCTGTGGAAACAAGTTAGGAAGTGTACAGTGTGTCACAAATACGCGCGTTTCGTACGATAGAGTATTTGAAATTAAATATATAGTTTGTATGAAAGTTAACTACAACTTTTTCTTTCATTTTCTTGAAAACGGCTAGTCCTACAATAAAAATGTATTTGGCAAGATATATTCTAAATGGCTAATTCTGCAAATATGGTTTCAAGACCAATTCGTTTTGGGTAATATTTTACGAGATATGAGGAAAAGTATTGTTTGTAGTAAAATGGCACTTCTGATTGGGTTATGATAATCATTTACGTGATTAGGCTGGTTTCTAAAGGAAACATAGCCTTATGAAATAGTCTTGTCTGAATGTGTGTATGTGAGCCCCCCACTAACAAATTTTGAGTCATGAAACTTGGTATGAGGCTCGTGCTGCCATGGCCCACCTGCGGTCTTTATTCTATTTGGAGAAGATTGAAGTCTCGGGCTTGAATCCAGGAAGGTGTTCTCCCTGTTTGTTTTGCATAGGAAGTCACAAAACCAACGCGCAGAGATGTTTTCTATAATAAAATCTTAAAATTGAGCTATTGGAGCAAGGTTTATACTGTTCTAAGGAGAAAAAATGTAAAATTTAATTATTATCCCAGAATTTTTATAATTGATTGTATTTTTTGAATTTCTACTAAAACGGTATTTTTGCATTTTATCGAATTGTTGCCATGAAGTAGATTATTATCGAACTCGGCTTGAGCATAGACACGTGAACAATAAATAGGTTATTACCAACTCATATATATATATATATATATATATATATATATATATATATATATATATATATGTATATGTGTGTGTGTGTGTGTGTGTGTATACCCTCCCTAAGGACAGCATAGCCTTACAGAGGTGGGAGGGTTTGTGTACTCTTATGAACCAAAGAGCTATGCCGGCGGGAGATAATTCTCCTGGTAGGACCATCCAAGCCGGAAAGGTCTGAGGGGAAGAGTCAGACTAAGAAGCAGTCTTGGGGGTTTTACATCCCCCTGTGCAAGGGCAGCAGCTTGCACAGTACCTCTGTAGGTGGTAATCATGTGGATCTGAACAGCTACAGATGGGTAATCACTCTGTGAAACTGCAATGAGGAAAGCAAGGGGAAACTACCTCATTATATATCCCATGATAGGCTGAAAAGCTGCAAATACCTCTATGGATCTCTCTGGGGTAAAATATTCCGGAGGTAAAATAGTCCCCAATCGGATCTCCGGGTGGGGACTACCCTAGGGGATGCACAGAGGAAATGTAACATTAATAGGAAAGCAAGTGGTGAGAAATTAAGAATAGGCACATGGAATGTTAGACATATGAATTCAGGGGGTAAACTAGAGAACTTAAAAAGGGAAATGAGAAGGAATAATGTAGGTATAGTAGGTCTTAGTGAAGTTCGGTGGGAAGGAGAAGGCGAGATAAATTCAGACGAATTTAAGTTTATTTACTCGGGAGGAGAGAAAAAGGAAAGGGGAGTGAGGATTATAATGAGAAAAGAGATAGCTGAAAGAATTAGCAAGGTAGTGACAGTTAATGATAGAGTAATAGCCGTAAAACTTCAGATGGAGCCAGTGGAAATGCTTATAATTCAAGTGTATATGCCAACGACTAATGCTGGCGACGACGAAGTAGATGAAATGTATGAACAGATTATGGAGATATTGGAGTAGGAGGGAAAAGGAAGGGTCAAAACCATAGTAATGGGAGACTGGAACAGTGTAGTCCGAGAGGGACAGGAATATAACATAGTGGGAAAATATGGACTAGGGAAGAGAAATGAAAGAGGGGAGAAACTTGTGGAATTCTGCCATAGAAATAGATTGATTGTAACTAATACATGGTTTAAGCATCACCAGCGGAGACTTTACACATGGAGAAGCCCAGGAGACCAGAGACGATACCAGATAGATTACATACTAGTCAATGAAAGATTTAGAAATAGCATTAAAATGTGAAAACATTACCAGGGGCAGATATCGATTCTGACCACAACCTTTTGGTGGCAAATACACAATGTAGACTGAAGAGCATTAAGAGAAACATAAGAGTTAACAAGAAATGGAACTTAGAGGAACTCCTTAAAAACAAGGAGGCTATCATGATAGAGCTGGAGGAAAGGTTGGGGGAGAGAGCTGAAGAAAATAGGAAGAATGTAGATGAGGAGTGGAGATACATCCATAGCAACATTAAAGATGTAATGGAAAAGAAGATAGGAAAGATAACGGGTGAAAGAAACAAAAAACTCTGGATCACAGCAGCCATGCTGCAAAAAATGGAAGAGTGGAGAAAGTGGAAGAACATAAACAATGAAGATGGTCAAAGAAAATACAAGGAGTTAAATAATGTTTTAAGAAGAGAGACAGATAAAGCCAGAGACCAGTAGATAAATGAGAAATGCAAGGAGATTGTCGAGTGTGAAAGAATTTGTAGAACAGACCTCATGTATAGCAAAGCAAGGGAACTATTCAAGAAAAAGGCAAGAAAGATAGGACATAAAGGAATCATGAACAAAAGTGGTAAAGTAGTCTCGGAGCCAGGCAATGTAAAGAATGTCTGGAAAGAATACACTGAGGTGCTGTATGACAAAGAAGGAAAGCCAAGAAATATTGAATTAAATGAAAAAGAGGATGTGGAAGAAGATCAGCTAGGACCAAGTATTCCCGAGTCTGAAGAGCAATTGATAACATGGAAAGAAGGAAGGCTGTTGGGACTGATGATATACCTGTGGACGTTCTTAAGGTTTTCATGGATAAATTGAATTATTTATTATTATTATTATTAATATATTATTTATTTATCTTAAGGTTTTGGGGTCGAAAGTAGTTAAGCAACTCACAATATTCTTTAACCAAGTATATGATACTGGCATATGGTCTGAAGATTTTTTAGATGTTGTTTTGGTACCACTGGAGAAAAAGAACAATGCAAAAAATTGTAAGGATTACTGAACAATTAGTTTAATTTCTCATACAGCTAAAGTTCTAACTAGAATAATAACCATAAGAGTTGAAGGTAAAATAGAAAAGGAGCTGCAAGATAATCAGTTTGGTTTCAGAAGAGGAAGAGGGACTAGAGATGCTATAGGATGTATGAGGATGATGATAAAAAGAGCACCAGAAGTCAATAAAGTCATGTATTTTTGTTTTGTAGATTGGGAGAAAGCTTTTGACCGAGTGAAATGGGATAAAATGCTGGGTATTTTAAATAACATAGGAATAGATTGGAAAGATAAAAGACTGCTTAAAAACCTTTACTTTGATCAAAAGATTAGAGTCAGGGTTGAAGGAGAAGAAACAGAAAGTACCTCAATAAGGAGGGGAGTGAGGCAGGGATGTCATATTTCACCAGCGATATTTAATATTTATGGAGAAACGATAACAGAAGAAGCGTTGATGTAAGAGAAAGGATTAAAGACAGGAGGTGAAAGTATTACCACCATTAAATATGCAGATGATCAAGGATTAGTAGCAGAAGACGAGAAAGAACTTCAGAGGATGACAGACAGACTAGTGGAGGTTGGTCAACAATATGGAATGAAGATCAAAGCAGAAAAAACGAAAGTCATGGTGGTTTCAAAGGAACATAAAGAATTAAATATAATGGGATATGGCCAAAAATTGGAAAAAGTAAGTAGTTTCAAATATCTTGGCAGTATTTTAGCGCAGGATGGAAGTAGTACACAGGACATCAGAAGTAGGATTTCAATGGCAAAATCAGCATTTAACGAGAAGAAGGAGCTTCTCACAAGCAAGAAAATAAATTTAGAAACAAGGAAGAAATTAGCAAAATGTTACATATGGAGCATAGCTCTTTATGGTGCAGAGACGTGGACGATAAGGAGAAAGGAGGAAAAATATTTAGAAAGTTTTGAGATGTGGGTATGGAGGAGGGTGATGAAAGTGAAATGGACAGAGAGGAAGAGAAACGAAGAAGTATTAGAAATGGTGGGAGAAGAAAGGATGCTAATAAAAACAATCAGGAAAAGAAAAACAAATTAGATAGGGCACATATTGAGAAGACAATGTTTACAAAGGACGATCTTAGAAGGAAAAATTAGTGGAAAAAGAGGAAGAGGGAGAAAAAGAATAGGAATATATATAGACGTTTCTTACAGAGGAGGATATAACATACTAGTAGTTGGTGCTTGCATTTTGCAAGCATATCATCTGAACATAAAAAACATTCATTTTTCATATTTCATCATTACAAATATTTTTTTAATTCTAAATATTTTACCTCCGGAGCGATTTTCGTTTTTCCCTTATGTAAAAATAATAGATTAAAACAATCTTAAAACTTTGCAATTTTAAGAATTTTATACTTTCTTCATTATGGGGTACTAATGCTACACATTTCCGCCAAATTTTAAAGTTGTAGTACTTCTAGAAGTGAAATAATATTTTTCCGACTGTTTAAATTTTAAACATTTTTAACGGCCGCCGCAATATGTTTATGGAGAGATTCAAATGTTATTTGTGCAAATACACTATTCTGTACATACTTGAAATTTTTAGCTTCCTAGCTCATCCCGTAATGTCTAAACATTTATCTATATTTTTAAACTTTAAGAATTTTTAACTGCCAAACGAATTAAAATTAATAACTCCGTAGCACATGCGGAAATAGATAAACCTTAAAATTTGTTTAAGCAATTGCGAATCTTTAGCGTCCGCATTGTTGCACTTTTTCAAGATTTTCGTTTTATCTAGTCGGTTTTGCACAAAATCCTAACTAAAAAAAATTTTTTCGAATCTCCAGCTCATCTGGAAGTGCCTAAACATTAGTATCCTCCTATATGTTATCTGTTATATCCTCCTCCTCTGTAAGAAACGTCGATATATAATGATAACATATAGGAGGATACTAATGTCCAGCCTAAACTACTAGAGCTTGAGAGCTGAACGTTTCAGTTTTTGTAGATATAATGAAGAATATTACAGATAAAATGAGACTTCTCACCTAAATCACATGAGTTCGACTCCAGAAATTTCGAAAGTTTCGTTTTTTCCTATAAGAAAAGCATTGCGCCATTTTTGTAAATTAATTTTGGGCACTTGCCCGTAAGCTAGAAAAATGAAATTTTCAGCGTTGTTAGGCGGTTGCAATATCTATTGAGAATTGTTGTTACGTTTGCTGACAGTTTCCTGGATTGGACTCCAGATATCCCGGAATATCTCCCATAAGTTAGCATGGGAAAAAGTTATCCCAGTGTGTAGACCAATCTAATAGGTTTAGGAAGCTGAAATTTTGCAATTTTATAGAACGTTTCTCAAAATTAACTATAAAAATCGAAAATTTAAAAATTGTTAATTTTTAGGGGTTGTTTTAACCCCATTTGTACTTTAAAGTTTAAAAATTTTTATCTTGGAAACTATATGCTGTAGGTTAGAGTTTTTGAAATCATTTTGTAGAAAATTATACATAAAAAATAATTAAATTTTGAAAAAGTTAAAAAATTCGACCACTAATAATTCGCAATTGTTTAAACATATTTTTGAGGTTTATGTATTACCGAATGTGCTACGGAGCTGAAATTTCTTTATAGAGGTAGTGTTTGTAAAAAAACGAATAAGAGATTATAGAAATTTTTATATTGTAATTTGTTTGGCAGTTAAAAATTCTTAAAATTTAAACAAATAGGTATATGTTTAGATAGTACGGAGCGAGTTAGAAAGCTGAAAGTTTTAAGTTATTTAGAGTTTAATCAATATAAACGAATAAACATTTTAATGTATCCAGGAAATTTTATTGCGGCCGTTAAAAATTATTTAAATTTTAACAATTAGATAAATGTTATTTCACTTCTAGAAGTGCTACAACTTTAAAATTTGGCAAAAATGTGTAGCATTAGTACCCCATAATAGAGAAAGTATAAAATTCTAAATTTGCAAAGTTTGGGGATTGTTTTAATCTATTATTTTTATATAGGGGAAAAACGAAAATCGCTGCGGAGGTGAAATATTTAGAATTAAAAAAATATTTGTAATGATGAAATATCTGTCTGAAAAATGAATGTTTTTTGAAGGAGAGATGAAATGCTTGCAGAATGCAAGCACCTTCTACATGAAGAGAATATAAAGCAGGGATATAATACTAATCGAGGTATAAAAGAGGCTTCAAGGGAGAGAGAGAAATGGAGGCAGCGATTCAGTTAAAACCTGTCTTCGGACAGAAACATGATGATATATATATATATATATACATGCATATATATCGAAAACATATATGTATATATATATATATGTTTTAAACCCCGTCTAATTTGAAAATACCAAAGCTGCTTGCAGGGTTCGAACCACCTCACCTTAATATAATCATCGCGTAACACGAGTGATTAGTCACCTCGATCACCAGATCTACACGTGGACGCTACGATAAATGTCCATTTGAATTCGCGTGGGATAATAGATATATGGTATTAGCGGCATTTTTCAAATTTTTTAAAAACTTCTTTCTTTTTAGTTGTTTCTTTTTATAATTTCATTATTTTGACAACAGTTATCACTTTATTTGTACTATATAACCTTAGCTTTCCTTTTCTGTGCTTATATTGTTGAAGCAAATCTGAACAAATTACAAGTGTCCATTATAGAGACGAGATTAAACAAACTATTGTCATTGTTCGTGGTGTAATAGAAGCCTCTTTATTTTAATGTGGATTTGTATTGATACGAGTATTCCTACGTTTTTAAAGGGATATTTCTGCTAATGATTTTAAGTTTTTATTTATCGTAATTATAATTGATAGTAAGTTTTTATTTATCTTAAAAACTTTTTATCTTTATAATATTTAAGATTATTCTAAAAACTGTTTTCCCTATGAAAAGGCAATTGAAAACCTCGTTGGTACTAGTATCTAAAGCTGAATTACTCTGAACTAACATTATATTTTCGTTGATTTTAACAATATGAATAGAGAAATCAGTATTTTCATTAATGATACAAAAGATATTATCAAAATTCATATATTAAACATTCTTACGTTTGCCACTGAGTTCTCTACTACTGTCTGCCATTCTCTCAACTGTAAAAAGATTAAAGGTTAAATATAGAGACTCCCACATCATTAATTAACAGCTGCTAGACACTTTTGCAACTTTTTACGCCCATGCAAGCAGAAAGGTTATCATAATTATATTATAGAGTTTATTCATATTTAAGTATTAACTATATAAAAGTTGGTTATAAAAATTAATTTTTATACCTTCACTTGTTTTCTTTTCCGCTCGAGTACCTTTCAGCAATGGACAGTTGATCCATACATATAAGCGTATAAACAGTAACATTTATTAAAAAATACGTGCAAAATATAATGTCAGAAAGAGATTTTGACATTGCTTTTAGTATTTTAAACCTGATAATGCTTTATTAATTTATTTTGCAATTTTTCTCTATCATTGATAAAATACGAATTACAAGTGGTATTTATGGTATGAGAAGTCCTTGAAATGACTAACACATACTGAAAAATTTCCTGTCAATATAAGTAATCAATTCGGGACGTCAACTTTAGGAAACCAGACTGGATTAGTCCTGGTTTGGACTTCTTGTTTTCTAATTTCCCTTGCCCAGAAGTTCTAAATAACAGTTTTTATGAAATTCCGTAAGGTGGAAGTCGAGAACGAACATGCGTATAGACAGATGGACAGAACGGAGCTAATAGGTGATCTCGTTGGAAACGAAACGCACCTAAAAAAAGACAGGTGACGATACAAAACGTGTTTTTAATTTTGTTAGGAGGCACTTAAAAACTCATTTAAATTTTCATCAAAAGAGCATGAAACCGGTCATATATTATGTGTTTTTCAGAAATAATATCAAGTTATCTATTACAACCGCGTACTTTATTTAATTTAGGATATAATTATTACGGAGTTCCACAAAACGACTCTTCAGTGGATTTTAGAAGAATATACATATGATATAGGTAACTCCTGTATCCGAAAAACCATCGAATTAACCAGATGCGGATATTAACAACTAAAAGGTGTCCTCCTCAATGGTAGTGGCACTGATATCTATAAAAATGGGAGCTTCATTTGCTGACGCAATATGAAAAGCGCGTTTTATTTATTGATTTTTATTTTGAATTGCAAACTTAAAATTCTTTATAAACCTAGTAATATAAATATATGACATAAAGTAATTTATTCAATAATTAAAGTTAATAGTTTTCTAATCTAATGTCTATTGGCTAATTATATGAACCGATTACATTACTAAAAAATGCCCTCCAATAAGGTCTTTTGAAAATTTTGAAGGAACTCCCTGTCACCCACTAGTTCTGCAGTGTAATAGATGGGATAAAAAGTCACAATAATAGAGAAAATTTTTAACTTTCCATCTATAACTATTTGTTCAGAATCTTAATTTGAATGTTATGAAGGCACCGCCTGCCGCCCACAGATTTCTTCAAAGAATTACTATAGCAGCGTAATAAATGGCATCATAGATCACAGACACCCTGCAAATTTCAGTCTTACCCTTTACTTGCTAGTTGAATTTATTTGATTGCACAGACGGGCAGACAGAGCACGGTCAAAATGAAACGCGCTAAACATTAATTAGATTAGATAAAATGAAAGGTTGTAAGATTTATTACTTAGCCCTTCCTTACTGCAAATACCCCGATTCAAGAGTATAGAATTATGCTGGCTTGGTAACTTAGTTGGTTTAAAGGACATATTCGGAAAATGGGAGATTCAAGATCTGATTTTTTTCACCCTGAATTTGCATTCGCTTTAGAATTATTTTATTATAATGATTTCTGAGAGTAATTTTGAAACAGGAAAAAATTCTGCTATGACCGGGTCTTTCACTTGCCGGGCGGATATTCTACCACTGAACTGCCTCAGCATATAATTTTTCCTGTTTCTGAACGAGGGTGTTTTTCTTAGTTGGTTCCGGGTTAGCCAATCTATTATAGTATCAACCAGCCCCAACGGACGTCCTCCAAGAGATACGTCTATGGTGAGATTGTCAAAGCTACAAATTGATTGAATAATATGATCTAAAGATCCTATTCAGATAGGCATAAGCTGTAATTTTGGGAATAATTGTGAAACAGGAAAACATTATTCCCAAAATTACAGCTTATGTCTATCTGCATAGGATCATTAGATGATATTATTCTATAAATTTTTACAATGATTTCTATTGGGATGATTTTCATTGGAATTATTTTTATCAAAATAATTACTATTATTAAGTCTCATGTGGATTTATGAATCGCCACTGAGGAAGGCTACTTTGTAGCACTAATGCCCATTAGGTTTCCTCCGCAGTTTTCTCGCCGTAGGAATTACCTCCTGTGAGATACAAGTCGTAAGGTCATCCTCCTTAATTAATTCCGGTGTTTTTTCTTTCTTTTTAATAAACTAAATACGTTATCTCTTTCTCATCATATTCGCGTTTTCATTCAGAAAGAATCACAAACTCTCCTCCGCGCTTAAAAATAAAAACGTCGATTGCGATCCTGGATTGCAAGGGAACGTTGAATAATTGAGGCGGGCTGGAATGAGGGAAGGGGCGAAAATTGCCTCCTAGGTACTCGTGGCTGCGCGCTCAAAAAACTTCGCCGTCGGTAACTTCAGAAACGCCATGAAAATTTGAACGAACGCGAAAGCGCCAGGAATCGTCCTCTGAGTGAGGGTAGGGTTTCCCTTGATCGCGGGGCGTAAGAATATCTTCCTCGAAACTTCCTCTTTTTTATTTTCCGGCTTCTTTCTGGGAAAAGACAAGCGGAATTTAGCCCATTGTATGAAAATAATACCTTCTTCCAGGCGCTCGCGGCGTTTCGCAACGAGGTTTCTCTTTAAGGGCGCGTTAAAATCCACGCGAAAAAGACGCCGCGTTTAGTTCGAAGAGAGATGAGGCAAGTAGAGAGCGGCTGAGGCTGAGGAACAAAAAAGTTAAACACTTCCGTTATTACCTCCCGCTCCACGCTTAAAAAATATAGGATTCTATTTCCCAAAGTAGGGAAAATATTCGACCATACGACGCGCGATCCTTTTAAAGTATTTTCGAGACATTTCGTGGCAAGATAAAGAAATTTTTTCGAAAAATTTCTCAGTAACAACAGGGGACGTTTTTTATGTATCTCAGAAAATTTAATAAGATTAAGCATCTCACAAGGAAATTTTACTTTCGATGTTCCTCAATTATAATTACTATGCATTCGCATTATTTCTTCAGCTTGACAGGGTAAGCTGATAAAAATCTTCAATGTTTTAACTTTATGTTGATGATAAGCACGTAGGTATCAAAAGTTGAGAAAAGAAGTACTTGTTTTAGGCGTTTCAAATGATCATAACAAGGTTATGAAAAACCAGAGACTAATTTCGGCTTCAATGCAGCCGTCTTCAGCGGTGATTCACCGAAATTAGATTCTTTTTTGATCGAGGCAAATTGTGTGAATAAAAGGTGCATAGAATATTTTTGTACGATGCATAATAATAGTTTGATTATTTTATGATCAATAGGACAGTACACGCAATATTTAATGCCACGCTACTTTTAAATGAAGGTAAATTTTTTTATATTTTGAATGTATTTTAAAACTCTCCTAGTATAGCAAAATAGTAGTTGTACTTTAAATTTTTACTTTTTATTAATTATCTCCAAATATATTACACCACGGAGCAGTTATAATTTTAAATAGTAGAAAACTGGATTAGACTAAGAAATTTTAATATTTAAATCGCTATTTAATTTTAACAAATGATAAAATATATCAATTTATATGCCGCGCCACAATAAGAATGTAGCATACATTTTATTACATGGTAACTATGTGCAACAAAAAATAAATAAACTTAACACTTATAATTCACGCATACCCATAATATTTGAAAAATTCATGCATAGCTACCTAATTGGTGTCAACGTAAATAGTCTTATTGGTTGCTGAAGTAAGTAAGATCTGTTATAATTACAAAATACATTTAATTCCTTACGCGTGCATGGCAGATGGATTAACAATAGCGAAGAAAAGAGCATAAACGTAAATATTACAACTACTTAACTCAAGTGAGGTATGTTTTAAATAATTTTCGATTGTTTGGTTGATTAAAACTGATTAGAAAATAAATAATTTAGTAGAAATTGAATATTTCCCTGGAATCATTTCTGATATATCGTTTTGCGGTATTTAGTCATTAAAAGTACGTGATATATGTATTGATGCACCAACTAAGGGGGGAGAAATTTTTTTTTATAATAATAATTCTTAGTATGGTGTTATTTGGTTTATATAGGAGGATGCGTAAGGAATGCGTGCATTGAATGCCTTAATACGAGAGAGAGACAGAGGGAGAGAGAGACAAAATTATATGTTACAAAGATTAAAAATAATTTTTGGCCTATAAGAATTGTATAGCGTAATGTATTTCTTTGTCAAACAATTTCTATTCGCCCAAAACTATTTTAACTCTCTGGAACACACAGATATGTGAATTTTATATTTATTGCTTACTTTTTAGTGCATATAAAAGTTGGTTTCATTAATTATTATTTCAATTTTAACTTAACACTTAATTCACGCATACCTGTCATATATGAGAAGCAATTACGCAAGTGTATATATATATATATATATATATATATATATATATATATAGAGAGAGAGAGAGAGAGAGAGAGAGAGTTGAGTCTATATACACCACATTGTTTCCTCTGCTTAAATACCAGTATTAAAAACTGGACGAATATTCATGACTTAATGAGGTTTTTTGACAAAAGCAGAACATTTTTAAACGTTTGTATTAATAGAAAGTTCATATCGCGGACAGTGGATGCTTTTTTAATAAACTGGCTGTAATAGCGAGCTTTTCATCCAGGCGGCAATAAATAAATGACGATATTTTCTTTCTCCCAATAACAAAAAACCGCACGATTACCTTTCCTCGATTCCATTTAACTTTTTTGTGTCGCGGAAAACCTCATTTTATTCCCAAATTCATCAACGAGAATATATAAATATTTATGAGTCGCACACATGCAAGGTCTGGCGCGATTCCTGCAATTTTGCCCTCAATTAGCTTTATTGGGAATGCTCGTGTTCGTGTTTAACGACGGTTGAATCCGTTGCTTGGGGTTTTTTTATCTTCTCTATAGTGTTTTCACCACACATCGGAGGGAGTGTACACTATATACCTAAAAGTGATGAGCAATTTTTCAAAATTTTATTAAAACGTAAACTTGTTAGGCATGGCTACAAAATTTTAATCTTACTGCGGCGATATTTCTTCGCTGACAGAATATCAAATTTAGATATTTATCTGCTGCATGTCATTTCGGATCAACCTATAATTCCGAGTAATATAAGCTCCCATACGTAATAGACGACGAGATATTTACAAAGTTAAAAGTGAAACTTGTCTCATTACTATGCATGATACGAATCTATAATATTTTCCGCCGTGACCAGCTCAATTTTTCACAGGTAGGCTAGGAGATGAGAAAAGCGACTACTTAAGTCGAAATTTTGTCTGTGAGAAAGGACTATCTATCCAACAATAGCATTTATAGAATTTATCCTAAACAAAGTACCGAGGCACACTGGTTTGCCGCAGCTTCCTGTTAGGGGAACGGCGGAAACAAATTGCTAAACAAATAAATCAACGATTTGGAAATGTTGCTAGGTCGTTAGGGCAAGAATCTTTCGGTTTCACCGCGTTGTTCGGCTTTGTAGACGGCGTTTCGCCGGCATTGCAGTCGGCGTCCTCAGGTCAGCTGACCTGAGGATGCCGGCAAAACATCGTCTACAAAGCCGAACAACGCGGTGAAACCGAAAGCCATGCAGCCTACATCAGAATGCTGCGAAAGTCTTCGCACCAAACTAATCTTTAATCTAATAAATTGATGATGATATAACACCAGTATGCGTCCAAAACTTTTGATGCATAACTAAACAACCATATTTTCAAGGTGAGGGTTCCACGAAGTATCTTTGTTTTTAAAAGAGCGCCGAATCTACAAAATGTTAGGAATCATTTTAATTTAAGCTAAATACGTCTACACCTATTAAGAGTTTTTATAGCAGAGCAAGAACCTCAACCAACTCTTAATTTTCATCAATCTACATTTACATATTATCCTCCGATTCTTCCGACAAGTGTGTGCCAGAGAGTGCGAAAATTTTCACACTCTCAATGCCTTATCATGAATTTGAAATCCAACGAACGATACGCAGGAATCAATGTACAACTCATATCACCAAAAAAAGATTTTGGATCCATGTACGAGCCGATCACATCAAAACGAATGCAGACGGAAAGCTGTTTCACCACTTAATTAGTGCACATAAATTCGGGAAGTATAAGCTCAAATATCTCTATATAATAATACACAAGTGTTGGTTGGTTTGTTGGAACGTTGCATTGAGTTCAATATTATGCTGCAGGATGGCAGATCGATAGACTGTGAGGAAAGGACAAAGAAGGATAGATGGAGACAAAGAAATCGATTGGAGAAAAATTTGAAAAAATATCTAAAAATGCATCTATTCTTTAATGAATTTAAATTTTACATTTTAATTGATCACGGAAGCATTCTTCCTAGCGATAAATATAATAAACAATTCTTCAAGTGAAATTGATGGAATAATATGATCCGAAGATCCTATGCAGACAGGCATAAGCTGTAAAAGTTGGAACAATTTTGAAACGAGAAAAAAGTCTGTTATGACCGGGAATTGAACCCGGGTCTTCCATTTGCCGGGCGGATATTCTACCTCTGAACTATCGTAGCAGAACACATTCTCTCGTTTCTGAACACGGATGTTTTCCTTGGTGGGACGGAACTAGCCAAGCTAGTATCAAACTGCCCCAACAGATGTCCTCTAAGAGATACATCGAAAGAAACTCCTTCCTCTCAAATGGTGAGATAGCCAAACATGAAATTGATGGAATAATATGATCCGAAGATCCTATGCAGACAGGCATAAGCCGTAAAAGTTGGAACAATTTTGAAACGAGAAAAAAAAGGCCACTATTTTCTCGTTTCAAAATTGTTCCAAATTCTTCAAGTGACCAATATCATAAAAAATAGTTTTGCTCATTAGGAAGTCATATTTCTTCCTAAACTTTTGAAACTGACCAGCTATCCATTTCACTACCTCTTATATACCCATTATGCGAATACAAGAGGGAATCATCAGGTCGTAAAAATAAAAAATAAACATTTAATAAGCAATTAATTAATAAAAGATAATTTGTTTCGTAGGTTGGTAAACGCTTATTTATTTTTGCTTTGATATTATTCTAAGAATTTTATGTCGATTGATATACATCGACGGAAAAATTGAAAATAAAAAGTATTAAAAAGGGTATCAAGAGAATATAAAAAATAATAACACCGTTGTAACGCAAAACATAGTATATAAGAAACTTTTATAGTTATGAATCAAACGAATAAATTAAATTTAAAAAATTCAATTTAGTTTTTTGTTTTAGGGGTGAATCCGTCATTGTTGACGGGCTATATACTAGTTTGATTACAATCCGATAATTTCTTTAGGATTAGGCACGATAAATTAAATCATCTCAACTTACCCCGATATAATTCTTTCATTTAACTCTGAAGATTAAATTACAGGGTTAAGATTAAACGCCTCCATTCCCTTTGCTTAGAAGCTAAGAAATTGTCATGTCTCATTAATTCGTCGATTTTCCAAACGCCGAGATCTCCTTGTTTCGGTGAGTGATCCGCCGATTCAACACGCAGCAAAAAACCTGACATTACGAATCAAAATCACTTACCGTATCTTACCAAAGTCTTCCGACAGAACGCTTGGAGGTTCCCAGTTCAAGAGTAGAACCGTTGCTAGGTAACAGGAGAACAATAGAGATTCTCGACGCGGTATCGCAGACCGTGACCGGAAATGTCGCTTCTAGTAGTCATTTTATTGTCCGCTAAGACCGTAGTGGAAAATTCCAATTCCTTGTCCGTCAAGAAGGTCGGGAGTGTAGGCCGCACTAGTGGAGTAACTTTGGAAGTAGAAAATAGAGAATTCCAAAGTACAGAAGATGCGGCTTAATGTGACCAAATTAGGTATAATTTAATTGATAACATTAAACGACCGACGGAAGCAGCATTCTTTAAACTACAATTATTTATATGAATTATGTGTTTGATCACAATAACTGGCTGATAACAATAACTAGCAGGGATCGTAATAGACATCCTCGAAATATTTTTGGGCATTATAAATATAATAAAGATTAATTTTCAAGCAGCATTTACTGCTGTCCATTTTATTTCAATATTACAACGAATGACTTAATTATTGATAAATGTCAGACAAATTTAGAAGCGGCATAAACCGGTTGTTTTTAAACATTTAAATCTGAAAATTATTGTGGCAGAATGTGTTTTTTGCTATCTCATACATCAAATTATCTACATAAATTATGAAATGAGCATTTTCGATAAAAAAGCTGAACAATTTCAGTAGGAGTGTGCAATGAACGGATGTCATAATTGTCCTTTCAGAAGAAAAAATTGTTCGGAACAAATAAAACAAACTATGTAAAACAATTCCACTATATTACTCATATATTATATAGCGGAATTTTTAACATAGTTTGTTTTATTTGCTCCAAAGCATGTAATTCCAAATAGTTAAGGCTTTCATAGAGGATTGTATTAGAAAAAAATGTTATTAATCTCCGTCACAGCCAAGTTGCGACATTTTGATAACTGATTTATTTGCAATTGGAAATAAAACTATAGCGTATTTCGATGCGATGTGTTTGTGTTCGAATTTTTTTATATGACATACATCTTAGCATTTCAATGCGTAAGTGGTGCATGATGAGGTTAACATAAAAAATGTCGATGAAAAACGAGCTGTTATCGAATCTTCCGACTACCTCGCCATTTGAATCTTGGCGAGAAAATGGAAGAGGATCGCGACGAATGAATTTTGAAATTCAAAATTTCTCGTTTCCTAAGACTTGGGCCGTATTTTCCTTCCTCAAATATTTTTACATTTTAAGTTCGCAAAAATATCCTTTGATCTCCATGCTTGGTATCTAGATTAAAGAATGTGTAACGAAAATTGAGGCAGTATTAAAATGTCAAAGACTTACTACAAGACTACCTATTTTGTTTAAATGTTACAACTTTAGATTCCAATCCTTAGTCGTGTTACAAACGCGATGATACCCTTTCAAAAAAGAACCGTAACGTTTAATTTGCGATAATTAAACGGCTGGATTGCATGTTTTTGTTTACGGCAAAGTTGGGATCACAGTTCTTTACTTAAGTCTCTACACCTTCGGTATTAATGTGTATTGAAATCTTATTTCTAATCTAACTGCTTTCTTTAGTGGTCTTAAAGAGGTAAGTTTTCCTCGGTTAACTAATTCATTGAAACATTTATTCTTTTGAAAAAAACTCATGTTTACAGTTCAATATCAATCTTCATTTGAAATTAACCAGAGGCGAGAGGAGCATCATGGATCTAATTTTAATCCATTAAATGTAAATGAAAGGTTTATGAAAGGAGAGAGAAGGCAGAAGTAGCTAAGGGAAGTTGATTAATCAAGACGCTAGCCGAAAGAAAAGGAATAAAGGTTCAAATATCTCGAAAGTACGGGCAGGTATAATAGAAGGAGGGATTGTGAGAGATTGAACTAACAGTCAGAAATTAGGCGTGAAATTTTCAACGCTTCCATTTCAATAAACGGTGAGGAAAAAGTTCTAAAAATACGATCGCTACATTTTTCGCGTGAATAAAAAACATTCTCTAAGATAATTTGTAAATACTTGACCAACGAATGGATGATAACACGGCAAATGTTCTGCAAAGGCAGACTAATGCGTATGTATTTAAACTGTGCTCTATGCTAATATTTTTCCTTGTTAATTTTTTGTATGTAATTCTTTGCTTCCCTTTGTGTTAGTCACATACTAAATCCCATGAAAATAATACTAAACTAATCGCTTTATCTTTCTCTGATATCCGAGAGAAATGTTTTTAAACAGGGGTACCCAAAATAATGCCCGCTGTTTAAATTCTGCCTGCGTAGCAATTTATCCTTTCCTCGTCAATTTCTTTAAGAGCTGTATTTGTAGACAAAAGGTGTCATTAGATATTGTGATATGTCATTTGAAAAGCATTGAGGCCCACACGGTGGTAAATGACGCCTCATGTGGCCCTTCTGGTAAAACCTTTGGTGACTCCTGCTTTAAAAAATTGGAATTCTCAAAGAAAAATACTATGGCATAACAACGTGCCATTTTCCCCGCAGAACCCCATCATAGGCTTAAAAAATTACGAGGGCGGAGATGAAACTGCAGCGCAATAACCCTGGAGAAAGTTTACATCTACGGCCGGAGCGAAACGACATAAGTTTGTCCATTCTTTACCAGGGAAAGTAATTACCCGAGGGGCTTTTAACCGCCGACTCTCCATCCTCTCTTCTTTCAGATACAAACCCTTTTCGTCCCACGCATCTCTCCGTTCCTACTTCCGCGGATCAATCCATTAAAAACAAAGCCTCTTTGTCTATTTCTCTTTACCGATGTTACTCCAGTACTTCAACGAGTGTCGTTTCAGCTTTACTCCATGAAAAATTGAGCGAAATATAATCTTCCCCATGAAAAACAACGAAGAGATATTCTCATATTTAGCTAATACCTTTCTTGGACAAAAATCATTAGTTTATAAATTGATCTCGACTTGAAACAGAGACAAACCTTTTTAAGATTCGAGGTGTGCAACAACAAAAATATAATGGCTCCAATGTGTATTTCACTTTTAATTATACGACGACCGTTTGATACGAACAGAAAATTTACTCATGATACATAGTTTGTTTATATCCATCTGTCTCAAGAGTAAATTCCACAGAGTGGAGCAAGAGTTTATTAATGAGAAAATTTACTCGTTTTTTCCATCAAGTTTTAAATGAATGTGGACTAACGGGTTCGTTCTACTGATTCAAAGTTTTCACTTTTTGTTCCCACGTAAATAAACTATTACACAGTTGGAACTCATCTTTTGCAAAAATATTCTCACTTCATCACTCATCCTCATTATTTGTTCATTATTTTTGTAATTACCGTGTATCCACCTTTAAATTTGTAAATTCTTATTACTCATGTTTCTTAAATTATTTTATTACTATTTCACTGTAAATTGCCGGAATCGCTGTATGTTAAAATTCTGAATAAATAAATTATATTAAACGAGTAGAAAATAATATTTATAATTCGTTCTGTAGATAAAGCAATTTTAAATTCTACTGATTCTAGCAAGGTTTGATCGCATTTTCAAAAATTTCTTAAAATTAATTAAACGAAATACTCTAATGCTATGTCGAGAATTCAAATTTTATTTTCGAAAATCAATGATTGAGTAATATGAAGCAAGCATTCCGTTTTCAATTATAATGTTAATTTAACTTACAAGTGAAGATAAAAAATGAATTTTTATAACCAACTTTTATATAATTAAAATTTAAATATGAATAAACTCTTATAATATAATTATGATAAACTTTCTGCTTACAAGGGCATAAAAGTTACAAAAGTGTCTACCAGCTGTTGAGTGATGTGGGGGTCTCTATATTTAACCTTTAATCTTTTTACAGTTGAGCGCATGTCAACCAGAAGTAGAGAACTCAGTGGCAAACGTAAGAATGTTTATTGTATAAGTAGTAAGAAGTTTGATAGCATATATTTTTTCATTAATGAAAATACTGACTTATCTATTTATGTTGCTTAAAATCAACGAAAATTAATTCAGCTTTAGACACTAGTAGGAGTGAAACTGTTGATCACCAACGAGGTTTCAATAGCCTTTTCTTAGGGAAAACAGTTTTCAGAATAATCTTAAATGAATAACGATAAAAAAATTTTAAGATAAATAAAAACTTACAATTATTAGCAGAAATATCCTTCAAAAAACGTAGAAATTCTCGTATCAATGCAAATCCACATTAAAATAAAGAGACTTTTATTACACCATGAATAGTAACAATAGTTTCTTTAATTTTATTGCTATTATGGACACTTGTCTATCTTCCCACGCGAATTCAAATGCACATTTACCGAGGTGAATAAATCGCTCGTTTTTTGCAATGGCGAGGTGAGGTGGTTCGAACCCTGAAAGCAGCTTTGGATATTTTAGACGGGATCCAAAACACACACACACATATATGTGTGTGTGTGTGTGTGTGTATATATATATAATTGGCTATACTGGTTGAATGATAAAACTTAAGCCTTCCACTTTTGTCTTTAATCTCAATACAAGTGATTGCTTTTTGCTTCGGAAATTTTGAAAATCAAATTATTTTCCTTTATGAAAAAAATATGTTCAACTTCTATAGCAACAAACAGTTAACACTTAAGTAAAGTGTGGTTTACACGCTCAGTTTTTGCCTCCGTTTCAACTGTACAATCCAGGACTGTCAGTTTTAATTGCGCAATGCTTCGCGTTCACACGTACAGTTTTTCAAAAGAAAATTCTCAGTTTACTGATTATCACATACATAAGTTATTTGCTACAGGTATATAATTATATAGACATTCATTAGGCTGTAGATGTAATTTTATACAGGTGTACAATTGTATAGATATAAAAAAGATTGTATATATAATTTAAACGCATACCTACAACACGCAAGAATATCTGTTATGGCTGGTGATGAGTTAAATTGCTTAGCTTATTGCTATTGCACGCAAGAGAGCGAAGAAAAAGGAACAGCATTATAAAGTCAAAAAGGAAATGGTGTGAAGATTGGCTTTTGCAACGACCGAGATATTTCCATATTAGTATTTTTGGTGAATTGGCACTACTCACTTTAACTTGAACCATCATCATGACATTACAGAATTATTATGAAATATGTGCACATTACAATTCACTTTAACTGTGTAAACAATTGAAATCAATTCACACGATAGGCTTAAAGTGCGCAGTTAAAATTACTCAGTGATCTTTCCGCCTCCGTTCTGATTTTGCGTAAGTTAAAAATTTGGCTTGCGCGGTTTACGTATTCTAGTTCACACATTAAGTTTCAACTGTACAGTCCTTGCTTGTACAGTTAAAACTGTGATATAAACTCAGAATTTACACTCCCCTTAACATCTGAGCTATGTGTTAATCCATTCTACTGCTTTAGAAGTACTTTTCATAGTTTATTTCACATTTAAGTTGAGTTGAGTTGTACTGGGATAATTTCGATGATTAAAATTACCCATGTCACTATAAATAATTAGAAAATATTATCATAGGAACGGAAACAAAGCTGTTATGGCGACGTACTTAACAAATGCAGACGGATAATCGAAATATAACTTAAACAATTCATTCTATTAAAAAAATTCAAACAATGGTTGTAGAAAATTAGATTTTCTATAACTTTAATAATAACAAATATTTACATTAACGAAGTCCTAACGGAGATATTTGGCAAAAACTTCAATACATTAAGAGTAAACTACTACTTTCGGTTGACCAATTTTAGTCAAAATCAAATCAGACCTGGATTTTTGTTGTTACACTCTTAAATATAAAGTTTTGTGCTGATTTGATTATTAGTAGGGATCGGAATACCGGGACACCATACGAAAAATCACTACGAAAGAATATCAAAATTTCAAAGATCAATACCGGTATTTTCGGAATTAGAAATAGAAGTGTTTTGTAGTTATATTGATCTGTGAATCATATTCAGGAATTATAAATGTTTTGGATGATGAATCTGCTGGTCCTTCTCACGCCACAAGTAATACACGAGGATCTAGGATTCAGAGGAAAAAAAAACATTTCTTTAGCAGTGCTAAGGCTAAATCGTTGTCTTATTTTTTTGCTTGCATGACAGCAAGTGATAGTTTGCCTTTTAATATTTTCTGCGCTTCTTAGTTCCAGTCTGTCGTTTCACATTCTTTGCAAGAAAAGCTGCAGACGGTAATTATAAAAATGAATAATTTTAATAAAAGTGACACTGTAAAGCAAAAAAATAACACTAAATGTATCTTAAAAATTTCCGAGACGAGATTACTTACTTCGTAGGAGAAAATATGAGGTAAATATTTGCAATTAGTCTATAATTTCCTAATGATTGTCCGCCCTACAAGCGTCGAATCGGAGAGAGCCTTCTCTGAGGTTGGTATAATTTGCACAAAGATACGAACCAGACATGCAGGCAAAAGTATCGACGAATTAATTTTTTGCGAGCATATTTTAATTCAAATCGCAAATAAATAAAAATACGAGTAGTATTCGTAGTATTACAAAAAATATTCAGTATTATGATTTATAGTGTATTCAAAATGTTTTGTTATTTTTTACTGAATGTTATTACGTTTGGTATTACTTCTTGAAATTATGTCTTCCGTTTCAATCTTCATTTTCTGTCAGTACATAATATGGGGTTTTCATTTTGTTCTTGTTTTTTCAGTATTTTCAGGAAAAGTTAAAAATACCGGTATTAAAGTGCATTTGACACTGAAGAACTTTTGAATGTTTTCTCGTAGTCGATGAAACATATAAAGGGGTAATTCTTTCTCATTAGTCCAACTGATTTTCTCTTTGATGACTTGAATGTGGTCCATCGTATTATATCCATTGTGAAATTCAGCATGTTCCATGGGTTGTGCAAAATCAAGGTGCTTTTGAAGGCGCGTAGTGAGAATCTATGTGAATATTTTGTAGACTGCCGGGAGCAGGCTGATTGGCCGATAGTTATTCAAATCTTCCTTGCAACCTTTCTTGGGCAAAAGGATGATGTTTGCATGATTCTACGACTATGATATATTCCTCCTCCTTAAGCAGGAAAATTTGGAGAGGAACTCGTCCATATAGTGGCCTTTTATCTTGAATATTTCTGATGTGATGCCATCAATTCCTGATGTTTTTCCATTCTTAATGCTTTTGATTGCAGGTCTTCTAGAAGAATATCTGGAGACCCTTCGGTGTGCATATTTCCTTCTTCATTTACTTCATAAATGTTAAATGGATCTTCATATAGTTTCGTGTAAAATTCTTCTACTCGTTTTAGAATTAACTTTCTGCTATGGGTAATGAAACATCATTTTCACCTGCTGTCTCTTACCAATCGAGAGATCTCGCTTCATTTTCTTAAAAATTTTATTGTTTTCTACAGCTTTCTCGATTAGTTCATAATTATATTTCTTCTCATTTTCTTTGATGGATTTTCTTATAGTTTTGTTTAGCTCTGTGAAGTGGATCAGTTCCTTAGGGTCATTAGTTATTTTCCTTTCCCTTTTCTTCCCCACCAGCAGTGTAGTTATTTCAGATAACTTTTTATCAGGCGTTCTTAACAACATGTAAACATGTCAGGTTGTGCCCGTCCGTCCGTCCGTCCGCTAGTTTCATCTCCGAAACTACTGAACGGGTATTCATGAAATTTGGTATTTAGGGCATAAAGGCAAGGAAAATAAGAAAATGATATAAATGGTTTACGTAGCCTAATCGGGAATGCCGCTTTAAATAGTGACAAAAAATGAACTTTTCTTTATAACTCGTAAAATATCAATTATAACAAAAAGGTCTTCAAACGAAATCTGTAGACCTAGTGAAATAACATACGTTTTGGTCAGTACACTTGTATCGAATGAGTATCAGATTTCAAGAAAATCAAACGAGAAAATCGTAATTTACTTTGAACTTGGAAAATTTTCCCGTGTTTTTTAATTGTTGTCAACGAAAATAATCTTCGTGGTAACTGAAGTAAAAAATATCTGCTGTAAATACCTAATTAATTTAATTTTCTTTCGTGCTCATTTGGTAAATGAAGGTTAATGGATTATCTGCGACAAAAAAATGAACGTAAATACGTTCATTATCTTTGCGTATACACAGCGTATGTAAGTGAAAATATACGGGTGATTTACGATGAAGGAATGAACGTGAACATAAAGGTCATATTACTACAATTCGAGTGAGGTATGTTTTAAATAATTATCAATTGTTTTATTAATTACAACTGATTAGGAAATGTGTCGGTGAATCAAATGTTCGTTCTTCCTTGGTATTACTACTGGCCTATCATTTTTCAGTTCTTAGACATTATACTAAGCTATTAATATAATCTTTTTTGGCATGATTGCATGTATCATAAAGAGCGCCTCCGCCTCGTATATATGCACGCATGATGTATGCATCCTTTCTCTCTTATCAGGCTTAACTTCAATATTTCCGCCTATTTCCAGTGCTGTTTCTCTGAGTATCTCGATTAACTTTGTTTCCACTTCTTGGTCTTGTAGTCAATGGAATCGATTTTGAAGTTCAAGCTGAAATTCTGACTCCCGATATTTTAAAGCTTGTGTGTTGATAATAGACTTAGGCTTCTTTTCAAGCGTCTGCCTTTCCAACTTTCAACTGAACTTGATTCTGAATCTTACCAATCAATGATCCTTCGAGTTTTAAACTAGTTGAGGACAACAGTCTTCTACCATATGCCTTTTATTGACTAGATTGTAGTCAATTTCCTTTTTTGTGCCATTGGGTCCCTTCCAGGTCCATTTTTTGTTGAGGCTCATCTTAAAGAAGGAGTTCATTATGTATAGGCTGGCACATTTGGCATAGTCTACAAGTCGGTCTCCTCTTTCGTTTGTCTCCATAGCCCCAATTTTCAGCTGCGGTGTCATCTTGCTTTCGTTCTCCTGCCTTCATGTTAAAATCACCCATGACCACTTTTAGACGGCAGCTTCCTTTGTCATGCATCCAATTTCTTAATAGAAATATTCCCCTTCCTCATCCGAATATATTGAAGTTGGAGGGTAGACTTGGATTATTTGCAGTTGATCCCTCTTATTTATGTCCGATAAATAAAAAGTTGGAAATAAATAAGAGGTATCATATATATTATATATACGGTATATTGGATCCCGTCTAAAAAATCTAAAGCTGCTTGCTGGGTTCGAACCACCTCACCTGTGATAATCATCGCGTAAGACTATTGATTTAGTCACCTCGCCCACCAGATCTACACGGTGTCGCTGCGATAAATGCTCATTTGCATTCGCGTGGGAAGATAGATGTATAGTATTAGCGGCATTTTTCATATTTAAAAAAATTGCTTTCTTTTTAGTTGTATATTTTTATAATTTCATTATTTTGACAACAGTTATCACATTATTTGTACTATATAACCGTAGCTTTCCTTTTCTGTATTTATATTGTTTGAAGGGATATTTCTGCTAATAATTGTAAGTTTTTATTTATCGTAATCATAATTGATAGTAAGTTTTTATTTATCTTAAAAACTTTTTATCTTTATTCATATAAAATGATTCTGAAAAATGTTTTCCCTATGAAAAGACCATTGAAAACTTCGTTGGTGATCAACAGTTTTACTTCTACTAGTATCTAATGCTGAATTACTCTGAACTAGCAGTATATTTTCGTTAATTTTAAGCAATAGGAATGGATAAGTCAGTATGTTCATTAATGAAACAAAAGATACTATCATACTTGGGCTAAGCTTCAGTATATGTCATCCATGGCGATTTTCGTTCTTCTTTTGTTGTTTTGGGAAATGTTTGCATGGTGGAACATTTTGCTCGTCCTCATCGGTTTGGGTAAGTTGGTTGAAGTGTTTTTCGTTTCTCCTCAAAGGAACATTTTTCTCGGCCGTAAGAAAGCGGGGGTTTGGGGCGGAGCTCCAATTGCAAAATAAAATGTACATTTATATGTTTCGGTTTTAGTATATTGCATATTAATATTATTTACGTTTGTATCCATAGTAATATCAATATTTCCTCATACCTCGCTGATGCGGACGTGGGTGACTTATACTGAAGCTGTTCCCAAACCTCTTTCTACTTATATACCAAACATTTTTACGTTTGCCACAGTTCTCTACTTCTGTCTGCCATTCTCTCAACTGTAAAGTGATTAAAGTTTAAATAGATCGACCCCACATCACTCAACAGCTGGTAGACACTTTTGCAATTTTTTACATCCACGCAAGAGGAAAGATTATCATAATTATGTTATCGAGTTTATTTATATTAAAGTATTAACTATATAAAATTTAGTTATAAAAATTCATTTTTATATCTTCACTTGTTTGAATCACTAGTCTAGCAGCTCTCTCGGATGGGCTATCAATTTCTACGATGTTCTTTCAATTTTTTGTTGATGATGAATCCAACTCCTGTTCTTCCTGCGTCAGTTCGCCTGTAGTAAAAATATGTCCACTCATTAGCTTCAACAGGCGTCCTCCTTTTCTTCTGACCTCATTAAGCCCTAAAATATCCTACTTAATCTTTTCCAGTTCTTCTTGAAGCTCCTGAAGTTTGTCTTCGCTGGAAAAAGTCCAGCAATTGAAGGTAGTTAGGATTAGGTTAATGGAATTGGGTAAGGCTGAAAAAGAGGGGCAGTGGGTGGTTAACCTCTGGGGATTCTTAGCACTATTCCTTCATGCCTTGATTCTGACCACTACCACGTTCAGGGACAATTCAGACTCCGGAGAATTAGGGCCGTTTTTTAAGTTTGTACATCATAAGGGAGTTCTGGCCATAAAACACCACGCTGGCTCAGATCTGGTTGATGAGTTCTTCTTTCACTTTGGCCGGAGATAATGCAGAAAGACTTCACAGTATGGTTGGACCTATCAGTTTCCAAGGAAACCACTGTGCTTTGTCCTTTAGCCTCCGGTGGGAGAACGGTAGAACGATAAAATACATTTTTGATATTACAGTAACTAAAACTCCTTCCCATGATTCCACCTCATCTTGCTCTCTTAAGCATGAGCATAATCCCCTCCACTTCACTTACTTTCACAAGCCCATTTTACATTGATGCAAGTACCGTTCCTGAAGATTATCTATTAGAATTAACAGTCTTGCAATACAATAATGAGCGGCGAAATATTTTTTCAGCAATGGAAGATTAAATTGTCCGTTATAACAAATTCATAGCAAGAAAAAGCAATCAGGAAAACATGTTTTAAAATTGTTAGTCTCATCAGAGGTACATACCGATGTGAAGCTTTTTTTCAAAAATAAAATTGGAAAAAAATAGAATTGATGTCAACTTGGAATATCTCAGCAAAAGTATGGAAGATCAAAATTTTCATTTAAAAAACTTTACTTCTTTCTTTTAATAATTTTTTTCTGAGTCTCCATAAAAAGATATATTTTATAATTGTCTCATTACTTGTTTTAGGCTGCCCGGCCCCGTATTAAAGCACCATAGCTAGAATCGGAAGAACTTTTACAAACTCCTGCCAAGGCTATATTCCCCAGAGTACGTAGATCACTTCACGTTTTCGTTCTTGAGTCATCTTTGCCTGTAAAGTACTTCTTAACGGCGGAATTAATATAAATTCGAGCCGTAACCATTCCTGGGGTCATACTGAGAGTAACGTAGACTACGATTTTTATTTACTTTCTGGCTTTTACGAGCTCGCGGCTTGTTGATTAATATCGCACTCCCTCCAAGTTCTTCGCGAATCCAACTTTATACTCGCGAGGATTCTTGAAGCGATTCGTTCCTCTAAGTCTTAGTACCGAACTTCTCATATCTTAAATCATCTTTTGCTTTACGTGGCAAAGTGTATAAGCTCCCGCAGAGGAAAGAAAACTTAAGTTCAAAGATTAATCCGTCTACTAGAGAGGCCTTGAGAAGGCTTGAAAAATTACTCCCACATGGAAAGGCAAGGACTTCGCTGGGAGATCGATGACACAACAGCGACCGCTATAATAAGAAAGGAAACTTGGAAACTGTGAGTAAAGAGTGGCTGCGAGTTAATTGTAAATATCTCTCCTCCTGTCTATATTTTTTATGAGAAAACTTCGATAACGTGGCAGGTGATCTCTATGGAGTATAGGAGACTAAAACAAACATTTATGCTTACGAGTCGCTAAGAATTCCAAATAACGGAACAATATTTTGTTGTTCTGAAGATGTTGTTGAAATTCTCACTAGGAAGACGTTTAACAATATTAGATAAAACCATTTCGAACACATTTTCAATTAAAGAGCCGCAGTCCATCGTTGGGTCGCGTAAATTCGGAGAAATTTGCAACGCAAGGTCTATCCTACCCACTTTTCAGCAGTAATTAAGCATACATTTATATCAAATTAAATGGCAGCTGTTAATTCCTTAAAAATTTAACTGTATTAAGAGTTAATTAAATTAAATTATTGAATTAATAGAAATATTGAATATTATTATATAAAAGTTATGTTGCAATTCTAATAATTAGTTCAGATGTCTTAAAGATCATAACTTTTATATATTCAATATCTCTATTAATTCGATAATTTAATTTTTTTTCATTCAGTGCGTTTTATATGCTATTAATAACAAAATTATTATATTTTTATTTTTACACTTTTTGTGCGCTTTATAAAAGTTATTGACTTAAATATTTTATTTTTATTTGTTTTTTTCTTTTTAGTTTTATGTGAAATATGTGAATATGTTTATATATTCTTCAAAAATTAACTTTATTAGCTAACTTGGGAGATGCCCGTTGAAATTCTACGGGAAATTTTTTAATTAAACTTTGGTGAATAGATTATCCAAGTCAATGGTACACAATTACTCGAAACCGGCAAAAACGCGAATCACTAAGAATGCGTAAAATTCTCGCGTTAAAAACTTATCTGTTGATCGATTCGATGCGTATTAAAAAATAGATGGCAGGAAAACAAACTTTCGTTCTTTTAGGCGTTCGTTGTTTCAAGTCTCGACCTCCTACGATGATTCCAAGTAATTTAATATGCGAATGATTAATGTTGTACATTCTGATGCATTCCTTCTTGCATATAACGCAACGATTCATTTCCCTCTCCTTCCTTCTCTCTCTCGTATTAAAAGCATTCAAAGCACGCTTTCACCCTTAAGGATTGAAATAACAATAGGATTTCGAGGTTTAACAATGTAACTCGTTGGCACGGCAACATTCCGATAAAATGGCAAGATTTTCTCAAAATATGTGAATTAAACGTTTAACATGAGGGATTTGGAACTGTAGGCGAAAAAAGATGAACAGAATAAGAAACTTTATAATTTTTTCTTTAAAATGGTTTAGATCCGAGGTTGTAGGTTAATTCTTTCTAATTTAGATCTCAAAAAGAATAAAAGCCTGCACGTCGAAAAGTCGATGTTTACGTGATATTTTATGGAAAATGAAAATGTCTTCCTTAAAGTCCAAATATTGTTTCGTAAATCACTTTCAATGTGTGAATAAAGCATTTTTGTCAAATTTAGATTTTATATTTCTATTCTTTATCGATTTTATAGAGCTTGATCAACAAATATATAGATAGATTTCTCAATTGTTCTTCATGTTGATGTTGTAATCCATGGCTCATGAAGAGCAGTACATCCGTGAGGTGGTTCGAATCCTACTAAAGGTAAGAAATTTTTTTGCTACATACGGGCTTAAATCAAAATATATAAACCCCTATCTAACAATAATAAAAGTATATATATAAATTTGAAGTTAATATAAAAATTATTAATAATAATAAACACCAACCACTGCAACCAATAAAATTATTTTAATATAATTCATGTAATAATTTTTTGAGTTGAAATTGCATTTCCCGACCGTATCTCGATCGAATATTGTTTTTTTGCAATTTTTTGTTTAATTGTTACAGAAAAAGTTGTTTTATAAAATTTTTATTTTCTTTCTCTATACCTCGTATACGAAGAAAGTAAAAACTGAAAAATAATTTTTAGTAACAAAGGTATCATTCGTCGCTCATTTACACTAAGATATGGGAATCCGCATGGGAATAATTTTCTCATAAAGTAAAGATTTGACTCTCTTATCAAGAAAAGCTTATTCTTGTTTGCCTTGCCCAAACCCAGCACCAATGTTTTGACTGCCAACAACGTGCGCTGGCCTCTATTCTCTCCGGTGTGCACTACGCTACGTTGTTCGCGAACCCACTGATCCCAATCTCGATAAGACACTGAATTAGGGATGGAAACATTTATTTCGTGAAGTCAAACGATGATAAAGCTGTATACAATCCTTAGGGAAAATCCGCACGGGTGGTAAAGCTATATTTTGGGGATATCCCTAATATTTGAAAACCGGCAGGATTTTATCTTCACGTAAATCGAGTTAATGCAGTAGCCCTCCGTTGTTTGTTAGTTTCTCGAATCGCTCATCAAGAGCCGTATTCTCACACAGTGCTTCCCAAAGTGTGTGCCGCGGCGCAATGAGGTTCCGTGGAAGTGTCTCAGGTGTGCCTTAGCAGTTTGCTAAGGTCTATTCAGGAGCAAACCTATATAATATTTAATATTTCTTAATATCTTGTGTGTCAGTGATAACGGTTAAATACTGTGATTTAGAGCTTGAAGAATAGGAAAGTATTATTTATTAAATAAAATATTAATAACATTCATGGGGGGATTACAAAATACATTTACTGTTATAATTTAGTCTTAAGAAATTTTGAATTCATTGTTATATTGTTATTTGTTTATATGCTTATTTTACATCTTAACAATTGCCTATTTTTTATTAATTATAAAAACGTAGCGGAAAAATATATTTTGCCCTTTGATCCCCATAATGGATAAAATAAAATATTAATACAATTTACAATTTGTGAAACTAAATTGTAACATTGTATGTCAATGAAAGTAATGTGCTCATAAATGATTATAATTACCTAAATTAAATATATTTTAGAGTGAATTATTTCTTGTTAGCCTACTCGTATCCATTATTTTATTAATTTCAAGCTGCAAGCTGCTCTCCTGTATAATTTGTCACCCCCTTGAAAAAATCCGCGGGCGCACTTGGCAGTTAGTTAGTTAGTATAATTATAGATGATTTTCTCTAATAAATAAAGAAGAGTCATTTCCAAATTTCTCACTGAGAGTTGAGGAAGCTTCAAGTTTAATGGGCATTTACTCTCCTTTTTGAACTAGCAATAAATATGCTTAGAGGTATGTGGGTAAATTGAGTTTGTGAAAATTTCAGAACCTCTTGCTATTTACGAAAAAATTCATTTCTTTCAGATTTTAGCATTATGTTGAAAGATTCATTTAGATGGAAGTTTTATTGTTCCAATAATGTAACAAATACAAATAGAACGAAACAGCGTCAGTAAAAATGTTACAAGCTTGATGAGAAAATGTGAAATAGATTTCAAAGAAATCCTATAATGTTAGGTGGCCCTGGTAGAGTTTGTCAGATTATTGAAAAAGACCAAAATATTGCAAGAGATTGTTATTACTACAAATTTGGGTTTTTGAGATTTTGGAGATATAACTGATTAAGAACATCAAAGATTTGTATTACCTATGTAAATTAAATTTGAAATTTTAAGGAAAGCTATAAAAACTTAGTACTTAGTAAATAGGATAAAGATAGAAATATTATGGATGACTTCTAATATATTTCCAATATCTGTGTTAAGGTAAGCGATGTTTATTATGATCTTCCAATTTAAAATAAATTGGGAGTACTTTCAAATAATAGTAATTAGTGGAGAAAGATAAATAGCAATGAATCTAAATAGATTTAGAAAAATTACCCACAAACAGTATAGGATAAAATATAAATTCACTTTTCCAGGCTATTTTGACACTGGCCCATTTCATTATGAAAATGATTCATTCTATTTTGATAATGACCTATTCCATATTGTCACTGAATAATTTAAAAATGACAATGCACGATTTCATTTTGAGAATTACCCATGTTATTTTAATTAAATTTTGTGATCTTCCTTTTTGACGAATTTATCATAATGTGAAATTTTTATTTGTTTGACTTTTGCTAAAATCATTTAAATAAAGACTTGTCAATAATTTAATAAATTTTAACTACGTTTTCATAACTCACTAACAAGAAGAGCCTATGACCATCGGGTCACGAATTTTGATGAAGCGCGATCAGGCGTTTCTACATCGAAAATAAGGAGAACCGTGTCTCAGGGTTTTTGTGAATGGGCACATCGTAGGTAAGTTAATAGGCTTCATTGTCGAATTGTTGATAATAATAATAATGTTATTTGTTCCGTTGGTCATGGACATGGAATAAGTAATAAAAAATAAAGATTGATAAAAATAATACACATATAGAAAGAGCGGCTTAGGTATACTATCGTACTCCCCAAAGCTTTGAGGGTATTGGTTCAACGTTCTTCCGCAAGATGTCATCGGGTTGGGTTAAATGGTTAGGAGTTGGATTCGTTCCATTTTCCTCCCCGGGTTGGGTAAAGTGGTTGGGGTTGAATTCGTTCAATTTTCCTCATTTAGCTACCGTTCACTTTCGACTGTTTTGTTAACAGCTTTCGTACGTTGCTACGCTTACATGCAAAACAAAAGAATATTGAAAAGTTAATAGCGTTCAGAAAGTTTGGAGAATACGATAGTGAACCTGTTCCGAAAGAGTAAACAAAATACAATTAGATTGAGTAAAAAATACATTATATGAGACATATATCAAAGGTAGAAATATATATAATCAGAGGCGGATGTTGGATTTTAGGAGCCCTGGGCTGATTTTTTCCAGGGGCCTCAACATAAACATACTAAAAGAACAATAAATAATAATAATAGATGATAACAATAATAATCACAAGAGTATTTTAATACAAAACAATGAAATATTCAATTATATCCACATTTTTCTTAAATAAAAAAAAACAATTGTAATTAATAAAATATAAAATAGGAACTATATAGGAACAATTGTAAAACAACACAAACATTTCTATATTTATATAATTATCGAAATAATTATATCATCCTTCTTTCCTTTAAATTACAATAATTTTTATAGTATCTTCGTATGTTAATGACCTAGTTATATCACTCTCCGGTGATAATAAATATAAGTAATTCAATATTTCGTTCGACATTGTTGATCTAAATTTATTTTTAATATAAGCCATTTTTGAAAATGACCTTTTCGCCTCACAATTTGTTATAGGTAATGTTAAATATACTTTCAAGGCAGTATATACGTTAGGATAAACATCCATTAATTTCTTATCAAATATTATTCTGTAAATATCAGAGCATCCTAGACCAACACTTCCATTTTCGTTTAATTTTATGTCCTTTAGAAATGCCTTAAAATGTATACATTCATTTTTTAAATTTTGATCCAAATCGCCCGAGTAATGATCTAACATTATATTTACATTCTGTATCTTCGATGTCATTGCTTTCATCTAAAATATCAAAAAGAAATTTATATCTTATTCCTAAATTTTCGTATGCGCTTACTCTTCTGTTTAATTCAGTAATTAATGTATCAAGAACGATATTTAAGGTTTCAAATTAATGTATCAAGAACGATATTTAAGGTTTCAACACGAGATTTATCCCTTCCTGTTATTCTATTGCTGTCAGTGTCTCCATCTGAATTTTTTTTGCAATAATTCTTTTTCGAGACATATACTTTTAGCAAAATTTTCATATTCTATTAATTTCTCCACTGTATTTGATTGAATATTTTGGATCATTATTTTTCATGAAGATAGTATCTCAAAACCTTGATTTAAATCTGACAGGTTTTTGCAAAGTTTTGCTAACACTACTAAATCTCTAATATTTCCTCCCAAAATACTATTAAATAGCGGTTTCCAAATTAAAATTGATTAGTTTGGCATGGAATAAGACGAAATTATTTGGAAAGTAATTTAATAATTGAAGTTTAACATACTAAGAAAAAATTAGAGTATTTAATGAACAGTACCAAAATATAGAGAACTTTTTCATTTAAAATTAGAATTGTATATATCGTACGGAAGATGAAAAAAACAAAATAAGTGACTTTCGGGGGCCCTTAGACAACCGGGGTCTTGGGCTACAGCCCAATTAGCCCATATATAGATCCGCCCCTGTAAATATTCAGAACTATGCATTGCGATCATTTATGAATTCAATTACAGTAAACCCTCAGTACTCGCGGGGGATACGTTCCCGGAAATAGCCGCGAATATCAAAACCGCGAATTTTAAGACCAAAGCCTTATGAAAAAAATGGGGTTAGGTGGACCTTTCTTACGGAAATCAAGGCAAACGTTAATGATCAATAATAATTAACTAGTAATTATGTAATAACCATGCTTATTATAATATAAGTAAATATAAACACTATGGATGTTTTATTTGAAAGATAAATAAACAATAAAATGCAAAAACAAACATTTAACTAGCCGACGATGACGATATTGAGAAGATAATGACGGAGCGGGTATACAGTATGATGGATTAGAGAGATCTAGGATCCTCCCGAAGATCTTTCCGGGAAGGGGATTTATAGGAGTGCAGAGGAAGAAGGCGTAGTTACGATGTTCTTTAAAAAAAACTCGTTATGAACGCTTGCTTCGCCTTTCGTTGCAAATCCCTGTAGTTCTCCTTGTAAGGGTCTGTAAGAGCCTCCAATTGTCTTTAAATTTTAGACTACGCTCCATCGAAGGGTCCATTTCAAAAACCTTGTCAGCCAGAGCCTTAGACATGTCCAAAATCTCCGCCAGTGCCTTAAGCGACCGCTGAGGCTTTTGAATCACATCACTCTCTTCTTCCTCGCTGCTTTTACTTGATCATATGAGTTCCGCAAGATCCTCCTCAGTCAACTCTTCTTTAAGGGATTCGAGGAGTTCCTCCACCTCGCTTTCTTCGAGATCGTCGAAATGCTCTCCTCCAACATCATGTGCAATACTCAAAATCCTCCGCAGCTCTTCTTCTACCGATGAAACGCCTTTCAGGTCTTTCACCGCATCAGGCAACAGCTTCCTCCAGAATGCATTCCAAGTCGATGGATTGATATCATCTAGAGCAGAGGTCGGCAACGCGGCGACCGCGGGCGCCATGGCGCCCGCAAGACATTTGTGTGTCGCCCGCCAGCCAAAAAGAGAACTCAAGTTAAACAATTACGGAAAACTCTCAGAAGACCAATAAGTTGCGGAACAAGATGAAGAATAGAACTTTGTAACCAACATCTTAATCTTACATCACACCGAGCCGAATCGTATGTGTTACAAAATAACATCATCAGGGTCAGGACTTATAAGCGACAATTCATACAAACGTTCTCGTACGAATTGTAGGAAAAGATAGGGAATTCTCCGCCCCTAGTTTATGCTAGGTGAAGGTGTCCTGTCGCCTTCAATCGCTATTACGGGTGCAAGGCTAACTGAGATCCTTGTTCTCAACCCGTCGTGTACTATAGCTCCGTTAGCCGGTTCAGGCTATTTGGAGGTAGGCGCTTGATACGGGAAAACTATTTCCCTATGTCGCGTGAAACTCCCCAGTTCTTGTCAAAAGTCGTTGGTTTCGGAGTTCTGTACTCCGTCTTGTAGCATAACTTGGCTCGAGTTATTGTTGTGAGTCGTTGGTTTCGGAGTTCCGTTCTTCGCTTAGTATACAAAGTACAGGGTTTGGGAGATTTTTCTTCGCCTCTTACAATATCAGCCAGTGATAGCTCATTTCCCTCCTCATTGGTTAAATATAAATCAATTTAAATTGACCAACAGTTCACAATATTTCTGATATTTTCCCGATATTCAGTGTGTTGTGTTTATTAATTAATTTGTAGAAAATTTCATCCCCATTATGAGTAAAAGAGGCAAAGGACATATTACTTCAATGTTGATTGGAAAGAACAATTCTGTTTTATTGATTTGAAAGGAAAGCGTTTGTTTATTGTGCAATGCTTGTGTCGCACTTTCAAAGAAAAGTAATGTTGAAAGACATTTTAATACGGTCCACGGAAATTTTAATACTAGTTATCCGTTAAACTCTGAGATCAGGAAAAAGAAAATTTCTGATATGAAATCCATTTTAACTAAACAGCAGAGCATATTTACCAGACCAGTGAGCAAACAAAAAGAGCAACGATTGCATCACTTAAAATTTCGCATTTGTTGGCCAAGAGGAAAAAGCCTTTTGAAGATGGCGAGATTGTAAAAGAAGCCATGTTAGCAATTGCTGACTCGCTTTTCGAAGATTTTAAAAATAAAAATGAAATTACCTCAGCAATAAACAGGATTCAGTTATCAGCAAGAACAGTTACAAGAAGAATTGAAGTTATTGCAACCAATATGGAGAAAGAGTTGGCAAATGATTTACAAAAATGTACATTCTTCTCGTTGCAACTGGATGAGTCAACAGACATATCAGACACTTCTCAATCGGCTATGGTAGTGAAGATGGTGTTTAATGATTTTTCAGGAAAAGAAGAATTTCTTAAAATTCTTCCATTAAAGGGACGAACAAGAGGTGAAGACATTTTTTCAGCTTTTAAAAAATAAGTCCAAGAAAGTAATATACCATTAATGAAGTTGACCGCAATTACAGCAGATGGTGCACCTTTGATGACAGGTTGTAAAAATGGATTTATTGCGCTATGTAAAGAAGACCCTCTCTTTCCAAAATTTATTTCATATCACTGCATTATACACCAAGAAATGTTATGCGTAAAAGTTCTTCATTTTCAACATGTCATGAGAGCAGTAACAAAAATAATAAATTCCATAAGAGCCTTACCAATGCAACACCGATTGTTTAAACTGCTTTTACAAGGTGAAGATGCCCAATTCGATGATCTCCTTTTACATACCGAAGTTAGATGGCTCAGCAGAGGTAAAATACTTGTGAGGTTTATAAATCTCATAAAGGAGGTAAAGGAATTTCTCACGTCAAGAATATTATGCACAGTTGGATGACAAAGCTTGGTTGATGGATTTCGGATTTCTTGTTGATATAACTATAAAATTGAACGAACTGAATATGGAGATGCAAGAAGAAAATCAACACATTGCAAAAATGATAAGTGCAGTAGATGCATTCAAATTTAAATTGGCATTGTGGAAGTCTCATATAAAGAGAGAAATTCATTATCACATTTCCCGAATTTAAAATATATTATTGAGAGTCTGACTGATGAAAATGTTACCACTGAACCATTTTCACAACACATTGAAACTCTCCTGAAGGAATTCAATTTTAGGTTTCGTCAGTTTTCTGAAGGAGAACCCATAATATTCTTTGCTAATTCGTTCAATTTTATGGACAATGATATGTCTGTTAATATTGGAACTTACTTGAATATCGTTAACACCGAGGACTAAGAAATGGAAATAATAAATATGCAGAATGATATTATTTTAAGGTCACATAAAAATGATGAAAACCTTTGGAATTTAGTTGATGAAAATCGCTATTCATTATTAAGAAAATGTGCCCTAAAAATATATTCTTACTGTGCTTCAACATACACCTGCGAGTCCATTTTTTCAAGCATGAAACGCTTGAAATCCAAGTACCGATCGAGACTCACCGATTACAATTTAGACAACTGCCTAAGATCAGTTATGTGCCAAATTATATCAAGTTGGCTGAAGATATGCAGTCCCAAGTTTCACATTGATTTATTTTTCATGTTTTTATAATAAATTCTTTAATAGTTTTTCTCTTATATATACAAAAATATCATTTTAATAAATATTGGTACACATCTATTATTGTTGCTTCACTTTAAGCCCCCAATAATTAAAGTTGCGCCCTCATAGATAAAGAGGTTGCCGACCACTGATACAGAGAGATATCAACTGTTCTTGCTTATGCGCCCTTCACGTCCTCAGAAATTTAAATTGCGCCCTCGTAGGTGAAAAGGTTGCCGACCCCTGATCTAGAGGTTACTTTATAACTGTTATACAGTCAGCGATGTTATACTTTTTCCAAAAATCGCTTACTGACATAGAGGAAACGTTCTTCATCTGGTCGAGAATTCTTGCAAACGTGTGGCGGGTGTAATGCGACTTAAATGTTGCGATGAGACCTTGATCCATCGATTGGAGAAGAGAGGTGGTATTATGTGGTAGGAAGACTACCTTCACGTTTGGGTGGGCAAACTGCAGACTTTCAGAATGGCCTGGCGCATTGTCTGAAATCAGAAGGACCTTAAATGCTAGGTTTTTTGGCCGCAAGATAATTTTTCACTTCATATACGAAGCACTTACGAAACCATTTAAAAAGACAGTTCAGCAATCATCCAGGCCCCCATGTTAGCGCGCCAAAACACTGATATGATCCTTGTTTTTTCCTTTGAGGGCACTGGGGTTCATAGATTTTAGGTATATCACCATCGTCTTTAACATGAATTCGCCTGGTGCATTCCCACAGACGAGAAGAGTTAGCCGGTTTTTACTCGCCTTCAATCCCGGCGCAGACCTCTTCTCCTTGGACAAGAAAGTGCGAGAGGGCACTTCCAAAACATTTGTTTCATCAGCATTGAAGATCTGATACATACCTTTCTTCTCTACGAGTAGTTCAAGTTAGAGCGGGTAATTTTCTGCTGCAACATAGTCAGCCGACGCCGCTTCTCCAACCAATTTCTCATTGGGGAGGTTAAAGCGTCTTTTAAAATTATCAAACCAACCTTTACTGACTTGAAAGCTGTGAGCAGCTGCGTTGGCACTGCTAACTTCACCCCCGAAGGATTTATAGAGATGATAGTAGAGAAGCTAGGCCTTTTCCCTTATCACAGGTTCGCTCAAAGACACGTTTCTTAGAGTTGGTTATTCAATCCATAAACAGCGCTTTCCCCGTTTTCTCGAGAGCTGCATCACGGGTATCAAAAGATGCTGTAACCCTTTCGGACGCACTTCCTGCAGCGCTCGACCAAATATTGTTCACATTTTTCCGAATGTACCACACAGTAGACTCATTTACACAATAATGGCGTCCAACAGATGCCACCCCACAGAAGGTGAAACGGCCAGACGTCATCCTTACTTTCTGTGGCAAGTTCACTTCCATTTTCAATCATTTTAATAGGTTAATGTATTATCAATTTACAAAATTCATTGTTGATCATTTACTCAAAGAAATGTTCAATTTGGTTTTCCCAAGAAACACTGTTACAAAGAAAATTTAAAAAATGCCAACGTTCACTACACATTTGCGTAAATATATAGACCAAATCATGAAATACACCTCTGCGATATAACTAGGTAGAGACAAGTATGTGCCTGAAATGTAACATAGGCTTGCAGAGTAACTACCCGCGAAAAATAGAAACCGCGAATTTGAATTAGGTACACAAAGACAACCTGCGAATAATCAAAACAGCGAATATTAATACCGCGAATATCGAGGGTTTACTGTATACTATATCATGCCTTGCTCAGGAGAAACCTTTTCAATTGACTCTTGAAAAGTGACATGGAGAAAATAAATTTAAACCTTGCAGGAATATTGTTGTAAATAACTGAGGCTGAATGATGAGGTCCACGTTGACTGAGGGAGATTTTATAACTGTTTATGTGAACACCATGGTTATAACGAGGGTGGTGTGGATGATAGTAGTAGAGCGGTCGTAGTGAACGGACGTGCCTGCTAGACGCTCCGCAAAGGGAAAGTTCCCAAAGTGCTCCCCCGTGTTTTCACCATCGCCCGCCCACGACCATCGGCCACGACGCCCGCCCCACCCCGGACCATGAAGCTCCCTCCCCCGGCCTGGAAATTTCTTTTCCTTATTCTTCTTGCTGGTGATGTGCATCCCAACCCCGGTCCTGGTAACAGTGTCTATTATCAAAATGTCAGGAGCATTAAAAACAAGCTCTCGTCCGCCACCACAAACCTTGTGGAATTGTCCAAGTTCAGAGTAATAGCGCTGACGGAAACGTGGCTTAGTGACAGTGTCGGCGATAACGAATTAGCCCTTATGCCAACTCATGCCATTTTCCGCCGCGATCGCAGTTCTAGGGGAGGCGGAGTGCTATTGGCAATTCATTCCGCCCTCCAATCCAACCGCAGAAGTGACTTAGAGACGGATTGTGAAATTCTTTGGACCGAAGTTGTCATTTCCACTAACTCGCCCCGGAATAATTCTGCGGCATTTAACAACAAACTATTTATCGGATGTTTCTATCGCCCGCCCGACAGTAACATTTCGGTGATGGAGAGCTGTTTCCAATCGGTGATTCGTGTGCGGTCACTTTGTCCCAATGTTATTCTCCTCGGGGACTTTAATCTGTCTATTGGTTGGAACTCACATACTGACGGTTCCACCAAAAGTGTTCATGATGAATTCTTCCTGGACCATTTCATTAACGGTCTGGGTTTTTTTCAATACAACTCCCACCCCACCCGAAACTTGGCGACGTTGGATCTTATCATTTCCTCAGTCCCCGTGCAGGCCATGATCCCCGGCAGAAACATTTTCGCCTCCGAACACCAGTCATTAGAATTTCTCCTACCCCCACCCTACCGATCCCCACCGCCGTTGCCCTCACCCCCTGTCCTAACCGTTAGAGCTTGGAACAAAGCTGACTGGCAGGTCATCAACCGTGCACTCTCCCTCCTTCCATGGGACCTCCTGGAGTGTGGGACTACGCAGGATAGCATCTCCCTTTTCTACGACATTCTCCACGGTGCCATTGGTGACCTCGTTCCCTCCCGCAAGATTTCCAAGAGACGACCCCTATGGATGTCCGAGGCGACCGCTGCAACCCTCCGTAACAAAGAAGCCGCTTGGAAACTAAGTAAGACCCACCCAAACCCCCGCACACGCTCGGAGTTTGCAAAAATTCGCAGCCGCTCGAGAACGCTCCTCAGACGTGACTATGCCAAATATGTGAAAACAATCACCGAAGATCTCAAAGACAATTCCAAGAGATTTTGGACTCTCATAAATGGCAGAAGAAAGTGTTCTCGTATCCCCCTTACTGTGAGCTCCGATTCCAAGTCATTCACGAACCACGAAAGGCCCACCGCTTTCAACGACCAGTTCACTTCGAACTTTTCCACACCCTCTCTCTCATCCCCCTTACCACCCGTTGAGTCCATTTGCACTCACTCCCTCTCAACCATTTCCACCACCCGCAGTGAGGTCCTAAGCCTTCTTTCCTCCTTACCTTCAAATAAGGCCACAGGATCGGACGCCATCGGTTCCCTATTCCTCAAACGCACGGCCAACACTCTTCATCTCCCTATCACGAAAATATTTAACAGATGCTTCTCCGATGGATCTTACCCGACGGAGTGGAAAACAGCAAATGTCAACCCTATTCTAAAGTCCGGTTCTAAAAATTGCATTGATAATTACCGCCCCATATCTATTCTTCCTGTTCTTTCCATCCTCTTTGAACGCATTATTCACAGCCGCCTCCTGTCGTTTATCCTCCCTTACATTTCCCCCTATCAACATGGTTTCCTTCCCGGGAGCTCATGCCTCACCAACCTTTCCGTCATTCACTATCATATTACCAATGCTTTCGAACAATCTTCCCAACTCGACGTTTGTTACGTCGATTTTTCCAAAGCTTTTGACACCGTGGATCACATCCTATTAATTCACAAACTTACCAATCGTTACAATATCCATGGACCCCTTCTTAGTCTTCTCACCAGTTTTCTATCCAACAGATTTCAACGTGTTACAATCGACGGCGTTACTTCCCCTTCCCTTCCAGTTCCTTCCGGTATTCCACAAGGAAGTGTTCTTGGTCCCCTTCTTTTCTCTTTATATATTGATGATATTGTTGATTCCGTTCTTCCCCATTCCTGCAACATACTGTTATACGCCGACGATTGCAAGATATTTAAGCAAATAGACAACTCCAATGACAGTCACTTGCTTCAGCTTGCCCTCCATTCAATCTCTAATTGGAGCTCTGCATGGAAACTTAAAGTTAATCCCACCAAATCTAAATTTATACAGTTCACCCTTCGAACCAAACCCATCCCTTCAGTTTATTTATACTCCGCCCAACCCATACCCGAAGTTTCCTCACACAGTGACCTTGGAGTGCTCTTCGATTCCAAGCTCACCTTCACCTCACATATAAGAAAAATTTCATCCAAAGCCATGTCCCTTGTTGGCCTGTTGTACAGATTCACAGAAATCAACAACCTTCAGGCATTAAAATCAGTTTTTTCCGGTTGTGTCCTACCACTACTTGAATATTGCTCTCCTATATGGTCCACGGCATCTCCCACCAACCTTAAACTCCTAAATCGCCCTCTAAATTTCTTCCTAGCCATCGTGCGCCATCGAGTCCCCACTTACCGTAACTTGTCTCGCGAGGAATTGCTTTCAGTGATGGGTATTTCCTCCCTGCAATTGCGTCGGAAAACATCAGACCTAAAATTTCTCCATGGAATAATGAATGGTAAATACCGACCAAATGAACTTCTTACCTACTTCTCTCTTCACGTCCCCCCTCGTCCCACCCGCAATCCCAACCCCTTACACTTACCCAAATGCCGACTCTCCATCACCAAAAGATCTCTCTTCTATCGATTGCCCCAAACATTTAATTCCCTGGTTCGTTTGTTCCCTGTTATTGATATGTTTTCCCCCATCTCATCCTTTTCTGCACTAGTTGCCCGGTCACCCCCATAATTCTTATTGTCTAAACGCTTTTGAATATGTTTCTGTTTTTGCATTTTCCTGTTTGGAACAATTTAATATCTGTTCCACGATTGTTAATTTAATTTATTTTATTTGTTATTTTATGTTGTTATATTACGGATCCATTGTAAAAGGCCAAAATTTGGCTGTTTATGGACCTTTTTTAATTAAATAAATAAATAAATAAATAAATAAATAAATAGTTAAGATTCGCAGAAAACAAATGAGGGTATTGATTCACAAAAATGGCACAATTTAAAATGTGAATTGATGGAAGGGACAAAATACCAAGTGAGAGAAAAATAGGTCTAGCAGGGGTACGGTATGGCATTGCCTGTTTTTGCAAAGAAAAAGCTTTATTTGAGTAACTGTCGTTGTCCCAGAAAATAATTCCGTAAGATAGATGAGCATGAACTTTTGCATAATACAACAGTTTTAAAGTGCTAATGGAAACAATAGGTGCTAGCTTTCTAAGCATAAGAAGATGATCCAAACAGAATTTATGGTGCCTACTTTCCATTTAATCATTTATTTAATACTTATATTGGCTTTAATAGCTTTAAAGTCACCGCGGATATGTAGCTCTTTGTGTTCCAAAATTTCATAACTTAGCGTTGTAAAATACTACAAATACATTCAAACTGAATATTAAATTGATCACACGTATTTGTGCGGCAAAAATAACGCGTGTACTTATTAGAATTTACCGAATCTGAGACCAACAATAGTTGTTGCTATGGCAACACTCGTCATGAGTGATAAAAACTACAAAATCGCCAGTATTTACGCGAAATTCTAAGAAATACAATCGATAAACTAAGTTCTACGATAAAAATTAGAATCTTCATTTCTTTCCTCAGAGAATAGTACAAAACTCGCTCCGATATCACAATTCTAAGATAATTTAATGTCCTAGAGAAAATTACCCAGCACGATGGATTTCAGATTTCCCATGTAAATCTAATGGAAAGGATAGTTCCTGGAATCAAACCCGGGAGTTCAATCATCGCAACAAAAACTATCCACCAAATTTCATGAAAATCGGTCTAGTACAATAGGTAATAGTGGGGGGGGCGGACAGACAGACACAACGACAAAACTATAAGCCTTTTTCCATTCTGGAAAGTAGGCTAAAAACGAAAACATTTGGGATCGAACCAAGGCCTATGCTGTAGGAACTTGGCTCACTATCCCCTCAGCCACTGGTATCCCTAAAACGTCCTGTCGGCATAATGTCCGTCGACATAATCTATGGCCACTGTCGTAATACCCGAGGTTGCATGGGAACACAGAATTCTATAGTATCCAAATTCTATAATTTATAATGTTATCTTAAATTTCAATAATGAACACTACATAATATAATAAGTACAAAGTAACTACATATATAAAATAATGAAATATTTGTTAAGATTAGTAAAATAATCTGATATTTTTTCTACGCCGTATGTCAACTTGAAGTGTTTTTAGAGGCCGTAATCAATGTAGTGAATAATATTTAATTTATTTCCAGTTGTCTCTATCAGTTTATAAAAACATGATATCACTTTGGTTCCTGATAAAGCTTCCTTAACTTTTCTTTTTAAATTTTCCATTTATCCAACTCAATATACAGAATAGTAATGGCAAATGTAGCGAACTACGATTACCTATGCACGAATTACACAACAGTGTAAGGAATAATTAAGGGTAGTGAGGAAGGTCATAAAAACTTCATAGAATTAATATCAATGAAACCTTTTCACTGCGATTCTCCGTAAGTGATGCGAGAGAAAATATTGGAAACTGGAATGGTAACAGAGTAACTTGTTCCAAGTTTCAATACACCGATAGATATTTATGTTGCAATCAACAAGAATCTTCAGTATATAGCAGCATGTTCCACTATCTAATACATTTGATTTGAGGTGATGTCATTCAAAATATTTTATCGTGATAATGTTAATGAAAATAGCTGTTATTGACTGGCCGAAAAAAAACGTCCGAGTTCATTACCGTGTATAATACGCAATTTTAACTTTCCGACTGATTTTTGTTGAAAAATACGCAAAAGTACTGCACTTGCTGTTATTGTCGCAATAACTGAGTTGGTAAATGCATTATCACCGAGGTGATTATAATTATTATGGAAACGGTGATGGGACTTGTCAAAGATGTCACTACGTCAAAGTTTTCGTATTAAGCGAGGTCGTTATAACCACGTTATAATGTAATTTGAACGAATGCACGCCATAAAATAGCTAAACACCACGGCTCGATTATGGCTCTACTGAAAAATTTTCCCCCTCCTTAAGTCTGTGCATTAGTAAACGTATTTACGCTAATTTTACGACCAAATACTGAAAAACGTTGTATCAGAAATTATGCCAAAAAATAATAAATTTTTATTTACAGATTTATTTTCTAATCACTTGTAATTTATCAAAGAATCGAAAATTATTTAAAATCTACATCACTTGATATTAGTGATTTTAACATTTACGTTTATCTTCTTTTTCTCGTCGTAGATAATTCATATCATTTTTCTTACAAAATACTGCATGAAAACGTAAAATATTAACGTATATTCGCAATTATAGCATATAAAATTTATCTCAGTAGCTAAAGCTAATAGGCCCTTACGTTGGAAACAAAACGCGCACAAAATATGTTATCACCAAAATGTTTTCTGTTGCGCATATTCACTTCTGTATAACAATGATCTTGAATCTTTCAGACGTTCTCATAATGGATCCGCATAAGCAGTGCTTCGAAATGTCTATCAGCCAGAGTTATGTTCCCAGCTGATTCACCTCTTGCCTACACGCAATGGTTTATCTAATTGTAAGAGGCACTGCAATGAATCGCAGGATTGTAAGGGAGGAGAGCAACCTGGTGCAGGATTTTTGCCTGCTATTAACGAAGAGCACCAAGGGGGCCAACGGCCTAACGTCCCTTCCGAAGGACGGAATACCGGGTGTCTCTTTAGTTGACTGGGATAACACTCGAAACAATAAAACACCGCCTTCCCCTTCTAGCTAAAGTGTTTACCATGCAGAGAAGTTTTCATTGATGTCAACAATGTAATTAATTGCGCTAAAAGTACAAAAATAAACGGCTTGGCGCTGCAATTCCTGAAGTTTTGCCAGAATGGCGTAGAGACGAACAAAAACTCAAAAGAGTCGACTCGTGAATATTTTCGACGCAAGTGAACATTTGACGACGAAAGTGCGTGCTTTCCTACAAATGGCCTAGTCCATTCCCTTTTACAGCGCTCGGAATGGTCGTGCTTAACATCGTGTGCTCAGAAACTGCACTTAAAGAAAGAATGAAAACAAAATGGTTTTTGTGCAAGAGTTCGCGTGCTAGGCAAACGCCCCGGCCGGCTCCGTCTGAATGGCCTATTCAAACCGGTCAATAATAGCCGTCCACCTACCCAAAACCAACTCCCTTTCTTCTGTTTAATTTCCGCAAACTCGAAGGGGAACAAAAGGCCTCTATGCCTGGGAGGACTTTGATTTTTGCGACGAAAACCCCATCCACGCAAAGTCATCGACTCCCAGGCTATAGGCGTATATCTCTCTCTCCCCCTCTCCCCTCCCCCCTCTCCATCTCTCTCTGCGCTATCTACGACGATTTTCGTAAATTCAACAAAATCAGGAGTAACTACGCGAATCATTATTATTTTTTTAAATCTGATATGTCCAGCACATGACTTTCTCCTTACAGAGTAATACATATGATTGCAATAGCAATTACAAGCTGCTCTAGAGAACAGCGATCTCATGATCAACTATCGGAAATAACTTCCGGGAATGATTTTTAAACGCTTCGAATAAGTTTCACAATGAAAAATATTTTGAATAACCTTCCACTTCGGGAAAAGTAAGTAAAAAATTGTCATTTGTTGCTATGGATAACAAATTATCGATGAGCGATTTAAATTACCGTTGGCATCGCTGTCAAAATTAACCAGAAAATTTGTTTTGAGATATGACGCTAAATGGCATTGGGATAATTTTGATCGCAATTAAAATTACCCTTGGCACCGTTGTCGTCGTTATCAACAATTAGAAAATTATAACACAGCAAAGTAATCTAAGGTACCGCTTAGTGACGTACTTAACAAATTTAGACGGATAATCGAAATGTATCTTTTTAAATCCGTTTTATGAAAAAAATATATCAAACAAAATTTACAGATTATATCGTTAACAACTTTGATATTGACAAATAATTACATTCATAAAGCCCTAACGGAGAGATTTCGAAAAAAAGGAAAAAAGGAAAAATGTCAAGAATAATCCACTTTCGATTGACCAATTTTAGCCTAAATCTAATCAGAACTTGACTTTCTTTAATACAAAGTTTTTTTACTGATTTAATGAGTACTTTTTGAGATAAAGAGCGCACTGAACTCCTATCACACACAGACAGGAGAAAGTAGTGAAAAGGTATTCAGGGTAGCCTAAAACGTGTATTTCCGTTGAAACCTCGAATTCGATTTTTTCACGAAAACAATTAATGTAAATAATTTCCAATACAACTTTATGAAATGCGAAACCGGCTTTAATAAATAAAGGTGTAATGGAAATAGTGAACATTTCCTTCTTAGATTAATTACTTTTGTAATACAAATCACTCCCGGAGAAGAAATAATATTTTTTAAGAAAGAACCTTTATTTTTTTCAATACCAATTCTTTCTATTATAATAAAAGCCATTATCTCCTGTCTATCTATGTGCAAGATTTTACGAATTAATGCTAATATCTCAACAAGCAGGGATGTACGTCATTTGTAAAAGTCTGTGGGCAAGCTCGGTCGCGCCGCTCACGGCCAAACAGTGAAGTTAAAATATATGTTGGCACTACGTGATTCGCAGCGAGAGAGGGGATGGGTGGTGTGGGGTATATGTTTTGGAAGTTCGAGCGAATGAGGGGAATCAAGAAATGGCCGTAGAATTGCAGGCTACCGGGGTCGAATTGAGACCGCGCCTCGCCCCTGAGGAAAGGTCTCGAAATTGAGACCCAAAGACGGAAAAGTGTTTTCCCATGCTTATGCCACATCTGATTACGACTCAGCCCAAATCCTCGAGGATATTCCACGTCTGAAATGGTTCACCAAAGGATATGGCTTTTCATTTCCGCTGGACTAACACTGGCTGCGTTGCCGTGATCGCTAGGGACTTGAACCGACAACGGAGTAAAGGATGTGGACGCGTGCGTTAATACAAAAATTTTAATTTAAATTTTCGCTTATTTCATGGAATTGAGGTTGTATTTTTAGAGTTATTTTTTATGAAAACCGAAAAGATGATTTTATAGGGCAGAAAATTGTAAGTTTCAATAACAATAGCTATAGTAAAATGTTATTCGAATAAATATTCCAGTTTACTGGAAGCAAACATTAAATCAACTTTGGCACTAGAAATACATAATAGACGAAAATTGAGTATATTTTGTTGCATTATTAAAATTGTTTCACTTAATGAAATTTTTACCGTTACCAGATAACTTTGAGAAGTTCTTCTTTTCAACAAATACATTAAATAGAATTCAATTGTTTTATAAGCAAAATGCATTTCCATTGCGTTTTTTATCAGTAATAACTACTAAATATCCTAAATTAGTGCATTTCGGAAGAATATGAAGAATTCGGCATTGTAACAAATTTGCTACCACGCTTTCACTATTACCAAAAATCCGCTCCCTCGAGGGTTCATGAAGATATTACGTTTTTTTTTTAAATTTGTCGCTCGGATTTTTTAATTTGGAATCAGGCACTACGCAAATAGTGCATAAAAATATAATTTATAAAGCCAAATGATAACATAGCAAGGAAAGCCTTTTGTCAATTCATCTCAGGTATAAAAGAGAAAAAAATAATTAGTGAAAAGTGTAACAACTAGCCCCGGTCTCCCCTATGCATAAGGAAAATGTCATTTCTAGCGGGTATTTAGATAAATAAAATACACAGTAATGTTAATAAGTTTAATATTCTGTGATGTCTCCATGAACTTCCATTGCGCTACGTAGTCGCCGTCCCATGGACCCCACTAGATTACGGAATATTTCCAGACGCCGCCCAAGAGAGGTCCATATCTCCCTGATATGTTCTTCCAGAGATTCAGGAGTGCGCTCGTATTCTGCGGAACACTCCTGAACAACGATGCCTCACAGGTTTTCAATCGGGTTAAAATCTGGAGAACGCGCAGGCCAGGGAAGAACTCGTATTTCGGGACGATTGTTTAAAAAATCCCTTGTAATGCGTGCCGTATGTATCGGTCTATTGCCCTGAGCAAACACGACTTCCTCGCCTTCAGGGACGATTTCATTCGCATATGGCAGGAGGTGCTCGCGAAGAATATCCCTGTATAATCTTGCCGTCATTCTAGGCGGGATTCTCACCAAAGGACCGGGTCCAGCTGCAGTCATCGCACCCCAAAAACCTACACTTACGTGCCCTGAATTTTCAGTGCGGACCATATTTAGCGCCTCGTACCTGAAAAAACATATTTCAGGAAAACTCTTTCATATCAAAAATTTCTGCTGATAATATTTACAGATTTACAGCAGAGCACAAAATCTTGCGAGAAGTAAAAGAAAATAAGAAAAAAATTGTGATGCAAACCTTGTTCCTCGGGGACACCATAATTGTATCCTGCCATCCTCATCACTCCGAAATGATTTTTCATCGGCAAATATGACGAGATCCCAGAAAGCCTGGTCCATTTCCGCATTTCCACAAAGAATAAGCGGGATGTCTTATGTCCAGCTGTAAGTTGTGGCTTACGGCACGGCTTATGGTGGCACAGTCCAGCCTCAGGCGCTCTAGCCCTATAGGTCCAATAGCTGCATCCATAACCGAAATCTCGTTGCACCGAAGCCAATCCACGCCTTGTGAGAGGATGCTGTGCTACATGCTGCTGAATCGCCAAATCTTGATCTTCAGTCGTAAATCTGGGCCGGACCGTTAGCGGTTTATTTTTTAGATCACGGTCCCCATCGTTGCTACGTTTGACCCATCTGTAAACGCAATTTCGGTACACACCGAACTGCCTTGCTACTTTGGTGACCGAATGTCCAGCAGCCACCATTCCCGCAATCTCTCCTCTGACCGCAGGCGAAGTCTCAGCAAACGGAGCTCGATCCATTTCCAATGCCCGATGAATGCTAATTGCGAGTGTATAACTAGGGGCGAATTGGAAGTGGGAAACGGACTAGAAAAATGCCCGCCTCTGGCTCATTTTGGTAACACTCAGGCTACCAACCTATTGGCCAAGGCAGCACCTCAGGTTCACAGACCATCGGCTCACCGAAATTTTGTCCAATGACCCGGCAGCCCAATCCACCCGCTTAAAAGCCTACTTGACAAAAGAAGTTAAAAACTGAGCAAAACAGCATGTCTACTAAACCAAAATAGTAATAATTTGTTATAATAAAAACGTATTTAAACGTATTAGAGAATTTAATAGCTTTCATTTTCACGAGGTTTCCAATTCATTCTTTCCACATACAATCCGTGAGTTACACAAATTAAAGTTAAATTGTAGGATTAATATAATTCTTAATTTGATGTTATGCGGCTGGATGCTAAACAAGCCCTTGGTAAATTTCATTAACCTCATTTCCCGTAATCCTCTTCCTTCACTTCCCTCTACATTCCACACACTCTTGGTATATCGGCGAAAATGGAAAACCAAATCCTTTGTGGACCATATCAGAGACGTGGAGGATTTGCGTTGAATCGTAGCCGGGTCCGGCATGAGCATGAAAAACACTTTTCCGTCTTTGGGTCTCAATTTCGAGACCTTTCCTCGGGGGCGAGGCGCGGTCTCAATTAGACCCCGGTAGCCTGCAATTCTACGGCCATTTCTTGTTTCCCCTCATTCGCTCGAACTTCCAAAACATATATCCCACGCCACCCTTCCCCTCTCTCGCTGCGAATCACTTAGTGCCAACATATATTTTAACTTCACTGTTTGGCCGTGAGCGGCGTGACCGAGCTTGCCCACAGACTTTTAAAAATGACTGAACACAGGTTTGCCGTAGTACAGATGTGCTTTTCATCAAATTCGCCGTAGTATAATCTTATACCAATGTATTTGCTTTTAAACTAGAAATTTAATTTTTCCTTATATTGTGGTAGCCCTGCTTTTTAGATCCGTTCTAAACATGCTCATTTCGTTTTTTCATTATATAGTCACCATAAAAACGAATTTTTTTTTTAAATCGGTTCAGCCAATACCTTCGAAATTAATAGATACAGAAAAATTCTAACCTTGAAGTTTTGGTAGCTCTGTTTAGTCGACTCGGTTTAAGTATGTTCTTTTGGTTATTTATTTATATGAATGATATATATATACAATATTTGATTATCGATGGCACACCTTCATACAAAATTTCGCTGAAATCGGTTCTGCCAATTACTTTCAAATTCATTATTACTGAAAAGATTTATTTTGCAATTGTGGCATCCCTGCTGCGTCGATCGGGCTCAAATATGCCATTTTGGTCCTGTATTTATGTGAAGATTCAATGCATCAAATTTGGTTGAAATCGGTTTAGCCAATTCTTCTTTAATATATGCGTATGGACGGACGGACATCACGAAGATAACAGTGCTTTTCAGCAAAGACGAAAGAAAAGCCCTAAAAACGGCAAGTTCGATTCAAGGGAAACGTTTGCGCGTCCCCTTTTGTGTTTTATACGAATAATCGTCCTCAATAGGACCATGGGTTCGATTCCAGATTTGATTAACATCTGAATGATGGTAGGGTATTTTCGTTTCCACATGAAAAATAATTAAAATCAAGATAAAAGCTAAGAACTAGAATTCGTTGGCGTAGCAATAAATGTTTTTTTACTTTCTCCATATACGAAGTATAGAAAAAATCAGATATGGCCACCACATGACTTTCCCCTACCTGTAATATTTCTAAAAATTCCAAATAGGTTACATAATAAAAAATATTTTACGAAACTGCGAGAAAATTTTAGACTACAAAAAATAAAAATAAACTCAAACCATAGCCTTCTGATATTATATATAGCCACAAAGCTCCAACAATTAAGAAAATAAAAATTAGTGTTAATAAGATGTAACTAAGCGTCAATTGTTAACAATAGTCTTCGGTAAGTGGCGTGGTGGTGGCAGCTAAGAATATAAGATATCTCTTAAACAACTCATTATATGGAAAAATATTTCAAACAAAGGTTGTAGAAAATTAAATTTCTTACAACTTTTATTTCAGTACATTTTTATATTTATCAAATATTAAAGCAAATATTTCAAAATAACGGATAAGTGACAACAGTAAACACCCACTTCCGATTGACCGATTTTTACCAAAAACTAATCAGTTCTTGTGACTTTTATAAAAATGTTAAATATAAAATTTCGCGTTGACCTAATTAATAGTTTTTCAGTTAGAGCACCCACAAAAAGCTATCACACAAAATGGTCAAAACGTGTTCAGGGGACCTCAAAATGTGTATTTTTGTTGAAATCTCGAAATCGATTTTAATGATGAAAACAATACTTTCTCCTATACTACGTATGGAGAAAGGAATAATCTAATTCGAGTATTCAACGGAAATACATATTTTAATGTCTCCTGAACACGTTTGGAGTTTTCTCGGTGATGTTCGTGACCGGGATTTTGTGGAAGTTATAACTCAAAAAATATTAATCAGATCAGCGTGCAATTTTATACTTGACATTTTTGTTAAAGGAAGATGTGCTGATTAGTATTTAGTAAACGAAAGTGGGTGTTCACTCTTGTCACTTATCCGTTTTTTGGATATTATAATATAATAATAATATAATAATAATGGATAATATTTGATAAATGTAAAAACGTACTAGAATAAAAGTTGTAGGTAATTATATTTTCTACAACCTTTGTTTGAAATAATTTTCCATATAATACACCGTTGAAGAGATATTTTAAAAACTAAATACTTTAGCTGCCACCACCACACCACCTACCAGCAACTCTTGTAAACACACTACGCTCCTTTTTATTTTCTTAATTGTTGGAACTTCAGGGCTATATCCAATATCAGAAGGCTACAGGTTGGGTTCAATTCTGTTTTTCATAAGTCTTGAATATTTTTTCACAGTTCCTTAAAATATTTATTATTATTTAACCTATTCGAAATTATTATAAATATTACAGGTATGGAGAAAGTCATGTGGAGGCCAAAACAGATTTTTATTTTTAACTGACTTACTATTTACATTACATTTACATTTTAAAATTATCATTATTTGCAATTGAAGGGATAATTAATTTACACTAGAAAATGAACACAGAGGAGTAGGGAGAGATGTATCCTAGGAATCACCAGAAGATACTGCAAAAGAAACGATTGGGTAAGAAAGAATGCCGTGGTCAGCGTCTTAATAAAAGATCGAAGGCGTTAAAGCGTCAGCGGGCGGGCCACACTGCATCAAGGAATGATCACTATTTGGACGTATAGAATGATCGATTTGATCTCAATATATATCAAAAGACGGAAAGACAAAGAGGGATTTTGAAATCCTTAGCTCCAACTTGGAGGAGAGGGGCAGGTGAAAACTAGAGGTCTTCATTCGTCAATGGATAGAAAAGGGCTGACGGTGATATGCGCGAGTGTTATTACGAACATTATTCCCAATGGATTTATTAATTTCCTTTCGTCCTTATTATAATCTTCGTATAAATTCGAAACATTCCATGTTTATGAAGTATGAGTTTCCTGTTACGTTCAAAGACACGAGTGAAAAGCTGAAATGAGAATTTTGGGAATATTATGACACGCTTCGCAGAACGCAGCTTCCTTATTACGGTGAACTCAAGAAATCTCTTAACTCGAAACTTTCGAGATTTCTGAAGCGTGTTTTCAGGACTTTAAGGAAACAAGATATCCAACGTGTTTTTCAACGCAAACACGATGTTATCCGTTTCGGCTAAAAGTCGAAGATTTTTAACAATAAGATTAATCTTCGACAAAGGATATGCTGGTTTACAACAAAGAAAGTTCAATTTATTTCCATTAATTTGTCTTACTTTTGCACGCAGGTTTCACAGATGTTGAAATATTACTTCCGATAACAAGTTGAGCCTACACAACTTCGGCTTGTCAGCATAAAATATTTTCTTTTGCTTAGAAAATAAATGTTGTTTGCAGATCATTAAGGTGATTTGTTCATCAATTTTTGCTTGGTAATAAATATTTTTTCCACATTTTCAAAAATAATTTATTTATCTTTTAATTTTTGTTGTTTCGACGCATATTTTATAATTTTTTAAGTTTATTATTACATAAAAATATATAAATACAAAATTTTATTTTGAGAAAATAATTAGACAAAAATTATATAAAATAGAAAATAATTGTCAATTAAATGCTTTTAGTAATATTATTGTTTAAAAAAGAAAATAGAAAAATTTAGAGTTTTTGTTATTGCTAGAAAAAGAAAATTACAAAATTACAAGTTAATTAGAATTTAATAATCACATTACTGTATAACCAAAGAAGGTTTAGTCTTACTTGGTCTTTTGTATTTTTGCTCGGTCTCACGAATGCCTTGCAAGCTTTGATGAAGTTTGGAGTGGTGCAGGGAATATAAGAGAGTAGAATATCACTGAGTCACCTGTGGTATAGCGTATGTGCCGCACGGCGTTTAAAGATTGAAGAAAACTGCTTTTACTGTAATCTTTTCGAACTATACGTATTGAAAACCATGCAAAATCCATGGTGTTAGCCAGGGAATGATCTTAACTTCGAATTACACCGTACTTCGAACTAATCGGGATCAAATTAAAGGGGTTTTACTGCATGTTACTGATCAAATAATTACTTAATGGACGATAAATTATTTTACTGAACAAAAATACTATTTCTAGAATTTTAAATACCTGCCTATTGGATTCTGTTACATTATGAATGAAACCTCTATAAAAATAATCTCTATTAACAGAGCGTATGTAAATCAAACCTTCGCAAATCTAACTTCTACAAATTGAGCGTCTATAAATGGAATCTCTATAAATAAAATTTCTATAAATCGAGTGTATATAACATGAACCTCTGATAGCTTACAAATATTAGATATAAAGATATTTTTCCTATATGTTATCACTAAGTCCTGTAACTCGAATGATCTATATCTCGAAATTAATATCCTCCCTTAATGTTCGAGATATAGAGGTTCGACGCTAAATGACAAAATGAGACCATGAACATATTTTATTGGAAAACTGTCTTTAATGGCCACAAAAATGATGGGAAAACCAGGTATGCCTTTTGGCTACAAAGCAGCCATCATCAATGGTCATTCGCTGATAGTGGATCATAATTTTGATTTTTTAAGAAGCTACTGTCGGAGAATCGCCACTAATGGCGGCTCCTATTTCTGAAATTCTCATGTTTTTTCCGATCTTATTATGACTGTAGGAGAGGCATAAGTTGTCAATTTGAATAATTATTTTTTGAATAATCTATTGATTTCACGACTGTTGTCTCCATGAAAAATAACCGTTTATTGTATATCCTATCGAATTATCCATAAAAATTAAATTGATCTCATTTTTTATATCTTCAGCCCCTTTCATCCTCTATCTCTCTCTTAAATTATCTCCATCTATTATGTACTTTCTCTTCCTCTCCCACTCCAAATTCTCCTTTCATATTACTCTTTTACCTTTCCAGGGTCCTACTCCTTCTTTTCATCATCTGTCTAAAACTCATGGTTCCTCTATCGTCCCACTAACTTTCTTTCTCCATCTCCCCCAGCATAACTCCCTAACTGCTACTTCGAACTTTACTTACCCACGCCTACGGATGTTACCTTTTTCCCTCATCCCACGTCCTAAATATCCTTCTATTGTCTCCTCATACATTTATTCTACCCTTCTCTCATTCCTTCCTATATTCACTACCTCCACCCTCCCTTCACCAGAATTCCATTCCATATGTAAAAAAATGGGCGCTTAGGAAGAAAGATATCAAGTACAGTAAGCCCTAGCCCAGGGGTCGACAACCTATGGCTCCTTGAGTGTTAGCTAAGCTCATTAACCTTCATCAGTCATGAAACATGCTTATTGCAATCATTCGATTCTCTCTCTAAAAAGGGTCTTATAGAGTACAGGTTGTCACTGTGCGTCGCCCAAGTATTTTGGAATGAGACAAAACAAAAAAAAAGTCATATTACTTCGAAAGGTTGACGATCCTGCTCTAGCCAAACGTGGGTTACCCTAGGGCGGATCCGATTTCTCCCTTCTTCTTCAGCATTCTGTCATTTTTGACAGATTCATTATCCATATCAGAAACGACTCCTCTCACCTATCTTGTCCTCTGCTTCCTCCTTCGTTTGCTGTTAATTACCAATCTTCACGTTGTCTAAAATTTCCATTCATCTTCCCATTCTCTGATCTTTCCTTTTGATATACCTCTATGGAAATGTTCTCTTTTTAGTATATTGCTTACCCAATCAGCTTTCCTTAAATTTCTAGTTTATCAGTTATCTTTTCTCTTTTATTAGCACGTTTTCTTTAAAGAAAATAAACGTGCTAATGTGACTACTCTGTTCTTCCGTCTGTGAAAAATCGACTATTTTGTTTTAAGAGATATTTGAAAGATTCTTTTCGAATTAGATAGCCCTTATGAATCTATGAATTTTCCATTGATTAAATTTTACCTGTATATATTTCATAGATTCTTTGTTAGGTAGCTTCATAGTTGAAAATTTTAAAACTTTGAAATGGTATTGTAGCCAAACTACTGAAGCGAAAGGAGTCAAATTTTCACCGATGGGAAGGTCTATTAAGGATCTACATTCCAACCAATCGAGGTTGTCCTCGCCTCAAAGGGGGAGGCGAATCAGAACCCTGAATTCTTTTTATAAAACGTGCTTGTAGTATCAATTTCTTTCTTATAATGTTTGCCCATTTCATTCTATACATCATTCTTCACATTCACATTTTAAAGCTTTCCATATATTCCTGAGAGTTCATGTTTCTGCTTCAATGAGTGCTTTGCCCTAAAATGCAACATTGCATGAACCTTTTCCTTGATTATTAATTTATTTTGCTGACCAAGAGTACTCTCATATCAAAGTTGATGAAAGTACACTTGAGGAGGTTACACACCTTAGATATTCGGGAAGCATTCTGATAACGGATGGAATGTGTACAAAAGAAATAAGAGCTAGAATAAGTATGAAAAAACAGCTTTTAGCAGAAGTAGGAATTTAATTGCTCTCGGTTAAATAAATTTTACACTTATTTACCCAGTATGAGTCAAATTTAACCATGTGCGATTCTGAATTGAACGTGCACCGCGTATTTTTTGGATGTACGTGATGCGGCATGGCTCGTAGCCTCTACTGACGCTTGCCAATTTGCGCATCAAGCGAACGTTTCCCAAAAATGTAATCCCCGCGATGGGCAGGGGTCGTCTTTATTTGAGAAGCTAAGATATGTAATCAATGCAGAAATTAATACCGAAGGACACAGCTTAATCAAACGAGTAAAAGAGCGTAGAGGAAAACATAATGATGACAACTGGTGGAAACAAGAAGGCTAACTGACATTTATTGACAAGAAGTGTTACTAAAGGAAAGAAAGCAAAAAAATCGATGCAACATACATTGCACAAAATATCTCACTCCCATACGTTATTACCAGGATCAAATATCTTCAACTATGAAAAATAATCACTTAGAATATCTCGTAAATGGTTGCGGCGTTAAATTCCACCGAAAGATTTTGTACACTTTTAGTTTTTTTTTAAAGTTAATTTGTTTTTTTTACACATGTTCGCATTTGTAAAGAATATCTGACGACATGATTCATGGGAAAGACACCTCTTATGGAAAGCTCGGAATTGGTTTGGTATAGACTACCATCGGGCATAAGGAGATTCGAAGTGGCTCGCTTCAGTATTCACCAGGAATCGACGTTTTCAGAATTACACGAAATAGATTTCCTTACGTGGATTTTACTGTATTCTAGAAACGGAAGGATGAAATTAAATTTAATGCAAATGAAATTCACGATGATAAATTTTTATTTATATATATGTGTTTATTTATTTATTTATATAAAAAGATTAAATAAGTTGATATTATTATAAAGTCAGATACTCATAGTAATTATGAAGCTTTATTAAGAGTTAAATTTAGATTATCTGCCAGGTATATCGTATACACGAGGAAAACATTGTGGCAAATATTGCGTCATAGTGTTTTTAACTTTTACTAAAATATCGACGTGCAACTCATTACAGAGTGTGTTCAATAGTGACTATCATTTGTTTAGCCAAACATTAACTTAAGCAAAGAAAAGTAAGTATTTTTAAAATCAATATATGATTTTAAGACACAATAACCTATTACGAGGAAAATGATTATCCGTACCCTCTGATGGTTTCAATTACCCTGGATAATCTGAAATCCTCTGTATAATAACTTAGAATTAGACATATAATTTTGATTAATGTGACCTTAGTTTGGACCCTCATAAGCTTTCATTTTATCCCATTCTCGACACATTTAATTTCCTTTCAGCCTTGTTATTTTGTTCTCTCCGCTTATCCCATATCTGTGCATCTGTATTAAGATTCATTTTGAAACATTAAACCGTATATTTTCCTGTAACTCTCATTTTTTATTCTTTTTTATATATACATGGAAAAAATTGAAGCATTCGAGTAACTACCGGAAAAAAGTTTCAGCGCATTGAAAGTTAAAATAAAATAAAATTCCGAGTTTAATCACTTATAATTATCATGGCTGAGTGCCACTTACATGTGACCCAATTTCACTGCAGAACGCCGCGCATTTTTAAAAACCCGTAATAGACAGCAATTAGATTCTTAAATTCATTTTTTGCTTACTATTAATAGAGCCCAATTTTTAAAGTTACGTTTCCTGAAATTCTTTCATATTTATTGTCTTAAAAACCCCACTCTCCCTCCTCTATCTGAATCTTAACCCTCTTTCATCTCCCTCTCCATCTACCTCTACTTCTTTCTCATTCTACAACTCCATCTACCTCTACTTCTTTCTCATTCTACAACTCCATCTTCATCTATCTCACCCTCTCTAAGCACATTGTTCTCATCTTTTTCATTGTTCTTTATTCCTTCTCTTCCTCTCTATATATTGGTCAATCTCCATGTTCATTCAACAGAAAATTTCTTTCAGTTCTTTGTACGTATTTTTTACCTTATTCTGATAACTTCATATGTAGGTAAACTACAGTTTATGCACGTGCTGATTTTTTATATGTTATGATGCATTTTATTATACATTATTGCACTATTCATGGCTTGTGGACCGCACAATCAATTTCTCTTCTCTCCGCCCCTTTCTACTTTTATGTTCTCTGTCTCTTCTTTTCCTGTACACAGTATCCTGCTCTCTCACAGTCCAGGAACGCAAATAAACTATCTCCGCCTTTCCTTTGTTTCTTTATATTTTTTTTCGACGCCCAGTATATAGTAATTCCCAAAACCTTAAAGATGTTTCTGCAAAATAATAACGAAAATCAAATACTCGACAGCTCCATAATAATGGAGCATGAAAAGATGAAACTCGCAGTAAAATTAAATCTAAATCATCAAGTTTTCCTGTCCTAAGTTTTATCGTGAGCGTAAAATGTCCTAGCGGCGATTTAGTTTCTCCCGCGTTCTTTCTATCAAAGATGTTTTCATGCTCTTCGGACCTCTCCTGCTTTATGTAACGATTCGTTCAAAAAACTTGATGGTTTTACTTTAAATTTAAAGCGAGTTTCGTATTTTCATCTTCTATAATATATTAATAAAGTTATTAAGGATTGAATTTGTATGATTAATATTTTCAAACCCTGTATTGACTATGGCCAACATTGGAAGACTGTTGTTAAAGAAGTAGTAAATCTATTGAAATATTATTTTAATTTAGACTCCGCTGACAAACTTATATATTTTTAAAAATGACATCGGATTCGATCACATGCATGAAAATTTTCGTACAAAAAACTATTTTCTCAAAATGATTCCGAAAAAAAATTTACTTGGAATCTGACAATTAAAGCCTCTGGGATAAAATAACCGACCTCGATAATTAAATCCAACTTTTGTCAAATCAAGTCAGTTTGACGATTTATGTCTCTCTCTCTCTCTCTGTCTGAGAGCCAATCATTCATTCATTCGTATGGGTTGACAAGCAATATATCTCCAATAAATATAAAAAAGCTCGGGAAACCAGATGCGTGCTTCGGCTACAATGCAGCTGTCATCAGTGGTGGTTCACGGAGGAAAGATTCCATTTCTTTCAATCTTTTTATGCCTATTGGAGAGCCGTAGTTTATCAACCACCCTTAGTGTAGTCGAGGATCGAAGTTACAATCGCTATGAAGGGACATGATCCGGTCGGATTTATATGAGGGTTTACCAAAAATATTTTCGATTTAAAGGAAACTTGAATAGCAGAAACTATAAGTCGAACTTTACAAATATTTTCTTTCCAAACTAGAAAACATTCGAGCAGCAGGATATAGAATTGTAAAGGCTATGACTGAATAATCCACTCACACGCGTACATTGACGGGTAAAAACGATGAGTTTTAGTTACATATTACACAACATTAATATCACCAAACTCCAGCAGAAAACTCTCCCGGGTGTTTATACGGGTCAATCGGGCAAATTATTTTGCGTTCGCACGCGGCATAATGTCTCCATTTGAACGCTTCATCAACATGAGAATTATTACAACGTTGCGAGGGGCTAAACGGATGAGTGCGCACAGTCCCGAGTCGAGAATTAATTAATTAACACCGTCGAGATAGGTATTATTAGCATTTTCACAGAGACGACGGAGTATAATTAAATGATCAATCAAAATTGAGCCATAAAACGGTCGCGTCGGACCTGGCCGAAATGTTTTTACTATTGTTTAAGCGACGCAAGGCATAAATCACCGTCTTTGTGATTTAAAATTCCCATGCCCACCATCCCTGCAAGGAGGGCGCGCGTAAATAACACGTGTAAAATGGATAATCATAGTTCCTCGCGGGATGAATCAGTGGGATAGAAACATTATATTTCGTTTTTTAGGTGTAGATTATATGAATGATATGGTACATTTGCCACATACGAAGCAGTAGTTTTTCACCCGTCCCGTTTTAGAACATTTTAAAAAAATCGCCCATGCATTCGGTTTGTCCGTCCGTCTGTTTTTTCGAGCAATAACTCTAAAATCTTGCAAATTGAAGAAGCCAAAATTTCAGGGTATGTTGGTTTGGTCTGCTCGAGGGCTACGTGCGGTGTAAATTACGTGGATCAAGGATCAGCTGCTCGGGAGTACGTAAATCGGTGTCTATTTTCTAAAGTGTCATTTCATTCCCGCCTCCCGTAATAAAAACGCGAAATCGGTGCAGTGCTTTATAAATTTGCATTTTTAAATTCGTTAAAATTTAGATGTGAGCGTGGAATTAAAACAGTTCAATAGCTAAAAAAAAATTTTATAATTTTTTAAGGCTAAATTCTAATCAGTGCCGAATAGGTATAAATATTCGTTTTTAATCCAAACAAGATGATCCAAGCGGAACTTATTATGCCTGCTTTTTACATAAGTATTTATTTAATACTTATATTGGCTTTAATAGCTTTAAAGTCACCGCGGATGAGTTTCTCTTTGTGTTTCCAAATTTCATAATTTAGCGTTGTAAAATACTACAAATGCATTCCAACAGAAAACTAAAATGATCACGCGTATTTGTGCGGCAAAAATAACGCGTGTATGTACTAGACTATTTCTAATCCGAGTCCAAAAATAGTCGTTGCAATGGCAACACTTTCGTAATGAGTGATAAAACTGCATAAACGCCAGTATTTACGCAAAATTCGAAGAAATAGGATCGATAAGCAAAATTCTACGATAAAAATTAGAAATTCCAATCCTTTCTTCGGAGAATAGTACAAATCCCGCTCCGATATTACAATTCTAAGATATTTTAATGTTCATGAGAAAATTACCCTGCACGATGGATTTCAGATTTCCCATGTAAATTAAATGGGAACGATAGTCCGGGAATCAAAACTGGGACTTTCATCCTTCGCAAAAAACTGTCCTCGCGACAGTGCCGTAACTAGGGCGGAGCAAGCGGGGCATCTGCCCGGGGCGAAACTAAGGAAGGGGCGCTAAAATTGTTAATGGCAAGTTATGCGAGGTTGCATGGCAAAATGACGGGCGGTTTCACTATTATACTTGTTCCAGACATTACACATTGCAGAAACTATAAATTTCGATGATGTTATTGATGCATTTTCTCCATTAAAATCACATAGAATAACTCTTTAATATTAAAATATTTATTTTAATTATGTGTGCAATTATGTATGTAATTATATTTATAATTAACATTTAAATTATGTACATTTATAGTGAGAAATTACATAATTTATAGTTTATTTATATTTATTAATTGTTAACCCAAAATCCATATTGTAAAAAATATAGATATTAGTGAACTTTTATGGAGAGGGCACTTATTTGGTATTTTGCCCCGGGTGCTATAACTGCTAGTTACGGCGCTGCCTCGAGAGTTTGGCTCCAATAGGAAGAGATTTCCACCAAGTGTCACGAAAATAGGTTCAAAAGTCAATAGGGGGACAGACAGACAGCCGGACATACAGACGGACAGACAGACACAACGAAGAACCTATAACCTTATTTATATTCTGGAAAGTAGGCTAAAAAGAGAGAAAAACTCCCGATTTTTAACAGAGGGAAATGAAACTGGCATAGCAACTGATTTTAAATGACAAACGTATTATTGCATAGAGGTGGTACAATGATTTTAAAGAGAATATATAGGTTCTTAGGCCTTCGATCTTAACCAAAGATGTAATCTTATGATGAAGTCAATCCTAAAACAAGAGAGAAGCGCCTAATGTAATTTGCTCTGCAATTCTTCCCTCACTTGTTATTTATTTTAACGGCGCGTACACTTTTACAGGTTCGATACCCATCCCAGTTGTTTGGATCGTATTTTCCCCTAAAACTCCGCGCCCGTCTATTTCCAGTCTTGACATCGATGAATGAGTCACGAGGAATTCTTCCTCGTTCCCCTGATTTTGTTTATATTCTCAATCCACCCACTCTCGCCGAGATATTTTTAATTCTGTATAATTTCCAAATTCATCTATTTTTCCCCAGGTGCCGCTCTCCTCTGCGGTCCGGCAATTCCGAAATTCCAATTATAGCCGGGTTTTGTCATGCGCATATATTTGGGACTGATGTCCCTCCGTTTTTGGACTAGCCACGAGGGGATTCGACCGCAAGTCCGAGCTTATCCACGAGCACGCACGCACGTGCACATGTACGCGAACGCACGCACGCGTGATCCGATATGGAGGAGGGCGAACCACTGGTTCTGTCGGAGCACACGCTTTAACGAAATGAAGCCAATGGGAACCAAATCCCTCACGACGCAAAGCAATTAATTTAAACAGAAGGAGGGGAGGAAGAGAAACACATGCATACACACGCGCACACATGCAGGGCTTATGTAGAAGGATAAGTGAATTCAGTTTTAATCACATATTCGGAGGAGAGGAAAAGGACACAATTTTTATCATTAAACCAAACGAAATAAAACCATTTGGATGTTTTAAGGAAAGAATTCCCGGATGGTTTGGAAACAAATACAATAAATCCCCAATTATCCGTGTCGCTTGGGACTTGGGTAGGAACGGATAATTGTAGAACATGAAAAATCCTCATTTTAAGGCAATATTTTGTATAACAACTGCTGAGTAATGTACAAATGCATTTTCTTAAATCAGGTTGGTCGTATGCCATAAATAAAAAGCTGTCAATTAAAACATATAATGTAATGAGGGTGGAATAAATTAACAGAAAATTAAACTTTGTTTTTGGCAGTTACCATTCTTTGTGACCAACAAATAATCTTTATGAATAACCGTGAAAAAGATGGGACTGTAAGATATAAATGTTAACAAAGCATTCATTCGCCCATAAAATAAGTTAATGTCGCTGCGAATTTAACATGGTTTATGAGAATCTCTCTAAAATAAAAGGAATATCTACATTTCAGGTAAAACTGATCGGCAATTCGGTTTACGTTACATTTTTCAACAAAGAACTCTTTCGACTGTTTCTCTTTTGCTGAAACAGCATTGGTTTGATTGATCTGATGTATGGGAGGATTTTAAATAAATCAGTGATGTCCGTGTCTCTTTCATTTTCATATAAACGAAAAAATTCAAGCTCACCCCAAAAACCCCCGGTTAATCCGCCGCACGGTTAATCCGTACACGGAGTTATATTGTATACACTGACGAGTTTAGTATTAAAATGGAATCGTATTCAATCCCCAAAGACGGTATCACATTTAATACTGAGCAGAATGCTAAATGATTTTTATCAAGAGTTATTACTAATTTACGAAGCAAACTATGGTCTCTTACTAAATTAACTTCCTCTTTTTAATGCATAGGTGTTTACAAGTTAAAATATTAAGCAAAATATGCGTATAACAGCAATGCTAAATAAAAATAATATCATAAAAGCAATTATCTATTATGTGAATACAGCAAAAATGCTTATCCTATAAATACCAGAAATTGCCTTATTTTTTTAAATATTTACTGAAATGCTGAATTACCCGTATAAAATTTCAGAAATTTGTCTAACGGGCCTAAGGACCTCATATAATAGATAATAATAATAGATATAATAGATTAATCAACTCTATGGGGCATATAAGAAGAATGTCGGTAAAATAGCCATGAATAGTATAGTCTATTTTATTGTTTGGTCAATTGATTTCCTGTTATAGAATTATCTGCGACCATATGTTTTGAAAGTAGAGTACGGTGGCATTTCAAAACTTATGTGTGATGCTGCCTAGGAAACCATACTTTAAGTGGGAAAAAATGGATTTCCTGTTTATTGCTACAATGCATGGAGCATAAAATTCTGAACAAAACAAAATATCGAGCTTTCCAGTACAAAAAATTGATTTTTGGTGATTTTTTTAAAGTTAAAAAAACTAAACCTTAAGTCTCCCTTTTTCCCATAGCGACTTAAGGTATGATTTAAACGAAGGTAACTTGCTCACTTTTCGCCAATATTTTCCTATTTTCTGATGAGGTAACACTGAATTTCATGATTGTAACTCGTAGTTGAAAACTTCTACTAAAAGATGGCAGAAAAACCTCAAAAACAATATGGTGGTGGTGAGGCTGGTGGTGAGGCTGGTGGTGAGGCTGGTGGTGAGGCTGGTGGTGAGGGTGGTGGTGAGGGTGGTGGTGAGGGTGGTGGCGAGGGTGGTGGTGGTGAGGCTGGTGGCGAGGGTGGTGGCGAAGGTGGTGGTGGTGGTGGTGAGGGTGGTGGCGAAGGTGGTGGTGAGGGTGGTGGTGAGGGTGGTGGCGAGGGTGGTGGTGAGTGTGCTGGTGAGGGTGGTGGTAAGGGTGGTGGTGAGGGTGGTGGTGAGGGTGGTGGTGGTGGTGACAAGGGTGGTGGTGGTGAGGCTGGTGGTGAGGGTGGTGGCGAGGGTGGTGGTGAGGGTGGTGGTGAGGGTGGTGGTGAGGGTGGTGGTGAGGTTGGTGGTGGTGGTGAGGGTGGTGGTGGTGAGGGTGGTGGTGGTGAGGGTGGTGATGGTGAGGGTGGTGATGGTGAAGGTGGTGATGGTGAGGGTGGTAGCGGTGAGTGTTGGTGGTTAAAGGAATTATTTTTAAAAAATTGGATCTGACAAGAGTAAATACCCATTTACGGGTCACCGGTGTTTATCAAAAACTAATCAACTTTTGCCTCTTTAACGAAAAAATCAATTATCAAATTTAGCGTTTACACGATTAATAGTTTTTGAGTTGGAGCACCAATAATATTTCTATCACATACACACAAACACACATATACACCATAGAGATAATTGTGAAAACGTGTTCAGGAGACCTAAAAACGTGTATTTCCGTATTTCATGAAAACAATACTTTCCCCATATTACGTATGGAGTATTAAGTGCGAGCATATATGCGACGCAGAGGCGTTCTTTACGATTTATGTAATCATATCATAAAAGAAAATATTAATGGCTTAGTATGTCTTCGAACTGAAATGCCAGTAGAAATGCCTATGAAATATCGAATCATGTATTCACCGATTAATTTCCTTATCAATTGTAATTAATAATACAATCGACTTTTAATTAAAACATATCTTACTCGAACAGTTGTAATATAATCTGCATGTTCACGTGAAACGAAATGATAATGGCTGCAGCAACAATTTAACTCAATGAATTATAAAAAAGATATACCGCGTTACAATCTCGTGCATTCCGTCAGCCAAACCGAATTCTTGCGTCGGTGTTTAACGTGAACAAAACCTGTTTCTGTTGAAACAGGTTTTGCCCCTGACGATGCCCACCTTGTGGGCGAAATGCATTGGGTGTTGCAACACTTTAATTGTTTGGCTATAGGAGTATCTCACTTTTAATAATCTAAGCCAAAGTTATTGAGCTACCAACGATATTTCAATATACTTGAAAAGAATGCGACAAATGGAATCACATTTTTCCGTAATCGGTACTTAAAATGGTTGGTAAAACTTTAATCCGATACGTTAAATTATTTCAATTAATATTCATCTCATCTGTAGCTGAAAGACTTTGCCAGAATAGGAACCCTTCTCCTCATTACAGATGCCACTTTAAGTTTCTACCAACGGAGAAACCAACGATGTTTGCATTCTACCTTTAAAATGAAAAAGACTAATGTAGCACTTGCCTTGTGATAAGGGGTTAAATATGATGAGGTTGTGCATATACCTACTCAAGTTTCATCATTTTCTTTGAGGTCAGAAAAGATTGTAATACCTCTAACGACCTAGAAAAGTTCCAAGAATACTCGACTCTCATATTTTAAGAAACACATGTACAAATAAGAAAACTACATCCAACAAACCTTCCTCAGAGAAGATCAAAAGACATTTGACGACCTTTGGCAAATGGCGACGTTGCCAAACGAATAACAACCCGAGACAGTGTTGCCAAGTCACACGCAATCCTGACCTAATTTTTCCAGAACATTTTCTGCGGATTCACTGGAAAATTAGATATTTTGTGGATGAAATTTTAGAAAAAATTTCTCATTTGCTTTGTTTGGATATTATGCGTTAGTAACTGAGATGTCTAACAATAGAATTTACGAAACAGGTTTTTTCATTACCTAAAGTATCCCAATAATAATAATAATCTCGCGATTCGTGACAAAAATTGTGATTATTTTGAGCTCGTGTCTTGATAATCATTAACCCGAATTGCTACAGCCTGTAATATATCGTTAGTTCAGTATAAATCACCCTGTCAGCTGTCACTCATATCGCTGGTGGTATTAACACATCACCGCCATCCCATAAAAACAAATGAAATGATAATTCATAAGAATTACAGCATAACAAATGAACAACGCGTACAAAATGGATTTAAAAAACATAGGAAATACATTTATTTCGAATTTTTCGCCGCTATTTTTTGTTCTAAAACTGATTAAATATCCTACTCTGACGGCAGATTGCGTTTTAAGCGGCATTTTTTTATTTTCGCTGACGGCTATGTTGACAGAAACGTGTGCTGCGATCGTAATGATGTAACACTTGGTTACTCTCTCTCCTTTCTCTCTTCTTCTCTCTCTCTCTCCACAATCCGTTTTCAAACAAAAACCCCCTTGAATGGATTGGGAGGGAGTCTGGGTCAAATATTTTTATTTCTCTTCTGAGAGAGCACTTCTTTCACAATCAACAGGCAGTAAAGAAATTCTTTTGTTAACAAGGTCCCCTCTTTATCGTCAACAGCGCCCTCTTTCTCTTCTTTTCTGCCTTTACCTCTCGATCTCGCCCACACAAACATCGCCGCTTCCAGCGTTTCCAAATCTTCTCCACTTTCTCTTTCACTTTTACCTTCCTTCTGCACTAGCAAGTTCAATTACACTCGCCCCTCGAATTGCACGGTTTCCCTTATTTCGCTTTAATGTATCTAACCTATTAAAAGCAAACTTATTTCTTGTATTCAAAGTGTCCATCGTCTTCGTCGATACAGTCCTGCAGTCTGCTTGAGATATTTGCGGTCACTCTGGAACGAAGGTCTGCGTCAGACTCAATTTCTCCAAACGCATCTTCGATGTAGGATTTCGTCTTCAATCGTTCTTGGTTTAGGTGCAATTACCATATATTTGACAACAACCCAAAAGAAGAAGTCCATTGCTGTAAGGTCAGGTGACCTGGGGGGCCACTCCACTTCCAATTACCCAACCGTTAAAAGCATCATTGACGAAATTACGAACTTTGAGTGCAAATGGGGTGGAGCCCCATCGTGCTGGAATATCTCACAATGCATTCTTAGACCCGGGACGACGTGGTTCTGTAGCATTTGTAGATATGAAGCACTCGTAACTTTCTCATTGAAGAAATAGGGGCCAATAACTCCGAACAAAGCAATTCCTCCCCAAACACAAATTTCCGGTTGATTCAATTGGGTTTCATGTACAATGTGGGGATTCTATGTGTCCCAGTACATACAATTGTGTTTGTTGCCATGTACAGAGAGTTTGAAAGTAGCTACAACACTCCAGAGTATCTTATGTAAAATGTGAAGACCTTCTGTACATCGATTCTTTATTCTTCGGTGAGCATTGTAATTGCAAAGGGTTTAGCTTTTTAGTCTGAAATAAGCTACAGATGCTAGTAAGAATGACAACAATAACAAATGAATGAACTGGATTTAAAAAATATAAAAATTTCAAGTATGTCCAGCCTTTATATATATATATATATATATATATATATATATATATATATATATATATATATGTATATATAAAGGATGGGTGTATTTATCCCTCCAGGTCTTCACTCATACGCATCTTCTACTTTCCTTTTCTTTATATATCTCCTTAGTTTTGCTGCGCAACCAATCCTTGGCTTCCCTTTAACATCATTTTTACCTCTTCGGGTTTCTTCTCTACCTCAGGTCCATTCCAAATATTTTAAGTTTTCCTCCCGGAGGCTTTGTTGCCTTCTTTTTTAGCTTTTGTTTACTTATCGTTTATAACAAGCCTTCTCTTCTCATTCATTCTCTTTCTTTTGTGGACTTGGTAATAAAAATGAGCTGTTGGCGGCACTGGAAAACCCATCTCTGAATCTTTGTTTTTGATATTATATGAGGTAAGATCGTACAAACTGTGATTTGGGCTGCGCCAGTTTTTCTCAAGAGGTCATTTGCTGCCGTCGTGAAAATGGTTCCAAAAGTGTTGACGGACGAACAAAAATAGCGAATGAAGGAAATACGTATGCTTTGATCTCAAAGTAGAAATTGAAGTGGACGAAAGTTTCCTAAAATCTATGAGGATAATCCGTAGGTCTCTCAGTAGAATCACGAGAACAAATTTCAATGTCTTTAGTGGAAAACTTTTGAATCACTAAGAACAAAAAGGCACGATAGTCGAAGTAGAAGGTGAATGAAATGTTGATCCGTTTTTATTGTCTCGTAGGTATTTTCACTCCAAATTTCTTCCAGAGGTTCAAAGGGAGAACCAGGTATTCTACTTTGGGGTTATTCGACGCATGAAAGTCGCGGTTACTAATAAAGAGCCATATATGGCCATAGCCATTCCTAGGAACGCACCACCGAAATGTGCTCTAGTCGAAAAATAGACAAACTTTCCTCCAATAGCCAATACCTCCAAAAGGTTAGGAAAAACTAGATGCGAATTTCGAATACAAAGCAGCCGTTATATCATTGTTGATTGTTTTTTAAAAAGCACAATCGGTTAATCACCACAGATTATGGCTGCTTTGTGACCGAAATGCGTATTTTTCCTATTTGTTTATGGCTATCTGAGAGAGTTTGACAACTTATAACATTGATGCGTTTCATTATTTTAATGCAATTCGGTATTATTTAACGACGCGGTTATTTATTATTACTCGCTATAATTATTTTCTGGTTTAACTCATAGGATGTATACAAAAGTTTTGAAAAACACTCACAAATATAAACACCTAAAAACTATAATGAATATTTTAAGGAAATGCGAGAAAAATCGTAAAACTTTACAAAGAACAGTAATAGACTCATACCGTAGCCTTCTGATATAGGATATAGCCAGGAATCTCCAACAATTAAGAAAATAAAAGGGAGCGTTACAAAGACGTAACTAAGCGTCAGTTGTTAACAATAGTCGCCGGTTGGTGGCCGCAGGTAAAAAATTACTTTTTAAATATCTCTTAAAGAATGCATTATATAAAAAAATGTTTCAAAAAAGGTTGTTGAACTCTATCGTATAGTAAATTCTCGTTTATCACAAATTCGTTTATCGCAAACGCGTTTCTCTTTATCGCAATTTTATCGCAAGTAAAAATTTTCAATACGCGCACTGGAAACTCAGTAGCCTACAGCAAACAGCCAGAAAGCAAATAAAAACATTTTTATTCTCGAGGGCGTGTTAAACGATCCATATAGAAATACATTGTTACTGAATTTATACAACTTCTAAGGATTAAAATATTGTGTTACTTAAGCGACAATGTTTCTGTTTTGTATTTAATAATGTTAGAGTAATTTAAGTAGGCAAGCCAACAATCAAGGAGTTTTGGAATTCATACAACAAAAACGGGGCTTTAGAAAATATTAAATATTCGTTGGGAAGGTATTACAAAAAATGGAATGTGGTGCGAATTTTGGCCTGAATGCGTCAATAATGTTACGGTCTTTTCTGATGCTTCAAACATTACAAGGCAAATTGTCAACCTGGAGAACGAGGCCGGTTTTGATGAAGTTGGCGAAGAGGATGTGGAGGACCTATTAATCCATAAGCAACGTCGATCTTATAGAGTTAGACCAGCAGTGGACCCCTTTGCTTCATTTCTACACCCATAAGAAAAGTATGGTATAGGTAAATTTAAATTTAAAATTAAGATAGGAGCTCGGGACATGAACAGTTCAATAGCTGAAAAACTGAAGTTTATACACTTAGAAAATATAATTCAAATCCGGATCGAATGAGAGCAAACAATAGTTTTTAATCCAAAAAAGGGAACAATTTCCAGTTTCTAACAACGGGAAATATCAACTGCCATGGCTTTTTCAAATGGGAAACATATCATTACATAGCACTGACATAATGCTTATAAAGGAAATCAATAAACTACTATATAATGAGGCAGTCGATCTCAACCAAAGATGTAGTCTTATGATGGCGTCATAATCCTAAAACAAGAAAATAGCGCCTTATGTAATATGCTCTGGAATTCTTCTCTCACTCGTTATTCAATGTATTTGTATTTATTTAATATAGGCCTGTTAATTTGTGTTTATATTCGTACAAACAGTCACAAGTATACCCGAAAATTTCAAACGAGAACCGCATTCCCTTTTCATTACATTGTTTTATATGGGAAAAAAATTTTCACTTATCTATCGCAAGGGTTCAGTTCCTACGAATCCTTGCGAAAAACGAGGATTTACTTTACTATTTGAAACGTAAATTGTTTAATAAAACTTATTTTATGAATCAAATTCCAATTTATCTACATTTATATTCCTGAAAACGTATCAATCCGGCTGGCTCAGGAAAATATCTTTAAGTTTCTTTGTTTGAGTCCAATTTCGAATTTTTTTGCGAACCTTACAACAAAAACGGACTTCTCTACTACATCAGTCTACATTTTATTCTCTTTCTCTTGGATCTCAAGTTGTAGGAACAAAATAATGCCTTAATACTATTCCCAAAGTACCTTTCCACCCAGCAATTACTTTGAGCTCCGTTCAATTGACCTTAAACGGGATTAAATCCCTCCGTCTTAGTACAGACAAAAATCCGTTGATAAATCGAAATTCGTAATCATTTTTTATTTTTTCTTAGACTACGAATAAATTTCTAATTATTTTTCTAACTATTTTCATTAATTATTTAATATTAATTTTTATACGTCATGGTTTTTTTATCGGTGGGTTATTACATAATAGTCAAATGGATTTTCCTATAAATACAGCGTATTAAATTAATGTTGTTCAATAATCTTGCTGGTAATTTCAAAACTTATAGTACATAGGTAATGTAGCCTGCCTGCTTACCACGAATAGTAACTTGATCGTCCATAAATGATTATGAACTACTGACTTTAATCCTGATTATGCGAAGAAACCTATAATAACAGCAAAGCGTAGTACCTGACGTTAATGCAGTTACAAACAGTGATATTTCTTCCTAACCTTTTATCATGCTTCTTTGAACGACTTTTGGTTCCTAGACGCAACACGGGTAATAATCACGGATAATTATAATATAATGCACTGAATTTTTAGATACTTCAAAATTATAGGAGTTTATAAGAATTTATTTTTTACTATTGTTAGAATTTAGATGACTTTGGGGACCTCCTTGTGTGTCTAGATATTTTTCCATATTCTTTTCTTCGACCACTTTCGGCTCGAAAGTGTTGTCCTATACATTTCACGTCATTCCTTTGTTTTACTTCAATTGCGGTCCAAATTTCCCTTGCACTCTTCAATGCGTTTCCGTGGACCACTTGTAAAATAGAAAACCGACGTCCTTAACCTAAATCTTAAAACATATGGTATTATCTGGATTAATTGTCCTTTGTTCTTGGCCTACTTTTGAAGTAATCTCATTCGCTTTACTTCTTATCATTTTGTTTCCTTTCCTAACTTCTCTTTTTCTCTCAGTATGGTGTCTCTCTTCAGGCACTTATGCCCAATTGTTTTCTGTTACTCTTTTGTTGCTACCCCTCGAAAACTTTCACGCCAAATTGACCACTTCGCCATCTTTCCCATGTTTTCCTTTAATCTTCCTTTCATTTCTTCACTTTCTGCCACCACGCCCTATTCCTTTATTACCCCTCTGCTTCCCATTCCCTCTCCTTACACCTCCATTGCTCTTTTCTTGACAGTTTCCTGCCATTTCTCCCTCGCATGTAGAAGCTGGGTAGTCTCTCGCATCGCATATCGACAGGAAGTGACGTAACCAAAGTCTGTCATTTAGCTGCGGGCTAAAAATACCCTCGGACTCTCTCGCTGACTCTCTTTCGCTCTCCTTTTTTCCTTTATCCGTCTGGTTGTCCATTTCCCTTCTTATCCTCTCTTTGTCTCTATCCTACTCTCGTTCACTCTCGTCATTCTTGTCCTCTTCCTCTCGAGCTTTCTCACAATTCCAGAATTAGGTTTAGGAAAGATTCGCATATGGCACAGTGACGGGCACTAAAGACGAAATACGGGTTAAAACGTAATCTATGTTCATTGCGATTCCGAAAAAAACTGAAACTGAAAACAGAAAAATTATTTTAGTTTCCGCGAATATAATTTTTTAAATATTACTTGAGATTACACGACGTTTGTTGCACAGAAAATTATAGTTAACGAAGCGCAGAAAAAGTTACAGATAATTTTACTTAATAGTAGACACAGAGAATTACTACGAATCATATGAATAAATAATAACTAGTAATAAATAAACTGCCACCCATAAATTGATGTCATTCATCGTGTGGCACAAGTCATGGCTTAGCAGTGACTTGCATCTAATACAGTCAAACTCCTATTTACCGCCACCGTTTGTCTATCACTGACATTGGCGCTAAAGCGGGGATGGCGGTAAATCGAATCTTATGTAATCATAAAATGGAAGTTCTGTTCACAACGGTTCATGGATGGTATACAAGGGTAGCACTGTATAGGGGGGCGGTAAATCGGGGTCTGACTGTATACCCTTCAATTTGGATAACATTCTTATTTTTTACCTTCTCATTCTTATTTTTACCCACACCTCACTGCTTTTTCGCCAGTTTCCTTTCTTCTCTCATTTTTCCCTTTACCTTTGTATTCCTGTCTTTCACTATCCTTGTTCATCTTTCCGTTCCTCTCATCGACTACTTTCACCATTCCTAGCTGCATGTTGCAATCAAATTGTACTCCCTCTTTCCAAATCGTGAGTCACTACATTAAAATATTTAGAAGTACAACATGATTGTATTTTAAAGCAAACTTCTATCGCATCGATCCTTCGCTTTATGTTTTTTTATCGCGATTAAGTATTGAAAAACTTACTCCCTCAGCAAAAGACTTCACTATTAAATGCAATTATAGCTATGAACTTATATTTCTGTACACACGAGATGTTTCCCTTCCGCAACGGTTTCCGAAATGTACACAAAAACGGAAGAGCTCTTCCTAGTAAAGATTTTTACTCATATCGAACGCATCATCTCGGGAATTAATTAACTCCCGCCTCCACTAATCCTCTCCCCTTTTCACTTTTCTTCCCACTTTCCTCTCTCTCTCTCCACACAAACACCCCTTTTCATCCTTCCCCTCCCAACCTTTTCGCTTTCAGATTAAACGCAAAACCTTCATGAAGTGGGCTCCGGTGCCTTAAAAGAATAAAAAAGATATCTCCTTTCTTCCGGAGCCATTACTTCCTCTCATCTTTATCGTCTCATACTTTCATTATGTCCTTCTTACCCCCTAACCCTCCCCCTTCTCCCCTCCTTCCCCCTCTCCCCTCCTTCCTTCTCCCCTTCCCTCTCTCCTCCCTCTCCCTTCTCTCCGTCGCCTCTCCGACTTTCCCGCGTTTTTCTCTCCGCTCACCATTTCTCATTACCCTTGGTCGTGGGTTTAGCCTCGGTTTCTCTTCCCCTTGGGTACACCTCAATTTTTTTGCGGTTACAAATTTATTACTAAGACTGATCTGATGGCTGGTGGGGCACCACTGTATTCGTAAATCCTCCCGCCATTCCTAAAAAAAATTAAAATGTCGACCAATCTAGTAATTCCAGCGGTGACGAATCAATTTAAAGGTATCATAGCTTTGTAAATTTCAGCGAAATTTATTATTGTAAGATGACTGAGTAATTATGGGCAAGTTTTGTAATGTATGTTATTTCAATACCTTTCAGTTTTTCTTAGCGCTTTTTCGAAAAAAATCGCTTATGTATTCGGTTTGTCCGTCCGTCCGTCTGTTCAGACAATATTTCTTAAACCCTCAAACTTGGAGTAACCAGATTTTCAGACTAATAGGGATAGACATGGTATAAATTTGGTGGATATAGCTTCGGCTGCAGAGGAGTAGTCGGTGTCTTTTTCCAACCCCTTAGTTTCATCCCTACCACCCATTAGAAAAGTATGATATCGGTGCAGGGCATTATAAAATTTCATTTTTAAATAAGTTAAAATTAAGATAGAAACTCGAGACATAAACAGCTCTGTAGCTGAAAGACTGTGGTTTATATTTTAAAAAAACAGAATTCAAATCCTTATAAAATGAGAAAAAACAATGTCTTTTGAATCCAAAAAAGAACGAAAAAATTCCCGACTTTTAACAAAGGGAAATAAAACTGCCATAGCAACGAGTCCACTGCTTTTAAGGGGGAAACTTATTATTACATAGCATCATGCTTTTAGAGGGAATTTATAGACTATAATAGTGCCTAAGAATTTAACCTGCACCGCCTTATTTTCACGAAATTTAATGATACAACGTACACTACCCTATTGTTGGTCTAATTCGTTATCCCTTTTATCCCTATGGTAACAGATGCAGGAAATATTACTATGGATACAGGTATATCTCGCAATACGCTCGGGTTGCGTTCCAAATAACCAGTGCGTATCACGAATCAGCGTATTGCAAAACACATTTCTACATAAGAGCAATGCTATAAAACAGAGATGCGTTCCTAAATGGATTAAAATCACGGGTAAGCACGACAGATATGTTCCTAAAAAGCGCCTTTTGCGCGAAATCGTACTAAACGAATACAAAAATCCCATTGAAAACCATGTCAAAGATAGAAGGGGAAAAGGGAGTGCGCGCGCTATATATTAAATAGGTACGTATATTATGCAATACTCTAATTATCATCCAAGTATTTAGATTGGTGACTTAAAATATCTTTACATACTATTTGTCCTACGGAAGGGCATTGCATAATTTTTAGGCAATGTCACTCCAATATAAAACGCAAATTACACCGTTCTGACATCTTCCGCCAAACATACGAACCGGGCGTAATATTTGGTTCTTCGATCCATATGTTGAGCAAACGCTCCATTTCTATCTGATTATGCCTCCCAGCACAGATGATGTTAAAGAAGTAGCCCCCTGAGCACATTTTTTAATTTTTCCAACACTTCTGAGAATAGTTCTCATAGTCGATGGAACTAGAGAAAGAGCACGACCTATATCAGCGTGCCCTTGTCCACGTTCAAAACGTTTTATTATATCCTATTTGATTATTTAATTAAGAGAAATAAATCGCTTTAATTTTTTCGCTTGCGACATTTCAAACTTATAAGGGTAAAAACTCGAGCACAAATTCTAAGTCACCACTACGAGCTCGGAATGAAAACTGACTGAAATCCGCCGAAACACTTCCTTGGACAGAAAAAGAAACTCGTCGATTACATTACTTCTCCGTTGCAATATTGTATACACATGAAATGAATATGAAAACAATTTAAAAGTAGTTCGCATATAATGGAACAAAGTTGTTTTTCATTGCTCGTGTTGAGACCTTTTGAATGGGTAGAGAAAGGCTCTTCGTTCTCCGGATTTTGTAAGAGCGTATGTCCGAATCAAGCGAGCGTATCGAGAGGTAAGGTCAGAAAGTAATGAAACCGAAAAAATCGTTACGCAAAACAGCGTATCGCAAGATATACCTGTATTTATTACCTTATAATTAGATAGGTTTACGATAGGTTGTATTAAAATGATCCACCTCGTTCAAAAGCTTGCTCATCCCCTGATCTCGGAAAAATTTGCAAACTTAAAAATTTCTAAAAAGCATAAAATATTTTTAAGCTTTTATCCCAACTGCCGTTTCTATCAATCCGATTAAACCACGTAACAACTGTTATAATTTATAATAAGGTTACATCTAAAGCATCGTACACCCTTAACCCTACTTTTTTCAAATTATTCATAAAGACTGTATCAACAATTATTTCATCTAATGATATAATAAGGCATTGTTAAAATTAAACAAGAGTGGAAAGATGCACATATCGTGCGTGCATACATGCGAGGCAGAGACGTTCTTTACGATCTATGCAATCTTGTCAAAAAAGATCAATGTTAATAACTTAGAATAATGCCAACGAACTGAAATTCCAGTAGTGTCAAGGAAATATCGAATTTTTAATTCAACAACCAATTACCTAATAAATAAATTAATAAAACAATCGGCATTAACTTAAAACATACCTTACTCGAATAGTAGTAGTAATGTTCACGTTCATTCAGTCTTCGTAAATTACCCATTTCTTTTCACTTACGAACGATGTGTATAGGGTATGCGTAAAGAAAATTGACGTATTTACGTTCATTTCTTCGTCGTAGATGATCCATTTCTCGGTACTTACGTATTTTCCGCAGGACCCTCACGCGGCGCCGTGACGGGAAATGGAACTACGTGGAGTTTGCTCTGTTTTTTCCAACCGGGTTGGATATCGTTGGGTTGGTTCGTTATATTTCTATTTAAATTTTTTAATAAAATGAACATTATAGAAAAAAATGTTTGTTTATTTCTCCTTACCGGGTTACGTTGGTTGGTGGTTCGTTCGGTTAAATTTCCATAATTTTTTTTAATTAAATGAACAAGTTAATTATAAGAAAAACCTGAAATTACTGCGTGGGGGTTGTTATTTTTTCTCCAACCGGATTGGGTAACGCTGGGTTGGTTGGTTCGTTCTATTTCCCTGCCTAAATGAATGCCACCCTCTCCATGCCAGCAGGGAGATCCAGGTAGTTCCATTCCCGTCACTCACGGCGCCACGTAAGGGTCCTGTGGAAAATACTTAAGTGCCCCATTTCCCTTCATTTACTAAATGTTGCGTGCTCGCGAAAGAAAATTAAATTAATTAGTTATTCACAGCGGATATTGTTTTCTTCAGTTGCCACGAAGATTGTTTTCGTTGACAACAATTAGATAACGGGAAAATTTTCAAAGGGTAATTTTCTTGAAATCGTCCATTCCTTCGATAAAAATGAACTGAACAAAACATATGCTATTCGACTAGTTCTAAAAATTCGTTTAAAGGCATTTTTTGTTGTAAGTGATATTGTACGAGATATAAAGAATAGCTCATTTTCTGTCACCAGTAAAGTTGCACTCCCGATTAGGCAACTTAAACTATTTATATCATTTTCTTAGTTTCTTTGCCCCTATGTCCTATATACCAAAGTTATGGACATCCGCCCAGTAGTCTCCGAGATGAAACATGCGGACAGATGGACGGACAAGACCTGACCAAAAGGCGTTCTTTTTTAAATTATTGTAAGGAACGCCTAAAACAAAATAAAAATTAAAACAACACAGTTTAATCACCCTTCGACTTATCTCACACAACAATAAGCTGAAGTGTGTTTAAATTGTTTTAATTTTAATTTTGTTCTTATTTTTAACAACGCCACATTATAGGCATATTGATAATGGAATTCCACAAAGTCTCGGCCTCTATTAATTATATCTCATCAAACTTTTAAAATGTAAAATAATTATAAATAATAATAAATAGTGTTCTGCATTTTCTTCATCTCCCCATACCCTCCACCCTCCCTTAGAATATCCAACATTTTAATTCTTCTTCTTCCTCTTTTCTTTTTTCCCTCCACCGTTCCTTCGATAACATCCTTCAGTAATCCCTCTCTTCTCAAAACATGTCCTATTCATTACTTTATCCTAGTCACTATCGCGTCCATCAAACCCCTTTCCTCTTCTACTCTTCTTAGCACTTCCACATTTGTAATCCTGTCAGTCCATTTAACCTTCAGCATCCTCCTCCACAACCACATTTCAAATGCCTCCACCCTCTCCCTGTCTCTCTTCTTCAATGTCCATGTCTCCGACCCATATAGCATCACTCCAAACATAACACTTTACCAATCTCTTCCTCAATCCCAAATCCATCTTGCTGTTAAATAGCTTCCTTTTTCTATTGAACGCTTCCTTTGCCAAACCTATTCTCATTTTAATTTCCTTCTCACATTTCCAGTCCTCTGTCAACAACGTACCCAGATACCTGTACTGTTCCACCTGCTCTATCCTCTCCCCCCTCACCTGCACTTCCATCCTTTCCTCGCCCCCTATTCTCATTACTTTCGTTTTCTTTCCAATTATTCTCAACCCATATCTGTCTTCCACGCTCACCAGATTCTAGCATCTGCCTCAAGTCTTCGGTCCTCTCAGTAAACAGTATCATGTCGTCAGCAAACCTAATTGACGATGTAATTCTTCCTCCAACGCTTATTCCTGTGCTCGTCTCCCAACACTCCTTTATCATTTCTTCAGAATAGATGCTAAACAGGGTTGTTGACAAACAGCAGCCCTGTCTAACTCCTCTCCCAATCTCGAACCACTCCGTCCTTCTTTCCCCTATCCTCATGGCCGCCTCCTGTCTCATGTATAGATTCCTTATACACCTTCTGTCTCTCCAATCTACTTTCTTCTCCCTCAATATCTCCACCATTCTCTCCCACCTCACACAGTCGAAAGCCTTCTCCAAGTCCACAAAGCACAGACTGATACCCTTGTCCCGTTTTAAATAGCTTTCTCCAATCGTCCTTACCACCCCTATGGCATCCCTCGTACCCATTCCTTTCCTAAATCCAAATTGTTCTTCTGCTACATTCTCTTCCATTACCCTCGTCAACCTTCTATTCATCACTCTCAACATTATCTTGGCCGCGTGAGCTATCAGACTAATAGTTCTATGCTCCCCGCACCTTTTTGCCCCTTTCTTTATAGGTAGTGGTATCATTTCCATTCTGACGAACTCCTCCGGCCACTCCCCACTCTCATATATTGCATTGCACAATTTGGTCACCTCTTCAATGCCTTCGTCTTGCAGACACTTGAACAGTTCCACAGGTATCCCGTCTACTCCTGCCACCGTTCCCTCCCTCATTTCCTTCATAGCTGCCACTACTTCATCCCTCAGTATTGCCTCCCTCATCTCCTCCCTATCCACTTCCCCTTCTTCCTCAATTTCCAGCTCTGCCGGCTTTTCCTTCATCTTATACAACTCCTCCATGTATTCTTTCGACCTGCACATAACCTCCCTTTCATCCTTCTGTATCCTACCATCCTTGCTCTCAATTTCTTTTGAGCCTCCTCCTCCAGATCTCTGTCCATCCCAAGTAATACTCCTGACCTTCTGGTACGCTAGGTCGTACCTTCCCCTCTTCTCGAGCTCTTGTATCTCATTGCACTCCTCCTCCAGCCACTTTTCCTTCGCCCTTTCCGTCTCCCTCCTCAGCTCATTGTTCAACCACCTGTAGTTCCTTCTCCCCTCTTCTGTGTTTACATTCTTGTATCTCCTACTCTCCTTCATCTTTGCTATCATTTCCCCTGTTACCCAGGGTTTCTTAGCTCTCTTGCCTTTCCTGTATCCTATTTCCCTTTCCGCCACATTTACTATTCCAGTCTTAATTCTCTTCCATTTCTCCTCTACTCTTTCGTTCTTTGTATTTCCTCTCTTCATCTGGTTTGCCATATCATAACCGATTTCCTATTTCTGCCTTTCTTTCAGTTTCTCTAGATTCCATTTCTTAGCCATCTTTGCTTTTCTAACTCTTTTCATTTTGATCTTCATTTCCACCATTACCAGCACGTGGCCGCTTGCTGTCTGCTCCTGGGAGCCCACACACTCTTTTCACTCCGTTCTTATACCTTCCTTCTACCAATATATAGTACAAGTAGTTGGTGCTTGCATTCTGCAAGCATTTCATCTGACCCTGATAAACATTAACGTTTCAGAGAGATATAGCATTATTAGAAATTTTTTTTTAAATTCAAAATATTTCCCCTCTGCACCCAATTTCTATCGTTCCTTATTGAACAATATTTGATTTAAACAATGCCTTAAATTTGCAATTTTAAGAATATTATACTTTATCCAATGCAATGTACTAATTCCACACGTTTTTGTCAAATTTGAAGTTGTAGCACATCTAGAGGTGAAATAATATTCATTTAATTGTTTAAATTTAAGAAGTTTAATGCGTCCGCAATAACACTTTTTTGGAGCTTTTCAAATGTTTGTTAGTTTAAATGCACTGATCTTTACTTAACTTTAAAATTTCAGCTTCCTAGCTTGCCCCAAAGTTTATCTATTAGTTTAAACTTTAAGAATTTTTAACAGCAAAAGAAATTAAAATATCAAATTTTTTTAATTTTTTATTTCGTTTTTTTCACAAAATCAACCGGTAAAAAAATTTCAGCTTCATAGCACATTTGATAATACACAAACCTCAAAAATATGTTTAAACAATTGCGAATTTTTAACGGTAGAATTTTTGAACTTTTTTAAAATTACTTTTTTTATGTATAATTTTCTACAAAAAGATTTCAAAAACTCGAACCTACAGCATATAGTTTTCAAGATAAAAATTATTAAACTTTAATGTACAAATGGGGTTGGAACAACCCTTAAAAATTAACAATTTTAAAGTTTTTGATTTTTATAGTTGGTTATGAGAAAAGTTCTATAATAATGCAAAATTTCAGCTTCTTAAACTAATTAGATTGGTCTACACACTGGATTACGGTTTTCCCATGCTACCTTATGGGAGATATTCCGGGGTATCTGGAGTCGAACCCAGGACAGTGTAAGAAAAACTAACAATAATTCTTAATAGCCGTCTAGCATAACTGAAAATTTCATTTTTCTAGCTTACGGGCAAGTGCCCAAAATTAAATTATAAAAAATGGCGCAATGCTTTTCTTATGGGAAAAAAACGCAACTTTCGGAATTTCTGGAGTCGAACTCATGTCACTTAGGCGAGAAGTCTTATTTTATCTGTGGGTTTCTCCATCATATCTACAAAAACAAAAATTTTCAGCTCTCTAGTTTTTGTAGTTTGGGCTGGACATTAGTATCCTCCTGTTATCATTATATATCGACGACTCTTACAGAGGAGGATATAACATACTAGTAGTTGGTGCTTGCATACTGCAAGCATTTCATCTCACATTAAAAGAACATTAATTTTTCAGACAGAAATTTCAACATTACAAATAGTCTTTTAATTCTAAATATTTCATTTCTGCAGCGATTTTCGTTTTTCCCACATGTAAGAATAATAGTTTAAAACAATCTCCAAATGTCGCAATTTTAAAAATTTTACACTTTCTTCATTATAAGGTTCTAATGCTACACATTTTAGCCAAATTTTAAAGTTTTAGCACTTATAGAAGTAAAATAATATTTTTCTAATTGTTTAAATTTAAATAATTTTTAACGGCCGCGGAAATTCATATATGGTAAAATTGAAATGTTTATTTATGCAAATTCACTACTCTGTAAATAATTTGAAAATGTCAGCTTCCTAACTCATCTCGTAGTACCTAAACAGTTATCTATTTGTTTAAATTTTAAAAATTTTTAACTGCCAAACAAATTAAAATATCAATATTTGTATAATCCCTATTTCGTTTTTTTAAGAATTCTACTTATAAAAAAAATTTCAACTCCGTAGCACATGCGGAAATACATAAACCATGAAAATTTGTTTAAACAATTGCGAATTTTTAGCGGCCGCATTGTTGCACTTTTTAAAGATTTTCGTTTTTTCTAGTCGGTTTTGCACAAAATCCTACCTATGAAAAAATATCGAATCTCCAGCACATCTGGAAGTGCCTAAACATTAGTATCCTCCTGTTATATGTTATATGTTTTATCCTCCTCTGTAAGATTCGTCGATATATAATAGATAACATATAGCATATAACAGGAGGATACTAATGTTTAGGCACTTCCAGATGTGGTGGAGATTCGAAATTTTTTCATAGGTAGGATTTTGTGCAAAACCGACTAGAGAAAACGAAAATCTTGAAAAAATGCAGCAATGCGGCCGCTAAAAATTCGCAATTGTTTAAACAAATTTTCATGGTTAATGTATTTCCGAATGTGCCACGGAGTTGAAATTTTTTTTGTAAGTAGAATTCCTAAAATAACGAAATAGGGATTATACAAATTTTGATATTTTAATTTGTTTGGCATTTAAAAATTCTTAAATTTTAAACAAATAGATAACTGTTTAGGGACTACGGGATGAGTTAGGAAGCTGAAATTTTCAAATTATTTACAGAGTAGTAAATTTGCACAAATAACTTTTCAATTTTATCATATATGAATTTTGGCGGCCGTTAAAAATTATTTAAATTTAAACAATTAGAAAATATTATTTGATTTCTAGAAGTGCTACAACTTTAAAATTTTGCTAAATTTGTAGCACAAGTACCCTATAATGGAGAAAGTGTAAAATTTTTAAAATTGCAACATTTGGGGATTGTTTTAAACTATTAATTTCACATGTGGGAAAAACGAAAATCGCTGCGGAGGTGAAATCCTTAGAATTAAAAGACTATTTGTAATGATGCAATGTCTTTCTGAAAAATGAATGTTTTTACAAGGTGAGATGAAATGCTTGCAGTATGCAAGCACCAACTACTAGTCATTATATATCGACGACTCTTACAGAGGAGATAACATATAACATATAGGAGGATACTAATGTCCAGCCCAAACTACAAGTGCTAGAGAGCTGAAAGTTTTAGTTTTTGTAGATATGATGGAGAAACCTTCAGATAAAATGAGACTTCTTACCTAAGTGACATGAGTTCGACTCCAGAAATTCCGAAAGTTGCGTTTTTTCCTATAAGAAAAGCATTGCGCCATTTTTGTAAATTAATTATGGGCACTTGCCGGTAAGCTAGATAGATGAACCTTTCAGTGTTGCTAGAGGGCCGCAATATCTATTCGGAATTATTGTAACTTTTGCTTACACTGTCTTGGGTTCGACTCCAGAGACCCCGGAATATCTCCCATAAGTTAGCATGGGAAAACGTAATCCTGTGTGTAGTCCAATGTAATAAGTTTAGGAAGCTGAAATTTTGCAAGATTATAGAACATTTTTCATAACAAACTATAAAAATGGAAAATTTTAAAATTGTAAATTTTAGGGGTTGTTTTAACCCCATTTGAACATTAAGGTTTAATAATTTTTTAGGTAATACGGGATGAGCTAGGAAGCTGCAATTTTAAAATTATTTACAGAACAGTGCATTTGCACAAATAAACATTTCAATCTCTCCATATATATATTTCGGCGGCCGTTAAAAATGTTTAAATTTTAAACAATTAGAAAAATATTATTTCACTTCTAGAAGTGCTGAAATGTGTAGCATTAGTACCTCATAATGGAGAAAGTGTAACAAGTTTTAAATTGCAATATTTGGGGATTGTTTTAAACTATTATATTTACATGTGGGAAAAACTAAAATCGCTGCGGAGGTAAAATTTTTAGAATTAATAGAATATTTTTAATGATGAAATATCTGCCTGAAAAATTAATGTTTTTTCAAGGTGAGATGAAATGCTAGCAGTATGCAAGCACCTTCTACTAGTATGTTATATCCTCCTCTGTAAGGAACGTCTATATATAATGATATCTATCCTCCTCTGTAAGAGTCGTCGATATATAATGATAACAGGAGGATACTAATGTCCAGCCCAAACTACAAAAACTAGAGAGCTGAAAATTTTTGTTTTTGTAGATATGATGGAGAAACCCACAGATAAAATAAGACTTCTCGCCTAAGTGACATGAGTTCGACTCCAGAAATTCCGAAAGTTGCGTTTTTTTCCCATAAGAAAAGCATTGCGCCATTTTTTATAATTTAATTTTGGGCACTTGCCCGTAAGCTAGAAAAATGAAATTTTCAGTTATGCTAGACGGCTATTAAGAATTATTGTTAGTTTTTCTTACACTGTCCTGGGTTCGACTCCAGATACCCCGGAATATCTCCCATAAGGTAGCATGGGAAAACCGTAATCCAGTGTGTAGACCAATCTAATTAGTTTAAGAAGCTGAAATTTTGCATTATTATAGAACTTTTCTCATAACCAACTATAAAAATCAAAAACTTTAAAATTGTTAATTTTTAAGGGTTGTTCCAACCCCATTTGTACATTAAAGTTTAATAATTTTTATCTTGAAAACTATATGCTGTAGGTTCGAGTTTTTGAAATCTTTTTGTAGAAAATTATACATAAAAAAAGTAATTTTAAAAAAGTTCAAAAATTCTACCGTTAAAAATTCGCAATTGTTTAAACATATTTTTGAGGTTTGTGTATTATCAAATGTGCTATGAAGCTGAAATTTTTTTACCGCTTGATTTTGTGAAAAAAACGAAATAAAAAATTTAAAAAATTTGATATTTTAATTTCTTTTGCTGTTAAAAATTCTTAAAGTTTAAACTAATAGATAAACTTTGGGGCAAGCTAGGAAGCTGAAATTTTAAAGTTAAGTAAAGCTCAGTGCATTTAAACTAACAAACATTTGAAAAGCTCCAAAAAAGTGTTATTGCGGATTCAGTAAACTTCTGAAATTTAAACAATTAAATAAATATTATTTCACCTCTAGATGTGCTAATGCTATATCTCTCTGAAACGTTAATGTTTATCAGGGTCAGATGAAATGCTTGCAGAATGAAGCACCAACTACTTTTATCATTCTATATAGACGTTCCTTACAGAGGAGGAGGAGGATATAACAGGAGGATACTAATGTTTAGGCACTTCCAGAAGAGCTGGAGATTTGAAATTTTTTCTTAGGTAGGATTTTGTGCAAAACCGACTAGAAAAAGCGAAAATCTTGAAAAAGTGCAACAATGCGACCGCTAAAAATTCGCAATTGTTTAAACAAATTTTCAAGGTTTATATATTTCCGAATGTGCCACGGAGTTGAAATTTTTTTTATAAGTAGAATTCTTAAAAAAAAGAAATAGTGATTATACAAATATTGATATTTTAATTTGTTTGGCAGTTAAAAATTCTTAAAGTTTAAACAAATAGATAGCTGTTTAGGTACTATGGGATGAGCTAGGAAGCTGAAATTTTCAAATTATTTACAGAGTAGTAAATTTGAACAAATAAACATTTTAATTTTACCATATAAAAATGCGGCGGCCGTTAAAAATTATTTAAATTTAAACAATTAGAAAAATATTATTTTATTTCTGGAAGTGCTACAACTTTAATATTTTGCAAAAATGTGTAGCATTAGAACTTTATAATGAAGAAAGTGTAAAATTTTTAAAATTGCGACATTTGGAGATTGTTTTAAACTATTATTCTTACATGTGGGAAAAACGAAAATCGCTACAGAAATGAAATCTTTAGAATTAAAAGACTATTTGTAATGTTGAAATTTCTGTCTGAAAAATGAATGTTCTTTTAATGTGAGATGAAATGCTTGCAGTATGCAAGCACCAACTACTAGTCATTATATATCGACGACTCTTACAGAGGAGGATATAACATATAGGAGGATACTAATGTCCAGCCCAAACTACAAGTGCTAGAGAGCTGAAAGTTTCAGTTTTTGTAGATATAATAAATAAACTTACAGATAAAATGAGACAGTTTATCTAAGTGACATGAGTTTGACACCAGAAATTCCGAAAGTTGCGTTTTTTCCCATAAAAAAAGCACTGCGCCATTTTTGTAAATTAATTATGGGCACTTGCCGGTAAGCTAGATAGATGAACCTTTCAGTGTTGCTAGAGGGCCACAATATCTATTAGGAATTATTGTCACTTTTGCTTACAGTGTCTTGGGTTCGACTCCAGAGACCCCGGAATATCTCCCATAAGTTAGCATGGGAAAACGCAATCCAGTGTGTAGACCAATCTAATAAGTTTAGGAAGCTGAAATATTGCAAGATTATAGAACTTTTCTCATAACCAACTATAAAAATCGAAAATTTTAACATTGTAAATTTTAGGGGTTGTTTTAACCCCATTTGTACATTAAAGTTTAATAATTTTTTAGGTACAACGGGATGAGCTAGGAAGCTGCAATTTTCAAATTATTTACAGAACAGTGCATTTGCACAAATAAACATTTCAATCCCTTCATATATATATTGCAACAACCGTTAAAAATCTTTAAATTTTACAAAATTATAAAAATATAATTTTACTTCTAGAAGTGCTACAACTTTAAAATTTGGCTGAAATGTGTAGCATTAGTACCTCATAATGGAGAAAGTGTAAAAAGTTTTAAATTGCAACATTTGGGGATTGTTTTAAACTATTATTTTTACGTAGGAAAAACGAAAATCGCTACGGAGGTGAAATCTTTATAATTAATAGAATATTTGTATTGATGAAATATCTGTCTGAAAAATTAATGTTTTTTCAAGGTGAGATGAAATGCTTGCAGTATGCAAGCACCTTCTACTAGTATATATATATCGACGACTCTTACAGAGGAGGATAAAACATATATATAACATATAGGAGGATATAATGTTTACGCACTTCCAGATGAGCTGGAGGTTCGAAATTTTTCTCTTACGTAGAATTTTGTGCAAAACCGACTAGAAAAAACGAAAATTTTGAAAAAATGCAACAATGCGGTTGCTAAAAATTCGCAATTGTTTAAACAAATTTTCAAGGTTTATGTATTTCCGAATGTGCCACGGAAGTGAAATTTTTTTAATTAGTAGAACTCTTAAAAAAACGAAATGAATATTATACAAAATTATTGATATTTTAATTTCTTTGGTAGTTAAAAATTCTTAAATTTTAAACAAATAGATAACTGTTTAGGTACTACGGGATGAGCTAGGAAGCTGAAATTTTCAAATTATTTACAAAGTAGTCAATTTGCACAAATAAACATTTCAATTTTACCATATATGAATTGCGGCGGCCGTTAAAAATTATTTAAATTTTAACAATTAGGAAAATATTATTTTACTTATAGAAGTGCTAGAACTTTAAAATTTGGCTAAAGTGTGTAACATTAGTACCTTATAATGAAGAAAGTGTAAAAATTTTAAAATTGCAACATTTGGGGATTGTTTTAAACTATTATTTTTACATAAGGGAAAAACGGAAATCGCTGCGGAGGTGAAATCTTTAGAATTAAAAGAATATTTGAAATGATGAAATGTCTGTCTAAAATATGAATGTTTTTTGAAGGTGGTATGAAATGCTTGCAGTATGCAAGCACCAAATACTAGTATGTTATATCCTCCTCCTCCTCCTCATCCTCTGTAAGGAACGTCTATATATAATGATATCTGTTTCCAGTACATGTCACCTGGATTTTTACATGTATATAGCCTTCTCTTATGATTCTTATACCAGGTGTTGGTTTTTATCATGTTCCTCTCCTTGCAGAACTCGATAAGTCTCTCTCCCCTTTCATTTCTCTGTCCCAGGCTGAACTTCCCCACAACTCCATCGGCTCGTCCCTCTCCCACACTCGCATTCCAGTCTCCCATCACTATTTTACAGCATCCCTTTCCTTCCTGGTCCAGTATGGCACTTATTCTCTCATACACTTCCTCCACTTCCCCATCGTTATGGTCGCAGGTAGGCATGTACACTTGGATGACTAGCATGTTCTTTGGTTTAGCATTTAATTTCAGTCCCATAATTCTATCACTGTCATAAATGACCCTGTTAGCACTCGGTTCAATCTTCTTATTAACTAACATTCCTACCCCGTTTCTCCCCCTGGTATTTCCCGAGTAGTATAACTAGGTATTGTCACTCCTCAACTCACCATTTCCCTCCCATCTCACCTCGCTTATCCCAATAATGTCCATCTTGTTTATCTCCATCTCTCTCTTGAGATTTTACAATTTTCCAGCTCTTAATAATGTCCTTACATTCTAGGTCCCTAACCTTAATCTTCCTCCTTCCTCTGACTTCGCTTTATTCTCTAGACTCTTCGTAAACTGTCTCCTCCGGAGATCCGATCGGGAGACTATTTTAACTCCGAAATATTTAATTTGCGAAGAATCCACGATATTTCTAACTCCTCCGCACCATAACATGGGATAATTCCAGCGGTGGTTTCCTGTTGCCTTCCGCTGTCTAGAGAGGCCGCCCCTAACCTGGCGTACAGACGCCTTTTGTAGCCGCCCCTAACATGGGGTACAGACGCTACTAGATGGATTCCAGGGGCATTTCCTCCACCTAAGGGACCATCACCCTCCCTAAGAGGTTCATCCGCCCGAAGCCGTTGACCCCCTAGGGTCGTCAAGTTATTTTCCGCCGCCTGGCACTCGGCGTTGGGTCCCTGGCTGCACGGTCTAACCAATTACCGTGGCAGGATAACCTGGCCAGACATAATTATATGAAACCTAAAAATATTATTAAATTTATAGATAACTAAACCTTCTAGTATTTAACGATATAGTCAAGCATGCTAAATAATAAAGAAATTCATGTGGTACTTGTTTATTAAATTCACGTTTAAAATGCACCTGTGTAAATTCTCTTTACGCAGTGTAATTCCATTATAAGAAGGAAAGGTAAAAAAAATATTTTCACTAAAATAACTTCGTAAAATTTCACCAAGAAGTTACTTTAACCTTTTATGCACAATTAAACGACGTTATAAAAATTTAAATGAAATTTTATCTGTAATTAACCGAGGTTATTTTAGGGGAACCGAAAGTTCATCGCGGACAGGTGTAATAACAGAAAGTGTATTATCTGAATAATCCACAAAAATCAATTTTAAACCACTAATCATTTGGCAGTGTTACACTGTGAAAACTGAAAACACAAACCTTTCATTAACCAGTGCTGCCCATTATAAAACTTTTATGAGAAAAATGGAATATCACGGACCGGCCAATGCTGGACCGCGGACCGGCAGCGTTCCGCGGACCGGCGGTTGAGAAACGGTGATGTAGACTAAAACGAAAATGGATATATGTTAATTATATTTTTCTTGATTTAATTTGTTTTATTTAAAGTAACTCAACCAGCTTACTTTGTGCTTTCATAAATATTTTATATGAATAATTGATTCAACGAATTTTCAACCTTCTTATTCGATTTTCATTCTTAATAACACGATACAGCTGGTCTAAAACTGAACTGAGCGAGATTAAAAAAACGTGGCATTTTCCACTACACTCCCCATTCCAAAATAACTCAATTCAAGCGGCCGCGTTCCTGATGCAATTTCCTTACTCTCATCTTGGAAACGTCATCGAATCTTTACCGACAAACTTAAGAAGTTTATAATCGCTTTTCGCCTCGCCTTACCTCATGCTCATCCACATAATCATCTTCATTTCTCTCACTTGCGTCGTCTCACTCTCTCTTTCACTGAATTTGTTACCTCCAACGTCTTTCGCTTCGACCACTTCTGCCTTCCTCTTTCCCAATCATCGGCACATCTTCATTAAACCGCCCTAACTCTTTTTCCTCAATTCTCCACTTAAAATTTCACTCTCTCCCCTTCCTAATCCTTTCTCATCTTTTCACTTTCTCCCTCCCCTTTCTCAACTCCCCTCACCATGCTATAACTCTTCATCTCTTCTTTCCCTCTCGTCTTCTTTCTCTATCTGCTTCTCTCCCCTCCATTCTCTCTCTTTCTCTTTCTTTTTTGTTGAAATTTTTCCTAAGGCGCCTTAGAACAGGGATTTGAAAACTTTCTGAAGTCAGAGAAATCTTTTATTTATAAATTCATCTTTAATTCCCGAAATTCTAAACAAAGAGTGATGTGTCGAGAATCTAAGGCAAATAACAATCAGTCTCAGTACCATACGGTTCCCCATCAAGTTATTGGTGAACCCCAGGGTTCCGCGTAACATGTTCTGGAAAAATCTAGCAATAGACATAATTACCTTTATTTTTCTCAATAAGGTTGCTCACTCCTGCTCCATGGCTTAAACGATTACACATAATCTGATAACTCACGTATTTATATAATCGTATTGCTCAATAATGGAGGGCAGTTTATTATTGTCGATTTGCTCACAAATGTCTTCAAAGATTTCGTTTTGATAATGCGTCCATTGAAAGATTTTGTTACCTTAAACGACATTATGTAAATAAAATGTCTCAAAAAATACTATACAGCGTCCAGCGACATTATAATGCATTGAGTTTCACCCACAGCTAACTCATGGCTCTCCCCACTCCTCTGATGTCATGCAACGGCCATTTTCTTCAGATGCCGTCTCCTTATCTTCCCCTATGTGGACTTGACATTGGTTCATTGAATCACTGAATAGATGCACCACAATTGTTACGAGATTATCTGCAGAAAAATATTTTCAGCGCGTAAATACGTGTCAATGTAACCGGTGACGCTATTGAACGCGGTAGAATCATACGGATATGAAATGGTTTGTGAAATACATTTTCCGCCAGTTTTTTGCTTCCTCTATTTTCCTCTTTTCCCACTTTTCCGTCCTTCGACATTTCCGATTATCCTTTCTTTCTCTCCACTTTCTCTCACGCTATTCTCACTTTCCCACACCGTCTTTTATTTGGTCCGTATGCCCCCTCTCCACTCCCCTTCCTCCACTTCTCCACTCCCTCTGACCCCCTTCTCCACTCCATCACGTACCCCTCTCTTACCCCTCTCTTCCTTCTCTCCTCCCCCTCTCCACCCCCTTCTCTCTCTCTCTCCTTCCCCTCTCCTCCCCCTCACTTCACCCTCTCCTTCACCATTTCCAATCTAACTCCGTCCGTTCTCTCTCTCTTCATTTCCTTTAATATTCTCATCTCAACTCTACTCCTCACCTCCAATCTCTCTATCTCTCTCGCACTCCAGTCTCCATCTCGGGTCATCTGATATAACCTCTAACCCACACGTTTCTTTTTTCTTTCGCAGGAGGCGAGTTGCCGAGAAGTGGCAGAACGGGAGCCGGAGAATAAACAAAAAGAGGAGGAAAATACAGAGAGAAAGGGAAGGGAGGGAGAAACGGAGAGATACTGTCAACACAAAGGACAGAAAATTAAAAGGAAACAGAACTATTTTTGAAAAAGACAAACTCTTGATATCCGTGCCTTCTAAAAAAGATAACCGGGCGAGACGACGGCGGAATGAGGTGAATCGAAAGGAGGGCGCCGTCACGCGGAATTAAAATGGCAGCGGATAGGAAGGGAGGGAGGTAGAGAGAGGGGTTTTAACTCGTGCGCGTGTTTGCGAGAGAGAGTGACTAATAGAGTTATATGGCGGAAATATATGTGGTGATGGCGATATAGTCGGCAGAAAAATTGGAAAAGCGACGAAATAAAGCCAAAGAAGTCGCAGAGGAATAATAAGCAGAGACTTTGGAGGAAAACTTTTACTGAGAGAAGTCACAACAGGCTAATAATCAGAACACTGTTAAGACAATAACCACCGAGAGAAGTCTTGAAAAGCTATTCATAATAATATTCGGAAGAAAACTTCCAACGAAAGAAATAGCTGCAGGATAATAAAGGGAGGATTCAGAAAAAAATTTCCACAGAGAGAAATCGCGACACTAGAAAAACTCCAGAACTTGGAAGAAAATTTCTATCGAGAGAAGTCGCGACACATAACAATCAGAGGATTCAGAAGTAAACTGTTATCCAGAAAAATCAAGATAGGCGAAGAAGATACAAAATAACTGGTCGACGAAACGTTAAACGTAGAATGAATACAAGTGATGGCTAAGCTCACGACATACAAACTAACCCGAGAAGGAGAAAATAATTGAGAGCAAAAGAGATAACAGAGGAAGGTCGAGGAGCGGATCGATGCGCGGATAAAGGGAAAGGGTCGCAGAGGGAAGAGCAAGAAAATAAAACGGATTACTGAGGCCCGAAAAAGAAGAACCAAGTGGGAATAAATATGGAGGAGATTGATTTTTAGAGCAGGAGTGATTGTTTCTTTTGCGTGTGTGTGTGGTTTCGGGGACACGAGAAAAAAAGAAAACACCGAAGAAGAAGGTGACCGGCAGGGAGGAGAGAGCGTGACAAAAAGCATAGGTGACGCGTAGGACGTAAAAGATAGGGCTCGTGGGAATTCCTCGCCACACCTCGAGATTCCCCGACGGGAATTCGAATCGCAACCCTTCGCCCCGGGCGAACTTTTCGGAGAGGAGACACTGGGATGAGATCGGAAGACGGATTGGCCGAGAGAGGATCGCCGTTGGAAGTCTAGAAATAACCGGAGGAGAAGAGAGCAAAGAAAGGAATAGGAATCGTAGAGCCGAGGGAATCGCGGCTATAAACATAATAAAAGACCGTGGCACCCGTTTATTCGAACGCACGAATAGAGCGGGAAGATAAAATAAAAACAATCGATTTTATCGATTGGCAACGAACGAAAACACCTGTTCGAGGAAGGAAACAAGCGGCATGTGTTAAAAACAAGGAAATAATTCAAGATACGATGGAGAAGAGGGGAAAGAGAGAAAATTTGAATAGCAGAAACAAATTCTGATTGCCGAATAATACAAAAACGGAACGACAGATATCACACACCAGATATTTTTCGTGAAATAAATAAAAAGGGAGGTGGATGATAATACACAGAAACTTATATGACATATCAAAATTGGATATTTTTTCAATATTTAGAACGATAACGTAGAAATTCGATACTAGAACAGGATGAAAGTAGAGAAAGAGATAATTTTGTACGAGAGGTCGAAATTGTGAAGAGATCGTTACAGAAAGTATAAATAGTTTGGAAAACAAAATAAGAGAGAAAATTAAGGAGCGGAAAGGGAGTAGTTGAGAGCGCACAGATTCTGGGACTCTTATTCGCAAGGGAAACGACGGGAAAGTTCCTCGCCATGGCGGAAGAGCAGAGTACAGAGACCGCCGGCTCGACCAGCCCTCTTAGGGTCCCCAAAGCCGCGAGAAAGCTGTCCACGGAGTCGACACTGACCTTCACTGACCCGTTGGAAGGTCGACGGAGCCCACGCGGTGAGTGAAGAAAAGGTCCTTTCCAAAATAATTGAAAATCGATGTGGCGCTTGTTTTTCGCCGTCAAAGCGGAACTGCGACGAAAATAAAAAGTTCGCGCAAAATCCGATAAAATTCTTGACCGTTTGTCTTTTGAAAATTTGTTCTTGTTTTTTCTTTGTTTAGTAATTCCCTGTAGTTTAATTTACTACTGACGATTTTAATTTTTTGTTCGGGTGATCCTCTCGCTCATTTCATATGACGAAGATTATAACTTTCATTTATAATTAAGCACGGAGAGTAGTGATGATTTAATTGCCACTATTATGATTATGATTATGTCTCTTCAATAGCCGTCAAAAGTTTTTTCTCCGCCAGTTTGAAAGAATTTTTTTGCCAATTTCATTTCAATGAAAAGTGAGTTCGGTAATTCTCTCACGAAATGATAATTCATGCTCGCTTGATATAAGGCATTACAAATTCAGCCATATGATATGTATCTTTAATAAAGATTTAATAACTCTTAAAATAAAACACATTATCTTTATATTAAAATCAAGAAATGAGTATAATTTTTTTCAACTTTGAAGGAAAATTGCGACATCTGTTTTAAAGTAAAATTTACAAATCGTACTCTCTTGACAAATGGAAAAAGAGGATCGAGTAGAATTGAACTCTCTCGCTTCAGGATCATAGGATTTAACTGTTTTATTTTTATATACTTCTTACGTACTTTTTATCAATAAAAATAGCTCTTTCAGATAACTTAAATTATTAGCAGTAATTATGGGTTCTTTGCACGAAGTGAACGCATACAGGGGAGGTCGATTCCGTCCGCATGTTAAAACTTGGAAACCGCTGGACATATTATGATGAAATTTGGTATTAGGGAGTTTAGCTAAAATTTATCGACCGATTTCAATTTTGGTAAAAATCGGAAAAAAATGATGACCACTTTACATGAAGACCTACAATGTTCCATTCTTTCAACTCGGGAACCGCTTGATGTATTTTGATGAAATTTGGTATTAGGGAGTTTTGCTAAAATCGGTCAAAAGATTCCCATTTTGGTTAAAATCGGACAAAAATTACGAACACTTTACATGAAGACCTAAATTTAGTTTACATAGTTCCTTTGTTTCAACTCGGGATTCACTGAATGAATTTTGCTGAAATTTGGTATTGGGGAGTTTTCCTTAAATTAATTGAGCGATTCCAATTTTGGTTAAAATCGGACAACAATTACGACCACTTTACATGAAGACCTACATGTAGTTTGCAATGTTCCTTTGTTTCAACTCGGGAATCGCTGGATGTATTGTGATTAAATTTGATATTGGGTAGTTTTGTTAAAATGAATTGACCGATGCCAATTTTGGTTAAAATCGGACAATAATTACGACTAATTCACATGAGGTTTTTACATGTATTTTAAAACGCACTTTGTTTGCTTCTGGTTTAATTCTCATCTGATTGTGAGCGAAAAATATTGAGAACTTTGTGAAATCTCAAAGAACGCAATTGGAGACTGTGTACTCCGACATGAAATACGGCTTTCCAATGTTGTTTTGATATAGTCACGTAAACCACGCATGTTTCGACAGGGAAAAATTGTCAAACAAGATTTGTATATGGTACAATGGAAATATGGTAATATCATGGTTAATATATTTTTAAAGACTTTTTGACAACTATTTAATTGTATTGCATATTTGGAACATAATTTTAGAAATGCGGCAAAGCTCTTAAATGAGATATACACTTACTAAAATGTATGATATATGTATTATACTAAAGCAGAGATTCTTAACCTTTAGTCCGCGGAACGCTGATGTTCCGTAATATTGCTGTAGGTGATCCTAGTTAGAAGTTTAAAAGCAAAGTTTAAGGTTTAAAGCGACTGAGAATAAGAAAGGACAATTCCCGCGATACATGAAAGTTAGTAGCTGGAAAATTACATAAAGATATGTGAGTAATGGCGTTCGTTCTATTCTGGTGGGTCATCCGCGAAATCAAGAAGGCTGGGAAACCCTGCCCTAGAGCTTATAATTACTCATCTGCTCAATTAGTTCTCTTATAAATAATCTAAATATGGTAATGTAGTTAAGAGAAGAATAATCCTAAATAAATCACAAATCAAAGCACTATGTTCCCGATATCTGTTCGGCCAATTCCATGGCAGTAATTTCTCAGAAGAAATAAATTCGGAAAAACAATCACACTTTCACATCCTCAATGACATTTTTGGGATATTTTACAGAAAGGAACGCGACGGAAGGCCTCGCGTTTATTTGGATGTAATTTAGCAAAAATGTATGCTTTTCTCCAAAAATTAAAAATTCCATTCGTGTAAACTCCATTATCTAGAAGTTTCAATTAACTCTGAGAAATAGAGCGCGTTTCGACATTGAAGTGAATAAAAAAAACAACACTTTTTACTAAAAAAGTCTCACAACTCGAGTCGAAAACTGATTTGATTGCCCTTCAAAAGAAAAAACACGCGTTCCGCTGCTTCGCTTGCTTTCCTCCGTGTTTACATCCAAAAATGGAAAACTTAATAAGGAGAAAACTAGAGAAGCGGGATAGGATGTGGAAGTAGGGATAACAAAGGGTTACCGATAGAAATTCTGTAAATAAACCGCGTGGTCAAGGACGGTAACAAAGAAATGAGGTGTCAGCGGCGGCTCGCGCAAGGGAAAAGAAGAAAGGCGTAATTGAAGAATGAACACTAGAGCATCGAAAATTTAAAAGTAATTATTTTAGTTGTAGAACCTTTTAATGGCTATTGAAAGTACCTACGATAAGGTCGATAAATATCTAGTAATGCGTTTCCTAAAGGTTTTCAGAGGGGGTTGCGAAGATGTAACAGCGTATATATAATAGTGTCAATATTTTTAGTTGCATACTTTAATTTCATTATTAATGTTAACAAAAATCCTGATTTTTTCTAAATATTTTACATTGAGTTATACAGCATATTCGTTGGAGTATCGAAAACACACGCATACGTTTCATCCGCGATCGAGGCCGCTTGCCACGCGGTCTACTCCCGGGCAACCCGCCGAAAAAGGAAATATTAAAGCTCCGGCGTCCGCTCGACACGGGCGCACGCGACAACGCCCCCCGCACGCATTGCGTCCTCCTCGAATAGGCCCCAGGTCGAAAGGTCGTACGCAGCGTCATGGGCGTGTTCTTCCTAGTCGGGAGAGGAGAATAATCGGGGGGAGAGGTTGTTGCGGGAGGGAGGAGGGGGAGAGGTTGTTGCGGGAGGGAGGAGGGGGAGGGGAGGGAGGAGGGGGAGGGGAGGGAGGAGGGGGAGGGGAGGGAGGAGGGGGGAGGGGAGGGAGGAGGGGGAGGGGAGGGAGCATGTGTGCGGAAACGGCGAAGCGCGTTCACTGTTTGTCTCGTCTCGCGAGACCTTTAGCGAGCCGCGTCGATAAATCGTCATTTGTTGACTCCCGACTTTGCGAATCCTACTTTTTTTTTGAAACGGATTGTGATGATGATTTATGGCCAAAAGGGTCGTATTTTATCCGTTTAGCGCTTTTGAAGCATTGCCGGACGGAGTTTTGGGAACTAGCCCGGAATGGCGCAGGTGTGTGTGTGGATTTTGCAAGCGACTTCGGCGCAAAATTATGCTGGGGGATAGTAACTAATATTCACTGAACTACAGATGAAGTATCGTAACTCCATACGAATGCTAATGGTCGAACTTGAATAATGGCTTCTATAAATTAACAATATAAATTTGAATAGGAAGTTTTTTTCGATCATATTAGTCATGCCATGCAAGTCGTATGTATTGCACGACATCAAGGATAGTATAGTGAATCCATCAATCACGAGTGTGTCAATTTTCCCATACAATATGGAAGGTTTTACTTCGAATTCTCAATTATTTAATTTGCTTATTAAATTAAATTAATGAGTGTATTATTCTAATGAATTTCTTCAATATGCCTGAAGAAAAACATGAATTTGGGATTGAAATGCCCTGATATCTGGAATATTGACTAACATAAGGTGATTTCTTCACTTTTACTATTATTTTTCGGACGATAATACATCTATTTTACTCCAAGTCGGAGAGCTAAGTTTTATCAATAATATAATATTGAAGTGATCGTTCTAGTTTTCAGGTTTATGCATGAAGATCGACGAAAACAAAGGGTTTTGCAAAAATGTGTATTCACTAAACTTCAGAATCAAATCTTAAATAATTAAATAATATAATGCCGAAGTTGTGAAAAATACGCTCTCATAGTCGAAGTGTTTCACAATTAAGTTGAAATGGTAAAGAGACCTAAAGAATTTTCCATACGTGGAATAGACCCAAATGCCTGTTTGAGATGAAAAATGAGAAATTATCTTCCACTTCACTCTGAAAATATATTAATTTAATATTTATACAACTCTTATTTTTTAACGTTTAAAAAACCTTTCCCTATTTATGAGTCGTTGAAACTTTAAAATTGTTTTAGTTCCGAGAGAGCTGCTCTCAACGGATACTAATGGCTCATCCGAATATTGCGGCACCGATTCATCCAAATTAAATATCTCGAATCTCAGGGTTTGAAGAGGGTCAGACGTTTCGTTGATACCGTTTGATCGCTCCGCCGACATCTGGACATGTGGACTTATCCTCGCATACTAGTTGATTTTGACGGATTGAAAGGCCGTCGAAAATTTTCCGGTTCGGGCATTTATTTGGAAAAATTATCTTCCAGACTCGTATCGACGAAGATGATTTCATAATCATCGTGAAATATTCGAAGCATGTTGCCTTTTTATCATCTCATGTTCCAAGTACCAGGTAAATAATTTATACTACACGACTCAAACTCAAATGTATTTTCTCGTAAACTATTTCACGCAAATCTTTGTAAATAGCCTAAGAAGTGTATCAGAACTTATAGAATATTGCTCATTCCCATTTATAATGGCCTGAATAGTTTGAGCACGGAATAATGTGCTTCAAACTACCAGCGTGTTATTTGCGCATCCAAAAGACCTAACACTTGTCACGGAATCTTGCATTTTTATATAGCATGACTTTCTGCTTGCATCGTAGGTTTTGTGCGATTTCCTCCCATGTGTAAGAGGAGAGTTAATGCCCGAGGAACATGAAAAGGTGCGGATTGGGAAAGTTTAAAATGCGGCACACAGATTTAGTGGAGACGCACCGATTTGAGTTTGAGATCCATGAAGTATAAGGAGAAAAAATTGTGATCGTGAAAAAATTCGATTTGGAGATTTACTTGTGTCCTAGAAATTAGTTTATTTGCGATTCCTCCTGTCCGTGGTCTTTAATCTACGCGGATTCCATAGGATAAACGGTTAAACAGAATCTTAAGAAAACCTGTATTTATATAGGCGATCACTCTCAGCTGAGGTGAACCATAACGAGTAACAATCTTTTCGATTTTCAACATATCTCGCGTTACTCAAAATGGTTCTGAGAATTTCAATTAAAATTCATCCGGCTATAGAACATGACGTCATACGCTACGTTGCACGATCTATTTGTCTAAAAAATAACTGTGACCGTTCAATGGTATTTTAATGTAGGGAGTTTTACGCCCAGCTACCAACATTCTTCCTCCTCCTCTGACGTCATGTGACGTCCCTCGAGCTTAGAAGCCGCCCCCTCCCTCTATAACTACTCCCGCCTGCCATAGACTCATTGAGTGAAGGTTATAAGCATGTCCACTACATTATATTATATTATAGCAGCAGCAATGAGGTTACGAGACAGACTGAGGAAAAGCCTCCGTGTTATACGGGTGACGTTATCGTACGGACTGGAAACGCACGGATATGAAAAAGTATGTGCGATGCAAGTTACACCAATCTTTTTTCAACTTTTCTTTCGTGATTCATGTATGATCTTATCCCTCTAACGCTATGTCTAATGTTTTAATGTTTACAAATAATCCGACGACCACGCGAACACGCTAATAAACTCATTAAGTCCAATTATTTCACAATATTTCATGCAAAATAAATCTTTTATTTCCTGAATCAAAAGACGTAGGGCACTGATAAAAATATATGATCTTTTTAAAGGGCAGACATTAAAATTCAAGTACCTTAGAAAAATACGCGGCAATCATTTTCTCTTGTAAAGTAAATCACTGCATGACCGCTAAGAATTTTTAAGGTAGCTCTTTCCTAAAAAATTCGTTTTGCGGTTTCTTGTAGCTTAAATAAATTTAATTCTACCATTAACCCTATAACTACCAGACGGGCCTGCGAGGCCCATTTTGAATTTCAAAATATAGTAAAATCTTGTAGCAATTACTTCGGTCTTTTATATTGTTTGACTTTTCCTGAGCTGTTGCGATAGTAATTTTTATGTAAATATATGTTTTCCATTCAACTTTGTTATCCAAGAAAACACAATCATAGCATATTTTCCCAAGCGGGCCTGACAGACCCACATGCACATCGCTACAATGCGACAGTAAATATTGGTATTTGGTTACACTTTTGTTACATTGATTGGTCTATTGCGACATTTTGACAAGTCTGGTTACTATTTTGATACATTTTAGCTAATTGTTATCCACATAACAAGACTAGATTCGCCCTTGCGACTTAGTTGCCAACCCTCTTCCCTCCTCACTGCCCGTCGCGGCCTACGTTAATTCAGAAACACACCTCTGGTGGAACGTAGACATCGCATCAGTATTTTTCACTTATATTTTAGAGAAACCGGTGATCAAGTACAACCCCTGCACATTTGTCGTAGTAGTGTTACGATTTGACAAGGCAGCTGCTCGTCGTGCGCACAGGTCACCCGATAAGTTACAGCCCATCAGGGAAGTTTTCGAATTGTCGGATACAACTCTGAGGGAAGCTTACAATCCAGGATGGTGTATGACAGTTGATGAACAGTTAGTTACATTCCATGGCCGCTGCCCCTTCCGACAGTATATACCATCGGAGCCAGGAAAATATGTAATCAAAATTTGGACCATATGTGACAGTGAAACTAGCTATTGTTGGAAAATGAAAATATATCAAGGGCGAGATGGCAATGTTCCGAGAGCGGCGGGGCTCGGAGAAAGTGTAGTGAAATATATAGTAGCCGAAATTAAGAAGTCAGGACGTAATACAACTTGTGACAACTTTTTTACAAGTCTCCATTTGTTGGCTAAGGAACTAACTATTGTGGGCAATATTCGACGAAATAAAGGAGAGTTGCCTACTGAATTTACGGAATCCAAAGGACAGGAAGTGAAATCTAGCATATTTGGATTTCAACCAGATGCTATGATTGTGTCGTACGTCCCCAAAAAAGGAAAGGTTGTCACGCTTCTCAGTACATTACATCATCGGCCAAATATTTCTGATAGAGAAAATAAAAAGCTGGAGGTTATTATGACATACAGTGCCACAAAAGGTGGGGTTGGCACAATGGACCAGAAGACTCGCAGCTATAGCGTCAAAAGAAAGACTCGACGTTGGCCCCTTGTCATATTTTACAAAATGATCGACGTGAGTGTCATGAATGCCTACATTATTTGGATGATGCTAAGGCCTCGGAAAGAAAATATGAAGCGTCATTTATCATTAAGCTAGGAAAACAACTAGCTGGAGTAAGAGTGACTGATAATTTTGTGCGACTTGCGTTTCCAGGTTTAACCCATGGGCAAAAGAAACGGAAACTATGTACTTTTTGCGTTCAAAAGGATAGAAAAAATCGGAAAACCTGCGTAAAATGTGAGACCGGTTTGTGGAGAGATTTCTGTTCCAATATGTTTCGAGTGCGGCAACGGTTAACTTTTATCATTCAGTTTCATAATCTTTAATTTGATGTTTATATTTTATTTCAAATCTAAAATAAAAAAATATGTTATATCATTAACAATGTCTTAGATATTCAAATTATTCGATAGTATGAACATAAATAAATGATAGGACACAAAAATTGAGCGAAGGGCCTGAGAAGCCCGCATGGTAATTAACGGTAGTTCAATATCCTGGTAGATTCAGTGTTAAAGCAACATATATTTTCGGGGTCAAACTTCAGTTATTTCCTTCCTCATCCCAAAATTTAGGCAAAATTCACGATTAAAATTAGCTCATCTAAAGACTTCAATAAATATCTTCGAAATTCTTCTGCGTAAATATGGGAGATATTTACACTTCAGATAGTTATTTTAACAAAGAACTCGTATTGCAACAACTTTCGTAACATAAAACAAATTTCGTGACAACGCAATAGTCGTATATTGAGTTAAAATCTCAATTGTTTCATTCCTCATTTGATATTTTTGTAAAAGTAATCAAGATAAAAACTGCATACATCCGAAGGCCAAACATAATTCCGTTAAGTCTTGCTGACACCATAGTGACATGCAACACCTGGAGACCAAATATTTACTTTTTTCTTCCTCATTTCACATTTCTCGTAAATTAAATTAAATGAAAAAGTACATCTGAAGGTTAAAGAAAATTCCGGTAAGTCGCGTCCAAAACCCTTCCGTAGGCAAAATATTGCGATCGCATTGGAATGGTTCGTGGTTTTCTCTTTCCATCCTTTATTTTTCTTTTTCCGTCTCTATCTCGACGATGATGTAGTGTTTGCCAACTTATTCATAAAAATCGAGGATTATATTCCTAAATAAATAACCCCGCAATGAAAAATGGACCAGGGCGAAAAAATAAGGGATCTTATGGCTGTCTTTCTCTCTCATTCTTCCTTTATCTAAACACACACGCGCACACACGGTCACACATATATAAAGGAACAAAATCCCTGAGCGAAAAGGTCCATCAATATCCATAAGGTTCTCTGAGGTGACGATGTATCGTTTCTCTCTCTCTCTCTGTCCTTATCTTCAGCCTCCAGCATCTATCAAAATATGTTATCCATCAATTTTCCGAAATCATTCTCGAAATGATCGAGTGTCCGGCAAAGTTACCTGTCTTGATTTAAAATAAATGGCACCGCATTAGTAAATTTTCCTTCCCTACATAAAAATTTCCTTTTTACTCTCTCCTATACGTATTATTGTAGAGAAAGTATTGTAATCGCGAAAAAAACGTCTTCGAGATTTTGATGTCCCCGAGTCCAAAAAAGTTGTTTTCGCCATGCCGCCTGTCCGCCTGTCTGTGCAAGATCCTAGCGCCTCGACGGTTCAACGAAATAAAACGATATTTCGTATTTAGACATATCATTGCCCAGAATAGAAACAATGAAGAGGTGAACGATATAGCAAAACAATGAAGGGTACTTAATTCATGATGATTTTCACAAAATGTCGATTTATTCAAAAATGGCTAAGACGATTTTGATCACAGTTCACTCAGTTATAGAGATTAGTATCATACACAATATTGTACAAGTAATTTTTCTCAAAAAGTAGCTACATATATAGCATTCAGAGACATTATAATATGTATATCGATTCTTACGCCCAACTCTCCTCAGTTCTCTCAACAATCTTCGTCTAGCAATAATACTTCAGCGCCGATGTGCCTTCTACAATCCACAAAACACTGACATTTATGCATGGTATAACTAGGCTTGGTATAATTCGTTTTAAATCGATAAATGTCGATAAACATAGAATTAAAAAAAATTTAAATTCGACCGAAATGAATTGTCGTCGATAAGTGTCGATTTTCAGCACTACATTTTCTACGAAATTTATGCGTCATGATTTTTAAAACTTTGTTATCCGCTCTCAAACTTAACATATTTTACCACCAAGCATCTAAAATGGTAGAGATAGACAGCATTTGCCATACCAAATGGCCACACATCATTTAGAATTTGCTTTCTAATGTCGCTTGTCTCTTAAGTCTTATGTCTTAATGGCACATACTGAGTAGTCTTGGAATCCAAAGGTAAAGGACAAAATATTATGATTTATTATTATTAATTTATTGTGCTCTTACTTTACCATCGGCCAGATCCGATAATCCATACGCACCTTGGACTCCTGGATAAGTTTTAGATAAAGACTACCAGAATATTAGGGTTCAATGCATATGGAGAAGGGATTAAAGTTTATGGGGACAATAGCCTCCAGATTTAAGCAAAATTCAAGTTAAGAATCGTGAAACATTTTACCAGGAACACTCCACGGGGTAGGCTCAGGGGCTGGGTACCAGGACGGTTTTGGCGGCTGTCTTCAAAGCACCACTATGTTCCTTTTCACTAGCCCCGTTTAACAGGGTTCTGGGCAACCACAACAGGACGTATCCTTGACCCTCTCTTTATGTATTGAGATGTTCATGGAAAATCCCACCATTGAACTGACGGATATTATCACAAAGATGTATCTCTCCAAAGGCTTAGGAGCATGTATTCTCAAGAAAACCATTAGCCTTTGCCTTATTCGGTGTTGAAAAGTGAGGCTTTCAAAAAAGATTTATATTTAAGCAAAAGGAAAAACCATTCTTTCACTTACGCTGCGTATGCGAACAGAAAAATTGGAACGAAATAAATAACGGTTTTCGGTTTCGGTTCGGGTTCATAAAAATATTGCTTTCGGTTCGTGTTCGGTTTCACTCCAGTTAAATAAAGGTTTTTTTTCGGTTTCTATTTTCAGTTTCTGTTTTCGATTTCGGTTTTCGATTTCGGCTTTCAGTTCGATGCTCTGAGGCAAAATAAAAGGTTTCCCCGGACTGAAAAATGAGTACCGATCGTCAGATGGCCTTATGGCATTTCCAAAGGCATCCTGTCATAAAATTTCTATAATTCATCTGAGACTGTCTCCCGTGCTTTGTTTCTTTTGCATTGCTGTCGAAGGGGCATCATTTCATGTACGCAGTCGGGGCTTTTTCCAAATTCATAGTCGTTTATTGCTCAACAAGATGACATATTTTTCATTAGATTGTGCAGTATACTCACGTCACATTAATTGCTCACTAACGATCACGATTTCGTGAATAAGGGGCGCGAATTAACGAGTAGAATATACTTTCTGATTCATTGCAAAAAATTAACTCTTCCAGGTTGGAGGACGAAGTCAACAACAACACATTCGTCAAAATATAGATAACAACAAACAAAGCAGCACAAAAGAAGCCTTCTTTTTATTTACACACTTTCAGTTTAACGTAATTAGAAGGAATTCAATTTATAACACTTTACTATATGAAAATTGATGAAATGTATTGAAATAAACGTCGATATTAGATATCGCTTTTTAAGAAATATAAATGTCGATGTTTGTGTGTGTGTTTATGGCTAATCAACCTCTTGGATTGTTATAGCCAAAATATAAACGTCGAAAACTAAAATGTATAAAAATAAACGATGTACATCCTTGATTTTTAGGAAAAATAAACAATGATAGTAGTCGCTTTTTAAGAAATATTAACGTCGAAAACTATCAAGCCTGGTAAAATGTATTAAAGTAAACGTCGATATTGGTCACCGATTTTTAGGAAAAAATAAACGTTGACTTTTAATAAATATAAACGTCGACAACTACTAAGCCTATAGTACTAGTAATTTTAAGCGTCGATATTCATTTGTTTAGTGCCATGAGACCATAGACATACGTAGAACATGAGAAACTTTGTGTAATGTATGCAGTACCGATTTTTAGTGAACATTTTACCGATGAGGTCAAAGAAATTTTACTAGGTTGGTCGAGGTTGCATTTATTTTTGAAATGTTCATTACACTGATGATAGACTTTCTTTATACAGTTAATCGAATTATGTTGTTTGGGTAAGTAGGATACTCTGGCTTCGACGCGCATAATCCCGCAGTTGGAATTGTTTTGGAAAAATTCACTAACCTGAGAAAAGGATTTTAGAAGAAAAATGCCATTACTTAAAAATTCATTCACGGAAATTCTTATGCCATAGAATAACCGCGTTAATTTGATTGAGATAAAATACCTAGAGTGCTTTTTATAAATAATCGCCACTTGCTAAGCGAATAAACATTGAAAGATGGTAATAATAAGTTTAATTTTTTACGGATTTCGTGTATATTAACTTTGTCCTTTCAATCCAAAAATCCGTCTACTATTAGCCTATTATAAGCTTCCCATTAAGAGGGAAGAGTGACTTGTCATCAAGTATTAGCCAACAATCGGAGTAATCGTCTTCTCGATCGATTCAAGCGGCTTCACAATACCTCGAATGAAACCAAACAAATAAAAGAACGTCGGAATCTCTTCATTCTTATATCTAAAACCGACGCCGTTTCGATAAAAGATACACAGGCTCAGAAAAATACATTCCCTTTTATTCTATACAAACTCGTCTTTTGGGTACCGATTTTTTGTATTTCTCCACCCTCCTCTCTACGTTCCCATTCCGTTTATAATTTTTTGTTTATCCCACTTGTTCTGCTCTCTCTGTCTCTCTCTCTCTCTCTCTCTCTCACTCCCCATCTCATGTTTTCTCCTCACGTAATTTTGCCTTCGGAGGAGAAAAATAAAAATAAACAAAACAGAGTGAGGAAACAGAATAACGACGTAACCTTTTCGATTCTCCCCACCCCTCCCTTCTCAACACGCCTCGTCCTTCATCGCTTTTCTCTACTCCCTTTAACTCTCCTTTTCCTCTCGTTCCGATCCATTTCCCTCTGTAGCCTTAATTCGGCTCCTCTTCACTCCAATTTCTCCCTCCCTATCTCCCCTTTCTTTCAGGTTCAATCTCCTCCCTAAACATCTCTTCCAATCCCTCCGAGGGCTCGCATCCAACTCCCTTTTATTTTCCTTCCTCTCCCCTTCTCACCTGCTATTCAAGCTTCGATTCCACCTACTTCTCATTTTCCAATATCGGTCCTCACGCTCGATCCGGCCGTGACTCTCCATCGCTCCTCCGTCGGCGTCTGATGACAATGTATGTGTAAATATTTATTTTCTACGCACACGCATATGTACAAGTACAGTCATTTGTAAAAGTCTGCGGGCAAGCTCGGTCACGCCGCTCACGGCCAAACAGTGAAGTTAAAATATATGTTGGCACTAAGTGATTCGCAGCGAGAGAGGGGAAGGGTGGCGTGGGGTATTATGTTTTGGAAGTTCGAGCGAATGAGGGGAAACAAGAAATGGCCGTAGAATTGCAGGCTACCGGGGTCGAATTGAGACCGCGCCTCGCCCCTGAGGAAAGGTCTCGAATTTGAGACCCAAAGACGGGAAAGCGTTTTCCATGCTCATGCCAGACCCGGCTACGATTCAGCGCAAATCCTCCACGTCTCTGATATGGTTCACCAAGGATTTGGTTTTCTATTTTCGCCGATATACCGAGAGTGTTTGGAATGGAGAGGGAAGTGAAGGAAGAGGATTACGGGAAATGAGGTTAATGAAATTTACCAAGGGCTTGTTTAGCATCCAGCCGCATAACGTCAAATTAAGAATTATATTAATCCTTCAATTAACTTTAGTTTGTGTAACCCACGGATTGTATGTGGAAAGAATGAGTTGGAAACCTCGTGAAAATGAAAGCTATTAAATTCTCTAATACGTTTAAATATGTTTTTATTATAACAAATTATTACTATTTTGGTTTAGTATTAACGGTTTAGTAGACCTGCTGTTTTGCTCAGTTATTAACTTCTTTTGTCAAGTAGGTTTTTAAACGGGTGGATTGGGCTGCGGGGGCATTGGACAAAATTCCGGTGGGCCGATGGTCTGTGAACCTGTGGTGCTGCCTTGGCCAATAGGTTGGTAGCCTGAGTGTTACCAAAATGAGCCAGAGGCGGGCTTTTTTCTGGTCCGTTTCCCACTTTCAATTCGCCCCTAGTTATACACTCGCAATTAGCATTCATCGGGCATTGGAAATGGATCGAGCTCCGTTTGCTGAGACTTCGCCTGCGGTCAGAGGAGAGATTGCGGGGATGGTGGCTGCTGGACATTTGGTCACCAAAGTAGCAAGGCAGTTCGGTGTGTACCGAAATTGCGTGTACAGATGGGTCAAACGTAGCAACGATGGGGACCGTGATCTAAAAAATAAACCGCTAACGGTCCGGCCCAGATTCACGACTGAAGATCAAGATTTGGCGATTCGGCAGCATGTAGCACAGCATCCTCTCACAAGGCGTGGATTGGCTTCGGTGCAACGAGATTTCGGTTATTGGACCTATAGGGCTAGAGCGCTTGAGGCTGGACTGTGCCACCATAAGCCGTGCCGTAAGCCACAACTTACAGCTGGACATAAGACATCCCGCTTATTCTTTGTGGAAATGCGGAAATGGACAAGGCCTTCTGGGATCTCGTCATATTTGCCGATGAAAAATCATTTCGGAGTGATGAGGATGGCAGGATACAGTTGTGGCGTCCCCGAGGAACAAGGTTTGCATCACAATTATTTTTCTTATTTTCTTTTACTTCTCGCAAGATTTTGTGCTCTGCTGTAAATCTGTAAATATTATCATCAGAAATTTTTTATATGAAAGAAAGTTTTCCTGAAATATGTGTTTTCAGGTACGAGCCACAAAATGTGGTTCGCACTGAAAAATCAGGGTACGTAAGTGTAGGTTTTTGGGGTGCGATGACTGCAGATGGACCCGGTCCTTTGGTGAGAATCCCGCCTAGAATGACGGCAAGAATTTACAGTGATATTCTTCGCGAGCACCTCCTACCTTATGCGAAGGAAATCGTCCCTGAAGGCGAGGAAGTCGTATTTACTCAGGACAATAGCCCGATGCATACGGCACGCATTACAAGGAATTTTTTAAATAATCGTCCCGAAATAAGAATTCTTCCCTGGCCTGCGCGTTCTCCATATTTTAACCCGATTGAAAACCTATGGGGCAAAGTTGTTCAGGAGTGGTCCGCAGAATACGAGCGCACTCCTGAATCTCTGGAAGAACAAATCAGGGAGATATGGCATCCGGAAATATTCCAAAATGTAGTGGGGTCCATGGGACGGCGACTACGTAGCGCAATGGAAGTTCATGGAGTGTTCCGCAGAATACGAGCGCACTCCTGAATCTCTGGAAGAACATATCAGGGAGATATGGACCTCTCTTGGGCGGCGTCTGGAAATATTCCGTAATCTAGTGGGGTCCATGGGACGGCGACTACGTAGCGCAATGGAAGTTCATGGAGACATCACAGAATATTAAACTTATTAACATTACTGTGTATTTTATTTATCTAAATACCCGCTAGAAATGACATTTTCCTTATGCATAGGGGAGACCGGGGCTAGTTGTTACACTTTTCACTAATTATTTTTTTCTCTTTTATACCTGAGATGAATTGACAAAAGGCTTTCCTTGCTATGTTATCATTTGGCTTTAAAATGATATTTTATGCGCTATTTGCGTAGCGGTTGATTCCAAATTCAAAAATCCGAGTGACAAATTTTTAAAAAACGTAATATCTTCATGATCCCTTGATAGAGCGGATTTTGGGTATTAGTGAAAGATTGGTAGCAAATTTGTTACAATGTCAAATTCTTCATATTCTGCCGATATGCATTAATTTAGGACATTTAAAAAACGCAATGGAAATCCATTTTGCTTATAAAATAATTCAATTCTATTTAATGTATTTGTTGAAAAGAAGAACTTCTCAACGTTCTCTGGCAATGGTAAAAATTTGATTAAGTGAAACATAATTTTAATAATGCAACAAAATATACTACAATTTTCATCTATTATGTATTTCTATTGCCAAAGTCGATTTAATGTTTGCTTCCAGTAAACTGAAATACTTATTCGAATAACAGATATTACTATATCTATTGTTATTAAAACTTACAATATTCTGCAGTATAAAATTATCTTTTCGGTTTTCATTAAAAATAACTCTAAAAATACAACCTCAATTCCATGAAATAAGCGAAAATTTAAATTAAAATTTTTGTATTAACGCACGCGTCCACATCCTTTACTCCGTTGTCGGTTCAAGTCCCTAGCGATCACGGTAACGCAGCCAGTGTTAGTCCAGCGGAAATGAAAATCCATATCCTTTGGTGAACCATTTCAGACGTGGAATATCCTCGAGGATTTTGGCTGAGTCGTAATCAGATATGGCATGAGCATGGAAAACACTTCTCCGTCTTTGGGTCTCAAATTCTAGACCTTTCCTCAGGGGCGAGGCGCGGTCTCAATTCGACCCCGGTAGCCTGCAATTCTACGGCCATTCCTTGATTCCCCTCATTCGCTCGAACTTCCAAAACATATACCTCACACCACCCTTCCCCTCTCTCACTTCGAATCACGTAGTGCCAACATATATTTTAACTTCACTGTTTGGCTGTGAGCGGCGCGACCGAGCTTGCCCACAGACTTTTACAAATGACTGTACATGCGAATGCGGAAAATCCTCCAAAAAAGCAATTCTTAAAAAAATTGTTCTTTGAAAGATCAGTTACAGTCAAACCCCGATTTAACACCCCCATATATACCGCCCATGAATCGTTTGAACAAAGCTCCCAGATTATGATTACATAGAGCAACCATATACCTCGATTTACCGCCACCCCCGCTTCAGCACCAATGTCAGTGATGGACAAACCGTGGCGCTAAAACGGGATTTGGCTGCAATCATTCTGTAAAATTCAATTCTTCGAAAGAAAAATCTTCGAAGACGTAAATCATAAACCGATGGTTCCCAAGCTGGGTGCCGCAGCTGATGTTTAATGAGTCTTAAAAAAAACTTTGTTTAGTAAATAGATAAAAGATTTGGAAGTGTTAATATGTCATTAAACCAAAACTTTTCTTCCAATAAATTGATTATGGTGTAGTATCAACAAATGGATACCTCCAAAGTATATAACACCCGTATCTAATAAATAAAACCTTGCTTCAAGATTGAAGCGCCGCGAAAATCTGTTCATCTTTGAAACGGCGCACAGTGGTTCCAAATCGGAAAAAGCTGGCCAAAAATAAAATTTTCAACTTTTTTTCAGGAACCAAAACTAGAATATTTTTATTCTCCTGTATGCACTCTATAAGATAGGCCACATTTTGATTCTAAAACTTCCTCTATTAAATGACCATAACCCTTGTAATTTGAAGAAAATGGGGCGTGAGGACGGCCGAATCACCGAATTCGACATTACTTCCTTGTGAATTTTTCTTTTGTATCCTTATTTTTGGTCTTTTCCAACAGAATATAAGAAATGGGATTATTTAAGAAGCGCTTCGAACCGTATAAGCTTTCATTTTGTACACAGACTTCCAAGATATTCCATGCCATTTTCAAAATACCTCCCGCTGTTCTAAGAAAGGTCGGAAGTCATAGTATCCTCCGGAGACCGGAGAATGACGGAGCGGAGAGACCTCGTTCATTTCACTTCGCACCCGCGCTTATTTTGATGGCCTACCCTATACGTTTGTGATATTTGTAAAATATACTTTTTCAGGAATCAATCAGGAACTGATTTCTTGGTTTTCGGTTATTTTTAACCCCATATCCAGCGGTTATTTTCTGAATGCTCCTGCATTCACCAACTACTGCAAGGACCCCATAGAACTATGCGTTCGCCTTTATGGGTGGTATTACATGCCACCTACAATTCATAAGGTCCTCATTCATAGTGCAGATATTGCAGAAGGGGATATTCTTCCTTTCGGACAACTATCGGAAGAGGCAATGGAAGTACGGAATAAGGACATCCACAGGTTTAGGGAGTTGCACACGAGGAAATTTTCAAGGCTGGCAACAAATGAAGATCTTTTCCGATGACTCCTACTGACCTCTGATCCTGTGATTTCCACCTCCTTTGAGCTTCCAAAATAAATGCAAAAGTTTTGACAGCTGATGTTCAGGGGCTTCTACTTAAAGATGAGACGGAGAGCGAGATGGACTCGGAGGAAGAGGGCGAATCAGACGATAAATTTGAAATATTTCGTTTCTATAGAATTAATTTCGTTATTAGAGATATTTATGCATTTCCTATTGTAATATATACCATAGTAATAGTTTATGAAATTGAATAGGAAAGATACTTATGAATATGATTGTGTTATTTTTCTTTTAATTTTTCAAAATTTTCAAACATACCTATATGGAACGTAAACCGTAACAGATATGGTGAAATTGATGGCAAAAATGAATTTGAGAGGTCAAAAGCCTTACATATAGACACAAATAACCACATTGTGGTTCATAATAAAATAAATATGATTTTTGGCCAGCTATTTTAGATTTGGAACCACTGTGCGGCGTCGTGAACAAAAAGCTTGGAAACCACTGCCATAAAGCCTCAAAAATGACTGGACAAAGAAATCCCTCTCTCCCCATAGCTTCCTAGATCCCTTTTTACCACTTCCCTCCCTTCATCACCCTCTCCCCATATGTATACACACGTATGCAAACACATACATAAAACTTGATTAACCAGATATCGAATTACTAGTAATCCGATAGAAATATTTAAAACTGGTTTGTTATAACTAGGCTTGGTAGTTTTCGACGTTTATTTTTCTTAAAAATCGACGACGAAAATCGACGTTTATTTTAATTCAATTTATTAGGCTTGGTAGTTTTCGACGTTTATATTAATAAAAAGTAACTACTGATATCGAATCCAGTATGAATATCAATATTAATTTGTATACATTTTATCTAGGAAAACTTTATGAATTTAATTCATTTTAACCAGGTTTCAATAAAAGTATATATATATATATATATATATATATATATATATATATATATATATATCATCCGTCAAATCCCATATTTTATCAAGGACACTAACCACTTTCTTCAACTACTCAAATCACTCCCTTTCCCTCTCCCACCTAACACAATCATGTCCACTATAGAGGTCTACTCCCTCTACACTAGACCTGCCCAACCTTTTTAATTATGCGTGCAACTATATTAATTCATAAAATGTGGAACATATAAGTATACGTAAAGAATATATATATACTAACATGTGTAGTTTTTTATACATTATATACAATAAAAATATACTGACAGTCAGTGGCGGATTTAGAGGGGGGTCGCACATGGCGCGCGCCAGGGGCCCCGTGAAGTAAGGGGTTCCGAAAAAATGTTCGTGTACATAATCTCAGAAATATTAAATGTTTCAATTTAAAAACTAGTGGAACCTCTCTATGAATCCATAGAAAAACGATCGTTAAGAGGTGTCACCAACGAGGGTAGCTATATATTTAGATTGCAGGGCCCCTGACTGCTTAGCGCCAGAGCCCCCCAAATGTTTATCGCCAAGGACCCCAAAATGTCTAGCGCCAGGAGTCCCAGGAGGCGTAAATCCGCAACTGCTGACAGTAATATGAAAATTTTACAAAAATGTAATTCACAACCAAGGCTAGTGTGTCCTTATTTTTAGCACATTTTTACATAAAATGTGTAACGTAATGTATATTTCCATCATTAAAAAGTTCGTAACGTTTTAAAAATATTATACACATTTTTGTAAGGTAAAACTGAAAGGAAAACAAACAAACATAAGCTCATTCATGTTCATTTTATTTTTATTATAAAACTTTAACAAAAGAACTCAGAGTAGTCATGAAAAACATGAAAAACGGTAGGGGAAGATTAACAGATATCAAATTCATTTAATAAATCGTGTAGGTTTGCTTTATTCAAGAAAATTCAGTATGATTATATGAAATGTTTTCTTAGGAAAATAGACCATCCGAACAAAGTTATAGAATTCAATGCGATACTTGCCACAGCATCTCTTAAGCTAGCTAATTATTATTATTATTGTAGTTAGGCGTGTATTTGGTAATAGCCACTCCCATACAGTCATTTAAATGTTTATTAGTTATTGATGATCTGTACTTTGATTTTAATATTTTCAATGTCGAAAATCCTGATTCGCTTAAGTAAGTAGAACCAAAACATGCACTCACCTCTAATGACACACGTTTTAGAATAGGATACTGTGCAGACGGGACTAAATTCTAAAAGTTTATTTCATTCACTCTAGTTTTCAATGATAGGTCTGTTTGCAAATTAATAATCTCACGTTCTAGTTCACCCACGTTTTTCTTGAACACAGAACTTCAGCACTCTCATTTGCATCGCTCTCTTGAAACGGATTAGTAACGAAAGACACTGTGAACTTCATGCGCTCAAAGTCTTTAAATCTTCTTTCAAACTCCTTTAGTAGTTTATCAATACACTGAATGTACACAGACGCATCATATGTAACATCAGCGCGACTTTAAACACTTGGAAAGTGGGTTAGCACACCTTTCATCAGCTGATTCTTCAATAACTGTAGTTTTGCTTTGCTTTTTCTCCTTGGAGCTCAGTATGCAACTCATTGAGTTTAGCGGTAAGATCCGTGAGGAAAGCAAGATCTAGTAACCACTGAGAAACTTTTAATTGTGGAGGTAAGTCACCTCTGTCCTCAAGAAAATCCATAATTACTGGAAGAAGCTCTTGGAACCTGAATAAAACTTTTCCTCTACTCGGCCAACGGATTTCTATATGCCATAACAAGTCCCCATAATGTGCACAAATTTCATCTAATAATTGTTTGAAGAGCCTATGTTGAAGAGGCCAAGCACGGACCGAGTCTACAACTTTTTGTACAACACACATCACATGTTGAAAATCGATCACTTTTGTAAATAAAACTTGCTGATGAATGACACAGTGGTAACTAAAGAGTCTATATAACCGGAATGTTTTTTGCAAACCCCAATTAAGCCAAAATTTTCACTAGTCATGGCTAGAGCACCGTCAGTGGTGATTGACACAAATTTATGAATGAGAACATTCTTTTCCAGAAGGCTAGTATAAAAACTTTGAAATATGTCTTCTACTCTAGTCTTTCCATGTAACGGTATTGTTTTCAACAGCTCCTCCTTAATATTGCCACCTTCGAAGACCACCCGACTAAATACAAATAAATGGGAAACAACATTGACATCTTTCTCCATATTTCGCTGTAGGCGGGATATGGTCATGAAATGTCGTTCAACATTACATTTCTTGCTAACAGCAACTTTGGTATTGCATATTAAACAAACACATTTGTTATAACATTGATGAAGAAATACTGACTCCCGTTTTTCATTAAAATTATAGACAAATGTTCTCGATTTCTTTTCGTTACCACTGCACTTGGAAGCCATTTTATTTTTACCCTAATAAAAACACTCAAAATATAACTTTTTTATTTAATATGAAAACCGCCACATATAAAAATGCGCCTAGTTAGAAACATAAAGACGTACTAAGAGTAGCCAGTAGCACTACAGCGGTGTGGCCGTGGTCTTTTCGCAGTGTTGCCACTTGCGTAAAAATAATAAGACTCGCTACGACTCTAAGCACGAATTAATTAATGAAGTGTGTCGTTCTATGACTTTCTTTGTCGATTTCATACTGCGCCATTTGCAGACTTACTAATATATTAAGTAAGGAATTAAGTAAGCAATTGCTGGAAAATTTAAGGCTCCCGTTAACGATCGTCCCACGAAGCAGCCGAGGTGGCGATTATTGAAACTACTAGAAAGAGATGGGTGGAGATGAAGGGGAAGAATTTATTCCGAACCATTTCGGAATAAATTCAGGAGTGAGACGGAGAGGAGTGGACTGATTAAAGCGGAATAATGAGCCCCGCTAGGGAGCGGAGATCATGCATGTCATTATATGATTGCATTTAAAAATTACTTAAAATTGAGATAAAATTGCGGGACTTAAACTGTTAGAATGAAGTTTGTTCTTTGTGAAGGTGTTATTCAAATTCATGCCGAGTTAACGTGAAAATATGATTTTAACAGCAAAAAACACGAAATCTTTGGGGTTTTAACAATATAAAATTTAAACTACAACAGCAAATAATGCAATGTTTTTATATGTGGAATACGTGCTTTCCTCTTTTTTGGTGTATCTGATCTTATATCCGAGATATTTTATCACAAGATGTTTTCTTATTTCAAATGTCCTCGCGGGCATTTTATATGTTCTCGCGGGCAACATGCTGCCCGCGAGCTACAGGTTGAGCTCTACACCAACATTCCCCACAACCAAGGACTTTCCGCCCTGAGAAAATCATTGGACTGAAGACCATCTGACACAAGACCCTCCTCCCATTTCCTACTAACGGAGCTGGCTGAAATGGTGCTCCAAAAAAACTTCTCTTTCGGAGGGCGCCACTACCTACAAGTAAAAGGTACCGTGATGGGCGCTCTCACGGCGCCCTCCTATGCTAATGTACTCTTAGGTGAATGGGATGATCGCTTTCTTGACGTATACCCCAGACCACACCTATGGCTGAGATACATTGACGACATATTTCTTCTCTGGACGCGTGGACCTGACTCCCTACATTCCTTTCTACAACGCCTCTTTTCTCACCCCACGCTTTCCTTCACCCCTCACTCTTCTGCCTCCAACATCACCTTCCTGGATGTCGATATCTCAATCCGGGAAAACAGAATCCAACACAGCGTGCACCTCAAGCCCTCCAACCGCCTTCAATACCTCACTTCGACAGCTGCCATCCCCTCCACACCAAAACCTCAATTCCCTACGCCCTAGCCCGCCAAGGGCGGAGAATCTGCTAGGACAGAGTATTTGAACATGCATTTCTTCAGCGCGGATACCCGCCGGATCTGATCTGGGACCAAATCCAGCTAGCAGTCGCACTCACTACCCCAAACTTCCACCCAAATACCCACGCCATCACCGATTCAACCCCCCAACTCATCCTAACCACCCTTTTTTTCGCCGGCATCCACGATATTCTGAGGAATAACCTAAAAGCCGCCCACCCTATCCTCACATCCTTCCCCCACCAGGTTCCATTTCCTACACCACCTATCCTCTCATTCCGCCCATCCCCTAATCTGGCAAAAATTTTATGGAAAAAAGAGCTCCCAGTACCCACTCCCCTTCACCCTGCCGAATCTGACCCTTGCGGTAGACCCCGATGTCTCACATGCCCAATAAATCCACCATGAAATTCCTTCTCCAGCCCTACAACTAACATCACCTACCCCATAACTTCTCCTACCAACTGCACCACCCGCAAAATTATTTACCTCCTGAGATGCACCCAATGTCCCGTTTTTTATGTTGGCTTCACCAGCAATCTCCTCAACATCCGCATAAAAGGCCACCGCAACAGCGTAATTCTTAAACGACCGCTGCCTGTGGCCGTTCATGCGAACAATCACAACTTAAAATTTAATGATTACTTCACGGTGAGAGCCATTGGCGCTCTCCCCGATAACGCTTCGGCTCTCTCCAACTCCGTCAGTGGGAGCTTGCCCATATCCATCTTTTAAACTCCTTCACTCCCCCTAGCCTCAACCTTCGCTAGCATTTCACTCATTTTCGGCCATTCCCCCACCCCCTCCGCATCCTCCAATCCCCGACCTTTCCGCACTACCCTTACACCCCCATACCTCCACCCAGTGTCACTGCCATCAGTTGTCTCTCTCCTGTGCTAAAGAGATCAACCCCGAAAGCTTCCGTGTTTTTTGTGTTCATTTTACGTGTGTCACTTCGACACCCCTACAGCTCGCTAACTAAATTTTGCAAGATTATAGAACTTTTCTTATTACCAACTATAATAATCGAAAATTTTAAAATTGTTAATTTTTAGGGGTTGTTTTAACCCCATTTGGCACTCCTTATTATAATGGCATCTCTTTAATGCGTTTTAATAGGGAAATTCTTATTGTCCCATTGATTTCAACCAAAGACGTATGCATATGATGATGTCATAATTTTAAAACGCGATATATGTTATTAAATAAAAGAACGTTACTCCTTTCAATTATGGGGGTTGATGAACAATATAAAATAATAACTTTAATTTAGTGCTTCTAAAGAGAATCAGTGGATTGTATTATCATGCAATTGATTTTAAACTACAGCATAAACTTATAACGACGTCAAAACCCAAAAACAGGAAATATTAGAGAATTGTGAAAAAGTGATGTCGTGTTGGAGCTGAAATTTTTAAGTAATTTAGAGCATAGTGCACATACCCAAATAAATATTTGAAAATCTCGATGAATATATTGTTGCGGCCGTTAACATTTTTACAATTTAATCAAATAGGTAAATATTATTTCAGTTATAGATAAGCTACAACTTTAAAATTTGGCAGAAATGTGTGGCTTTAGTACCCTACTGTGGAAAAAGTATAATATTCTTAATATTTCAAATTTAAGGATTGTTTTAGTCTATTATTGTGACATAAGGAAATAACGAAAATCGGTGCAGAGGTGAAATTTATAGAATTTAAAAAATATTTCCATTGATGAAATATCTCTGAAATATGAATGTTTTTTCAAGGTGAGATGAAATCCTTGCAGAATGCAAGCACCTTTTAGCAGTGTGTGTGTGTGTGTGTATCATTATAAATAGCCTTCTTACATATGTAGGATATATATAGGATGTAGGATATAAGTGATTTTTTGAAGCGCTTGCAGTATGCAAGCACCGAATACTCGTAGGATATATATAGGATATATCATATAAAACCTAAGGTACCTATAGAAGAGTTACAGAGCTGAAATTTGGATGGAAGATAGGTCATTGAGTACAATTTCGGGAAAAATCCGAAATCACAGACGATTTTATATTTAAGGGATGTTTTTGACCCAAAAATTCAATTTTAAACACCCATATGAAAAGCCTTGAAAACTGTGCAGGGCTATATAAAATTGCTTTTTTAAATTAATTTTTTCGGTCTTCAACAATGAAAAATGTTAACTACTATAGCAACAACTTCAATGCCTTTCAATGGGAATCGATTTTCCATACTTTAAGAGCATTGGTTTAATGCTTAGACTGCATTATAATCCATTTCATTTCAGCCGACGACCTATATGATGACGTGATATTTTTAAATTAATTTTTTATCCAGAAACGTATTAAAAGGCACGGATGATGAAACCATAATCATAACACACAACATATCCTAATTTTTACATATATTTTAGTGTAACATATAAGCTATTGTCTTAATGATGATTATAGTTATTGCTTAAAAAGGGAGATCTAAACCATAAAACTTGAAATTGGAAAACTTGGACGCGAAGCCGATTGCCAAAGAATTTAGAAATTCAGGATAGATGTCTTCATTTTGCAGAAAATTAAAACTATTCTTATATAAATGGACTCTGTGTAGTTCAAATGCTGTCGCGTTGGTTTATATTCGAGTTTATATCTTGGTTATGGTGATTTTTTGAACGCTTGCAGTATGCAAACACTGATAACTCGTATATATATATATATATATATATATATATATATATATATATATATATAATACATCCGCATCAGAAGAAAATTGACACCTTGCGTCACACTAGCGACCCGCTCAGTCATCCCTCACCGAATTCTACTCTTGTGAATGGCACAGAAATAGATACAGAAATAAGAAGAGATAGAAGCATGAGGAAGAGAGAGGGGGAGGATAGAGAGAGAGGAAATGATAAGAAATAGAGGAAAGGAGAGGAAAATAATGAGACGATAAAGATTAGGCGAAGAAGTAATGAATAAGGAAAGAGGTAGTGAAATAATGAAAATACCAAGGGAGATAAAAAGAGGAGATGATGGAAGAGAAAGGATAGGATTTAGAAATAAGGTTATAAAGATAAAGATAAGAATAGAAATAGTAAAAGGGAGGTGAAAGGGAAGGAATGGTGAGGAGAAAAGAGGGAGTGGGATGAAGACGGAGGAAAGAGAATTCACAGGAATTGATAGGAAAAGAAGTGGAGGATCAGTTGGAAAGAGAAAGGGCAAAGAGGAGTGGGAGGTTAATAAATAGAGAGAGCCCGAAGGGAGGATGAAGGGAGAGAGTGAGTGTACGAAAAATATGGATGAAGGGATAAATGCGTAGGCAGGGAAAGAAAAGAATGGTGAGTGGAGGATAGAAGGGAGAGGTAGGCAGAAGAAGTGGAAGGAAGGGAAAAGAAATGGAGAGTGAGGTAGAGAGAGAGAAAATGAGAGAAATGATGAGAGAGGGAGGGAAAGCGGGAGTGCGAGGAAGAGGAGATGGAAGGAGGAAGAGAAAAGGGCGATGGAACGGGGAGAGAGAGTGAGAGAGGTAGAAGAGACAGAACGGGAGAGAGGAAGATACAGCGGTTTAAAAAGGAAAGGGAAATAAAAGAAAAAGGCCTGAAATAGAGAGAGAATCAAAGGAAGCGGAGCGAGGGTATGGAAAAGCGAGATGGATGAAGAGATACCACGAGAGATAGACACGGAAGACAGGTTGTTGAGAGAGAGATAAGAGAAGAGTGATGTGTCGAGGTCGAGGGAAAAGAATACACATCCGTGAAATTCTCGAACACCACCGCCTGAAGTTTTCGCGCGGAGAGTAAGAGAGAGGGAAATAAAATAAAACGGTTTCTTTTCTGTTGAAGGGAAAGTGTTCTAAGCGAAAGAAGTTGGTTTTCCCCCGGTGTCGCCGCCGAATCAATAATTCCTCCTTCTCTCTCTCTCTCTATCTTTGCCCGTGTAACCCAAACAATTTTTCTGAGAGGGAAAAAGAGGGAGAAATGGGAAGAGAGAAAGTTACGAGGAATCGTGAGAAAGAGAGGATTTTGGCCATTTTTCCTTTCGGACGATTAAATACGGTTAATTTTTCGATTTTCAGTTTTTTCCTCTTTAGCGTTTTCATTACCTGGATATCCTTTGATTGGTATGGTAATAGTCAGTTTCATCTTTTACAATTTCGCCGCAAAAATGCAATGAAAAAATAATGAAGCAGATTTCGAAAGGAAATTCTTAGTCATTAAGCGATTTATGTTAGTTGGTCGAGTGGAAAAAGTAGTAGAATCATAGATTATCAACAAATGAGCCCAGATTGAGTTGTCTATATTTGATATCTCGGTAATTTTGATCCGTGTATCATAGGTTTACGACATAGTAAACTTAAATTTATTAAAGGATGGACATGAGATAAAATGCGATTCTTTTGGGTGATATTATACTACAGATACTCAATAAGACATCATTGACACATGAATAATGGAATTCTTAAAAAAATATTTTTCATTAAATTAACTATCCACGCCCATAGAAAATATTACCAATAATTGAACTTATTTCTTTTTAGAATAGTTTTTCGTTACAAGTAGAGGGTTAGCCATGAACATGGATACAATTTTCACGTCATTCTATTTTGTTTTAAAAATTTCAATGTTTTCCTCTCCGCCTCTATTAAGTTGTCAAAGCTCAAGCTTTTCAAACATAAGTGGCATCAATGTGGAAATGTACGCTCAAATTTTCATCTTTCCATCTATTACACCTTCGGAGATATTAAAAAAATTTAATAAGCCTTAATTCAAACTTGAATATTTTTCTAAACTCAAATCTAAAGAAAAACAAATGGCAGTAGTATAAAATTCTACTCTCCAAGTTTCAGCTCTCTATCGCTTTCGGTTTCGTCAAACTTTCAATTTAAACAAGAGGACAGACAGACGCCAAAGTAAAACTATAAGCGTATTTAAAAAAACGCGCTAAAAACTTGCTCATGTAAAAACTTTATTCTATTGAGCCTATTTAGACCATCTTATATGTGTCTCTGTACCCAATGAAGCTTTTAGATATTCCCAAAATTGTTTCACGTAACTATTGATAGCTACGAATTCGAATTTTTTGCCTTTCTTATTTTTTCGCTCGAGGTGGGGATTGACGGTCAATTAAATATTTTGCATGGATATTTCAATTTTATATAAAATGATTGAGAAAGGCAAACTTCAAGTTTAAGTGATTAACGTGTTTCTATATTATGAAGAAAGTTTAACCATCTATTCTCAGAGTGGGAAGGATAAAATTCATATGAAGCCTGAACTTATTAGTCATATTTTATTTAGGATTTCTCTAATTTTTTTCTTAGGATCCTTTAAATTTTTAAGTTTCCACGTTCTCTGAATGGACAATAAAAAGAACTGCTTTATTTGTTTATAACGTAGTAATTTTATTGCGGAATCAACTATTATTAATGAAAGAATTTTTCTGAACATTAAATATCCTCAGAAACTTTTTTAACTTCTCATAAAGGTATGTATGTCCATCAACAGAAACTCATGCATAAATATATATATATATATATAGCAACACCAATATCAACTCATGTACATCCACAGGAAAATGTCGGCATCTTCCTGATTCTTCAAGTTCCCACTTCCTCCAAAATTTCACAATATACACATTTCACGAGTTTTTCAGTATTCCTTTCCGTCCCCTGACACCTCTTGCGATCCATTCGATTTCTTCAAACCTCTAACACATGTCTTTATGTCTTTCGATCTGACATACCCAGTATTATTCAAAAGCTTTCAAACTATAATAGATGCGTGTATTGAATATGGGTATGTACATTATTATATATAGACGTTTCTTATAGAGGAGGAGGATATAGCATACTAGTGGAAGGTGCTTGCATTCTGAAAGCATATCATCTCATCTTCAAAAAACATACATTTTTCAGACAGATATTTCATCATTACAAATATTTTTTAATTCTAAAGATTTCACCTCCGCAACGGTTTTCGTTTTTCCCTTATGTAAAAATAATAGATTAAAACAATACCCAAACTTTGCAATTTTAAGAATTTTATACTTTATCTATTATGGGGTACTAATGATACACATTTCTGCCAAATTTCAAATTTATAGCACAATTAAAATAGAAATAGCATTTATCTAATTGTTTAAATTTAAATAATTTTTAACGGCCGCAATAACGATTTCATGGATAAATTGAATTATTTATTCGATTATATAGACTAAACTCTAAATAATTTCAAAATTTTAGCACCATAACTCACCACGTAGTGTCTAAACATTTACCTAATTGCTTAAATTTTAAGAATTTTTAACTACCAAACAAATTAAAATATCAAAATTTCTATAATCCATATTTCGTTTTTTACAAATCCTACCTCCAAAAAATATTTCAGCTCCGAAGCACATTCGGAAATACATAAACCTTGAAAAATTGTTTAAACAATTGCAAAACTTTTTAGCGGGCGCATTGTTGCACTTTTTCAAGATTTTCGTTTTTTCTAGTCAGTTTTGCACAAAATCATACCTAAGAAAAAAATTTCCAATCTCCAGCTCATCTGGAAGTGCCTAAACATGTGATAACATATAGGACGATACTAATGTTTTGGCACTTCCAGATAAGCTGGAGATTGGAAATTTTTTTCTTAGGTATGATTTTGTGCAAAACCGACTAGAAAAAACGAAAATATTAAAAAAGTGCAACATTGCGGCCGCTAAAAATTCGCAATTGTTTAAACAAATTTTCAAGGTTTATGTATTTTCGAATGTGCCACGGAGTTGAAATTCTTTTTAGATGTAGGATTTGTAAAAAAACGAAATATGGATTATAGAAATTTCGATATTTTTATTTGTTTGGCAGTAAAAATTCTTATAGTTTAAACAAATAGGTAGATGCTTAGACACTACGCCGCAAGTTAGGGAGCTGAAATTTTTAAATTATTTAGAGATAAGTTTATCTAAACGAATAAACATTTCAATTTATCCATAAAATTGTTATTTTGGCCGTTAAAAATATTTAAATTTAAACAATTAGAAAAATGTTAGTTCACTTCTAATTGTAATATAAATTTAAAATTTGGCAGAAATGTGTAGCATTATTAACTCAATGTGGAAAAAGTATAATATTTCGAAAATTGCAAAAATAAGTGAGTTTTTACTCCATTATTGTTCCATAATGAAAAAACGAAAATCCGTCCAGAGGAGAAATCTTTAGAATTAAAGAAATATTTCTAATGAAATATCTCTCTGAAAAATTTATGTTTTTTCAATGTGAGATTAAATGCTTGCAGTATGCAAGCACCTTCTACTAGTAAGTATATAATTTTATCCTATCGTTGGCTGGTTTTGCTACCGTCAATAAGTTCATCGATTCCACTCATGTCGCCGCCTCCATCGGAAGCGCTTCCAAAGTAATCCAATCAAAAAAGATTTCCTAGCATTCCGATGCCCTCTTGATCCGAGCGTTCGGGAACGGTGGCTTTCCAATTTTACGACCGAGACGTATGAGCTTAGTCTCCGCTCCTTACACTATACCCCAGCGAGTATATTGCTCGGAGGAAATTGTTTCCAACAATATAGTTTTTTGCGACAAAGACTCGGAGATTTTAAAATTCCAAAACGCATGTAAATCGAGGATATTTCGCGGTTTCTTCGCTAATCCATCGATGTGCCAATAGACCGAGATAAGCTGGTCAACTCCATAACACATCAAATACGTGCGTGCGTCAGGAAATGGGGACGAATATAAGATATGATGGAGACATTGTGGTGTACTTGAATAATTTAGTGGGTCATGAAAATGTGTCGAATTCGCACAAATTGTGGCCTAAAGATTTTTAGAATATCTCAATCAATTTATAAATTACTGAAGGAAGTTTTAAAAAAACAACAATATTTGACGATGATGGTAAGAATTACATATTTTTTCATGCATAATACTTACCTATCATTCCGATTTACTAGATCAGTTTATAACAAAGACTTAACGTTTGACCGAAAAAAATAATATAAACGGCGCGATATACATTGCACAAACTTTCTTATATACGTACATACGTTTGGTCTACTGTGTACGCTTATAAAAGAAAAACTCTAATAAATGAATGTTTACCGTAGTTCAGCGAATATTTGAAAGCCACTGCTCAATATTTAGTAATTTTTTGGGATATATGGCTTAGTTAGTATTATTTGTAACATCAGTCTGTACGATAGGATGGATTTTAATCAAAATCCTTATAGCCATTATTGAGTAAATCAATTTTTTTTTCAAATAGCCTAAAATAAAGTACCCTTAATTGTTGCGCAATATCGTTCATCTCTTTAGAGTGTCTATTATGAATGATATTATTCATAAATATGACATATCATTCGATTAAGTTTAACCGTTTAGGTTGTAATAAGATATTGAGTGGATCGCAGCGGAGGCGTGACCATAGGGCTTAGGTAATGTAGCTTAGCGTACATTGTAATGTCATTGGACGCCATATAGTGATTTTAAGTGATATATCGTTTACGTAGTATTATTTGTGACATCAAATTCTCTGGAGCCATTTTTGAGTAAATAAAATTTTTCTAAAAATCGCCAATAATAAACTATCCTTTATTTTTGTGCAATATCATTTTTATGAAAAAGTCTGCAAAAGATTATATGTTGCACAAAAACGAGGTATCATTCGATTCGTTTGGGTCCTAGAACAGCGAGCAGACCGAGAGGCAGACAGACATACAGACGGCATGGCGAAAATCACTTTTAGGGACTCAGGGACACCTAAAACGTATATTTCTATCAAAATCTCGAAGACGAATTTTTCACGATTACAATACTTTCTTAATATACTACGCGTATGAGAAAGTAAAAATCCCTCGTAACTAGAACAAGCGAGGGAAGAATTGCAGAGCAAATTACATAAGAAGCTTTTTGTCGTTTTGTGAATCATATATCAGTTAAATTACATTGTGTTTATTTTGATTTTAACACACATTTCTCTAACAACGAACTATGCTATAGTTATGACAATTTTAGTAAAACACACCATCGGAGGAACTTAAATAAATAACAGACAATAAATAATAGATTTCAATTTAGAAAACAATTAAAAATTAGCATCAGTACACCCAGACCCCGCTTTGCGTCGGGGTTACATTCTTAAAAAACACGACGCAAATTGAAATACTATTTTCCATAAGAAAACATTGAAATATCGAAGATGGGTACGGGCACTATAATTTTCAAGAAAGAATATTTTAAGAAATTGTAAATTAATCCCAATTTGCCCTTTCGATTATGAAATGAAAGAATGAATTGAAATTGCATTAACTCTTCGTGGCTCATTTCTTGATTATGTGAGCCAAACAAATCATCTATGTCACTCTCGTCCATTCCCTCGAAGTCAGATTCTCTGGCTAAGTTAGCTGTTTCTTGACGAACCGTGGGAAATTCATCAACCCCTAAAATGGCACTATCGCTGTCTTTCTCTTTGTGCACACATTCTGGCCATATTTTGCGCCAAACAAAATTCATACATGAAGATTTTACTTCATTCCACGAGTGTAAAATATTTTTTATGGTATCCATTAGGGTGAATGTTTTCTAAAATTTCTGCATAGTAGGCTTATCTTGTCCATCAGTAGCATTTAGAAGCTTTTTAAATGAACGTAGGAGGTAATAACTTTTAAAAGTTGAAATTACTCCCTGATCCAATTGGCTGGATCAATGATGTGATATTCGGAGGCAAAAACATAAACTTTACGTTTTCTGATAAGTCATTAAGGTAAATTGGGTGACCATAGCATTATCTAATAAAATTAATGTCTTAAAGTCTAAGTTCTTGTTAGTGCAATATGCTTTCATTTCAGGAATTGCATGAGTCAACCCCCAGTCTTTAATATAATAAATTTTACATATCTTTTACGAATGAATGACAAAGCCACGTCTCAGTATAAGTTCAGTAAAGCCACTTCATCTTTTGGCAGTCGGAAAATATCAAAGTCTATCACACAGCTAGTTGACTGGCTGCTATACGTGTACCGGCTTACCCCTTCTCTAGACGGTCCGTCTTTGAACAGTGGGGGAATCCCTAAACATACCTCGAGTTATCACCCGTTTGGTTTTCGCCCGAACTGTTCGGTAATCAAATTATTTGTTCGTTGTTCGTACTGAACACAGAAATGTTCGATAAAATTTATAAAACAAGTTTTTATCAGATTTTAGCTAAATACAATTCGTAAGTTAGCATTTAGATTATTACCTGAATTGACTGTTCAAATCGAATAACAATATCATGGTTTTTAGTCAGTGTTCAGTAATGATACCAGGTAAAGTTGGTAACCCTAAACATACCACAACGGCGCAAATGCGGAATTTTAAGACTCGAAGCAAAATTTTGGTTTAAATTGTTTAACGACGCAACTTCGAGAACGATGCAAAGCGAAACGACGCAAAACGAGGCCTGGGTGTAATTAGTTTTTAACCGTCACATTGAATTTAATTTAAAAAAACTAAACAAACATTTAAAAAAGACTTTGTTTGCCTACAAAGTTGTTGCATAATATACGTAAATTATAATGTTATGAATGTGATAACGTAGCGAATAGAGCTTGGTTTGTGAGCATTTCCAAAACAGTGTTCAAATGTGTGAGAACAGATTATTTAGTTCAGTGCAAATGCCAAAGCTTGGGAACTGTTTATTTAATTCTTTTGCGTTTTACTGAGGAACAACAAGTTTGATGATAAAATATCTATGTAAGAAGCAGTGCAGTACATGCTTCAAAACTAGGATCGATTTACTATTTTTTGGATAGAAGAACGTGGGAGAAGTATGCAGCTCATATAAAACGTACTGAAATTTATTACCTCATGCATATCCGCCATATTTGACAGGCAATTACGCTAGTTATCTATATTATTTTCCTATAGTAAATATGAATTACGAGAGACTATAATTACCATGTGTAACCTCGCCAGAAACGCAATGGCAAACAATCTCATTTGATATAATTTAATGGCGCGTCATGCGCAAATACTGCACCACAATATTGTATCTTTAAATCACTTGAAATATTTTTCAGTTGTAACGAATTTGACACGAGTAGCAAATACGCCCACAGCTAGGTGTTTCCGTTGAAATTAATTTACCGTTGGCGCACTAATGGATAGAGCTAAAATTTCGTAAATAAATGTTTGTTACATTTGCATAATTATTATTTGTTTAAAACCAATGTCGATTTCATATACTGTTGGTTATCTTATTATGACATGCGCTCAAATTTAATGCTTGCAATATTAAAAATTAGTGCATTATAATAAGTATATTAAGAAACTGTTTTTGGAAATTAGTGCATTCTAATAAAAATATTAAATTAAGTGACTGTTCTATGATTTTGTCTCTTTAAACTAAACCAATTTTGACGCACAGGATATACTTTGATACTCGACTTATGAGATCATATACCAGTACTTTGAAAAATGAAAGTTTTCAGCTTTATTTCAACTACGCCGAATATTATTTGTTTGAAGTACGACTTAAAGTACCACAATATATATCAGCCAATTAGCAAAAGTATGTTACACTAGCTTTTTTTGACAAAACAATGAATTCAATTACTTTGGTACGGTAATTTTAAAGTGACAAAAGATTCCTATTCTTAACGATAAAAATATTGCCTATTTTCCCATATATTTGTCAACTTCCTCCCGCAGAAGTTGTGACGAGATCCAAAAGAATGACATAAAAAATTCTACCTTTCATCAAGTAAGGAACTACTTGATTCAAACATGAAAAGAGAAAAAAACCTGAAGATTCTTGTAGAAGACATCTCTCTTCGGAAAAACATTACGTTGGATTTTTTTACGGACCCGACGCGAGAAAACGGCCCACTTTTATTCCACCAAAATTGAAAATCGTAAAAGGATACGCGATTCGTTACTCTCTCCCCGCCCTTTACAACACCCGCTTTCTCTCTCTCTCCCTTTATCCCTCTCCATTTCTCTTTCTCACCCTCACCCTCCATCCTTTTCCCATTAGGTCGAAATGACGTCGGAGCGTAGGCATAATCCCACAAAATTCCTTCCGTCCTTTTTTTTCACATTCTCCGCGGTTCCGTCCCACCCATGCGCACACATTTTCCGCAAATGATCCTTTCGTCGCGAAACCAGACACGTATCCAAACGAGCGTCGCGGAATTTATCAATAACGCCAGCACTCCCGAACGATATATAGATCGCTAGGGTGAGGCACTCACTTTTGTTTCGGATGAGGTGTGAGGACGCGCGCGCTATTGGGACCTGGGAGATGGAGAGGAGAAAGGCGGAAGGGGAAGGAGGGGAAAGGAGTGGGGTGGAGAATCTACGAAGCGAGTCGCATAGAGTAGATGAAAAGGTGGCCGCGAAGGGAAGCGATATAACGGATGATGCTAAGGGCGGATGATTTCTAAGGGACGAGGATGGCGATGAGATGGAGGAAACGAAGAGGAAGAGAAGGAAGATCTAGAAGGAGAATAAACGAAGAAATGGAAGGGGAGTGGAAGAAAATGTAGAAGAGAGTTATAGGAGAAAATAGAATGAAACTGGAAAATAAATAAGCAGAAACAGATGGAGGGTTTGAAGTTGGGGAAAATGAGATGAGGGTTTTTGGGATTGAAAATGAGGAGATAGAATTAATGAGCGGCCGGATGGACAGACAGGCCCCTTATTCGAAAATTTAAAACATTTTAATGAGCTATAAAACTGCACATTATTCTTTATCAGACAATAATTCTAAATGAATAAACATTATGTTATTATTGTAGCAAGAAATTAGAAGCAAACTGAAGAGTAACGATATAAAAGGTGAAATTCTCGCATAAAAGAGATGAAGTATATTGTCATTAAGTTCAAGTGGTTAAATTCAAAATGTATTTAGTGACATACACTTTACATCGGTTCGTATAAATTAACATATAATACCAAATATGTTAATAAAACCGTATAACTAAATAACGCAGCTGAAGTAGTATAGAGCTTAGAATATGTAAACAAAAGTTTTTGATGTGAGCCTCTTTTAGATTATTGGAGAAGGGATATAACTTAAATTGCAACATATACTACAGTTCATGAAAATATATTAGAATAACTTGTTTGATATTAAACTATCAAACACATTGATTAGTGCCGAAAAAAAGTTACAAAAATATATGTTACTCATAAATTATTAACAATGGAATACATAAAATAATAATTTCAGTAATTAATGGTATTAAATTTCTTTACTATTCATTAAAGGAAACACTGTAAACGATAATTTTAGCTATCATTTGCCAAAATAGTATGCCAAACACTTGAACAGTCATTAGGTTTTCTGAAACAGATACAAAAAAATAAATTTCAATATTTCACTGAAATATCCTTTCTCGTGATACGTGTAGTTTGGGTGGCCGATACTTCAGGGGCTGGCTCAGTGTAGTTGGAGTGACCGGCATTTAAGGGGCTTACGGTGTGTAGTTTGGATTGCAGGTATTTTCGGGGCTGACTTGCGTACCGTGGATGGCGAATATTTCAGATAGTATCAAGCATGTAGTTTGGATGGTGGACATTTCAAAGGCTGGCACAGCGTACTTAAAATGGAGATTATTAAGTCGCTGTAACTAATACTTTGGTAAGGTAAGAACAAAACATAACAAGATGGAAAAGTACACTCCATAAACGGAATGCACAGAGATTTCAAAGTTGTTCTTAATGTGAAATACGTATGAAACGGAATCGAAGGATTCGGCGATTTCCAAATTTTTATCTCCGAAATTATAAGTCGTAATCATTTGATCTCGGGGAATATCTTGCAGTAAATGTTGTTCTTTATCCAAATACATTTTTTGAATCTATACCTCACAGATCATATAAGAGCATGGGAGAGAAATATATGGATTCTTAATTGTTATATGCTGAGAAAACCGTCTTCGAAATCGATGTAAACAAAATATGAGATGAATTGAAGATTCAACTCCGACCGTAAACAAAGAAAGAAATTTAGCGAGAAGAACAGCGCTAAATACGTATTTCAAGAGCCAGACTCTCATCATCAGTAGCTGCTGTCGAGTCAGTTGGAGTCGAATCTTCAATTCTAAGTTTTACCCGCCGTAGTCTCATCTTCTATTGCGATGTTTTGCTCGGGATTTTTTCGAATTTTTATCTCCGAAGCCATAACTCGTAATTAAATGATCTTGCCAACTATCTTGTAGTAAATTTTGTCCTCTATCCGAATAAATTTTCTTAAATATGCCTCACTGATAATATAAAGGCGTGGGATAGAAAAACATGGATTTTAATTGTTGTTTGGCCTTAAAGACCGATGAAAACAAAATATGCGATGTTTTTGTGGGATTTTCTTGAATTTCTATCACCGAAACTATAACGCGTATGTGGCCTCATAGACCTTGTTGTAGTAAATGTTGTTATCTATCCGAATAAATTTTTTGATCTATACCTTACAGATTATGTAAAAGCTAGGGAGAGAAAAGTTTGATATTTCATTTTTGCTTGACGGATGCCATTTAACGAGATAAGAGTATAATTTTGTTAAAGTAATTATGTAAAGTAGAAGTTCTAATTGACAGGTTCAGCTAAAAATCACAAATGGAGAATAAATTTTAATAACGATCACTCATCATTGAATTAAAATCCGTCCAGCGGTTTAGGTGATGAAAGTTAAGACGAACGGATGGATCAGACGTGCCCATAAGGTGTTCCGCTATTACTGCTTTGCTGGTAAATAACGCCTAAAAACGGATGAATAAACCGAGGAGAAATTCGATGCAGAGAAGTAATAAGGTAAAAAAGGAGCGATGAAATGAGGACAATAACCAAGACCATTAATCTTTAGAAAAGCTGCGAATTATAACTCAATAACACAGAAATATTATCTTCCTTCCATTCGATTAAGGTCGTCCACTATAGTGCTAATGTGATCCTGACCATTTATTCCACATTTCATAACAAGTCGACCATATAAAGCAATAAATGTGTCAATATTGGTACATTTAGGCGACAGTTAATCATATTCCATCGCTTCTATTTGTTCAAGTCTCTGAGGAATTGATGAAAATACAGGAGATTCTTTTACGTTTTGAATTAAAAACGACAGTCATTCTCAGAGGTGAAAATAAATAGAGAAAATATCGAACGAAGAGCAATACATACATCTCTGTAAATCGTGTGTAATAATGAGATTGGAAGGATAAAGAGAAGAAAAAGTGTAATGGGGCCAGAAAGATGAGAGCTGCGGCATTTTTGCCGTGATGGAACTGAGGGGCGTTGTAAAATTTTTATTCGATGTCAACGGCTTGAGTCTCGTTAACAAACGTCGACGTGAATTTTAGAAATTAAACCCAAGCGAGAGGGATGGAACTCTTTACGCTAAAAATTATAATTAATGCTCGCAAAAGATGTACCAACATTTCAAGTGGCAAATCCGAGGCGTGCGAGGAAAAACGTTAATTATGCTATCGAGAATGTAATTTCCGAATAAACCTTAGCGGAAGATAATGTGTCTAACGAAAAAATTTGAGGAATTTTCTAGAGGTACAAAAATATTGAAACACCACATAAAGAAGATGGTTGCAGCTAGGCCGACATTTTTCAGTATTTTATTTTCCCGATTTCACCGAAATTCAAGATTTGGATTTTATATTTTACTAACTAAAAATATGGAGAACTTGTAAAATTAAATATAATATACTCAACTAACAAATTTTAATACAACTGGACGTCACGTTGTACGTGCCAATGCGGTTTAAGAACCCATTTCCATATTTCTGAACAACTAATGTTAGGTTTTTTGTGCATTCATTGTTTAAGTTGAGATACATTTTGTATCTGGTCATTTGTATTTTTTGGCCTTGTGAAACCACATCATGATTCCTAAGAAAGAAAAAGTTGTTCAAACATTTTAATAGTTATTAACATAATGTATTGCTCATAGTGCGATAAAAAGACAAAGTTTGCATTGAGCCAATTAACTATGTAGCTCATTCGTTACTTTTCGATATGAGTTATTGTATGGAAGCACAAAGAGGAAAATAGTTGTCAATTTCGATCCAATTCTTATAGAATTTATTAAGCGGCGTTATAGCGTAAAAACTGAAATTAAACTTTAATTTTTATTACAAAAAAGACAACCCAGGACATGCGATAAATGAAATTAATTTCATGACACTCAATCATGATTTAGCTCAGGGGTCCCCGAACTTTTTGAGAGGATGGCTACATAAGAATATTGAAAGTGCTAGGAGGGCCGGATCGAAAAAAAACCGTTTCAAAATCTAAAATATTTTATTCTATAATGATTACCTAAGCATATAAGTAAACGTGAATATATGTAATAGAAAATTATAATGCGAACAGTGCGCCTGTTTTTAAAATGGAAACTCTGATTTTATGGGAATAATTTTGAAACGAGAAAAAGGCTGCTATGACCGGGAATCGAACCCGGGTCTTCCACTTGCCAGGCGGATATTCTACCACTGAACTATCGTAGCAGATCAGTTTTCTCGTTTTTGAAAGCGGATGATTTATGTTTAATAAAATTTCCGCGAGCCGGATAAAACCCTTTCGCGGGGCGGATCCGGCCCGCGGGCCGTAGTTTGGGGACACATGATTTAGCTGAATAAATTTTGTAGGGCCGGTGACGGTTTTTGTATGCATATTTTTACTCAAATCTATCCGTAAAAAAAAACAAATTCCTTTCCTTTGGGAGATAGCTTATAGATTTCTGTTGTGGCCTCGACGTTCCAACACTTATTTTTCCAAAGAAATACTTTCAAACGCGAAGTTCAAACCTTCGGTTCTACCATATCGTAGATGCCATTAAAAAGAAACCCTACGCTGATACAAAAAAGTACCGTTTTCCGTAACATGTATTCATGCATGCATCACGCACATGAAAAAATACCTTCACCTTACATGATGCCGTTACGGTAGCTTTACTCCCTCGCAAAATGGCCAAGGCGTGTGTGTGCCAGGAATGGGCGGAGAAGGTTTGAGGATGTTTGTAGCTGCATGTATGGATACATAAAAAACACTATATTGGGGGCGTTTTTGGATACATAAAAGAGTGATATAACCAGACCGAGGAGGGGAAAATATAAGATGAAGAGAGAGAATGGAGCAGCAAAGGAGGAGGAATTGAGCCATAAAAATAGATTAGTTCGAGGAAGTGGAAATGGGAATCGATATTGTGAGAGGTTGAGAGAAGAGATGAGGAAAGTAGGGGTGAAGAAGAGGGAGGGTGAGAGAGAGAGAGAGAGAGGAAAGATAGGAAAAGAAAGAAGCATCTGGAAGAGGGTAGAGATGAAGAAAAAGAGGCAACAAGAAAAAGAAATGGTATCCGGGAGAGTGAGGTGAAGATAAAAATAATTCGAGGCGAACGGGAAGAAGAATTTGACAGAGCGAATTGAAACAAAGCGATGGAAGACAGAGGAAAACGGAAGATGTGGGAATGATTGATGAAGGCGAAGATCGGAAGAGTGAAAAAATAACGAGCGTGGACGATAACGGATTCATTAAAGGATATATATGTGTATCTAGGTGCGTGAGTGCGTGTGAGTCAAAGAAAAGCCTTAAAAGGAACAACAACAAAAATTGTCTTAGCTGAAGCAAAAAGAAGTAGAAAATCGACGAAATAATACTCTAAACATCCGAAAAACCGTAAAAGGTTTATGAAAAACCATTCCCAAATATAAGAGTTTTGTAAATTTGATCTTATTGTTGGCCATAAACCGAGCTGGATAATTCTCTATCGAAGCGGTGACACATACCCTATGAACTTTATGATAATTTCGCGCGAGAGAAACTGCAATTTTCATGAATGCCATAGCGAGATTAATTCAGAGTGTCGTCAAAAAAGAAAAAGTTGAGTTTTCCGCCACTTTCCGGAAGACAGAGAGAAAGAAAGAGAGAGAGAATCGATTCCGCCATCGCATTTGCATAGGATTATCATTCTCAAGTCCTCGTCAAAACTTTTTGTCCTTTCAACAATTAGCGCCTCTAGAGAGGGAAACATAAAAATCCGCGAAATTGCCATTCGTGAAAACTAACGATTTTCCTTAGAGAAGGGAATCTTTGTCAAATAGCTGACACAAAGTGACAGGTGTACAAAATGAAGTATACATTTTATGCATCGATTTTTAAAATAAATTTATCATGAGCAGGATTCATCCAAAATTAAGTCTTTCATGAAGCTACTGTGAGCCTATATTCATGATGTGACGCGATATTATTTTTATCCTTGCAATAATAAACGCTTATTTTGTGCCCACCATTTATTATTTGTTGATTTTTCGCCGAAATAATGCGAATAGAATTCTTTTATTGTCGCTTATAAATGCTAATATATTATAATGATTTCTTGTGGAGGTATATTACCTTTTATATATAAATACTCAATGTCTGTCGGACCGTCCGTCTGTCTGTTCGTCCGTACGTGAGTCCCTCATTTGATCTCTTGAACAGTTTGTCGCAGAGAAATGCTGTAAACGCCAATTTGTTACTACCAACTAGGAGACCCCAGGAAAACTATTTTCGTTTATGGAAGTGTCTCAGGTTTGACTTCAGGAGGCAATTATATTTTCCTATACGTTTACACAGGATTTTCGATTTTTTAAGGTGCAAGGTTTATTTCCTCCATTCATTATAATACGTAAATATGAACCGAATTTCTCTGTTTTGCTTTATATGACGACTAAAACCATAAAATATCTTATTCTTGCAATGCTTAGATGCTACAAGGAAGAATTTGTCAGAATCGCGCGTTTCTTTTCGAAATATTATGCCTTTTTCGTACTCTTTCCGGATGTTGCCAAGACGACCGGCATTGTTGCCTCCGATTGAATTATCGTCTATTAGCTGAAAGTTTTTTAATTATTTATAATTTTTATCGATATATATTTTTTGGTGTCATATTACAATAAAAATAATACAATAAATTTTGAAATTTACTTACATTTGCTGTTCTTTTTCGTAATGGAGAAGCAATTAAAATGGCACGAATGAATTAAAAAACAAACATGAAATTCAGAATGTCAGTTGCCTACTTTTATAAGGAAAAGTGGGCTATAATGACTTTTAAACATGCAGATTTTTACTGACTTTGCAAAAGTTTTTGCGGGTACCACTAGTGTAAAATAAATACACTATAATTTTCATATCTTGTCCACAGACAGTCAAATAATGTTTTTAAACAACTTTATATAGAAAACACCTACATATGCATCTTCCATGTGATGCAGTGCCCGTAATTGCGCTAAATCAACAACAATGTGGTGTCTCTTGACGACAGAAGCTTTTTACAAAAGTAAGAAAAGAGCTGCAGAAGCAGGCAGTCAATGGGGATTTTTTCAAAAGAAATTATTAATTCTAACAGTAAAAATGTCTGTATACTAGCATGATTGGTCTTAAATAATATTATAAAAAATAATTTACTATAATTAAGTAGAATAATACTTAAAACAAAATGTTTATCAAAAAAGTAAATTTAAATTAGATTTCTACTCCTATTCCATTAGTCACTAAAAACTCTACAAGAAAATGAGCACAACGAGACAAAACAGAACTGACACTGAATCGATTGGCGAAAAAACGAAATTTAGGAGGAGTTAGCACGTCAGTCAGTCAGACGGACAAATTGAACGCATAAGCGAATATTTAAAAAAAAAACGCTAAAATGCACTGCAAATGGAGGAACGAAACGGCCTTGAAATCGAACTCGGGGCGTTATATTACACGGAGATTACCCGAAAGTCTCGTTAAGTGTCGGATTCTTTATCTCGGAAAGAATGATTAAAATAAATTCACCCGTTTTCGACAAGTTAATATGACACTGTTTAAAAATAAAGTTTTATATATTTTATTTTAATATAAAAATGTTTTATTTTTAAATAAATAGTTAAACACAAGAGAGAAGTATTGCAGTGGAACTGCTATCTTAAGCCTTTTACACACCTACAAACATTGTCGGCAAACACTGTTTGCAAACGGTTTGCTGACTATGTTTGCGGACTGTCGGACGATTGTCTAGATACAGTCCGCAAACAAAGTTTTGTGTTCAGACCTTTCCCTGACTCGTCAGTTTAAGACATCATGTCGTACAGTGAATTTGCTGGATATATTATATTTCTATCGTTAAATGATAGGCGGAAAAGAAAAAATTCTAGACGTTGGTGGACAAGGAAATTTTTAGAAGGAACGCGGAGTGTAAAACTTTTGGCAACTTTGAAATTAGAAGATGGAAGTAGCTTCAGACATTTCTTAAGAATGACACCAACAGATTTTGTAACTTTGCTTGAAATGGTTGGTTGTAAAATATCACGAATGGATACAAAGTATCGAGTAGAGATTCTTCCATCTATATTTTTCGAAGCGAACTCGGAGATTTATTGGAGAGGGAAGATAATGTTGATAGACACGTCCAAACCTGCAAGCATTGTCCTTCGTTTTCCATCAAAAATATATCCGCCAAATTTATATCATATGTAGCCTTAACATAGTTCTATCTATTCCGTTGGATTTTTGGGTTATTTTTTACACGGACATACGGACGGATGTATCAAATGCATATGCGATAAAATAGGGCTACGAAGATTGATTATAATGATTTTTAGGTGGGTTCAAAAAACCCCTTTTGATACAATCCATTATTGAAAATACCTAGGTATAGCGAGGGTTAAAAATAAACCTACTTCATTAGAGATGATTTGTTTCAACGTTTATCCAACGTATGACGAAATTTCACCAGGTACTCCAATCATTTTATCCTCTCGTACCTGTGGGTTTCCCGATTAAAATCACTTGCGATTCAATTCAATTCAACTCATATTACGAAATTTGGGATGAAAGTCACGATATTCAAATTTTTTCATTCTTAATCTAGAGATGGATCCGGAGCTATTTATTAACTAGGAGACAAAAGGAATGCAAATTGACAATCTCTTCTTTCATTCTCTCGACTTTCCTTATTGGATTTTCACCGAAAGAATTTCGATCAACTTGGATTACATATCTTGTTAAAGATTAATTTTCGCTAGGGATTTGATCTCAAAATAATTGATAAAGTTTTTTAATCCATGTTCTTAATTATGTCTTCCTTAATTAGTATGTGTAAATTCATATATATATATATATATATATATATATATATATATATATATATATATATATATATATATATATATAAATATATATATGAAGGGATATAAAACATTCCAAAGTTTACAAATTAGAACGATACACGATGAATACTGAAAAAATATTAAATTACATTGAAAACACACACTTTATAAATCAGAAAATAGGCGAAGAGATAATTATATCAAGGGATAAGAAAAGTAAAACGCTGAAAACTCGAGATTTCCGAGTGCTTGGGAATTACAAAGCATCCCAAAGATGCTGATTTGCCTTAAATTTAAACGTACGCGTGCAATTTTACGCCCAGTAATTGGACGCAAAAGACTGTCTAAAACGGAAAATATAAAGAATCTTTTCCTAATTGAGGTAGTTTGTATGCGGAGAATTTGAATGGAGATGAAAAGAGAGAAGCCAAACTTATATAGCTTTCGGATAAAAAATAAAAATGAAAAAGATGAGAGATGATGGAGATTGTAAGTAATTAGAAGTAAAGGAGATGAGATGGAGTGGACGAGGGAGGAGGAGCACTGGAAATCGGTTAAAAAGCAAGTAAGAAGCGAATGAGACAGAGAGAGAGAGAGAGAATGGGAGGGAGGAAGGGAGAGGAAAGGTGGAGAAAGGAAGAATGGTGTAATAGATATAACCAGCGAGAAGCAGAAAGAGGTGGAAGGAGGAGCTGAATATATAGAAGATGAACTTGCAGAGGAGTAGGAGGAGATGATGACGGATGGAAACGGAACCATAATTAAAAGAGGAGAAATAAGAGAGAGAAAAATAGTGAGGGAGTTTAGCGTACAAAAATTAGTAAAAATAAAATGATATAAATTAAAATTCATTTATAAGAGTCTTCATTATCAAGAGATGGCGGGCATATTTTCTCCCCTAGAGCGCAATTAATAAAGGAAATATTAGGTGTCAGAGGGAAACGCTTTCCCTTACATACACAGACAACTAAAAAAATAATAAACAAGTAGAGGGTTATAAATGAACATTCTTTCTATTATTAAATTCGCTAATATTTAGTACTTTATTTGGCTATGAAAATTTCTCCCATTAATGCAATGGACGACCTGAGGAGAATTTGGAATGTGATTATCTACATGAGTAAATTTACCTTATTTTATTTTGTTATGTGGTTATCACACCACATAGTCAGTTAGTAGAGTCTCGTTTGTAAGTGGCATCAATGCAAAGATGTACTCTCAAAATGTAAACTTTACATAATTTATTACGTCGGGGATAAAAAAAAATTAATGGGTCCCTATCCGATCCTGTATATTTTTCAAAACTAAAATCCAAAGAAAATAAATAGTTCTGGAAAGAAGTAATGCGCATCCTTTCCTTTCAATACAATTTTAATATATCACAAGTAGGGGTGTACACAGGTTTCCCTTGGTACAGAAGTGCTGTTCGTCAAATTCGCCGTAGTATAGTAATGAATTGCTTTGAAATCAGAAAATTATTTTTCCTCATGTTGTGGTAGCCCTGCTTTTTTGATACGTTCTAAATATGTATAATCATCTCGTTTTGCCATTCTACCCGCCCTACAAACGAAATTTCTTAGAAATCTGTTGAGGCAATATCTTCCAAATTCATATTTACAGAAAAAGTCCAAACTTGATATTACAGAAGCCCTATTTATTCGACCCAGTTTAAATATGACATTTTGGTTATTTATTTATATGAAGATTAAATATACTCTATTTGCTTAAAATTTATTGGGTCAGTTTTCTAGAGATACGTGTAAAAGTATAATTTAACTTGTTATTATCGTAGTCCTGATCTTTATCTCAGATTTTACCATCTTGATTTTATTATGGTATGTTGTGCAAATCTTATATACAAAATTTAATTTAAATCCGTTCAGCCAATTCATTCCAAATCCTTAATTACTGAAAGAGTTTAATTTGTAATTGTGACATCCCTGTTTGGCTGATTCGATTAAAATATGATAATATGGTTTTGTATATATGTGTATATTATAAGTATTAAATTTGGTTAAAATTGATGTTAACAGTTCAACACAAATGCGTGTAAAAATATTTTTTCCCCTTGTATTGTGGCAGCTCTGCTTTCTATATCTATACTAAGCATCTTGATTTTGTTATTTTATGTTGCACGCCTATTTCGTACAAAATTTTGTTATAATCAGTCGAGCCAATTACTTCCAAATTCATAATTAACATAAAGTTTAACTTTGTAATTGTGGCACCCCTGCTTAGTTGATCCTGTCCAAATATGTCATGTTGGTCATTAATTTATGTGAAGATTCTATGCACCAAATTTAGTTGAAATCGGTTTATTCATGAAGAAGATGTTAGGGACAAACACACACACACGGACACCGAGGCGATCTCATAAGACTATTTTCCATTTTTTGGAAAGTAGGTTAAAAATGGCAGCAGTACAGAAATCTACACTCCAAGTTTGAGCTCTCTATCGTTTACTGTTTCCTCATAATTTCAATTTAAGTGGCCGAACAGACAGACAGACGCCGAAGTGAAACTATGAGCTCTTTAAAAAAAAACACTAAAAATAGTAAATGCGAGTAAAAATTTAAATACATTGGAATGTGAAACGCAAAAGCCATATTCGTATGTAGAAATGCATGAAAATCATAACTGAATTAATTTTATTAATACTCGGCAATGAGCAAATATGTATGTAACTTTCTGAAAGTCGCAATTTGTAATGGGGACACCATGAAAAAAAGATTTTAAGAAAAAATGTACGCACTACTGAAAAGTTATTTCGGTTAAGAAAATTAACAGCTGTCAGCCTTCATGACGAACATCATACGAAACACGTGCTTGAATCAAATACAGTTAAATGTTAACTTTAAATAACTTGGATACTTAAATACGAATTTCGAATTCGGAATACTCGGTTATGTATTGAAAACAAAATAAACAATTAAGTTTTGTGACGTTTATTTTGTTAATACAGATATTATGGGTATTTGAAATCGCGTTAACTTTGATTTACGAACTTTATGAGAGATCAAAACGTTTCGAGCGGCCCAGAAAATACTGTAGCAATACAATTAATGTATTTTTATGGCTAACTAAAGAATAATCAGCGGTTCGTTTTCTGTCATGCGCCATGAATTTTTCGAGCTTATGGCATAGTAAACAGAAAATAAAATGAAACATACGGACAGTCAACCGCGACAAGTAGTTGCTACGCAAAATTCCATCCCAGTCGATTGTTGCACATCCGTAAGCACTCATCGCAAATGAGAATTTAGTTCGAATGTTGTTGATGCGGTATTCATCTCGAGCGGTCAATCATCCTGATGATGGCCTAAAAAATTATGGAACGATTTCCATGCAGTAGCACTACTATGGAAAAAATTCTCTAGCCGTGAGAAGATGCATGCAGAATATGGATAGTGGTAGTCTGTCTGCAGACAGTTTCGTGATTATTATTTGTTAAACATGATTGTCTTTATGCTCTATTTTTCGGAAATCTTCTTCATTTCTTGAGAGCTGTCTTTCCCTTTCAATTTTTCTATCTCTTGAAACCTTTTTCTTCCAGCTTCTTTAATCATACTCTCTCTCTCTCCACAGATAAAGTCCGTCTAGATCGTCTTCCTCTTTCTTATGATCTGTACGATCATTCGCTTTTCTCCTATTATTTTTAGCATTTTCTCGTTTTTCATTCTCTCTATCCGTTTAATCTACATCGTTCTTCTCCATGCTCCAATTTTGAAGCTATACAAGTACGTTATGCATACACACACACACACACACACACACACACACACACACACACACACATATATATATATATATATATATATATATGAATGCGTGTATATGTATTTATTAACGTGTATACAATATATAATATATATGATGATATACTAGCGTAATTGCCCGCCAACTGTGACGGGTATGCGTGGATTAAGTAAGTTCAAATTGAAATAAAAATTAACGAAACCAACTTTTATAGGCACTAAAAAGTAAAAAACAAATATAAAATTCACAAAATTGAATATTCCAGAGATTAAAAATATTTTTGGCGAATAGAAATTGTATAACAAAGAAATACATTACGCTATACAATTCTTAGACACCAACAATTATATTTAATTTTGTCTCTATCTCCCTCCTTTCTTTCTTCCTCTTTCTCTCTCCTGTTAAAGCATTTAAAGTAGGCATCCCTTACGCATATGCGAGTAGTATAAGAATTAAGGCGACAATACAATCTAGAGGTTTAAGAATGACAGGGTCGGAAAGGAAACATATCGTTAAAAAACTTAAATTTATCCAATAAATATGATGTAAACGTAGAACATTATCGATTTTGTATGGTAGGCAAAATGTGACGTTAAGAATAAGAAACGCTATTTAGTATTCTTTAAAACGGTCCAAATTTGAAGATCGTAGGTCAATTATTTATAATTTTAATTTTCAAAATAGTACAAGCCTGCTAGTCGAAAAATCGATTTTTACGTGTTATCTTATGGGAAATGGCACCCCTCCCCCAAAAATCAAATTCTGGTTCCTAGGTACACATTCTCCTGGTCCCATTAGTAAATGTACCAAGTTTTAAGACTCAAATTTCTTGGTTTTCGGGATTTGCTATCCACACACACACAAACCGCCTTATATATATATATATATATATATATATATATATATATATATATATATATATACATATATGATTCCTTAGCGCACCTCTAAGGTATCTTTATCACAACTTTAAATTCACGGCAATATATACAAACAGTTAACGGGGATGTTGCGTGCAGAACCGCACAACACCCAATCAATGACAGGCGGCGTGATAAGATACGTGCGCGAAGCAATGACGACGGAACGTGACCAATATCCGCAGTTTCCTCGAGGCTAAAATGCGAAGGATAAAAAATAACCTAGAATAGCAAAGAAGACGGAGAAGATTTCTTGCTCGGGAATAGTTGCAAGGAAAGGTGTACGCGTGTTTGTGTGAGCAAACACGATCTGTAAGTACACGGGTGTAATTTGGGAAAATGGACGAGCGGAGACGAGAGGAGATGGTACGAGAACATAAAAGGGAATCCCGATGAGAGGTATTGGGGAGGAAAAGAGAGGGGGAGTAAAAGAAACGATAGATGGCGCGCGGGAGGGATGGGAATGAGGAGGAAAGAGAGAGGGGTTGATGTAGTCTGAGAGGAGACGCGGTAAAATGGATTGCCTTGAAGGATAGGAAGAGAAAGGGAGAGAGAAAGAGAGGAAGGGAGGGATACAGAAATTGGAGAAAAAGGAGGGGAAAGGGAGAGTAGAAACAGATAGGGAGGGAGTGAGAGAGAAGGGGAAGGAGAGAGAGAGGAAGGAGAGAGAGAGAGGGAGAGAGAGAGGAAGGAGAGAGAGGGGAGGAGAGAGGGAGGGGAGAAGAGAGGGAGGGGAGGAGAGAGGGAGGGAGAGGGAGGGTTAGGAGAGGGAGGGAAGGAGAGGGAGGGAAGGAGAGGGAAGGAAGGAAAGGGAGGGAAGGAGAGGGAGGGAAGGAGAGGGAGTAAAGGAAACACGAATAGAGATATAGAGGAAAATTTGGGCACAGAAAGGGGAGATGGAGGATGAAAGAGGGAGGGAGATAGAGCAAGTGAGTGAGAGAGTGGGAGGGAAGAGGATATCGAAGGAGGGAGAAAGAGAAAAAGGGAAGGGAGAGAGAGGAGAGAGATAGGTAGAATAAGAGGTGAGAGGAAAGAGAGCAGAAAGGGAGATATATAAACTAAGGGAATTTTAGAGAGATGAGGGAGACGGAGGAAAGAGGACAGCGAACGAGAAAGAGAGTGGAATGACAAGAGAGAGGGCGAGAGGGAAGGGAAGTGACGAAGGAAATAGAGAGGGGAGGGGTTTAAAGTTGTTAGGGAGTGTTGGAGGGAGAAGAGAAGGGAGAGGGAGGGGTGGAGTGTGGGGAAGGGAGGGACCCGTTGCCCAGGAAACGACCCCTCAGCACGCGAGTTACTAGGGCCGCGCCCTTGACTGCCTCTCCCTCCGAGCCTTCAGTGGACCCAACTGTTGCTCATTTCGGGGGCGCTAAGCGTTTTGTAGATTTCGTCGGAACACCTGATGCTTTCTCTACGGGGAGTTTATTATCAGGAAAGCGATGGCCGAAGACATTTTTTTGACGTAATTAAGTCGCGAGTAGGGTGTCCTCTTTCAGTCATATTCCCAACGATAGACGTCGGCCAAAATACGTCTTGCACGTACACCCGAGAACCTATAGGTTCGTTTAAGATTGCCAATCGCGGTTTTACAATGTATGTTATTTCTCCGACGGCGCTGCTTGATAGGTTATATTCAACTTTGTTTTGTTTATGAACGAAATGATTAATTTTGTTCTCGCAACCAGTCCTTTATATTGTTTAGTGCACCGAATTTTCTCCTGAATGAATATCTTATGGAACATATTGTCTGAAAGTACGATTAATCCGAAACTAGAAAAGCATTTAGTTTTTCAAGCAATAACCGGATTATTTGTGTATATGTGCGTGCGTGCGACGCATAGGGGACCTCAAAACGTGTATTTCCGTTGAAATCTCGAATACGATTTTCTTCATGAAAACAATACTTTCCCCTATACAACGTATGGAGAAAGTAACAAGATGGAAAAGTATACTCGGTAAATGGAATACTCACAGATTTCAAAGGCGTTCTTAACAGGAAATACCTATGAAACGATATCAAAAGATTGGGCGATTCTCGAATTTTTATCCCCGAAACTATAAGTCGTAATTATATGGTCTCAGAGACCATCTTGTAGTAAATGTTGTTCTCTATCAAAATAAATTTTGTAATCTATACCTCACAAATCCAGGGACGTAGCCAATGGAGGGGGGCGGCCCCCCCTAAAAAATCATCGGCCCCCCTTTAATCTACTTTGAATGCAATCAATCGATTGCACGATTAGTTACAAAAGGCACAGAGATCTTAAGGACGGTTTTCCGACTTCCCTTTGGTATTTTTTATTTATTACTGAAAAACCTTTACTAATCGTTAGGCAGGCAAGGACCCGACCGCGTATTTTGATACTTTTGGTGAACATATGCGGAAATGGATGAGGGTAAACGGGAAAACCAAAACGTCCTCCGCACACATGCTGAGACGTTTCTCTCTTGGTCACCACTCTGTTCTTGAAAATGGTCGCGATGGGTTAACAGGGGCCTACCATTTAGGAAAGAGTATACTCCATATGCATCCTTATTCACTTTTAACCGAGGTCTTGAGGGTTTGTCGCACCAATAAATCTATAAATGATTCTCTCCAACTAAAAAACCGACCCTTACAGTGAGGGTGGTCTCCTAAATCCCCATAATTGTCACCTCTTTAATTCAGCAAAGGCTAACTACTAAATTAAATGGAATTAAAGTATATCTTCCAACTTACAATTAGACTACAATGTTTTAGTAAGTGTGGCTATTACTACAAATAGGGTTGCCACCTGTTCCGATTTCAGCGGGACAGTCCCGACTTTTGAATGATTTTTTGCACATGTCCCGCTTCTTTCCCAAATTGTCCCGACTTTTTCGTTCGACATAGTAGTATTTTTTTAATTGAAAATTCATTTTTATATGTAGTATCGATATTAACTTTATTAGCAAATATAGATTATACTTCGATTGTTGTATAATACCTATTAAGTTTTTACGAATGTAATAGGGTCATCTTCATATTTAGATATAAATCCTACAGAAGTTTGTTTAAAGCGTGTTAGTAAATAGCTTGAAGTTCTAAGAAACTACAAGACAACTAGTAATGTTATTATGAGTAACTTCAAAGAAGTATTTTATCAGTAATATTTTAATATTCATAAACAATAAGTATAATTAAATTTATTTTTTAAATCTTCTTTTATGACAAGGATATTGAAAAAATGAATGGTAGCTATTCCGATGAGTATTCAGCCCAATTTGATAAATATAAAGTTTCTAAATCACGTAAAAGACTATCGTCTTCACCACCAAAGAAAAGGTTTTGCGCATTCAAAGTAAAGCAGCGTCGCTGAAATATGTTTTGCTTACCATGGAATAATATACAACCACAGTTATTTGTCTTCAGAGTGTGGAATAAGGCTATCGTGTAAGATATTTTCTGACTCTAAAATGGGAACAAAAATACATTGTGGTCGTATTAAATTGGAATGTTTAGCTCAAAACGTTATGGTAATATAAAATTGTATCCACTTATTCTTACATTTTTTAACTCTAATGAAGGTTTTAAAGAGTTTTTGTTAGATTTCTATAACGATTCAGAAGAGAATTCATCAGCAATCACAAAAAATATTGTAAATATTTTACTAACTAATGGCTTAGATACCAAATTTATTAGTTCTTATGCAGCAAATAATACAGCTGTTAATTTTGGTGAACGTAATTCAGTATTTCAAAAGCTCTCAGTAAAAAAATGCAAATATTATCAAACAAATTGCAATTGCCATATTATTCATAATATGCCCGAATTTGGAACAAAGTTGTTGAAGTATGATGTTGAAAGTCTTGTAATTAAGGTTTTCAATGAGTTTTCATCATCTTCTAAAAATGCAAGTAACTTAAAGAGTATTTTTGATTTTGTTGGTGAAGAATACTCTTTAATGTTAAGACATGTTCCAACACGCTGGCTTTCACTTTTCAATGCTGTTGATAGATTTTTAATGAATTGGACAGCAATCAAAACCTATTTTATTCAGCTAGGAGAGGAAAATTTGATTATATCATTTGGGCATTCATCAGGAACCAAAAAAATGAAATACTAACTGAAAACGAATTATCATACACAGAAAGGTACATCTATTTTGTACACAATTACATGAAATTGATTGTTACATCTGTAAAATTCTTGAAACACAAAGATACAAGCCCAACTGAATTGTATAACAATATGAATGACTTGCTAAAAAAATTATAATGCCGAAAAAAATAGCTTTTTTTGGCTATAAAGTAAAGGAAAATTTACCAAAGTTTGAAAGAACTCAGCAAAAGGAATTCATGAGTAAAGCCGTGAAAGTCTATGAGTGATCTATCACATATTAAAAAAGATGGTTTGACTTCGAAAATTCTAAATTTAAGAGTTTTCAAATTTTCAGTTTAAAATCCGAGTTTTCATTTGATGAGTTAGTAAAAGCAGTTCAGGATATAAATCTTACCCACATAATCAATTGTGATCTGCTTTATGATGAATTTGTGGTTTTGAGAGAGGTAAGAGAGTATTTAGTAAGTCTAAATCTACCAGTGGATAAAATGTGCGTGGAATTTAAAAAAATCAAATTCCACTGGGATTAAAAAAATTATAGAATTTATCTTATCAGTCCCGGTAAGCAACGCAAGTGACGAAAGAGTTTTTCACTCATGGAAACTTATGTACACATGAACGAAATAAATTAAAAATAAAGTCTGTAAAAGCAGAGCTTCAGATAAAATTTAACTTTAACAAAACTTGTCAAGAATTTGTACAAAAACAACCAGAACTTTTAGAATGTGTAAAATAAAAAAAATATATAAATTTATGTTCTGACTTTTTTGTGATTGAAAATTGATTTTATGTTAATAAGCATATAATATGTTAATCAGTTACTATATGTGATTCCTTATCTGTGGCAATACTTTGTAGAAAGAATATTATTATTTAAAATAAATATTATTTTTTTGTTGTCTAAGACTAAAACTAATGTACTTCATTATATTGTCAATAGTCTGAAGAATCATAAATTGTAAATAATTATTAAAGAACAATTTAAATAATAAATGCTTAGCAGTTTATTTTGTTATTTAGTCAATAGAAATTATCTGTTCCACTAACTTGTACTGTGTTGAGTTTTTACTATTGTAATTATATAATTATAATTAATAGATTTATTTAAACTTATATTTTATAGTTTTTTGTCTAATAACTAAAAACTTGAGTTATTTAGGCATGTTTAGCGACGGCAATAAATATTATTTTTTATGTCCCGACTTTTATTACTTGAAAGGTTTAAATGTCCCGACTTTTCTTGCTGGAAAGGTGGCAACCCTAGTTTTTGTTCACTTTTTACTGTGGTCTTTTGGGTTCGCACCAATAAATCTCTAGATGACTCTTTCTGGGCGAGACCCTGCCCTTGCAGTGAGTGCGGTCTCCTAAATCCTCATAACTGTCACCGCTCGAGTTCAGTGAATGACAAGGATGGAGAGTATGGAGAGAAGTGACTCCGTTGCCTTTCTTTTCACTAAGAGAAAGGAAATGAAAGGGCTGTTTCACTTAAAAAACATAAAAAATAAGGAAATGTCAATCACTCGGGTCCGTACAGATTCAATCAATCTTCTTTTAACGTTCGAAAAGTGTTCTTCTCAAATGGCTGGTGGAAGACGGCTTTACTCTGGGCTGTTTATTGTTGCACATTCTCTCCTCCATATAATTTCCAGCCACTCGTCTTCAGTCATTCAGTGTTAGTGGTCGAAGATGGATCTCCTCGTTCTTGTACTTCGGACTTGGCGTGAACATTCATTGCCTTAAAGGTTTGTACTTTTACACAAAGACATACCAATATAACATGTTTCTCTAAATAACCAATAAATTTAATTTTCCCTTGTGCGTACTCAACATTTAGTAAATGGAGGGAAATGGAATATCTACGTCGATGAAATGAACGCAAATACTTCAATTTTCTTTACGTATACACATGTTCGAAAGGGAAAAGAAATGGGTAATTTACGAAAAGGAATGGACATGAACTTAAAGATTACTACTATTCGAGTAAGGTAATTTTTAATTATTTGTCGATTGTTTAATTAAGTACAACGGATTAGGATATAAATCGGTGAATCAAAAATTCGATAAATTCGTCCGGCGTGTGCGACGTGGCATTCACGTCCTCTCTTTCCCATGCCTCCAGCGTGTGCGACGTAGCATTCACGTCCTCTCTTTCCCATGCGTCCAGCGCGAAATTTTCATTAAGTTTTGTTATCGCTACGGCTCTGATTTATGTGCTTTCAGAGAGTGAATATGCAAGCCAATGCTGTCTGCTTTCGTTCTGTGGTTCCTCGTTGTCTGTGTTTACGTGTTAGTATTTTTTTAAATTTTTTTTTCTATCTCGGACCTGGCCGTAGCAGTGCTTACTATGGCTCTTCAGGCCTCTTATCTTTTGTGCGTTGCGTCTCAGACTTTCAAAAGAGCTCTCATCTTCCTGGCTCTTGTTTACGATGCTTCGAGCTGATGGTCGAGGTTTCTTAGTGCCTGCGTTTGCGTCGGGCATTTTTTTAATTTTTTTTCATCTTGGGTCTGTCCTTTAGCCGAACCCCTATTTAGTTCACTATGGCTTGTAGCTCTCGTGAGTTGGCGGATTGGGAAGTGTTTTGGAGAAATATAGTGAAAGTAGTGTAGATATATATTCTGAAGATTCGAACGGATACTCTATTGATTCCAGTTCCGAAGAGGAATTGGAAGAAATATCTCACTCAACTGTGAATATTCAAGAGAATATTTGGGGAGATGTCGACAGTGCTAACCCTCCTCGGCCTTTTGCGTGTGATTTAGTTGGAAAACAAATTGTGCAGGTTTTATCAACAGATTATCCCTTTAGATATTTTGAGTTATTTTTTGATGATCTAATTACCCTCATAGTGGTTGAAACTAATCGTTACGTGGAACAATTCCTTGCCCGCGAGAAAAATAAGATCACGTCTTTAAAAAATCGCGCTATCAAAAGTGGTTTGCTTTGCTAATGTTGATGGGAATAATTCAAAAACCAACTCTCAGAATGTATTTTAGTAGAAAACATATATTAGAAATGTCATTTATTCCAAATGCAATGAGTGAAGAAAGACTTTATTTGTTGAGCAAATTTTTGCATTTTGTAGATAATACCGATAAAGACATTGTAAATAGAGATCCTATTGTATAAAATTCTACCTATCAGTGATTATTTGAAAAATAAATTCCATAAAATTTATATACCGGGTAAAGAAGTATGTGTACCAGACGCAGCTGAACTACTAAACGTCGGAGGAGCAGCACATTCTAGAAATTGGATTGAAATAAATGTATGTATTTATTTTTCATTATATAAAATGAACAATTTTAAATACGACATAATTTTTTGGAAATTTTTGAAATGATAATTAAAGTACAAAAAATATTAAAGTGAATGCATGCATTTTAGTATTTTGTGCTTGCGAAAAAAAGTCACGCTGAGCGATTTAAATGCCATAGATTAAAGTCACGCTTAAAAGGTTTGGCATACCAGTTCTTAGACATTATACCAAGCAATTAATATGAATCTTTTCTGACATCTTTCTAATACATAAATTAAAGAGAATGCTGTCCTTTCTGTGTGTTTGCACGTTTTCACAGTTGCAGCACATTTTTCATTTGCATTTTAAAATCACTTACAATTGCGATATGAATACGGAGCTTGCACCAAACGACGCCTAAAAGAACGGATATTCATTTTCCAGCCATCGATTTTTGAATACACGTCGAATCGTTCAACAAATTTGTATTAACACGAAAATTTGGATAAATTTTAGTCGAAAAAATTTCGTCGCCCTTGACGACGGCATTGTTGCTAATCTAGCAAAATTACGTCTATATCTAAAAGCAATGACATGAACTTTGATATTATATTTGAAATCAATTGTGAGAACTCTTCTTATATATTTCGAATGCATTTTAATCGAAAGGGAAGTAATGATGGCTTAATTTGAACGATAGTTTTGTTTACTGCAGCGCCATTTCTAAGGCGTGGAAGAAATACAAACGAACATACGACCGCTAATATTTAAATTAGCTTTTTGTTTTGTTTACCTTGAGGACGAAAGAACTTGGTAAGTAGCTTTTTTAATTCACACATTTTTTGTAATCACTATAAATGCACGGGCTTTGCGTTAAATATCTTGCTAAATTATCGAAAGGAATTAATCATAATCATTGTCAATATAGTAATTTGCTTTAAACTGCCCATTAAAATTTGCAAACGAAAAGTTATTTTCAATGTACGCGTGAAGTATCTTCCTATTCGAAATGAGTTGTCCATCATTACAATGCATTGGAATCGTTTCTGACTTCAAGTTTTTACGCTACGTGTTTATTTGTTTTAAATTTACATGAAACTTTTCATATAAATTTTCATTCATTTTGTTTCATTGCAACCTCTTTATGAAATGTAGAAAAATCGGAAAAAATCGACTATAAACTTAAAATATGAGGGAGGAGAATGGAAGAGAGAAAAGGAGGAAGAATGGGAAGTGCCTTAAATTTAATATTTAATCCACGCATACCCGTCATATTGACGGGCTTTTAAGATGTCTGTGAGTGTGTGACTATGGCAGTCATAACTCTTCAGAAAATAAACGTAGGAGCTTGAACATTTGGTAGTAGCTTCAGGTTGATCCTGAGAGTTGCAATGCCAAAAATAATTGAAATTGGCCCACAGGGGATCGAGGGTCTACATTGTTGGTCCACATGTTGGTTTTTTTGAAGATCTCTCAGCAACCAATTGACCGATTTTGATGAATTCTATACTTACATCAATATTATGATGAGACACATTTTCGAGTCTAAAATGGATAAAATCGGTCTACAGGGACAAGGATCGTAATGTAAGGGCCGATTAAAATTTCACTATTCCGAGGGGTCCCCATGAACCGGTCGGTCAAATTTCGGCGATGTCCGTCCGCCAGTACGCATATATCAGGGAAGAACTGGCTGTTCCGATTTCAACCAAATTTGGTAGGTACATAGAATCTTTACATACAGATATGACCAAAATGACATATTTGGACCGGATAGACCAAGCAGGGATGCCACAATTGCAAAATAAACTTCTCGGTAGTTATGTTTTTGGAAGAAATTGGCCAAACTGATTTCAATGAAATTTGGTACATGGAATCTTCTCATAAATTCATGAAAGACTGATATATTTGAACCGGATCAACCGTACAGGGGTGCCACAATTATAAAATAAAACTTTTCGGTAATTATGCTTTTGGAAGTTATTGGCCAAACCTAATTCAAGCAAATATGGTACATAGAATTCTTACATAAATTCATGACCAACACGACATATCGACCCGATTAACTAAGTAGGGGTGCAATTGCAAAGTTAATCTTTTCGATTATGAATTTGGAAGGAATTGGCCAAACCGATTACAACGAAAGTTTGTATGAAGTAGGCGTGCAACATAAAATAACAAAATCAAGATGTTTAGTGTAGATATAGAAAGCAGAACTGCCACAATACAAAGGATAAAAAATGATTTTTACACGTATTTGTGTTGAACTTTCAGCATACATTTTAACCAAATTTAATACTTACAAAATACACTTATATACAAAATCATATTAGCATATTTTAATCGAATCAGCCAAACAGGGTTGCCACAATTACAAATTAAACTCTTTCTGTAATTAAGGATTTGGAATGAATTGGCAAAACGGATTTATTGGAGAAATCGATGGGCGACCTTCGACTATTTCAAATTAATATTCTGAAAAAATTAATATAGATATAAAGTTAATATTTTTAATTTAATCATTGAACAAACTGCTTAATGTCATATAATTATAATACTTAATTTATAATTTTAATCATAATTATATATATAAAGCTCAATAAATGAAACGCACTTTTTCACATTAATTTTATATCAAATGAAGTTCCAATTTTTTCGTGTTCCGACTAGTGCTAATAGATATCAATGCATATCGGCATAATTTCTTTTTATAATGCAACAACAAGAGCGATAGATGGTGGGGGAACGCTGTTATTTTCTTCTAACCTATAATCAGGCGTATTCCCGTCATCGCGTAGTGTTTTTTCTTTCTGGGCGCTTTAAGAAAACACATCTCACGCCCGCGTCAGCGAAGCAGGAAATTCCTGCTTCCGCGCAATTGTCTTTTCATTCAGTCTCATAACTCGTGCGAACCGAATATCTTATCAAAAAAAACTCATTCTTCGCTTGACGTCTTCCTGATGCGCTTCGGGAAATAACAAAAATGTTTTCCCTTATGCCAGCACGACTGGACAGTTTATTTTGCCAGGTTATGCGCTACAGCATCTTTAAAACATTTGGATTCCGTAGGGAACGATTCACTTTTATTAAAACCGTAATTTTTTCATTTTCATTTTTAAAACACGCATGTATGTATGTGTGTGTCCTCCGCTTTTTAAGCACAGTAATATTTTAATGTCAGTCAGAACATACAGTCAAACCCCGATTTAGCACCCATATATACCGCCCATGAATCGTTGTGAGCAGAACTTCCATCTTATGATTACATAAAACTAAAATATACCTCGATTTACCGCAATCCCCGCTTTAACACCTGTCAGTGATGGACAAACGGTGACTCTAAATCGGTGTCTGACTGTAGCCAGTAAAATAGACCGAAGTTCAACTTTAAAAGAAAATGTAACGGCGTACTGTACACCATCAGAAGTTGGCGATCCATGCTGATCACTTCAAGGGAGGTATGAAAAATATATCTAGATTTAAATAATTTTAGGAATTCATAACGATGAGAATTTCATTGGCTTCGCCATGTTTTCTGGATTTATAGATATTGCAAATTGAAGCGCGTGTCGGTGTGTTTTTTTATTCAGAGTCGTGATACAGTTATCGAATTTAAATTTAGGAGAAGTAAATTCGTCTTTCTACATGCAGAGAAAAGGATTTTTTAGAAACTCGTTCCATATTCGGAAATAACATCACGGTAACCTCGTTACGAGCATACACCTTACGTCCCCAGAAAAGCATTGGGTGACGTAATTATAATATAGGGTCATGCAAATCTCGCCTACTCAATAAGTATTTTCTTCATGACGGTTTATCTCGCCAGGCATTAAAAAACAATATTAATTTTCAGGAAATCGTAATTACAGGTGAACACTCTGAACTCCTGGACTCACAGATATGGCTACCCTTACTTTTGAAATTATTATGCAAACAATCAGGCAGGATATCCAGGAAACCGTAAATTTTTTACACTTTTTTGTCTGCCGCTAACTTTCATGTTCTTGTCAAAAATTAGTTATTTATTTATTTATTTAATCAAAATTTCACATACAGCCCTCACCATTTTAGAGTTAAATATATAAAAAATCATGAGTACAAATAAAAACAAGTAAAAACAGGGAAAAAAATACAGAGAATAATAAAAAACAACACAAAAGAGAAAGGGGAACAGCGCTACAAATGAAGCACAGAAAAGCCAAAGCTGAGAATGAGGTAAATGAGCTCCAGAACCTTTGATAAATGATTTACAGGAAAGGATAAACGGATCTATATGGAAAGGAAGATAATTAAATAAAGTAGGAAGACGGAAAAATAGAGAGCGCCTTACAATAGATAACCTTGGGGTTGGGATGTGGAGTATATCCACTGAGCGAGTTGTTCTATAGGGTACTCGTAAACCTAAAGAAGCCAAGAGTTCTGGACTGTCTATATTAGAGTTTAAAATATTGTAACATAGAGAAAGGTCAGATTTTTGTCGGGATACCGAATGTTGGTCTAGAGACAAGGCCGTTAGGATGGCTTCCTTAGAGGAGGGTGGGAAAAGAGAGTATACGATATTTAACTATTCTAACAAAGAAATTTAGCACACAATCAAGAGAGGAAAGATTAGAGGCTGCAGCCATAGACCAAATAGGGGAAGCATAATTCACAACTGGGAGGATTAATGTGGAAAAGTATAATTTAAGGGAAGCTGCATCATTTATGTCCGTAAATCTGTATAATATTCCTAAAAGGGGTATAGCTTTGCGCTTTATTGAAGTTATGTGTGATGTGAAGTTTAACGTATTATCAATTAAGTCCTTCTGAAGGACAACTCTGGGTAATAAAACAGAGTTAATTATGTAGTTAAATTCTAGAGGATTTTTACGTAGTGTTACGGTCATTACGGTGCATTTATTTGGATTTAATCGAAGAGATGAATCAGAACACCAGTTGGTTAGGATATTGACTGCCTGTTGAAGTTTTAAACTGTCTTGTGCGGAATGAATTTGCCTAAATATTTTGCATTCGTCTGCATACATAAGTATTTCGGCTTGAGAGGGACGTAATTGAGATGCTAAGTCATCAATAAAAAGGTTAGACAAAAAGGGGGCAAGAACACTGCCCTGAAGAACACCCGAAGGAACAATTCACCAATTTGAATTATTACCTGAAAGCATGACTCGCTGATATCTGTTATTTAAAAAACTACGTAATAACAAAAGGAAATTTCCATGCAAGTCAAAGCGGTGGCTAAGCTTATGAAGTAGATGGTTATGATTCAAAGAATCAAAAGCCTTAGAAAGATCAAGGAATATTGTATCTAATTGTGATTTATTTTCCAAGGCTTCCACGGAGTGCTTTTGAAAGACAGCTAGATTTGACAAGCAAGAGCGGCCAGGAAGAAGGCCATGTTGCTTGGTGGACAGGTGCGGAGAAGTGAAGTATAAGAGGCGGTTTAGAATAATTTTTTCACAAATTGAAGAAAAAATAGGAAGTAAAGATATTGGTCGGTAATTTGTAACATCCGATTTGGAACCTGATTTATGAATCGGAATAATATTCGCACGTTTCCATTGAGAGGGAAAGAGACCTAAGGAGTAGAATCTAATTTGAACGTGTGTCAATATATTTTCGATGGGTTTGATTGTTTCTATGTAATTAACCCTGGTAATACCAACATCTTATTATGCGCCCACCATTTATTGGTTATCAATTTTTCGCATTTACAATGCGAGAAGAACGCTCTAAAAAATGTTATTCTCACTTATGAATGCCATTATATGGTCATGTATTATTTTATATAAGTATATAATATTAGATGCACAGTAACTACAAAACCTGGTTGTGGGCACAGAGTACCCCTCCTTTGACACGGGTCTTTGTCATTTGTGTGCAGCCTTATCCCACTTTAAAAAAAAGAAAAACACAAGTTAAACAAGACAACCCCCATTTAAACCTTAAGTAATAACATACAGTCGAATGTTGCACAGTTAATTTAGAGCAGAGATGAGTTCTCAATAATCGTAACGTGCTTAACGGTAAACAGAAAGTATAAAAAATTGTTTTTATTTTTGAAATTTTAATCTCTAATTTTACTTGTTTGTAAATAAATAATTACCAACGATTGATTGATTTTTTGATGGGCTCAAAATTCCTCCCTTGGTGTAACCTGTAATTAAAAATACCTTGGTATTGCGAAATTTAATTGAACTTTTAAGCGAACTATTTGTACACTAATAAAAATTATCGCACCACTAAAGCAACAGGACAATTGGGAATTACGGAAACGTCTTGGTAGAGATCGTTGCTGTTTTATGAGAGTACTCCCGCATTCTTCATAATGCATACAAATAAATATTGTCACAGACAAGAACGATGGCGCGAAAAGATGAGACTGATGTAACTGATGCTGCACCTTGAAAGGATTTCATAATAACAATAGAAAATAAGAAATATTATCCCGGAATCTTTTTGATGTTTTCAACTTTAAGTATCAGATTCGTTTTGATTTAAATACATCATATAACACTTTATGTTACTTTATCATCACAAAATTGATTTTTGTAGTACGCAGATATTGGTCCATGGCCACTATGATTCACCACAGAGTCTGATAAATGCTTATTGGGATACTTTATGAATAAATTCTTCATTTCGGCGACTCGTGAAATTTTTGTGGCTTTGTCAAACAACTCTATGTATTTATCATCCGTGGGGAAGTTCTTATAACTGTTATAATGGGTCCATTATAATATGAAGGAAGTTGTAACAGATTCATATATTAATGTTTTATATTTTTCATAACTCGTGAGCTAAATACACTATAAATGCCCTTAAAGTTAAAAGTTTGTGAATGGTTTTTCTTTGGTGTAGAAGAATATAGGAGTTTTTACGTCACCTAAATGCTTGTAAAGCCTATAATTTAAACAACTATGGGCGAGTATATGTTCATATAAAATTAGCGCATTGAATGACAGGGACTTCGGTAGCCACAAAAATGTTACAAATACCAAATGAGCAATTCGGCTGCAAATCAGCAGTCCACAGCAGTTTTTCAAGCAATTCCGTAATCATCAGTTAAATTTCAGCCATAAGGTGAGCTCGATATTTCAAGTTTGAATCGAATGAATGAATGAGAAATGAAAAGCATTATTCAGTAACAATCAAATTTTTCGTGTGTCGATTTTTACTACTGCTTTTCCCTCGTGGGATAAACCAAGTTCCCAGCATGTTATTTTCGAAAATATGCCTATCCCGAATGACATTCGTAAGAGGCTTTCAGTGTCAAGCCATGGCCCATTTATGCTAGTGCGAGTTTCCCGAGTGGTTCTGAAGGGAAAAACGTTGTCCGATCGAGAAACACCGCTGTGTCTCGCGTCCTAAAGGTCGAGGCGTGTCATTTCGTTCTCTTTTCTCGACTCCCAACAGTCCAGTTTCCCTCCCTCTTTCAAACTATTCCATCAAAATCATTGAAATCCGGAAAAAAGAAAAATATATTAGCCCAACTTCGTTCAGTTTCGTAAACTGTAAGATTTTTATCCTTTGAAAACTGCGGCTTCTGAATCAAAGTGGCAAATGTATAACCTAGATCCTATCAGTAAAATTGCAAATCTCATGTTTGCCGTATACTGGAGAAGTTTAGTAATTGTACGGATTTTGGATAGAAATGAGATCTTACTCGCCGAATTACTACAGAATTGAGCCATGGATTATTTTGATTTTGACTAAAATGTGCCCTTTTAGAGGTAAGCCGATGCTAACGACGCTTGTATTTGTGAAGTGCTTACTAATAAAATGCTTGAAATTTTTTTAATTATTTGCCAACTCTCTCTCATTATACCGTAAATAAAACTTTGGAGATGCTCCAGGTGATGGTTGAAATACAAACGCCTTTCACCCGATTGAGTCATTATCTTACGCTCTTAAAATTTTCATGACAAAATAAGGATTTCGCTGAAAATATTTCTTGCATATCGTTAAAAATACGATTGACCCGTTTTTATTTGATTAATATTACTTGCAGGCAACATAATATCTAAAGCTTATTTTATGCGTAGAATATCGTATTAAGTATTACTATTTAAGTGCATGTAAATTTAAAAAAATTAAAAGTTAATGTAATGTGTGAATAACATAGCCATAACGTTAATTAAAAATACTCATTCATTAGGCATGGTGTTGCAAGATGTAGTATAAGATTATTGATTCTCGCTAGAAAATTAAGACAGATGGTTATTATCCAAGTGAGGTTTTGGGAATGTGCGCGCGATTTGATGGAAATGCTTCTAAAATGAAATGTTTTCTCCTGGAACAGATGTACGGCAAGCTGTCGAAAATATATGCCTTTCTCAGAAACACGTCAGTAAAACTGTCCAAAACACGAATGAATTCCCAAAGAAATGTTTCGTTCATTCAAGACAAGCTTTTATCACCAACATCCATCCATCCAAATCCTTTTTTCTATACCAAAGAAAGGAGAACCTTCAGAGAAAGTAGCTCCGTCGCAACGCACCGCATTCGTGTAAAAGCGCAAACAAAAAATTAAAGGGTGGCTTCCGTTTAACAATAAGACCAAATACCGCTAAAGTATCGAACTTTACTATTTCTTAGGACAAGTCGCTTTCCCCAGCATCTCAATAAATGCCAGTCAGCCTTTTCTCTTCAGAGACGCCGCAAAGTGGAAATAAAAAAAAACCTTCATCTTCGTACAATAATTCGTACTTATTGTTTAATAAATGTATATATATATATAGAAAATGACAGACTTATATAGGCTTGGAAAAATACGGCCACCATTTGCAGTAACTAGGTAATGCTGGATGTTTTTGCTATTTGCCGATGGAGGGATCTGCTCGTCCCTTTTAAGTAAGCTCCTTCCACGAAACAACCACTCCTTTTTCTAAATCCGTCCCTTGCTACCTGCGGCTCTTTCTCAAGACGCTTTTTCATCAGTCACCGCCATTTCAAAGATTGGTCCTGACAATTTCTCCTTCCACCCACCCTCCGATCCTACTCTCGTGGTCTCTAACGTTCCCGCTTCCTTTCTTTCCTTATCCGTTCGGAAACTCTTTTTTTGCCTTTTACGGCTCCATGTTTTGCAGAAAACCTTTTTTCTTTACATGAACTTCGCAGAAGCGGGGTACTGACAGGATAGCAGTTCTCGAGCCTAATCACCAAACTCTTTCTGAAAGGAACGCCCTTTAATAAATGCTATGCTTGCACCGAAGTTTCTTCATTCGATGCATATGTTGGGAAACTATTTCTCGATAAACTTTTAATTGACCAGGAGGATGAAGAGATGCAACTTTCTTAAGCTTTGTAATATCCAAAAAAGGAAAAATTGTAAATTACACCAATAATAAATAAAAATTTGTGAAGAAAATTTTCCTAACAACATACTCCACAAATTTAAATATCATATAAGGAAATTCGTTCCAACTAAAATAAATCACCATCATTAGATAATGAATGAAGACTTCAGGAATGTCGAGTAATGAAAATCCTGCGATAAAGCTTGCCTTTAACTATCAAACTTGCACATATCTGCAAAAATCAGCCTATGATTAAGATAAATCTAAACCTTCGTAAAATAATTTTAGCTGTAAGAGTTAGCAAAAAATAAAGCAGCAAAATATATTATCTACTGAAGCGAAGATAAGAAATATCACATGATTAAAATAAACCATCTTTATTATATATTTATATAATTTTAATTTATACATTTAAAGTTGCAGCATCTTGCAGATAAATTAGTAATGAAACGTTTCATGTCATTCTGAATAAAGTATAAATGTCATATTTCAATAAATGCAACTGAATTTATGAAAAATAACATCTAAGGTATTACATAATTACGTTATTATATTATGCTTTAGTATGTCGATATAAGATATTATAAATTTACCCATGATAAGTTTAAAGAATATTGCACACATCTTTAGTTCCTATCATATCAGCAGTCTAGCTGCGTGCGGGCATCACACCGGTGTGCTTTTTACTGGGAATTGATAATACATACTATGTAATTTTGTAGTGTAACTGCGTGCGTGCTTTACAATGGTGTGGAGGTGATAGACCCCGAACAGGCGAAAATCTGAAATTTGGCAGGTGTATGAATATAAACATGAAAATATCCAGAACAATCTGAAAAAATTGAAATGCTGAATAGCTATGAAGTAATAATTTTTAAAAGAAGTTATTTCCCACAATGAATACATTGAGTCGCCATTTATATCCATAACATGGCTTCATTAAATTAGCTCAAATTACGATAGGAACTTGAGAGTTGCACAGCCGAAGGAGGCGGCCAAATGCCTAGTCATTCGGCGAGAGCATGATTCTATTAGATTGCCAAATGCCTTGTCGTCCGGTGGGAGTACGTGAAAGTGTCAGGAAAAGAGAAATTCTTATATCATAGGAACGAGCCCAATGCTTTGAAATTGTTAAATGCGAAATGGGAGGGAGAAAGATACATGCCTTTATTTGAGCGATGTTGGGGCTTATAAGGATAGATCGAAGCACACAGAGGGAATAAAAACTCGTATTTTAAACGGCGAAATGAAGAAAAGGAAAGAAGGACGGAAAGCTATATTTATGGCAATTTTATAACACGATTCGATTATTTATATAAAATAAAAGAATAAGGTTATTTTAATTATATCGCTTAATTAACAAATAAAACCTGTATATATTATTTTAGTGCTTTTTACTACCTCGTTTCACCTTTAAATCCAAAATGCATGCAACGCTAGTTGTTTATTAAGAATCTGTTACGATAAATTCTTCAAAAAGAATTTTGTGGGGTTCCAAAAGAGTTTTTGGTTTAATTGCTTGGTTCTTGAAACGGACAGAAAGTTATCATGGGAGCATGAGAATTTAAAATTTTGCAACGATTTACAAGTCGTCACTGTCATAGGAATCATCTGTTAAATCTCGGACTTCGTTTCGTGTCATAAAAAATAACGAGCAATATTTCAACGGCAGCTACGAATATGGAGCAAGCAATTACGAGGAAAATCTCATCTCGAATAAATCCATATCTTTTGGCTGAAGAATTCATTGCGGGCACGTCGCGAGAGAAGAATGCGCGATTAATTCAATTCGTTTTCTCGAGCGAAGGGGGAGAGGGAAAGCGGCCTTCTGGGAAGGCGGCGGAATTTACGGAACTAAACGTTCCCTTAATAAACAAGGGAGGCCGAAGTGGAATTTTTCCGAGGGGAGTGGTCTATCGCTATTTTTTATCCACTCTCCTCACCAAGAAATTTCCTTTCTCGCCTTTCTTTACGCATCCTCTATCGTTCTTTTCCTCATTTCTCTCTCTCTCTCTCTCTCTCTCTCTCTCTCTCTCTCTCCTATTCGATGATATTTAACCCTCTATGTTTCTCCCTCCCTCCATTCCTTGTTTCTCTCCAACCGCATCTTCTCTCTCTCTCCTTTACTTTTCTCTTATTTTCTCCCATTTCTCTCTCCATTTCCTGCCTTTTCCTTTCTTTCCCTCTTTTTCAGTGCCTATTCCTCTTCATTCTTTTTCTTTCTCTCTTTCTTATTTATTTCTTTTCTGCCTCCCTCTTTCTCTTCCCCATCTTTTCTATTGCTCTCTCCTCTTCCACTTATCTTTTACACTCTTCTCTTTCTCTATTCCCTTTCTCATCTCTCCTCTTCTATTTCTTCATCTCTTCTTGTTCTCCCATCTTTCTCTATTTTTTGGGGTGGCGTTGGCGGAGTGGTTAGAGCGTTGGCCTTCCACGCAGCGATCTCAGGTTCTAATCCAGCGGAGGCCAGGATTTTTCAACCTGGGATCGTCCTGTCCCCAACTTGTGTGCTTTGAGGAGACCGCGCAAGTAAGCGTTCCGTCCTTCGGAAGGGACGTCAATCAGTTGGCTCCCTTGGTGCTCTTCGTTAGGAGTAGGCTAATGCCGCCACCGGGTTTTCCTCCTCCCTTGTGTGTGTGTGTCTGGTGTGTAGGCAGCTATGGCTATAGTAATCCAAGAGGTATTAGCCAGAAATACACACAAACAAACAAACTTTCTCTCTTTTACACTATCTCTTCTTCCACTATCTCCCTCCTCCACTTCTTTTTTCTTACACTTTTACTCCTTTCCTTTGGCTGGTTTTATCTTTCATTTCCTCCTGTTTCTTTCTTTGCCCTCCTCTTTTTCCTATCCCTTTCCTTTCTTTTTATCTATCTATTCTCTTTCACTCTATCCCTTTTCATTCTTTTCTTTCCCCTCCATCCGTTTTATCGCTTTCTCTTTCTTCTCTTCTGTCACTCTTCTATTTTTCTTTTTTCTCACCAGTATTTCTTTCTCATCCCATATCCACTTCTTCCTTCTTTCATCTTCCGCCTTCTTCCATCATAGTAACTCTGGGGATATTCCATTCGTGCATACCCCCAATGGTTTGACGTCTCCACTCCCAATTTCCCAGGAAAGTTAATCTTTTACGGCAACAGAAAAAACTGCCCTATTTTTGCTGTTCATTATATTTTCTCAACGCTCTGCGCTTAAGATCTCCTCCTAGTCTCGATAGATCCTTCTTGCGTGTGTTTTTTTGGTTGGCTCTCGAAAGAAAATGATGGGGGAAAACACTTTTGCTTGCATGTTCCCGAGCCTTTTAATTAAAGTGCGTCATGTTTCAAAGGCGCCCTCAAGTAAAGTATCCATCACATCATCTCAGACGAGAAATTCCGTCTTGTCGCCGATTAAGGGCTGAAGCCGAAGCGGGAATAACTTCGTTTAGAGAGTAATCGTTTGTGTCTACAGATCGCCAAAGGTGATCTTTGAATGCGAATTTAATTACAAGATTTATCTTTTATTTGTGATAGGAGAAAAACCTTGAGAATAAATAATTACTCGAATTTGAGATACCAGCTTGAATTATGACACTCGAGATATTTCTTTCAAGAACAACGGTATTTTTTGATGAATGGAAAATATTAAAATTTCCAGTGAAATGAAACCAACTTAACACACATTAACGTCAGAAAATGAGTTTTTTACGTTAGATTGAAACCTTTGCGATAGCTCAACGTTTGCAATAACGTGAAAACGGCAAAGATATCAATTCGTGTAAAAACTATGCCAAAGTTTTTCATCGGTTACATTTAATTTAACCCATTTCTATGTATTTCTATATATGAATATGTCTTGAAACTCGAAATTTTTATAATTTAATTCCAAAATCAAAAAACTCATGTTGTTATATGATACGTTATCTTAATGAGTGTTTCATCTCTCTCTCTCCCTTTGGCAGTTCTCAAGAACGACCTCCTGCTTCACGAGGCTGTGATCAAGAATGACGCTGAAGCTGTTCAAAGGATTCTGAAGGAGCCACACGACGCGAATTCACGCAACAACGTGAGTTGTCTAGGATATCACGTCCATAATCTCCATGTATCTTGAAAAATGTTGATGAGTAAATCAGCACACATATTAAACTCTGTAAGCGAGAGTGGCGAATTTAAGGGGGGTCGCATTTGGCGCGCTAGAGGTCCCACGAACTAAGAGACTCCGAAAAAAATGTCTATATATAATATCGAAATATTAAATATCTCAATTTCAAAGTCAGTCGAACCTCTCAATGATTCCATAGAAAAAAATATCTTTAAGAGGGGTCACAAATGAGAGTAGTCATTAGGACAGATATCACTCAGTGGCGGATCCAGGGGGCTATCGCCCACCCTGGACGATCCGATTGTCCTTCACTGGGTGCATTTATAAATTAATTACCCGCAAAATCCCTTGTTTCTGGCAAGCGTAACGATAAAATGTGGTCGGGGAAATATGCAATTACCTCAACGATCAAGTTGTCTTTGAAATTATACTTGAGTATAAAATTTGGGAAAAGTTGAGTACAGAAGCATAAATAACGTAAACCTCTTCAAATATGATGATTTTCTAGCTATATTGATCTTGAATAGCCCTGAAAATGAAATTCAGAATGTAGAAAAAGTGCTCGGTGTGAATATAGTTCATTATGTTGTTGAATACCAATAAGAGTTTCCGCTCATCGCTCCACTTGTGTGTCTACTGGTAGCAGGTAGTAGAGAAAAAAATGATGTCGCGTTCAGTATAAAACAAAAAAAACTAAAGTCGTGTTCAGGGACTATTTGCGATGCGAAAAGAAAGAAGAGACAACCACAATTAATGCCTTCGAATTGATTGTAATATCACCGCACTTTCTGCAGACTGTCTACTAATAACGATGATCTAAAACACTCGACAGTCCTCGCAATATATTGGCAGCGTTATAGTAAAGGATAATTTCAGGGAGTTTAATCGCAATTATAAAATTTTTTGTCCTGCTTATTGTCCAAAAATGACGTTCACTTATAATGAATACCGCGTTAATACATGTCATCAGTCAACTCGTTTTTATTTGGTATCAGTGTTTTGTTGTTTTCCTTGTGTAACATCAACGTTCACCAGTAAACGGAAGAGCCACTTATTTCCACATCAAATTTAGTTTCAATCGGTTCTCTTAAAAAAAAAGGCAATTTATTTTTTAAATATCAGTGAAGCGAAACGTTTGTCTTGTCACTTTTGAAAAAGAAACTTCAAAAACTCCCCAGACGCTCGTGAAAACTTTTGAAAATACTTTCTGAATAGCCTCGTGCTTTTAAAAGGCGCCCCAAAATTTCACGCCCGGAACGTTTTCAATGCTTTCTCTTTGCGCAAGCCCGTCGCTAGAAGCACTTGGAAATTAGATATTCTCCATTTTGCGTTCGACCATGTTACTGTAAGAGGAATCTCTTATATGCATTATAATGAACTTATAATAACCAGGTTAGTACAGGAAAAAATACTGCGTTTCCAGCTTTGAAGCAGCAAAAAATATGGCACGCTGAAATAAGAGTGCATAATATAGGTCTGCGGGAGCATGTGGCTCGAGGGGCATAATGCAACCCGTATAATAAGGGAGAGTAGACCAGTTTTAAGATTTTCTGATTTACCTCATTAAGTACGGCATTTTTATTATATTTATTGGTAAAAAAATCTACATTAGCATTTAACAAATAAGAATGTGTCATAAAATTTAAAATTCTTACTTCAGTAAAATTAAAAAAAAAATTGTGAAACACTGCAAACGGTCCAATTTAGGAGTAGGGTCGCCAAAATTGGACCATAGGTTTCTTAAATTGGACACTGACAAGAATGTCTAATAGAATAAACATTTAACAACTATAAACTTTTTATCCTGGACAAAGACACATGAATGAAATGGACTTTTTTATTCTTTATCAAAGCCACTTCTCTGTAGAGATGTTGCTTCTGGATGCTGTAAAGAAAGTTCATGATGTCTGGTCATAAAGGCGTTGTACCATTTCCACTCCGCTGACTGTTTTTCTGTATTAAATTGGTGTGTTCAATTGTTCTTTTCACAATTTTTTTATCCTTAGGCGTTATTCGAAACATGCATTCTTCCAATCGCAATACATTATTCAACAGTTCCATCTCTATGTCTTCAGGGAGAGCAACATTTCTCACCATTGCTTTCTTCTCTGCGACAGCAAAAATATTTTTCCCTTCTGCGTTTCTCTTTAGTGTTGCTTTTAGTACGCAGTAAGTTCTGGCTGCTTCATTAAGGCCAATTCCGCCATGGTGATAAACTTATAGTGCTCTTTATATGCCTTCACTATTCCATTTCCCGTACTTTTCTACCCTCCTACATCCTAAAATTCCCAATGCTAATTTCAGAAAGTATTTTTCAATTTGTTTTCTTGCAGCTTAATAGTGATAAATAACAAAAAAACCTCGTTTTCTGTATGAAATAATCTTAAAAACAAATAATTCAAATTTTTAAACATCAACGGATAAATAGAAAAAACTAAAATATATTCTTCGTACTATAGGAAATATATCCATAGACCCATTGGTAAGATTAATTTTATCATAGGAATGTCTCTAATATCCTCACTATATGAACGACTTCCCTAGTTTCATTCTGCAGCACGTGGGTTGTTTTTTATTCCTTTCAAAAAATAACACTGTATTAACTAGTATTAATATGACAATATTTAACAAAAATGTGAAAATTAATGCAATACTCTGTCAAAAATATGAAATCGCTTTAAATGATCCAATATAGGAGAAAACCTCCGGTTCAATATGGGAGAATCTGGCCATTTTGTTTAACACGTTGAAGAAACAGATTTATAAAACTGTATTCCTACATAATTATCTTCACAGGTTAACTGGCTTTTAAACAAAAACATCTGTAATAGTCTTAACATACCTCTGCTCAGACACAAGCCTTAGAGAAAACTACAGAAATCAACATCCAGTTGTAGGAAAAAGAGAATCACACTGCAACTCAGCAACGCTTGCAAGGAACTGGCCTGAATGGTGAGAGGTAGCCGGTTCCTTGTAGTACTTCACAAATTCCACAACATAATGCATCAATTGAAGTTACAAGCAGGGTTAATCTAGCCAATTTTGGTGACTCTCCCCTATAAGGTTTGTCATCGACAAAGTTTTAAAAATGTCATAAAATGAATATATTTAAGATAATAATGTACATAATCAGTGCAATCTCACTCTGCATAGATATGGTAGAATTTCTTCATGGATCCATGACTATTTCCACAAAGTTTTTTGGCCCTCGTTAACTTTCTTATATTTGTGTATAAAATTAAATTAACGAATCGCGCGCCGTTTATATGTCTCTGGCCAGTTAAAAGAGATCTTATACTAAAAACCGGAGTCTCTCTACCATTACTGCAACAATCCTCAAACGGTGTAACATCTCTGATTTCCCACGGCGACGTAGGACCTTCTTGAGACAACGCTTAAACTCGCACCGCAACACCGCAGAACGCTCAACTCATTCAAAACGACTGGCAGGATGAAGGGAGAGCTGGAACGTACCTAGAATATCGATAAGTTGTTAATCAATGTGACTAAAATTATATTTAGCCGATAATTGAGGTAAAATGTGAGTAAATGTTACTAATTATATAAATTAAATCTCTTAAATTTTATACCTCAATTAAAATTGGCAGTTCTTGAATATTTCGGCATAAACGCCGACCACATTTTGTGCTGATGATCTCTCTTTCTGAACTTGGAGAAAGGAGGTGTGAGCAGATTAGAGGCGTTTGAGAAATGGGAATGGCGTACGCTGTAGAAAATAAGTTGAAATCAGGATAAAACAAATGAAGTTTTAAATAAAGTAGAGGAATGGCTTCATTAGAGCAATTTTGTCTCTCTGTATAGCTAAAGGCTAGCGCTTGATAATAATGTGCAAGTGATCTGTCGTCAAGCCTTGACTCTTCCTACCTCATTTCCTCTTTCCTAACATTATTCCATCTATAACTTCTTTCAGTGGACATCAGTAGAAAGAAACATTGAATACAACAAGGATTTATGTATTCCTGTTGTTTTTAGATTTCGAAAAGGTATTCGATAGGAAGATAGAAGGTATGTATTAAAAGAAGGGAATGGGTATGGGGAAAAGATCGCAGTTTGGGTTGAATGAACCGAAAACCTACCGAAAGGTAGGATACAACGCCGGCGCAACACGGTCAGCGAGGCCTGCATTGCAGGCGGGCGCTGGTCTTTGGGGGGCGTCGAAATGCAAAACAAATTAAGAATGAAGTAAATAAAAAAATGAGAAATGAAAAAAAATGTTATTAAATCATAATTTTAAAATAAATATGGAAATTAAGCAATTAAATAAAAAACCTAAATGCAGAAAACTTATAGATAACGTATTTTATTAACACTACGTGTTACACAACTGCATTCAGAAATAGAAGAAGTATCGCTGTTCATATGGACAGCTAATGTGGTGCGATTACTCATGCAGTCAGTTTAAGCCAGAGCTTCTCAACCAGTGTGCCACGGCACACTGGTGTGCCGCGAGGAGGTCCTTGGTGTGCCGCCGCAAATTCCGAAAGTTTGTGATTTTCACTGCAGCATGTCCAAGCATAAAAGTTCTCTTACATTTTGTTTCAACTATCATGCCTATGCCTGGAAACAAATATTTTGTAACAATAAGGCTAAATGGTCGTAAGGAGCATGTGCAAAAGAAATTAATATTAAACAATCTCAAAGAATTGACATTTCAAAGTCCAATATTCTGATATTAAAGTAGGCTTATCAAAGTTCGCACAACTCAGACCAGTATATTGTGTATTACCAGGTTCTCCAGGCACTCATAGTGTTTGTGTTTGTACAGCTCACCAAAATGTAAAATTAATGATTGACTGTACCAAAATACCAGTATTAACAGCAGAAGATCCACTACCTATAAAGACGTATCGAATTTGCGTTGCCAGAGTTATATGCAACCCTCCAATGCCGCCATGTTACTTTGACACGTGTAGCACGTGCCCCGGGGCATCCGAAGTATGATGTCAATTGCAAAATACCTTCGACAAAGCTATAATCGATACTGTATTGTACAAAGAGTGGGTTTTCGTGGACAGGACGACTCTTGAAACAATTCAGAAAGATGTTTCGGAATTGGTAGATGAGTTAATCTCAAAAGTGTTTGCTTAGAAAAAACATGCATTCAAAATGCTCAACAACAGAATGCATTCTATAATGAAACGAAAAACAATTTGCAAAAACGTGAATATGTTGTCATTTGCGATTTTTCAGAAAATTACGCCTTTGTTGTGCAAGATGAATCCCCTGGTTTTCATTCGAACAACAAGCAAGCAACAATACACCCCTTTGTTATTTATTACGTTCATGGAGGCACAATTACCTGAAAATCCTTTGTCTCAATTTCGGAATGCTTAAAATATAATAAAATACGGATTGCGGCCAGAGCAAGCCTTCAACACTTGCTTGAAGGTCATATTCTAACGCCAAATGATTTATTTAAATGGGCGAAATGTAATATTCCATCAGTTGCGTTTTCTTTTTTTTACGAATGATGATCATAAAAGAGAAGATCTTTTAGAAGAAAGATTTGGCCGCGCACGCATAGTTCGAGAAACATTATCTCTGCACTCCTGCATCCCACTTTCCAGAACTAAACTTTCCTACAAAAAGTATTCCTTCGCATCTAACTATCAAACAGCATATTGTATATCGTCATGATACATTTAGTCATCCATTGCAGTCCCATTTACCTGAAAACGGTTTTCTACGGTAGAAAGTGCATAGAAACTCTTGGTGTGATTTAAATTTCGGTGAATTGGTGGAAAGAGGGTCAAATTTCAAGTTAAACATCTAATTGCAAATATCTTCACATTTTTAACAAAAGGTAGTCTTTATTGTGTACCATTGAAAATTGTGTTTTAATCACTTTAAAACACGTGGTCTTTGAGCTTTCTATCTTGTTTTGTTCAAAGGTTATGATCCTTCAAAGAGTCGTGTGTACGCCGATTTTCACGAAACTGTTTGAACTTTAAAAATTAATAACTCAAAAACAAAAAGTATAGTTGGGAGGATGCAACTTCACAAATTTTTTTTCTCGAGGGTGTTACCCAGTATGCAAAATTTCAGAATTGTCCGAGATGTAGAATGGCCCGTACAAAGAATGACCACGTGACACATTAGTCACGGTCTCACGCTGAGAGTGGCACAGCGCGATGAATTTTGTATTTTTTATTATGTTTCAATTGCATTCCCATTTTTCTAAAAACGGTTTCCTACAGTAGAGAGTGCGCAAAAACTCGTGGTGTGATTTAAATTTTGGTTAATTGGTGGGGAGAGGGTCAAATTTTAAGTTAAATATTTAATTGCAAATTTCTTAACTTTGTTTTAGCAAACGGTAATCTTTGTTGTAAACCATTGAAAAGTACGCTTCAATCACTTTAAAACATGTGGTCATCGAGCTTTCTTTCTTGTTTTTTTCAAAAGTTATGATCCTTCAAAGAGTCGCGTGTACGCCGATTTTCATGAAACTGTTAAAATTTAAAAAAATAATAACTAGAAAACAAAATTAGTTGAGAGGCTGTAACTTCACAGATTTTAGTTTCTCGAGGGTGTTAACAAGTATGCAAAATTTCAGAATTTTTTAAAAATACGAGGTCAATTTTCACCTATTTTGTCCGAAATCCTGTGGAATGGCCCGATTGCCAGTTATTGTTTTTGGTTGACTTTCTTCTTTTATTATTATCATCATTACATTTTGCAAAATCTAACTCGAATATGAAAAATACAGAAGTGTGCTAAATTCATTTCTTGATTTTTTGTTTATAACATTTAAGTAAATGGCTAGAAAAAACAAATATAAACACTATTAAATTACTTATAATATAATTATATTTTATTTGCGCTATTTTGAAATATTACATCTTGCAAATGCTGCCTCCGCTGCGCAAGAATTTATTTCTTGCTTTTTGCAACATTTTATCCATGATACCGGGGAATGTTGTCTATGAATGAGCAAGAATTTGAGAACCCAGGGGGAGCGGTTATATATCACATGTAATTTTTTAAAATGGTGAAAAAAAATTTAATTATAAACTATATAATGCTATTTTTTGTTTTCCAATTTTTCCTTTCTATTTTCTTAAATGCTATAAACAAGAAAAATTGGAAATTGGCTTTTACCACACCCTATATAAGATAAGAAGCATGAAGTCTCAGACAAAAGTTATTCGGTATATTTTTGTACTTCATTATATTGATAATCAAGCATTGTACACAAATTATTTAAATTATTTGTTAGTTCTATAACATTTATTGTAAACATTTTCAAATCAATGTTTTTATGTTAATTAGGTATATTTATAGTGTTTAAAAAATACGGAACTGGAGGCCTACTTGCAATGGAATCGAAAAAGAAACTCTCAAGTTGGCAAAACAGAAAAGAAAGGGGGCAAAAGAAGAAGGCATTCAGAAGCAGGCTGGGGCACTTTACATTTACATTAAAAAATCGAAAACGACAGGTGGACACTCTCAGATGGAAGAAGACCTAGCAAGTACAAGTACTTCTGGAACAAGGCTAACCGAAAAGGTTATAGCCGTAGTCGACCAGTGATTTCCAATTCATTAACTCTCACTGAAGATGAAGAAAATTTCTCGAAAGAAACAGAAATGAGTGCGGATGCGGTAGCGGAAGAGCAAAGTGAACCACCACATATTTTAGATAGAGAAGAACAATCACAGTCAGCTTCATCAACTTCGGGCTTACTGGCACTTGAGCTAGCAGATCCTTCAAATTGGCCCAAACTCACCGGCAAAATAAGGATTTTTCATATAAAATCAGGATCTGTCTAAAAGAAAGATATTTTGTACACTAGGGACTCTAGAAGACGCAAGTTTAGTGGCACGTACTACAATCGAAAAATGAAAAACGGTGAATTGCTGCCAAGGCCCTGGTTAGTGTACTCAACTTCCACAGATTCTGTGTTCTGTTCCTGTTGCAAACTATTTTCATCAGCAGATCCAAGCGTTTCGTTCAGCAGTTTTGTGTCAACTGGCTACAATAATTGGGGAATTTTATCCAAGGCACTGTATAGGCACGAAACAAGTTTCGGCCAAATTAAAAGATCGAAAATGTGTATCGACTTCAGAAAGGACCTCAAAAACAAGACTACAATTGACTCAAGAAATAAAAAATTGCAGGAATTGGAAAAAAGCATTGGTAAGTATAATGGCCAGGCTCATAGAAATAATAAAATTTTTGGGTCCCAATATCTGATAAGATTTTTGATAGTAATAATGACAGCTTTCTAAAACTGGTTGAATTGTTTGGAAAATTTGATCCTGTCATTGAGACCCACATAGAGAGGAGCATAAGACAGGAACGCAAATGCAAAATCAACTATTTAAGCAAAGATATTCAAAATGAAATTATTGCAATTTTGGGTAAGGCCATCACCGATACAATCTTGTCTTCAATAAAAAGCGAACCATTATTCCATAATTCTGAACTGCAATATGGACGTCAGTAAAGCCGAGCAGATGACGATTATTGTTCGTTTCGTTTCGTGCAAAGAAAGTACTGTGGACGTCGAAGAACATTTCTTAGGTTTCGTGGAAGTGCGCGACTCAACAGGATAGGGTTTACGTGACACCGCTCTAAATCAGCTGCACGCCTGGAAACTTGATATAAGTGACATAAGGGGTCAATGCTACGACAACGGTGCCAACATGAAAGACAAAAGAAATGGACTGCAGTGGCTGATATTAAATATGAACTCTCGCGCCTTTTATGTACCATGCGCTGCTCACAGCCTTAACTTAATGATAAATAACGCTGCCAAAGTGAACCCTGAAACAATAAGTTTCTTTGGAACGGTTCAAGAGATACATAAGTTTTTTCATCTTCAACAAAGCATTGGGCAGTTCTCAAGAACCACACTTACTCTCTGACTTCGAAACCTCTGTCAGAAACTCGTTGGGAGAGTCGTATTGATGCTCTGCAGCTTCTTAGGTACCAAATTGGAGAAACGCTCTGTACGAGATACTTAGCGACGAAAAGCATGACAGAGAATCTAGGTATGAAGCACAGATGTTGTGCACCAAATTGAAGCATTTCCAATTTCTGTACTCTCTTGCCCTGTGGTATGACCTGTTGAATCATGTCAATCCCATCAGTAAGATCCATCAGAGTACCTATGAAAACGTATCCGTCGCTTTGGCAGTCATTGAAAATTTAAAAGATTTTATTTCCAACTATCGCACTAATTCCAGCTACGAGTCTTTGCTTAAAACTGCTCGGAAACTTTGTCAAGAGGTTGAGGGAGAACCACAGTTCAAAGCCACTGCTCAGATTCGTTGGAGAAAAAAGACTACACATTTCCACTATGAACATGAAGACGAATCGCCCCAATCAGCTGAAGATAAATTTTGAGTAAATTTCTTCTATAAAATTTTGGATGCTGCAATGACTTCCCTCAATGAAAGATTTGAACTGTTAGCACAACCCAACAATCAATTCGAATTTTTATGCAACATGAATAAACCTGCCGAAATAGACAACGAAAAGCTCCGACACCATTGCAATGATTTAAAAATTCACTTATCGGACGGTGATAATAAGGACATCAATGCAACTGAACTATGTGATGAACTATGCTATTTTAAAGACCTGTTAAAATCCGATTTATGGCAATTCCATAGTCCTTATAAATCTCTCAAATTCATACAGTCAAACAACCTCTCATTCCCGAATCTGATCGTTTCCTTAAGAATATTACTGACAATTCCTGTCAGCGTGGCAAGTGGTGAGCGATCGTTTTTGCGTTTAAAATTAATAAAACACTACTTACGATCTAGTATTTCCCAAGAAAGACTGGTAAACTTAGCTTTAATATCTATTGAGAACGATGTATGTGCTCAATTAGATACCAATGAATTAATTAGTATGTTTATAAACATAGAAGCACGAAAAGTTAAATTTTTGTAACCTTGTAACCTTTTTAAAACCTTTCTTTTTTTAATTAAATAAATATACAAACAACTAATTTTGTTGTTCATTAAATGCTTACACATTTTTATTCCGAATATGCATTCAACCCTACACTGAAATTTTCTTATTACAATATTGGAAAATTTAGAAAAGGGGGAGGTGTAGCTTAATAAGGGAGGAGGGCGCCGATTTATAGATTGCAGACGGGCGCTGAAAACCATAGCGCCGGCCCTGATAGAATAACTATGATAATGATCACTGTCGCAGCATTCAACGCCAATGGGAAGATCTAAAACACAAATGCAACAAAAAACTTCCGCCAAGCAGTAGTCATGCGTTATCGCCTTAGTATTTTGATAATAAGAATTTTATCGACGAAATAGGAGAAGAGAAAATGTTTTCTTGCGAAGGTTACAGTGGCCAGCAGTAAAAAATTAAATTTTAATTTCTTTTTTAATAAAAGGTTTAATAAAACATTATTTCTGACTACTCACATTAGTATACATACATTTTAAAATTCTGTATTGACAAATGTTTTGGAAAAAACTATTTACTGATTGCTTCAGCAGCTATTTCCATACTTGATACTTCTAACATTCGGCTGGTCAAGCTTTTCCAAGAAAACATGCAATCTACAATCATGTACTATAAACTATAAAAACAGAAAGGTACAAATATGGCAGCAGCAAAGAAGAGAAACGCTCCCTCGCGCCATTCGTGCGCAACGCAGAGTACATATCGGTAAAGAAGAAACTTAAACAACGGAGTTAGACGCCAAACATTCGAAAACCATTTAAACTGCGATGGGGATACAAATAACAAGAGAACAGGATGCGTTTCTCATTCGACAAAACATTTGTCCTATATTTCTCCACAAATTAAACCTTCATAATAAAGAACGTTCTTCACTTTTTCTTTGACATGATATAATTGAGCAGCAACATTCACGATTTAAATCTCTAGCTGCATGTCTGACGCTTTAATACGTTTTCTTCTAGGATTTTTACAAGCATCTAATGAATCTCTCAAAAACGGGTAAGTAAATTATAAAAATATTGTGAGTTGAAAATAAAAGAAAATTCAAGGTTAAACTTATCGAAAAGATGAATTTCATTGTGCAAACTAACCATGATACCATATATATGATGGTACTATATATATGATTGATCTTTGCTTTATTGCAATCAATTTTAATATCGCTACGGTGGAAAAACGTCGCATGACTTCGTTTTTTTGAGAGAAATCGAAAAATTAACTTTTCCTACAATATAAATTGCGCATGCACTATGTAACGTTCGAATTTGATTATCAGTCCTAATATATATATATATATATATATATATATATATATATATATATATATAATGAACTCTAACGCCGAAAAAGTCGAAAATAAAGTCAATCCAGGCAGATTATTGCGGTGGCCTTATATATTAAAAAGACAACTCATTATTATGTGCTCCTTCCAAGACTTTCGGGATTCTACCGCGTGTTGTTTCTTCTAGTGACGACTGTTTCGCCTCAGGACCTGAAGATGCCACCTGGAATGGAGGCGAAACAGTCGTCACTAGAAGAAACAACACGCGGTAGAATCCCGAAAGTCTTGGAAGGAGTACGAAAACACCGCGGACGCCTTCGTATTAATTTCATTATTATGTGGTTGGGGTGGAGTTTCGGGACAATAGTTTGTGGCTAAATGAAAAAATGAAGATGGTTATAAATGTAGGGAGGAGGAAGGAACGGAGAGAGTGAAAAAGTTGATAATGAGATGATGCGCAATAAAGGGATCTTCCCTCATCAAAGAACTTATACATTACGAACGAAATTAAATATACAGTGAGAGAGGATTGGTGTAAAACCAGTATGAGAGGAATTAAGAAGTTAAGAACGTAAGACGCAGTATAGGGGAAAGTATTGTATTCATGTAAAAAATCGACTTCGAGATTTCAACGGAAATACACATTTTGAGGTCCACTGAACACGTTTTGACCATTTTCTCGATGATTTCTGTGTGTGTATGGGACAGCTTTTTTGTGGGTGCTCTAACTCAATAAATATTAATCAGGTCAACGCAAAAATTTATATTTAACATTTTAATAAAAGACACACGAATTGAGTAGTTTTTGGTAAAAATCGGTCAACCGAAAGTGGGTGTTTACTCTTGTCACTTATCCGTTATTTTAAAATATTTGCTTTAATATTTGATAAATGTAAAAATATACAAGAATAACGGTTGTAGGAAATATAATTATCTACAGTCTTTGTTTGAAATGTTTTTCCATATAATGCATTGTTTAAGAGATATCTTACATTTTTAGCTACCACCCCCACGCTACCTAACGACAACTGTTAACAATTGACGCTTAGTTACGTCTTAGTAACGTTCCTTTTTCTTTTCTTAATTGTTGGAACTTTGTAGCTATATCCAATATCAGAAGGCTATGGTTTGAGGTAGTTTCTGTTTTTTGTAGTCTAAAATTTTCTCGCAGTCTCTTAAAATATTTATTATTATGTAACCTATTTGGAGTTTTTAGAAATATTACAGATATGGAGAAAGTCATGTGGGGGCCACATCAGATTTTTAAAGAGATGAAGGCAGTAAATACGGTTGTGAAAGGGGTGGGAAGAATGTTTGGATTTGAGACACGAAGCAACCATAATGGAGAGTTAGAGACAAACAAAGAAAGAGGAGGAAAGAGTTAGAGAAGGGGGCATAAAGAGAAAGCGGACGAGGACTGGAAGGAGGAGGAAGATAGAAGAGTGAGGGAATGATAAAAGATGGGAGAGAAAGGGAAGAGAGGAAGAGGTAAGGTAGAGAGAGCTCATAGAAAGAGGGGAGGGGATAGCGGAAGGAGAGAGGAAGATTAATGAAAATACTAATAGAAAGCTAAGGAAAAGCAAATCCATAGAAAATGTTAGAGGCATATGAGGTAGATAAAACTTATACATGGAAGAAGAGAAGATTCATTTGAAAAATCGATACAGGTATATAAAAAAGACAAAAGTTTGAAGTTCAAATGCAGCCAAGGTATTAGCATCTTGACTTCGTTTTCCGGGTCTAGATAAAATTGCTGCAACATTTCATAAATTGAGTTTCTAATTAAATTCGCGGCTTTCAAAGACATTTTACGGCAACATTTTTGTTAAACGTGGCAGTAAAAGTCACGTATTGAATAAAATAGGCATCTACTGTCAGGAATCACCAAACGTTTTATTAAAGTGCCTCATGAACTACCTCTGTGCGGGCCACATAAGACTTTCAGACAACTGATCTTTGTGAAGATTTCATTTTGAGAAATATTTTGATCATATAATCGTATATACACTTTAAAAAAGTATATTCCATTCTCATTCTCGAAAAATATCGTTTACATATGATAAATGATATATAATTACACTTCTTGCTGGCAAATATAAGAATATGCATATCTAAAAGATACAGATGAGATGTATACGGTTATGGTCCGCGGGTCGTAGTTTGGTGACCCCTGGCTTAGGCAATAGCATGGCTCAACCAAGAAATAAATCTAAAAAAGAAGAATCAATCTGCCTCGATACTTCAGTGGTAGAGTAACCTACCGGCAGGTGAAAGACCTAGATTCGATTTACGATCATATCAGAATTTTTCTCCTGATTTCTAGTTTCTCCCATATTCCAGCATTTGCCTTAACGCTCAAGGATCTATGATCCACGTTTTCTATAATTTGAGAGTATATATCTAATCCGCATACGTATGAATGTCATTCATAACACCATAAAAAAAATAGAGTAGATTTCTTGAAATACTTATGAGCCATATAATTAAAGTAGACAAATAATTTATACAGTTTTGTACTGTTATTGCCAAAGCCGCAGTGTACCGATAAACGATTATCATAATTTATCTTGGCTAACGTAGCTTACTTCTCGGTATTTTGACATCTTAAATGAATTCTGTTTTTCTTACGCACTATTTTAGTACCTAGTCAAATACATAGTTTAAAATGCGCCTTAATTAATTATAGAATATTAACAAAAATTAGTACGAATGTTTCTCTAGTTTTACTCGTAGTTGTAATTCCAACTTTTTTACTATTTTTATCATTTGTCGAGATACTATTCTAGTTTTCTTTAAGTGAACACATTTTTCTTCTGCTGATTTGGCCTCGAACAATTTTTATCACTGAACACTGATCACTTGTCATGCAAACAAAAATATAACGAAATAAGAGAGGATTGAGATTTAAAAAATCGACAGAAATGAAAGTAGAAAAGATAAAAAAGGCGAAAGGGAATAAGAGAAAGCTTTAACTGAGAGAGACATTAAGGAGAAAACAAATATATAAGCGGAGGATAAGGAAAATTTTCAAGAAAGAAGGAAAAGGTGAGGGAGGGAGATGTTGAGAGAGAGAAGAGAGGTTTTTGAAGATAGAGTGGCTAGAGACGAGGCGAAGTGCAAAATCTGGTAATATCGATCTTTGTCCCGTGTTATTGAAGGGTGCATTGTCAAGGAGAAGAGGGAAATGGAACAGGCCACCTGCAGGAATCTGACGTGAAATGGGAGATAATTTCGGGAAAGAGGGGAAATTCGGCGTAAATACTTTACCTCCCGTAAATAAGGAAAAAGACAAGTTTGACAAACATAAAAAGAGCAATAGGTTTCGCATTGTTCGTAAAAAATACTACCTTTTCCTTTAAAACCCGTCAAATAATTTTTTGATATTATTTCTAAAACCGAAAATAGAATCTGCAATACATCGATTGTGAAAAATATCGAAGCCCTCTGAACGATAGTGTAAGGACGCGATTGACAACTTTCCAAATATTTTTCAATCCAACAGTTTTCATCTCTGCGTCGATTTCGTTCTTTCTTTATTGGACAGTGCTGGAATAAATGCAATCCCTAAAAATTTGCAATTTTAAGAATATCACACTTTTTCCCTTGTTTGACGCTAATTCTACACATTTCTGCAAAATTTCAGTTTTTTAATACATCTAGAAGTGCAATAATATTTATCTAATTGTTTACATTTAAAAGGTTTTTAACGGCTGCAATAACATTTGTATGGAGATTTTCAAATGTTTATGTGCGCTTATGTATCAAGCTATAAATAATTGAAAATTTTCAGCTCTCTAGCTCGTCCTTGAGTACCTAAACTTTTATATATTTCTTTAAAATTTAAGAATTTTTAACAGCCAAATAAATTAATACATCAGAATTTCTATAATCCTCATTCGGTTATTTAACGTATTCTACCCTTACAAAAAATTTCATCTTCGTAGCACACCCAGAAATACATAAACACATATTTATTTAAATTTTCGAATTTTTAACGGCCGCATTGATAAACGTTTTTGAGATTTTTGATTGTCCAAATCGATTTTGCACATAGTTCTACACACATGAAAAATGTTCAGTTCATCTGGAAGTGCCTAAACATTAGTATCCTACTGATGCTATATCATATGTAAGAAGCAGCTATATAGAATGATGCGTAAGGAATGCATGCTTTGAATGCTTTAATACGAGAGAGAGAGAGAGGAAGAAAGAAAGGAGATAGGGAGTGAGAGAAAATTAAATGTTTCACTAAATAAAAACAATTTTGGGCGCATAAAAATTGTATAGCATAATGTATTTCTTTGGCATGCAATTGCGGTCTTTTAATTTCCATTAAAAGCATCGGACTCGTTGCCACTGTAGTTAACATTTTTAGTTTCTCCATACGTAGTATAGGGGAAAGTATTGTTCTCATGAAAAAAATCGACTTCGAGATTTCATCGGAAATACACGTTTTGACGTCCCCTGAATACGTTTTGACCATTTTCTCGATGATTTCTGTGTGTATGGGACAGCTTTTTTGTGGGTGCTCTAACTCAATAAATATTAATCAGGTCAACGCAAAAATTTATATTTAACATTTTAATAAAAGACACACGAATTGAGTAGTTTTTGGTAAAAATCGGTCAACCGAAAGTGGGTGTTTACTCTTGTCACTTATCCGTTATTTTAAAATATTTGCTTTAATATTTGATAAATGTAAAAATATACAAGAATAACGGTTGTAGGAAATATAATTATCTACAGTCTTTGTTTGAAATGTTTTTCCATATAATGCATTGTTTAAGAGACATCTTACATTTTTAGCTACCACCCCCACGCTACCTAACGACAACTGTTAACAATTGACGCTTAGTTACGTCTTAGTAACGTTCCTTTTTCTTTTCTTAATTGTTGGAACTTTGTAGCTATATCCAATATCAGAAGGCTATGGTTTGAGTTAATTTCTGTTCTTTGTAAAGTAAAATTTTCGTAGTTTCTTAAAATATTTATTATTATGTAACTTATTTGGAATTTTTAGAAATATTACAGATATGGAGAAAGTCATGATGTGGTGACCACATCAGATTTTTATGTAATGCTTAACGAAGGCGTGTGTGTTTATAAGGTTTGTTGAGTAGAATTAAAGTGTCCATCGTGGGTTTATTTGTATACAGTTTAATTTCATTCCAGAACATTAAACTCTTACAATTACATCGTTAATTTCAATAGTTATCATGGAATGCTTCGGTTTCAGCTCCCGACTCAAAGAATTCTCTCTTCTGTTTTCTTTCCCGAAACTCTCTCTCTATCTTCCTACCTCACAGCGTCTCTAAAGACTTCTCCCTCCTTCGGCACTCTCCCTTCCGAATTGCATCCCTTCCAGCCGACCCAATCTTGTTTGCTCAATTTTTTCCCATCAGACCCTCCACTCTTCCTTCGCTTTCCTCACTCTTGTTATTTGTGACCCTTATAGTTTTTCTTACCTCAGTTCTTCGATTTTTAAATTTTTTTTATAAGATCTATGCTTGTAACTTGTGCTATCGTTTTAGTTGTAGAGTATATATTTCTGTTATCGCGTTAGGGGCAAACGAAAAATAGGAATTTTTTGACGTTTTCACTATATTTTATTGTTTTTACTTTTACGTGTGACAATGTTATTAAGGCATTATCGAGCTTATTATAACACTGGAATGAATAATTATATATTTACGGGTACGTTTATGTATGCATTTGTGCATTTATATATATGTACGCACACACAAATGCACCTTCTACTAGTATATATATATTTCTCTTTCTCCGTTTGCAACAACTTCCAAAATGCGCCACCAGACCACGCCAATGCTATTTTTTATAAACTTTCCTAGTAGGTAGAAGATTGAAATTTGGTAGGAATGTTTGTCTCTCATAGAAAAAGCCATTTATGAAACAAAATCCTAAACAAAGATCTGTGTTAGACACCGGGAGATAATTTCTATTACCCATAAGATATATATATATATATATGTGTGTGTGTATATATATATATATATATAGGGGTGGCAACAAGGTGTTGAAGGATGCCCAGTGGACACTTACCAAATTGTGGACCAAATTGGTAAGCACGAAAAATAAACACAAAAACGTAACCTTTTCGGGCACAAGTATGCCCTTCTTCAGCGATGGAGAGAGAGTTTATATATACAGCAAGATGTTGGTTATAAATGTGTTTATGTTTATTTATATGCGTATGTATACGCATATAGTATGTTCATGCATATATATATATAATGTACGTCTGTGTTTATATGTATATATAGACACAAATATGTATATTATGTACACAAAAAACACAAATATTAATACACTATTGTCCTTTCTGAAAAATATGAAAAAATCAAATACATTTGAATCATGTGTTGCTCAATAAGTCTGTATTGATTAACATGCGATAGTAAATGTTCAAGAGACGAAAGAGACGAAAATCCATAATATTTCAAATATTAGGCTGACATCTAACGAAAACATTGGGAACCTCCTTTCAGAATCCTCCCTTCGCATTAATTTGTCTCACGGAAAGGAAATCTCTCTCAAATCGGGTAGACAGAAAGAAAATATTTATTAATGGCGGAAAAGACCACTTATATATAGGGATTCGTGGCTGAAGGAGTTTGATTATAAAGTCTTTCATGTTGGTCTGGAGTGCTCGGTACATTAATGTCGGAGCCTTCGTGTAATCCGATAAAACGGCGCGAGTCGAAACGGATTTTTACGAAGCGAATGTATAAAAGGTCAAGTCGATTTGCGCACCAAGGACGGGCAATTTGGCGATACTCTCCCCCGCAGCTCCACTTTCGCACGCCACCGTTTCCGGCTCTTATATATTTTCAAACTGAGTCAACGCTTTCTCAAAAGGACACGCCCACGCTCCCTCATACATCGATACGAAACAGTCCCGATGACCCCGAAACTTCTCTGAATTGACCTTTTAAGGCGGCATTAAAACCGAAGTCGATCGCACGCAAACAGAAATTGGACGGTGTAGTCACGAAGCGTCATGGGCGGCGGCGCTGTTGTTAATGTCGGTCAGAATTCGTTAAGGACGCTTCGGATTCGACGTTTCGGCATTGTAAATTCGCGCCGGCGATATTTTTAATAGAATTAAGGTTGATGACTTTGATACTAAGTGCGGATCTGATTTCTAGAAAAATCTGAAGGCTGAAAATGTGGTATCCTAAATCTTATGTAGCCCTTCCAACACTCGTCTCCGCATCACGCGATGTCGACACTAATCTCAGAAAATCTTCTTAGCACGAAATATTTACGCTGATCTATATATCGGAAAGACAAACAATCGTTCCTATCACGAGCTACCTGTTGATTTTATAGGCATGTCTTTCATTTTTTAACTCAACACCGAAAAATAAAATCCACTAAACATAAATAATCGCAGATTATTTGTTGAAATATTTGGTGAATAAAAAGATTTCACATCGAAAAACATTTTTTTATTTAATTTATATAACTGCAGAGTAGATAATCTCCTAGTGCACCACCCTGTCTTTCCAAATGGGCGTATAATTTATAAAAAGACCACAAAACTTGCAAATTTCGAAAATTACAAAAATATTTTTAACAATTTCTATGCCTCGATGAAACTCGCACACAAAAATATCAAGTCGCCTTGAAGCATAAAACGAAAAGTTAACAGGAACTAGAATCTATTTTTTTCAGGAAGTTAGCATATAATACCACTTCATTTATTGTTATCAGCCGCTTAATGTCACCAATTAAACAGAACCAAATATTAACCAGCATATTATACTCTTAAATGTTTTAACGAAACATTCAAACAACGCCATTAATGCCTGACTGAACGACCCATGGGTAAATACGAGACGACCACAAAGTGACTCATTCGAATGAATTTACGCTGAAATTTTCCTGGCGGAATTAAAACCCAACGGAAATGGGATAATCCGCCACATCGGACCTTAAAATCCACCCGTAAGTACTTCCATGCCTCGCACGTAATTACAGGGCCCGGAATAAAAAAAGACGAGCGCCCTGCGGCGTAAGGAATCCTAACGCAGAGAGCGCAAAGCATCGAAAAGCGGGCCTCCGTTTTAGAAAGTCTTCTCTTTCACTCCGTTTCCTAAGAGGATTCCGACGAGAAATTCAGTACGTTGCTTGGGAGAGTCGGGCGTAAGGTGATTTCCCTCGACAAGATTTTTGGAATCGGACGCAAAAAACCGCAACAGGATTTTCAGCGAAGAGAAGGGGAATGGGGGCGGGGAACACGTGCGGCGGAAATGGCGGTCGGCAGGGAAGTATGATGGAGTAATTAGAGAGAGAGAGGGGGGGATGGAGGGATAAAGGAGAGAGACGCACACAATGAGAAAAAGGTCCAGAGTGGTTATTTGGGAGGAGGGGGACGGTGTCTCGAGTTACCTCCCGCAAAACGAGATGGTGGCGAAGGGTTTAAAAAGTTTAAGCGCGTAAGTTAATGGGAGTCTTATTTTCTCGCGAAGAGGACTCGCTTGAAAAGTCTTATCGAAAAAAAAGAATGAGGTTTCATTTGGGAAAAAAGCAGTTAAACCGAGGACGGAAGCTGGACAAGGATATTTCGTTTTTTTGTGGAGGGGACGCATTACGAATTCTGGAGGAGAAAGAAGAAGCGTGAAATTTCTTCTCGTAAGGAGTTTCGACGACGCGTGGAACTTCATATTTTATCGAGGAGGCGTGCTTTTTTAATTGCCTGGAATGAAAAGAAAATCTTTCAGATGTTTTAATGAATGCGATTTATAAAAAATTATGTAATCGGTTTACTTCGTTCGATTTCTTTTAAGCGGAGAAATGCTGTTGTTCCCCTGGAGCGTCGCAGCTGATTTTTATGGGTGCCGCGAAAAATTTTGTTCAGCAAATAAATCAACGATTTGGATGTGCCGATGTATAATTAGGGCAGTAATTCTTTCTCTAATACGGAGTTCGAGAACCTTTTCTGCATGGCGGTCCGCATTCGTGGTTACGAGTGCTTCAGCGGGCCGGATGGACGTTTACATAAGAAGTTACTTAGAGTTCCTATGATCTCATACAAGTGGAAATCGTCTATAAATAATTTACTAGCGTTTAAACTTGCCCAAAAGAGAGTTTGAGACCATTATTTTACTGAAAAATATGAAGTTACCAGTATTAAATTTTACCGAACACTTGTTTTTCGTCCCCTACTTTGTGATTTGACGAGACCGCGAAAGTCAGCGCTACGTCCTTCGGAATGGACGTTAAACAGTTGGCCCCTTTGATGTTCTTCGTAAAAGAGTAGGCTAATGCCGGGATCGTGTTTCTTTCCTCCCGTGTGTGTGCGCGCGCGGTGTAGGAGTAATGGCTATAATAATCCAAGAGGTTGATTGGCCAGATATTTCGTACAAACAAAACCGATCACTTTCACCATGGATACGCGAGCCAGATGAAACGCTCTCGGGGTCCGCATTCCATTCATTACGCGGGACGTAGTTTGCAGACCCCTGCTCTGATATATTGATTGTTGTGTAGCAGTACCAACAAATGAATACGTCCAAAGGTTGCAATTCCCGAATTTATAAATATAAGAGGGAGAATTGTGCCTCGAAATTCTGTGTAGCTTCGAAATGGGACCGCGCCTAATAACGTTTGGGAACCACTGCTCTACGCGGTAACGTCAGGGTGTGGTTCTCTCTTTCTATCGCCATGGTCCTTGCGCAAGCAGCAAAATCGCATTCCCATTGCTGGATTTGAGCTTATCAGTTAGTGTTGATTAACAGAAATTGATAACACGATTGATCACAATTGGTTTAAACGGTTCGATTAATTTAATAAGCTCCCACAGTATGGACTTCATTGATGAAACTCTCATACCCAAAGCTCTTAACTACACCAAGATATTTTATGTCGCATTCATTCATCGCTACGATTGATTTGATTAATTTTATACGTTTTCAACATAAATTCACGTTTACTCCGTTTCTTTTACAACCAGATGAAAATTTACATTTAAACAAATAAAAAATTTTAAAACAAACTTATAAACTGCACCAATCTAAAAAAAGGTGTAGAGGTAGGTAACCAATTAAAATATATCAAGTTTGCGGAAAAATTTGTTTCACGCCAGGGACTTGATATCTCAAATACGTCTGATGGTTTATGCGTCTCACGACTACAACAGGGACCAAACAGACTAAATTCAAACAAACACTCGAACTCATACTCAAAGGCAAAACATATCAAGTTTACGGAAAACCAGATAAAGTTCAATTTCGCTAACATATTCATATCACTCTTAATTTGTGGTTGTGCGTATTATGTTTTGTCCAAATACGCTGCATCTACCTTCGCTTGGACGCCAATACTGAAAAGGCAGTGAGAAGGAGAACGACATGCGCACAATCACCGTGGGTTATTGCAATGTTCGCACGTTTCAACTTGTTAAAGTGATGGAAAAACGTCAGAAGTTTACAATCAGTTGAACGAGAATAAACATCGAATGGATCTTTCTATTGTCGAAACGAATGACAAATTTACCAGCTGAATCCAAATTCCGTTCGCGGCTTTCCATCCAGTTTGTTAACGCAAACTGATCAACTTTAAGTGGTCAGTTCGATCTAACCTGTGAGCTATAGCTCCAACTCTTTGTTAGGTTAGTAAAAAGAACGCCTTAGGGTCAGGTCGTGTCCGTCCGTCCGACCGCATGTTTTATCTCAGAAACTTCTGGAATGGTCTTGATTAAATTTGGTATTTAGGACATAGGGACAAAGAAACTAAGAAAATGATATAAATAGTTTACGTGGCCTAATCAGGAGTGCCACTTTACTGGTGACAAATAATTAACTTTTCCTTTTATGTCGTAAAATATCACTTATAACAAAAGCCTTTAAACGACATAGAACTAGTAAAATAGCGTATGTTTTGTTCGGTAGATTTTTATCAAAGAAGTAGCCGATTTCAAGAAAATGAAACTTTAAAATTGTAAATCACTTTGAACTTAGAAAAATTATCCCGTGTTTTTTAATTGTTGCCAACGAAAACAATCTTCGTGACATATGAAGTAAACAATATCTGCTGTAAATGCATAATTAGTTTAATTTTCTTTCGTGAGCACGCAAAATTTGAAAAATGAAGGGAAATAAATTATCTATGACGAGGAAATGAACGTAAATACGTCTATTTTCTACACAGCGTTTGTAAGTGAAACAAAATGGGTAATTTACGATGAAGAAATGAACGCGAAAATAAAGATTATATTAGTACTATTCGAGTTTTAAGTAATTGTCGATTGTTTTATTAATTACGATTGATTAGAAAATTAGTGGGTGAATCAAAAATTCGATATTTCCTTGACAACACTACTGGCATTTCAGTTCGTAGGCATTGGGTCGAGTGAATAAAAATTAAGCGAATGCTTAGAGCAAACAGTAAAAATAAAAGCATTTGCTAAAAGCTTAAGCAAATGCTAAAGCATTTGCTTCATTTTGAGTGAAAAAAAAAGTTTGCTTTTGTTATTTGGTTTACATTTAAAGTAGGGCCCTGAGAAGCTTCGAGATTCGATTCAAATACAAATCGCGTTAAAAGATTCGATTCGATATCTCAAAAAACGATTCGTAAATTTAGAATCGGCAGATGATATATCGATCAATGAAAGTTTGATATGTTCTTATTAAATTATTGTTCTAATTTTAACCATCGTAGTATAATTCTCTAAATATAAGGTAATGGTTGGGAAAATTTTGTCATTTGGATCATCCTTCCTCCATTCCCCCTCCACCCAAGGTACAAACACAAACAGAGCGGTCGAAATATGGCACAGTGTCCACCTTATGGCTGCAACATTTCTTGATCCAAGATTTAAACTCGTCTTATTCACAAAAAACCAAGCCAATACTATAAAGCATTTTTGGAAGAGTTCACTTCAGATTTAAGAGATGCATTCCGGCAAGAAGTAAAAGACGAAGTGCTAATTGTTCTAATGCTTGATGCTTAAAAAGCGAAGCAGAAAAGGAAAACCTTTTGGATACGTTATTTTTTTTAATTAATGACTCGCAAAAAGAAGCCTAGTCAAAAATGGTCGAAATGTCCACACTTCAGAAGAAAATACACAAAACAATTTGTGATGGACCGCGATAGTGACTCATTATTTTACTGGAAAGAGCAGTAGATCCTACCCATTTTTGGCAAAAGTTGGGAGAGATTTGTTGGCAATTTAGGCTACAAACATTTTATCAGATCAGGTAAATTCGGTGGGTGGCATAATGTTATCCAACTTGCGATATTCTCTGTCTAACCATAATACCGAAACTTTGATATGGGCAAAGAAGTAATAATTATTATTATTAATATGAAAGAATCCTAACTTTGTATGTTTTATTTTAAATATAATGTACCTTTTCCTGTAATTTTGTTATTATTTCAACCTATATGCAAATTATTATGCTAGCTACTAGGTATATTTGATCACAAAGCCTAGTACAGTTTTTTGTATCCCGCCACCCTGAGGATTAATTGTATTGTGTAGTGTTTCTAAGTGACTGTTTCAGGTGTGTGTTTTTTTAAAGATTCTCGACACAAAACAGAAAAACAAAAACTAGATAGCTAACTAAAGAGCGATTAGAAATAAAACACTTCAACCTAGAGAGATTTAAATATAAAAAATATGCCCGATTCGAGATTCGAATACTTTCCGACGATTGGATTCAAGGTTCGATTCGTTCCATAATTTAGGATTCGTAGGGCCCTAATTTAAAGTATTAGTTGAATTTCAAACTAAAAAAATATGTTGGGCAGTATTTTTAAAAATTTTAATTAATACATTTTCTTTAACTATTTCTTTTATAAATGAATTCGATAGTATCACAAATCATGGGTACATTTTTATTCAATTAGTTATAGTAATTTTATCCAGACATTTGCCTTGATAGTGATTTTGGACGCCACAAATTTCATTGTTCTACATACAGTTGTGCATTGAACCCGGCGATCTTCCCCGACTCCTATTTGAAATCCGGGAGCACTTAAATACCTTAAAAATATTTCTTCTGTTTGGAAGACTGCTCCGCCACGTCTCTTTTGATATTCCCCGAGAAACAGATTTGAAATATACTTCACATTTTCTTTAGAGAAATGATATAAATTTTTATAACCGTTAGTTGATGAAGCTTGTCTTTTCTCGTATTTTAATAACTTTTATATCAACTTCACATTTATATCTATACTAGCTGAAACATCCGTCTTCGCTCGGGAAAGTTTTCTTTTCAGTAGCAAATCATTTTTATTGCTCGGAGCCCTGCGCTGTCGGTGCCCCCAAATTTCTCAAATGTGTTATTCGGAGAAAAGGTTCATATGGGATTTTTCACCTAAAGAAACCATTGAAAAATTTTAGTAAGGCTTCTTCTCGTGGGTGTATCCCAATGGCGAATCCATCATATAATCAAGGCAGACTGCTTCTCCAAGAATATTTGGCGTAATCGAGCAGTTTTATTGAAATAGGAATTAACTTCGATGCTTACATTAACATTTACTATGTTATGTATTTTATTGTAAAGTTTTATCATTAATATAATTACGCATTAACGTCTTACTTAATATTCACATGGATAGATGCACCGAAGCCTTTAAAGCAGCAATAAATTTATGTGAATTATGTCAATACTATTAGCCAAAACGTAAACAATAAACAACATCTTGGTTACCGAACAAATTTAAATAGATGTATCGATTTATGTTGCGATAAATCTTTCAATGTTAATGGTAAAGGATAAAAATGTTCTAATATTTCTTAAAATTCATTTGACTTTAAAAGTATTCATAGACTATATTTAGGCATGAATTCATTTCTACCCTTTATCTTGGCGTTGGCTATTCTTCCTTTACGGCGCGCCACGGCGTGGATTTTTCCTTGCATTAATCTTTACGTGGTTATCTCTTTCTTAATATTTGTATATATAAATTAGAATTTCTATAATTCGAATCTCAAGGGGAAAGAAGTTATTCGAGTTATAGAAAATTCGACTAACAGAAATATATTTTTTCATTTATCATTAATCGAATTAATATCAAGTTTATTTCCGTAAACATATAAGTTAACTTATTCTAATTTTCAATATCACGCATATTATGAAAACGTCATCATCAATATTTTCTTCCGATAATATGTAAGATTTTACTTTATCCAAAACACTAATTGCGTCACGCACTGTGATTGAGTGTATCATAGATACTTGTAATTCTCGCATACTACTGAAAGCGCAAACACGACGATGAAATTTGAGTTATCGAATGTAGGAAGGAGCGAATAGGTTTGTTTTTCTCCAGGGCTATAAGGGATCACAATAGGAGAAGCAGCCCTGATAGCGGTGACGGTAAAACGTGAAAAGTATGTTTCGTAGTTTTTCGAGAAATTTTAACTCATTTCAATTGTTAAATATAATGGCGTCAAACCTATTTCTCGATACTTTTATTAAAATACGCGCTAAAGGCATGGATGATAATGCCATAATTTTAACAGAAAATATTCTAATTTTTTCATAAATTGATTGTATTGTCTTAATGATGATTATTCTCATTGCTCATGCAGTGCGATCTGAGTCACGAAACTTGAAATACGAAAACTTGGACACGAGTTGCCAGAGAATTTGGAAATTACGGATAGTTACCTTAATTTCACGGAAAATTATAAATATACTGATATTACTCATGGAATTTATTATTTAATACATATAGGCTCCACGTGACTGAAGTGCTGTTACCCTGGAGATCGCATTGGTTTATTTACGATTTTAGATCTTGGTGTATGGCGATTTTTTAAGCGCTTGCAGTATGCAAGGACCGACTACTCGTATTTATATATTTTTATTCAAGCCATTCGACATCAGAAAAATTTCTTACCTTTAGCAGAATCCGAACCACCTCAGGCTTTTACCACTCTTTATGGGCCATGGATTAAAACAACTATCCCACGGTAAGCATGACGAACCGTTGAGAAATCTCTCTATACATCTGTTGTTATAGCTCTATAAAATAAAATAAAAATCGAAATATAAAATCCAAATTTGGCAAGATTACTTTATTCACATATTAAAAGTGATTAACGAAAAAATATTTAGAAAAACGAAATGGGTTCGACTCTAAGGAAGACATTTACATTTTCCATAAAATATGACCTAAACATCGACTTTTCAACGTGCGGGCTTTTATTCTTTTTGAGATCTAAATTATAAAGAATTAACCTATGATCTTCGAATCTAAACCATTGTAAAGAAAAAGTTTCTTATTATATTCATCTGTTTTCGCCTACAGTTCCTCATGTTAAACGTTTAATTAACATATTTTGAGAAATCTTGCCATTTTAACGGGATGTTGCCTTACCAACGAGTTACATTGTTAAACCTCGAAATCCTATTGTTATTTCAATCCTTACGGGTGAAAGCGTGCTTTGAATGCATTTAATACGAGAGAGAGAGAGAGAGAGAGAGTGATAGATAGATAGATAGATAATCGTCTTTATTCGGGCGAAATTTAGACCATAAGGTCCATTCTTACATTTAACCCTTCGTCAATATAATAAATACAAGAAAAAGAATAAAGTAAGGTATAACAAAAACATATAAACATTATGTACCTAAATCATACAAAGCAAAATGATAAAATTAATATAGATTTGTGTTTGTGGGGAAAACCTAGGTAAAAACAGGCATGTCCTCCCTAGTAAAACCCACGCAGGAAAACACTCACTAAGAAGGGGGGTGTGAAAAACCTGCGAAAACCCTAGATAGTGTACATATGATAATACAAAACTACAACATTAAATAGAAAGGAGTATGTACAGTGGGAGAGTTCGTATATACAGCGTAATTATATACCGTCATAAAAAAGTACACGTAAAGGTAATAGCGTAATGTAAACATGAAATATACAAGTATACAGAATGAGATGAAATATATACAATGAATGAATATAGAGAATGTTGTTGGGGCATGCATATTATAAGAAAGCAGGAAATGATAAAAAATGCATAAATGATATAATACAATACAAAACAATAGAAAAAAATAAAAACAACACAAAAATATATAAACGATAGAAGGAAAAAATATATATAAAAACAATACAAAAAAGAAGAGAGAGAAGGAAGGAGAGGGAAATGATTTGTTGCGTTATATGCGAGAAGAAATAAATCAGAATGCACAAAATTAATCATTCGCATATTAAAATTACTTAGAATTATCATAAAAGACATAAAACAACGAACGCCTAAAAGAACGACGAATTTGACACATTCTTAGAATTACTGATTTGCGTTGTTGCCGGTTTCGTGCAATTGGTACCATTGACTAAGATAATCTATTCACGAAGTTTTAATTAAAATATTTCCCGTAGAATTTCAACGGGCATCTCCCTAGTTAGTTATAAAGGTTAATTTTCGAATAATATAAAAACATTCATATTTCATATTATGACTTAAAAAATTAATAATGGACAAATAAAAATAAAATTTTTAAGTTAATAACTTTTATAAAGCGCAAAAAATGTGTAAAAATAAAAATATAATAATTTTGTCATTAATAACTTATATAAAACGCAGTGAATGAAAAAATACTGAATTAATAGAAATATTGAATATATAAAAGTTGTGTTGCAATTCTAATACACAGTTCAGATGTCTTAAAGAATACAACAACTTTTATATATTCAATATCTCTATCAATTAAATAATTTAAATTATTATTTTTTCATTCAGTGCGTTTTATAAAAGTCATTAATAATAAATTGTTGTATTTTTATTTTTACACTTTTGTGCGCTTTATAAAAGTTATTAACTTAAAAATTTTATTTTAGTTATTTTTAGTTAACCTTTCGTGTCACCATAAACAGCCATATCAATTTATATCTAGGGGCAATTATCATGAAAATAGAGTACTTAAAAATTTCCTAGCAAGCCCTTTACCTCACTTAAAAAGTATAAGCATATGCTTAAAGCATTAACCAAAAGCTCGGTTTTATTCACACAATTTCACATAAAATGCTTAAGAAAATCCCAAAAATAAGCACATGCTTATTCTTTCTAGCAAAAGCAAATGTTATTCTTTTATTCACCCCAAATCAAGCATTTGCTTAAATTATTATAGAAATCTTAAACATTTGCTTCTATTTTATTCACTCGACCCATTATACTAAGCCATTAATATTGATCTTTTTTGACATGATTGCATAAACCGTAAAGAACGCCTCTACCTCGCATGAATTCACGCATGATGTGTGCACCTTTCACTCTCGTTTAAATATACTAGGGGCCCTGCCCCTACTCGGGTAAACTCCGCCCTTCGCTCGCTCCAGAGACCTCGGCGCTACGCGTCTCGCATTTGATATCGCTTAGCTGAAAAATATTTTTCAAAATCCTCTTATCAAGACGCATGGTTTTTTTACCAAATGGATTTTCTCCGACAAACCGTTTCCGAAATATATATTTTTAAATATTTTAAACGGACGCCATTTTGTTTCAAGATGGCGGATGAAAGTGAAAATAGTTTTCCTGGAGTCTCCTAACTAGTAGAAATAAAATCTCATTTACGCGCATTTCTCTAAGACAAGCATTTCCTTGGATACAAAGGGGGACAGACGGACGGACAGACACCTGAGAAATTATATTTAGGATTATGATCCCTTGCATTTTATTTGTGATTTAGGTAAGATCAGGGAGACTTCAAGTCCGTACACGCGTACGGAAATTCGCTGCTGGTTAGGATAGAAAGATTCGTACATGTGTACGTTGAAATTGCCTGAGGTTAAGGTTAAGGACAGGAGATAGAAGAAAAAGAGCAAAAATGTCCGACCTCTGTCTCTGCCCTTTATTATTTAACATGGACGTGCAAGATCCGATGCGATGTTCTTTCACCCCGCTAGTATTAGAGAGAAATGGATCCAGAGGAGAAGAAGATATGGAGGGAAAATTCCCTATTCTCTACGAGAGAAAGCGCCATAAACCTATGGGAATTGAAAAACGTATTTTTAACTCTAAGCTCCATTTCGCAAGAGAGCTACGACATAGAAGGTTCTCTGAGTATTGAGTACGAATTATCGCTAACGAAAAATCATCTTAGAAAAAAATTCTCTCGAGTTCTGACCTATAGTGAAATCATAACTTTTTCAGTTCCGAAGAGGCAGGTGGTTTTTTATAGGCCTTGACACAGCCAAGGACGTAACAAAATTCAAAATTTTTTATAAAGGCATTTAATTTGCAAAATGCGTTTAGGCGCTTATGAAGTCCCTTTGGGAATTCTTGCAAAGTTCAACGGTAATGAGGTAAGATAAGAGCTAGGTACAGTCTAAGAGGATATCGCCGTCAAGAAGTAATAAATATATTTATTTTTCAATTTCTGGAGAGATAAGGGAAAAGTGCCAGGAGATGTTAAAATGGAAAAAAGGTAAGACAGGAGAACGAATGAAAGATAAAGAATTTATTGCTTCACGGGTGACGCAATAGAAAGCGTTTTGTCACACGAATTGCTATTTTTATATTTCAAATAGAAAAATATTCGTATTTAGACACCACCAGTGAATGATAGGTTCGCGCTATAAATACCCCATATTTTGTAAATTTATGAAAAATCGTTAGTTAGTAGTATTTTTTCAGATCACGATTTTCAAACTGTACAAGTTAACAACAGTAAACTCGCCAACCTTCTTCACAACCCAAAAGATACAGCAGCGCCTTTGCAAAAATCCAGAATTTACAAGATTTCTTGCGGAACATGCGATAGGATATTTATAGGACAGACAAAACGTAACTTAGAAACTTGAGCACACTTTAGACATAACATTATTAACAATTCGGGCGTAGCCGCCCATATACAAGAAAACAACCACCCTATCACCATCCAGAATTTAGCACTGTTAAAATCAATACGCGAAGAAAACAAATTAGCCGCATATTTTCATTAACCAATTCAAAAATACCGTTATGAATATCGATCGCGCCCCTGTACCTTACTCCCCCTCCACATTTTAACGGTTTCCCCTTCCCCTCCTTTCCCTCCCACTCCTCTCCCGCCCACTTTTACTTTCTCACTAACGGACAATGGTTTAAATTCACGTATGTAAACCGACACACATCACTCGACAGCAGCTACCGATGATGAGAGCTTGGCTCTCGAAATACGCATTTAGCGCTCTGTTGTTCAGGCTAAATTCCTTTTGTATACGGTCGGAGTTGAATCATCAATTCACAGATATTTTCATATGAAATCAAACAAAAATTTTCAAAGTTTCGTGATGACTTCCTCGCTATCTTATGTAATAATAATGTTACGTGCAAGCGCCGAAGATAAACGTCTATTTTCGGCAGAATTATTTAACTCTGAAATTTGGAGTGCGGTACGAAATGACCCGACCTTTTCGCGAGATAAATTTGTTCCCTGAAGTGATTTCGACTTAGAGCATTCATCCTAGATAAACGTTTTGCTTTTTGTATTTTCTCACATGCTCAAAACGCTTGCCAAGAATGCCGCCACTGTTTGTCCACCTATATCGGATAAACACTGTTGAACTTCGTCTCCCCCATTTTCCTGGCGGAACAATTAACGTCACCAAGCTAACGAAATGAATCGCTCAATTTAGCGTCCTCTCTTGCAAGCTAACTTCCACCCGTTTCAGTTGATTAATAATCGGGGGAATAGAGGCAAAGAAGACATGATACAGACGGAGGGATATAAATGAGAGGAAGAAGGAATGGTTGAGATAGAAGTAAAAGACAGCTGATTTAGAATGGGCCTTAGAGGATAATACAAGTTAAGAAAACATTTTATACCAAGGGGAGTCAATTAATAAGGTAAATTGTGTCCGGTTGTTTCACACATAGTCCTCCACCGACGAGAAGTTGTATCCAATGAGTTTCGCCCAAGAGACGTTTTGCCTAAAGACATTCCATCCATGCCCTTTCACCCATAGGCTTTTCGCCCACTAGTCAGCTCAGAAGATTTCCCAACGCGAAATTTCACCCATGCTGTTATTAGAATGTTATTTATATTTGCAGCGTTTCATAAGTGAAAAAATGCAGAAAATTGATACGAATAAAAGTTAAAACAAAGAAAGAATATATATAAATCAACTTATTTTTAACTACGTAATTATTTGAAATATATAAATTAACCAATTTTCAACTTAGTGTTGGATAAATTGAAATACTAAAATGCTAATGAACAAATAATATTAATAATGTTGTAATCGCTCTTTTATTTTGTTGAATGACAAAATACATTTATTAATACGCTAAAATATTATGCAAATAAGATAGGTTTCTAGGGAGTGTTTGTTTTTGTTGCTATAAGAAGGGGGTTAGATCAGAAAAAACACAGAGTAGGCTATTATTATATGTTATTACTAGGGGCCCTGTTCCTACGCGCATCAACCCCACCCTCCGCCTCGCTAAGCTAAAAATAAGTTTTTGAGTTAGCTTTTATCAAGACACCCATTTTTTGTCCATCAAGTAATTTTTCTCCAATGTACCGTTTCTTTAAATATACATTTTTAAATATTTTAAACCGCCATTTTGAATCCGAGTGGCGGATGGAAATGAAATAGTTTTCCTGGGGTCTCCTAGCTTTATCTTTTAATCACAACAGTTATCACAGCTCTCCACCTTGAGATCGAAATTTTAACGATCAACTTCTTAGCGCAATGCTCTCTTCAACAATTTCTTTATATCAATTATAACAACGTCGATTTCATTGCGAAAGAATATAGTTCAAAAATTTGGCGAGGAATCTTTAACAGGTGCGCTGTTTACCGAAATCATCAACAATGCGATTTCCTTTGACGACGAAAGATTAACCCGAAAAAAAACCGCGAAATTTTCGTGTTCAAAACGAATCTTTGGACCGATTTGACGCGTATTTAATAATCGACGGTAGGAATTTTTATTCTTTTAGGCGTTGTTTGGTTCAAATCCCGCATTCCTACGAATTAATTTTAAATGGTGATTGAAAATTATGCTGTTTAGCGTCTCAAAATCTCACGCAGTAGGATCATGACGTTTTTATGGTATAGAAAGCGTTACACATGATAATGACCAACACTACGTTTTTATGATATGTAGAGATAATATTCAGTTAAACCGAATTCTAGCTTTAAAATTCGCATTGTAATTTTTCAACGAAAGCTACACTGCCTTTCTATACGGCCTCAGGTAATAATTAATGTTCGCCGCCCACTGCGTGCTTTTTTTCTGATATTGACATTGCATGCTACATGGCGACTGACCTCTTGCCTTCGATAGCATATCTTCCTCTATCTCTCTTGCAGTGGAGCGCCAGAAGCTATCCCAAGCAGGCCAACCCCTTTAAGGAAACCCGCTCCGACCACTTCAGTTTTCTCTACCGTGATCTCTTACAATGCCTCTTACGTAAGGCTTCTTCTTTCCTTCTTTCTCGGCTGATTTCCTTCCTTCTTCTCTCAATTCTCGGCATAAGATGAGTGAAAATATCTCTTTTTCCCTCTCTTACCCTTATATCCCTATACCCTTATACCCTACCATCTCTCTCTCAAGAGTCCACGTATCTGCCCTATGACTACGCGCCATCGGCGTTAAGGCGCAGATAATACGGAGACGGGAAGTTCGAAAGGGAGGAGGAAAAAAGGAGAGAGGAGTTTGGAAGAGAAAGGACGAGAGATGGGAGAGATGGAACGACAAGTTGAAAGGGAGCAGAGTAGGAATGAGTAAAATAGAGAGAGTGAGGAGAGATGGAACGACAAGTTGAAAGGGAGCAGAGTAGGAATGAGTAAAATAGAGAGAGTGAGGAGAGGTAGTGAGACAATGGGAAAAGTGAGTAGAAAATAGAGGAAAATTTTGAAATTGAGAGCGTGAGTGAGAAAGAAAGTGACTATAGACTAGAAAAGGTGGGAGAGAGGAAAGGAGAAATGTGGAGGGAAAGGAAGATGAAAGAGGAGGAGAGAGAAGAGAGAGGTGAGAGGGAGGAGAGAGAATGAGAGAAGTGGGAAAGAAATAGGAGTTTGATTGATTGATTGATATGGTCTTTATTTGGGGCGAGATTGAGACTAAGAAGTCCCATCTTCCACCTAACTAAAGGAAAGGAGAAAGGGGGAGTGGAAGAGAGAAGGGGAGAGAGGAAAAGGGGAATTGAGGTTAAGGCACAGGAGGAAAAAAAAGGAGAGGGAGAAAAGGGGAAGGAGAAAGGGGGAGGAGAAAGGGGGAAGGAGAATCGGGGAAGGAGAAAGGGAGAAGGAGAAAGAGGGAAGGAGAAAGGGGGAAGGAGAAAGGGAGAAGGAGAAATGGGGAAGGCGAAAGGGGGAGGTGAATGGAGGAAGGAGAATGGGGGAAGGAGAATGGGGGAAGAATGGAGAAGTGAGAAAGAGACGGAGAAAGTAAGAGGGGAAAAGTAAGAGGGAGAAAGTAAGAGGGAGAAAGTAAGAGGGAGAAAGTAAGATAGAGAAAGTGAGAGGGAGAAAGTGGGGGAGATGGAAGAGGTAGGGAAAAAACGGGGAGAATGAAAAGGGAGAGTGAAATGAAGATATGAAGAAAGAAGAAAAATGGAGCGGGAGAGGTAAAGGAATAGAAATATAGAGACAGCGAAAGGTGAAAAGGGAAGAGGTAGGGTGAAAGAGGTGAGTGAAAGTTAGAGAGAGAGAGGGAGGAGAGAGAAAACTATAAGAGAGATGTAAGGGAAAGAGGCAGAGAAAAGGGGGAGGAGAGCAAAAGTGGGCGCGGAAAAGTAGAGATGGAGAAAATGTAGAAGGAAGAGACGGAAGGTAGAGAGAGGGAGGAGAAAGGAGGGATTGAGAGAGAGTGAAGGAGAAAGTAAGGCATTAGAGAGGAGAGGGAACACGCGAGGGACATAATGGGCACTGACGGAAAGGAAGAGAAGGTGGGATAAGAGATGTGCGTGTGTGCGCAGGAGTGAATGATGCAGGGTTAGAGGAGAGGAAGAGGAGGGAGATGGATCTAGTTAGGAGGAAGCGAGGGATTACAGAGGGCCTCTATGCCGCGGAAGACGGATGTGGTGTGGATTGAAGGTTAGGGATATATAGAATGATACGAGAACTGCTTCAGGAGAAAGACGGGGGAGTGTTGAATGTAGTATGCGTAATAAATACTAATAAACCGAATCCGACGGAAATTATTACGTGATGGAGAATTTTCAAGCTCTTCCGTGATGCGTAATGAGTTCAACGAAGCCACATTTTGGCGCTTACACACTTTTCCTAGAGCACTTTAAAGGCGTTAAAATTGATTTTTTAGGTGAATAAATTTACTGAATTGTATTCATATAAAGTTTAATAATGAAGTAAAAATTTAATCTGCAAGTAAATAATTAATAATTGCTCATACGCTACGGCGATTATGGACGAATAAAATGTAGGCAATTTGCTGATTTTTAAAATAAATAACAGAAAGGTTTTAAAGACACGAACAATAAAAAAATAAATATCCGTAGGAAAGTCAAAAAATGAGTCAATTTTTGAAAGGGGATTCGCAGATATAACCATAACTTACAATTTCTGTGATTAAAGATTTATGACATGATAAATTAACGCATGTCTAGAAGAAATCATTCTTAGCGAAAAAATAAAGAATTAAGGGTTCCTTGACAAAAGATCTGCCATGAAATTTTTTTAACAGTTAGATAACCAGAAAATTATAGAATAAACTGATAACGATTACAAAATATTTATTTTAATACGAGAAGTCATAACAAACATAATTTTTAGGAGATTATCTAAGGAATTTGGCTCAATTTTTTGGTAAGTGATAACCATATTTCAGAAGAAGAAAACAATTACGTAACTGCCACACAAATTTCTGTGGAAGTTACGTATTTGTTCATTTATTCTGAAATATAATTTATCGGAATTCCAATAAAATGCCTCTTTTGTTTAATGGAGCTAAAGGATATGGAAGAGAGGGGAAGGATAGGAGAAGAGAGGCTGAGATCGGGAAAAATGAGAGAATAACTAAAGAAATGGAGAGAGAGCGATAAAGAAAGAGATGGCGGGTGAGCTAGAGAGGGTGATAGAGGGAAAGAGAAAGAGCGGAAGAGGGGAGAAAGGAGGATCGTAGGTAGAAAAGAAAGAAAAGAAGAATCGGAGAAAGAGAAAGATAGACAGAAAACAAGATTGGCAGGTAGAAGGAAGAAGACAGCATTAAGAGTGCGATTCAGAAAAGAGGGAAGGTATACTCGAAGTGAGGAAATGAGAAAGGCGGGGAGAGAAAGAGATAAAGAACGGTGTTGGCAAAAGTCATTATTCTGCGTCGAGATAGTGAAAGGAATGTGTGAGCGTTGAGGAGTAAAAGACAGATAAGGAGAAGCGAGCTCTGGTTTCCCTTTATGCAATATTGCGTTTCTCCTCTTTTACGTCGCGCAGATTCACACCGCAACGAAGAGATTTTCCAGAGACGAGATAATATCCGAACAGGTTTTTCTTCGAAATCAAACCTGTCAAATTTTCACGTTATGCGAAACACAAAGCAAAAGTTTTTATCTCTATGAAACATTGATTAATCGTTAATATAATTGAATGACATCGGAGATCTCGTCAAGTGTATATGTACTTTTTTTTAAAGTTGGAAATTGTTTTTAAAAAATCCGCTAAAAACACGAAGATTGTGATATTAAGTAAGTATTTCAATGCTGTTTGAGCGGCCATATAAATATAAATACACCAATTAATTTCGCAATGAGCGCCACATAATTTTTAAATGCTATGTCATGTAGGTTTTTAAAATGTCCAACAAAGGAACAGGTGATAATAAAGCTGTCATCGTTATTTTAAAAAGGCAACAGTAAAGGTCGAAGCAAACGCGCACGTGAATCTAAAAAATAACGTTATTGAATTTAGAGGATTATTTTTATGAGTTCAACTCATCTTTTGCAAATAACTTACGAAATACATAAATGTGTGGACATTTTATCAAGATGTTAACTGCATTGTTATATTCCCGTTCTTTAAAAAAGCTTATTCTTTTTCATTTTAAAATTATCCCGGTTATACAAAAATGAACAACCGGTAAAAGGCAATGGCCAATCAAATTCCTTTAATATCGCAAAACAACAAAAACTTTTTATCGTTTTTCACAGCGATCAAACGAGTCATTTGATCAAAAATTAAAAGACTCATTATTCTGAACTTTCTGACTCGAACCAATTCAGATATTCCGTTCGAATCGTATTTTAGAAAATTCAGATGGTTTAAACAAAAATAAAGAACGTAAACTTGCGCTCTAATTGCTTTTGCAGCTGTTATCAAAGTCAAAACCTATAACTAAAATATAATCAGCTCTAACTCGCTCTCTAAGCAAGGTGGCAAAAAATTATTAGTTACGATCTTTTGGTTTTCATAACAAAAAGGATGGAGTGCTTCGGAACGATGTTTAAGAGAGGAAACCATAGCTCTCGAAAAAATATTGTAAAACTAAAGAAGAGATGGTATATTCTGAACGCCCAATAAATTTATCTCGTGAATCGCGAGGAAATATCTTGAGTGAACGAAACGAAACGAAACATTAAGGGCCATGCATCGGTTAGGTAAAAAGCTGTGATATCGTTTGGAGTGATTTTTTTAAAGTAAGCGTAGAATCGATCGTCCAAATCAACCTCAGAGATAGTAAGTTAGTACGTTTACTCGTGGTTTCTGCCACGCCCGGATATTTTATCATTAATACGATTAATTCCCACCTTTTCGGTCCTTGGAGTGGTTTTTTAATGGTAAATTCGTACTAAATTATTTACTAGCCCTCGAATATTTTTATAGATACGGAATTTTATCTCTGAAAGTTAATGCTATTTAAATAATGTTTTAAACGGTGTTATTATTGTGTAAGCTTGGAAAGCTACAATAGCCATTAAAGGGCTGGGAAAACCAAATGGCGGTCAAGTAGCCGTCATCTGAAGTATTGAGAAACTACCAACGGTGAATCACCACTGATGACGGCTGATTTATATTCAAAATGCACATCTGATTTTTCCAACCTTTTAATGACTATTGGAAACAGTGGCGCAGCCAGGGGGTGGCAACCTGGCATTTTCCACACCCCACCCTCTCCTCCCTACCATAGGGTATGCGTGCGTCAGATGGAAATAAGGTGAATCGAAGGCGTCTATATTAGAATCAGTTCCTTTGTTAATTAGCTTCTATCATTACACGAGGGTTCTTGCAGATGAATCAATAAACAAGTGCTCAGATAATAATGTGCTGAAGTATTTGCCATCCTCCCCCCCCCCCCCCCAAACTAAATTTCAGGCTGGAAATATATAGTTCATCAATTAGAATCCACTCATAGGGTGAAATCTACAATTATCTTTTCAATTAGGTCATCTCGAGTTTAATGTATACGTTGCTAAAGGTATAGTCGAATATATTTTTATCATCCGAGGTTGCTGTCATTTAAATAGGCCATATTTATTGATGCAATGCATTTTCCATGTAGTTCTTGAAAATCATCTCGAAAACTATAGATATGTCCGAAATTATTAGTTCCTACTTTGCTTGATTTAATAAAAAGGTAGCCGCAAAAAAATAAATAAATTGAGGTTATCATGATTACGCAGTTAAACGAGAAAATCTCATTATCGAAATCAGAAGGGGATGAGAAGCATCGGAGTTCGTCGATTATCGGTAGATTTGGGAATCTGTTCCGGGCGGCCGCGTCCGATGCATTTGAAAGGATTGATGGAACGCCTCGACGTATACAAGGCTATCAATCGGTTCCATCGAAATGTGAGTTCAAAAAATAGGCAGAGAAAGCCAGTAAAAAAGGTAGGCTAGAGAAAAAACGTCGATACAGGATGATTTAACACAGATGAACTCGAGTAAATGACGGTAAAAAAATGACGGGACAAAATTTAACGTATTTTTCAATTCTTTGCTTAGTTTTTAAAGAAAAATATGTATTGTTTTTGTAAAACAGATTTATTAAAATGAAATTAAAGTAATCAGACACATACATTTTACGAATGCTGTTCGTGCAAAATTTATTTCTCCCTCCCTCTATTTCTCAACTCTATCCCTCTATCTCTCCCTCCCGTTCTCCCTTCTTCTCTGCCTCGGTCTCTCCTTCTTTCCCTCCCCCTCTCCCTTCTTGACAATACGTCTTCAGAGACATATCAATTTGGATCTCTCCAATGAATGTATACAATTTCGCGAAACCAGCAACAATGCGATTGTCCTAGACGGCGAAAGATTTTGGCCTCAGAAAATGAACAAATTTTGGGTTCAAAACAAATTTTTGAACAGATTTGACGGAAATTTAAAAATCGACGGTAGGAAAATGAATTTCTATTCTTTTAGGTGTTTTTCGGTGCAAGCCTCGGATTTGTACGATGATTATAAGGAATTTAAAAAATCAATTAAAAAATAGCTCCATCCATTCCCATGCCATTCAAATGGGATAATGAAACGCTACTATAATCCGAATCACCCCCTTATTTGACACAATTTATACTCGAAAACCAAGAGTACATCATAATTAATTGAAATCGATCAGTAAAAGTGCAGAAAAGTTAGCGTAAGTATAGTGTTTTGAGGGGGACAGACACAATGACAAGACAAAAAAGAAGCAAATTGTATGTTGAATAAATGAATGAATAAATAAGTAAATCGAGGTAAAAAAACTCATAGATCGGATGAATAAAATATAAATTTAAAATGTTTCGAAATCAAAATGCAGCAATGGAAAGGATAAAAATTTCCCGATGCCCGGAAATCGAACCCGAGTCCTCCATTTACCATACGGATATTAAACCAGTGAACTATCAATGCAGATCGATTCTCGTTTTCCCGCCAGGGAAGTGAAAGGCCTGAGTCCGATCACGGCTCGAGGAACAATTTCTCTCTTAACTTTCATCGAATCATTCAGTGACACATGCCCTAATGCATTTAAGTTATGATTTACACTTTCAGACTCGATAGCAATCGACCGATCGATTGTCGAGCTATTTTTGGTCGATCACAAGCGAAATTATAAATAATTCGTTTACAATCTAAAAATAAAAAAGCTTATGAAATTTTTAATAATAAACATTTAAAAAGAATACATAAGTCAAACTTTAAAGATTTACATTGCAAAGACTAAAAATATAGATTAATAGCCGGCTTGAGGCAAGTATCAAACAAAATAAAAAGGGGCCAAGTGCGGTTTGACGGCAGTCAGAGCGGGGCCGCACCATCCAGGGGTGCGCATCCAACCCTTCAAATTTTCATACCGCTGGAAGTTCAAAAAATTAATATTTTGTACATATTATTATGATATGCCGTTTAAAATTCCAATCTGATTATTGGTCTAATTAATGTTCATTAAAAGTTTTCTTGTGTATATCATTTGTATATTACATTTGTGGAAAAAATATATCTCAGCTGGTAACCATAGGAAAATTAGACTTTATACCCAAAAAGAGTGGGCACCACTAATATAGATCATGCGGCGTTAGCATGAAAATCTCGCAAGAAATATGGTCGGTGATAAAAATAATAAATTTTGGGAATATCTGCACCTCGAACTGCTTTACAGCGAAAATTGAAAGCAATTTTGTGAAACATCAACGCGCTTCATAAAAATAGTATGAGCTCGGCTAAACACACGATTTTAGTTTTTTGGACACCGATCAAATATTTTTCACCGCTGGAATTGGTTGCAATGAAGCCGTGCAATGCATATTCCCTTTTATTACGGATTATAAATGCTTCATTTCTCTAACGAAACTTTATATATTTACATCGCCTTTAATGCAGTGGGAAGGATTTATCGATGGTCCGCTTATAGATATCATGGATTAAAAATAAAGTAACTGGAGCCGCGAGGAAACACTGGCGGTTATTTTCTTCCTGGGCGTCTTCCGAATCGAGTTTAAACTGTTGACATTCAAGCTGTATTTGCTCTACCAATTCTTCCCAAATTAAATCCATCGGGGTTCAAGTCTGCTATGAATCGACATTCCTTCTACGTAGACGCTACAAGTGGGAGAAGCGTTCCTTCGAAAAATGAGATATTCGTTAAGGTCGCGCCCCTTGTATTTTAGACTCTTAACTTTCTTTCCAGCGGATTAAAAATTCCTCTCTTGGTCCTGAAATCTGGTGTAATATGCTAACAAATGGCAAATTTATAAAACTTTAGCAACCCAAAGAACATTTGGCTCTAAAATAAGGAAAGTTTTTAAAAGTTCGATTCAACCAGCAAATTAGGGGGGTAAAAAAACTACAAACGCTCATTGGAGCGCCAAAAAAGTAGAAAAAAATAGCTTATGTTTAGGTTTTATGAAAATTAGCGATAAATCGCGCCATATATAACAGAACGAGATCAAATCATTATTCCGCATTAATACTTTATATGAAGAAGATAGCTTATCTGGTAGGTTTAACAGTGAGATTCATAATTCTTTATTCCGAAGACACTTCATACATCTGAATTTTCCTTCCTTCTTAGACCAATCTTAAAACACCTTACTTCATCAATTGTGATAGACGTCCAGTAATGTTGTTAATATTTCTTCGATATATTGCTTTGTAAATCTAATAATATTTTTAACTATTTTCTGAAAAATAATGAAGAGGACGAAACTTGCTTCAATTATTGTTTTTGGGTAATTAGTGCAGTTTCCTATCTATATAATAATCATAATCATTTTCAAAATTAATCATTAAACTCACCTTAAGCCAGGAATCCAATAGATGAAAAGATAGCTTTAATATCCATGAAACAATTGGGAAGACCAGATGTACTTTTTGATCACATTGCAGTAGTCTTCAGTCGTGATCCACCGATCATGATTTCTAAGGTAGAAAAATTACCTGAATGAAAAACAGAGCTCCACTGCAACAAATAAATATTCTAGTTATAAGTATTCTATTTTTCTATGAAAAATTGTGATTTATAATTTCCACAAAATCACATTTTTGAACAAAGCTATGTAACTCCTGAAGTAACGAAAAAATCTTTCGTACATTGACTCTTTATATATTATCTTATGGCTCCTCAAGCTTACTCTTTCTCGCGCTAAAAGCGTCTTCATAACGGAAATCTCATCTTAACTTAGTAGAGATGTATTTATGAATTTCTGTATTGGGCTTAACCGAACCAAAACTCATATCCGCTAAATAGAATATAATCAGAAATAAGAATTCCGTTATACTATACTTCTTTTATGCCGGATTAATTGAGGTGCAGCGACACAGTTGTGTCAGGGCCCCGTGATCAATGGGGGCCCACGAGATGATCAGTCATAGAGATGCGTTCGTGAAAGGGGGGGTCTGCTGAAAATTGTGTTCGAGGGTTACCTTAATCCCACCTTGACTTCTTGTGTCAGCCATGAATAAATAGGATATATATAAATAGTTTTCGAATATCTTGAAGTAAAAGTGTACTGCATTGTATGCGTGCTTGTGGCATTTAATTTGAAATATTAAGAGCTATTAAATTAGAAATTGACATTCTTCATAGAGACCGTTATATTCGTTTGTTCTGCGGCTCCACATTTGTTTATTTTTATAAAAACTTACGAAAAATGGATCCTATTGCTGATTAAGTTGTTAAACCCTTATTTAGGCTGATTCTGACGGAGAAGGTTCTATTTATACTTTATTATTAATTAATGTGCCCTTACGCAACACGAATTGCGCTATTCTCTTCGTTCTGATCGTATGTCGCTTTCACTTTCCTCGAAAATTTAGTTCTTTAAGACGGAAAAATATCGGACCATTTTTGATCTGCGGGCACCAACGCGAGGTAACCCTACCGAGAACGATAAAAAAATACCAACAGAAAAAAATTACGGGAACATGCATATTGCGCGGATAAAGATGGCGGAGATGTTTGGGAAACAAGACCGGAATATATTTACACGAAGGGACTGGCTTATTGCACGACAGTATGCGCGCAAAAAAATCGACAAACAAATCCGTAATTTATGTGGCGTGTTTATTGCGCGCGCACAAGAGATGGGGTGGGAGAGAGAGGAGAGAAAAAGGGAGAATAACCCACGCAAATTTTCTGGATCCGAAAGGGTTTCAAATGCGTTTCGTTGAGGCTTTTTTTAAACGTTTGGCAGGATTCCGAGGAGAGGTGCAGGAAAAAGGACCGTATGAAAATTTCCACGTCACGTTGAACCAATTTCAGGACGCGAAGCGTTAAGGGATTAAATTTCTGTGGCGACTCCGGTCAAACGACACCATAGTCGGAAAACCCTCTCAAACAAGGATACCGGCGTGTTTAGCGAAGTGAGGTTGTGAGAGCGCCTTTCGAAAGTATTACGCCTAACGCAGCGGAAGAGTTAATTACGGCAAGCACGGAGGGTGCGTCATGCTCGTCAGAAGTTACCTGCCTTGCTTCGAAGGAATGTGTGCGTGCGTATGATTACATGTATTTAGTATGTGCCTATGCATATGATTATGAATTTCCATTATTACGAATGTGTGTTGGAATGTTGGCGAAGTGGACTAAATACAGGCTATGCACGTAGCAAGCCAGGACTGGATCCAGGCGGAGACTGGTTTTTATAAACATTTATAATAAGATGTCCGCACGCAGTGAATTAAATGGGTCGATGGTATCCGATACGTAGTGCCGACAATTTCAATTTAAATTTTTAGCGTACCAGCAGCATTAATTTCAAATTTTAGCGTTGACCGCCAGTGCGCTTATTCAGTCCTCAACATAAATCGTGAATTTTGAAAGAAAGAAGGCCGGAAGACGAGATTGTGCGTCGCAAAAAGAAACGAAAGGAGGAAAAAACCTATCGATATGGAAACTCATATAACAAAATATTTTTGTTTCCTGCTTTTTGTTCATTTTGAGTTTTATTATTGTATTACCTATTTATTTTTACGTCAAATTGAGTAATGGAATAAATGCTTTAATTACTTTCTCCATACGTATTATAGGGGAAAGCAGTGGCGTACCGGAAATCTGGGCCACTCCCCCCCCTCCCCCAGCAAATAATACGGGGCTCCCCATAGATATCTTAAATATTTTCCAAGCTGAATTACATATTATTGTCTGTACATTATTGAAGAATTCCCCACTCCCTCACACAAACGCTACTGCTATTTTGAAAAGTATGAAATTATAAAAAAATTATAGTAGTCTTTTTTTATTAATTTGGAGAAATGAATTCAAAATATAATGTTACGCATAACAATCCTTGTAATGCTATAGAGACACAAGAAAAATAAGACGCATTCATTAAGTCTATGACATTGAGTATGGTTATTAACTTACAGTTATAGGTCGACGCCGGTTAGGCAGTATTTGAAATAGTCGTAAATGGTCTCAAATATTGTGGGTTTGATTCCCGGGCGAGATCGATTATATTTTACGGCTTAAAAATATGACAAGTATTCCTTTGAAGAGAAGGTAAAGCCGTCGATCCCGTGTATTGTACGATGTCGATGCCCTTCAAAGAACTCCTTTTTACATGGGACGTAGGTAGTAGCAAAATTTCCAGGTGTAGAAGCTAAGCCCCTGGTGTCTGTGGAGAGGGAGGTTCTAGGAAAAGCTGACGTGTGCTGACTTAAGGAAATGGGAGGGGGGTGGGGTGGATGTCCAACGCTTAAGTAAGATTTTTTTATTTAAGAATTTTTTACTTTTTACGAGCGATTTGCGTGTCGCGACAGCTCGTCTACAGCAAGCTTCAACCTGCTCGTTACCCGCATATCGCCCGTCATTAGGATTCTTTTCGCCGTATTAAACTGATTTTTGGTAAACATAACTTTGGGGAAGAATGAACGTAGTACTTTGTAAAGATCTATTCTTCCCGGAATATGGAGTTCCACCACATGAAGGCTACATCCGTTGATTTTAAACATAACTTTACCTTGTTTTCTCTGTTCACAACACCCGGGGCGGGGTAAGTAAGCCCAGGTAGAAAAGTATATATATATATATAATTTATATTTTATTTATTTATATAACCTGGGCTTGCCTCGCCTCGGGTGTTGTGAGGAGGATAGGCAATAAGGAACATTAAGCAGTGTTTCCCCTTGATGCTCTTCGAAAGAGTAGCCTAATGACACCAAATTTCTCTCCTCTCTTCTGTGGATATGTGTGGTGTTATCCACCTGGAAACTTATCCGCGTAAAACATTAGATGCCTAGGAGCCTCATAACAGACCAAGATCCAACTTTGGGATGTAGTTCCATGCGACTATGAACTGTACGAGTGCATAACACGATCTGAAGACTACTCAGATGAACACTGCTGGAGCACCGATCCATTTAACCTATTATATATCGATCTCGTTGAAAATAATCTTTGAAATGATATTAGAGCCAGAAAATTTTAAAATATTTTTGCATTTATAATGTATCATTGCGCTACTCTTCACGCTTACAACTTTACAGATCCATTTTGCAATAATTGGTGTGCGAATGCCTAATTCGATTACATACATATATGAAACCATATACGTACTTTTCATAATCACTATTTCTTCATCACTTGGTTATTTTATATTTTTCTCCAATTTCAATTAAAAACAAAATAAGATCTCATATCATAAATAACATGTTTCTTTAGAATTTAGGGGCGAAGTAAATTTGCTTAACAACCAAAAGAACAATAAGTTTCAGAAAAATGTTTTGCACTAAGATATTGCATACAAAATATAAAGTTAATAAGTTTGATTCAGTTAAAATCAATTCTGACTTAAAGAGAGCAATTCAATTCCACCTGATTCATACTTTTCATATTCTTAATATGAAATTTGATTTCACTGAAAGATTTTTCAAAATAATTTTCATACTCACATTTACGAAATCCTTGAAAAATAATAATAATGGGTCAACAAAAAGAGTTCTCAATACATCAAAACGACGTTAAATATTGATGACAAAATTTAGAGGCTTTTTATAGATAGAAAAACATGTTCAATTACTACGGTTGGTTTGTCAGAATAAAGCGCTAGAATCGATAGTTCTTCAAATTATATTCATTTGGCGTGTCCTGTTTAATCTTGGGGAAACATGGATCGTGCATCACTTGCTTGCTGACTGAGCGAAATGATGATTGATTCATTGATCGACATGTATTGGGATTCCCGCGGTAGATAATCCATAAAACCGCCTTTCCATGGCTGCCTACGACATGAATGTCGGAGTCCCTCGGTGAATGAAGCTTTTGTGCTATGAGATGTTGGTGCTTGCGTTCTGCAAGCGCTAAAAAACTCCACACTCCAAGATCGAACCTCGTAAATAAACCGACACGATCTCCAAGGCAACAGCATTTGAGCCACGCGGGGTCCATATGCATAAGATAAGATAACAAATTGCAAGAGTTCTCGCAGAATATTTCTCGTTTTCGCGAAATGGGGGACTGTCTGAAACATGCTATGTATAATGTGAATATATATTTTTTAATTGTCAGTCAACATAAAATAGTTTCATTTAATTAAAATTTATAACTTTTATTCAAAGAAAGTGCAATACATACCCCCTCAAAATATCAACCCTAAATAAGCAAATTCCGATTAGCTCATTATATAAATTTCTGCCAAATTTAAATTTTCTATCTACATCCTTGATCGAGTTATTCGCGTTTTAATAGCCTGACACTCGAACCAACGGACGGACAACATAGCCTTTTATTTTTATTTTCATGATTCTTTGGTTCTTTTAAACATCTCATTTTCTTCCTATTTCCCAAGCCGTGCTCAAGTCCTCCATTCTTCTACCTCACTCCTGTAATCTATCCACAAAACTTTCAGTCTATAAACTTTTTACATGCTCGGTTTGTTTATTAAAACGTCCAGAACGTTCCTAAGACTTTCATCCCGTTTCTATTTCATTAATATTGAACTTATGTTAGTTCATTGTTACGTTTATTAATTAAAAATAATATTTCAGGCTTTTAAGTTTTCCTTCTCGTAAATAACGCAGCGAATGTTGTTTACACTGATTGCTATTAAAAATATTTTTCCTCTCATTTTGCTTTTTACTCCTGTTAATGAAAGCCTTTTATAATATTTTTTTATTCCCTCCCCGAAATCTCGCCGCACCCAGACCATTGCCTACTTTGGCCTTATTACAAATCCGCTACTGCCTATAGGTAACGGAAATTGTAGGGTATCAAAGTTTTCACCTTCTTTTCGTGAAAAAAAAACGATTTTTGAGCGGGATTCTCCCAAAAAGGTTCACATTCAGAGCTGTCGCGTCCAAGTCCGCGTTCCTATTTGTATCTGCCTCATTTCAACACTACCCCATTTCTCCTCCACCCTCTTTTTCGACACCCTACCTATATCCCCCCGCAAATTCCGCCTCCATATCTCCCTCCAAATTCTAAGTCTGGACCACCCCTCCTTCTCAGCACCTTTACCTCTCTTCTTCCCACGCCATCTCCATCCCTCATCCCTTTTCAGCCTATTCTCGTCCTGAGAGTGAATGATACGCCGCTCCAGTCTGCGAGCAGGGAATGGTGACAAGGGGGAGTATATATCATAGGCGTCTACCCAGATGGCGCGCTGCGTCCAGCGGTCGTCACTTGTTTTGTTTTTTTTTTCAATTACGTCCGGGATGAGCGCGCGCACATCTGAGGTAATTCATTGGGTCGGCTGTAAAAAACCAAACCCGCGCAGGTGATGACCTTCCCAGAGTACCCTGAGCTACGGTCTTTCGAGGAACGTTTGTTGAATTAGGCCACTGAACGTGTCACAACGCCCAGTCTTATTGCCACGTCGCGCATGAGATGGTGTACTTTGCCGCAGCTAATTAGATGATTGATGAGGAGTGTAGTTCATATTCGTGAATACAGAAATCCCACTCGGTTAATTACATATGATAGAGAGGAGACATATAATATCGTATAACTAAACTTTAATAAATCAGCTTGGTTTTTAACCAATGTTCAAGCAGTGCAAGAATGAGACTAAAAATCTTCTTAATTTATCTAAACGTTTTTCACCAACACAATAAAATGGAATACATTAATGAATAAAATAGATAAATCTAATCATGTACAGGAAATTCTCGATTAACAGAATATCAAACATACAGAAATGTGATTAATCAGGATTTTTAACACTGGCAACTGATTATAATTATATGGATAACAAGAACTTAAAACAAATAGCAGGAAAAAACCAACAAGAAGTTTTTGTAACTATATATACCTCAAACTTATTGAAGAATATCAATTTTTGAATGGAAAAGTGAAATCGCAAGATCAATTGTCATTCTCGCTAAAATGGAAAGTGAACCGTTTAATGTACTGCAATGCTTCTGGAGTTTACGATCAATTTTATATATTCAATGTACATACATATTATGTAGATATGTATTTTTGATAGCGTGTGTCCGAACACAGACACAACCTCCACTGACAAAAACAAGTTGTATTTATAGAAACTTCCAACAGTAAAACCAAATTTTGCCCTTACGAACACCGGTAAGAACCTAATGCACAACGAAGTTGAAAATTCGAGTTATGGGGGCTTTACCATAATACAGAATCGAACCTCGAATATCAAGGATAGGCAGTTATGGAAACTTCGGATTACAAAGATGAATTTTATCATGTATGAACTCGAACATGAGAAACATCTACTTCGAATCATCGAAAAGGTGTCGACATAACAAAAAATACGCTCAAATGTTTAATAATGAATTACTTATTAAGTTAATAGATAAAATGGGAATCGAAGGTCAATAACTTAGCACGGCATATTTCTAGACTGCGAAGATTTTACCTTCCGTAATTCACTTAATCACCCACAACTAACGCATTCAAACTTAAAAATGCATCACAAAGTTGCAACGGCAGTTTTACTACTCCGTTATTTCGACCACGAAAAAATTAACTAAACATAAACGTCTATGGAGATAATCAATACGGTACGTGACCGTCTCAACTCAATTTCTCTTTACGGAATATCTCTATTTCTTCGGAAGATATTTTCAAAAGCAATGGGCGAATGAAGAAAAGCGAGAAAAAGGCTCGGAATTAACATTTCAAAGCCGGGCATGGGTAGAAGTCGTTTTCTCCCCCTCCCCCTGGGCGGCTTCACTCTTTGAATTTTTTAAAGGTGCGGTCCTCGTAGAGAGAGGGAAGAAATACCGTTTCCTGTCAAATTTCTCTGCGTCACCGTATTTGTGAAATCAAGTTCAGACATGCGGGGCGTAGTCATTTTTTTCCACGAAGTCGAACGTATCCCTTGCAAAAAAAAGCAGTTCGGTTCTATTTTGGTATTATATCACCAACAACAGTGGCGCTAGCTGTGGCAAGAAAATGGACTACGTAGTGCTACTCCACTGCATATAAGGATAAATAGTAAAGGCACAATTTAGACACAAGGATTTTGGTTGGGTTGATTTCATTACCTATTCTTCCTTTCTGAAGGTGTCGGGTGAGCGACCCCCTAAAATTCACTGCAAATATTCCAACTGAAAGAAAGAAATGACACTATTAACAATTGGTTTAATAACATACTAGCTGCTTTTTTCAGCGTTGCTTGCAGCATCAATAAAATATGTGCTTACTTCCACCGGGAATGGTAAATTAATGCAATGGAAATCATGAATGTGTGGGTGTATTTTTAGAAATGTATGTATTACAAAATACTACATAGCCTCCTGGTGGAGAATATTTCAACTATCTCCGATTGTCCCGCATTCGAGGTTATGCCAGTTCCATGTTCGGCCCTGAGATGGCAGTAATAGAAAGATGCACGACATAAATATTTTATATCAAAATTTCATTTTCAAATTGTTTTTCGACAAATGCTACTATTATATATTCGTACTTTTTTATTTTAATGTTTTTACGACATTAATATAATGCAATGTAAATCAAGAATGTGCATGGGTATAATTTAAAAAAATGAATTTCAAAATACTACTGTGCCTCCTGGTGGCGAACACTTAACCTATCTCCGACCGTCCCGCATTTTAGGTTTTACCGGTTCCTATTACTGCTATGAAATGGCAGTATGGTAAAATTGCATGAAAATATTTTCTATCTAAATCATTTTTTCAAATTAGGTTGTTTTTTAATTACTTATATTAGATACCCGTAGTTTTTTAAGTTTAATATTGTAGGTGATATTTGCAACCAAAAAAAGAACTATAAATACTTTTAATAAAATTTCAATAACAACGTTAACAGTCCATGAATTAGTGTTATCCTATAACCATTCGGGAACAAAATATAATGGTAAATTGTCACGGTGCCGCGACCCGAGACCTTTGCATATGGTAGACGAAGTTTTATCGGCTTTTCTGACACACTGACAAAACGCACTTAATATATAGATAATTGGCTGAGCGAAGCGATGTCTCTCCTGTTGAGTCCATGTGCATTTTGTCAGTTTGTTTGTTCTACGATAACTGCCGTCTCGGTTGTCTGATTTTTACCAAACTTCGTGTGCATGTACAAATAACTTAGAGTCAAATGTTTATAGTTTTTCTAGAATACCACCTTTATAGTTACTGCAAAATATGCGTTAGCGCATTGCGCTAATTTCCAAATCTCATCCAATCAAAACGAAATTTGGAATACATATGGGAAACATCAAACGATGAAGAAAATGTTAAATAAATATTTCTCTCCCAGAGGCGCACAATTTGCGTTCGTGCGGTCTTTCCTGTTGAGTCCCTGTGCACTTTGTCTGTTTATTTGGTTGTCTGTTCTACTATAACTGCTGTCTCAACGAGTAGACAAGGCTCAGGTTCATTTGCCATTAGTTCCTTATTTGGTGTGTTTCTTAGATTTACATTTCTTTCATACATAATTTACTGCTAAGGGCAGCGCTTTCAATTCTATTCAAATTTTAAATACCCACTGTATGAAGTGCATGAGAACTGATAATAATATTAAACATGTGATCCTCCCAAATCTAAGTGGTCTGAGCGAGGCCGAAGATACTGCTTGTTTGAGTGCCCAGCCAATTCGCCTCTCTTACAGCACAAATGGGTATCTCAGAGGTAGTGTAATGAATAACCGGGGAAGGGAGGAGGGAAACCCGGTGCCGGCATTTTCCTGCTCTTACGAAGAACGGCTTAACGTCCCTTCCGAAGGACAGAACAGCTGAATTTGCGCGGTCTCCTCAAACCACACAAACAGGGGGCCGGGCGACCTTGGAAAATCCTACTTGCGCAGGATTCGTGCCCGCTGCCTTTTCAAGCAGCAGGCGAGTAACAGCCAGCGTCCTACCCACAACACCACCGGCACCCCCCGAAGATCCTGCGGATCCCCTAATTAATACGTAGTTCATTTTCTCGTCACTGTCGCTGGAGGTATAACACCAAAGTAACTCCCGCCGTTCTATATATAGAACCGTTGAGAGAGAAACAGAACAGGAAAGTCGAACTGGGGTTCGTGAGATAGAAGGAATTGGTGGATTTATCGTTCGCCGGAGGTGGAGTGACGTGAAGCTGGGAAAGTTGGGAGTGAAGAGGAGTGGAGATTGCTTGCGGGACCTCCAGCGGAGACTCCAAACACCAATATGCCTCGCAAAACGCGTCCGCCATATGCTGCCTCAATTATTCAGGATTTGACCCCGTAATCGGATTAAGATCTTATTAGGCGGGGAAGTAGAAAGAGGCGGGGGGTGGGCTCGGAAATTTATTTTAGAGCGGCGCTCTTTTTACGCTAGAATAAAAAAATAAAATAGACCTTATAGCTCGGGTGACGTATTAATAAACTCGAAAATATTTTCAGCCCATCGGGAAAAAAATGCGGTTGACGATTTTATTATTTCTCCGTTTTTCTTTCCACCCACACACGGCAAAATGTATTATTAATTCATGTTTTGAGGGACAAAAAGCGTGAGATAGACTGGAGGGAGAATTAAAAAAGAGCGAAAAAGAAAGTAAGAGGGAAAGACAGGGTAAAGTGTGAGGAGAGAGAGAAAGAGAGAAATGGCGGAGAAAGAGTGATAGAGACAGGGAGGGAAGAGAGAGAGGGAGAGAGGAACAGAGGAAAAATCTAGAGGAAGAGAGAGAAAGAGATAGAGGGAGAGCGGCAGAGGGAACGACAGAAAGTGCCGGGAAAGGGAAGTGAGAGAGAAAGAGAGAAGTGAGAGAGAAAGAAAGAGGAAGAGATTAAGAGATATAGAGGAAGAGAAAGGTAGAGGGGAGAGGAAGTAAGAGCTAGAAAGCGCAGACAAAGAGATAAGTGAGGGAAGAGAAATGGGAAAAGGGAGAAAGAGAGAGGACAAGGGAGAAAGCGAAAAAGAGATTACAATAGATAGAGGGAGAGAGCATGAAAGAGAGAGCAAGAGAGAGATAGAGCAAGAGAGAGAGAGGAATAGAGTGAGAGGAAGAGAGAAAGAGATTAAGAGAGATAGAGAGAGATAGCAAGAGAGAAAGTGAGAGGAATAGAGGAAGAGAGAGAAATAGAGAGGGAGGGAGGGAGAGGTAGAGAGAAAGAGATTAAGATAGAGGAGAAAGAGGAAGAGAGATCAAGAGATGGAGTGGAATAGATGAAGAGAGAGAAAGGAATAGATGAAGAGAGAGGAAGAGAGAAAGAGATTAAGAGAGACAGAGGGAAAGAGAGGAATAGAGGACGAGAGAGAGAGAGAGAGAAAAACAGAGATGGAAAAAGAGGAAGCGAGAAAGAAAGAGGTACAGACATGACCGAAGGGCGAAATGGAGACTAAACACATATAGCTCCTTCTTACGTTTAACTCTTTTGCCATTTATCACATAAAATTCATATTAGAGAGAGAAAACGAGCTAGAAAGAGGAAATGAGAGGAGAACAGAGGGAGAAGAGATGAATTGATAGAGAGGAAAAGACAGGAAGGGAATGAAAAAGGACAGGAGGAAAGGAAAAATCGCAGACCCGCAAAGTACTTATAGAAGGAAACATTCATTAAACGGGGGGATTTTAAAGGGATTATCTACGGAGGACATAAAAAACAACTTCCTGTCCCGGTTTATTTCCAGAACCGGCTCTTTTTTGCGGATTTTCTCCGAAAAAAAATTAACGCGTGGACCATCTGTGTCCCTACAATTTCCTTAATTCATTCATTCATTGTATATTTTTTTAAATCCAGCATATTAGGATAGACCCATATAGATGAATGTCATCCTTAGTTTTTTGATACCCGTAGGTCGAAAATAATGCCGCGGCGCCACGCGTTTCTCGAGTGTTTTTTTTTGTTTCTCTCGGAAAGTTTCGATAAAAATCGTCGAGTTAAATATTGATATAAAAAAATGGTCCGTGCTGAGGCATGAGTAGATATTTTCGTATCCATTCCCCAAATACTTTATCTATTAGCACAGATTTACGGGAGCGATTTTTTCCGTAAATTCGCGCATGTTGACAAAAATAACTCGTAACCGAAATACGTTGGAAGAATTATTTTTAGATAAACGACGGTTTTTACTTATTTCGTAATCTATTTGCATTTTCGTGAGAGGCAAAGTTAGGTTTATTTATTTAGTTATCCACCACTTAGTCTACTTATTCAAATTTGTTTCAACGGTACTTAAATTCAATTTCGCTATTCCCTGCATTGGCAGCTTTGGTCGAGAAATGCAGAAATTACAGCCATCCAGCCATTACGAGGAAATTTAAAATAAAAATTGTTTAATTAAGATAATATTATTTGCTGCTTTGAAAGAAATGTAAAAGAATCATAGTTATGACACTTTTGACCTTGCAACTTTAGATACTAATTTGTTTTTTAAAAATTTCAACTAAACGCCATATTACGTATTGAAGAAACTTATGCACTTATATTTTAAGGAAAGTGTAAATTTAGCAGTAAACTCGCAGCAAGTTATCACCTCTCGAAAAATAGTACCTATTAAAAAAAATAGGAAAACCAAATTGTTTTTTTTTTCTGATAAAGAAAAATAAAATTGCCGCGCTGACTCGTAAATTAGTGGATCAAACGTTGACTGGACCATTACCTTAAAAATCCTATTCTATTTGTCCGAAGTATTATCCCTTTTTACATAGGTAATGGGCATGCTCTACATTTTAAGCAGCACGTACCAACCAAATGTGTCGTATACAAGCCTCACGCCTACCCCCCGGGGGTTTGCGGTGCTTGCGTTGGAGTGGATAGAGCGTTGGCCTTCCACGCAGCGGTCCCGGGTTTAAAGCCGGCGGAAGTCGGATTTATCATCCTGAGATCCTCACGTCCCCTACTTTTGTGGTTTGAGAAGACCGTGCAAGTCAGGGCCCCGTCCTTTGGAAGGGATGCTAAGCAGTTGATCCCCTTGGTGCTCTTTGTAAAGAGGAGTCTAATGCCGCCACCGGGTTTTTGCGTCCAGTGTGGAAGGAACGGGAAACTACCACACCATATATGTATGCCCTAGTCAGCAAGACCAGTCAGTGTGTGTCTGGCGTGGATGGAGGTATGGCTATATTAGTTCAAGAGGATGATTAGCAAGAAAATTTCAAAAAACCGCCTTTCCACCCGCATAACCCTCCCCACCCCTTTTCCAAACATGTTGCGCGCGCAATCCTCACCCCTCTATCCCCTACTTTCATTAACCGTACTGTTAGCTGTTCCCCTCCAGCGTTAGAGAGGCAGAAAATATTTTTAGTATATAGAGAGATTTCGTTAGATTGAGTAAGGATTTCGTTTAGATTAATGCAGATCTATAAGAGAAAATTGCGATATTTTGCGACAACATGACGAAAGTGCATATAAACACGCTATGGGAAAAACCGTTCCAAAATTAAACGATTTTGATAAAAAAAATTATATCATCTTATACTGGTTCAACATCAAGATGCGACTGAATCCAACGACATTTTTCGTTGCGTATGAAAACGCAAATTCTTCGCGTAGTACGCAGAATGGAAAATCAACCGTTAATTTCGAATTCACATTCGAAACGCAAATGGAATGGGCAAAATGGACGCTAACGTTTTACAGCAAACCACAACACACTCCCTTCATTGCGACCCTAAATTTAATGACTCGAAATTTGCATCGAGAGAGAGAGATAAAGGAGAGAGTAGTGATTGTTAAGCGGGTGCTGACAAAAATATCCGCTCCTCCCATTTTGGAAATAACCCAACTCTCCGCCGTTTCGCTTTTCCAGTTAATTTCAACGTGTATATTCAAGCGAGGGTAAACTAACGTCCGCTCGACACATTCGCAGAGGGAGTGCAAATAACCGATCAAAATCCGACGCTCCGTCGACGAAAATTCTCCGCTCTTTCCCTCACACAGCTGGGAATAAATTGGTCGGTTTCCAGAACGTGCCAATGGAATGCTTGACAGCATTTATTTTTTTAGGTGGACGTAATCCAGAATATTTTACCTGTTGTATTGACTCTTCGTTTTGCACCATTCCTCTCTAACCCCATGATTTCACTTTTCACTGACACTAATAATTCTAGTAAAACATACACTTGTGATATATAATGACCGGTACTAAAAATTAATGCATCAAAAACTGATAAAATTCGACAAAACACATAGAAAGGTAATTACGTACTATCGAGTAATACCAAAAAGAAAACCATCTTAATTTCAATGATAAATATTTTCTAATTCAAAAATAAAAATAACACGCACGAAGCATTTAGTTAGTACAATTTTATTTAAACATCAGCAATGAAAATAAATTTGTAAAAAATTTTTTTATAAATTATGCAATTATTATGAAATTACTTGCAAAGTTATTTTCCATTTTTTTCAATTTTTTATCATGACGTCGAGCAAGCAATTTTTTTATTCCAAGCACTTACATGCCGATTGCTAAGAAGCGATTGGTTCATCTCGTTTACGTTCAAAAAGTACATTACAGTGATTTAACTGCATTTGCCCAATATTCAAGAGACGTAAACCAATGAATCGGAAATCAATATTTCTGGGCATCAGAGAATATTCACCGCCAAAAAAATTAAACCTGCCAGATTCAAACTACATTTCGGGATTAGATAATTCATCCGAAAAATTCAATTTAGGGAAACCGAGCGAAATAAATTAAACATTTCATAATTTTTTTCTTCGACCTGTGTGATATCCTTCAATTAATTACATTGAGTTTTAATTGGATTGGAGCCCACGGGATTTGGCTATTTCAGCGAGTAATTTGTCCAATCGTTACAGAGCAATTTGTTTCTGTATTTGTAACATTAATGGCGAGAACTGAGTTTTACGCAAAATATCTAAATTGTCTCTTTCCAAACGTTTGAAACCGAAAAATATCTTAAGAATAATTTGATATATTATAGCAAATTTAACAATATAACTAACTTTCTCAGACGTGACTTCGTGGAAGTGTTTAGCATTGTTCATAATAAAACACAAATAGTACTTTTCCACAATATATTTTTATTGGCCGGATGCCGTATCACGGTGAAACCGGTCACGAAAAATATGTTGTGGAAAAATACTATTTGTGTATTATTATGAGCAAAATTATATCAAATTATTTCACTCTACGTTAAATCAACCTCTAACATATGCATATACAAACGTTTTATTTTTTACAAGGAATTTTTAAGTACGAACATAAGACTGGCACATATCGTTTTGTTTTTAATGGCACGCAAACATATTGGTCACAATTTTGTGGCCCTGGTTCCTCAAAAAGCATACAATACCCAACGTTAAAACGTATCTCCATAAAATATAATGGCGATCAGGTCGCGATGCGGAATTTTGGATTCCTTTGATAGCTTTTTTTCTAATAACTTCTCTATATGTGGTTCATCGTTCGACATAGGAATCCGAACTGGATCCATCTGGAATCCCTTGAAGTTCCGGGGATCCGATCTCTAAACCATTTAGTCGATGGCTATATCGTCCATGACGAAGATCTAAACCTCTTTACGAGCCAAACAAGTTTTAGTCACTGCTACACTTTAGTATAGACCAAAAATTGCAACCAATAACCAATTTCAGTAAAACCATAACTGCTTGAACCACGTAAAATGGGCAATTATGATGCAGAAAGCACCCACCATTCGCCATACGCATCCACACGCAAATACGTATCGTTGGAACCGTAAACTGCAACCAGTATCCTGAGAGTTTATTTTCAAGAATTCTCTGTGAACACAACATAACGAATTATGAGGCTCTTATTCTCGGACACTACAACTAATCCATTTCTTCTAAATCAAAAGCTGTGTTAAGTTTTTTAACCATACATTCCCTACATTATCACTTTCCCGTCTACAGCTCTGTCAAAACCCTGATGTGCCAATTAACAAAATTAAAATTTGTTTGCTTATTCTCTTACAAGAAACGAGCGCCGTAGAACGGTAAGGGAAAGGGAATGACCGCCAAAGGGATGGCGCGCCAACAGGAGAGTCGATATTTTGCTATAAATATTCCACAAATATCGTTATTAAAGTGTAAATATTGTAATAAACATTTTTATCACTATATAAATTATTTTTATTATTATTAAGATCATACAACGGTGTTTCTCTGTTTTTCTAGGAAACCAAAACTCCTCTTCATTTTATTACTATAATATCGGGATCAATTGAAATATTAAAAATGTATTCGCGTCTTAATAGGCTTCAGATATCGATAGTTTTCGTTGCGGCATTACAAGCAAGGTGCAACTGTTACATTTTCTCTCAGATATGCAGAATGTAACCGCGGAATACGTGACCAGGAGATAAGTTCCACTCAACTTCGCACGTTAATGTTAAAAAAAAACCCTCCATCCTTACCGTCACGTACTCCCTATTAAACCCGCATAACTGTTCACTGGGGTTAGTTGGCCTCCCTCCTATACGTAGGAGAGCACTAAAAGGTAGACGATTCTATGGTCTATATGGGGGAAGGGCTGTCAAGATTAAGCGATAGTCCGTAAGATCGAGGCAAAAAGCACATGGCCACATAACTTGCTAAAATAAGTACACATATCACGCAAAAGTGGATTCAATTTGATGATCGAGATAATCACTTAAGTGATATAACGATCGGGTAAACCGGATGCTACAGAGCAGCCGCCTTCGGAGACCATTGCCGATTGTTAAGCCTAAACTGTCATCTTGATCGTCAATTGTCTCCCAACCGTAGGGCGAGGTCGATAATTCACTTTAGTTACCATTTCCTTTCCAATTAATGTTGCAGGCAGAGTGAAAAGTTTATTTAAGAATCTTAGGAAAAAATTGTCCATTAAAATGACCTCAAAAGCACCGAAAATAACCGACTCGAACGATAATTTCCTCTTGGAGAAGATCGACCGGACAAAAGATCCGGTTCGGCGGATGCTGTCTGTAAAACCCGAAGTCCGTAAGATTGAGGTCCGTAGAATCAAGCTTTTACTGTATTTGGGACATGGACATATATACGTCGAAATTCCCTTTCTCCTTCCTTCGGGTAGATTGTGACTACTGACACGTGATAATAAAAGACAAAGGTTGAAATCGCTCAATTTTTTAGGGGAAAAGTACGGGTTAAGTGCTGAAACAAACGCATTCACTGATTGAAGTGAATGCCGAGCATGTAAATTATAAAATTGGCTAATCAGCGAAAAATACAAATAAATCTTGCGTTGCGAAACCGTTTTCTGAATCTCAATATTAAGAAGATTTTAATTCTTATATCTTCATTCATAATCTTATTACATATATCATTATATCATGCAATGGTTAAATTATGCTAGCTTCAGACAGTAAATACTGATTTGACTATCTCAGATGTTAATGATCAACTACTTCTACAACACCGAAGGATATCCTTGCGCAAAATCAGTAAATGTTTATCAAATACATATTATCGTCTTTCTAATTTTAAAAATATTTTATATTATCCATAACCAATTAAAGTCGTTCATTAAATGTCACTTCTACTCATAAGCTTTACACATAACGTATTCACCCTGGAACGCATGCATGGGAAATAGAATCTGGAAAATTCGATAGTTTTCAAGTCAAATAACTGGATCCGTCTGCAAGCATGTCAAACTAAATTTCGATCACTAGTAAACGCCAACTCCCCCTAACACGTGTGCTTGTGTGTGTGTGTGTGTGTGTGTGAGAGTGCGTGAGTGAGTGTGTGTGTGTGTAGTAATAGTTCCTTGAGCAATACGGGTGTTACTTTCTTGGTAAAAGAATCGTTGGACAAAAGTGTTGGGAAAATTTAATATCTTATGGAAAAAATTACATTTTAGTACAGGCTACGAGATTTATCGCGTCACATACGTAAAATAGTATGTGTGCCCAATTAAGATCCATGCATAATTATATTTCTACGTACTAGCTTGGCTATCCCAGCCCCAACCAAAAAAAACATCCATCTGATCTGCCACGATAGTTCATTGATAGAACATCCGCCCAGAAAGTGGAAGCTCCGGGTTCGATTCCCGGTCATAGCAGAAGTTTTCCTGGTTTCAAAAAATATCCTCATATTTCTACGTGTTAGTTTATTAAACTGTGCAAAATCCAAATCGCGTTGGGAAAGCCAGCATCGGACAGGGTATGCATCAATACACCTACACACAAACACACACACAGACATAATTCAAGAGAGCCTTTATGGCTAAACTTCCTTGTCCCATAGACCGAGTAAATGGCTCCCATTAAAGCACAATGTGCGTTGGCGGCAAAAGGATAATATCGGGCCTTAAATAATACGCGCCCCGTCCAACTTCTCCTTCGTTAGCGAATTGGCGAAGATGGGCTAGAGAAAGGGGTTAAGTGGAAAAGGCGTCTGTTTCCCTCTCGTCCGACTCACGAGTTTGTGTATTCCATGCCCGTGGGGAAAGGTATCTCGGCTACGGACCTAGGATCGCGCGTGTGTTTGTGTGGGTGCCCTGGAGGATGCAAAATTAAGCCGCGCCGTCCTCCTTAAGGCGCCAACCAGGAGCGGCGTGACCCACTTGGCGAGTTTCTTTGATGGTCCCTTCCATCTCCCTCCTACTTTCCTCTCTCTTTTTCTCTTTTTCTCCAACTCTGAATTCCCAACGACTGCGGTCACAGTAGGTCCGAACCACTTAACCGACAGAGAAAAACGCGTCCCACAAAGGTGAGCCCTTGCTAGCAGTCACCATGCACTTGAGTGAAAAAAGTAAAGTAGACCAAAGATGGAGTTTTCCTCGACCAGAACTTTAAATATCGTTCTCATTTTACATTCAAGAACCCATGTATGATTTTTTCGTAACTTTTCAGAAATGTTGTTTTTAAAATGTGAATATTTCTCCTGTGTGACAGGGTGTCAAAAGAAAAAATAATAATGCGTAATACGTATGTTATTTTTAAATTGATTATCGTAAAGAAATTCTGACAAACTGAATAACCCTCATTATTTAGCTTTGTCGAATTTGTAAACGATACTGATGCCTTCTAGAAACGTAAATACCAACATACAGGATGGTTAGCGTTAATAACTAAGAAGATGCGTCTCTTGTTCAAGTTTATCGAGCAGTCTATCGCGAAGTTAAGCGCTGTTTACAGTAAAGGTATCACTACGCAAAGTAATTCCAACATTTTGGTTACCCTGCTTTTTCAAGAATAGATTTATAGCATCCTTCATTAAAAGATTTGTTCAGAAGCCTTCTCTGAAAACTTCTAAAGACTAATTTCGGAGACTATCCTCAAACAGCGACTCGTATTACAAATTGGTAGTTCGTTCGCTATTTGCTAAATTTTTACGCACGATTAACAAAATAAAATTCTTATCGGGACTTGGATTGGGAAACCTTTTCTCGAAAGCAAGTTATTTATGATTTTAAGCTTTTTTGTAACGATTCCGTATTCAGCGATCACCTGTTTAGGAATAGTGACAGATTCAGATACTCTGAGTATAATAACGATTTCCATAATAATTCGAAAGACTACACTCACCGAGGCATTACAAAATGTATTTTTCAGGCAATGAGAAAGCTATTGAACCATTCTCAAGAGCTGATACGTTATTCATAACTAATAGGTTTCCTTTTTCCAAGTAATTCATTCACGCAAAAATTTACACCACGATATTTTTGAGAATTCTTAATAATCCATTTCCACGAAAAGGTAAAATTTTTAAAATAATCGTTTCTATACGGAATAACATATGTATAAAAGAGCTGAAGTACTCCAACGCCGTACTTTTATGAAAAAAGTCCATAGATTGATGGATAATGTTTAAAAAATTTGAGATTTTCTGTTAAAGAAAAAAGGCAACGATATATTGTCGTTTTGGAGTTTTTCTGCACATACGGAATTTCCCTATTGAAAAATATTTGTCCCTGCGGCCAATTCCGGCTAAACGTGGATCAGTGAAAAAGCCAGCGTAATTACGGCAACTTGGCGGTAATAATCAGGAATTATCCCTTTAAACCAACATGACAGCCATACCAAAACTTCTCCCGAGTTTCAATTACTTCAGGAAGGTTTGACAAATGGTGATTCAAACTTATCGTAGGTACTCGCAGGAGTAAATGGATGCCTGAAAGCTTTGCCTTCAAGTTTTTGAAAGATTCTTTAAATAGGTTATTTATGCGTCTCAAAGCCGTCTCTAGGCAGAAAAAGCTCGACATTATGAAGAAGTATGTCCATTAATCCTAAGGAGTTCGAAAGTCACGAAGGACAAGGGTATGCTTCAATGATTCACGGGAAATATATAATTAATTATGAATATTTCATTCAAAGAATTTTCATCAATCAAACCTTATTTTCCCCCTATTATATACGTATCTGATTTTTATATTTCTCAAAAAAAATATCCATCGATCTCTTAGCGTGCTTTCAACAACGAATCTTCGTTAAGTTCTCGATAATTCAGTTCCCTTTTGTGCTGAATAAAAAAGAAAACACATCTGATTAATTCATCAGCGACTTAGAACACCATTCTTAATAGTCAAAAAAGCGATAACTTTTGTTCGGTACAATCGATTTTTACCCGTGTCATCGTAAATTACGCTTCTTCTCTCTGCTCGTCCGTGTTTTTGCTCGTGGGGATAATTCCCCTCGCATGGTGGGAATTGCGAGCAGTAAAAAAATACCAGCCTCGCTCCGAAACCACGCACAGGAATAACACCCTCGTCCTTGCTTCCCGCGCGACAGATGCCGCGGAATCAAAGAGCTTAGGGTTTCCTATTCCAAGGATTGTGGCTCAGCGCAGAACACAATGGGCTAGATTTCCTCGGATCGCACAGCGCGATATAAAGTTGCACGATAACAGAATAAATACAATCAGAGACGCCATATAAATAAATAATAATGTATGCATATAATTACAGGCTCTTACTATATTCCATAAACATTCCATATTTTTTTCTTACATGCCTGTTGATATATAGTTGATAAAAATGAATATGTTAAACGATGTTGGTAATAAACTCTTAATTCTCGCGGGAGCCACTTTAAATGCCAATTTAAAATTTTATGCTACCTCAGCAAACCTAGAACAAAAGTTTACACTGGCATCACCGGTGTATAAAAAAGGAGTTCGATGAGTGAATACATACGCAGTGGCGTATCAATGGCTATACGGGAACCGGTGCAAGAAGTGGTGATAGACTTTATCTCGAAAAATAATTAAATAAGTTAAGCGAAAATAATATTTAATTGCCAAAATAATACACGTAGTTTTATTAATTATTAATCTGATGGAATATCTTAACCGAAAATAATATTTTTATACGTATATATATATATACATACATTGGCTATCCACCCTTCCCACTCCCCGCCTCCTCCAAGCATCAACCTTCTCACATCACCCTGTCATTCCCCGCCCAGTGTGTCACTTTCTGTTACTCTATCTCCATCGCTGAAGAAGGGCATATGCCAGAAAAGCTTACGTGTGTTTTTTTGGTGCGTGTTTTGTCTCTTCGACGCCCCCAGCAGCCTGCCAACTTGGTCCTCAACTTGGTAAGTATCCGCTGGGCTTCCTTCAACACCTTGTTGCCACCCTCATCACTACCTTTTCTTTTCCTTACGTTAATATATATCATCATCATCATAGATAGTCTGTCCGTAGACAGGTCCGTGATTATTCTTGGTTAAACCTTGTTCTCCATATACTCCTATTTTCCGCTGTCCTCTTCATATCTTCATAACTCTCTTTCCCTTTCAAATCGTTTATCAGCTGAGACCTTTTCCTACCTCTTTCCCTTTTCCCATCTAGTTTTCCTTCTAACACATCTTTAATCATACTCTCTCTCCTCAGGTAATGTCCAACCCAGTTTGCCTTCCTCTTTCTGATAGTCTGTATAATCATTCGCTTTTCTCCTATTCTTCGTAGCACTTCATCGTTTTTCATCCTATCTGTCCATTTTATCTTCAACATTCTCCTCCAAGTCCACATTTCAAAGCTTTCTAAGTATTTGATGTTATTTTTTCTTAGCATCTATGTTTCTGCCCCATACAATGCTATACTCCATACGTAGCATTTTATCAACTTCTTGTGGATATCTTCCCTTATATTCCCTGTAGGTAGTTATTTCTTTCTCCTGAGAGCCGCTTTTGCTTTTCCTATTCTAGTCCTGATCTCATCCGTACATTTTGCTTCTCGTGTTATGATGCTTCCAAGGTATTTATATTCTGAAACTTGTTCTAAAGGCTTTCCCCCAATACTTATGCTCAGATTCTCTTCTTTACCCGATATTCGAATGACCTTGGATTTTTCTGTATTTATTTCCATACCGTATTTTCTACCTGTTATCACTAGTCTATTTATCATTTTTTGTATATATATAAAGATAAATAAAATTGCTCATTATTAAAGCTTCCTAGTGGTTACTATTTGCCGGTGGGCGTAGCCACGACACTATGTATATGGTATCAGAATCATTTGATACAAGCTATACCCCGAACTTTATAACTTCAGCTCTGAATACAGAAGTTGCTGAAACGATCCGTGGAGATGAGAAACAATACGAGAAGAAACTCTTCCTAACCCGGAAAGGCGGAAAGTTCTTCAACATTGTTTCGAAAACGAAAATAAATCGTTAAAAAAAAACAGGGAGAATCTTTAAGAGATAAAACATATCTGTCGATATATTTCCGTAAAAAGTAGTTCGGCAAGGAATGGGAGGAGTCGATAGGCTGACGTGAGCTTTGACACTGGGATCGATTGCCGGCGATTGGCGGTACCTAGGTCCTTCCCATCGATCCATACGAAGTGGTGAAGCAGGGCAAGCGACTGCTGACCTTAAGGATCGCGGGATCGAAGTACACCAGAAGGTTGCTCATCAAGCTCTTTTCTTTGTTCCGTTATTTTATTTATAGATTTTGTTTATTCTCCGCAATCATTCAGCATGAGCGACAGAGCAAATATTTTCTACTCTTGCTTCTAATCCAGAGGTTCTCTAAAACGCGGACCCAGGGCAGCATACGGTCCATTATATAGTTACACTCCACTCTAAGTAGATAGAAGAGACAATGAGATGAGAAACAATACAGACATGTTCATTTCTTGCGAATTGGTCCGTTTTTAATTAAATTATTTGTCATTTTGAATAGTGTTTTAAATTTAAATTAAATTGTTTATTATATTATATATTGTTTATTATAATTCGAAATTACCCCCGATACTATTTGCGTTTGTGATCTCCTGCTGTAGTAGGACACGAAAAAGTTTGCATTTGCCACATCAAATATCGAGTGAGACTCGGTAATACGCAAAAAATATAAACATTCGTTTTATTACAGTGATGATCCTATTAACTGTGACCTCAAAACTTTCAAACTAATCATCTAGGAAAATAATGAAAAAACGATTCTCTGAACCTCGCTCCAAAAAAACAATAATCAAGTTTTCTTAATGCGTGGAATCATTATTAAATTCGCGAGAAACGGTAACGGATTCTGAAATGAAAAAAAATAATAACAGCAGTTCGTTTCCAGTCTCTTTTGATGGCTTCCGGCAATCCGAGCGATGATTGCTCAAGGTGCTGTTGCGAACCCTGTGACCTGGCTCATTAAGTTCCGCGATACAATACCGAGTTTAGAACTTTGCTTTGAACAAATTTCCCTATGCAACCACTCCTGCAAATGCCCAATTTATACTATTTTTATGACAGTAAAAAACCTTATTTGAAAGATTTAATTAATGAGGAGACATTATAATCATCATTTAAGTTTTTATCAACTCTGGATTGGTACACTGGGGCATTTTTCAACCCAAGCAATCTCTCTTCCTTTTGTACTTTCATGATAGAGCATGCAGAGGTTATATGCCGTAGTTTATCGGAATGACAATAAATAATAAAATGCATTTTATAGGCCAATAAGATGTTCAATTAAAAATAAATCAGCTGTTCTACGTAAAAATTGACCTTTTATTTATCAAATGTTTCATTACAGAACTGTTAATGGCTCATTGCACTGAATTGAGACGTCTAAATAACGTATTTTTTAAAGTCACGCTCGACAGCTATCGGAGTAAAACTAAGACTTTTGCAAAAAATATGTAAAACATTGAAAGAGGACAAGAGAATCTTCCATATAATATAGTTATGCTGAATTTTCTAAGTAAACACTTTATGCTATCAATCTATTATGTTTTCTTATATAAAACAATGGACTGACAGGATTACAAATGTGGAAGTGCTAAGAAGAGTAGAAGAGGAAAGGAGTTTGATGGAGACGATAGTGACTAGGAAAAAGAAATGGATAGGACATGTTTTAAGAAGAGAGGGATTACTAAAGGAGGTTATCGAAGGAATGGTGGAGGGAAGAAAGAAAAGAGGACGAAGAAGAATTAAAATGTTGGATATTCTAAGGGAGGGAGGAGGGTATGGGGAGATGAAGAGAAGGGCACAGGATAGAGAAAGGTGGAGGAGGAGCACCTGAACCTGCAGAAATGCAGAACACTATTTATTATATAAAACAAAAATCTGATGTGGCCACCACATGGCTTTCTCCATACAGCGATCCCTCGATTTACGCGATAAATGCGTTCCTAGAAATCGTCGCGTAAATCTAAAATATTATTCCTATTGAAAATAAGGAAATAGGCATTATTTACGTTCCTGACTAGATGCCTAAAACTTGAAAACGTCTTAAAATTCGGATCAATGAGCGTTTTATGCCCTAAGGAAGAGTTTCTCAACCTTCTTCACGTTGCGACACACCGAGCGCTGGGTTTTGCGTCACCGCGGCAAGCCTAATCCCGGCTAACATTGACGACTTGAGGTTTGCGCAAAATTTTCAACAATAATTCACTAATGAATAACTGACGTAACATGAGAGGTTAAAATACAAAAAGCTATTAAATTATATATATATTAATTTAATACGTATGGAATTTTCCTAAAAAACCTTACGAATAATTTTTCATACAAAAATTATGGCAATGGTTCCCACCAAAAGTCGTATAAAAATGAAGTTAATGGACTCAGGTAATCAACTCGTAATTTCAGCTAGCATTTAATCAATAAATAAAAAACTATTTAGGGTACATATTGTGCTCGAATAAAAAAATACGGGTATGGTCGTAAGAATTAAATTGCGTTAAACCGAATACGCGACGCGTACCTAAATCGGAAAATGGTCGTAAAAATATCGCGTAAGAATAAAATCGTGTTAAACCCCATACGCGACGCGTAAATCGGAAAATGGTCGTAAAAACAAAATTGCGTATATGCGAAAACGCGTAAATCGGAGAATACCCGTACCTGTAATATTTATAAAAATTTCAAATAGGTTAAATGATAATAAATATTTTAAGGAACTGTGAGAAAATTTTAGACTTTACAAAGAACAGAAATAAACTCAAACCGTGGCATTCTGATATTGGACATATCCACCTAACTCCAACAATTAAGAAAATATAATATAGCGTTGATAAGACAAAAGCATAAAGTGTTTGCAATAGTCGCCGTTAGGTGGTGTGGTGGTGGCAGTAAAAAAATTATTTTTTAAAAAATTTCTTAAGCAATGGGAAAATGTTTCAGACAAAAGTTGTAGAAAATTAAATTTCCTACAACTTTTATTCGAATAGTTTTTTACATTCATCAAATATTAAACTAGATATTTAAAAAATACGCATAAGTGACTAGAGTAAACACCCATTTTCGGTTGGGCAATGTTTAATAAAAACTTATCAATGCTTGTCCCTATAATAAAACTCAAATATAAAATTTTGATCTGATTAATAGTTTTTGAGTTAGAGCACCCACAAAATTCTATCACATACACTCACACAGACATCATCAAGAAAATAATTAAATCCTGTTCAGGGGACCTAGAAACGTATTTCCGTTGAAATCTTGAAATCAATTTTTTCATGATATGGAAAAAGTAAAAATGGTAAAAACTCAAACTTTCGTATTAATAAAAATTTCTTTATGCTTGTAAAGAAAATGAGAAGTGTTCATTAAGGAATCTAGTAATATGTTGAAAATAATACGATTTAAAAAATGATTGTTAAGTTTTAGTATTCTTCTACCCGCGAATGTGGAAATTAAATTTACCCATAATCAACTTAATTCCATTTTACTTCAACATAATGGTACTCCCCAACTATTTTACTTCGACGAACAAATGTAAGTTAAATTTTTTTAGGTGGATTTAATAAGAAATAGTCAAAAGTCCTATTTTGCTGAAGAACAGCATCAGCCACAATCCCAAAAAAAGTGTTCGATCGAGGATAAACAACAAACAGAGAGAATAACAGCTTCTTTTTCCGCCTCCATTCTTACTTATTGCGATATTCTTCCTCCAACCATAAAATTATTTCAACTCACACAAAAAACTGCCAACTTCCTTCCTCGGAAAACTTGAGCCCAGTATTTTCTTATGCGAGTCGCGTTAACACGCTAAGCGACGCTTCTCCTGCCCGCATCGTGTCCTAACTCCTAATCTCTCCGTCACCCTTACCACGCAAGAGTAGAAACAAAAAAGGAAACAAAATAAGAAGTCCAAACCAGGACTAATGCAGGCTGGTTTCCCAAAGTTAACGTCCAGAATTGATTACTTATATAGACAAGAAATGTATCAGTATATGTTAGTCATTCCAAGGAATTCTAATACCATAAATACCACTTGTAGTTTATAGTTTATCAATGATAGAGAAAAAATTTAAAACAAATTAATAGAGCATTATCAGATTTTAAATACTAAAAACAATGTCAAACTCTCTTTCTAACATTATATTTTTCATGTATATTTTTAAATAAACAAATTTAATAAATGCTACTCTTTATACGCTAATATGCCTGAATCAACTGTCCATTTCTGAGGAGTAGTCGATCGGAAAAGAAAATAACACATTTGTCCACTCATCTATGGTCAAGCCTAGTTCGGTAATAATCGTCTCCATGGCAACAATCCGGTAAAATGCTATTTAAAACGCAAAAACGCTGTTTTAGTAGAAATTCAAGAAAATACGATCAATAATCAAACTTTTATGATAAGAATTAGAATTTACATTCTTTTCCCCTTAGAACAATGCAAACATCGCTCCAATATCACAATTGTAAGACATTTTAATGTATTAAAGAAAAGATCTCTGCACGATGGATTTGAGATTTCCTATGTAAAATAAATGGAGAAAAAACGTTCCTGGAATTGAACCCGGGACTTCAATCTTCGCCAAATAAAATATAGCCCGGAGGTGGTCCCTGGCAGCACGAGCCACATAACAAGGTTCATGAAAAAGTGCAAAAGTTTTTTGTAGGGGACACATACACAGGACCATTTCATAAGGCTGTTTCCGTTGGAAACCAGCCTAAAAACAAGCAAACTTCGGCGTTTGTTTCGTCAAAATTCCCATAGGATTCCTCGTTATAAAGGATTTGGTTACCTTGGCGATCATCTTTTGGAGAGGCGAAATAGAGGAAAGGAGACCTCGGAGTAAGGGATTGAGGTATAGAGATCAGCAGTTGCCTCAGCAACGCGCACGGCAGGACCTAACCGAAGCACGTGTACAGCCCCTTCTCAAAACAGAAGCATTGAGGCCGTGGTATCGACCAGACCGTAGGGCCAACGGGAGAGGCTGGAGAGAGTGAGAGATAGGGAGAGAGAGAGGAGGGGAGATGGGAGGAGGAGTGAGGACAAATCGGGAGGGGGATGGTGAGGTAAGCGAGATGGAGACGTGGAGGCAAATGCCACAGCCCGCCCTCACCTGAGGCCCTTCCTCTCCCTTCTTCCCCACCCAAAATGGAGGCCATTCGCCAACTTCGCCTCTTCCTCCTCCTCCTGTTCGTTTGTTTCCCTCGGCATCCTCCCCCTCTCAGCCACTCTTCCACCCCTTCCCTTTACCGCGATATCCCTCATATCTCCTATTTCGCCCTAATACACTCCAAAACTCTCATTCTCTTGTCGCTTTCCTTTATCTCTCCCTCTTCCTAGTTCTCTTTCCTCAGTCCTCCCTCCCTTTATCATTTTCCTCTAGTTATCTTTTTCTATATTCTTCTTCCTACCCTCCCTCTCTATCTTTCTTACCCCCACTATGGTTTTCCTCCCTCTTTATCTAGGTAGAGAAAGGGAGATTTTATGGGTAAAAATCTGGGAAAGCTATAAAATATAAAACATATGTCGGCGTATCTCCCATATCCTAGAGTCTCTCTTCCCTTTCTCCTACCTGTTTCTCCTCCCTATCTCTTCTCATAAAATTTTTCCTCATTCCCTCTTTCCTTATTCCCATTCTCTTTCACATTCTCTCCTCCATTCCCACTCCTGCTTCTCAATTTCTCTCCATTTTATCGTGCATCTTTCTCATTCTCCTTTATTTTATCCCCTACCTCTTCTTCCTTTTTTTCTCTCCTCCCTCTCTTCTCATTTCCCCTTAACTCATTCTATTTGTACTCATTCCGTTATCTCATTCAGCGGTTCAGTATTTTCTCCTTCCCAACTCTGTACTCTTTCTCCTATCTTATTCCACGTTTCAGCATAACCTTTATCCTTATTCTCTACTCACTTTACTCCTATCTGGTCCCATTCTCTCTTTCCTCTCTTCCCCATTCTACACCTGTCTCTCCTCTCCCCCTCTTCTCTTCTCTCTCACTCCCTTTCCCTTCTTTGTCCGTCTCCTTTCTTCCCCTCCTCTTCCTCCCTCTTTGTCCCTCTTCATCCCTCTTCCCCTATTTTCTCCTCTTCTCCCACACATTTCCCATCCACGCGACTGCTCTTCAGGGGCAATTCGAATAGATCTCTAACCGGATATTGAACTCGAGACCTTTATCAAATGGAAGGAGAGTGGAATTGGAGGTTAGAGAGGGTGAGAGAGGCGGAAGCAGGAGGTCGTTCTCTCTCTCCCCCGTCGCTTCAGGGCGTGGGGGATGGGGGAAAGAAGGATGGCCATTGCCTACGTTCGTAATGTGCATGTCTGTTCGCCGCCGCCGTCCAAATATTCCCGTCTTCGCTTTCGGGAACAAACTCCGTCCCTGTTGCTTTGCCACGGCGTTCCAATCCAATACGACTTGTTAATGACAGTTTTCGATCCGTTCCTTTCCCCAGGTCACCGTACCCAATCTCTGGTCTTTAGATTAAAGCGCTTTCTGATAAAACGTTATCAATGCGATACTTTATGTACGTCAGGGATTATTATGGCACCTTGGGCGAAATATCTTCATACTGCATCTATGGCCGCCACCTCTAAATAGATTGCCTATCCGAATGTTTTGGAAAGTGAAAGTGTTGACGAACAACCGATTCATCTTTGCACGTAATGCGGAAACTGAAGAAAATGTACATTTTGACAACTGTTTATACTGAAGTCAATTTCGGTTGCTTGTTTACCGTTACATACATTTAATTAGTTTGCAGAAAAGAACTAATTTATGTAAACTAATATGGATATTTTTTTGCTTCTGGAAAGTTTCGGTAACTTTTAATGTTCTTGGTGGGATATCAGTTTTAAGAAATTACAGCGACTCGCTTCAAAATTTATTATAATTTGGCACTCAAATTCGACTAAATTTTCCCCTTGATCTAGTCAATTCTTGAAAATTTTGCCATTCACCAAAAACACCTCCTTGACCAAAGCATTGGATAACTTCTGTTAATCCTAAATGCAACCTGGAGCCCGAAGATTTTAACCTGAACACGGAGACTTCAGGTCATCTCATTGATGTGGTGGCAACCGTTACTGTGGCTATTATTTTCTAATATTTTGATAAGATATTGTCTTTTTAATTTGGTGTCTGAGTGAAGTTCCAAACTTGCCGAACCTTGTCATATCTCTTTTACAAAAGTTAATTATAAGGCAAACATTATTTGGCTGCAACTGATAACCAAGATGACCCCAAATTCCTTTTAATACTTTATTGCGTTAGCTATCGATGAATTACTACCCGAGGATCGATGCACTGTAAAAAAAATCATACCTGTTTTACAGGAGCTGAGGGACTTAGGTTGGTTATAAAATCTCGCGTAACCATCTCACAAATATCAGTCGCCATATTTACTGCAACAAATATTCTTGGTCAAGTCAAGTACATATCATCGTCGTTTTCCACACATCGCATGCAAGAGATCACGTACTATTAATAATACAGCAACGCAGACATGGTCGTAGAGTGTAAACTTACCGCCTGGAACGAAAAGAAAAAATGCCGCTCCAGACCACGACAAAAAGGTACAGATCGGCGGTGACAGTGCTTTAACACCACCTTTAGAGGGATCTAGCCTCTCAAGCTCAACTCACATCACGGCCGTGACACAGATCACGCATAGCATAGATCGTAAATGCCTTAAAACTCCCGAAACGTGAAGTGGGCGAACAATTATTCCGTCAAGTTCATGATTAAAACCTATTTTGGAGCAATTTCGTGTTACTAGGAAGGCAAAAGTTCCAAAAACGACATGAGCAGCAATGGAACAAATCAAGACATAACATGGAGGTATAAGCTTCAGTAAATTTATGCTCTGTGCGTCATACCATATTCACTTGGAATTTAATTACTTGCAACGGCAAAGTGTTGGATTACAGCTGTCTAGTTTAATTCGTGCTAAGTTTATATTACTCGAAAATTTAACTTCACCTTTGAAAATTTCATACGTTTGAATACTCCAAATAAATTTTCCAATCTAAACCTCACAAAGACACGGATCTAGCAGGTCTTTCTCATTTTTCCACAGAAAAATTAATTTACTCGTCCTTCTGCGAAGGTAATTACGAAGCGGCTCAATTAAACTTTAGAGCGATGTAAACATTATTAATCCTCAAAAATCCCTCCTCAGATGCGAAGGCGAAGTCGACCTAGATTCTCGCCTAATGGTTGCACTTAAGGTTGATTAATCGAATGGATGCAGCGACCAGCGTCTCGCTGTTGCAGATGTGGATTAACTCTGCCGGAAGTCAGCGAGGGAAAATGGACACTCCTGCATCCCACTAGTGTAATCGAAAGCGACTCAAAGTGGCCTTAGTAAATAAATCCCGTCATAACAATCCTCGTTTGAAGACTTCCTTTCATTTTAGCGTTTTAAAAACGTCGAGATAAAATTCGTCTTTTTAGTAAGCATATCGGCGTCTTTTATTGGGATTTCAACGACGCAATACGTGTGACAATAATAATTGTCAATGTTAATAAATAAAATAATACATTAATAATAATTATTCTTATAGCCATATAAGTAAAAATTGCTTTCTCTTATTGCCATCAAACTTTAAGGCTAACTAGTAAACCCAGCTGCGAAGTTTTCATTTTAAAAAGTCACTCTTAATTTACTTATCGCAAATGATAATATCACAAGCTTTTTAATTTGCCTTTCTAAGTAGCTAATCCAATAAGAGCGAAGGGACGTTAAATGTTGTCTAGCTGGTCATATCAAACATTGCTAATATGTGTTAATACCGGTACAAAGAAAATCTCTCTCTATATACTGTACCTAAAGTCTTATTCTCATTCTTCAACCTTGAGAGAAAGGCAAGCTTTGTACCTATTAGTAACACATTGTAGCAGTTGCTATTCCTTACTGCGATGATGGTAGTTGCAAGAGGGGCGTGATGATGTCAGAAAGTGTAAAATGAGTCCTCGAGGCAGAAAATATTATGAACTGCTGCTTCCTACAATTTGCAGATCAGAATACGTCCTTATATGCATATACACCTATAACTAAAGTGATCAACCGTATGGATTTATTAAGTAATGTACTGATATTGACGATAATGTACTGATTAACTTTCTGTGCCGATTTTTGTCCTGATTAACAAATATTATAATTCCTAATTTAATATATAATTTTGAAAGTAACACCTACAGAATATAGGAAAAGTAGGGAGGTTTTTTTAATCGTAATAAAAAGAATAGCGTGATGAAATGGTTTTAAAACCGATTTGATAAAGTTTTAAATAAAAAACTTTCCTTTTCATTTTTCTCCATTTAAATTACGTGAGAAATTGTGTAGCATAATCTTCGTTTGCATTTAAAATTTATTTAAAAATCATCGCACGAATTCGAGACGGACCAAATTTTAGCAAAATTATACTTATAAACACAGGTTTTTGAATCGATCAAATTTCATTCTCATGGCAATCCAATTGTTGTCGATTTAAGACAACAGCTTAATTCAAAATAAATAAAGAAGGAAGGTATACTTATTAATTATCTAACGATAAGTAGCCAAAATATTGCGTACAATTTAATACTACCTTGAGTTTTGAGTATTAAAAAATTATATTAGAATTATAGTTTTGATTGATATTTATGTCGCCGTTGCAAAAAAAATTTAAATTTAAGATCAAAGTGCAAAAGGATAGTGTGTTTTTACAACATGTCTCTATTATTTCTAGCGACTACCCTTTTGAATTCAAACGTCTTCAATTCTCAGTAAAGGTTTCTTTTGCAATGACAACTAATAAGGCCAGAGATCAAACACTTCAAGTTGTTGTGGTCCACTTATGTGCACCTTGATATTTTTATGATCCGTTTTACATAGAATTTTCAAGAGTATATAATAATAATTTGTATATTCTTTCGCTATGTAGCAAGATCATCAACATAGTCTGTGAAGAAGTATTGTAAGGTAAGGTTTTTCGATATTTTTCCGAAATTATGGAGTTTGAAGAAGATAAAGTTACGACTTCGGAGTCATATTAGATCATTAGCACCTACTTAAGAAAGAACGGGTTGTTCTGCTAGTATAGTATATTTCCTTAATAGGGTAATTTAACTCACTTATCGGTATTTCGACATCCTCGATTTATATCGCTACAATTTTTAATGCTGTTTTCGTACCTATTCAAATAGTTTATAACTTTAAGGGATAGACTGAATTTGTATCATAGAATGTTCGTAAAAAAATAACACAAATATTTCTATAGATTGCAAAGCTGAAATGTAAGCAAAAGAATTTTGAACTGATTTGCCTGATGTATTCACTCAGTATTCCAGATTTTACTCATTTTCATGGACTACAAATGCCATTTGGTCTTGAAAAAACTGTCATTTTATCTATAATATCAGAAAAGGTCCAAAATATTTTCTAAATGATTCATGATGGCGAATCTTGAAGTTATTGACCTCGGTGGATGTAAAGAGTCTGCCAGGGTGTAACCTAGAAGGGAATTTTGGAATATAAAGCACTCCGCTACGACCAAGGACGAGTCTCGTTAATTATATAGCACACGGGCAGGTAGCATGCGCCCAGCATCTCGCACAAAAAAGGCTCACGGTCTCCCTCGTTCTTTAATATTATCTTCCGAGCAAAAATTATTTTTTTTAAATTATGAATTACGGATGCAATGAGGGTTCCTGCAAAAAAGAAACGTTTACTTATTTATTATGCATTCGCCGTAATGCAGGCGAAGCTGTAATAAGTGTGAAAAACATAAAGATTTTTAAAAGCCCTTCAATTTTCGTCGGTCCGTGCCACCACGAATTTATTTCAGCGCGAAAAATAAACATCTGAATTATTGTCCTTCTTTTAGCGGCGCAAGGATTCCAGATTCATTTCAGAATTATTTTTCCACGAAGCCGCTTAATTAACGCCGAAATTTGAATGGCTGAGCTCGGTCATTCATTTTTTAAATTTTTAACCGGAGCATTCATTAAATTTTCCATTATTTTAAACAATATAATTCTGATTAAAAACGGATGAAATTTAAAAAAAATCGTGCATGTAACTCAAATTTAACTCTAACCTTATACTTTTATGTTGTAATTTAAGGAATGCGTGATAATAATGACTTAATTATAACTTCACTAACAACAGCGCAATTCGTAGGGAACATTTATATGCTCACTTATAATTGGCTCTTTATTTCATTTTAGGTAGTAATTGATATACTTTTACAAAGTTATTCCAGTAATATCATGCTTTCGTTTCTATTTGGTTTTTCATTTGGACAGAGGTACTCCTATTCTAAGAGGAGTCAAAAGGAGAAATGAGCACCTTTTATCACGACATAAGGTCAAAAGTGCGTATCCTACCGCTCAAAAACACGAGGGAGCTTTCCTAATGTCATTGGCTGCTCTCCAACTAATAAAAAATGTTGCTCGCGAGTATACACGTCAAGTTGAATAAAGAAATCACTTGAATAAAAACAAGTTAATTTTTATTAAAAATTAATAATATAATTGATGGCGCAGTAATTCCAGCAGCAACATATTTGTTGAAGTTGGAGGGAGCCGTTAAAAAGCTTTCATTGGCATACCTTTGAATTATAATTTTACATTTTTTATTCTTACGCCATATTGTTTAACATACAAAAATAGAAACGACCTCATATATCATTGTTAATTAACGTGTGCTAAATGACTGTTTCGTCGCATCAAAAGGCATAATTGGTGCAAATATATACATTGTGTTCCTGGTATGCTCCATGACGGAAACGAAGTCATCATAGCGCTCAAACAGGAAAGAGGTTGCTTTATTCTGATTAAATGTTGACATGAATTAAATACTAGCATATAAAAAATTCTTTCCTACAATTTTCATATTCATTATTTCCCTGTATCAGCGAGTTCCGTATCCGCGGATTCTCGTATACACATGTTGTATTGTATATCCTATTATCCAGTATCCGCGAATAAGATATCGCATATCCACGAAGCTTTCGAACACGTAGGTTACCGCAAAAGTACGCAGACACGCGAAACGCCTTATGCTGTCATAAAAATTATACTATTCTATAATAATTCTTGTTTATTTTCTACGTTTCTCAGTTGAGCCAAGCCGAAACAACTGTACGTAATGAAATACTCTTCAATCACTTCTATTTGACATAATCCATTGATACTACTGCAAATGAACCTAAATATAGCATTAAATTCTACAAAAAGTATTTCTTTTGTATAGTCCAGGGAGGTCTAGAAACTACACTTAAAATTATGATGTACACATAGGACCCAGTATTGGCGAGATTTTCGCGGAACGCATCCCTTGCGGGTACCGAAGGAAAGTAGTCTTATGAGATCGCCTCGGTCTTCGTGTGTGTGCGCGTGTCCACACTAACATCTTCTTCATGAATAGACCGATTTCCATGAAACTTGGTTTAAGGCAAGTGTTCTCGGAGACTACCTCCGGGTTATAATTTATATTCCAAATTTACAGTTCGATTCCAGGTAAGGTCTTTCCCCATTCGAATTACATGGTTAATCTAAAATCCGTCGTGCAGAGAGATTTTTTTCATTTAAAAATATTTTAGAATTATGATATCGGAGTGGGATTTATACTGTTATAAGGGGGGGAAGTGAAGATTCTTATTGTTATCGCAAAATCTTGGCTTTCTATCGTATTGTTTTAATTATTTCTCTCACAAACTTTCGTTTCGGCGTTTTGAAAGCCATTTTTTCAACTTGTTGTGATGATTATTGCCAAACTCGGCTGAAGCATAGCCGAGTGCACATTTCAGCAATACTTGGACTCATAGCTATTGAGGTAACAAGCTAACCCAAAGGTCGCTGGCTCGATTCCCGCCAAGGGCATGGATGTTGTCATTATCTAAGGATTTTTTCTGAATAGAATATTCAACGGTACGAAATGACCTTAGTCGTCAATACACCTAAAAATAAATAATACTGCTACAAATAACACGAAAATTTGTTAATTTTGAAGGTGGTATTTATATATTAAAATTGTATTGAAAGGAAAGTAGGCGGATTAGTTCTTTCCAGAACTACTTGTTTCCTTATAAAATAACGTACATAAAATAACGTACAACGCCTACGTACAGATTCATCATAAAAGCGACGCTAAAAAGATACAATAAATCGATGAAACAATCAGATGCTAGATGAAGTCGGAACTCAGTAAGAGAAGGGCACGCAGGAACCATAGAACACTTTTCAACTTGATCCATTTAACGATTCGCTTCGATAAAAAAATCGATACCTTAACAATACCTCTTAGATTTTGAAAATTTTGATTCCAGATCTCAATTTCCGTTTCGCAATACGTTCCTAAAAAGAACATTTTTTTAAGGGGCACATTTTTTTCAAAAAACCTACGCTTACCTTCGTTAAAGTCCAGGTCCGAAACGAAAGGAACTTTGGGGGGAAAAAGTCGCTCCGTTTCGTCGGAGTTCATCCAGCCCCCGGATGAACCGGCGGAAGAATACCGTGTGCGGCAATTAAACCGCGCAAAGCCCCTCTTTGTATGTTCCGACTCACTCCTCCAAACCCGTTAATGACGTGTGGATGGCCGAGCAATTCGCGACTGTTCCATATTCGCAAACGAACCTTGTTTCCTCAGGACGAGAAACGATGCTGCGAGCGCGGAGGGTTAGAAGAGGGAAAGGGAACTGCTAAGCGTAAATATGAAAGGGTGGACGGTGGGCTGAAAAAAAATCGGGTCGATTATTCGCGTAAAAGAACCGATAATGCCAGTCGAACGTCATGGTGGATGCGATTGTGTCGCGGATTGCATAGAAAGAATTTGCTGTTAGAGAATGATTCAAAGGCGGAGTAATACTTTTGTGTGGATTTATTGTGGTAAAGCGAATTGCCATGCTGCCTTTTTATGCAACTATAAAATGAATTTGTAATAGAATTTGTTCACTTGTCCGTTTGTTTTATACATTTGTGTTCGCTAATAGAGGTAGCAAATTCTCTCTTTTTATAGTGAGTACTATATTTGCATTAAGCAAGAAACTTTATTTACATTTAATTATTTTTATAAAAATTCCTGCTTAAGAGCAGCAGTATTATTATTAGTGGTAAAATTATTCTTAAACTTTTCATAATTATAAATTACATCAACTTTCTAAAGTGACTTTAAATTCGCGCTAAAATTATATTGATATAAAAATGTGCTATAAATATAAAGTTTGTTCATTCATTACATATAAAAATAAATCAACTTAATTTTAGCATTAAAAATATTATGATTTTAAATACATAAAGCGTGAAAAACGAACGTAGGCCCACGTTAAAAAATGTTTATTTCAAATTCTCACTTAATCATGCAGAAGATTGAATCTCTTAACTCAATGACCAAATCATCATCTCTAAATTTTATAGAAGCTCTCAGGAGCTCTTCCGAAATTGAGAAATTATGCTGACCAACTTGGTAAGAAAATTTTTATTTCCATTTCGTCACCAAAATTGCCCCTTAAAACTCAACTCTATCGAGAAGCGATACGTAGCAAAATTTTCTTTGATCCTGCCTCAAAAGAATTTTCAAAACTGATGCACTTAGATTTTAGTAAAGAAGTTAATCGAAAAAATAGCCTGTATTATATTTAGAGTGACATTTAGGTGCTGAGAGATTGAGATATTCGTGGTGATGATTTTTCGGAAGAATCTTATTAATATTTTTAAAACACTTCCAACTAACCGATTCTTTAAACAATTATACCAATCCTAAAATGGAGTGATCTTGAAAGATTTACTTTAAGTTGTTTAAAAACGCCTAAATTTTAAATTATAATAATTCGTGATATGCAGGAGGAATTTTGATGCGAAGAATACAACAAGTTTGCTGTAAATTCAAACTTTCTCAGATACGGAACTCTGTATTTTTTAGGGGTCTAAAGATATGCTCCCAATTTTGATACTATACCACACAATTAAAATCATTCGCCTAAAAGAAGATTTTCTGAGGGGTTCGTTCAGCTCTGTGAGCGATAATGCGAACGAGTTCAAAATCTTTTCCCATCTTACTTCCCATGAATTCTTCCAGAAATTAACGTCTGTCTAATACTTTGAGTGCAATTCCAATCAAATACACAGTAAGAAGGCAAGACATGAACTCATTCATTTCTTACCGAGTTCTTATTATAAAGTGAATCTCTAGGGAAAAATCCTGAAAAAACGTTGCAGGATACACAGAAAAGTGGCCGCTTTTCTACTGACATCAGACATAGATGCAGGTCCCTCCATATGATGCGAAACAGAAAATCTTTGGAAATGCCTGTTGGTGGTGTGAAGCAATGGAGATTGTAATGCGGAGAAAATGTGACTGAAATAGGCGGTAGATTGGGGGAGAGAGAGAGAGAGGAAGAGACAAAGGGAGAGGGGATATGGGTAGGCAGGGTGAGAAAGAGAAAGGGCATAGGGGAAGAAGAGGGAGAATGAGAGAGGAGAGAAAAGGAAAGGAGAGATGAAGAGGGGAGAGGCAGAGAGAGGTTGAGACGAGAGACGTGAAGAGAGAGAAAGAGTGTGGGACAGAGAAAGATTATATAGATGGAGAGGAGTGATGGAGAAAGGCAAGGAGGAAGGGAAATGGGGATACTTTGTGAGTGAAGGATGAGGGCAGGGTGAGAGAGTAGAGAAAGAGGAGTGCGGAGGGAGAAGCAGGAAGGAGTATGGGAGAGGGAATAAAGCTCTCAGGGCAGGGAAGAATTTAACGACGTGAAGAGACAAGTGCCAAATTAGAAAAATTATCCATGAAAAAAACGGCTCCACTCTATTCATCCCTACCCCTCTCCTCGTCCTCCAAACCCTTCCTCCAACCCCTTTCTCCGCCCTACTCAAACCCCTTCTCCTGCCTTCCTCCAACCCCTTACCCTTCCGCCATCCAACCTCTTCTCCTGCCGTACTCCCTCCATCGCGCCATGCGCCGATCTAAAAATACCGAACGGGAAATTCCGATTCTTTTCGCGATACGCGGGATATCAATAATTCAGGGTGGAATAGAGGGGTAGCTGAAGCCAGCGATTCGTCCCCGCTCTCTCTGTCCCTCTCTCACTTTTCACTCCGAACGTCGCCCCACGTTAAACCTCCAATCACACACTTGTGCCTCACCTCCTCTCCTATTCTTCCACTTCACCTAACCCGCCTTACTCTCCTAGCGACGCAAACCAAGTCATCCTCGATTCTCCCGTCATCCCTTATTCAAACTACATGAGCTGGGTTAGTTGGAGAAACAGGCTCGCGTTGGTCCTAACCTTACCCAATAAATGACTTCTCTGCTTTCCCCTTTTTAAACAACACACACACATATACATATACATGTGTGCGTGCGTGCGTGCCCGAAAAGCTTAAGTGTGTTTTTTGTGCGTGTTTTCTGTCTCTTTGACGCCCCCAGCAGCCTGCCAATTTGGTAAGTGTCCGCTGGGCTTCCTTCAACACCTTGTTGCCACCCTCATCACTACCTTTTCTTTTCCTTAAGTTATTATATATATATAACTCAACTAATAATAATTCCATACTTCTCTACAGACATCCTATCTATAATTTATATACACTAGTGTAAATGCGACAAAAATGATGGGTTGGCATGAATAAAGTAATGAATTAATGTCAAAAGAGTACCATATGTAGACCTTTGCTAATCGTGTATTCAAAATAGCAATGTAAATAAAAATCAAAGGCACACTGTAAACATTCGTTGAACCTTACAAGTAAATGCTAATAATTTCTCGACTCAAATGGTGGGTAGGAATTAAATGATTTCCTACATTAGTAATTGAAAGATGCTAAGTCAGGGTGTGTAACAATACTTCGATGCTCGCAAAACATGTATCACCAAGTTCGCCAAATTATATAAAAATACATGCTACGATAATAAGTAGGATGTGCAATCTTTATAAAGCAGATCTGGAGTCGTAAATCAACGTCAATCAACGGTGTAGCTACCTGATGTCGTATTGAATTGAAATAGCACAGAATTTAAACCGGTGAATAGTGAGTTTTTATTATTATTATTTCAATATACAATGCAAGTGGGTGCCTGGCCCGGTGGCAAGGTTACAAAATTAATATATAAAAACATAATTAAAACATATAAAAACATATTAAGAAGATTCAGTTTACAATTTTTCACACACCACATACAATATTCTGTCCATATATTTTTCCTGTTAGGAGCTTCGAGTTCGAGCTCCTTCGTTAATTAATTCATCTTACAATATTATTTAACAATAAATTAACTAAAAGTAATGAATATCGTTCCCAGTGATATTTTTTACTCTTGATTTAAAGGTTTTAACATTTCTAGGGAAGGGTACACAAATGGAAACATCACGTATCACTCAAAAGCTTGTCTTTAGAATTTCCCATAATTATTATGTATTTTGAATGCTATTTAACTTCGCTTTACTTTACTTTCAGTAACTATAAGTTGTATTTCATCTGAAGAATTCGGCGGAATTCTCCAAATATATTCAAGTATAAGCCAGAAGTACGCCAAGTGTAACTTTCTTCTCTCAAATTCACTCTAGTTGTTTATTTATTCTGATACTGTGGCAAAAGTTTGCAGAATATCACCTAAATGTAAACGAGACCTTTTATCATCATCACTAACAAAATCTGAAGGACACTGAAAGATTTATTTAGGTCAAAGCAGCTGTTCTTAATCTATTTACAATATAGCTACAATACTATTTAAGTGAAAAAAAACAATTGTCAAGCCAGAGATATTTACTGATAGCGATATGCCCGAAAGATGAAAATGGGCGTTTTTGTAAGTATAATAACACATTATACGAACGAGTTTATGTATACGTGCGATATTGGCACCTTTTGTACTTATAATTGGAATCATTAAGTATTACTGAAAATTTCTATGTATGTTCTTATTATGAATCTACGTGGGTGGAGTGTGAGCTTACACTACCTTCATATTACGCTCCGTTCCTATTCGTTATCTATACGTTACTTTCCATTCCCTTTTCGCCTCCGTTTGTTTTCATTTTTAGTAGCGAATTTTGCTAAAACGTTTAGACCCTTTCAATAAAAATGAGTAATGCAGTTTAGGAAAACACCAAACAAATAAAAAATTCCATTGACGTGAAACAGACAACGGAGGAGGTTGGGAATGAAGGAGATAGACTTTGGAATGAAATGTGAATGTCTGTAAATCTAAGGTCTGCTTTTGGCATTCCCCGTTAAATCGTCTAAACTTGATGTAACTGACTTCTACAAAACAAAATTATATCCAAATGCTAATGAATCCACTCAAATGTGAAACAAATGCGGACATTTCTTGTAGAATAATTTGATATTTTCAATACAAAGTATTATCGATCATCATTCTTGATCGCTTGTAATATTTGAATGCTCCGAAAATATCATTTAAAAATTAAAAACCAAATATTATCTCTCTAACGATGCCTGAATTTTGTAGAGTAAGATCTCAAAGAAATGAGAAATTAACTTGATAGTGATGCTATTGTAGCCTCATGTAGTGACAGTTTGAGATCTGCTAGAACCGAGGTTTCCAAACTTTTTGTATGCGCGGCACCCTTTGAAAGATTTTGCAGCATCCCAGCCTTGAAACAAGTTTTTTTATATTATCACATACGGGCATTACAAACTTTGGACGCATCCATTGGTTGGCACTGCATCACAATTGCTTCATTAGAGTAAAGGTTATTGTCCTAATTACCTATAAACACATCCAAATTGTTTATTTATTTACTAACAATCCCAAAAATCTGCTGCTGCAGCCCAGTGTGCCACGGCACCCAATTTGGGAACCACTGCGTTAGGATGTCATACTCAAAGATTGAAAACTACATCTTACGTCTACAAGATGAAAACGAGCCAAAAGGAAACTTTAGACAGCCATAAAATCTTTCAGGTAAGCATGCATTTATGTCAAAACAGAAAAACTGATCTTTCCAAAGATCGCTTTAGGCAAATTTAATAGTATATATTAACTTTATAAGACCATATATTGAAAAGTAACGCACCGATAGACATTATCGTTTAATTTTATTGTTTCTTTAGAGAGTTAAGCGCGATAAGTTCTGTTTTGACGAACCATTTTTATTTTTTATTTACATGGAACTCCGACACAAGCAAATGAAAATATACATTTAAAAATAAACAAGTGAGGGAAAAATCGTTAGCAAATTATACGAGGCGCTTTTTCTAATTTTAGGATTATGACGTCATCATAAGACTACAACTTTGGTGGAGATCGATGGCCTCAGAATATATTCTGTAAATTCTTTTTAAAAGCATTATATTAATGTTATATAATACTATCTTTCCCATTTAAAATCAGTGGACTTTTTATCATGCCATTTAATATTCCCCACTGTTGAAAACCGTAAAATTTTCTCTCCTTTTTTGATTGAAATAAGCTGATATCTTGGGTATGTTCAAATAAAATTAAAATAAACGTTAAGAAAAGCAAGCATATTCTATTCTCTATGAAAAGGGAAAAGAATAATTTTCCTTACTATATGGAAGGGATACAAATACCCAAGGTTGATAACATAAAATATCTTGGAATACATATTGCAAAATATTTATCATGGGATCTTCAGGTGGAATGTATAGTTTCAAAGGGTTTCAAGGCACTTATCTTTGTTTTGAGAAATTTAAAGCATAGCAGTAGGAAAGCTAAAGAATTAGCATACAAAACAATAGTGAGGCCTATATTGGAATATTCTTCAGGAATCTGGGATCCTCATGACAGAATACATATTAATAAATTGGAAAAGGTTCAGCGAAAGGCAGCCAGGTTTGTTATGGGTCGCTTTGGAAGAGAGGATAGTGTAACGGATATGTTAAAGGAGCTTGGGTGGGAAACTTTTGAAAAGAGGAGGAAAGTGAAAAGGTTAGTTTGTTTCTATCAAGTGTATACCGGTAAACCGGCCTGGAAAGAACTAAAACTTAAGATTAAAACCCCAACATTTAAAGGTAAAAATGATCACTCGTGTAAAGTTCGTACAAACATTCGAAGAAAAGATGTTAGTAAATATTCATTTTTCAATAGAACAGCATTGGACTGGAATGATTTACCTGAAGAACTTCTTATGCCCTTTCCTCAAACCGAGAAAGCATTTAAAAGTAAAATTGTCAAAAACTTTAGAATTTAATATTTAATATGAGTATTTGTAGGTTAGTAATTTTTCTTTTTTAAAGGACATAGGGTTAGAATCTAATCACAATACTCCAAATAACTATCTAATGTCAAATTAGGGTAGACTTTTCTTAAATTCATGAAGAAGATTATTTACTTATTTTAAATTTTTGTAATTATATGGACAAATAACAAATGAAACATGTTGAAGCTTGTAGCTAAGCTGTTTACACTCACAATACTGTCTCGGTGTATTTTGTACATGAAATAATTAAGATTTTCATCTGGATAACTACTAAACGTAAAAGGGAAAGTTTCAGGTACTATGTCTGCCAGAATTTCTCAGAGATCTAAAGGGTTTTAATTCCCCACACCAAGTCATAATACTGTAAAACATGGTTTAGCCTTTATTTCAAAACATTTTCAGTCCGTCTTTCGTTTAATAGAGTGTATTTCGAGTGAAATGGCCAAGCTGATCATAATATTTGTTTTCACGCGTTCTTTGCACGTAGTGCACAAAGCGAACGAATAATACGCAAATTGTGTCCCAACTCCTATCTTGCAAACTGAATCTTTAACCTCATAAACCACTCGACTAATGTTTACGAGATTACGCTACACTAAAAGTTGGCGAGCAAATTCCAGTTTTGGTCCATAACGAACGAGTATAACATCCCTTTTACATTGCGATCTAAACGAACTTAAACGCGTATCTCGTTCGTAATTAAGGTACAGGTCGTGACTGGCTGCTTTAGGAGAAATTTAAAATTGTTTACCTTCTTCCAAATGGAAGAATTTATGAGTCTTAACCTTTAATAATAACAAATATTACGTGTCGCAAAGAACGCATCTGGAAACACTCCGACATTTAAAACACCAATCCAGATTGATATTTACATTGGCCCCACTTGTATGGAATCCATAACGCATCTCGCCAAATTGAGTCCGGTTGAACGATTGAATAGTTTTGCCCGTTTTACGTCATGAATATTGACTCGGTCCTTCTCTCTCGAAAACTGCCTCGATAATTCTCGTCACATCTCTCTCCTTTCCACCCCTCCCCTCCTCCACTCTCTCTCTCCTCCCCTCTCTCTTCCCCTCTCTCTCATTTCCCCTCTCTCTCTTCCTCTCTCTCTCTCTCTCCTCCCCTCTCTCTACGTCTCTCTCTTCTCCTCCCCTCTCTCTCCCCTCCCCACTATCCCCTCCCCTCTATCCCCTCCCCTCTCTCCCCTCCTCTCTCTCCCCTCCTCTCTATCTTTCCACCCCTCTCTCTCCTCCCCTCTCTCTCTTCCTCTCTCTCTCCTCCCGTCTCTCTACCTCTCTCTCTCCTCCTCCCCTCTCTCTCCCCTCCCCACTATCCCCTCCCCTCTCTCCCCTCCCCTCTCTTCCCTCCTCTCTATCTTTCCACCCCTCTCTCTCCTCTCTCTTCTCCCCTCTCTATCTCTCCTCCCCTCTCTCTCTCTCCTCCCCTCTCTCTCTCTCCTCCCCTCTCTCTCTCTCCTCCCCTCTCTCTCTCTTCTCCTCTCTCTCTTCCTCTCTCTCTCTCTCTCCTCCCCTCTCTCTACCTCTCTCTCCCCTCCTCCCCTCTCTCTCCCCTCCCCTCTCTCCCCTCCCCTCTCTTCCCTCCCCTCTATCTTTCCACCCCTCTCTCTCCTCCCCTCTCTATCTCTCCTCCCCTCTCTCTCTCCTCCCCTCTCTCTCCTCCCCTCTCCCCCCTCTCTCTCTCTTCCCCTCTCTCTCCCCTCCCTCTCTCTTCTCCCCTCTCTCTTCTCCCCTCTCTCCTCCCCTCTCTCCCATTCATTCCCTTCATAACTCTCAGGCTCTTGCGTCCTTTCTACTTTCTCTCACCCCGTTTCCCGTATCTACTTCTTTCTCTCTTCCGCTTTACATCTCTTAATTTCCACATTCCATGTCGTGTATCTTTTCTTTTATTCCCTTTCTCCTCTCCATCCGTTTGTCCCTATCTTTCCTCATATTTTCCCTGCTTCTCTCTACAGATATCTATCTCTCCAAATTTCTCCATCCTTCCTTAAATTATTTTGCCTTCTTTGCACGAAGTGAACGCATATAGGGGAGGTCGTTTCTGTCCGTCCGTCCGCATGTTAAAACTCGGGAACCGATGGACATATTTTGATGAAATTTGGTATTGGGAGTTTTGCTAAAATTGATCGACCGATTCCAATTTTGGTTAAAATCCGACGACAATGACGACCACTTTACATGAATACCTACAATGTTCCTTTGTTTCAACTCGGGAATCACTGGACGTATTTTGATGAAATTTGGTATTAGAGAGTTTTAGTAAAATTTTTTCACCGATTCCAATTTTGGTTAAAATTGGACAACAATTCCGACCACTTTACATGAAGATCTACATGTACCTAATTTACAATGTTCCTTAATTTCAACTCGGGAACCGCTTTGATGTATTTTGATGGAATTTGGTATTGGGGAGTTTTACTAAAATTGGTCGACCGATTCCAATTTTGATTAAAATCGGACAAAAATTACCGCCACTTTACATGAAGACCTACCTGTAGTTTACAACGTACCTCGTTAGCTTCTCGTTAAATACTCATCTGAGCGAAAAATATTGAGAACACTGTAAAATTTCAAAGAACGCATTTGGAAACTGCGTATTCCGACATGGAGTACACCTTTCCAATCTTGTTGTTCTTGTTTCCTATCCTTCATCACTAGCTGTCAATTACTAACAATGTCTATACCTTTCTCCCTCTCCATTTTTCTTCCTATCTTCTTGTCTTTCTCTTCCTCTTTCCAGCTATCTCTCTAATAAAGAAAACAAAGCTAAGTTTTCGCCACCCCTGCTCTTCTCTGCTGATCAAATCATAAAAACACGTTTATATCCATCTCGTTTTATATACAATGCTACTAATTTGTTGACACGCTTTTATTTATTTTTATCATGAAATACATTAAACAAACATATCTTTAATGCAATGCCACTGATAAGTCTAAATGGTTAGAAGGAGGAGGGAGTATTTTCACTTTAATCGTCATATAACTTTCCCTTCTCTCCTATCTCCCAATCCTTGCCTATCCTCTTTAGTCTCTCCATCTTTCTTATGTCTATTATTTATTTTTTGTAAACTACCTATCCTTTTACATACAAATCAACATGTCTTTAATTGTAAATATGTATCTTGTACATGGCCAAATTCGTTTTTCCTTTTTATTTCTCGAGTACAAAATGACGTTTAAGCTATCAATGTGTGGATAAATATGTATGTCAATCTGTGTAGTTTACAAGCATATATTACTCTCGTTATGTTATAAAAGCCATCAATGGATTTAGCAGTTTTTTTACACCACCTACCTTTTGCGTTGGAGTTTTCCAGCTCTGTGGCTTTTCCCAAGTTATAATTAAGTAACTTTCTTTGGTTTTTCCCCACAAATATCATTCTCTTTCCATTTTTACCTAGGGTACTTTTGTTTTATAACACGCATTATATTTTTGCGACTTCACAATGGGTTAGATGGAAGAGGGACCTAGTCTCAATCAAGACGTACGTATATCTAGCTCTCTCATCTCATCGCGGCCTTTCCCACTCTCCATCTTTCTACTTCAATGTTCTCTCTCTCTCTCTTTCTCTCTAACCCTTTCCCATCATTTCCCCCTTGTTAATCATCGTCATCCACTTTGGCTTGTAAAACCTCAAATTCCCGCCACCACGTAAAATCCACACATTACCTCACACTCCCGACATGTCCCGTTTTCACATCCACCTTCTCTCCCATATACCACCCCCACTCTCCCGTCTTCGGTTTAATTTACCCCCTTTCCCGACGCACTTCTCTCCATTTTACCCCAAAATTATCTCGCTCTACCGCCGGTCGTTCCTCCAACTTCCTTTTAAACATCCTCGCGTCTCTTTTCCATCTCTCCTCTTCCGTCCTTTCGCTTTCTCCTAGAATTGTATTTTCCTCCTTTACCTCTCTTCCCCTCCATTTCATCGCCTTAATTTATAATTTTCTGCATCCCATAACTTTTTCTCCTTGTTATTTTCTCTTCCAATAACGGTGCTTCTCTTTCCATCTTTTCCTTTACTCCTATCCATTTGTTTTCTTCACTCTATATCTTCATCTCAATTTCGCTGTATGTACATAGTCCACCCTATTTCTCCCTTTGCTTCCCTAACCACATACCTTTCTCTCTCAATCCTTGTCAAGAGTCATGATCTATGAATTCTCATCTCCCTAGCGTTGCCCTTTCTAACTATCTTATGCATTTTTATTCACGCTCATAAACTGCCGTTATCTCTTCTCTTATCATTCCACTTTCCACCTATCTCTCTCTCTCTCTCCATCTCACAGCTTAACTCACTTTACTACTCGACTCATTTCTCATCGGCATCTTCCTTCAAGTGATGCTCATATTGAATCACTCACGTATCTCCCTCTCTCCTCCGCTCTCCCCTCTTGACTCCCTCCAATTCCTTTCCTTCCTCTCTTATCCTTCTCCCTCACCTCCCCTACCTTTATTTCATTGATTTCACTCTCCTTTCCTCTCCCTTTATCTTTGCTTCCACTTTTATTATGTACTTCCATTTTTCCACCTTCCCTATCTTAAACCTTCGCATTCTTCTTCTCTCTTCCATTCCCTTCCTTACATCCATTACTTCTTCCCTCCTATTCCCTAGACTCCTCCATTTTACTCATTCATTTGTCTCGTTCCCTACTCTACTGTCTCCTCCCCCTTCTCTACCGTCTTCATCCTCCCTTTCCCTCCACTCTTTCCCTCAGTATTTATTACCTTTACAGTACTCCTCCTCCCCTCCCCTTCCCCTCCTCTATCTTTCTCCTCCTCTACCCTCTTAATCCCCCTTTCCTCCCTTTTATCTCCTCCCTCCTTCACCTCCCTCCCCCGACCCATTATAACTTTCCCCGGAGCATCTCCTTACCTAGAAACAACTCATTCCATTCACCTTTCCAATTCCGTAACCCATCTTTCTTCCCCGCCCTCCTCTCCGCCTCTTTTCCCATAAGTTTCTCCGAAACCCGTCTCAGCGTTCCTTAGCACGCGAGGGATTTTTCTTCCCTTCCCCTTGTGCTTTATCATTCTCTTACAGAGATCAAGTCCATCGTTTACCTTCGGAGCGAGAGAGACCTTAATCCATTTTCGCCGAAGTATTTCAGTTCTTCTATTTTAAAACTTCATTTTTGAATAAAGGTCATTATAATTTTTCCTATCATAATCAGTCACACACTTAGGATAATCACATTGGAACTTCTCTAACCTAGAAAGTTCGGTTTCGGACTATAGAATTTTCCGAACCACATGTGGTTAGTACACAACCTCGTATGTTCCCAGCTGATTCACCACTTCCTTCGCGCAATGGGTATTTAAGAGGTAGTGAGAGAGGTCCAACTGTATAATAGCTTCAAGACCAACACGTAAAAAATACTTGTCTCAGGTATCTCCAATAGCCACAACAAGGTTATAAAAAATAAGAAGCGCATTTCGGCTACAAAGCAGCCGTCTTCAGTGGGGTGAATTATCACTGAAAACGGACACTTTGGAGCTGAAATGCGCATCTGGTTTTCTATAACCTTGCTGTGGCTATAGGAGATACCTGTAAAAAGTATTTTTCAAGCGCTTTTTCTTAAAAATTTTCAGCCATAAGACGAGCTCGATAATTCCGTCGTATAACAGCTCTAAAGATTTTCTTAGCACTCCATAAAGCTACGATACTCCCTTACGCAATGCGGGTGTAACGTTCTTGAAAACGTTAGTTGGGCAATAATAATTTGTGTAAACTTAGCACCTTATGGAAAAAAATCACGTGTTAGCATTGGCTCCGAACTTTCTCCCGACACACACGAAACTAATGTGCGGCGCTCGTCTAATTCAGGACCGCGTATAATTTAATTTTATACGTGTTTGGTAGATTAGTGGGGCATTTATTTAACCGAGTGTAGCAAAATTCGAATTGGAGAAGGGTTTCGTGTATATGCGCTTTTTGAAGAAGTGGGAGCATATGAGTAGAACGTTATCCTATTGCAAATAACTTCGTTTTATTAGGTTTAAGTTATGCAAATTAGTATTTTTTTGCAATAAAGTTTCCGGAATGGCATTCCAGCAGGAAAAAGCACTATATACGTGTGTGTGTGTGTGTATATATTTGTAAGCCTAATGAGAATTTTTGGATATAAAAGCGGACTTTGGACACCTCCCGGCGTAAATAACGCCAATTATAACTTCTCCACCGTTAAGCAATTATTACCTTCCCTCCGCCTTCCTGTTCCCTCTCCCACCTCTTCTTCAATTTACTTTTCTCTCCATTCCTCCAATATGATCCTCTTTTCGCTCCACTTCATTTCATTACTTCGCTACCCCTCCTTAACGGTCCTCCTCTTTTCTCCTCATTCCAGTTCTAAAAAACCTCCTCCCTCCACTCTCCCTCTCGCAACATTCCAATCTCTCCATCCTTCCACAAATTATCCCATTCTATTTTTTCTTTAGAATATTCAACCCGTGTGGCTCCTTCCCATCCCATTTAATCTTTCCACTTCGAGAGATACCTGTTCCTCCGTTCATTTTTGCCCCTTACTTCTTCCGCTTTCTTGTGATATTCCCTCTAGATTCTATACCCTCCCATGTCTCCCTCCTTCTATCCATTCGTCAATTTCTCTCGCATTTCTGCCATGTTTCTCTACTTATACTTCTCTATCCTCCGTTTCTCTCCTATCTCTTTACCTCCTTCATCTCTCATTCTCTCTTCATCTCCTTTACTTCTGATCTCAATCTCCCTCCCTTCCTTCCTTCGCCTCTCTCTCCTTACCTTTATCACCGCCTCATCTCTCTATCTCACTCACTCCCTTTCTCTCTTTCCCTCACTTTCTCCCTGTTTCTCTTCCTCAGTCTCTGCTATTCCTCTGCTCAGGGGTTTTCAACCTTTTCTTGCTGACGTACCCCTTACAGCGTTTTTTAACGGTCGCGTACCCCAAAATACATTTTAAAGTGATAGTGAAATGAACAACACTTGTATTAAGATTGATAACCTATGTATTTAACGTTAAAATTCACAGTTTTGGCGTATTTTTTTGTTTGATGACACCACATGGTATATTTTGATTACAAAGTCATGCATGAAAGTGAGAAGAAAAATATAATTTTTAATACTTTTGCATACCCCTTCAAAACTCTTGAAGTACTCCTAGGGGTACTCGTACCCCCCGTTGAAAACCCCTGCGTATCCTCCATATCTCTTTTCCTTTACCTTCCTCCATTCTGATCTCCCTTCCTCCTCTTCTATTCTCTCTTCCCCCTTCTCACTCCTCTCATCTCTCACTCTCCTTACATCTCCCTTCCTTCTTGGACTCTTCTTCCCTCTCTGCTCTCTCTCTCTCTTCCTTCACCTCCCCCTCCCTTCCACTCTCGCTACCTCTCTATCTCTTCTCTCCTTCCCCTTCTCTCTTCTTTCATCTCTCACTCTTCTTATCTCCCCCTTTCTTCTTGGTCTCTCCCTTCCTCCTTGCTCTCTCTCTCTATTCCTTCACCTCCTCCCTTCCACTTTCACTACCTTTCTAGCTCTTCTCTCACTCTCTTTACCTCTGGCAAATCTCTTTTTCCTTTATCTTCCTCCATGCACCTTTATCTTCCTTTCCCTTCCTCTTTCCCTCTCTTCTCCCTCCCGATCTCCCATCTTCCCTCCGTCACCTCCTCCCGCCCCTCGCTCATTTCCCCTCTTCTTCCCACATCCCACCTGCCCATTTCTCGCCATCCACCCACGAGAATACGACTCACTACTCTTTCTTCGTCCCTTCCTCTCCCAAATTCTCGCACTCCCTCCGAGATAAAAAGAGATTTCGACCTAATTATATCCTTCCACTATTCTGCTCACGGCGCAAATTCAGCGATCGCTCCTCGTCTTGTTTCAGTATCCAGCCAAAACGAAATAAAAAAGGGCTCGAATCCATCGTGTTATAAATTGGATCCCGGGTTTGTTTTCCCCCGACGAGTTTTCAATCATCGGAAATATTTTCCCGCGCCGAATTTTATTCGCGGGAAAATGTTTTCGACGACGGTCCGAAAAAATAGAATCGAATAAGGGTCCTCGGTTGAGTGACTTTGGCGCCATTGTGCGTCCTGGATCTTTTTCAATATATACGCCCGTTTCGTGTGACGCGACGTCTCTGTTGTTGGATAGGCGTCCATGACGCGGCAGAATGAATAATAATATACCCGCGCTTGTTTGTTTACGTACATCCAAGCGTGTTTGTAAGCGTTTGTTTGTGCGACTTAGGAAAAGTTGTTTATACCATTCTCTCCTTCGTAAATAAACTTTAAAAATAATCTTCGGATCGGATGAAATCCAACTGAGAATCCAACAGTAGGTCTGAAATAATCTCGTTCTGTATTCACGGAGCATAAATTTTCAAAATATCTATCAACTCCTTAGCGTTTAATATTTTTAAACAGTCGACAACTAAGTCCGAGTATATTCGTTCACAGACTCATGTTCCATTATCGCTTAGCCAGAATATACTCTACCTCAAACACTGCGGAAAAGATCTTAATCGTATGGTAGCTCGAGCAAAGCAAACTACGCAGTGCGTAGGGACCCATCGGTGGAGGGAAACCACTAATAAACATTAAAATGGTCTATTTCTTATTGTGTTCATATTCACAACAATAGTTTATATTTACTTATAATATAAAAGTAATGATTACTAATATTTGTAATATTTGTGGTATTAACGTTGTGGAAGTATACCATGACAAACCCACAGAAAATAATAACGATGTTGGAATTTTTATTAACAATCATACGACCCTGGTGTCACCTTACATAGGCATCGTCAGGCCCAGTGGCGTAGCCAGGGGGGTGCAAGGGTGTATGTGCATCCCCCAAACTGCTCCAGATAATATGAAATTTTCAGTGCGTTAACCAACGCAGTAATAATGTTAATTAAAACGCGACCGTAGTATCAATATTAATCAATACATTATTTGTATGAGTATTAATTTATATATTTTATTATTAAAATATAGTATGGGGCAACCCTCAAACCAAAGTTCTGGGCCACTGGTCAAGCCTATATAAGGTGAAATATGGGTCTTAAATTTGTTAATGGAATGTAGAATTCCAACATGTATGTTATTTTGTGTTTTGTAATAATACTTGTGTTTGCATATGGTGACTTAATGTTTTTTTGTATTAACGAGCAGAATTACCCGTTGAACATCAACGAGACTTTGTAGTGTGATTAAAATATAACTTCTGAGGTGTGTGTAAAAACTTTTATATATATATATATAATATATGTATATTATATATATATATATATATAATATATGTATATTATATATATATATAGTAAATGTAATTGTTTGATTAATTAATAAATTCCTGACAATCATTTGAATTCTCCCAGAAAATGAAGCGCTTGAAATTTATTACATTCTGGCATCAATATACAACTTGATTTGCCACTCTTTGGCTCCGTTATTCTTCCTCTTCGTATGTTTACTGAATAATAATATTCTTCAATTATTAACGTTGCAATCTATTAAGTTTGACATTGCGCGCAGCGAATAACACAATTCTTTCGTCTATTTGAAGGCTTAATAGACGCTAATTAAATCGGAGGCAACAATGCGGGTCGCCTTGGCAACACCCGGAAAGAGTACGAAAAAGCCATAAAATTTCGAAAATAAATGCGTGTTTCTGACAAATTCTTCCGTGTAACATCTAAACATCGCAAGAATAAGATATTTTATAGTTTTAGCCGTCGAATAAAACTAGAATTGGAGAAATTCGGTCCATATTTACATATTTTAATGAATTGAGGAAATAAACCTTACTCCTTGATAATCGAAAATCCCGTGTGAACTTATGGGAAAATATAAATTGTCTCCCGGAGTCGAATCAGGGACTTTTTCCGAGATGTTTGATTTTTCTAGAGACCATCTAATGGGGGTTTAACGATTGTGAAAGTTTCAGCTCTTAATTCTATTGGGAAATTTCCAAAAATACTGGGACAGACAGACGGAAACTTGATAATTATTATATTAGGATGGTTTATCGTTCCAGAGGGGAGAGGCATAAATTCTTGCACTGACAATGAGACCTACATAGCCGTAGCCAAGCAACTGACATTCATGACTGTACATTTTAACGTTTTCAAATAAAAAAACTCAAGAAACTTCGCAATTAATTCTGCGGTAATTCATAATCTTGTTAATAAGCTGAGCAATATACATTGTGTCCATTTACCGTAAGATCGTACGTTGTTTTGCAGGAACGAAGGAGTGATTTCATTTTCAATTTTATGCATTTTTTACGCAAAATTTATTACGAACCCCTTTCTGGTATAAATTTAAAAATATTAGATAAAGTAAAAATAATATCTGAGGTTGATAATATTTTAACCCATTAACGGCTGAATCATTTTTTCTGGTAAAATGCATTTTATTATTTATTTATGACAAATAACATTAACTGCCTTGTTTCATTGTCACCATATTTATGATACACAGAGGAATATTTGTAAACCACAAACTTAAAATGAAATCACACTTCCATAAATTTTAAGCTGTAAACCAAATAATTTTCGTTAGCGTTTTGCGTGACAATATGGTTACGCTGGCCGCAGTGGTCCGCAATGCTTTTCTAATGAGGGTCACTCGTTATCAATATTTAGAATCAGTCATACTACACGCGTGCCACCCTTAAGTTCATTTTGTCCGTAACGGTTGAGAAAAGTGATTCATATATATAATAAGGCAAGCTGAATATGATGTGGTACAATTGCAATATGGAATACACTAAAAATAAAGATAAAATTCTTTTAAAATGCATATTTTTTGTAATTATTATCTGAAATATCGTGCCATATAAAATCATTTTGCGTGCCACCTTTTGGCGTGCGTGCCATAGGTTCCAGGTTAGTCCTTAGCAGGTTAAATCGATAGTGGAACGTAGTATTCCGTTTCAGAGTATACAAAATTTCCCAATGCATTGGTTGCAATGTCAGCAATTTTTTCTTATATTTGCCGCAATTTACGATTCAAACTTGGACATTCTCACTTTAAGACAATTAATGTTCAGGCATCATTAATGAGGTAAACTTAAAGGTTCATCTAGGACCTTATGTAATTGGATGTTATAATTGGTCAATATGGAGTTTAAAATTTAAAAAATAGCATAAAGGGTGGGCTCAAATAAATGCACAATAAGGAGTTGGTTCTGCGAAGCATCTTAAAAGGCAACAGATTGATAATCGAGTATCCGTATCGTTGTATTTCTGCCAGATAATAGTAGGAAAATAAAGTTTCGTCCATTATCTTGGTCATGCTTGTTGTAAGCTCTGTTTATTACCAATATTCAAGACACATGGCCGTTGTTTTCCTTCCCCTACAACAGCCTCGCTCTCTCTGGCAAAATGACCAATATCGCAAAATTACGGCTTATATTGCCAGATCTGATAACCTCCCTGTCCCGACACGCGCACACACACACAAACATCCGATGGCTATATGTAAGACCCTGCTGCCAACATTAGGTCGCTCCCTTTTTCAATACACCTGGGAGTGATCCGGATCGAACGCTCCTTTCCGCCAACTGTAGAATCCGGCCGCATTCAAGCGCGACGGAGGAAATTTGTCAGGATCGGTTCGCGAATCCAACGTCGCCTCAGGGGACCGATCGAGGCCTCGTTGCCCGGAAAGTCGTTATTCTGACCATCCTCCCGTTATTCATCGGCGTAAGTCGGTCGCTTATTAACGGTATCTGGTTTCGTTCTCATTTCATTCCCTCGTTATATGCTCGTGCACCGGAAGGGAGATTGCACTCACGCAACGTATCGTACGATTCTCGAGGATGGACTAGATCTAAAAATTTTCCTCGCGGCTGATATTATTTCGAAATATCAAAATATATTTTGATGATAAAAAAATATTAAAATAAATCACGAAAGAAACTATTATAGCGGCAAAACGCATGAATCATCGATATGCATATTCAATTCAAGAAATAATTACCAGGTTCACCTTGAATATAATTTTAAAACTATTTTTCTCCTATAGTCTTAAAATATTTGACATATGGGTATTAAGGTTACAGAGCATCCGCCATCAGTGGTGATTCACCGATTCTAAAAGAGTTGTGGTTTTACTGATTTATCTAACATTTTTAAGGTTATCGTAGAACCATAGTTTTTTCAATAGGCACATCCAAATAAAATTAAGGTCTTATCACTACATATTCTTACGTAGTTTATTGTATTAATCATAGAATTCAGCCATTTTTTGTTTATAGGAGACGCCCTCATCATTTTCGTGGCACATACCGTAACCTGAGGCCAACATTTCACTTCGGAACCCAGAGTTACTTTTATTCTAATTTATCATCACTTCAAATCTAAGCAACAAGTTATTGATGAACGGACTGTATATATATAGAGATAGTAAGCGCTCTACGAAAAATAACTACACTGCCATAAAAAACCTAATGGTTGAGAGAAGTACTCATTCATACACACTATAAGCACTCCATTCACACGAAGGTATACGGGAAATAACTCCACGGCAAGGGCCTTCCATTCGCGCACCAAATACACATAACCACATACACACGCAGGTTTACGGGAAGATACTTCACGGCAGGGACCTTATTATTCACACACCATGCACACGTCGGTGTAGGAGTGTTTAAACCTCGCCACGGACCAAATCGCCGAAGGAATAGGAAATTTGTTTCTCCGGAGACGCTAAAGATGACGCACTAATGGTTGAAATACGTATCCGTTCGTTTGATACTCCGTGTGTGGCTATGGGTGTGTTTGCGATTTGGTTCTTGGCGATGTTCAAACACCACTGGTGTGTGAATAATCAAGTCTCTGCCGTAAAGCAATTTCCCGTAAACCTGCGAATGTGGTTACGTATACAGGGTGCGTGAGGAGTAACTTTTCGTAAACCTGAGCGTGAATGGAATGCTTCTAGTTCGTATGATTGAGTATTTTTCTACCTTCCTCCCCAACTTTTTACGAGTCCCTAAATTTAAATATATGTATATACATAGCAGTACGTTAAATGTGAAATCAAATTTTGTCCTTGCTGCTTCTGGAGGATATTCTTAAAGCAAGCAAATGAAACTATAAGGCACGGCATAACTGAAAGTTGTAATAAAGTTAGCCGAGGTAAATAAAACACCTATATTTGATTGATGCAAAAACTATGGAGGCAGTGACGATTGTGAATTGTAGGCGCTTTGAGCTAACTTTCTCTAGAGGCTCCAATCGTGTATGGCTCATCGTACAATCTATAAGAATAGAAACCTTTAACTTATCAATCCCCAAAGCTCTAGGATCCTGTGCTCGATCCCAAAGATAAATTCGTCCCTTGGTCGATTCACCAAAGTTTGCGTCTTTGTGATTCCGCTTACCACGAGTTATTCAAACGTTTTAAGCATTTTTTATCAGTAATTCACTTTGAAGAACAATTTTACCGCGTCTTCTCCATGAATCAGAAGATTCATAACAATGTCGATCGATTCGGTGACAGAATAACCCAAAACCGGATGTTACTTTCAAAAACACTTGTCATCGCCCTATCTTTACCGTCATATTGCCATAACCACGCTTGATGGAGCCGGAAACTTAAGACGACCCCGTAAAAAATCGAGCGAGCAATCAACGAATTCGCGAAAATAAGCCTCGTTTGTTTTTTGTTTGGTTATTCGCTTTGTGTGCGTTTCCTCTGCTCGGATATCTTTCCCTCCGACTCCAATTTTTTCTTTTGGGTCACTTGACCGGAATCCCCTCCATTCTCCCTCCTCGTACCGCGTATCTCGCATCCTTCTCTTTTTCTCTCCTTCCGCCGTCCATCAACTCCTCGCCCGTGGCCCTTTATCAAGTCGGAACACACCTACTCCCAGACGGGATTTTCCCATTTTTATCCCTTCATCCCCTTCAACCTCTTCTTGGCCTTTGCTTCGCTTTTCCACTCCCTGCCGACGCTTCATCAACAATCCCTCTCTCTCTCTCTCTCTTCGTCTTCTTTATTCTATTGCCACGCCCGCACATTCTTTTCTCTACCTATCAGGCTGGCAAAACCTCTACCCTTTTCTCACATTCTCTACCTCTTTCTATCTCACACACACACTCTCTCTCTCCCCTGCATTTATTCTTGGATTTTTTTTCATTGGGAAATAACTCGAAGGTCTTTTTACGAGCTAATGAAAAATAAATAAAGCATTGCTGGCAGTGGAATATCCTTTGTCGTCTAAAATGTGGCGGTGCTTTTCCTTGTACCTATTGTCGGAAACTATATTTATCAATGCTTAGCACTGTTTTGCATTATCGCAGCACTTCGTTCCTAAATTGTCACATCCACAGTTATCAAAAACATAAGTTTCAAGCGTATAAAAGATAAGACTGCCGCCATAAAATTTCTGCAATGCCCACTGTTATGTTCCTGTGGAAGAAGGTGCGATTTTTGGATTACAACAAAAACATTGGACAATGCTATTTTTAACTAATAAACACATCACATCTATATTTTTCTCCTTTTTCCCTCTTTCTCTAACTTCTATATTTTCATCTTTCATCCACTTTTTTCTTTTCCCCTCTTCGTTAACTTTCCTCTATTTCTCTCCTCCATACCACTTTATCACTATCCCTCTCACCTTTTCTCTCCCTCCATCTAACATCTTTCCTCCCATCTCCCTCAACCCCCTTTTATCTCCCTCGACCTTCCTCCTCCTCTTCCTATCCACCCGTCATACCCTCCCATTTCTCTCCATCAGCTACCGAGACCCGAAACCCTCCTCTCACAAAAAACCCAACCCAACCCAACCCATGACATCGCGGGGCCTTCCTCGACTCCCCTCAATAATTAATGAGAGTCGCCTTTTCGAGCCATGCGTCACGCAACGTCTCTCCGTGCTCAGGCATAACGATCCGTAGGAGAGAAGCGAGAGAAACACCAGCCTGGAGGAGGAGGAGTCGATGAGAGAGTGAGAGTGCGCAAGGGAGAAGTGAGAAAGTATCAAGGCGTATTTAGGACTGCGGTGGTTGGGTGTGAACAGAACCAAAAGCGACCGAGCGAGGTGGGAATGGGATGAGGAGGGACAAAAGAGCACGGATCGAATAAAAAAACTGTAATACCTACTCTTTAACGCCTCTCGTTGGCATTTTCCACGCCTTTCTCCTCATCGCACTCTCGCTCGATTCCTCAAGGTATCATTCGATCTCCACTTACCTTTAAAAAAAAATTAAAATATCCTATCCAACTTTTCAACCTTTCTCCCCATCCCTGCCCTCTCCCTCTCTCCTTCCAACTCCGTCTTCATCCCTTAATCCCTTAACCCTAACTCCACTTGCCCTAAAGAACTCCTTTTGCCCTCAACTCCCTTCCCACATTCCTGCTGTCTTTTTCCTTCAGCTTTTCGTCCTCCTAACAACAGTTTCTCTCATTCGAGGATCCGCGAGCGCATTACGGTTCCGGGGGTTTCAATCGCGACTCATGCTGTTATCTCCGATTGATGACACGCGCCTACGTCGATTCCGAGCTCTACGGACGTCGTTTGTTTTTAAGGGGATCCGAAAACAGTTTGGAAACGGTGCAGTTTGTTAGTCCTTCGTTTTTTTTGTGATAAATCCGTCTCGGTACTCCCATTAAACGTGGATTTTCGGAAGTTGTTCTTAGACATTAGAATAGGGCAACTAATGGCCTGAAATTTATCGATTTTGGGAAGACAAAAGTGCAATTTTCAAGCCAAGGAAGTTTATTTGGCAAAAAGTGTAAAAAATACCATAAAAAAGGAAAATTTTCAACGCGAGGTACAAAATAATAAAAAAGACATATTGGTGGCTAACAACAATCAGAGGCATTTAAAAGGATAACGCTTCTCGTATTAAAATTAATTTGTTAGTATAATAAACACTGAGCAATGATTTTCTATAATGCATTTTTTTAATTTATCTTCCAGTTTTTAAAAGGTATTAGGATGTATTTATAATGCTCATCATTAAACGATTTAACAATTTCCTACTCTTAAAGTAATTTAAAAAATAAATCACTCTTATGAAGCATACCTAGTTGACAACTCTCAAATAGTTGAATACCTTTAGGTATTGCTATTTATTAATTTTATTGATAACGATAAATTCAGTAGTTAAAGCGTCTTAGAGCTTATTGAAGCCAATTTAATGATTATATGAGAATTTAAAATCTAGGCCAAGTATAGTTGAAAACATTTTGATTTTTACCAATTTCAACTGCATGATTACGATATCAAAATGGGATTTATATTAACGGATTAAAAGGCTCATTCCATAATCTTTTCATTGCATTAAGAAAGCATCCATAAACAAAATCTATTGATAAATCAGGTATTGTTTTTTGAGTTAGGACTTTGTTGACCTTGGTAGAGAGGCGGTTATCGTGTCCAAAACACAATATTAGGGTTGCGGTTCAAATCCTTCTATAGTTGCCGTCTCATACGATATTCCTTACTACCATCGGTAAGTTAATTATAAGACAACCTTGAGTACGATGTATGAGAAATTTTAAAAAATATATATATACATAATAAGTTTTTCTAGTAAACATAAAATAAACTTCAATGCAGCTACAATAATTTCTTCATCAGAAACTGCCGATTTCTAACGTCAGTAAACTGCTTCCTGTTCTAATATTGTCAAACTTGTTAAGTCATAAAGTACGTAAAGTTTCAGCTGTTATTAGAAGATAAGAGAATGTCGCTCTAAAATTCCTTCGTCTGATGGTGGTCAATATAGGAGTGATCCGCGAAATGGATGTTCCACTCAAGGTGAACCGAGAATAATATCGCAAACTTATAATCATTAAGATTGATATATTTTTCTTTTCATCTTCATACTCAACCTCACTTCTTCAATGTCCCTTTCTCCTTCTCTGCCAATTCCTTTCTCACTTATTTTCCTTGCATAACATCTGCGTTTTTCTTCCGTATCTTCGTTCCTTTCTTAAACTTTAAGAGATCGGATAACCTTCCACATACGGAATTACTGACGAATATTTACGACCGGAAGCGTGAAAGTATAAGGTCCCAGCAATTTTTAGGCGTTCCTTACCAGGAAGCGGTAGTGGCGGAACGCATTATGAGTGCGTCGCCTCCGTCCTGATTTTGATTATCAACAGCATCCGTCGCTTAGAACTTCCAATGTATATAAGAGCTTAAATAAACATATAATCGTATCTCGTTAAATAGCTTCAGTCAAGCAACAATTAAATACCATATTTTTCTCTCTCTAGCTCTTATATTAGCGGTGTCAAACTCAAAACCATTCGCAGGCCAGATTTCTTATTTAAAAGGATCCATGGACCGAATATTATCATGGGTTGTTCGAATCAATTTTATAGTAAAAACCAATATGCATCTGAAGCTAAAAGATTGGTTTCTTTCGAAAAGTTCATAATCTTAATTTGAAAATAACACAATTATAATGAAGTAGTTTTTAAATGTTTATAATAAAATACAATTAAAAAATAAAAACAATTATCAAGTGCTGATCTAGATTTTTTTAATTACATCTAAAACTACAATTTCATCACAGTAATAGAAATAAATCAAAAATTAGTATCGATAAACTTGTTAAATATTTATTATAAAATATAATTTTGTCAAAAAATAAAGAAAATTAATAAGTGCTGCTCCAGATACTTGAGTACGTTTATCTCTCTGGTTGCAATGTTTGACTACCTTTAAATTTAAATGTTCTTTTGTTAATTTTGAAAGTAATTTTGATTTATAATATCCATTACAGAATTAAGTTATTTGCACAATTATGTCGAACCAATCATAAGTAGTACATTTGCAACAAATTGTTTAAAATTTTTATGATCTTTACCTAAGTATATATAAAATTCTTTAAAATGAAACTGACACAACTTTTTCTCTTAATTCTGGTGCACTACACGTTAATTAGTTCCATTTGCAGTTCGACAGGAGCGTTTTCAAAATTGAAAAAAATGGATTGATGAATAATTTAAATTTTTGTTCACAGTTTTTAAACCGTTAAAATAAATCTTACTTGACATTCTTTTCTTAATTCGGAAACATTTTTAGCATATTTATCCATATTTTTGCAGACTCATTGGAAGTTTTTATCATTAAATTAAATGTGTGAAAGTGATCTAATCTTCAAAGTGAGACTTGTCTTTCCCCAAAGATTGTTTTGTTTCTAAAGCACAACGGTTATCAAAAATCTGGATTACTATTTGGTTTCATTCTTGCATATTTTTATTTAAATCATTAATATACCTAAGAATATCTACAAGAAAAGCTAAACCTTGAAGCCATTTTAACCTTTTAACTCGATAATTAGTTTATTTATAGTTTCCATGAGTTCTTTGATCATTTTTCTCATAACAAAAAATCTCTTAAAAACCCTTACCTGACTCATCCAGCGCACTTTAGTATAGTAGGGTAAATCATTCTGGTGTTGGCAATCTTGAATTAGCTGCTTAAATTGGCTATAATTAGGATTATAAAATGTACTGTTTTAATAAAAACGTTCATTACATGTTCCAAATCTAAGACTGTAGCGCAAAGAGCTTCTTGATTTAGAATGCAATGAAATGTAATGAACTCGCGATTTAGAGTTATATTCATAATTTTGTTTTTTAGTTTAGAAACAGCATCTACCCTTAGGTCTACCACTGACCGCGCCCCGCCAGTTGTGTTCATTGCTTTTGACCAGTCCACAAATAAGTAATGCTAATTTTGTTATTTTTTTAAATCACATCTTTTTTTCTCCTACTTAAATGTCAAAATTTATCATCTCCTATATTTGTATCATTCATTGGCATTGACTCTACAAATCTTCTGTAATATTGAGCTCTTTGTAGATTCCTCAAATATACACTGCTAATTGTGCAATATCTCATACATCAGTACTTTCGTCAACCGCTACTGAGAAAGAAGTAAATTTCTTCACTTTTTGTCGTAGTTGAAGCATCAAATTACTAATGTAAGCGTTTTACCCTTAAGTATTCTAATTATCCGCAGAGCTACTTGACTTCGTATTTTCACGAATCGGCCGGGAAGAAAGATATACTAAATTATTTTCAGGCTCTAAAATGTTGCCCACCCTAGCAGGGCCCTCTAAGTCAATACCCTCCCCCCTTTCCTCCCCTAAAGCATTATAGCATTATAGGTCCGTTACTGCTCATTTCTTTAAGGCAGATTTTCTCTCACGAGTTTGTCTGAATTCTATCCATACTTATAGGACTACTTCATTTTTCCAATTTATTTAATTACATTCTTTATTAAATTCTTGGAAACCTGATGTCGGCCGGATGAGACCATCTCGCGGCCCAAATCCGGCCGACGGGACATGCGTTTAATACCACAGTCTTAAATGAATCGAGAAAATTCCTAGCATAATATAAAATATTTTGTTTGCATCGATCGCTACGACAATTCTATCGGCGAACAACAATTAAAAACTAATATTTACCTCTCCCATGGCTTTATATGATCTGGGAGGCATACAGTAAAAAACTTTATTCGGATAGAGGAAAACATTTGCCACAAAAAAGTACAAAAGACCATATAATTACGACTTATAATTTCGAAGATAAAAATTCCATAAAATCCCAAGCATAATATCATATATTTTGTTTACATGGATCGCTACGACAATTCTATCGGCAAACAACTAAAATTCCTATGCTCTTATATGATCTGTGAGATATACACAACTTTATTCGGATAGAGGACATTTACAACAGAAAAGTCCGCGGGACCATACTTACGATTTATATTTTCGGAGATAAAAATTCAAGAACCGTCCAATCTTTCCATACCGTTTTATATGAATTTCCCATAAAGAACGCCTTTGAAACCTATGTCTACTCCATTTATGGAGTATACATTTCCTTCTTGTTATATACATCACCGCAATATGGATTTAAATTCTAATCTATAAAAAAGGCCTGTAGGGTGAAAGAATCTATAACAGTAAGCCATACTTGACGCGTATAATTTGAAAGTAAGAGCAACTTTTTGTAATCCTTAATATCAACGATTCAGTGGAAGAAGAAGCTTCATAGACTCAACAATTTTTAGATATATTGGAACCGTGTCATCTGAATTATATACTACACAACTTTTAAGGCCCCATGTGATCCGCCCTCAAAAAATGTTTGCTTTACCTAGAACTCCCTAGAAATCGGATGTCAGAGTAATCAATCTTGCAAAATGTTCCTAAGGATTAGAGTTTAAGTCAATAACATGCATATAAAATAAAAACAATGAGCATTTTTAGATATGCCATCTACACTTTCTAATAGGTAGTTTATTTCTACCTGTACTATTACAATATTGTCATCCCTATCTTAATATAATTTGCTGATTCTCTGTCCGTTACGCTGACCATGCGCCTCCGGTGACGAGTTTTTGTAAAGCGAATAATTCAAAGACGGTTGCGACAGATTATTTGCAATACACTGGAATATACAACTTGCACCTTTTAAACGTCATCGTTTATCATAATATCATGATTTCTAATCCAGAATAATTTATTTTCTCCATATGACTAGCATGAGGATGAATGTAGCATTAATGTATTAATTAATTTATTTGCATTTTTAAATTGATTAATTGCATGGTAAAAACTTGAGATTCAGATGGTTCTATGCTTGAAAGAATATTTTTAAGAGAAACTTCGAATCCGTGTCTAATTAGCTTAAAATATTAGCATAGAATAAGAAAAACAAAAGATTTTTTTGTTTTAAAAAATGAGAAATGTAAGATAGTATGACAACTCCCACTGTCGCCGCATTTGAGAAAATAATGCTTTTATATGGGAAATTGTTTAACGTTAAGTAGGCTTATTTTGTGAGTTTCCCGTCCATTACATTCTTTTCAAGTATTTAATTACCGTTAAATGGATACTTTCTTGCACATCACTTCATAAATACATATGGTTATTTTGTGGGTGTTTTCCGTTCGCCGTTTGTTCATTCTGTATAAAATTTTACACACACCTACATAACAAACACCTAATCTTTCTTCAATCAGGTCAATCTATATTTTTGTACTGAAACTTATACAATCGAGCTTGCAGCAAATGCCCCCCAATTTTATGCCACCCATCTTACACTAATTTACTTCTAAGACTTATATCTCCAAAAAATGCCACCAGTAATTTCATAGCAGCCATCTTACACTAGTTTGCTCCTAAAAAGTATACCACGAAACAAACAAATGCCCCCCTGATTATTCCACCCAATTTACACTCAGTGCCCCTAAAACGTATACCACCAAAGTTACATTATCCCTGGTGTTATGCTACCCAATTTGCACTCAGCTTCCCCGAAAACTTACACCACCCAACCTACATTAGGTGCCCCTGGATTTTATGCCATTCAGCGTACACTGAGTTGCCCCTGGATCATACCACCACGCATACACCGGTGGTCCCCTTTAACTTACACTACTTAACATACTACCATGTACCTGCAACATATACATCCCAAGTAACACCTTGATACTTTAAGTAAAACCTCTTCAAACTACACTGTTTTTGAAAAACGTAACTTGTCACGAGTCTTACATTCACCACTACGATTCTGAGCTGATGTCTCAAAGTTGCCAGTGAAAACGCTCAGGGAGTCCCTTACCACAGAAGGGGAAGGTTTGCCAAAGTTGTAGAAATTTTGGGTCATTTACTGTTAATGTGTACAGTGAGATTAAATAGTAAACCACGAGTAATATTCCAATGTACTAAAAGGCCCGCTATTAGCGTAACTCGATAAAAATCGTCCTCATCTCGTTGAACACCAAAGGATATTGCACCATCATAGCGCACCTGCGTATCGCTCCAAGGTTTGTCAATAAATGATCGAAGAGTCGGAGTTTGAGATCATGGCTCGTCCACCATATTTACCATTTGCGATTCTAACTCTTCGGAAGTTTTAAAAAATTGAGAGGTCACCACTTTGCTAAACAACGTTGTTAGGGGCATACTCAGTAAACAATCAAACAATAGTTTAATAGTTTCTCACATCTTGGATAAATGGAAAATAAAATGGGATTGCGGCAAAAGGAGAGTATTTGATGGGCAGTTAATAAATTTTATAATAGCAAGTTGTTTTAATTATTTTTTATTATTTTAATTTTCTTTCAGTCCTCTTACTTTACAGTAATACAATGTTTTCCTCTTATCCATTGACATTGTCGTATCACTGTCAGTAAAAAGCAAATTTGGAATGTAAGATGCTGGTGGGCAGATTAATATAAAGTTGGCCATAAAACTGTATTTGATTCGAAATGTAAACTGTTGCGTTACTTTAGGGATACCCTGTACACCCAAAAACGTCAATTGTAACTGTGAGGAATAGAATTAAGTCACCAGCGGTCAGGCAGATCTCAATAAATTTCAAAACTACGGGTTGGACTGCGTAAGTCTTTCCTCTGGTTGATTTAAATGCAAACAAACATGAAATATATTTATCTGCGATTTAAGAATTTTAATTGGAAGGAAGATTATTTTCATTTTATCTTTAACTAATTTCCGCACATCTTCTTATATCTGGAAATTAATGTTTTATGGCACTGCTAAATAATATGATTCTCAAAAGAAACGGTAAAATAATTCAAATTAGAAAATTATGGTAGATGTATGTTAACGATATGAAGGGAATCATAAATGGAAGTATAATAAAATGTACACTATTCCGATGATTAGGGACCTTTTAATTACTAACTAAGACAATCTTTCATTCCTAGATAGCATTTCTGATGGGAAACATTTACATTGCACGGTTCATTAAACGCTGACAAAACCCTTGGATTTTTTTTCCTAAGTTGTTATTTTTAATAAACGCTTAACTAAGGTCTACAAATTGAACTCTTTAAATGTTAATTTAGTACTGCATTCTTGCCCATCAGTCATGTTTTTGTCATATGTAATATGTTAATAACCATACATAAACATCTCAATTACTTGAGCCTCAACGGAAGGTAAAACTAATCAGCAGACACCAAACCTCAGCTGTAACACTTTATCTCGATGTATAAAAATAATAATGGAATGACATTTCTTTTGGCTATTGAAAACTTGATTTAATGAGTTTATAATGTATTTAAGAATTGAAATATCAGCAGCGTTCATCTTTCAAACAATTAATTAAATGAATAATTATAAACCGGTTTAATTTTATTTATAATGCGCGATATAATAACATCCGCTAATTACAACCTCACAGCCAAAAAAAATATTGCTTAGTTTTTCTCACAATCACAGATCCATTTTAGCTAAAAGCAAAGGTTTATGAAATACACGAAAAATTATTTTATTCGACAAGCTATACATGCAAAAATTGATCCATGGAATAAAACGTTTTTTTCCATAGAATTTTCACGCCTTAAAACAGAGGAACGAAAACATAACATCCCGATCTGGTAATATACGAGAATGTATTTAAAAACAGCGAACGTTTGTGTTTTCGTTCGCGAAAAATAAGAGTAAATCATGTGCGCGGAGAGGTTTGTTTGTTTACGTTCGAGAGTCTAGTTTTTTGTCCGAGTTAAACCCCAGATGAGAGAGAAAAGACCGAGACGGGTGTGAAAAACGTTTCTAATGCATAAAACTAATACATTATAACTTACATCTCAGCGGAGAAAAACACAGCCGCGTATACATACACACACACTTCCTGCACCGCATCCCAAAACTTGGAGCGAATTTCCGTTCTGCAATTTAAATTTCGATCTCCCGGGTTACGTTAGACTTTCCTCGGAGAAAATGTAAGGAAAAAACGAGAGAAAAAGTATTCTAGCAAATAATCTGCCGAAAAGAAGAAAATTGTGCCTGAGTGAAGGTAATGCATATAAAAAATAATAAAAAATGGTCTTGAAAATCCTTCAGAATAAATAACTATTATGAATAAAACCTTCAACCAATGTTTAAACATTATTAATAACATTTATAAATTAATTCGAAGCTAACATAAAAGTTACGAAATTGGAGAATTTTTCGGATTGTTAGCAATAAAATATCAACTACCACGGAAACAAGATTAAAGGATTTGAAAATATATTTTGTATATAAATTTCGAAGTTGATACACATTTTTTAAAACAAGTTTCAGTAAAAAGCTTGAAGAAGTGCAAAATTTTTCTGTTTACTTTTCCGTATTTGGAGAATATATTTTTGCCAAGTATTCCATCAAGAGAGGTCAGGTAGGAAAGTTAAACCATTCTAAAGCTACAACCCTGAGTGCACACGTGTATATGTGTGAGCGACAGCATGCGTACATACAAAACCGCCAAACATCCTTGGAGACTAAGTGAAGCGTCCACGTAATACAGTTCATACCTAGCCTAAAATTAACATAGATTTCGACAAAAGCGACTAATATCTCAGTTTGTTTCCGCCGAATTGGCGTTCACCAAACTTCTTTCGCTCAATTGACGTATATGACCATTTCCTCTCGGCTCCACTCGTTTTCCATTGTCAACGCTCACTTTCGCACTCACCCCATAACTCAACCCCTCCCACCATTCGCTAACATTTACTCTCCTTCACTTGTTGTCGCCGTGTCATTCGCTCTTTTTTCTTCGCCGAATCCCGTACGCACAACTTCCCCGAGTTTCAAGCTTTCAACTTGAAACGACAATGAGGGGAGACGCGCCCGATTTTCAGCTCGCTACACTTATACACAATATATAATCGGGAGACTCAACGGCTTTCCCCGTTTTACACTTTTTTGAATTTCCACTCAAGTTGGAGTGAATCGCGGCGTAAATTTTCTAGAGAGGAGAGAAGCGGTTTTCGACATGTGTCGGAATTCGCAAGTTTTCATTTATTCGCTAATGTTTTTGCATTCGTTCGATCCATACTTTTTGCTTTCCGCACGACCTGTTGTTTTGACTGAACTGGTGGGCTGAACAGCTCTTATTTAACAGTGCTTTGAAGTCTCTAATACTATTTGCTTGCTCCTGCACATACGTGTATGTAGTTTTCCTTCTGCTGAAAAAGCTCCTAGCCCAGCTTCAAATAATCTTTTCAGAATCTCTAGTCACAGTAGATATGCACTGGGCTTTCTTACTCTTTCCATTTATGATCGGCCTACTGAAAATGGAATCATTGATTACGAAATGCGTATTTAGGTATTTTTTTAAAGAGGAAGTAGAGGTATTAAGTCGATTGCTTGTGTTTCGCACGCGTGCGTGTGTGCGCATGTACGTCGGTGAACAAAGGGTCCCTGGCATAGAGTGTTTCCTTTAAATCCGGAGAGGGTGTGAGAATGCGTGAGTCTTCGGTCCCTGGTATGCGAGTACTTACTTTTCATTATTTTTATGGTAATAAGGTGGTTTTTCCATTTTCATTAACTTGGTTCCGGTTCCAAGTAACCGAAAAATCATAGCTCATTAAGGAAGTTATAGAGTTTCTGTGCTTTTAACTTGAGAAAAGTAAAACAATATATTTTTTCTATCCTATAAGTCCAAAATCTACCGAGGCGCACCAAGTAGTATGTCGGCGCGCAACAGTGCGCCCTTTCAGTCTTGATTTTTTTAAATAAATTATTTATCGAGAGATAATTCTTTCTTTATTGAGTTGAACCTTACATAAAAATTCTTATTCTCATTCATTTTTGTAAATTGGTTTATATTTTCAGGTCGTACATGATCGTGTACATTCCGTACCTGAGGTTGCAATCAGAAGAAGTTATAATAATGCATACATTAGCGCCAAAAGTTCTAAAAAACTAAATTCGATAAATGACCAGCAACAACTAGTGTACATAATCATGTACAACTGGTCTGAAAGGGCTAGAAAGCACCTCACGCGCATGCGTAGATAAAGGAGGTATGATTTCACGCCAGGAATCCTATATTCAACAGATTCACTTACAAAAACTCGCCATTTGCTTTTAAAGCGCATTGCCATATCGAGGATATCATCATTACTAGTAAACCCGAATTGTTTTTCAAAAAAATAAAATCGTAAAAAAGTGCTATCGACTCTATACCCCGAACCGATTGTAAAATGCAATATTTCATATGTAATACGAAACGATTTAGCGAAGGTTGTGCGCATTCCTACCGAAAAATAGCCATCTTCAATTCTATTTCATCGACCGTTTGTCCTAACAAGGACCGTACACGAGTGAATTAAAATCTACGAATATATATAAAATGCAAATGTTGGTCATGTGCGAAGCGTTCGCAGCACATTTTGTCCTGAATGGAAAAATGGAGCAACACGTGCCAAAATTTCGGTATCTCCTAACGTTATTCGTGCATTAAAGCGGGTTTTAAGACTATAAAATTTTTAACGCATGTATAGCTTTAGTTTCAAACAATACTGATATAGTGAAAAGTAAAGACGTATTTGTTAGATGAACACTTACTTCGGTGTTCTAGAACCAGAGGCCTTCATCGGTATTCTTGCATTTCCTTCCTTTATTCCAAAGTATGACTACTATAAAATTTTCCTGCAGAATTTGTGGAATATTTCATATGGTTTCCCAGGGTTTGATAATAATGTTGCTGATAACCTGAAGGAAGAGTGGGAAAGCAAACAAAAATTAATTAAAATTATTCATATTACCTCGAATTGGAAGTTAAAGTGAATTAAAAGTAATCACATTGGTAAATATCCCATATCAGCAGTATGAAACTATGAGTGGCACGGAAGAAGAAGAAAATATAAGCTCAATTTTTGTAATAAGTTGGAAATTCTTGAATTAAATTCAAGGAGAGAGGATGCTGGAAATGAGGCACAGGGTTAGAATGGAACAATGGGTTTTGGTAATTTAAATGATGGAGTTAGTAGTTTATAATAAGGAGAAAAGATCTTTTGATCAGATGAATATTGAATGGTGAACCAAAAACCCACCAAGTACTATAAATTCGAATGCGTACTCCGTCGCCTTATTTAAAAGAAAAACATCAAAGAGCATTCACTCAAATATTACACCAAATCCCATTTTTACGTTGTAACGCTTTGCCGAGAATGCCGGTTTTACGGAATGAAAAAGAACTAGGTGGTAGAATTTATATTAGATTTCCTAGTTTCAAAATTGGCCCCTACGCTGAGATGGCACTTCAACGGCTTATATATGTGCAATAATGTTGTACTGTAGTTGTTTAAATCAGTTATTATAATTAAAAAATTGTCGATTTCCAATGTTATTCATATTTGTGTGTTTTACAATAATTTTTGGGTGCCGGTTTTACGAAAATCCTTTTATACAGAATGAACTCGGTCCCAAGCCACTCCATAAAAATGGGATTTTGGTGTATATCGAAATGATGGCAGGATGTCGACTTTTTAAAAATTTGATATAAATCCAAAAATTCTTATCAAAGAAGAGACTTTGCAGGCACTTGAGCACATATTCCATTCTTTCTGAAGACATCAGAACATTTACATTTCCTATAGAAAAAATTATAATTATAATTACAAAGAAGTGCAATAAAGCGTCATCTATCCGAAGTAATTTGACGGGCAGACCTAGTTCGGGCTGTTTGCTTGGCAATAGAATAATAATGGGAAGTATTAATTAACAAAAATATCTAGACAGATTATTACAGTTATTTTTCTATAAAAAATTAAAAGTTAAATACTTAAATATTTTTCAAATATTTTTTTCGGGACATGACAATAGGAAAGTATAGTACAGTAAAAATAGCACAGTTAAAAAACCAGGTAAGATATTCCATATTTTAATCATATTATATATTTTTTTTAATTCTAACTTTTTGAAATTTTTTTGTAGAAATATCCTGATTGTGAGAATTAGTGTCAATAGGCGGCGAAAATAAAAAATACCCTGGTTTGAAAAATACATTTATTTGATTTACGAGCTGTCGGTCCTTGCATACTGCAAGCGTTCAAAAAAATCTCCACACACCAAGATATAAACTCATGAATAAACCAACGCGACAGCATTTCAACTACACAGAGCCCATTTATATAAGATAATAGTTTTCATTTTCTGCGAATTTTAGGCATCTATCCGGAATTTCTAAATTCTCTGGCAATCGGCTTCGCGTCCAAATTTTCTAATTTCAAGTTTCATGGCTCAGATCGCCCTTTTTAAGCAATGACTATAATAATCATTAAGACAAAAGCTTATATGTTACACAAAAATTTATGTAAAAATTAGGATATTTTGTGTGTTATGATTATGGTTTCATCATCCGTGCCTTTTAGTACGTATCTCGATAAAACAATTAATTTAAAATTATCACGTCATCATATGTATACGTCGTTGGCAGAATAAGCAGTAAATCAATGATCTTGTAGTATGGAATATCAATTCCCATTGAAATGCATTGGAGTCGTTGCTATGGTAGTCTATATTTTTCATTGTTGAAGACCGAAAAAAAATTCATAATTCTATGATTAAAATCAAATTTTTGCGCAAATTCAGCTTGGATTTTAATTATATCTTCAATAAAAATAAACCTCTTTCTTTCATCCATAGTACGGTGCATGTATTGACTTTGTATCTTAATTTTAAATAATTTTAAAAACCAATTTTATTTGGCCCTGCACAGTTTTAAATGCTTTTCTTATGGGTGTTTAAAATTGGATTTTGGGGTCAAAAAACGCCCCTTAAATATAACTAGACAATATCATTATACACACTAAATAATCGCCGCAGTCTTTCATCAATATCATCAATATATTATAATTTTTCCGATTAATATCGAATTTTTTTAAATAAGAGTAGCTGAGCGTGTTTGTTGCTCGAACACGCCATCAATATATTAATTGCGTAAAAAAATGAAATTTTTAAAGCGAAGGTAACAGCCACCTTAACGTGTGATGGATCAAATTAAACGTCTCGACCTGCAAATTTGCAGGAAAATTATAAAATTGAAATCGGTCAAACCGCTGGCGAGATATTGAGGTTTTTTTGACCGGCTAAGCTCTGCTCGACGTAGTTGTAGTGGTTGATTTTATGGCGGCACTGCTAGCGGACATTAGACGCTGTAGGAAATAACGTGGCCCTCCAAGCGTACATTAGTAATAGGAAATAAACCTTGCCGTCGCTGACCTTCATGGTAATGTGACAGAAGGCTAACTACCAAGACAATATTTAATCCAACCAACCAGTCGATTTATCGACGGGCAACTGCTAGTAAAGATTAAAACTCAATCTTTGTGTTTGCCCAATTACCTATGCCTGGCTACATATGCTCTGTAAAATATGACAAATGTATTATTTCAAAAGGATAATTGAAGTTTCGTAATGTTGACACTCTATCGCAGCGTATTTCAAACTTTTTGTATCGCGACCCAGTAGAATGTCTCGGGACTCAACAGAATGTATAGCGACCCCGTCGAAGCGAATGCAACATTGAGAAAAGTATGTTTTGACTTGAATATTCAGTAACTCTCAATAAAACTCAATACATAATAAATGATTGGCATTTCTCATATAAGAGCGTTTCGTTCCCTGTATATTTCGATATGCATCAGCCAGCTATGCGTTGAGTGCTGAAGATTTTCCTCATGAAATTCTCGACCCGTACTTTGAAAAACACTGCTATGTCGTATTAGGCTTTTTATCAGCGAAGGGGTAGCACCAAAACGCCATATGTGCACGTCTCCTCTGCCCGTCTGTCAACATGTCTAATCTCTGAAACTACTGAGCGGATTTAAATTAAATTAGGTATCAGTGATCCTTATTAAAATGTATCGATGAATTATCATTTTGAACTGCATCCGCCAAACAGAACATCCACTTTATATAAGCACTTGAATAAACTTATACCCGTATCTTGCTAAATGACATCAGTCTAGCGAAAAATAAATATGATATTTTTCTCTCCCTAGCTCTTATATGAACCGTAAGGTATCGATTAAAACAATTATTTGGATTGACGATAACATTTACCACAAAAAGTCCGCAATACCATACAATTACGACTTATAGTTTCGGGGATCAAAATTCAAGAATGTTTCAAGCAAAACATCACAGACGTGTAAGTCATCAGAGACGTATAGATTAAAATATTTATTTGAATAGAGGACAACATTTATCACAAAAAACTCTGCATGACCCTATAGTTACAACTTACGGTTTCGGAGATAAAAATTCAAGAAGCGTCTAATACTTTCGAAATCGTTTTGCACGCATTTCCCATAAAGAACGCCTTTAAAATTTCCGTGTATTCCATTTATGCGGTATATTTTTCCTTTTTGTTTATATTTAAAGACCGAGGAAAATCATTATGTACAGTTATTCAAAAAACGAGTACATATATGAAATTTCCATCCATATTTAGCCTTAATTGGCCCTATTAATTTTTTGTCAGCCTCGTTACATTATCCTTCCTCAGACTAAAAGGGGCTTTTCTCCCCAGATTTTTCGAGAAAAAATGTTTTCATAGAACGCCATCTTGAAGTGCATGATGTGACCCAGTTGTTGAGGGCTTTAGAATCTAGAAAACGTGACACACCGAGAGACTCTTGGGACTCACATACATATTCATTCTCAGGAAAGGAGAAGAACACGCTCCCTGGCAACAATATCACGGTAGAAAAATGTTGAGGTGAAGGGTATACATATTTTTCGTAAGTTTGTGAAGAACAAAAATTTTCTAAATGTATGCTGATTTATCCGCAAAAAAATACACGATATTGCAATTAAACGTTTCTTGATGAAAATTTTACATATCTTTTTGAAAACGGCAACCAAAAACAGCCAAAAATCCATAATTTTCGATTTTACAGAAATACGAAAATGCATCATAATTTATTTGGTTCATTTATTATATTAACGTGTTAACACATGTTAATATAATTTTTTCACATTTAAAATTAGTTGTTATGTGAAGGAATCAGTGCTGGAAAACGTTACGCGTAACGTAACGAAATAACGGAATTATTTTGGGTTAACGTAACGAAAAACGTTAACAATAGCTGTAACGGAAAACGATACGAAAACGAAAAAATAAATTTCGTTAACAGATGGTCAAGGTTCCGGGTTCGACTCGAGAGGGTGATCTCCCATAAGACTCAGTCGTTTTTTTATTACAAAGCCCGTTTTAAACGGGCTAATTCATCTAGTATTACATAATATCTTTAATGTTAACTAAGGAGGAAAACCTATTGTGACGTTCTAATCCTAGCACAAAATATTCCATTCTATTCTATATTGACGCTTTTTATTTATGATATGTCATTAACAAATACTAATGTCCAGCCCAAAATACAAGAGCTAGAGAGTTGAAGGTTTCAGCGTTTGTATAGATAATGGAAAAACCTCCAGAAAAATGGGAACTCTCATCTAAATGACATGGGTTCGACTCCATAAAATCCGAATATTGCGTTTTCTCCATAAGAAAAGCATTGCGCCATTTTTGTAAATTAATTTCGGGCACTTTCCCATAAGCTGGAGAAATGAATTTTTGAGCGTTTCTAAATGGTCACAATACCTATTAGGAATTTGTATTGTTTTTGCTTTCAGAGTCCTGGTTTCTACTCCAGATGCCTCGGAAACTCTCCCATAAGTTAGCATGGGAAAAGGGTATTCCAGTGTGCAGACCAATCTAAGAGGAATAGGGAGCTAAAATTTTGCATTATTATAGGATTTTCTCACAACCAACTAGAAAAATCAAAAATTTCAAAATTTTTTATTTTTAGGGGTTGCTTTTATCCCATTTGTAAATTAAAGTTTAATAATTTTTATCCCGGAAGCTATAAGTCCTAGGTACGAGCTTTTGCAAGAATTTTGTAACAAATTCTATATATAACAAACAATAATCTTGAAAAAATTTTTAAATGTGGCCGCTAAAAATTTGCAAAAGTTTAAAAAAATTTTAAGGTTTATGTATTTTCGAATGGGCTGCGAAGCAGACATTTTTTTAAAGGTAGAATTTTAAAAAAATAAATAGGAATTATAGAAATTTTGTTACTTTAATTTGTATTTCTGTTAAAAGTTCTTAAAATTTAAACAAATAGATAAATATTTAGGTCGAGCTAGGGAGCTGAAATTTTTAAGCAATTTAGAGCTTAGTGCAAATACACAAATAAACATTTGAATATTTCCATTAAGTTGTTATTGCGGCTGTTAAAACTTTTTAAAATTTAAACAATTACATAAATATTATTTTACTTCTAGATGAATTACAAATGGAATTTATGATATGAGAATTCCTTGGAATGACTAACACATACTGAAACATTTCCTGCCAATATAAGTAATCAATTCGGGACGTCAACTTTGGGAAACTAGCCTGCATTAGCCTGGTTTGGACTTCTTGTTTAAGTAGTATTTTTTATTCCTTATGGCGTTTATCAGTTTGTATCAGATGGACCGTTCACGGCGTGATTAAATTGATATAAGTCAACATCTCCGCTGTTTATTGGGAACGCATCCCAGAGATTATGTGGTGCCCTATCGCGTTCATGGGTAGATAGGCAGAATCCGTGTTGTCTCTGTTGTCCCATTCTCCTCTCTCTGTCTCCCTGTTTCTCTCTTCCCCTCCTACACACACTCTCCCTCTCTCTGTCCCTTTTATTTCACTCAGAACTTTGTTCTCTCTAGTTACTCTCTGCTATTTAACTTCTCTGAACTACAAACCATCGTTTACTCAAATCGCGCATTCAACTCCGCGAGACTGCTCCATTGTAATTGCCGCTGCCTTTCTTTCTCTTCGTCTCTCTTGCTCTACCTTTCTCTTCTAAAGTATCACATTGCGCCGTGCAGCTCATAAGTCTCTTCGAGTAAGGATGGATTATTTCTGATGCTAAATTTGGGGAAAGTATATTACATGCTCGTTTATAGAGTTATGAATTGATTTTTTCTCTATAATATCTCTAACAATCATTTACATTGTCTTTGCAATCGTATCAATATTGCACCAATTTATTCGCAGAAAAATGCTGTATGATAGCTAAACAGAGTAGCGATAATGTGTGTTTAATGGTATTCCAAGTAAGAAAGAAACGGATTTTTAAATACACCTTTTGAAATGTCAGCTTATCGATTGGCCAAGCAATTAATACATATGATGACCTTATACATTGTGATAGTTTTGAGCTGATTATTTGCATGACTCAACAGAGTTATCGTTTCTGGACCTAAAATATTAAACCTACTAGCAAATATACCCGACGTTGCATGGGTTTTTAAATCAAAAGAAAAAATATTGAGGAAGATTTGTGAATAAAACAAAGTTAATTTTTATTGCAATTCTTGATGGTATGCAGTATTTCTTGTCTTCCCATCTTTTCCCTAAATAAATTTTTTCCGTCACCTACTCTTGACGTAACTACACATAGTTGTTCATGGGCAAAGCAATCGATTGACAAATAAACACCTGTAACTTTAAAAGACTGTCTTTGGGCTTTGTTGATTGACATGATAAAGGCAAGCCGGATTGGAAATTGCAGTATTTTAAATTGAATCATTGTATCTGGTGATATCAACGGAATTCGAGGCATAAAAAGACCTTTTGCTATTCCCTTTAAATAGTAGCCTCAATTGTATATGATATCAATCGTTTTATGCACAATCTTGTTTCGTTGCGTTACATTGGAGCATCCAAATTTCTCATTACTACGATTGGCGAGTTTACTTTTACTACCAATTTGGAGCTGGAATTCCTCTTATATTTAACGAATTTATAAACTCTTATGGATAATGAACAGCATCGTTATTGTCTACTACTGAGTCAACTGATTTCTAAGATACTGTTTCTCCTGGTAGTTGTTCCTGAATTTCAAAATTTATGGCATTAAAACTCGTTTTTTTGGAGCAAGATAGCAAAAGCTCATTATTTTAAAGATTTGATTAATATTTATCTACAAATTTGGCGGTTTTTATTGAATAATAGTAGTAAAAATCGATGGGATCACTTTTAAAAGGCATGGAATAAAACTGGCAGTAAAAAAAATAAATTTGCAGTAGAAAATAGGAGTTTTTTGGCAGTAAAAAAATTAAATGACAGTTAAAAAGATAAACTGGCAGTATTCAAGCAGCAGTAAAGAAAGCAAAAACTAGCAGTATTTTAATGCAACATGGCAGTAAAAAAAAATAAAATGTCCGTAATACAAATAAAATGTTCCTTTGAGGGGAAACGAAAAACACTTCAGCCAACTTACCCAACGCGGTGTGGACGAGCAAAATGTTCCTCCATGTAATAATTTCCCAAAACAAATTTTTCCTTTGAGAAGGAACGAAAAATACTTCAACCAACTTACCCAACCCGTTGAGGAGGAACATAATGTTCCTCCATGCAATAATTTCCCAAAACAAAATGTTCCTTTGAGGAGAAACGAAATACACTTCAACCAACTTACCCAAGGCGGTGAGGACGAGCAAAGTAATCCCCCTAATTGCAATTTCATGACTACTCCTTGAATAATGAGTTTATATTTTTTATTGCCAATTTATTTTTCGCTTGAGAAATTCTACTGGCAAAATATTTTTTTTGCTGCCCAAACATATTGCAGAGCTTTTAAAATTAAATTAAAGTGAAACTTAGCATAGCGAAGCTGACATCATTTGTACATATAATATCGTTCCAGAAAGTGAAACCTGCCTTGGTTAATAATTTTAACAATAATAAGAGAGGTTTCTCTTATTATGGATATAAATTAATAAAACAGGGAATATGCATTATCATTTCAACCGTTAATCGATCCCACGAGTGGCAAGGCGGGCGTCGCTTATTTTTTTTGTGAGGATCCAAAAACTTTTCCCTCGCTTCTCTTTTAAGTTTCCATTCCGTTTACTTTTGCCCCGAAACGAATCGAAAGATATTTTCCATGTTTTTTTTTAAGATAAACAAAAATCACAATAAAGCCTAGCAAAAGTTTTCTTTTTTTAAGGAAGTCTAGAGAGCACTTTTGTATGGCGCGACAAATGCGAGCGATAAATTAAAGAAGTGCTCGAAACAGTTTCGCAGAAGTCGACAGGATAACAAAAGGAGAATTTCCTTCTCTCTCTCTCTCTCTCTCTCTCTCTCTCTCTCTCTCCCTCTCTCTCTCTCTCCCTCTCTCTCTCTCCCTCTCTCTCTCTTTCCTATATTCTCCTTGAAGCTCTCTTTTTTTCGTCATCAATCCATCAATTTCGTGCCAACATGGCCGCAGAGTGAAGGTCTCGCCTATTGAAAAATATTATCTCTCGAGAAAAAAAAAGAACTTCAAATTTTTTCCCCGCAATAGAAGATGAACGAACGACGCCCGAAGTTTGTTTTTTTTCGCGTTCGCGACAGAATCCATTTTTTTCCCTTTCCGAGAGACGAATCGCGGAGACAATGTCTCGCGTGAAAACAAAAAAGTGACGTCATTCCCATCTGGTTCATCTCGGCCAATCGATTCGTTCTCATTAATGCGATGGATAATACGGTTGATCGCTTACTTAACCCTTCGGAGATGTTGGGAATTGAAATGTTCTCGGGTCCCCTTTCGCCAAATGCGCGCGTTCCTAAGAAAAACTACACAACTTACGATTTTGGGTTATAATTTTATGAAAAAGTAGCAGAAACGCCCGGCTACGCTCGGCAAAGAGTTTTCTTTTATGTTTCAAACGATTTTCATTATTCATTAATTGTGGTAGTTCTGCTTTTAAGCTGCGCTTTAAAAATCTTGATTTCATTATGGTATTTTGTAAAAACCATATATATAATATTTAGTTGACATCCGTTGAGCCAATTCCTTCCAAATCCATTGTTACTGAAAGAGTTTAATTTGTAATTGTGGCACCCGTTTAGTTGATTGCTATTATGGCTTTATATATGTGTGTGTGTGTGCGCGTGTGCACGTGCGGGTGTGTGTGTGTACATAACAAATATAATAATATGGTTAAAATCGATGAGGACAGTTCAATACAAACACTCATAAAAAAATTTTGTTACTTTTATTTTGCCAGCCCTGCTTTGTATATCTATCCTAAAAATCTTTTTTTGCTTTTTGTCTTGCACAACTCCTTCATACAAAATTTTGTTGAAATCGGTTCGGCCAATTCCTTCCAAATTCATAATTACCGAAAAACTTAACTTTGCAATTGTGGCAGCCATACTTAGTTACTCGGGTCGAAGTATAGCATTTTGGCCATTAATTTCTGTGATAATTCTATGTACTAAATTTAGTTGAATTCGGTTTGGCCATTTCCTTCCAAAAGCATAACTACAGAAAATTTTATTTTGCAATTGTGGCACCACTGCTTGTTCTATCCGGTCCAAATATGTCATTTTGGTCATGTATTTATGTGAAAATTCTATGTACCTACCTAATTTGGTTGAAATCGGTTCAGCCAGATCTTCCCTGATACATACGTACAGGCAGACGGACATTGCCGAAATTTGGACCGACCGTTCCATGGGGACCCTTCGAAATCGTGAAATTTGGATCGACCTTACATTGCGTTCCTTGACCCCCCACACCGATTTATCCATTTTAGGCTCGAAAATGTATCTCATCAAAACATTGATATTATTGGAGAATTCATCAAAATCGGTCATTGGTTGCTGAGATATCCTTTAAAAAAACCGGAATTTGGACCAACAATGGGGACCCTCACGCCCCCGTGAGCCGATTTTAATTATTTTTGGCACTGCAACTCTCAGGATCAACCTAAAGCAGCTGTCAAATTTGGAAGCTCCTACGTTTATTTTATGAAGAGTTATGTCGGCCACAGACAGACAGACAAACATTCTCCTATATTTATAGGATTTGCAGCCGTCCGGTGAAAATATTTTAAATTCTATTAACAGCTTCCACGTGAAGCTTCTCAGGGAAAGCGTAATGTTTCTGCTGGCATACATGCAATAAAATTGGGACCTATTAGCCATTGTCAAAGAAAAGTGCACAAACTTCAATTTCTATGAGGGATAGCACTTTTGAATTAGCTGTTAATTTTATATTAATTGAATGATAAATATTCTAGAATTAAAAATTACATATCTAAGAAAAATTAGATTTAAAATAACATATCTCATTAGAACAATGAAATACACTCATTAGAATAATGAAATATACTCATTAAAACCTCTCTGAATAAGAGCATACTCTCAATTACTAACAGTTTCATTGAAGTCACACATTTTAACATTTAGTTACCGAGAAAGGAAAATGATATAATTCTTTTTGGAACCGCTTGTTTTCTGGGGTACCTATTCACAGCATACGCTGCATACCACATAACACCGCCCCTGACGGAAGCAGTTAAACTTGGTGTAATATGCTTCAAACATCCTCCTAGAAGCAAAAACTTATGCGTAATAATATTTCACAAAATCCCTCGAGAAAAAGGAAAACAGTGAATACTTTAGAAACTTCAGAATCATTTATATGATATATTATCATGATGGCTAGTTCAAATTATAGTGAAACATCAAAAGAAAATAACTATAAAAACTCCGATGAAACCAAGAGAAGCAACAATGAAAAATGATCGTCAATAGAATTATGTTAATATACCTATGCCTACGTACACATAACTACTGGCATTTATGCATGTAAGTTTTTACAAGGCGATCCAAAAAATATAGCAAGCAAGATAACATACAGGGTCACCCAAAAAAGACGCTTCAGTTTAAATTGCTTATATTTTTTATATACTCAACGTGCAGGAATAATTTCCGTGTTAATTTACACAGTATACATGGGAAAAGTGCTGCCGCCCAGTGGCATATTCCTTGAAAAAGACTTCGTCCCGTTTCTTCAAGGCATGGGTGTTAACTTTGGGGAAAAATTCTTACAACAGGGTGGAGCTCGACCGCATACTGCAAATGCAATTTTGGATTTCCTCCATGGATATTTTGACAATCGTGATATCTCGAATCGCTTCCCTGGACGTTTTGGCTGTGGATGGCCTTGGCCACCGCATTCTCCCAACCTCAATCCCTGCAACTACTTTCTATGGGTGTATCTGAAAGACAATGTGTACAGAAACAATCCCCACAATTGATGAACTCAAAGAAGAAATTGCATCTGTTGTCTGCACAATCACTTCTGACGTTCTCGGCAGAGTAGTTGCCAATTCTCAACGTCGATTACAAATGGTCTTGGATGCTGGTGGTTCACATATTGAAAATGTTTTCCATTAATCTCCCAATTCTTCTGTGTAAATTAACACAAAAGTAATTCCTGTACATTGAGTAAATAAAAAAATATAAGCAATATAAACTAAAGCGTCTTTTTTAGGTGGCCATGTATATGTCACGGTAAATGTGCGTAGTCCGGTAAATGTGTACATTTCCCGGTTAATGTGCATATTTACCACTAAGTTCGGTAAATTTAAGTATAACATACTTTTACCGATTGGATTGGGGAAATGTACACATTTACCTAGAGACGACACTGGTATATGTGGATAAACGTCGCAACACAGGCCACAACATGGCGGCGTCGCGAACATTTGTTGCAATTTAGAAGTACGGTAAATGTGCGTTGTCCGGTAAATGTGTAAATTTCCTGGTAAACATGTACAACTAACAAAACTAAATTTGAACATGAAGGAAAATTTACTCTGTCCTACCAGGTTGGGTAAGTCAGTCGAAGTGTTTTTGGTTCTCCTCACGTTCACTGTGTTCCCCCCCTCGGGTTGGGAAGCGTTCATCTTAATATACACCAGTGGAGCCGAACCCTCGATGATTTTTGTTATAAATTAACGTAATGATTAAAGTGTAGCATTTCTCATTCTTACTTATTTCCACATTTACCAAGGTACATCGGTAAAAGTGCACATTTACCGGGAAATGTACGGATAATACGTATTTCTGGAAACTTAAACTTACATTTACCGAGCTTGGTGGTGAATTTGCGCATTTACCGGTAAATCCACACCAATTAAGTACCTTTACTGTAACATATATAAAAAACGGGGCATCGAGAGTTGCCCTAAAACATTCTGGAAAACTAAAGAGCACTAATAAATACAAATGATTTAAATGAACATTTATAAATATTATTATTCTTAATAATAATAAAGTATTATGGTGAATTATCAGGAATATTTACCGAGAATACCAAAGTCATCACGGCATGGTTAATTAAGCAGAGCCTAAAAAATAATGATTCAAATGGACGTTTCAATTACAACTTCCCCTTAACCTAATTAACAGCTCCCGCTATGTTCGGAATCTCTACTTGTCCGAAGAAATTCACGCTGATCCGTTCCGATATGCTTTGAAATCGGAAGTTCATCGCGAATTAAATCCACCCTTTGGGATGGATCGCTAGATTTGGCGCGGAATCTGTATTGGGTGTGAATTAAGGACAGAGTGATTTGGGATGGAAGTAAAGCGAGAGGAGGGGAAAGGAATAAGAGGAAAAAGATGAGGAGGGGCGAAATTGAAATAGAAGGGCGTGGAACAAAAGAGGCGAGAGAAGAGAGAATGGAAGGCTTGAGCAGGAGAGAGAAGCGGTGTTTGTTTGAATGGCAGCACAGATGGAGAGGGAATGAAGGGGCGAGAGCTAATGAGAGAAAAATAAAGGGCGTGGAGGATGGGAGAGGAAAGGAGACAGAGGTAGGAGAAGGAAGAGGGTAGGAGAAACAATATGGAGAGGAAGAGAAGCGGAGATAGAGATGAAGAGAGATAGAGGGAAAGAGAGAGGAAGAGCGGGGGGGGAGAGGGAGGGAGAGAGAGAAGGAGAGAGAGGGAGAGAGAAAGAGAGAGAGGGAGAGAGAAAGAGAGAGAGGGTGGGAAATAGAGGGAAGGAGATATACGAAGGGAGAGATAGAAGGAGAGAGGAAAAGAAAGAGGGTGGGAAAGAGGAAGGGAAGGAGACATAGGAAGGGAGAGAGGGAAAGAGGGAGAGAGAGAGAGTGGAAAAGAGAGAGGGAAGGAGATATAGGAAGGGAGAGAGGGAGGAGGGAGAGGGATGAATAGAGGGATGGATAGAGGGATGGATAGAGGGATGGATAGAGAAACGGATAGAGGGATGGATAGAGGGATGGATAGATGGATGGATAGAGAGACGGATAGAGGGATGGATAGAGGGATGGATAGAGGGAAGGTGGGGAGGGAGAGGGAGGGGAAAAAGAGGAGGGAGAGAGGGAGGAGGAGAGAGAGGAAGAGATGGTGGGAAAGAGAGGAAGCGAGGGAAGTAAAGAGAGGAAGAGCGAAATGAAGAATGGGATGGGGAAAAGAGAGGTGAGAGATGAATGAAGAAGAATAGGAATGAAGTAGAAGATACGTATATAATACTAGCTGAAACGCCCGGTTTCGCTCGAGAGAGAGTTTTTTTTTAAGTACCAAAAGATTAATTTACTTAGTATTTTTATTGATATATCAGTTTTGATGTCATATCACAATAAAAATAATACAATAAATTTTGAAATTCACTTACTTTTGCTGTTGGGTACCCCAAGTTTTGAATTGCGAGTTCGGGGGTTTGGGGGCGGAGCTATATTTTCCCATAAGTTTACACGGGATTTTCGATTTTTTCAAGGTGTAAGGTTTATTTCATTCAGTCATTAAAATATGTAAATATGGACCAAATTTCCCCGTTTTTGTTTTATTAGACGGCTAAAACTACAAATATCTTATTCTTGCAATGTTTAGATGTTACATGGAAGAGTTTGTCAGAAACACGCATTTCTTTTCGAAATTTTATAACTTTTTCGTACTCTTGCCGGATGTTGTCAAGGCGACCCAAATTGTTGCCTCCGATTGAATTAGCGTCTATTAAGCCTTCAAATAGACGAAATAATTGCGTTATTCGCTTCGCAAAACATCGAAATTATTGTTGTAGCAACGTCAAACGTAATAGATAGCAACGTAAATAATTTCAGATAACCTATAAAGCTCATTTGTATTGATTTGTATTTAAAGTAGCAGCCTTTAACCCTTTGCACTCATATTTTTTCATATGATGATTTCCAGCCAGCTCAGGTTTTTTCATGTTAATTCTTACATTTTAAGGTGTTTTAAGCTTCACCCATCAGACAGCTATAGGTCGCCTTTTCCAGAGTTACACGTTTAGAAGACATCAGAGCGAAGAAGTAAATACGGTAATTTTGACGTGAGGGCAACTTTAGTTGCTTTCTTATGGCACATGTTTTCTAACTTTTCATACCAAGTTGACGGCAACGCACTGGCAATGTGACACGGCAACTCAGAGTTCAAACGATATATATTTATGCATGTTTTATGTTTGAACTTGCATTCACAGAGCGTTAAAGTGAAAGAATTACAATTTGGTATGCGTTACTTGTTTACATATTTCTGCACATGTTTTTGTTTACCTGAACTTGATTTTTGGTTAGCAACCGGCACATTTCTAGCGAATCATCAACACATCTTTCAAACTGGAGCTAATTAAATATCGCATCATGTCAAAATTGAATCACTTTGGAATGAAAGTTCAAATGACGATGACTTTCTAGTGACTTTGTTGCCGTCATATAAATAAAAATCTAATCACCGTCATGAGTCACCTTAGTAGAAATTAATGTTTAATTTTGAAATAATGTTGCTCCGTTGCTAAATATTATTGAATTAGATAAACAGTTTAAGGCAAATAAGGGCCCGTGTGGTACCAGTGCCAACATGAGTATTTACATGTCCACGCATCAGCCGTGCCTTATCCAAGCAGTGACCGCATTGCAGTTGGAGGATACCACACACATTGCCGGTCCGACGGCAACAATACTGTCCGTGTCAGTGCCGTGACACTGGCCATGAAAACTTGAAAAATGTCGTTGCCGACGATATCTGAAAGTACGGTATGGTCGCTCTGTTTTCGGATGCCACGGCACTGGCACTGCACCGGATACGTGTAAATATATACGTGGAATGATTCTCAAGGCTATTTCATTAGATACTAATTATAGACTATCAAGTGGGTAGCAGACCGGGCCCCTCAATGGGTCCGGGCCACTGCCCCAGCCTAGTGGTCATCTAAACCGATAAATTTTGCGTTTTAAGGAAAATTTCGAGCGATTTAGCATGTAGTACAGCAAAACATAAACAGAATTAAAATATCCAGTCTTTCGTTCGTAAAATAAGCCATTTCCCTTGATCGTGAGTTAATATTAATATTAATATATACACATAATTGAAGGGTCGCATGGCATTTTGGGGTTTCTCCACGCCATTTCCCATACATTATTATGGAAATAGTATTTTGTTGACCCCATGGGGTATAAGAGACCCCACGATCTGATAAATTAGACCAAGTTCTTCCTTTGGTCCATAGGATGGCCCATGAAACTTTCAAATTCGATAGCTTCAACTGTTTAAAAACGTATAAAGAACATACATACACACACACACATACACTCTAAAATATTTATAAGATGTAGAAGAGAGAGGGAGAAGTATGTAAGGAGAGGTAAGAGATACGTGAGGAGAATAATCGTTCTCTGAATCGCAGGTTTTATGCGCATGAGTGAGCTGGATACGTCAGGATGGAGTACGTTGGATTTTAGTAGAATTGTAATAGAAATAAAAGAATAGTTAAAGGAGACACAAGAAGTATGACAGGGAGGATAAAAAGCGAAATGGAGGGACACGAGGAGAAATAAAAAGGGAGATGTGAGTTGATGGTGAAAAGGGAATACATGGAGATGTTATAAGAATGGGTATACTCCAGAAAATAAAAAAGTGGGAGGAGAAAGGGAAAGGAAGAAATGGTATAGATCAGGGGTCTCAAACACGTGGCCAGCTAGTAAGGTACTTTACACTATGATGCAGCCAAAACTAGTGTGTATTTCCTATACGATTTTTAATACAATTTGAGAAATGTATCAAATCTGAACTTTAAAATATCCTCAGTTTATTTTTCATTCCCATTTACAACTTTTGGCGCCAGAGTTCCCAAGCTACGGCCCACGCAGTGATTTAATCCGGCCCACCTTAACTCATTAATTTCCTTAAGACACACAAATTCGTATATTTTCCAGCAGGATGTGTGATTAAATATCATTAATAAAATATAAACGATATTTTTCAAGTGCATAGATGGAATATACTTCTAATATATGCGTATGACCTGTTAAACGTATAAAAAATACATAAAACTATCGCTCGGTAATTAAAAAAATCTCGTGGCCGGAACAATAAAGCATCATGCGGCCTTTTCAGTAAAAAGTTTGTCGTACGGAAGAATGTTCTTGGCATGGGACGCGATCCGCGGATTTGGCACGTTACTTCAATACGGCTCAAGGATTTAGCGCAGTGCCATCGTGCGACCCACGCATGATTTGAGTTGGAGACCCTTGGCATAGATAAGAGAAGTGAGTGACAAAGAAGGATGGAGAATTAAATTGAAGGCAAGAAGAAGTGTCGGGAGAGATAGGAAGAAAAAATCGAAAGGGAGTAAATCTGAACATTAAAAAGTGAAAAAACAAGACCGGAGATAAAAAAGAAAGTGGAAAGTGTTGAGAAAGTGTAAATATTGTGTAGAGAAAGCAGAAAGTATAGAAACCATAAAGATAAGGAATAGAAAAGTAGAGTTAAGAGAAACTATAGGAAAAGTAAGGCGAAAGGTAGAGAGAAAGTACGAAGACAGTAATTATGAAGCATAGAGAGTACAGAGAAAATATTGGCGAAGTATATAGAAAGCATTGATGAAGAATATAGAAATTACAGAGAAAGTACAGATAAAGTATAAAAAATTTAAAGGCAAGAGAATCGTGAAAATGAAAGAGAGAGCGAACGAGAAAGGGACAAACTACAGGGAGAAAAAATGTGAAGGCTAAGAAAAGAGGGATAAAGGAGAAAAGGAAAGAGCAAAAATGGAAATGGAAAGAGAAAACGAGAAAGGCTCGGATGAAGGGAAGGAGTAGAAGTTATAAACGAGTAAGAGAAAGAGATGTGAGAAGGGAAAATAGAGAGTTAGAGATGGAGTGAGAGGCGTGATCGAGGAGAGAGTGGAGTGAGTGAAACATACACGAGTTGAAGCGATGGCCCGCGTTAATCGATCGAATATCGGGGGATACAAACTCATGCGGGTAAACACCCGGGTGTGGCCACATCAACCGTGGAGGTTGAGGGATTGTGTGAAGAGTGGAAAGAGAGAGCGGAGCGATAGAGAAAGGAGCCGAGCGAGGAGAGGGGAGGGAAGAAAACGATGGTTGGGAGGGAATGAGGGAAGAAACGTGATGCCGAATGACGTGAGAGTGGAGAGAGTATTGAGAGGAAAAGCGTAGAGAAAAGGAGGAAGAAAACACCAAAGGGGTTAAAAGGATGGTAGAGAGAGGGGGTGAAGAGGTAAGAGATGGGAGGACGGAGTATGGAGAGAGGAGCTAGAGGGAGAGAGGAGAGAAAGTAGGGGAGAGGAGGGAAGTGGGAGGATGGAGGGAAGACGGTAGGGGTACAGGGAAAGAGGAGAGGAGGTAGGAAGAGAGGAAGGGGAGGAGGAAGAGAGAGGAAGAGGTAGGAAGAGAGGGGATGGGGAGAAATCACCAAGGAGGTGGGAAGAGAGGAGATAGGGAGAAATCACCAAGGAGGTGGGAAGAGAGGAGATGGAAAAAGTGAGTAGGGGAAAGAGGGAGAGGAGAGGAAGTAGGAGAGAGACAGAAAGTGAGAAAGAGGAGAGGAAAGAGGGAGAGAGGAGATAGGAAGATAAGGAATGGGAAGAATTCACCAAAGAGATGGATGGTAAAGAGGAAGGGATGGGGAGGAGAGAGGGAAGGATGGAGGGGAGGAGTAAAAGAGCAAGGGGGAGAGGCTGTAGAGAAAGCAGAGAAAGTGGAGGAGAGGTGGGGATTCAGAAGGATAGTGAGAGAAAGAGGAGTAGGATGGTGGAGGGGAGATGTGAGGGTAGATTGAGAGAGGAGATGAGGTATGGAGAGGGGATAGGAGGTGGGGAGAGTGAATGGGAGGATATGAGAGGAAGAGAGGGAGGGATGGGAAAGGAGGTACTGGGAGGTAAAACAGCCGGGAGGCTTAGGCTATCCGTGGTGGTAGGGCTGGAATATATGGGATGAGATTTACGTGTCGGCCTCAGATGTACGGAGAAAGTGTAAGAGGGGCGGGAATGGAGGAGAAAAGGAAAGAGAGGATGGAATGGAAGGAAATTCCTGGAGGGTTGCCAGCAGGTATGTACTCGGGACACGGCGGAGAAAGGTGGGATGGGGAGGAGAAAGGTTCCACTCGAGAGGCAGTATGAAGAGAGGCAATGAAAAATGCTTAATGGGAAATTGTAAATAATTAATAACGATTGAGATATTGAACAAACAAAAGAAAGATGTTAAAGGGAGACTTTTGAGAGATGTTTGCCGGTCTCTTTATGCAAGAGTTTTAATAATTGGCGTAAATACGTAAATGTTTGCAGTGTTTTTATTCCATCTCCGGCAAACTTACGAGTTTGATTTTGAAATTAAAGGAGATATTAGGGCTGAAGTTCAAGGACGATTAATCAAACCCTATTTGACATACGAGAAGAAATATAGGTTAATTTTTTGGAAAATAAGATTTTAATTCAAGAACAAGCACTAAATAAATACTTGTCTCAGGTATCTCCAATAGACACAATAAGGCTATATAAAACTATATGTGCTTTTCGGCTACAAAGTAGCCGTCCTCAGTGGTAATTCACCAAAAATAGATTCTTTTATAATCTATTATCCGTGAATTACACGTGAAGACGGTTGCTTTGTAGCCGAAATGCGCATCACTTTTTTTTAATTTTATGCCTATTGGACATACCTGAGAAAAGTATTTTTTAAATGCTTGTTCTTGAATTTTCCAGCCACAAGACGAGCTCGATAATTCCCTGTTGAAGTTTTTTCTTGTTTAAACTGCCCTTGTTCTAAAAGTAATACTTTAATTCTTGCAAAATTCTTAAGGCATAAAAACGATTACAGTATTCAGCTTGCTTCGATTCTAGTCGTTCGTATCCCCCACGACCTGAATGCTTGTTCGGATCCGAGGCAATTACCACCAATTAAAATGTACCCGGCTGACATAACTTTCTGCGGCATCATCGATGCTTGCCTCCATACAGTTTACGAAATACGTCCCTCGTGTTAAAAGTTTCACTCCGTCTTCTCTTCACGAGGAGAAAAATCGCGACCTCTACATCCGCAAAGCCGGGATATTACGGCTTTAGGGCTGTGCGGAAGGGCACGGAAGGGGGATAAGGGATGAAGGGATTGACGAATGAGGCCGTTTGAGGTGAGATGAAGGGGAGGGAGTAACGGGAGGGGAAGGGGGTTATTGGATCGAAAAAAAGAACAGCAGTTAGAACGGACGGTGAGGGAAGGAAAACACAAGATACCAAAAAGGAAGCGTCCAATGAAAGGACCAAGAGTGAGAGAAAAGGTCGTGGCCTCACGAAGAAAATCAATCGATATTTTTTTACTAAAAAGCTTCCATCGGCTACGGACCGACCTTTTGCATTTTAGCGAGATTACGAGAGATAGAAAGAGAAAAAAGAGGCGATGGTAAGCAAGTATCAATCGGTAGATTTTGTGGGGGAGGGGGAGGTGGCGAGGGAATGGATTTAATGAAACTAGGAGAGAGAGAAGTAATAGGAGGCAGGGGAGAGAAAAGTGGAGAAAGATGGGGAGAGAGATAAGGAGGGAAAGATAGAGGAATAGGGGAAAGGAAGATAAAGAGAGTTGGAAAGAGGGGGAAGAAAGAAGCAAGGGAGAAGCTTGAGTGAAATGGAGAGAGTGAGGAGAGAAAGACAGGGGAGAGGGAAGAGAGAGAAAGCGAAGAGAGAAGATGGAGAGAGAGGGAATGACGAGAGGGAGAGAGGGCGAGGAGACAGGGAGGGAGATGGAGAGGATGTGAAGAGGGAGAAAGGGGGAAGAGAAAGGAAAATAGAAGTAGAGAGGCAGAGAAATGAAGCGAGGGAGAGAAATAAAAAGAGGGAGAGCAATGGAGACAGGAAGAGAAATGGAGAGGAAGAGAATGGAGAGAGGAGATAGATAGCAGGGATGAGAAGAGAAAATTAAAGGGAAAGAGGGAGAAAGAGAGCGCGATACAAGAAAAACCACGGGTTGATCTTGTAAAGCTCAGGCGTTGCGGATAAAATTAAATTACCTTTTCAATACGTTTCGCGCCGTCGCGTTTTATTAGCCAATGGAACTGAGTTTTACGGTTCAGAATTTCTTTTGCGTACGATTGCCCCAAAGGTGGCGGTAGCGGTGGCTATAGTGTTGGCCTTCTATGCAGCGGTCCCGGATTCAGCATACTTGTGCGGTTTGAGGAGACCGCGCAAGTTAACGCTCCGATCGGAAGGGACGTTAAGCACTTGACACCCTTTGTGGTCACCATAAAGAGTAGGCTAATGCCGGAACCGGGTTTCCCTCCTCCCTTCTGTGAGTGTGTCCGGTTTGGAAGGAGTTATGGCTATAATAGTCCAAGAGACTAATTAGCCAGAAAAGAAACGAAACTATTGTCCCGAACGCGTAGCTCTTAAACTAAAAACGCGTTTCGCACGGGAGAAACATTGTACGAGCCAATGCTGATTTTTTTAATAACTATCTTGAATTACGATAAAACATAAATAGCTAAGTTTCCCTTTCTCGATAAGTAGATTGACTGCGAATCGGATGATTTTTTCTTGAGGTACAGTCATACATTTGAATCCCTATGGTGGTCAATTTGAAGACCAAACAAGGTCAAAATACCTCCACTATCTCAAATGTAACGTCACGGATGGGTTCTCGTGAGTGTGGAGTTTCGAGCTTTTACGCTTCGAATAGCATGCAGTACATTTTTGATTAAAATCTTTTTTTAGTCATTTATACAATTTAATTTTAGCACGTTTAAAAATATGCCCCTATTAGTATTGTTTTCATGAAAAACATCTGATGTGGCGACCACATGACTTTCTCCATACCTCTAATATTTCTAAAAATTTCAAATAGGTTAAATGATAATAAATATTTTAAGGAAATGCGAGAAATATTTCAAGACTTTACAAAGAACAGAAATAAATTCTAACTGTAACCTTCTGATATTGGATATAGCCCCAAAATTCCAACAATTAGGAAAATGAAAAGGAACGTAGAGTGTTTACAATAGTCGTAGGTAGGTGGTGTGGTGGTAGCAGCCAAAAGATTTAGTTTTAAAAATATCTCTTCAACAATGCATTATATGTTTCAAACAAAGGTTGTAGAAAATTAAATTTCCTACAACTTTTATTCCAGTACTTTTTAACATTTATCAAATATTAAAGCAAATATTTCAAAATAACGGATAAGTGAAAAGAGTAAACACCCACTTCCGGTTGCCGACATTTACCAAAAGCTAATCAGTTCTTGTGACTTTTATAAAAATGTTAAATATGAAATTTCGCGTTGACCTGATTAATAGTTTTTGAGCTGCAGCACCCACAAAAAAGCTATCACATTCACACACACTCACATATACAGACATCATCGAGAAAATGGTAAAACGTGTTCAGGTGGCCTCAAAACGTGTATTTCCGTTGAAATTTCGGCGGCGACACGGCGGCTTCTACAAATTTTTCTCCCTGGAACTACTTTTTCCCTCGCACTTGGTAGATTGGACGTAAATAAGGTATAAACTCCAGGTCTTGACGTGTTTAGTGAGTCATGGGCCGTATCACCAAGGCAACTGATTACGAGGAATTCAAGTGAGCGAAAGGAGGAAATGAAACATTCCTAATTACCCTCATTAACCTTCCTCGGAGACAATAAAAAGGGCTGGAGGACGGAAAAGAAGGTTATTCCGGAAAATAGGATTGCAACGAGAACAATCTCTCTCTCATTCTTTCTCTAACGTCAGAAGTAATAACACGTATTTTATTTTTCTCATATCCTCTTTGGCCATTACGAGAAGGAGGGTCAATCAAAGCTCCAATATTGGCGTCAAGGATTTCTAAAATTTATAATCCCCGAGATATCGTTTCTCCTAGAATTAAGATTTCGTATAAACATACGCTTCGATTTTTTTTTCATTTTCAGCAAACCCCTCTGGAAGAAAAAGTGTGAATGGCCGGAAGATTCTCATTTTAATTTTCAAGGAGATAGCTCGTTTATCAACAACAGAGAGACGTATGTTTATACTGACGGGCTAAGAGACGAGCGAAAGCAAATAACGATAAACAGACGATCAGTAAGATAAACCAGCTGTTTGACAGACGAATAGACGGGCAGACAGATGGCCAGACAAAGTGATATTATAAAAAACATTTTAAATACTTGCTGAAAACATTGGTGTAACATAAACTGCACAAACGTTCCCATACCTGTACGCATATAGTCCATAGAATAATGTCACTGGTTTCCTTTTTTATATGGACAGCTTGGCGGTAGCTGGGCGTATACCTATATACAGAAATCTTTACTAGCTCGGATTAATTGGAGCGAGGAGGGTACCGGATTGGCCGAAAGTCCGAACAATCCGAGCTATATAGAAAAATGCATTAGATATGTAAATGAAGCATAATAAACCTATAAAATCCAAAACAGTACATACTTTATATTGACTTTGTGAATGATCAATAATAAATATACTTGACGGGTGTTGAGGACTATGTATTGCACTGATTACTTCTCTTGAAACTATTGCACCATAGACTACCGTTTTTCTTTATTATATGGTTTAAAACTTTTTATATTTTTTCACGCTTTAATTTTTTCACACAAATCACATTTACTTAGTCACTCTCGAAAGTTAGCAAATTTAATGTATATAATAAAGTCACTGGACCCTTTATGGACGTTTATTATACGAATAATATTTAGTATTGTTTATGACCTCAATCTCTACAACTAAATTAATTTCATAATCAAAATCTTTGTAGCTAAAATTGTAATTACGTAACAAGAAGTCCAAACCGGGACTAATGCAGGCTGGTTTCCCGAAGTTGACGTCTCGAATTGATTACTTATATTGACAGGAAATGTTTCAGTATGTGGTAGTCATTCCATGGAATTCTCATACCATAAATAACACATGTAATTCATAGTTTATCACTGATAGAGAAAAAAACGGAAAACAAATTAATAGAGCATTGTCAGGTTTAAAATACTAAAAACAACGTCAAAATCTCTTTCTGACATATTTTGCATGTATTTTTTTAAATAAACGAATTTAATAAATGTTACTGATTATACGTTAATATTTTTCGATCAACTGTCCATTGCTGAAGGGTTAGTCGAGTGGAAATGAAAATAACCCATTTGTTCACTCGTCTATGCTCAAGCCGAGTTCGGTAATAATCGTCTCCATGGCAACAAATCGATAAAATCTATTTATAACGAGTAAAAATGTTGTTTTAGCAGAAATTCAAGAAAATACAATCAATTGTCAATATTCTGTGATAAGAATTAAAATCTACGTTTTTTTCCCCTTAGAACAGTACAAACCTCGCTCCGGTATCACAATTTTAAGATATTTTAATGTATCAAAGAAAACATCTCTGCACGATGGATTTGAGATTTCTTATGTAAAACAAATAGGAAAGGTATGTTCCTGTAATCGAACCTGGGGCTTCAATCTTCGCCAAATAAAATATTGCCCGGATGTGGGCCCTGGCAGGACGAGCCTCACGCCAGGTTTCATGAAAATCGGTCCATTGATGCAAAAGTAGTTAGTGGGGCCACACATACACACACACGACCATTTCATAAGGCTATGTTTCCTTTGGAAACCAGCTTAAAAATCGACAAGAATAAGCAGCCCTCCATTGTTGCGCGAAATGATTAATCTCAACGACTTTTATATTTCGGGTGTTACCAAACATAAATACGAGATTTCATCAGATTCTGTAAAAACCGTTTAACCCCTAGAGTCACTCACAGACGACAAAATACAGACAGAACCAAAAATAAAACACTTTCGAACTCAGTGGCACCTTCATCTTGATTATTCAACAAAACCTCGAAGTCTAATTTTTTTGTGATCATAATACTCTCTCTGAACGGCATGTCTCAAAATGTATATACAAAAAAGTTGAATAATTATTTTATTATCTGAGATAACAGCATTATTCAAAAGAAAATAACCTCTGAAAAGTTTAACATTATATTTAAATCATGCCTTCCACCATTCTCTTATAAATCTCATTCAGGCACATTTTCCAACACAGCAGTAGGGATAGATAAAGCAGCTTCATTGATATGACGCTTAATGAGAACTTGTCATTGAAAACTTAATATAAACTTAATTATTAACTTAAATAAAACATCCAACCCTTCAGAAGTCATTTCATTTTGAATTTCGTTAGCATCTCAAATAATAAAATAATAATTCGACTTTCCGTAATTTTCACTTTTTTAGTGAAAATTACAATAAGGCTTTCATTTCTATCGTGAAATCTTTCCACAAAGTTGACTCTTCCCGAGTATATTTTATTTAACTTTGTTTTCGGTACATTATTTCTGGGACAACCTGCATTCTTCGTGCATGAGAAAGCAAAACCAGAGGAGACCAGAAAAAAGAGGAAGTAGAAAGAGAGAAAACGAGTGGAAAGCGGGAGCAAGATTAAAGTGCTGCTGCAGAGATTGTATGCAATGTAGGTTTGATGCCACGGCACCCCCTGCCATACCTTTCGGAGTTTAATCGCATAAACGGAGAAGTGGGCAGCGTGCGAAAATAGAGGCTCTTTCGGTGAAAAGAGGAGAGGATAAGGAGGAATGGGCAAGCAGGAGCACGGCAGATGAAATGCGGGACCTTCTAAAGGAGGAAGAATAAGGAAGCATGCAGAGATGTAGGGTATGAGAGGGAACGGCCCTTTGCGCTCTATTTGCGTGAGAGAGGCGGAAGTGGGAGAAAAGACTACAATTTATCTGAAATTTATTGCCCCGCAGGCGATCCGGCGCTCCGACGGGGAGGCGTAGAGTACGGAGGCGGAGGGAGTTGATATAGTATACTATATATACATATATAAGGGGAAGAATACGAGAGAAGTGGCCAATGTGAGGATTTTTGGAAGAGATGAGGAAAAGGGCGAAGATGGAAGACATTAGGCTGATTTAAAAAATTCACTTACGGAACTATCAACCAGCCACTCTCGTAAAAATGCTCTAGATGATCAATACACAGTTTTTCCGTTATAATGAGTGGGTGTTTTGTTTCTATTGCTCACATTTCGTAGAAAAAGAACACCCGTTTTAATCAATGTGAAGGATTCCGCGGTGTTTCCGTACTTGGTTCATGTTATCCGGGTTTCTACCGCGTGATGTTTTCTTTGGCGACGACTGTTTCGCTACCACTCCAGGTGGCATCTTCAAGTCAGGTGTCGCTTGCAGAAGGCCGGCCGTTATATATACCCACATCGGTCAGGTGAGGTGCGCCGTGATTGGTTGTTCGTTTTCTAGACTATGTCGGGTGTTGGAATACCCTCTTCCAAGTGTTTGAAACGACACCTGAACTGAAGATGCCACCTGGAATAATAGCGAAACAGTCGTCGCAAAAGAAAATATCACGCGGTAGAAACCCGGATAACATGGACCAAACCCGTTTTAATCATTTTCACTTACTCAGAACCAGTGGCGCAGCCAGAATTTAGTTTGGGGGAGGGCGGGGAAAATACTGCATTTATCTGCAAGAACCTTCGTGTAACGATAGAAGCTAATGAATAAAGGTACCGAATTCTAATTTGAATCCTTTCGATCCACCTTATACTTTCCCTATTTTTCCCCACAAACAAACAAATCTCCATATCTTTTCATTTCCAAAAATACTATCTTGGCATTGCATTTATGTAGTACTTCATTGCATGTAAACCTTTATTTTATTGTTATTCTTTGTTACTTTCTTTCTGTATGTAATTGACAATGGGTTAGAGTTCGATGGAAGAAGAGACTGCTTAATCACAATCTCGCCTAAATAAAGACGGATATCTAACTATCTATACCTATCGGACGCTCGCATACTCAACGATTTTGTTACGATTATCTCCGGTTCTGGGGAATTGCCCAGATGTCACCCCACCTTTAGCTGCGCCACTGTTTGGAACCAATAAATTTTAAATACGATATGATGATAAATGGTTATTATAAATACCGTGGCTGGTGGGCAGAAAGAGGTAAGTCCTGGAACTATTGAAATGAGAAAATTTAATTTTAAAATTATTATTACCACCAAAAATCTATATTAAAAGAGTTATTTTCAGCGAATATTTTTTAGCACTGTAAACAATGCTGAATCCAATTGAATATTAACTCATTCTTGAAAAAATACTTTCTACGCCATTATATAATTTTATGGTAATCATTCCTGACATCTCCTTTTGCCCGCCAGTCATGGAATTATTACTAAGTGGTCCAACGTGAGGAATTCCAAACGTGAACTATGTGATTGTTGTTGTTCTACATATTTTAATTGAAGTTATGACGTTTTAGGCAGCGTTTATATTTTCGGAATATATATTACTGAAAGAAAAATATTTACTCATTTCCTCTAAAAACAGGTGAAATTTTACCCAGCTTATCATAAATTTACTGCATAGAAATTAAGAGAAATAATGAACAAATCGGGTCTCGAACCTGTTCCACCGAGAGTTACCTCATTATATCTGAGACACAAAGCATATAAATCAAAGGCCGACCAAAATAAATTTCGTTTATTTTTTACAAAATTTGGTCGGGGATGATTTTTTTGAACGATAGTAAAAGTTTGTTACGAGGAGTTTTGTCTTTTATGAAGCCATCGTGAATTTTACTACGGAAAATAAAGCGACTAAAAGTTCTTCTTTATGGCGATAATTTTTCATTTTATAAACTCACGATATAACGGGCTATTACTTTATTGTAAGACAGGTCCACCCATTTTTTCTTTGAGCTAGAGGAATATAATAAAAAGGATTATTAATTTATTGCGCTATATCTGTTTGCTAGAATACATCTCAGCGCCATGAAATTTAACTGGTATGTAAAAGGGGTTAAAGCGCGAATAAGTTAGTCAAAATAGAGGTATAAAACTTAAATTTCATGGAGCTAAACAGATAATTTTGACTTGTCAGCCCACATGTAAATAAAACGAAACTAAGCATTTTTAAAGCTTAAACACAGCAGTAATTATGGTAGATGTATTAATAAAAAATATATTATCGCAGAACTGCTGAATCTTAAAACTTTTTAAAGTGATACGTACCCCAATGACCATCTTTTCCACGTTATCTATTCAATTTACTCGCAATAGAACGTAAGAAATGGGAGAATAGCATTTTTTGAACTAGCGGGTTACGTGTTTGAGAACCTTGGATTAAAAGTTTAAGAAAATATGGGAAAATAAATTTTTTATTCTTTAATATATTAGTATCACGAGAATATTAAAATGAACGCGTGGAAAATGGAGATTAAAAACGAAAAGGAAAGAAGAGAAAATATATGAAAAAGCTTATTGTAGCGTAATCACAAATATGAATTATGGCAGCATCGTGAAAAAGTTCATAGTAGTTTGCGTGTACTTCATTGGCTCCAATTAGTAGTAAATAATAATGTAAACAGGCAGCCGAGGCAAAGTTCTTCGAAAGAAACTGCTAAAAGGGAACAATCCAATGAAAATGTCTTCACAACCGCTAAGCTGAGATAGGAAACTACATAGTATTATGTATATGAAGCGAGTCTTACGACAGCTCCATAATTAATCTTTAGTTTACAACTGCGTGCAGTCAAAGGTTTCTTGACCAAGATTCATAACGGCTAGTACGATGACGAGGTCTGTACCCTTAAAAATTCACACCACGAAATTACATACATTTCTGGCGCCTCTCAACATTTTTTTGCTATTTAACCTTCGGACCTGTTCATCAAACACACTCTCTCTCTGACCAATCTTAAGCCGTGTCCTCACTTAGCGAACGAACAACGATCCGCCATCTGTCGGTACATCAAAGGGAAATGTTCGTTCGTGGTCGTTCGTGTTTGTTCGCGTTCGTATAGTGTGTTCAATGTCTATAGAGTTGGAGTGGCCGGACGACGTCACCGTATCTTTTGCTGCGGATGTAGAATGGTTTCTCATTTAATGGGACACCGAAAGTCCTCAATATAAATTGGGCAAGAAGAAGTTTGACGCTTGGATGCTCAGTTTTCACGGCTCAGGTCCATAAGTAAATCAGAAGCACTATAGAGGCTCATATTCTTAAATGCTGAAGTCATCAACCAGCAGCGTTTTCGCCTTACTTTACTTCTATCACTACTTTCAAGTAACTTATGTAATACAACAAAGGCCACACTTGCAACGATAATAGTTTTCCTAGGATCGTGTCTAGAAGGCAACGAAAGAACTGAAGACTGGAAAGAGTTGGAAAATGAACCAACAAAGCGGCGAATCTACGAATGTCACTCAAACATCGTTTTTCAGTGTTCGTTCGTGATAGTATGGTCGTTCTCCAAGTGTGGACGCACCTTTAGTAACGTTTATCCTTGCGCGTGCGTGGGCCCTGACTGCTAAAAATACATCGTCAATCAATAAATCTCGAAGAAAATTAAATTGTGGATTTAATTGCGAAAAGATAAACATAAATGCCGAGGACTCCTAAATACCTTTGGTCGGAGGGCAGTGGGGGAATGGCAAAAATCATCCGCTTTGGAGAGTAATAAGCCTATTGGCAGGAGATTTTTTAACACGACAGTTTCAATGGAAATACATGACGATTAATAATTGGCGAACACATAGCATTCGACGGATAAATTTGTTATAAACCAGAGGAATATGGAGGTTATGTCGTTAATCGGTGAGTTTCCTCTGATATGATGGCAACGTTAACGTAAAATTTTATAACATCAAATCTTCTGGTACATGGAACAAAAAATACGAGTCAATATCAAAGCATAGTAACTCTTAGCGATGAAGAAAAAAAGGATAATTCAAAATTGAAATACCGAGTTTTCCTTCGGGCTGGAATTGATTATCTTCCTGCAGCCACAAAATCGTTGAATAAACCAGATTCCCATCTCAGGGAAAAAGTAGCCGTCCAGGGCGGTAATTCACCGGTCGTCGATACTAAAAAAGAAAGTGATTTTTTTTTACCATTGCCGTAAAACGATAAACTAGATGAGCATTCCAGCTACGGAGTATGCTATTCCATTTGATAATTTAGATAGATGCAATAGTCATGTAACGGTTGACCCTTTCGTAGTAATTGGGTGATGTAGGATAGGAATAATTTAGTGTGTGCTTTACACTAAATTATTCCTATCCTACGTTTATTTGGCGATTATAAATCTTACGCTATGCACGCTGTCAACTACTTGGACTAGAGATTGCAACCCGGCGGAATTATCCAACCCCCGGATTCCGATCCTGTTTAATTAAAATGTTATAAAAATAGTTTAAAACATGAATTTAGATATTAAAGCAGTAATTTTTATGGGAATAATTTCAAAATTATTCCCAAATTACAGCTTATGCCTATCTGCATAGTACCGTATTATTTCATCAATTTCTAGTAATTTTTATATTTATCCCATTTCTAGACCGCACGATTTATCCACAGCCGTAATAAGCAAAGGTAAAAATCAGCTATCTAGGTGAAATATTAATAACCATAATTAAAACCTCATTAAAAATTAAGAAGATTTATATCCAAAATTGGGAATTATAAAATTCAATTATAAAAAAGATAATCAGAAAAAATATGTTCGCCTAAGCATTTGAAAAAATTGATAATCAAAGTCAACTTCGGTTTTAAGATGTTTATTATGTGATTGTAAAGTTAATAATAATAACATAAACAAAGAATCAGTTTATTTTTTGTAAGAGTTGATGAATGTACTTATAATGTCGATATTTATGTTTTTAGAGCAGGTCCTTAAAATACAAAATGAGTCTCAAGTACTACCGTCCATTCTTCATCTTATGTACATGAAATACCAATAATAAAAACAGAAAAAATATTGGTAGCTGGATGGAAGATAACTAGTCTCTCTTAGTTGAACTTGACGACGTGTGATATAAAGCAATGGTTCTTAAATTTCCAAATGTCGCGGCCCCCTTGGAATTTAAAATAGCAAAAATAACAAACTATAACAAATAATTCTTCATTTCATATAACCATTAATAATTTTTGTAACATCGTATTTCATAAAATGTTATTATACGTGAAAATTTTATTTTTTGGCATTTCATCTTACATCCAAATTAATTTTGCGGCCTTCTGGTGGGCCTCGACTCCTAGTTTGAAAAACCCTGATTTAAGGGACAACGAATCAATGTTCTATGTTTGATATCGAAACATCAATTGTATTGCTTAATGGAAGATTTGTTATATAGTTTTTTTTAAATTTAATACCCTATGGGTCGGATTCGAAAACTACCTAGGGCGGATATTTCCCAACAATCCACCTCTATATCTTACCAAAGAATTAAACAAACGATATGAAAAAGGCAAATATATGGCTTTTTGAAAGTGTAAGAAAGCTGAAAGCCATATAACTTTTACAAATTTTCAAGGTGTAGGATAATTAAAAGTGCAAGAAGGTTTAAAGCCAAATAAGTTTTACAGAAGTTCTGAATCAAATGCAGTAAATAAAAATTTATTTTTGACTTTTGAGCGCAAAATGTTATTTTATATTTTTATAAATTACTTTATTTTTTACATTTTAGTCTTATTTCTAGTACAGAACAAAAGGAAAAGTATTGGTGAACCCTGTTGTAGTACATATAACTTTTTAAAGGTACACATATGACTATCCATTTCATTTTATGTTGATCAAATTCTATAAAAGTACAAAAATCAACCAATCAGTATAAGAAAACGTTGTTAGCGGAAAAACTGAGAAAGAACGTCTCGAATGTTTTGCAGGAGCTGATAGGCAGCCCGCAAAGTGTTGTCAGCGGGAGTCAATTGGCTCGGTATGCCGTAGGCTAGGAGTCGAATTTGCTACTTAACCATTTTTAGGTCATTTCAGACAACCAAGTCACGTTTATCATAGAAATTAATCGATAATAATTAATCTTCAAGAAATATATTTTTTCTATTGTGACCTAAGTTAAAAATATGGAAACATTATTAAAAATTGATATTTGTGAATTTTCGCCGAAATTAAAAGAAAAAATGATGTAATATAACAAAATTTGAATATAGTAATAGATATGGATGGTTCAATTTACAATTCATTCCAAGATAAATCTAGTAACTGCTGCATCATTAAAACTTGATCACCAAAATAAACATTAGGCATAGCTAAAAAGTCTGTTGATATTTTATCTGCTTTTTCAAGTTCATAAATGGTTCAAGCTATAGTTTTTAATCCCAAGTTTCAGATTTCCGGGATTTCGGGATCCCGGTAAATATCGCAGACCCGAAATCTCGGGATTTTACAAAGAAAATAGTTGGATTTCGGGATTTTCAAATATTCAATATTAGTAACGTTTGTTCTGAGAGGTTTAAAGCCGAATAAATTTTTAAAAAGTTCTAAATCAAGTGTAGTAAATCAAAATTTATTTTTTACTTTTCACTGCAAAATGTTTTTTATTCTTTTTTATTATTTTATTTAAATTGCTTGTTCTTGAATTTTTTCAGCCATAAGATGAGCTCGACTGTTCCCTGTTGAAATCTTTAGTTGTGTTTTTAATTTCATGTTTATCATAATTTACGTAATTTCATTTCATTCTTAAATTTAATTTCATTTTGCCATGAAATAGGGGCTCGCAAAATATATCCGTTCACTGCCGAATGATACTGTACGTGGTCGCGGTATTATCCGTAGTTTTAATTTCGGAATCGTCCCAGGTGACTGCTTCGATTTGTATTTTTCTTTCATTTCACTTTGTAGACATAATTTTGGCATTTTATATCATATGTACTGTATTATCATGCATTATATGGGGAACATATGGTACATATGTGTCACAAAAAGTCCGTCAGGAACGTAAACCCTGCTTTCATCACTATGTCTATGGGAAAATAGGTTTCGATATACTTCTTTTCGATATACGTCGCAGTTTTCAGGAACGCACCTCCGACTTATAGCGGGGAATTACTGTAATCAGCACATTTGTATCTCCAAGTTTGTAAGGAAGAGCAGTTATTTTTAAAACTCGACAAAGAGCTTAAGTTACGAATCCATTTAGAAACTGGTCGGTAGAAATATAAGCAAGAAACGGATAAAAATCAATTTTCACCAGAGCATTTTTCACCCGGCAGCAAACTATGTGAAATTAAATATATAGATAAACCAACTGTTTCTCCTGCTGGTACGAGCAAATGTTTGCAGATAAAAAAATATCTACATTTTGCGGGATAGAAGTAAGCGGGGCGGAAAAAACCAACTCAATTCAGTCCAGGAAAAGATTTAAGCGGCAAGGGAGAGTTTATTATTTTCCTTCCCAAGAGATATAAAACGATGCGAAGAGAAAGACGATGGGGAAACAGAGTGGAAGAATGGCAACATAAATAAGCAAGAGATGGATAGCGAAACGGGATAATAAAATGTATAATATCACCATAAAGAATTTTTTATACTTGAGCAAATTTAACATATGCGTTAAAAAAACAAATACTCAAAGGCGATCGCCGAAAGAATATTCAAGTTGGATAACGAATGTTATTTTGAAAGCAATGTCGTGCTTTAAGAGCATTAAAATATTGTTCCTCTTTTACTAAAACCTTGAGATAAGATGTCCATCCGAAAAGCCTTAAGAAAGTTTATGTAAACCAGAAGAGCTTTTCGGCTACAAAGCAGCCGTCATCAGTGGTCTCATCGAGATCATATTCTAATAAAGATTTCTTATTTATTAAAATAAAAGAGAATTATTAAAATAATAAAGCGTTACAATTTATTAGGATCCACTACTGGTGAATTGCCACTGATGACGGCTGCTTTGTAATAGGGTTCTCCAAACCTTTTTATAGGTAGCGGAGGGACAAACTACGTCAATATCCTCCCACTCCTATGGTGAGTTCAACAATTATCTGGAGAATAACTTAAACTTGCTCAATTTCCGCAATTCCGGCAAAGATGAACTTCGGACATAGGCTCGCATGGCAAGCCATTCGCGACTAAAGGTATCAACTCATTCTTGTCGATACTACCCAAAAAAGAACGCTGAGCGATCCCAAAAATAAGTCTGAAACAAACGGACAAAAGAACAAAGGTGATCACAGGGGAATATTAAAGCTGCATAAAAAGGGAGAGAGAAGAGCAGAGGAGGACGGCGAATGAGGCTTACGTGGAGTTGGTCGGAATAGTGCGGAGATAGGAGGGGAGTGGGAGAGATAGGGAGAGAGAACACCCTAGGACGTACGGTCCAATGGGAAACGTGGATGGCAGAGACGGGAATTTATGAGTCGGGCTTTATGAGGAAGTTTGGCGAGAGAGAGAGAGAGAGGGAGTAAGAGAATGTAAGAGAGAGGATGGAGCGAAAAACGGGTAGAGGTAGAGAGGGAAAGGTATGAAGGAAGGAAAAGACCAAATGTTGTGGAAGGAAAGATCCGAAGGAAGGAAGAAAGGATGAGAGACAAGAGGTATGAATGGCGGAAGGAAAAGCGAGGCGAGGAGAGCGTATAAGCGAGGAAATAGCACGCGAGAATAAACCTCCTAATTAATTACCAGCGGGGTTCTACGTAGATTATGTTGCACTCCATAGACGACTTTCATGATCCCCCAAAGGATTGGGGAATGAGAAGGTAGGAAGGTCACCTTTTTTAATACGGAACCAGTTAAAACTTCGGTTATTAACATTATAAGGACGCCCGAACGCAAGTTTTTATGGACGGTGACTCGACGTTTGCTGGAATTTTTCACGAAGGTTAATGCCACAGCACGCCACCGTGCGTTCCAAGAATTTATTATTTTGCTTTCTGAGGATTTTTTCCCGAACTTACGCTGGATATCATTTTCCTTGGGATATGTCTATGCTTAGTTGATAATTAGTTACGACTAAAATGAACGGTCGCTGATTAGTGATTAAATGTTAAAATGAGACTACTCCTAATATGTCAAAATTTAGAAACAATTATACGTCTGCTCAAATTAATTTACACATTACGTTTACATTGCTTCGCCATACCGCCGCATTAGCATAATAGCGCATTTTTTGCTCTTTTACACGAGACAAACTTCAGCATTTCCGTAAACAGTTTCTCAATTGAGAAGAGTATAAAATACTTCCAGAATCTACAAATCAGCAGGAAAAATATACGGTGAATTTGAAAAAATACGCCTCGCCTTCATTTAATTCAGAAGTCTCACACTCGCAATGAATTGGGACCAAATAATTTCTAAATAAATGGGAGACCGCACTTAATAATAATGAGCCCGTGGATTTTATTGAAATATAAACACAATACTTTATCATTTATATTTTTATTAAATGTAAAATATCCCTCAATTTCTAATTATTAAACAGTTTTGCATCTCTTTATTACTCTACGATTCTCTTTCATCTACTTACGGTAGAATCAAGGTAATGAGAGGGTCGCACATTTTGAACTGCTACGGCACAAACGGGAGGGATGTTTGAGATCCGATTTAATCCACTCAAACTATATTGGTGTCAAATAAGGATATTTAGCAAGCGACAATCCTGTATATACCGTCAAAACGGGTAGCTTTTCGAAAAATGAAATACTTCTGAATTCGCTGAGAACGTGTGAAGTACAGTTTTTCCTAACGTTGCCAGCGAAAGTTGAAGGCGACCAAAGCGTAAAACAAATACGCAAAAAATGATAGTTATAAATGACGAAATTAACGCCCCTTTTTTCTCCGGCTGTAACATGACGGTTTAACATATTTTCATTAGCACAAAGGAATTCAAAAAAGAATTATCGAACTCTTCTTAGTGGTCGGAATATAAAATCTATAAAAGCCTACTTCTGTCCCGTTGTGGTTCCCTCTGTCACGCCATAAAAATGCGAATAACTCGATAAAAGATCGAGATATATTTTTGAAATTTGGCAGTAATACTAAATTCGCGTATTTTAAGGTGATGACGAAAATAAAATCTCGATAAATGTCCTGGGTTCGACTCCAAGGAAGACATTTCCATTTCCCATAAAATAACACGTAAATATCAACTTTTCGACGTGCAGGCTTTTATTATTTTTGAGATCTCAATTAGAAAAAATTAACCTACGATCTAAACCATTTTAAAGAAAAATAAATAAAGATTCTTATTATGTTCATCTTTTTCCGCCTACAGTTTGAAATTCCTCATGTTAAACGTTTAATTAACATATTTTGGTGAAATCTTTCCATTGTAACGGGATGTTGCCTTGCCAACCCATTACATTGTTAAACCTCGAAATACCATTGTTATTTTAATCCTAATGGATGAGAGCATGCTTTGAATGCTTTTAATACGAGAGAGAAAGAGAGGAGAAAGGAGAGAGAAATGATTTTCATATCAACGAATGTAAACAACATTCGTTGCGCTAGTTACGAGAAGGAACACATTTGAATGTAGAACATTAATCGTTCGCATATTAAAATTACTTAGAATCATGGTAGGAGTTCATGGCTTGAATCTACGAACGCCTAAAACAGTGTTTCCCAAACTTCCACCTCTTTGGTTTTCACAAAACCCTCACGCCTCCCTCAGGTATTTGATTGAAACAAATGTAACAGTTTGCACGCATACTTATGTTATTGTTTATATACATTTTAGTTATTGTAACATTTTATTACATATTTTTAACAGATTTATATTATTGTAATTGATCAATTAACTCAATTATTTACCCATATGTCATATGCATAAATATCATGCCTTGAAAAATACGCATATATACGTAGTATAATTTTACTGCATATTTTCAAATGAACAAAAAATAACGTCAATATTTTGGCATTTCAAATTAAAAATTCATTTTTTTCCCATGGCCTCACGCCTCCCCTGTAAGCACATCGCGCCCCCCAATTTGGCAACCACTGACCTAAAAGAACAAAAGTTTGTTTTCCAGCCATCGATTTTTGAATACGCGGCGAATCGATCAACAGATAAGTTTTTAACGCGAGAATTTGACGCATTCTTAATGATTCGCATTGTTACCGGTTTCGCGTAATTGAGTACCATTGACTTGGATAATAGCTTCGCGTCGCATCTATTCACGAAATTTCATTTAAAAACTTTCCCGTTGAATTTCAACGGGCATCTCCCTAGTCAGTATATAGAAATTCTCGTGTCTGTCGGTCTGTCACGGTACTATTGGACATTTCACGATGGAATTAAAAGCTGAAACTTACAAAACCGTTAAACCCCCATGAGGTGGTACCTAGAAAGATCAAACATCCTGGAAAAAATCCCTGATTCGACTCCAGGAGACGATTATATATTTCCATAAGTTTACATAGGATTTTCGATTTTTCAAGGCGCAAGAGTTTTTTCTTCATTCGTCAAAATTTGTAAATATGGACCAATTTTCTTCATTTTTGCTTGATTCGACGGCTAAAACTAAAAAATATCTCATTCTTGCAATGTTCAGATGTTACGCGGAATAATTTGTCAGAAATACGATTTACATTTAGAACTTTTTTGTTGTTGCCAAGGCGACCCGCATTGTTGCCTCCGATTCAATTAGTCTATTAAGCTTTCAAACAAACGAAAGAATTGCATTATTCGCTTCGCTTTTTTTATGAAGCATCAAAATTAATGTTGTAGCAATGACAAACTTAATAGATAGGAACGTTAATCATTGCCTGTAGACTGCGGACTTTTTTAACGATTGACTAAAAGAAAAAATCTTCTTTCTTCATTTCAATGCTGTAACATTTCCTTATTCGTACGTAAAATCATTATATTCTACATATTTTGTTTATTAACGCAAATAGGCCTACGCATCAGCTCATAATTCGATAAGGAGAATATGGGCTATTATTAAAGAGTGAAAAATAACATATTGTGAAGTACAATATATTTTTTCTGTTGGTAATAATTCAGGAGTAATAAGTGAATTAAATTGTTGAATTAATTTTTTATATATGAAAAAATTGCATATATTTCAATAAAAAGAGATTTTAAAGAATTAATAACATAAATTTTGCAAATAATTGCTGTGTATCATTATTTTCCTCTCTAAGATGACTTTTAAACACTCTGATTTCTGACCGACTTAGAAAATATTTTGCGGGCACTAGTAGTCAAACTGATAAATTTGGAAGAGAATCAGTAGCCGATACCCTGTTGTGAAAATCAGCCTTTTTACGGCTGTTAGAGATACATAACTTATAAATAATAGGAGTAGTGAGATCATATTCATTACCAAATGATTTGGCAGCAAGCAAAGTAATAACGTGAATTTAAATAAGGGTACAAAATAATAGCGATGAAGTTTAAATGGATCCGTTACGTTACCTGCGAGTAAATGAGCAAAACAATAGAATCTCGCAACGATGGAACGCGAACGATATTTCTTTTTGACGGAATACCATAGGAATCGGCAGTATTGATGTGCCCCTAAATTACGCTATTCGGAAACACTAACAAGGGAAGTTGATAAATATTGCCTCCTCATCAACAATTCAATGAAGTTTTAAGCATGCGTATGGGAGCAAGGTATTCGGATCGGGTTACGCGCGCATTCATTGTCATTAATTCACCGAAAGTGCCCGCGCATATTGTAGGACTTGGCGTAATTACCACGCCCCGGCCTATTGAAATTGTTAACTACAAAAACAGCATGATTAATACGGGAGGCGAAAGAAATTGGACGTTTTTTAAAAAGATTCTATGGCTTGAAAGACTGCTCCTCTAGTCCGTGTCCGTAATGATTTTATCGAATTTAAACACACTCTTAAACAGTCGAACTTCGATAACTCGAACGTATATAAATTCAATGAGTCGAAGTAGATATTCCCCATATTCGTATTTATATGACTAAACATGAAGTTCGACTTATCGAAACTCAGCAACCTCGCAAAAAATTCACATACAACGTGCGTCGAAATGAAGACGCATATGCAGAAAAACGTATCACTTCATTAAATATTGAGATTTGAGTAGCATACCATGGCAATGCATGCATAGAGCAATTGAGCTGATTTTATTTGGCAATATAGTGCCGTTTATAAGTTCACGATAAATTAATAACCTTACGAAGTGGCCAGATTAATCTTCGTAAAAAAGGAGTTCTAAATAGATGTAAAATTGGATAATTCTGTCTACTCCGGCACACGGAAAAATCGAAATATTCCCGATGGTACAAATCATCAGATAAAACAAAAAAACACATGTTCTTACGTTTAACTAGGAAAATATTTATAATCTACGACGAAAATTTACAAAGACAATTATCAAATGCCCTTTTAAATTTTAGATTGTAAATGGCATTCAGCACTACTCGTTGTCAGTGAGACATTAACATTTTTTTGGCAAGTAGGCTAAAAATGACGCACAAACATGCCAGAGGAGAAAACGAGGGAATGAAGAGAAAAAAAGGGAGGAGGAGGAGGGTGGAGGAGGGAGAGATGGAGGATTAGAGAGATAGAGGGAAAGATGAAAGTACGTGATGGAAGAAATGGAGGAGATAGATACGACTGTTACGAGACAGGGCAGGGATAGAAGGGAGAGACGAACAGGTAAAATTGAGATTATATGATCCCTTCATACATTGAAACCTTCATCGCATAAAAAAGCTTGAATGTAACATTTAACAATCTCAATGAAAGATAAAGTCAAGAGAACTTCAATTTTACGTATATGAATGCAAATTTACAAAAATAATATAAATCTCTGCTTCGAGTCATAAACATTCAAGGTATAGACATGAGGCTCGATTTTGTGTGTGCGATTTTGCCCTCATATACTATGTGTGTGTATATAATTTCGAGAAAAGAAGAATACTTTAACGCAAGTATTAGTGGCAAGCCCTTAGAACAAATGTCGGGCTATAAATACAGTAAAACCCCGAATATCCGTGTTAATTGGGACTTGGGTAGGCACGGATATTTTAAGAACACCGGTAATCTGCACTTTTAAGGAAAAATTTGTTGTAACGTCTATTAAACACTGTACAAATGTATTTAAGTGAAAACAGGTTACATACTTTGAATAAAAATCTATCATTTCGGAATAAATAAAACAAAGTAAAAATTCCATCATCAGTGGCTGATGGTGATGTTGTTACGATGAAACCTGGTCGTGTTCTTGGGTATAATAGTGGATTTTTATATAGTTTGTTTTATTTAGTCCGAAATATACAATTCCACATAGTTAAGGCTTCTATAGTGGATTAAAAATCCATCAATCAAATCAGAAACTGCAATTAAAGTAGAATTATTGAGCAGAAACTTAAAATTTGTGTTTGACAATGACTATTCAGTCTGGCCAACACATTACCGTATGAGTGTACAAAAAAAGATATTACTGTATGATAAAAATGTTAACACTAAAGCATCCAACGAACCATATATTAATTTAACACTGCTGCCCATTGGTTTATAAGAATCTCTCTCAAATAAAGGAGAAAGATTTGCTTAATTTCAAATGAAAAATGGTAGGTAAAACATTTTACATGACATTTTTTACATAAAACTGTCAACTTTGTCTCTTTTTCTGAAACATTTTTTATTGCTGATATATCAACCGATGTTTAATAATGAATCGAAATCCGTGTATTCTTCATTGTCCATACAAGCGCGTAAATTCAAACTCGCTTCAGAACGTCTGGTCGCCGGTTAATCAGCTGCACGGTTAATCCGCTCACGGATAATTAGGGTTCTACTGTGCATCATAACAAGAAATACAAATTGTGCTGATAAAATAAGGATTAGAATAAAGAAAGCCGTCAAAAGAATGAAACTTTCACTAACGGGAAAAATAAAGATTACTTGAGAACTTCATAAAACGCTATGGATAGAGTATCGCTTTGTATGGAGCAGAAACGTGCCCACTTCGGAAACAGTCAGAAAGCTTAAAAACGTGGTCATAGAGATGAACAGAACAGACCATACATGACAAACAAATTGGATTTCAAAAACAACTTCTCTCGGGCTAAGGGAAAGCTAAAAGGAGCGCATTGACCAAATTCTCGAATTTTCACTATCACAAAATATTCTCCATAGGCACACTTCGTACACGAGAAGGCAAAAAAACAAAGAGGACGACAGGAGGAGGAGGAAAAGAGCGGCGTGAGCAATCTGAAGGAAGGAGATAGGAACGCGTGGTAAAATAAAAAAGTTGGAAAAGGAAGGTGCGTGAGGAATAATGGGCTATATAGTGAAATGTGACCTGAGAGGGCGAGGGAAAAGCGTATGGCGACGGAGTGGAGAGTACTGGAGAGGATGACTAAGAAGGAAAAAAGAGGAGGAAAAGATGGAAAAGGACGGCAAAGGTGTGGCTGAAAAGGGGCAGAAGAAGGAGAGGGCGAAACGGGCTGAAAAGGTTTTGGCAGCGGTTAGCAGAGACCTGAGAGTGGGTTGGTGGAGTGGAAAAGAAAGAAAGATGAAGCAAATGATGGAAGGCAAAGGGGGAGGTTGGGAGAGAAACTGTCATGGAAGGGTGGAAGAGGGTTACGGAAGGGGTTGGTTGGAGGAAGTTTGGGAGAGGGCGGAAAAGAGAGGGAAATGGAATTGGAGAGGGGAGAAGGTTTGGAGAGGAAGGCGCGAGAGGGAGAGAAAATGCTGTGAAAAAAGGCGAATGAGGATGCATGGGAGGGTAAGAGATTCAAAGGGAGGGAGAGGGACATGAGGGGAAAGGGGAGGGGAGAAGGTATTCGAGAAGGTAGAGAAATAGGAGGGAGGAGTGAGAAGATTAGGGAAGGAATGAGGGGGATGTGGAGAGGAGAAAGTAAGGAGAGGAGGAAGGAGGGAGAGAGGAAAATGGAAGGAGAAAGTAAAAAAGGAAGGAAGGAGGGGGAAAAAGGAGAGAGGAAAAGGGAAGGGGAGAGGAAAATGTAATGATAGGGGAAAGGGTAGGAGAAAGGAAAATGGAGAGGAAAAAGGAAGAGGAGATAAAAAGAAAAAAGAGAGAGGAAAAGGGAAAGAAAAAAGGAAAAGGGAAAGAGAGAAAAGGGCGGGAGAAGGTGGAAGGAAAGATTCAGAGCGAGAGAAAGACAAAGTTATGGGGAATTGGTTGGGAGTAGTGGATATGACGACGGAGGAGAATGGAGAGAGAGAGAAAAGGTAGAGGGTTAGAGAGAGGAAGGAAAGAGGGAGGGAAAAGATCGGAGGGGAAGTGTGGTGGGAGAGTACTGGAGAGGAAGATGGAGGTGGGTGTAAATCGAGGAAGGAGGGAAAATTCAGGAGCGGGAGAGAGGAGTAAAATGGAGGAAGAGGAGGAGATAGGGTGAGAGGAAATGCTGAAGGTTAGAGAAGGAAAGTGATGATGGGGTGTGTATGGAGAAAGATGGGAGAAAGGAAGAGAGATGAAGGGAAAAAGAGATGAAGGGAAAAAGTTATGGAGGGAGAAAGGAGGGAAAGAGAGAGAAGGATAGAGAGTGAGGAAGAGATGGAGAGAAAGAGATGAATAGGGGAGGAGAGAGACATAAAAAGGGGAGGAGAGAGAGATGGAGAGAGAAATGGAGAGAGATGGAGATAGAGAGAAATGGAGGGAGAGGGTGCGAATGAAAGGGAGTTGGTGGATGGAAAGGGAAAAGAGGGAGTCTGAAAAAGAAAAGAGCGAGAAATGGGGAGGGAAGGGGCAGTGGAAATGGAAGATAGAGAGGGAAGGGGAGAAAGGGAGCGGGAGGGACGAAGTTAGTGGAGTAGGATTTGAGTGGGCGATAGAATGGGAGAGCTCGGAATGATTTGCAGGCGCGTGGAAGTGACTGGAGATACATAGCAATAGAAAGGAATGCGATAGGTTTGCGAGGGGTCGTGGTAGGTGGAAAAGGATGGTGGAGTAGGGTCCGAGTGGGTGTATAAAGATGGAATATAGTACAAGTTGGACGAAGTGGGCGGATTTTTGGGTCAGAGGCAGTGTGGGGAGGCAGTCGGAGTAGGCAATTAGGAGTGAAAAAGGCGAACGAAAAGGAGAGAAAGACGTTATGGAGAGTTGGGAAGGGATGAGGTGGAGTGAGAAGGGAAGCGGGAAGTACAGAAGGAGAGAGAAAGACGTAATGTGGAGTTTAAAGGGAGTATGGCCAGATAACCATTACAGAACGTGAGATTGGCCGTCTGTTGGAGCTGCTCTATTGCGTGCCAGACTCGTAATCGAGTTGCCATTAAACATTAGTATAACTCTGTAGTTGTTTCAGTCCGCGCGGAAAAATAATTGGGTTACGTGCAACGCTTCGGTTTACTCGTAATTTATTCAATTAAATACGAGTATACGTTCCTGTGTGGGTTTTCCCATTTATTAATTAATGTTATTAAATTAACGCACTCAGATTTTGGACAGTAATAATTAATTAAATAATAAAAAATGCCAATTAAATGGTTAACTAAACACTAACCTTCATATTCTGATACGTTCACAGAGAAATAACAAAAGTTCCTTCCTAAAGGAACATGAGTCATTTTCAGAGGTTAGATGGAGCCTGTTATAACGTGTTATATCAAACATAAGCTTGGTAGTTTTTGACGTTTGTTTTTCCTAAAAATCGGCGATGAATATCGACGTTTATTTTAATACATTTTATTAGGCTTGGTAGTTTTCGACGTTTACCTATATATTTCTTAAAAGGCGACCACTAACCAATATATTAATAGCGTAATGAGGTTTTTAAAGCAAAGGTAACAGCCACCTTAACGTGAGATACATCAAATTAAACGTCTCGACCTGCAGATTTGCAGAAAAATGATAAAATTGAAATCGGTCATACGGTTGGCGAGATATTGAGGTTTTTTTTGTACGGCTAATCTCTGCTCGACGAAGATGTGATAGTTTATGTTATGATGGCGCTGTAGGAAATAACATGGCGCCCTAGCAGGCAATAATAAAGTCGCTGAGTTTCTTGGTACTGTGTTTATTTCAACTTTAAACAGGAAGGCTTACTACCAAGATTTGTGTCAATATACAACTGAAATTAATTTGTTATAAACGTTTTCAAACTGAAATAATCGGGACAGTAAGTATGATAATGAATTATAAGCGTTTTAATGCACATATAACATTAACATTTCCTTTTTATTTTGTTCCAAGTGTAAACAATACAGGTATACCTCGAGATACGCTTTTTTCGGTTTTACGCTCATTACATTTTCTGATTCTACCTCTCGATACGCTTGCTTGATTCGAGCCTATGCTCTTATAAAACCCGGAGAACAAAGAGTCTTTCTCTGCCCATAAAGGTCTGAACGCGAGCAATGAAAAACAACTTTGTTTCATTATATACAAACTACTTTTATAAATTGTGTTCATATTTATTTCATGTGTACACAATTATGCATCGGAAAAATAATGTAATCGACGAGTTTCTTTTTATGTCCAAGGTAGCGTTTCGGCGGTCTACAGTCAGTTTTCATTCCGACATTGAATTTGTGCTCAAGTTTTTACCCTTATAAGTTTTAAATTTCGTAACATGGTTTTCAATGGGATTTTTGCATTTGTTCAGCACGATTTCGCGCAACAAGACCCTTTTTAGGAACATATCTATCGTGCCTACCCGTGATTTTAATCCATTTAGGAACGATCTCTTTTTTATAGCATTGCTCTTATGTAAAAATGTTTCGCAATACGCTGATCGCAATACGCTCTGTTTTTTGGAACGCAACCCGAGCGTATTGAGAGATATACCTGTATATTTCCTTTTTATTTTGTTTCCATACTGACATTTTTTCGTTATAAACATTTTCAAATTGAAATGATCAGGAAATATTAAGTATGATAATGAATTATATCTATATATTAATAGCGTAAAAAATGAATTTTGAAAGCGAAACTAACAGCCACCTTAACATGTGATGCATCAAATTAAACGTCAATAAATGTAATTTTACTTAGGATGATTAAGATTGACTAAGATTAATTGACTAAGAAAAGTTATCGGAAATTTTTAAAACTTAAATAGACGAAAGCAAGAATAAATTCCAAAATCAGAATAATTCCATTTCTGTAATTCATCAAAATAAATCTCTAATTAAATATTGTTGAAGTGATTTGAAAACAAAAATCACTCGAAGTTTGATTGCGACATAGAATGGAAAAACTCTGGCTATGAATTCGTCTGTTTGCATTACAAAATCAAAATTAACCCGCGACACAATTAACAAATTAAATTTACATTCACAGGTTGAACTAATAAGGGGCGTTATTGTTCCAAAGCTCGGTTTCCAGATAAAATGCAAAATAAAGTGGGAATTTTCATATTCTGGAGTAATTTCGAAAGAAAAAAATACTCGTTTGGCCATTTATCGATTACTTAAATTACCGATGACGTACGTATTATCTTTCATCAACAGTTGCATTCATTATACGTACACTCCACATACTTGCATGCATCCTAATGTCAAATTTTTCTACCCCCCCATGAAAACAAACACACCAGGTCGTTAATTATTCAAGAGAATCGTCGAATCGCGCGTACTTCTGCTCTTGTGACCAAACGGTGACAAAGTAACTGTTGCATCAAAGGCTCGTAAACCACGAGCGAGAGGAATCACTATAAATTTGAACCTATGCTCCCCGCTTTTCCATGATGATGCTCCTTCCATAAAAACGTGCTGAAAGAAGACTCAGGGGAGTTATTTACCGATTTTCTACGGTAAAACGTCGTAAAGAACTATTCGAGTGATCATTAAAAATACTCGTGACTTATTTTTTACCCATCAAATTACCGTATTTCGTCTCACCTGTGTTCTATGTACATACACCGAATCATTGTAGATATTTTTGTTTGATATTTTCCAGTAAAGGGTTAATATGCCATTTGATGCGAAACTTTGTAAAACGACCACAATAAAACTTTTATAGAAGTTTCCACGATTTTCTTATATTTGATGCATTTTTTAGAGAAAATCTTTTAAAATTATAATTAATGTCGATTTAATTTAGAAATATATTTTTTGGAATTTAATGGACGCCAAAAAACTGATTGTCGAAAATTAGCGTTAACCTGAGGAAAATTTTGAAAAAGTATAATCAACATAAACAATAATTATATACTGCAATGAGAAAAAATGTAAATACTTTTTAAATTAAGCAAAATAATTATCTATTGCATAAAAAGTTAAAATAAATTAAAAATATTAAATATTATCCTCGTTTTTACAAAATATTGCATGGCATGCTTTTAAGCTGTGATGGTAAAAAATTTTCTAGCGTCAGAAAAAATTATGTGAATTATTTAATAACCGGTAATTTGTATAGAAACTGGAATAACAATTTCTATTCGATTTTAAACCTATTACAGAATATATATAATTTGAATTGTTTTTCTTATTTAGAACGTCGCGTGTTTTCGAGCAAATTCCCAGTTTACATTCACTTTCAATATCTCCAAAATAAACTAATGATATTTAACTATTTAAATATCTCGATGGCAACAGTTTCTCGAAAAATTGATTGAAATCTTTTGATACCAATGACGTCATTCACAGACCAATACAGTAGGCTTATAAATGCGTAAAAGGTTATTTATTCTCATTTATTACGCGATAAGATTCCATGAATGTCTTGAAAGTCTGCTCCGATTTCTTAGCCTATATTTATGATCAAATAAGAGCTCTAAGTTTGAATGGATCAGAAAATTGAAAATAATGTTCTCAATCCTCCATTGTTCTTATTAATTTCAATTAACTGTTATTTTAGTAATCGCTTAGAATTGTTCCTTGTTAGTTCCGCGACATTACCGCTTACCTCCAATTTCTCTGGTGAGGTTTTTCCCCGACATGGATTTCTTTGTGATCACATTGTGTCGGAGAACAATTTTCCCACGCTCTAACCTTTTTTTAGTCCTCAATTCTGTTGTTTCTTTTGTCTTTCCATTCTATTGTGTACCGTCCCACGACATTTAATAATAATAGCTGGCAAGTACACGTGTGTGCGTATACGCATCCATTAACGTGGATCGAGTTTGGTTTGGGGTCAAAGTTGCTGCTGTGATATCGCCAATTCAAAAGCCTGATACTATGAGGAGAAAATAATCGAAAACTCTAATAGAGATGGTTAAGGCAGTAGGGCTGTGAATGGCGTTTTTGGACAAAGAAATTAATAAAAGAGGAGAAATAATGAAATTGAGGGAAAGAGTATCAACGATCTCATTAACCACAGAAGCCCTTAATTAGTAGAATTCTATAATAGAGGAGAAAGAGAAAAACTTTATTAAGTAACTTGGTTTAATACCACAGCACAGAAAAGGTTAATAGTATTCCGAGACTTAATGAGTAATAATGAAAGAAAACAGAGGAAGAGGGATAATAAAATGAAAGAAGAGTAAAGAGAGAAAAGAGATAAATAGAGATATAGAGGAAAATACAAAAGGAAGTGATATAGGTTAAGAGAGTACCAGAGAGGGAGAGAAGGAATGGGGAAAAAAAGAAGAAAGGTAAATAGAGGGAAAAGGAGATTCGAAGAGACAAATAAATATAGAAAGAGAGAGAAAGACAAAAGGAAAAGGAAGATAGAGTGACAGGAATACAGGGAGAGGATACAGAGAAAAATAAAAGGAAGCCGAGATAGAAATGTAGAATGAAGAGAGAAAATTGAGAGGGTAAGAACGAACGAAAGCCCTCAACAGAAAGGATGCATAATAAAAAGAGAACGATAATGACCTTCATAAATCGAACTACGAAAGACGACAAGAAACTAATATTAAAAATTGGAGCTTCATTTGCTGTCGCAATATGAAAAAGCGCGTTTTTATTGAGGTTGATCTAGGATTGTAAACTTAAATACCTTTAAAAATTTAGTAATATAATTATACTAGTAAAAAGTGCTTGCATTCTGCAAGCATTTCAACTCATATTTAAAAACGTTAATTTTTAGACAGACATTTCATTGTTATAAATATTTTTTTAATTTAAAATTTTTCATCTCGGCATCGATTTTCGTTCTTTCCTTATGGAACAACATTGGAGTAAAAGCAATCCCTAAAATCTGCAATTTTAAGAATATTATACTTTTTCCATTGTAGAGTAGTAAAGCCACACATTTCTGCCAAATTTTAAAATTGTAGCACATCTAGAAGAGGAATAAAATTTATCTAATTGTTTAAATTTTAAAAAATTTTAACGGCCGCAATAATAACATCATGGGAATTTTTAAATATTTATTTGTGCATTTGTACAAATCTCTAAATAACTGAAAATGTTCAGCTCCCTAGCTCGTCCCTTAGTACCTCAACATTTATCTATTTGTTTAAATTTTAAGAATTTTTAACAGCCGAATTAATAAATATGTCACAATTTCTATAATCACCATCTCGTTATTTTGCAAATTACACATTTATAAAAAATTAAAGCTTCGTAGCACATTCAGAAATATATAAACCTTAAATTTTAACTGCTGCTACATTGTTAAACTTTCTTGAGATTTTCGATTTTTCTAGTCGGGTTTGCACATAATCCCACCGATATTATAATTTTCCAGTCTCCAGCTCATCTGAAAGTTCCTAAACATTAGTATCCTCCTATGTTATATTATAAGTAAGAAGCGTCAATATATAATAGATACCATAAGTAAGAAGCAGCTATATAGCATGATGACATAAAGCAGTTCATTCAATATTTAAATTTAAAATGTTAACTTCCTATCTATAACCATTTGCTCAGAATCTGAAATTGAAAATTTTGAAGGCACTTCCTACCGTCCACCGATTTTTCAAAAACATATCTTCTGCAGAGTTATAGATGGCATTAAAGGTCAATAAATACTTAAATATTTAATTTTTTATCTATAACCATTTGCCCAGAATATTACTTTAAAAACTTTAAAGGCACCACCTGCCGCCCACCGATTTTTCAAAACATTTTCTTTGGCTGAATTATAGATGTCATTAAAGGTCAAACAAAATGAAGGACTTAACTTTCTACCTATAACTATTTGCTCAGAATTTTAATTTTTAATTATTGAAGGCACCCCTGCCGTCCACCGATTTTTGCAAAAAATTCATTTTGAAGCACAATAAATGACATCATAGATCACATACATCCTGCAAATTTCAGTCTTTTATCTCTTTCCCTTTACTTGCTATTTTAATTTAATTGATTGCACAAAAGGACAGAACAAGACAGTGAAAACATAATCTCGTACATAAAATGAAACGAACTGAAAACTCAAACTACACAGCTGTTTTTATTACGATTAACGGAGAAAAACTCCGAGCAACCGAATGTTCGAGACATCGTGAGTTCGAGATATCGAAAGTTCCAGATATCGAAAATTGTATGCATAGAATATCCAAAAAATTGATGTTCGAGTTACAGACACTCAAACTCCAGCGAATTAAAGGCCTTTAAAGGCAAAGAGTCGTGAATACTGTAAGAGGTGTATTGTGGAACGATGCACAGAACGCTCTACTGGAAACTCGGAAAATTAGAGAATCAGAAAGGATCGCAAGGGAGGGAGGGAAACGCTACACGTCCGAAAACTTATGAAAATTTCACGGGAACAGTAGTAGGTGGGGCAGTTTTTAGAGACTGACCTCGAACCATCCAGAACGAACAACTCCATCTCCCGCTACCATTCCCCCAACGCTTGCTCTCCGATAGGAACAACTCCCACCCTCCCCCACCCTCCCCCCACCACCTCCCTCTCCCCACCCCCGGAATCTAGGTTACAAAAGCTGCTAAGGGAACCGGAAAAAAAAAACAAAAACTCCGAAAGGCTGTTATTTGCAATTCATTGTTTCAAAAAAAATATCTCCATCCCGTGGAGCGGGGACCATTCGGGTCCCAAAGCAGTTGCGTTATTCATCTTGTCTGGCTTTATTTTCGTGCAACACGAAGTCATTTTCGACATTTTAATTATTCATACACGTGGTAAACACAGAAAATATTGCAATTGTGAAAAATTCAACTTCGATCTTTCGACGGAAATACACGTTTAGGTGTTCCCGAGTCTAAAAACGTGGTTTTCGCCATGCCGTCTGTCCTTGGCTGTAGAGCAGGGATGAGCAAACTTTTCTACACGACGGGTCGCATCGGTGGTTGCAAATACTTCGGCGAACCGCACTGGAAGTTACTAATACATTGGCGAACAGAATTACAGTTTAAATTCTAAGTTAGGTACTTAGAGATTCTGAGGCATTATGTAAGTGAAAATGAAATTTCAATGACGTTTTTAGGGTTAAAATTTCAATATTAAATGTTATATAATCATAATTTGAATTAAAAAATATGAATTAGTGCGTTAAATTTTGCTAATCTCTTTTTCATCATAGCTTCGCGGGCCGCACAAAACCCTCTCGGAGGCCGCATATGTTCCGCGGGCCGTAGGTTGCCCACCCCTGCGTCTAGAGCCTAGGCGGTTAAACGAAATCGAATGATATTCCGTATTTAGATATATCTAGATATCTAATCTATATGTCACTCACACATTCACTAACTCAATCGCACAAGCACTAATCCTAAAGGTGGAAAGGAAACGGGTGCGCAAAATAATATAATCGTTTGCTACATAAAAGAAAACTTTCCCGAGCGAAGCCGGGCGTTTCGGCTAGTATAATAATAAAAGAAGCTGCCTGTATGACTTTAGCATTCATAACCCTTCATAAAATAAACGTAGGAGCTTCAAAATTTGACAGCAACTTTAAGTTAATCCTGAGGGTTGCAGTTCCAAAAATAATTCAAATCAGCCCACGGGGGTCCGAGGATCCTCGTTGTTGTTGTTGTTTTTTTAAGATATCTCAGCAACCAATTCACCGATTTTGATTAATTCTCCACCAATATCAATGTTTTGATGAGACACATTTTCGAGCCTAAAATGGATGAAATCGGTCAACGGGGTCAAGGATCGTAATGTAAGGGCCGATCCAAATTTCATAATTTCGAGGGGTCCCCATGAACCGGTCGGTCCAAATTTCGGCGATGTCCGTCCGCCCGTACGCATATATCAGAGAAGAACTGGCTGATCCGATTTCAACCAAATTTGGTTGGTACATAGAATCTTCACATAAATGACATATTTGGACCAGATCGACCTAGTAGGGGTGCCACAATTGCAAAATAAATCTTTTCAGTAATTATGCTTTTGGAAAGAATTAGCTAAACCGAATTCAACTAAATTTAGTACATAGAATTATCACATAAATTCATGACCAAAATGACATATTTATACCCGATTAACTAAGTAGGGGTGCCACAATTGCAAAGTAAAATTTTTCGGTAATTATGAATTTGAAAGGAATTGGCAGAACCTATTTCAAAGAAATTTTATATGATGTAAGCGTAAAATATAAAATAACAAAATCAAGATTTTTAGGATTGATATAGAAAGAAAAGCTGCCACAATAAAAGTAATAAAAAAATTCTTTTTACATGTGTTTGTGTTGAACTGTCCGCATCAATTTTAACCAAATTATAATATTTATTATGTACATATATATATAACCATAATAGCGTATTTGTACGGATCAACTAAGCAGGACTGCCACTATTACAAATCAAACTCTTTTAGTAACTATATGGGTTTGGAAGGAATTGGCTGAACGGATGTCAACTAAATTTTATATATATGATTTTTACCAAATACCATAATGAAATCAACATTTTTAAAGCGGACCTTAAGAGCAGGGCTACCACAATTAAAGGTAAAATAATATTTCATTTACATGTATTTCTATAGAGCTGTGAGCATGGATTTTAACCCATTATGGTATATATAATCTTCATATAAATAAATAACCCAAATAGTATATTTCAACCGGGTCGACTACACAGGGCTTCCACAATATCAAGTTTAGGATTTTCCTGTAATTAAGAATTTCTAAGTTATATGCTGAACCTATTTCAATAAGAAATTTCGTTTGTAGGGCGGGTATAGAATGGCAAAACGAAATGAACTTGTTTAGAACGGATCTAAAAAGCAGAGCTACCAAAATATAAGGAAAAATAATTTTCTGATTTCCAAGCAAATACATTAATATTCGATTATACTAGGGGGAATTTGACGAAAAGCACACTGAAGATATCTCAGCAACCAATTGACCGATTTTAATGAATCCTCCACCAATATAAATGTTGAACCAAGAAACGTAGTGACTTAAAACTTGGTATACATACTAAAGACACCTCGGTGTCAGAACTTTGATTTCTTGGGGGGAGGGAGGTATCAAATTTGAGTCACTATTTAATTTGTTCATACCAATTAAAGGGGAATATTACTCACCTACCTTGAGAGTGCCTTGAGTTTGGATGAAAATATTACCGAGTGATATGCGCATCAAAAATTCTAAACTCTAAACCCAGGGCAAAGCCCGGACAATTACGCTAGTAATTAAATATAATTTCATTTCCTCTGCTTGAATCTCTGTTACTGACCAATTTCTATGGAGTTAATAGGAGAATAAGAAAACCGCTTATAATTCTAAAACATTTCAATCTTTCACGATCAAACTTTCAAGAATTACTTGTTAACGCCAGTTTTATAATTTAAACTGCTTGGTGTCAACATTGACGTCATGGGTTTGATCGCAGGATCGTTTGCTTTCTTCAATTTGTTAACACGGTAATGAGTGCAGCATATTGATCATTTTCATTTTAAAATTACTTACATAGATTACTTAGATTCATTGTAGGAATTCTGGACTCAAAACCAAAGAACGCCTAAAAGAACGAAATTCATTTTCTTGCCGTCAATTTTTAATAAGCATCGAATCGATCGACAGATTAATTTTTAACGCAAAAATTTTACGTATTTTTACTTAAAAATCTTCCGTCGTCATAGTGATTTGCATTGTTGCCGGTTTAGTATAACTGTGTGCGATTAATTTCACGTCACATCTAACGAGATATTCACGAAATTTGGACGTTGTTTAGAAGTTAAAACAATACCTTGGCTGCGACAAATAATACGATGGTAACAGGTATTCAGTTTTTTGTTGATAATGTGTCAATGAATTCAGATATAGAGATTGCTGTATTTTTGAAAGTCTTTGATGAAATTTCTGCGAAAGCAGAGTATTTTTTACTTTGACTAAAAACAGAAAAATGAAATTTATATAGATTTATTTTAAGGAAGTCGCGTTTTATATGCAGCAAAAAAATAAAAAATAAATCTAAAATTCACATAATTGAATTTTTCAGAAAGTGAAAATTGATTTGAGAATATAAACGTTGACTAGATTAATGTTTACCAAATAAATCTTCAATAATATTTGTTTGTCACACATTTTTCTGCAAAAAAAAAATTGTTTCGTGTGGAACTTTGATATTCCGCAAAAATGAATGAATCATTACGGTAAGGGTATGGCGATAACAGCCCAAGAGGCTGATTCACCATTCAACACACACACACACATTTTTTGCATTCCCAAAACTATTGCTACTTTCTGAAACATTTTATTGCGTAGTTTTATATTTATAGTTTGTTTTTAGTCCATATAAGAGTTAATTTCATTAATTTTTTATCTAAAATATAAACTATGAAGAGATGTACAAAATAGCGCAAAAATGTACAGTAGTTTACTCTTGTTGATATTCACAAAACGTCGATTTATTCAAAGATGACTCCAGCAAATTTGATTCAAGTTCACTAAGATACGGAGTTATAAACAATACTGTATAAGCCATATTTCTCTAAACATAACTATATAGCGCCTAGCGACAATATTATATATTAGGATTTTTACGCCCAGCTCTCCCCAGTTTTCTAAACAATCTTCGTTCAGCAATAATGCTTCAGTTTGTTTTTCACATATATGAGGTAATCAATATATTAATAACATTTACGTGCTGAAGACATTCTCCGTCGTTTTGCTGTTTTTGTAAAAAATATCACACCCCTATTTTGTTTACATCGATCGCTACGATAATTCTATCGGTAAACAACAATTAAAAAACTATATTTTCTCTTCCAAGCTCTTATATTATCTATGAGGTATAGACTTTAAAAAATTATTCGAATTGAGGATAACATTTGCCACAAAAAAATCTGCGAGACCATATAATTACGCATTATAGTTTCGGAGATAAATATTTAATAACCGCCATTTCATAAGCATTTCCCATAAAGAACGCCTTTTAAATGTCTGTGTATTATCGAGTATACTTTTCCTTCTTGTTATTTTCTCTTATAATTACTGTCTCTGGCTACTTTAACCACATGTGGCGTATAATAAAATAATTCAAAGTTTTACGAAGTTTATTTCATTTTCACTACTGTCAGACCCCGATTTAGCGCCACTGTTTGTCCATCGCTGGCATTGGCGCTAAAACGGGGGTGGCAGTAAATCGAGGTATATGCTTCTTCTATGTAACCATAAGATGGAAGTTCTGTTCATAACGATCCATGGGCGGTATGCGGGGGGAGAGGGGGAGGCGCCAAATCGGAGTTTGACAACATAGATTTATGTTTAAATTATGTAAAATTATTATTTACGAATGTGTACTAAATCCTGCATTATCTGTGATAAAATAATTCGGTACCATAATCAAAAAGTGAGGGAAAAATTGCAGAGCAAATTACATTAGGCGCTTCTCTTTGTTTTAGGATTATAATTTCATCATAAGATTAAATCTTTGGTTGAGATAGACGGCGTCGTAATACAGTATATAAATTCCCTTTAAAAGTAGTAGGAAGTATAATTTTCTACAACTTTTGTTCGAGACATTTTTCCATATAATGAATGCATTGTTTAAGAGATATTTTTAAAACTAAATGTTTAGCTGCCACAACCACACCATCTACTGGCGACTATTGTAAACACTTTACGCTCCTTTTTATTTTCTTACTTGTTGGAGCTTCGGGGCGATATCCAATACCAGAAGGCTACGGTTTGAGTTTATTTCTGTTCTTTGTAAAGTCTTCAATTATTTCTCGCAGTTTCTAAAATATTTATTATCATTTTACCTATTTGGAATTTTTAGAAATAATACAGGCATGGGGAAAGTCATGTGGTGGCCACATCAATTTTTTTTCATTCGTCCACGATACAATTGGTTCAACTATTGGCTATTCTAGTTACGTCACCCGTCTTTATGCATTCTTGACTAGCATGGCGATCGATTGAATGGGCTTAAAATCGGGAACTACAAAATGTTTCGTTTTGTCACAAGCATCCTCTTTTGCCGTAAATTGCGTTTTGTTTCATCGATCCCTTCGACTCTTGGCCTCTATTAATGCCATAGAAAAGTTCATACGTGCTTATTTATGGCGTAATTACGACGAAATGAAAGAACCTCGTCCAAATTCAACTTTTAGTTGGCATTCGCAGCGTATACGTTCCATTTTCGCGAAAAACTCAACGAATCGCTCGTATTTCCCACTTGGGCAAATGTTGAAAAAAAGGTTGAGCGTTTTGATTACCACACTTTACTTGAAAATCAGTTCACGGTAATAACCAGATAATCGAGAACGCTGTACTGATTTAACACGGATTCCAGATTAAGTTTGAAATCAATTGCCGTTTCTATTACTTCTCTTTTACCATTTGTGTTTTTTCGCGATATGAAACTCCCTCGTCTTAAATTAAAATATCACGGATCAATTAAATCTAGGAGATCGAAACAAAACAAACGTTCTATAGTCTATAACATTAATAATAATACTCAATTTGGTACTTCTAAAGCGGATTTCAGAAAAGTTTTGTTTTAACAAATTTTCAGCGGCCAATAAATTAGAAAGATCTTGAAGGAAAATAACAATTTTACAGAAATGTTAAACCTGTTTAAACCTTTGACCTCGTCAGGAAAGGAAATACAAAATTCATTTATGGCCATTTATATATTAATGTTATATTTTACGAATATGAATGTATTCATTTGGCTATTACGTTCAAATATGTTATAACTAGGGTATGGATTTTTAGGGTTAAAAAAATTCATTCGGAGGGTAAACATCGGGTTTTATTATTTTCATTTTCATTCGGGTTAAAATAGGATATAAACAAGTTACAGATTTTTCGAGGCTTTAAAAAAGTTCAATCTCGGGTAATTTTCGGATTTTATTATTTTGTAATTCGGATAAAATGAAATAAAAATCTTGTTTAAAAATTTAAAAGTTTTCTCAAAAATCAAAACATTTTACTATACTTTATGGTTGAGAGTGTGATATCTTGTGTTAAAAGCCTTCAGGTGGAGAGGAACACATCGCAGCCTGCACAAATATCTTACTTCCCTCTCAACGTCTTTTGAAAACACACCAGATATTAGTGATATGATTTTTCTTTCGTAGTCTCTTGAACTAACAGACACTTGGGCTCTTTTTTCCTTATCCTATCAAAGATCTAACAGCGACTAGCTAAAGTGCATCCTTGACTATTCGTGGCGCAAGCAAACCAAAGAGATTAAGATTGTGTTACAAAGTAAGCTTACGAATAAATTGTTTACAAAGAGAATAAACCGACTGATCACAAACATCTTGGACTGCACTCAAGTGCTGAGGTAGAAATTCTGTGACCAAATCTTAAAAAAATTGTGTTTAAAGAAAACTAATAATTTCGGGTTTTTTTGGGTTTTACCCGAAATTTTAAAAAGGCAATCGGGAGGTAAAAATCTGTTAAAAATCGGGTAAAACTCGAAAAATCCATACCCTAGTTATAACACTTTCAAAATATACAGCACCTGCTCTATAATATCGGAGAACTCGATTTTCTAAAGCGTCTAATTACCCATTTTTTCGATTATTCTAGTCAACTTTGGTCCCAACAAGATGTGTGTGTGCGTGCGTGTCTGTGTGCGTGCGTGCATGTATGTATGTATGTATATGTACGTAAATTCATTAAAAATCAACACGTATTCTACGAAATATCGTTCGTACGAAACAAGACATTCAACTCCCAAAGTAATGAGGCGTCCTAAGTTGAAATATATGTTTTAAAATGTTTTTAAATGACTCACGCGTTGCCCAAGATCGTTTTGTTGGCGCCCTTAAAAACGCAAAGGATGGCTTCGGTTAAGGGTCTCAGTCTAAAGCTAATGCGAGAAAGATAAAGAAAATTCGCGCTTTTAATGGTGACATTTCGGGTGGAGCCGTAAATAATATATGGATCTCACCCTTTTGAAGTCTGAGAAGAGAGATAAGAGAGTAAGATAAATAAAAGAAGGAGAACCGGAGAGGATTACATCGATTATTTCAAAGGTTCCTCAGCAGGAGGCCGTACAGTAATGAGGAGAGTAAACTGAATCCGCCCTTTTAGTCGCCTGGTTTCCGGAAAGGAGATAAAAACAAGTCCGTGACGACTTTTCAAAGTTTTTGTGATTTTTTTTCTCTTCGGATGGGGCAAAGTTCGAAGAAGCGGGTGAAGAGAGGATTTACATAGCTTTTTATGGACGCGCTTCGTTTCCAATCTAAGCCCCTATTAGCTTCGTTCTGTCCGTCAGCCATGTTCGTTCTCGGCTCCTACATAACAGATTTTCATGAAATTTGGTATCTAGGACTTACGGCCAAAGGCAATACGAAAATGGCATAAATGGTTTACATAACCCAACCAGGGGTGCTACTCTACTGGAAACAGTCGAGGGGGGAGGTCCCTTTTATCTTTTGTGTAAAAAGATGTGTCGACATCCTCGAAGATGCAAAAAGAAGGGTTTTTCCAAAACTGAAAAAATGCCGATCGATAGACATCTCTGTACTATTTCACAAACACCCTGTTACAAAATGGATATTTTTGGTGCCATACTCACAATTTGTCTTGCAATGAGTGTGCCCAATGCTTAGTTTCTCTAGGGTTTCTGTCGAAGTAGCATTGTTCCATGTTCACATTTTGCCTCTTCATACATTCATTAGCGTTTGTTACTCAACAAGGTTAGGTTTTTAATTTTAAATTGTCATAACCAATTATTTGAAGAAATTACGCAACTGCTGACAATTTCGAAATGGTATGCAAACATGAGAAGTGACCTACTTGTATAAATACGAGCCAAATATGTATATTGTCAAAAATTCTACGCACACTAATTTGCGTTCAATAATATCTTATGATCTAAGTCTCCCTACTACGAAAAGTTTTTCAGAGCGAGTATTTCCTATTATGAATTTAAAATGGAAAGAAATCGTTGCAGCGTGAACTTAATTAAAATTGAAATTATTGAATGTATTAAAAATATATACCAATTTTTTTTAAATAAAAAATAATAAGAAATTAATACAGCTAAAAAAGTAATAATATGTATTAAAGCATGAAAATAGCATAAGGAGCTTCTTGTAATAACTTACTGTAACATCTGTATCTTGTACCTAATTGTTATTTATTGTAGTATCTTTTCTCTAATACTATTAATTTAGTTGAATATACTATATTAATATGATTATAATTAAACATGTTTCTGTCCTAAATTAAAAATATAATTTATATTTTGGAAATATCCTACTTAACCTTTGGATATATCTTACTCAAACATCATGAAAAGTTGGAAAACAGCCTACGCATATTTTGTATTAATGGTAACGCTCAAAAAAATATATCAAGATCTCCACCTTTCCGAATCCGTTCCGCTACGTATTTGTCGTCGCTTTATCTCATCCTTTATTTCTTATCCCTGCTAAATATCAGATTTCCTGTATTATCTTTTCTCTTCATATATCGACAAAATGTGTTAAGAAAATGTAAGAGGTAACTGCGTATTTTATTAAAGGGAAAAAATTTAAGCTATGTTTACATCTGTAAGTATAAACATACATAAATACGTACAAACACACACATGCACTCATATATACGTGCATGTTTACATACGTACGTACGTATAAGATTTCATTGACATTTTTGCACATCGACATTTTCCTGATTCGTAAAAGACGAGGAGAGTAAAAAACCATTCCACCAATATGTAGCGAGCGAATTCGAAAGCGATGCCTGAACATGAAGCGATCTTTTTTTAGCTGTCAGAAAATATTTTCATAGTCATGCGAATAAAATCTTTCGGCGAGAGAATATTTTAACATCTGAGATTTCTTTCATACGGAGGACGCTCTACCGAGTAAACAGATTTTTCTAGGATGGGCGAAAAATACCGAATTTAACTATTCCTTTAATGAAGCGAAAACTGGGCTCATGTTCAGCTCTGAATGTCACTCCTCTGGTGATCCGTACCACTTGGTGATAAACTGTCATTTGTGTGATGACGAAACGCTGTTAATATCTCGCTTTCTGACAACAGGATCAGACCGGGTGTAGGACAAAGCGGCTCAGGACAAAACGGCTCCGGACAAAACGTCCCCGGACAAAACGTCCCAAGAAAAACGGCCCTGGACATAATGTCCCCAAACACAAACTAGAACGAAATGTCCCCACGCAACCCAACCAAACCGTGATTGAAGTATTCCTGCCCAATTTCAATCTTCTACCTAGTCGGAATGTTTGTTAAAACACGTCATATGTAAAAACGTCTATATGGAGAATAATGTTGCTAATTAACTTTTTCAGAAAGAAATAAATGGAGAAAACTTGTTAAAGGCGTTTTAATTAATCATCTGACTGATTCTGAACAGCATACCAACATCAATGAGGGAATAATTAATGTTTATTCTGTTGCATAGGGGCATTTTGTCCTAGTTTGCGTTTGGGGGCATTACGTTCGGGGCCGTTTTTCCGGGACCGTTTTGTCCGGGATCCATCCGACCAACTTCTCGGACTAGCATCCCCTTTGTAGCTACGCTCACAATTAATTTTTATTTATAATTTACTAAATAGTAATGGAAAAAAGCGACTTAGCGAGGAGAACTTTGTCAGGTTGGAGGAACTCATAGTATGTGAGGAGAGAAGAGAGTCTGCGAGGGGTGGGGGGGGTATGGGGATAGGGGGGATAGGGGGGGTAGGGGGATGGGGGTAGGGGGAGGAAAGGGAGAAGGTTAAACATTTCAAAACGAAATACTGGCATCATGGGTATCTTGCGAATACCAATAAATCATAGATACCTATTAAACAATGAAGCGAAATACTGGCATCATGGATGTCTTTCAAATGCAAATTACTCGTAGATGAGTAATAAACAATAAATAAACAAATGAAGCTTATGGAGGTGGGGGTAGAAGGAGGAAAGGGGCAAGTTCAAACATTTGAAAACGAAATGCTGGCATCATGGATGTCTTTCGAATTCAAATAACTCGTAGATGAATAATAAACAAATTAAGCTCACGGGAGTGGGGAAGGTTACACGTTTCAAAAGGAAATATTGGCATCATGGATGTCCTTCAAATGAAAATTACTCGTAGATGAGTAATAAACAATAAATAAACAAATTAAGCACTCAAGGTTTGGGATAGGGGAGGAGGGGGTTAAGGTTTACAACATTCAAAACGAAATATTGGCATCATGGATGCTTATTGCTTTTCATAATATTTAATAATTATTATATTTATGCTTATTGTTTTGGCCATCATTTTAATAATTAATTTTTTACAAATATTAAAATATAACTTTAATTAATTAAAGAATTAATAATTATCTTTTAATTTTACAATTTTAATTTAACAATTTACTTTTTATATTTTTATAAGGTGAATTGGAAATTTCGATGAATACATTAGATGAATTGCGTTTTCGATGAATTGTGGTCGATGAATATTCCGTAAGCCAAAACATCACTGATTTATTTTTCTCCCAGAAGATTTCAAGAGTCTGGTACTACGTCGCCAAAATTCCCTCTCTGCAGATCATTCCCTTTGTTTTCCTTACGCGAATTCTCGAAGGAAGGCTTCGGAAGGTTATCTCTCTACGACACTATCCTAGAGTTTCCGCATACACTTGGATGATTCGAATTCGTCGAAGAAACGATTTCAAGAGACCTTTATGGCCGTGTTTCCCCCATTTTTTCATGCGGTAGTCTTTTCTGCCCTATTGTTTCCCTCATCCATTGTTCAACTCTTTTTCAATTGATAATTTAAAAAGTTTAGTGAGCGAAATCCGTTCATTTATTCACTTTTGTCTTCCAGGTAAAAAATTTTAAAACTTAATCTAGGGGGAGAAATTTCTATCAACCTTGACTCGTGTAACAATGATTATCTCCTGTTGATACATATATTAAATATTGATTGTTGCGATAGTAAACCAGAAATCTTGAAAGATAAGGGGTGAGAGTTAGAGCAAAAGAAGGTAAACCGTCTTCTAAGTGCCCAAAGAGTTGATAGAAGATACGACTTTGGAAAAACAAAAGAAGGAGAGAGAGAGAGAGAGTTCTGAAGTTTGCGATCGCTCGAGTCATAAGTTATCTCAGGTCAAGAATCTGCTGTTATTAATTTTCTTCTATATTTTCCTCACTTCTTACTCCTAGTTTAAGTTTTAAGACCATATATAAAATAAAACTTGTGCTATTTTTCAAACAACTCCTATAAATTATATTAAACTGTATAAATTTAACCTTCATTATGGGTATGAAATAATGTATAAAGATACATTACCTAACCCCAGTTGAAGTAATGTATTCCGCAACACGAAAACTTCCGTTTCAAAAAATCAAAGAATAAAACTGATAGGTTATCCTTCGCAAAATAATCAATATATTCCAGTGTTGCACAGCCAACGCACCTTTAACGATATGAAATAGTCCAAACTCTTGGAAAAAGTAACGTGAAAATCGTTGTATGATGTTAGCTATCTTTATCGCCTAGACAAAGTGGTGCACAAACTACGGTCCGAGGGCCGGATGCGGACTACAGTGTTATGAATAAAAAGTAATCTGGAAATTTTAACTCACATCCATATATTTTTATGAAAATTTTGATAATAAAACTTTTAATATTGAAATTATAACCATGGAAATCTTATATAGAATTGATTTTCATTTATATGTCACCTCAGAATTTATAGTTAACTTTCAACTTAAACTCTAACCCGGCCCGCCGAAGAATTGTCGTAGGATTTAAAACCACCGATGAGGCCCGCTATCTAAAAAGGTTGGGCACCACCATTGATTTCGGCGAATATACCCATGGTATTAAGTTGTAAATTGATTAATACAATTAAAGTTTAATAGATCACAAGAAGACGCACGTATTTTTCAAGACCAGAGACACCCAGAAAACACTCACCAAAATCGTAGCATAGCAGTTATCTTTTGATTCACAATATATGACTCCAAAGCTATGTCGCATTTGTGAGAAATAATTGAATGTCGACAGATAGGAACAGCGTGATATAGTGGTATCCTACCGCAAGTCGCAAATTAAAATACTTTTAAGTGCTAATTAATACTTCTTCGCTTTTTTAACTTTAAACACTTGCTTGTCTCATAAACTGTATTAAAGAAATAAACTAAAACCCTTGGTAAATTTTAATGCCATATTTCTTCCTTAGAGTGATATATTTACGAAGAACAAACTTCTTCCTCTGCACCTGGAAACTCGATTGAAAGACATCGAGGCGATTATATCATGAAAACAATAAAGTTACTCGGACACACATATAAATGACTTGAGCTGGTGATTTCAACCTTTGGCACCCGGGAAAAAGGTAAAATTCCGACCGAATGAAATCATTTGTGAGCAATAAAAATGCATTTACGTATTCATAAATGTCAATAAATACATTAAAAATTTATAGAAAATCTGATTATTTATGTAAATACCTTGCTTTAAATACGCCAAGTTTCGGGTGTTGGTGCCATTAATAATTTATATAATTGTCGGAAATCTAATTTGCGAAGTGATCATAAATTTTGCTCATCAACAGACCGCAAATAAACAAAGTACTATCAAAAGTTTTTAATTTAATTCCGATTCAGTAATCCATTTCGCTAAATCAATCGCTTCACATACAGCCGATACAGCTACAAACCACGGAAGCAGGGCCATGCCAAGGCATGAGCGGCTGGGGCGCCAGCCCTGGGCGCATACCTACGATCTAGCATGGGGCAGGAGAGATTAACTAATTTTGCGATTTTATCAATTGAGCATCAAATTGCGCGAGATACCAATTTTGATGAAATTATTAATAACTTTGCCTCACTGAAAGCTAGAAAAGTACAACTTATTTAAAACTACGACTTTCCTTTTTTAATACGTATGATATTTTTATTAGCGTTTTTGTATGTCGTTTGATTTTTTAAATTACTATAAATATGTTCCTTTTTAGTGCTTTTCGTCATTGCTGAAAAGCACTATTATCTTCGTGATGTCCGTCCGTCCGTCCGTCAGCACGCATATCAGGGCTGAACCGATTTCAACCAAATTTGGCACGTAGAATATTCACATAAAATAATGACCAAAGTGACATATTTGAACCGAAACGACTCAGCAGGGGTGCCACAATTGCAAAGTTTAACTTTTCGGTAATTGAAAATTTTGAAAGAATTGGCCATACCGATGTCAGGGAAATTTTGTATGAAGGAGGTGTGCAACATATAAAAACAAAATCAATATATTTTGTGTAGATATAGAAATCAGGGTTACCACAATCAAAGTAATAAAAAATTCCTTTTATACGTATTTGTGTTGAATTGTCAAAATCAATTTTAACGAAATTTAGTATTTATAATGTCACATATATACTAAACCATAATAGCATATTTGGACCTGATCAACCAAACAGTGGTGCCACAATTTTAAATTAAATTATTTCAGTAATAACGGATTTGGAGTGAATCGGCTGAATGGATTTCAACTAAATTTTGCATGTATGATTCGTATAACATATCATAATGAAATCAAGATGTTTAAAGCGGAGATAAAGAGCAGGATTACCACACTAATAAGGGAAATAATATTATTTTAATCGTATTTCTAGAGAACTGACCATATGGATTTTAACCAAATGTGGTGTGTACAATATTCATATAAATAAATAACAAAAATATTATATTCCAACCCTGTCGACTGAACTAAGTTACCACAATATCAAGGTTAGAATTTTTCGGTAACTATGAATTTGGAAGGTATTGACTGAACGGTTTAAAAGAAATTTCGTTTGTAGGGCGAGTATAGAATGAGAAAAAGAAATGAATATGTTTAGAATGGATCTAAAATGCAGGGTTGCCACAATATAAGGAAAAATAATTTTCTGATTTCAAATAAAATATATTAGTCTACGATTATACTACGGTGAATTTGACGAAAAGCACTTCTGTACCACGGGAAACCCGTGTACACCCCTACTTGTTTAAAGTAGATACGCGATTTTTTATTCGAATTTTAAAATCAGTGGATGTAGCCTTGACGTGGTGGAACTCCATATTCAGGAAAATTTTCATTTTTTTCTGAATACGTATTTTAGTTTATTTTTATTTTATATTCTTCTTGGATTTTGTTAAAATTTTTATCATGAAGAATAATATTTTGTGTTATATTTGTTTTCTACGAGTGGTAGATAATAAATACAAAAATACTATATGAATGTATATTGTTTTTTTAGGCTTACCATACGTCCGTATTTTCTACGGACAGTACGTACTTGGCAAGGCTGTCAGTTGTCCGGTCTGAAATTTTGATAGTAAAAAAATGTTTAGTTACCCCCCAAAAACCTTCAAATTTGAGGTGTTTTCCTCATTTTTTCTAAAAACTTTTTCCCCAGACCCCGGTTCCGCTCATGATGCTGATATAGTTATGATATACTTTTTTTATAAAATTGGGGCGGGGGCGCAAAAAGGACCTGTATGCCCCGGGCGCAAAATTAGCTAGGCACGGCTCTGCACGGAAGTGCATTTAATTATCGAAAGAGTGGTCTTTTAATTTACAGTATAAACACCACATTTGCGATTTTTCTGATGGCAAGAGGAAAAATCGAACACGGCAATAAAGTGCATCCGGAGCGATAAAATGACAATATATCTGTCTTCACCCACTTTTATTTAAGCTAACATTTCGTTTGCCGCGTGAACGATTGAAATCGATGATTCAAGAGGTAAATGTTGTAAAAGAAACAAAAACGTTGGCGATACGTTCTTCGACGTTAACGTGGTACAGACAAAGTCCTAGTATATTACTTCCAGTCAGCGGCGGATATAGGGCCAGGCAATCTAGGCGACTGCCTGGGGCAGTGATTCTGGGGCGCCCCGCCCTATGGGGGTAAATGAGGATTCTAGGGGGGGAGAGGGGAGGGGGGCGGAGCATTTTGCACCAAAATCAGTTTGGCTTCAAATGTCCATCTCTCATATTTTTGTAATGCTGTCCAATTCACCTGCTTTAATATTTTTCATTTATTTTACAACTGTTTAGATTATAAAAGTCTTGTACTGATGTATCCAAATGCTCTGTCAACTTATCACCTCCATAACAGATGTAGTGCAGACGTAGAAATAATATATGAAGAACTATACGGATTTTTTTAGGCAATGGCAACTTATTGCCGAATGCCCAGAAAATGACGCTAGCTTGTCAGCTGTGAATTGTGCGTCGAAACAAAACTTAAACAGATTATAATTCACTATATAAACTCAACACAGTAGAACTCAGCTAATTTAGAAAAACTTAGAAACCTATGTCATAAAAAATTGGTTACTATTACTAATATTTTTATGATAAAACCCTTAAAAACACGAAAGAAAATTTTTCTGGGGGAAGGAGGGGAGCGTGAATATTTAAGAAGATCAGAAAGAGAGCGCCTAGGGCCTCGCACCTAGAGATAGTTAGTGTTAACAGAGTCAGGAGCTTATTGCAAGAGAGGAAAGAAATATATGCATTGACTGCGAAAAGTCCCAACACAAAGTAGCACTCACATATCCTAAATAATGACGAAAATTATCGTTAACTGTAATTGATGAAGACCAGTCTCAACTGACTGGTATCATTGAAAAAATAATTATTTCTAAGGTTTAAAATGGAAGACTTCGGTCAACGATCTACATCGACCTCAGAGGCCTATCCACTTCATTATAAATGTATATGCAAGAAAATTATTAACAATATTGTTTTCCTCCACAAAATTTAACCATAGATTTTCGCGAAACGTGAGCACCTCAAATCGCCTAGTGGCCTCGCACCTCCTAAATCCGCGCCTTCTTCCAGTTACCCGACTTCTTGTGCTTAGCCAGAACAGGATTCAAACGGCGGCCACCAAAAGTAATTTATATTGCTCACGCCATAATATCAATGCGAGTTATATGCTTTAAATTTAACTTTCCAGGATTATCATGACAGCATTAGTGCATTAGTTGCCCTCAATACCATATGCAGATCAGATACGAGGGCTTTCACCGTAGATCATTTGAAGGATAACTATTCGACTATTTGTTTTGTATCCTTTTTCTTGTGCTTCTCGCAGAGCACACTATCTCGGATGTAGAGAACCGTATATGCTCGTAGTGCGGCACACTAAGCAATTTTATACGGTCCATTGCCATGATCCATAGTTTTCAAAACTTTTTCATATTTATTTTGATTTATCTACCAAATATTATTTATACCTAACAAAATCTGTTAAAATATCAAGCGTTGTTCCCTTAGTAAATATTTCTCAGTTTAAATAAGTTATTTTTATTGCTGTTTTTTTAAATCTTTTATCAAAGTTATTTCTAAGATTGATTTCCATCGTGATTTTAAATATTGAAATGTTAACCCTTAAAACCTTATTTTAACTTGGTTTTCACTGATATGATGCCTGAGAATCTCTAGATAACTTCCAATTTAACTTCAATCCAGTCCACCGAAGCATTGACAATTTCCAATGAGGCCCACTATGCAGAACTCCTGTCATAAACTATGATTACAGTCTACAACTTGAATTTTCTTTGAATGGATGGGTTTTGGATCGACTTATTTCATACGAGAGAATGAAGACATAATAATCCAAGTGTAGATCGAAGTTAACTGAAGCAGATCTAAATGACGGCATGAGATATGCTTTATCTCCTTATATCCCAGAGTATAAGGAAAAATTAGAGGATAACATGCATTGTGAAACGTCTCATAAAACATTCACAATAGTCTATTACTCCATTAATGTTATATTTTATTATTATATATGAAACTTTTTTAAACTATCTTGTAATAAATGGTTTACAATTATTGGGTATGTCTGTCGTTTTTAACTTCACATCCTTCTCATATTTGATGCGTGGATCGCCATGTTTCGAATTTCCAATGTAGCTTATGATTGACACAAGGTTGAGGACTCATGTACTACGTGTACATCAAATGAAAAGCGAATAAATTACAAGCGAAATCTGCACCGAGGAGGCCACAAGTAGGAAATTCCAAAATACTTTATTGGTATAGCTTGGATTACATTTGACTTGATATTTAAATATGTTTACTAGAGTCATAACATAACTTTTTTAACACATGTGAGCTCTTTTAAATGGGCTTAAGCATAGATTTCAATTATTATTTCTGTCAGGATTTTTTACACTATATAGCGGTTTTAACGACGACATAAGTACAAGGGGATAATTTCAGCGCTATTTACAATATAAATTCCTTTTCCGCCTTCTTTTAGGGGAAATTGAGACGCTTGATATACTGTAATTTTTTCTAACTCTATACAATGTGTATTTTTTTTAATTCCATTAATATTTATTTTATTACCAGAAATGCCTAATACGAGCCACAAACATGACCTTCTCTTAACATGCTCCTATTCATGTACTTTCAGATTTAACGATTTTTGCGCAACGCCACTTGAGGGAAAAATAGCAGCTATATGCTTGACGTTTCACGCGACATCCTGGGGAGGTAAATACGGGTCTTTGCACGCTCAGCATAGGTTATTTCCGAAGGAACTGATGAAAGAGAACTCAATTTTCCCCGACGGTAATCCAATGAAATCCGAGACCCGTCGCCCAAAATTCATTCCACTTTTGGACGAATTATAAGTCTCTCATTCGATCCAAAACTCATCCGAATAAAATTTCCTCTTGGCGGAATTCGTTTCTCATTTCTTTCACTCTCTCTTCTATCTCCGCAGTATGGCCGTGCCCCCATCCACTGGGCTTCCTCCCGTGGCAACACGGAGATCATGGAGATGCTCATAGCAGCCAAGTGCGACATTGAAGCCAAGGACAAGGTAATGTACAACAACCGTAACTTTAAACTGTAGATCTCCAACCTTTTTTGATTCACCGCCCACCTTTACTACATTTTGCTATTTGAAATAAGTTCACCTCCCACTTTTCGTATCAATTTAACAAAACATGTTTTGATCAAATCATTGGTTAAAAAGACGTATTAAATTTAACCACGACGTCATGATGTCTAGTTTGAGAATGTGTGTGCATGCGTGCGCGTATGATTAAACAGTCTTATAGGATTTTATTCTTTTAATAATAAAATTAGAATAACATTTGGTATGTTCTTTATGGCACATCAAAAATCCCTAAAACGCCGATTGGTGGGCGCAACCGCCCACGCTGAAGACCACTGCTCTAAACCTATACCCAGACGGACTTTGCAATAGAGAGGATTTTATATTTGAGCGGGTTTAGGGCAGACAGCACAAACTAAAATAATGTGTGGACCGTATGACGGCACTGCATTAAGTCCACGGGCCGCATTAAGGCACCGTACCAAATTCGCGGATCGCATTCCATATTAAGAACATTCTTCAGTAACTCAACCGCGTGTTTTAAAGGGGAATGAAAAATAAACCCCAAATAAACTCTGGATATATTGGAATTGTTGATTTAATACATTTCTAAAATTTCTTAGATAAATGAAAAATATAATTTATGAGAAATCTACACGAGTTTGGGCTGCATCTTACTTCGCGGGTCGCATAAATGCTTTACGGAGGTCCATGGATTTGAGACCCCTGGTTTTGCGTGAAGAGGGAGTTATCTCGCAGTAACCTTACGCGTGGACTACTTTCTCTAGCGGAATGGAAAAGGGTGAAAGGCCAAGCTGGCGCTCAAACTGGAGTAACGCGAGCTTCCAGACAGTCCACGTCGCTTTTTGTACACATTAATACATCCTCGAAAGTATGTCACGGAGATTATGTCCAGGATACGCGCACTTGCGTGGGAAGACCGAGGACACGGATCCGACAAAGTTTTTCGTGGAAAGATGAAAGATGTATACGAAGATGCTTCCGTAAAAAACTTTTTAATTACAATTTATAACTTCTTTCGCGTCCTCCGGCGTTCGTTGCCGCATACTATATTTTAAAGTCGTTTATGAATATCTTTCTATTCAAACTATGCGTTATCAAAAATATGATTCAAAGGAAACTACTGAAAAATATTCAAATTGCTTCTATAACATAAATTTCGCTCAAGTCATTCCACTTACGCGATTTTATACGTTCTGAAAGTTAGGTAATATTTCTATAAATTTAATCGTTTCTAAAGATATAAATTTAAAGTATAGGACGACATATTTGTACATAAAGAGTGATTTTATTGTGGCTATAAAACAAATTCTAATATTTTGATGAAATATTATCCTAGATGGCATTTTTATGATTCTTAAAGCATTTCGAATATTCTGAAAATATAATTGACACGAAGTATTTCATTTTTTTTTGCAAAAGCATGTGAAAACACTTTTATACAAAATATGAAAATTTTATTTTGCTAAGCGAAAAAAATCGAACGTTACTTAGATTTTCATAAATTTATTTCTTTTTCTGACTTTGCTTAAACTTATTTATACGCACCGCTTAGAAAAATAATAACGAATCAGTTTCTTGTGCGAGAAGTATTACGAATATTTTTGTATTTAACAGAATAGATATAATTTAAAATTTTTAATAAAAATAACTTATAATGGATGGTTTAAATCATACGGTTTAAAGAAAAGATTAAAATACAGCGAAAGATGCTTCTGCCTTAAGAAAATATTTTAAAATCTTTTCATTAAGCATAGAGTCGAAAAACTAACAATGACTAAGAATAAATAGTTAATATAAAACTGGAAAAATAAATTATAGCTAAAAAGTTCCACGTGAAAAAATTAGCAATATGAATTTACTCCAACTTAGTAACTGCCTTTACAGACACAACATAAGGGAACATTTGGATTAATTGCTAACAGATATTTGAATAAAATATTGATTAATCCAATACATTAAAAAATACTGAAATATCTTTGATGTTTAGTCATGTGCAATACATCAACTGGTAAATAAAAGTATCTATTGCAATGCGCAACGATTCAAAAAAGATTACCTCATACCCAGGGACGGTAAAAAAAGCAAAAATAAGATAAAACGCCAATTACGTGCAACTATTTCTCCTCTCTCACACGTCCTTCTCCTTTTTTCTCATGAAATACGACCGGTTGCTGCCTACCACTACAAAACGGCCGCTTGTAACTTATCCTTCGTCGGTTAGTTCGGGATGCGGCCGCTACTCATGGCGGCGTGGCACGGCCACACGGACGCAGTTCGCCTCCTTATCAACTGCGGCGCCAGCATCAATGCAGTTAACAAGGTGAGTACAACGAAATCTATTTATTCCCTTTCCCATCATGATAAAAAAGAAACCACGTGAAAAATGCAAGGGAGTCGGGCGTACAGAGATTGCGAGCAAGAGCGACCATCCTCTTTTGAATTTTATTTTTCAAAGGAGTCAAAAAATAAAATCATAAAATTTCGGAGCCAATTTACGGACAAATTTATGGTAAGGATGAGAAGAAAAAACCGAAATTAACCTAATATATATGATTTATGCATGAGAAGGAAGTTACCATACTTACTGGCAGACACGCTGCAATTTTTCTTTTTTCAATTTTATTCTATCTGAAAATATAGGTGTGGCTTGCTACATTTAAAAATCTTTTGTCCTACACATGACTTTCTCCATACAGATTAGTGAATATGAGTGCAATAATACTTAAAAGTTGCTCTTCACTATAGCTTCCTCGAAAATATCAATCAGCATTTACGTTGGTGAATAATTTTTCAACACTTGCTCAATAAATTTCGGATTGGAAAATACTGAATAAATTCTCACATTGAAAAACAATAAGAAAACAAAATTATACGTTGCTATGGATAACAAAATATAGATTACCGCTGGTGGCGTTGGCGTCGTTATCAACAATTCGCAAATTTTGTCATAGAAACGGAAACAAAGTTGTCATCTAGCGACATTCAATGTACTGAAAATAAATTCCGAGTAATAATTTAAATATAATTGAAACAATAAGTTCTACGAAAGAAAATTCATACAAAGTTGTAGAAAATTATATTGTTCACAAATTTGACCATGACAAATATTAGCACTAACGAAGCCCTAAAGGAGATATTTGGCAAGAAATGAAAAATTACAAGAGTTAACCTAGAGTGGACCAATTTTAGTCAAAATCTTTTCAGATCTTGAATTTCTAGTAAAAATCCTAAATATAAAGTTTTGTGGAGATATTATTATTGCTTTACGCCCACAAAATTCCTATCACACACAGTCATCATCGAGAAAATAGTCCAAACGTATTCAATAGTGATTGTGCTCGAGAATTCTCGAGAAATTCTTTCTTTCAAATTCTCATTTTTCGAGAAATTTTTTTCTCCAAAATTCGAGAATCTCGAGTCTCGAAAAAATTTTCTCGAGATACTCGAGAAATTTTTTCGTTTTAAACCATGAAGTATTTTACAATTTTCAGTCTATTTTCCGTAGGATGACTGTTTGTGTGACCTCTTTTGCGATAAGTTTATAATGACGTAGCAGTACAATCTCTAGCAGTTTATATATTTTCACAGTCTCACAGCTTCGTTTGTTTTGAGGTCTGATTCTTCACTAATCTGGCGCCATTCTCGGCGTTGTTATTACTTTGTTTATGCACATTGATTCTTTTTGTCTGTTATGAACAGAATATAGCCCACCATTTGGTCACGGCCACTCATTCTATTCGATGCGTTTTTGCGAAAAAGGGCAGCGAGATATCACCCGTCTCTTCCCATCAACAAACTCAACTCGTTTGTTTTCACCCTTCTCTGGACGCTCGCCTTCTATAAATTTAACATTAGGAACCTCTGATTCTTCTTAAGGCGTCTATTTTCCCCGATAGCACTCTCCCTCAATTCAGACGTAGTTATTATCTTAGAGACATGGTTGAAATTTTTTATCAAAGATCTATAAGCTCACAGCCAATGTATTGTTTACAGAGAGGGTAAATGGACTTGCTATGAACAAGTGGCTCATATTTCATACAGACAATGCAGTTTCTCTTATGAGATTCCGGGCTTTTTGGTCAGGGATGAGACATAAGAAGTCAGTCCGGTGTGGATTTTTACATACAATGAAACTTGTGAAAGGCGGACTCTGTATAAGGCGGAAAACTACCAAAGCCGGAAATGTAGAATGCGTACTGCATAATGATACCATACTTCATAGGAATGCCCCTCTGTAACGCGGAACCTGCGAGACGCGGACGGAAAGTATTTCTTCTAGTAAGTTTTGTATCAAAAAGTGTAACTTGAGACTGTGAAAGGCGGAAGAAAAAATCACTACGGTTTGAGGTCCTCTGGTCCGGGCGTCGGTTTGTTTGTCATTCTGTTCTTAACATGCGGTACGATGTATGCCTCTATTGTTTGAAGGCACTTTCTCGTCTGATAAGCTGGGAAAACCCGGAGTTATGGGTTTTAGTAGGAGATGGAGGAGGACTGACCACTGCTCTGGGTCGTGCCATTTCGTGCCCTCTCAAGACTCAAAAACTCTTCCCTTTGCATTGCCGTGCCCAAAGGTTTAGTATTTATGAAAGTGAAGGGGGAGGCAAAGAAATTCTTCCGGGAACATTTTGTTCTTGATCCTTAAGTAGCTTTGTTTATGATTGAAATTCAGATAAAATTCATTTAAAAAGTGAAAAAATGGTATTCATTTCGAAATTCATTCCATGCAATGTTAAATAAAATTATTATCATTAGAAAATGTCAAGTATTTTTCTAGGTCTTCGTATCGGCCCATTATCAGCTGCGAGTGATTTGACTCCTGAAACGATATTGTTCGCGCGTCCGATGCGGTTCGATGACAGGTGAGACAGCGCCAGCTGGCGGAGCGCTGTCCGACTAGAGACGGGACGATGAAAAATTTAACTGTTACATACAATGCAGTCTTGAAAACATTTTAACTAATATGCTCCTATTTAGAACTGAATTTTGAATACTTAGATACGTGATTTGACGAATAAATGACATAGTACATAACTGTAACTGCGTGTGATTTTTTTTATCGGAAATATTTGCGCTCGGAAACGCTCTTTTTTCTGAAAAGATGCTCTTCGTTTTCAAAAAAAGTGAACGAAAAGAACATTGGGTCCACAGAAGCAAGCTCCTGTTTCGGAGGAAAGTTCACAAAGTTTGACCGTTGAAGAGGTAAACATGTTAAGGGCGATCCATAGGGCGAAGGAAGTGAAATAAATTGGTCAAAAAAGACTCATCAGTGCGTTAAATGGAGTCTGTGCGAGTGGTCAGATTTAAATACATCTGCACCAAGTGTTTTAAACGAGTGTGGCAACAGTGTCTCGGCCGTTTCTCCTCCAGTCTACTAAAAGAAAGATTATGTAATGTAAAAACAACTTTCTATAACTTATGTGCGTATTTCTTATTGCAATTGATGCCACTACCGCTTATGTTCCTACATTTTGTTGTTATTTAAATATTTGTAGCATCCCTTTCTATGGTAACGTATTTTATATGGCAATTGATTGTGTATTTATTTTTGTGGATCAATGTATTTTTTACTTTAATGGAATGAATGTTGTTTTAAAAATGTTATATTTTATTTACTGTATATTAAATATGTTTGTTAACAACGGGTATTTTGTCATTTTTATCAATGAATAATTTTCTGGAGGGAGCCTCGAATTGACTTTTGCGCCTCGGGCCTCTGACAGCCTAAATCCGCCCCTGATATATAGAGTACGAAAAATAATTGACCATAAATATGGCCTTTATCCATTTTTTAAATAAAGGCCTTCCATTTAAAAATGAATATCATCTTGCTACAGGTTTTGAAAAGTGAAATATTTGCAACAGTTAACTAGGACGCCGCTATTGGGATATAACGGTTCCGTACATAGAAAGCAAAAAAATATCGACTAAAAGAAATTCTACGGTCATTTACATTTGCGTCGCGCGTCCTTCTCTGTTTTAAACTGCTGGCAGAAATTTATAGAACTCGGCTTATATTCAACTTCGGCTAACACTGGAGTAAATAGGGAATTTCGTGGGGATTCCTACAGAGCGACGTGAAGTAATGATTCAGCCGTGAGCGGGATTTGAATCGGAGTTTATGAAGTTCTCGAGATATATGAGTGTTGCTCGGAGAAAAGTTTTTTTCTGCGTTCGCGAGCTGTAAATGGCCGAAAAGTTTTTTGGAACGAGGTCCAAGCCTGAATTCCACCATCAGCAGCGCTTTTTGAGGGGAGAGGCGCTCATCAAGACGCAACTTTAATTCCACGCATTCATACTCTTTTACGCGAATATGTGGAGTAACTTATCTACAGATATAAGGCTTAATATAAAATATCGCCTGTTACGCCCCCATTTAGACTTACATTTACATCAACTGCAGCATCACCTAATACATAAATGTTATTTTTTTATCTTAAAGACACAGCAATTTTACCAGATACCACACCTTGTTGACATCCATATATATATATATATATATATAGATGTCAACAAGGTGTTGGGATGAGGAAAGTTCTCTCTCTGTAGCTGAAGAAGGAGTAGTTCCGAAAGCTTTACGTTTGTGATGTTTCTGTGTTTTTGTGTTATTTTACGTGTGTCGCTTCGACATCCCCGGGGCCTCGCCAACCTGAAGTCGTCTGATTGGTGAGTGCTCACTGGGTTTCCTCATCCCAACACCTTGTTGACATCCATATATTCATTTTACCTTTCCTTTTCCGTAAGTTGTTATATATATATATATATATATATATATATATATATATATATATATATATATGTGTGTGTGTGTGTGTGTGTGTGTGTGTGTGTGTGTGTGTGTGTGTGTGTGCGCGTGTGCGTGCGTGCGCGCGCGTGTGTGTGTGTGTGTGCATTTGTGCACTCACACTACTTAGGCGGCTTCATCTGTTTCATAGCAAAATCTCATTTATACCTCTTATGGGAATAATTTTACATTAACTTGATTGCAAACAAGTTTTATATAATTTGTTCTTAACCAGTCACTTTTATTTGCTTTCAATTTAAGTTCGCAATGGCGTTATATTTCAGAGACATCCCTAAAATTGCAGTTTCGCTTTACACGTTTTCGGCGTTACGTGATTCGCTTTTAAAGAACTACTTCAAACACGAGGGACGGCCTATATTTGTGGTAAAACTACTTACCAAGCCAACGAAGAGAGAGAGAGAGAGTGCACAGCCATTTATTTCACTTTGACGGGATTTCGAAATGATCTTCGAGCACGAATAAGGACTAAATGTTTCAATTCGACTCAATTTATAAGAAAAGATAATGAAGGCAAAGTTGGATACCATGTAACTATAATATTGCATGTTGTTCTATTAACCACGCCCAAAAAGTGACCTCATATGTTCCTACGGGAAAGCATACTCCTTTGTGCACGGTTTTGCTTAGCAGAAACCCAGATTAATGAATATCAGTAGAGCAATATGTATAACTATCGAACAAAATAAAACATTTAGACAGTTAAAACATATTAAATCGATTGCCATTGCTCCTTATACTTACTGACTCATGACACAAAGAAAACTTTTTTTAATTCGAATTACGCGAAAAAATGATGAATATAGAGAATTAAATATAATGCTTTGATCTTTAAAATTTATACTCAAGATAATTAAAGTCACTGAAGACTCAAAGCCCCAACGATGGTCCGTCACTGCCAGAAGAACGTTTCGAATTTAAATTTAGGGAAAGTCCCACCCATTTCCCGTAGAGACATTCTTCAAATCGAATTTCAATTATCGTCCCTTACACGTCAAGACGGCGAAATTGAATTTATCTCCCGTAATCAATTTCAAAATACGCCTTGAAAGCCTGTCCTGCTAGGTTTTTAGTCTCATGTAGTTTTAAAAGGAATAACTCGTTTTACGTACTTTCATGTCAAATTAATTAGCAAAGGAAAGGGCTAACTCACTCGGAGCTAAACAGGTCCCTTAACACTTGATCCCTTCCTGTTCGTACATAGGGATGTTACATGTTTATTTGGATATATGTACTGACTTAGGTATATGCATGTACATGTGTACACACGCACGCTTATATATACACATACAAACGTACAGGGTCTGCCCGAGGTGCCATGATCTAGGGGGCGCTATCCTGACCAATTATCTATATCATGCTTTCACGATGATAAACGTATACTATGTATGCTGATAAGGCAGAATAGTAATAGCTAGCCATCAGTTTTCACAGTAATTGCTTTGATTTTCCAGGAGCGTTAAATAAATGAACATATACGATGCCTTCTTAAACTGTCAGAAGGGGGCTTTTAAATGTGTTTTCGCCTGGGTCGACAAATACCTATGGTCGCTCCTGCATGCATACACATATACATATGTACATACTCCGATTTAGCGCCCCCCCCCCTATATAGTGCCACCCCCGTATAAGGCCCATGAATCGTGGTAAACAGTGCTTCCACCTTATGATTACATAGAGCAGGGATGGCAAATATGTGGCGCGCATGCGATTTTACTTGGCACGCGTAAACTTGTATTTTCTGAATAAAATGTGAAGGTTCTTAAAGAAGTAGTGGGCTAGAGGCACATGGAAAAAATTCTGATGATTCCCATTAAATTCTTGGCACGTGACACAAAAATCATTCGCCATCCATGATATAGAGCAGCGAGTCCCAAACTATGGTACGCATACCACCAGTGGTACGCGAAGATTCTGCCAGTGGTTCGCGAGTTTAGTGTCAGCATTCACCCATGGAACTGCACAACGAGTGACCACAGAGAGGGACGGATTACTGCCCGCACCGTCCGAACGTGTCCGCTGCGCCGCTCACGGATCACAGTCTACTGCTGACGTATCGTTACTCGTCTATTTGCGTTTTCACGTTGCTATTTTAAACAAAATTATTCTAAACTGAATTAGGCGAGAAACTTGTTTGTTTCAATTAATTCCATTCCTGAAAATCTGAACGTGAGGGAAAAGACCAGCTGAATATCTCACTCTTTCTGACATAGCGTTGAAAATTCTAATCCCATTCTGCACAACTTATCTATGTAAAACGGGGGTTTCTACTATGTTGGCAATTAAAAACAAAAATAGAACAAGAACGAGCCTCGAACCGGGCCTTCGCTGGAAGTTAACTAACATTGAACCAAATATTAAAATCCAAGCTCATCAATCACATTGAATGATTTTTTTTTGTATTTTAAGTATGATAAATGCGGGAAAATAATTAATTTTTCAGTACTACCTATTTTATCTGCCTACCTTATATTATTTTGAAAATGCCTCTTTCGTTAGTAAAGAAAATTTTTTAAGTTCATACTTAACTATGTGGTACGAAGAAATTTTGCCACGTTTTCGGTGGTACGCGAAAAGAAAAGTTTGGGAACCGCTGATATAGAGCAATCATATACCTCGATTTACCGCCACCTCCGCTTTGGCGCCAAAGTCAGTAATGGACAAACAACAATAACAACACACCTTGACGCTTTCCCTTGCGGGGTAAGCCATGCCATATATCTGCCAATTACCAACCCATCACCACATGCTTCCTCCACACACTTCTATCCTTGCACACTTCTTTTGCTTCACTTACACTCATACACTAAGTCACACATTTCCTTTTATTCCTCATACTTTTCACGTCCCTTTTTCTCAAAGTCTCACCAACCACATCCAACCAAGTCTTGCGCGGTCTGCCTCTCCCTCTCTCGCCATTCACTCTTCCTTCATATATTCGTTTGGTGATTCTACCCTCCTCCATTCTTTCTATATGCCCGAACCACCTCAGCAGACCTCTCTCATACAGATCTGTCACACTAACTTTCATACCACATTCGTTCTTCACCCAATTATTCCTTACTTTGTCCCTCCTAGATTTTCTTTCTTCTCATGTATCCCATCCCAACCGCATTCAAACTACTTTTATGCTTCTCCTGACACACCCATGTTTCACTGCCATACAGAAAGGTAGGCATTAAAACACTCTTGTATACAGACATTTTCGCTTCTTTTGACAACCATTCATTCTTTGCAATCGACCACACACTCCCTGCCACCTTTCTACCAGCATTCACTCTCTTTTTGATTTCCCCATCTACTCTACCATTTTTACTGAACATTCTACCAAGGTAAACAAATTCATCCACAACCTCAATCGTTCCACCATTTATGCTAAATTGACAGTCGTTCACCTCATTCTCCCGATCGAACACAACTACCTTGGTTTTGGCCACATTTATCCTTAAGTCCATTCTCACTGTCGTATCATGCAGGCTATCTAACATTCTCTGCAATTCTCCTGGGTTCTCAGCCATTAACACAGCATCATCAGCATACAAAAGTACACGAACATTCTCTCCACCAACCATAACACCCACCATATCCATACATGCCTGTCTCACACATTTATCCATGAACACATTAAATAACCAAGGGGACATGACACATCCTTGTCGTACACCTTGCTCAACTCTAAACCAATCACTCATCATGCCATTCACCCTTACACATGCCCTACTTCCAGTATACACTACTTTTATAGCATTCAGCAACCAACCATTCACTCCATACTCGCTCAGAACACCGTTTGTCCATTACTCATTAATGTTCTGAGTAATGGACAAACGGTAGCGCTAAATCGGAGTTTGGCTGTATACCCATACATATGAATACATACATGTATACATATACACGTAGTTAATTTCGGACTCCCTTTCGTCCCATGTACCACAACCTAAAGATGAACATATTTAGTGTACCTCAGTCAACTGTTGGCGATCGAGTAGGATTTGCGAGTTTTTATTTGAAAAAGAAAATATTTTTTCCATTCGGAACGTGAATTTCAAACAAAAGTTTCTGTTCCTTTTTTATTTGAGTTCGACGAACTCTAATGCCAGACCAAGAACCCAAAAGGTCTCCAAAATAAAAAAGCCCACTTTTTTTTAAATCGTTCCCGCGTAAAATAAAAAAATCCTGCTTATAATCCGTAAAGCCGTAAAATGGGATCCTTTTGGATTACGGGAGAGTCGCCTCTCAGAGAAAGAAACAAAATATCCATCTCTCGCAGAGATTTGGGAGGGGGGTTTACATATATTGAGAGCCAAGGAACGAATATTCCCTTGCGACCGAATCGCTCGCGAAAATTTTTCGAAAATATCTCAGGAGATTGAAAGACTGGAAAATTTTGGTCTCGGTTTGATATTTTCAACGTGAACCTAGAAGTACCGTCCATATAGAGCGCTGGCTCTGTCACTCTGCCTAACGCTTTCATTTTATAAACGTGCTTATGTTATCGATCTGCCTGTCTGTCTGTGCGGTCGATTAAATTCAAATAGCAAGTGAAGGGTTAGAGATATAACACTGAAATTTGCAGGGTGTCTGTGACCTATAAGGCCATTTATTATGCTGCCAGAATTTTAATTGCAATAATGGGTGGGCGGCAGAGGGTGTCTTCAAAATTTTCAAATTAAGATTCAGAGCAAATGGTTACAGAATCAAAGTTAAAAATTTTCACCATTTGGGTCACCTTTATTTTCATCTATAAAACTGCAGAATAAATTGTTTTGGAAATCGGTGAGCGGAAGGATGTGTCTTCAAATTTTCAAATTAAGATTCTGAGCAAATGGCTATAGATCAGTGTTTCTCAACCGGAGGGTGGCAAAAGGATTTGAGGTAGGCTGCGAAAGATTTTTAAATTTTAAGATCGGTTAAAAATAACTAAAAATGTAGAAAAAGTGTAGAGAAAGCTTAATATTTTGTAAAAAGGAAACGTAATGAATTATGAATGAAAATTTCAATAAACTCCTTTATGTATTTTTAAATAACCGGGTACTTTAATCTATAATATATAATTTCTTCCTGCCTATATTGATCTGTAGGCGGATAATTTTCTGTAGCTTAGGTGGGTCGTATTATCAAAAAGGTTGAGAAAGGCTAACTATAGATAGAAAGTTTAATTTTTCACTGTGTGACCTTCAATGCCATCTATAACTCTGCAGAATAAATGTTAAAAAAATCGTTGGGCGGCAGGGGTTGTCTTCAAAATTTTCAAATTAAAACTCGGAGCAAATTGTTCTAGATAGAATGTAAACATTTATTAATTAATTTTTGAGTCAAATATTTCATGTCATAAAGCTATATTACTAAATGTATACAGAATTTTAAGCTTACAATTCTAAATAAACCTCAATAAATAAAACTATAAATTTATAACATATTACACTATTTACATAGTATATTTAAATATCGTTTTCGGAAATAATATTTAAATATCTCCACAAAAATACCATAGCTGAAATATGCAGTGGCATATGTATCGTTAATTGTCTTATTACTAAAACACATTAAACAAATGATGCTACATCTCTCACCATATTAGTATTACGACCAAAAATCTGTATTTACAGTAAAATCGTATTCATTCTTAAACGTGAAGGCAAGAACAATCTGCTGCTTTTAGTAATTTGGTGTATTTTAGTAAATAAAACTGAGGATTCTTTTAAACTTAATGTTTGCTTAGAAATGTGAATGTCAAATTGAATTTTCTCTTGAGAAAAATAAAATGTCGTCATGAAAAACAACCTGATTGAGTTTCATAAGAAGCATATACGTTCTCTTTTACTTCATTCTAAAAGATTTACACCAGGATCACCGCACAACCAAGGATTAATTGGATCCCTACATTCAATTAATGGGTAACAGCATCTTATTCCTTTTATTATAGTAACTAAAAAGTTTTTAATAAATTCTACGTTTATTCAAAGTCCGGTTTACAATAGCTTTTAATCGTGTGCGAATATCATTTAACAAACGTCGAAACTTAGTTATGTTATGCAGATTCGTAAAGACTCTTGTAATATAGCACTGCCTGCAAATCCAATTTTTAATAAAGTAACAAGTTAGAACTATTCAAGAACAAGCACTAAAAAATACTTGTCTCGGGTATCTCCAATAGCCAACACATAAGACGAGCTCAATAATTCTCTGCTGAATTAAGTCAGAACAAGTTTCTATTATAAATTTCGACTCCCATGCCATCAGCCACCAACAAGTAATTAAAAAGACAAATGCTTTGAATAAATACGCGGAAAATATTCCAGCACTATAAGGACACGCAATCATAATAATTATTATCACGTAAATATTTTTGCCACAAAATTTATTTTGGTGAAAATGTCTTGAGTTACTATTTAAATACATACAATCCCGTAAAAATAACTAGTTTAGATCCCCGTCTATATGTCGGGAAAACTATATTATTTATTATTTAAATTATATTTTCGCCCTTAATATTCTTTGAGATCATACATTCATATTTCTTATATGGTAAGTCAGGGTGAATAGGGTCCAAAAGTGAAAAATAAATTCTAGCCAGAAATACACACAAACAAATGAAAAATAACTTCACTGTATTTGGGCTTGGCAGAACCCACAGAAGATAACAATTCCATCACTGTCATGTGCAGAGAACTCTTCCTCCTCTGAAGATGACTCTAGCTCAACCAGAGCTGTCTACATACAGGAGAAAAATTTACAAGACGCTAGGCAAATCCACCGATAGAAACGCGCCCAATTTAGTCGTACTCTTACACGTTTCGCGATCTTCTCTTTTCAATCTTGAATGCGTTATTTTTTGGGAACAAAAGCATTTTGCATCTAATTAAGGTTTTATTTAGATTTAGGAAAAGAAAAGTTTGATATTTCATTGTTGCTTGACGGATGTCATTTAACGAGGTACGAGTACCTATAGGTTTATTAAATTAATTTTGTAAATTGGAAGTTCTAATTGACGGATTCAGTTCAAAATCAAAATTGGGCGATAAATTTTAATAAGGATCACTCAAAGTTAATTTAATTAAAATCCGTCCAGCGGTTTAGGAGACGGACGACGGACAAGACGTGCCCATAAGGCGTTCCGCTACTAGCGCTTCGCTGGTAAAGAACGCTTAAAAATTAAAAAAACACGCTTACATGTCGCAATAAAACGACTCCTTGCGCTCTGGGGGATAGGTAATTAAGGGCCTCTTTGAAGTTTCTGAAGAATAGTCATTCTTCAAATTCTACGGAGAGGAAATTCGAGAAGCCAAGCATTATCCTACCCACCTCTTCCTCCCTCCTTCCTTCTCCCTCCATATTGTCTCACTCCTCCCTCCAATGTTTCTCTCCCTCACTCCCCAAACATCTCCCTCCCCTTTGTCCTGTCCAATCAATCTTCTCTTCCAAACATAAGGTAACCACGCATCCTACCCCTTTCCACATTTACAAACTCTTCCACTCTATGACTCATTCTCTCTCTCCGCCTCACCTCTATATCTCTTACCCTCTCTCCTTCCCTCCTGTTCAAGAAACATGAAAAGAGGGGGAGGGGGTGGAGGAGCTCTGGTCCCCATTCATAAGTCCTCATCCCCCCTTGGCCCATCTGCTGAATTTAATATTAAAATAGAAATACATATAAAATGTTACGCGTTTTTTTTCTTGATAAAAAATTACATCATTTGCACGATTAATGCAATAAAGTTAGTTAAAACATTGTTTTCGTGTTATTATTTTTATCGATTTTTTATTTTGGTGTGTCCCTTCAAATATTTTTGATAACCATGCTGCCCTCCCACATTTGGGAGGCTAGTTACATCCCTGTCTCTTTCCCTCGCTCTCTTCCTTCCTCTCTTCTTCCTCCCTCCCTTTATCTCCCCCCTCCCTATTTCTATCCCTCCCTCTTTCTCTCCCTACGACTCTCTACCCCCCTCTTATCTCTATTCCTAATCACTTCATCCCTCTTTCTCTATCCCCTTTTTTCTCCCTTTAACCTCCCCTCTTATCTCTATTCCTATTCACTTACTCCCCATTTCAATCCCTCCCTCACTATTTCGCTCTCTTCCTCCCTCTCCTTTTTTTTCTCTTCCTCCCCCTTCCTCTCACTCCTTTTTTCTCTCCCTCCCTCTACCCTCCCCTCTTATCTCCATTCCTATTCACCTCCTCCCTCTCCCTATTCCCTCTCTTTCCATGCCTCTCTTCCTCCCTCCCTCAGATCACATCGTTAAATCTTCTTTTAACCCGCGGTGTCATCGTAAACTGTTGACGATAAAGACGTCCCATTTAAATCACATCTTCTCCTTCCTCTCTTCCTTTCCCTCTTCATCCCGGAAGAGTTGCGTTCGAACACCGACGTGGAGCGATAGATAAATTTCAAAGTTTAAAACGCGCTCCGGTTTTGGTATAAGTTGACGTACGATTTGTTCCTCCCGAATCGAAAGTTCATTCGTAAAATAATATTAGACCGGTAGATTTTGAAGGCAGTGAAAATCCCTACTTGGCGATGGTAGGGGAAAACGAATGAACAACAGACGTTTCTGTCCGAAGGACGTCGATTTTCTTAATATTCTTTAGACCAGCGGTTCTCAACCGGGGGTACAAATTTCTTCCAGAGGGTACAGAGTGGCAAGGGTGCTGAAAGTACCAACAATGCGTCGATGCAGACCCGAGAAAAGTTTTGGGAGAGAAGGAGAAAGTAAAAAAATAGCTTAAAATGGGTGTACATAAAGTGAGTATCAATACACAAGACGTTCTTAGCATACCAAGTTTTAACATTGTAGGCTGGGGCGGTGAATACGAGGAAAGAGAGAGACATAAATCGCCGATTTATGTAATTGTCCTTAGATCTGACGGGTGGAATTCAATTAAATATCTTGAGAGGTTAACCCTTAGACGCTCAAGGTGCCGATATATCGGCTTCCCCTGGTCGCCTTAGAACATTCAAGGTGCCGATATATCGGCTCTAGCTTTAACCCCGTTTAAAAATCTTTATAGATCGCACTTTGAGTTATAATTACTACCAAACTGAAGATGATATAAATGTTTATATTTACTTTTGAAATGGTATTCCTCTTTACGATTTTAGTATTTTACATAAACAAAAGTAATTGTCTTTTCCCCCATCCGTCTGACGCAGCTAATTCGCAGTGAGTCATCATCCAAAATATTTTTTGTCCTTCACGGCGGTTGATTACGCACGCTGTCTTTCTCCGTTCTTTCATAAGCGTGCCTGTCGTTGCATTTTCATCACAATGTTATAATCCAAAAGCTGATACGTCATATGAGACGAAATGCTTACCGAAATTTTCTGAGGATTTTTTTTCTTTTATTTTTTCTCTTGATTATTTATCAATCTCGCTCTCTTGCAAAGACTAGTCTCTATTGTAACGTAACCTACGGCTCAACTTTGACGGAGGTCTCTTGAGTCTCGCTCACTGGTAATATGACACGGAGCAACTTTGTAGAGCATTTTTCATCGTATATTCATTTGATATATAATATCACATTATCATAGTTTTTTCTGTTCATGCATTTTCCTTCATTCCTCCTTGCGGTTGACACTATTTCTTTCCGTTGGTTGTGTAGATGGTTACCCAGAGGACGTGTTGTATTCCTAGTGTGTATTTTATTCGGTGAACCCGTATTCTGTTGTCAGTAATTTCTTTTTGAGTGCTTCAGAGACTTTTTATCGGTGTAATAAATTGTGCTACCTGGAGCTGATATAAATTTCTATAATTTCTGGAACCCATAATGGCTTCTCTCTAGTAAAGCAACTGCATTGGATAAGGAAATAAAGTCTACCATAAATGGGAAAGAAAAAATTACGCTGAAACCGGAAATAATTTGGTTACAATAAATTTATGGGGGGGATTGACACTTCTGATATGATGCTGTATACTTACATGAATGAAAGAAAGTGTAAAATATTGGAAAAAAGTTGCGTTCAATATAATTTCAAGTATGGTTTTGAATAGCTATATTCTATATAAAGAAAATTTCAAAAGACCTGGGAAACTGCAATCGAGGCTAACATATGTAGTAAATATAATTGAGCATTTAGGTAATGAGTGGTTTTCAATGAGGGAAAAGACACCTAAAGTGGGTGTTCAAAAACTTGATGGAAAAAAGAGACTAATTGTTGTGTTTGCAGCGCTAAGAATAGAAGAAAAATATCCCAAACTGTTTGCATTAGATGTAACAAAGGCTTACATGGGGAGTGTTTGGCCAAACACAAATGCTGATTTGGTGAAATGTACTTTTTCACATTATGTTTTATATCTCATGAATAAAAAGGGAATATTGAGTTAAATTTGGATATGTTAGAGTGCATAATGCAATATTTCATAATATATGTGCAAATCTATGATAAAAGTTGAGGTTATGAAGTTAGATAATTTTGAAAATTATTTTCTTTTTCATAAAAACGTTTTTTGTTCAAACTTTTTTATAAAAATAAATATTTCTTTGTCTCATATAAAACTTTTTTGCTTTAAACTGCAATTTGTTTTCAAAACCCATTAAAAATTTCGATATCCTAGACCAAAAATTAGGCTCGCAAAAAATATTTAAAAAACACTTGAAATTTTCAAAAATTAGGCGCGAGCTTTCTGGGATTAAAAAAGGCAAATGCCGTTAGAGCGAAAGGGTTAACCAATGCTAAGACAGGATTCTCAACTTTGACAGCATTAAAGACGCGGAACCGCAATTGTCTGACCTCCAAACACGATCTCATCCTTGCAGTGACCAAAATTCGACAGCGCATCGAGAAGATTATGTCTGGAAAACGTGCAAAAATCGCACTAATTTTAAGTAATTAAAATATAATGTAACTTGGTAAAATTTCTACGAAGTAACCGCCGAAACAGTTGACTATAATGTAAGTAACTTTTTACATCTCATGGAAACTGCATGTTGATTGTTTAGCCTTACAAATTGTAGATATTATTGTTATTTCCCTTGTTTTGTTAGTGTTTTACGAAACGTAGTATTAGCAAGGCAATTGAAGGGGCGCGCTATTTTATGTAGTTGCAGGTTTGAAGGTTAAGTACTTTTATCAGCGTTATGTTACTCGTTCCGTATTGTATATTTTCTATTCAAACTTATGTCTGAAAAACGAACATATCAGTCGGGAGCAACCGAAAGAAAATTTAAAAAAGAAGGAGAAAGAGTAAATAAAGGACAAAGTGATATTTCAAGCTGGTTTAAAACACAAGAAGGTGGACAGAATTGTTCACAGGAGGAAGTATTTACAACAGGAAGTTCTCAGCTAATTATTATAAACACATTAAAAACGGGAAGATAATATCGCGAGCATGGTTAATTTATTCAGTGAGCTCAGACGGTGTTCACTGCTTCTGCTGCATGTTGTTTAAAAGCTCCCCTAACATTGTTAATATTCGAGAAAGTAAAACACGCATTCGCCATCATCTTTCTAATAGATCACAGAATAGATTTTTACAAGATCTTAGTAAAGAAGTAGTTTAAAAAATTTTAAATAACGTTAAAACGGCAAAATATTAGTTTACAAATAGATTGCTCACCAGATGTTTCTCATAAAGATCATACATAAATTGTATTAAGATACGAACAGATTGATAAAAATTCCAATGAAGTAAAAATTAATGAAAACTTCATATGGTTTTTTTGAAGCTTTAGATCATACAGGTAAAAGTCTTGCGAATTTGTTGTTAAATACTTTAGAAAAATATAATATAGACATTAACAATTGCAGAGAGCAATGTTATGATAACGGCTCAAATATGAAAAGACAATACAACGGAGCCCAAGCCCGAATATTAAACATTAACCCTAATGCATTATACATACCATGCATAGCTCATTCTTTCAACCTTTTACGTTGTGAAGCAGCTTCAAGTACGACATGCAAACTTTTTTGGCAGTATTCAACGTGCATATGCAATATTTTCCGCATTGACCATTAGGTGGGATATATTATGTAAACATTTAAAAATAACATTAAAACCGCTGAGTGACACAAGATGGGAAGTTATAATTCAATCAGTTAAAGGCAATAGATTTCAGTTAAAAGAAACTTACCAGACTTTGGAAGAATTAATAAATTCAGCAAAGGATAATGCAATTGCCTCAGAAGCTAATAGTTTACTAAAGCAGATTCAAACATTGCCGTTTATAATTTCTATAATTGTATGGTGTGAACTGGGTAGAATCTACCACAAATAAATAAATAAGAATATTGTGTGTACCTGCGATTTGAAATAAGTTATATAATTAGGTATATTATATTCGAACTATACCTTACTTACTAACAGTAGTAAAAATTGCCATTTTTACTTTCTCCATACACGTAGTATAGGTGAAAGTATTGTATTCATGAAAAAAATCGACTTCGAGATTTCAACGGAAATACACGTTTTGAGGTCCCCTAAACACGTTTTGACCATTTTATCGATGATGTCTGTGTGTGTGTTAGTGTGCGTGTGTATGTGAAAGCTTTTTGTGGGTGCTCTAACTCAAAAACTATTAATCAGGTCAACGCGAAAATTTTATATTTAACATTTTTATAAAAGTCACAAGAACTGATTAGTTTTTGGTAAAAATCGGTCACCGGAAGTGGGTGTTTACTCTTGTCACTTATCCGTTATTTTGAAGTATATGCTTTCATATTTGATAAATGTAAAAATATACAAGAATAAAAGTTGTAGGAAATATAATTGTCTACAATCTTTGCTTGAAACATTTTTTCATGTAATGCATTGTTTGAGAGATATGTTACATTTTTAGCTACCACCCCCACGCTACCTAAAGACAACTGTTAACAATTGACGCTTAGTTACGTCTTAGTAACGTTCCTTTTTTTTCTTAATTGTTGGAACTTTGTAGCTATATCCAATATCCGAAGGCTATGGTTTGATTTTATTTCCGTTCTTTGTAGTCTAAATTTTTCTTGCAGTTCCTTAAAATATTTACTATCATTTAACCTGTTTGGAATTATAAGAAATATTACAGGTATGAAGAAAGTCATGTGTTGGCTATATCAGATTTTTTTAAGATATTTCAGCAAACAATTGACCGATTTTGATGAATTCTCCACCAATATCAACCTTGAATCAAGAAACGTCAAGACTTGGAACTAGGTACACATACTAAATACATATATACTTAAGAGACATTTAGGATATGCACCTCGGTGCCAACACTTTGATTTTTTGGGGAGTGGAGGTATCAAATTTGAGTCTATATATAACTTGTTTATACCAATTAAAGGAGAATATTGGTCACTTACCTTGAGAATACCTTGAGTTTGAATGAAAATATTAGCGGGTGACATGTGTATGAAAAATTTGAAACTCTAAACCCGCGGCAAAGCTACATATATATATATACGTTTTTTTGGACCTCCCCCCTCCTCCTGCCCTAAATTTTTGTATACCTATAGTTTTTAATTGATTTGTTTTAAAAGTATTATTAGTAAATTAAAAATAAATAATCTGTAATTCTAAATTCCTATTTTGAAAATACAAAGATCACAATAAAAAATCTGATTTAGCCACCACATGACTTACTCCATATCTGTTAAAATTTCCAAATAGGTTACATAATAATAAATATTTTAAGAAACTGCGAGAAAATTTTAGACTTGACAAAGAACAGAAATAAACTCAAACCATAGCCTTCTGATATTGGATATAGCCACAAAGCTCCAACAATTAAGAAAAGAAAAAGGAGCGTTACTAAGACGTAACTAAGGGTGAATTGTTAACAATAGTCGTCGGTAGGTTGTGGCAGCTAAAAATATATCTCTTAAAAAATGCATTATGTGGAAAAATGTTTCAAACAAAGGTAGTAGAAAATTAAATTTCCTACAATGTTTATTCCAATACATTTTACATTTATCAAATATTAAAGCAAATATTTCAAAAAAACGGATAAGTGAAAAGAGTAAACATCCACTTCCGGTTGACTGATTTTTATCAAAAACTAATAAGCACGTTTTCCTTTGATAATTGATAGTAGCTCAATAACTTTGGCCAAAACTAACAAAAGTAGAATACTCCTTTAGCCAAAACAACTAGAGGGCTGCAAACCCAATGCATTTCGCCCACAAGGTGGGCATCGTCAGGGGTAGAACCTGTTTCACCAGTGACTGGAAGCCAACTGCTTCCAATCACTGGTGAAACAGGTTCTACCCCTGACGATGCCCACCTTGTGGGCGAAATGCATTGGGTTTGCAGCCCTCTAGTTGTTTTGGCTAAAGGAGTATTCTACTTTTGTTACGTTTTCCTTTAACAAAAATGTCAAATATAATATTTCACGCTGATCTGAGTAATAGTTTTTGAGTTAGAGCACCCACAAAATCCCGGTCACAGACACACACAAACACACACAGACACACACACAGACACACACACACACACACACACACACACACAGACACACACAGACACACACGCAGTCATCATCGAGAAAATAGTCAAAACGTGTTCAGGGTACCTAAAAACATGTATTTCCGTTGAAATTTCGAATTCGATTTTTTTTCATGAAAACAATACTTTCTCAATACTTCGTATATGGAGAAAGTAAGAATCTGATGTGGCCACCACATGACTTTCTTCATAACTCTAATTTTTCTAAAAATACCAAATATGTTAAATGATAATAAATATTATAAAGAACTGCAAGAAAAATTTAAAGACTTTACAGAGAACAGAAATATTCTCAAACCGTAGCCTTCTGATATTGAATATAGTATTGGATAAAGTAAAACTCGTTCACGCCATTTACTTATGGCTCAAAAATGTATCTCGCCAGAACATTGATATTAGTGAAGGTTTCATCGAAATCTGTAAATTCGTGGTCGAGATATATTTTTTAAACAAAATTTAAACCGGCCCTTACTTTCGACCCTTTGGACTGATTCTGTCAATTATTGGTTTGAAAATGTCTTTTCGAAACATTGGTATTGGTGAAGGATTCATTGAAATCGGTCAATTCGTCACTGAGATATCTTTTTAAAAAAAAAAAACAGAAATTTGGGCCGATTTGATTTTATTTTTGGTACTGCAACTCTCGTGATCAACCTGAAGCTGCTACCGAATTTTGAAGCTCCTACGTTTATTTTATGAAGAGTTACGCCTGCCGCAGACACACACACGCACACACAGACAACTTATCTTATTATTATAGATATATTAACTTTTCAATTCATTGGCGGCCTCCCCCAGTTTTACCTACCCCCTGCCTCCCTACACCAAGTCAGCCCTAAGAACTTCACAATCTTCCTGCCCCATCTCATTTTAGGTCCTCACTTTCACAGATACATAAACGCACATCTTATTCAGGCGCCACGCTGATTTTGCGTCATAACACACACACACAAACATGTGTATAGAATAAACCCTCAAAATTTGCAGGTATTACGTTTTTGGATATCACCGCGAATGTCACAACTCCACTGCTTACGCGTTGATAGCAAGAACTTACGCACGACGTTTATGTTATTTTTATGTCGCGAATGTCAAATAGGTGTGCACATAAAACTCCCGCGAATAATAAAAAATCCGAATGTAAAAGTCGTGAATGTTGAGGGTCTCTCGTGTCAACCTTCCCTCGCCTTTCCCATCTCTCCCCTACCTCTGATATTTGGTTTCCCACCCTTCTCCTCTTCTCCATGGGGTCGGTCCTTTCCATAACTTCGTTGCCTTTCCAACATCGTCCCAAATTGGACGGAAGAGGTTTGGGGGAGCGAGAGAGAGAGGAATGGACCGGGTGGAGAGAATGTGGCGATACGGGAGGCAAAGAGAGAGAGAGGGTAGTAGATGGAAAGGCCGAGAGAAGGGGAAATGTTTAAAGGAGAGAGGGCTGGAGTGAATGAGAGAGAACATGCCGAGGGGTCAGGAGTTGCGAGATACCAGAGATAACAAGGCCGTACACTCATAAATATGAATAATTCGAAACTGAATTATCGAGCTCACCTTATGGCTGGAATTCAATTGATGATCCTCCTGCAGCTATGAAGCGGTCGAATAAACCAGATGCACGTTTCGGCTACAACGTAGCCGTCCAAGGCGGTAATTCCCCGGTCGTCAATCCTAATAAAAGAAAAAGTTCTTTTTCGACCAAATCTATTATAAGCAGCTGCTTCTTACATATGATATAGGTTATAGAATATATATCTATATAGTATTGTATAGTATTTCTATTTCTATAATCGAATTACTGAGCAAATTTCTTTTGATGCAAAGACACCATCAAAATTCACAAAAATTTAAATTTATTGATCAAGTTATTTTTCTTTTAAATAATTAAAATTAACTTTGTAAATTCCTACAATACTTTATTAAGAGACTCGATCTAGATTTCGACGCTTTGCGTCATCATCAGGAGTGAATAATAATAATAATAATAAAGTATTGTAGGAATTTACAAAGTTAATTTTAATTGTTTATAATGAATTTCTACCAAGTAACGGCCGAAGCAATTGACTTTATCTGTTTTAGTTGACCTTCAAGGGTATTTAAAATGACTGATTCAAGAGCCGAATATCTTCATGAATATAGAGAAAGGAATCGTGATAGATCCATGCACAAAACAGAGAACATTATCATTTGCGGCGTCGCGAAATTGTATATAGATCAAGACAATATTATGAACTCTTAGGTAGGATACTAAACGGTTACCTTGGGTAAGGCAATAAAAAAATCACATACCATAAAAATGGCGCTACGATAAGACAGTACGAGTAAATAGAACCTTTTTGGCAGATAGAACAACCCTAAAATATAAAATGGTCCATAACAATTGAGTTAGTTTTCGATTATTTTGTATTTAGTATGAGAGATCTTTTGGGTGATACGATAGTTTCCAAATCGAATATCCGAGTGGGAAATATATTGAGGAAAACATTTGTCGATTGTAATTCATGTATAGATGCTTGTAATATGAAAACCTTGAAGAAGGCAGGAAAGTTAAGAAAACCTGAAAGAAGAAATGAGAAAATGGGACCGACATAATCGGGCTGATTAAATTAAGATGGAAAGGAGGTCAGTTCTACTACGAAGATTCGCGGTAGTTTACTCTGGAGGAAAAGGCGACGCTAGAGGAGTATCTCTAGTACTTAAGAAAAGTACGAGAAACTTGACAAATGTGATAGTGACGATCAATATAATGATGACAATAAAGCTAAAAGCAGTCCCAGTGGACATTTAGATAACAATATGGCAACGCCCATGCATGAAGAAGAAGAAATCGAGGAGACGTACGAACAATTGAAGGACATAAATGAAGGAGAGGAAGAGAAAAGGTGAACTGCATAACGGAAGATTGGAAGAGCATCGCTGGAAAATGGCAAGTAGAACATATTGTCGGTCAATGCGGAATTGGGAAAAGAAACCGAGGAGAAAACTGGTATAATTCTGCATTAATAACGATCTAGTAATAACTAATATATGGTTGAAAAACCATAAACGAAGGCTGAACACATGGAAGAGCACAGAAGATAGAATTGTAATGTGAAAACCTTGAAGAAGGCAGGAAAGTTAAGACAACCCGAAATAGATTACAAATAGATTACATACAAGAAAAGCAAAGAAGAAACTTCTATACGGAAGAAAAACTATAATTGCGGAACATCGCCTCGTACGGAGCGGCCACATGGGCACTAAGGAAAAGTGATATAAAATACTTGGCAAGCTTCGAAGAAATTCGAATGATTGTACAAATCATAAGAGGAGGGCGAACTGGATAAAACATTCGAGATCATGATTAAAGACGTTTTTGAAAGAAAACTGGAAGTGAAAAGAGAAAGAGGAAGGAAACAATTTCAGATCCTAATGGTTTTAGCCGTCAAGAAATTAAGAAAATCGCAAAAAACAACAAATGTAGAACGTTTAACCAACAGTAATTATCAGGACAGGCTCTCTACGATGATGACCTCTTACGCGTGCGCATAGGAGGCGGCTTTTGTTTGATGCCAACTGTGGACGGCCGAAAGGCTAATTCCTGAGAATTCATCTCCTCACTCTTCCTTCTCCTTCCGCTTTCGTGAAGTTATTTCTATAAGTATCAAACACTCGATGGTAACGAATTTCGTGCGACAGTTTCGCATACAACGTATTTGAAGGCGCGAGGGATTTGCGATCTGGAGTTAAACGGAAGCGAAACGGTAATGGAACACTTTTGTTCGCTTCCTTCACCTTCCTATGACGTTCATCGAGTCAAAGGTCACCCAATGACCTTGTAAATTAAGGAGATTGAGGCCTCTCCAATAATTCGCGACCGATAGTAGTAGCGCTCTCACAGTTCACACTTCATACTGAAGTTTCAAAAAGCTATAATCGAGCGGAGGATGGACCTAGTAAGTTCAATAAACGATTCTATCGCATTGAGGGGTGTTGTGTCTGTATCCCTTAAATTTGTCTCCGCCATAATGTTATAGCCTAATATTTTGAAATCGGATAGAGGTGTAAATGACGGATTTTTTAATTCGTAGCGTATGTGTCTTAAAATTTCTATAATGCTTAAAGGTGACCGAAATTATTTAAGCTGACAAATTTTAAAGTTTCTATCCAGAATGACCCGAGTTATGGGTGATAGTTCCATTCGCCGAACTATATCTAACAGCTAATTTAATTCTCTTACTGTGGTTCCTAATAGTCCTATGGAAAATATGAACACACGATTCCCTTTGTCCTACAATCAATCTCGCATATTTTACCTTCATGATCCTGCATTACGAAATGATGGGTTTCGATTATCCTAAAAGTTCGTGAGCGTGTCGATTCAAACTGGGCTTCTATGGAGTAAAATCATTATATGTATGTATGCTCTTGAAGCTCTTCCAATAGCTTCATTTCTCACAAAAACATTTCGTGAGATGCAAAAATGCCGAAGCTGTATCCGATGAGAAAACATACTCTTGGCTGTAATGGACGATACCTTAAATAAAAGGTCTTTATATTGCCATCGTTCAATTTGGAAACTATATATAAACAGGGTTCTTATAATTCGTCTGACTACGATTTCATTGTAAACGTCAGTAATTACTAACATAAATGTGAACTTGAGAAGGAGAAAGATTCCGGGAACACAATTTAAATAAAAAACTAACAAAATCAGCTTTTATATGCAGTAAAAAGTAACTAATAAATATAAAATCCACATAATTGAATGTTCCAGAAAATAAACATAATTACGGGCATAATTCACTAGTTGCATCACGCACTGTGATTGAGGGTATCAGAAATAATTAGAATTCTAACGTAATACTGAAAGCACAAACACGATTAAATTTGGGATATCGGCTGTAGGAAGGAGCGGATAGGTTTGTTTTTCTCTAGGAATAACAGGGATCACAATAGGAGAGACGACCCCGATAGAAGTGACGTTAGAGACTGCCTGATGCACTGCACCACCACAAAATCCTATGGTGTTACATTCGATATTGGTGAAATGCTTGCAGAATGCAAGCACAAATTACTTGTAATTATAATATGCAAGAGTATTGTGAAAAACTCATCGAAATAGTTTGTGCAATGCATAATGAACCGATATATTATTTTTTATTTAATGTAATTTGTTTAAACTAATTTTATTATATTATATTTATTCTAATAATCAATTGTATTAAATTCCTTAGAAACCATGTAGCCAGTAAGCAAGGTTAAAATCAATGCCGGAGTACCCAGATTCGTAATTTGCGATTCGCGATTACAAAAAAATCCAGTCCTATAATTGCTATTTTAATAGTTATTGTTATATTTTATGGTAAAATCTCGAAAATTCTAACTTTAAATACAGCTGAAAATGTATTATTATAAGCTTTATATGTGTTATTAACAAGATAAACGTAAAATTTCATTTCGGTCCTTATGTATTAATTCAAAAGTTCTAATCGACCATTGCGAACCAAAATGAAGTCCACCCGATAAATTTTATATTTAATGTCCCGAATCTCATAAAAATCAGTGAAAAGGTTTACGAGACCTGCTGAGGACGAAAGAATAGACACAACGTCTGCTACAAGCGTTCACTTAATGCACTGTGTGTAAATAGCATATAAAATATCCAATTCAATAGCACTTAGGGTAATCACGGTTACTACCAGAAAATATTAATAAAAAAATAAGAGCTTCATTTGCTGACGCAACATGAAAAAGCGAGTTTTTCGAATTGCACACTTCAAATTCTTTATAAACTTACAATTAGTAAAATAATTATGTGACAAAGTAATTTATTCAATAGTTAATTAAAAATTAAATTCATACTATTCATAATGAAAGACAAGTAGTACTTTTCCACAGTATATTTTTCCTTACGACAGGTTTCACCCTGACACGGCATCATCAGATACTGTGTAAATGTACTACTTGTGTTTCATTATGAATAATATTAAACACTTCCACGAAGTCACATCAGATAAAGTAAATTAAATTCATACTCTGACACATGTTAGGTTTCTAATCTAATGACCATTGGTTTATGATATGAACATACTAAATTACTAAAACAGGTCCTCCTGACGCTCTTCCATTTCTTCAAATAGTCCCATTGACGCTCCCCGACTTTAAAAACAAGTTCTGCCCTGTCACGCAGTGAAATTTTTTAACCTTCTATTTATAACTATTTGCTCAGAATCTTAATTTGAAGATTTTAAAGGTACACCCTGCCGCCCACCGATTTTTCAAAAATATTTCTTCTGCAGTTTTATAGATGGTATTAAAGGTCATGCAAATAGTGAAAATTTTTAACTTTCCATCTATAACCATTCGCTCGGAATCCTAACTTGAAAATATTGAAGGCACCTCCGACCGCCCACCGATTTCTCGAAAAAATTCTTTGGCAGCGTGATAAATGGCACCAAAGATCACATAAACCCTGCATACGAGGTCTGACAATTAAGTTCGCGAACTCATATCAACCCGTACTTACGTTATTGCTGATCTACTATATGGTCTCCTTCAAAGTATTCCCTTCGCGATGCAATGCACACCTGCCACCCTTTCTTCCATCCTTGGTAGCATTTCTGGAACTCATTTTCTGGAATTGCGTTTATTGCCACCGTCGTATTGTACTTGATGTCTTCAACGTCCTGAAATTGCGCTCCTTTGAGAACGTTTTTTATCCGAGGGAACAAAAAGAAGTCGCAAGGGGTCAAATCGGGCTAGTAGGGAGGATGTTCCAATAATGTCCTCACAGTGAAGGCCGTGTGGGCAGGTGCATTGCCGTGCTGCAGGATCCATTCGTTTTCTTTGAAGAGTTCAGGTCTTTTTCGCCTAACTTTTTCTCTGAGGCGCTTGAGCTCTTCCAAATAGTTGTATCGATTAACTGTCTGTCCTTGAGGCACAAATTCATGGTACGCCATGCCCTTTGCATCGAAAAAGGAAATGAGCATTGTCTTCACTTTGGACTTCGACATGCTCATCATCTTCGATTTCCTCTCCCTCGTATTTCAGTCTCTTATCTCTTACCATTTACCTGATATTTTAATTTAATTGAATGCACAGACGAACAGACAGAGTGAAAACATATATAACATATATAAAATAAAACGCGCTAAAAAGAGATTGTCTCAAACCATTAACTAAAATAAAATTAATATTTAAATAATGACACTTATATTCCACATAACTGAACCATTGTCATCGGTATATTGTCCACATACAGGTCCGTGAGTTATTTGTTAAATCGGGTTCTTCAAATTCTCCTATTCACTGAAAACTTCTTGAATTGCTGTTAACTTTCTTTTCTTTCCAAGTATGATCATCCCTCGCTTTGAACGATGCATAATATGCATGGAAAAGATTGTGTAAAGCGAAACCGTGGGAAGTGGGGGAGGTTTCCCCAAGGAAAGAATAAAGGTTGCATTTGGGGACGTCCTGAAATCTACATGCGACTATTTAGTTTCACTGTACTAATCATCGCTTTCTTCATTCATTCTTATAAGCTCTGGGTCGAACTGAAACATTTTACGAAATTTTAATGTTTAGAGACCGTTCCGAGACCGTGCGAAAGTGAAACTGATGGCCGTGAAATTCGAAATAGTTCTCTAACAAGAAAACCAAAACCGTCCAAAGCAAGGGAGAAGTTTAGACTACCAGTTGAAACCTTTTTCTTCAAGTTATCATTCAATCACATTTTCTCATAAAATGCTCAATCCAATTGCCATTCTCTCTCTAATCATTTTAACTATCAATATCTTCTCTTCTATATAATATTATCCCAAAATTCTGGATTCTCTTTTTACAGCATTCTTTGAAACAGAATATGGTATCTGGAAAATGCGAAACAGCATTCATGTGCTATTCTAATGGCTGCATGAGCTGTGGTTCATACCCTCCCGTGGTATATATATTTCTGAGTTGCCTTTCCAGTTGTGGCTTTACTCAACGTCGTAGTGTGATAAAATGAACATGGGTTATACAGGCACCTCACCCGTGTATTAAGAACATGCTAGTCAAAAATTAAAAATTCATTTCCGCCGCTTTTTTGGAGGGACCCACTCCTCTTCGCCTGTGGATGCCAATGCCCTTTTACGTTTATCCCAGACCGACACTTTGTTTATCGCGAGATCGCGGATAACGTCATTTGTTTTATTTTCTAATGCCGCTTTGTACGTAATGGCCAGATTTTTTGCCTCTTCCCTACTATTTTTCGACCCCATGTCCTACTTATACGCTTTAAAATTTTTCTCTCCGCGATCTCTAATATTTTCCAGGACTTCTGCATGATAAGTCCGGTCCATACCGGTGCTGCGTACATAAGTGTTGGTCTGATTATCGTTTTGTATACTTGTGTTTTTAATTCCCTGGACACGTCAGTTGAATTAAACATGGGAAAAAGTCTAGCTCTTTTCCCTGCTGCAATTAAGTTGATCTTTTTTACATGTTCGTCAAACTGTAGTTTCTTGTCCATGATTACACCTAAATATTTAATGTTTTTCGCTCAGGGAATTTCTACACCCTCGATTGATAATTTCCTTGGAGTATTGGCATCCTATTTGTCGAAGAGGATCGCTTGTGTCTTTTGGGGGTTAATCTCGATTCTCCACTGTTTATAGTATTTAATGAGTTTGTCTATTAGTTTTGTTGCATATCGGACAGCCATTCCCGGCTGGAAGCTTCTTGTGACTATGGCGCAATCGTCCGCGTAGAGGGCGATGGTGGAATTCCAATCCCCCTCAGTTGTCGGGATATCACCTGTATATATCGAAAATAGCAAAGGTCCTAGGACACTCCCTTGTGGGACACCAGCTGCCGTGCTTTTCATTGTACTAACGGCACCATTCCATTTCACTGTGAATGGCCTGTCACTGATATAAGATTTAATAAATTTGATCTGCCACGAGGTAAATCTTGCTGTTAGTAGTTTTTGCAGTAGGCCTAGATGCCATACTTTGTCAAATGCTTTACTTATATCGAAAGCTACTCCAACAGAAACGTTGTTCCTGTTGAAGGCGTCCGTGATAAAATCAACAACCCTCTGCAGTTGGTGCGTAGTGGAGTGTCCTGTCTTAAATCCGAACTGGTTCTGGGGGATCACACCATGCCCTTCCGCGTGTGTCAGTACGTGTGGATATATTAGTTTTTCACACACCTTTCCCAGGCAGGAGAGGAGGGATATGGGTCTAAAGTCCGTGGCTTTCAATACCCTCCTTCCTACCTTAGGTATGCATATATTATCTGCGTGCTTCCAGCAAATGGGATAATGGCCTATCCTTACCGCAGCGTTGAGAATCGAGATAAGTTGCTCCCCAGCAGAGATCGGCAGTCGTTTTATCAATTCGTACGGGATTTCGTCTTTTCCTGTCGCCTTTCCTTTTGGTATTTTTTTAATTACTTCTGCCAATTCTCTGATGGTGAACACCGGAGTGGCTTGCTCCTCATCGTGTTGTTCCCTTAGCATGGATTCAATTTCCTCTATTTTAATATCTGGTATAAATTCCGTCGCTGCATTGGGCGTGAAAATCTGTTCTAAATGAGCCGCTAGATATTCAGCTTTGTCTGCAGGCGTGGTGAGTTTTCCTCCTGGACTTTCCACCGGGGGGTCTCTCCTGGCAGAATTGGTTAGGGGACGCGTACATTTCCATATGGAGTTGTCTTTTGTGCTGAGATCCGCCAGTCGGATCGCCCATCTATATTTCCTCAGGCGCCTCAGCAGATCTCTAATTTTTCTGTCAAGTTCCCGGAGATCCCTTTTCTGTTCGGCAGTGTCGAGGCGATAATATCCCCTCCTGACACTGTTCCTTTCTTTGATGAGTTCTTTGATTTGATCAGGGATCTCCAGGCTTTCTCTGGCTTTAGTTGCCCTTCGCGGAATTGATTCTTCCGCTGCGTTCTTGATTGCGTTCCCTAACAATTTTGCTGCCTCCTCTATTCCCTCCTCGGTGGTTAGCATGGGCACCTCACTTGTTAGTGACTCCGTGATTTTCTTTCTAAAATTAGCCCAGTCCGCAAGTCCGTAGCACATGCGGCGGTTGTCCTGTTGATAAAACGTTACCTGTGTCCCGATTATCACGATCACAGGGTAGTGATCACTAGTGAGTTCCGGAGCTGTTTTGGACACTGTCCGTCGATTGCATGACAAATTATACTATCCGGATTATATTCGGATTGGAAGCTTTCCGTATTCACTAGGTTCTTTTATCAGCATGTATGATATCCTGTAAAAACGTGATTGATAATAAGTTTTAAAACAGAGGTGGCCAAACCGTGGCTCTCGACACGCATGCGGCTCTTTTACACTTCTATTCTGGAGCACGTCAATGTTTTTACTAAAGGACACAATAATTCAGTGTAAATTTAAACGTTTTGGTGAAGCCTAAAGGTACATTCACACTATATACACGAATATGATAAATCCAAATACAAATGTGAGACTTGTCCTAGATTTGTATACGATTTAGTATATACAAATCTAATACAAGTATAAATTTTTTAAGCGTTCATATTTGGTTAGGCAAGTCAGTAGACAATGTCTTCGAACCAGGAATATCTGTTCATTTGTGCTGCTGCAAATTATGTAATTAACGAAGTAGCAATAAAGAAGAAACATCAATAGTGGAAAAGAAATTATTTGTGCAAAAAAGTAGCCATGGTGCATATATATCAATAATGAAAGATTTAAAAATCGAAGACACAATTTTAAGTAACACACGAACTCAACACTACCGCACGTAAACAATGTAGAGTGACAATGACAGATGATTTAGATCCTAAAGCGCAGGCGTAAGTTGGTGGATAAATACAAGTTTCCCATCCGGCGCTGAAGCTTCAGATTTGTACAATACAGTATAGAACATGAAGAAATCTTAGACTTGTCTTATCAAAATCCTACACTTTTCTAGATTTCTATTTATACATGTATAAGATTTGTATTTATCATACATGTATATAGTGTGAACACACCTTTAGGGACACTTCCTATCTGTATTATTAGGGACGACCCGAGGAATTTTGGCGCTCCGGGCGAGATTGCATTACAGCGACCCCTTCGTTAACGTTTGTTGAGATATTTTCAAAGTACATATTAATTTATTTATCGCTCTGTAAAAATTATTGATAATGAAAAAATAAAAGGAATGCTATCAAGATTCCAGCCTGTTCCGCTATATAAATTGGTATATAATATTTATACACTCGTGAGTAATTCATAGATGGATGGTCAGGATAGAGCCCCCGAGATTTTGGCGCCCCGGGCAGCCGCCCGGCTCGCCCGTCCCTCGGGCCGGCCTTGGCATCGAGTACAGGTTATTTTTACTGTTCACAAATTTATGTACACAGAATGTATGACTTGCGGAACCTAAACATCTGAAGATTATTGTATGCGGCTCTGAGAGTAAATAGGTTTGGCATCTTATATATATTCATTTCCCTGCGGTAAATTATTCTCAATTTCAAATTCTATCGCAAACGATAATAGCACGCGCTATTTAACTCTACGCGTCGTTCTATGAGTTTAACTTAGTAACCCAACATAATCAAAACGATCGATATTTTCTTGATTCAACTGCGTTTATAAATTGAAAAAAAGCTCTTCTGAGCGTTGGAGGATATTCGATTTAATATCTCCGTCTTAAAGGAAATCAGACCCTGATGAAGCAGAGATTTTTATTACTTCAGCAATTAATCAACGCACGAACGAAATTACTCGATTTATCCCCTAAGCAGGCTCGTCTATGCGCAAAAGCCTAATGAGCACCTTTTGGCGCCGACCGAGATATCCAGTCCGAAAGGTAGAAGGTAGAGGGCTTTCATCCTTCACAGTCTAACGCATTCGCTTGCCACCTCGTTCAGATGGAACTAATATAGGGCAAGGGCCGCGTCTTCATCCTAATGAATGCGAAATGGCTTTAAGGATAATAAGGGTCGACGTTTTCACTCCTCCTCTCTCTTCCGTGTTCTTAACGTCACTTGCTGATATCAGTGGAAATTTCTCCTTCTCTACCAGAGACCAACTGTAACGGGTACCATCATCAAGCCCTACCCTATAATGACTCAGGCGAGCGTAATTTTTTATTCGCGCAAACGACGAGTCTCCACCGATTGCGCCTGACTTCTCAAGACCTTGACCCGTGTCGACCTTGACGGTTGCGCCGACTTATCCACGCATAAGACCCCCACCGCAAGTGAATCGATTTTCGGGAATTATTCGAACGAAGGGAAAAAGACATTTTTCCTTAGTTTAGCGGGTGATATTTTATTATTTAAATAAATAAATAAGCAATCTATTAGTGTTAAATGTTTTAGCAATAATAACGAATCGTGCGTGTGTGTGTGTGTATCAGTAGTGCAATATTCCAAATTTTTGCCTTTGAGCCAATGGGCCCTTTTAATATCTTACCATTGTGAATGAAATTCAAACCGAGTGGACCGAAAATGTCTACCGATCATATGTATAATTTAGAGTGACCATTATTATGGTTTTTGAATGATTTAAATTAGTGTTCCCGTAAAGTTTAGAATCTCAAATCATACACACGCAGGAAATAAGATTCTTGCGACAGTGTTTACTGCGAATGCTGTCTCGTTATTCTTATCTTTCATTCAATGAAAACGGGTCCTAGTCTAGGCGTAAAACTTTTTCTTCCGCGATAAAATAATAGAGAAAGAGTGGGAGATGCTTTTAAGTCGCATTTTAAAATTTGCTTCTGAGTGAGACACGTAAACGAATGCGCAACTAGAAGAATTAAGTATACCGCGATTGAAGAACGCATTCAACCCCTATTCGAATTGGTCCGAAAATTCATTCTGAATCCAAAAAAAGTCCTTTCATAATTCATGCGACGGGAAACGTATTTACGGCTTCCTCCTTAAACGTGATCATCAAATGTGCAACCGCCGGCAGAATTAATGCATCGATTTTCTCTCATTGGATCGGAATGAAATATAGCTATTACAAAACCTATACATGTAATAATTAGATCAAATAATTACAAAAACGTTTGTTAATAATATTTAAATTCATCACGATGAAGTCTAGGATTATTTCATTAGATCCAGGAATGACTCAGAGAATAATACAACAATCATGCCATGTGGTGGCCACATCAGAATTTTTAGCCTTGTTGTGGCTATTGGAGATACCTGAGGCAAGTATATTTTTTAAATTGCTTGTTATTGATTTTTTCAGTCATAAGACGAGCTCAATAGATCCCTGTTGAATTGCTTAATTGTTGCCAACGCAAATAATCTTCGCGGTAACTGAAGTAAATAAGATATGCTATAATTACTAAAATACGTTTAATATCATTAAATGCGCATGCAGCATTTTGCATGCGGAAGAAAATGAATTATTTATCTACGACGAAGGAAAGAAGGTATACCTAAATATTAACACTACTTAACTAAAGTGAGGTATGTTTTAAATAATTTTTTATTGTTTGATTAATTACGATTAGAAAATAAATCGGTAAATATAAATTTAATATTTCCCTGGTATAACGTCTGATATATCGTTTTGCAGTACTTAGTAATTATACGAAAATTAAGGAAATTCACCAACTTGGGTAGAGAAAAAATTTCTTGCAGACAGAGAGAGACATAATCGGGTCGTGTCGTTCAGCTGTTTTACGACGTACGTTCGTTCAAAGTATATCATTCAGTTTCAAATACTCCAACGCACGAAAAGCGCCTATTCGCGATACAATGTATACTTTCCTAACTTTTTAAATTTTCACCCAGGGATCATTTGAGCACAATTAGTTATTGAACATTTAGCATATGAGAAGTTGCAAACCCTCTTAGGAAATGATTTTAATTATTCATGTTAGCCATTAGAACCTTCGTAGAAAATTCAAGTGCAGCAGAATAAGTCAACCGTTTTATATGCGTGGTTATCTCCGAATTATGAGCGAAAAATATTCTTTCTCAGAATTTATCATGCGATGATGAAAAACACTTGAAAAAGCACTTGAGTGAGAACATGTTTTCGCGAAATTCGGCAAAAATTAGATAAAAGCTTGTTAGGTAATTTATATACGGAATTAATTTTAGCGTTATTGAATTTTCATCATCTCAATAAACAGAATTTTTATTAGCCCCCGTATTATGGAAAACATATGACGTTTACAATTGTTTATAAACATTATGCAGGACGGTTAACAGCATGACTCGAACATTCCACCGCCAAGTCCCAAATAAATCGCAGCGTTGCAGGCGGTTTCGAATGTACATTATACTGCAATTAATTTAATAGCGAATTAGATATCTCACTTTAAGGCTGGGGTGCCGGTGGTGTAGTGGTTAGGACGCCGGCTACTACTTGCCTGCTGCCCGAAAATACAGCGGGCACGAATCCTGCGAAAGTAGGTTTTTTTCCAAGGTCACCCACTCCTCTGTTTGTGGGGTTTGAGGAGACCGCGCAAAGTTAGCGTTCCATCCTACGGAAGGGACGCTAAGCCGTTGGCCCCCTTGGTGCTCTTCGTTAAGAGTAGGCTAATGCCGGCACCGTGTTTCCCTCCTCCCTTGTGTTATGTGTTCAGTGTGGAAGTAGTAATGGCTATAATCAAACATCAGACCTAAAATTTCTCCATGGAATAATGAATGGTAAATACGGACCAAATGAACTTCTTACCTACTTCTCTCTTCACGTCCCCCCTCGTCCCACCCGCAATCACAACCCCTTACACTTACCTAAATGCCGACTCTCCATCACCAAAAGATCTCTCTTCTATCGATTGCCCCAAACATTTAATTCCCTGGTTCGTTTGTTCCCTGTTATTGATATGTTTTCCCCCATCTCATCCTTCTCTGCACTAGTTGCCCGGTCACCCCCATAATTCTTATTGTCTAAACGCTTTTGAATATGTTTCTGTTTTTGCATTTTCCTGTTTGGAACAATTTAATATCTGTTCCACGATTGTTAATTTAATTTATTTTATTTGTTATTTTATGTTGTTATATTACGGATCCATTGTAAAAGGCCAAAATTTGGCTGTTTATGGACCTTTTTTAATTAAATAAATAAATAATCCAAGAGGTTGATTAGCCAAAAATACACACACAAACACACACTCAATTCATGGCTAAACTAAAAAGTCTTCAAAGTCAATAAGAAGCTAGAAAAACAGATGAGCATTTTGGCTACAAAGCAGCCGTCAGCAGTGGTGATTCGCCGATAGTAGATGTGTGGCTACTGGAAAAACCTCGTATTAATTCCTCAAATTAAAAAAAAAAATATTTATAATCGCCGGCCTTTGTTATAAGGATGGTTAGCAGGTTTCTCCAAATGCTAGGGTTTTGGGTTCGAATCCTGATGAGAGTATGGTCGTGTGTGTCCGTCTTTGTTATCGTTGTAGCGCTAATTGTGAAGAACGGTTTTTATGAACCGATTCAAACGAATTAATTATTAATTGGAATCGGTATCGAAAAATCCGATAGAAATCGATTTATTTGAATCGATACAATGGCCAATGTTGTACATACACCCTTAGTACATATACAAAAGTTGTGGTGTTATTACGCAAGCGGTGAACGACTGAGGGAAATGGTAAGCGAGATTCCCCCATGAGGCAATACTCTCAGTGTGTCTTTATCTTTATCGTCTTCAATGTTCGCGCGCATATAGTTAACGGTGGTTTCTACAACCTTTCCGCATTTACGTACAATACTATCATTAAACTGTCCAAAAAGACGCAAAGGAAGTGATTTGAGTCCCGAGGATAGTGTGAAAATAGCGAAAAAAGTTCTATCCCCTAGCCCCATTTTCTCCATACGGTTTTAGCCCCTGGACTGTTTTGCCCAAGATAGCTCGGACAGCTTCCATGTTTAAAAAATAATTCGCCCGAGTTAAATTAAGCTGCTTCATTTTACCGTCTTTCTCATTATTTGCCCGAATCTTTTTTGTTGATTTAATATATAACAGGTAAATATGCAGAATTTTGACGTCTACATATGTACAGCATTTTTTAAATAAATTATTAAATAAACGAAAATACTTTTGTTTAATCTATGTATACGTATGACGAATCAGGTAGCAATAAAAAAACCTAACATTTTTTTCACCCGATTCAAAAAAACCTGACACTGAAGAGCATAGTACAGTGTTTCTCAACCGGGGTGACATCACACCCCAGGGTGACGCGAGAGTTATTGAAGGGTGACGCAAATATTTGATAAATTCACAGTGTATCATATTCTGGCTTATAAAAATAAATAAAACCAGAAGAATACCTGCCTCTGCTTCTTTGAATGCGTAAATGTTGGTCTTTATGTTGTAGATAAAGCCTAATTTATCTTTAAAGATGACTTGAAGGAAATGGAACTGTAAACGGGGTGACGCAGAACTGAAATGGGGTGACGCAAACAAAAAAAGGTTGAAAAACACTGGCTTATTATCTATATTCGCTGTTTCTATGATCGTACCGTTTCCCAGTAACGTAACCTCCGCGAATATGGATGGAATATTTTATGTTGGTGCTTGCATACTGTTAGAAAAATCTCCATACACCGAGATATAAACTTATAAATAAACCAACGCAATCTCAAAGAATTTAAAGTTTCTCGGCAAACTTTACGATACATTAATTTTTTTACGCTTTGCTAAAATTTTGTCTTAGTGCTATGACGTCGTCATAAGTTTACTTTGTAGTTCTAATTATAACATTATAATATAATCCACCGATTCTCGTTAGAAACACTGAATGAAAGCTATTATAATATTTAGTTCATCAATCGCCACAATTGAAAGGAGTAATGTATTTTTTATTTAATACGATATATCGCGAAGACTTCAAAAGTCCCCATGTCCAGCATATGCCTATTTGCATAAGAACTTCATCAACACTTCCATTTGTGATGGTATATCATGTATTAAAATTATGACTTCAACATATGTACTATACGTCTTTGGTTGAAATCGACGGGATTATAAGTAGATCTCCATTAAAAAGAATTAAATCAATGCTATTAAAATATAGATTACCAATTCCCATTTGAAGGAATCCTACTCGTTTCCATGGAAGTTGATATTTTTGATTGCTAAAAATGTCACTTTTTTCCGATTAAAAACACCACCAATTCGGCATGGATTGAATTTGGTCTTCAGTCAGAGAACTGTTTAAGTATCGAGTTTATGTCTTCGTTTGAACTAATTTTAAATGCAATTTTATAAATTTCTGCACATATTTCAATGCTTTTCTTATGGGGTATTGTAATGAAGCAATGGGGTCCAAAATAACCCTCTCAAAATAATTTTTTGGAAATTTCGATTTTTTTCCCGTTGGATGTACTCAATGAACTAACATCCTACCAAAATTCAGGTCCGTAGAATTTCCAGAAGTAAATAAAGTTTTATATCATAATGTGTACATATATATCTAATGTAAGAAATAGCTATTTATGAAAAACCCGTCGTAACACTGGTAATCCTACTGAAACCACACATCTTAAGTAATCGTAATTCATTATTATGAATAATCACAACATTAATTTATTTTTCTTGTGTAATTGCCCATTGAAATTCAACGGGGAACTTAGAAGTGAATAATAATAGCTGTAATTATTGAGTAAGAGCCAGTATAAAATTTGCCGAAATAGAGATTAGGGAGAATTTCTTTCTCATTCTTGTTTCTTCAATGATGATCTCCTTGTCAAAAATGAAGTAACAATCATAATATATAAAGAGCAATCCGTTTGTTTGTTCGACCACTCTTTGTAAATCTCCATAAGAGATCACTTACAAATCACTTTTTCACTTGCAGGCTTTATACTTTTGCAAAATTAAATTAGAAGTAATTGACCTACGATCTTCGGATAGTAACCATTTTAAAGGAAAATAAACAAAAGATTCTTATTTTGTCGTCGAATTTTGTCTTTTCGAAACTGTTCGAATTTTGCTTAAGAATTCAAAATGTCATCAAAATATTGCGTTTTTAGTGAAAGGTTCCCTTGGCGACAGAATAGATCGTTAAACTCAAGATCATCATTGTTATATGGCTTTTTATATGCATACTAGCGTAATTTCCCGTCAAATATGACAGGTATGTGCAGATTATGTAATAAAATTAAGGTATTTCCCAGTTTTCCTCCCTTCCCCTCTTCCTCCTCCCACTCTCCTCCCTTTCTCATTCTCCCCTCAAAAATGTAGCTATGTATCTCTCTCAGCGTGATATACGTAGATACATATCTTACATAAAAATAATATTAATTTGTTAAACATTACGCTAGACAATTTTAGCTGATCAAAATTATTTTAACTCTCTAGGGCATACTATACCTAATGTGAATTATATATTTTTTAATTTTCAGTCCACATAATATTGTTTATTTAAATTAAAATTTATAAATTTTATTCGGAGGAAATGCGAATGCAAATGCCCTCCAAATAGCGCCACAAACGGATATTTATTTCTTAAATTACCATGTCAACCCTAAATAAACAAATTCTGATTAGCTCATTATATAAATTTCTGCCAAATTTTAATCTACACCCTTGATCGAGTAATTGGCGTTTTAATAGCTAGACACGTAGATCAACGGACTAAAAACTTAGCCTTTTATTATTATTTTTGTGATTATTTTAAACGGCTCTTTCTCTCCCTATTTCCCAAACCGTCCTCAAGTCCTCCATTCTTCTACCTAACTCTCGTAACCTATCGCCCAATTCTTCACTCCTTAAATATTTTACAAGCTCGGTTTGTTTGTTAAAATGTCCAGCAAATACCTCAGATTTTATACCGTTTACATTTCAATAATATTTAGCTTATTGTTACGATTTTTAATCTTTATGAATAGTATTTCAGCTCTTCAGGTATTCCTTCTCGTAAATAACGCAACGAATGTTATTTGTAGAAAATCATTTCCCTTTCCTTCCGTCTTTCTCTCCTTCTCATATTAAAAGCCTTCAAATTGCGCTTAAATCCATAACGATTAAAATAACAATAGGATTCCGAGGTTTAATAATGTAATTGGTAGGCAAGGCAACATCCCGTTAAAATGGCAAAATTTCTCCAAAATATGTGAATTAAACGTTTAACGTGAGAGATTTCGAACTGTAGGCAAAAAAATGAACAGAATAAGAAATCTTTTAATTTTTTATTTAAAATGGTTTAGATCCAAAAATTTTAGGTTAGTTCTTTCTAATTATAATCTTAAAAAAAAAGGAAAGTCTGCCCGTCAAGAATTCGATTTTTACGTGTTATCTTATGGGGAATGCAAATCACCCCCTGGAGTCAAACCCTGAATATTTTTCGTAAATTTTCCTTCGTCACAGAATTTTCATATCGTAGATTATCTCTGCCAAATTTCAAGATTATACCTGCATATTTGATCGATTTATTCGCGTTTTAAGGGCGCGACATGGACCAGCATAGCCTTTTATTATAAGGGGGGATTCATGTATATATGAGCTTAATAGGAAGTATGTAATCTATCATTCCTCAGGTATATGTAATGTTTAAGTGGAAATTAGACGAATCGTTATAATTCTATCCTGAAATACATACCTAATTCATTCGTGAACTCAGCTATACGCCGTCATTTACGATTTAACTTTATTTTGCATTTAACCATTGACGTCTTAAACTTGCGAATAACTTAACTCCAATCCATACGAAGACGTTATACGAAAAGATTTTTGAATGACATTCCATGAACATTGACGGACATTTTCTCAAAGAAGACGTTTTAAAATTTTCCCCTTTATTTAGCACTTGGAACAAAATTTTTTGCGTTTAATGAATATTAACGAATCTTTTCGAAATAGATATATTCGAGATCAAATCTAATTACTACATTGATTATAGTAATTTTAAAGGTATTTACGATAAGAAGTGAAGGTATTACTCAATTTTGTGGTTTCATTATCAAAATTGGAAATATAATGTTGACATATTCGAGACCGAAATAGATGTTTTTAAGTAAGTATACATATGAGAGCCGCGTTTACTAAAAGGACATACAAAGAAAAATCCATGGGCGTCCGCTAAAGGGAGCAATGGGGGGGTGATGCACTTTCCCCTCCCTGGATATGTTGAATTATTTTTTTAATTTGAAATACGAGTTTTTACTAAAGAGACCTCTAAACCTATTTAATTTCATATTAAAGTTATTCAAATTAAACCCAATGGAGATGAAAATGATGAACAGGACGGTATTAATTAATTTCCTTTATCAAAGAAAATCACAATGGCTTGCAAAAATATCAATGACGTACCATGTTCACTGAGCGAAATATTAGAAAAATATACGATTTTACCAGGCTTTAAAATCAGCAACGTAAATTGCGCTATTTTTACCTGCAACAACGTGTACCATCAAGTAATCATTTAAATACTTCCTCAGAGTGAAAACTAGACTTTAAAATGGCTTAAAATAGACTTAGTGGACTGTGAATGTTAAGTGCTCACAGAAAAAAATTTTGAAGAAATATTTTATCGAACGAGTAATAGACGTCGCACCCGGGTCTTTTTTCGTATTTTTTTGTCATTTAATTTTTATATCTGAACAAACATTCCTGCGAAATTTCAACCTTTCATCTAATCGGAAAGTTTGTTAAAAACGCGTTAAAAAGTGCCATTGATGACGTCAGCGTTACACACAGAACTGGAAAACTCTATGTAAGACTAGCGTAATTGCCCGTCAAATATGACGGAATTATGTTAAAAGTATTCCAGATATATTTGACTTCGGTATGAAAAATCAATAAGATATGCTAAATGATGAGCTCCTTGTCAAAAATGATGACGTGGTCGGCAAGGCAACATCCCGTTTAAAAGCCAATATTTTCCCAAAATATGTGATTTAAATGTTTATTATGAGAGATTGCGAACGGTAGACAGAAAAAGATGAATAGAATAAGAAACTTCATTAATTTTCCTAAAACAGTTTTAATTCGAAGATCGTATATCATTTTTTTCTAATTTTAATTTCCAAAAGAATAAAAGCCTACACTTTAAAAAGTCGCTTTTTACGTGTTACCTTACGGAAAATGGAGTCGAACCCCGGTCTTTTTTCGTATTTTTTCATTTAATTTTTATATCTGAACAAAGGTTCCTGCGAAATTTCAACCTTCCACCTAATCGGGAAGTATGTTAAAAACACGTTACAAGGTGCCATTGATGACGTCAGCGTCTCACATAGACAAAGAACAGACAGAACTGCAAAACTATATGTTAGATAATAGCGTAATTGCCTTTCAAATATGACGGATATGTGCAGATTAAGTATTAAAATTAAGGTACTTCCCATTTTTCCTTTCTCTCTCCCATTATCCCCCTCTCTCCCTCCTATTCTTCCTCCCTTATTCTCCCTCTCTACCTACTATTCTCCTTCTCTCCCTCCTTTCTTCTCGCTCTCTTTTTCCCATCCTCCCTCTTGCTCCCTTTCGTTCTCCTTCCTTTTTCCCTTCCCTTCTCCCTCGCTCCCTCCTTCTCACTCTCCCTTAAAAAATATAGCGATCTCTCTCAGCGTAATACAAGTTGATGCAAATCTTACATACAAAATGAATATTTAATTGTTAAACATGATGCTAGACAACTTTTATTGGCCAAAATTATTTTAACTCTCTGGAACAAACTAAAAACTTAATTATATATTTTTTTTACTTTCCTGTCCCTATAACGTATTGTTTCATTAAATTCAAATTTATAAATTTTATTATTCTGTTTTCAGTCAAAAATTAAAAACTTACACAGCTTTCGCCGAAAATGTACTCAAAATCTTTTTAAAAATTCAGCAATCTCTATATCTGGCTTGGTAACCCTCATTAACACAATATCAATGAACGATAGAATATTTATTTATGCTCGTTACCTTCGTATTGTTTATAGTAACCGAGGTATTGTTTAAACTTTATAATAGCGTTGAAATTTTGTGAATTTGTGAACAGATACGACGCATGATTATGATTCCAGTCAATCATAAGAAATTACACGAAACCGGCAACAATGCAAATCACCTTAACGGCGAAAGTTTTTAACGTCAAAATTAGTCAGATTTTCTCGCACGATTCGAAGAGTATTAAAAAATCGACGGCAATAAAATGAAATTTCGTTCTTTAAGGCGTTTGTTTTTTCAGGTCTCGAATTCCTACAATGATTTAAAATAATTTTATAATGCAAATGATTAACGTGCTACATTCATCCTCGTATTAATCAAATGGAAAAAGTAAACGTACCTGTAATCAGACCGATGACATCAATGTAAACGTTTAGCAGTTTAATTTTTAAAAGTAGTGCTGGCACGTAATTTCTGAAAGTTTGATCGAAAAAGAATGGAAAGATTTTGAGTTATAAGCTTTGATGTTAGTCTCGCAGTTGATCGACCTGCTATCTCACTGCGTGACCGAATTTCTTAGCTCATTATTTAAATAGATAAACATATGTATATGCTATGTATTTGTGTGTATAGACACGTCGAAATCCGCCACAGTTCGATGCGCCACAAGATTCAATCCACCCACCTTTAATATATTCAACCAAGCGTTGAATACCATAAAAGTTTAAATAAACTCGTCCTCGAAATCCCTTTTACGACAAGTTACTCCTCGCTAGACGAGATGGATAATGCAACTGGGTTACCTCCCGTCTTATTTTTTCTATTAATCTCACGCCCAACGTGTCCCATCAAAATATTAGGCACCGTGTTTCGCAGGAGGTAGATTCTCTCGAAACTGCATTTCGTATTCATGCATAATGGCGGAGGGGGTAGGGGGAGGAGAGAGAAACTGGAGGGAGTGAAGTGGAGGTCGAAAGAAGGAAAGTGGATGGATGCGAGAGGAAGGGGATGGGGAGACATGGGGGAGGAGAAGACGTGGACGGGATGAAGGATTCACAGAACGTTAAGGTTGTAAGAAGGGAAGGTTTGTGAGGGAAGCGAGGGGATGGGTTAGGAGGGAGAGAGAGAGAGAGGGGGGTAAAAAGAGATGCGAGGGGTTGCGGAAGGAGGAGCGAAAGGAGGGAATCCTTGCACGTAAGTCGGTGGGAGAGAGGATTGGAGAAAGAGAGAGATAGGGGGAGAGAAAGGGAGTGGGGAGAGAAATAGAAAAGGATTGAGAGGGGAGGAAGAGAAAGGGTGGGAGAGGACAAGAAAGAGGGAGAGATAGGAATAAACAGAGGGAAGGGAAAATAGAAAAATGGGGGGAGAGAGAGGAGAGGGAGAGATATTGAAGGGGAGGGATATTGAAGGGAAGAGAGCGAAGGAAGAGGAGGGATATAAAAGGATGGAGAGAATGGAAGGAAGAGAAAAGGAGGAAGAGGGGTGGGAGAGGGGGGAAACGAAAAGAAAGGGAGAGAGAAGTAAGAAGAAAGTGAAGGAGAAAGAGAAAAAGTTAGAGAGGGGGGTGAGGGAGGGAGATTGAGGAGAAGAGAGAGAAGGGAGAGGAGGAAAAGAAAAGGGAGAAAGAGAATGGATATAGAAAGGGAGTGAGAAAGATAGTTTTGTAGGGAGATGAGGATAAGAGGGATGGGAGGGAGGGAGAGCGAGAGGAAAGGGTGAAGAGGAGAGGATGAGGAATAGAGAGGGAGAGTGGGGGAAAACGAGAGGAAAGGGTTTGAAAAAAGAGAGGAAAGGAGTGAGTGTGGATGAGAGGGGAGAGAGTGGAATAGGGTGATAGAGGGCAGTGAGTAGGGGGAGGCCGATGGGAGATAGAGAAAAAATGCTTCCCTTGGGAAGTGACCCAGCGTTGCAAGAAAGCCGGCGGTTGTTGGAGAGGGGAATCTAAAGTCTGCGTCTCAGTTGCTTGCTTTTACGTATTCCAACTAGAAGGGTAGCGAATAAAAGCAACGACAACGAAATCCTCTGGTAATTGGAGAACAAAATTAGTTTTTTGGTAACAAATGAAATCCGTCAATGGATGCGCGCTTTTTTTCAATTCCGCCGTTTCTCTGCCGCTTCCGGGTGATTGCAATGTACAAATATCTACATATATCTAGATATAGATTGGAAAACAATCCATCATTGAACTTCCGTACAAACTCCTTGAAATTTTTTTTAAAAACCTTAACTTCTTAAATTTATATATTCTGAATGAAAGATCAGAACCAAAATGTTCGCCTGAGTTTATTATCATTTTTCACGTTTTAAAACAGAAATATTATAATTGATTTTCAAAAATAAGATAAATAAAATACATTCGTTTATAAATCAAGACTTTTTCTTTTGCACGTATTTTGGATAGCAGTACTGGCATGGGAATGATTATATGTCCGCAATATTGAACTAAAATGGTGAACAATCTTTTAAGGTTTGAAAATGGCAAATTTTTGAAAAGTTCATTCGCTCATGACTTTATATAATGCAATCAAAAACTAAAGTTTTTATCAACGACGTTAACCTCACGACTTTATAATATGTCCAATTTTGCCTCACCCGTGTAGTAAATAGATTTCATTTTTAAATGCGGAAAGAAAATGAAATTAAATAAATAATAAAAAACTTGAGATACTTGTTTGGTAATTTTACGCTTACGATAGTGATCACCCAAAAAAGTCGGAGGAAATAAACATGCTGATTTTCTTCCTACTAAAATTTGCTTAAATAACGATTGCAATTAAAATTAAGGATAAAACTTTTGCAGTAAAACTTATAGCAACCTCATTACTTGGCAAGATTAATATTTGCTAATAAATCAAAATGCTTCATTCAACTGATCTTCTGCAATACGTCAAATAATCTTTTTCGGCATTGAAGATGTTGATTCATCGCTCTCTATAATGAAATAAAATCTACAAAATTTACCTTGTAACACAAGATATATGCTTGTTTTTCACTCCAAAATAGTTGGTAAAATTTAAAAGAACCCGTTTTACCAAACGTTAGCACTTCAAAGCCGGAAACTAAAAAACCGCCTCCAACAGAAATGGAACTTTCATCGAAAAAATAACACTAAAATCGACAAATATCGCGATTAAGCTAGACAAGGCGAAACAGTGATGCGAAAAATATATATACAACGCGGAGAACAAAAACAAAGGCCTCGATCGATAGCGAACGGAAATTGAAAATTCAAACGGTGCAAAGTATTTGGGGACGACTCCCAAAAACAAACGCGTCGCTTAGATGGACCGAAATAGAATAGAATAGAATAGAAATGGGAGAAAACACAAAAAGGTTTTTTAAAATAGTTAACACGGTATTAATCAGAGTAATGGAAGGCGACGCCCGAGATATGCACACCTAGTCGAGATAAAAATTAAAACAAAAACAAGATGATCCAAACGGAACTTATGATGCCCACTTTCTATATAATTATTTTATATTAAATGTGGTTCTTCAATGGCTTTAAAATCACCGCGGATGAGTTGCTCTTAGTGTTTCCGAATTTCATGATTTAGCGTTATTTGTCGAGCGAAGCGAGGTCTCTCCTGTTGTGTCACTGAGCACTTTGTCTGTTTGTTCTAGAATAACTGCTGTCTCGGTTATCTGATTTTCACCAAACTTCGTGTGTATGTATAAATAACTTAGAGTCAAATGCCCAAAGTTTTTATAAAACACCACCCTTATAGTTCCTGCGCAATTTTCGTTAGCGCGTTGCGCTAATTTCCAAATCTTATCCAATTAAAACGAAATTTAGCATACATACGGAAAACATCAAACGCTGAAGGAAACGTCAAATAAAAATTCTCTAAAATGTACAGAGAGCCTTCCAGAGGCGCGCAATTTGTTTTCGCGAGGTCTCTCCTGTTGAATCCCAGTGCACATTGTCTGTTTATTTGTTTGGGTGCTCTACTGTAACTGCTGTCTCAACGATGAGAAAAGGCTCAGGTTCATTTGCTAATAGTACCGTATTTGGTGCGTTTCTTAGATTTACATTTCTTCCATTCATATTTTACTGATGAGGGCAGCGCTTTCAATTCTATTCAAATTTTACATCCCCACTGTATGACTATGAACTATGAAGATGATAATAATATTGAATATGCGACTCACCCTCATCAGCCCTAAGTGGGCTGAGCGAGGCCAAAGATCCCGCGGATCCTCTAGTAAAATATCACGAATACATTCGAACGGAAAACTTAATTGATCACGCGTATTTGCGTGGCGAAAATAACGCGTGAATGTACTATATCAGTGGTCCTTAAACTTCAAGTGTGCGGCGAGGGCCGCACATATGATAACACAATGTGTGGGGAGGGCCGCACATTTAAAACGAGAAGAATATTTATACAACTTTTCCCTCATTATAGTATCACGAGCTGGAGTTACCAGGCTTCGCTCGGGAAATTTTTCTTTTAAGTAGCAAATGATTTTTATTTCTCGGGGCCCCGCGCTGTCGGTGCCCCCAAATTTCTCAAATGTGTTATTCGGAGAGGATCACACGGAATTTTAACTACCACCTAAAGAAACCATAGAAAAATTTTAGTCAGGCTTGTGCTCGTGGGTGTATCTCAATGGCGAATCCATCATATAATCAAGGCAGGCTGCTTTTCCAAGAATATTTGGCGTAATCGAGCAATTTTATTAAAATAGGAATTACTCCGAGTGCCCTGAATTTTCGTTCCCCATTCCTTAATTACGCAAGCAATGTTTACATTAACATTTACTGTTTTATTAATTGTACTGTAAATTTTTACTATTAATATAATTACGCATTAACGACTTAATTAATATTCACATGGATAGATGCCTTTAAAGCAGCAATAAAATTATGTGGATTATGTCAATACTATTAGCCAAAAGGTAAACAATAAACAACATCTTGGTTACCAAACAAATGTAAGTAGATGTAACGATTAATGTTGCGATAAATCTTTCAATGTTAATAGTAAAAGATAACAATGTTCTAATATTCCTTAAAAATCATTTGACTCACTTTAAAAGTACTCATAGACTATTTAGGCATGAATCCATTTGTACCCTTTATCTTGGCGTTGGCTCTTCTTCCTCTAAGGCACGCCGCGGCGTGGATTTTCCTTGCATTAATCTTCACGTGGCTATCTCATTTTGAAGAGTACAACAATGAGAATTTTAGCTTTGTTGCCGCCTGAAAAATGTTAATAAATTTTGCGCTTAAAGGATAATTTCGAGCGATTTAACATGTTATACGCCAAAATATGAACAGAATTAAAATATTCCGTCTTCCGTGAGTAAAATAAGCCATTTTTTGTGATTGTTAGTTAACATTTAGGTATATTTATATCCACATCAGTGAAGGACTGCATGGCATTTTGGGGTTTCTCCACACCATTTCCCATGCATTCTTATGGAAATAGTATTTCGTTGACCCCACGGTCTGGAAACCTAGACTAAAACCTTCCCTTGGTCCGTAGCATGGACCATGAAACTTTTGAATTCGACGGCTCTTATGGTGTCCGAGTTATTAGCGCACAAACATTCTCTTTTTTTAGTAGCCTAAAGCGTGAAAATGGCGATTCGATGTAACTAAATGAAATATCCATGAACATGAAAACATCCAAGTAATGACATAAAATAAAAATAATCAACATGAAAAGAGATATGACACTAAATTTTGTGATCTTAATCTACAATTTCTTAACAGAGTAAAATAGTTGAAGAGTGAATCAAACTATACTACAGAATCCTGCAAAAGAGCCATTACCGAATGAGTTTGGCACTTCTCGTTGTTAACAGGGAGAATCAAAATAAAAAAGTGTGGAAATTGTGAAACTAGTTAGTATGAGTTACATATACAAAGGTGATATGTTGCTTGTCCGCTGTTTAGTAAATGAAATTTATACAAAAGATTGATAAATTCATATTCCTTGTTCTAAGTGAAGATATTATTAATTTTAAATAAAATGTTACAGATGTAACATGCCATATCTTGTTTTTTTGTGGTTAAAGGTACTAATTCAGGTAACCACTCAATAACCTCATTTTACCTGAAAGGGTGAAGGTCGCACAAAATCATCCTGGGGGCCGCATGCGGCCCTTGAAATGTAGGTTGGTGACCCCTGTACTAGACTATACCAAATCTGTGTCCATGCCCATGAAACTTTTGAATTCGATAGCTTCAACGGTGTAAAAACGCATAACGAGCATACATACGCGCACACACACACACTAAAATTTTTATAAGATTATTTACTTCAGTAACCAATAAGACTATTTACGTTGACAACAATTAGGTAGCTATGCTTGAATTTTTCAAATATGACGGTATGCGTGAATTAAGTGTTAAGTTAAAATTGAAATAATAATTAATGAAACCAACTTTAAAAAGTAAGCAATAAATATAAAAATCACATAGTTATGTGTTCCTATTAGTTACCATGTGATAAAATGTAATAACGAAGAACTGTAAACAGCAATCCATTTACATACATATCCTATATGCTTATTTATTTATTTTTTGTTGTACATAGCTACCATGTGATAAAATGTATGCTAAATTCTGTTTGTGGTGCGGCATATAAATTGATATATTTTATCATTTGTTAAAATTAAACAGTGATTAAAATATTACAAATAAGTAACTTCTTCTTTATTTATCGCATTTTTTCAAGGGAAATAAGGTTAAACTTCCTCAAGATATAATTGGCTTTTCGGCAGCCAATCAGATTCTTCAGATTGCGTTACCAACAAAATTAGCTTACTATATATAGGAGGATTATATCTTTGTCAAACAACTTTAGTATTATCGCTATTGTTACTTTCTGAAACATTTCATTGTGTAAATTTTATATTTATAGTTTGCTTTTTAGTGCATATCAAAGTTGATTTCATTAATTTTTCATATAAATTTTATTTTGACTTAATACTTAATTCACGCATACCCATCATATTTGTCGGGAAATTACGTTAGTGGATAATAAATTGGTGGAATTTCGAAATTGGCGACCCTAGCGCTGGCCAAATTAGCCATGAGTCCAGGCGTTAGACCGCGAATTTCGTAGCAGTGAAGCGGAAAGCAGCAGACGTTCCCACACTTTCAATGCCCACCCTACTGTTAGTAAGAGTGGGTAGTAGGGTTGTCTCTTGGTGTCGTATGATTTTAAATCAAACCGCTATCTTGCTAAAAAATAAATTCAAGCCGCATTATAAATTTATTTTTATGAAAACATGTCATGTCACATGACATCCCCTCTCCCTCCGTAACAAATCGTAACGCTTTGCCTGACCCCCTTCACCCCCTCATGGCTTTACGTAATTTGTAAAAGGCCCCTTAGGAGTTCCATAAACAAACAAACAAACGTACTTTTCAAAATACATATAAGATTATGTGGATTGACGAAGCAACATAGACGCTGAAGCATTACTGCTAGACAAGATTGTTGAGAGACGTTATAGGACTGGAGAGAGCTGGGCGTAAAACTCGTTAAATTATAATATCGCTGGAGGTTATATAATTATTTTTCAGAAATATGTTTTATGTAGTATTGTTTTTGACACCAATCTGAATGAATTATCAAAATCGTTATAATAATAATAATCGTTATATATAACAAGTGTTGATGGAATAAAGCGATCTAAAGATCCTATGCAGACAGGCATAAGCTGTAATGTTGGGAATAACTTTGAAACGAGAAAAGTCTGCTATGACCGGGAATCGAACCCGGGTCTTCCACTTGCCGGGCGGATATTCTACCACTGAACTACCTTAGCAGATAATCCTTCCTCTTTCTGAACGCGGGTGTTTTTCTTAGTTGGGTCCGGGCTAGCCAAGCTAGTATCAACCAGCCCCAACGGACGTCCTCCAAGAGAACGCGGATGTTTTCTTGAGAAAACATCCGCGTTAAGAAACGAGAAAATTGATCTGCTAAGATAGTTCAGTGTTAGAATATCCGCCCGGCAAGTGGAAGACCCGGGTTCGATTCTCGGTCATAGCAGACTTTTTTCTCGTTTCAAAATTATTTCCAACATAACAAGTGTTGGTTGGTTGATCACGCTCTAAAAAATCGATTAAGAACCGAAATAGAAAATATAAATTTGGCAGAAATGCTTGATTCATACATTTAAAGTGATCGGCAAAAAAATATTTGGAAAATGACCCGGGGATTACTTCTATTGCTCATAAGAAAACACGTAAAAATAGACTTTTCGACGAGCAGGCTTGTATTCTTTCAGAAATTTAAATGAGAGTAAACTGACCTACAATCATCCGATTTGAACTATTTTAAAGAACAATTAATAAAGTTTCTTATTCCACTCAATTTTTTCGCCTACAATTCGAAATCGCCCATATTAAACGTTTAAACCACCTTTTGGGAAAATATTGCCATTTTAACGATAACTACCTTGGCGACAATGTAATAGCCAAAACTCGAGCTCATATTGTAGTCCCAGGGCCTCCCCCCCCCCCCCCCCCACCTCAAAATTTGTTTATCTTGACAACCGACTGCAGCGAGAAATAAAATCAATATAAATGGTGATAGTTAAAATAATTTATTGTCAGTTAAAAATTTAAATTCCGTTTTTATTAACTTGAATCCATCATTTTCGACGGGCAATATACTAGTGTTTTAATAAATCGACATTTTGTGATAATCGACTATACTTTGTTGTTTAGTTATATCTCTTCATCTCATAATTTGTTGTTCTTCATAATAGTGTGCCTAAACACGAAACATCACTCAATTTCGTTGAACCATTTAGGATCAAGAGCCGCGCGCAAACAAACGGCATGGCGAAAACTACATTTCTGGATACCGAAAGCGTGTATTTCCATCAAAATCTCCATGTCGAATACTTTCGGGATTACAATACTATTTCTATATACGTACCCTAGCAACGGGACTGATGCACGGGAGAGTTTCGGAGAGAGTGAAAGCGTGAGACGCCAAAAAGAAAGCCACATGTGGGAAGGTGAAAGGGTCAGACACGAGTTGAAGAGGAGAGGGTTATGGATTCCAACGAGAGGCTAGATTCAGAGGAGCGATAGAGTGTGAAAGGATTTTACAAGTATAATGGGCTTAACAGAAAGGTTTTTGCAAGGGTTGAGGGAGAGAGTGCGTGGGAATCCGTTGAATAAGGTTGTTAGAAACACCGTGAGATGATCTGCGTTAAAGCGTGTGATTGGAAATCTTTAACCCCTTGACCCTAGAACCGCCGGTGGCACTTTTTAGTTTCATTTTCAAATTTAAAGTTCTACAACATGTGCATTTTTCAATGCATTGCTTTTTGACTTTCCATGATTTTCGACTGGTGACACTGTCCAAATTTTGCCCCCCCCCCCCCCCCCCATCCCCTTCGCTTTGATTCCATAATCAGTTTATACGAGACTAGAACCGCCAATGGCACGTTTTTGTGCCGTCCTTGTATTAACCTCTCCCAATACTATACACTGTATTAGATCGCCTTTATTGGTCCTGCTGTTGTCGGGAGTGATGATCTTGATCCAGCTGCTAGTGTAGGGCGACCCTGGGTAGAATGCACATTGTCTTAAAAATTACTGTATTGACCCGAATATAGTGCGATGTTTTTTTCCTCGATATGTACCTTTGAAAGTCGCATTCGCACTATATTCGAGTACTTGTTGCATTCGTACTATATTCGAATACTTGTATCTTTAAAAAATAACTGCGAATCGGCGCGTTTCATGACGCGTGTTTCAGCGCATATTTTTATAATTGCTGCATTGTAAGTGAATTGGGCGTTCATGTTACGATGCTACATTGTGCAAATATACTCGGTATGGGTATGAGGAAACTTGAAAATAGATCAAGGTCAAATTGTAGCAACCACGGTACCGGCACAACTTCACGCAGGGTCGCGACACTCAACGTTAGAAAACGAGGACCGTCTAAACGTGGCGTCACATTACCCCCCTTTAGTACATAATTCATGAGTTTACAGGTAATTTAAATGTGTAAAATAGAGAAAATTAAATGTTTTTTCGTCTTTTTCTAAAATTCCTTTCAAAATACTTGGGGTCGCATTATATTCGAGCTAATACAGTACCTTAAAATTTTTCTGGGTTCTGGTTTTTCTCCCCCTTTGAGGAAGGAACAACAGGCACCATTGGAATGTAGATTCTCACTTGACCTTCATATCCATGAAAAACTTCAGTCCTTTAGCTTCAGTAGTTTGTCTACAATACCATTTCAAAGTTTTGAATTTTTTAATTTGGAGCCACCTAGTGGAAAATCTATGGTACTTAGAAAATCAAATCACTAGAATATTCATAGATTGATAAGAGCTATAAAATTTAAAAAGAATTTTCCAAATGTCTCTTAAAACCAAAAGTTGATTGTCCACAGATGGGCAGAAGGATGCTGAGACAGAAAGAGTGATCACATAAGCATGTATTTTTCTTTTAAGAAAATGTGTTAATAAATAAGACTCATCTTGAAAGAGTTGTCCATATGAAGACAATTACTTCAGCTTAAAGGGTTTTCATTTGATCTGACACTATCAGATGCATTACAATCACTCCTGCTATCATTTTCAGCAATGTTTTAATCATTTCATTGATTAAAAACCTGCATTATATAATTCTCATTTGGACCATGATCAAAACTGAAGAGCACCATTTTGAATGAAAATATCTAGTTTCATAGGTGACAAAACCAGATAACAAAACAAAAAAAACCTGTGCAACATAAAGTGCCAACTTTCTCATATCGGTAAGCTTCTATTTCACACAATAATGTCACTGGGTACATTATGGAATGGAAAGTTTGTGGATAGCTAGACATAAAAGTCAGTATATTATAAAGACACCCGACCCTATTTAATTATATTTTGAGAAATCTGGCTTATGAAGTATTGTTAATGACAATGAGTTCCATAACTAGATGAATTTTTATCCAAATCATAGATGCAGTTTTTGAGCATATCAACATTTTATGAAAAATTACAGAAATAAATTGTCCCCATCATCACACAAATCATTTCAAGTAACAAAGTTTATACTATATGTGATACCATATAAAATTATGAATTTCTTCAGGTTCTGTCAAACCACTTAGCCCCTACTGCTGCACACAGTTGGCAGATTAGCTGGCTTATCGTTTTGGCAGCAACACAAATTAATGTTTTCAACATTAATTGTGATTTATATTTGGGTCTGCATGTTACAAGCTCCAGCAAGTGTTCAATGCTGATGAAAATGGATTATTTTTAACAGCGGCATAACTAGGAGGGGAAGAGTCCTCAGTAAAATATTGTCGATGATCCCTATCCCCCTCCTCACTTATCCAATAAATGCATATGTTCCATTAAAACTGAAACCCACTGTAAAACCTACCTTAGTTACACTTATTAATTGATTATCATGAATATGCTGAAAAGGTTAGACTTTTTAAAATCACTCTGTTAAAAAAACTATGAATAGGAAAAAAAGAGAAATTGAAGAATTTTTATTTTTTTAATACTATTTGGAAAAATTTGGAGCCCCTCTCTCCTCCCTGATCCTGGGCCCAAGGCATTTGGCCACCCACACCACCCTATCATTATGCCACTGATTTTGGGATAGCATTGGCATCCGAGTTGGCTACCTACAAGATCTAGTTTTACATGCATGAATGCTAAAACAACATCAGACTTTTGTATTAACAAAAATTTATCTTTTTTGTTTCTCGTTTGTAGAAACAACACACAATACTTCATTGTGCAGCTCATAACAACCGAATGGATGTAGTGAATTTTTTCCTCGACACTCTGGATGATCCACCCCTTGAGGCAGTGGATGCAGAAAAGCAAACACCACTCCACCATGCTGCACTGGGTGGACACAGTGGTGTTGTGCATCGCATACTGGAGGCAGGAGCTTCATCTAGTGCAACCGACAAGGTGACTTGATTACCAAAGTAACATTTTTTGTGTATTTCTCAAACAATGGCTGAAAGTAGTAATATAATCATGATCTTCACATCTATGTGCACATTCTGTTTGCAAAGCCCTTTAGACCAGTGGTTCTCAACCTTTTTGCCTCTTGAGTCCCACCTATCACCTCCTCAAGATATCCAAGTCCCACCCATAAAGAAAACCTAACTTTTTCTTATAGATGTATTTCTACATTTATAAGCATATAAGTGGTATATTAATGATTGATAGAAATTTTTAAGGATTTAAAAAATGTAGTCATAATTTAAAATGATTTTATTTCACAAATATGAAAGCATAAATTATGGATATACAAACAAAATTATGATTTTGACAGAAATATGACAAATGTTTTATTAATGAGAAACCTGAGATTGTACTTCATTGACAAGCATGTCAATTCTTGGCGTCATACAGGAAACGGCAAGTCGAAGTACTGGTTCAAGTTGAAGACGATTTCTTTCCTTAGTTTTTACAGTTGCCATGGCAGAGAAACCCGTTTCACAAAGATATGTGGAAGGAAATGGAATAAGTTTCTTAACTGCTTCTTCACTTAGTTGTTCGTATTCTTTTTTAACTTTAAGCCAGAAGGTTTCCAAAGGCAAACTCTTAAATAACGCTTTCACTTGCTAGTTCAATCAGGCTATCCTGCTCTGAGACTGAAAGAGATAGCTTATTTGTCTCAGACTCATAATGAATGAATGGATCTAGTACCCACAAAAAACCAATTCTTGCATCGTCTTCAGAAGGAAAATACTTATTGAATTCGATCTCCAGTTTATCTAAATGTTCAAAAACAAGCTTGGAAATATTATTAATGTGACATCCTCAGTTGTCTACAACTTCAGAAAAGCAATGAAACATATCAAATATTCCTACATCTACCCTATTCTTCCACACAATTAATTTCTTTTTTAATGCTTCTATCGTAGTTGCAAGGTGGAGGGTGGAAGACTTTGGTCCTTGTAATCGCAAATTTAGTTCATTTAGAAGTGAAAATATGTCTGCCAAATATGCCAATTTCAAACCCCAATTAGTGTTATCAAACAACTCTGCTAGTTTTGATTTCTTTAGAATCAAGAAACTCCTAATTTCCTCTCTGAGTTCCAAGACACGAGATAACACCTTTCCACGTGATAACCATCTAACTTCCGTATGTAACAAAAGAGTCACATGTTCTGCACCCATCTCATCACAAAAAATTTTAAATAATCGGCTGTTTAGTTCATTGGATTTGATAAAATTCACCACTTTAATACAATCAGACAACACATCTGAGAGTTCCAGAACCATTACTTTACCAGCTAGTTGTTCGCGATGGATCATACAATGTGTGGCTTGAATATCATTATATGCAACTTTGCGAATTTTTGCTGCAACTCCGGAGTGCGAACCTGTCATTGCAGCAGCGCCATCTGAACAAAGACCAATTAAACATTTCCAATCTAGGCCCTTATTAAAAAAGTAATCATTAATAACGCGGAATATTTCTGAACTTGTTTTTGTCTGCAAACTACAAACCATTAAAATATCCTCAAGTAATTCATCTTCATAGATATATCTAACATATCCCATTAAAATGGCACTGCTCGAAATATCCAAAGATTCATCTAATTGAAGAGAAAAAAGCTGTGATTTTTTCAAACGGGTAATGAGTTGAACCTCGATATCACAAGACATGCTTTCAATGCGACGCTTAACTGTATCGTTTGAAAGTGGGATAGTAGTAATCTTATTTATTGCTCCATTGCCAAGAACCTCTCTGCAAGCATCTATCATCGCTGGTTTTATTAATGTTTCACCTATTGTGTATGGCTTTTTACATTTTGCAATTCGCAAAGAGACTAAAAAGGATGCGCGAAGGGCGGCAGAGCCAACATTTGAAAAAGCAAGCATATCTTTTTGTTGAGCTTTCATTGCTGAATTAAGTCAGAAATAATCAATAGGCTTATCTTTTAGGTGCGGATGTTTTCCCTCCAAATGTCTCTCCAAATTTTGAGGCTTCATTCCTTCATTCCTTAATGTTTCTCCATATACAACACATAATGGAACAGGTGCATTATCAGTTCCTCTCTTCGAAAATCCATACTGTATGTAGCTTTCGTTGTACTTTCTTCTAACGCTCTTTTTCTGTCTCTTCTCCGCTGGAATCCCTTCTTCATAATTCGTTGTTTCCAATGAGATGAATCCAAATCTTTTAAGTCCTTTGTTACTCATTTTGATTCTGAGGGTAAAAAATGGAAATATAAAGCAATAAGTGAAAATGAAATTGGATTTAAAGAAAGAATTGAAATTATTACTACCATTACACTAAAAATTAAGTCGTATATCATCCAAAGAAAATATTCATAGCTACTATAAATCATTAAATAATTATATAAAAATAATAAATAAAATATGGAAATACAAACAGGATAAAACAGTATCTCATTGCCCATGGTCTAAGAAAAGTCAGTGATTGTTTAGCGACAGTAAGGATAAGAAATGGCTCTAGATATTCTGTCGTAGCAGTCATGCACTAACTGTATTGATATTTTAATAGAATATAATTACAATGCAGTCTCAATTAGATGAGATTATTAGAAGATTAGAGAGGTTCCGTTTAACTCGAGGCGCATGAGAAAAAATTTGGTAAAGAATTGATTTGAAAATCTGTAAATGAAAAGTGTAATGTTCGATATAATCGCATCAAAGTTGACTCGTATGTATGGCATGTTTCCCGGCATGTATGTTTACCATACATGCCGGGAAAATAAGTGATGGAGTTCTTTAATGATATTTTACATGAAAATCAGAACGTATTTTCTGATTTGAGACGTTTCTTATCATCTGATTTCGATTGTCGGAAATCGGTGCAGTCCCTTCAGCTTCGATTAATCAAGACTCTGGGGTAATATAATGTTTCATGTTTGTGGACAAATAAACCGTTCAATGACTTTTATCTGGGGGAATTGTCAAACCTTACAAAAAGCAATATACGCATTAAGTCAGTTACAAAACTAAAGTAGAATGGCGTTTCTATCTGTGTGAATAAATAGTACTGATTTCATTAAACTTATTACATTAATATAAAAATAACTCACCTTTCTGGAACAAAATGGTTTCCCAGGTTGATGTTTCGCTGGCTTAGTGGCAGAAATGGTGAAAAGTATAGCTTCTCTTCCTCCTTGAAATCACACAATACGAACGTACTTCTTCCACTCCAGGCAAAACGACAATGTTCACTAAGATCATTCACATTACTAAATGAGAATGCAGCAGAGGGCTAGGAGGAAAAGACCACAATATGCAAAAGATATTTCCCGTGATGCTTAAGCATTTTGATCTTTTCCCAGAAAAAGAAATAGGAAGGTAGTAAAAAAGATAAAGCACCAAGCAACGCATTTTTCATTGTTCCTTTGGGTAGGATGACGGTGAGCGGGGTAATGAGGGAGGTTTAAGTACCCAAGGAAATTGTACAATGTACAGCAGGGGGGCTACCGAATTTCCTGCAGCACAGTGTACATGCCTGTTCGAGTCTGGATGTTTCGTGAGCCAGCGGGAGACATTTGCAGAAGGACCGAAAATGAAATCTCTGGAATAGGTTTTATGATCGGATTTACCTCATATCATCGGTCCCTGTCATTTGTTTTCAAATTGCTTCTCTGAAACATTTTCTTCGATCCTTTTTAGAGATAAAAATATACTCCCAGGTTACCCATAGCCGTTTGGGCTACCAAAATATCTTCAAACCGCTCAAGTCCCACCTAGAAGGCTTTCGAGTCCCACCGGTTGAGAAACACCATCATCCATCAAAAAAATTTATATCCAGGCAATAAACCTCAGTTTGGACAATATTTCAACATAAAGAAATTGTTAGCATAAAATTTTCCTACATCTACTGTTGGAAAATTCTAAACACATACAGAAAAACGCTTTTCTTTGAAAATTTCAAATGCTGCTGGTGAGCCACTAAAATTCACACTGCTTCAGAAATACATTCAGAAAGTTAAACGCAAAACACAATGAAAACAACCCCAGTGAACATTAAAATCCTCTCTTTCTTCGATAAAATCACCAATACTGTCTACTTTATTCACCACACAATGAAAAATCTAACCTCAGAGGGGAAGGACACCCCTGCATGCAGCCTGTGAACGAGGTCATGTGGACGTAGCAGAGTTGCTTCTCCAGCGCCGCCCAGAAGCAGTATCGAAGGGTGAAGAAGGAGCAGGTTGCCCTGATGTGGATGCACGAGATGCCCGGGATATTGATGGGAACACTCCCCTTCATGCAGCTGTTGAGAATCAACAAACACAGGTTGCAATACTGCTGCTTGAACATGGTGCTCCTCCAGATGCTGAAAATGCGGTGAGAAGTAGGCTTAAGAAAGTCATCCTCATCAGCATTTCCTTTAAATGGCCTTTTGAAAAGGATATCAATGAGATAAAGTTTGCAAAGACATAACACCATCAGTGAATGTAAGAGTTGAAGTTTGCAACTGTAAACTTTGTATGAGTTGAGCTGATACTCGCTGAAAACATTGTTGGAGGTTATGTTTTTTCATTAATTCAGCAGATGAGGTGACGTAGTATTTCCCTGTTGACAAATGGTTACAAACCAAGTGGTCGTAACAATGATGATGAGGCAAATGTCCAACTACGATGATAAAAAAGACCAATGATGCAGTTGAAAGAGTTTGTGCTGGACCAATGATGCCGACAACCTACCTTAATGTTAAGCCTATACATATTTATGTCACCCTGAAGATGGTCACTTGGTGACTAAAATACATTTAGGCTTAAAGCTGAGGTAGGTCGTCAGCAAATAAAAAATATTTTTAACCTGTTAAACAAACATCCTAACAGTCTCCTAAAAATAACTTCCATATTAAAATAAATAAACAAATAATTTGTTCAAGTAAATTATTAATTCAAATTAAGCTGTAAATTTATTATGGATATTGAGAGACTATGTTTTAAGAGAGCAAAGAAGTGAAATTAACGCAAAACCAATATAAATCACTTTAGATTGCTCGTGAGCAGAAATATTATTTAATCAAAATAAGATATTTTTAGTATGAACCTAAATATCCATGTATTAATTTAAATTGTTTAAAATATTTAATAATTATAGATATTTCATGACATTTTGACCAAAAAAAAATTTTAATGCAAGAAAATTTTAGGTCAATATTCCATAACTCCATTCCTATCATACAACATGTTCACTAAATAAAAATAGGATCATAAAAGTTGTAGTTTATATTATAGAACCAAGGTATAAACTGTTGAGGAATACAAACAAACTTTTTATATTTGAGAATGGATTTTTGGAGCTTAAAATTCATTTATAGTCTCTACTGTCATAACAGTAAGCACAGTGGTGTTATTCTGCCAGGTCACAATAGTTTGGTCGAACTGGTTGCTAATAATTTTTTTGCAGCAAAAGGGTTCAACATCTCCTGTAAATTAGGTAAACCGGTAAACAGTCGAACTGGTATTTGACCCTACCATATGCATATCACCCATTTCCAATGGATATATTGATTATAATTTTAATTTCCTAATTAAACTGATAATTTAACATGAAATTACAATATAGGTAACATAATAAGAGTTGAGTAAAATAATTTCATGACTATAATAATTACCGGTAACATTAACTATGTCATTTATTCTTTTGTAATGATTCATTGTTGCTTCATAGTTTCCTGGACTCAGCAAATTTACTGCCACCTATCAAAAAATAACTAAATAGTTAGAAGTAATCTCATGGATATTTATCAATGGTGATTCCTGTATCTTGTAAATCAATCCTTGAACACAGTAGCTAATGATCAGTTCATATGTGCAGAAAACTTGTTTATTGTACTCCCTTGAAAATCTAACTACCTAAATGTGCACAGCTCCATATGATTAATTCTCAAATTGGTATTGGTATTTTGCTGAAAAATATTCTGATTGCAATATAAAATATTTTTTTATGATTTCATGAAAGTTGACAGACTGGAAAGGTATATCATTCTTCCAATACACCATATTTTATGTGAGATTAGAAATTTTAGTTTTCCAATTTACACACATCAATTTATGTATCAAAAGTTTTAGGTTATTGACTATCTTTCTGCATGTAATACAACTTTTGATTTAATTTATATATACTTTCACAATAAAAATCTTTAGTTGTCAAGAAGAGAAACAAATACTTAGGTAAATTCTTTTAAAAGTCTTGATTAATTAAGGCAAAATTCACAGCAGAATAGCAACTCATATCAGAAAACTATTTGGTTACGCAAAATTATTATGCTAAAAGTAATTCACTACTACGTTGTCCTGCACGACAGCATAAAGACAAGTAACTCATTAAAGATGTTTACTATTGCCTTCTACAGAAAGGATATACACCCCTTCATGTAGCTAGTAGCCTTGGCTGTCGTGGGATAATTGAAGCTCTAGTTCAGCATGGATGTTCTGTTAACAAGCAAAGCAAGGTATGTCATATTTAAGTTTATAGAAAACCACAACTGTTATACAAGATCAATAAATGTAGCATGATATTTTAATAGTTCAATAACAAATATTTACAAAACTGAATCTAATTTGAAACATCTGTATGAATCATACATGCCTAATGCAAAAACTGACACAACTTTCAAGCAGAAAACTATTTATGGCTCATCAGTGGTTGCAAACTAAAATTAAAATATTTCATTTCAGAATGGAAACACTCCCTTGCATGTTGCTTGCTTGACAAATGAAACTGAAACAATTGAACTACTTATTGCTAAAGGAGCAGATGTTAATGCATTGAATGTGGTAAGTGTTCTTGTTTTAGGAATTTAAAAAAATTACTTACCATTTTGATTTAAATCATTAGGTTTTAATCTTAATAGTGAGCTTCCAAATTAATGTAAATTTGCATTCTAACTTGTAGTTATTGCTAATGTATACTGTCGAATCTAACAATCAGATTTTGGTTTGCTTACAATTCAACTGTTTTGGGCTAAGAATCACAACTGTAGCATAATTTTACACTAGTGAGGGGGTAGTTTTTTAACAATGTGACTCACAAGAAATAATTGAAGAAATGACTTCTAAAAATGGAATACAGTAAAATCTTGTTACAATGAGTACTGTTATAATAAAAATTTCACTATAACAAAAATGTTTTAGTCCCGGCCAACTTCTCTTTGTAATAGTGCTTTTTAAATCTCATTAGAACGAAATTACTTGTTACGAAAAATTCAGTAAAATAAAACCTTTTTGAAATCATCTATGCATAAAATGTATTTATATATATATATATATATATATATATATATATATATATATATATATATATATATATATATATATAATATTTTACTAATTGTTTAAAATTTATACATTTTTAACGGTTGCCGCAATATATAAATGGAGAGATTGAAATGTTTATTTGTGGAAATGCACTGTTCTGTAAATAATTTGAAAATTGCAGCTTCCTAGCTCATCCCGTAGTACCTAAAATATTATTAAACTTTAATGTTCAAATGGGGTTAAAACAACCCCTAAAATTTACAATTTCAAAATTTTCGATTTTTATAGTTGGTTATGAGAAAAGTTCTATAATCTTGGAAAATTTCAGCTTCCTAAACTTATTAGACTGGTCTACACACTGGATTGCGTTTTCCCATGCTAACTTATGGGAGATATTCCGGGGTCTCTGGAGTCGAACCTAAGACACTGTAAGCAAAAGTGACAATAATTCCTAATAGATATTGCGACCATCTAGCAACACTGGAAATTTCATCTTTCTAGCTTACCGGCAAGTGCCCATAATTAATATACAAAAATGGCGCAATGCTTTTCTTATGGGAAAAAACGCAACTTTCGGAATTTCTGGAGTCGAACTCATGTCACTTAGGTAAGAAGTCTCATTTTATCTGAAGGTTTCTCCATCATATCTACAAAAACCAAAACTTTCAGCTCTCTAGCTCTTGTAGTTTGGGCTGGACATTAGTATCCTCCTGTTATATCCTCCTCTGTAAGAGTCGTCGATATATAATGACTAGTAGTTGGTGCTTGCATACTGCAAGCATTTCATCTCACCTTGAAAAAACATTAATTTTTCAGACAGATATTTCATCATTACAAATATTCTATTAATTATTAATATTTCACCTCCGCAGCGATTTTCGTTTTCCCCACATGTAAAAATAATAGTTTGAAACAATCACCAAATGTTAAAATTTTAAACATTTTACACTATCTTCATTATGGGAAACTAATGCTACACATTTTATCCAAATTTTAAAGTTGTAGTACTTCTAGAAGTGAAATAATATTTTTCCAATTGTTTAAATTTTAAACATTTTTAACGGCCGCCACAATAAGTTTATGGATAGATTCAAATATTTATTTGTGCAAATGCATTACTCTCTATATAACTTAAAATTTTCAGCTTCCTAGCTCATCCCGTATTGTCTAATCAGTTATCTATTTGTTTAAACTTGAAGAATTTTTTACTGCCAAACAAATTAAAGTATCGAAATTTGTATAATCCCTTGTCCGTTTTTTACAAATCCTACCACTAAAAAAATTTCAGCTCCGTAGCACATTCGGAAATACATAAACCTTGAAAATTTGTTTAAACAATTGAGAATTTTTATCAGTCGCATTGTTACACTTTTTCAAGATTTTCGTTTTTTCTAGTCGGTTTTGTACAAAATTTTACCTAAGAAAAAAATTTCGAATCTCCAGCACATCTGGAAGTGCCTAAACATTAGTATCCTCCTATATGTTATATGCTATATCCTCCTCCTCCTCTGTAAAGGTCGTCGATATATAATGATAACATACTAGTAGTTGGTGCTTGCATACTGCAAGCATTTAATCTCACCTTGAAAAAAACATTCATTTTTCAAACAGACATTTCTCCATTAGAAATATTCTTTTAATTCTAATGATTTCACTCACCTTCGCAGCGATTTTCGTTTTTCCCACATGTAAAACTAATAGTTAAAAATAAACACCAAATGTTGTAATATTAAATATTTTACACTTTCTTCATTATGGGGTACTAATGCTACACATTTTAGCCAAATTTTAAAGTTGTAGCAATTCTAGAAGTAAAATAATATTTTTCTAATTGTTTAAATTTTACATAATTTCTAACGGCCGCCGCAATTCCTATATGGTAAAATTGAAATGTTTATTTGAGCAAATTTACTACTCTGTAAATAATTTAAAAATTTCAGCTTCCTAGTTCATCCCGTAGTACCTAAACAGTTATCTATTTGTTTAAACTTTAAGAATTTTTAACTGCCAAACAAATTAAAATATCAAAATTTGTATAATCCTTATTTCGTCTTTTTAAGAATTCTACTTATGAAAAAAATTTCAGCACCGTAGCACATCCGGAAATACCTTGAAAATTTGTTTAAACAATTGCGAATTTTTAGCGGCCCCATTGTTGAACTTATTCACGATTTTCGTTTTTTCTAGTCGGTTTTGCACAAAATCCTAGTTAAGAAAAAAATTTCGAATCTCCAGCAAATCTGGAAGTTCCTAAACATTAGTATCCTCCTATATCCTCCTCCTCTGTAAGAAACGTCGATATATAATGACTAGTAGTTGGCGCTAGCATACTGCAAGCATTTAATCTCACCTTGAAAAAAGTTGAAAATTTTTGGGTGGTCAGTTTAAATCTGAGGTTTGCTTATATTCATGCAGATACGGTAGTTATACAATTTTCTTGAAGCTTTTTTCAACTATTTGAATCTCTAACAGTATATGTATATATGACTAGCATATATATATATATTAGATAATCTAGATATAGATAGATTAGATAATCTACCCATTTTCTCTACTACATTTTAAAAACATTTTATCATCAATCTCAAGAAACAATTTGACTTGGTGAACACATAACACTTAAATAAGCCAATTTAAAATAACTTGATGTAATGCTTATTAGAAATTGCCTATCAAAAGAAATTTTGCATGAGGGTTAAAAATATTAATGGCCAAATTATTTTAGAGGAAAATTTGCAGTCGTGGTTTGCCTTGGTTATTAATGTGTGTCCCAAATTTTTGTTGCATATATTAAATCTACATAAACAGGTTATCTTTGAAAGATCATACCAAGGAAATGAATCTCAGGGGGTATTTTTCATAAACATCTTTGTTATAATAATACATTTGGCACCAAAGTTTTTGACTTAATATACAAAATAGTGCTATAATTTACTTTGAATAGTGTAAAATTAATTAAAATAGTATTTCTGTAGTATTTTTTTAAAGAACCTTCAGTTGCACTACAGGAAAATCTTATATATTATGTACATATATGCTGATTTATCTGGATGTTCTCCAAATCTGTTATTGACGTATTATTATAAGAGTAAATAAATTTCCGACAATTGAAAAAAATATGGAAGGCCAATTATTGCTAAAAATTGCATTTGAATTGTGGGATATATTGATGTTATAAGTGTAATTAATTAAATTATGCAACAAATATTCTTATTTAACTGAAATCGTTTCAACAATATCTATAAACTAGTAGTTGGTGCTTGCATTCTGCAAGCATATTATCTCCACATAAAAAAACATTAATTTTTCATATTTCATCATTACAAATATTTTTTTAAATCTAAATATTTCACCTCCGGAGCGATTTTTGTTTTTCCCTTATGTAAAAATAATAGATTAAAACACTCCCAAAACTTTGCAATTTTAAGAATTTTATACTTTCTCCATTATGGGGTACTAATGCTACACATTTCGGCCAAATTTTAAAGTTTCAGTACTTCTAGAAGTGAAATAATATTTTTCCAATTGTTTAAGTTTTAAACATTTTTAATGCCCGCCGCAATCTGTTTATGGAGAGATTCAAATGTTTATTTGTGCAAATTTGTACATAACTTGAAAATTTCAGCCTCCTAGCTCATCCCGTAATGCCTAAACAGTTATCTATTTGTTTAAAATTTAAAAATGTTTAACTGCCATACAAATTAAAATATCAAAATTTGTATAATCCTTATTTCGTTTTTTTAAGAATTCTACTTATAAAAAAATTTCAGCTCCGTAGCACATCCGGAAATAGATAAACCATGAAAATTTGTTTAAACAATTGCGAATTTTAACGGCCGCATTGTTGCACTTATTCACGATTTTCGTTTTTTCTAGTCGGTTTTGCACAAAATCCTATCTATGAAAAAAATTTCGAATCTCCAGCACATCTGGAAGTGCCTCTACATTAGTATCCTCCTATATGTTATATGATGTTATATCCTCCTCTGTAAGAGTCGTCGATATATAATGATAGTAGTTGGTGCTTGCATGCTGCAAGCATTTCATTTCACCTTGAAAAAACATTAATTTTTCAGACAGATATTTCATCATTACAAATATTCTATTAATTCTAAAGATTTCACCTCTGCAGCGATTTTCGTTTTTCCCACATGTAAAAATAATAGTTTAAAACTACCCCCAAATGTTGAAATTTTAAAATTTTTACACTTTCTTCATTATGGGGTACTAATTTTATCCAAATTTTAAAGTTTAAGCACTTCTAGAAGTAAAATAATATTTTTCTAATTGTTTAAATTTAAATAATTTTTAACGGCTGCCGCAATTCATATATGGTAAAATTGAAATGTTTATTTGTGCAAATTCACAAATTTTGATGTTTTAATTTGTTTGGCAGTTAAAAATTCTTAAAGTTTAAACAAATAGACAACTGTTTAGGTACTACGGGATGAGCTAGGAAGCTGAAATTTTCAAATTATTTACAAAGCAGTGAATTTGCACAAATAAATGTTTCAATTTCACCATATATGAATTGCGGCAGCCGTTAAAAATTATTTAAATTTAAACAATTAGAAAAATATTATTTTACTTCTAGAAGTGCTTAAACTTTAAAATTTGGATAAAATTAGTACCCCATAATGAAGAAAGTGTAAAAATTTTAAAATTTCAACATTTGGGGGTAGTTTTAAACTATTATTTTTACATGTGGGAAAAACGAAAATCGCTGCAGAGGTGAAATCTTTAGAATTAATAGAATATTTGTAATGATGAAATATCTGTCTGAAAAATTAATGTTTTTTCAAGGTGAGATGAAATGCTTGCAGCATGCAAGCACCAACTACTATCATTATATATCGACGACTCTTACAGAGGAGGATATAACATCATATAACATATAGGAGGATACTAATGTAGAGGCACTTCCAGATGTGCTGGAGATTCGAAATTTTTTTCATAGATAGGATTTTGTGCAAAACCGACTAGAAAAAACGAAAATCGTGAATAAGTGCAACAATGCGGCCGCTAAAAATTCGCAATTGTTTAAACAAATTTTCATGGTTTATCTATTTCCGGATGTGCTACGGAGCTGAAATTTTTTTATAAGTAGAATTCTTAAAAAAAACGAAATAAGGATTATACAAATTTTGATATTTTAATTTGTATGGCAGTTAAACATTTTTAAATTTTAAACAAATAGATAACTGTTTAGGCATTACGGGATGAGCTAGGAGGCTGAAATTTTCAAGTTATGTACAAATTTGCACAAATAAACATTTGAATCTCTCCATAAACAGATTGCGGCGGGCATTAAAAATGTTTAAAACTTAAACAATTGGAAAAATATTATTTCACTTCTAGAAGTACTGAAACTTTAAAATTTGGCCGAAATGTGTAGCATTAGTACCCCATAATGGAGAAAGTATAAAATTCTTAAAATTGCAAAGTTTTGGGAGTGTTTTAATCTATTATTTTTACATAAGGGAAAAACAAAAATCGCTCCGGAGGTGAAATATTTAGATTTAAAAAAATATTTGTAATGATGAAATATGAAAAATTAATGTTTTTTTATGTGGAGATAATATGCTTGCAGAATGCAAGCACCAACTACTAGTTTATAGATATTGTTGAAACGATTTCAGTTAAATAAGAATATTTGTTGCATAATTTAATTAATTACACTTATAACATCAATATATCCCACAATTCAAATGCAATTTTTAGCAATAATTGGCCTTCCATATTTTTTTCAATTGTCGGAAATTTATTTACTCTTATAATAATACGTCAATAACAGATTTGGAGAACATCCAGATAAATCAGCATATATGTACATAATATATAAGATTTTCCTGTAGTGCAACTGAAGGTTCTTTAAAAAAATACTACAGAAATACTATTTTAATTAATTTTACACTATTCAAAGTAAATTATAGCACTATTTTGTATATTAAGTCAAAAACTTTGGTGCCAAATGTATTATTATAACAAAGATGTTTATGAAAAATACCCCCTGAGATTCATTTCCTTGGTATGATCTTTCAAAGATAACCTGTTTATGTAGATTTAATATATGCAACAAAAATTTGGGACACACATTAATAACCAAGGCAAACCACGACTGCAAATTTTCCTCTAAAATAATTTGGCCATTAATATTTTTAACCCTCATGCAAAATTTCTTTTGATAGGCAATTTCTAATAAGCATTACATCAAGTTATTTTAAATTGGCTTATTTAAGTGTTATGTGTTCACCAAGTCAAATTGTTTCTTGAGATTGATGATAAAATGTTTTTAAAATGTAGTAGAGAAAATGGGTAGATTATCTAATCTATCTATATCTAGATTATCTAATATATATATATGCTAGTCATATATACATATACTGTTAGAGATTCAAATAGTTGAAAAAAGCTTCAAGAAAATTGTATAACTACCGTATCTGCATGAATATAAGCAAACCTCAGATTTAAACTGACCACCCAAAAATTTTCAACATTTTTTGACAAAAAAGTAAATTTCATAGATTTTATGCTGAAGTGTGCCGGGCATGCATGGCTTAGAATACATTATTAGAGATTGAAGAAAAGATTGGGAAATGGTTTAGTTGTTGGCATTTTGAAATATTACTCCAATTAATAATTTTGGGTTGTTGAATAATGTTCCACATTCAATGATGATAATTTCATCCATCTTCATTTTCACAAAAGGTCAGATAAAGCAATAGCAACCTCACCAAGATAATTTTTCATCCAAATCCATTTCCAATGAAATTAGCATTTAGATTGCCTTAAGAAATTGTATTTTTATAATTATACATGTTCCATGTCAAGTTTTACTGAAATTCAAACAGTTGAGCATCAAAAGCTGTCATCATATTTTGCATAATTCTCTGCATAGTCGCGTAGTCAATGTATATATGCAATTTTAATAGACTACATGAATGGAATTTTAACATGCATATAAACATTACAATGGCTATAGCAATAACTACAAGAGCCAAGTAAAACTAATAAGAACTTCTTTTAATGGCTAATGATAAATAATACAAATTGCTAACTATTCTTAATGATAGATATGCATATTTGGGCAGATACGGTGAATAAGACTATAAAACACTATTTTATTGTAAAATGGTAAAGAGTACAAAAGGGTGGCTAGCTATAGTTTATTGACCTGAGAGTTTGATTCTAACCGGCCCTAGCATCTGAGTCAGTCGGCATAGTTAGCCCTGAAAGCATGTCTACCTGGCTATCTCCCAGCTGGCCAGTCCGTCCCTTAGAATGCATCTGGAAACTCTATGTTCTCCAACATGGAGTGTACCTTCTTTTCCACCAAAGCAGGGATTGAAATGGGGGTACACATGGGTGTACCTAGTTCCTAAGTGGTTATTTTGCACAGCCATGTTATTTATCTATACCCTCCCCATGACTTTACCATTGATTCTATAGCAAATACCTAGTTCTTAAAACCTCTTTATATCCCTGCATCCAAGTACTTAATCATTGGAAAATATTTCATGGTATACAATATTAATTTAAATTTGTTAATTAACTTACTATTTTTAAAACTACTTCATAGATAATTTCTCATAAATTTAACATATAGATTGTACATTGGCATAGGTTGTCCAAAGTTACCACAAAGATGCTTTGCTTTTAGCTACTAATAAGCTATGGTTGTTCCTAATAATGCCTTTTTCAGCTGAACAATCGGTAAATGCCATAGGTGTAACAAAGGGGGGGGGGGGCAAGGGGTCCAGTGGACCCCTCCTCAGGGTTCCTCGAGGGGCGCCGAAGGCACCTGTACTGTATGCCTCAAGTTTCCTCATGATATAGGATTCTTATAACCATGATTGATTTAGCAAATGGCATTTGCATGTGCAGTGTTGTGACGCAATTTATAAACCTCAAACGAGTGGAAGGTGAAATGATATTATTCTGATTTGACGAGGCCTATAACTTTTTCTTCACTCATCTCCAGTCTGATTTTTTCTTAGGGCAACTTCTGTATGTCTACAATGTTCCCTAAAAATTTAGCTGCCACTTCATGCCACCTTGCAAATTATAATAAATCTTCCTCCGGGTGCAGTACAGTGGGCCAGATCACCCGAAAACTCGGCCAAAAATCCAATTTTCATCTGATTTACATAAAAATTCATATCTGGTGGTTTTAGGTGTCGCTCATTTCGAATATGATATGAAAAATAGGAAATTCAAAATGTCAACCAATATTTAACAGAAATTGTAACACCAATGTAGAAAATACTTATTGCGATAGTGTGCATTTTCAAGCAAATCAGGCATTTTAGAAGAATTCTGCCATATTGGATCAACCATTTTGAATTTCATGCTGTTGTTGATATTATATTTGAAATCAGCGACCCCTAAAAATGCCAGGTACATGTAAGTTAACTTATGTTTATGGAGGCATTCCATAAAAAGTCCGCCATATTGGTTCCACCATATTAAATTTCCGACTTTCTGTATTTAAATCCGAAATAAGCGACTTCTATAACTCTCAGATATGAATTTTCATGGAAATCAGATGAAATTCCAGAAAAAAGTCCGCCATATTGGCTCAGCCATTTTGAATTTCCTACTTACCGCCATATATGAATTTTCATGCAAATCAGATGAAAATTGGATTTTTGGCCGACTTTTTGGGTGATCTGGCCCACTGTGGGGGTGGGGGGGGGTGCAGCAGGGCAAAATTTAGCAAGTAAAATTGACAAAGTCATGGATTTGTTGACTGATTTTTCTATTTCTACTCACTAAAATACTTAGAATAGTAAGAGTTAACTTTGGGATCAAATCCACTAAGCAAAAATTTACAGTAAAAATATTTAAGACTTTCTCCTATATAAACTTCTTAATTATTAATGTTTGAAATGACAGCGCATTAATGCCTAATTAATCCTTTTCTTTACTTTTCAAGCGGCTCCAATCTCCTATTCATTTGGCTGCAGAACAAGGATTTTCTGATATATGCAAAATTTTGCTGAATGCTGGAGCAAATATTGATCAAAGGGAACAGGTAAAAAAAATGCCAAGATTACAACCACATCCAAATACTAAAATATGTTTGCTGAATAATTCAATCATAAAATGCTTGCATAACTCTTTAAATATACAAGAGGAAATAGATATTAAAAAAAAACGGAACTTGGTTCATAATGGTCACATTTAACAAGTGAATTCCATAATTTCTGTATGAAATCAGTGTTTTTCAGCATAAAAACTGCAAATACCAAGCAAATTTAATAAAATCACAAATATTTTCCCAATAAACTATTTGAAACCATCTCATTTTATTAAAAATTAGCATTAACACTTTCAAATTTTTAATAAATGGGTACAAAAAATATTTCAAGATATGGTATTTTGCACCTCAAGTAGTTCTGAGAAAACATTTCTCCCTTTTCTTATTTGAAAAAATTGCACCAATAAACCTAAAAAATAGAAATTTCAAGCTCCCTTTAGTCCTATAATAAAGATTTGTACCTAATTCACTCAGCTCTTGCACTAAGTTAAAACTTACATTTTAAGCAGTGATATTCCTCTAATATTTGTATTTATTTACAGAACATCAAATTTATCAAAAAGTCTTCTATACCAGCATCTCCCAACCCATTGCTAGTAAGACACTATTGATCCTTTTTAGGCATGTCTTGAAATAGAGAAAGAGATTACATCCAGAGCAAGGCCAAATCAAAATTAATTTAACACAAATCAAGGCTTAGTAATATGTTCTCTCAATTACCAAAGTTTTTTCGGTTCAATGCTTATGATGTTGCATAAAAATATTGACAGAAAAATGGATTTTAAGCCATTTTTGTTCTTGTGACAATGATGAATCTAGCTAGCACAAAAAATAATGACAATTGTACAGTCATACCTTGTTTAGCGCAAAAGATGCATTCAAAAAGGTCTTTCAGCTAACCAAATTTGTACTCAACAGTTTTATAACAGAGGGTTTCGTTCACAATAGTACACAACTATATAGTTAAGCTAAATAAATAAAAAATATATAAATACACAGATATTATTGAAAATAATGTTCGAGTATTAATACTTATTTAATATTATTACTACTAATAAAATAACACTATGTTTAAGTGCTTGCTGAAATGCCCGATAAATTAACGCCATGAATATGAAATTTTGAAACCAACCAGAATGGGCATTAAACGTTTCAGAAGAATTGCCACCCTCTTCTTGCTTTAAACTTTCAAATGGAGAAAGGGCTTCATTGTAAATGACTTCTTGACCAAGGAGTATGTGTTCATCAGAACGTTTAAAATTTATCCACAACACTAGCAATTTCTCCATTTTCAAAGAAAATACTGTGATCACATGAGTTTCCTCCCAGTTACTGCAGATGTGGATTCAATTGAATTTTTCATTTTCTTTATTCAAGAAAATTGAATGAATTGTAGATTTTGTGAAATTAAACTTACGAGCAATATGACTGACGTTCATCTTTTTCAAAACATTGAATTACTTTAAGGTTCTCAAGATTTATGGTTTTCCTTGCTAATTAAGGATTATTTCCTGCATTGTTAATGCTATCACTCAAATTTTCCTTTATTGACAAGATTTAAACAAAATTAAATAAAAACAAAAACAAAACCTGCAAAATATGTACGATGCACTGTACTTCAATTTGTTTATCTGTCCCAAGATGCCAATTGCATTAAATGAGGTACGACTGTATTACTTCGATCAAGGGGGGGGGGGGGGTGAATTCAATGGTAAAAAATCTGATGTGGCCACCACATGACTTTCTCCATATCTGTAATATTTCTAAAAATTCCAAATAGGTTACATAATAATAAATATTTTAAGAAACTGCGAGAAAATTATAGACTTTACAAAGAACAGAAATAAACTCAAACCATAGCCTTCTGATATTGGATATAGCCACAAAGCTCCAACAATTAAGAAAAGAAAAAGGAGCGTAACTAAGACGTAACTAAGGGTGAATTGTTAACAATAGTCGTCGGTAGGTGGCGTGGTGGTGGCAGCTAAAAATATATCTCTTAAAAAATGCATTATGTGGAAAAATGTTTCAAACAAAGGTAGTAGAAAATTAAATTTCCTACAATGTTTATTCCAATACATTTTACATTTATCAAATATTAAAGCAAATATTTCAAAATAACGGATAAGTGACAAGAGTAAACACCCACTTCCGGTGACCGATTTTAACCAAAAACTAATCAGTTCTTGTGACTTTTATAAAAATGTTAAAAATAAAATTTTGCATTGACCTGATTAATAGTTTTTGAGTTAGAGCACCCACAAAAAGCTATCACATACACACACACAGACATCATCGAGAAAATGATCAAAACGTGTTCAGGGGACCTCAAAACATGTATTTCCGTTGAAATCTCGAAGTCAATTTTTTTCATGAATACAATACTTTTCCCTATACTATGTATATGGAGAAAGTAAAAAATGACAAAACTAATTTTGAAATACAATATTGACTGATCATTTTTTGATTATAACACAGTAAACTCTCGATATTCATAGAAATGTTCCCGGAAATTGCCAGGAATATCAAAACTGTGAATCTAGAAACCAAAGGCTTATGGGAAAAAGGATTAGGTGGGTCATTCATGCGGAAACCAAGGTGGAAATTCATGATCAATATAAATAAACCCACAATATGTTCAATGACAATGCTAATTATAAAATACAAGTAGTTGGTGCTTGCAGAATCCAAGTACCATAGGATTTTATGAGGAGCTGCTGTCCATCAGGGAGTCCATAACGTCACTTCTATCAGGGTTGCTTCTACTGTTATGGTCTCTGATATTCCTAGAGAAAAACAAACCTATCCACTCCTTCCTACAGTTGATATCCCAAATTTAATCGTCATGTTTGTGCTTTCAGTATTACATTAGAATTCTAATTATTTATGATACCCTCAATCACAGTGCGTGATGCAATTAGTGTTTTGGATACAGTAAAAACTTACACATTATCAGAAGAAACTATAGGTAATATGCATGATATTGAAAATTAGAGTAAGTTAACTTATATCCTTAAGGGAATTAAACTTGATGTTAACTCAATTAAATAAAAATGAGAAAATATAATTCTGTAACTCGATTTTTATATAACTCAAATAATTTTTGCTTTCCTATGAGATTTGAGTTATAGAAGTTCCACTGTATATATGCAAATATATAAAAAATATATTTCCGTATTTTTTATTTTCAATAACTCGAATAATTTTTACTCTCTTCAGAATCGAGTTATAGAAGCTCCACTATAATTCATTGATGGCATTAATTTCTATTAAAAGCATTAAAATGTCTTGAATTTCCATTAAAAGCATTAAAGGTCCCTTTAAAAGCAATGAGGTCGTTTACATGGCTTTTATACATTTCCATTGTTGAAGAGAGGAAAAATTCACACTTTTTCCGATTTAAAGCAGATATTTATGCTAATTCGGTATGTATTTGTTTTTTGCCTTAAAAATTAAGAACTCACTTATTTCAGCTAGACAACTGTTTTTGTCCCGAATTAACATCCCAATTCTAAGTAATTTTAAAATGCATTTTTAGAAAACCTTGCACTTAATCACATGCTTTTCTAATGGGGCATTGAAATGGAAGTGGGGTTAAAAAGATCCCTTAAATATGAACTTTTTTGTGATTTTCGATTTTTCTCTCCAGTTGTGCCACTCGACCTACCTACATGCCAAATTTCAGATTTCTAGCCCTAGTTTTATGTCAGTGAGCGAGACACAAGTAGCTTTATATAATAGATAAATTAAAACACTATAAACATCTTATTTATAAAGAATCTAGTAACTATAAAATGTTAATTCTCTTGATCACTTGGTCATTATGTCCATAACGCTCAACATCTCAGTTGTTTCTTCAGCCAGTTCAACCAAACTTGGTAGGATTGGATTGATCACGTACCAATCGCGAACAACAAAAATTTTCCAAAAAGGTCCTCGGTTCAACTCCAGAGGGTGATTTCAATTTCCCATTAGATAACATGTAAAAATCAATTTTTTGACTTACATGTTTTTACTCTTTTGCAAATTAAAATTAGAAATAATTGACCTACGATATTCAGACTTGAACCATTTTAAAGAAAAGTAAATGTTTCTTATTCTTACTGTCATATTTTGCCTATGATACAAAATCGCTCAATTTCTGTTTAAATCATATTTATTGGAAAATTTTAAACTTTTTAACGATGTTACCTTGCCGACTGTGTCATTGTTAAACCTCGAGATTGTATTGTTGTCTCAACCCATATACTATATGCATAAGGAAAGCTTGCTTTGAATGTTTTAATAGGTGGGAGAGAGACAAGGAGAGAGAGAGAGGGGGAGTACGAGAGAAGAGAGAGGAGGGAGACAGAAAAAGGTAGAGGGAGAGATAGATACTTAATGTTCTTTATTAGGGCAAGATTGAGACTAGGAAATATATTTTTCCAGAAAAAAAGAGAGGGGGGAGGGAGGATTGGAGAGAGGAAGAGAGAAAAGGACGAAGAGTGGATAATGCCTTAAATACTTAATCCACGCAACTAAATTTGGTAGGATTGCTACAATCACATACCAATAGCGAATGAAATAAAAATATTTCAAAAAAGGTCCCTAGTTCAACTCCAGAGGGTTATTTCAATCATCCATAAGACAATATCTCAGCCGTTTGCTTGATTACAAAGCCCATTTTAAATGGGCTATTTCATCTTGTAAACTCAAATCCTATAAATAAAAGAGAATGTTTGTCTGTCTGTCTCTGTGGCAGCCATAACTCTTCAGAAAATAAACGTAGGAGTTTCAAAATTTGGCAGTGGCTTCAGGTTGATCCTCAGCAACCAATTGACCGATTTTGATGAATTCTTCAATAATATCAATGTTTTGATGAGATACATTTTCGAGCCTAAAATGGATAAAATCAGTCTACGGGGTTAAAGATCGTAATCTGGGGTCGATCCAAATTTTACGATTTTGAGGGGTCCTCCCAGAATGGTCGGTCCAAATTTCGGCAATGTCCGTCTGCCTGTACATATATATCAGGGAAGACCTGGCTGAACTGATTTAAACCAAATTATGTAGGTAGATAGAATGACCAAAATGACGAATTTGGACCAGATAGACCAAGCAGTGGTGCCACAATTGCAAAATAAAATTTTCTGTAGTTATGCTTATGGAAGGAAATGGCCAAACCAAATTCAACCAAATTTGGTACATAGAATTTTCACGGAAATTCATGGCCAAAATGCCATACTTCGACCCGATTAACTAAGTAGGGGTGCCACTATTGGAAAGTTAAACTTTTTGGTAATTATGAATTTGGAAAGAATTGGTTAAACCGATTTCAATGAAATTTTGTATGAAGGAATTGTGCAAGATAAAAAAAAATAAGATTTTTAGTATAGATATACAAAGCAGGGCTGCCAAAATAAAAGTAATAAAAATTTTCTTTTTATAAGTGTCTGTGTTGAACTGTCCACATCGATTTTAACCATATTATAATATTTATTATGTACACATATAAATAAAGCCATAATAGTATATTTGGACCAGATCAACTAAACAGGGGTGCCACAATTACAAAATAAACTTTCAGTAACTATGGATTTGGAAGGAATTGGCTCAATGGATGTCAACTAAATTTTATATATATGGTTTTTACAAAATACCATAATGAAATCAGGATTTTTAAAGCAGAGCTACCACAATTAATAAATAATAAAAATTGTTTGCAACTTAAAAGAAAACTTTCCCGAGCATAGCCGGGCATTTCTGCTAGTAAAATGATAAAAAAGTTATTTAACTTATTGACGATTACAATTTTGAAATGATGAGGATGCTGGTGGTATGTGAGTATGATATAGAAAGATCTTTCCAGGATGGTGGCTTACAAGAGTCTGTAGAAGAGGAGGGTGTAGTTGCAATGTTCTTAAAATAATGATGTTTGCTTCGTCTTTCACTGCAAATACCTGTGCATCTCCTTGTAAGGGGCTGTAAGGGCCACCAATCTTTATAATTTTATGCTCTGCTTCAATAAAGGGTCCATTTCAAACACCTTGTTACCTAGAGTCTTAAACTTTTCCAGAATCTTTGCTGCTGCATTGAGTGATAGCAAAGGCTTTGAAATCACTCCTCCCTCTTCACTTCTTTCACTTGAATGTATGAGCTCTAAAAAGTCCTCCTCATCAACTCTTCTTTATGGGAGCCATGGAATTCCTCCACCTCACTTTCTTGGAGATCATTAAAACACTCTCCTCCCACATCATGATGACCTCTCCTTCCACCAATTAAGTGACTTTCAAGTCTTTTACCGCATCTCCCTACAGCTTCCTCCTACACAAATTCTGTGGCTTGATTTCATCCAGAGATTATTTTCTATTTGCTCTAGAGTCAGCGATGTTCTACTTTTTCCAGCAATCGCTAACTGACATAGAGGAATTGCTCCCCATCTGATCAAGAATTTTCTTGAATGTACAATGGATGAAATGTGACATGAATGTCTCAATGATACCCTGATCTATTGGTTGAAGGTGGTAAGAAAGTTATCTCCACCTTCAAGCGAGCTAACTGCAGGATTTCAGAATGGCTTGACACATTGTCCAAGACCAAGAGGATCATGAATGCTAGGTTCTGTGCCACAAAGTACATTTCCACTTCATGAACAAAGCACTAGTTAAACCAGTCCAAAAATAGTTCAGCAAGCATCCAGGTCCTTCTGTTAGCATGCCAGAACACTGGAAGAAGATCCTTACTTTTTCCTTTGAGGGCCGGAAGATTCATGGATCTGTATATCACCATTGGCTTGACCATGAATTTGCATGCTGCATTTCCACAGACAAGAAGAGTATGCCAGTTCTTAGCTGCTTTGAATCCTAAAGCAGATTTTTCTTCCATAGACAAGGTGGTTGAGGGCTCTTCCACAAAAGTCCCATCTCGGCAGCATTGATGACCTGCTCCATTCTATATCCCTTCTCCTTTATGAATTTCTTAAATCTTGAGCAGTTAGTTGATTGTAAATAGTTATATTTTATGCAAATTTAATTTCACATTCAAGCATGGAAACATTCATAAACAGTTAAAGCACTATATTGAGAGGTGATAGGAAATTTCTCCTCACTAAAGTTGGCAGGACATTAAAGAAATCAAACTCCTACCGTAGCTTCATAGAAAAATTTCCATGAAATAGTGAAAATTGAAGGTAGGAAAAGGTGTGTGCCAATTGTAGCGATAAAAAAGGCAAAATGCTAATGGCTTAGTCTATTGTCTAAGCACTGCAAAATCTCCAAAGCTGTTAAGTCAAAATTATGTGATCTCACAGACTTTACTGCGGTAAATGTTGTCCTCTATCCAAATCAATTTTTAGCATACTTTCCAAATAAACTGATGTGGGCAACACATGACTTTCTCCATATTTATATGGCAAATTACATGCTAGCTCTGGGATCATTGTCAATATTTACTTCCGGTTGACAATTAAGAAAAGAAAAAGGAGTGTTACTAAGACGTAACTAAGCTTCAATTGTTCCCGATAGTCATTGGTAGGTGGCGTGGTGGTGGCAGCTAAAAATATAAGATATCTCTTAAACAATGCATTATATGGGAAAATGTTTCAAACAAAGGTTGTAGAAAATTAAATTTCCTACAATGTTTATTCCAATACATTTTACATTTATCAAATATTAAAGCAAATATTTCAAGATAACGGATAAGTGACAAGAGTAACCACTAGGGTTGCCACCTAGCGAGAGGTTCATTCCGGGAGATTTATAATTTAGGTGGTGAAAATTCCAGGAGATTTTCTCTCAGTCGAAAAATATAGAACCCAAGCAGTAAATCTTAGTTATTTGTTATTACTAAACAAACGATTAGTATTCCAACTGATTTTTTGTGGTGCTGGACTCCAGCCTACATTCTCATTGAATTTCAACAATAAAGTTAGAGATGAATCTCTGATACAGAAGGAAACTACGTATATATAATCTGGTATCATTCTCCTAAAATCACTTTATCATGGAATATTTTTCATGCATTGAAAAAATTAAGCAAGACTTGGGAAACTCGTTTAATTACTATTTATAATACTTTAACCTAAATTTGACAATGATTGTATTTTATACATAATTATAGCAAATATTGAAGTCTTTTTAAAAAACCCTTATTTATTTATTAAATTTAAAATTGTACTTAGAATTGCTTCGTGCAGCCTCCAAAAGTTTTAGTTTTGGTAGTAAAAATGCATGGAAGTACTTACAAGAAAGATTAAAATTTGTGTAGACTTGGATTTCAGCCTTGACATGATGTATGCTTAGTTTGTTTCTGTTTTTGCACCACAGTTCATTCATGACACTGAAAATTCATTTGCAAGCTACATTAGACACTGGAATCGAGAGCACACTACAATTTTTTCAGTTCTTCTCCAACTCCTTCATTCACCTTAGAATATAAGTTAACCCATCTTAAGTCCACCCTTTTTGTACTATCCGCTAAAACTTCATGGAGGCCACGGAATACACACAAGTCTTCATATAGTTTGTCTTCATCGATTGCTAATTTTAGTGTATTTCCAAGATTTTTGAGTTCATCCCATGTAATTTCTTTCTTCATTGACAATATATTCATGTTTTTATATGTAGAACTCTCAAAATCATACCACTTTTCCAGGTAAGTTAAGCACCTTGGAAAGAAATAGTTTACATCTACAGTAAACTGCAATCTATCCACTTCATTTAAGCTACTCAATATATAAAATGTTTTCTGGCCATAAAATTTATCATTTTCGCTATTGGTAATCTTCTCGCCAATATCTAACATAACTACATGCAACTCCTTGCATGTAACATCATCACTTTCCAAAATTTTAACACTATGCTCAAATAAATACAAAATATTTTTCAAAATATACGAATAGCAAAGTGCTGGAGAACTTTCTTCTCCAAATACTTTCCATATTATTAGAGAACACTCAGTTTCACCTTCCTCTAAAAAATATTCCCTCAAAGCTACCCAGTTAGAGAGCACCCTTTCAATAGCTGGTAGTAGAGATAACCATATTGTTGGCACGTGCCTTAGAATTTGTTTGTATTCTACATTGACAAATTGACAGAATGATTTTAGCTTTTCTGTGCACTTAGCAAAAGCAGAAAATTCACTGTATACTTTCATAACTAACATCTCTACATCAAAAGGAAACGCTTTTAGTGCAAATTTAAAACAGTTATGTAAAATATGGCATTTACAATTTGCCTTTAAAAGTTTTTCATTATCTGAAAAATGTTTTTGGTACACAGAATTGTGTTTACCAAAATTTACAGGTGCATTACTTGCAGACAATGAAGAAACTGACTGAATGTTAAGAAAATGAGACCTTCACTATATTCAAACTAGAATGAATTTTCAAGGAATATCGCTTTAACATTCCCTAAGAAGGTTCAAGTGTAACAATAAAAATGATTGTTAAAAAACTGTCATCTCCATTGAGAGGAACATGAGGGAGTCGCCGAGAAAGTATACATCTTTGCATTAGTTATCCATTACTTTGTATTAAATATACCGGCCAAATTAAATTTACAAATTTCAACCAGGTAAGTATTCCGGGGTAAATTCCGGGAGATTTTGACCTCCCGCCGGGAGCCGGAAGACACGTGTCTTATACTCCATAATTCCGGGAGAATCCTGGAATTCCGGGAGAGGTGGCAACCCTAGTAACCACCTACTTCCGGTTGACCGATTTTTACCAAAAACTAACCAGTTTTTGTGATCTTTATAAAAATGTTAAATATAAAATTTTGCGTTGACCTGATTAATAGTTTTTGAGTTAGAGCACCCACAAAAATCTATCACATACAGACAGACATCATCGAGAAAATAGTCAAAACGTGTTCAGGGGACCTTAAAACATGTATTTCCGTTGAAATCTCGAATTCGATTTTTTTCATGAAAACAATATTTTCTCTATACTTCGTATATGGAGCAAGTAAAAATGGAAAGTCGTCTTATGAGATCACCAGGGTGTCCCCCCCACTAACATCTTATTCATGAATGAACCGATATAAACTAAATTTGGGACATAGAATATGCACATATATTAATGACCAAAATGGCATATTTGGACCAGATTGACTCAGCAGGGGCGCCACAATTGTCAAGTTAAACTTTTCTGTAATTATGAATTTGGAAGGAATTGGCCGAACCGATTTCAACGAAATTTTGCAGGAGGTAGGCGTGAAACATGAAATAACAAAATCAAGATATTTAGTGTAGATATAGAAAACATAGCTGCCACAATACAAGAAATAAAAAAATTCTTTTTACACATATTTGTGTCGAACTGTCCACATCAATTTAACCAAATTTAATACTTATAATATACACATATATACAATACCATATTAGCATATATAAACCAAATCAGTCAAACAGGGGTGCCACAATTACAAATTAAACTCTTTCATTAATTAAGGATTTGGAAGGAGTTGGCTAAACAGATTTCAATTAAATTTTGTATAGAAGATTTGTGTAGCATATCATAATTAAATCAAGATGATTCAAGCGGAGCTAAAGAGCATGGCTACCACAGTAAAAAGTTAAATAATATTTCCTTTACACGTATTTCTAGAGAACTGACCTAATAGATTATAACCTAATATAGTATATTTAATCTTCATATAAATAAAGAACCAAAATATAACATTTCAACTGGGTCGACTAAACAGGTCTACCACAATATCAAGGTTTGAGTTTTTCTGTAACTATAAATTTCCAAGGTATTTACTGAAGAGATTTCAAAGAAATTTCATTTGTAGGGTGAATATAGAATGAGAAAATGAGATGAATATGTTTAGAAAGGATAAAAAAACACGGTTACCACAATATAAGGAAAAATAATTTTCTGATTTCAAAGCAAATACCTTAGTATACGATTATACTATGGAAAATTTGACGAAAAGCACTTCTGAACCATGGGAAACCTGTGTACACCCCACTTGTTATATATTAAAATTGTTTTGAAAGGAAAGTATATAGGTGGATTAGTTCTTTCCAGAACTACTTGTTTAATCTCCACCTTATAGATTGTTTCTCAACCGGTGGGATGCATCCCACTAGTGGGACGCGGAGGTCATGTAGGTGAGACCTGAAGTATCGAAGATTATTATAAAACATTTTGTCAACAAAATTACAGCAATATTTAAGGTCATTAAAACTTTATAATAATAATAATAATATAATACTGACATGAAGTTCATGTATAAAACCATTTCTTGGAAAAGGTGGGGTTTGTTTTTATCATAGTGGGAACAAGACATCGGGTATCTTTAATAGCCACCAGGTTATAAAAATCTGATGTGGCCACCACATGACTTTCTCGATACCTGTAATATTTCTAAAAATTCCAAATAGGTTAAATGAGAATAACATTTTAAGGCACTGCGACAAAAATTCAGACTTTCTGATATTGGATATAGCCACAAAACTCCAACAATCAACCCTATATAATTTGTTTGGTTATGTCAGGCAGGTCCTCCAAGAGACTCAGAGAGGCCCGGGTCATTTCCAGATTTTGAGGCTCCACACCATAATAAAAATAAAATAAACGGCGCAATATACATTGCACAAACTTTCTCATATACATAATTGTGTATGGCAATTCACTGCCAATTATGTTAATAATGCATAACAATGGAACCAAAGCGACTGACACCATCAACCTCTCACTAATAAACATGTGCCATTAACAGAGAAGTATGGAATTTTAGACTGGGAATCCCTGGGTTCCCCTCCCCTCGGACATGTGCGCTGAGGGTCTTATACAGCAATAATGCCACTGGACTATATATAATAATACTTTAGGACCTATGGCTTAGTTAATATTGTGCTGTACAAATGGATGGATTTTAATCAAAAACCTTTATAGCCATTTTTGAGTAAATTGAATTTTTATTCAAAATATCCAAGAATCAAGTACCCTTAATTGTTGCGCAGTATCATTTCTCTCTTCAGAATGTCTTTTATGAATGATATTATCCACAAAAATGAGATATCATTCAATTTACTGTAATCATATAGGCTGTAGTAAGATTTCGAGTGAATCGTGGCAGCCTGATGTCATAGGGCTTAGGTAAGGTACCTAAGCATACATTGCAATGTCACTGGAAACCATAGTGATTTTAGAGATGTATGGCATATGTAGTACTATTTGTGAGATCAGGCTCTACAATTGGATTGATTTTAATCAAATTCTATGGAGCCATCTTTGAGTAAATAAAATTTTTCTAAAAATCGCCAATAATAAACTACACTATTTTTATGCAATATCATTTTTATGAAAAAAAAGGATCTGCAAAAGGTGATATGTTGCATAAATACGAGATATCATTCAATTTAATTTACACATTTGGGACCTAGAACCATGAACAGATCGACAGACAAACAGACAGCATGGCAAAAACCACTTTTATGAACTCAGGGACACCTAAAACATGTATTTCCATCAAAATCTCGAAGTCGAATTGTTTCACTATTACAATACTTACTCAATATACCAAGTATATGAGAATGTAAAAATTCCCATAAGGAAGCATTTAAGCATTACATAACCTAATTTGGTGGTAGGGGTTTGCTGCAAGGTTATAGCAGGTTACATTGGGGGTAGGGGGTTCAAGCTTGCACTATATAGCACTCTTTCGTTAAATAAGAGGAGAGAGAGGTCTAATTGACGGTTATGCAGGACTATTTCGGTTATCAAAAACTGGGGATGTTGGGTTATGTAATACTTGAATGCCCTGCAGTAACAAAGTACAAAAATCGTATTATATATTTCTTTTTGGCATGTCCTATTCAACATTCATTGTTGGTATTTCAATGGATAAAAAGATAAATATGATAATAAATTATTTGAAGTTATTTATTTAGGAAATGATTTGTTTCTGCAAATGTATTATTTATGAAAAATCTAAGTTACGTGCAATGTCACCAGCTTTTCAGAAAAGATGAGGAACAAAAGATTTTAAGCTAAAATTGGCATTTGGTGAGGCCCCCAGCTTGCGCCTCACGCACCTGTGCATAAATCCATCTCTGAACATGTGCCAAAATTTGAGGCCCCCTTGAGCTTGAGGCCGGGGCCAAACGACCCTCCTGGCCCCCCCCTCTCGTAGGGCCTGGTGTCAGGTACAATGCTCAACTATAGCACCTCTCTTAAAGAGTTGTTATTAAAGAGCAGGAGAATCAACAACTGACTGTAATGCTATCTTAAACAAACCTTCCAAGTTGGTAGAAGATTGAAATTTGGTAGAAATGTTTGACTCATTTAATAAAAGCCGTTTACAAAAAAATCCCCAAAAAAGACCCGGGCTCGACTCCAAAAGATAATTTCTATTTCCCATTAGATAACACATTAAAATCAATTTAGCGACATGTAAGCTTTCATTCTATTGTTCATAAAAATCAGAAAAATTGACTCTCGATCTTCAAAGGACAATGAACCAAGTTTTTTAGTCTAATCATTGATTGTCTCCCTCAGAATTTGCTTTGGCAACCATTCCATTGTTGAAATCAAGACCCCATTATTCTCAATTCTCATATGAGTAATACATATATATTGAGTGCCATAATCTGCTGACAGGCATTTAACGTGTCGTCCAGTGTGTCTTAAATAATGTACAATGGTTTTCTATGGCAAAGCATTCAAGTTTGTTTATTCATCCATTATGTTAGAATTTTGAATAAAACTTAGATATTTGAAAGATAAGAATAAATTATTTCTAAGAATAATAAATATGAGATTTTAAGTTAAATAATACATTCCTTCCCATCATATTGACGAGCTTTTATACTAGTTAAGAAAATCAAAAGCGTTACTAAAACATGCTTTAAGTGTTTACAAAAGTTCCCTCCAGGTGGTGGCTGCTAAAAAAGAGATTTTAAATCTCTTAAACGATGAATTCCAGGAAAAAAAGCTTCAATCAAACATTGTAGAGAATAACGTTTTCTAAAATCTTTAAATTTAATGTTATTATAAATTATTGTTTTAATGGAGAAAATCATTAAAAACGTAAGAGACCAAGAGTCAAGTATCACTTCCAACTGACCAATTTTAACCAAAAACTAATCAACTCGTCCAATTAACAAAAACGTCAAATATGAAATTTTGCGAAAAAATGGTCAAAACATGTTCAGATCTCAAAACGTGTATTTCCACTGAAATCCCAAAATCAATTTTTCTCATAAAAACAATAATTTCCCCTTTTCTATGTATGGAGAAAGTAAAAACCAGACTATTAGATTATAACCTTGTTGTGGCTATTGGAGATACCTGAGACAAGTATTTTTGTGCTTGTTCTTGAACCTCTCAAGGAAAAAAAACTTCTCAGGAGCAATCCAAGCCCACATGCAAGCAAAAGAGAAACTAGGATTTCACACTTAATGGCCTTATAGCATAGGACAGCAAGACATTAAAAAGAGTGGTTTCTAAATTTTTCAAATCACAACAAATCTGCAGATATATAGAGCAAAATTATGTAAACCTCTGCCCATTATTTGTGGATAGACAAGACAATATGCTGCAAATGTAACATGGGCATACAAAGAAACAAACTGCGAATAATCAAAACTGCAAATGTTAAATAGGTGTACAAAGAAACAACATGTGAATATCCAGGGTTTACTGTATTTTTAGTATGTCGTAAAAGATCAAATACTGGTCAAGTGCTCCATTAGGGTAACAAATTAATTCAATGAGTTTCTGTTAGCAGACCTAGAAATTTAAATTGTATTCCATTAAGGTATGAAAGTTTATTGAGTGACCAATACAAACATAGTAGTTAAAATTTTAGAAATATCAACCAAATTTAACGAAATTCTACAATAGGACTAATATAAACCAGTAAAACAATAAATACTAATTTTTCTTTCTATTTCCATAAAGGTGACAGCTCACATTGAACATGATAGAAATATGCTATCATTACCAAACAAAGGATTTAGGAGTAGAAATTACAAATTTTATATCCAACTCGGAATGAAACATATGGCTCAAATATTATATTCATCTTCTACTTGGATATTATTCCTAAATGCTAAATTTCATTACATCATTATAAGCTTACAGTTATAGATGGGCAGAAAGATTAATGGACAGAGATATTTATAGTGGAGGACAGAAAAACGGAGGTCATGTAGACAGACAGATGGGCAAAGGGCAGAGACAGGTGGACAAAGGGAAAAGAGAGATGGACAAAGGGCAGACAGACAGATACATCAAATAAAATAGCAGATTTTTCTTTTAAGAAATATACCTGCCATTAGTCTACATGCATATTGTTAACCACTAGACCTTGGTACTTAGGTTTCACACCAAAAAGATAAAAATTAATTGACTCAAACATAAATTGAACTTTCAGTTCCTAAATTCTGATAAAATTCCAATAAATTTGGTTATGGAATTTTTTCTAACTTAATCAGATAACAGCATACTTGTAATGTTCCACCAGGGCTGCACACTTACCAGAAACAAAATGAGAAATGTATAAAATGCTAGGTTAGGAATGCCATCAGGATATACTGTAAATTAATCCTTTTTTTAATTCAAAAAGGCATAAAAATGACAACTATGATATCTATCCATATTGTTATTATTCTTTGTGTGAGAAGAGCAAACCCAATTGAAATATAAAAATGATTGATTTCACTAATGCTCTTTTTTAATGAAAGGTCAATTTTCATGCAAGGAAACAACTTGAATAACTGCACCAAGCAGTGGCACATTTTTTGTAAATTTTGCTTCAGTTGAATAATTTTCATATTGGCATTCAATGACATAACCCTTGGCATATTTTTATGCTAAATTTGTTAGTCAAGGAGATAACACAAAATTGAAGAAGAGACAGTTTAGCTAAACACCCAAGCATGATAGAAATTAGGTAATTTCTTTTGATAACCTTCCTTTCATGACTTAACCATATTCTTTACCATTGATATTGAATTCAATGCTATTTCTTTCATTGTAATCCTAGACATACTTTCTCTTAAATGATCCAGCACTTACGACAATTATCCATGTCCAGCAACCATAAGCAGCATATGGTCATCTTGGATGTTATCTGAATTTTTATGCATTTTGATCTGACCAACATTCAAGTACATTGTGCATGTTAAAATATGCCTATTTTTTTGCATATAAGTAGCAATGTCATTTTAAAGCTTAAAAAATTTTCGGTGATCTGAATTACATGTAGTATAATATTGTGACAAGTCAAAATATCATGAGATATAATGGAGAATCATCCCAGCTTAAAAATCCACCATATTGGCCTAAAATCTTTTATAAACTGAAGAACTGCAATAATGATCACTGCATCTTATATGCACCAAAATACAGCTTCTAGGATATATTTTAAATATCATTAGTAGAGCCTTGATCTACATTCTAAGTGAAGTCCCATCTTCCTTCTTGCATGCTAGAAAATCCTAGGTTATAATAAGATTACCTTTTCTTTCAAAATGATTGCTAGTACACCAAGGCATGACACTAAATTAAACTGGATATTCAATTTGAAATCAAAATACTTTCACTTGTAATATATGAATTTCAACAATGAATATGAAACATCCTAAATAATAAAATCTGAAAATCAAGTTTAATTTTATTTATAAGTTTAATTTTCTTGTCTTAAAAATTATAAATACAAAATTAAACACTACCAGTTAATATCTGCTTTAAACTATAATTAACTTTTATTAAAAATACGCAGTTCAGAATTAAAATTGATTTACTTTATGCCGTTTCAATTTTGCTGTTCCAAGCAGAAATGAATCAATAACTAAAATCAATACACAAAATTATTGTATATTGGAGTACTTGTCCTAGTTTAAACCTTACGGAAGTCAACAATTTTTTAACTTATTAAACCGATGTTTGCATAACTAACTGCAATAGGAAAAACAAGCCTTTCTTCTTTCCAATACTGTACTACATACAAGATTTTCAAAAGTAGTCCATTTTAAATTCAATTTAAACATTTCAGTAACATTGCTCAAATTCATCACCAGCACTGTACTGACTCAATATTGTGATTTAAGATATCAACAAGATCAAGTTCACCAATCACAACATGGCACTTTCTGCTTTAATTGTCCGACCTGATTATTTTTTTGTTAAATTTATCCAATGTTTTAAGATTTCTTCCTTTATCTTACATTTGACAGCTGAGAGAGCCTGCTTTGAAAATTCCAAATCAACTCGCTATTTCATGACTTTTGTCTTATAATGAAGTTTTACGATGATACCTTTCTTTGCAAGTTGCTAGGGCACCTAATAACAAAAATTGATTCAAAAGGCACATTAAAAATTTATCTAAAGGCATTATAATGTTGACAATAAATCAAGTCTGTATTAATGATAAAGTTCATAAATTGAACACTAATAAGAAATGGCACAAAAACTTTCAGAGCCGCAAATCTTCTTGAGAAATAACTTTATTTCATAGTACATAGTTATAATTTACAAAAATAATTACCAAAGATTATTTTTAATCGCATTTTAAAAACAAGTTTAAAATGTCACCAATGTTGACACAGCTAACAACTTTTATACCTGTAACAAGCATATCTCCATCACTTATCCAGATATTTTATGGTTAACCTAATCTTTTCAATAAAATATATTCCAGTTCTTTTTTCAATCAACACCACTTTGGTTATTTAAAGAGAAAAATATTAAAATAAGCAAAGGCAACATTCTCGTCTATCAATTCCTATAAAACAAACCAATTTGAAATGAGAGAAAAATAGTCCTATATAGTAAAACTGAATTTTCTATAATTAACCAAGAAGGATATGCCTATCAAATAAGCACCAACTGTCCATAAACATGTTCCTGGAGAAGCTTCACTTATATCTGCCCAAATTTTTAGTTTTTATCAACAAAACATCAAATGTTAACTCAATACAAACTGTAGCATTGCCCAGTATGTATAACAATTTTTGAGAACTAGAAGTTATGGCTAGTATTATTTAACCTAAAATTTCTACTTGACAATCACAAAAATCTTATTTTTTCAGAGTAAAATCATTTCGACATATTTATACATTATATAAACAGAGCGTGCCTTTGAGCATTATTTGACAACTAAGTTAGAGAAAGAAGCATATAAAATGCTTTTCAACAATTTTCTCAATTAACAACCAAAGTTTTTAAATGCTCCTGATTGTAATCTTTTGAAAAGCGAACATACTTAAAATAAATAACTTTAGATGAATAATTATTATATGAAAAATCAAGACTTATGATGGGTAGCTAGTTATAGATAAATTCCACACACACAATTTACTTTAAACCATTTCTTGCTTACGTTTTTTAATAAATGGGTTATGTAAGTATGTCAGTATCATGTTGTCGTGCTGCATCTTAGGAAGTATTTGCATTTCATTCTTTCATCATTTACCATGTTTGACCCGAAAACGACAATGAAATGAAGACAATGGCACTAATTTACATACTCAATGGCTGATAAGCAAATATTAATTTTCCTAATTGTAGGTAGCTTAAAAATATAAAATACAAAGATGAACTTCATTGGTGCTATTTTGCAGGGTGGGAAGACTCCTTTGTATATTGCAGCCAGAGGTAGCTTTACTGCTATTGTTGACATGATCATCAAGACAGCCAGGCTAGACTATCCGATCGTACGTACCCCTTCTGTCCCTTACTCCAATTGAAAGCATAATGTCTTTTAAAACTGTTTAGTGTCATTCAAAATGCCTGTAGCTTAAAAAAATGCATGTATGTAAAATAGCAAGATGAAAATGCATGAGCTTAAAATTATAAATTAAGATCAGTACTTATAGTAAATTAGTGTAACAGTTTAGTGTTGCAACACCAAACTAAACATTCTCTCTTCAATTACTTTACCGAATTATCAAGATTGATAAAAAATTATCACAAGAAGATGACACAAAAGGAATACCAAGACTACCTGCAGATGGTGCCACTGCTACCCAAAAAGAGCTGGTTTGAGTGGTCTTGTCTCCTTTGAAATTCACTTAACACTTAATAACAATACCATTTGAATGAATATTTGACAAGATATGAACTATTAGTAAAAAATTCAAATTAATAAAAATAAATACTTGAACACAAACTGCACTAAAATTTTAACAGGAATCATATATACCTAGCAGAAATATTAGCATGGCTAAAATGCGCTTGCTTAATAAATTACATCAATGTATAATAATATTCCATCCCTTATGGACATTATCTAGCAAGATTTCAGAGCAGAGAGAATTAGTTCATATAAATAATTACAGCCAGACCCAGAGTTACGTGGCTTCCAGTAATGAAGATTCACATATAACGTGACTAATACTTCAATGTACGCAATACCCTGCTTCACATTTATTCAGATGCTTTTCATTTGCCACACAACTGAAATTCTAGACATTCATTTTTTAACTTTGATAACGTTAATTCTCCTTATCGATTTTTCATCGCTTTTTGCTTAATTTAACCCAAGTCTAATAATGGCATTGAAGAAAGCTTACAATGTTGTGCTCAACCAAGTGCACACGTCAATTACACCAAATGATAAAATAGAAATTTTAGATAAGTTAAAATGGGAGCAATTTGAAATTAGGAGAAAAATTCTGCTATGACCAGGAATTGAACCAGGTCTTCTACTTGCCAGTGGATATTCTTCTAGTTAACTATCATAGCAATCTAATTCTCGCATTTCAGAATGCAGATTAATAGGAATAATTTGTGAATAAATATCATTAATTACTTAATTCTGAGCATAATTATCATTTTATTATGAAATAAGGTTATCAAATCTTGTCTCATGCCCCTATCCCTCCATTTACTGTAGACTGCCTCAAGTTACAGTTTCCATTTACAATTTTCCAGTAATGTATCTCACATAACTCGGGGTCCGGCTGCTGCAACTGCTTACCAAGTTTCCAAGTAATTTTAAACTAATATATGGTTTAATTTTGTCATATTACCAACATTCTGATGATTACTTTATGTATACTTTTTCACATCAGCTTACTTCAGTTTTTGGAAGAGCCCTTTTATCAGGCTAACTAGATAATGAATTGCTTTGATGGTTAATGTTTGTCAGCATCTTAACATTTGATGTTATTAGAGAAAAATATTAAGACCAGACATCTCTGGTCATACAAAATTTTCAAATTTGGAGTTATTCCTCCGCCATTTTTTGCCTTTTGCTAAGGGAAATAAAAGTCCCTTACCCACTCGCACCTGTAGGGTGCATGGTGGGATGAGGGTGAGGCACTTTTCTATCGGCAGGAAGGTGAGGGAGAAGGGATTGGGTGCAGTGATGAGAAGGACTTCAATCAACAGAATGCAAGTGGTACTAGAAGGCGGAGAAGAGGACCATGGCGAAGGTTGAGTAGCGGAGTGGGGGAAGGAGGCATGGGAGGTACTTCTCGCTGCCAAGAGCGCCTTCGAGAACTTCTCTGGAAGGTATCATACAAGCAGCTAGGTCCTGGAGAATGGCGACGTCTAGCACTTCATTGGAAGTTCACAGAGGATCAGATACGAGCAATTGAGCATCAGTACACAGGTTAAATGTTGACTATGGCCAAAAACTGTCTACAATGATTTCTTCCACTTCATTAAGTGATATTATCATATATGACCCACAATTTTTAATTACCTATTTAAAAAATTAGTGTTATGTAATTATTTATGAATTAATAATAATTAACTATGGATTATTATCCATTTATAAATAAGATAGAAAAGTTTTCACTTTTGGTGCCTAAATTCAGATCTTAAAAAAAAAAATATGTTGCCTTTCCCTAATACTTACCACTTATTGTGCTGCCAGGAGTTTCTTTAAATGTTTAAAAAAGGACTTTCTACAAAATTAAAATGTTAATTTTAGGTCCATCAAGCTATAAAGAACATGGCTTTCGCATGCTACTGATATGGGCACATGGCCTCCCACCTGATTCCAATCCAATAAAAGAATTGTACGAGTCTTTAACGGCCATTGACAAGAAAGGAATAGCAGGTAACGCTACCATCACCAAACCCAAATGTTATGAAACCATAGTTGAAATTCATAAAATAATAGCTCAAATTCAAATTTAAGCATATGAAATGAAGTACACCCTTATGAAACACGTGAATATTGTTTGAAAAGTTGTATTATCTATTAAAAATCCATACATTCATCTTTTTCATCAATGAATATTTCATTTCAGATGCTCTGCGCAGGAAATTGGATGAAGAGAATGCAGAAAGATACAAGAATGATAAACGAAAATGTAATGCTTGCAGTATCACTTAAAAAAGAGGGAAAAGTCAACCACAAAGGTCACTGTCATCTTGTTCTGCATGAAAAAGGCATTTGACTGTCCAATTGAGGGCTATGTACATAAAGCTTCCACTTATAATACTAAATTTTAACATCCATCCAGGTCCAGTTTTACTTCATCATTCCATAAACACAAGACTCGGAAATTATGTAAAAGATGAGCAAAATTTATATATTAAGCATCAAGGATAAAATAAATATAATATCCTTATATAAAATAAAAGCATTAACATTTTCATTGCTATATTGTCTGGTAATGGTTTAACCAAGCCTGTATTATTGTAAGCAGAATAAATTTTAAATAAACAATTAAGAATACCTTGTACCTAAACCCCAATTATATATTTAAAATATATCCACCTGGAAAGTGAGACAGCAGAAGATCGTAACTTTAAGAACATCCTTACAGCAAAAATGCTATTACTTATTATTTGAAGGGTAAACACTGGCTAAGATGGGATAATAATAGAATAAATCTGCAAATGTGGAGCTAGAGCACATTCAACACCAGATGTTTTTTTAGACATTTTAATAAGTGCCATTAATGACACTGAAAATTCATATAAATCTAAGACAAATTTATATTAAATCTTCATTTAGACTGTGCAAAATTCAAGTGTAATTCACACAAAAAATATAGTGCAATAATTGGACAGAGCAGTTTTCATTTAAGGACTATTTTTCTGGTTGATGCGTTAACACAATGTACGTCAAGAGCCACTTATTCAAATTGTTTTGTCAAAATGGTACCACATACAAAATGATAATGAAACAACAATGAATAAGTTTGGGTTAGACTAATATCACTTACAGCTATTTCATTAAGTTTACACTTATCAAAAAAGACATTTCAGTTAAATTTTACTTTTGGCCATCTCCTTAACACCAACATAAAATTGCCTACAAGTTTAAAAGAATATAATTATATAACTTTTCATATTAACAATGAAGGCATAGAAATTTGCCAATTATTGCCAAAATGCATTTTCCAAATCACACCCACCAACAACATAACTTCTCACCTATATAACTTGGAAACAGTCAACTAAAACTCAGTGAAAAATTAAATGGAACACGTGAAATACATCAAACCTTGTCCTTCATTTGTACACTTGCTTCTTCAAGTAGAGGCTTCCTCCAGCAGGCCATTTCTAAACCTGACAAAAAGCCTACACTTTGGTCCTCATGGCATATTCCCAAGTCACAAGCAAGGCCTGCTCTTTCTTAAATTCTTCGATATGGGTGGAAGCTCTGGGCCTGGCTGGGTTGGCTGTAGTTTCCCCCCCTTTGGGGTCCTGGACCCCCTGTGTAGCCTCCCCCACCGCTACCACCTCCGCTACCACCGGCCGCCTCACCCTGGCCGCCTGAATTGCAATCAGTAGTGTGTTTTTTGTTCATAACTGAACCTCGCAACAATGTAGAACACATTGGAATCGAAAAGAAATGCCAAGGAATGGAAGGCAAGCTACACCTTAATAATGTCCGAAAGGAACTTCTAGATACTGAAGGATCAGAATAATAGTAATATATGAGTATGAAGATATTTACGATGAGTCAAATAGCAAACAATGTTTTTAAATGAACTTTAATAGCAATTCAATGCATTAAGATTACAAATAATACTAATCTTTCAAGTCTCATTGAGAAAAAAAGCCCAAATCACTTTTGTCATTGCAATAATAAGGCAATCAGGCATTTCCAGCAAAAAGTAATTTGATGTAGTTAACAAGTTCAAGAAATGAAGTTACGATACTACCTTAATCTTAACTATGTGGCACTAAAATGCAAAAACGATTTTGAAATAAACAGCTCATTATGTTAGTATTCAGTCCCTTACTTGGCAAATCTTGTGAATTTTGAAAATCATTTCATGCCCATTAGCTCTTTATGCATCAAAACATCACAAATGACAATTATTGTCACTAATACCATTATCAGTTATATATACCGTAGCCATACCTAAAGAAGAGCAATTTTTAACAATGCAAAAATCAAAATCATGAGGATGGAATAAACAGCGCAAGATAAATTCCTTATTAGAAATATTTGCATTATAACTTAGCAGAGCTAATGGCTTCAATACAATTACTAGATCTTGCTTATATCTCTTATTAAGTTTATAGTACAAAATACACTATTTAATAACCATAGTAATGTGTACGTGCCAACAATAAGGACACTAATTTACAATGTATACTGATGTGTAAATAGATTTTTTTGCCAGCTAGAGTGCATGATCATGAACAGTCAGTGCAGATAACCGATTGGTTCAATGTAAAATGCAGGGGTGGGTGGAGCTTTGGAAGTCAAAGATGTATATAACAAAAAAAGGCCCAAAAGTTGAAATTTTGTGCAACTCTAGCCAAAAGATAATTCCGTTACTTGACACATGGTACATCCTAAATGTTGGCACCACACACACAAAAAGCCATTATAAATTTTGAGAAGGCACATCAATGACTGTCAGATTTAAACGAATGCCAATGTTAGACATGTACCAAATGGAAAGATCACATTGTGGCATCAAAACTATGCCTAACCCATATTTTCATTGGCCTCTTTATTATGCAGTTACTGTAACTTGTCCACCCACATGCATGACTAAACCAAAGTGCAATGAAGACAAATTTGCCTGATTTCTTTAGCACTGAGCTGATACAGCGATTCTACAACACTAAAGCTGGCTGGAAGCATGCAAAGAGAGGGAGGAAAAAGAAAAGCACAGTTACTTCCATGTCCATCAGCTTATTTACTTCTCTAAGCTTTCTACAGTTTCAAGTCTTTGAGATTGAATACAATTCAAATTAAAACAGTGAGGGTAAAAACTGAACGCCAAGTCTGCAAACATGTACGTACATTACAATAAGCATGGAAAGCTTGCCATTATCGCCGTTAGTACATGCGGGTCTATCACACAATTTACACTCCCAAGCGCTACAAAATGTACGCTGCCACATTAGAGTCGCACAGCAGACGTCGACCACATCTAAGTGGGATTTTCTTGCATTGTCAATCTCCGATCCCCCAGACAGCAAACCAACCACACCCCTAAAATTCCAGGGTGCAATGCTCACGAGCTCACACACAATCACACATGTAGAGGGGACAAGTCCAAGTAACTGAATAATAAAATTTCCTATTTACACAAATGATTTAAGGCCACCAGAAGGGCACTCCTCTAATCAGCAGTCATTAGGTTCAATTCGTTGGCACGCCATCCTCATGGCTCTTTGGCCACTGTTGGTGCATGGCCACAGAGGCACCAGAGGGGGCATGTCACGAAGTCGTCCACTCACTAAAGTCAAAGGGGGGCCCACCTGGAGGGGGAGGATGTGAGTAACCGCCCCCAGTGCTGTCCTGGACATAGCTGCGTGCCGGGCCATAGCTTGATGAATCCTGCTGAAGTCGTAGGGAAGAGGGCATCAACCATCAGGTTATATGATCTACTAGGTAAAAATAATATTTAAAAGTCATGCCACAGTTATAGCCAGCTAAAGTGAAGCTCAGGTAAGAAGTGGATGTTAAGTTGATGTGATGATGCAAGGTTAAAATGCCACTTGCATCAAGTTAAATTTTGAATACCTTGAATCAGCAGTTTTAAGTTTTATACAGTACAATATGCTACCTTAAAGCCAATCTCTTGGTATCAATAAGATAACACATTTTTATGCCTAAAAAGATGAAAAACATGCACTTAAAATGCGAAAAACTACAGTAATTCACCAATACCTGAAAAACTATCTTAATAGTCTAATTACCCAACATATTCAAGCTCTCGGGCTGGATAGCAATGAAGTACTTTACAAGGCAACTCATCGATCAATTAGACATGAGATATTGTACCTATTTTTTCAGCTTGGTCTTTAGTATCAGAGCTTAGAAAGAATGTTACTAAAAGACTTGTTTAATATAACTTCCCATACCTCAATAAACATGATGCAAACATTTTTTCAAGCGATTTAGCATAAAAACAATTCCTCAAATCAGTGGTATAGAGGAAAATGTGTAGCTCACCATGCCAAAACAAAATTTAAGTCCCAGAAAAAAGTATGGGCCCGCTTTGGCCATGGGCCTCCGACCGTGCAGGGGTGTCCGCTATGCCACTGCTTCAAATTCATAATAAATTTGGTAAAACCTAAGAGATCACTGGATCCTCCTTTCTTATAGATTACAGCTAGGGTTTCATAAATAAAACTATAGGATATTATGAAGATAAGGAATACATGGGGTAGAGAATGTCTATTAAATCATGATGTTAGGAAAATAAGACTTGACTACCTGCCTAAGGATGAGAAAGCAATATAATTCCAACTCTCTTGGGTTGAAGTAGAACACTGAAGTGACCTATAAATCTAATCAAGACATCTCACAGAAAAGATATAACATGTGATCTAACAGCTTTCATATAAGTACTGTATCTACTAATATAATTTACTTTATCAGGTGTGTCTTCGTGGAAGTGTTTAATATTATACATAATGAGACCCAAGTAGTAATTTTCCTTACTGCCAGTTTCACCTTGATACAGCATCAACTGGTGATAGGTGAGGGGGTATAAGGGTCTATATCAGGGGTGCACAACATACAAGCCATGGGCCAAATTTGGCCCACCGACACATTTTGTGTGGTCCGGCAGGATTTTACTCAGCAGGTGCTTTCCTTCTCAGTAAAAAATACAAGTAAAATGTTATGGAGATTTATCGCTTGTATGAACAAAAATTCTCTTATGGAATTAAACAAAGCTCCATTATGTTCAGCACTGACAGGTCCGAGTTTAAGAGACATTCTAAGAACAGCTACTACCAACATTACTCCAGATATAAGTGGAATGGCAAGAGAAAAAAGGTGCAATATCTCCAACTGAGTAAGAAAATTATATTTTTTTGTTACCTCATTTTTCCCACATAAAAATTGCATGTAAAAGTTGCTACAGTAATTACTGAATCTACAATAGTGTACTTAATTTTTTTATGTAGATAACTTTGTCCAATCAAGGTAAATTTTGGCCTGGGTCAACTTTTGAGTTGTGCACCTCTGGTATATATATAGAACCGGAGGAAAGGGGGAGAGGGGACCATTAAAGACACCAACCACAAGCAGAGACAAAGTGAACACATTGTGACTAAGGGAAGGAGATTAGTGTAGATGACTGTAAGGGGAAGGGAAGAAAAGCGGGAGGGAAAAAGTAGTATGCTGTAAAAAGAAAATAGCCAAGAGTACTTTGTAATGGTTGCCCCTGCCCTTTCCTCTGTTACTATATAGACCCTTACACCCCCTCACCTAACACTATATGATGCCGTATCATGGTGAAACTGGTTGTAAGGAAAAATATATTGTGGAAAAGTATTACCCTAAATTCCCATGTATAACGCGCATGTTATACAAATCTTTGCTTTTATCTGATGAAGAATCACTGTTCCTACCACCAACACTTTGAGAATGAATTCCAACGTTAGAAAGAAGACTTGCTTAAAGATCTATACAAAGAATAACTCGTTTTGCTTACAAAAGAAATAGGAAAACAAATCAGTCGACTGATTTTCACCATCAACTTGTAGAGCAGATTCTATAGCCATTGAAGTACCTTAAATATCTTTTTCGGGAGAAACTTGTGAAATACAGTAGTATGAATAAAAACTATTTGAATGATTCACTATTCAATCAGTGCTACGTGTTAGACATGGGTGCGCATTCTACTCGAGACTTCGGAAACCTGTGGAAAACGGGCTAAGATTGACCTGCACATTATGCATGAGTGCGCATTATACATGGGAATTTAGGGTACTTGTGTTTCAATATGGATAATGTATCTACTGTTTAAATACCATTCAAATATATGATATTATTTAATTTGTGAAGTCTTGCACATTTATGGGATTTAAGCAATTGATACACTTGTGTCATATGAAATGTCATATCACTTCAGTGGACATTTTTTTGGAATCCAGAATTTTGTGAAAATGTCAATAGGGAATGTTAAACTGGTTCAAGTGACTACACAGGGAAAAGATAAATAAGCAGATAGTTTGTTCATCAAAAGAAGTTTCCCCTACTCATAGTGTCCACTTGTTCAAGAGGAACAGTAGTAACTATTCTGGACTGGCCACTATGCAAAATATGCATTATTTTTATTAAATAAAAATCGTGTAAATTAAAATTTCCCATATAGAGTATAGGACCCCTTATTTGGCAAGCTTGGGACCGGACCTATGAATTTTGGGATTTTCCAAATTTTGGGCACTTAGTTGAGTATATACTTATATTAAAGAAGCGTTAAAGTAAAAAATGAAAGTTTTATTTATTTCCCTAATCATTGTATACGTTTGTATTTACAAATGAAGACCTATTATATTTATTTTCTAAAAAAAAAACTGAAAATAATTGCATCTTGATCCTCCTTGCATAAAAACTGCTACACATTGTCCCATCAATAGCACGCATCTAGTAAATAAAGTGCACCATAATATTTTTAATGCTGCTTCAAATGTATAAATAACCTTAAATCCCGAATATATATTGTCCCTATGAATTATCTAACCTTTTTGCATCCTTTTCATGTTTTATACATTTCTTATTGTTATAAAACTCAGGGCTTGAATGCTGCCTTAAAGACTACATTGTTTTGCCAACAGCTGATTTTTTAACATGCGTTAAATCTCTCCGGAAATTTATTTTAAACTTGATAATACCACTTATTAACACTTTTCTAGTGACCTGGGAAAAAAGTGTCAATTGCAGGAAAGTGTAAATTGCAGGAAAAGGAAAAATAGCTAAACTGATTTTAATTTTAAATTCACTAATTTGTTAGAGTAAGACTAACAATAAAATCAGTGTTAAAAGAGCTAAGTTTATAAAGAGTATCTATTTATTCATTTACTTAACCAGCACACTTTTTAATAATAGTAAAATTAAAGTATGTCAAATTAAAATGCTAGTCTAGTATGCTTGGGTTTCCATCATTCTACATATTACATTTGTCTGAAAAATTGTAAATAGACATAAACAGGTATATTTACTTCAGGAACATCATACTTTTTCAAAGCTTGAATATTGTTCGTTTTTCTGCCTCTTGAGCTATGACTATTTTAAAATTTGTCATAACTTAGTCGGATTTCTCTGTTAACCCTTCCCCGCCGGGGTCAGTAATTTGTACGGACCTCGGTTTCTGTCCTTGGCGCCGGGATCAGTACCACGTACTGACCTTGCCGCGACTCTTTTAATTTGCCGTATTTCGATTATAAACATTTCTTATAGAATGATATTTTCGTTTAACACTGAGGAATGATTTATTATTTGAATTTTATAAATAGAATAAATTTTGTGAACTCCTAAATTGACTTATATAATTTTTTTTAGTGTACATGAATGGAAAACGGAAAAAAAACCCTTTCTCACATTTCTTTTTTATTCTTTACTTTATCAGTTCGTAATACTTTCTTTTATAATCACACGGATAATTTCTGATATTTTTAGGAATTTTAACCATTTCTTTTGTTCATCTGGCTCTTATTAACATCATAATTTTTTTTTCGAAAGTTACGATTTTAACATCCAATTTTTTGTCTACTTTAAAATATACAGTATATTAAATTTTAACTACTTTCTAAAAACTAAATGGACATTATGCAAATAACTAAATAAACGTGCGTATATTCTTGGAACACAGCTGCACTAGAGTAGGCTAGTATTTTAAGGAGGCAAGAGACGAAATGAAAACGGTTCATTCTAGAGCGTCTCTTTCTCGGTGATGGAAGGGACCCTCCATGTTTTTTTCGTGATATATCTTCTCATATCTCATTGTGCGTGCTCTCATTTAAAGGAACACGCCATATTCTCAAGACTAAACGAACTCGAGAGGTAATAAATCATTGTATATTGGTGCCAGCTCGGTGAGACCTCGAGGAAGTAATTTCAGTGAAGATTTTGTGAGCTAAGCTAAGTGGTCACGGAATGAACGATAGGAATACAATACTTCTCTTTGTTAGGCATCCAAATGCGATAACATTCTCTCTCTCTCTCTCTGAGAGCGAGAGAGAGAGTTAATAACCAGGCATAGGCTCCAAGGAGTCGGTGTTTACAAGAAGCCAAGGAAGCGAACGCAGTAGACCATTGAGTAGACCAGAGAAGCGCAAGCTAAGACTATACACTGAACTTCAGCGTGTGATATCACAATACATCGAATATATCGATATATCTATCTATCGCTAAGGTAGGTACAAAGAATACGCCGATACACTGATAGCTTCAATTCAATTACTAATGAGTTCAGCCGCCGACTGAACTCGATCTATTCTCACCTCAGATGCTTTTCAAGTACATTGTAATATGTACAACTAATGTGTCTACAATGTAACAAGTATCTTGTATCACTTAAGCAGATGTGCAGAATGTACGGTGATTTTTCAAAACATGATTTTACTATTTTTTTAAATCACTAGTACTGAATATAACGCAGAGGCTACTTTTAAAATTTCATATTTTGGAAAAAAACATTGCATTATATTCGGGACAATACGGTAATTTAAATTACAAGAAATTACAAATTAACTTAAATTTAATCACAAACTGTGGGAGCCAAGGGGCAGCATTTGAGTGGCAAGGGTTAAAATATGATAGCGCCCAACTTGAACATCTTTTCAATAGCATTCATACTTGGTTCAAATGAGTTCATACATATTTGTCTCTAAGTACGCTGCACCTGAATAACATCTTAGCATCTGCTCAAGCGATTGGTTTTGAAAAGAAAGTTCATATTTCTGCCCCTAGGGGCACTGTTCCTACTCTGCCACCGATTTCGAAATCTTTGTCCAAAACAGTTCTGACTTTTTTGCAAAGCTAAGCCGAAAAATGTTAAAAACTGTTGAAAATCACATGCTAAATTCTTTTAAAAAATCGGAAATTCTAACGTAAAATGGCACGAATAGCAGGAAACCCTAAGATGAAAGTGTAAATACAGGGTTTTACTTACATTGGAAACAGGAAAATTAACGGGACCTAAAAAAAGTTGTAAATAGTGGGAAAATGTACATTCCGATAATGTAAATATGGGGTTTTACTGTATTAGGTTTTTAGCAGTGAAAAATCATTCGAAGTCATCCGATTTTTCCGAATTACGTACATTCAAGCTGTTCAACAGGATGAGGGTATATATCATGAGTCTTTCATCAAAAGTGTATAATAATCGATTAATCATAATAATAAGCATAAATAAAAATTGTTTTTAAAAAGTCACTTTTTGTGTGTTTACTTTATTTCTTATATTTAACGCAGTCATTTTTACTGGATTTCGACTTTTTTTATAGATTAAGCACACCTAATCTATCAGAAAATACGGTCATTTTATTTAATATCAAACTCTGATTATTGCTATGTATTTAGATAGCCTAGTAACAAAAGTGAACGAATTCCAATAAAAATCTCAGAAATCTATGTAAAAAATGTAAACTCGAGAAAATGAGGAAAAATTCTCAACAGTATTTTTCACCGTATTTTGCCATCCGAGTTGATGGAAATTGAAGCCTTTGCCTAACTAAATAAATAGTGATAATCAGAACTTCCATGGGCATTTTTTGCCATGATTACGTATTTTTTCAGACATTCCTGAGCATTAGTTCATTGCACCATGGGGCCTGCCAACCACAAAAAATGGGAAATGAAAATCGAATATGATTCCTTGTAAGAAAATGTTAGAATTACTGCACAATACAGTGGAAACGTGTATACGGGAAACGCAGAATGTTAAAACAGTAATGCTACTGTAAATAGCATTGTAATAATGGACATTTTAATAGGAAGATATTTCATGCATAAATTGAAAATATCATTTTGTTTGCTTTGATTACTTAATATTAAACAAACCACAACATTCGATATGCTGTACCATCAGAAATAGTGAACAAAACAAAAAATATTTTATTCCGGTAGTCTAAAACATGTAGGCATGTGTTTTTGGTTATGAAAATGGTGTGAGCTATGATTTTAAGAGGTGCAATAAAAGTAGTTCAACTAATAGCACTCTTTGTAACAATTTTTTGTCATAGGAACTATCGCATTGGGCCACTTCACGCAAGGGTATTTGTTCCCTCCAAACTGCCCCAAAATAGGGGTGTGAGTGGTGGACAAAGGCACAGGCTATACAAGTAAATATCGTATATCTATCACATCCTACCATTTTCAAGTAATAGGTGAATCAGTGCAAATTGCTAAGAAAGTACATAACAGTTAATAATTAGGTATCTTATTACAGTTGATATACCAGAAGAATCAGGGTATCACAGTAACATGTCTGAGTAAACCTCATGTTATGGAAAAATAAGTTAAATTATACCTTATCATATAGCTTTAAGTAACTACTTACAGTCAAAACTAAATAAATTAATACATTGTTAGCAATAGTAAGTTAATGTTAGACAAAATCAACCACAACTTGAAAATTTTAGCAGTTTATTTAACTAGTATGTTTTATTTTAGAACTGAAATAACCTCTTTATGAATCAATTTAAAAAGTTTGTCAATTATACTTTCAAAATATAAAATCCACTGACCTTCTAATAATTTGCACGGCAATAAGTACATGGTCGGCATGGAAAGAATTAAAGCACAAACAGGACACCAATATTAGAGTATGATAAAATGTTCATGATTTAAATTGTTTTACTATTTCTAGCATGAAAGATTTAAAAACGGCATAATCAATTGAACAAAATATTACGTGGTACATTAAGAGATTTTTATTTATGAAATTACTACAAAATATTTAGTTTCTCACAATGGATATATATGGTATGAGAATAATGCCAGTAGCTAGTGAAGACTGCCTATTGTATACATACTAATACAACTCGAAACATATTACTTAAAATATCAGCCAGTAAATTTAATATTTATGAAGTAAATACTGTATAATGACTGAGGGATGAAAATCAACAAATGTGGAGAAAAAAGACAATGAAAAGTGTATCAAGATACCTATCAACAGTACTTTTCATAGACTGAAATAATATCAGTTCTTTCAGCATAGTCAGTCATGCTAATTACACTAAATAAGTAAAATTTATGATATTAAAGTCATTATAGCCAAAGGCTATACAAAGATTATTCATTATGAATTAATTTCAACTCTTACAAACAGAATTAACACACAAACATGGTCAAAAGATGGAACAGTAGCTGAATATTCTCTACAGTGAATTTCATTCATAATTTATTTTAAGCAAATGACGTAAATGTATCATATTAAAAAAGGACTTCAAAATTTTACCTGTGGGTAGTTTCCCATTGATCCATATTGATTTGGATATCCTGGAAAATCACCAGGAGGCTTTGGCGTTGGTCCACCACCACCAGGCTGAGTTGGGCCAGGACCTGGAGCAGGAGGGCCAGGAGGATTTACACCACCTGGGCCTGTTGGTCTTGCATACATGTCACCTAAATGACATAGGAGCAGTCATACATAAATAACATGACGCTGCATACTTAAGATTCATTTTATGTGACAAACCTGTAAAAGCCACAACTACTGTTAACTGAAATTTGACGCTAAACGTCAGTTAGTTTACATAAAATATCAGAATTTACTCAAAATACTACAAAATTATTTTTGCGATACTAATAGTAAACCATAAAAATATTTTATCATAATAAATCAAACTTCTAACACAAACTAAGAAGATTGAGCATTTCTGCTTTCTTCATTAGCCAAATCTCACTAAATTCTAAATTACTAATTACACAACATATGACCTCCTCATCTCATTATGATGATATAAACTAAAATAATACTTATTAGTCCATACTAAAAAAATAAATCATAAATACTACAAGAATTAAAAACTATTATTATAAAAGGTTATTCTAAAAAATCCTACACAAATACAGTGAAATACCGTTACAATAAAGGTCTTGATTATTAACACAACCAATTTAACCATCTACCCAACCCCTTGGTTATCCTTTGATGGTAAATTGAATCGTATAATGCCAATAAAGAGAGAGGAGTATGTGGTAAGGTAGAATACGGCAGCCACTAATCCACCCACAGGACGATACACACGAATTCTTGCTGGCTGACTCACCCGGGGGGCCTGGAGGTCCCTGGGGAGGGCCAGGTGGGCCACCCGGAGGGGGAGGCCCATTCTGTGGCATGTTCCAATTCCAATTGCCCCCATAACCTGGCTGCGGACCACCCTGTGGAGGCCCTGCAAAGCCACAAAAACAGCAACTTCTGAGGCATGCCCCACAGCAGCCAATACATCTAAGTGCCTGCAACAGAACACTGCTTCCACGAATTCTTTTGTACCTAGTTGGCATGCAGGTAGAACTAATAACAAAATCTGGCAGCATTTCAGTGAAAATAACATGAAATTCCATGCAAAATAAACTCACGGTGCTACATAAAATGAGGCTTGTGATAAATTCTGAATCAACTGTTGGATTTCAATACTGCGCTAGAGAAATTCTTGTTTATGATGGACTAATTAAACAGCCTGTAAGTCACACTTCAAACAAAGGAATCATGCTTGAAATGGCAAAACTTGAACCTAGTGTCGATAAATCCAATGATCATTTAATTCAAGAATTTGTTAGGTACAACGGCCACAATTAAGTCAAAAATTATCTGAGAAAAAGCAAAAAATATCTCCACCTATTATTTAAAAGGCATCAATAAATAACAGAAAAGCAATGAATAACGCTAGTTAGGTTCCTAAAAGAAAATACTTTATGATATCAACTGAGCTAATTTAAATTCGAATTTCTACAAAATTTACGATTGGAAACCCATTTGGAAACTTAGATAAAAACTCGAATCCTGTCTTCAGCATTTTTCCAGAAATAACATCACTGGAGACCTCACAGCACTAATAGAATTAATCATAACACATGCATCTCTCAATAAAACCTTCAGAAAATATACTGAAGTGAAATTCTTTCAGGAAACCTGTTATAGATGTACCTCAATTTTTCTTGAGCACTGTGTATTTCAGATAAATTTTTAAAATGATGCAATTAGGCCAAATTGTCTACATCACAAGACCTCAAAAAGAAGGATTCACAAATGGATATAATAGCATCTAACATACAAGATCTACCTCTGCTAACATTACTTCAGATGCCAAGTCTTAGGCAATACAAATTGGTATGAGGAAAAGATTCCAAGAAACCCCTCAAAATTTTAGAATTACAAAATTTAATATAGATATCGCAACCATGAAATGCACAAATTTGTCTATCCTACCAATGCGAAAGTGCCAAGCAGCATAAGCTAAAAATTGACAATAATAGTATTCTATTAATATCAGATATTATCTGACCAAGGAAGAGAAAATACAATACAGTAGGAACTCGCTGTCTGCAGCAGTTATATTCAGAAAAATCTGTTACATCAAATCTGCTAATGGCGAGGTTCAAGGCTTCGAGAAAAATTGGGTTCGATTCCTGGTTCACGAGATATATACACTTGATAGTTTTTTATTTTAAATTGGCGATGCTCTCACAATTTTGTTAATAAGCGATATTAAAAAAAAAACAATTTTGAATCCCGTCTTAAAATCACAAGTGCCTTTCAGAATATTGAATAAATTTATAATTAGATTTAATTCTTCTTGAGTTTCTCCTAAAATATTCAGGTTTCAATCAAATGCCAACTCATGAATACCTTTAAGTAAACAACCCTTAACACAATCTCCGGCTCATGAAGATCAAAGTTGGCAACCCTATACATGACTAAATTTGTATTGTGCACTGGACATAAGACAGGAAGAGTTACTGTTATTTGGTACCCTGACTTTGCTGTAAGACTATATGTAGATGCTGATCACAAGACAAATAGCATTCGGTAAGTACTACCCTATATACTCGTGTATAATGCACACCCATACTTTTTGCTAAAAAAATCCAGAATTTTTCATATACCGTGTGTAACACGCAACCTAGACAGTGTATGAACAAAATTTCCGAATTATACTGTCATGTTAGGTATTAACTACAGTACCATAAATAAATACAGCCTTCCCTGGTTAGTATAGTGGAACTTGGTTAGTACGTTCTTCGTTAGCACGTTTTCCTCTTTAGTACTAATACTAATAATGTTGGTCATCGAGCTCATCCAAACACAATCAGCATTTTCGTGATGTCACGTAAGAACAAATCACGATTAAATAGCCATATCGCTTTAGATGACGTTCCATTCCGCATGTTCTCAAAGCAACGATATCGCCGTCTGCCAGACCATGTCAATAGATGACATGCATAAACAGCAGGTGGCAGAAAATGAAGAACCAGAGCCATAATCTGTTCCCAGTCTGTCAAAAACAGTTGAGGCTATGGACATAGTACGCTGATACATATCTAGTTTTGTGGTAGGAGACAGTTATCAATCTAATTACAAAGTTGGACTAAAACATTTATGAACTGGGGATAAAAAATAAAAAACTACTGTGGACAAGTTTTTCAAGTAAATGTAGAACATTTTTGTGATTTTTATTTAACTAGCCTTTGATTCGCTATATCAATCAATATATTGTTTGGTAGTCTATAGCCTCTATAGCACAGCATAGGTACCGACAGAATTCTTTCTACGGACAAACGTTGATTCAAGTACATCATCTTTTTGAACTTCGTGAATAATCGGCTCCGGAAAACTGATGCAAAATGCAAATTCACGAAGTACAAGTCCAATTTTCACATAAGATGCAATATAATAACGGAAGCAAGGTTCCAGTCAACCTAAAAAAAGTCATTTTTATCATAAATAATGCTATTTAATCGGTACGAAACAGAAGTAATGGTCGTAAAAAGGTTTGTCGCAATGTGCAAATTTGCGAATCACAAGCACACCAAGTTCAAAAAGGTGGTGTAGTCTATGTGAATGTATGTAACTTGCTTAGCATGTTTTCCTTGTTAATATGTTCATTTATCCTGTCCCTTGCAAAAACCGTATTTGGAGACTTTCATCTTTAACTATGCGTTTTGTTTCCAATGTGTTTTGTGGGAAGTCTACCTGGTGTTTTTGCAGGAGACTACAGCAATCAGCTGATTCACTAGTGAAATGTGGATTATTTGGAGGATGGAAATACAATTGCAAGGAAGTAATTAGAGGTTTGATAAGAAAAGTATACTTAATATCTGTATAAGTTGGATTATCAATAATTAGCATGGTTTCCCCCTCAATTCACCTAAGAAGTCAGAATCTGGTGCAAGGTAGGTACACTTCAATTTTTTATTTTAACTGTTACTCGTGTTTAATGCACACTCCTGCTGTACAACCTAAAAATTTGGTCTTCAAACTGCACATTATACACAAGTATATACGGTAATATAAATATCATTAACAAAATATGAACCAATTATAACAAAGTTATTTGACAATTTCATGAATCATATTACAGGCTAAATAAGTGTTACATTGAAGTGACACATTAGATTTAGCAGAAATTCACTACCTTGAGAAGGGGTCTGCTTGGGGAAATGACTGACCAGCTTGAGGGGTTAATAAACAATTTTTCAAGCAAAAAAACAAAATTTTTAAAATAAGTAAAATGAACTTGATAAATATCCCAGCTAATTCTTGTGTATAAGGAAGAAAAAGCCTTCTTCATCTTCTGTATGAAGAACGACTCACTTGTACTAATACATAAGCAAATTATGATACAGATTTGAAGTGATGTAGTGCAAATGTTGAGAAAAGAGTTAATTGATTCCTTAAAATTGTTTTAATCTTAGAACCTGTATAATTTATGACTTGTATTATGCTATAATATTAACTTCACCACTGGTACAGTTCCCTACAGCAAAGATGTCAAACTGGCAGGCTGCATGCATTTTTTGTATTTGAAATGTAAATTTTTTTTTGCCTGAACAAAATCATTCAAGAACTTATATAAATACTTTAATTTTGTGAAAAGGGGACAAGATTGTTTCTTAGTTAATGATGTACATTAGAAGCGGTTTCCAAAATGTTTCTATTTTGCAAAACAAACTTCAAATCTTCTAGAAAAGTCTAATATCTCCAACTCAGGCCCTCATGCCTCATCAAGTTTGACATGGCTGCCCTACAGCATCAATCCTTATGTAGGCACTTCTTTTTTCCGTGTCAACCCATGAATAGTCAACATGCTTAAGCCACGAATAGCAAAGCGGGGCCTCAAAAACTAGACCTACTGTACACCAAATGTCTGATGTATCGAGTGTTGCAAAAATACACCTGATAACAATTGTTCATTAAATATTAACATTTACAATGCAAGATGAAATGATTTGTATGATATTTGAACAGATTCAAAATTTTGAGTGACAAGAAAATCTTTAAAATGACCACACACACACCATATGCTCAATACACTAGACCCAAAAGTGTCAACCCATGAATAGTCAACATGCTTAAGCCACAAATAGCAAAGCGGGGCCTCAAAAACTAGACCTACTGTACCCCAAATGTCTGATGTACAGAGTGTTGCAAAACTACACCTGATAACAATTGTTCATTAAATATTAATATTTACAATGCAAGATGAAAAGATTTGTATGATACTTGAAGATTCAAAATTTTGAATGACAAGAAAATCTTAAAAATGACCACACACCATATGCTCAATACACTAGACCCAAAAGTGTTTCACATACAACTGAGAATAACCTATCATCAAGAATTATGCACTGGCATATCTTTAAGATTATTTTCCCTATCATATATACATACAAAAATCTAAAGGCAAAAGATAAGTTGATCTTGATAGCTAAATAAATTCAGAACATTTTAAAACTAATCAGGAAGGAAGGCAGTATAAATTAATTGCTCAGCTAAGTGATCTCTGTACACAGTTGTATCACCATGTTAAAATCAAACACTGGAAAAATTTCAAAGGACAATAAACATTCCAGATCGCAAAGAGACTATCAAAAGGGCCATTTTCATTCTCACATTAAACACTCAAGGTCTAGTTAGAAGGTTATCCATGCATATCAGTTACCAAGCAGATTGAATAACATTTTTTTTACTGTCAAAAATATTGTTCGTCTATAAACCATATACAGTAAAAACCCCTTATTTACACTTTTTTTAGGGACATGGGAAAAAGTGTAAATTGTGGGAAAGTGCCAATTGAGAAAAAAGGAAAAATAGCTAAACTGATTTTGTTTAAACTCGCTCATTTGTTACAGTAAGACTAACAATAAAATCAGTGTTAAAAGAGCTAAGTTTATAAAGAGCATATCTATTTATTCATTTACTTAACCAGTCCACTTTTTATAATAGTAATATTAAAATATATGCCGAATTAAAATGCTAGTACAGTATGCTGCTTCCATTACATACTCCATATTACATTTGTCTGGAAATTTGTACATAGACATACATAGGTATATTTACTTCAGGAACATCATACTTGATCAAAGCTTGAATAGCGTTCATTTTTTCCACCCCTTGAGCTGTGACTATTTAAAAATTTATGTTATAACTTCATTGTTAAAGTGGGATTTGGAAGAACAATTTTTCTCAACATGATCAACGTTTTTGTCACCCATTGTTAAAATAACAGATGGGTAAAAACCCGCTAAGGTAGGTAAAAAGAATACACAGATAGCTTCAATTCAATGAATAATGAGGAGTTCAGCCGCCGACTGAATTCGATCTATTTTCGCCTTCAATGCTTTTCAAGCACATTGTAATATGTATGCCTTATGTGTTTACAATGTATTAAGTACCTTGTATCACTAAACAGATGTGCGGAATGTATGGTGATTTTTAGAAACGATTTTAAGATCTTTTAAAATTACTTTACTCAAATATAACATAGGGGGTACTTTTAAAATTTCATTTTTTTGGAAAAAACATCGTTATATTCGGGAATATATGGTAATTTAAATTACTACAAATTAACTTAAATTTAATTACAAACTGTGGGAGCCAAGAAGTTTGAGTGGAAAGGATAAAAACATGATAGCACCAAACTTGATTGTCCTGTGAAAAACTTCGAAATAGTAATCTAGGGGTTCCAAAATTACGCTCACGTGCATACACAAAATTATGACAAAATGTCCCCACCAGTTAAAAGGCATATGAGCTGGTGCTAATCATATAAATTAAGAAAGTACCGCTCCCAAACAAAGTCACGAATTGTTCTTATTGTAGAATTGCTAAGTCCCAATGCTTTCTGAATGTCAATGTTTCTCTCACAGCTAAATGGAAAACATTAGCATTACGAATGACAACAGCTAAACTGTCAACTGTATACATATGCCTACATACGTATACATTTGTGGTGAAAGAAAATGAACGCGAGACTTCACAATGTAACAGTACGTACAGTATACATTTTATACTTTCTTGGTGAGTGATATGATGCTAGTTTGACTTCACAATGTAGCATTCAAAGGTAGAGGAGGCGTGGAAACAAGCAAGGTGGCGCAAATTGGATGCTATTTGTATATTCATTATAAATGGCGTTAAAATGAAAGCACGTAAATCGGATTGGCATAAATAGAGCGTCGCCTGTAACAAGAGCATATTTACTAACAGCTGCAGCTATTACCTTTGAATATTTGATTCATGAGATTTGTGATCTGAATGCATGAGATCACAATATTATGCCATGAATAATTTAATTCGTCAGGAATAAAAAATTAACAAAATGTACTAATAACAATTTCCAAACAATAAGAGTTCAATAAACAGCCAATGAAACTGGACAAGCCCTTCAACCAATCTGACAATACCCTGTACAAGTTACACAGACTGCAACAAATAACTGGCTTTCAAAGTGATTTGTTACTACAACCTTTTCCACAAAATTATGACATTTTTTCAACAAGCTTGAATGTTTTGTGCATGGAATGAGTACAAATATAGTTTTTAATACACAATAGTATGGAGAACAAGTCTGATTTACTTTGATGATCTGCAATGACAATTGAGGGTTCATAAAAACAACAATTACAAGTGCAATGATGAGCAAAATCAATCACAGGTGTCACTCAGGCCTTCTGAAGATTTGAAATAAAAACAATCAGATGTCACTCTTTTGTAGTTTTGCTTCAATCTTACTAAAAACAATGGTAAAGTAAATGAAAACCCAATGCTTGAATTTGAAATTAAAAAACCATTATAACTAAGTTTCCTGATTATTGAGAGTTCAATCTATCGGTTTCGCGACACAAAATGAAAATTTTAACGTAAGACAATTGCCAATCAAACATTCGTCAACCAATGGAAAATCTAATAAGCCCAAGTTAAAGCTGTAGGATTAATTATCAAAATCCCCGGTAAAATCACCAGTAATATTGCTGCTAAAATTTTACCCAACTCAAGAATCACATAATGCTTGAAAGACCCTCTAATAGAATTGATATCCTGGCCTACATGTTCAATACATTTGTATTCACATAAGATGAACTCTATCGTGAAAGAATTACAGGCAGCTGGATTGGCATACACAGCATAACCATTTTTCTTGCTAGCTTGACTACTTCAAAAATACCAAAACCCAAACAAGCAGGTTACTCATTTTTCCAGATTCATTACAAGGATTGACCACAGATCACAAAGACGATTTCCAAGCAATTTACTTTCTCTAAGACCACAAAATACTTCAGGGAACTAGATCTAACATAATACTGGGCTCGTCTGATTTATGGAAAACATAGAATCCATAAACTAAATGCGTTAATTAATGTTCGAGAAATCACATACAATACTAATTGGGTTATTATACCAGAAGAGTTAAGTTCTTAATCCAATTTTTACTGCTACTTGCTGATCTAACCTACAATGCAATACAAGTTTTAGCAAAATAAGAGCCAAGGGCAAGATCTTTTACATTTTCGATCATTACCTAGTCCAAATACTTTGTTTTTTACTCAAACAGCATGTCATTAGTGCAGGAACCTAAGCACCCATGTTTCTACACTATTACAAGGTTTCCCTTAATTTCCTCTGCTTCTCTTCATCATGCAACCTCTCTCTTGCCCTTGTTTTAAGTTGAAAATTGTGAATTGTGAATAATGACTGTGATATTACCAAATTCACAAGCCACAATCAAATGTTCAACTATACAAAAAATTAGAACTCATTAAACAAGTATTATTAATTTTGTACAAATCTTACAAAATAATATATAATTAAAATCTCCTGCCACATATAGCTTTTGATAATAGATTTGACCAGATTTTAGATCAAAGAAATATAATTTATATATACTTGAACCATATTCCTTGCTCATTACATGAAAGATAAAAGTAAAAACTTAATCAAGGGACATGAAAAATCAAAATATATTAGCCATTATATTGATAATGACAGAACAGCAAAATAGAAATGGAAACATACCATTTCCACATGATTTACATGAGACAAAACAGTCCACTAAATATTAAAAAAATACAGAAATCTGCATCTCCTATAACTGAACAATCAAGCATATTTCTTAAGAATAAAATTCCAAAAAAATTTAACGCATTACTACCTTGAAAAAGCTTGCCATCAACATCAGCTAGAAGTACTAGAAATGTTTCATAGTCATTGAGCAAAAATCTTCAATCTCATATTAAAGACAATTTCCACAAAATAATTCATGAGATTTTCTTAATAGCAAACTGTACGGCTTGATGGATGATTTTGAATCGAGGACATCAAACTCCTACATTCATGATTTTCTTTTATATATATATATTTTTTCCAATTAACTGAGAGATAACCCGTGTTGCAATTTTGTTAGCATACAAAATGAACTTATGTTACAATCATACAGGCAAACATGCTCAATGAAACAAAGTGAGTAACAAATTTCGCATGGATTGATGTTTTCACTAATCCATACAACAAATTATCTTCAGTTAAAATTGCACAGAATTACTTCGTAAATTTCAAAAAAACAGCTGAAATCTGATCAAATAATGAGATACTTCAGAGAAGACATCAATGAAATAAACCAAATTTTCTAGGTAATTAGACATTTTAAGTAATGGCATTTCACTGTATTTAGTGATCTTCAATTGATCTATAAATAATACTTTTAACTAAAATATGTAATATATCTTAACAGCAATTACTTCCCTAATATACTGGCAATTTTAAATATAATTACACAAAGTATGATGTAGCACATTCATAAATGAGAGAATTTAATCCATGATACAATTTGCCTAATTATAACCTTAACTTTTAAAATGAAATGTTTTATGAAACACCCAAAACAGCTTGCTGTTTCTAGTGCAATTTTAACCATGCAGCAAAAACACCAAACCACTTTGAATATCATTTAAAAAATATATATTGCAATAAAATGACAAATATGACCAGAAATCTTACACAAAGAAATACATTTTAAATACTGGCCAAAATAGATTTTGAATCATTTAAAAATAAACAAAAATGCAACCAGTGCCATGGTTTTGTATCAGATTAACACTCTCCAATTTTATCATACATTTTTATCAAGCAACAAATATATAACTACAACTCCTCATATGCCAAGAACAAGTTCCCACCTCAATTTCAGATAAACCTCAAATATCGTGATAAATAGAATTCTAAAAAACATAGCATGCTAATCGTAAAGAAAATATCAACTAGTTCTACATCCTTCTGACTTCTTTAGTTAATCATTAGAGATAATCTCTGTAAACTAATTGATTACAGCCAAAATATGTATTTGGCTGGAACTTCCAACTTAATTGTGACAGATGTGTAGTTTGCACTTTTTAAATAATTCGAATTTCATTGATTTATCCAATTATTATCAGATTAGTGCAAAACTGAAGTGTTAAAAATGCATTAGTTTGACTGAAAACATTCAAGTGCATTAAAAATTTATAATTAAAATGGAGCATGCAAAGGCCTCAAGATGATTCAGAATACTCACCCCTTTAGAAATCTATAAAGCAACATAATAAAATAAAAGCCTGGATTAAAACTTGCACAAATATACAAAGAAAAACAACCTTTGTGTCGAAGTGAAGATTGATATTTTACCAGTGCACTGCTATATATATTCCTATATCAAATTTTAAACTTAAAAGCATTCTTTTGACCAAAAATTATTTTTCTACCAACTTATTTAAATAACCTGCAGAAGAATATTTCCAGCATATTCACTCTGCAACACTAAACTTAACATTTGACTCCATGCTGTCATTAAATGCAAATACATTTGATAACACAGATCAATATGGATAAACAAAGCCTTTCATATCATTATCATCTAGAGATTTAATCCTTTCCCATGGAATATAAATAACCTAATCTCTAGGGACTTAACTCAATTTTCAATCTAACTACATTTATGTAAAACTTCATATAAATTTTTTTATCTACTGAACAGTTTCCATGAATTTTTTTAATGATATAACCCGGAAACTATATAATTTTTTAAAAATAATATTAAATAACATTTTATGAGGGGACATTTACAAATTACTTCAAGTAATTCTTCAACTTGTATGACTCACCAAAACAAAATCTTCCCTGTAACAAATCACAACATACTATCAAGACCACCCCTGCACAGCATAAAATGTGAACAGCACCAAATCATACATTTTCCTCATCACTATTGTGCCAAACAATATTTGACAAATAGAAAATTGGGGCTCTATTGGGAACTGGTATATTATGGAAAATTAAGAGAAGGTGATTATAATACGTTTTACAATTGTAAATGAAGTACGACTGAATACATTTGTAAGCATAAGAGTTGTCACCAGCAGAATATGGACCAATAAAAATGAAATGAAAATGCAGGTATGATTTGCTATGCTATCCATGGGAGAAGATTAAGTATGAATTAATATATACACCTATTAAATGATGATAGTCATTAAAATTATGCAAATAAGACATGCAATAATGATTCGAACTATGCACTCCTACTATCTCTGAAAAACACCTTGGCATACTGATTATATGTTACCACCTTGAAACATCAATGCACACAATAAATAAACATACACTAATACTCTACTTATTTCTTACAATCAAAAACAGGAAATCCAGAATGCAGCGTCATCACAGTAACCTAAATAGTATTTCTAAAAACTAACATAACTTAATTAAATGTAAAATATTTTTCATTTAACTTAAACACATAATAAACAAAAATACAGAACACCTTAAATATTCTCAAAATAAACTTTGCATAACGATTCTAAAAAAATAAAAGAACAATTCTACAAAAAAGAACTATCCCATTAGTTTTGAATAAGGAAACAAAGCATTAAACCTGGTCTCAATTTATGGAAAGTAAAACAAATTGAACTAGCTAAAATCGAACCCTTGTTCTTTTGAAGGCAGAAAATATTCTCTATTTGACATAACTACACCCACAAAATATAGATAGAAGTTAACTTTTAATGGATCCTACTTCATTTATAAAAATATAACTCACCATAAGTGCCATATCCCTGTTGCTGAGGTGGTCCCCCATAATTGGGACCCCACTGAGGAGGTGGCATCTGTTGGCCTTGTGGTCCAGGAGGAGCCCCCCATCCCTGATAGCCACCAGGGCCTGGAGGGTTACCATATCCTATTAACATTTAAAAACATAAGTCAGCCAATATTACATTAGTACCTTTCTTGATGTGCAAGAATAATTCTCATACTAGAATCAAACTTCATGGATTAAGACGTATGTATTAAATAATTTTCTAATATTACAACTTTGAAATGTAACCAAAAGTCCATTTAAGTTTAGCAGCAATTACTACACAACATTTATAAGCATAAAACAATTAATAGATAATTCAAGGTCCGAAGAATATAATACCAATTAAATATGAATATCAAACTGTGGGCTTCCCACGTTAATAATTTCCATGACAAGGATTTCTTTTTTGTTCAATTCCACTCACTCTAAGAATTAGTCAGAATGAACACCAATGTTTCTTAAAAATCATTTTCATATATGATAAAATTAAATACAGGTGGACCTCGACTTACGAACATTCAAATTACAAACAATTAATACTTACGAACATTCCACGTACTAATTAATTGTGACTCCCTAATCAGTTAACAAACAACACTCATAGATACGAACATCTGGACCCATAAGAGCTCCTTGTTCATTTAGTCTTCAAGTGAAGAACAAAAATAACTGAAGGTATATGAGAATGCTTATCTCTGCTCTGGGTCTTGATTGTCACTCCAACATAAACATATCCTTTCAACTCTTAACTACATGCATCCACTTTATGGGATGTAATTAAATTACATGGGTGGCATCCTGTGTGCTACATCGATGCTGATTATGATGCAAACGTAGAAATAAATTTATTTAACGTTTATTTTGATAAATCAATGAATAGCACATTTTTACACATTATGAATTATTTTAAACATCATATTAAGAGTAGTTAAAAAAAAGGACAAAACAAAAATTAAATTCTTAAGCATTTCACATAAATCATTGTTATGAACTGTCCAGGTCTGTGCTTGTGACATTTTTCACATGTATATTATTAAAGCTATATTTCTTACACATTAAGTTTGAACAGCTATTACTAGTTGTGCTAGTATTTTTACCATGTCCACATCAGCTTCACATCCAATTTTTCTCGATGGCTCTACTTTATCTTCAAGTTTTACTTCCTCTAAGCCTACCTGTTTCAAAATTACAGCTGCCGGGCATGCACAGGAAGTATACAATTTACTTACATAACTGCATGCCTGGTGCCCTTAGTGCTACGTAATGCAAGTGCAACAAAACAAACGGCTTCTAGGAAAAAAAAATGGCCACCATAGCTATAATCATGGTTGCCTCCCGGAAAATAGTTCTCCCAAAAATCACTGAATATTCTGTGCACGACTAACTTCGTATTTTAAAACTTTTTATTGAAAATATACAAATTTAACCTGTTCCACTTATATTCCCTTTATAAGGGAAAACCTGATATTTTACAATTATTCAGGAACGGATTAACGAATTTAACGATTCTTATGGAAAAAATCAATTCAACTTTCGAACACTCAGCATATGAACACAATTCCAGGTGTGCATTACATTCGTAAGTAGGGCTTCGCCAGTACTGTTAATCAGATGATTCATATTCCTTCATGTAATAAATACAGTATGCCAAACTTACTTATTCACTAATACCCACATTTGTTCCAAATGGCTCATATCAACACAGCAAATGAAAAGGATCAAGGATAAATCCGTCACTCACCACCGTAACCCTGCTGTTGGGGTGGAGTGCCCCAACCTTGATAACCCTGCATCATCCCACCAGGAGGACCCATAGGACCCATTGGTCCGCCCATAGGACCGCCCATTTGTCCATTTGGAGCACCCATTGGCCCCATACCCTAAAATACAGGAACAAAATTTTAGAATAAAAATCCTGGCGAGCTAAGGTGGAAACTTCCCTGACCTAAATAAGATGCGAGCTTAGGCAGCTTCAAAATAATAAACCATCCTGTCATACTCAAAGGTGAAATTCCACAACTAATCAAGCAACCTCACAGTAGTCTTATTTCAGAAGCTCTAGTAAGTTTGAAAAAAATCTGCTCTAATGCATGCAAATTTGTTCCATTTCCCCATTCCAATTCTTCAGATTTCATACACAAACTCCTATTTACTTTGTCTTTAAAGAGTAGTATACAGATTAACTAAATTGTAATTTTCAGGACCACACTAAATTTTATTGAAAAATTAAGTGAACATGGGAGCATCACAAAGTTGTATTTTTCAAAACTACACACCTAATCTGATACTGGAATTAACCTGGGCAAACACCTTGTTACAGTGTAATTACACATGACGATGATCCAGTTTCATACAATTAACTACCCGCCAAATGATACAATATCCAATAACGAGTGCTACAACTGCACAACAATAATTACATAGAATTACAACTTATTTGGATTAAATTTTATTTCTAAACATTTAAGGGAACAATATCTACCAACAATACAAAAAATATTTATCACTTGGGGTAACATGCCTGCTATAACATTTTTTTACATTTAAAGAGATAAAATACTCCAGTATCATTGCAGGAAAACAAGAGATGCAGTGAATAAGCTATCAAGCCAATATGAGGGAACAGTGTAAAGGAAGAAATCAACCCACAGTGAACAACATAGTTTACTATAAAGCTATTAAAAAGACGATTTTACACTATAAGCACAATATATCACTACCCTAACACTAGTTCATAATTCCAATCTAAACGGCTGCCCTTCCATGGATTTTCTTTCCAAGCTGACTCCAATTTATATTCTTTGTTTTTTAATGAAAAAAATTACTCAACAAAATTAACTAGAAGTGTCTATTAATTAGTATACTCAAGCTGCCTAGATTAATCAACTACAAGTTTTCGTGTCTCAAACTAAATCATAAGAAATCAACAGAACAAAACTAATATCCTCAAAAGCTTTTTATATCTCACCAATAAGCCTAAATGTTAGTTCCTTGAAAACTTAAGTGGAAAGGAGATTCAACCTTTCAAGTAATTAACACATAAAACTAGATAGAGGGAACAAAAAATTAATGAAAGTTAACAAACCAAAGGCCTTAGACATGAGCATCAAAGGGAATGAGGTGATGTTAGTTTGAATCATGGCTGCTATTACAGGCACCTTCCAAGGGCGACTAAACATGACTCATCTTTACCTTTGGTTTGCGACTTACCCCACCCATCCCAAGTGGTGGGCCGCCAGGGGGGGGGCCCCACTGATTCTGAGAACCATCCAACATCTTCAGGTCGCGTGGCTCAGCCTTCTTGATCTCGACCTTAATAACAAAAAGAGAGAAACCTTAGACTTTCCTTGTCTAACCTCACAAGTGGCACACATAAATGCCCTCTTCAAGTAAAATGTGGTTCTAAGGTTGAATAATTGTAAAACATGGCTTGTTCTCGTAAAAAATTAAGTTTCACTGGGTTTACAGTGAGCTTATTGTGAAGCACTATGATCAAGCAAGTATATTTTTGGATATTTAAATAATTTTTAATCTTACTAATTTCTCATGGCTTAAAACTATGATTAGTGGTCAATTACAATTAAAATGCTAAGCCTTTTAATAAAAGAGCTATATATAAAAATAACGTTGAAACTAAACCTATATAGGTATTACTAATCAAAACTATCATGAACAAACCTTAATATAAAAAGCATGAGCCCCTAAGTTAAATTTAATGTCAAAATACATATTAAGCATAAAAGTGAGACCTATTTTAATAAGATTTTACAATATGAAATTTTTCTTATAGCAAAAGTTAACAAGATATACTTTAGGCCTATTATGAAATTTTTTAACTGAATAAAATTTTTATCAACCTTTCCTCAATGGTGCCCTAACTTTGACTTAGATCTAGAGAATGGAAATGTGACGGCACCAAAATATACCTGTTTCCCATTTAGTTGGATGAAATGCTCTGCTACACACCTCTCCACAGACTCATCCGTCTCGAAGGATAAAAATCCAAATCCTATTTGTACAGCAATCAATAAAGAACTTCTTAACTTAGGTTTCATAACATGGGTTTACACTGCTGCCCATAAATAATTATATTAATTAATAAATAATTTAATAGAAGGAATTATTATTATGCTTTTCAGCAGCTGGCCTTTAACTCCATGGGACACTCATCCAAATAAAATAAAACACCACCTTATCATAAAAACTTAAGCATTTTGCATTATATTTAACAAAGATATACAGATGAAGTAAAACGTAGTAATTACCAAAAAAATGGGCAAACTTTTAAGGTAATGGTTTTTTATATTATAACCTTGACAAAATCACTAAGCCAATAAACTAACAATATTAATGAATTTTAAGTATAAACTAAGAATTTTTGAGGGGCTTTATATAATATAAACAGTGAGCAGTGTTATATTCCCTGCACACTTATTTATCTATAACCATAAACTCCATTAACTAGTTTATATTAAGGAGGAACAATGAAATCATAAAATGTATTAGTGTTCCAAGGGAGCTAGGGCCAGTAACGGCTCTAGTCAGTACTGCTAAATCAAACTACAGAAAAACAAGATTTATATTTTCGAATCGACACCCTCTATATTAGAGCTTACACTAAGATAGTAAAGCTAATAAATAATTATAGCTAATTTGATCAAGATCGTTATACTAAATTTTGATAAACAAGTCAATGGACATCAAGGTTGCAATAATCAAAATCTGTGTTGAAATGAATTTGGTAAATCACAATTTGGCAGCAGTGAATGTCCCAAAGCATGAAACTTATAATGGGTAATAACTGTGAGGTACCTAATAAAAAGACAAAACAAACACTTAATACATATAAAATACCATACATATATATCATCAAAGATTGTCCTTCAATTTCTTTTGACTATCCAACAAGACAATTGTGAAACAGAGGCAATGTTTATTTTAAAAAGTTAGAAATTACTATTTTATATTATGACATAGAAATTATCTATGCTTAACATGCAGCATAAAGGTAGTTTAGTGACAATTATTTTCATTAAATAGAACTAGTATTTCTTAAGAACACGCCCCTCAAAATTACCTTTATTATAGTGAATTCCATGGGGTAAACTAAAGTAGTGAAAATCTATATGGTTTCGCTAACTTCTACATGCATTAAATCCTTTAATTTAACCCAGTGAATACATACATTAAATTACCAATAGCATACTTGGAATTCAATGACAAATATGAAGCATCATTCTGATACTGCAAATAAAAAGGCAGTCACCAACCTCTTGATTTCTTCTTCTCTTGGTCGTACATGATTACAACCTCCATCACCTTTCCATATCGTTGGAAGAAGCTCCTCAAGTCAGTCTCTGTCACATTTGAAGGTAAGCCTCCAAGGAATACTTTTGGCCAATTGACATTCCGTTTTGGCCTTTGCATACTTCTGGGATTACATGGCTTAGGATCAATCTAAAAGAAAAATCGAATTTTAGAAAACATTTAAATTATATTCTATTTTTATGCCCAAACATCTCATTTTCTTACAGTTCTTCCGTCTAACTGATGGGGTCCATTTTGTAAAACTATAGCAACATTTGCTGGATCAGAAAACGTTACAAAACCGAAGCCTCTTGATCTCCCAGTTTCACTATTTTTCATTACAACACAATCGATAACTTCTCCATATCTACTGAAGTACCTTTGTAGCGTGTCTGCAAAGTTGAAAAAACAAAACCAATAAAATTTGTCAATTTCCACTTCACAGAGGGTTTATGTTTGAATTCTCAGCAAGAAACTTACCTTGATTTGTTTCCCAACTGAGTCCTCCAACAAACAGTTTCCTGAAATCAATTAAACATAAGATGATCACTAAATCTCTGGATATTTGAAAACTATTACTTAAGGGACCAATTAGTTTTACTCGTAGTGACTTTCAAAAAATTTTAAGCCCAGAATTTTAGATATCAGCACAATATAGACTTCCAAAATTAATATTTTCAAAATGCAGCATTACACAATGCCAGAAAGTGAGTGAAAAAAATTTAATCACAACCAAATTGCATTGTTCAAAATGATTAACAATTGAATTTTATTTAACTTAACAAATGGAATATAATTAGACACAGATCATGCAGGGACCAGACTAGTATTAATTGGAATTAGGTATCAAACACAAAAATGTACGAAGAAATTGATCCCATTGAAAAACAACTGGCAAATTAGAGGCCTCAATTTCTTGGTTAATTCCTTACTAACTGATAAAATTGTGCATTGTTAAGGTTTCTTAGAAATAAGCTCTACAAAATTAGCTGGCTTTCAGAGACACTGAGGAGCAATTCAAGTACTAACTCGTTTGAATTTGATGAGCTTTGCCTTCCAGATGAGTTGTCGTCACTTCCGACCATCCTAAACAAAAAAAGAATAAGACATTACAATACACGCATGGGGAAGGTGGTTACTACAGTCCTACTAAATGGAAGCATTTCACTCACTTTTGGCACCGTCTGATGTTACATTATACAGTGCAAAATACTGTTTAGCTAAACATATTTAACTCAAAAATTTAGTTGCCAACATGAAATGCAATACTTATGCAGTTTAATTCTAACCGATATTTTAACTTACTAATTTTCATTGTTCAAATGCCATTTGAACAACACCGCCAGGGGAAATATATGAGATCCAACGACCTTCTACATATTATTATTATTACGGGAAAAATTGGTAACGTTCTCCAAATTGAACAAGCCAACAAACGTTCATGGTTGTTAATAATTATTGACTAAGTTTTAAAGTCTAAGACGACGGGGGCAAAAGTTTAACGGGAAGACAAAAGCATGCTGGCATAATTTACAAAGCTTGGATATTACAATAAATTATTAAATATAAACATTCGTTTGTGACGTAAATATAGATAAGGTTTTCATAAACTACATGCAAATTAGTAGTTCTTTCCTGTTTACCTTAATAGGACCATACGGGGAGCAATACAATAGGCGTCATTTTAACTAAACTAAAATAGGTTATAAAGAAAATTTTCTTACCCCTTTTCTTCTCCATCATTTTCATTTTTAACTCTCATTGTGTCTGAGGTTATCTAAAGTCTTGTACAAGAATCTATGATACAGTTAATCATTAACTCTTAGCACCAGAAAACCGGCAAAGCTTGTGCTAAAATGGCGTCCCAACAAGAAGAACCAACGCTTCTTCGATCTACGACTACGGGTATCATTGACGAACTTTTTCACACTAACTAATTAGAAATACTAAATTGAACATTACTAGAGATGTTAAAAATACTCCCTGTTAAAAAACTACAAAATTACTTTAAATTTAAATATAAAACAAACACATTAAGAATCTTTTACGTAACAAAAGTAGTTTTTTTGACTTTAACTTTTCAGAATAGTTTACCTTCAAGGAGACTATCGATTGCAAACGGAAGTCAGCAATGGCGTACGAGGAGACTGACGAATAACGGAATTAAATAAGCTAAAAAATATTTTGTGAATTTTGAATTCTGTAACTCCAAAATAAGATGAAAATTTATATTATTTAACATAAAATTTATTGCCTTCACAATTTTAAAGCCATAGGACCATATCAGGTCGGATAATGTTTTAATAAAAAAACTAATGTTTTGATCATACGCATAGAGCTCCAACATTAAATGTCGAACGAAAAATTAAACTAATTAAATGCAAGTTACCCATGTTGGACTCTTTGTTTACAAGCAATAATCCAATAGTTTCGTAAAATTAAAAAACTTCGAGTATGAGAAGACAGCTACGAATGGATATATAAAAAATAAAAGGCCTTCCTAAGTCATAATACTGAAATAAAATAAAGGATGACCGGCGGAATCTTTTAAGGAATGAGAAGCATAAGAGGAATCAGCAGGTGTCGAGAGGGCTCCGACCCCACCCTTCGCCCCGACACAGAGGCACACAGGCTCAAAGTTCCAGAGAGGGAGACTCCACAGTTGCGTCTCGCGATCTCATGCGATGGTCAGGGAAGGAGAAGAGCTGGAGGACGACCCATACTCCTCCCTGCGCCTCGGGACTCGGGGATTACCGCAAGCCAACGGATTCCTCAACGTTCATCTATGTAACCACTCCACCGAGCTTACAAGCTTTCCGCCTAAACTCGGACGTGCGCCTAAGATGCGCCGGCGCCAAGCAAACCCACCACGGGGTCTTTGGCGAGGATGCCTTGGTGCCGCGATAGGTGTGCTGTTGGGATTGTTCATGGCCTCGGAACTTCGTGCCGTAGTGTTGAGGGCAAGTGGCCAAGAGAAGGCGGGTGTCGGACTCTGCGAAACGCCCTCGCTTTTGGTAGAGGAAGACCCGCTGAGCATAATAGGCTTGACGGGCGTAGATCCGGAGAGCGCGGGAAGCAATCGGTCTTTAATTTTCGTGGGTGTGATGACGGCTCAGAAGTACTTGGATACGAGAGCGCTTGCTGTGTATGAAACTTGGGGAAAGGAATTGCCGGGAAAGATCGCATTTTTCTCGTCGACTGATTCGACAACTTCTGCTCAGATACCTCTGGTTCGATTGAGAGGAGTCGATGATCGCTATCCTCCACAAAAGAAGTCTTTCCTCATGCTGGAATACATGTGGAAGCATTACGGACAGCACTTTGAATGGTTAGTGAGCTATTTCTCTGTTTTCGGTGTAAGAAATAGAAATGTGGATACGATTCATGAATGACAACGCGTTATTATCCAATTCATTTATCATGCCATAATAAATAACTAATAATTATTCAAGTATTGCGATTTACTAATTTTAATTAGTTTTGAATAATAAGTAAATACATGTGTATCAGGCATCATTTTCTAAAACAGCGGTGCCCAACCTACGGCCCGCGAAGGGTTTTTGTGCGGCCCTCGAAGCTATCATGAAAAAGCAATCTGAAAAATTTAACACAAATTCCTAAATTTATATGAAAATTATTATAATAAAACTTTTAATATTGAAAAGTTAAACCATAAAAACCTTATTTACCGTTAGAATTTATTTTCACTTATATGGCACCTCAGAATATATAGGTAACTTCCAATTTAAACTCTAATCCGGCCCGCCAAAGAAATGGCAACTTAGGGCCGCCTAAGGATTCGCAACCACCAATGCGGCCCGCCATGCTAAAAGGTTGGGAAACACTGTAATCTAACAAATTTTGAAATTTTATTTAAAATGCCCATAATAATTCATTTTTTTTTCGAAAAAGTTGCCGAGTACATTTATAAAATCTTACGTGTCCAGCGCTCCATAAAGAGTAATTAATATGATTGCAATAGTACTTGCGAGTTGCTCGCGGCAACAGCGCCCTCAAGAATAACTATTGGCAATTATACTCGTAATTTTTAAACTGAATAATTTTCAAAATGAAAAATAATTGGTCACTTTTCACAAAGAAAAACTACTTAAACAAAATTGTTATTTGGTGCTGTTGATAACAAATAATTGATGCGCGATCAAAATTACCCTTGAGGGCGCTGGCAACACTCAATATTTACAAGAAAATTTGTTGATAAAATGTCGCTAGACGATATTGGGATAATTTTAATTGCGATTAAAATTACCCCTCACAGCGTAGATGTCACTACCACGAATTAATTATCATAGAAAAGGAAACGAAGTTGTCAGCGACGTGCTTAACAAATTCAGACGGATAATCGAAATATCTCTTAAACAAGCCGGTCTATTAAAATTAATTTCGGACAAAGGTTGTAGAAAATTGTATTTTCTCATTTATGGTATCAAATATTTATATTAATGAAGCTTTAATGAAGATATTTGGTGGAAACGTAAAATGTTCAGGAGTAAACTTCCACTTTCGTGTGACCAATATTAGCCAAAATCTATGCAGACTTTGATTTTATAATTGAAATTTTAATTATAAAGTTTAGTGTTGTTTTAATAAGTACTTTATTAGTTAGAGCCCGCACAAAATTCCTATCACACAGGCCATCGAGAAAATAGTGAAAACTTATTCCGAGGACCTTAAAACGTGTATTTCCGTTGAAATCTCGAATTCAATTTTATTTCACGAAAACAATACTTTCTCCTTTACTGCGTACGGAGAGAGAGTAACAAGAGGAAATACGCACACGTAATGCGTGCATACATGCGAACCAGAGGCGTTCTTTACCATTCATGCCATCATGCCAATAAAGATCAATATTAATGGATTAGTATAATGTCTAAGAACTGGTATGCCAAAGAAATGTCGAATTTTTAATTCACCTATTTATTTCCTAATCGTTTGTACTTAATGAAAAGATCGACAATTATTTAAAAGTTTCATCACTCGAATAATAGTAATATAATCTTTATGTTCACGTTCATCCCTTCGTTACCCATATCTTTTCATTTACAAGCGCTGTCTACTTAAAGAAAATAGACATATTTACGTTTATTTCTTCGTCGTAGATAATCCATTTTTCATTTACCAAATGTAGCGCGCGACGAAAGAAAATTAAATTAATTAGTTATATTCAGCAGATATTGTTTACTTCAGTTGCCACGAAGATTGTTTTCGTTGACCACAATTAACAAGAGTGGAAAGATGCTCACATCATGCGGGCATACAGGCGAGGAATACGCGTTCTTTACGATTTACGCAATCATGCCAAAAAAAAGATAAATATTGATGGCTTTGTATAATGTCTAAGAACTGAAGTGCCAGTAATGATGACAAGGAAATATCGAATTTTTGATTCACCGACTAATTTTCTAATCAGATGTGATTAATAAAACAATCGACAATTCCTTAAAACTAACCTCACTCGAATGGAAGTGATATAATCTTTATGTTCACGTTCATTTCTTCGTCGTAAATTACCCATTTCTTTTCACTTACAAACGCTGTGTATACGTAAAGAAAATAGACGTATTTACGTTAATTTCTTCGTCGTAGATAATCCATTTCCCTTTATTATATATTGCGTGCGCACCAAAGAAAATTAAACTAATTAGATATTTACAGCAGATATTGTTTACTGCAGTCGTCACGAAGTTCGTTTTCGTTGACAACAATTAAAAAACACGGAGGAATATTTCTAACAAGGAGAGGACACGGTAGTGGGGTCACGGATCACTGCAAACCCCTCTTTTGGGCGTATACCTGATAGTTTTTCCGAAAATCGTGATTAAATATTGCAATTTCACGTCAACTGGTATAAATTTATTAATGCACGCCTAATTGATCAAGTAATCGTTGGCGGTGAGCGTGTAGTGCTTGGGTCCGAAACGTAAGGGCGCGAGTTCGATTAACTCTTGGGTTGGTTTTTTTTCATTTCGCCTCCTTTTACAAATCCTTTTTCGTATTAAAATTTAGCTGGGCAGCCACGTTGATATTTTTATTTTTTTCTATGTTGTTTGGTGGTGATTCGGATTTTTTTCTCAAGTAATTCGACGCACGATTGTCTCAACAAAGTTTACATTATTAAATCGCATATTCTTCATTGATCACGGCACATACTAAATCCTATATTGATGCTTATGACATGGAAAGGATCCCTGAAATTATTTTTGCGAAGACTTCATCCAAATACTTATAATATAGGCGGAGGTATACCAAGCAAAGGGTCGTTGAAAGTATAAAAAAAACATGAACTGGTGAGAAGTCCGTTAAAAGTACAGTAATATAAATAAGTAAAAATATATTTCTTTTGTGAATCCCTCAGAAATTCGGTTGATTGATTAAAAGCTTCTTTTAACACACAAATCTACTGGCAATATTTTTTTGAGTCTACTATTCTAGTAAGTATTTTTATCGATTTTTTGTTATTTTTCGAAATATCTTGTACATCGGTCAAACTTTTACAGTTCGTTGAAAAATTAATTTCTAGGTACAATTCCAGACTTTGAAATTATAGGGTGTCATCTTTGCCAGATCCATCTTCGGGAAGATGCATCCTGCCGATCGACGATGAAAATTCGGAGAAACCTAGTTTATTCGCTGATGCACTTAACTTTTGCGCCAACCTTCTTCGCGAAATATTAGTCAGGAAATTTCTGATCATGCTATCGCCTTCGGTCATGAGATGTACGATTGTATTGTGGGAATGATGGACAACATGGTCCTCATGGATGATGATTACCTGCTTGGAGAAGTCGACGCTGAAGTGGATGAAGATTCCTTGCAACAATCTACTGAGAAAGAAGGCTGTTCTAGTCCATATTCTAGTCCATATTCTAGTGACGGTCCATACCCGCCATCCCCGAAGAAAATTAGCAATTCTATCATTCATCTGGAAACTAAAATTAATGTTGTTACTGCTGCAAAACTGCATCCATATTGATCTCTAAAACCCTTTAGGGCACGAGTGTCTAGACGTATAACGAGAAAGGACAGAATCAAAATATGGGAGAGAGATATTCTATCTGGAGGAATTTTAGGGATAAGCAGAATGCCATCGACAGGTGGGTTTATGATAGGTTTTGTGAAGCCCGAGTAATTGGAGACCACGTTACAACGAGAATTCTGCGACAGTGGGGAATGGCAGCTATTCTTCAACATACTTCCGGCGGATTTAAATTTGAGGCGTCACAATCCTGGGTGAAAATATTTAAAAGAAGGCACAAGATCCGCCAAAGACAGGTCGCGAGATATGTTTGTCGCAGAGAAAAAATATGCCCTGAAGAGACAATGAAGGCTGCCATGCTTTTTCAAGAGCAAGTCCAGAAACTGATTCCTCTGTATGACCCTAATTTGGTAATCAATACCGATCAAATTGGTAGCGAGTATCGTGCCCAGATCAAGCGTACTCTATCCCATCAGGGTGAAAAAGCGACCGAAATTTATGTAAGTAAACTGAACAAAATGACGCATTTGTACACGGCCCAATACAGTATCACACTTTCCGGAAAGCTTTTGTCGAAAGTTTTCATTTGCCTGCAAGAACCTATGGAGAGATTTAGGCCTAAAGTGCAGCAGGGCGTTAGTGATGCTATCGGCCGCTGTAAGAATGTGTTCGTGACTTGCACGTATTCGGGGAAGTTACATACTACCAAATGTATGAAATGTATTTAGACGAGGTATTGAAGCCGTATGTGACAGAAAAAAAGTTCCTGCTTCTTATAGATTTGTGGTCAGGACAGACAATCCAGGCTCTGTACGACGAACGATTCATGGATGTGAACAACGAGCCAACTTGCGGGTTCAAAGTTATTCCCTCAAAGTGTACCTCGGTGTGTCAGCCTCTCGATGTATACCTTTATCGTCAGGTTAAAATTTTCCTTTCGCGGCTGCAAAATGCTGGGCAGTTGCTCCGGCAAAAGAGGGAAATCACCAGCCGTATGGATGTAATTATAATGCACGCGTTAATTCAAAACCAGCTTTCAGCTCCGATTTTCCATGAAATGATTAGGTATGCGTGGTTTGCATCCAAGCTCACCGATAAAAGAGAAGTCTTTTTCAACGTTAACCAAGTAAATTTTCCAGATGTATTAAATGGTAAATGCATTTACGAGGAGCAGAGTTTTGCAAAACGTTCTTGGTGCAGAAAGTTTTTCTGTTTCCATTGTTACTATGACTCTTATCATCCAGGAAACTGCGATGAAATTTGCTAACATAAAACAAAAGTTCCGTTACTTGTCGATTCATAAGAAAATTAAAGTTTCGCTTCTAACTCTCCCCATCATTGGTCCCAGTGATGATTGGCGGTGGTAGATTAATAATGCTTTTAATCAATCAACCGAATTTCTGAGGGGTTCACAAAAGAAATATATTATTACTTATTTATATTACTGTACTTTTAATGGACTTCTCACCAGTTCATGTTTTTTTTATACTTTCAACGACCCTTTGCTTGATATACCTCTCCCTATATTATAAGTATTTGGATGAAGTCTTCGCAAAAATAATTTCAGGGATCCTTTCCATGTCATAAGCATCAATATAGGATGTAGCGTGTTTATGACAAAATTTAATCTGCTCGAAAAGTATTTAAATAATTTCAAGGGAAAACTGAAGCGCATTCTTTTGATCGTGCGCTCTCAATTATCCCAAAATCGTATTTTAAGATACTTCACGTATTCCCGACAGTTACGCACTCAGCATATCGAGCAGTATTTCTTTTATAAAAGCACCTATAGAGAATTTAATGTAGTAAAATACGAAAAAATACTCGTGTTTCATTGCAAGCGATATGGTATGCAGTAGGAGTGGCCAAAATTACTTACCCTCGGAGCCGCATTCGATAATCTTCATTGTGTTCTCGAGTCGCCAAGTTTTAGCCGTTCGAATAGTTGAAATAACTCATCACAAGGCGCATTGCGGCTTCAACTATTTTGCAATTGTTTAAATTTAAAATCACGAGAACTATAATAAAAAATCTGATGTCGCTATCACTTGACTTTCTCCATACGTGTAATATTTCTAAAAATTCCAAATAGATTAAATGATAATTAATATTTTAAGGACCTGCGAGAAAAATTTAGACTTTACAGAGAACAGAAATAAATTCAAACTGTAGCCTTCTGATATTGGATATAGCTACGAAGCTCCAACAATTATGCATAAAAAGGAGCGTTACTAAGACGTAACTAAGCGTAATGTGTTTACAAAAGTTGCCTCCAGGTGGTGTGGTAGTAGTGAAAAAATATAATTTTAAAAATATCTCTTAAAAATGAATTATATGGAAAAATGTTTTGAACAAAGTTTATAGAAAATTAAATTATCTATAGCTTTTATCCCATTAATTTTTTTTACATTAATCAAGTATTAAAGAAAATATTTTTTTTAATCTGATGTGGCCACCACATGATTTTCTCCTTACCAGTAATATTTCTAAACGATAATAAATATATTAAGGAACTGTGAGAAAAAGTTAAAGGCTTGACAAAGAACAGAAATAAACTCAAACCGTAGCTTTCTGATATTGGATATAGACATGAAGATCCAAAAATTAAGTAAATAAAAAGGAGCGTTACTAAGACGTTAGACGTCAATTGTTTACAATATTTGCCGCTACGTGGTGTGGTGGCGGCAGCTAAAAAATATATTTATACTCTCTCTATATACGAAGTATAGAGAAAGTATTGTTTTTATGAAAAAAATCTAATTCGAAATTTCAACGGAAATACATGTTTTGAGGTCCCCTGAACACGTTTTGACCATTTTCTCGATGATGTCTGTGTGTGAGATAGCTTTTTGTGGGTGCTCTAACTCAAAAACTATTATTCAGGTCAACGCGAAATTTTATATTTAACATTTTTATAAAGATAAAAAAACTGGTTAGTGTTTGGTAAAAATCGGTCAACCGGAAGTGGGTGTTTACTCTTGTCACTTATCCGTTATCTTGAAATATTTGCTTTAATATTTGATAAATGTAAAAATGTACTGGAATAAAAGTTTTAGGAAATTTATTGTCCTACAATTTCTGTTTGAAACATTTTCCCATATAATGCATTGTTTAAGAGATATCTTATATATTTAGCTGCCACCACCACGCCACCTACCTAAGACTATTGTTAACATTTGACGCTTAGGTACGTCTTAGTAACGCTCCTTTTTCTTTCGAGCACCCACAAAAAGCTATCACACACACACACAGACATAATCGAGAAAATGGTCAAAACATGTTCATGGGTCCTAAAAACATGTATTTCTGTTGAAATCTCAAAATCGAATTTTTCATGAAAACAATACTTTCTCCTACACTACGTATGGAGAAAGTAAAAATCGGCTCAACACACACTGCGCGACCTTTCCCATATCCTTAAACTTCTAGTCCACACAATGATGTCACTTGCTGCATTAATACTTATTTACGCGCGAAAAATATTTTCTCGCGGCTATGATGCGGCCGCTGGAATGGAAAAAATTGGCGGTAGCAAGGCAGCAAGCTGGTTAGTATTTATGGCTAGTCAACCTCTTTGATTTTTAAAGTAACTAGGCATAAAAGTCAATACATTATAATATCAGTGGACGCTATGAAGAGCGGGCAACCGACACAGTTGAGATCCCATCCGTGAAAACTTTGTTCCTTTAGCTTCAGTAGTTTGACTACAATACATACTAGGTACTTCAAAATTCTGAATATTCCGAAATTGAAGCCATCTAGCGGAAAATATATGGACTATCGTGAAAATCCAATCAAAAGAAAATTCATAGAGTGATAAGAGCTAACTAATTCAAAAATAATTTTCTAAATATAAAATAAAAAAGTTGATTGTCCGCAGAAGGACAGACAGACGGATGGACAGACAGAGAGATCACATACGCAAACTTTTTCTTTTAAGAAAAGTGCTAAAAATACGATTTTTTTTAAATTCTATATCTCACCGTCTAGCCTTTAGTGCTGTCCACAGATAACATACTACTGACCACTCTTTTCGGACTCTGGGGAACCTGAAATGCGCATATCCACAAATAAGTTTAATTTTCCAGTCACGACACTTTTTTACTTCGTACGCGAGAAAGTAAAATTCCGACGAAAAAATTAAAGTCGTTTCCTTTTTCCATTCAGAACTACTCGCGATGCTTACGCGTTCGGAAAAGAACGTCGGTTCGGATTGTTCGAGAGTGAAAATTTGATTGCCGAGGTGTGAATGAGTCGGACACCGTGACAATCGGTAAATAAAAACAGACTGTACAAACCGCTCCCGAAAATGCACTTCGCTTGGTTAAATAAAGCCGCGTAGCAAGTTTCTCCGGATCCAGAGGTATTAATTCGGAATGCGCTTGTGGCAACACTAGGGCAGAGAAAAATAAAACTTGAAAGAATATCACATGACTGCCTGATGTAACTTTTTATATGTGCCGTCTATACAATTTTGGGGCCCGAAGCCAACATAATTTGGGGCCCATACTATTTATACGTGGTAACCCCTCCTGCACCACAGTGGGAGTAGTCGTAAACATTTCGTAATTCAGCGAGGAAATGGAAGAGGAGAGCGTTGCCGAAAGATGAATTTTCGATGAGTGAGTGTACCCCTCAGCTATGTCCTTCAGTGGGTCCCAAAACAACTTTGGGACCGCCTTGCAAATAACTGTGTATTACTGAAACAGAAGATTGTGTCCCTATGCCATGGCAGACAGGATAAAATCATTCGGCGGGCACTACTGTGATATGCAATTGCATATGTAAAACATGAAAGATGTAGACCCGAGTATCTGGCGAAAATATTATCGAAATCGAACTGATCGTATGACTACACTCCGAGCACTTGGGGCACCCCTTCAATTCGGGGCACGGGGCCTGGGTTCCCTGGGCACGCGCTCAAAGACGACACCGTGTATCCTCGTGACTGTTTACAACTCTGGGGATAGTTCGGTTTAGTTTAGTAAGTTAGTCTTCAACTTAGGCCGCGAGTTGCTCTTCACTCCATCATTAAAGTAATTGATTCCTAAATTATCACAATTAGACTAAAATACCGATTGCACCAACGATTTACGCAATTTGGCATAGATAGTATTATGCATGTAATTATTGAATCGTTTAAATATTTAGCATGATATGCGGAGAGTTTTCAAGGTTCCTGAGAGGCCTTCGATACTACCGTAGCGGTCATGGATCTCGCACGTCACTCTATAAAGCATTCCTTTCACCAGAAAAAGAAAAAATCAAGAATAATTACCAAAACTTCAAGAAAATAAACGCACTTATCTTACAGTGTAGACTCGTTAATACGAGTGAAAACACCATCACCGTCAGTTTCTTTACGCTACACATAGGGAAAATAACTCAGAAAAAAGAGGCCTTTTTATGCGGCAACTTCACTATTACGAGCGTATCATAACTTTTTTCCTGAACTTTTACACAAAATTGCAATGTTTTTCTTGTCCATACGGTACATTAGTAATAGTTATCTCACATATAGTTTTCCAGTTCTGGTCGGTCTGTGTGAGACGCTTCGATTTTTCAAGGTGCAAGGTTTATTTCCTACATACATTAAAATACGTAAATATGGACAGAATTTATCCGTTTTTGCTTTATTCGACGGCTAAAACTACAAAATATCATATTCTTGCGATGCATAGATGTTACACGGAAGGATTTGACAGAAATATTCATATCTTTTCGAAATTTTATGACCTTTTTGTACTCTTTCCGTATGTTGCCAAGGCGACCCGCATTGTTGTCTCCGATTGAATTGGCATCTATTAAGCCTTCTAATAGACGAAAGAACTACGGTATTCGCTTCGCGATTTTTATGAAGCCTCAAATTTATAGTTGTAGTAACGTCAAACTTAATAGATTGCAACGTTAATAATTGCAGACAATAATTATGTAATTATTCAGTAAACTGCGTGTGGACTGTGGCCATTTTAAATGATCGACCAAAAGAAAAAAAATCTTCTTTTATTTCAATGCGGGAATATTACCTTTTTCGTAAGGGAGAAGCAATTAAAATTGCACATATTATAAATAGCTGCTTCTTATAGGACTAGCTGAAACGCCCAGCTTCGCTCGAGAAAGAGTTTTCTTTTAAGTAGCAAACGATTTTTATTATTTATTATTTTTATTGATATATCACTTTTGATGTCATATTACAATAAAACTAATACAATAAATTCTGAAATTTACTTACTTTCGCTGTTGGGTACCCCAAGTTTACCAAACGTTCCCCAAGCGATGTTCACATTAACATTTACCATTTTTTGTATTGTATTGTAAAGTTTTATCATTAATATAATTGCGCATTAACATCTTGCTTAATATTCACATGGATAGATGCACCGAATCCTTTAAAGCAGCAATAAAATTATGTGGATTATGTCAATACTATTAGTCAAACGTAAACAATAAACAACATCTTGGTTACCGAACAAATGTAAGTAGATGTAACGATTTATGTTGCGAAAAATCTTTAAATGTTAATGGTAGAAGATAACAATGGTCTAATATTCCTTAAAAATCATATGATTCACTTTAAAAGTATTCATAGACTATATTTAGGCATGATGAATCCATTTGTACCCTTTATCTTGGCGTTGGCTATTCTTCCTCTACGGCACTCCGCGGCGTGGATTTTTCTTGCATTAATCTATACGTGGCCATCTCTTTTTGAAGAGTACAACAATTGAGAATTTTAGTTTTGTTGCCGCCTGAAAAATGTTAATAAATTTTGCGCGTAAAGGATAATTTCGAGCGATTTAACATTTTATACGACAAAACATGAACCATATTAAAATATTCCGTCTTTCGTGCGTAAAATAAGCCATTTCTCGTGATCGTAAGTTAATATTTAGGTATATTTATATTCACATCAGTGAAGGGCTGCTTGGCATTTTGAGGCTTCTCCACACAATTTCCTATGCATTCTTATGGAAATAGCATTTTGTTGACCCCATGGGGTACAAGAGACCCCACGGTCTGCAAACCTAGACCAAGATCTTTCTTTGGTCCATAGAATGACCCATGAAACTTCTGAATTCGATAGCTTCAACGGCGTAAAAACGTATAAAGACATTACATACATACACACATACATACACACTGAAATATTTATAAGATATAGGATATATATATATCATATAAAACCTAAGGTACTTCTAGAAGTGCTACAGAGGTGGCATTTGGCATTTGGTTACAACCTCTGGAAAAAATCCGAAATTCCAGAAAATGTTGTTTTTAAGGGGTGTTTTTGACCCCAGTGTCCAATTTTAAACGCACATAAGAAAAGCATTAAAAACGGTGCAGAGCTATATAAAATTGCTTTTTTAAATTATTTATAATTAAGATACAAAGTCGAGACATGCCACACACTGTGGAAAAAAGAATCAAGTTTATTTTTCTTGAAGACAGAATTCAAATCCATTCTGAATTTGCGTAAAAATTCGATTTTAATCTTAAAATTATGAAATGACGTTTGTGAATAGAACATTATGAGGCGAGACCTGTAAAACCAGTGGAATAAGTGGAACGTCGTATGTGCTGGAAAGCTGTAATTACAAGTGGCACGGCTCCTATCAAGGTATACAGTGAGACCTCGATTTATCCCCCTATATAGTGCCACCACCGCATACCGTCCATGAATCGTTGTGAACAGAATTTCCATCTTATGATTACATAGAGCAGGCATAGACCTCGATTTAACGGAACCCCCGCTTTAGCGCGTGTCAATGATGTTGGCGCTAAATCGGGATCTGACTGTGTTATGATGAGGCTAATTTTTATTCCAAGTGTGGTTACTCAATTGTGTACATTTGATTTGGTTACCTCATTAAAATGAAAAATAATGGTAGGTTCTAAATATATACACCTATACGCACCTACACGCTTTAATTTTCTTTTAAAGCTTAGTGGAGCATAATGATACATTTACATAGTTTAGGAGACCCGCCTCAAGATCATGCTAATCGTTTTCGGATACTACGAGTATTCGTTAGAACGAGCATTTTTCTGGATTTTATAAATTCTCGCTTTATCGAGTTTGCACTATATTTCCAATGACCGTAAGGAGGTTATAAAAAAAACAAGAAGCGCACTCACAAAAAGTAGTTTCTTTAGACTCTAATTTCGGCGAATCGCTACTGAAGACGGTTGCATTGTGGCCGACATGCGCGTCTGGTTTTTCATAACCTCGTTATGGCTGATAAATATGCCAAACAGAAAATGATAGACGTGGAAATTAAAAACTTTTACGTAAACGGGCCCATCTCGAATTAGAAGCATACGAATTACACTTTAAACTTACCAAAAACTTATCCGGGTTTGAACAACCAATTTGGAATCTTCACTTGAACAGAATTCAGAACGTCATTCAACAAAAATACAAAACAAAACAGACAAAGTGCACAGGAAGCTAGCTACACTCCCTTAAAAATAAAAAAATCAAGAAATAAATTTCTCACTCCCAAACAATTTCATCGCAACGTAGTTAACCTTTCCAACGTTACTTTTGCAAATGAAGAACTCAAACTTCTCGGGAAGGGCTTAAAATATACACCTCCATACCGTATACCTCCACTAGAAGACCTTGTTGCAGACATCGAATCATCAATTCAAAAATTGCCGATTAACACCAAGAATTCCAACAGATACTCCGCATTGTCACAAATAATACAACACCTTACCGAAAAGTCAAAAATGAAACATCACAGCCTCTACGAATACACAACAATTAAAATAATCAATAATAAAGACTTTTTTCCTGAGGGCAGACAAAGGAAACACTGTCATCATTCTACAAAAACAACAATAATACAAAAAGGTCGACAAGATGTTAGAAAACGGCCTCTATACCAGGGGCGGATCCAGAACCTTCCCAAGGAGGGGGCGATCGCCCCAATTACCCCTCCCCCGTCTTGATTCCTCCTCTGCCGACAACCATAGATTTTAAAAATTCCTACCCCCATCAGAATCTTTCTTTCCCTTGTCATACAGACTTAATCTTCGGTGTAGAAACAATGGATGTTGCGCAGAATGAATTTAAGAATGCACCTAGTGGAGGGCAATGGGGTCCTCCAAGGGGAGGGCGATCGCCCCTCCCTTGGATCCGCCACTGTCCTATACGTATATTTCCAAAACTCTGCCCAACAAAATGATAAGTGACATCAAAACACCTTAAAAACATGTACTATTCTAATCACTAAACAGCTCAGATTCCAACTCCATACCCCAAACCCCATCATCCCCAGAAGGTACTGTTTACCCACAATTCACAAACAAGACGTTCCCCGCAGACCCATAGTCTCCTCGATCAACTCCCAAACATATAAAATTTCACGCTGGCTCAACTAACAATTTAAACAGTGCCCCCTCGCACAAGAGTCGAGTATCAAAGACAACACCCACTTCATAAACCGGATTATAAACTCAAGCCTCAAAGAAAACGAAATTCTGGTCTCCTTCGCTAGTGTCCCCGTAGAAGAAACTTTAAATTTTCTAGAAACATGGCTCACATAACAAATACGTACGACTAACGCGCCTTTGCATGAAACAAAACTACTTCCAAATCCAAAATATCCGCATTTTATTTTCCCTTCTCATTTAAAGCACTCGACCCAGTTGGGACACAAAAGAATATTGTAACGCATATAACTGGGGTTATCCTGTTTGTGTTCAATAAATTATTTTTATTATTATTATGTTCTTGATATAGGAATTCTGGTCGCGGATTTAGTATATTCCTTCATGCGGCCCACGCATGATTTGAATTTGAGACCCATGACGTAGGAACTCAAGCTGGGAACTATAGCTATTCTCAATGTTAATTACTAAAGCTGGCGATGGATATTTTTCAATGGAATGTAAGCATTGTATGGTATCTGTACGGCAAGGGTTTTTAAACGGGGGTACGCGTACCCCTAGGAGTACGTCAAGGGTTTTTGAAGGGGCACGCGGAAGTGTTATATATTATAATTTATTTACTTCGCCTTTCATGCATGACTTCGGAATCAGAAGTTGCAATGTTCCGACTAAGAATAATGTTACAAAACAAAAAACGCCGAAAATGTACATTTTAACGTTATAAACATGGGTTACCTATCTTAATACAAGTTGCATTCATTTCCATATAACTTCAAAATGTACTTGAAGGTATGCGACAATTAGAAAATGCTCGAAGGGGTACGAGACCGTTAACAAAATGCTCTTAAGGGTTACGTCAGCAAGAAAACCTTGTTAAACCCTTTCTGTAAGGGAATGAGATTCCTCGTGCCATTCAGAAAATGATGGGCGTGTCCAATTCAAAACCGCGTATGTTTTACTTTCATACGTGTCATGTTTACTGAATCATGTCTACAAAATTCGCGTCGGGCTAGGGTTCATTGTATAGATTTTCCAAAACTTTTGAATTTAATGCCATGAAAAGGAATCCTCCCATGTAAAATTTCTTATATTCCCATTCAACATTTACAAAAACAAGAAGTCTAGACCTGGTTTCCCAGCGTTGACGTGTCGAATTGTTTACTCATATACGTAGCTCGTCAATAATCGTCTCCATGGCAACGCTCCTATAAAATGCGATTTAAAATGCAAAAATGGTATCGTTTCATAGAAATTCAAGGAAACATGATCCATTATAAAAATACTCCTATAAGAATTAGAATTTAAATTCTTTTTCCCTTATAACAGAACAAACCGCGCTCCGATATCCCAATTCTAATTACGAAAGAAAAACACCTCTGTTTGATGGATTCTATACTTCCTGTGTAAATCCGATAGGGAAAGGACGTTCCTGGAGTCGAACTCGGGACTTCAATATTCGCCAAATAAAATATGGCCCTGAGGTCGGCCTTGATAGCACAAGCCTCATACCGAGTTTCATAAAAGATTGTTATTGAGAGACGGACAGACAGCTGTTTAATAAGGCTGTTTCCTTCGAAAACCAACCAAAAATAGAAAGCACTCATTTTAAACTGAACTTTTAAACGGTATTTTAAAAATATTTTTGCGACTTATACAAAAGTTGGTAATGATCCACTGTCGCTTTCATAAAAATATTTATCTCAAAATTCAGTCTTCGCCTCGATTCGTGACTCAAACTGCGTTCGCGCCGTTTAAAAATAAATAAAAAACGATTTCTCTAGAAATATCTGTTTTGTTGACATGTGTCGCACTTGTTCTGGCCCACATAGCGAGGGAAGGGGATTCCGAGTGGAATTACTTAATGCATCTGTACATTAACACGCCTTATGGCGTCTGGATCCGAAGAGCGCATTTTAAGCTTCGCGAATCCGACCCTTCTGCTTCCTCATTTTTTTCTATCCTGCTCGCGATCTTAAAGACATTCTCGTAGTGTGAGAAAATTCTTCCCGAAAGAAAATCCGTTGAGCGCGATAACATACGGCGTTAACCGTGTGCGCCAATCGTACTCGAGCGTACGAATCCTGTCTTAGACGATAAATGCAACTCTTGTAGTCACAAAGCAGTGATAGAATCCTATGGCTATATCTACGAAGAAGTTTGACCATCGGCGAATTCCGCTGATGACGGCCATTTGGTAGCCCGGGTAGGTCTCTTTTTTGTTAACCGTTTTGCAGTTAATTAATTCCGTCTATTTGATTCAGGCATTAAAGTCAGCACGATGAATTATTGGTTAATTTTATGCACTTGTCTGCTTTTCCTTTTAACACTTCTAAACTTTCCGCCGAAACTCACTTCCAAATTACCTTACGTGCTCAAATTGAAGATTACTCTTGTTATATTTTGACCTGTTAGTATGATTTTGTTTCTCAGGAACATTTGTTTAATATTGTCGGCGACGATGTCTGTAAGAAAAAATAATTTGTGCTGATTGATGGCCCCCTCTTTCCTGTGCCAATAAATCAGTTCGCGGATTAGCTTTGCATGCTTCTCATATATCATAACAGTACTTATAGAAATTAAAAAGAATGTTTTAAGGAACCAAATAAATTCCACCGTTTAAATCGATAATTTCTTTTTCCTAAGAATATCATCATTGGTACTATTAATATTGACATGAATAATTCATTCACGGAGGTGTCGAAATTTAAAACAGCCTCATCATCGCCTTATTTTTAATGACTAGGTTTTGGAAGTGGCCATGAAAGCTAACTCTAAATCAAGCCTTAGTCTTATTCAAGAATAAATAATAAATTTTGTTTTACGTTGTAACAGTCTCGTCAAAGGAAAAGCTTGTAAAGATTTCTTTATGTTTAAAATAATTATAACAGAACTATTTTTACAAACTATGTTTTTATGGTTAGGAAAACCAGATGCGTATTTCGAATGGCGAAGAATTCGTACAGTTTCATCGTCGACTTCTTTTTCCTTTTCGTCGAATCGGAAAGTAGCGAGAAGACCTCTGGAGATTCCACTTCTTAATTTAAATCCAGCTTCGCCTCTCGCGAGAGGTAACGGTTTAACCTTTTTACATTAGCATTGACCTCCCTGGGACTTACATTCTTGCTTCCTGTTTGTATAACTACTTCTTTTTTGAGTGATAGGTCGTTCTCCATTGACGTAATATACTTGCGCGTCATTAGATCTCTTCTCATTTTTTCCGTGGCCGTGCCAACTTCCCCATTATAATGTGGTTTCTTTTTGCGGTTATCTCTTTCAGTAACTATGTATTCTATGCGTGCCAGCCTTCATTTCGCAATTTTCAATGGAGCAATGAGCCGTTTGAGTTTTCCAAGCTTTTTTCATGAAATCATACAAAAATTGATTTATTCTTCAGGAATAGGTTATCTATATTTCATCGATTTTTAACAATTGAATTTTCTTATATCGCCTAAATTCTCCTACTGGATGATTAATATAAACAGTTTACAGTTAATTTTTTAAATTAATGGATCCACCGACTATATTCAATCTATTTTTATTAAGTTCTATTAATTAATATTCATTTATAGTACTGCTTCTCCTACCTTACCTACCTTATTATAATTAGTAAAAAATTAATGTTTAGCTTCGTTGTTTTTCAAGAGTTTTCGATTAATTTAAGTACTTCAAATTAATGGATCCACCGACTATATTTAATCTATTTTTATTGACAATGAGTTCTATTAATTAAATATTCATTTTTCTCACAGTTTCTCTTAATTGTCCCTTATTATAATTAGTTCACAATTAATGTCTTGCTTCATTGTTATTCAAGTTTTTTCGACTGAATCATACCAAATTAATGGATGCATCTTATAAAGGTTATCTATTTCCATTGAGTTCTGTTAATTAAAATATTAATTTATCGCATAGCTTCTATTAATGGCATCTTATTATGATCAGTTTACAATTAATGACTAACTTAATTGTTTTTTTCACACGTTTTCGATACTATCATGCCAAATTAATGGATGTAACTCATATAGATTACCTATAGCCATCGAATTCAGTTAATTAGATATTGATTTATCGCGCAGCTTCCTTTAGTGATGTAATTAGTTTACAATTAATAGCTCCATCGCTACACATGACCGCGAGGCGGAACGCCGGTTAACGGTCCTCCAGTTAATGGAGAATGGCAGGATATTCATTCCCTCAGCGGCTGCACCAGGAAGTTGCGAGAACATTGCAATAGAGCTCCAATGAAGCGTTCGCCGCACAAACGGCCTTTCCTGATAGCAAATGGGTGTGAGATAATCGATCGAAGGCAATCAGACAATCTGAGTATTTTTTATGGCATCACCGACGAAATAGTAATTTAAGGATGGAACGGGAACGATTTCAATTTATTTCTACTTTTTACAACAGTTCAACCTCGTTTGTCCACCACTAGAATTGACGTTAAAGTTGGGGTGGCTGTAAACCGAGGTGTGTGCTTGCTCCATGCAACCGTGAGATGGAGGTATGCAAAGAAAGTTATTCACTCGCGCGAGAAAATATTCGATCTGGAGATCATGATGAGTATGCGCGTTTTAAGTCGAGTTTTACAATTTTATCCGTTTGCAGCCCGTTGCTCGTGTGCGGCTGTAGGGCCCAAACCGGGGATCGGCAGCCTGCGGCTCTTTTAAGGACTTGCGAGCAACTCTCCCTGTTAAAACACTTAAAACCTCCCAGGACGAAATTAGCTTCGTAAGTTATTTCAATAGAAATTGCAGAGCGTGGACGTATTAAATCCATCTGGAAAGGCTTCAGTTTGCGAAAATATTCCGTTATAGTAGTCGAGTGAAGCACTTTCAGTGGAAATAATTGTTTCATTGCTGTTATTATCAGAAGCAACGTTTCTTTTAACGAGATAATCGCAAAAAGAAAAAGCAAAGGGAGGATGGGGCGATCGCCCCCCGTGAATCCGCCAATCTTCTTATGTTGCGTGTTTTACATAATTTGAAAAAGTGGCTTTTCTCGCGAAAAAAGTTTGCCGACCCCTGGATTAAGCCAGCAGAGGGCGACCTTTTCTGCATTGGACGTGCCAAAACTTCGGCGGGCCGGATTAGAGTTTCGATCCGAAATTACCTTGAGGTTCTGAAGTATCATATAAGCTAAAACAAAATATGCATCATGTTTCCAGGATTAACATTTCAATATTAAAATTTCTATTTTCATAGTTTTCATTAAAAAAATATGAATTTGTATGTGAACTTATACGGATCTCTTTTTCTTCATGGCTTCGTGGGCCGAAGATTGCTGACGCCTGAGCTAAACGATTGAACAGAACCTGATAAAATCTCTTGGGGCCACATTTACAGTAGCGCATTAGATTCCACATCGGGAATTGCTCCATAGGCTGATAAAATCGATGACATATGTAATCAAAGCGTAATAACATCACTCGCAAAGGTTTTCCGGAAATAACTTTTAAGTGACATGTATGAAATTGTCCCTATTGAAATTCACGGCTCGCTTTCATTACAGCAGTGGCTCCCAAACACTTGTGTGAGGACCGGTTCTGGCCCGTGGCTTGATTTCCTCTGGTCCGCAGATTTTATGGAAAAAATATCACGCCTTTTTAGATTTCTAAATTGTAAACAGAAATAAAATTAAATTCTCATGCGGTTCAATAACTAAGTAAGTTATTTATCAATAGAGGTCCCGGTTGATTGAATATGCGTGATTCAGAAGAACAAATTACAGTTAAAATATATATAAAAAACCTAAACTGCAAAAGTATTAAAGTTAAAATAATTTTTTAAATTCAAATTTACAGAATTCGATTGAAAATCTAAGAGATTCTTGTGGAATGGCATTTTATTCATAAATAAAAATTACATATTTTTCAAATTACTGAAATATTAAAAATATTCTTGAATAATTTCCTTGCAAACAATATCATCACTTGATTTTTCAAATTATCGCCTTTGGTCGCCCTAGATCAGTGTTTCTCAACCGGTGGGACGCGTCCCACTGGTGTGACGTGAAGGTCATCTAGATGGGACACAAAATTTCGAAAATAATATTAATTAATATAAGGTCCTTAAAATTATCCGTTAATAATTCATACAGGAGATGAAAGATGCACGCATCATAAAACCTATTCAATTGTTTGTAATACTGGCGGTACAATTGACCCGTTCATTCTTTATACTGGTGGTGATTAACATTACGTATTCAATTATTAATACTACTGGCGGTACAAAATTACCCGTGCAAGTGTTTATAATAGCGGCGGTACAGATTACCCGTTCAATTGTTTTTACGAAAATAATGCGAAGTGGGGTTTTTGTCGGTGGGGCTTTTGTCGCGTGGGGTTTTTGTCGATATCCCGCTGCTAAACGAGTCACTCCTAAAACGAACCGTACCGATTCGCAGGTTCATGAGGGCGGACGACGACGTCTACGTCAGAGGTGGCAAGCTCGAACGTCTCCTGAGATCCGTGGATTCGAGGAGGGCCCGTTTCATGGGTCAAGCGGGTCGTGGGGACCACAATGAGTTCGGTCTGTTGTCCCTCGAGTGGGATGAGAACTTCTGCATGGGTGGCCCTGGTGTTATACTCTCCAGAGAGACCCTTAGCAGGGTCGCGCCGCACCTGCGGTCTTGCTTGCGGGAGAACCTCTACACGAGCCACGAAGACGTCGAACTCGGGAGGTGCGTCCAGAGGTACGCGGGGGTGCCTTGCACGTGGTCATATGAGGTAAGTGACGCCGTCTCGCTTCGGGTGAGGCTTGGTATGCGACCTCCGCGAGGTGAATGGGAATTCCTGTGGGAACTGCTTTGCTTATACTGCTCGGTACGCGGCGAAAAATCTCAAGCTCTTGTGTCCTAACGCATGCGCACGTACTCGTTGGAACGTGGATACTGAACCTCCTCCGTGTCAAGTCGCCGAGGAAATTCGTTGGTGATGATTGAACTGAGAAAGTGTCATTTTTATCGCTTTTTAGCACGTTCTCATACAATAGGAAAAACGTACTAATGTGATCACACTGTTTGTCCGCCCGTCTGTCTGTCCGACTGAGAACGACCAACGTTTTAGTTTTAAGAAGTATTTGGAAAACTCTTTTTGGATTAGATAGCTCTTATTAATCTATTAATTTTCCATTAATTGGATTTTCCCAGTAGTTGGTAGATTTTCCACTAGGTGGCTTCAAAGTCGGAATATTTTGAAGTTTGAAATGGTATTGTAGCTCACTGGATATGGTTGAAAAATTCTTTTTGGATTGAATAGCTCTTGTCAATCTTTGAAATTTTCAATGATTTGATTTTCAAAGTAGTTTGTAAATTTTCTGCTAGGTGGCTTCGAATTCGGAAGATCGAAGATAGAAATGGTATTGTAGTCAAACTGTTAGAGATATTTACAAAATTCTTCTTGAATTAAATATTTATTATCAGCCCATGAATTGTCCATATATTAAATATTCCAAGTTGTTTATAGATTTTGCACTAGGTGACTTCATATTCGGCAAATTCTCAACATTGAAATGATATTGTAACCAAACTATTGAAGCTGAAGTGGAGAAATATCGTATTGCTATCCCAAGAATAAACGGTTGTCGTCCATTCTGATGTAGTCCTGCATTTACGCAAATATTCTATCCGTTCTATTAAAGGTAGTTTCCATGTCTTAAACTGGAATTTCATTCGACAGGATCAAATTTTAAAAGAATGTTTAAGTCCCGTGATTAAAATAAAAACAAATCTAAATAACCTTGTTAAATTTCACGTAAAAAAGATTTTTAACATTACTCTTTAAAAAAACCAAGAGTAAAACTTTAGTGGAAAGATTTTATGCTAATGACTTACCTTATAGTTGCTGTGGTCGTTTTTCTTTTATGCAATCATCATAAAAAAATTTTTTGTTGCTAAGGCTTTTAAATTACTCAAGTCGGTCGCTTATCTACTAAGAATTATCGAGATTGGCATGGGAAGTTGTTTTTGGCACGATCTTAAATAGAAAATCGTGACATTTTCCCACACTTGGCCATGGAAGACCGGATGGAGGAGATTTGGAGTTAAAATTATTTGCTTGGTAGCTAAATGGTCGTTAGTAAGCATTCGATTTCAGACGGTAATCAATTACGCGCATGGCTGCCTCGCCTTTCCAAAAAGGAAGATTCATCGTAAAAACGGAAAAATTAACATTCCTCGTCAAAGCGGAAGGCTTTTATCGAAGGAAGTATTAAGACATTAACGATACGGTTTGACGTAATACGTGACTTCCAAGCTGCCAATTTTATAAACTAAAGTTTTAATATCCGAACCTTTTTATAACTTATGCCTTCTCAATCATATACCTGTTAATATCCATTCAATAACACAAGTGATTATTTTTTCGTATCTAAATTAATCCGTTTAACATTTGCAATATGTTTTATTTTCATTTGTTTTTCCCCTCACAATCTTAATCTCCGTCACGCGGTATCTAAGAATAATAACCTCAATTTTTAGCGCATGTTTAGTATACAAATGTTAATCGTACCTACCTGTTTTTTACAAGAGGAAACTGAAAAGGGACAAAAATATTTTGTTATTAAAATACAATGGATAATGAAGTTAATCGACTGGGCCGAGACTTCGTGGAATTTCATAATCAAATAAAATTAACGAAATGTCATTTCCTGCGTTCGCGTTTCTTTGTAAGCAAAAGAAGAGTCTCTACCGTCAAGGTAAATAGAATATGGTCATTATGAGTTCGTCAAATTTATAATTTACAACGAAATATTAATTAAAAGATAATTAGTTATTGAAATTCGATTTAACGCGTATAAACGTAACGGCAGACGTGAGAAATGATTTAATTTTTTTCGTTTTCGCTGAATAATTTTTGCCGAAGAAGTTCATTACGATAAATGTTCCAGAATGGGAAGATTAAAACCATAATAGCGAGTATAAACATTGCTCTCATCTATATTTGTTCAAAAATAGTCGTTATTTCATTATGCACGGCTTCCACTGTTAAAAACTATACATCATCATGATTATTAACCCTTTATTTGACACGGTTCTCCTCAAGGAAACGTATTTTATTTATAGACAGCCTTGGTATTAATTAGGGTTTTCCGTATTCTGACTCACGTTCTGCGTTTGTTTTTTTCCAATTTTAGCTGTGATTTGCTATAATAGATCCAAAACTGACCTCAAGATAATCGCCAATGTTTCATCCACCTTGTTTAACATTAGAGAACCACCAGAAACAATGCTTCTCAATAGAGAAACTACCAAATAAAGGATTAAAACCGTAAGAGTTGATGGAGTAGCGAGTTTATTGCCGTCAAGTTTCACACTTCGTCATCGGAGGCGTACTCTTTCCCCGCGTAAAAACTTCAATGGGAATACCCTCCTACGAACTCCTTCTGAGTTCAGCACGGACACAGCGAGGGTGTCGACTTCTTCGTAAGTCCAAGTTGGGGATATGAGAATGTAATCACTCGCGCGTTTGACGTGTCACGTGGTGGACCGCGGGGAGGAGGGTGGAGAGGGAGGGGGAGAGAGGGAGGGGGAGAGCGTAAAAGGGGAGGGACCTCAGGGAAAAAAGAACATCATCTGTTTTGGACTCTAGGCACGACCACAGTCGGGCTCCTACGTCATCTCTCGAGTTCCTCAAGGCTGAACTGGAGGGAGACTCATTTCATTCCTCACTCATCCTCCTCCCTCGCAACTCCCGCCTGCCATACCGACGTAACCTCTCGCCGCTAACGGCCTCACTACCGAATTCCCCTCTCTCTCGCCTCACTACGTATCTTCTCCTTTCTGCACCCTAGACTCCACTCGGCTTTCCTTCCCACATCCCCCTCTTCATATTTCACATTCTGTCCTTCTCTATCTTCCCCTCTCCCTCCCTTATGCATATTTTACATTCTTTCCTTCTCCACTTTATCTTCCCCTCTCCCTATCTCCCTCCCAATACCTCTTTACGTCTGTCCCTCTCAATTTTCTCATCTCTCCATATTTTCCTCATCTGTCCATATTTTCCTCATCTGTCCATATTTTCCTCATCTCTCCATATTTTCCTCATCTGTCCATATTTTCCTCATCGTATTATTTCCCTCTCTTTCCAATCCTCTCCCTCGAGTCCTGTAGGGATCCGGTCAAGGCCTGCCCGGCACGTGGGCCGGGTACGGGCCGAACTTTTAGAAGTAATTACGGGCCCGGACCGGGGTTTAAAAATTACTGGATGTATCAGGATTGTTATAAAAAATTTCGGGCTTTGAAGGGCCGAAATATTTTAATCAGTGTCTAGAATTTACGTATACGATTTGCATAAGTTTTTATTTAACCCATTCAGTACGGAGTCACACTAGTCCTCCGTACTGAATTGGTTCAAGCAAAAAAGTGGCATGGTTTTTTTTAGGTAAACCAACCCAGGGATAGTGAAGAACGAGTGTGTCTCGTCCTCCGTACTTAATTGGTTAATATATTTTTTGCCTATAACATTGAACATATCTGTGTATTTTGTATGGTAATTTATTTTGTTTGTGGTCTTCCAAGCAAAGGCGGATACAGGGCCGGGGGACCTAGGCGACTGCCTAGGGCAGGGATCCGCAACATTTCCAATGTGACGAACACCAAGTTACATTCTAGAGCACCCAGTGAGCACTACTATTCTTTTGTAAAAGTAGGAAAGATCATAAATAAAATCAAATGAACGTCAAAGTGATTTAAAATGTCCTTTCATACATTAAGAAAGAAAACGGGCAAAAAAGTCAAATTAATAGTAAGTAATAGGAAAGACGATTTTTGGAATCATAGAAGTGCACGGTCAGACTGCTAAAGAGCACCAGATTTCGGACCCCTGGCCTAGGGCCTCGCATCTCTGGGGGCCTCGCGCCTAGAGCGCTAGAGAGTTTTTTGTTGACAGAATCAGGAGCTTAGTGCGAGAGGAGAGACGAGTGTATAGATTGTTTGAAATTCCCAACACATAGAAGCGGTCATATATCCTAAATTATGAATATAGTCAACGTCAACGAAACTAGGCGATGACCAGTCTAAACTGACGAACATCATTGAAAAAGTAATTGGTATTTCTAAGAATTTGAGCTGCGATCGACATCAGTCTCAGAAGCCCGCCCAATATATTTTAAATATCTATGCAAATAAATTATTAAGAATTATATAACCCGTTTAACCACGTTTTCATAATTCGCGAGTCGTGGGCCTCGCAAATCACTATCGCCTAGGGGCTTTCCGCCCCTGAATCCGCGCCTGCTTCCAAGGAATACAAATATGTGGATTGAAAAATCGTTTTCAAATCATTGAACAGTCCACAGATGTTGGTAGAAAATTTGAAATATACTAATTACATTTTTCGAGCCGAGAGGCTTTAAACGGGCTAGTCTCATGGCTTGTGCCGGGCCTACAATTTCTTCGACAAAGTACGGGCCGGGCCAGGTCCGAATTTCTATGGGCCGGGCCTAGAAAATCAGGCCCGTGCCTTACCTACCTCTCTGTCCCACCTCATTCACCTAGCTCTGTCCCTCCTATCTCCCTCTATCTCTCTCTATCTACATAGTCTCAATTTCGCCCTAATAAAGTCGTTTGTCTGTTTGTCTGTCTGTCTGTCTCTTCCTGCCTCTCTCCACTCTCTCTTTCCCTTCATCCCCCTCTCTCTCTCCCTACATCTCTCTGTCCCTCATATCTCTCCCTACCCCTCATATCTCTCCATACCTCTCTCTTCCTACCTTTATCCCCCTACCTCTCTTTCCTTTCTCTCTCCCAACCTCTCTGTCCATCTAATCTTCCCTTACCTCTCTCTCCCTACTTCTCCATTACCTCTTTCTCTCCTCTCTGTTTCTCTCCCTCTCTCTCTATTTCCCTCTCTCCTCTCTCCCTACCTATCCTTCTCCGTCCCCTTTCTCCCTCCTTCCCCTTGAGCCTCTCCTTCACCCTCAGTCTCTCCTTCCCTCCTCTCTCTATCTCTTCCCCTTCCTCTGTCACTTCTCTCTTTCTCCCCTGCATTAATCTCTTGCTTTTTAGTGCTCTTCGTCATTGCTGAAAAGCACTATTATCTTTGTGATGTCCGTCCGTCCGTACGCATATATCAGGGAAGAATTGGCTTAACCGATTTCAACCAAATATGGAACAGAATTTTCACATAAATTAATGACCAAAATAACATATTTCGACCGGATCGATTTAGCAGGGGTGCCACAATTGCAAAATTAAACTTTTCGGTAATAATGAATTTTGAAGGAATTGGCAGAACCGACTTCAACAAAATTTAGTATATATAATATTCATATAAATAAATAATGAAAATATTATATTTCAACCGGGTCGACTAAACAGGGCTACCATAATATCAAGGTTAAAATTTTTCTGGAACTATGACTTAGGAAGATATTGGATGAACCGATTTCAAAAAGGAAATTTCGTTTGTAGGGCAAGTATAGAATGGGAAAACGAAATGAATATGTTTAGAACGGATCAAAAAAGTAGAGCTATCACAATATAAGGAAAAATAATTTTCTGATTTCAAAGCAAATACATTGGTATACGATTATACTACGGCGAATTTGACGAAAAGCACTTCTGTACCACGGGAAACCCATGTACACCTTTACTTGTTTCTTCCTCTCTTTTCTTCCTCTCTTTCTCCTATCTTCTGAGGATCCATGGCATCCCACGGAAAAGGCACGGTTTTTTAAAGAAATTCCAATAAATGAAAAAAAATGCGAGTTTTTTTCCTTTCTCTTTGGGTAAATCCCTTGATCCGACTAACGAAGGAGGCTCATTATTCCCCGTACAACCTCTCTCTCTCTCTCTCTCTCTCTCTCTCTGATGGTCTTTCCATGTATTCGACGCACTCCTGGAAATAAAACCGCTTCGTTTCCTTTTTTATCGCGTTTTGTTTTATAAACGCGCTTATGTTTTGGCTCCGTCTGCTCGTCTGTGCAATAGATTAAATTAAAATAGCAAGTTAAGGGTAAGAGATGGAAGACTGAAATTTGAAGGGTTTATGTGTTCCATTATGTCATTTATTAAGCTGCCGAAGAAATATTTTGTAGAAATCGGTGGGCGGTCGGAGGTGCCTTTAAAAGTTTTAAATTAGGATTCTGAGCGAATGCTTATAAATGGAAAGTTAAAATTGTCCACTATTTGTGTGACCTTCAATGCCATCAATAACAGTTTAGAAGAAAATATGTTCAAAAAATCGGGAAGCGCCAGGGGAGGCCCTTTTTTGAGAAATGGGAGAGGTCAGAAGGGCCCTTTTTAGTAGGTAATGTAGTATGTTCATAAGTCAACAGTCGTTAGATCGGAAAGATAACATGTGTGAGAGTATGATTATACTTTTTTAAATTAATTGCTGAATAAATTACTTTGACATGTAATTATATTACTAAGTTTATAAAGAATTTTAAGTTTACAATTCTAAGTAAACCTCAACAAATAAAATGCGCTTTTTCATATTGCGTCAGCAAATGAAGCTCCCATTTTTTAGTGAATGGTCCCACACCAGCCGTTGATGAAAGTAGGGTTGCCATCCGGAGCGATAAAAAATCTCATCCATAGACTCCACATTTCTCAAGAATTAAAAAAAAACTTTCTTAACCCTACAGTACACGCGCTTGGGCTGTGAGACTAAGCCCGCATTATATCGAACAGCAAAATTTGTGTGTTGGCATCACTGTCTTGGTTGACTCATTGTCGGTAGCTTTCTATAATCCTTTGTTCGCTGTGATGCAGCAAGGTCAGTCTGATTCGAGCTCTCCTTCGTTGTGTACTTAGGTCAAAAACTGACTGGGGGTCTCACAGACCCCCTGCGTGCACTCGCGTCTCTAATCCTCGATCCAATTATTTTCATTATATATTAGTTTTATAGTGTTGTTATGCAAATTTAATGGTGGTTATTCGTGCTAGGAAATTTTATTAATGTTCTCGGAGATAATAAACGTAAACGACGCTGATTGGCACTGTAAGAAAAAAACAGAAGCAAATTCCTCACGAATTTCTTTCTACGAGGAACAGGAAAGAGAAATCCCCAATGTTTGGCTATCAAGAGAATTTCACGTTGGTCTCGTACATTTGTAAGAGGGCGAAAAATGATTAATTGCTTTCAACTATTCACCATGACGAAAAAATCGATGTTGACACCGGAAATAAAAAAAGCCACAAAAGACACAAAACGTGGAGTCGATGTTGTTGACAAAATGAGTGCAACATACACAAGGAGAAACACAAGGAGATGGCCGATGGTTATATTCTACCGCCTATTGAATAGCGGATCTATAAACGCGAGAGTAATTTATCATGGTAAGGGTCAAGAACTAAAACTCCGAAGATATTATTTGAGAGAACTGTCGCTTCCCCTGGTAAATGAGCACCTAACACGGAAATAACGCCATAAAACCATTCGCAATGAAATAAGGAGTGGAAATTGTATGATTATTGGGGTCAGACCTGCAGACGAAAGCGCAAGGACTACCTACGACTTCACGTGGTTGACGGAGACTGCTTATAGGCAGGAACAGAAAAAGTAGGTATTTTTGCAAAAAGTGCAAGAAGTTCATCTGCTTGGAACATGTTAATACAGTTATGAAAATATCGAAGAATAATTCTGTAATTTCCACTGATAATTAAAAAACAAAGTGAATATATTTTCAAGTGTTAAACTGAAGGAAGAACATTTTGATTGCCTGTATAATAAACATTCATTTATTAACAGAAAAACAATTGTAATGCTGATTATTTTGTTCAGTGTTTTACTACAAATACATATCTTTATAAAATATTCAAGTTTGTCGTATTTTTCCCCGATTATCTAGGAATTTCATAATAAATAACGAGGGGTCTGTCAGGCCCGCCGCGTGCATTGGGGGAAGAAAAATAGGCGCGTGTACTGCAGGGTTAACCAAAGACGGTTGCATAAAAAACCTTACACGGTTGGCGCGATCGATTTCGGGACATATTTCGCCATTTTACGAAGCGTTCGCGGTCCTCATCAAACGAAAACAATACCTCTTTCGATTCGATCTTCCCGCTTCCCGAACCGTATTTTTCCTACTGGAACGTAAAAAAATTCCGGCTACCTTACAAAAAATATAGGCAGGGTGCTTCCAAATTCCATTACCGGAAAGAATAATTCAACCCATTGTTGAGAGACGAGGGTTGAATCGGAGAGCTACGGGTCCCAAAACCATTCGTGATGGTGTTGCATCGTAAATAAATAACCCTCAAAAGAGGGGATCCTTTGTGAACGAAAAGTTGTTAACCCTGCGGCGTGTCGTCGAGGGTGAGAAGGCCCGAGGGGAAAAAAGTGGTAGTTTTATTGCTGTCTTTGTATTCAATGAGAGTTTCGTTGGCGTTCGCCAGGCGGCGCTCAGGGGCGTCAACAGAGAAGGGTTGAGAAGCGTCATTTGTTTTTTCTCTCTCACCGAAAACTTCAGGGGCTTTCCCCTTCAACTTCGGCCGATAACTGACACGGATAGAAAGGTTTACAGGCTCTTAAAACTATTCCCAACCTTTTTCCTCAGTCCCTCGGAATAACACAAGAACCTCGAAAACACTTGTGGCATTTCGAAGGTTTTCAAAACTACTTTTCCTCCCGTTTTGCTTAAAGTTATCTCAACAGGTGTTGAATAACGTTGCACGCTGGGAATCACATTGTTCGTTGATTCGGTGAGACGCCGAGTGTTAGATAATCAGCGAGGCAAAGAAGCGAACGAAAATGTAGCCGTACATCTACAATGCGCAATGGAAATACTCCATTTTCATGAACAAGCTACTATCTTTAATGTTTGGTCATAAATACGAAATATATGTTAAGTTGGTGATTTTAATATAGATTAAACGTAATACACGCAAAACAATAATTAGTCACTCAAATTATTATGTTCTTAAATGACGCGGCTAATTTATAGAAAGAGTTTTGATTTCAGTCACAGCGACGAGTCGTTTTTTATAACGACAGAAATCAACAAGGCTTGACACCCTTTACAAAAGACTTTACGTTTGTTTATATATGATTTAGCTAGTTAATTGCAAACGAATTGAATATCGACTAACATTGATAGAATTAATTCCAACAATATGATTAAATTGTGGAAAGTAACTTCATACTCATCGACAGTCATTATTACTTTCTTAGGGCCTTTACTGGAAAACTAATTAATATCGGAAAAATAAGGCAATGCTGTATCTGACTGCCCAATGTGATCCGTTCATGTCATTGTTGACTATAGCTACTGAATTTTATGTTTAAGTAAATTAAAAATTGGAAATGGGTATATTCTTAGCCGGCAGCATAAAATATAAGGATCAGGGGTGGCTAAAAATATAAGCTATTTTAACACCCAGTTAGTCTATCTCTTTATGAACATAGAATAGATAGCATTTTATTTTAGTTGGCTTAATCATGAACCGACTATATCAGTTTGTGATAAAAGAAGATCTCAACGACCAAAAAGTTTTGTTTTTTGAAGAATTTTCGGGGCAAATTTTCGTCCAGCGCGCAGGAAATTCCCACGGTAGACTGCGTTAGTGCTGTCGTCCAACTGACACGCATGTTTTCTGTACCTCAGCCATCTCCTCAATAAGCAGTCCTACCTCGAAATTAAATGTTTGGGTGCAGGACTCATGACAGTGACGCTTACCAAAGGTCTCGTAGATCACGTGGATTGGAGGTGGAAACCCAGCGAATCACGTCATCCTCGTCCTGTGATGCATGCTCAAGCAGTGAGCGCGGTAACCGGGAAATAAACGTAGAGATTTTTTCCGGCAATAACTGCCAAAGTGCTGTCGATTCTCTGTCATTCGAATCATAAGAAGGGATATCGAAGATCATTTGAGTTTCGTAATTTCCAAACGAAATACAGGAATATTGGCCGGTAAGATGTACAAGAAAATAATTTTAATTATACGTTAAAATCGTTATAATCAAATTACCAATTAACAGAGTACATACCCAAATAGCATTACACGCAGCCATTTACACTTCTCTACTCGTCGTTGTATGTGTCGGTTTTGTAATGTTTTCACTTTAATGTTTTTACACCTGTATTTTTTTATTTTAACTGCTAGATCGTTCGAGATCTTGACTCATAAACGACGAAATTTAAGTAATACATAAAAAATTAAAAGACGAGGTCGAGACTTCGTGAAATTCCATAATATGGATGATATGTGGCGTTGTTTTTTATTTTAAGTACTCCACATATCATCCAACACACAAAAAGTCATCACAATCAGAAAATAAAAAACTAAGAAAATTTTCCCCGTGTAATTCTTTTATACCTTTATTTCCCTTTGAGTACGGACTTTCGTTACTCTATTTTTGTTTGTGTGTCCATATCCATCGAACAGTGATGTAACCAGGGTGTGGCAATCGAGAATTTGATCCCCTCCCCCCAAAGATTGGAGTTAATTTTAACAAAAGCATAGAATACGCGAGCGTCAGATGTAAATAAGATGTTCAAATTAGAATCAGTACATTTATTCATTAGCTTTTTTCATTACACGAAGGTTTTCGCAGATAAATAAACTAGAACTCAGATAATGTTCTGAGGTATTTCCCTCCCCCCAACCTAAACTATATTTCTGGTCACGCCACTGCCTTCGAATGACTGAAAATTCGAAATAAGGCTATTTGAGTTGTATAGGTTTGGGTATTTTCATACCAGTGATCGATACCTCTGAGGACAGCGACTTTGAAGTTGGAATGTTCATGTAGTCTACTCAACGTTTTCTATGACCTATTAACGGTGGCAATCACCCAGCCGCCTACTTGGTCGAAAAGATGAGCAACTGCTTTTGTTAACCTTGTATACATACATACAGCTACATAATTTACCATTTAGTTGTGCATAGTTTTTCTTACTTTGCATTGTTCGGGTATAAAGCTTGACATTGCTCTTCTCACCTGTTAAAAGAGTAACCCGGGAGCAGGCGGGCGTGGTGACTGAGTCACCTCACCAATGTTTACACTACACTCGTCCACTCGTGACGCATGTTTTTTCCCTAAGATAATCAGTACCTTTCTTCCGAACTCTCTTGAGCATATTTATGTCACCTTTAGGTCTCAGTAGCATTTAGTCCGTGACACATTTCAAAAAATCTTTCTGGGGTGACTCAGTCACGTTACATTCCTTATTGCGAGTCATGGTAAGCTTTTTATTCTATATCTGGCTGTAATTGTCATAAATCGATGGAATCTCTTTACAATTGACCAGTTTAATGTTTCTATCCTCTCTTTACGTTTTATTAGGCAGAGGAACGTTTCGATTTACATCGCGACTTGGAGAAAATTCGTGAAATTCTTCTCAAATTTACGTAATATTTCTATAGTGCTCAAAAGAAGTAGTTTCATAAAAAATCTCGGACAGGCCTTAGCAAAACCAGCAGTCATTTCCCGGTTGCAACAGAAAACCTTAACAAATCAACTAAGGGAATTGGGCCAAAAATTTGTACCGCCTAGAAAAGAAATTGTTTCTGGAGCGCCCGGTCCATCTAGACCTGCAAAATGACGCTGTGTCGTATGCTCAAGAAACCAAGACACGAAAACAACTTCGTCCTGTTCTAAATGTGAGAGGTCGATGTGTATGAAACATATGAAATACGTATGGTAGTACTGCCTTGACAGCGAATAACACAACGAGAAGTGAACTTAGATAATTCTTATCATTATAATGCACAAGTATTGTTATTATTATACAAGTTCCTTTGTATGCAAGTTAGCTAATCAGGAGTTTTGAACAATAAAGATATACATATTAAACAAGCGTAAATTATATGGGTTTGAAATAAATTAGAATTTCCCAAAGTATTTCCTTACTAATCTAAGAATACAAAAAATAAAGAAAAATAAAAAAATCATGAATAACTATGCTGGAAAATGTCATTTAAAATGGGGTGACTCAGTAACCCCGCGCGACCGTCTGTGCTCTAGAATTGAGCGCACCTTCTTCCGGGTTAATGAGATTTTTGCTGCTGGCATATGTTATCATCTATAAAATTTATCAATTTAATATATTAGATAAAAAGCCCTATCATATTTTGAGTATTCATTTTTAATCTGCATAAGTAACCTACACCATTTTATGCAGATTACCGCTTCGGGTTATCTTTTTTTGCACTTCACTTCGGCGATGCGATATTTTCGTCAATCTTCAATTTTTTTATGAAATCTCGTTATCTCCTTGAGACTTAAAATTCTTAGAAGATAAAATCCTATCACTGATAACGATAATTGTCCTAATATGTTAGTCATTTAGCTACTTCCTGCTAGGCCTTTCGTGCGGTGCCATTACTGCTCTTTTAATAGCCAAAAGCGTATAAAAACTCCTTAAAACGAACTTATAAGCGATGCGAAATATTTTGCATCTCCGGTCAAGGATCAACTCTGGCCCCTTCTTTACTTCAGCAAATTTGCACGCAAAAAGTTTATTTAATTATTACTTTTTTAAACTAAAAAAGAAAAGGAAACGACCAAAAGCTATAATTAAATACGCCTGCTAATATCCAACGTTCGCTAATATACTTCTATTTGCCAATAATGTGCATGGAAAGGAGCGCCCTCTAAATTTTGTAGGTCCGGAGCAGCCCCAGGCTACCTCAGCACCGCCCTGCATAAACTGAATGTTACACAAACTAGTGACTTAAAAAAAATATAATAATATACTTTACTTTTATAATTCATATACTTCAGGATAACAGAAAATGTATGGATTTAAATTTATTTAAAAAAATATGACACAGTGGCCATATTCAAATCAAAATCATCAATCAAATTAAATAAAGAAATGAATATAAAAGTGACCCGATCATGTTCGAGAGCCGACGCCTTGCTCCCTATGCCACCCGGACTCCTCGTTTATGTTGATTCAAATTTCTATTCAAATAGCGTGTCATTCAAATGACCTTGCCTTAGACGGACATTCGACAAACTATACATAGATTGATACAAAGGTCAATACAATTCAAATTTTTGCAGTTTTGCACCGCAATTAAAAAGAATTTTCCTACTGGAATAAAAATTGTTTGTTTGTAATTGCGATTGCACTTATATGCATGTCTACGCATCTCGCCAATTATACATTTGGCATCGACAAAAAACCTCGAATTCTTTTAACCGTGTAAAAATAAGTGTCACCAGATTCGAGAAAAGTGCCCATGTTAAACAGACTGAAATGTGACGATAATGATCGAGGTGTTCGAGGTAATTATAGTCAGACCCCGATTTAGCGCCACCGTTTGTTCATCTCTGATATTGGCGCTAAAGCGAGGGTGGTGGTTAATCGAGGTATATATGGAAGTTTTGTTCACAACGATTCATGGGCGATATGCGGGGGTAGCACTATATAGAGGAGCGCAAAATTGGGGTTTTGACTTTACCATTTATTATGCGTTATTTGCACTAACAATAAGTGCACGAAGTGAACGTATATATGGGAGATCGTTTCCGTCCGCCCGCATGTTAAAATTCGGAAACCGCTGGACGTATTATGATGAAATTTGGTATTGGGGGGTTTTGCTAAAATTGGTCGGCCAATTTCAATTTTGGTCAAAATCGGACAACAATGATGACCACTTTACATGAAGACCCACAATGTTCCTTGGTTTCAACTCGGGAACCGCATTACGTATTTTGACAAAATTTGGTATTGGGGAGTTTTGCTAAAATCAAATGTTAATTACGGATTATCACAAAGCTACGGCGCATTCTATGCATTTCAAAATTCGTTCACTTTCGCGACGCCTAAACGTCAGTCCCGGAAGCGAGCGCGCCAACGACCAAAACCGTCGCGCGCGCCAATTTATTCGATTCGCGGACGCTTCTCCTGCATCCGCGCGTTTCGACGCCGCCGCAAAACAAAAAAATAAACTCCGGCTCGCGAGGTGGTGGCAGGTCGCTACCCAGCTGGATCTCATCCAAAGGTCCACTGAACCCCGTCCAATTGTTAACGAATAAAAGGAAAAAATAAAATAAAAAAAATCCTTAACCTAATAATGGGGAGATTACGTCGAATCTCGGCGAGTCTTGATCTGGATTATGTCCAAAAAGGAATGACGCGGACCGTTGAGCCGACTCCCGCAAAAAGCCGCACTTTTTTGTGATTCTCCCCTGATCTCTTTCTATCTCTTCTCTTCCTCATCCCTTTGCGTTCCTCCCATCTTCTTTCTCCCTCTCTCTCCCTATCCTTCCACTCGCCCGGAACCCTCTCCTTCACCTCCCTCCCCTAACAGCCATTCGCGGAAGGGGAAATGTGAGTGCGTTTGTGTGTGTGTCTTAGCACCCGTAAAACTCGTCTCAAACCCCCTTCCCCGGGGCTGCCCCGACCGTGTCAAAGCCGCCGTCTGTTTTGCGACCGATCCGTCTCCCCTTCAACTCCCTTTCCCACCCTCTCTCTTTTTCGCCCTTCCTCTTCCTCCCTCCCTCTCTCTCTCTCTCTCTCTCTCTCTCTCTCTCTCTCTCTCTCTCTCTCTCTCTCTCTCTCTCTCTCTTCTACAGTTGCGGATTCCGTTAAACCGGCCGTAGGGTAGGAAGGAGAAGGTTCGAGAAATCAAAGGCAGGACCGAGGCTTTTGCAGGGACCCGTTTTCAAATGTATTCGGCGGGGCCACGTACGAAACGAATCTCTGGGTGATGGCGGAAAGCTGTGGCCCCAAAAAAACTCCTCGAATGTGAAAGAAATCGAATATATTTCGCCAAACCGTCCTGTCGATGAATCTGCGGCGCAGTGTGTGACGCGATGATGGCCTAACTAGCCCATTAACGCCCAGCCCGAAAACTGCAACAATTTTTTTCGTGATTTATTTTTATTTAAATTAATAATTTGCTTCTGTTGTTACTCTACATCGATCGATGAATTTCTTAACTATTGAAAACAATTTTATAGAGTGCCGAGTAACATCAGAAATAAATTATACATTTTTATGATTGAAAGAAAAACGCCATTAAAAATGTTGCGATTTTGCAACGTTGGGCGTTAATGAGCTAGGGAGCTCGAAATGGTCCAGGGTAGAGCAGCTGGATTTGTAAAGGGATAGCATCGATACGATGCAAGCCTGTCGTGGATTTTGAGTATTTAATGGCAGAAAGTGAAGAATGGAAGATTGGAATACAAGTGGAAAAACTATTGTTCGAAATGTTTAATAGCTCCGAATTCATTGAGGATGTGCGCCGCATAGTTGTACCCACCGGTGTTAGTGAACGAACGTTTACGTCAAAGCATAGTCGCTATAACCGATAAATACTACAGATCATTCTTTAGCTAGAGTTAATGTTTGGTGCGGTGGCATCCCCTGCCAAAGACTACTGATGGATAGCAGGGTAGTAATGTAAATGTAAACGCAATATCCGAGCGGCGCACAAATTTATTTAAAACGTGCATATTTTTATATTTTAGTGGCAGCAGGTGTCATGTGTCATTTGTAAAACGATATTTTTCGAGAACGTGAAAACAATATATTTTTAATACAGGTGTATAATAAATCGCGCAATCAGAGAAATTCTCAAAACTAGTTCTTTGAAATTTATACAAGGCCAGATAATTCATTTGAAAGGCAGTATATGGCCTTCGCAATGATATACAAAGCCTCATGTGACCCCTTTTGTATATTTCTGATGGAAAGCATGGTCTGGAAAATGAGGTTGGGAATTGAGCGCGAAATAACACCGTCATTTTGTCGAAAATTTACAACGATTCAAAATATATCTCATGGGATTTTGCGAAACATTTTAGTGTAATTTCTCATGCCAACATCCGATTGTCATTTGTTTAACGTGAGATAGGGAAATGCCATACGTGCAAATTTCAACACTACTATGTGCCGTGACTAGTAAAAACTGTTAGAGAGATTAGATTACCATGACTGCTTCTCGCATTGAGACGTTTTCTCGGGATAACTTCAGTTTTGTTTTGCTTACGTAGAAAAAAAAGTTTTTTATCTTAGCCTAACGACAAGAGCGAATGATTTACTATGGCTATTTGTGTTTTTGTAATGTGCCAAACAAATAACACTGAGGATTTACGCAAGGCACTGTAAGAAAATAGGTGCAAATTAATATTTTCCGTCATTTTTCGATGAGAGATTACGCTCGCATTTCAATATTTTCATTAATTATTGCTTAAACCTAGTGGCGGATTTGGATATTTCCCTCCACTGGACAAAATTATTTTTCCGTCCCCTTTTTGGCACTTTTTCCTAAACTAATCGCTCATGTATATGGTTTTCCTGTGCGTAATAATGTTTTTTTTATTCCCGCCCTGAAATCCAGTATTCTTTTGCCGCCCCGAAATCTCGCCGCCCATAGGCCATTGTCTGGCCTTATTTCAAATCCTCTATATTGATTTACCTGAGATAGCTCTGGGGCCCTCTACGGTTCAAAATTTATTTCAAAAGCATATAATTCATTATTTGCCTGAATATATTCACATACATTTCAGGGGCGGATCCAAAAAATTACCCAGGGGACCTCCCCCCCCCTCCTCCTCCCCCCTCATGATTCCGCTTCTACCGACAATCCTATATTTTGAAAATCCCTACCACTATCAGAATCTTTCTTTCCCTTGCCACGCAGACTTAATCTGGGGTTTAGAAAAAAGGAATTTCGTACTCAGTCGAGAGCAATGGGAGCATCTAAGGGGAGAGAGCGATCAACCCTTTTGGTTCCGCCACTAACACATACGTATACGTACATACATGCTATCAAATGGAGAAACAAAGACAACCGACATTTATATGACCTTATTCTAAAATAAACCTGACATTATAGTGCAGAGATGGCCAACCGGCAGCTCCAGAGCCGTATGCGGCTCTTTGAAACTTTGGCTGCGTACCCAGACTTACCTGAGTGAAAATTAAATAGTTTCTAAATCAAAGAACAGGGTTTTGTTTTTATTATTGTCTTATGTTAGACAGTATGTAATATGCATAATTATGTACATGTATATCCAACACAAAAGGTGCCGGAACGCGAAAGGGGTGAGTGGGGAAAAAATAGGAACTGAATGTAAATTGTCAGCGGAGGAATAAGTATAATTGTAGAATATGAGTAAAACGTCATTTCATTGCAAATAACTTCATTTCATTTGTTGTAAGTTATGATAATTAGTATTTTTTGCATTGAAGGTTCAGAAAAAAGCACTGCAATATATTTTATCGGCTCATAACATTTTACTGCTACTCTTCGGTAATGCACATTGCAGCACTGTGGCTCCTGCTCATGCCCAGGTTGGCCACCCCTGTTATAGTTGTGAAAATTCAACAATTTTATGGTATACAAGCGATGTTTTCCAAAAGCTTGCGACCTATAAGATTAAAACGATTGTTTGACATTCCTATTCCGAGTTATCCCGGCAGTCGCGTATCCGGGTCTCAAACCCTTCGAAAAGGAGTCTCGTACGCTTAAAAAGATCCTCTCCTTCGCGTCTGGCTGGAAGAGGTGAGGAATTACGCGCGGAAATGCACTGCGCGCAGGAGATGTTAACAGTTAACTCGGGACGAGATTTCCTGGCTGCAGAAGCGGGGCATCTGATCGAACGTTCGGATTGCGCCACTTTCCGCGGCCACGTCCGGACGCGACTTTTCTGCCGCCCCGGAAAATAGGCGCAACTTGCGCAGACTTTCTCGTGTCTGAGGGTTTCTGGTTCATACAATACGACACTGGTTGTATTAATAATCTATTTAAATAATAAGCTACGTTTGCCCCTCACGCTCGACCGATAACTATTTGCGACTGGCTGTAATGCTATTTTAACAAACTTTCCGAGTAGGTCGAAGATTGAAATTTGGTAGGAATGTTTGATTCTTATAGTAAAATCCAATCATAAAAGAAATCCTCAACAAAAGGCCCGGGATCGATTCCAGTAGATAATTTCTATTTTCCAAAAGATAACACGTAAAATTCTATTTTTCAATTTACGGGCTTTAACTCTTTACTCACCCGCCCTACAGTCCGGATAAGTGAGTATCACCTCTTTGGTCTTTTGAATGAAGAATTGCGTGGACGTCGATTTTCACATGATGACTAAGCTAAAGAGGAGGTGCATACTTGGCTGCAGGAACAACCGAAAATGTTCTTCTCAGAGGGCATTCAGAAGTTTGTGGACCGATTTAACAAATGCTTGAAAAAGCAAGGGGACAACGTTTAGGAATAATACTAAGAGTTTGTACATTGAACCTTTTCCGACTGGTTAGAAGGCTGAAATTTGGTAGGAATTCTTCAATCGGAAATCATAAGGCAATGACGAAAACAAATCCCCAAAAAAGACCCGGGTTCGACTCCAGTAGATAATTTATATTTCCCATAAGATAACACGTAAAAATCGATTTTTTGATTTACGGGCTCTTACATTTTTGCACATTAAAATTAGAAATAATTGACCTACGATCATCAGACCAAAATAAAGAAAAATAAATACCGCTTCTCATTCTTATCGGCACATTTCGCCTACGATTCGAAATCGCTCAAGTTATACCTTTAAATCATATTTATTGGAAAAACTAGCTTAATTCCCTGTCAAATATGACGGGTATGCGTGGATTAAATATTAGATTTAAAGCACTTCCCATTCTTCCTCCTTTTCTCTCTTCCTCTCTCCCATCCTCCTCCCTCCCATCCTCCTACCCTCTCCCTCCTTCTCTGGAAAAATACTTCCTAGTCCCAAATTTAAGGCAATCTATTCACTCCTATATATTATACGTATGCGGGTTGAGACAACAATTGATTCTCGAAGTTTAACAATGACGTGGTCGGCAAGGCAACATACCGTTTAAAAGCCGATATTTTCCCAAAATATGTAATTTAAATGTTTAATATGAGAGATTTTGAACGGTAGGCGGAAAAAGATGAATAGAATAAGAAACTTCATTAATTTTCCTAAATCATAGTTTAAATTTAAAGATCGTACGTCAATTTTTTCTAATTTTAAATTCAAAAATAATAAAAGCCTGCGCTTTAAAAAGTCGCTTTTTACGTGTTATCTTACGGGAAATGGAAATCGTCTTCCTGGAGTCGAACCCGGTTATTTTTTTGTATTTTTTTCGATATTTAATTACTATATCTATTCCTGCGAAATTTCAACCTTCTACCTAATCGGGAAGTTTGTTAAAAACGCATTAAAACGTGTCATTGATGACGTCAGCGTCAAGTTTACGTACGTACGTACGAACTTACATTCGAAATTATATATAGGAGGATTTAAGCTTTTTAACGATATGTTGCCTTGGCGACCGTGTCATTGTTAAACCTCGAGATTGTATTGTATATGCCTAAGGAAAGCGTGCTTTGATGCTTTGAATGCTTTAATTCTTTAATACGATAGAGAGAGAGAGAGAGAGAGAGAGAGAGAGAGAGAGAGAGAGAGAGAGAGAGAGAGAGAGGAAGAAAGAAAGGAGAGGGACAGAGGAGGAAAGAGAGTGAGTGAGAGAGAAGGAGAGAGAGGGAGGGAGACAGAGGAGGGAGAGATAGATAGATAGATAATCTCTTTATTAGGTCGATATTGATACTAGGAAGTCTATTTTTCCAGATAAGGAAAGAGGAGGAGAGGTAGGAAGGAAGTGAGAAAGAGAGAGATAAAGGAAGAGAAAGGGAGGGAGACAGAGAAGGAAGGAGAGTGAGACAGAGAGAGAATAGATAGATAATGGTCTTTGTTAGGGCAAGATTGAGGCTAGGAAGTCCATTTTTCCAGAGAAGGAAAGAGGGGATGACGACGGGATAATGAGGGAGGAAGTTTAGGAGAGAGGAAGAAAGAAAAGGAGGAAGAACGCCTTAAATTTAATACTTAATCAACGCACACCCGTCATATTTGACTTGCAATTTCGCTAGTAATTTAATAATGATTACGCAGTACTGACTTCCTCGATTATATCTGCTGTAATAGAGTTACGACCATGCCCTCGGCAGGATTCGAACCCCCGGTCCTTGTATTGGCAGGCATACACGCTATCCTATCTACCAAGCACGTATTTACGGACGTATTTTTTGGGTTTTGTATCGCAGCAAAAGTGTTGCCTCTACGCCAGTGGTGCCCAACTTCTTTACATGGCGGACCGATTCGGTGGTTGCGAATCTTTCGGCGGGCCGCATTGGAAGTTGCCAATTCTTCGGCGGGTCGGATTAGAGTCCTAATTGGAAGTTACCTATATATTCTGAGGTGCTATATAAGAGAAAATCACCGTTAAATAAGGTTTTTATGGTTTAACTTTTGAATATTAAAAGTTTTATTATAAAAATTTTCATAAAACTATGAATGTGTTAAATTTTTCTGATCGCCTTTTCATATCTTCGCGCACTGCACAAAAAACCTTCGCGCGCCGTAGGTTGGGCACCACTGCGCTACGCGGTAACGAAATGTGTCTATGAGAAACGGGAGTCAATATGGAGGAATGGGGAGGAAAATGTCTTCTGAGACTCGTTGCAAGATGTTAGAGGAATGGGGAGATGATGGCAGTAACAGGGCGTAAAACTCGCTTTATGTTATAGCGTCATTGGGTGTCATATATGTAGTTATATTCAGGTCAGGTGGCTTATGTAATATTGTTTATGACATTCAAAACTGTAAAACTTGATAAGTTTTAAGATAAAACCATCCGAATTGCACAAAACTTCACGTCTAAAAAGTCGGGATGAGAGCAAAAGATGGTGCAGACAAAGTAATATATATATATATATATATATATATATATATATATATATATATATAACAACTTACGGAAAAGGAAAGGTAAAATGAATATATGGATGTCAACAAGGTGTTGGGATGAGGAAACCCAGTGAGCACTCACCAATCAGACGACTTCAGGTTGGCGAGGCCCCGGGGATGTCGAAGCGACACACGTAAAATAACACAAAAACACAGAAACATCACAAACGTAAAGCTTTCGGAACTACTCCTTCTTCAGCTACAGAGAGAGAACTGATGCTTTACGTTTGTGATGTTTCTGTGTTTTTGTGTTATTTTACGTGTCGCTTCGACATCCCCGGGGCCTCGCCAACCTGAAGTCGTCTGATTGGTGAGTGCTCACTGGGTTTCCTCATCCCAACACCTTGTTGACATCCATATATATATATATATATATATATATATATATATATATGTGTGTGTGTGTGTGTGTGTGTGTGTGTGTGTGTGTGTGTGTGTATGTATGTATATTACCTTTGCTTTTTATAGAGAAAAAAAACGATGCACCAATTTTCTTATTGAAAAAGCTGCTGGACACTGAATTAATTAATGGAAAAAATGAACCACTGGTAAAGGAGATTGAAATATTTAGAAAATAAACATATGTTATTTGAGGAATAAGATGACTGTCTCAGTTGGGTAACGTACCACTCGCACTTTGACTCAGAAACAATTTTTCAAATCGTTTTGATATTTCGAGTCGCCGGTTTGAATGAAAGAGAGTGAATTTCTTGTAGAGACGAAGGCAAACGTTAAAATTTACTTCGGTTTAGATAAATGATGTAGTGGTATATGGTGCTGCTAGAGGGATAATTCCTTTTAATTATAACGATCCTCTTGTTTGTTTACGTTACGATAGGCAACAAGTGAAGCAAACCTTCTCAAGCTCAAACAAACAGACAATTACGGCGTAAGGAATTTTAGTACAGATTCTGCCAGAGAAATTTTGACGAAATCAACGAGAATAACCTATCCTCCATTATGTAAATAAAAACGAATATTGTAAATTTCCACTAGATAAATTTATTCGACCGAATTCGCCTGTTACAGCATCATCACGTGACGAAAGCTTTGCAGAGGGTTATATATATATGGAAAAGGATGGAAGGAGGGAGGGTTAAACGAATAATAGGCACGAAGGAGAATGAGAATAAATTTGTCTCTAGTAGAAATTTTACAATATTCATTTTTATTTAAACTATGGAATCTTTCCACAAAGTTGCGCCTTCCCAGTGTCGTTCATGAATGCGATATTTACTCTCGTCATATATTTAACTTAAATTTTAAGCATAAAACTGCTAGGGGAGCATTCCGGTCAAACACACGCGAATGGGAAATTAAGGCGTGAGTAGTCTAAAATCTAAATTACCTCTGGTGACCATTGTGTGAACCATGTATGTGAGAAGCTCAATACAGTACCGACTTAACTGTAACCGGAATTATTGTATAACCAGAAGTCGGATACGAGGACTTTTTGAAACACGACGCGTTCGTTATCTAACCCGTTCTCATTATTTGCGGCAAACCCGTCTCTTTTAACGAGTTTATTGTATGTTGTAAACTGGAGAAGATCAATAGAGACGGAGAAATGGCTCTTACGTCCCGTTCTCCCCCGGACAGCGTAACTGCAGACGTGCTAATGAAAGCGACGTCCGTCGTTAGGTAAACAAAAGTAAATAAAGATCCAAGCGGTTCAGATTTTAACGGCGAACCGTTCATCGGGAAGATAAAAACACCCATCAAGTCAGCGCCTGGGAATCTCGTGCTTATAGCACACCCGAAGTGCTGCATCGTAAAATCCTTCAAGGATAAAGATATACATAATAGGACGGAAAGAGAAAAGTTAATATGCTGGAGGGAGAGCATTATACGAGCTGTTCTGAAGTGCGCGCACGAAGGAATTTTAGGGCGGCCACCTCTTGCTCACATGAATGTACATGCTTGATAAACGTCTATCCCTTTCCATGATGGAAGATTAGTAAAACACTAAAAATAAATCTCTAAAATATACATATATAACTTTCGCTGGAGATTCTGAGTGGTTTAATTGGTTTTCTTAATCGTTCTCCAAAAATACTTAACCAACATCTCCGAACATGTTTATTATCTATCAGTTTGAGTGAGGATTGAGTTTGGAGTGACTAAGGCATAGTTTTCCTGCGGAAAAGTTCTCTTAAGCCGCAATTCGGAGTATCTATAGAACCACCCTGAATTGTGAGAATCTATAAATTATCTTAAGAAGTAGAGAAAAAGGAGACAAAAATAAAATTATTTGCTGAGATTTTATCAGGTCCCTGGCGCAGAATTATTTCCTGTATATACAGGTTGGTCCAAAAGTCCTTGAACAAATTAAATTAAAAATCTATCCATAGCATAGGCACGTGTTTTGTTTCGTTAGATCCAGGGTCTGCCAATATAACAGGAGACCCTATACCAGGAGCCGCATGACACTCATTTTGTGCTCTTAATTTTTAGAACAGCACAACATAACCTGTATCGGAAGCAATTCAGATATAATGCATGTCCCTTAGGCATCCCCAACACGTCTCGAGTCCTATTACGTCATTGTATTCTATAATTAAAAACGTTGACACGCCTCTGAATGGAAACTTAAAAGTGCATCTGCCTGCGTCCCTGCCTGCCTGCGTATGAAGCCTCGAATGAAATCACCTTCCGGCATGAACGCAAATGTAGCCATTTCTCCGGACTTACGATATTTACACATTTAGGAACGTGCGTCGGACTTAAAGACGTTGTTCCACTCTTACGCTCAGCCCGCCGGTCTGGCCGAAACGACATTTGGCGCCTCAAGATCGGTTCAGGCTACAATATATGCGGCAGGTAACAATACCCCACGCTAAACGTTCTACATTGTAATTTAACACGATTTTACATAAGAAGCAGTCAAGTCATTGTCTCCTCAAATCCCTTCTACACGAGTTATTAGATTTCGGGCGACTAAAGACATCCAGAGTGATTCCGAGCGTAATTAAAACGATAAAACGTATTTTAAGCATGTAGGGTAATTTATATTTCCACAGCTTAAGGGTTTAATCCCTGGGAAAACGGTGATTAGGAAATTATATTTTGAGTGGCGTTTCTCTCATATAGTCTATGTTACGACGCTAGTGCTTTGTGGAGAACTGCATATTGTTTGCATTATTTTAAAAAAACTTTATCTGTGCCCTTAAAAATGGTTGATAAGAGAAAATCAAGTGCTGGGGATATTTTAGGTCCTGAGAATCATAGAATCATAACAATGGATACGAAAATGGACGTAATTAAGCGCTCTGAAAAAGGCGAGACACCTGCCAGCATAGGTCGGACCTTGGATATCCCTTCAGTAATTTTTTCGACTTTATACTTTTCGATTATATTTAGACTTTTAGACCACCCTGTATATAAAATAGAATTATTTGCAGGTTTTTCCACCGCAAATTGTTGTGGTCTCACAAATAATGATTTTCAAGTCCCACATAAACAAGAACATGCGATGGGGCACTTATAACGCGTACTTTTTGGTTGGCATGCATGGCTGTTGTCCGCTTTTATCGATACCATGGCCATGGCGAATTGCTTAATCATTCAATTTACAGACCTCAAAATTTTTTGCGCAACTGCAACTTTCACATGCAAATTTGATCTGAGCCTATTTTTTGCAGTACGAAAATATTTTTCTTCTCGATATCGACGCGAAATCATTCGAGGAAAGCAGTTCTTCGTTGCATGTTCTTGTTTACACTGATGACACACATATGCACGTTCCCCAAAGCTTTGCGAGATCATGGGTTTAATCCTATTCGACGCGTATGGCTTCAAGACCGTGAGAGAAGTTCCATAAATACCATTCCTTCGGGCGACATTGGAGGTTAAACAAGCATTGATTTGTCTTCCAGGTCCCATGAAATGATTGAGAGTATAAGTGGCAACAACCACTCCCGCTGAATAGAAAAATGTTTGTGCTTTTTATAGCATATGTTCATGAAATTTAAGATAATCCAAAATTAATAATTACCTAAGCTTGTGCCAGTTTTAATGTCCGTCTGTCCGACCGCACGCAAGTTCGTTCTCGACTTCTGCCGAACGGATTTTCGTGAAATGTGGTATTTAGGACTTTTGGGAAAAGACGACATGAAAATGACATAAATGATTCACAATACCCAACCAGGAGTGCCACATTACTCGAAAAAACGAACTTTCCGTCATATCTCGTGAAATATTAATTATACCGAAAAAGTCTTCAAAAATGATTTGTAGAACAGATTAAATAAAATATTTCTTTCGCTGTAAATTTGTATCGTATGAGTAGCCATTTTCAAGAAAATCAAACAAGAAAGTCGTAATTCGTTTTGAACTAAAAAAATTCAGGCATAGCTACGTAATTGTTGTCAACGAAAACAATCTTATTATCAACTACGGTATAAATTTATAATAATAACGGTACGGCCGAGTCGGGCGGCTGCCGGGACGCCAATGTATTAGGGGCGCTATAACCTTAAGTGCAATTGAATAAATGTTGGATGCCAATTTATACCGAGGGACTGGCGAGAATTTAGACGAAATTCCGTTTACTCTTTCATTTTGCCGACTGTGGTAGAGGATTGATTGGCGTGGGTTCGAATCCTGCCGAGGGCAGGGTCGTATGTGTTTATCATAAATCTATTACAACGCATGTAATTGGGGAAACCTGTTTGTGTTAAAGAACTTATTATTATCATCAATTATTTTACACGGAATTGAATACATGAATAAGTTCTTTTAAAAATATCTTAACAAAAATTTACGAAAGGGAGAGAGCTGGAGCGATTGCTTGCTCGGGGCGCCAAATACCTCGGACCGCCCCTGGACTGCTGTATATATGGATAGACCATGAATGTAACACTTAACATTCTTACGATAGAGTTTTATGCTCGAGAATAAGTCACTATGATTTTTGAGGAACTATGCGATATATTTTTAACTTCCACAATTTAGTTTTGAATTTCCAATAAAAAACTATTTAAAGCATCTTTCTTCTTATGTTGTTGTAGAATGCTAATGACATTGAGCATAGGTTAAGCAGTCATACCTTAATTATGAGTTCAAAGATCACTTTGCTCTTTATAAATGCGAAAAATAACGTTAAATCTACGAAAGTTTAAATTGAATTGTTTCTGCTTCAAATCTTCAGAATTAAAATTCTATTCATATCTTTGATCTCGCTATATCGTTGTTCGCTAAAACCGAGTTTTGCTGTATTTAATATCTCGCTCTAACATGGAGGATAGGCTTTATAATGCGTGAAAATTACATGAAATCGTTGCTGCTCAAAATCTCAACTGTTAAAATTCTCGTTATATATTTGCTATCTTAATACCATATCCGTTATAACCGAATCCCATAGTTCTACTCTTTTAAAAATAAGCATAAAGATTCCTTTTCTGTAGAGATACCCTTCCGGCATCTTTTCAATTTTAATTTTTTTTTTCGTTTTAACCATTTACCCCACCCTCCCCCCTTTATCGTTTTCTCCCGACTTCTCTAAAAGGCGCCTATGTTCTGGGATCTTCTTCTACCCCTGTAATTTTCCGCTTTCGGACTCTCCACCAACCAAACCCTCTGGTAACACCACTTATAGCCTCCGGATGTTGTCTCAAACTGGCGTCTCACACAGGTGAGCGCTTCGCCTCCATTGTCTGGTGTGAGCAATCCGGAGTAAATTAGTTTTTCTTTACGTCCACGCATGATGCGTTTCTTTGGGAGTCCTTAATATAGCTCCACGCGCAAATCGTGACCGTTTTTTTTGTTCTGGAATTATTCTTTTCCGCTTTTCTTCTTACGCCGGGAAGTGTTGGTCAGCGGCCGTGTGGGGTACGAATGAAAAACTTCGTTTGGATAGGCGACGAAGGTGAGGTCATAACCAGTATTATAGTCGAAAGAAAAAGAAATAGTCTTGTAACGTTTGCGAGAAAGCGGCATATGATAGGAATAAGAAAGCATTTCACGTTCCGACGGAAAGCATTTGTAGTACATATCTTTCATAGTTACCTGCTAGGATTAACCTATTACCCAGCACTATCTCATTTTTCTTATGCAAATATATTATTTAAATTTAATTTTCATTCTCTACTAGAGGAGATTTGTAGGTGTAAAAATAAGTATGAGAGGTGCCTTTGGTGTAAGGTTATATGAATATGTAACACCTCATACACCAAAAAATTAAATACTGGTGACAGAACACCCGCACAACACACACAGACGCACTTACTTACTAAGTAAGCCGAGTAAGTGTGTCTGTGGTACTATCACCAGTATTTATTTATCCATTTATTTATATTTTTTATTTTTTGGTGTATAATGTGTAACATTTTCATATAACTATCTGTGATTGAATCTGAAATCCGGGAGAAGTTTTTGTAGTTTAAATTTTAAAACCGAAAAGTTAATTATTTGGAAAAAATTTCAACTAAAAAGTTTTGGCTGGGAATTGGATGAAAAAACTAATCCTACAAGGTGAGTAAAATATTTTAATCAACCTGTGTCAAATTTTCTCGAATCAAGGCAATTCTAACGTTGTCTATTCTTTGCTTCGTATCCATTCAATCACATCCGTTTTTATCTTACGAGAGCTTTAATTTAGGGCAAAAATGTGCGTTCTCTACAGCAGTGGTTCTTAAACTTTCAATTGTCGTGGCCCCCTTTGAATTTAAAATTGTAAAAATAAGAAACTTTCACACAAATATCTTCGTTTTATATTTTTATAACATCGTATTTCCTAAAATTCGCCGATAAAATTTTATTTTTATTGAAAATTTTATTGTTTGGTATTTCGCCTTATACCCAAAATAATTTGGTGGCCCCCTGGTGGGTCGCAGCCCCTAGTTTGAGGAACACTGCTCTATACTATCTGCATGTAATAAAAACATGTGGTCGCCTCAGCTTTTCCGCATACTTCATCTCATAGACTACTTCACTGATTTTTTATGATTCTGAAAAGAAACATCGAGCTCACGTTATTGCTGAAACCAAAACTGAAAAATGATGTATCCCCACAGATGAATCAACGAATGGCGCATCCGCGTCTCACAAGTGAGGCATTGTGCTTCGCGCAATTTACATAAAAATGTAATTTTTTCACAATTAAAATATATATGGGATTGAAAACTATGAGCGAAAGAGGTCCTTAAGGTTTACATCATTATAACGGATTTGTTTGCGATTAAGTGGTGGATTTATTATTACGACATGTATGTTATTTCATCCCAAAAATTAAGTCTAATCATAATATGGAAATTGTGTTTACAACGATTCATGGGCGATATGTGGGGATGGCATTACAATGGATGGGGCTAAATCGGGAGGTTTGACGGTGTGTGTGTGTACACAGCGCTTAAACTTTAACTAGAAGTAAGGCTGCACTCGGCATTCCCAGTTAACTGAGATATGAACTCCAATATCCTATCCCTAGATGCTCCATCATATCGTAGAAAGAATTTAATTTTTCTTTGCGAAAAAATCGGAAACATCCCGCGGCAGAGGGCGGCAGTTGGGCGCGAATTCACGGCGATAGAGACGTCACAAACGAACTCGCCGCCAACATTTATTTTTTTATCCGGTTACTGCTGCGGGCGCGAGATCGCCTTACACAATCGCGAAGAAACCGCCGTTAAATAATCTCGGACGTGACAGGGATTCCGATTCGATTTCCTATACTCCAATCAAGAAAACGAAGGTTTATTATCCGAGGAAAAAAAGAGAGACGGAAGAAAAGTAAACGCTCAGCGGATATAGAAGTCGAAGAAGCGGAAGGATATGTTCTATTTTCAAGACCGATCCGGCCTCATTAAAAAAATTGCACGTTTTGTTTATAGATCGATATGGAGGATAGACATGGACAATCGATATAACGTTTTGATATACGGGCTCGATTTGAAGGATCTATTTCTAGGATCAATGTAAAAGATAGATGTAAAATATCGCTATGAAATATCTAGATGGAACATCGATATAAAATCGATCTAAAGATCGATATAAAACGTACGTATGAAGCGTCTACGTGAAGGATCGATATATGATCGGTTTTTACCGTCTCTGCCTCGCTACCTGAATTGCGCCTTCCAAAAGAGGATGGAAGATGATAATCTCCTCTGGGGCGGAATGAGCGGCGGTAATAATAATCCGTAAATCGCCAATTTTTTAATCTCGCGATCGAGGCGGGTTTTCCCATGGGAAAGCTCGCCGTTCCTTTTTTTAAATTCAGATTAGCGGCAGAAGCAGCCGATTTTTATAAAGAACTACACAATCCGAGCGGTGGCATCGTTTGTAGCCAGCGGTCAACTTCTCCCCCCTCGTCTCCTTTCTCTCAAAGCCCCGATCCCTCTCCCGAACTCCCGATCGCATGCACCAGACGACCTCGCCATTTCCTCCCCGTATTTTTTTATTACTCATTCCGTATTCTCTCTCTCTCTCCCTCGATCCCCTTTTCCCGTGCGCCCCCCGATCCTCTTTTTTTTTCGTTTCCTCTTTTGCGTCCCTTTGCCGTCCGTTCAGAACGGCGGCGTCGTCTGTTGCCCGTGGCGACCTCAACGTATGGCGTTTATGATGGAGGGGTTGGGGGACGGAAGGGTGAGAGAGATGTTTTTTCTTCTCTCTCCTCCTCGTCGCCACACACACACACGCAATTCCGCAGCGTCCATTACTGGATCAAATGATCCGCTCTCTTCCTTCCTCTCTATCTCCCGCCATCCTTCCTCTAGATTCGCTTTCTGATAACAACAAAAATCTCTACCTTTTGTTCGCCCTCTCGCTTCCGCCATCTCTCTTTTTCGTCCTCTTCGGAAATGCGCCGATGTAATAACGTTGTCCGTATACTTTTATAGGATACTTTTCCGAGTTTTTTCCCCCGAATGTTCGATGAAGACATCTGAAAATCGGAGGATAGAGCGGATACGAATGCATATTACGTACAGAGGCCTGAACAAATCTGTTTTAAATCTAGGAGCTGCTTCTAAAATCTAGGGACCAGGACAGATTTCAGTGCGATGCGATTTTGAACCAGGGTAATTTAAATCTGCGTGCGTTACATTTATAGCATACATACGACGTAGAAAATATTGTCTCATTGGTAACTCTAGAGAACTGATAACATATAACAGAACAAGTAAGGAAAGAATCGATGAATCAGATATTAAAGGCGGCTTCTTTGTTGTAGCAACGTGAACAAAACAAATTTAATCGTAGTAACAGATAGATAGTTAATAAGAGAATTTTTAAAATCCTCCTAAAAGACTAACGGTCAGGGCCCAAAATCAACAGGATTAATGACTGTTACCAGCCAAAGCCAACCTGAAAATTTGGTTTCTCAAACTTGAATGGTGTAGAAGTGGTTTACTTATTTAATGTTGTATTGTTCATCGTGCCCCTCCACTATATACACCCATTAGACTGTCCCTGAAATCTCCAAATTTCAACAGCCAGATGAACTTAAGAACATAAACACTCCCTCAAAGTTTGGTAGCTCTAACGTGAAAGGTGCAGTAGTTCACTGGACTCAAAACAATTACATTAGCGAATTTAAAAAAACGCTGAAAACATAGTCACCAATGGCGAACAGGAGCCTCGGTTAGTCCAGTCTTACGCAGATACTTATGCATCAACATATGCATATAGACAGGGAACGGGCAAGAAGAGCAGTTGCCCGGGGCGCCATAATCTAGGCGTACCCCTATGAGCCTTATCAATCAAATGTAGTACCCCCTTAAAAATTGCTACAAGTTATATTCGTCAAATTAATGTTATTTTTCACAATTAATATCATTCCTCTTACTGTAATGGGGAAAAAGGTTTGAGAACAACCCCTACCCTACATAATTATACAAAAGGTTTACAAGTGTCATTTTTAAGTTATTCACAGAGTAGTCATTTGCAGAAATAAACATTTGAATACCTCCATAAATATATTGCGGCGGACGTTAAAAATGTTTAAAATTTAAACAATTAGAAAAATATTATTTCACTTCTAGAAGTACTACAACTTTAAAATTTGGCAGAAATGTGTAGCATTAGTACCCCATAATGGAGAAAGTATAAAATTCTTAAAATTGCAAAGTTTTGGGATTGTTTTAGTCTATTATTTTTACATAAAGGAAAAACGAAAATCGCTGCGGAGGTGAAATCTTTAAAATTAAAAAAATATTTGTAATGTTGAATTATCTGTCTGAGAAATGAATGCTTTTTCAAGGTGAGATGATACGCTTTCAGGATGCAAGCACCAACGACTAGTATGTTATATCCTCCTCTGTAAGAAACGTCGATATATAATGATAGAGCATAAATTGCAATTTGGACAATTTAAAACGTCTGTGAGCCGAAAAAAGGTTCAAGAGCGCTTAATGTTTATTTAAGGGATTTTAAGAGTAAGGGGGGCTTTTAATCACAAAAAACTGAATTTTAGTAATAAACAATTAAACCATCCATTATTACGTAAATTTTTATAGTACCCCCCTCGTACTTATCAAAGTGCCCCGAGGGGTACGCATACCCCAGATTGGGAAACCCTCATCTAAGAGGCGCTGTTCCAACTAATTATCTATAACATGCTTGCAAGAAGATAAATCTATGTTAGCAATTTATATCGCTGAAAAGGCAGAATAGCAATAGCAATCCTTCAGTTTTCGTAGACACTATTTTAATTTTTAAGGCGCAATAAATAAACGAACATGTATGTTTAAAGTCATCTTAATTTTGGGAATTTGGAAATAGGAAAATAATTCCCAAAAATTCAGCTTATGCTTATAGCATAGGGATCTTATGATCCATAAATTCCATCTATTCAACTTAATTTATCTGAAGGGGGCGCTGAAATGTATTTTCGCTCGGGGCGCCAAAATATCTCGAGCCTCTTCTACATACATACGTATATAGAGTAACATGGGGCAAACGTCCGCAGTTTACAAATAAACGTCAGTTGCTGGCTTTATTATTACTATCTTTCTACAATTTTTTCTGTGGATTAAGCCTGATGGTTGTTCTATATAATGACCAAATCATACATCTTTATAAACTGATTTGTTTATGTAAAACATGTTATAATTGGGAAGTGTCAAGGTAGGACTTTTGCCCCGTATGCGGGGCAAAAGTCCTATCAGCAAGTGACAGAAGTCTGCAAGACAAAAATGACACAAATTATTATATAAGTATTATACGTCGTTGTATTGGCAAAACTGGAAAATTTGACATCAGGCCTACATGAAATACAAAGGTAGTTACACACAGTCAGAAAAATGTGTAATAGGCTAAGTATAAAAAGTACTCAAAGTAAAAAAATATAATTATTTTTCAATAATCCACAAAATTAATATTTTACATAAACTACTTTCTGATAAGAATCAAATCCTATTAATAACTAGATTATTATTAGGAATAAATCTCACACAAATAAATCACCCTTTTCAATGAGAATTATAAAATTAAATTTTATGTAGTCACTTTGCCCTAGCACAGGTCACAAATAAATCGTCCACCCTCGTATGAAGTACAGTTATCATTGCACGAATCACATTTTATCCAGTCTTCAGATGGAGGGTCCTGATATTCACATTCGCATCTTGGACAGACAGTGTTTTCCCTTGTAGCTGGCTCATCCTTATCCTTTGGTTTTCTTACTTGCTGTTTGGTCACGAAAAGGCGTTTTCGAGATCCTTGCTTCATATTGTCATCCATGTGCTTTTGTCTTTCCATCTTCAAGATAGTTTTGTGGGGTGTGGATGTAAGAATTACAGACTTTTTTCCTTTGCGCATCCCTTTTCTGTTTACTTTCGTTTTAGGAACCGGAGGAATGCCTGTTGGCGAATAGCTTTTCCCTCTACGTTGCTAATATTCTATTTCCTCTTCTTCATGGCTCGAGGAGAGACTTTTTTCTTGTGAGATAGGCCGTTTTGTAATCTGGCATCCAGATGTTGACGGTTGTGGTGACTGATTTTCTTTACTGCTCTGTTGTGATCGCGGAGAACACGCAGGATAGGTGGAATCATGTTTCTTCAGGATTCTGCTCAGTTACCTGAGACGACAGAAAATCTTCCTCATTAAATTTAAATCTATCAAGAAGCATTATATCGCTCACTTCAAATGCTTTGACTGATTTTTCTACTGTGAAGTTTTTTATGTAGGCTTTTACAAATAGTTCTGCAACCTGGAACTGTGTTATTACTTTTTCTGCGTTGCTTACCAACCATTGGTCACAGAAGCTACTGTAAAAATCCTCCAATGACTGGAAGAAACATCGGTCTAGCGGCTGGATTTTGTGGCTATTGTGCGGTGGAAGGTTTAGCATGTGAATGTTGTTCTCATTACAGTAAGTTACTGCTTCAAGTGAAATTTGTATTTCTCTATATGTTCCATTAAATTGTCAAAAAACAGATCACATTGCACTTTGTTGAACCCCACTATTCGCGCAACACTGGTCTTTTGCGGGCATGTTAAAGTTACGTTGTTTCTTCTTAACCAACCAATACCCGCTATCTCTGTTGTACTGTTAAACGAGTGATTTATTTTTCTCAGAATAACATACTGATATGCCAGGCTGCGCAAGGACTTCAAAGTATGTCCATAGAACATTTCACCCAACAGCCTGCAGTGTTGTGTCAAATCGTTTTTCTGATCTGGTGTTAAAATACATTTAAATCGCCATAAACTCCAGTACCCTTTTTCAGTCTTTTTCGTAGAGTTGACTTGTCAATACCAAAATGTTCAGCAACTTTTCTTTTTGATATACCACATGCGAGTTTTCTTTCGGCCTCTGCAAGCATTTCTGAAGTCACTGGCTTACGGTCTGTCTTCCTCTTGTAATCCCTACAATAGATAATAATAAAATAGGTAGGCCTACGTATACAGCGACTGCCTTAGAATTTTAAAAGGCGGGACAAAAGTCCGCTTGGGGGCTCTTACCCCTTAGGAGGAGCGGACTTTTTCCCCGGCTGTTAAAATTGTATATTCCAGTACGTGCTTCTATCCAGGGCATCGAACCGGAACCGAACCGAAAACCAAAACCGAAAAAAACCGTTATTTTAGCTGGAGTGAAACCAAACCCGAACCGAAAAAAATATTTTACTGAACCCGAACCGAAACTGAAAACCGTTATTTATTTCGTTCCATTTTTTCGGTTCGCATAAACAGTGGGCGCGAAGGAAGGGTTTTTCGTTTTGCTTTAATATGAGTATTTTTTGAAACCCTCACTTTTCAACACCAAATAAGGCAGGGGCTAACGGTTTTCTTGAGAATACATGCTCTTTTGGAGAGATGCATCTTTGTGATGATAACTGTCGGTTCAATGGTGGGATTTTCCATGGGCATCTCAATACATAGAGAGAGGGTCAAGGATATGTCCTGCTGAGGTATCCCAGAGCCCTGTTAAACGAGACTAGTGGAAAGGAACTTAGTGGTACTTTGAAGACAGCTGCTAATCGTCTTGGTGCCTTCCCCCTGAGCCCACCACGTGGAGTGTTCCGGGTAAAAATGTTTCACGATTCTTACCTTGTATTTTGTTTAAAGTTAGAGGTTATCGTCCCCATAAACTGTCATCCCTTTTCCATATGCATTGAACCATTATATTCTGGTAGTCTCTCTCTAAAACTATTCCAGGAGGGATCGCTCGGCAGTCGTGTTTTTGAGGTATTCATACTCCTGTTAAATGTTACTGTGTGTACATATTTGTCGTCTTAAGAAAATATATGTAATTATGTATTGTATGGTACTTATTTGTAATATTAACATCTAAATTATTGTACCTGTTCAAATACGTGCATGAATATTGTTGGAGTAAATTCATTATTATAATGAGAGTATCTGCTTATATTGGAATATGGAATAATGGAATTATAAAATACAATAAATGTTAACTTATGAAGGAATAACAACGGTTTTTCATCAAATTAAATACTAAAAAATAAATAACAATTTTAATAGCTTTTATACGAGCTAAAATGGAAAAAATTAATTTAAATTCCTATATAACAGTATTAGACGGGGTCGTATAAATGTAGCCGTTTACAAATTGAATAAGGAAAAATGTAAGAAGGGGTTCATGCAAGGTTTTACTGTTCATTGCATGGTGAGAGGAGGCGCTTCCGCGATGTTTGGTGCCTATATCTATCTTTGTCTTCTTGACTTTCGATAGTGAAGATGCATTTAGTTTTAAAAAAATAACATTAATTAATAAAGATTATTTTGGAATTCTCTTGAAAATTTCCGCAGAAGATTCAGTCGGAGCGAAAAAAACCGGTTCGAACCGGTTCAATGGTGGTTGCTGGAGCGAAACCGGAACCGAACCGAAATTTTTTGTTTCGTGTGAACCGGAACGAAAACCGAAGCGAAAAATATTTCGGTTCGATACCCTGCTTCTATCTAGTGGGGAAGGGCGGAACTGGTAACGAGTGAGATGCAGTCGTAATACTACAAGAATCGCAGCACCAAAAAATATATTTAGCAGAAACAGACCACAAACATTTCAAAAATATCGTAAAATTACATCAAAATAACAAAAACAGGTTTTATCTGTCTTTACCTGGCTGTTGAAGTGAACGGACGTGCCTTTCACTTGCTCCTGCGAGCTCCTACGAATCTTCGAGCGACTAGAGTAGCAGTAGCATTAGAGTAGCTGTAGTGTTAAGTAGAACTAACAATTTACTTTATTCTATTGTTTTCCTTCGGTAAATTTTATTTAACATTCGTTTAAGTTACTTAATTAGTTTTGTTATAACATCTACGTTGTAGTTTTTATTTTCTCTACCGTAATAGTTAACTCTTAAGTCTCGTAGTTTTTTGTTAGAAATTTAATTCTCCACTTTAGAAAATAATATTTATATCATAGTAGTTATTGTGTATTAGCATATTCTCGTTACATTTGTAAGGTTTTTTACGCTCCATATTATTTATATATTTTCGTTGTTGTGTACTACCATCTATGCGTGATCTAACCTTGCTGGTGTTGTTTACACCTTACACTTTATACCTGCGTTTGACCCTTTCTCGTACGCTTCACGAAGAGCGTCCCCGCGTTAAAACTTAGACCAAATTCTTTAGCCTTATCCAATCTCAGCTTTTGTTTTTATATTGTAACTCTTTTGCGTTAGTATATAAATTAGGTAAGAGTTTAGGATGGCTTCACCGCGGACTCCTGTTTCCTCCTTCTTGTGCGCCGCTGTTTGCGAGGCCATGAGCGCTCGAATCACGGAGCTGGAGAGGATGGTTGCGGACCTCCTTCAGAGAGGGGAAAGGTCCGAGGCAGCCTTGGTTCGTGTGGAAGGTGCGGGGTCATCCCTGAAAACTGGCCGCGCCAAATTGGCGGCTCGGGTTCGCCTGGGTGCGGTAGCCGGTATAGCGATCGGGGATGCCCCTGACTCCTTACCTCGGGCTGAGGGTCCTCGGGCTGGGAAATCCGATGAGTGAAAAGTGGTGTCCACTCGGAGAGATCGTGGGTTGGTGCTGCGGAGGCAGGGAGTTGGGAATGCTTCGGCGGACCCTCTTCCTGTCAGTAATAGGTTCGAGGTGTTGTCGGAGGACGACCCCACGGCCATTGCGCCCGTACCCACTCCCGTCTCTTCGATGGAGGTCAGGCCCAAGGAGAGTCGGGTTGTTAGTGTTAGGTAGCTCTAACGTTCGGCGTGTGATGCACCCCTGTTATCCAGTGCCCGCCGGGAGGGAGTTGAAGAGCGGGTCTTCTCCAGATGTATATCAGGAGGCACGGTGCCGCAAGTGACCAACACGGTGAGAGAAGCGGTAGTGGCGACAGGTTGCTCTCGGCTGCAGGTGATGGCCCATGTTGGGACAAACGACGCCTCGAAGCGCGGGTCCAAGATTTTAAGTTCTTTTAAGGACTTGGCCTCTGAGGTTACTCGTGTCCGAGAGGATTCAGATTCCGATGTGCGGCTTACTGTCTGCAGTATAGTCCCTAGGATTGACCGCGGTTCTGAGGTTTGGAGTAGAGTTGAAGGTCTGAACCGAAGGCTGTGGAATTTCTGTCGGGACTTGGGAGTGGACTTCGTCGACCTACGACCGAATATCGAATCGTGCAGAGCACCACTATATCGCTCTGGTGTTCACTACACGCCCGAATCGGCTCAGAGAGTACCGCGTAGGATTCTTGAGCACAGTAGGGATTTTTTTATGCTAGGGAGTAGGGTAAGGTGTAGATGTGTTTTGGGTAAGTGGATAATCGATGCGTTCGTAGAAAATAAGAATCACGATAGATTATGTAATGATGGAATATACTCCGAGCGTGAGGTAAATGCACGTAATACGAGAGATAAGGAGGAAGTTCACAGTAACATGCAACACCAATTTCGCGATAGATCATTGATAGAATGTTCCGTAAAGGGTGCGACGGGTCGCAATTCCAATTTTTATGTAATGCTAAACAGTCGTGGAAGTGATTGTGATGGGAGCGCATGTAGTTTTAGAGTGGAAGAGAAAGTCAAGGGTGAGATTAAAATGCCAAGTGATAGTGAGCAATTAAACGTCGTCGTACTGAACTGTCGCAGCATCCGTAGGAAAATTGCTTAGTTCGAGCATATTTTTCGTAGTCTGCACGCCGACGTCGTGATAGGCACAGAAAGTTGGTCAACGGATGAGATTCAGAGTCAGGAGATATGTCCTAGAGACTATCGTGTCTATAGAAAAGATCGTGCCAATAGCTCGGGCGGGGTTAGCGATAAGTATGGTAGCAGTGAGATTCCGATAAGTGACGAGGATATTGAGAGTGTTTGGTGCCGCATAGGTAAAAAAGGCTCCAAAAAGATGATCTTATGCTCGTTTTACAGGCCACCTAACGCTGGTGTAGATTGTATTTTAAATCTCGAGAAGCAACTGTCAAAGCTTAGACTGATAAATCAAGATGGAATCGTTATAGTCGGTGGTGACTTTAACTTACCCTCGATTGATTGGAAAAACCTATGTTTCGAATCTAGAGGTAAAGAACGAGAATCCTGTGTGGCATTAATCGAAACATTCTGCGAGCACTCTCTCCTTCAATTAGTCAGAAAGCCAACGCGATTGGGACACATATTAGATATCTTAGCAACTAACGTCCCAGAAAGAATAAACAAAGTCACCATTGAAGATGGAATAAGTGATCATCTGGCCGTATATGCAGAGTGTAAGTTGAAAATCGATAGGCACCCTAAGCCTCAAAGAAAGTTTTATATATTTGCTAAGGCCGACTTTTCAAGCTTCAGGTCGCGCCTACGAGAAATACTACCTGGCTTCCGTGATATGGCCGAACGATCAGGTGCTGAGTCGTCATGGGCATTATTCAAGGATATAATGCTAGAGAATGCTTTAGAACCAAGAATATCTCGTTGGATGTTAATTATTCATTGAACGGAGTAAAGATTCCAGTTTCAGACTCGATTAAATATCTCGGAATCACGATCCATCGTGTTCTCTCGTGGGGCACCCACATTTGCCGATTGATAGATGCCGCTAACAAAACTCTGGCCTTTATAGGGAGAATAGTTCGAAATAGTTCCAAAAAAGTGAAAGAATTATGTTACTTATCATCGGTTCGAGCGCAGCTGTGTGGGATCCCTACGAAAAGGGACTCATTAACGAGATAGAAAAGGTTCAACGCAGGGCAGCTACATTTGTAAAGAGGAATTACGATAGTAAAAAAGCGTAACATCATTAATAGAAATTCTGAAATGAACATCGTTAGAGGAACGTAGGCTGTAGGCTAGATTTAGACTACTGGTAAAATTTATGTCGGAGGGACTAGCGAATGGGATAGTAGGGCCCGACGTATCTCGGAAGGCAGGACAGTGAGGATAAGATTCGCGAGATCGACTGTATAACGGAGCGATATATAGGATCGTTTTTCCCTAGGACGATAAGAGACCATAATAGGAAAAGATAACGCAGGAAAACTATGGACCCTTGGTGCACTCCACCCCCTGCCATCCACTAAAAAGGTGACTTGCAGGGTATCATGTAGATGTACCTCATTGTTTCCACACTTTTAGAGTGACAACATCCAAACTACACCTTCAGAGCGGTAGCCATGACATCTTTTCGCTGATATCAAACCATTGCAAACATGCCAACATTAGATGAAATTTACCGCAATCAGACATTTACCCGGTGCGGAGCTTTGCCCCATGTTACCCTACTACTACTATTGATATACATAAATATACATATGCATAGATAAACCCTCTATCGCTGAAGGACTGCGTCCAAAATGTTTACTCCTAATTTTTCCAGCTTACTGTAACTCCTGTTTAACAGTGTTTGTATGTATGTTTATATATATATATATATATGGATGTCAACAAGGTGTTGGGATGAGGAAAGCTTTACGTTTGTGATGTTTCTGTGTTTTTGTGTTATTTTACGTGTGTCGCTTCGACATCCCCGGGGCCTCGCCAACCTGAAGTCTTCTGATTGGTGAGTGCTCACTGGGTTTCCTCATCCCAACACCTTGTTGACATCCATATATCTATTTTACCTTTCCTTTTCCGTAAGTTGTTATATATATATATATATATATATATATATATATATATATATATATATATATATATATATATATATATATATTTATATTTATATCGCCCTTCATGGGTCGAAAATGGTGGCCCAGATAAAATACATTAAATATCTTGAAAAAATGAAGATGTGGGCATGGAGAAGGGAGCAGAAAATAAAAGATTGGTGGCAAAAGTAAAATATGAGCATGTACTTAGTAAGATAGAGCGACAATAAAATTGATAAGAAGGATAAATGGAGAAATGCCATACATTTGTATCAAGGAAACAGGTAATTGCAGATTAACATCAAGGAAAACTTTAATGCTGAAGAGAAATGAGTAGGGAAAAAGATTTATTGACCCAATAAAGAGGATAGAGATTTTCAAGAAATGAGGAAGATTGCGAAGACAAGGAGAATGTCGAAAACCCTTAATGAATCGCAATCACAGACCTGTCCTCTGAAGGACAGATTAATATCGACGTCTCTTCCAACACGGTGCGATGTATTAAACGAATCAAAGAGCCAAAAAAATACGTCGACTACTTGATGATGTATTGCACGTTAACCATTTAGCATCAGGAAGGAAGTTGACGCTTCTGTTCCTTGTAGCGTGTTTTTTCTCCTCGAGGAAGGGAGCGAAGAGGAAAGTAACGGTGTATCATTGCGAAAGAGAAAAGTGACGGAATTTTACGGCTATTTCCTTTTAGAGTATAACGGCAGCGGGTGAGAAGAAGATTCAGATCAGTGGAATAACTGCCGCTTAAGCGAGGAGCGGCATGACGATTTAGGTGAGCCATACGGGCAGACTGCAAATTAATGACTAAAAACGGCATATACCGACGACATACTACAGGCTACAGATTAAAGGCGACAGTCCACAGGTGACACTACAAGTGACAGACTACATGCGACAGGCTACAGAGTGAGGGCGACTGACTATAGGTGACAGTACAGGCGACAGACTACAGGTAACTCTACAGGCGACAGATTACAGGGACAGACTACAGGTGACATACTACAGGAGAGAGGAAACGGACTACAGCCAGACCGAATGGCAAATACACACACAGACACAAGGTCACCTAAAACGTGCATTTCATGAAAATATCGAAGTCAGTTTTTTCACGATGGCAATGCTTTCCCATTATACTTCGTGTATGAGAAAGTATTAGGTTTAGTCCTCCGTAGCTGTAAGTTCAGTTAACATATGATTTTTTTAATGCAATCGCCTCTAGAATCGGAATATGAACCATGGAACGAAATTCCAATTCAACCTTTTTAATGACGTACCCCTTAGAGGGTTTTTTATGGCCGCGTACCCCTTTGTACATATTAGAGTTACAATGAAATGAATAACACACATTAATATAGATTACTCATGTTTATAACGTTAAAATTCACAATTATAGCGTATTTTTCCCTTTTATAACGTTACTAGCAGTATCCGGCGTAGAGTCCTGCATGGGCCAGGAATGGGCGGATCCTTTAGAATTCATTACGGGCCCGGGCCAGGCCGGGCTTTAAAAATCTCTGGGTGTTATAAAAATTTTCGGGATTTGACGGACCGAAATATTTTAATCAGTGTCTGAAATTTACGTACCTATACTACTCGCCTAAGTTTTTATATTACCCATTCAGCAGGGAGGACGAGTCTCACTAGTCCTCCGTACTGAATGGGTTCAAGAAAAAAGTGGCATGGGATTTTTTAAAGTAAATTAACCCAGGGTTAATGAAGAACGAGTGTGACTCGTCCTCCGTACTGAATTGTTTCATATATTTTTTGCCTATAGCATTATATTAGTGTATTTTGTATAGTAGTTTATTATGTTTTTGTGGTCTTCCAAGTCATACGAATATGTGGATTTAAAAAAATCCTTTTCAAATCATTGAACAGCCCACAAATGTTGGCAGAAAATTTGGAATATAATAATTACATTTTTCGAGCCGAGGGGCTTTAAACGAGCCACTGGTCAGGCCAGGCCTAGAATTTCTTCGACAACGTACGGGCCGGGCCTAGAAAATCAGGCCCGTGAAGAGCTCTAATCTGTCGTTGCTCGCGAGGAATATAAACATAGACAAAACTTTCTCCTTGATCTCAGGAACACCACTCAAAATTTTGTTACGATATCTTAAGAAGTGACCAAATGCATAGCAAACAGACCGACAGACAAACAATTTTTCAAAATAGAACCTCTACAATCCTGCCGAATTTGGTTAAAATCAGTGCAGTTTTGAAAGGTTGATTCAAAATGGCGTTCAATTGTATCCAAATATAGACAAAAACCTGCTCCTTCATCTTAGGGAACATCATGCAAAATTTGATTACGATATCTTAAGAGGGGCCCAAATGCATTGCGAACAAACAGACAAATAAATTTCCAAAATACTATATAGAATTAATTCAACCCTTGAAGGCGTGATGTGGTGGAATAATTCCATATTGATTACTAAATAAAAATCTTGTAATTTTCCATGATTTTATTAGGACACGACCTAGGTTTCGACGCTTAGCGTCATCATCAGGTGATACAGAGATTATATATAGAAGATTCGTAATCGTAACATCGCAACTTTTGATTCCAACGCCATGCATGAAAGACGATGTGAGAAGAGAAACTACAATCTTTAACTCTTTCGCATACCCCTTCGAAATTCTGGAAGTGCCCCGGTTGTTATAGAAACTAATGAAAGGAAAATAAATGCTGAAAGGAAAATATAAATGAATAATCTTGGAAAAATGCATACCTATATTTTTTATGTTTTTCTATCGCATCATTAGCTCACTTTTTTGTAGCGCGCCTTCTCTGAATTCATCGATGGGTTAAAAAAAGTGTCAACTTAAAATTCCTCCCCTTTCAAAACATTCACGCCCTCGTTCACCTCAAGTGATTCTGCCAGTCGTCAATTCAACTTCTCGGTCCTCGCCAATTTGTTCTCAAGCGGTATTTCCTGCTCTCTTGACCTATATCTCATTCACCGACTGACTACACGTGTCGCTCATTGAATACCAAAATAGGCCGCGCACTGTTTCGCCCCGCAAGTCATAAAGCAGTATTTTATATGCAGCCGGATGTTGCCTTCTCTTAGATAAGGAGTGTGTTATTGCGCGGGTCTGTGATTTTGAAGATGAAAAAGTGGTTGAAATCGTTAGATGAGAAGATTTGGAGGAGTGGTGAGAAGGTAAAGCGTTGGCTGGGAAAGAACGGAAAACGGAGCAATATCTGTCCGTGCATAAAACACTATTCATTATCCTTTTCACGCGTCGATAAGGTAACATTTAATCGTCTACAGTAAATAAATGAAACTATAAACACGAAATGTTGCGTAATATATATAAATTAAATTCCCGATAAACCAAAATTACTATTTACTTGAAATTTTAAAATGTAAAACTTGAAAAAATTTTAAACTGCATATACGGTAATTACTTATCCTATACCTAACAAAGGTGCTAATAGGCAGTACAATAATGCTTGACTTGCTTTTCACATATATTTTCTTTATTACTATCTTTATATTTGTTTATTAATTTCATTTGTGTCCCTGCGGTACATTTAAATAGGCATATCGATCAACCGGAATAGGATCGGTCCTGAGGCAATTGGTAAATCAGGAATTGACAATGTGTGTGTGTGTGGGGAGGGGGTGCGCGCGCATATTAATTAATAACAAGTAACTTTATAAAAAATGGTGGTTTCGTCTGCTTTTGAAAATCCATACTGCGGATGAGAGAAGAATAATAAACTTGTCGAAAAGGAGGTAGAAGAAATAACTGGTAGCAATTTTCCTATAGGCAGTGGAGTATCGAAGTAAACAATAGAAGGGAAGATAAAATTGGTAATAAGGGTTTTTTTAATTGGAGCTTCATTTGCTGACGCAATATGAAAAAAGCGTGTTTTATTTATTGAGGTTTATTTAGAATTGTAAGCTTAAAATTCTTTATAAATTTAGTAATATAATTATATGATATAAAGTAATTTATTCAATAATTAATTTTAAAATTTTAACATTCTATCTATAACCATTTGCTAAGAATCTTAATTTGAAATATTGTAATTGATAGCACCCCCTGCCGTTCACTCATTTTCCAAAACATTTCTTTGGCAGCGTAATAAATAGAACCGTAGAACACGTACACCCGGCAAGTTTCAGTCTACCATCTTTTACCGTTTATTTGCTATATTAATTCGACTGATTGGACAAACGGACAGAAGGTGAGACAGAACGAAAACATAAGCCCGTTTATAAAACGAAACGCGCTAAAACAGGAACACCAGAACAGTTTTTAAAAGCAATGCATTAATACTTTAAGATAAAGGGAATCTTTTTTAGGAGAGTAAATAAGTCTTCTGCATTAAGATGCCAATCTTTTCATTGCGCTTAACGCGACACTCGCCTTGGCCTCATCTTCTGTTATTTTTTCCGTCACACATTTGCATTGATTGCGTGCTTTGCAACCGTTTTGGAGCATCACCCCGACCCAGTTGTTGATTCAACTTTGAATAACTCGATGCATTCTTCTGCGACACAGCACAAGAGTAACTCCCTCTCCTCCCTCCCTCCCCCTCTAGTGGGCCGCGGTGATAAAGGCGACCCCTATTAAGACCCTCGTCTAGTCACTCTCTCTCTCTCTCTGTCTCCCCCCCCTCCATCTCTCCCCTCCCTCGTTAGCATTCCTTTGCGTTCGAATCGAAGCAATTTTTCCATTTCCTGGCGCGCGATAGCTCCTAACTCTCCATCTTTCCTATCCCCCCACTTTTCCCCTTCCCACAACACCATTTTCCCGTCATCCTCTTGTTCTTTGACCCCGCGACCTCGACCACGCGCCTTTCATTTGTTCGCGTGACACGCGCGAAAGGCCTCATCTCCATCAGAGATAGAGAGAGAGAGAGAAGGCTCTTTTCTTCTTTCGAGTATTATTTATCCATCTATATCTTCGCTCCTGCGCAAAACAGCGACTCGAAAAGAAGTTTGAACCACGCAGTGACATCGAATTTTGCTTTTCTTCAACCAATAAAGAGGTATATTTCTTTTTTTCCGGCGGTGGAGTTTTTTCAAAAAATCTCGATCCGGTGTTGTAGGAAAACACGATAAGTAGCAAAGAGATAAATAACAAGATGATCCAAACAGAACTTACGATGCCTACTTTCCATTTAACCATTTATTTAATACTTATATTAGCTTTAATAGCTTTAAAGTCATCGCAGATATTTAGCTCTTTGTGTTCCCAAATTTCATAATTTAGCGTTATAAAATAATACAAATACATTCGAACGGAATATTAAATTGATCACGCGTATTTGTGTGGCGAAAATAACGCGTGTACGTAATAGAATACTGCAAACATTTAATCGCACCTTGAAAAAAACATTAATTTTCAGAGAGAAATTTCATCATGAGGAATATTTCCTTAATTCTAAAGATTTCTCCTCTGGACGGGTTTTTGTTTTTCATTATGGAACAATAATTTATTTATTATTTATTAACACTAATTTATGCAATTTTCGAAATATTATACTTTTCCCACATTGAGTTAATAATGCCACACATTTCTGCCAATTTTTAAATTTATGGTACAATTAAAAGTGAAATAACATGTATCTAATTGTTTAAATTTAAATAATTTATAACGGCCAAAATAGCAATTTTATGGATAAATTGAAATATCTATTCGTTTACATAGATTAACCTCTAAATAATTTAAAAATTTCAGATCCCTAACTTGCGGCGTAGTGTCTAAGCATCTACCTATTTGTTTCAACTTTAAGAATTTTTAACTGCCAAACAAATTAAAATATCAAAATTTCTCTAATCCGTTTCGTTTTTTTACAAATCCTACCTCGAAAAATATTTCAGCTCCGTAGCACATTCGAAAATACATAAACCTTGAAAATTTGTTTAAACAATTGCAAATTTTTAGCAGCCACATTGTTGTACTTTTTCAAGATTTTGGTTTTTTGTAGTCGGTTTTGCAACAAATCCTACCTAAGAAAAAAATTTCGAATCTCCAGATCATCTGGAAGTGCCTAAACATTAGTATCCTCCTATATGTTATATCCTCCTATGTAAGAAACGTCGATATATAATGATACCGAATCTGAGTCCAACAATAGTTGTTGCTATGGCAACACTCTTGTAATGAGTGATAAAAAATGCAAAATCGCCAGTATTTACGGGAAATTCTAAGAAATACAATCGATAAGCAAAATTCTACGATAAAAATTACAATCTTCATTCCTTTTCTCAGAGAATAGTACAAAACTCGCTCCGATATTACAATTCTAAGATATGATAATGTACAAGAAAAAATTACACTGCACGATGGATTTCAGATTTCCCATGTAGATCAAATAGGAAGGATAGTTCCTGGAATTGAACCCGGGACTTCAATCTTCGCAACAATCTTCTCGAGGATGTATTCTCTCAGAAACTTTAATTTCTCTAAAACTTAGAATTTTCACCAAGCCGAATATATTTGCCTTATATAAAGAGTAAAGTCCATAGGAATGCATATTTTAACTGCTGATATTTTACGCAGCCCCAGCGTCCCGTGAAAGGTTTCCCAAAACCTTGATTCATAGTTCTGAAGCATCAATATCGATTCACCGATAGATATATATGTTCGAATATTTTCCGCCGAAGAATATTTTTTTCGAATCAGCTATCGGTGATTCTTTACTAATGACGGCCGCTTTGTATCCTAAACTGCACATCTGGTTTTCCCAAGCTTTTTATAGATATTTGAGCCGCTCAAATTATCAGCTGGATTTAATAAAAAATAAGGATCTTATGGCTTGTAACCCATCATTTTCAAAATCGACTTTTATTCAATCAAAATCTTTGAACAAAAAACCAACAATTTCGACTCTTCCAGCGGCCAAATTTCTGCGAAGTTTTCCAAGACGGCGTCGTACATATCAACAAAATCCTAAATATATATGAAAAATAGGGAAAAAATGATGCTGCTTGATGATGAAAAAGAAACAGAATGCCAAAATTGTATTTTGAGACAAGAAATAGGAAGAAACTATATATATAAAGTTTTTGAAAAATGATTAGTTTTAACCCACAAGACCCAAAAATAATTCCATATTTATTTTCGAATCGCTGCTAAGTTCAAAAGACTTAGCCGTAAACAACGTGATGACGAAATGGGGGGTGGCGGATCGAGTTTCTTTCTCGTCTTCTTTTAAATCTCGTCCGCTAGGCCTTACTCGCCCATAAACCTGCGGTCGTTATTTCGAGTGATACAAAACAGATTCGAGGAGAGAGTCGCGCAGGCGTCATCCTCGAGGAAAAGCAGACTTCGGCGCGTCCCTACTACGTTTGGTGTATAAGAGGGTCCACCGAAGTAGCCTACTAATAACGAGCCGGTGCAATGAACCTCGGCCCCCAATCAAGCATGCTAGTTGCATATTTAGCGAAACCGGTCGCGCAAAGAAATTTGTGTGGAAGTTATGTAGTTGTTCTTATCTTCTAAAATATGATTATCACTTATTGTTAGCACAAAGCAGAGCCGAATTCCTTAGAATACACAAAGGAGCATCTCGACAAAAATTATATTTGTATTTTGTCATTAATATTTTTAAACTATGTGCTTATTTTATTTAAATTATTCTCAGTCATTCCAATTAGCAGGCCGGGTGATCCCAGACATCGTAACTTATACTTTCCGCTGTTTGTCGGGAAAGCGCGACATCGTAACTGTTTCCAATTCTCGCAATTTATCAGGCGAAACCCTTAAAAATAATCGATACGATATATTTCTACCAATCTTGTTACCTCGACTTTTTTATGTAACTTTTTGGCTACCAACGTATCATATCGAGAGTTCTTGTCGATGCATAGCAATTTGGATTTTCATACAAAAAATAGCTTTTTTTATATAGTAGACTAGGGATCTTGCCCCTACGCGCCTCGCATTTACTCTCGCTAAGCTAAAAATAATTTTCAAAACTGCTTTTTTCAAGACATGTTTTTATGCTCAAAAATTTTTTTTCCGTGGCACCGTTTCCGAAATATAAATTTTGAAATATTTTAAACGGCCGTCATTTTGTTTCAAGATAATGAATGAAAATGAAAGTAGTTTTTTCTGGAGTCTCCTTGCTGGTGGAAACAAAATGTTGTTCATCGCATTTTTCTTCCACAAACATTTTGAGAAACAGAGGAGACATACAGACAAACGACTTTATTAGAGCGAAATTGAGACTATGTAGTCCCTTCTTACATTTAACCCTTTCGTCATATAAGTAATTACAATATTTACAAAATAAGAGAAATTAATTGCATACAGATTTCAACAAAATACATATTAATTACAAGTTAATATATTTGTTTGTAGAAAACAGAGCATTACCAAAGAATGTTAGTATTGTGGGTCATAAAAAACTGTGTATCAGTTATGTTTTAACACAGAAAAAATTCCCACTGCGGAAAACACGTACAAAGAGGTGTAAAAAACCGCGAAAATTTCTAAAATAGTTCAGGGGAGGAGACGGATGGACGGAACGACAGACACTTGGGAAATTTTATTAAAATGATTATCATATGATTCACGGTGAATTGAATTTTTTAAACGTTGTTTGGAATTTTTTATATTATGACATACATGTCAAAAAAGTAGTTGCAAATCATCGCATTTACTTACATTCTTATCAGAAGTGATAATTAAATCAAAAAAACTTCTATTTAAACAAATATAGCGTGCCTACTGCGTTGATTTATTTGAAATATACTAGTGTATTGCGTCACTTCATACGTATACTCAATAAGATTAGGCAATGGAAATATACCTTGATGTAGGGGGCATGAGCCAGGGGCGGCCTGAGGAGTGTTGGCGCCCCGGGCGAGATAGCACTCCAGCGCCCCCCTACTTTAACGTTCATTGAGATATTTACAAAGTACATATTAATTTATTTTTCGATCTGTATAAATAATTGATAATAAAAAATTAAAAGGAATGCCATCAAGATTCTATCCTGTTCCTCGATATAAATTGGCATCCAATATTTATTCACATGCAAGCAGTGGCGGATCCAAGGGAGGGGCGATGGGGGCGATCGCCCTCCCCTTGGGAAGTTTCTGGATCCGCCCCTGCATGCAAGTAATGCATAGGTAAATGATCGGGATAGCGCCCCGCAAAACTTAGGCGTCCTGGACAGCCGTCCGGCTCGCCCGTAGCTCGGGCCGGCCGTGGCACGAGCGATAACGAATCAACCTTCTTAATTTCGAATCGAGTCATTCACCCAATTCGCAATCGAATCGAATCTCAAAGCTTCGCAGGTCTCTAGATTTACCATATGCACAGGGGCCCCCAAAAAGTTTGCACCGTCACTGACCAAAATATTTACTAAAAGGGCCACACATCCTTGTGCGGGCCACATACGTCCTTTCGGAACTTATGAAGATTTCACAGAACTGCTTTTGAGATTTTTTCCGGTTGTTATTCGCCGATGCGTTATATGCCTATATTAACAGTATATCCCATCCACGCGCTCGAAAAATATAGTTTAGGTTTCGTAAATGATATCCCATGACACATCCTGCTGGCAAATATACGAATACGCAGGTTTTAGGAGTTGAGGTTAAGCGGGTCGGATGTGGCCCGCGGAGGACTCCTGGTGTAAAATATACGCTCCTACAAAGCATACAAATTAGAGACTCCTCTGTGTTGGTGCATGTGTTAAGTGTGTTACCTCGATTATAACGAGTAATTTCTTTCACTTTCACAAATTGAAAAGTTATTTCATTAGTGTAACATAAATAAACAAAATGCTGATTTTGTTGTAAAATTAAAGAAAAATTTTAATTTAACAGTTTGAAATTATTGTTAAAAATTCCGATGGGTATACATTTCGTTACAATTATACGTTAATAACTGCACTGATAACTTGTGTCTAAACAACACACAACTACACTCAATATGCCTTAACTTTAATCTGCACAACTCAAGAGATAACATTGTACGCCACACATTTGTCATTTAGGTAAACACGCAATGCTGCCCTATGTCTAAATCAGAGATGGCAACGATATGGTTGCCCTTAACGACAAATAATTTTCTCACCGCTCCAGAATCGCGCGCAAAGGCCACCGTTTTAATGACGTATACACCCATACACGCACTGCTCATTTGGAGAGCCGTCAATCCATTTGAAGATGGAAATGAAAAATCGTGAAATTCGTTAGGCCTATTTGGAGAGAGGGAGATTTTTTGGTACGTGTCCCTTCCGTTATCGCTCGTGTTCCAACGTAGAAATCCACTCTGCCATATCTCTCTCTCTCTCTCTCTCACTCACTCACTCTTCTGACCCTCGTCCCTGCTCATTGTCCGTCAACGTCGGCTAAAAATATTTTCGGACGCCCACGTCGGACGCTAGAGAACGCGAAAACCGACCCTCACTAAATTGAAGCCGCTCTCGCAGAATTTCAAACGCGCGTTATGGAGGGATACTTCCTGCCATAATTTCTTACTAATTTTCGTCGAGGTTTTTTGTCGTCTTTCATTAGCCGCGTCCCGCGAAAGAAAAAAAATGAACGCGAAACATCCGGCTGCTACGACTTATGTCTTGCGCGCGTCCGGGCAACTTTTGAACTGTATATCTTTCCTCAGTTTCGACGGATGGGATTTTTTTCTCACTGTAACTGAGGATTCCTCGCGTTAAACGAGGCTAATTTGCCGACTTATCCCCGCATGATTAATGTCTTTTCATGTGCAGTAAAACTCCGATTATCGGTGTCAATTGGGATTGGGGTAATCTCGGACAATTAGAAAACACGGGTAATCAGAAGGATGACATTTCAAAGAGAAATTTCTCTGAAATAACCGTTAAAAACTGCGGATGCAGGGTCTGTCAATCCAAAAGAAAACCCTATATTATATGTCATAAAATCTATAGTTGTCAAACTATGCTAACTTAACTTCGTTTTGTTAAAATAAGAAGTAAAACAGGCAATAAACTTTTTTCATGGATTTTTGAGTCTGATGATAATATTGCATTAATTAGTAACGATGTAAAAACGCCATGTTAACACAAATTGTACTAACCATTTTTCATTTTCATAGTATTCTTAAACGAGTGTAGCTATGGATGTTAAATTTGTACATAAGACTGCTAGGTACATATATTTTAACGTGTAAAAATTAAATTATAATCGTTCCTCAACTTTAGGTATTATATCATATAGTATTGGGTCTCGTTTTTATTTACAGACCCTGTATTTGCTGAAAAAAGCTAATCATCCCACTCACTCAAATGAAGACTATGTCTATGAAGGAAATCTTGTTAATTAAATATGGATTCACATTAAACTTACTTCTTAAAAATAATTGAGCTCATCAAATTTGGCATAAGGGCGTTATCTACGAGCTTACTAACCAAGAATTAAATAAAGAGACAGTAATCTTTGCGCAACGCAAAGGTTACGTTCTTTAAAAAAGGCCGTGTTGGACAAGACCGCTTTGATTAAACTCAGCATTTAACGGGAAAATCGCGTGTCCGTACACGAGTCTTCACGCGTCATATAACACGCGTAAAACGCGTTAGGTGCCCAATTCATGTCCGCGTTTAATTAAATTTTTACGTCTTGGGCAAATGTATGTCATGTTAATTTAACCGTGCATAATGAAATCCGCGTTGGACAAGAGTATATTATACGAATGCTTTCGCCAAATCCTATCCGGAAACAGGTTTGTAGTGGTAGTGGTAGTTTATTTATCACATACAGAAAATCCAAACTATATGCAATTTAATAAACATATAAATGAATAAATTATGGACTAAGTATACAGTAAAGTGAAGTAATATATTAAAATATTTCAAAAGGTATAAAAAAGGTAGCGGGGATAAACTAAGGTGCCCGTAACAGGCGATGGTAGGCCTTACTAGTTTTGAACTTTGCCATCGAGTCATTAAAAATGTCAATGTTGAATAGATGTTCGTGTTTGCCGGTTATTTTGGGTTAATCTAAAATAATTACGAAATGTCCGCACAGAAATGGCATTTGGTTTTCGTAATCGTTTTGTGGCTATTAGAGTTATCTTGATACTGTTTACAATTAGACCAATTAAATAAGTTCACGGCATGAGACATCATGCTTCTTAAAATGGGTTGAATGTCGACGGCGAAAGCAACATGCATAATGACGGCTATAGTCGTTTCGTCGCGAAAATGTTTATTATTGGATCGTACCATATGAATTGGTCAGACTATATTTGTACCGATGAAACTTTCTAGTAATACAGTCGTGCATTCGGGCTAATAATGCCTCCCACTCTGGTAGTCTGTAGTTTGTTCCTATAACAGTCAGCAGTGATGGGAAGAGTACAAAAAAAGTAACCGGGCTCAGTTACAGTTACAGTTATCTGCATTGTACTCAATTGCAAGTACTAATTAGATTCTTAAAAAAATAATTAATTACAAGTACGAGTAGATTACAATTACATTTCCGTACGAATTAAAAATGTCATAAATCTTAGGCTAATGCATGGATCTAAATCAACCATTGACTTATCTTTACAGTCTTTATGCATATCAGCCAGAATTATCATATTATTGTCAGAAAAAATTATAATATAATTAATGTAAAACCTTAGATCTAGCCAACTAAAGGTCATAACTTCCTAGAGTTTAGAACAAAAACAAATATTTATTCACGAGTTTAATTTTTACAACAAAATATTTGCAACAGTACATGAATCTTAAATTTCGCTATTCGTCTTGCAGAAAAGCTGCATATTAAACCCATCGTCTCCTAATTTTCTCTCCCCTTGGTGTAAGGACCTCTTCTTTGCACGTTTCCATTACCAATACGTAAACGCTCAACGAAGGATGCTTGAAAAAATATCTAATCGTTAATAATCGACTCCGGCATTTCCGGTCGAATTAGAATGCTACCATTCGCTGACATCACGCTGCACGTCGATTTTGTGTCAATTTGATAGCTATATCATCGAACCTGTACCTTGTCACAAAAATAAATACCAAGAATAACAAGTAACGATTACTGAAATGTAACGATTTCTTCTGTCTGCAATAAAAGTAGATTACAAGTATTAATTACATATTTTTAAAATTAACGATTACAAGTAAAAAATACTCAAAAAGTAATTGTTACCGGTAACTCAGTAACTTATACTCAATTACTCCCCATCACTGACAATCAGATATCGGAGAATAGCCGCTGAAGACGGCTACATGTCGGATGAAACTTGCGTATACTTCAGTAAATACTCGTAGCTTATGCTCATGAGAGATACCAAATATTAGAATATATATTTCATTTAAAAAGGAATTCAGTCGAATCCGCGTCAATGGAGATTTTACGCTCAACGTCGCGAGTGTTGAGGCAGGCCTTGAACCCGAATTCCCAGCGACGGACGCTCCAAGTTTTAGAAAATAATTAAGCATTTGTACGAGTTCTGTTCGCGCGGGTGTGCTAAACGGCGCGTGGCGTGGCTGCTTCGTTTTAACGCAATCGAAGTCTTTTTAACGGGAGACGAACCCACACTTCCCAAAATGGAAGAGACTATTATCGATAATTCAAAAAGATTTGGTCAAAGTTTTTCTTTAGAGTGACAAACGTTCCAAAATATCTACATGGGCCCAAAGTGCAACAAAAAAAAAGAGCGCCGCGGAATTATTAATCTAAATAAAGTAGTGCAACCTTTATCCATTAATGCGATGATTCAACGTCTGAGAGGAGCCATCTAAATAAAATCATATATATGCATCAATTGAGGCTTTTAATGCAAAGAAAGGGAAAATTTAAGTGTTATTTACTGAACAGAAAGAAGTACAGAAATAACAGTTCGAAAGAAAACGTGTAACGGCCTACGATACTAAAACTTATCAATTGTTCGCCATGACAACATCGGCAATTATATTTTAAAAGTCCCTCCGCCATTAACGCCTTCCATTAATTTTGTGTACAAAACTTGAATACCTTTGTAATCATTATAAAAAATTCTTTGTGCAACCTGAGTGAGAGTGACCGCGAGCACTGTTTTTTGATTAATTGGGGAGCACTCAATGAAATGAGGGTAGCACTATCATGCTCGCAAGTGACAGAATGTGGACCTCAGCAATACAGTATGAATATATAATACTTAATAAATATAATGAATGTTCAAGGTTTTGGCTAGCGTGCCAAAATAGATCATTTAAGGCGACGTTTCTCATCTAGTGCGAGGCGAAGGTCATTTAGGCTGGATGCGAAGTCGAGAATAGCCATTATAAAACCCTATGATATATTATGAGATACTCTTTCCCGACAGTGCACCGCTTCCCTTTATTCAAACTTTGACACCAATCCGCCATAATTCCATTAATCACTGTAGAATTCCCTCTTCAATCTTTCTCCCCTCCTCCCACATTGTCTTTTCCTAAACTGTAATCACCCATCTTTCTACCTCCCCTCTTTCCTCTCCACCGTTTCTGCGCTCTGTATTGAAATACCATACGCTGTTGACCACGAATAAAGTGGAATTTCTAATAAATTTTCTTCGTGTTGGTTTATTTAACCAAAAGAAACTGTGGAAAAGGAAGATTACTACTAGGCAGATTAGGAGTAGGTTGAAAATGGTGAAGCAGGTTGTCGAGTGTGTAAGTGCTGTGGGAAAAAACATGAACCTTCTGCTTTAATAAATTTGTGTACCCCTTCGAAATACCTCGTGTACCCAAGGTTGAATAACGCTACTTTAAGGTAACCGATTTAAACGGAGTTACTCAGCAGACGGCGTCTATGAATCCTCTCAAGGACCTTTCCGTGGCCCATAATTGCGTTTCCATCGCTTTTTCCCACACTTCCGGAACGGTAGGATATTTCTAGCGAAATGTTTCATGCCGCAGATTTCTTGGAAGTGCGAGTTAGAGTTTTTCAAAAATACCTTATTGCGCCATTACGATAGGAAAGAAAGGAAGCTTCGCTCGAGTTTGCTCGCCTGAAAGCTTTTAACAGTGATGAATTAAATTGCCTTGACGACATAAATGTACTTTCCTAGAAATGACATGACTAATTACAGAAGTGGTGCCCAACCTTTCCTGATGGCGTGCCACATCGGTGGTTGCGAATCCTTCGGCGGGTCGCATTGGAAGTACCCAATTTTTTGACGGGCCAGATTTGAGTTTAAATCGGAAGTTACCTATGCATTCTGAGGTGCCATATAAGTGAAAATAAATTCTAAGTAAAGTTATTATAGTTAAAATTTCATCATTAATAGTTATATTGTCAACATTTTCATAAAAAATGTATGAATTTGTGTTAAACTTTTCGGATTGCTTATTCATCATAGCTTCGCGGGCCGTAGGTTGAGCACCACTGAATTACAGCACTGTTTCTCCGCGGCTCGATGGCGGTGCTAACGGTGCGACGACGCAAGGCCCCGCGGTTACAGAGGGCCTGCACTCTCTAGAATATCTGTTTTACTCACAAGTACATATTTATCGTATGAATCGGAAAAATATTGATTAATCTCATAGTGAAAGAGGTTGCTTTATTTATCAAAATTTACTATTAAAACGTTTGACGCGTAAGAGCCCCGCGATTTTCCTAGCCGGCTCTGCCCCGCGATTTGGTTTACATTCGAATTTACATATTTATTTATCTAAGTAATTGCACATACCGCAGATTAACGCAATTTCACAGCGAAATGCCTCAATGACAAATAATACAGGGACAACACAACAACGGAAAATCTACATACAGACGAGAGAAAAGAAAATAGAAAAATAAAAAGGAAATGCAGGAGAAAAAGGAGGGAAACTAAAAACAGGATCGGCCCAAGATAACGGGGTGCCAAAGCATTGGTGTCGCTGTCACAATCATCTTTATATACGTTAATTGCAAATGAATAAATTTTGGATACCAATTTACATCGCGGAGCAGGCTGGAATCTCGATGGCACCCCTTTTACTTTTTCATTGTCGATAATTTTTACAGGGCGATGAATAAAATATCTCAACAAACATTTACGGAAAGGGGCACTGGAGTGCTATCTCGCCCGGGGCGCGAAAATTCCAAGGGCCACCCCTTCTCGTAACAACAATTCTGTCCTCGTAAGAGTAGGGAGGACTTGGCGCTGGCTGGGAGCAAAACTCAATATAGGTAGGTACTCTAATGTCACCGGAAACTATACAGTTATAAATTGAGAAGTTACCTAATTTATTATGGTTCCTGGCGTTAAGCTCCATCACAGCATGAAATTCTATCAAAAAGTATCTAAATTCGTTTTGGTTGGATTACACCTAAAGTTGCTTAAAAAGTTGTTACCAATTTATATCGCAGAACAGGCGGAAATTTTGATGAAATTCAATTTAATTTCTCATTATAAATTTTTTACGGAACAGTGAATAAATTAACAAGTTCTTTTAAACATATCTTAACAAGAAATTACAGAAGGGGGCGATGGAGCGGTTTCTCGTCCCGGGCACCAAAATACCTCGGACCGCTCCTGGTTATAAATCACTACATCTAAGATGGGAGTCTGTAAGAGGAAATGAAATTTTTTAATGGTTGATTGCGAGCGAATTCACGAAACGAAGTTTGCTTTTCAAACGTTTTTGGCGTAGACCAGGGGTTCTTCAACCTTCAATTGTCGCGGACTCCTCGAATTGAAAATAGTACAAATAAAAAACCTTCAATATTTCAATTCTTCATTTCATGTAAAATAACTATTATTAATTTTTATGGCATAACATTCCTAAAATTCCATGTTAATTTTTATTATTCGTGAAAATTTTATTTTTTGGCACATCACCTTACATCCAAAATAATTTTGCGGCCCCGTTGTGGGCCGTGGCCCCCACTTAGAGAAACGCTGGCGTGAACGGTTCGATTTTTAAAAAACAAAATTGAAACCCTTGTAGTTATCAACGTCCAAATTTTTTTCTTCTTTTCCCTCTCGGTTCCCTGCACTATTCCGCAGGATCCCTTTCTACCTGACCCCCCCTTTCCCTCCTGGAACTGCATTCCTGGCTGCACCCCAGCGCTATATTTAACCGCCCTAACGTTCGAACCCAATTGTCAGGACCATAAGAAGGATGTATGACATTTTGGAGGTCTGAAACGTCCCGAAAACATGTCTGCCTCTTTTCAGGCAACTCCCTCGCAGGCTCTTTCGTGAACTCGTGCCTTTTTTAAGCGTTGGAAACTCGATCTCTTGTCGTCCTTTCGTTGGCGTAAACAACGCTCAACTGGTTGTTCTTTCTCATCTCTCGCATTTGTTTTCCCTTTGTTATTGCAGCGTTCATTTTTTGTTTGATGGTTTTCTTATTTTTAAGTGCTTCTGCGTAATCTAGTTGATTTATTATTTATGAAAATTTTTACCTTGCTGTAAATTACCGTAATTTCAGAAATTTGTCAAATATCTAGGGTGCGTATTATACATGATAAAAAAGGCAAAACATTTTTTTAGCCATCCACCAAAAAGGTGACTTGCAGGGTATCATGTAGATCAGGGGTCAGCAACATACGGCCCGCGGACCGGATGCGGCCCCCGAGAGCGCTTTATGCGGCCCGCGAAGCCATAATGAAAAAGTTATCGGTAAAATTAAACAGAAAATTTCGTATTTTTCCAGTCAAATTTTGTCCTCAAAACCTTTTCTGGTAAACATTTAACGCTAGTAAATTATTTAGATATAATTTTTACTAATGTGAGTCCACAGAATCTCTGAATAGCTTCGGATGCAAACACTCATGCGGCCCGCCGAAGTTCTCGTGACCTTCAATGCGGCCCTCTTAAGTATTCACATTACGAATGTGGCCCGTCAGGTTCAAAAGGTTGCCGACCCCTGATGTAGATGGAGTCTGTCAATAATAGCTATTTTTAGACACATTCTCATCAGTAAAGCATAATTGTTATCAATGTTGCGTTTCGATGGTATTTCTATTTCTGTTTCAAAAACAAAAAAGAATTATCTTTTATTTCAGCCTTCATAAAACTGGTTTTCAGAATAAAAAATATAGAAAATAAACGTTTTAGATTTATTATATTTGCATAAATAACCACAATATATTTGGGAATTTGGTGAACTCGCATTTTATGTTATACTTAAAAGTTCTTTATCATCTTCATTAAAATCTTTATGGGTTAAATTGATGTAATTACTACAATTTTAGGAGTGTATCATACGTGGCGGTAAGCCAATTTTGTCGTTTCTCTCGCGAAAACCTAGGTGCGTATTATTATCGGAATAAAACGATATATTAATTTCTCGTCTCAGTTTACTACTCACAGTGCTTTTTCCACAGTGAAATGTTCGATTTGGTGTCAAATGTATTATCCAGAATTACCCAAGTTTTTGTGCAAATTCTCCGAAAAAATCATTTAAAATGTCAGCGTAATTTCATTGTTCCCTTTGCAATGACTTCACGCCAAAAAAGGTTCTGAATCTAAATAACGCAAGTCACCGCAATTGGTGAGTGGCAGGGGGAGAGTATCATCAACCAATTCTTTTATTCTCCTTTTATGTTTTCTTATTGTTTTCTTGTCAGTATGTTCGCGGCATCCTACGTGAGATGGGCTCCTAATTACATCTGACAATTCATCTTAAAAGATTTCTGTTCTAAATCTCCGCAATAGTCAATTCCTGGATTCAGGTGTTTCCTCCAAAAGGCGCCCGCTCAAGCTCATTTTCTAGAATCGTGAAACCTACTTTCCCACCGCATTGACTTCTCGCGAATATGGAAACGAAAGGTATGTACAAAAATCTCCATCTTAACATAGGTGATCAACGAAACCAGAGTATTTTTAACTAGCAAATGACACGTCGAAATAAAATACCCAGCCAACTAATCCAAAGCGAGTTAATACGAAAATTATTTTTTTAACCAACCCATTCACCACCATTCAAACGACCTAGACACTTGGTCGGATCAGACGTTTTCTCGTAAATATTAGTCCTTAGTGTGCCGCATAATTGTTTTCGATGGCTCAGTCCCTAGTTTATGCACCGGCTCCACGACAGATATCAAATTTCGGTCGTGCTTACGTCTCGAAAACCCTATACGCGCGCGTTTTGTTTGCCCATGAAGCCACGGAAGCTGCGTTTGTTTTAACTGCCGCATTCTCGCGTGGACGTTGGTTCGCCCTCCTCGCCCTCGTTTAGCTTCCTAGGAAAACCCCCTCAACGCGGCAGATAGGGGCGATGTCGGCTTCCCAGGCGGGAGCCGGAAGTGGGCGGTTAGGGCGTACCCATAATTCTCCGGGGCGTGGACCTCGTTCATTCTCCTTATGTCGGCGTCGGCTGAGACCGCCACAACAACCGGGTGCATCCCATCACCTCTCTCTCTCTCTCTCCTTTGCTCCCTCCCATTTCTCTCCCTCTTAACTCTTTCCTCCTCTCTCTCTCTCCGCTTTTTTACACCTCTCTTCTCTTCGTTGGTGTTTTCCTCAGTGGGACATTTTTTCCTGTGTTTAAACAAGGCTTATGCACAGTTTTTTCAACCCACAAAACTAACATTATTCTATGGTAATTCTATATGCTCTACTATATACTCTACTATATACTCTACTATATACTCTACTATATACTCTACTATTCCCAACCTTTTCAACGTGACGAGCACCGATTCGTATCCTAGAATATCAAGCGAGCACCACCTTTGCGGAAACAAGATATCATAAATAGAGTATAGAGTGATTTTCCAATTATAAGTCGCAACCAGATTTAATACAGTGAAAATTAAAAATAGTTTTCAAATAAAATGAGTAAGGTTTTATTTTTATTATTACCTTTGGCAGTATGTAATATACAAAATCATACACATATGTTTGTAAAATATATTTTATCGGCTCATTGCATTTTACTGTGGCTCTTCGACGATGTCCATTGCAGTATTGTGGCTCCTGAACAGATTGACCACCCCTGCATTATAGTCTGTATTTCGCACTTAACAAAGTCGTTTGTCTCTCTGTCTCTCCCTCTCTCTTTTTCTCTCTCCCTCCTCCCCCCTCCTCTGGTCGTGTTTGTTTGGATAACCCTTGAAGACCAATTCAACCTAACGCTTTTTAAACGAGAAGGGGTTCTCGTATATTGTTATTGGGATGCTGTCCTGCACCTCATGCAGCTCTTAATGAGGTGAATTGGGAGCGAACGAGCTATAATAACATTATTCGACGCAAACATCCTCGTGAGATTTGACCTCGTGACCTTCCGCCGTGGGAGACCCGCTGTCTGGCCGCTTTCACGAGAGGGGACTAGGTTTGCCTCTGTCGTCGCCCTGAGGCGTTTCGAGTTGTTTTGCTACTAAGCGGAACGGAATTATTACGTGTTTCGGAATCGGCAACTTCAAGGATAGTAGTAGTTCGACGGGAGTCGGATTATGATAATTCTATATATGAAAAATGAACTTAGCAATTAATGATTATTAACTAAAAGCATTCGAAATGTTAGTTAATAGTTTTAGCTTATACCTTGAGGAGGAAATGAAGAAAACAAGCATTGTTGCCGGAAAAGGCCAGTATAAATAATCATTTGTATAATAACATTTAAAAAATACCATTGAAAGGGAAATAGTTAAGAATTTAGGAACATTTCAATTTCAAAAAGACATTTTTGCGGAAATAAAATAAAATACAAGGATAAAAAACCAAGATGACCGAATGAAAACGGTCCTATTTGTAAGATAACATTAATATCGTTAACGAATAAACGTGGTTTCGCAGTATTGTTGATCGAATAAAACTCCGTTGGTTCGCTAATTGCATCTATTAAAAATTTTAACGGCGAAGATTATCCTAAGTAAACAATCTTCTTTTAGACTGCGAATTTTATTCGTTTGATTTTTAAGGGTGAAAATTACTCCATGCCAACTTCGCGAGAGGTGGAATTTGAATCAATCGTTTATGAACGCGAAAAAAGTTCGACTTTTCAAAATTTCTTCACTTGAAATGATTAACTGTTCCTATAGGACTGGATGAAAAAATCGACCTTCGTCAAAAAAAGAGATTCATTTGGATGAAGAAAAACAACGTAGGTGACGTAGGAAAAATAGGGACGTTTGGTGCACTGCACCCCTGCCATCCACCAAAAAGGTGATTTGCAGGGTATCCTGTAGATGTAGAATCTAAATAACCGCCATCCTAGACAATAGTTGGGAGAGAGAAAATAATCTCCCTTAAAAGCAGACGGAACATGCGATGTGGATTCAAGAATGAATTATCGAGCTAACCTTGTGATTAAAATAAAATTGAAAAAACTGCCTCACCCTCTCCAATACCCTTAAAAAAGATACAGGAAAAAACAGATGCGCATTTGGGCTACATTTCAGCCGCCGCGTTTATTCGCCGATGGTTAATTCTAAATATATCCAATACATCACTCCCGGTGAATCACCACGAGTGGCGGATGCAAGGGGGAGACGATCGCCCCTCCTTGGACGACACTACTACCTTCTCTGGATCCGCCCCTGGTCACCACTGATGACGGCTATTGTGTAGCCGAAATTTAAGGACATAAGTTTTCCAATTCGATTATGAGTTCGACGAACGTTAGAAGTCGAAATAATAAGTGTAAAGCTTCCTGCCCAGTCCGATGAAAACAGTTGTTTTAAGCCCATCCATCGATGCGAAATTTTTTTTACGACCTACTCCCACGTCTCCGGCACCTACTCCGACGCTTCCGGAAACACCGGAAATGGACCTCTCCTCCGGCGATTACGAGAGGGCGATTCGTGGACACGCATCTTCCGAGAGAGGGAGAGGAGGTCATCAACGGAGAAGGAGGCAGGAAGCGAAGGATTACGCAATGAGACGGAGTACTATCCTTGTACCGTTTCGTTCTGTGTTAGGTAGAATTTCTCGTATGTATACCAAGGGTGCCAGTGACATATGCAATATGGAGAGATAATTATCCCCACCGCCCTCCTCTGCGGCAATGGTGGATACAAAAGGGAGGGCAATGGTGTAGTAACATCCCCTCTAAACAAGATTATCAATTTTATTAAAATATTATCCCAATTAATGTTTTTATATTATAGGCATTCTAGAAACATTTCGATAATATCTATACCTGGCCTGTAAAACTGACTACTCGGTAATTGTCTCAACTAAATCGTTAGAGATTTTTCTATAAATGCTTTATTTTTGTTAATTTTTCGTGGTAATTGGAGTACAATAAAACGCGGTTTCTAAATTATCGGTTTTTGTTTTGCAAAATACAAGCAATCTTGGAGAAAAAGTCTCTTTTCCCAGCTTCGGCCCTCATTAAACAACTGTAATCCCAATTTTATTTATTTATTTATTTATTTAGAATTGATTTCACATACAGCCTTAACATGCCATTTTACAGTGAAATATAAAAACAAATGTAACATCAAAATATAACATCAAATAATAATATTAGCATATAGTATTACTCTTGTCACTTATCTGTTATTTTTAAATATTTGCTTTAATATTATAGAGCATGTATAGAGAAATTCGGGGTAAACTTGAATCGTGACCTGTCTTGGGACACCCACATAAGACGAGTGATAGGTGCGGCAAATAAGAAATTGGCTTTTGTGCGTAGGATAGTCAGGAAAAGCACGGAAAAGGAGAGAGAATCCTGTTATTTATCCTTGGTTAGACCTCAAATGGAATACGCAGCAGCGGTTTGGGATCCATATCAGAGGGGACTCATAAAGGATTTAGAAAAAATACAGCGGCGAGCAGCTAGATTCGTGAAAAAGAATTACGATAAAAAACAGAGCGTTACGTTACTCGTTGAAGAGTTGAGTTGGCCATCGTTGAAAGATCGTGGATTAGAGGCGAGACTTAAACTTCTAGATAAATATAAGTCGGAGATATTCGTAAATGAAATGAAGGATATTATTCGACAACCAACGTATATCGGACGGAGGGATAATGAGGACAAGATTCGCGAAATAGATAGTAGGACGGAGAGGTATACGGAGTCCTTTTTCCCTAGGACAATACGTGACCACAATAGTTAACAGTGAATAATAATTAGATAGGAACTTGGTGCGCGGCACCCCCTGCCATCCACCGTCAAGGTGACTTGCAGGGTAATATGTAGATGTAGATGTATATTACACCATTATCCGTTTAGTGCCGTCATTATACGGGCAATGCCGACATTACCCGACCAATGCCGACATTATACGGACAATGCCGATATTATCCGGACGGTGACGACATCAATTGCCTTCGGACATTTGTCGTTAAAATTGATGCACACATACATGCGAGTCACACCCTCTATTACTGGACCGAGTTATGTTAGCGAAGTTGCAGAGCGAGAAGGGAGAAAGGCCGTTGATAGTAGGCGAAAAAGGAAACGGCTATGGATGAAAAGCTTAAAAAAGAGGAAAAACGCGAGAGGAACTTCCCTGGTTAAAGAGTGGGCGGCGAGACCAGTTTTTTTCCTCTCTCACAACGGGTGGCATCGCCTCTCGGGTGAGTTGATGCTTAGAACGAATTAATCTAATTTCCCTTTTCCCTTCCATCTCACTTGAACTATAAACAGTATCGGACGAGCAAACATTAGTCCGAAGCAGGGAGGCTGCCCGAGGCGTCAAGGTCTTGGAGTCGCTAACCCGACCATCTTGCAAATGAATACATGTTGGATACCGATTTACACCGAGGGACAGGCGGTTATCTACATGAACTTCCTTTAACTTTTCATTATTAATTGTTTTACGGACCAATTAATAAATTAACAGGTTCTTTAAAAAATATTTTAACAAAAATTTACGTTGGAGAGGTTTCTCGCCCGGGGTGCCAAAATACCACGGTCCGAAGAACCGAACTCGGACCTTCTTTTTCCTGGAGGATAATCAATCCGAGAGCGTTACGTCCAGTCAATTTTTGCATTATGAAAAAATGTTGGGACTCGGAAGGATGGTTATTTCGATTCGCTTCTGTCTCCATGGATGCTTACCATCCCTCTCGGTTTGAGAATGGCAATTCAGAATCCTTTGTAGATCATGCTATTGCGATGTTTTATGACTCTTTACTCAAATCTATAATAATTCAAGAGGTTGATTAGCCACAAGTACAAACAAATCAACTATTTACCCAAAACAGAGAGAGTTTGCGACAAAATCAAAACGGAAGCGCTAAGTTTCTAATTTCGATTCAAACATTGCCGCAGCGGCGATTTTTACGTGCCCCATTTCAGTGATTTTATGACCAAAATATACAATTTTCTCCATTGCGATTTTCCGTAGGACCAGTTATTGTACGTAAACTAAGCTCCCGATAACCCTATATCGAATAACTGGGAGTTCCTTTTACCAGAATTTTTTAATGCGAATATATTCACAGTATTTAGTTGCCCTGTACCTAATAAAGGCATTAATACATAGTACAATATTATTTAATCTGTAAACTTACTTCATACAATAATATTGAATCAGAATTTTGACTGTTTTTTTATTTTTAGATATTTACATATTTTTCCATCTGTGTGTACCACAATAGGTGTAAACATGTATATATCAGGTTCGAAGAATTGTTCAATTCAAGGTTAAAGATTGAACTGTTAAATTAGAGCTCTTTAAAAGCTACGGTTGTGAAAACCAAATGCGCATCTCGGCTACAGTTCTTTCTCAAACAGAAGTCGGCAACCTTAGGCTCACGGGCCGCATACGGCTCCCGAGAGCGCTTTAGGCGGCCCACAAAGTTGCGATGAAAAAGTAATCAGCAAATTTGCACATCAGCAATTTTAAAAAATCAGTAAAGTGATGGTCTGGAAACCTTTTCTGATGAGGTTTTAACGCTGGTAAATTATTTGGACTATTTTCACTTCTATGGGAGCACAGAATCTCTAGATAACTTCTGATGTAAGCGATCATCCGGCAAGCCGAAGCTCTCCGGAATTCCAATGCGGCCCTCTTAATCAATCACAACAACGAATGTGGACCGTCATGCAGAAAAGGTTGCTGACCTCTGTTCTAGAATCTAGTATCGGTGAACTACTAATGACGATGGCTGCCTTGTAGCCGAATGGCGCATTTGGTTTCCACAATCATTTTATGGCTTTTGGAGAATGCCGATTTATCAGTTTGGCACAGAACCGGAATAGGCCCAGTTCCGAGGCATTCGATGAATCGGAAGTTCGCTGCATATAGAGACATTACTACAGTCAAACCCCGATTTAGCGCCACCGCTTGCCCATCAGTGACATTTGCGCTTAAGCGCGGGTGACGTTAAATCGAGGTACAGTGGAACTTCCATAAGTCGAACTTCAACGGAAACAAAAAAATATTGGAGTTATAGAAAATTCGACTTATGAAAACACGTCTTTCTCATAGGGATTTTGCCCGGTAAAATGAATTAACTTCGAGTTATGGAAAATTCCAGTCATAGACGTTCGAGTTATGGAAGTTCCACTGTATGTGCTTGCTGTATGTCAGGGGTCTCAAACTCGCTGACCGCATTCGGCCCCCGTGGTAAATTTCTGCGGTCCGCGAAATAAGGTAGTTTACACTAGACGGCCAAAACTCAAATGTGCCTCATGGTTCCCCCGTGCGCAGGTCCCTCATTGGCCGCCCTTTTAGGCTTTCTTTACAAAAATATAAAAAAACACCTTATGGTTTGCTAAATGATATTCGTCCTTTCCTAAGCTTCGCCTGGGGATTTGCAATAAGGTGTTTCGTACTGAAATCCATCAATGATAAATTTCCGTAGCTAATAAATATACGGCATATTATAATACAATCCGCATTACTGTTAAAAATACTCTACGTGTCTGACGGTAAATTGGCCGCCCCCGTTGATTGGCCGCACATCGCACATTGTGTATTTCTTATAAAATATTTCATGTAAATCTAAGAAGTATGTTAAATCAGCACTTTTAAAATACACGCAGTTTATTGCTGATTCAGATTTATAAAAGTTCTGCACAGGTGTTGTACTAAGCATGTTCTTTCTGCTGCCGTTGTGTGTTTTGTCAAAAGAACCTAATCCTCGACGCCGAAACTAGCATTTTTGTAATGAATCTTAGGGTGGAAGAGGAGAATATGAAATGGTGTGAGGACTAGTGCTTGCCATCCCGGGATCCCGCTTTCCCGGCATCCCGGGATCCTTGGGTTAAATAGCTTTTCCGTTTCCAGGGAAATCCATTTGAATATCTCGGGAATTCCCGGTATATCATAAAGAGAACTTCATTCTCCAGCCTTTATCGTCCGTGCGGTTTAAAGGGATCACTAAGACTCTCTTTGTTTCCGAGTAGCTTAGTTTCACTTCTAATGCAATAATAAGGAAAAACTTTATATAGAGCACTCACAAATGCTTGCATTCTCGTGGGAATATATACAGTGAAACTTCGATTTTACGTCATCTGATTTTACGCTTTTCTTGAATTTACGCATTTTCTTTTCGGTCCCGGTGTTTGGTCCATAAGAATAATGATAGATTTTAACGGATTTTACCTTTTCGCTATTTTGCGCTTTCCTCGAATTTATGACAGGAATTTCACGTCCGGATAATATGTAAGTGCCCCCGATTTTACGTTTATAGTATTCCCAATTACAATTCAACTGAATCGTTTTCCATATTCTGTAATTAAAAAACTATATTGGAGTGTTTCATCGCCAAAAATCATTTATACGAAAACAAAAACGGCTGAAGACCACTGCGCTATAGGGTGTGAGTTGACATTGTATACAGATTATTTCCCAAATTGAGCATATTTTGACAAACTGTTGGGGGTACCAAAGTTCAGGTTTTTCTCACGACTACAGCTGGTCTTTTCATAACCAAAATATGCACATCGCTGAGCGATCGTAGTGTGAACACACTATGTTTTCTTAAAAGTTACTATAAATCAATTACTAATAGGAAATAAGAATTAGAACACTGTTGTCGATATGATTTTGTATTATGAGAAATGTATGCTAATGGTATAGATGTTTCAATTCATATTTTACTTTACATACCGTGTGTATTGGTAATTATATTTTTATAATCAAAATTATAGACAACTTTCAGGTCAATAAATAAATACTAATTTCAATAATTTTTATTTTATTCGTGTAACCAATATTTGTAAATGATTTTAACAAATTTCTTCGAACTTCTCTGGGTCCCGGGATCGATTATAAACCGGGAAACACAAGCACTAGTTTAAACATCAATATGTAAGCGTTTTGTCTTATACGAGGTTCAAATAAATAAAATGGAGTAGTTTTCTACTAAAACATTAAATAACCCGAATGGATTGATAAAAAATCCTAAAGCTAGAGTAAAATTACGTAATAAGATTCACCTGTTCATAAAAAAAGTTGTAACGCTAATTTCATTTTATTCCTCCTTTTTATAATTTTTAATAGGTTTTATGTCAACCCTTGGCATAAACAAGCAATTGGTAACCTAATTTTTATTTTTCCTTTCTTTTTAAATGAATTTTAAATTGTTTATTGGAATCACGGAAAATTCCCGGGATCCCGGGATATATAATTTTGAATCCCGGAATCCCGAGATTGTGAAAGAACCGGGAAATGACAAGCACTAGCTGAGGACTGGGAAAGTACGCGGCCCGCGGACTTGACACGGTGCCTTAATCCGGCCCGCGGGTTCGGTGGAGGGTCTTCATGGGGCCCTCGCACCGATGTGAGTTCGAGAGCCCTGCTCTATGCATTCATGAGATGGAAGTTCTGTATTCTGTGGTAGCACTACATAGGAAGGCGCTAATCGGGTTTGTCTGTGCTTTCGTTTTCAATATCCGAATTCCTACCCGTCAACACGATCTTTTTCCTCGTGAACGAACGCTGACGTCATCACTGAGTGAAAACCGGATCATCGGAGCACGGTGAAACCATAACTCACTTCGTGCGAGGGTTGCGTGTGAGATCACGATCACGTACGTATTTCACGACCAGGAGATGTTAGGAGTACTAGAATCTTCCCTCGTATTATAACACCACCCCGGGGAAAGGCTCTAGATAAAGAGAGAACGGCCCGAAAGGAAGTTCAAGGACGAACCAAACCCCTTCCTTAAGTCGGGGTTTTGTTTTACTCGAGTGGAAAGGGAAACACAAAAAGGAACACGATTGTGTTCCCTCGAGACTTTTTCTTGCGTGCGTGATGAGGTGCCTCGTTGAATTTTGCCGGCAGCGTGAAATCATAAGGGGGCCGACGTCTTATGACCTTGAAAGTTCTTTCCCCTCCCTCCCTCTCCCCCTTCCCCCGCACCACTCATACCCGAACCTCTTCCCACCAGACTCGAAGGCAAACTGTGAAAGGCGGGCAGAACAAAAGGGAAAAGAAAGGCCGTGATATCGGGAAGAATAGTGAAGGATCGGGAGAAAGAGAGAAAGGAGAGAACCGAATTCCTACTCCCTTTTCCTTACCTGCTACGAAACTATTTCGAGTTTTTTCTCGTGATCTTTAGATCTAGAAGGTATGGGAAACACATTTTGGGCACCTTCCCGTTTTCACTCTATGAAGCACGTGGCGGATATACAAGGATTTTTTCCCCCTTGTTTTTCTTCCGAGGGTTCGGTGACTCGGATATTTTCTGCGCGCGCGCAGATTTTCGCTCATCATTTAATTATTCTTTTCGAAAATTTCTTCGCGTAGGTGAACTTCATCCGATGCTGACCTTTTCTGCGAGGTCCTTCAGTGCTTTTTTATTCTTGCGAGATCGGAGGAGATGCAGCGTTTAAAACGAAATTTATGTCAGCGCCGAATAAGGATGTCGCCATGTTTGCCGTCGAAATTTGCCCGTGATGTAATGGGACAGTTCGATATGATGGGAATGACAACGCAGACGAATGTTTACTCTCTTCATCAACAGCACATGCTATCGCAATATTCAATATTAGTCCCAGTAATTCAACGGTCTCAAACTCAAACTGCACGGTGGCCAAACAGATTACATTGAAATGCGTGGCAGGATGCTTGTCACGATAAAGAGCCTACAAATACATATAAGCTTTTAAGCTGAAACGCTCCTCTAATAATAGTGCATATACAGGGCGATCATTTAAAATGAGAAGACAAAAAATGTAATAACTTCGAATGAAAGAGTGTTAGAGACATGAAACTTTGAAGTAGCAATCTTTATTGTCTGCATGATGTCGCCATTTGTCTACAGCCTGCGGTACTGCGAATGCACATGCACAGTGCAAAAAATAAATAAACATGGCGTTCAATATAGAGGAGCGAGTGTTTATGGTGGAACGTTACCTAAAATCAGAGTCGTTTAAAACTACTCAGGGTGATTTCTGTCGGCAATTTTTATGTTGTAAGGCACCAACTGAATCTATGATATGGAAGCTTGGGAAAATGTTCAGGGAGACTGGAAATGTGAATGTTGTGAGTCGTGTTCACTCGTCCACTGTTCTGACTGGGGATCATTTAGCACAGGTTAGTGAGAGCCACCACGATCGCCAGATTTGTCGCCACTAGACTTCTTTCTGTGGGGTTTTATCTAAGACAATGCCTACAACAGCAATCCAAGCAATCTGGATGAATTTAAAACCAACATATCCCACATCATTTCCAACATCACATCCATCACGCTGCAGGCACTGTCTTCGAACATGCTTCGTTTGTTCAGTTACGTATGCAACATGCTGGTGGTCATTTTCGACATTATTTGTGACGATGTAAGTAATGTCAGACAATAAAGGTTGTTACTTCTAAATTTCATGTCTCTAGCACTCTTTTACTCGAAGTTATTAAAATTTTCGTGGGTTCTAATTTAAAATGATCACCCTGTGTATTTTAATAAAATATTTGAAATATTGAAAGATGGTGTAAGGTGCATGGAATGGCAGTTAGAGATCAACCAAAATAAAAGCTGCGTCATAATTTCTGGAGAACCAAGAAACCAAGAGTAGCTCGTTGGATGTTAATTATTCGTTGGACGGAGTAGAGATTCCAGTTTCAGACTCGATTAAATATCTCGGAGTCACGGTCCATCGTGATCTCTCGTGAGACACCCACATTCGCCGATTGTAGGTGCTGCTAACAAAAATCTGGCCTTAAAACGGACGAATTAATGCCGAACCCGATCACATCCGATTGGTAGCCGAAGTTTGCCGAGTGTTTAGTGACGTCAGTGAGTGCCACAAGCATGTTAGCCGATGCTAACCGTGCTAGATGACATTATGCCGATATAGAAGTAGAAGCTTGAAAGACATAATTCTGTTGTTTTCCTCTATACTCCGTCTTAGAAGAAATATTGGTAGAAGTGCTGCACCTTCCTGCATTTATTTCGCTTTGTGTTTTTCAAAATGGCATCTGAAAGGTTTTGTGTAGCCAGATCTGATAATTTGCCCAACGTTGATTCGTAGGGAGCAATATTCAGATGTTGAAATGCGTGGAGTGAAGGCGGATAGGTTTTTATTACATTTAATTGATAAAACAAGTTCAATGTAGCGCTTTTATTTTCAGTTATTGTAATAGTACTATTATTTCGAATGAAACGCAGAAGATATGTAAAAGATAGATTGACGTCTTAAAACAGCTTTCCCATATTAAATGAATAAAACAACTCTAGTTTTAACTAATATTATAGAATACTTATTTATGTATTGTTTCCCATGTTGTCCTAGTATCTAGTAAGTAAAATATAGTTAGATAAGTATACAAAAGGTAACGGACGAGGCCGAGACTTCGTGGAATTCCACAATAAAATAACATGAAGAATGCTAGATATTATTTTTTTATTTATATTAAACTTTCGCTAATCTCCACAAATATATGAAGTAAAACACGACCGGTTTCGGTGAATGATCAGCATCATCTGCCTTTACAGAATCATTAGGTCAAATATTGACAAATATTATACATAATTAATGTGAATAAACTTAGTTTCCGTGTGTCTTGTCTATAGGAAATGTGGTGAAGTTTGTTGTTTTAAGTCTCTATCTGCCTTACCTATGCATGTGAAAAGAAAAACTGTAGAAGTGTTTGTCATAACTGCATGTCTCTTTTGTATATGTCGCGAATTTCATTGTTGCTTTTATGGCTTTTTTCTCCCTTTGAGGTCAATGAGGAAAAACTATGTTAGTAATGCTGTTGGATTTGTTAATTTATGGGAACAAATTTATTAAAATATTTAAATTACAGAACTAACTTAATATGTAACATTTGTAAAAGTAATTGCTTAAAAACTTGGTTCTTAAATATATGCACTGCAACAGTAATTATTTGCTTAATAAACCCATAGCCCAACGATTTCCGTAAGTTTGATCTTACTTATTTAGAATAGGTATATTACATTATGGAGGTTTAGTTTAAATATATATGTTAATATTTGAAACAAAAATATAATTTACTCTTTCAACGTTCTCCAGAAATATATGCATCATTTCAATGTAATGCCGACATAAGTCATCAACTAAAATACGAAGCAATAAAATTACGTACATACATATAATTAGTACTTAAATTAAAATGATCTTCGCAGACAAATGCAGTTGTACGTTTCGATATATCAGATGCGTATCTCCTCATGGCTTTCAACCACAATATTCTTCGCTTCTTATTTCTTCCCAAGGAGCTTGGTAGCGTGAAGAACAATTTTATCGGGGTTTTAATCGTTGTATTTAAGCACTGAGGTACCAGACAATAATTATAACACTTCTTAAGTTCCATATTCTCCATTTTAGCTACGATATCAGGAAAAGCAACAGGACGAAGTAAAAAAACCGTGTGCTTTCAGTACGGTCGTAAGCGTCGTAAGGCATGCGATGACGTCACGTTACTACTCTCTCTCCAACCAGGATGCCGTTTTCGCGGGATATTTAAAAGAGTTATTTTAAATATTTTTTTTGCATAATGAAGACGATTTAACAAAAAAATATTCACAGGGAGTAATTAAGTCAATTACAAAGAATTAAAAAAGATAATTAAATATTTTGACACTCCCCATTCAACGAATATGCTTATAAACCTTTTATTACTGTGTTCGCTATTCTTTCAGCAACGATCGATATCGTTGCAATGCAAAATGGCGTCAAACTTCGACCGTTCAGATAAATCACCCTTTCATGGCGTATCTCTGGGAAGATCGCGTGTCGCTCCCTGGGCCGAGATGCAGAAAAAATTTTATGCGCTGCTTAACGTCATAACTCCTTTTACGTCGATGTAAATCTTTTATTGGCGGGCGTGGGTTTTAAATGCGGTTTATGTGATGAAATTGCGCGTGTACAAAGTTTACGCGAGCGCCGAGATAGGATATTAAATTCTCCTGGAGGCGTTCGCCTGCTTCCACAGAAAGAACCTTGGGTGTCATATTGTCATTTCAAACTACGCAAGACGTTCGTCAAACACTCCCGTGGACTGTCGCTTGATTACCTTAAAGGAGTGCTGTGTGTGCGTTCAAAAAAACGACCATGTTTGCCTCTTTCAATTGTTTATGGCACAATACGCGCACGACCTTGGTTTGAAGCGCACACTCTGAAAAATCATTCTTGGGATGTTTTTCTCTTTAATTTTTTTGTAAGTTTTGTTTGCTCTAGCGATTCCATGCATATACTTATCGGTAAATATTCTCCAAAAATACCTTTGGGTTCGCTCGAGAAAACATTCTCAACCTGCCGGAATAAAGTACCTTAGAAGAAATGAAAAAATAAATCATCGAAGGAGTTATAGTTATAGCAATACATTGAATGATCGACCCTAAATAATCTTTTGAATTATATCAAAAGCTTCCCATAATAGAACGTAGCTATGAGTTACCTTAATTACTAAAGTTTTTATGTTGCATAGAAGTGGCACAGTTTTAAACCCCGTGGGTAAATGTTATATCCTTTCATTAAAAATAGCAACCTGGGCTCAATTAAATTCTCAAGATGCAGTTTTTATCTCATAATAGAACATAAAAGATATTTTGATTATTTTATGATTATTATTGATTATGTCATCATGAATACCCAGACCTAACTCATGTAGAACTCGACTCTTATAAAAATCCTTTTAAATTGAATACAAAATAATGGTACTAACTCCACAAACAGAAATACATGTTCTTATCACAGCAGCTGATGTTATAAATTCATGAAAAGGCATAGAATTTGAAGCAAGTCGATAAAGTCAAACGAGAATTTTTGCCAATCGCTCTGTATATCTGCTCTTAGTCAGTTACACTCATTTAAGTGCCACTTGTACTTGAAATTCGCGTATGGTTTACTTAACCGTTTTACGGCTGCAAGTGGCGATCCATCTGCGTTGTTTCGTAAAAGAAAATGGTCCAACGCGCTGTAAGTTCATCCTGATAAGAACTGCGGACGAATTACCTCCTACGACGACAACTCGCCCGTCGAGGATGAATCGGTCGACTGTCTTTTGAGTCTTGACGGGTCACTCGAGGGAGCGCATATGCGGATTTTGACGTCCATAAATTTGTTATCCCCACTCGCCCGGATGCAGGTGGCCAAAACAAACCCTTCCATTTCCTTTCACGTCGGGTTTTGCAATTCTTTGAATTATTCGCGTCTTGCGAGTGACGAAGAGGCCTTCTGCTTCTTTCATCCCTCTTTGGGACATCTGGCGATCCATGGCGACCTCGCTTCCGATTCCATGGTCGCTTCACGGTCTCAAGTCTTTCCGCCGAAGCAGCAGACGTCCAGTCTTATCCGCCGACGTTAATCGCTTCTTTTTATTGACTCCGTTAAAGACGCCAGGGCTTTTAAAAGCGTTCCGGACTAATAAATCTGACGCGATTTTATCTTGCCAACTTTCTTGTTTTGAGGCGTTACTTCCCTCCCCCCCGCTTTCCTCCCCCGCCTTCCACCCTCCACGAAATTTGTTGGAGAATTAAAAATAACACCAAAGACAAAATTTGATAAGCAAAGTTTTGCGTCATTTCGTGCATCGCGAGACTATTTAAAGATCCTCGTTTTACGAAGTCATCATCAAATTAAGGTTAAGGCTTTATTTTTTATTTTGACTTAGCGAAGCATTTGCTTGCGCGGAAATAAATTTTAGCGCCATTTTGTCTTTCTTTATATTTCGCTAACGTAGAAAATTTTGTTTTTTATTCTTTTCAAATCTATTAAATACAGGTTCGTTCGTCTTTATCAAATGGGGCCCATATTGATCGATTTCGGAACCCAATGTTCCATATATTAGGTTAAGAAACATTAATTGGAAGTAAATAATTTCGTTATTAATCTAAAAGTTTTCAATTACTTTTATTTTGGCGGCCATAAGACGTTTAGATCTAACTTTTTAGCGCGTTTTATTTTATAAACGCCATCCACCAAAAAGGTGACTTCCAGGGTATCATGTAGATTCTTTTGCCTGTGTAATCAATTAAATTTAAATAGCAAGTAAACGGTTAGAAATAGAAGATTGCAATTTTCGGGGTATGTGATATATAATGCCATTTATTACGCTGCCAAAATTATTTTTGGAGAAATCGGTGGGCGGAAGGGGATGCCTTCATATTTTTCAAATTAAGATTTCGAGAAAATCGTTATAGATAGAAAGTTAATTTTTTTATTAATTATCGAATAAATTACTTCGTCAAATAATTTTATATAGGTACATAAATTCATAAAGAATTTAAAGTTTGCAATTCTAAATAAACCACTATATACAAAACTCGCTTTTTCTTATTGCGTCAGCAAATGAAGCTCCCATTTTTATCCAAAGAAGAAGATATCCCTATGCGTAGTCCTCTCATTTTACTTGCTTCATTCAGATTATTAGCGTAAAATCATTTGGTAAAAGACCTATATTTTGTCTCATGTTTCTAACAATGCTTTGTCAAAAAACTTTCTAACCACACCGCGCTGTTTCCAGTGAATGTTTGTAAGACATTAACCATGATAAATAAACATACATGGATACATGATGGCGAGATGGGCTACGTGGAGTGAATCAGCGAAAGGTTGTTAAAGTTCTCGCTCCGCTTGTGAAGCACGACACCAGCCAAGCATATTGTCTTTATAGACAATCACGTGAAGACGAAGAAAAGATATCCGATGAATTTTGTTAATCATTACCTTTAGTTGATCGCAGAATCAAAGTACACAATCGCCCCGTTTAAATATTGCACCACAAACATAACGGAAACGAATATCTACGATAGTTCCAATTTTAAGTTTTTATAACCTCGCAAAGTTTATTTCTCGATTTTTACGTCTGTTCGACGTTAAATTCTTATCGCATTAGATTCGCATTTAAAGAGATTTCATTTGCCGCGATAATTTTGCCTGTATATATGCGTTTTTACAAACGTAATCCCTTTCGTTGCCCAATAAAGGTTAATTAGATGATTGACGGTAATTATGCTGCCTAATGTGAGCCAGAGGTAAACATCTCCTTAGAAACGTGTTAGATTAAACCAATGCGCAAAATTTGCTCGCGCTTCATTAATTTAGGGCTATTAGTTCTTTATATGCGAGGAAGGATTTATGAAATTGTAAAACGCCTGGATGTGAATTTTAAGTGTCATTTTCATTTTATCCCTAACAGAACTTGTTTGCTACGCTTGTTAACGCTAAATGTCACTCACGCGAATGCGCCGACAGAATTTAATACAAAAGCGAAACGCTCCTAAAGTGAAAGGTAGCATTAATAATGGCACTAATATGAATGTAAAAAAGATACAACACAAAGTTGAATTAACGACAGAGCTCTGTTTAGCGCATTAGTAGATAAATAAATAAATAAATATATTATATATATAATCTTTTTCATTGGTCATTTCGGGAATCCTCAACTTTTTTGCGGTTACATGTTTTACTTTAGTTTAATTAATTATACAGATGCCGAGAAAAAGGTTAAGAGGTAGGAAAATAGTAGAGATTTCGGCTAAAATGAAAGAAGGGGTCGTTGTGAGAAGCAGAATTATGCTACAGATTGAATCTGGTTTGCATAGAAAGTACCGAGTAATTGAATACAGCCTAGAAAGTTATTGGATATACACATTTTTACGCTGAAATCGAAAGTCATAATGACTTCCATTTTTTATGCTCACTCTCAGGGGCAGAGTGGTGACACTTTATAGGCTCGGGCGTTTCATTATAACCGACCCTAGCATCTGACTGAATCGGCCGGCCATGAAAGCATCGTCCCATCGGATGATAGCCCGGTCGCCCGGCCCGGGCAGTCAGTCCCTATCGTCTCTACTCACTCATACGCATATATGGTTGGAAGAAAACTTATGATTATTCTAACTTCGGCATGGAAAAATGAAACATTATTAGTCATCTGGCTATGAAAAAATTGACACTGCATACATTGCACCAAATTTCTCATACCCGTGCGTTTCCGAGTCCATAGCGCAGAGCAGCCAGATTCGTAAAACAAAAGTACGAACATAAGGAAAGCGTCAGCTGATTTTTGAGGGTTTTGAACTGGGCACCACTGGAGGATCGTAGGTTGAACTCAAGGTTGCAGCTTCTGGAGAAATATAGATCGGAATGTATGGAAGACGAGGTTGTAGGAATAATTGAAGCACCAACGTATATAGGTAGAAACGACGTGAGATCGATTGTAGGACGGAGCGTTATCTAAGCTCGTTCTTTCCGAGGACAATACGAGATCACAATAGAAAATTCCAACCTGCGATTGACAATCTTTAGTTAGGTCTTGGTGCATTGCACCCTCTGCCACCCACCAATTAGGTGAATTGCAGGGTAACATGTAGATGCAGGATAATGTCACTGGTAACTTAACAGCTTGGCGTTAGTCTAGCGTAAAAATCCTGATATTTCAATGCCACTGGAAGATACATAAATATACTTTACGTCATGTAACATATTTGATATTGTTTGTTATATCAAGCTTTCTAATCGGATGAGTTTAAAATAAAATCATCGATGTCATTTTCGAAAAGATCGATTTTTTTCAAAAATAGACAGGAATACGATTTGTTTCATTTTAACAAAGTATTTAGTCCTGGTTACACCCGTTTTCATTACGAGATTTCATCGGATTATATGCAACCGTTCAGCGAACTGCACAAGACAAACTACGGACGCACTGAGTTGAAAAAGAAACTTTTTGGGACTCGTGGGCACATGAAATGTAGACATTCCTCTAAATATAGAAGTCGAATTTCTTCGCGATCACAAAAGTCTCCCTTTATATTCTAACGCGAGACAGCAAAACTGAATAGGTTCGGATTAGTTAAGGGCTTCACATTCACGTGCAATAATTTCTAACGTCAATCGTAAAGTTATCTGCGGCGTGAGTTGGTAAAGGACGGATTAGGACACAATACGGCAGACTCGAAGCTTACCTCGGGTGCATCATCTCTTCTTCCACTGGGCGGAAATGCATAGCACTGGAAACCCTTGGTCCCGCGGTCCTCCGCCTTATTCAGCTAGGGATAGAGACGCGACTGGATTTCCGCTTGCAACGCGAGAAAAGTCCAACTGATGTAGTATATGTATAAATAAACAGAAGCAGACTTCACATTGCGTCTTCTAGGTGAGCTTTCGCCTGTCTAATCCTTCTTCTTCTTCGTCTCCGCTCCTATCACTTTTTTGCCTTCTTTTAAATTTAGGGAGTCCTGGGACAGAGACAGATGTGGACCAGGCCACAGAAGAGGCGGAAGGCGAGTCGAAAATCAAAATAGACCCCAGCCTATAGGAATTATCGATACGAAACAAGTCGCAGGGGCTTGGCCGCGATATTTCCAAGAAAATAATGTAGGTAAATTGCGACCGCTAAAGTGTCACGTGATTGAATATCGAGGTGGTAGTTCGTTTTTGGACGTATGACGCAAGGAAACTTGCAATAACAATCATAGGTGGCGTCGCAAAGAGGACTACAAAGTTAGCTGCTATACATATTCTTTGCAAAGTGATAAAAAAATGTTTTCGAAAAAACAAGTATCATCTTGAATTAACTTATATTATTCATTAAAATGAGATATTTTAAAAAATTTAGTCATTAACCAATAGTTTTTTTTTGTAAAAAATATCCCTTGAAAATCTCCATTTAAAGTTCTAAGATTATCGCCAAAGTTTAATTCCTTAGATCTAAATGCCTATACTTATCTGAATTTTATAATGAAAAAGAAATACATAATGCAAAATTATTTTCTAGTTTTTTTTTAATTTATGCGGAACCGCTCCCATAAATATATTAGATTGGAAATTTTGCGAAGATTATTTCTTTTTCGCTTTCCATTAAGTATTGCCTTTATCGGCGAAATTTATTACTCCCGCAATGCCATAACTTCCGTTCAGTTCTACGAAACATTAACCCTGATGATGAATGTAGATGGATTTTTTTCTGAGATGCTCGATACAAGTAGGACAAAATACGCGCGCTAACCGTGTCGCTTATGAATAATATATAATTTCACGAGATCGATGCCAATGTGTAATAGTAAAATTTTAAGCCTTCCGTGAAAGTGTGTTGAATGGTGTGCGTTTTATAAATTGAATATGGAATTATTGAATTATCGCTCTGCACCGAGCAGTGTTTTTTATTATAATCCAAAAATTTCAAGAATCATTTTTACATGAACAATTATTAGACTTAAGAAGCAAAGCTCAAATTGCCGCCATAATCTGCCAAAAAAGTAAACGTTTTAATTTGCCTTCATCTTGCAGCCATAACCTTTGGATCACCGAAGGAGCATGATGCTAAGTCACCCACAATTAAACGGCAAAGCGAGCAGAACGCCGCAGCGCGAATATTTTAATTCTTGGCGTGGTTAGCGTATGCGCTTCGCTGAGGACGCTAACAATAAGACTCACAAATGAACGCGTTTGGACAAAGGCCGACTCAAGAGAGCATATGTTAAAACGCTTGTCACCCCCCTTAGCCAAATTATCTCCGGAAATAACAGCCAATTCTCAGGAGGTTAAAATTGCGGCCGGGGTGGACGATTAAGCCTGAGTCATTGCTCCTTCATGGTCTCCGCAAAATTGCATTTTAAATAATATTACGTAATACGCGGGAGAAGTAGGGGAATGCTTGTAATGGGTGATGCACGGCGGAGAGATATTCCGCTCCGTGAAGGCCTAACACGAACCCTGAAAATGCTGACGCATGACTCTCTACTTATAAATAATTGTTATACAGTCATACCCCGGTTTAGCGCCTCCCCCTATATAGTGCCACCCCCGCATATCGCCCATAAATCGTCGTGAATAGATCTTCCATCTTATGATTAAATAGAGCAAGCATATTCCTCGATTTACTGCCACCTCCGCTTCAACGCCAATGTCAGTGATGGACATACGGTGGCACTAAATTGGGCTATGACTGTATTTCAAAAATACTTTGCCAGTTGGGCCAACTTGTATGGTTTTTATTTAATTATAGTACTAGTAATAGTAATAATAACACGAGAGGAAAGATGCACGCTTCAGGCGTACATACATGCAAGTTGGAGGCATTCTTTACGTATAATGCAATCATTTTAAGTAACTGATCCTACAACTTTTCTTAGAAGCCTTAATTGATATGACTAATTTTTTTCTACGAGTTATAACGGATAGATCATTTTTTGTCCATGAAAACGTGGCACTCCTGATTGGTTTATACGAACCATTTTATGCATTAATCCAAGTAGCACGCACACCCAGGGGCGGACTGACAACGACAATTTGTGAAGAACACGGGACCAGTCCCCTTCCCATCGCACTGTTAGCGGAGAGTGGATCAAATCTTACAATTAGTTATAATCACGTAGGGGAGACCGGGGTTAGTTGATATAATTTTTTTTATTTATTTTCCCTTTTGCGATAGAAACTTCAAACAGAAACATGGTATTCTCTATTTCCGCGACTATTTTTACAGTTTGTTTTGTCCATTTCAAGTCTTCCAGAAAGCACTAATGCATTTTTGAACTTTGGGAGGATTGACTCAACTTGCCCCTCTTAGGGGTGTGTTGATACAAAAGATAGTTGACTAAAATTAAATGAAACAATACTTAATATACAAGGAAACTAGTCGAATATTTATTGATATGAATGTGCATCTTTAATTTTCTGCATCAGAATCTTTGTCCTATTCTTTATTAGTTACAGTTAATGCATTTGTAAAATATGTCGTTGGATCCACAGGTAGCGTGTGTCCATCTGTGACACTTCAAACATTGCACCCACTCTTCTCCTCCCTTGGATTTTGAAAACGGCTGCATGCAGACTAAACAGAAACAGTCCTCATCCTCCTCTTCTGAGTTGCTATCAAATTTATTTCTTTTGTCATTCTTGGCCTTCCTACTGCATTTTTTTTCTTGGTGCTTCTGCTCTTTCTTCTGCGATCGTTTTCTTCATTATTTTTGTTTCTCTTAACTTTAATCATCACTTTCCACTTTTCTTTATTTTCTTCTATCTTTTCCTTTATTCTGACTCTTGCATGTCCATCTTATGGCTTCTTTTCCGGGGGTTTCAGTTAAAATTTCAGATTTTCTTTTCTTCCCCCGCTTGCTTTAAATTCGTTCTTGAGCTTTGGGAAATGGTCGAAGTTGTTCAGGATACGTCCCACTTGCAGATGGGGCGCCAATTGTGGGTTCAAACCATTGTTTTGCAACTGTTCTTTTGGTTTCTGGGCAACAAAGGGCTCCTGAGTATTCAATCTCCCTAACAGGGTTGTTTCTTGTTCTCCTTCTGGAGGAATTCCTTTCTGGTTCACCTCTGACTCTGGCTGTGGCAGAGGTCGATCCGTCACTGCTGAACATAGGAAATCTTCTTCCTTAAAAATATCTGGATTAAAAGGTGCAATTCCTGTGACTCGAAATCCTGCAATTATGTTCCTGAGAACTATTGCGTCTAGTAGAGCCTCTTTCAGGATACATGGGATATCGTATATTGATATTGTTTTTCCAGGGTTGTTGGTCATCCATCTATCACAAGAACAAAAAAATTATTTTAAAAGGACCAAAAACGGAGCGATCGAGTGGTTGAAGATGATCGGTTTTGCGCGGTGGGAATGACAAAAGTACAACGCCATTAGCTGAACGATAATCCAGAACAGAAATTGCAATATGAGACGAGTGGTTGTCTAAGACCAGCAAACATAGCTTTTCTTTCGTGCAGCGAACATGATTGACAAAGTGTTTCATGAATTACAGAAACGATTCATTTGTCACCAAGACACTGGGGTGAGCAGCTCCAATACAACCTGGAGGACAATTGGTAACAAAGTGCTCTCTGTAAAAAAACCCTGGGGAATATTAGCATTGGCGGTATGGTGTTTCCACTAGCGTTTTCTGCTAGAATCCTTGTTACAGTTGTCCCTCTTTCTGCAGACGTAGCTCTACCAATTTTTCTCTTCCCCTCTCTGCAACTATTTTTGCGGGCTTCTGAACTGTTTGAAGTCCAGTTTCGTCAGTATTCCAAATATCGTTACATTGGATTTTATTACGATCAAGAACGGGTTTCAAGTTGTCAAAAAATGTTTTAACATTAAATAAATTAAAATTTGTAGCCATGCTCAACCTCGTAGCTTCTGGAGTGCGAATTGATAATCTTTGGGGACGCTCCATGAATGCAGAAAACCAATCTGCAGAGGCCATATTTTGATCAGCCCAATTTTCATGAACATTCGAGTTATTAGCCACAGCATATTCGTACACAAGCATTCGAATCTCTTTTGAGGATAGACCATAATATATTCGGGAGCACTGTAAAATATATTCTGCCAGATCGTTTTCCTGAATATTTGATAAAATCTGTCTCGGCTTTGCGTAACCAATGTTGACTGGTTTTCCTCGTTCAGCAGATCCTTTGATGAACCTCAAGAGTGTCATTTTATCAATACAGTAGGTGTTTGCTGCTAACCTAATCGACGTCCCCGCTTTAACCTCCGCAGCTGCTCTCTCAAAGGTTTGTATTGGGATTTCCCCGCTGTTAGTTTTCTTCTTATAGGTTCTGGCCATTCTTTCTATAAATTATAAAAAACAAAATGTTGAATGCGCGAACAGACATACGGCACGACGAAAATCATTTTTCGGACTCAGGAACACTAAAACATGTATTTCCATTAAAATCTCGAGATTAGATTACAATACTTTCTCTATACTACGCATACAAGAAAGTAAAAAAGAAGTCAATAGGTCGGGGCATGTTGATACACTGCATCAACATGCCCCTTCTCGAGCGTATCAACTTGCCCCAACTGCCGCCATTAACATAGTCGGGATTCATTCTAAGTTAGGATTGAGACTACAGATTCCAAACAGTAGGATAAAATCACCTATAAATATATTTATCCTATGTTAACTAGATAGCTTACATACCTTGTGCGAGAAAACAGATATATTCCTTCAAAGTTTCGGCACAAAATTTACTTTTACACACAAAAACTTGAAAAACTGGTAAATAAAGGTAACCACGCTGCTTACAGTGATGATTTTACACTAGCCACTAGAAGGCGCAGGAATACATGACCATGTGTGTACACAACGTGCTGTGCCAAACAGTTATTTTAATAATTAAGATGTATCAACTTGCCCACCGGAAGGTTATATGGCCAGTCCGCCTCTGCGCACATCCTATTATTTGAAACACGTATTAAAAATTCAAAGATCAGATGTATTCAACCGAAGTTGTTACAATCACAATATTGATAACGTTTGTTGTCAACTAATTGCATTGGAATACACTATTCTCCGGCATTTGGACAGAGCTGTCTTCCTGCATTACTTTTCAGTAAACTATAATAGCAAAGTCCACTTGGGAAGGCTCTACTTTGTGGAAAGATGCAGTACGAAATTTCGAAGTATGCTTGTTTTTGGTCTGCGTTAGGAATTTTTGAAAGAATATACGAATGGTACTTCCGCAAACCAGCAACATACTTCTGAACAGCGGCGGATCCGGAAAATGTGTTTCGGGAGGGCGATATACCAGTTACTAGAGGCGTACTTGCGAAATATGGCGTCTATGGCAACATTCTAGAAAACACTTTGGTTATGCGGAATATTATTTTTGCTGCATTCTAATTTAGAAATATAGCGTTTTAATTAAATATAACTTTAAAAATTGAGAATTAAATTAATACTTGTTTATGGAAAAATAAACTTTTGACATTTTTGCCGGGACGATTGGCGCCTTTTGTAAGGGGCGCCTATGGCATATGTCACCTTTGCCATATCCTAGTTACGGCACTGCCAGTTACATACATGTTTTCATAGTAATTGAAAAGTTTTTCATATAAATTCTTTTTCATTTGATACAAAACAATTAAATAAAATACGATTATAATGAAATTACAATTTACAAGTTTTACTTGGTCGATTCGTAAATGTGAAGGTAATATTTCTTCGGTTTCGCCCCGATCTCTCCCTCCTCCTCCCCCTGGATCCGCCACTGCTTCTGAAGAGCCAACAATTTTTCTTCATAGGCAAAATAAAGCCGTCGGAACCCTCTAGGCGCTGGGCCGTGGCCATCTACCCATCCAGCCTCTCCTAAAGATGGCCCTGATTGCAGCTATACAAACGCAGCAAAATTAGCCATTCTTCGCCACCGTCATTTAGATTTACGTTGATTAACGTATTCAGCATCGCTAATACTACAATGTCAAAGATTATCAATAACAGTTTAAATTTGATTTTTAGGACCTCTATTCCTATTTTTATCGATTAAAATTTCTCATTAACCTTATAAATTAAACAAGTAAGATACCCTTGCTAAAGCAGGAGGTGGAGGCACGTTTTCTTAGAATTTTCCAGTTTTCTGGTTTGTGATTTGCCTCCTGCTATGAAGAGTGGAGAACCCTCACCGTTGGAATGTAGATCCTCATTAGACTTTTCCCATCCTTGAAAACTTCACTCCTCCAGTTTCAGTAGTTTGGATCACTTCAAAATTTTGAATTTTTCGAAATTGAAGCCATCTAGCGGAAAATCTATGAACTACACGAACTATTACTTCATAGATTGATAAGAGCTATTTAATTCTAAAAGAATTATCCAGATATTTACAGTGGTTTTACTACAATACCTATTCAATGCTTTAAATTTTCTCCATTTGAAGCCATCTAGCGGAAAATCTATGAGCTACCGTGAGAGTTCAATCGGTGAAAACTTAATACATTTATAAGAGCTATATAACTCAAAAAGAATTTTTTAAATATCTCATAAAACAAAAAAGTTGGTGCCCACAGACGGACAAAGAGAGTGATCGCAAAAGAACGTTTTTTTCCTCTAAGAAATCGTTCTAAAAGGAGGGCATTTCAGCCAAAATCGGAAAAAAGATACCGGATCCGGACATTTACCCTAAAAAAGAGGACTTGTCCGGTTAAAAGGACGTATGCTAACCCTAGGACAGACGGACACGATTTGATCATAAAGCGTTCATTATTTTACTTTATGTAAAGAACGCCCAATAATTTCGATTTACCTGAATAAGCTCATACCGAGAAGAAGGCCTTGGTCCAGCACCACTTCTCTCAGTATGCAAAAACAAGAAAAATTATAATAAATACCTATCCTATTTATTCCTTACGACAAAGTCAACTCTGTAGTTTTTTCCCGCACAAATGTTTGCGCCAACGTTTATTTATAATGGCTTCCAACTCCGCGGAAAAATTTGCGTATTTTTGTATCTCGGTTTTCTCTGGAACAGAGGATGTAGTTTACGGAACAGCATCTGCACGCCTTCGTCCCCTTCTTCGGGACTTCCCCGCTTTTTAGCGGTCGAGTGCGCGCGGTGTATTTCTTCCTTTTTTTTTCTCTTCGTCCCTAAACGCGTCTCGACTGCGTCATGCACTGAGTTTAGAGGGCGCAAGTCCTTTCAGACCAAACCTTCTCGTTATCTCCCGAAGGGAGAAAGAGAGGGTTTAAAAATACGTCCTCCGAAAATAGTTGAATGGTAGAAAAAGGGCCGCTCTCAAACCTCTTTTAAAAGGCCGCTCTAGTAGGATAAGCTTCGAGAAAGGTCTCCTCATTCGAATTCCCTTAAAAAATAAACAAACGAGCGACGGATTCGATTAAAAGGAACATATCGTTTCCCACAAAACAAATCTCGCGGTCCCGAGACGCAAATGCCGGCAGATCTGGTAGTTGCATTTAATGAACGAGAAGATCCATACCCGTATTCGGATAGCGAATCAGGTCGCCAAGACATTTCTTGCGTGTTTACGTTGCCAGGGTCTTTTTTTTGAGGAAAGAAGATGGATATGGGGTTCTTCTTTTTACTGAGGCCATCTGCTCCGTGAAATGTACGATGGGTTGGGTGTTTCTGGCGAACAGATGCTTGTTTCCCTTGCTCTAATTTGTTCTCTTCCTTCTCTCTCTCTCTCTCTCTCTCTACCTCTCTTCCTATTTCTCTATCCATATCCATCCGTCTCGTCTCTTTCTTTCCCTTCCTCTCACCTTCCTCTTCATCTTTCTCTCTCTCTCTGCTTCTCTCACTCTTCTTTCCTCTCTTCCTTCCTATCTCTCCCTCCCTCGCCCTCTTCCTCCTCACCCCCACTCTTTCTCCCTCTGCTTTTTCTCCTTTCTTCTCTCTGCTCATTTCTCCCTTCCTCTCTCTCTTAAATGTAAGACTGGACCTTATGGTCCAAATTTCGCCTGAATAAAGACGCATATCTGTCTATCCATTTCTCTTCTTCTTTCTCCCTTCTTCTCTTTCTCCCTCTCCTTTACCTACTCCATCTCTTCCACCCCTTACATTTATGCCTCCCTCTCACATCCTCTCTTCCTCGTTCTCTCTCCCTTCCTCACAATGCCTCCCTCTAGCTCTCTTTTTTCCCCTTTTCTATATCTCCAGTATTTATACGCCCAGTGTTGACGATATTAACCTTATTATCATGGGCGCCCGCCGAAATTTCTCCGGAGGGGTGGGGCAAGAATCTCTGAAAGAGCGCCATTGCTATTTGTTTAGATAATGGGCGTGGTTTCTTAGAATGAGTTTAATCATATCTACTGTCGTTTTTATTAATTGTATTTGTTACAAAAATAGCAATTTTAGGCAACATTTTCACATTTCCAGATTTGCAGGGGGGGGGAGGGGGAGTGTCCCCGTTGCCCCCCCCCCCCTGCGGACGCCCATACTTATTACCGACCCGATTGCAAGAAAATCGGTAAATTACAGATCTTACTTTCGATGTATGTCAGAAAATAAGTTATGCAAAAGCAACGCGGGTATGCTTTATGTCGCCTACTGCTAATTCCTCACGTACGATGCAATATGTTAAGTATTATAAAATGAACCAAGGTTTTGGTAAATTCCTTTGCGTAATCCTTTCTGACGTATGTGTGCTTCCTGTTGGAGAGACTGACACGATCCCTCAAAGCATTCCGCCACCGCTGCGTTAAATTTTTCAAATATATCGGAAGCATGGCGTCAGAATAACGTCGTGTCTTAATATTTCACCCGCTAAGATCAAAGCGAAGGGAAATATCATCGCGTCTTTGTTTCGTCTTTCTTTCGGTTGCGTTAGGGGGCAGATTTAACGGAGTGACTTCCGGGCAGCTTTCCAGGGCCTTCACATTTTACGGAATTTACTGAAATGAAAAATTATTTATAATTTATCTTGGAAACACATGCTATGATGCGAGGTGCATTAGCCAGTTGATATATTGGGAGCGTAATTATAGTTTTATGGAGGTAAAAAATGCAATTATAGAACATACCTTTTAGTTAAAAGGATATAAGGGGTCCGAGTGTGATTACAGTCCAATTCTAATAATATGGCTGTCGAAGAAATATAATATGTCAATTCGGCTAACATAAGACGAACTCGATAATTCTCTATCGAACTGTTACCGCATCTGGTCAACATTATGCTAATTTCCATTATCCATTATTTTTTTCATTTACGGCTGTTATCAGTTGCGAGTTAAGAATTTTAGTTCTATCCTCTGATATAAGTTAAGTATACTATGGCGTCATTCTCTTGACAATCTACTTAAGATGATTTTTCAAAAATACTATATTTATCGCTTATTTACTAGATACCATGAATTGCTAAAGATAAAATGGGAGGAAAGATACCTTGGGTTTTGTATTTTTTGTTAGAAACTTTTACGAACGATGCTGAAGTAATTAAACTTTTTTCCTCGGCAGTGCTTTGCACTTCTTTTCTCGAGTTTGCAAGCCAGGCCCTAAAGGGATATGGAGAGAATAAAACAAGCTCTTCCCAGCATCGCGGTACGAAATGCCTCGATGCACAAACAACTATCGGTTGACGTCATACGGAGCAGTGAAATGGATAATTTACATCAAGAGATACGCGGAAATATCTTTCTTTTGTCCCGGAAAAATCCTAACTCGCTCTCGAACAGAGAAAAAGTCAAATTAAATTAAAATTTCAAATTACTCTAACCTAAAATGAGTTGATATATAAAAGGTATTTGGGAGAATTAATATTACTGTTATTATGAAGCGGTGCATTGCCTTGAAAAAGTAAATAAAAGTCCTAATTCCTAATTGGACCAAGAAAGAAATCGAATGAACATAACATTTAAAATTATCCTTATATAAAAAAATTATAAATAAGAGGTTATGGTTATAGAATTTGAACTCGAGAACGCTTAGTGTTAATGCGCTGTTATTCAGAAGTATTGGGTTGTAAGAATGCTGCCGGAATTTGCGATAATTTGAGATTTTCTAATTACTATAAAAATCCTTTATATATTTTCCCAAGTATCTGTCCGTCCGTCTGTCACCCTCTGTAGCTCAGAAACTGTTTTTCGTAGAGTAATGTGGTAAATGAAATTTTGTTTTTACCAGCTAGGAGACCCTAACAAAATTATTTTCACCAGCCATGTTGAAAAAAAATGGCGGCCGTTTAAAATATATGAAAATTTATATTTCGGAAACGCTGCGTCGGTGTAAAACATTTTTGAACAAAAAAATGCGTTTTGGTAAGAGCAGTTTCAAAAAACTATTTTCATCTTAGCGAGAATAAATGCGAGGCTCGCAGCGACGAGGTCCCTTGAGTGAAAGAAGCCATCGGAGGGCGGGGTTGACGCGCGTGACGCGTAGGGGCAGAACCCATAGTATATTTAAATCTTTCTCAGTTGCCGTCTTTAATTTTTAACGATAGCTATTTCCAACAAAATTTTAATAGTCCTCACCAACGCCTTACATACAAACGTAGTACCCCGTATATCATTAGTGTTCCACGCTCACTTCAAAATAAATTAACGTAATTGTAAAATATTATAATAGAATTTGGCGTAAGGAACATTTAGTCGTAAGCATAAAGCATTCCAATCCTATCATGTACGCGGAAGGTTGTTATTTTCCATATTACAACTAACTAGACCATTTAAACCGTCCCTGTTTACTGTTGATAAGTTGATGATAAATTCACAAATAGAACTAAACAGATCCGTAGAACGTGCTAAGTTTTTGAAGTTAAAAAGGCATTTTTCCAATTACTGATTAGAGAGACCGTATGGCCACGCAAAACTGGTAAAATTATTTAGCTTACAGCTTACTCCATTTGCGAAAATACGATGTATGTAAATCATGTTGCCCATTGTTTTCTTAGAACATCTATCGAATTTAAGCTAATGGCTTGGTAGCTTTTGACGATTATTTTTTTTTAAATCGACGATTAAAATCGACATTTATTTTTTGAAAAACTCTACGGCGTAAATCGACGTTTATTTTAATGCATTTTATAAGGCTTGGTAGTTTTCGACGTTTTTAAATACATTTCATTGATTTCTATCTAGAATATTGTATAAATTGAATTCCTTCTACTGCAGTTTTGCTAAAAGTGTATATATAACAATTGGACCTCGTATGCCTGATTGTTTGTCGCTTTTTAGATTTTGGTGGATGTGCTGTTTTTGGCTTCAGCCAACTCGTTAAATCGCACCACTTATTCACGAAATCTTAACCACTCGATAGCAAAATTAATGCGACGTTAATATAATGTGCAACCAAATATTCAAGAAAAAATCCTTGTTGAGTAACAGATGACGATGAATGTAGAAAAAGAATGCGAGTGCACTCATTGTCAGAGGATGGATTGCGGGTATGACTCCCAAAATATAACGTTTATGTCTGTACGTTTGTGAAAATACCATAGAGACATCTAGCGATCGGTACTCATTTCTCATTGTGAGAAAACCTTTTTCACCTTGAAGGAGATCGGAAGAAGACTTCCTCGAATTTGGCTAAAATGGAATATGGCGTCTGATCATATCGTGAAAATGATCCAAGGCGCGTAGGAATTATCGAATTTCATCGCGGTTAATAACAGAGCGCAACAAACGGATTATTTTGCTTCGTACCGTACCCGTGCTTTTGGACCTTACGGCAGCCAAGTGCGGGCCCTTAAAGCAATGACATAAAGGCCCTTGAATTAGAAATTACTAACTCAAAACCGTAAAGTTTACCCAGAGAAGCGCCCAAAAGAAAAGGTTTAAAATAAAAAATAAATAAAAATAGAAGTTTGCTATTCATACGACTTCAGCTACTGAAAGATGAGAGCGTAGCTCTCGAAATACGTATTTAGTGCTTGTTCCAGAGAAGTTTTTCTTTATTTGTGCAGTGCTCGCGCTTTTATTATTTCTTTTTCGGCTTAGGTTTTGACCACAAGTCCCTGTTAGGCCATTGTCCAGCAAACTTGTATTTTTATTTATTTTTTATTTTAAACCTTTTCTTTTGAGCGCTTCTCTAGGAAAAATTTACGGTTTGGAGTTAGTAATTTTTAATTCGCCTATCCGCCGTAGTCTCTTCATCCCCCTTTTTTCATAAAGGCCCTTAGAAAGCCAATTGTAAGGAATACCGAATGAAGTGTTGCCGTCTGGAATGACAAATGCCGATTATCTTATCCGTTTTGGATCTTTGGAGCAAATTGTGTGAATATGGTAAACTAAATTTAAAAATTATGCTGCATAATTTCGTGGAAAACTTAGTGGTGAGAAATTGACACTCATCGACGACAACTCGTTTTTTAGAAATTCGATGTTTATTGACATTTATCGATTTCAATCGAATTCTACCAAACCTAGCAATAATGTGAGGTGGATGATTCATTTTTACTTTCTCTACGAAGTATAGCGAAAATAGGTAATGTATTCATGAAAAAAATCGAATTCGAGATTTTGACGGAAATAAATGTTTTAAGGTCCCCTGAACACCTTTTGACTATTTTCTCGATTATGTCTGTGGGTGTGTGCGTCTGTGCAGAGGCGGACTTAGAGGGTGCGAGGCCCTTAGGCGATTGGAGTTTGCGAGGCCCACGACTTACGATTTATGAATACGAGTTTATGTTTTAATTAAGAAAGCATGCAAACATAGTTTGAATTATATATATATATATATATATATATATATATATATATATATATATATATATACTTACAGCTTCTGATATCTATCGTGGACCAGTCCTCAAATGGATTAGAGGCAGTTGGTTCACTGTAGTAACAGCATTGGGTCATGGTTCTTAATTCTACAATTCACGTAGAATCCGTCTAGAAAATCTTCACTCGTTTTACAACAACGGCTTTCTACTCTTATGTGTTGGGAGATGCTTTTCACCGTTGCTTAATACACGACTGTAGTAAAATGAACTAAAATGTCGGTTTTTATCATCTAACGCAGGGGTCAGCAAACTTTTTAATGAAAGGGCCACATGGAGCTTCGTGAACCCCTGTGCGGGCCACATACAACCTTTCAAATGACAGATCGGGACGGGTGAAATTTTCAAAGAGCAAGTTTTGATAATTTTTTGATTCTGTAATATGCCATTCGCCTATATCAAAAGTACAACATTGCATCCAAGTACGCGAAAAATATCGCATTGATATCATACATGATATCTAATGAAGACTTTCCGGCTGTAAAATACAAAAAACTTAAAGAAATATATGGGGTAAGGCGGGCCGGATGAAATCACTGCGCGGGCCGTAGCTTGGAGATCCCTGATATAACGGAAAGTCGTCATTTTCTCTTAAGATGCGAATTGGACCTTTCCGAATAATATTGCTCAATTGCTTATTGGTCAAAGGGAAAATCTACTCACCAGGATCACTATAATTGGCGAATACACTAGACCAGCGATTCCCAAACTATGGTACGCGTACCACCAGTGGTACGCGAAGATTCTGCCAATGGTACGCGAGTTTAGTGTCGGCATTTACCCATGGAATTGCACATCGAATGACTTCAGAGAGGGTCGGACTATTGCCCGCACCGTCCGGACGCGTCCGCTGCGCCGCTCATGGCTCACAGTCAACTGCCGACCTATCGTTACTCGTCTGTTTGCGTTTTTACGTTGCTATTTTAAACAAAATTATTCTGAACTGAATTAGGCGAGAAACTCGTTTGTTTCAATTAATTCCATTCCTGAAAATATGAGCGTGAGGGAAAAAGACCAGCTGAATATCCCACTCTTTCTGACATAGCGTTGAAAATTCTAATCCCGTTCTGCACGACTTATCTATGTGAAACGGGGTTTTCTACTATGTTGGTAATTAAAAACAAAAATCGAACAAGAATGAACCACGAACCGGACCTTCGCTGGAAGTTAACTAACATTGAACCACATATAAAAATGCTACCTACATATATCCAAGCTCATCCATCACATTGACTGATTTTCTTTGTATTTTAAATATGATAAATGCGAGAAAATAATTAATTTTACACTACTATCTATTTTATCTGCCTACCTTATATTATTTTGAAAATGCCTCTTTCGTTAGTAACGAAAATTTTTTAAGTTCATACTTACAATGTGGTACGAAGAAATTTTGCCACGTTTTCGCTGGTACGCGAAAAGAAAAGTTTGGGAACCGCTGCACTAGACTATTCCCCAACAGCAACCATTTCTGCTGATGTAGAAGTTGACGCAGCACTACTATTATAGTTATCACACCATTTTGAGCTATTTTGAATAATTACACCTGTTTCAGCTCCAGTTTGCACAGTTATGCTGGGGTCTTCACGATTTTCATTTCTACTTTCACAGCCAACATCAATTAGGTTTTCATTTTTGTCACGAACACTGCAACTACATAGAATCAGTTTTTTCCCTGCACTCCTTGAAACATTTTTTCAATCATTTAATCGCTCGTCGCTGTTCTCCAAAGAAACATCCGCGAAGGTTTTCTAGACTATGTTTCGAGCGTGAATGCTTACGCATCGCCATCAACGCGTTTCTTTCCTAATTTGCTTTTTATTTTGTATAGGGGCCAGGCGCGAAGCCCCTATGACGCGCGAGACCCCTATGAGGCGCGAGGACCCTATGAGGCGCGAGGCACCTATGAGGCGCGAGGCCCTAGGCGGTCGCCTGTGTCTGTGTATCTGTGACCGGGATTTTGTGGGTGCTCTAACTCAAAAACCATTAATCGGATCAACGCGAAAATTTATATTTGCCATTTTTGTTCAAGAAAAAAGAACCGATTATATTTTGGTAAAAATCGGTGTATCGGAAGTGGGTGTTTACTCTTGTCACATCAGTTTCCTTTAATATTTGCATTAATATTTGATTAATGTAAAAAAGTATTGGAATAAAAGTTGTAGGAAATTCAATTTTCTACAACCTTTGTTTGAAACATTTCCCATATAATGTATTGTTTAAGAGATATTTTAAAAACTAATTTTTTAGTTATCACCAAACCACCTACGGGCGGCTATTGTTAACAATTGACGTTTAGTTACATATTAGTAACACTCCTTTTTATTTTCTTAATTGTTGGAGATTCCTGGCTATATCCAATATCAGAAGACTACGATATGGGTCTATTTCTGTTCTTTGTAAGGTCTAAATTTTTCTCGCAGTTCCTTAAAATATTCATTATCATTTAACCTATTCGGAAGTTTTAGAAATATCACAGGTATGGAGAAATTCATTTGGTGGCCACATCAGATTTTGTTAAATATTTGATAAATGTAAAAATATACTGGAATTAAAGTTGTAGGAAATTTCATTTTCTACTATGTTTGTTCGAAACATTTCCACATATAATGCATTGCTGAAGAGATTTTTACTTTCTCCATATACGAAGTATAGAGAAAGTATTGTTTTCATGAAAAACATCGAATTCCAGATTTCAACGGTAATACATGTTTTATGGTCCCCTGAACACGTTTTGACCATTTTCTCGATGATTTCAGTGTGTGTATGTGATAGCTTTTTGTGGGTGCTCTAATTCAAAAACTATTAATCAGGTCAACACGAAATTTTATATTTAACATTTTTATAAAAGTAAGAAGAATTGGATAGATTTTGGTAAAATTCGGTCAAACGGAAGTGGATGTTTACTCTTGTCACTTATCCGTTATTTTGAAATATTTGCTTTAATATTTGATAAATGTAAAACTGTACTGGAAAAAAGTTCTAGGAAGTTTAATTTTCTACAAACATTTGTTTGAAACATTTTCCTATTTCATGCATTGTTTAAGAGATATCGTATATTTTTAGCTGCCGCCACCACGCCATCTACCGACGACTATTGTTAACAATTGACGCTCAGTCACGTCTTAGTAACGCTCCGTTTTATTTCCTTAATTGTTGGAGCTTTGTGGCTATATCCAATATCAAAAGGCTATGGTTGAGTTTATTTCTGTTCTTTGTGAATTCTAAAATTTTCTCGCAGTTTCTTAAAATATTTATTATTATTATTATGTAACCTATTTGGAATTTTTAGAAATATTACAGATATGGAGAAAGTCATGTGGTGGCCACATCAGATTTCTTAATGTTTGCTTTAATATTTGATAAATGCAAAAATGTACTGGAATAAATGTTGTAGGAAATTCAATTTTCTACAATGTTTGTTCGAAAAATTGTCCCATATAATGCATTGTTTAAGAGATATTTTAAAAACTAATTTTTTAGCTGCCACCACCACACGACCTACCGGCGACTATTGTAAACAATTTACAAATATTTACCTCTTAGTAGCGCTCATTTTTATTTTCTTAATTGTTGAAGTCTCGGGGCTATTTCCAATATCAGAGTTTATTTCGGTTCTTTGTAAAGTCTAAATTTTTCTCGCAGTTCCTTAAAATATTTATTATCATTTAACCTATATGGAATTTTAAGAAAAATTACAGGTATGGAGAAAGTCATGTGCTGGCCACACCAAATTTTTTAGTTATTCGCTTGACAAAAATTTCCAGAAGTTGAAAATTATACAACCAGTTACTTCTGATGAAACGTTTATATTTTCGATGCTTACGCTAATTTCTTTATCTCTCGCAAGTTTTAAAACCTCATTAGAGAGATATTTATTCGCATGATATCCTAGTAGCGCGCATTTTTGCGGAGCATTATTGGCTACTACGTCATCCTGAAATAAAAATGGCACTATCGCGGGCGACGATGCGTGTTTTATTGACTTCACTTTCTCCCGCATTTCCGTCTATTTTTCAACTTAATCTCCCCCATGCTATTCGACTTAAAAATAACGAGAAAGCGAGATGTCTTTTTGTTTAAATGGCGGCGTCGATCAATTTTTACGAATTCATTTTACCAGTCCCTCTCCGCCTACTCTCATCCTCTCTCTCTCTGTTCTCTTCCTTCCTCTCCATGCTATCTCTATACTACCTTTTCATCTGTCTTTTTACTTGCTCCCTCACAATTCTCTCTCTCTCTCGTCTCACTCTCCACCTCTCATTCCCTCTCCTGCCTCCCTCCCTTTTTCTCCTTGCTTCTCCTCTCCCTCCCCTATCCCTACCTCCATCCTCTTACTCCCCCTATCTCTTCATATATCTCCCTTTCCTCCTTTTCTCTATTTCATTCTGGTTTCCTCTTCTCTCGCCCGTTACCTATTTCTCTCTCACTCTTCATGCTCTCTCTCCTTCTCCCTCCTTCCCCTTTTTCCCTCCCTCTTCCTCTCTCTGTTTCCCTCTTTTTTTCTCAACCTCTCTCCCCCTCTATCTATCGCTACCTCTTTCCCTCTCCCTGTTTCTCCCTATCTCTTTCCCTTCCTCTCCCATTTTATCTCTTTACCCCTTTGCTCTCTCTCTCCCACTACCTCTCATTCTGCCTTCCTCTCCCTCCCTCTCTTCCCCCTTTCCTCTCCCATTCTCCCTATTTTCTCTTCTCCCTCTCGCCGTTTCGCTTTCTCTCTCGCTTCTGTTTCCTGTCCCTCCCTCTCCATCTCTCACTATCTCTTTCCCCCTCTGCTTTTCTCTGTTTTACATCCATTCCCTCTCCCTCCCATTCTCTCTTCCGCTGCATCTTTTCCTCCTCCTCTTCCATTCACTCTACCTCTATTGCGCTATCTTTCTTTTCCTCTCCCTCTCTATCTCCCTTTCTCTATCTCCCTTTCTCTATCTCCCTTTCTCTATCTCCCTCTCTCTCCCATTCTCACTTCCGCTGCCTCTTTCCCTCCCAGTTTCTCATTTTCACTCCTATTCCACTCTCTTTTCCTCTCCCTCTCTTGCATTCTTTCTGTCCCATTCCCTCTCTCTTCTCTCTCTCTATCTCTCCCATTCCCTCTCTTCCTATATATCTCTATTCCACACTCTCTCTTTTCTCTATCTCTCTCTGTCCCGTTCCCTCTCTCTTCTCTCTCTATCTCTCCCATTCCCTCTCTTCCTATATATCTCTTTATCCTCTCTCTCCCATTCTCTTTCTTACTATACATATATCTCTCTATCCCGCACTCCTCTTCTTTCTCTGTCTCTCTCTCCCATTCTCTTCCTATAATATATCTCTCTATCCCGCACTTCCACTCTTCTCTCGCCCTCTCCTCTATATCTCTCTATCCCTCTCTCTCTCGCAGTTCCTTTCATCCCACTCGCATAACCGCAGATACCCGATTCCTTCATCCCGAGTTTGCTTTTCTTGTTCCTAACGGTATCACACGCCTCCATTCCTCCTCTACACACCCTCTCGACTTCTCTCGGAGCGAAAATGTCTCCTCAAGCGTCCGCTTTATAGTAAAAAGGTCTCTCGGTTCATTCTCGAAAAGAAGCGGCCCTTGTCGAATCTCGGATCGCACAAAAAATATCGCGAATTCCTCTTACAATATTAACCGGCTAACAAGAAGCGTCAACCATACTTTATAGCCATTTATGGCTAACGATCTGCTTGAATGTTTTCTTTCTCATGTGCTAAGCATACTGAGAAGGTACGCCGATCCCTCGAATTGCATGGTTTCGTTTAATGCGTTTTCGGTTTAGCGTGATCTACTTTATAAAGAACCGCCTCGAATTGCGCGGCAATTAACTTTTCCTTTCAAAACGGACTCAAAGCATTAAAATTCGTTAAATGTTTCATTTCGTCTCTTGAGTTCACAATGAAGGATAAGGATAGTTGCTCTTAATACAATACAATAGGATGGCAATCTAGATCGGGCATTTCCTAAGATGTGATTGACGGAAAACGTGAAGGCATAAGAAGAATGAAAAGGTTTCAGCTGATAGACTACATCCATCCCTCGCTTTGCACGGTTTCGCTTTAGCACTTTCTTTTTAGAGATTTACTTAGAATTGCACGGCCATCAATTTCACTTTAGCGCGGTCTCATAAAGTTCATAAAATGTCCCAGTTCCACTCAGAAAGAATATACTAAGCAATTTTGAGTACAGTGTAAGTAAATAGTTACACGTTGAAGTCAGGACACGCTCAAATACAACCTTATGATCTCCAACTTTGCACGGTTTCGCTTTACACGTTATTTCCCAGTAACGCATGCGCCGTTCATAGTGATAGATGGTCGTGTCACGATCGCGAAAAAAATCGATTAAGAGATTCTGAAGAATATGCTCGTTTTTAATGCCACTGTGCTCTGAAATAATGTTTATTTTTTGCCGTTTAGTCTGTCGTGTTTGCTCGGATTTTGGGGATGAACAGTTTTACGAAACCCGAAGAAATCTCGTATTTATAAATGGCATCACCCGGAATAGAAGCCTCTCTGAGATTAGTCATATCGCGCAGCAGCGAAGAGTTGTTTATTTTTGTCCATTTTTACAAAATGTCTGTTTATTCAAAAATGGCCGTAGGAATTATTGTTCTAATCCGTCGACTTATAGAACATGTTGACGCAAACAATGATAAATGAGTCGCATGTCCTTGAAAAATAATTACATAGCCTTCAGCAACTCAACGGTTTCGATTTTTTAAAGTTTATTTTCAACGCATGTTATTGATGATTGTTTGGCCACAGACTGTTGTTCTGTTATCTCAAAATAAAGCGGTCGCAAATGTATTTTTTTACAAATTAATGTTTAACATTTACAATAAAGGTGTCATCCAAGCTGAAACTGATGCGTCACTACCAGTACTACCCATATATGAATTCAAGAAGAAATACCCTAGTGGAAAAAAATTGATAAATAAAACTTGATGATTATCTTGGCCACAATGCATCCGTCCTCAGTGGTGATTCATCGAAAGAAGATTCCAAAAAAATCTGGTTTTTCATGGCCTTATCATGTTTGCTGAAGATACCTAACATAAGTACTTGATTTTTCAATTTTTTTGCCTAAGTACTTATTCTTGAAAATTTTCAGACATAAGGCGAGCTCAATAATTCTCTAGTGAATTACGTGCATATTTTTATCTGTCCGTAGAAACAAGATAACCAGTGATATTATTGTGAGTACCTGAAGCGTACGGACGTACGCAAGTTGCGTCGATTATTTTGTGATATTTTTTAGTGTCTGCTGAGAATTAATTAATCAACCATCCATTCTCGGTCGGACAATGATAGTTTTGCCCTATTTTGTCCGTCAAATCACCAATTAAAAATTCAGGTAAAGTCGAAATTTGATTCAAGTTATTGTTTTTGATCGATCATCTCCGATAACGATATAAACTGAAAGCGCGAAAGTTTAGATTCATTACCTTCCTTTCATCCCGGGATGGCGTATCCTCTTGCAATTGGTTAGCTTCATGTAACGGCTGCATTGATTTTCGGGGTGTGTACAGGTCCGGTCAAGTGACCTTTTAATTCGGAAACCGCGGAGGGGCGAGCCGCGCCCGTTACCATGGGAACTCGGGCGTTGTCTATCGTCTGCTCTTTTTAGAGCGCTGTTTTCATCTCTGACTTTATGATTTGCATGCGAACGTATTCCCGGAATGCAAACGGTGCCGATATCCGTCATCTCACCCAATGACATTATTTCAAACGAAAAAATTCTTTTTTCCAAGCAAAAGGAGCGGTCATTACCTCTGCCAGGGTCCGCGACAACTCGCCTCCGCCTATTCGCCGCCGCCGATTCGCCGCGAGGACAATTCGCCACCGGATGATTCGCCGCAGGATGATTCGCCGTAGGATGATTCGCAGCTAATCCAAACTTGAATGTACATTTATTTTTTAAAATTGTCGAATAAAAACTAAAATTGCAGGTAGCTTGAAAAAATAAAAATATGGTGACTTATGCAGTAAAATAAAAATCAATAAAACTTTTAATATGGATGTATTTATACAGAATATATTTAAAAATACAAACATGTTACTGTATTCAATAGAATATGAGAATATTATTGAATCAAATTACAAAATATATTTGCTCGTTTATAAACATATATACATAAATAAAAAATGCGTATAATTGAAGTAATCACAAACTAACTTCACACACACTAAATTACAAGGATGTGCTGTATCAATTTAGTCCATATTAAAATTATGTGCAATTCCTCTTAAATATTTAATCTTGGTCCGGTTCTGATAATCACCTACTATATTCTTAATTCGCTCATCGGCCTATCGATACCTTCTCAATTTAGTAGGAGGGCGATGACCGGTGACAAGTTGCTCATAGAAGACATCTCTTGCTTTCTGCACTGTCCGCAATCCATCTATAAATTTCCAAATTTACGGATGACTTACGCCCAACTCTATTTGCAGACGTCTGTGAGCTGCTTCGGCATAATTATTTGTTCTTGCATCATCAGACAAAATACGCCTATAAACATTCCAAATTGCCGGTTTAAAAAGAGGTGCACGTCTTCCTTGGCCTCGTCGATTAAGTCTTCCAACGTATGTGTCTTCGAATAAATCCAATAACGGTGTCAATTCTTCTGGTAAATCTCCAGCTAATGCATCCAGGGCGTCATCCAAATCATCATCGGGTACAAATGCTAATGCTGTTATCATTTTAGCGTGTAAATGAATGTTACTATCGGTATTGTACCTCATAGTTCAACCTAGTTTACCAATATGCTTTTTCATGTTATGGTTTAAATGAAAAAAGCAGCCACGAATATCAGCATGAGGAAATACTTCCTCGATACTTCGAATTACTGCCAATTCAAAATCACGTGAATGCCGGTTTTACACTATTTTCGATACGTTTTATCATGTCAAAAAATTTAACGGGTGTCACCCGCTGCTTATTCGGAAGCAAACCGTAAAGTATAGGATGAACTCCTCCATATTTTTCTATCATCACAACATAAACTTGGGAAAATATATCAGGTGCATTCTTGAAAGTTCCGTCCACAAACCATGTAGTTGACTCTCTTAGTGTTTCAATATTTTGCTGCCTTCCGAAAATTAATATTCGGTCATTTCCTGGTCCCAAAACCGCCAATAAAAAATTTTATTGTATCCCAGGACGAGGAACATACACCTTGTATTCTTCTGGTATCACAAGTGCTGCGAGATCAGTCGGAATAGGAGGTGCGGTGTTGGCAACGACACGTTGTCTCTGAACTGTTTTTCTTAACGCATCCCGATTAGGAAGTGATCCCTTTCCAGCATCAGATACATTATTTTACTGCATAATTCCGACTGTATAAATACATCCATATTAGAAATTTTTTTTATTTTTATTTTACTCCCTAATTCCCCATATTTTTATTTTTTCAAGCTACCTGCAGTTTTAGTTTTTATTCGACAATTTTAAAAAATAACTGTATATTCAAGTTTGGATTAGCGGAGAATCATCCTGCGGCGAATCATCCAGTGGCGAATTGTCCTCGCGGCGAATCGGTCGCGGCGAATCGGCGGCGGCGAGTTGTCCCATGCCGCCTCTGCCATCAACTTGGTGGAAGGATGGTTAGTGGGACAGGCTAGGGTCGTAGATTCGAATCCCGCCGAGGACATGGTTGCATGTCGTTATTGAGCTAATTGCAGAAGGTTGGGAATGCATGTTTATGAGATGGTTAAAATATATAATAATATTTTTTAACAAATCAGATGTGGACAGCACATGACATTATCTCTAGCCTAACCTTAAGTAAGAAAAGATTTTTTCATTTTGTTTAGTTTCTTTTTAATAACAATGGAGACAAAGATTTCAAATGTATTGAACAAAAATGCAATCAATCAACAGATGCAAACCGCTTTATTTCTTAATATGGAATTATTCCACAAAGTTACGCCAGGGACAGTTGAGAAAGTTATAGAGATTTATATTGTCTACAACAGCGGTTGTAAATCCTTTTCGTCTCGCGCCCCCCCTTTCTGATCTTCTAAAACCTCCACGCCCTCCTCCTCCCCCACAGAAGAACTTTCTTTTATGTTTTTAAAGGGTTTTATCGAAAGATTATTAGTAATTAACAAATTTTTTATGATTTAGGGTTCTAAGTGTTTATATGTGAGCTTAGTTCTTCTGTGTGAGTTTATGTAGTGAATTCTAACCTGTTGAATTTTTGTTTCGAAGCACAATTCACGGCTGACAGCAAAGCGTCATTTTTTGGGCAATCGGCAATATGTTGTAATTGCCTAAATAAATCCGTGTAGTTCTTCATATATTGTTTCTACGTATAATAAATCCATTCGTCTGCACTACATCTGTTGTGACAGTGATAAGTTGATAGAGCATTTGGATACATCAGTACAAGACTTATATAATGTAAACAGTTATAAAACAAATGAAAAAATATTATAGCGGGGAAATTGGACACCATTAGAAAAATGTGAGGGATATAAATTTGAGACTAAACTAAAAACCTCGCCCCCCCCCCCCTATAATTCTAATACGCCTCCCTAGGGGGGAGGGCACCTGTTGAGAATCACTGGCCTACAACTTTGATAAAGACGAATATTTACATTAACGAAGACTTATAGGAGATATTTGACAGCAATGGAAAATGGCGAGAGACTTCCGGTCGAGCAATTTTAGTCAAAATCTAATAAGACCATGACTTTCTGAAAAATATTTTAAATATAAAAGTATGTGTTGATATTATTAACAGTTTTTGAGTTAGAGCGCCTACAAATTGCCTATAGCAGACACACAGACATCATCGAGAAAATAGTGAAAAAGCATTCAAGGGGGTCTTAAAATGTGTATTTCCGTCAAAATCTCAAATTCGATTTTTTTCATGAAAACAAATCTTTCACTGTATGCACTGTGTGTAGAGATTAAAAATCTTCGCGAACGCGAAAATTGATGCTTTGAATTTAAATCGTGTTTTAAAGAAATTCTTTCGATTTATGAGGGTTTTTCTCCGTTCGCTCTCACGTTGAACCTCTACGACTTCCTCTCCATTTGAATTCCTGCTCGTCCAGGTTTGCGACCGGTGATGACTATTCAGATTGAGTTCACGTCTCGCGCATCGATAATCATTAAAATACGTCCACGTACGCTTAACATAAATCAGAGGAAAATTACACATGGAAGTTGTGAAACTGCAACAAGATAACTGTGTGCATCATAATTAAGCTCAGTGCATAAGAATTAAGTTGTTTTGTTTTAAGTTTTGACGTCTCCTGATGGTGGACAAGAAAATTAATTTTGCTGATACTTTAAAACGCAGAGGGCGTTCTATTATTCCTGTTCGGGGAGTAAATAAATTATTCGATGTTGCAGGTATCATGGCTTACGACGAATGACTAGTAATAAATAGGAACCTGTATGAAACAAACCAAAAATATTTTGCGCTAAAAATTTCACGTGATGGTAATAATACAACGGAGTGCGAGAATGCATGTTCACGGTGGCGCTCGCCAGGGGCCCCGTGATGTATGGCAGTGCTTCTCAACTTTGGTTATGCGGAACCCTAAGGTTCCACGAAAGATTGGTGTTCCGTGTGGATCCGCGAAAATGGAGACAAAAGGCAAGATTTTCCTATCGCTCTGTTACCCTAAATCTTGAATTTCTCCCTCACACTCAGTGGCGGATTTAAGGGGGGTTGGCCTTGGCGCGCGACAGGAGTCCCTTGAAGTAAGGATCCCCGAAAAAAACGTTCGTGTATATAATCTCAGAAGTATTAAATGTCTCAATTTAAAAAATCAGTGGGACCTCTCTATGATTCCATAGAAAAACGATCGGTAAGAGGTGTCACAAACGAGGGTAGTCGTTAGGAGCGGTTTCACTCTATATTTAGATTTCATGGCTTCCGACTGCTTAACGCCAGGGGCCCCCAATTGTTAACGCCAGGGACCCCCAAATATTTAGCGCCCGGGGCCCCAGGAGGCGTAAATCCGTCCCTGCATGTTCAGTGGACTCCCGATTTACCGGATGCCTAGGTATCCAGTTAATTTTGGTTAATAGGATATTCCGGTTGATCGAAATGTCAATTAAATTGCACCACAGAGCACACAAATGAATAATTAAGTAAATATCAAAGCGGTAAAATAAAACTATTTAAACAGTCTCCTATTCTTTTATATATTAAATTTATAGACCAATGAATACTGTACCGCACATCAGCGCCTTTATTAAGAAAAGGACAGTTTAATACTGTATATGTGCACGCAAATAATTCAGCATGAAGCTGCAAGTTTTAAAATTTCCGATTAACAGGGAGTTAATCTTGTTGTATAATTTTAATCCAACTATTTTCTTTCTGTTTAGGTTACCATCTAGTATACGAATGATATTCGAAGCCTAAGAAGGTGGCAATAAAACGAGTGATAGACACAGGACCGGCGAGGCAAGTTTTACATTTGTGGGCGAGGAATGATTTTGCCGCCTCCTGAGGAATAAAGAAAGAAAAGTCTATTTTTGTAATTTTGGCGCACGAGAAAAAGATGATTTTGCCATCCATGGCCAAAGGGTAGTTTCTTGGCCGCACCTGGAGCCTGGAAGCTCAATGCGTCCCTTCATTTAGCCCACCCTTAAATACGGCCCTGGGCTGATAGCATGATCACGCGAAAAACTTATGGGGCAAGAACATTTTCGCGACACACAAGTTGATATGCATTCTCCGTGGACTGTTTTTTAATTAGAATGACATTAAAAAAGGTCTCAAGATAGACTCAATGACCCTTGCAAGCTACAGCAACTTTGCGAATTATGTAACATGTAAAAGGATGCGACGAAAGTAAAACTCTCTCTTTCAATAGACTTTGTTTTCTCCCAGGCCAAGGGAAGCATTCTCATGTAGCTTGATTCGTTTACAATTTGCACCTGAGATTGGCAAAAAACACGTTGGAGACAGATGAAACTTAAGTGCCCTGCAAATGCATTCAGTCTTGGATCTATTCATTCTCTCACGTCCTGTTTTGTAAAAAAATATAGAGCCATTCTTCACACTTGGTTGCATTCGTTGGGGGAGGAAAAAACCGCGAGTCTTCACTTTCATGACCATTGATTTTGAAGGACTTCACATGTCAACAGCTGCATCGGAGAAAGAAAGAGAGACGCAGACCGAGGTATGGGGAGAGGGAAGAAGCAAGGGAGGGAGGGAGAGTTAGGAGGAATAAGAGATAGAGGATGGGAGAGGTAAGGAGAGGGACGGGGAGGGAAAGAGGAAGGGAGAGAGAGAGAGGATGGGAGAGCTAAGGAGAGGAATGGAGAGGGAAAGAGGAAGGGAGAGAGAGAGAGGAAAGTGATAGATTGAAGAGGGAGGGAGGGATGGAGGGAGAGAAAGAAAGAGGGAGAGAGAGGAAAGAGACCGAGGATGGAAGATAGAATGAGGGGATGGAGGAAGAGGGAAAGGGAGGCAGAGAGAGACAGGGAGGGATAGATGTAGGGAGGAATGTGGAAGGGGAGAAAGAGGGAAGAAATGATGAAGTGAGGATGATAGAGAGGGAATGGGCGAAAGAAAAATGAAGTGAGGAAGATGGAGGGAGAGTGGAGGTAGAGAGAGAGAGAGAGATGGAGGGAATGTGCGAGAGAGAGAGGATAATGATAAAGAATGTGACAAAAACCATTAGACCTCGCCCGCCTGCAAACCGTTTATCCCATCCGTCGGATGTTGCCTCTTCCTTCCCTAAGCGTTGACCTTTAGATCTTACTTCCCAACCCTAGTGATGACCCTAAGGGGATGCTTCGCATTTCAGCTAGAAAGCAGTCTTCCTCAATGGGGATTCATAGGTTGTTGGAATGAAAAGTATCTTTTTTTATGGAATCAACGAACCAATAATCGCCACTGAGGCTGCTTTTGCAGTCGAAATTCCCACCCATTTTTCTTAGCAGTTATGTGGCAATTTGAATCAATGGAATCTATTTTCGAGAAACGCCCAGTACAGTATGCTTTACCGTTTCTTGTACAGTGTCATGCTAAGTAGTAAATGATCTAACGGTGGTACGCACCTATGCTAATCCATGATGCATGTCAGTGATGGGACCTAATTTGCACAATGATTAATGACACTAATTAATGACAGTCAATTGGTTTATTTATGATGGTATTAGTCTAGAATGTTTAGTAAAGCGGTTGGTGGGGAAACCCTTTTCTCTCTGCCATTTCATGTTATTTGAAGGAATATTTTATTGAATTATATTCACGGGACCGAAAATAACTGTCGTGTTAGGCGTTATTTTCGTGCTATCCGTTTCTCTTTAATCAAATATGTAAATATACACGGAAACATTTCGTTTTAACCAACATTTCGTCTTATTCGTTCTCGTGCTAAGTGGTTTCCGCAGTGCACCGTCAATTCGTCGAGCTCAGTTCGTCGCGCGTCAATTCGTCGCATGGAAAATTCGTCGCAAGACAAGTTCAGCGCAAATTCGGGAATCGTTGAGGAAATAGGAAATATTTTTGTTATATTCAGAAGTCGTCGAGGGAAATGGATTACTCTTTGTGCATTAAAATTGCAAGCCGTGATGTTCGGTTTATGGCAGGGGTTGAATATTAAAAAAAAATTTCTGTTATTTTCAGGAAAAGTATAAGGAATGAGATTACTCTTGGTGTATTAAAATTGCAAGCCTTGATGGTCGGTATATGATGGGGTGAATATTTTTTCAACAAAATATTTTTTTAAAATTTCAGGATTCGTTGAGAGAATAGGATTACTATTAAAGGTGCGAGCCGTGATGGTCGGTGTATGTCAGGGGGTTAATATTTTTCCAAAAAATATTTTTCTGTTATTTTCAGGAATCTTTCAGGGAATCGGATTCCATTTTATGTATTAATATTGCTATCCATCATGGTCGTTGTACGGCGTAGGGTGAATATTTTTCCAAAGAATATTTTTAAAAAATTTCAGGAATAGTAGAGGGAATAGGATTACTCATTTTGTATTAATATCGCGAGCCAACCTGGTTGGTGTATGGCATGGGGAGAATACTTTTTCAGCCAAATATATTTTCTGCCGTTTCAGCTAATCGGATAAGGTAATGGGATATACTTTTCTTCATTAATCCTGCGATACACCATATTTAGTGTATGGAAAGGGTTGACGATGCGTCATAATTTCCGAATAAATTATCTTTCGGGAGTTTGTTTTTGGGATGTAAACTGCCCACGCTCAAGTGCCGATGTATGATTGAGGGTAAAATTAACAATTTTACGGAAAAGCAACTAGAGCCGTCATTAATAATGTTGCTCCATAAGAAAAATACGGCTTTGGCCCTCAGAATTACAGTAAGTCCTCGCTATCCGTGGTGAGTGCGATCGTGAGAGAAGTGACGAGTAACGGAGCCAAGTTATCAATTTACATCAACTCAATAAATGGAAGATATGCTTCGGTGACTAAAATGTTTCTGTATTATACTATTTGGATTAATTTTACTCATTATTTTTACAATAATATCTTACAAAGAAATTAATTCGCGACATTGCCTTAAAAAGTACATTACTAATAAATTGAATCTCAAAGATATATTATACGTAACGGTTGCGTTGTAGCCGAAATACACGTTTTTTTATAACCTCGCTACGACTATTTGAGGTAGCTGAGATAACTATCTATTTCTTCAATTTCCTATAATTGGTGCTTATTCTTGAATTTGTTTAAGACCATAAAACGAACTCCATAATTTTCTAGCGAATATAGGGGAGTGTACGTAATCTCATACGGAATCGCCATAAATAAAAGACGACGTTAACTGGTTTCCCGGCGTTCTAAGTCAGATTAACTTCATCGGACTTTCTGTTGATATTTTTTTTCAAGAGCGGTCATTGAGTTTTTTTGTAAGTTGATTTATTTCGACACTTTGCATTCATCGCTGACACTTATTACGCTTGCGGAGGCTCTACTGATAATCACAGTATCGCTTCAACTGAGTTTACGAGAGCGTTCATTGGAGGAACAAAAAATTAGAACTTCCTTGTTGGTGTCATAGTCGCGAAATCATCAGCAACCGAAAATCAGCCTTGTATTGCACAACAACCAATCCAACGAGAAGTGGAGGAGAAAACTGTCTCAATTATTTAAATATAATTTAAATCATGCTTATAATATGTCGATTGCGTGTCACTCCGTTACCTCGGAGCGTTTTGATACAATACAAGCGCATCTTAAAGCGAATAACTTGAGAACGGGGTGTAAGATTTCGACGATTTTTTCGCAATATACTGGGATCTACCTTTTACACATTTTAGACATGCCATCGTCATCATGTGACCATTAATTCGAGAACCGTTTATATTCTCCATTTAATTAACACGTATATTAGTATAGCATATTAATCACCTGAATTTAAAGTTACTTAGAAGCGTAATACGAACTCGGGATTTGGACTGTTCAGTGCTTGAAAGAACTGAGTTTATTTTTTCAAAGAGAGAATTCGAATCCGCGTCGAATTAACATAAAAATATGTATAGAATCGGGAAAAAACATGATTTCTTTTCAGAATTTTAACAATGAAAAATTTTAGCTCCCATTATAGCCTCATTTGAGAGTCTAATGTGTTACGAATGCTTATTTTGTGCACGCGTTTTCTGTTGGTAGTTCGATTATCTAATTGTAAGTACATAACTACCATTAAATAGCACTTGATAACGCATCGCATCATACGTATCCATGCTAACTATGTGCGTGTATTTCCCTTTCGTCGATTTTTTAAATGTCGGTATGTATGTATGATGTCATATACATCACGCTGAGAGAGATTGCTACCTTTTTGAAGGGCGAGTGAGAAGGAGAGAGTGAGGGAGAATGGGAGGTGGAAAGAGAGAAGGAGAATGGGAAGGAGGGAGAAGAATGGGAGGAACAGAAAGAAGAAGAAGAATGGGAGGGAGATTTTAATTTTAATACTGTATTCATGTATTCCTATCATTTTTTACGGGCAATTACTCTAGTTTAATTAATTCGTCTTGTAACACTGCTCCCTAGCATAATTCAAATAACGATGTTAACCATATTTTTAACAGAAAGATAAAGCAGAAATTTAAACATCGTGGATGTCATTCCATGGAATTAGATCTAAAAATTATTTTCTTCTGTAAATTATGATGACAGCAAAAGCAACTCTTAATACGTCAATGTGAATAGCAATAGCAAAAACACTTTTAATATAAAAATCGTGATAGAAACGATGACGATGAAAATAACCCCAACAAGCAATGATAACAATCAACAGAAGCAAAAAATAGCAAAAAAGGAAAACATCCAACAAAAACAGATAATGAAGACGATCAACTACAGTGAAAACAACCAACGACGATAGTAGACAAGAACAGCGAATGAAACAATGAAAACTACAAAAATTATTTTCTTCGCCCAATTCACGTTTGCTCGCAACTGTTTAGTCAAAACAACTTGAAACTGAAAATAACTTTCCCCTATAGGCTCAGAACGATACACTCAGGCACAGATAAATTTTATCGTTCTATCTCGAAAAGCGCTGTAGTTTTAAGTGGACCGGAATGCTTACAGAACGACGACTACGGAAAAAGGCAATAAACTCTTGACAAGGAACGGCACTTACTTCACCGAAAAGAACCAAATACATACCAAACTAAAGGAAAACGCACATTCTTCCACCGGAACGGCGTAGCACGGAGGATAACAGCGAATAAATATCCCGTTAAGGTATTACAAATTCCTTCTCGAGTGCTCTTTAAGCTGCAATAACGTTAGAGAAAATAGAATATTTACCGCGTTCGGATGAATATTTTGCTGGGATTACACGAATAAAGGATTTGTTTGCTTTGCTGTATCGGTAATTTCGCTGTTCATTTGGCATAGCGGCGGAAATTGCACTCAATGTCACCCTTTCGACCCTAATCTCATAAGTTGACACCAATGATTATTTACTGCCCAGACGATAGCTTACGGATCGTATCTTCGCTAATTTGGGCCTCCGCAAATTAATTTCACAACGCTTTCGGGTGCGATAATGTAGGCCGAATATTTCGACCGTTGCCCTGAGCGACCGGCGATGGCACGCCCGACGAACTTAGGGCAATAAACTTGCCAGCACGCTTCCCTTTTCGAGAGAAACATTTTGTTTTCGCTGGACAAAAAATTCACGCCGAAAATCATCGCGTTTAAAATTCACGCCGAAAATCATCGCGGTTTTTGGAAATCGTAGCGGAGACGTTATGCAACTAGTATGATAAAAAAAATGGATAAATTAGAGCGTTTTTCCTTCTATTATTAAATTCAGTAATATCTTGCATTAAATTTCGCTATGAAGATTTATCCCAATAACCTAATTGACGATTTGAGGAGAATTTGGAATTATATCACGTGGTTACACGCCACATATTTGGTCACTAGTCTCGCTTGTAGTGGCATCAATGTGAAAATGTGTTAGTGTTTTGAAAATAAAGGAGTAATTCAATTAGTAAATAATAGTAATGTGAAATAACAACATCGAAGTAGTGTAGTAAATATAGTTTATATTAAGCATCCAGCGTCCTCATAAATTTCATTATCGACCAATCGCATTTTCCAAAAAAAATACATTAATTGACAAACGATCAAAAAAGGTTGCCGGCCACTGGTATAGGCAATCTGTGTTCAATTTTCATTACTAAAAATCTCGCAGTTGCCAGGACACTGTTTATATAAGGAATTACGAGGCATAGGATTGAGGAGGATCACGAAGTTTCCTTCGCGAGGCTGATTTAATCCACTAGTTCCGACAACGGGAAACATTCCAGAAAAGCTTTTGCTGGCACGCACTCGTTCGAAGTAGTATTTGGGAGATTGGCTTATTGTCAAACTGTTACAAGTTCAAGCAGTCAAGTAAAATCTATTTTTCTTTTAACTTGGGTTGCTTTTTACGCAGGTACTTCTAAATTACGGATTGCGTGTGACAAATAAGTGGATAGCTAGGATACGTAGCTACGGGCAGCCGCCGGTGAAGCCAGGGAAACCGAATGGTGTTCCTCAAACAGGAAGTAGCCCAAAACATCCTACTTTTGGAAAATTGTAGCCCAAAATATCCCACTTTTCATAGCCTAAAACATCTTACATTTATACAGGTATACTATGAAGGTCCCTCAATAGTTATAGCCCAAAACATCCTACTTTTCAAGGTGGGTGAGAGGGGGAGGGTTTAAGGGTTAAGAGGTAACCTGTGGAGCGACCTGGGTTTGGGTGATATGCTCTCTGAAAAATACGATATAATATATCCGCTTGTGTTTTCTTTCAGTGTTCTTCTGAGTTCAGTTAACAATGGAGCGAGATCATTTTGAACTTAAATCACTATTGTTGAACATTTTAGTTATTTTCGCCCCAAGAAAGACGAATTTTAAAGTGATATCTAGTAACAAGGGTGGTGAGTGTTTAGTCTTTGACAATTATAAATACCAAAACATTCGCACTAACAAGAAGACTGGCAATATTGTCTGGTGCTGTTGCACAAAGGGCTGTTATGCTACGATCACGACTGATGCAGAGAAAACTAGGATAACCGGGTTGTATAAGTCCGATCATGGTAACGACAGTGTGGAGAGCATAGTATTGGATAGACAGGAACTTCGGGGCATTTGTAAGAGAAAAGCTACTGAAGAGGCTTGTGTTCGACCATTAAAGTTAATTAGAAGAGAGTTATCATCTATGGAAAACAGTGAAATAATTATGAAAGACATTTCCTCTATTTTCTCCTGAGCGTATGAATAGGGTATCTGCTGCTGAGGGAATAAGCGATCACAAGGCAGTGTACGTGGAGTTTCAGCTAAAAATTGAGAAACAGGTTAAGGCTAAAAGAAAGCTTTATGTATTCGCCAAAGCCGATTTCACTAGATTTCGGTCTTTTCTGCGAAATAGATATACTAATTTCTGCGAGGTAACAGATATTGCAGATGCGGAAGAATCCTGGTGCATGTTCAGAAATATGATGCGAGAGTGCACAGATAAATTTATTCCAAGCAAACTGAAGCGTGAAAATGCAGAACCTAGATGGTACAACCAGGAAGTTAAGGAGCGCTCTCCGACGGCAAGGAAAACTCCACTCTCGAGTAAATAACACATCCTCAACACCTACGGTCGAACAGATTGCAGCGATAAGGCAGCAATACAAGAAGGCGCGCTCCATAGCCAGAGTATCAATGCGTAATGCGTTTAACAATTACAAAAAGAAGGCTTTACAGGATAACTCAAAAGAGAGCCCGAAAGCATTTTGGTCTTATGTCAGAGAAGTCCAAGGTAGAGGCCCCACTATTGCGTCACTGAGATCGGAAACGGGAAATGTAGTTCACTATAGTGCGGAAAAAGCAAACCTTTTAAATCAACACTTTCAGAAAGCTTTTACTCCTAATGACGATGAATGTGAAACTCCTATTCCTATGCATCAGGGCGACTCGATGGAAGATTTGATATTTTCCGAAAATGGTATCGCGCTACAACTTCATTCAGTTAAACCAAATAAATCTCCTGGGTCGGAGGAAATACCCGCGCGAGTATTGAAAGAGTTAGCTTATGAAATCGCGCCGTATTTAAAAATTATATTATAGAAATCCATTACCGAAGGTGTAGTTCCTAAAGATTGGAAGATGGCACACGTTACGCCCATCCATAAGGGCGGCGACAAAGAGAACCCCGAAAATTGTAGGCCAATTTCCCTAACTTCATTATCGTGCAAGATACTTGAGCACATAATCTTTAGTTCTGTAATGCTCTATTTAGATAGTCACTCATTGCTTAGCGGATGCCAGCACGGATTCCGGAGAGGTAGATCATGCGAAACGCAGCTCGGCTTGTTCGTGGATGATTTTTTTGCGATGCGGAGAGAAAAATACTCAGGTCGATGCCATATTCATTGACTTCAGAAAAGCGTTTGATAAAGTATCTCATAATAAATTAATTGCGATGTTAGGACAATATGGTATCAATCCGAAAGTTGTCAGTTGGGTGAGAGATTTCCTCTCAAATAGAGAACAGATAGTTGTCATCAATGGGAAATACTCGTCCCCCGTTAAAGTTGCGTCGGGTGTTCCTCAGGGAAGTGTATTGGGCTTTCTACTTTTCTTAATCTATGTGAATGATATCTGCTCGGTAGTTTGTAGTAAAATTAGACTTTTTGCCGATGATACCGTTCTATATAAAGAAAAACCGGGAGAACCATCAGTCGCTGCGTGAAGACTTAAGAGCCATTTCAGCGTGGTGCAATGAATGGCAAATTGAAATTAATTACACTAAATGTGCCACAGTTACGTTCTGGAAAAGTAAGAACATAGAATTAGGTTTCGAGTATAAAATAGATGGAATGAATATTCAAGTATGTAAAATATTTAGGAGTAACCATTTGTCGAGATCTTTCATAGGGCATGCACATTCGTCGAGTTATAAGCGCGGCCAACAAGAAACTTGCTTTCATAGGTAGAATAGTACGAAACACTACAGAAAAAGTACGCGTAACATGTTACTTATCACTGGTTAGACCACAAGTGGAACACGCCTCATGCATATGGAATCCGTACGAGAAGGCACATATAATTCAATTAGAAAGAGTGCAGCGCAGAGCAGCCAGAATCGTAAAACAAAAGTACGAACATAAGGAAAGCGTCACCTCATTATTGGGTACCACTGGAGGATCGTAGAATGCACTCAAGGTTGCGGCTTCTGGAGAAATATAGATCGTAATGTCTAAAAGACGAGGTTGTAGGAATAGTTGAAGCACAAACGTACATAGGTAGAAACGACCGTGACGATAAGATACGTGAGATCGATTGTAGGACGGAGCGTTATCTAGGCTCGTTCTTTCCGAGGACAATACGAGATCACATTAGAAAATTTCAACCTGCGATAGACAATCTTTAGGTAGGTTATGGTGCATTGCACCCTCTGCCACCCACCAATTAGGTGAATTGCAGGGTAACAAGTAGATGTAGAAGGAAATCAATGTATAGGGAGCGGCGGAAAATTCTTCCTTCTCTTCCAAAATGCATTCAGGAAGCTTTGAATTCGGTGAGTGCACTCAAAACGAAATGAATAATAGTGAAAAGTCTACCTTCGTAGACGTGCAATCTCAAATAAATAATAAATAGAATTAAAAATCAGAGAACACGATAAAGGAGGAATAGCGGTAAAATAGAAACTAAGTAGGGAACGTGATTATTTCATCTTAAAAGTGTTTTCACGCTATGAAACAGGAGAAATTGGACAGAATATATTAGCCTTATTGGAAACAGACTTCATGGCTTTAAATATTAAATTATTTAGTTTTTATGCCTTTTATGGTTATTTTGGGTTCTGACAAAGAAATTAAAATTGTTCGTTTTTTTGTTTTTATTGTATGCTACCTGTTCAACAATTTTATATGCAATGTAATTTAATCTTACAAAGAACTTTGTTTGTTATTTTTATTTTATGCTAACCTGTTCAACAACTTTAATGCAATGTAATTTATTCTCGGTAGATTTTTGGCTCACCCAATCCACTTTATAGCTAAAATAAATTCAATAGTGGCACGCGCGGATGGTCACAGATTATGAATATTGATTGAGTGGCACCCAACAGGAAAACTTTGCCGACCCCTGCTCTAGGATATAGCTTTTGCTCGTTTGATATACCAGAACACAACCTGATGCTCGCCACGTGGAAAACGTTGGTCCAGGCGCTTGGGTCTCGCACAGACAGACCGACGGCATGACGGAAACAACTTTCTTGGACTCAGAAACAACTAAAATGTGTATTTCTGTCAAAATCTCTAAGTCAAATTTTTTCTCGATTACAATACCTTTTCTACATACTACGTGTATGAGAAATTTAAAAAATTCTTTGCTAAACTTTTTTAAGCATTATTTAATCCATAAAAAGGAATTAATTAATCTAATCTCGTGTCCCCTCCCCTCTCCCCCTAAGGGGGGACACCCGACAGTTTGAGCACCACCGTCGTGAGCAGTCGACAGAAATGTTTGCGCACAAATTTCGACCGCTTCCGAAGCTACGGAGAGACATTTAGCGCTCTTCGGTTTGTCAGCAAATCAAATAATGGCAGATTAGTTTTCGTAGCGGAGACCGCTATAACATTTACACGCTCAGCACCCTAGATAAGGGTCTTTTTCGTCGTATAATCGTCAGTTTGTCGATGTCCTGAGGAAGGTGTACGATCTCGTATGCAACGCTGCCGAAATATTTTTAATCGAGCGAAAGGCTCGTAAAAATAATCGGCTCTTCATAATTGGAATTAATCCGTATCTTTGAGAATCACTTGACGTCATGCGACGAGTCTCGTGCCTCCTTTCTCGCTTCCCCCTATCCATTCCATCCTATACGGCTATGAGAATGTTTGTGTGACACATGTCTCGCCGATTTTAAAAGTGAAACGTGGAGAAATGCATGGTACGCAGACGTATGTCATCACAGAGATTCAATGCATCGTTTATGTTATTCTCCGGTTTAGAAGCGATCGACAATATATCGCTGCAAGGCCCCATGCGTATATAGGGCCTTGTAAGGCAGGGTGGCAGGTTCGGTTCCCGGTCTTTTGACTCCTGGGCATTTGACTCCCGGTCTTTTGACCTCCGATCTTTTGACACCCGATCTTTTGACTCCCGGTCTTTACACTTCCTGTCCTTAAACTCCTAGTAGTTTCGATTCTCAGAGAGAGATCGACGGAGATAGACAGTGAGAGGGAGATAGATGGAGTCCGTCTATCTCCCTCTCACTCCGTCTATCTCCCTCTCAATCCATCTATTTCCCTTTCACTCCGTCTACCTCCCTCTCACTCCATCTATCTCTCTCCACCTCCATCTATCTCCCTCCATCTTCGTCTATCTCCCTCTCACTCCGTCAATCTCCCTCCACCTCCGTCTATTTCCCTTTCACTCCGTCTATCTCTCTCTCTCCGTCTATCTCTCTCACTCCGTCCATCTCCCTTTCACTCTATCTCCCTCTCATTCCGTCTATCTCCCTTTTACTCCGTCTATTTCCCTCTCACTCCGTCTATCTCCCTTTCAATCCATCTCCCTCTCACTCCCTTTCTCCGTCGATATTTCTCTGGGAATCAAAACTTCTAGGAGTTTAAGGACGGAGTGAAAAGTCCGGCCACGGGCAGGGTCGCCTCCAGAGAAATGCGGGCAAGTGGGGGACCCGGGGCAAATCGGCTTGTATGGTACCCTGTTAACATTTACCACCAAATTTAACTTAGGCTTTTCTTGCGATTTTATCGAAGCGCGGGGCCCGGGGCGGTCGCCCCAATTCGCCCTACCCTATCGACAGCTCTGGCCGTAGGCAGTGCCGTAATTAGGGTATAGCAAATGTGGCATTTTCCATAGGCACTGCCTGTTAAAGGCGCCAACCATTCCCACAAAAAATGCCATAAGTTCATTTTCCCATAAATAAATCCTAATTTAATGCTCAAATGTTGTTTATTGAAATCTACTATTCTCTATTAAAATGCAGGAAAAATAATTTTCTACATAATTTAGATGCTTCCTTAAATTTTGCCATAGGCACCAGATCTCCCAGGTACATCTCTGGCCGTATGGCACTAAAAGGATTTGTTGTTAGATTTATTTCAGACAAAACCCCGTTGGCCGTACAGGATAGCTAAAACGATTTATCCGTCAACTCCATCGCTCAACTCAAAGCTCCCAAAGCAGGCCACAGTCGTCGCAAAAAACAAACTGCGAGATTTCCAGAAGTAAATACATTTATTTTCTATTTTTTTCTGCCACCTATTAGAAATTCCAGTTGTGTAATTTCGACCGGAGAAGAGGTTCGAAATCGCCTGACAGGGGAACGCTTTTATAAATTTGCAACTGTGCGAATGCCGGAGACTGCTAAGCCCATCCCGTCTGCCATAAATCTTAAAGGAAGGGGGAACATGGAAACATACTTGCGGAAGGCCTCCTCTTCCATCCTCCCTTCTTCCTTCCTCCTTCTCCCTCCCTTTCTCCTTCCCCCTCCCTCCCTCCTTCCTCCTCCCTCCCTCATTCCCCCTCCCTCCCTCCTCTCTCTTCCTCCCTTCTCCCTCTCTCCTCTTTCTTCTTCGCTCTCCCTCCCTCTCCATCCCCCTTCCCTCTCCATTTCCCCCTTCCTCTCCTCCCTACCTACTCCCTCTCTCTCTCTCCTTCTCCCTCCCTTCTTCGCACTCTCTCCTTCTCCCTCCCTCCTTCTCCCTTCCTCTCCCTCCCTTTCCTGAAGAAAGGATTGTGACGAAGGAATTGCAAACAGATGATGTTCAGCACCATTCAGCACGATCGAGGCGCGCAAGTTTGTTTACGCTTTCCCAGGGGCCCGAAACGCTTTTGCGGACCCAAGTGTAAGCTGCCGCCCACGATGTGTGCGACATACGTGCGGCAAAGCGCGAATCCCTCCCTTCCCCTCTTTCATCGCTCATCTCCCCCTGTCCCCCTCCCTGTCTCTTAACATCTCCTTCCCTCTTTCGCTCTCCATCCTCTCTCATTCTCTCTCCCTCTCATTCTTAGAATCAAATGGCAGCTTGAAGAATTCGGAAAAAGTTGTAGAAAATTTCTGCCTTGACCGGGAATCGAACCTGTGTCTTCCACTTGCCGGACTGACATTCTAGCAACTGAACTACCGAGGCAGACCAATTTGCCCGCTTCAGAGTAGAATATTTCTCGCGTTGGAGTCAGGCTAGCGAAACTAGTATCATCTTCCCCCGGACGAATGTCCTCAATGAGGAACACCCAAAGAAAACCCATACACATCCCAAAGGTGAGATGGCGGGATAAACAAAAATGAAAGTTCAAGAACAAGCATTAAAAAATACTCGTCTCAGGTATCTCCAATAGCCACAACAAGGTTATAAAAAACCAGATGCGCATTTTCGGTGAATGACACGTGAAGACGGCTGTTTTGTATCCGAAATGCGCATCTGTTTTTTGTAACCTTGTTGTAGCTATTGGAGATACCTGAGACGAATATATTTTTTTAAATGGTCGTTCTTGATTTTTTCCATCCATAAGACGAGCTCGATAATTCCCAGTTGAACAAACGAAAGTGTTAGTGAAAATTCTATGCAGATAGACATATGATGGAGATGCAGACTTGGTTCACCACTGAGGACGAGTACTTTGCGAACGAAATGATCCTCTGATTTTTCCGTTTTCTGGAAACAGGATACTCTCTCTCTTTCTTACTCCATTCTTTGTTCACTTATCCTTTCCTTCTTGCTCTCCATCTCTCTTCTCATCTCCCCACTACCCTTCTCATCCCATTCTCTCTCTTTCTTCTTTCCAAAGAGCAATGGACCAATTTCCGCGTCGTTTTTTGTGCTTAAGTTTCCACCGAAACTTCGTGTTTTCTGAGCCAAATAAAATAATCCGTTTTTTTATTAGGAACAACATTTAAACTATCGTGCCCATTCTTACATCCAACCATGAACGATAAAAGCAATCACACAATCCCTAGGCGAGATTCGAACCCGCGACCTTGGCATCCGACGACAGATACTCTAATCAAGGTACACGAAAGAATCTATCAATCATTTTTAAGGATTTAAAAGGGTTTTTATCGCTCTTGCGGTTGAACTAAATGTGGGAATCAGTTGAGGGGAAGCAATCCTGAGTGATGGAAATGTGTAACTTCTCCCTTTGAAATGATACGTAGAACTGATCCGAAATAAAAGGACGAGCATATCGGTCGACATGCTGCCGTCTACAGCGGCGCTTGTTCGAAAAAACTTTAAACTTTCGACGATCCAACGATTTTTTTTTATTCATTCGATGCGCGCCATAAAGTAAGCTCCTTGATCCGACTTCGAACCGTCATTTCTTTTGTAAATATCTCTTTGGTTTCATCTAAACATGTAAGTTTAATCTAACATGACGTATCCCGTGGTATCTACGGAGACCGTTTAAATTCCATTGCAAGCTTCGATGGATGAAGTTTATCTGATGAATACATTTTAGTTTCTCCAAAAACATATGGAAATATTTCATTGAAATTAGATAAGTTGTCATTTTTTAGTCCATAAAATTTTTATACTGTGAAAATATAGCCTGATTACTAATGTCGTTCAGTCGACAGAAAGAGAAAAACTTCATTTCGGTTTAAAAAAGTTGCCCACTGAATTAAAAACTAATAATAATGCTCCTTTACGCAAATCTTTTCAACGATGATTTTTGTGTACTTATTATATCGTTATGCATTATATAACTGATTTTTGTAAATAAACTTATAGATCGATGATACGCTCTCAAAAAATAATAACTGTAATTCATCTTTGGCATGATGGAAGCGCATCATCAGCGTGGAAGAACATTTTCGTTATTCCCCACGGAATCATTTCTCGGCAGCGATTACAAGCTCCCTCTACGTCGCCATACGTTCTTGAATAACAAAAGACGGCTTAGGAATGTCAAACACTAGTATTTCTTGGTCTGGAGTGGTAACAACAGTTTACATTGTTTCAGAGAAGCTCAGAATACTATTTTTTTAATCCGTAAGCTATCCAAAGAATAAACAATTTCACGAAACAAATGTCTCTCCTTCCCGAAAAAACACCGTAATTGAAAGCGAGAATATGAATTGGCTCGATTCATTTTTTCTTATTTTAGCGACGAACTTGTGTCAAAAGATGACTTTGGTTTAACCTTCGGGCTAAAACAGACTTTTTTGTCTAACTTTGACGAGTGAAAGCGGAAGATTCAGCGGCAAGGAGCGGGAATTCTCTCCAAGTGAGTTCCGTCAACATTTTCCTCGTATTTACACGCGTTTGAAGCCTTTCAAGAGTCTGGACGCGACCGAGTCCTGATGTCGTAAATGTTTAGCCTTTAATGTTTAACCTCCTGGAAAAGGACTTGACCATTCGGACAAATACCCTCGAACGGACTCCTGAAAAAATATATTACAATATATTATATTACAATTTAAAAAAGATACAAGTAGGCCTTAAGACCAGGTGGCAACATAACAAGCTAGGTCATTTTGTGTACAAAATAATATTTGCAATCTCCCAACTAACAATAAGATTTAAAATTTTCCTCCACCTTATTACTCATTAAATTACTGCAATATTACACGAGCGACTAAATGATATTTATAATAACACCTTCTAAGATTAAAGATTTCGCTTATTGCATTTACAAATCAACTAAAAAAAATTTTCTATTAACGTCTTCCATAAGGGATTTCAAGATTGTTGGAATGTCTTCATGGCTACCGAAGCGGTCAGGGGACCCGCGAAGTCCCCACCGTACATCGCCTCACCAGCCTATTCTCTAATTCAAGGGTGTACAACCTTTCTATGCAGCGGGCCACATTCGTAGATGTGATCGCTTTGGCGGGCCGTACTAAAAGTCGCGAGCGCCTCGGCAGACCGGATAAGAGTTTATGTCGGAACTTACTCAAGAGATACTGTGGAATTAAAAAAATGAAAAATCAAATCGATAGTATTTTTTAGCGTTAAAACTTCGACTTCAATGTTTTATGACAACAATATCAATTAAAATATACAAAATTATCAGTATTAAATATCACAGGCCGCATCTTCGTTAAAGCTTCGTGGACCGTATAAAAGGCTCTCGGTGGCCGGATGCGGTCCGCAGGCTGAAGGTTGCACCCCCCACCCCCTTACGTCTAATTCTCCTTAACAAGCGTAAATTCCCCAAGTCTTATGGGAAAAAAATCAACAAAGTTATTTATTAACATCATACAGTTAAAAGAGAATTATCTAGCTACTCTGATTTCGATACTAAGCGCAAGAAAGGCGTGAAAAACTACAAAGCAGACAGTATCGGTGGAAATCCAAAAATAGTGGATTCGAAAAAAAGAAACCCTCTCGACACCGGTGGATTTTCACTGGGGACGGCTGCTTTGTAGCCGGAGTTCGCCCCTTTTTTTCCCTACCATTTTAATTTCTCACGTACGAAGTGTTTTGGAGAATTATTGTAGTCTCAAAACAATTCCAATTATTTCGATGAATATGCACGTTCCATGCGCCCCTGAGTCGAGAAAAATAAGTTGTTTTCTGCAATTCCACCTGTCTTTTGTGCGCAGCTTTTGGGACTAAATGGTTTAACTGGGTCTGAAAAAGTTTCATATTGCCCATCAGTGGCGGATTTAGGCTTTCAGAGGCCGAGACGCAAGATTAACTTGAGACCCTCCCTCCCCCCGCAATGCGACTCATTCATTTAGTGCACGAAAATAAAAATCTGACGAAAATACACTTTGTTAACAACACCTCTAATAGTCAGTAAATAATACATATTCTAATTTTAAAACTACAACATTTGTGCCATTACCTTAAATAAAAAATTCACAAAAAAACTAAAAAATCAGTTGTCATAAAAAGAAATAACAATTACCATAGAAACATATCATCATCATGAGGTGTTCTGCCTCAAGGCAGGTCCCTGGCACCAGCGCTGTCTCCACTCCTTTCTGTTCCTTGCCATTTCTTTCATTTCCTGATACCCTCCACTTTCTTTCAGGTCATCAAACATTTTTATTCTTCTACGTCCCCTTTTCCTTTCACCTCCTACTGATCCTTCCAACACCATCAATAATAAACCTCCTCTCAAGATATGCCCTAACCAGTTACTTTTCTTCCTCTGAATTGTTTCAAGTAATCTTCTCTTCTCATTCACCCTTGTTAGTATTGCTTCATTCCTTATCCTATCCATCCACTTAACCTTCTCCATCCGCCTCCACACCCACATTTCAAATGCCTCTAGCCTTTCTTTCTCTCTCCTCTTTAGCGTCCATGTTTCACACCCATAAAGCAATACACTCCAAACATAGCACTTCACAAGACGTTTCTTCAGATTTAAATCCATTTTACTACATAGTATCCGTTTTTTCCTATTAAATGTTTCTTTTGCCATTGCTATTCTTGTTCTTATTTCTATTTCACTTCTCCAGTCTTCAGTTAGCATGCTTCCCAAATATCTATACTGTTTTACTTGCTCCACTCTTCCATCCTTTATTGACACATTCATAATCTCTCTATCCCCTATTCTCATCACCTTTGTTTTCTTTATGTTCATTTTCATTCCATATTCCATCATTCTGTCTTCTAGCTTTGTAACCATTTCCTGAATGTGCCTCGTTTCATCTGCCAAAATTACCATGTCATCAGCAAACCTTATACAATTTATTATTCTACCCCCAATACTAATTCCTTTATCATTCCCTATTCCATTGTCAATCATTTCTTCAGCATATATATTGAACAGGGTTGGCGATAAGCAGCACCCTTGTCTTACTCCTCTTCCTAGATCATACCATTCGGTCTGTAATAGAAACATATAGCCAAAGATATATCAAAAACAGCAAAATGTAGGAGCATATGTGGTAGATTTTTACGTATGTGTTGGAAGTGCACCGGAAGCTACGAACTATATTTTAACAACAAAAATTATACGTGTTAAATATATACAAAGATGATAGTGATTCTGATTCTTTTAGATATAAAACTCATAAAATATCCAAAAGCTGTATCAATGCAAACGGCTATCAAACAACATTTCCCAAAATATAAATGCTATAATAATATTTTCTACAAATTCTATACATAATGGAATTACTAAACTTCCATTTCCTATTTATTACAAATAAAAACCTATTTAAAATTACTTTATATTTAGACTTTTGAATTATTTCTAATTGTTCTATTTAATAATTTAAAATTAAATGTGGATTTTGATTAGTCAATATGTAAAAGAACGAATAAAGATTTTTTAAAAGATCAATTTGATCGACTCGAGCGATGAGTTGAACTGTCATCTTAAATCATTTCTTAATCGAATCATTTTGCGAAGTGGACTGCGACCTAAACCATTTTAAATGATTTGCCATTTTGTTCAGAGATTTCACTGTGTTTTTACTAAAGGCTCAAAATAGTTATCTTAAAAGAATATTTTAAAGAATTTGAACATTAGCACAATTGTTGCCTGTTTTGATCAGTAGGTATAAGAGATATTATCTGCTTATGTGTTTGACGGAATTGGATGCTTCATAATGGATTGGATCTACCCACACTACCTCTCATACTTCTTGTTTCGTCGTACGGCGAAGAGTATGAATTTTATCATTTTATTCTAGAAATCTTAAATATTGTCATTATTAATAGCGAGGTAGAAAAATGGCCACCATTGATATGTTTAAAAACTATCTTCGTTTTTACTCAAAGCATTTACATTATAGCACGTTTCTGTGAAAATGAAGAAAAGGTATGAATCTGTAGCAGTAAAAAGGAAGAACAAGAAAGCGAGGGGAAAAATATAGAAAAGCAAATAAACTTTATTACTATTTTGAATTTTCTCCTTAACGCAATTGATAGAAGGGAATATGTCCGGGGAAAGCCGTGCAGAATATTATATGCCGAGACCAGGTTTGGCACCTCACAGCCATGAAATCGTCAAAACAAACAAACAAAAACAAACAAAACAAATAAGCAAAGCGGTGAGACTGCTTCGTCCACCAACTGATTTTAAATATGCATATCGGAATTGTGGGGTCGGCGTGTACATCATCCGCATGAAGGAGCGGCCTCCAGCGTGACTTCGCTCTTGCCAGTCGCCCATGCCTAAAACCGACATTTGGTGAGGCCGACGAGATTCCTTTTCGACGAGGCCCCCAACTAGCCCCTCATGCGCCTGTGCATAAATCCCTGCTGCCCATGCAACCTTCGCCTTCGAGTCTGTTTCTCTGCAATTACGCCACAACGAGTGAACTCCGTCAGGAATCTGCGATAAAACGCTGCGAATGCCGTTCTGAGCTATTCCTATTTATTATTGCGATTTTTTCATCCGAAGAAATACCCCATTTGCCACCGCAGCCCTCGCACTTGTTCTCTCAGAATGTTCCGACAAAAAAGTTAGGGCGCGGGAATCGTGCCGAGACCGACCAGACGCGGGATTTTTTCTACGCTATCACCGAACCCATTCACGATGCACTTGCCCATTTTATTAGAAAAATATGTGGGATAGGGAAACTTAGTATCACTAACACAAAATACCTTTATAATACATTCATTTCACCAAAAATATCGTGATTTTCGGCTATTTCAAACAATATGAAAAGTAAAAATGTCAAGATGAACCAAGTCGGGTGGAATTACCTCATCTTCGCGCCAAGAGTTTTTGAATTTTAGCGGGATCTTATGGCGTGCGCCTACTACATGAGTTTTCATGCTTTCTAATGCCACGGAACCCTTACATTTCAAATAATTTTTCCAGGGATCCTAACCAACAGGACAGCACAGCATTCTCCCTCAAATTCTCTCACGGAATCCCATCTAGCTTCCGCAGGGCACTAGGGTTTGAAAACTCCTGATCTACAACATTTTAGAGAAACTTTCTCAGCTTTCCATAATCTCCAAACGTGATGAGAAAAAAAAGATGCATATCAAACCACTTAATAGCGCGCGTTGCAAACGGACTCGGTGAATACCCGACCCGTAGACCTGCTTCCACGCTACCCTTCTTCAGATTTTCCTTTCCTTCGACATTTCCTCCTAAGTAATTGCCTTTGAGACTCTCTTCTTGGCGAAAAAAAATTTAGAGCGAGGATTAAATCGGGATTAATATTTTCCACCTGTCTCATAAAAAAATCTGGTGTCCAACTTTCTACATACAGAGTAATGAATATGATTACAATAGTGATTACAAGTTGCTCACGACTACAACTTCCTCAAAAATATCTATCAGCAATTACACTCGTGAATAATTTCTGGGCGCTTTGAATAATTTTCAAAATGGAAAATACATGGATCACTTTTCACATTTAAAACAAGATGAAAAAGTACACTCCATAAATGGAAATTTCAAAGGCGTTCTTTATGGGAAATACGTATGAAACGTTATCGAAAGATTGGGCAGTTCTTGACTTTTTATCTCCGAAACTATAAGTCGTAATTACATGCTCTCGCGGACTTTTTTGTGGTAAAAGATATCCCCTATCCGAATATTTTTTAAATCTATACTTCACAGATCATATAAGAGCATGAGAGAGAAAAATATGGATTTTTAATTGTCTTAGCAATCGATGTAAACAAAAGCTGATATTTCTCGAATATTTATCTCCGAAACTATAACTAATAATTATGTTGTCTTGCGGACTTTTTTGTGGTAAATGTTGTCCTCTATCCGAATAAATTTTATAATCTTTATCTAACAGATCACATAAGAGCTAGGGAGAAAAATATGGTGCTTAACCGTTGCTTGACGGATGCCATTTAATGAGATACGAGTATAAGTTTATTAAAGCAAATATGTCAAGTGGAAGTTTTAATTGACGGATGTAGTTCAAATCACAATTGGGCGATAAATTTCAATAAGGATCACTCCTACTTAATTTAATTAAAATCCATCCCGCGGTTTAGGAGATGAAAGTTACGACAGACGGACGGACGAGACGTGCCAATAAGGAGTTCCGCTAATACCGCTTTGCTGGCAAAGAACACCTAAAACAATCAGAAAACAAAATTGTTATTTGTTGCTATGGATGACAAAATGTTGATCACCAGCGGCAGCTCTGGCGTCGCTATCAACAATTCAAAAATGTTGTCATAGCAACGGAAACAAAGCCCTCCCCTACCGACATGCATTGTATATACTTAACATGAATTCAGACGGAAAATCGACATAATATTATATTTCTGATACAATACACATAAGTAATAGAAAATTATATCATCCGCAGCTTAAATAATTACAAATATTTAGGCCAATGAAGCCCTGAAGGAAGTATTTGGCAAAGACGAAAAAACGACGAGATTAAACTTCCACTTCCGGTTGACAAACATTAGATAAAAATTAATCAGACCCAGACTTTCTTTAAAAAAATTTAAATATAAAATTTTGCGATGAAATGATTGTTAGTTTTGGAATTAGAGCGCTCACATAATTCATATCACACAGACACACATCGACATAATCGAGAAATCAGAGAAAATGTATTTAAGGGACCTTAAAGCGTTTGTTTCCGTTGAAATCTCGAATTCGATTTTTATCACGAAAACAATACTTCCTCTATACTGCGTATGGAGAAAGCAATTACGATGCGTGAACCAGAGGCGTAACTACTACGCAGCCAGGTCTGCCACCGCGCGGAGTGCCCGAAGGGTCTGGGAGCCCGCGACGCCGACCTAAGCATTCATAGTCATAACTAAAATTCTTATTTTTCCACCCACTGCAAACAGAGGCCGCTTGACCTTATAAAATAAAACATTTTTTCTTGAGATCCATCGGACCCATATGGAAGACGAAAGGAGCTTTTGTACTGTGTTCGTTAGGCATGACGATAATATAGGGAAGAAGGCTGAGTTCAGCACTGTAGCTGTGAATACGTATGTCCGTTATGAACACGTTATTCCGTGAAGCCTACCAAAAAACTTCGATTATTTTTCGGTGTCTTTGAGGAGAGAAACATTAAAGTAATTTGATAAGCATAAAAATATAATTTAGCTTTTATCTTACTGTATTATAAAGTATTTATTCATGTATGTTTTTCTACATTACATATTGCTAGATATGCAGGGCCGCATTTAAAAATTACGCTCCCCTATTCAAAGCATCAAGACTTTCGTGTTTTCCGTAAGAAGTGAAGTATTAAGCCATACGTACTTAAATATATGTCATTTGCAAAAGCTAGGATTTCTCGCAGGTGATTAACAGAAACTTAATGTAAATTCCTTTTACTACATGATCATACCCTGCCATCCACCAATAAGGTAACTTGCAAGGTATCATGTAGACGTAGATGAACAACAATCATCTCATTACTAGAACGCGAACGTCCCTAAGAATATTCCTACCTAATGGGAAATCCGTCACTCTACACATCTGCCTTTTAGAAGAAAATGCTTTAAAAAACCGGGAAATCGGGAAATTCGTAAGTAAGGAAATATCTAGTTTACTAATAACGTAACAAGATACACTGCAATCATATTTATTGTTTTTCCTATTTATTCGGGTTCGGATTCGACTCCCGCCTTGGTCATGGTTGTTTGTGATTGTCTTTGTTATTGTTATGTATTGTTAATCGATCCGCTGTAATGGGCCTCGTGCTGTAAGCCGATTGTTTACAAATAAATTAAAACAAGATGGAAAAGTATACTCCATAAATGGAATACGCAGAGATTTCAAAGGCGTTCTTAATGGGAAATACGTATGGAACGGTATCGAAAGATTGGGTGATTCTCAAATTTTTATCCCCGAAAATATAGTTTCGGGAGCTATCTTGTAGTAAATGTGGTTCTCTATCCAAATAAAATTTTTAAAACTCTACCTCGCAGATCATATAAGAGAATGGGAGAGAAATATATGGATTTTTAATTGTTCTTTGCTGAGAGAACCGTCTTAGCGATCGGTGTAAGCAAAATATGCGATGTTTTCCTCGGGATTTTCTCGATTTTTTATCTCCGAAACCGTAACTCGTAATTACGTGGCCTCGCGGGCTTTCTTGTAGTAAATGTTGTTCTCTATCCGAATAAACTTTTTAATCTGTACCTTACAGATCATATAAGAGCTAGGAAAATAAAAGTTTGATATTTCATTGTTGCTTGACGGATGCCATTTAACGAGATACGAGTATAAGTTTGTTAAAGTAATTATGTAAAGTGGAAGCTCTAATTGACGGATTCAGTTGAAATTCATATTGGGCGATAAATTTTAATAAAGATCACTCATACCTAATTAAATTAAAATCCGTCCAACGGTTTAGGAGAGGAAAGTTACGACGGACGGACGGACAGACGGACGGACCAGACATGCCCATAAGGCGTTCGGCTATTACCGCTTCGCTGGTAAAGAACGCTTCAAAATTAAAATTAAATTAAATTGAAAAATTTAGATGGAATAGGATAATTCAGTACAACTAGCGTAGCTGCGAAAAAGACAAGGAATTAAAATTAGAAGAAGAACTAAAATAGAGGAACAAGAAAATCACCTCATCGGAAATGCCTAAAGACTTATAAATTAAACTATATAATAAACAGTGCATTTTTCATTTATACAAACATTTTCGAAGCGAATGTAGGACGATTTTTGGTATGGTTGTTTAAGGGGGCCTGTTGAAAACTTTCGCGGGGGGGCTAGAATTTGTAGTTACGCCACTGGCGTGAACTAATCCAGGGAGAGGATAATGCCGGTAAATGCGCACTCTTCGGATCCCAGGCGTCCGTTTCGTAACGTCCGCATTCACTTCCGCCTATTTCGCGCGAAACACCCGCTAAAAAAATGGACGCCTATTTTTTCCCATCTCTCTTTAAAGACGAATGCACGCGACCTTTCTCTAGCCTTGTTTTTTTTTAAATGGTTCCTCCCTTTTGTCGCTTGGATGATTTATCACCGCAAGTGTTAGCAAAAGACTTTAGTGGGTCAGTCGGAACTTGAAAAAAAAAGTGCATTCAACATCGCCGTCGAGGATCTTGCTTTTCTTTGAGCGCGTCATTTTTAACGCCCTAGGGACAAATAACGCGATACGCGTTCCCTCTCCAGAAATGATCGATCAACCGGGTTGAGAGAGCGATGTTTCTTTGCAGATGAACGAGGCCGGAGGAAACCAGAGTGACGGGGTCTTCAGGTGGATGCATGTTGACCCTTTGCGTTCTACTACAATAGACAAAGTTTATTACATATATCATATCATTTACGAATAAAAAATGTATGTACACGTTTTGAGAAATAAATTATATTAAACTATTAAATCAATTTAGTCGCCTCCTCGTGGCGTCCCCTTGATAGTTCTAAAAGACTAACAATTTCAAACTAACAAAATAAACAACGCGAAATTTTTCGCGGGTTGCAGATAGTAGATAAATCAAAGTAGAGTTTTAAAAATATGCAAAATATTGATCCTTGAGTCTTACACAATGACTTCAGTCACTTTTAGCCTACTTTCCAAAAAGTGGAAAGTAGGCTTATGAGATCGCCTCGGTGTCCGCGGGTTCTACGTCAATTCGTCGCGATACAAATTCGCCGCGTAGAAAATTCGTCGCAAATTCAGGAACTGTTGAAGAAATAGGAAATATTTTTCTGTTATTTTCAATGTCACCATTTGCATAGTGAAATCCCGAGTCGCGCATTGGCAGTGAAATGTCCCGCCGTCCAAGATGCAGATAAATTTCCTCCGACTTTGTTTTTCATATACTATAAAAATATCTGGCAATTCTTTCTTGGTAAATACTCTTCTCACTCAAACATATGCAAGTTTTTTCCATTTCCACTCTTTCCCTTATAAGATTCTATGACTACCCTTCAAGCCATTTTTTTCGATTTGTTGTTATGGTGATGATTATTGACGAACTCGGCAGGAGCATAGCCGAGTGCACATTCCAGCCCTGTTTCGATTCACAGATATCGAGGTAACAATCGACCCTTAGGCCGATTCATACCTATCAGAATCTCGGCGAAAAATATGAATACTACATATTGTTGTCAGTAACCATACCGACTCTGTAGACAAAACGGCGCTTCTTCTTGTGTAATTTTTACGGTATTTTGTTTTTGGTTGGTCTTGAATTGTTATATATAATGAAATTGTATTGTAAGGAACGTAGGCGGATTAGTTCTTTCCAGAACTGTTTGTTTATGTTATGTTATGTTATGACATTTAAAATCAAAGATTAAAACAAAAAATTTCTAAACGTCGGCATAAAATAAATTTATTATTATTTTTTTAAAATCTCAGCATCAACAGGATGATCATACTAAGATTTTAGTGAAATCTATCATAACAAGTGTATTTTGTTTGGAAGTTTTCAAAACTTGTCATTATGAATATTCATTTCCACCAAGTTGAGCCTAATTTAGTTGATAGCTAGTGGCTTAACAATTGCTTCATGATGGTGCTTATTCCTGCATGATGGTTTGCTTCTTGTTTTTATGTGATAACTATGTGCAATGTTACTATGTCGATTAAATTTCATCATTGTATAAAATTTGCTTTATTATTTCAGAGCAATTTTTCAGTCTGGAATCTCTTTGAATTTTCTTGGTATCAAAACAGGCTTCATTCGTTTATCTATGGATCTGTCAGTATCCCTAGTTTATATCTCAATCTAGCTAATTTTAAAATGACAATTTAAAATATCCTTTAATGTTTTCTGTATAAATGAAATGTTGGAGTCAAAAACATTTGAAGCGTGAATTGTATTTGATGGATCTTTATATTTGGTAGTAAAATGCTAGGGTATCTTCCTTAAATTAATATAGTTAATTTCAATTGTCAAATACAGCTAGATAGAAAAGTGATTGCACCAATGAAAGAATTCTGCATAATTCCATGTGGATAAAAGTATTTATCACAATAAAATATTTTTAACTTCATTATTCATTATTATATATAGTTTATGCCTTTGTTGAAAAATTTCTCCTTTAATAATGTCTTTATATACCTTCATTCACAGATGCAGAGGATACTTTACCACAATTCTAGTGGCCAAGATGCATTCACTGGAAATCTTAAGCAGAAAGAAGTTCACAGAGCCATCACTCTTCATCCTGTTAAGAACCATAAGCAACTCTACAGAATTCATAATTACATGAGGGTAATAATCAATACAAGTTTAAATGAGCAAAATTTTCTTATTAAGCTGTCCCGTATCTTATTATTCAGAGATGGATGTATTTATGACCTTATTCATGGAAATTAAGTTGTTGAAGCTGTGATTAGAAATTAATACTTATAGTTTTTATAATCAAAGAAGCATTAATTTAACTCCAATTGTATCATCCAATTATGCAGCAGGAGGTGTAAATAGGTGAGTATTTTGTTGGATAATTTTTGTGATGGGTAGATTAAGTAATTTTATTTATAATTTCAAGTTATTATTTTATATCATAGTAAACCTGTTAATTATTTTTTATAATCCCCTACAGTAAAAATTAAATGGGTTATAAATCAAAACCTGTTTTGAAGTCTAAAATGTATTTTGTTAAATATTGATTATGTACTTAAATATATAAAAAAGAATATACCTATGCAAAAATAAAAATATTCCAATCCTAACCATATGTTTAAAGTACTCAAATGGTATCTAATAAAATAGAGAAACCTTCTTATAACCATAAAAATAACAATAAAAAGGAAGTACTCAAATACATGCTGGTTTAGGGGACCAAGGGCCACATACGCAATCTTACACACTCAGGGTTTAGGAGAAACTACTCCATGCAAGAGAACCTTTGTTAACAAGCAATAAACCACACATGTACTTCCTTTTTAAAAAATGTCTAAATGTGTATTTCAGAATCAATGATTCTATCTTCAGTGGGCCGATTATAAAACTGTGTGAGGTTGTGTGAGTGTTTGGTCCCTGGCTGGAAGTAATATTCCCTAAACCAGGATGTGAGTACTTCTTTTTTATTATTTTTATGGTTATAAGGAGGTTCCTTCATTTTTATTAGTTGTAGTTAACCATGGGGTTATGATCTTACTTTTCTTTACAACTTTACTCATATGGTATTTTCTCCCTTTTTTTGTAGTTAAATATTATGCAAACAAAAATTGATAACTTGATGACTCTTAGGGTTCTTAAGAGAATTTATTGATCTCTATCTTTGATCACAAACTTAAGCGGTTGTTTCTTAATAAAATGTGTGTATTTTTACTTTGCAGACACTGAAGGTTCAAGAACTTAGACAAAAGTCTCTTAATCTCCACCGAGACATTGCCAACATGTTAAAGTTATTGGGGGTCCCACCCAATGCATCAGAGAGTTACAACTTAGCACCAAAAGTTCCACTTTTTCCAATACCAAAGGGAAAACCTGGTTACCTTGGTGACAATGCCATACTTGGTATGTTAATAATCCTGAAGTATAACTTATTTTTTGAAAATTTTGATTAAACTAATATTTTTATATGATTGAGACTGTTAATTTATCTCAAGAGCTTATTTCATATTGGAACATGATGACACCATTCACTGTTCTCTTAATTTCTTAATCTTTACTTTGGATTTATAATGCCACATACGCTGTATGTATGTACACTTAAAGAAATTGAGTCTAATTTAGCTGTTGCAAAAATCAATCTACTATAATAAAATCTCAAGTTTGTCTGTTAGTCTGTGTGTAATGCTTCCTAAATGAGTTTTCAACAAACATCACGACTAAGTAGAAGATTGAAATTTGGCAGGAATGCTTCAATCGTGAATTAAAAATCATTGATGAAAAGAAAGCATAGAAAAAGATCTGGGCTCGATCCCAGGATATAATTTCTGCTTCCCATAAGATAACACACAAAAATCGATTTTTCAACTTGCAGATTTTCATTCTTTTCCAAATTAAAATTAGACCATCAATCTTCAAATAAGGGTTGTTTGAAAGAAGAATGAATTAAGTTTCTTATTCTTATTGTCGAATTTTGCCTTCAGTTCAAAATCGCTCGAATTTATCATTTAAATCGCATATTTTGGAAAAAAATTGCCTTTAATCATTTGTTGCCTTGGCAACCATGTTGTTGTCAAAACTTGAGCTTAAAATGTTTTCTCAATCCTAATATATCTACAAAGGAGTAATTATGATTTAACATTTAACTTTTAACAGAACATTTAAATTTGTCCCATCATTTTTGATGGGAAATTAATCTAGTTTCTTAATAACCATCAATATATGATAAAATAATAATGAAACATTGATGTCCTTATGCAAAAATATTTATAATGACCTGTTTAACTGACTAAATATATTGAAATATATTTCTCACAGGCCTATCACCTGGGTTGAATCTGTTCAAACCACAAAAGGAGGATGAAGTTATCCGGTGGGACTTTATCTCTCGCAGTTTGTTCTCAGATTTTAATGCAAACCCAAGGAGACGAATGGAGGCTGCACTGAGAGAAGGCTTGGATGATGTCCTCAGAGAAGTATGGATGTAGATACTAAGATAGTTGCATAAAAGATGATCCTTTTAAAAGATTAGAATTAATCTGTATGAGCAAGCGATGCCGTTTGGCAGGGGTTGGCAACCTACGGCCCACAAAATGCATGTGCTTCATGTTATGATGAAAAAGTGGTTGGTAAAATTTAATGTAGACAGTTTCACATTTTTCAGTAAAATTATGGTCTCAAAAACTTTTCTGGTGAAGTCTTAACTCTAAAAAATTAATAAGACTTGATTTTCACTAATATAAGACCACAGAATCTTAAGGTAACTTCTGATGTAAATGTTCATCTGGCCCACTTAAGCTCTCATGACTTCCAATATGGCCCTCTGAAGCAATCACAAGTATGAATGTGGCCTGCCATACAGAAAAGATTACCGACTCCTGCTGTTAAGCATCGCAAAAGTTGTCCTCATCTGCCGAGCATGTTAAAATGAACATACCCATAGGTGGAATCATTCAAATGCTCTTAAAATGCATTTGGCAGACTAACTGTAGTACTTTTCTTTCACAGTTGCTTCCTGGTAGGTTTTTAGGTGAATTTGATCATATTTTTAAGTGGCATTTATTTTTAAATTTACCTTTTGACTTTGAGTCTTGGCTGAGTATCCCGTATTTATGACTTGAAAAGCTCCTTGATTTTCTGATCAAAAAAATAATTGGAGTGGTGAACCTACTTCTTGCCTCATGTTTGCTTACTTGGGATTCCACAGAGAGGGCTATTTTTCTTTTGACGAATTGTGTATCCTCTTTTATTTGCTCCTTTTCCCTCAATTGTGGATTAGGTCTTCAGCACGAAAAATTTATATAATGCTTCCTTAGGGTCTATTCGTTTTCTTTCTTCACTTTTTATGATCTTCGGTGTATTGCGTAGATCAGGGATGGCAAATGATTTTTGCATCACATGCCAAGAAAGTAATTTGAATCATCACAAATTTTCACATTCCACAAGTTTACTCTTTCTCTAAGGAACTTCATATTTTATACAGAAAATAGAAGCTTAATTGTGCCAACTAAAATCACATGCATGCCACTTTGGGCACGCATGCCATCTATTTACCATCCCTGGTGTAGATGTTTCAATTTTCTTGCTCAAATATCAGTCTTGATTTTTCCATTGTTGGAATCAGTCCTATCTTACCTGGGTGTCGAAGTGCTAGTGGTCTTATTTAAATTGTTGCACGAAACTTCAATTGGCATCTTCATATTGCTTACACTTATCCCATTTTTCTAATATTTATCATAATTATTCCAGACATTTATCCTAATTATTCCTTACATTTATCCTAAATATTCCTTGATTTTTTTTATCATTCTTTACATTTATCCTAATTTTAGATTGATTAATTAGTTTTTAAATGTTATTTTTTAAACAGACTAAAAGTATTATCATTTTATAGATCAATTATTTGACTGCATTTTAGTTTTTATTTCAGTAATCTAGCATTAATACTTTTTCCATAATAAAACAATAAAGCAATGTCTACAACGAATCTCATGGGAGACGATAAAAAACCCTGCTCAAGGGAGACTACAGGGGGATTTAGACATGCTCATAATTATCCACTCATAAATCCTTTGATTATAATCAGTGGAATTTAAAGATTTTTCTTTTAAAATATTTTATTTTGCTGTGGATTATCTCATCTTAAAAATAGATACTCATCTTTGTACTTTTTTCATAAAATGTATGGTTTGAATGATATGTGACCAAGTTAAAAAATAAATTTAACCAATTTTGTTTGTTTGCAGGTCATGGACTCCATAAATGCTTTCTCAAAACAGCGTGGTCGTGTCATAGATTTCAAAGAAATCCTATATGCCTATACAAGAGCCAATCCTTTGTATGGTGCTGACTTCATCCTTGACCTGCTTCTAGTCTACAAAAAATACAGAGGGCGCAAGATGACCGTGCCTGTCCGCCGCCATGCATATATCCATCGACACTTTTTGGGAATCGAAGTTCGGGAAGTAGTTGACGGTAAACCTGTGCTATCCCCAACTGTTACAAAGGAACCGAATGGATTTGGTTTTGAAATCGGTCTCAAGTTAGGTGTAGAAACGTTGTTGTCTGGCTTGAGGAGCACCAGTGTTGAGCCACCATTGCCCCAGTCAAAAGTCATTAGTTTCGTGCTACCTCTAGCTGGACGTCTTGAGGCATTCCGTCGTTTTCTCCACACCTACGAAGAAGTGTGCTTGCAAAGAGATGAAGCAACTGAACTTGTGGTGGTCCTTTATCCTGATCCTGCCGAAGAGGGTCCATCTGAAGACGGCAGAGGGCCAAAAGTGGTGATTGCCAATCAAAGTCTTCAGCTGTTGCGTGACTTGCAGAGGAAATATCCCAATGCCAAAATTTCTGTTGTCCCTGTTATGGAAGATGCATTTGCTCGTGCGGTTGCTCTTGAAATGGGTGCAGCTCATTGCAAGGAGGATGCCCTCCTGTTTCTTGTAGATGTAGACATTGCTTTCACCCCAGATGCCTTGCGAAGGATTAGGCTCAACACAATTCAGGGTAGTCAGGTCTATTTCCCCACGGTTTTTAGTGAATTTGACCCAGAGGTCATCTATGCTAATTCTTCTGCTCGGGACAGAACAAATCACTTCATTGTGAATGATGACCATGGATATTGGCGAAATTATGGCTTCGGTATTGTGAGTGTTTATCGAAGTGATCTTAAAGCTGTTGGAGGTTTGGATACCACAATTCGGGGCTGGGGAAAGGAGGATGTTGATCTCTATGAGAAGTTTATTCGGAGCAGCAAGTTGGGGAGTGTGAACCAGTCTTCAGGTTGGTTAAATGTCTTAAATTGTCTGCATGTTTTCGTTTATGCTAGTAATGACGATAGTCACTAAATTAGCACCATTATCATACTTCAATTACCTTGCGATTTGAAATTTTGTCTACTTGTGTTTCTTCAGCTAATTTCTCAAAAAATGTAGAAAACAAGATGATGATGATGCCTACTTTCCCAAATTTAATAATTTAGCATTATAAAAATATTTAAAAAAATGGAAAATAAACATTTTAAATACTTGGTATTTTTTCCACAATTTTGTACCAGTATTTACCAAGTATTTAAATTGTTTATTCTCCATGATGGATAAATTCCACAAAGTAACGCCTCAAACTACAGATTTTATTACAAATAAATTAGAATGGAAAACTAAATTGATCACATGTATTAGTGTGGTAAAAATAACACATGTATATACTAGACTACACCGAATCCGAGTCCAACAATAGTCGTTGCAATGGCAACACTTTCATAATAAGTGATAAAAACTGCAAAATGCCAGTATTTAAACAAACTTTGAAGAAATACGATGGATAAGCTAAATTCTACAATAAAAATTAGAATCTCCATTCTCTTCCTCAGAGAATAGTATAAATCTCGCGCCGATATTACAATTCTAAGATATTTTAATATGCAAGAGAAAATTACCCTGCATGATGGATTTCAGATTTCCCATGTAAATCAAATGGGGTGGATAGTTCCTGGATTCGAACCCAAGACTTTCAATCTTTGCAACAAAAACTATCCTCGAAAGCTCGACCTCAGTCGCCAAAGATTTTCACCTAGTGTCATGAAAATCAGTCTATTGGTTCAAAAGTTAATATGTAGTGGGGGACAGACAGACATATAGACACAACAAAAAAACTATAAGCCTATTACCATTCTGGAAAGTAGGCTAAATATCCGAAAAATTATTGATATAAAAAGTATTTTTTGATTGCCTTATTTTTCAGGCTATAAGACACTATTTCCCAAAAACATTATTCCCAGAATTAGCCTGCATCTTATAGACTGAAGGTAGGATTATTAATGCATTCAGCACTGACACAAATCCACTGATCCCCAAAATGGAATAACTGGCAGTAATTCATAGCAAACTCATTACAATATAGTTTATTAATAATTAATAGTGAAAAATGTTAATATATACAGAAAACCTTATGCAACATGAATTCTGATGATGCATTCTCATTATTGCGCTTTATGACATGTCCGCTCATCGTGATTACAATTTCAGTGTTTTTGCGATGTCATTCATATGTTTCAGTTCCTTATGAGCTCAATGAATAGTGCATTTAATGCAATGGAACATTAGAATTCCGATAGATGTCATAAAATTTTTATAGACATCGAGGATAAATAACGTTATGTGTACTGAAATCGCAATGGCTACAAGAGTGGAAAGATATGCCGGGTCTAGGAAAATTCACCGCCAGCAATTCATTGCCATCAATTCATCATCAGCAATTCAATGCCGTGGAAAATTCACCAATGGCAATTCATCGCCACAGAAAATTCATCATCACGGAAAATTCATCACCATGGGAAATTAATCGCCTGTTGTTAGCAAAAGCTGTATCAAAAATGTGTGTGTGGACTCTATGCCGACAGAAAAATATAAGGGCAAATAATCCAACTATAGCAGTTTTAATAAATATGATAATGTTTCATTTTTTGACCAGAGATGAAATGGAAGTAATCCACATTTACAAGTAATATGCCAATTGTTTATGACAACCAAGTGAGAATTTTAAAAATAATGATATGCAGAAAAAGTTAACAAAGTGTAAGGGAGGGGGAACCGGAGGAGGATATAATAAAGAAATGGAGAAGTGTGTAGAGGGAGGAGGAAGGGGGGAGATGGGTAAGAAATTATAATGGAACATAGATAATATTGATATCAATCTACTAGAAATCAAATATAGGCCATATTTATATCTGTCAACTAGGATTTTAACAACAATTAAGAGTATGAAGAGAAAAAAAAAGGAAAAAAAAGATGGTGAGGGGGTCATATCTGCATATCATTATTTTTTAAATTCTCATTCGGTTGTCGTAAACAATTGGCATATAACTTGTAAATGTGGATTACTTCCATTTCGTCCCCAGTCAAAAAATGAAACATTATCGTATTTATTAAAACCGCTATAGTTGGATTATTTGCCCTTATATTCTTCTGTCGGTGTAGAGTCCGCACATGCATTTTTAATACAGCCTTTGTTAACAACATGATCCATGCAAGGTGATAAATTTCCCATGGTGATGAATTTTCCATGGTGGTGAATTGCTGGCGGTGAATTTTCCATGGTGATGAATTGCTGGCGGTGAATTTTCCATGGTGATGAATTGCTGTTGGTGAACCTTTTAGATACCAGATATGCCTACACTACTAGCTATAAGCTTCAGGTGATTTAATAGGCAAAAACGCATGAAAACCAAGCAGCAGAACATAATTTTGGTACACGTCCCACAGATAAATGATTCGTGAATGGGGTAAACAGGAGGAAAAACTGAAGGTGACAGGAAAAGATAAACATAACCTTTGTCAGCTTGGTCCTAAATGGTTACAATTAAAGGAAATGAAGAAATGGTTAGTAAAACAGAGGAAGATAGGTATTTTTCTATCAATCAAAATGGTTATGTAAGAGATAAAAAGAGTTGCAGAAGAAAAAGGACTAGTTGAGCATACATACCATTATTACATATGCATTCCATTTATTAGGATTTCAAATCTTGTCTTGCACTTAAATATAAGGAAGTACTATCGGTAAGGGATGTATACTTGCGACATGTGTGGCACACTCTGACAGCCTAATTAATAAGAATGCCGAGTACATGGAGAGCACATTTAGCTATATAACTTTTGAAGCAATTATTTATGTTTTAGTTTCTCCCTATTTACTTTTATGAATTAAGTTTCTCTAAAACAAAGCATGGCCCTTTCTAAATGCTTGGTTAACCAAAATATTTTTCCCTGAGAAATATTATAAAAAAATCAGGGTGCTTCTTATAGTGCTGTCTTATAGGCTGAAAATTCAGTAATATTTTTAAATTTTAAGGCTGAATGCTGGACTAATTTTGCACATAAAAGTATACGTTTCAATTTTGGATAATGTTTCTCACTTTTTCAAATATGTTAGGACACATAAAGCACGATTACTTCTTTATCCTGTCTATAATACTCTAGGAGAGTCAAATTCACCCATAGACTATATGGGCTTCAGCCCAGAGTGACCAAGTTATTTCTTATTTATTGAATAGTTAGCTACATTAGAGCTCTTAGAGAAAATGACATCATAGTTCCTAAAATTCACAATCGCTCTTTGGATCCAGGTTAATTTTAGATGATTTTTTTCTGAAAATAAGTCCATATTATAGGCCGCCGATTTTTCCGGTTGTCTCAATCTGATGCACCGGTCGTGTTTTTTTAAGCGGGTCTGAATGGTTCTCCCTGCATGGGATTAGAACCATACACAAACCTCCTACCAAGATCAGGGGCCTCCTCAGAAAAGTGAAAGATGACATTGGTTTGAGGACACCAGGCGTATACTCGATTCCGTGAGAGTGCGGGAGGCACTACATCGGACAAACAGGGATAACCATTCAGACCCGCTTAAAAAAACACAACTGGTGCATTAGATTGAGACAACTAGAAAAATAGGTGGTCGCAGAGCATTACCTCCTGAACGAGTATAAAATTCACCTCGATGACGTAAGGCTAGTCACCAGAGGCCATGGATACTGGGACTGTCTAGTGAAGGAAGCCATCGCGATCCGACTGACCCCACAAAACTTCAACAGAGACACAGGTTTCAACCTGAGCAAGGCATGGGACCCCACCCTTGCACGGCTAGCACAGCAGCGTGCTGATTGGCCGACCCTTCAGCCAATGAGCGGAAAGACCAATGGTGGCGACATGAATATAAACCCCGGATAAACACTCCACGGCATCTCAAATCACCTTGAGGATTATGGCAGAGGCAGCCATCGAAACGTTGAGAAACTAAATAACCACCCAGCTGGAAACCCGAGAGAACTTCATTGCAGCCATTCGCCGGGAAAACCTCAAATCTTTCTACCTGATATTAATTGTTTTGAATGGACGATTTATAATTGTCCACCTAACACATTCACTTTGCTGGATTTTAAATATTTGTAATCACTAGAAATAAACATATTAAGGAGTCCCATGCTAATTAAAAATGTCGTCAAATAATGACAACAAACAACAGTAAAAATTTTTATATACCCTGACAGAATGAAATTTGAGGCACTCCAATGCCTTTTAAAAGTCACTGTTCCCAAACATGTGGTGACAAAGAACACTGAACAACATGATGCAAGTCATCTCATAAAATTGTAAAATCATCATAAAATTTTACTTTAACTCTGTAACTTAGATATAACTTAGCACAAGATGTGTGATTTATCATTTAATTATTAACGATTCTTATTTCTGTTTCAGTTGCAAAGAAAGTGAAAATATTTCGGGCTGCAGATCCAGGCCTCGTCCATATATTCCATTTGGTGCACTGTGACCCTAATCTAGAGGCCACTCAGCTTTCCATGTGTCAGGGGACACGTGCCAACACTTTTGGAGGGACACGACAACTTGCTAGCATGATCCGAGCAGACCCAAAAATATTCAAATTTGCCCGTGACAGGAGAAAAATGAATGGTCCCACGTGATGGTGGTACAAAAACTTCTGTATTAAAATTATCGGAGATGTCTTTTCTCCACCCTGGGCAGCTTGCCTTTCCATTTTGTGCTCAAGTTCAATGTTCCTGTATTACTATAAACCAGGCATGTCAAACTCAAAGAGGCATCCGGGCCACATTAAAGCACATGAATTTTATAGAAGGGAAGCATAAAAGGGATGGGTGTTATAGAAGGGCTGCAGTTGTTTAATGAGGGCCAGAGATGGAATGATAGTCTTTAGCTAAAGATTGGATGCCTGTTTTGCAATTAAAAGCAATAATTTAGAAAATGTTTTATTGTAATTCGATAACTAGGAAAAAATATCATCTCCTTTTTGATAAAGCATTTATATGAAATTCCACACGAGTCACTTGAGACAAAAATTAGCTATCGGACTGCAGTAAGGCAGAAAGGGCCTGCCAGTTTGACATGCCTGCTATAAACAGTTACCGTTAGTTGCTTAGAAGGAAGAGTGATCAGTGACTGGGCATGATGAATTTGAGGATTGTGTTCAAGGACATTTAAAAAAAATACTATGGTGCATATCGTGAGTTGACTATTTTAATCATCTGGTTAGCGAGCGAGTGAGTGACACTTGTGATGACATGATTTTTTTACTTATCTGTATCAACTCATTAGAGTTCATAATGACTGAGTATACTGAGTACTTTTGTAGGCTGTTGTTACCTGTATTATTTATTTATTTGTGATTTTTATGAGTGAGATTTCAATTTTTCAAAGGAAACAGCTGTGCTCATGTGAGAAACATTAGTCATATTTCATATTGCTCATGTTAAATGATATATGGAATGCTAGTGTGTAATGAATGAATACTTGCCTGTGAATATTTTTAACAAAAAATATGAAAATATCTTCATACTCTATAACATTGAGTTATCATTAAAATTACTCTTAATTCGATCAATAAGAAATTTGCAGTTGAAAAAGTCATTTTTAGGAGAAGATCTAAATAATGCATGAAGATTAATGAAATTTACAAATACAAATCATGAAAAAATTAGGAAGAATATTGCATAAAGTAAATTCTTGCAAATTTGATTTCCAACTAACTTGATTTTCATCACTGTATCTAAAAACATCTCCAAATGAAGGTAAGTCAATGAAATTTCCCTTATCATTAATCATGGAGGCTCACATTTTATGCCGTAAATACCAGTGAATAAGAGAAAGAGCAGGCATTCAATTAATTCCATGGATGGAGTTAGTGAATATACCCACCTTGTGCATTCATTTGCATGATCGGTATAGTGGATATATGTGCCATTAAAAGTAATAGGTACTTACTCTGTGGGTAAACAGGATAGAGATTTCTTTTATACATTACTAAGGATCCATCATTCACTGTGATTGTTTTCATTGCCATGACGCTGGTAAAACTCTATAGATTATCCTTTCATTATCAATTCAAGGCATTTGGGCACTGACTGTGAATTTGTTAGGTCTTTTCAAAAGCTACAATACACACGAATACATCCTGGTTGTATTCAATGTTTCTTTCTACCAATGTCCTCATCACCCCTATGGCATCCCTAGTGCCATGACATTTCCAAAACAAGAACTGATCAATACCTACATAATTATTTCCTTTTGTTTCTAGACCCCATTCAAAATCGTGAGAATATTTTTAGCTGCAAATTTTGAAATATCCTCCTTAAAACTAAGTGGTGGTGCCAGTTCGTGTGTGCCACATATGTGGCTGCAGTGTTTACATGCACTGTTGTGTAAAAGTTCCAAGAAAAGTACTAATGGTAGAAACCCTCAGCACTGCCTATTTTTACTTTCTCCATACATAGTATGTATAGGGGAAAATATAGTTTTTATGAAAAAAATCTATTTCAAGATTTGAATGGAAATACAGGTTTTGAGGTCCTCTGAACATGTTTTAACTGTTTTCTCAATGATGTGTGTGTATTGTATGTGATAGGAATTCTATGGGTGCTCTAACTCGAAAATTATTAATCAGGTCAATGCAAAATTTTTGTTCGAGGGACAAGAGTTGATTAGTTTTTGCTAAAAATCAGTCAACCGGAAGTGGGCGTTCACTCTTGTCACATATCCGTTATTACTTTCTCCATACATAGCATAGGGGAAAGTATTGTTTTCATGAAAAAAATCGATTTTGAGATTTAGACAAAAATACACATTTTGAGGTCCCCTGAACACATTTTGACCATTTTCTCGATGATGACTGCGTGTATGTGATAACTTTTTTGCGGGCGCTCTAACTCGAAAACGATTAATCAGGTCAATGGGAAATTTTATATTTAACATTTTTATCAAAGTCACAAGAACTAATTAGTTTTTGTTAAAAATCGGTCAACCGAAAGTGGGTTTTTACTCTTATTACTTATCTGTTATTTTGAGATATTTGCAATAATATTTGATATAGTTAAAAACATACTAGAATAAAAGTTGTAGGAAATTTAATTTTCTACAACCTTTGTTCAAAACATTTTTCCATATAATGCATTTTTTAAGAGATATCTTATATTTTTAGCTGCCACCACCACGCCACCTACCGTCAACTATTGTTAGCAATTGACGCTTAGTTACATCTTAGTAACGCTCCCTTTTTATTTTCTTAATTGTTGGAGCTTTGTGGATATATCCAATATCAGAAGGCTATAGTTTGAATGTATTTCTTTTCTTTGTAGTCTAAAATTTTCTCGCAGTTTCTTAAAATATTTTAACTTTCTACATATGTAATATAGGGGAGAGTATTGTTTTCATGAAAAAAAATCAATTTCAAGATCAATTTTGAAATCTCCTGTGCCTTCTAATGCTTCCTTGCATTAGACTTTCTCCATATATATTGAATAGAGTCGGCGATAGGCAGCACCCTGTCTTACTCTACCGATATTTACTCTGCAGGTGTCCGCATTCTCCAACCTGACCTGTACACCTTGATTCACATATAGATTCCTGATCAGTCTCCTGTCTTTCCAGTCTACACCTATACCCTTTAATATCTTCATCAACATTACCCAATTTACTCTATTAAAGGCCTTCTGCCAGTCTACAAAACATACACAGATATCTTGACTGTATTCTATTGCCCTTTCTGATATGATTCTAACTGCCCCTATAGCATCTCTAGTTCCTCGTCCTTTTCTGAAACTGAATTGATCTTCCCCTAGCATTTCTTCTGCCTTTTTCTCCAGCCTTTTATTAAGAATCCTCATGATGATCTTCAAAGTGTGTGACAGAATGCTAATCGTTCTGTAGTCCTTACACTGCATTCCCTTTGGCGTCTTCTTTAGAGGGATAATTGTTACTTCTAGGAAATCCTGAGGCCACTCTCCTCTGTCGTAAATCTTATTAATTAATTCCATGATCGCTTTTAGTCCTTCAGATTCCATGACTTTAAGTACCTCAGCCGGTATTCCATCGCTGCCTGTGGCTTTCCCTTTCTTTAGTTCCACTATTGCTTTTTCTACTTTGCTCTTCAAAATACTTGGTCCTAAGTTGTCCTCTTCAATGTTTTCATCATCTTCTAGTTCTATTTTTGCTGATACTGCCTGCTTAATGTATTCTTCCCATACCTGTGCTACATCCTTTGTTGCTGAGACTATCTTCTCATCCTTATTCATAATTCCTCTACCATGAATTCCATTAGACTTCTTATCTTCTAATTCCAGTGTCCTAGTGTACATCATATCACATCGTCCTAACTTCTCCATTTTTTTGTATTAAATCACATTTTTCTTTTATCCAATTTTCTCTAGCTTTATCTGTTATCCTTCTCAACTCATTGTTTATATGTCTATAGTTGGCTGTACCTTCTTCACTGTTAACATTTTTCCATTTTCGTCTCTTATCCATTTTCTCCAGCATTTCCTTAGTGATCCATGGTTTCTGATTTTCTTTTCTTGTTTTCCAATCTTTTTATCGAAGGTATCCTTGATACTGGTTTTAATTTCTTCCCATTCTATAGCCATGGTCTTTGGTTTGTTTTTCAAATTTCTTAGGCGATCTTCCAACTTCATGCTGACTACATCCTGCCTTTCTTTCAGTTTTTCTTGTCTGTCTTTCTCTTCTCGTTTTTCTTATTTGTTTGAGCTTTATACTTATGTCAACTATTAGAAGGCTGTGATCTAAATCAATGTCTGCTCCTGGTAATGCCTTGGCAGTCCTTATGCTGTTCCTGAATCTTTGTTTTACTAGGATGTAATTTATTTGGCATCTCATTCTATCACCTGGGCTTTTCCATGTGTGTAACCTTCATTTATGGTTTTTGAACCATGCATTAGTCACTACAAGGTCATTATTGATGCAGAATTCTACCAGTTTTTCCCTCCTCGGTTTCTCTTCCCAAGTCTGTATTGCCCGACAACATTTTCTTCCTGTCCTTCTCCGACTATGCTGCTTCAATCTCCCATTATTATGCAGGTTACCTTTCCTCTTCTGCTTCTTCGTAAATGTCATTAATTTGCTAATAAATCTCCTCGATTTCTTCATCTTCATGAGCTGATGTTGTCATATATACCTGGATTTTCAGCATGTGCACTGGGACAGCTTTTAGCTTTATTGACATCAGTCTATCGTTCATTGCTATTATCTTTGTCACGCTATTCATCATATCTTTCCTAAGTACCAGAGCTACTCCCTGTTCCCCACTATTTCCTCCAGAGTAAACTATCATGAATTCTTTCGAGTAGAACCGTCCTTCTCCTTCCTACCTAGTTTCGCTCAGTCCTATAATGTCAACTTTATTTCTTCTTTCAAGTTCTCTAGCTTTACTGCCTTTCTCATAGTTCTTACATTCCAAGTGCCTATTCGTAAATTACTTTCGACAAATGTTTTCCTCAAGGCAGTCCCCGCCTGGAGATCTGATTGGGGGAATATTTTACCTCCGGATTGTTATATCTCAAGAGAACTCATATTGTCCAACCATATAATCATTACTAGGGATTGTAATGAGGTAGTTTCCCTCTTGCTTTCCACATCGCAGTACTGTAGCTGCTCAAATCGTCTTGATCACGCCTACCTTGCATTGACATTGTTAATAAAAAGCAGATAAGAATGCTCTTGTTGTTAAAATATTTCAGAAAGTCGTCTTAGCGCGTAAGAATTTGAAATTTACGTTGACGATTTTACGTTGGACCCAGAGTCGGCTAGGTCAAAATCAACCACCAGTGGCCGGCAGTGTATTCCTTATGGAGCTTTTCAGACGAGCGTTTCTTCAACCACAGGACGTCAGCAAGTGATCGATCCCCGCCACCGACTGCAACGCCTTCCCTTTTCACACGAGCCACTTTCGGTGGTCGACGTCAACGTTCCACCACCCAGCGCAGCATTCAGTTTCACGGTTTCACCTTGTCCGTATCCTTTCCCGCCTTCGCAATGCCATGGTCAGTTTTTTCCTCCCCAAATTGCTCATTATCCAAACTATCTTCCTCTTCGTCCTCCAACTCACCCTGTTCTTCCTCCAACTCTTCCTTCTCCAAATCAACGTCTTCCAACAAACGCCCTTTCTCCCAATTCGATGCGAGTGATTTAACAATTGATTCAACTCTCGAAGATTTATTTTAATGATAAGAATAAAAACTTGGTTCATACTAACAAATTGGTTTGGATTTCATGCACAATCAAATTACTGTTTTTGAAAGTTCACTTTGTTTAATTATATTGTTTAAATAATTATTACCCGAGAGGCCAAATGATTATCCAAATATTTCCTGAAAATATGAGGGAAATCGAAATAATAAGATACGAGTATAATGCATACGTCTACATGATACCCTGCAAGTCATCTTTTTGGTGGATGGCAGGGGGTGCAGGTCACCAAAGGTCCCTAGTTTTCCTACGTTATCTTTTCCTATTATGTTCTCTTATCGTCCTAGGGGGAAACGATCCTCTATATCGCGAATCTTATCCTCACTGTCCTACCTTCCGAGATACGTCGGACTTCTGATAGGTCCTACTACTTCATTCGCTAGTCCCTCCGACATAAATTTTACCAGTAGTTTAAATCTAGCCTGCAGCCTACGTTCCTCTAACGATGTCCATTTCAGATTTTCTATTAATGATGTTACGCTTTGTTTACCATCGTAATTTCTCTTTACAAATCTAGCTGCCCTGCGCTGAACCTTTTCTATCTCGTTAGTAAGTCCCTTTTAGTAGGGATCCCACACAGCCAGGGGCGGATCCAGAAACTTCCCAAGGGGAGGGCGATCGCCCCAATAGCCCATCCCCCCTCTTGATTCCGCCTCTGCCGACGACCATACATTTTGAAAATCCCTATCCCCACCAGAATCTTTCTTTTCCTTGTCATACAGACTTAATCTTCGGTGTAGAAACAAGGAATGTTGCGCGGAATGAATGTAAGAATGCACCCAGTGGAGAGCAATGGGGTCGTCCAAGGGGAGGGTGATCGCCCCCATCGCCCCTCCCTTGGATCCGCCACTGCACACAGCTGATGCATATTCGACCTGCGGTCTAACTAAGCATATATAACATAATTTTTTAACTTTTTCAGAGCTACTTCAAAGTATTCTTCCTATAAAGAAGGGGTCGGCAACCTTTTCTGCATGGCGGGCCACATTTTCAGTTGTGAATGCTTCGGAGGGCCGCACTGGGAGTCAAGAAAGCCTCGTCGGGCCGGATGAGCGAATAAATCAGAAGTTTTCTAGAGATTCTGTGATTTCATATGAACTAATTGACATAATTTACTAGCGTTAAAACTTCACCCAAAAAGGCCTTGAGACCATAATTTTACTCAAAAAATATAAATGCCCATAAGAAATTTTCCTGATCACTTTTTCATTACAGCTTTGCGGGCCGCATAAAAAGTTCTTGAGGGCCGCAGGTGGCCCGCGGGCCGTAGGTTGCCGACCCCTGCTATAAAGGAACAAGTTAGGAACATGTACAGTGTATCACAAATAGGCGCGTTTCATGCGATGGAGTATTCGAAACTATACGATATAATTTGACCGAACACACCATAAAACAGCAAAACGCCATGACCCGGTTGTATCTTTGTCTATTAAAAATTTCTTCTCCCCCCTTATTGGTACATCAATAAACATATTACGTAATTTTACGACTAAATACTGCAAGACGATAAACCAAAAATGATTCCAGGGAAATATTCAATTTATATTTACCGTTTTATTTTCTAATCAGTTTTAATCAACCAAACAATCAAAAATTATTCAAAACATCTCTCACTCGAGTTCTGTAGTTGTAATATTTAGGTTTATGTTATTTTCTTCGCCATAGATAATACATTTTCTTCCGCTTACAATTTTCTTTTAACTGCATAAAGGAGTTTTGAATTTTTTATCTAAAGAAATTTAAATAAACAAAAGTCAAAATGTTATTTTTCAATCCTATTAGAAATTCTGAAAAAAATCGTATTATAACGTAATTTCTGGAGATTTACGAATGAGATTATATTCTTCTCTTCACATAACTAAGTTAAATACCGATTCCTTGAAATATTTAAAATGTAAACAAAAAAGATCTGCATGTCAAGGAATGGATTTTGTGTGATCCATAAATGCGATGCGAATTTATAACTCCGGTAAATTATAAGATGCATTGTAAAAAACTAAACTAAAATATACTAGTTTATAATGATAAGCTACGTTTTTCCCTCACGCTTAGGGTTTCTGAAACCGAATACTTCGGATTCTGATTCGACGAATCTTAAATGTTAGATTCGGATTCGGTACCAAATTCGCCGAATCCGAAAGAAAGAACTTTGGGGTGAGGTGTCAAGTTGTGCGGAGAGGACACGTAGGCTATTTTTCACAAGTTGCACACCGAGCAACAGCGCGCCTACTTAAGGGTTAATAGCTTTCAGATGTAGGAAACATTGTATTTGAAGGACTCTTTTTTCTTGGAAATGAATTTATACGAAAGAACGTTTCGAAGCTCTTCTTGCGAGAAAAAAGGTCTTTCGGAGAGAGTAGTCTCATTTTGGATTTTGTTGGTGACCACAGTTTGTTTGTTACCAGTGCTTCTCTGCAGTCGAAGGGAACAGTGACCAACCAATTTTTTCCCCGGCTACTTTTAAGAAATAACCGCTTTCTACAGTACCCTATCGGCAGTGATTGGTAAGTACAGATTACGATTTATAATGCGAAAGTTCGTTTAATTTTCGTTATTAATAATAAAGCAACTCAGGAGACTGATATCCTTAACAGAAGCTGGGTGTGAAAAGTTAGGATCACATGTAATTGATATTGGTATTTGTCCTTATCTTTGTGTTTGGAGTATTTTTATATTTAAGGGGATATATTCCCGTAAAAAATAAATGTTATTAAAAATAAATATTTTTATAATTATCGTAATGGGCTTGTCCATAATTGCAAGACACGAATAATCCCCTATGTGGTAACGTGGGTCAGTGTGGTAACGACTTACCATAAGAAGTACCTTAGAGAACTTGACATACAACCCAATGTTGAAGCATATATTTAATCACTAGTACTGAAGAAGGCCCTGGATTTCGCTCGACTGGAGACGCAGAAGCGACCAGGAATGTTCCGAAGAGGAGAGTGTAATTGAGCGGCTGGAATGGCAACCGCATAAGGCCCAAACAACCGAGGTAGATTAGATTTAAACTTGAAAAGTCGTAATTAACCCATAAATTTTAATAAAGTTAATTATCGTAATAATAAATCAGATAGTCCAGCTGCAATCAAAAAAGTATTTTATTATTTTAATTAGGAGAATGAGAATTGGATAGCTGACACAACCCTCTCTTTTCTAATCTTTAATATTTTTTGTATTTAACCCATTTAACTGAATGGCGGGATTTTCCGCCGCCGCACACAGCATTTTATGAAGAAAAAATATTTTAAAGTTTCAAATGAGTTATTTTGCAAGAGTTATACATGAAATAAAAAACAAACATTTACTAGAAAACAAGGATAATATAAAACCAAATTATTAGTTCCTGGACATCTTCAAAAAGTTGTTTAATAGGTAGTACCATATGCTCTATTATTTCCACAACATGAAATGAAATGTTTGTGGACTATCATAGGCGTGTAAAATCATTGATATTTCTGGACCTTAAGTCTCGAAATTTCTTGTGAATAGTTTTTAAATGCATGATTGTTAGCTTTATACTCTTTTGCCTCCTTTTATAATGTAACATATTGCTGTTTGATTTTTTATTAATTTTTATCCTATAATCATAGGTATATTATATAGAATTATAATTCTTTTATAATGTTTAGGATACCCCAAGGAAACATCATGTCCACCAATAAAACATCAAAAGTTGGGATTACTTTACCATTCTGCCAGGTTTAAGCACCCAGCAAGCAAAATCACGTTGAAAAGAATGCAATGCTATAATATCCAATAATGATGGATGCAGAACTGCAATGACTAACCACCTCAACGTTATTCATGGAATCGATTTAAAGAAATAATCAGCTGATCAAATGAAGAATGAAGAAAGAAACAAAAAAAAAAACAAAAACAATGATGGATTTTCTTACTCGTAAAAGTTTGGAGGAAATTGTATCTAAGTTGGCAGCAGTCGATGGTATATCAATCAGAACCATTACCAGATCAGGATTTATTTGAGAGTCGATAGCCAAGTGTACTAAAGGGCTTCCAAAAATGAATCAGACGTTATGAAGCTTGTTCATAAGCATTTTTTGGAGAAAAAGAGAGAAACAATACAGGCATTACAGGAGAAGAAAAAACGTAACAAACGATTCAGTATTACATTGGATGAGTGAACCAGTATGAACATGAAACGGTATATAAATATTAATTTGCATGATGGTGAAGAAAAAAGCCATATAATCTTGGTTTAGTCAGACTATCTGGAACATGCTCAGCATCTGAATTAGGAATACTGGCCACGGAGCACTTAGCTAAGTTTGATATTGATTTTGAGAAAGATATAGTCGGATCAACCAGTGATAGCTCTAAAATGATGATCAAGTATGGTCGCGAATATCCCGCAATTTACCAATTATGCTTTAATCATGCCATTCAGTTAAGCGTTTGTGATACCTTATATGTAAATAAGCCTTCTTTAGCCTTGACGACTATTGATGATGAAAAAAATGCAGTAGCAGATGAAGATGAAGACAATTTTGAAGATAATGACGTAGAATTTTTAATCAGTAATAATGACGAATACGAAGAACAGCTCAATAACTTGCACAAGAACATTACAAGTCTATGAAAAATTGTCAAATTTTTCAATCAGTCTACAGCACGAAACGGATTTTTACAAGAAAAAATCAAAGCGAGATTAGGACATGAATTGCAACTCGTAATGGACATTAAAACAAATCTGAATTCGATGGCAGATATGATAGATGTTTCCATGAGACTTCGTGAATGTATTGTAAAAGTTCTTTTTGACTTGAATGCCACTGGTTTGTTAGACAATGGTAATTTTCAACTGCTGAACGATTTAAAAATGCCCTCAAACCAATTAAATTGACTGTTGAAACTCTCAGCCGAGAAGATGCCACATTAGTTTCAACAGATATTGCTATTAATTTCATGAAAAATAAACTCAGTGAATGTGGCAGCAAAATTAGAATTGATTTATTAAATAATATTACAAAACGTATTGAGGAATGCAGGGACCCAATTTTAATGAAACTTTTGAAATGCCTGAGACACAAATGTTGTTCCATCTAAAGAAACATTGAATTTAGCAAAAGACTTAATGAAAAGGATGTTTAAGGGGATGCTGATGCTAATTCCATAAAATTAATGTCAGTTGTATCTTGACACAAATCTTGCTAGTAAGCCTTCTTGTTTAAATTTGAAATAAACACATTACCAAGAAACTCAATGACTTCTACTATTGTCCAATGGGGAGCCACGTTATTTCCTACAGTGCCATCTTATCAACCATTACAACTACGTCGAGCGGAGCTTAGCCGGTCAGGAAAAACCTCAATATCTCGCCAGCGGTATGACCGATTTCAATTTTATCATTTTCTTGCAAATATGCAGGTCAAGATGTTTAATTTGATGCATCTCACGTTAAGGTGGCTGTTACCTTCGCTTTAAAAACATCATTTTTTACGCTATTATATAAAGAAGATGCGTAAGGAAAGAGTGCTTTGAATGTTCTAGTACGTGAGAGAGGAGAAAGAGGAAGAAAGAAAGGAGAAAGGGTGGAGAGAGTGACAGAGGAGAGAAAGAGGTAGACAGAGAAAAAAGGAGAGAAAGAGATAGATTGTTTTATTTTTCTAGGGAAGGAGAGGGGGAAGAATGGGAGAGAGGAAGAGAGAAAAGGAGGAAGAATGGGAGGTGCCTTTAATTTAATATTTAATCCACGCATACCCGTAATGTTTGACGGTAAATTACGCCAGTATACATACACACACACACACACACACACACACACATATATACCACCTTTTTGAACTTCGCAAATAATCGATTTCGGAAAATTGACGCGAAATGCAAATTCGCGAAGTGCAAGTCCTATTTTCCCATAAAACGCCATGTTAATACGCAAGAGTGGTTCCCAGCCAACCTAAGAAATTCACTTTTTTATCATAAATAATGCAGTTTAACAGAAAATTAAAGAAAACGTACGCAAATAAAAAACCTAGCTTTATAAAGTAACGTGGCCGGTCATTTCACTCCCGGTCTTTTGACTCTGGGTCTTTTCATCCCGTCTTTTGACCCCCGATCTTTTGACTCCCGGTCCTTAAACTCCTAATAGTTTTGATTCCCAGAGGGATATCGACGGAGATAGCCGGAGTGAGGGGGAGATAGATTGAAAGGGAGATAGACGGAGTGAGTGGGAGATAGACGGAATGAGAGGGAGATATACGGAGTGAAAGGGACACAGACGGAGTGACAGGGAAATAGAGGGAGTGAAAGGGAGATAGACGGAGTGAGACGAAAGACGGAGGTGGAGGGATATAGACGGAGTGAAATGCGTAGGACGCTTTTCCATTAGCCAATAATTTTTAATTTGGCAGCTAGATGCCAAAAACGTTGACTATTATCGAAAATTGCGCCGTTGACAGTGAGGTTTAAACTGAGCTACAAAAGAATTAAGTCGATGGTTATCACATTTGTTTACTTTGAAAACTGCAATAACGAGCATTGTAAATATAATGTAATAATAAAGTCCTTTTCTGGGGTGCTAAAGTTTAAAATAAAATTAGAAAGAAAAAAGTAGACGCATGACGCGAAATGCAAGTAATATGCGCGAAACACAAGTAATGATCATAAAAAAAATTTCCGCGAAGTCCAAATTCGCGATATATATATATATATATATATATATATATATATATATATATATATATATATATATATAGTATAAATTCTCGCAGAATATTTCTTATTTTCCCGCAAAATTAAGGCTCCTCTTCGGCATTTCCAAATTCTCTGGCAATCAGCTTTTTTAAATATGTAGTTTCAGCCAGGGCCGGATTTAAGTTGGTGGCGCCCGTAGGCACTGTTTTCCGGTGCGTCATTTCCTCTTTAAAAATATAAAAATAATAGTGGTGAAAAACTTTTCCATTGTAGTCAAATTTTGGTGTCCCTTAGATATCTTGCGCCTTTTATGATTAGACACATTTTATAATTTGACACATTTCATAATTTGGTGGTCTCACACTTATTAGTGTTAGGCGCCTTTTAAAATTTGGCACCCTAGGCAGTTGCCTATGTTGCTTATGCGTAAATCCGGCACTGGTTTCAGCGAGGATCAAGTCAGGTTGCTTTGGAGATGGCGTTGATTTATTTACGAGTTTAGAATATGTTCGGAAAAAGCCGTGCAGGATATTATATGCCGAGACCAGGTTTGTCACCTCAAAGCCATGAAATCGTCAAAACCATAATCTGAGCTCGGGCTTCTCACGTTAACTTTTTCACGCATTATGAGTACAGATGGCCTCTTTGTCTTACAAATGGGTTCATATCGATCCAGATGGATCTCGAGAAAGGACGTTTACATTCATTAGGCCAAGTGGTCGGCTAAATGGACGAAAAGAATGTGTCATGAACAACGCAGAGGATGGCATCGGCTAAGCAGGCCCGGGCATAGAGACCCAGGTCCCCTAGGCAGTTAACAGAGTCGGAGCCCCCTTTTTGGTAATTTAGCAAAAAACAAACTACTTTTATTTTTTATTTATTTAACGTACTTTGACTTTAGAAAATAGACAAGCAGACTTAGAAATGAAATAGACAAGTACCAACTATACTTTTTTACACATAATTTTTACATTTACATATAATTACAAGATTATATTGCCAAGCGACGAACGGACGACCTCACTATAGTCCACAGACTGCGTTATTTCTGACTCTATGTACAGCACAGAGAGTGAATTAAGCCTGTTCTCTTCTGTGGTAGATCTTAAATAATTCTTTACTCTCTTTAGCGCTGAAAACGACCGTTCTGCCGAACAGTTTGACTCTGGTGTACACAACAGCATCCGGAGCGCTATTCCCACGTTTGGATAAATGTCCAAAAAGCCTTTTTCCAGGATGTACTTGTATAGCTCCAGTGACGATAACCCTTTTCCCCCTGTAGCCTCAGCGGACAACAAATGAGCTCGCAGGTGCAGACACTCGTTTCCCAAAGTACCGTCCAAATTCCCCGGATAGAAGTCTTCCAGGTTCCGTGCTCCGTCACGGACGTCTTCAGATTACAAACTATGTAGCTTCGTGAGAAAGGCAAACTTTTTACTCAACTTCTCGTAAGCAGATCCACATCTCTGTAGTTCTGCAATCAACCTGTCGATAATGACGTTGAAGACGGTAACTCTGAATCTGTCCCTGCCGGAGAGTTCGACCTCGTTTTCCTTTACTTCGTCAAACTGAACCTTTCGCTTACGTTTCCTCTTCATATCGTATGCGTAGTTCTGTTCACCGCTTGTTTCCACAGCTTTCGACTCATAATGATCAAAGGTACCGACTTTCATTATATCTTCTAGGTATGTTACCAAGGACCGATAAAGTTCAGCGATCGTACCCAGTTCGATGTCCACAGATTGCAGAGATTTGCTCACTTTGTTAAATCTTTCCAGGATATCATTCCATAGCAGGGTCAAGAAGCACATTTCCAGGGAGTCAATTGAATTAAAAAGACCTGAAGCCTCAGAATGCGTAGATGGTTTTTCACTTGTGTCACTAGCGATTATCTGAAGAGCTGCCATAATCTCATTCCAGGAGCAACAGAGACTTCGGCAGGCGTCACCCCGAGCAGACCATCTTGTCTGAGAAAGGCTCTTCACAACTGTTGAATTTGGCTACAGTTGAGATAACAAAACTTCCCATCTGTGTGTCGAGACCGAGAAAAACTGTACAATTCCTTTTAAATACCTCACAACACTCAGCAGCACATGATCCGACAAGATTCAGTTAATGAGCCGAACAGGGGACGAAAACTATCAGAGGATTCACTTGTTATATTCTCGCTTGAAGACCGAAAATACACTCGACATGTTGCTTGCGTTGTCATAAGACTGTCCGCGACAGTTGGCGATATCCAAGTCGTGATTTTTCAAGGTCTCGAGAACGACGTTAGCCAGGTCTTCTGCTATATGGCCACAATTTTGTATGAATCTTATAAATCGTTCGACAGGACATCCCTCTGCAGACACATATCGTACTATGAATGAAAGTTGATCCACGTGGGAGATGTCAGGAGTGGAGTCGACAGAGATGGAAAAATACTTGGCATGCTTTATCTCAGTCCCGATCGTGCTTATGACTATTTCTGCCATGATGTTGATAATTTCTTCACATATTCTAGACGAGAGGTATGATGTTGTGCCGCATCCTCTGTTTCTGTGGTGTTTTATGTGCGTGTCCAGAAAAGGATCGAACTAAGTCAAAAGTTCTAGGGTCATGACATAGTTCCCACTGTTTCTCGATCCGAATCTCTCCTGTGAACCTCTAAACGGCAATCCGCGTGCAGACAGTGACCTCACAAAAGCCACAATATGCCTCAAAACCTCATGCCAGTATTTTATTTCTTCTTCCGTTTGAAGAACAAGACTCTTGTCAACTCTACCGCCAACGTTCTTTCTCGCTAACAGCGTCGCACATGCTGACCTGTGATCGTCTGAATTTTCATGTTCCTTCATCCTCTGACCCGCATTTTTCCAGTCGTTGTACCCTTCAGCATTAGCTAGCGACCCCGAATTTCCAAACATCTTACAAGGGGCGCAGAACACGGTACCTTTGCTCTTCGAAAATACTAGCCAAGGCCGAGGTCGTTTTTCACCATTAGGCAATGTTCGGCTAAAGAGTGAAAGGGATAGATACCTGGTTGTATCTGCGTACTGGTGCTTCGAAGAAAATAAATCTGCATCCATATTTTGTTTCACGCCATTTTGTACGAAGTGTTCGAGTGTGGCATCGGCGTCGTCCAGTATCCACTCGGCAAGATCGTCACTAACAGATGGAAATGATGGAATCGCAAAACATGTGTTCGCATGCGATTCAGGATGTTTACCAGAATCTTCTCCAATGACTGCTGCGGAGTTTTCGGAAATCAAGTTTTGAGGAATTTGAGGTAGCTCGTCACAGTCAGACACGCTTGCCGGTTGACGGTCGTCACTCCAATCGCCAGAGGTAGTGCAATGAATAACCGGGGAGGGAGGAGGGAAACCCGGTGCCGGCATTTGCCTGCTCTTACGAAGAACACCAGGGGGGCCAGCAGCTTAACGTCCCTTCCGAAGGACGGAACAGCTGAATTTGCGCGGTTTCCTCAAACTACGCAAACAGGGGGCCGGGTGACCTTGAGAAAAATCCTACTCGCGCAGGATTCGTACCCGATAACTTTTTCAAGCATCGGGCGAGTAGCAGCCAGCGTCCTAACCACTACACCACCGGCACCCCCTCTGCTTATGTAGTCCCAGGACAGTGGAAGTTGGTGGGGGTTCGACCAATCAGAATACATGGTAGTATCTACAATAATCCAGAACGTTCCCTGATCGAACATTCTAGAATACAGGTCCATGACATTCTAGAACATTCTTGAATGTTCCATAGTCTTCCACAGAGTTCTAGAACATTCGACACTTTTCCAGAGTTTTCCAGGACTTTCGAGAACTTTCTATACGCATACAGTATCGAAATATATAGAACCTTCGAGAATGTTCCTGTACTACCATTCATTAATCATTTCCGGAATATTCTATCTTACGGGATTATTCTATAAAATCTTAAGACACTATACACTAGAAAATTCTATCTCATTCTTTAGCTTCCGTCGCCAACACTACTCGTATCGTAACCTTAACTAACCTCAGCAAATTCGCGTGGAAGATAAAACCTTTGAGCCGCAAAATTGAAATTGATACAACTTTCTAACACACACATTCAACGCGAACTGACAAGTAATGACAAGTTATAGAATGAAGTCAGGTGCGATGCAAAACAAATAAAGAACACAAACACGGTGTTGCCACTTGACTTGTCAAAAAATTAACTATGGTCAATTATTTTCTATTTCGTTCGGAAAAATTGACATATTATTTTCCGTGTCCTGTGTCCTCAATGTGTACCATTTCGGCCCCTGGTTGGGGCCCCCGCCGAGGTTGGGGTCCTAGGCAGCTGCCTAGTTTGCCTAGGCAGAAGTTCGCCGCTGCAGCTAAGTGTAAAACACAATAAGCGGTGAGACTGTTTCGTCCACCACTTAAATTTAAATGCATATCGAAATTGCGGAGCCTATGTGTATAGCGACCGCATGAAGGAGCTCCCTCCAGTGTGAATTCGCTCTTGCCAGTCGTCCGTGCCTAAAATCGACATTTGGTGAGGTCTTCTTTTCGACGAGATCCCCTGTGCGCCCTAGCATAAATCCCCCTTCATAAATCCTTCATAAACAATAACTACTGGACATGAAATTACCATTAATAAAACAATCTTAAGGAAAAAAATGAACGCAATCGATACATCCTAGCCAATTGAAGACAAGAATTAGACTGCAGCATATCATTTGCCCCCCCCCCCTACCCATCAAACCCTTCAGAGAGAATTTTCTGCGGCCCGCGAAACTATGATGAAAAAGCGATCTGCAAAATTTAACGCACAAATTCATATTATTTTGGTAAAATTATGAAAGTTACACTTTTAATTTTGAAATTTCACTCCTAAAATCCCCGTTTAGAATTGATTTCCAGTTGTATGACTCCTCAGAATCTCTAAGTAACTTTCGGATTTAATAATATAATTAATGAGGTCAGGCTAAACTTTGTGGAATTTACTCATAATGAAAGGATAACTTTGTAGTTTCCACAAATTTTAATATAACACGACCGGTTTCACTACGATCGTAGCATCATCAGGTAAAAAATATAATGCAGGGTTTGGTGGAAGCCAGCCATCACCGGCTTTCCTCAATCAGCTTTCCAGCATTGCTACTAAGCTGTCAGTAGTGAGTTTTATTCATTACTTAGTTTTGCCCATCGGCAAGTTTTATGCACCATGGCAGGCTGTGAAGCCGCACTCGGTCCTAGGTCATCTGCATTTCATAAGAGAAGGGAGGAGAGAAACCCGGTCCCGGCATTAGCCTACTCTTGCGAAATACAGCAGGGGGGCCAACTGCTTAACGTCCCTTCCGAAAGACGGAGTGTTGATTTGTGCGGTCTCCTCAATATTTCTCGTTGTCTCGTTTTCTCATCCTCGTCGCCTAATAACGACTCACAAATAGTATATATATATATATATATATATATATATATATATATATATATATATATATATATATATATATATATATATATAAGCAACATAGTAGCAAACTGTTACAAAAATTACAAAAACTTGGTAAACGGGCCAAGGCAACCATGTAGATACAAAGTAATTTACAAAATTTTTGTTAAGTTAAATACAGGAGAATGATTGTGGAAAAGGTATTCATTTAAGAGGGGCGAGTCTTTACAAATAATTATCTCTAGCTGTTCGAGGGCATCCAATTTACGACCTTTACTTTTAAAATGGAGGAATTTAGGGTTGAAGGAACTATGATGGTTGAGGTTTAACAGATGTTTTGCAAATCGTAGAGAAGCCGTTCGTGTTATATTAAAAGTTGTGGAAACTACAAAGTTATCCTTTCGTTTCGGATTTAAGTCTAATCCGGCCCGCGGTAGCAATGGTAACTTTCAATGCGGCCCACTGAAGTATTCGCAACCACCGATGGAGCCCGCCATGTAGAAAGATGTCCACCCGTCTTAAGAAAAAATGGCCTAGGGTGTACAGCCTGTAATGCCCGTCCGGTGATTCCCGGTGCTGAAGGTGTAATTTCTAAGCTGTGGGGCTGTGGTGATTCCCCGTAATGCGACGCAGTATCCTAGCGGCGGTCTTGCCGGATCTCTGGTGAGTGCATTGGACGGTAGTTTTATTACATCTTACTTTAGGATATACGTCAGGCCCTACGTACAGATAAACTTTATTTTATTTGATTATTATTTTACACTTATCGATGGGTGCCTCGTTTGTGCGGGTGGTGCTATTAATACAGTAATGTAATATGTGGTTTCAGGCGAGAGTGGGAACGAAATCATTTTCCGTGATTGATAAGCTTTGTTTTACTTGAATATCATTGTATGCTACGTATTTGATTTTATTCCCTTAACCAAAGTAAGTGTTAATATTGTTAATTATTTTCTGAAAGATTTTTTCTTAAAATCTAGCCGAGCACTCGATCTCGACGCTAGTATCGGGCGCTGATAATCTACTGCAATTTGGCAAATATTTCTCCCACAAGAATGGCAAGTTCCTGTTGGAAGAAAATTATCTCTTCGTCAGAAACGTGCGTAATACCATCGGTCGGATCATCTTCCACGCTTAAGATTGGTAAGTCATGTGAATTCACTAATCGAGTATTTAAGTGTGCTTTTCATTATTGGTTTCTGACATTGATCGACTTCAAGTTGCATAGCAAGATTTAAGTGATCGATAACAATTATTTTATGAATTTTGGGACAAGTAAGTTTTATAATGCTCTGAAAATTTCATGAGAAAAGACTGAGAAATTTTTAAAATTAAATCTATTTTAAGAGTCGTGGCGAATTTTCTGTGGTAGTTCACTAAACAATTAGGACTTATATTATCCATCCGAGGTCTTGGCCAAATCAGGTTGCCTAGGAGGACTTTCACAGAAATAATTAATCTTAGGTTATTAATACATTCGTTATAAGAGTTACATTGTGGTGGCAATTGTATTTTGAATTTGTTGGTGAAGAAACTAAATCTCTGTAAGAATCAGTATCTGATCTATACATCAGTGTTCCTTGGCATTTAATCCTATATAGTTAAATTTGCGCATATTTTGCATTGATACTAACGCAGAAGTAGCTTCACCATTGATATTTCAATTCCAGTAGTGAAGCCAGTTGCTGTCAACTCTCCCTACGTGAACAATTTGGCACTCACGGTGTCACTGGACAGCTACAAGCAAACAGATGGCACATGGGTCACTACATTTGAAACTTGCAAAAAATCGAGCAGTGAGTCACAAAGCATTAACCTTGAAGTGCTGCACAGTATTAGCGATAATAAGAATAAGCAGAGTATAAAAATCCAGGAGGTTATCTCTGGTAAGTACCAAAGTATGGGTTGTTTATTCTTAGGAATTACTGTTTCCTACTTGATGGCCAAGAAGACATGCCAGAACCCAAATATGTAATATAATAAATATTTCAGAAGACAATCTTGAACCCATCAGATGCCATGTGATTTTTGTTATGTACAGTTCTGCCGATTAACCAAATTGATTCGTGACCAAGGTGGTTCTGATAATCGAAAATTTGAATAATTGAATTAAGAAAAAAAACATCCACGAAAAAACAATTTATTAATTATTGCACACTTTAAAGACATGATTAAATATTACGGTGTACTCTTATAATGGAATTAAAATTTAAAACTCCTGAACTGTAAATTAACCCAGAGAGCACTCACACGTCAATAAGAAATTTCTTATTGACGTGTGAGTGCTCTCTGGGTTAATTTACGGTTCAGGAGTTTTAAATTTTAATTCCAATCTGTACACCATAGTCTCCAATTCCTTTTTTAATACTCTTATAATAATAATAAAAAATAAAAAAAACTTAAAACATGAAAAATGAGTAAATGTGGAGGGGGGCTTACGTCAAAGACTGAATCCATGTTCCTTGGTTGTGGTGATTCGGTTAATTGGCAATTCGGATAATCAGCATTCTACTGTACTGTGAAAAGTGCTGAAGATTATTAGAAGATATTGTAAGTTATAGCCTTCTCACTTGTCAGTGCTTCTGAGTGATTCTTTAGCTATTTCTTAATAGGTGTGTATTTCATTTTCTGTTACAAAATTTCTTTATATACAATATTATTACAGATTTACTGTAAAGCAGTGGTTTCCAACCTCGAGTTAGAACTCCAAATAAAGGTTGTGGGGCATCCTTAATTAGGTTGTGAATGGTAATTGGAAGGAAACTTTCCCAACAGTTATTTTGAATTTGTATATTATTGGAAAGCTGCCTTACCTTCATCAGTCATGGAACATGCTTAACAGCTGATGCAAGCCATCCATGTCTTACAGTTTTTACAAAAATGGATGAGGAAAAGAGGGAAAACCAAAGCAACTGAAAAATTTTCCTCTGCATACCCGCTAACATGTTTAACATTATAATTCTATCAATTTCTCAAAAATGGTCATGACAGAGATCAACCAAAAGTTTAGGTGCAGTAGCGATACAATATCAATTTCATGTTTACTGTTTTCTGTCCAGCTTATCTGTGATATATCTTTGCTTGATCAGAGGTATGGGTCGCAAGATCCTATTGGTAGTCAGTTTAGGGTTGCACCAAAAATAGCTTGGGGACCACTCCTGTAAGGAGATACTATTTATTTGCCGATTTGATGAGCTCTTAGTTATATTGGGAAATACCAGAAGAAATAAATTACAAACGTGGATATTATTCAGGTCTAGAGTTAGGTTTTTAACTAGTCAAAACATTTCCGCAATTGACTGGCCAAATATTGTCAAAAATAGGTAAAAAAATGCAATTTTTATAGATTATTAAGTAAACACTAAATTATTTGTTGTCAATTATAAGTATTTGCACATGAACATTCAAAAAACTATCTGAAGTTTAGACCAAAAGAAAAATGAAGATAAAAACATAATGTTGAAATAATATTCCTTATACAATAACAAACTTGAATGAACCATATTGGTTCATGTAAAATATAAAAACAAAAAGTCCAAACCAGGACTAATGCAGGCTGGTTTCCCAAAGTTTCCCAATTGATTACTTATATTGACAGGAAATGTTTCAGTATGTGTTAGTCATTCCAAGGAATTCTCATACCATAAATATCACTTGTAGTTCATATTTTATCAGTAATAGAGAAAAATTGAAAAACAATAGAGCATTATCAGGTTTAACCACTCATCTGGGTATTTAATTTTTCGAAGCCGCACCAGCGATGGGCATTTAAATTGAAAATTTGGCGAATTTTTACCTTTTGAATTATATTTATAAAATGTAGTAAATGTTAAGTATTTGATTGGATATTTTTTATTTAAAACATTAGACTCTTTTTAACATGCAAGGATGAACAATTATGTATAAATATTAATTTTTAATGGAAAATTTAAATTTATAAAATTACAAAAAATGGGGTGAAAACGGTCTATAATTACATAATTACTCAAAATATTCATAAAAATCATATTATCACTAATAAAAGTTAAGACGTAAACCTTATGTATAATTAAAAAACACAATATATTGAAATAGAAAAAATTATATTTATTACATAAAGAAACAATATATATATATATATATATATATATATATATATATATATAATATAATATAAAAGTTGAATGTTAGAACATATTCAAAAAACATTATGTATTACAAATGCAATATTACTTACAAATAGAAATACAATACATTCGTTAAAAAAGGAATTGGAGACTACGGTGTACAGATTGGAATTAAAATTTAAAACTCCTGAACCGTAAATTAACCCTTAGGGCACTCACACGTCAATAAGAAATAAGAAAAATTAAATTATGGTTACAAGTTTGCAGGACGATGATGGCCTACAGGGACCTGTTGTCTAAAACTATCCTAAAAAGAAGAAAAAGAAATAGAAAAACACACACGCACAAGCACTCTGGAAATCTCTAGATCCGTATTTTGGGAGCTATGCTCCCATCTTCAGCTCCCGAAATACGGATCTAGAGATTTCCAGAGTGCTTGTGCATGTGTGTTTTTCTATTTCTTTTTCTTCTTTTTAGGATAGTTTTAGACAACAGGTCCCTGTAGGCCATCATCGTCCTGCAAACTTGTAAGCATAATTTAATTTTTCTTATTTCTTATTGACGTGTGAGTGCCCTCTGGGTTAATTTACGGTTCAGGAGTTTTAAATGTTAATTACAATACATTCGAACAAATTTTTACATTATGGTAATTATACACACAAACTATACTACACAAACCTCAACTTTCTTGTTATCGTAGTTTATCGTTCGCCTATCGGCTGCCTAGATTATTTCTGTGACAAACTTGATAATCTTCTCTTTTCAATAACAAACCATGCTAAGAGGCCATTTTTAATAATTGCTGGCGATTTCAATGTTAATCTCTTGCTTAACAGCACAAATGAAAAAAACTTAGAAACATTTTTAATTTGTACAACATGAAGGCTCTTGTGAGCAATCCAACTAGGATTACTCCCACATCTCAGACACTCCTTGACAACATATTCACTAACTATGATGTCTCTAAAATATACACCTCAGTTTTTGATCCCTTATTATCCGACCACCAAGCTATTCTTTCTAAGTTCTCCTTAGAGGAAACTGTGTCAAACCCCAGTCCTCCAAGCATTCGATTGTTCTGTGACTCCAAATTCCAACTCTTCTCTTATCTTCTAAGCAGCCAAGATTGGTCTGTTATTTTTAATGCTAATTATTTTAATGACAGCTTTAATTTATTTTATGACAAATTCTTGTACCTTTTCAATGTTACATTTCCAATAGTTCCAGCTAAACCAAAGCCAAATTTTACACATGATTGGATCTCGCCTGAAATTCGTATGTTATCTGGCAACATCAAAAGACTTTTCTACAATGATAAGTATCTTGGTAATGAGGAAACCCACAGGCTGTATTCTGCTCTCAAAAAGCAGTACAGGAATCTCATCAAAATTAGTAAAAGAGCCTTTAATGACTCAAAAATTATGAATGCACCCAATCATACCAAAGCAGCTTGGAAAATTATAAATGAAGTTACTGGTTCCACAAAATTGATGTCCTTGCCAGTGATAAAAGGCATTGACTCAGATGAAATTACAGACCCTTCACTCTTAGCAAATATTATCAACAGATTCTTCCTTGATTTACCTCTCACACCTACTCCTGATGGCACAACTCGACATAATCCAGTCATAAGAACCACCTTCTCAAATACTGAGTCTATGTACCTCCGACCCTGTAATGAACTGGAATTATCCACTTACCTCTACAAAGTTGGCCTCAAGAACTCTGCTGGATTAGATGATATCCCAGGTAAACTACTTAAAGCATGTCGAAAAACAATTATATCTCCACTTTTGTTCCTAATTAACCAGTCATTAAATCAAGGAATTTTCCCAGAAATTTTAAAAATCTCTAAGGTAATTCCCATCTATAAAAACAAGGGTTATAAAACCCAAATAAATAACTACAGACCTATATCCCTTGTATCACAATTTTCCAAAATATTTGAATATGTTTTCTGTGCTAGACTACTGGAATTTCTTGAAAAATGTAACATCCTGTCAAGCTGCCAATTTGGATTTAGGAAAGGGAAATCCACAGAGCAGGCTCTATTTTCTGCTATTAACTGCATCATAGAACAACTGAATATGAGAAATAGTACTCTGGGGGTTTTCTTTGATCTCAGTAAAGCCTTTGATTCAGTTAATCATGATCTCCTATTGGCTAAGTGTGATAAGCTAGGTGTTAGACGTGTGGCCTACAACTGGCTAAAATCTTACTTAAAAAATCGTCGGCAAACTGTCTCCATTTTCAAGGAAGGCAAAAAATATTTCTCTGACCCTAGTCTAGTCTCTGGTGTGCCACAGGGGTCCATTTTAGGCCCTGTCCTCTTCCTAATTTTTATTAATGACTTACCAGAGAACCTTATGAATAATGTGTGTAATAATGTTATTATGTATGCCGATGACGTGAATGTTTTAGTTTCCAATCCTATTAACAAAACACTAGTAGACAGTAGCAGGGTGGTTTTGCAGGCAATGTCTGAGTGGTGTAAGGGCAATAGACTCACCTCAAATGAAAGTAAAACGCTGTATTGTATGTGAGGCAAAACATGTCTGAATATGAGAAAAACAGTAATTTCCATAATTACAACACAAGAAGAAACGATGATCTCCATGTTATACAACAAAACTTAAAAGTTTGCTCTCAAGGTCCAAAAGCAAGATGCATTAAATTTTATAAGGCTCTGCCTGCTGCAATCAAAGAAGTTAGCTCACTCCAGTCATTCAAGAAGCATGTTCATGAGCTCCTTGTGACTAATTGTTTTTACAATATTAGCGATTTTATGTCTGGTGCTTGAGATAGTTTGTGTTTTTGTCCCCTTTTTAATGTTTTTGACGTGTTCTATGCATTATTTTGTAATGTCTTTATGAACAAATAAACTTATCTTATCTATACCTTATGAACATTAATTGTGATCATATTTTAGAAAAATTCCAAATATACATACATAATTACTCAAATTTTATACAATGACAATAGTGACACTAATGAAATTAAAGATATAAACATTGTAAATAACAATATGCAATTTATTAAAATAAAAACAAAAATTTACATATAAATAATTTTGGAGAAAATTAAACTTAAATGTTATAATATATGCCAAAAATGAAGTATAATATATCAGAAATACAATATAACTATTACGTAGAAGTACAAAATCTTTTAAAATAACAGTAAATTTAAAAATTTGCAAATTAAAAAAATTATTTCAAAAATCAGTTTTCGTATGATATATTTTAAAACAAGTGGCAGAGCACAAACCAACACAACAAATCAGAACACCAATACTTTGTTTCCTTACGTTTTTCTGCTTTATAAAAAACGATGCACCTTTTTGCCGGACACTTTTTTGTTGTCGGAGGGACATTCCCAGGAAAATGTCTTTCCTGGGCCTGTTTGGACATCTTTCCCATACCTAGCAATAAGTTTTTTGGCAAGAAATATGAGAAATTCCTTCCTGTTTACTTTTCCCTTATTTTTTTTATACACTGAATATGCATTCAACTTTGCCATGTCCAACAAGTGACGAAAAATTTGTTGACAATATTTTTTCGGCCGATTCCACGGAATTTTATATGTTCATCAACCCATCACTTTTATCAACCCTGCCCATGTTTTGGTTGTAGTCTTGCTCTACATTCGGTTTCACCACTGTTTTCCCTCTTTTCTCGATATTACACATTTCAGTACCATGGAAAGTGCTCACCATAATCACATCCCTTTTGTCCTTCCACTTCATTATCATTTGCTTTCCTCGAAATGCCGCCGATACCTCTCCTTTCTTTAGCTGAGTGGATTTCACAGATTGAGGAAATTCTTTTTTGGTTGAAACCATGGTACCCACTACATCTGTTTCATTTTCTGTCAATTTGTCTTCTAACTTAGGGCTAGTATACCAATTGTCTAAGTACGTAGTATGTCCCTTACCCAGAAGAGCATCTGCTAAATCAAGAACAATTCACGCACTGATGTTTTCTTCTTTAAATTTCTCACTGTAAATCGTGTCCTTTCCCATATAAACCAAAAAATTCTATACATACCCTGACATGCATTCGCAGAGAACAAAAAATTTTATGCCAAATTTGTTTGTTTGTTTGAATGCCCAGCCAATTCGCCTCTCTTACAGCACAAATGGGTATCTCAGAGGTAATGCAATAAATAACCGGGGAGGGAGGAGGGAAACCCGGTGCCGGCATTTGCCTGCTCTTACAAAGAACACCAGGGGGGCCAACGGCTTAACGTCCCTTACGAAGGACAGAACAGCTGAATTTGCGCGGTCTCCTCAAACCACACAAACAGGGGGCCAGGTGACCTTGGAAAAATCCTACTTGCGCAGGATTCGTACCCGATGACTTTTCAAGCATCAGGCAAGTAGCAGCCAGCATCCTAACCACTACACCACCGGTATCCCCAAATTTGCTACGCTTAGAGGATATATACTGCTTCCAAGAAAGCCGACCTTCCCACATGAGAAGGGATTCATCTACAACAATCGCCTGATCAGGAGTATATATGGAGGAAAATTTATTTTTCAAATATAATAGCACTGGCTCAATTTTAAAAAGTTTTCTATTACAGGAATCTGCATTGTAAGTGGTGTTGTCCACAAAATGCAAAAACTTGAGGTGAAGTGGAATCTCTTTTCACTGAAATCTTTCGAGAAAAAAGGAGTTGCAATGCTCTCTCATTTACTAAAATACATAGCATAATCCGGTTTTAGTAAAATTCCCTGGAGTATGAAGATACCAAGAAGAGTTTTTATTTCATTTGAAGTTGTCTCCACCCAACTACGTGCTCTAGGTCGTGGTTTTAGGCTAGATTTTGCATCAAGAAATTGTTTCGCATAAGTATTAGTTTGCTCCATTATCATCGTACATAGTTCGTCATCAATAAATAGCTCAAAGGAATCAAGTATATCATCTCCATCCTCAACCTGTACATTTAAACCGGGGTTACCTGTAAATGTAAACTTGTTTCGCACTTCCTCATGTGTATTCCAAACGTAAGGGTGTCCAGGCAGGTTCGTTAACTCCTCCTCCTCTTCCTGGAATGGATCCATTTCTTCGTCTTTTTCACTATCACTTACATCAATGTTGATGTAAATATCCTCCAAAAACTCACGTGAAAGACTTTAGTCATCACTCTCTTTCAATAAATGAAGTGCTTCGTCTTCTGTGGCCTCAGTATGTTTTCTTTTACTGGATGAAGCCATTTCACAACGGTGAAATAAAAATTATGTCAAACAAAATAATTTGAATGAAATAATTTAAAAGTTATTGCAAAAAGAACAGTAAAATTTTCACGAATAAAAGCTCCAAATAATACCACATACCGTCTACTCTGATGCTCAAAGGCCAACTGAACTTTTTCAATTACTTACCCACTCTTCTATATGGACATCTGTGCAGACCACCCACTCTGGAGGATTACAAGGGTACATCAAGGAAAGGCAGAAAAACAATGGTTCCTTTGAGCAAAACCGTCAATGTGGGGGATATAAAGTAGGGTGCCATAAAATGACCCTTCTTGCCACTCAGCCATCCTGGGAGCATAAAGCGACCGCATAACAGTGGAAAAGGCTAAATATGAAAGAAAAGGATTTACAAAAAATTATGTACTCGTACTTCAATTTTTATTTGACGCTTCCCGCATTTAGTAAACTTTTTCATGTGCAAAAAGAAATCACAAAAGAAACATATTGTACGTAAAAATTACGATGTACGCACAAAACATTGTGTTCTTATTTTGATGACTCTCGGATCGCGATTTTCAAAGGGCATTTTCTCGTAAACGACGTCAAGTATATAGCACACTATGACAACAGGTAACTGAGCGTGATACCAGAAATGAGGAACATACGAGCGAGATTCATTACATCGTAGGATTTACGGTTTCCTTGCGGCCGCTACCGTGTTAGCAGACAATGTAGCCGCTTGCACGTGATGAGCCATTCACAATGTTTTGAGTGTATATCGTAATTTTTACGTACAATATGCTTCTTTTCTGATTTCTTTTTGCTCATGAAAAAGTTTTAACGTTCTTATCTCGATGACTCTCGGATCGCGATTTTCAAAGGACATTTTCTCGTAAACGACGTCGAGTTGGCACCTAGGTAGAAATAGGAGTCCGTTATTTTGCATATAATTTCATTCTGCAATGTCGCAATCCGATACGAGTGTCACACCTTGGAGGCTTCCCTTGTGAGACATGTCAGCTGATTACTCTGATCCCGATGACGTAATGCCTGTCCCCTCTCCGTCTACCTTATCTAGCAGTTCAACTCTTCGTTGTGCTGCCTGCCTGTTCGGCGATCACTGTGTAAACCTGAAGCAATTGTGAAAAATATTTTTTCTACTATTTTTATTTTTATTCCTTAATAATGGCTACTAGTAAAAGGAAGAAGCTGACAATTACGGAAAAAGTGAAAATCATTCAAGAAGTGGAAAAGAACCCAAGCATGCCTGCGATAGAAATTGCACGCAAATTTAATCTTGCACCGTCTTCATTGTTTTGTATAATGAAGAATAAACAATTAATACTTGACGAAGAAGTGAAATGTGGGGGTAAAGCCATCAAAAGAAAAAATATCAAATCATCACCATATGATGAAATGGAGAAGATATTGATAGAGTGGTTTGTGGGAATGCGCTCCGCCAACCTCCCAATCAATGGTGTACTGTTGAAGGAGAAAGCAATTAGGGTAGCAACTAGGCTTAGAATAGAAAACTTTAAGGGTTCCAATGGATGGCTGGACAGATTTAAGAAGCGCCATGGACTTGAATATAAAAGTGTTTGTGGCAAAAGTGCTAGTGTTGATGAAGGAGCTGTTGACTACTGGAAGAGTGTAACATTGGTAAGGTATTTAGAAGGCTATAAGCCGAATGATATTTTTAATGCAGATGAAACGCATTTTTTTCAACCTTCTTCCATCAAAAACTCTTGCTACTAGAGGAGACAAGTGCCATGGTGGAAAGAGAAGTAAATATAGGATAACTGAACTTTTATGTGCAAATTCAGATGGCAGTGAAAAGTTGATGCCTCTAATAATATGTAAATTTGCCAAGCCAAGGTGTTTTAAAAATGTACGGGCATTGCCATTTAAATATGCCAGTAATAAAAATGCATGGATGACAACGGATATATTTAAAACATTTTTGAAATCATTAGATGCAAAGATGGGTGGTGCAAATAGAAAAATTCTTCTATTTATTGATAAATGTCCGGCCCACCCTCCAGATACTGATTTTCTTCGCAATATTAAAGTGGTGTTTTTTCCAGCTAATTGTACTAGCCATCTGCAGCCACTTGACTTGGGAATTATTCACTCCATGAAAGCAAAGTACAGGAAGGCTTTGGTGCAGAAAGCAGTATCCTACATTGAGATGAATAAACATTTGAAACTGAGTGTCCTTCAGGGTTTGCATATGGTAACAGCTGCATGGAATTCAGTTACACCTCAAACAATATCAAACTGTTTTCATAAGGCTGCGTTCAATTGCAACAATGCTATGGAAATTGATGTAGATATCGATGTGATTGACCATGAAAATTGGTTGAAAATTGCACCTGTCATGGACACAAATTTTGAAGAGTTTGTCCGGTGTGATGATCTTGAGAGTACGTCTGGTCCTCCACAAGACGTGGAAGAAATCTGTAATACCAAAGAGGCAGAGGAAGAAAAGGCAGTAGTAGAAGAAGAGGCCGTACAAGAAGAAGAATCAGTTCCCACACTTGGTGAAGCGGTTCAGGCACTTGAAGTGGTGCGAAGATATTTAACTTCTTTTGATGTGAACAGCACTACTATATCAAAAGTAAATTCTTTGGAGCGAGAAGTTCTGAATATTCAGAGCACCTGCCAGAAGAAGCAAACAAGTTTGCTGGACTATTTTAATAAATAATTTTCTTGTAGCTGTGTTTGGTTTTTGAATAATTTTGAAATTTTTTTGTGAAATTCCAAATATATTTTAATATTTTCTATTTAATGTTGTATGATGAAGCTTTTTAAAGGAGGGATGAAAAATTGTTTCAAGATTTATGTCAATTTTGAAAATACTTTTAAAATTTTGAAATTATTTTTTGTAATCATATGAATGATTCATTACAGAAATTTTCATATTCAGTAGCAGTAAGGCTTGTTTGTCACTGGAATTTGTTTATAAATGTTTATTTTAAAAGTATTAATATAAGTATTGTGCATACAAAATTGAAAAATGGATTTTTATTATAGAGACCATTTTCAGTGGCCTTATTCTGGTATTGTATAATGGAACTAATACACAAGCAAAAAAGATAAATTTAACTCATTTTAATTGAATTCCTCCATTTAATGAAAACCTCGATTTAGTGAAATATATTCTAATCCCCCAGCGATTCATTAAATAGGGGTTTTACTGTGTGTATATATATATATATATATATATATATATATATATATATATATATATATATATATATATATATATACACGCCATAGTCAAAATAATACAAAATTTAATATGTGTGTACAATGATAAAATAGTAAAGGAAGGTGTCTTAAGTAATATCAAATTTTGTATTATTTTGACTATGACATTTGAATAAGTATAGTTGGAGAATATTAATAATATATTTTTGCAATTTCCTGTAACTTTTATTAAATTAATAGAAAATGTTAAATAAAAATATAGTGAAAAACACAGTCGTTGGCACTGACATGTATAGTTATTGGTGTCATGCTGCACAGTTATTGGCACTCATTATAATAATCTAATTTAGGTGTCTTAATTTGAGATGATTAAACAAAACATTATTAATGAGCTAGTAATGGAAACATAGGACCATTCAATATGGCTTTAAATCATCTGATTGCATATTTAACTTTTTAAGAGCCTCAAAAAAAAAACTATTTTTTTGGTGGTTTAGTCTGTTATGGCCATTCAGAATCATCCATATCCCTGTCGGATGAACTATCTTCGTATCGGAAACACTTGTGGCATACATACGAATCATCTTTATCGGGTATGTGTATTTTGTGGAACATTTCTTATGGAAAACTTTGCTACACTAAGTCTGTTGATCTAACACTCTTTGTGCAATTACAACACATTCCCCTTTTATCATCCATTCCTATAACACGAGTTTTTTTCTGCCTCCTTGTTCTTCATTTCTTTTTCTCATCTCTTTTCCTTTCCAGTTTAGCAAGCTCTTCTTCTTTCTTCTTTTTGTCCTTTTCCTGAAATAAAGCTTTCCACAATTTACATGTTATTACAAATGATACCCTCTCTGTATTTCTCTTAAACTTTCTTTTCGGTGTGTTTGGACATTGCAACATATCTTGGAGGGGAGATATATTTCTGTCAATCGGCAAGTTTTCAGATCCTGTACCAATGACAGTACTTATGCAAGGATATTCATTCCGAGTACCTGCAGTAATAACCGCCATGTCAACATAAAATATTTGATTGTTTGTTTCTCTCTTTTCAATATCAACATTGGTTGATTCGACACTATCACACAGGATGCTGATTGTTTCTCTTTCTTCAGGATCTGTATTTGTTGATTCTACATTATCACATGGGATACCATCTGGAATTTCTAGCTCTATTGGTGATGTATCTTCTAATGCATCAATCAGCCTCTTGAGAGCTGCTTCTGCCTCATTCATTCCTTCTCTTACCCCGAGCTCTGTTATAAGCTGATTTCCCAAATTTCTTCAAACATTTCATGTGTTATGACTTTGCTAGGTATTCTGGTGGGTGTTTTTCTGGTTGTTTTTTCCCAAGGCATTTTGAGAAGTCAAGGTTATCTGGATCTCATGGATATAAGCCGCAAGCTCGAAAACCCTGAGAAGCAGAGCGATCCAAATCATATTTCTTCAGAGCTGCATCCAGAACAGGGGCAAACCATTCTTTGTTTAATATTTGGTCAGGATTTTGTTTGTGCCACTCTAATACTGCTGTTTTCCAACCCATCTTCAATGGTCTGAAAATTGCAACATCAAGTGGTTGAAGGAGTCTTGTGACGTTTGGGTAGAGAGAGATCAGGATTATCTGCAGTTCAGAGCAGAGTTCACTCAGTTGATACATTAAATGGGTGCGGTGCCCATCGACGAAAAGGATAACAGGGAACTTGACATTGCATTTTACAAGATGTGGAGTGAAAACATTTCCAATATATTTGTAAAAGACTTCTGCTGTCATCCACCCACTATGGATGTGTCCTACTTCCCAGTCATCAGGAATCCTCTTGGTGATTTCAGATGGTATTCTTTGGTATGGATATATCACCATCGGTGGGCACATAACGCCAGAAGCAGAGAAGGCAAACATTGCAGTTATGGACACTTGATGATGTCACACTTTCACTAGTGCGAGTGGATAACTAAGGATGATGGCGAAGGAATGCTCGAAACCATCCATCTCCAGGCATATTATCCTTAAAAGGTGTTTTCCTTTTGTTTACAGCAATAAACTCCTTAACAGAAAGTTGGACATCTAGCTTTCTCAGAGGAAATCCTTTTCGGGAGCAATTAATTATCCATTTCACTAAAAGTTGTTCTTCATCTTCACTAAGTACTGGTGGAGGACACACAGAATATTTTGAAAACTTGCTTCTTAATCAAAATTGCAAGGTAGACCTTGGAATATTGTACTTTTTTGCTGCTGCTTTCTTGGACATACCCCTTCGAATCTCAGTTAAAGCTGCCTCTAATTCTGCAGGGTTGTAAGATATTTTTGCATTTCCTTTTTTCTTCTTAATCCTTACTGATTTAACATTATTCATTGTGATTTATCTAAAAGGATAGAAAAAAGTGTCACACTACAATTTTGGCACTGCCAATAACTGTAGAAATGACAGTAGTTGGAATGTCTGATAGTGCCTTGGCACCCCGTGCCAACTACTGTTAAAATTCATTGTAAGCACATGAGAGTTAATCTGGTGATATGTTAACCATTAATAAGTATTATAAGATAGAAAAAATATCATAAGAAAATATTACGGTTTTACACAGTTATTGGCATAGGGTGCCAACGACTGATTTTTTTTGTTTTTCACTACAGTCGTTGTCACCCCGCCATTTCGTGGCAATGCAAGCAAATGTGTGCAAATTAACATCAACTCATACAGATAAAATCTTCAGGATAAACATCTGTATAATCGTCAGAAAACTTTCATGTCCCATACAAAAATAATTCCAAAATTAAAAACCTGGATTCCTTAAGCCTTACCTTAAGAAATTGCCTTTTCCTGCTCAAGTCACTAACAGCATCTGGTATCAGGCAACCATGGCACTAAACAAAGCACTTCTGGCGGTCAAACAATTATAGTTTGCAATGATTATGCTAGGATTTTGTATGACACATAGTGCATATTAAATGAGGAGAGCTTAGGTGTCCAAGTGAAATCTAACAATAATAAAAGGCTACTTCTGTCCTTTTGTGGCTCCCTCTGTCATGCTATAAAAATGCGAATAACTCAATAATGGAACAAGATTCATTTTTGATATTTGGTAGGAATGATTGATTCTCATATTGTAAGATGATGATGAAAAGAAATCTTGAAAAAAGTCCTAGGTTCGACTCCAAAGTAGGCCTTTCCATTTCCAATATGATAACACGTAAAAATCGACTTTTTGACTTGCAGGCTTTGATTCTTATTGAGATCAAATTATTAACCTATGATCTTTGTATCTAGCCCATTTTAAAGAAAAACTGTGACGTTTCTTATTCTGTTCATCTTTTCCCAACTACAGTTCGAAATTCCTCATGTTAAATGTTTAATTCACATATTTTGGAGAAATCTTGCCATTTAACTGGATGTTGCCATGGCAACCCATTACGTTGTTAAACCTTGAAATCCTATTGTTATTTCAATCCTTATGGGTGAAAGCGTGCTTTGATTGCTCTTACAATTAGTACAAGATAGAGGAGAGAAGTTTTTCTCATAGCAACCAATGTAAACAACATTCATTGCAATATTTACAAGAAGGAATACTTTTGAATGTAGAACATTAATCATTTACATATTAAAATTAGGTACAGGCCTTGTCATAAAAAATGCACCATGAATAAATTGCTCCCGGGATGCTTTGCCATAAAACCTTAGAACTCGACCACACAGCCTCAAGCTATGATTTCCCTTCTCTCTTGCTAAATAACTTGAACCTTTCCTCTCTTAACCCTTCCACCTCTATCTCCTCTCCTTTGACTAGCAGTTTTAATCTATTTTGCAGGCTATGTTCCTCTAATGAAGTCCATTTAGATATTCTATTAATGGCATTACGCTTTGTTTATTATCAAAGTTTCTCTTTTAGAAACTATCTGACTTGTGCTTCTTTTCTATCTCTTTAGAGTCCCTTTTTGTAAGGATCCCACACAGCTGACAGATATTCGACCTGCGGTCGAACCAAGGATAACTAACATAATTCCTTCACTTTTTCAGAGCTACTTCGAACTATTCTTCCTATAAAGGCCAACTTTATGTTAACTGCACCTATCACTCGGCGAATGTGACTCATAGATATTTAACTGAATTTTAAATTGGAATCCTTGCTCTGTTGAACAAATAATTAACATCTAGTGAACTATTTTTGGTTCTCCAGAAATTGATGATGCAGCTTTTCGTTTGCTTTATAACAGCAGGCTTCTTTGTCAAATTATTCTGGGTTAAACTTGAGGCTAGAATATGACTTCATCTATTATTATCTGTTACGAATGGTGGACAGTTTTTTTATGGCAATATCACTCAATCAATGAAATGTTGAAAAATCGAAAAAATCGAACAAATTTAAAATATGAGGGAGGAGGAAGAGAGAAAAGGAGGAAGAATGGGTAGTGTCTTAAATTTAATACTTATTCCATGCATACCCATCATATTGATGGGCTTTTATGCTATACTTCAATTAACGAGAGTTGGGATTTGTGGAGGCGGAGCTTAGGATGTGTAGCTGCCTAGACTTATGCCAATTCCCCCTCCATATCATTTCCACTCCACCCCCTCCACTGCATTTCCACTCCACCCCCTCCGCTGCATTTCCACTCCACCCCCTCCGCTGCATTTCCACTCCACCCCCTCCGCTGCATTTCCACTCCACCCCCTCCGCTGCATTTCCACTCCACCCCCTCCACTGCATTCCACTCCACCCCCTCCACTGCATTTCCACTCCACCCCCTCCACTGCATTTCCACTCCACCCCCTCCACTGCATTCCACTCCACCCCCTCCACTGCATTCCACTCCAACCCCTCCACTGCATTTCCACTCCACCCCCTCCACTGCATTTTGCCTACCGCTCAGCCGTTCTTGGACATTCGGAACGACTCGTATTCCTCTATTCGAAAATTGTTTCGGAAACCGGCAATGCAAGAAATCTTATTACACACATTCAGAACAACGTTAAAATTTCACCCTGCGGTACTCGCGATAATTTTTCAACTGCCAGTAATCGTGTGGGATGCTCCTAAAAACCCCACAATTTTTTTGTTATAAAAACACATCACTATTATTCAATTAGTTCTTTGTTATGTTTTATTCATAATCATTTATGAGTGAATTTTGAGAATTTCCAAATTATTTTGTCATTATTAATCTATTTCGAAAAGAAAAAGTCTTGAGGTACACTTTCATGAAAACTAAAATGGCAAGAAAAGGAACACGGTAACGTTAAGAGGCGAAGGCTAACAGCACACAGCAGTGAGGCTCGATGAGGTTTGACAACATAGGACCCGCCTAAGGGGGACTACCTGATTCGCTGTTGGTGCATCCCCTCCACCCGGAGTGGAAAACGCCCAGATCCCAACTCTCGTTAATTTTAGTATAGTGATGGTTATGACCCAAATCTCATAAACAAATTTTTTGACAAAAAATTCAAAACAAACTTATTCTCCAGTCTTTTTCCACTACACCCCAACATAAAATCTCCGAAATGGGGCAAACTCCCATTTACTGGCAGTTAATCAAACAAACTACCCAATCTATCCTTTGAAGGAAGATTTCAAAGTTGCATTCCACACCCTCCTCACCCTTGGCAAGTGACTTATTAATACTAAAGACAAAAATAAATCATATTTCTATCTCCTAATGTGATAATTACAGTGCAACTTACATAGGAAAAACAGGAAGAAATAAAAAAAAAACGCTTGGAAGAACATCGAAAGTGCTATCTCAAGAGGTAGATTTTGCAAAACATTTATTAGACAATAACCACAATAGTTCCTTCTTCCCAACTATCTTACATCATTCAGAAAAAGGATACAAATTTGACACCTTAAAAGCCATAGAAATAATCGTCCATAAGAAAAAGAATACAATGTTAACCAACGATGTTTTTGCAAACCACTCTTTGTTAGAATTATCCCACTCTTTGGAATACTCCCCCTTTTATATCAGCCGATCCACTTACCCCTTCATTCCCTTTCTGTTTTACTGTCCAACCTCCCCAAAATACCTTGGGGATTCCCTACATTCCTGCCCACTCCCACTGACCAACCTCCCTTCTATCCTTTCTCTTAACACCCTGAACCTCCCCTTTCTCCTAGGTTTACCCACCACTAACGTCCAGCTGCCTCTCACCCCTCCTCCCTTTCCCCTTTTTTGCCTCCACATTTCTACCATCGTTACTTCTCTTTCTCTATATATTTATGATGCATTCCTATTCTTGTCACATTTGACGTAATTGAATGTTATAGAAAGTAAAAGTTACTTATGTCAAATAAAATTTGTGCAGTAAAGAAATATTAATGAAAATTTATTCGTTGAACATTATGCTACACAGCTGTTATATGCCCAAAACTATATTTACTTTCTGGAACAATTATTTGAAATGTAGATGTATTTTTTACTCATTGCCAAAATACCCTAAATTAGGCGGATTTTCTGTTTTAAACATTTTCACCCTGTTTTGGAGCGGATTCTAATTCTCTCTTCAATAATATTAAACTGTTTTTTCAGACTTACTAATGTCCACTTCCCGAGTTCATCGTAACTCGATCGCAACATATTTTAAAATGAAATTTTAAAACGGCATGCAGCGATTCCCATGTATTCATTATGGAGGAAATGAACGCATTTGGAATCGAACCAACGAACTTGATAAAAAAAAATGCACTGCTGTTGAACACACATGGAAGGTCTTGCATTCCTACTATGGTTTTTCATTCTGTTTTCATGAAAAAGGGAAAGCTACATATTAGACAAAGAAGGGAATGAGGCTTGGGGTCAATGGTCACTTTCCTGTTCTCTCCCTCACCCATGCACAATATCGCCAGATTTCACATTTTCTCAGGAGTCTGCGAGGAAGCCAGAATTCATGGGGCCCTGCTGGTTCAATGTTATTGTCCAAAGGTATACATAGAATCATCGTAGGAGTTCGAAACTTGAAACAATGAATGCCTAAAAGAACAAAAGTTTGTTTTCTTGCCATCCAAAGAAAGTCAAGGTATATTTATGCTCATTTTTTATTTCACAAAAAACTTTCCCATTGACTTTCAATGGGCATCTCCCTAGTTTAATGATAATCTCATATTTTAGATTTTTCCAAATTCTTTCATCGCATGCTAGCTGCTATATCATTTTGTAAATGTAAAAGAAATGCAGTTTACATGCATGTAAATCTGCAGAGGTGGAACTATGGCAAGGGATTGCCTTTGGACCTCAAAAAAATAATGAAATACTCCCCTCCTACAGAGAATAGCCACTAAAATTTTTCATTAATTTGTCCATTGAATTTCATGCACATTTTCTCATGGTCGAGAATGTTGCTTAATTCGAAGAAATACCCCATGCACTAACAGCATCGCTTTGAAGTTGCGATATCAAAATATTCGTCTCGTCTTGAATGCACATGCCTCCGAATGATTCATCGGCTTTTGTGCTTCTGCTTAATTTCAAGAATTAATATTGGTTACATTTTAATCCTTGTAATGTAACAATATTAGTAATCCTAAGGCTGTTTGACACGACACTTACTTCAATCACTGAAATCAGTACTGAACTCACCACCGAGAAAATAATGCTAATATTATATATCGAATTCAATTCAGTACTTAATACGATTTTATTTTAAGTGCCATGAGTTTGGTTGTTGTTGGTTTACTTCTACAAAAGGAGACAAATTTAACGATGACCATAACAGCAATTGAGAAATGCGAAGAAACACTTTTGTCTCTAAGAAATGATTTTGATGGATTTAAAAATGAAGCAAATCAAATGACTATAAAATATGATACATGTATCAATCGAGTTGAAAACAAAATGAATTCAAATTAAAAAGAAGTTCTTTGATGAACCTAGTGTTGAGGAACAATTCGTTAGAAGTGAAGCAGAAAATTTTAAAATGAATATTTTTTGTAAAACTTTTGATTTGTTTATGTCACAAATTGGTAAGTGGTTCAAGAAAACAAAAGAACTAAGACATTTTTTCAGTTTTCTCAAACCAAAGAAGCTTTTACTGTTAAGTACATCTGAAATTTGTGAACTCGAAAATATTTCACGATAAATAGAAAAAAGTTTTTACTCAACATTTACAAGACAAATTAATAGCAGTAACAACAAATTCAAATATGAGGATGCGATATAGCGAGTGCAAGGACGTCAATAAATTCTTTAAACTTCTTATTATTAAATAGGGGATAGCATCTGATTATTGCAATGTTTGCACAGCGCTTATGATTTATTAGACTCCCTATTTCGGTAGCATCCAGTGAGAGAAGTTTTTCAAAGATGAAATTAATTAAAAATTACCTGCGTGGTTGTATGGTGACAACAAGATTAAAAAATCTAGATATTTTATCGCTAGAAAGCTCAGATTCTAAGAAAATATTATCAAATATGGATGCAGTAATCAACAAATTTGCTAGCATAAAATCGAGAAAGGTGATTTAAATTATATGTAATACCTACAATATAAATAATACATTAATTTTTTAGTATAATGTAAAAATATAATTCCTGTTTTCAATATAAAAAATGTAAATGGAAATTCTTTTACTTTATTGATACTACTAATTAAAGGAATCTTTTTTGTATTGTATATGTGCAATGTATATAAATATGCAATTCGAATATAGTACATTTTGTTATTGTGTATTTATAATGTTAAATATATATCACATGTACAGTAAAACCCCTTATTTCCACTCTTCTAGGGACCTAGGATAAAAGTGTAAATTGCGGGAAAATTCAAATTGAGGGAAAAGGAAAAATAGGTCAACTGATTTTACTTAACTTAACTTAAGTTTATACTTAACCAGCAAACTTTTTTAATAATATTAATATTAAAATATATGCTGAATTAAAATGCTAGTATAGTATGCGCAGGTTTCTATTACATTTGTCTGGAAAATTGTACAGGGAGCAAAGGGAGGTGGTCGCATCTTTGTGACTTGCACCTGGGTGAAGAAGAACCTAGCTATGCCACCGGCCCTGCCTTTAAACACACTCAGTCATCAATGGCTTTCTCATTTTTTAATATACCTCATCTTAGAGGTTTCTATTCAAGGATTTTTCAATAAGTTACTTTCTTTTAAGTGCATTGCACCAGAAATAAGATGTCCTCATAGCTTCCAGTCTGTTCTTTGTATGTGCTATCGACCATTCATCTCTGCAAGAAATGTGACACTTACCCGTAGCAGAACAATTTGATCTAAAAATTACTTAATAACATTTGTATATTTATTTGTTGTACTAAATGACTCGTAAGTCGAGAAATGCCACTCAAAAAATAACAATTTCACAATCATCATTACGTAATCACAGTTTTCTCAGGGATTAAACCTTTAAGCTGTGGAAATATAAATTACCTTACATGCTTAAAATATGTTTTACCGATATTACTTCCTTCCTACCTCTGGTTTTAATTTCGCTCAGAATCACTCCGAATGTCTTTCATCATCTGAAATCTAATAACTTATGTGTAGAGGGGATTTAAGGAGACAATGACTTGACTGGTTCTCATGTGAAATCATGTTACATTACAATGTAGAATGTTTTGCGTGGTGTGTTGTTACCTGCCATATACATTGTAGCCTGAATCGACCTTGAGGTACCAAACATTGTTTCAGCCAGGCTGATGGGCTGAGTGTCATAAGTTTGGAGCCTTAAGTCCACAGCACGTTCCTAAATTTGTAAATGTCATAAATCTGGAGTGTCGTAAGTCAAGGACTGACTGTATTTCCATATCTAGGTGTGCTATTTTTGCTCTGCTAGTGTGATTTACGTATGAGGTCTTTAAGTTTTCACCCAAAAGAATTCATATTTTCATCTCTAAGTATGCTGTTCCTGAGTAGCATCTGTTAACGCGAGTGCTGTTTCAAAAAGAAAGATTTCATATTTCTGCCTCTATGGGCTCTGTTCCTACTCTGCTGCCATTTTCGAAATCTTCGCCCAAAAGAGTTAGGATTTTTTACAAAGCTAAGCCAAAAAATGTTTAAAACTGTTGGGAATCACATGCTAAATTGTTTTTAAAAAATTGGAAATTCTAATGTAAAATAGCAGGAAAATTAAAATGAAATACTGTAAATACAGGGTTTTACTTACATTGGAATCATAGGAATATTGATGGGACCCATATAAAATGTAAATAGCAGGAAAACGTACATTTCGATATTGTAAATACAGGGTTTTACTGTATTTATTTTTATTTAATTTTGTCATGGGGGCCTCATTTTAATCATTTGCCTTGGGGCCTCAAAACTGAAGTTACGCCTCTATAAATATGGTGTTTTTTTTTTACATATATCAGATCTGTCAGTCAAAGAGGCGATGATCCCTGTAACACATGCTGCTGGGGAAGGATCATCCGAGGCTTCACAGAAGGAAATCTCTACTATTCTACCAACGGAATTCAAAGTTCATTCCCAGGATACAGTTTCAAATCTTGTTCAAGGTAGGAATATGAATGCAACTGATCATCAACCTAACTTTTAGGTTTTTCCAATACCTTTACTGAGATTTAAGCTGCAATTTGATTCTGTAAATGTAAAAGAAATGCAGCATGCATGCATGTAAATATCCTACTTTTTATAAATTTAACAGAACTGTCGGCCAAAGAGAAGTTGATCCCTGAAACACATGACACTGGAGAAGGGTCATCCAAGGCTTCACAGAAGGACATCTCAGCTATTCTAGCAACAAAATTCAAAAATGATTCCCAGGATGAAGTTTTAAATATTGTTCAAGGTAAGAATTTGAATGCAACTGGTGATCAACCTAACTTTTAGATTTTTCCAATAAATTTTCTGAATGTAATTGAGGAAAATCTTTGCTGCCAGTCAATAACAGTAAGAGTAAATACCCCGGATAAAAAAACAGGATAAAAACTAAGAACGGCCAGATAAAAACCGAATAAAAATGGCGATACATATTTCGGTTACCAAGTAACCATCATCGTGGCCAAAGACTTGAGAGAGAGCGACCAGTGAAGGAAATCACCGTAGCACACACTCAAGCGGATATGAAGGGCTGAGGATCCGTATTTATACCTAGTTGTAGGCATGGGGAAGGAAGGGGGAGTGGGGGGGTATGAGGGTTATGACCTAGGTGGTGGGGAGGGAGAAGGGTGGGATCAGTTTGAAGAGAATGCTGTAGATTACCCCAAAGTCGTTGTTCATAAGTGTATGTCTGTATTTATGGATATAAAGACTTTCAGTCACGTCCAGTTTAGAATTTGGGGCATGTTTGAGCAATTTGAGGTTCACAATATCTAATGGGTGATGGTTTTCAAAGATGTTTTTCACTACGGCAGATTTTTTTATGTGTCCCGATTTTTGTGGAATGTGTTTTATCTTTTGGGTTACCTATTAGATTTTTAATCTTGTTTGTGTTATGGAAAGTTAATTCATATCCGACCTCCTGAAAAATTTTTGTTAACCCTTTAGTAAAGAAAGGTAGTGATGCAAACTTTTTCTTTTTCTTATCTCCAATTAGGGCAAGTGTTGTAATTATCTCCTAGTTCAATGCTTTAGATTTTTTCTTTATGATGTGGTCGATCAATTTGTATGTAAAACCGTTTTCCAGAGCCGCGTTTTAAATGTATTTTACCTCTTTGTCATGGCATATTTTATTCAAAGGTGTAGTCAGAAGTCTGTGAACCATATGATTAAAGGCCGCAATCTTTTGTTTATAAGGATGACTAGAGTCATTTTTTATGTAATTGTTGACGTGTGTCGGTTTCCTGTATATATCGAATTAAAGCCTGTCTTTTTTTTTAATAATCAATATGTCCAGAAAGGGTAGAGGTTTATTTTCTTCAGTTTCGAAGGTAAAATTGATAGTGTTATGGAAAGAATTAAGTTCATGGACAAACGTGTTAATATTATATTGTTTCATGTCGAAAATAGCAAAGATGTCGTCGACATATCTGCACCACGTATTAGGAAAGTATTTATATATAATATTATTTCATGTTCGACAACAAATTTTATAAGCAAACGAATGGAACCTCTATGGGCAACCCTCTTTCTCCACTTGTAGCTAACATTTTCCTTTACTTTTTTGAATGCCACTGCAAAAGGACCTTAAAATACTTTCCTAATACATGGTGCCTCCCCCTTCTCCCATCAGTGAAAGTTGTGAGGCCACCCACCTTTGTTACATATTATCTGACTGCCTAATCCGACCAATTTCTTTACATTATATTACTGGGAATCCCAAAATTTTCTTTTTGTATTACGAATGCATGCATAACTTCGGCCAGTTTGATGTCTACCTTCATAGCACTCATGGGCCCGGTTTTGCTGCAGCGATTGTGTGTATCGTATTCCATTATTTGAGTTTCATTTCATGTCGGTCCTTTTCATCATGTCAAAGAGAAAAGTAGAATTTTTGTCTTGAGAAAAAAGGGAGTCTAGTATAAGACAGTGAACGTGGTTGGTCGCAGAGGAAACTCGCAGAAAAACACAAGTGTGGGAAAACACAAATTTTAAACATTTTGTAATGTAAGGACGAATTGCTCTGTGATTGCGAAAGTGATAAAGAAGTGCCTGTGAAGAGGAGAAAAGAAATGTACGAAGACATCAACCACTTAGTGCTTGAGTGGTTCCAAAAAGCTAGCGCAAAATAAATTCTGATTAGTGGTCCAATAATTCAAGAAATGGTTTAAAATGTTGCTGATATCTTGCAAATTGAAAACTTCTGCACCAGTAATGGGTGGTTAGAGAGCTTTCGAAAGAGGCAGAACATTATTTTTCGCACTGTGAGCAGTGAGAGTGGGGATATGGACCATCATAGGGTTACTGAATGGAAAGAACAGATTTCATCAATTATTGAAGGATATGACCTAAAGAATGTCTATAACATGGATGAAACTGGAATTTTTTTCAGGTGCCTTCCCGATAAAACCTTAATTGAAAAAGGAAAAAAATTTATAGGAGGGAAAATGTCTAAAGAGTGGCTGACTGTGGCCCTGTGTTACAGTGCATTAGGGGAGAAGGAGAACCCTTGAATAATCGCGAAATCTATGAACCCAAGGTGCTTTAAAGGTGTTATGGTGAAATGGAAAGCAAATAGGAAAGCTTGGATGACACATATTCATGGAATGGTTGGAGGCACTGAATGAAAGAATAAGAATAAAAAATTCTTTTGTTTGTGGATAATGCGCCATGTCATACTCAAGGTTTGGAGTTTTCAAATGTTGCACTAAAATTCCTCCCAGCCAATACAATTCTCACTTCAACTCCTTGACCAGGGTATCATCCAAACATTCAAGCTGCTGTACAGGAAGAGGCTTATGAAGTCACTTCTAGCAAGAATGGAAGACTGCGAAAGTGCTTCTGACCTTGCAAAAAAATAAGTTTTAGATGCTGCCAGGTAGATAAAAGAGTCATGGAATGATGTAGAAATTGTCACTATTCGCAAATGCTTCACAAAATGTGGTTTTGGGAAATTCAGAGTAACAAATCAAAACTCCCAAGAAGAAAACAAAGGAATAATTCTGAAGAATGTTTGTGAGGCAGCAAGCATTGATGACATTTATTTAGCAGAAGACATGGAGTGTTACGATGATATTGCAGAAAACTGGGAAGAAACATTTTTTCAGAATATCAATGATAATGGGAATGTAGAAGTTGATAAAAGGGATGAAGACGAGGTGAACGAAACCAAAGAGGCAGAAAAACCAACAATTGGCGAACTCTCTCCGTGTGACTCCCTAAAAGTGGTCTCGCAACTGAGGTACATTTGCAAAAATAACTACCAGGATGAACAGAAAGTTTTTGATTGTTTGGACTTTTTAGAAAATAAAATAGAGAACAATAGTGTCTAAAAAGTTGAATCAGAAAAGCTGACAGTTAACTCGAGACCAGTTTTTAAGGTTAAAATGAAGTTTTTGTTTTTTTTTAAGGAAAAAACTTGACTTTTCATAACTTTGTGCTGTTTCAATTGCGAATTGAATTTCTGTAGAATTATAAACAAGAAAAAAGTGTTTTCTCAGTACAAGTTCTCACATCAGTTGGTAGCCACTAGAAGAGAGGCAGTTAAACTTCATGATAATTATGACATCTGAATCTGAACTGACCACCATGGCTATTTCTATCCATCATGTAACCTCACCAACAGTGAGTATCATCATTTATTTATCAACCTTGCATTTATTATTTAATTACGTATGTATTAGCATTTTATTTTTCATGCAGTTTTGGATGTTTGTCTGTAATTTTTTAAATGCTCAACTTTATCAGTAAAGCTGTTATTATTGTTCTTTCCACCCGTGTACTGAGGATTTGCTGTCAAAGCGAGAACATTTATGCCTTTTTCCCATTTAATTAAACTTTAATTGACGAATTCAACTTGATGTGGACAAAATTATGGACTTACGAACTGGATCTGAATGCCAATAATTTTCATGTTTTAAGTTCTATACAGCTTTTTAATGTGTGCGCTTAAGGCCACTTACTGTATGAATAACCTTTTTGAATTTTCGTAGTAGTAATTTTCTATCATTTTTGCCCCATTTTATAACTCATTTACCATCTTCTTGAATTTTATTCTAAGCATTTGAAAAACTAATTATGCATGCATGAGGTTCATACGAACAACTAATTTTTTGATGTTATAAATTTATGGCTGTATGTAGTATGTATTTGTAATAATATGTGATCAATGGATAATCTCCGTGTTTTCTAAAAGTATTAGCATATTTTGTAAATTGACGTTCTTCTCGAGATTTCTTCAAGCCTACAGTTCGCCCTAGGTATTCATTCTAACTGCCGTGTAGGCTCAACCCATTGGATGACTACCTGCCTTGACGACCACTATTTTCAGGAACTGTCAGTGGTTGCCATAGGTTCCACTGTATATTATATAGGAGGATACTTCCAGATTAGCAGGAGACTCGAAATTTTTTTCGTAGGTAGGATTGTGCATAACCAACTAGAAACAAGTAGGGATATACATACACAGGTTTCCCGTGGTACATAAGTGCTTTTTGTCAAATTCGCCGTAGTATAATCGTATAGTAATGTATTTGCTATGAATTCAGAAAATTATTTTCCCTCATGTTGTGGTAGCCCTGCTTTATAGATATGCTCGTAACATGTTCATTTCATTTTGCCATTCTATACTCGCCCTACTAGTGAAATTTCTTTACCAAATCAGTCCAGCTGAATACTTCCAAACTCATAGTTACAGAAAAATTCTAGCATTGATGTTGTGGTAGCCCTGTTTAGTCGACCCATTTGAAATACATGTAAAAATATAATATTACTTTTTATTGTGGTAGCCCTGCTCTTTATCTCTGCTTTAAACATCTTGATTTCATTATGGTATGTTGTAGAAATCTTATATACAGAATTTAGTTGAAATCCGTTCAGGCAATTCCTTCCAAATCCATAATTACTGAAAGAATTTAATTTGTAAGTGTGGCGCCCCTGTTTGGTTGATCCGGTCCAAATATGCTATTGTTTTTATATATGTGTACATTACGAATTTTAAATTTGGTTAAAACTGATATGAACAGTTAAACACAAATACTGTAAAAAGAATTTTTTTATTACTTGTATTGTGGCAGCCCTGTTTTCGATATGTACATTTAAGATATTGATTTTGTTTTATAATGCCGTACACCTTCTTCATACTAAATTTCGTTGAAATCGGATGAGCCAATTCCTTCCAAATTCATTATTACTGACAAGTTTAATTTTGCAATTGTGGCAACCCTGCTGAGTTGATCTGGTCGAAATATGCCATTTTGGTCCTATATTTAAGTGAAGATTCTTTGTACCAATTTTGGTTGAAATCGGTTCAGCCATTCTTCCCTGATATATGCGTACGGACGGACAGATGGGACATCACGAATATAGTGCTTTTCAGCAATGACAAAAAGTACCTACTGAAAACGAAAATCTTGAAAAAGTTCAACAATTCGGACGCTAAAAATTCGCAATTGTTTAAACAAATTATCAAGGTTTATGTATTTGCAAATGTGCTGCAGAGCTGAAATTTTTTTTCAAGGTAGAATTTGCAAAAAAAACGAAGTAGGGATTATAGAAATTTTGATATTTTAATTTGTTTGGCTGTTAACAGTACTTCAAGTTTAAACAAATAGGTAAATGTTTAGATATTATGGGACGAGCTTGGGAGCTGAAATTTTAAATTTACTAAGAGCATAGTGTAAATGCAAAAATAAACATTTGAAAATCACTGTGAAATTGTTGTGGCCGTTAAAAATTGTTAACATTTATACAATAGATAAAAATTATTTCACTTATAGATGTGATACAACTTTAAAATTTGGCAGAAATGTGTGACTTTAGTACCCCACAATGGGAAAAGTATAATATGTTTAAAATTTTAGGGTTTGTTTTACTTCATTGTTGTTCCATAAGGAAAGACCTAAAATGGGGGGAGGTGAAAAACTTTTGAATTAAAAAATATTTCTAATAATTATATCTTTTTAAAAAATGTAATGTTATTTCATGGTGAGATGAAATGCTTGCAGAATGCAAGCACCAAATAATTTATAAATATATATATATAAACAGATCTGTCAGTCGAGGATATACCTGTAACACATGATGCTGGAGAAGGGTCATCCGAGGTATCACAGAAGGAAATCTCCGCTATTCTACCAATGAAATTCAAAAATGATTCCCAGGATGCAGGTTTAAATATTGTTCAAGGTAAGAACTGATGATCAACCTAACTTTTAGATTTTTACAATCACATTTCTGAGCTTTAAGCTGCAATTTGATTCTGTAATGAGGTACTTTCATAAAATTTTTCTCTCTCAAAACCTATTACAGTCAACCTCGGTTATAATGGATCCTGGGGGGGAGGGGGGGGTCGGGAAAATCCCATTATAACCAAAGTCTGTTATATCCAAGGTTCGGTAAAATTATCATATTTTCTGGCATATAAGACTTTTTTTTCAGAAAAATGATACCCAAAATCAACCTGCGTCTTATATGCCAAAGGTAAGATTATTACTGTTCTCAATACTGACACTAACGAACACATCCCCAAAATGGAATAATTGGCAGTCAAATGTCACAAAAATATTAAAATATACATTATTTATAATTAATAGTGAAAATTTGTTAATACAGGCACTCCTCGACTTACGAATGAGTTAGGTTCCGGAGGTCAGATCGTAAGTCCAACCGGGTTCGATTCCCAGTCAAGTACAGAATTTTTCTCCTAAAATGTCAAAACTTCTTTTCAGATTAATGTGAACATGCATAATATGTAATTTCTTCAGCTTTGTAATGGGGAATATCTTGAAAAATTATATAATCTCCTGTAGCAGCAACACAACAACGGACAATGGCGGCGGCCCAAGCAGAAATGCTTGGTAATGACTTTGAAACCACCGCCATCTATTGCACAGCGGTTGAACTTACGACTCTTGGTCTGAACAGGCAACTTACTGCACTTACAGACACGTTTATTGGTATCTCAGAAAGTTCATAAGTCAAATGGTTGTAAGCAGAGGAGTATTACAGCAATATGAACACAAAAATAAATATCACATTTTAAAATAACAATAAAAAAAGAAAAATAACACTTGATTTTTGTATGAATCGATTTAATTCAATGGGATCTGTGGGCTTGTCCCTTACTGGCAATTTCTTTCAGTCTCGGCTTAATTGATGAAGTCACCACTCTAAATTCTGATTCATTCTTACTGACAATTATTTTAGTAAATTTGTAAAACAATAAAGAAGAAATCCACCTGTTCATAATTAAGCATTGCACATTTCAATAGACGTATTCACATGATGGCCTTCGTTCGACAACGTACTGCAGTGTAGTGCGATAACGCGCACTGTAAACAAAGTCACGGTCATGCTGAATAGAGTGAGGGGATTCCCAGCATGTTACTCTCATAAATACGAAAGATTACAGAAATATAACATTGTAAACAAAAAAGATATATGAAATATGAAAAAAGAACTAAATTTTCTTACAGTTAAAATTAAATCATGGCTATAATCGCGCCCCTTGCATCATTTGTTTGCGCACCCCTGTTCTAGTGACTTAAGTTGCCATCATATCAAGATCAAATCAGCGTCATGAGCCACCTTGGTATAAAAGTTCCCTAAGGATTAAAAACAATGTTTAACCTTGAAGTAATGTTGCTTCGTTGCTACATATGATTGAATTGATCTTCACTTTCCAAAAGATAAAATTGCAATTCTGGTACTAATATAAACATAAATTGTTGTATCTATTGTATTTATGCTTTTATATTATAGTATTACATCAATTAACACATTCAGTGCAGGTGACTTCATATGAAGTCATGCGTACTCTCCGCCACTGGCAGGTGACATCATATGAAGTCATCGGTCTAGGGATGCTATTTACTTTTAGTTTGGGTGTTAGCACACTCGGGGTGACCTTTTTTCACTGCTACGTTCTTAGTTGTTCCCTAACCATCGCAGAGGAAGCAGCTGTATCTTTAGCAGCAGATTTTTTGGATATCATATATAACTATGATAATTATAGCCTCTTAACGTCTATACTAGCGAAAATTAGAAAAAAAAATACCGTCACCGGGAATGGCAAACAAATTTGCGCCCACACGGAATGCGTTAAAACATGAGTATGATAGAAGATAAATATTAGCAACTCTTTTTAAAATGATCTTCACAGCAGTGTAATATACTTGATTCTGAAAGAGATGACTTTTTAGTATCTCTTTTAGTTGCTTTAATCCTCCTACTTCACCTTTTTCTTATATGAATCAGTATGAATAATTTCTGAGGGGTTGAGAAACTCGTGTTTTTGCACATAGGAACAAAACAATAGACATTTTTTACAACTTTTCTTCAACTCGGCCATATTTAAAAAACAAAATCAATTAATGCGATCTGAAAAATCATATATGCATTAACGGTTTATAATTAATACCATTTTTAATGTTACTGTCAGAGAGATAATGTATTTATGCTTATTTGTATGAGCATCAGCATGTCAGTCAGCATCCTGGCACGACCGCTGATGTCACGAAGTATAGATGTTTTGGCTATTTTCCTTTTCACGATTTGATATAAAATGGTAACTTGAACAATTTTTTCGTGGAAAATAATGATCGCATTAAAATTCTGACTTCAGATTCATAATCAGGTAAAAAAACTGGATAAGACAAAAAATTTTAAAAATGTACCTCATTGTAAAATAAATGCAGCAAGCATGCATGTAAATATCCTGTTTAAAAAAATTTATATGACATCTGTCAGTCAAGGAGGATATACCTGTAACACATGACACTGGAGAAGGGCCAAGGTTTCACAGAAGGAAACCTCAGCTATTCTAGCAACAAAATTCAAAATTGATTTCCAGGATGCAGTTTCAAATCTTGTTCAAGGTAAGAATTTTGATGCAACTGATCATCAGCCTAAATTATAGTATTTTTCAATTTCTTTTATCACATATAAGCTACAATTTGATTCTGTAAATGTAAAAGAAATACAGCATGCATGCATGTAAATATCCTGCTATTTTATATCATTATCATTATATATAGACGTTCCTTACAGAGGATATAACATACGTCTATCTATAATGATATGATATAGGAGGATACTAATGTTTAGGCACTTCCAGATGAGCTGGAGATTCGAAATTTTTTCTTAGGTAGGATTTTGTGAAAACCGACTCGAAAAAACTAAAATCTTGAAAAAGTTCAACAATGTGGCCGCTAAATATTCTAAATTGTTTAAACAAATTTTCAAGGTTAATGTATTTCCGCATGTGCTACAGAGCTGAATTTTTTTATAGGTAGAATTTGTAAAAAAAAACGAAAAAGCGATTATACAAATTTTGATATTTTCATTTGTTTGGCAGTTAAAAATTCTTAAAGTTTAAACAAATAAGTAAATGTTTAGATACTACGGGGCAAGATAGGGAGCTGAAATTTTTAATTTATTTAGAGATTAGTCTATACGAACGAATAAACATTTCAGTTTATCCAAGAAATTGTTATTGCGGTCTTTAAAAATTTTAAACAATTAGATAAATGTTATATCACTTCTAAATATGCTACAAATAAAAATTTGGCGGAAGTGTATGGCATTATTAACCCAATGTGGAAAATTTTTAATATTCCTAAAATTGCAAAAATTAGTGATTGTTTTACTCCATTATTGTTCCATAAGGAAAAAACGGAAATTGGTCCAGAGGAGAAATCATATGAATTAAAGAAATATTTCCCATGATGAAATATCTCTCTGAAAAATGAATTATTTCAAGGTGAGATGAAATGCTCGCAGTATGCAAGTACCTTCTACTAGTATATATACGTTTCTTACAGAGGAGGAGGATATAACATATAGGAGGATATTAATGTTTAGGCACTTCCAGATGAGCTGGAGATTCGAAATTTTTTTCTTACGTAGGATTTTGTGCAAAACAGACTAGAAAAAAAAAACAAAAATCTTGATAAAGTGCAAAAATGCGGCCGCTAAAAATTCGCAATTGTTTAAACAAATTTTCAAGGTTTATTTATATCCTTATATGCATATAAATATGTTATGTTTTCATATATATATATCAGATCCGTCAGTCAAAGAAGACATGATTACTGTAGCACATGACCCTGGAGAAATGTCAACCAAGGCTTCACAGAATGAAACCTCGGGCATTCTACCTAAGAAGTTCAAAATTAATTCCCAGGGTGCAGTTTCAAATCTTTTTCAAGGTAAGAAGTTGAATGCAACTGATCTTCAGCCAAACTTTTAGATTTTTCCAATATCTTTTCTCACATGTAAGCTTCAATTTGATTCTGTACATGTAAAAGAAATGCAGCTTACATGCATGTAAATATGTTGTTCCTTATATTTATCAGATCTGTCAGTCAAAGAGGAGATGATCCCTGTAACGTATGATGCTGGGGAAGGGTCATCCGAGGCTTCACAGAAGGAAATCTCAGCTATTCCAGCAACAAAATTCAAAATTCATTCCCAGGATGCAGCTTCAAATCTTTTTCAAGGTAAGAATTTGAATACAACTACAGTAAACCCTTGCTCATGTACATGAACTCCAAGGTAGAATCAAATCATGTGTTTGAGTTAACTGAGTTTGTGATAACCAAATTATATATGAAAAATATTACAATTTTATACTTAATAACATGTATGTACATACATATAACCTGTTTGTGTTAAGTACCTTAATTAATCATGCACAAATGCATGGTTTGGACTAATATTTAAATTAGTGTAAAATAAAATTTGATGTGAATGATAGATCTCAATTATCTGCATCTTTATAATGTTCACATTGAAGTTAAATGCTGTGAATATGTATGCATTAACTTACTTTTACTAAATCAAAATCATGTAGGTTTTTGCTTTTCGTTGTCGACTCCATAGATACAGCATGGTTGATCGTCTATTTATTTTTCACAATTGTGGAGTGTTGATTTCAGAATTGTATATTCTTCTGTAATTCTTGTTTTTGAAAAATATACCCCATTCCAATATCTCTAGTAATTTCATTTTTGTTGCCAGTGTAATCGAAGTATGGCTTCTTTTGCAGCTTGCGCTATTCACTTATATGGTCAAATGTTTACACAAAAAATATTCTCTGGCAGGGGAAGATGGAGAGAGATGTAGCCTTTACTTTCTTTCACCATCAGGAAGCAGTACTGTTGGTCGAGCCATAGTCTACCTGCTAAATATATAATTTTTCATTGGAAGAAACAGAAAGCATTGTTGGATGTTTTCAGTGAGGCGAAGGTCAGATACAAAATATAAATTTCGTTTGATACCACTCAATAGCTTACCTGAATTTTTGAGTTCCACTTTTTGAAGAGAGAGAAAAACATTTGTCACGGCACAGCCATGTTCTTGCAGGCATGGTAAATGATGCAGAAGTGCAGTAAGCTCTCAACACCTTGTGATTTTGAGCATTTAGCAGTCATACATACCCATTACAATTGCTATGCTTCAAGGCATACCAATGTTCATTGTGAATGATGATATCAGGCAAAATAATTTCCTTCCTTTCTTCCCTGGTTATCTGCTCGAGGAATGCAAATACCTATGGTAGCACAATGAAAACGTCTGCATTTGTAACATCTTTCTCTGTTTAAGGCAGTCATGAAAGATGAAAAACAACTGAAGAATCAAGATAGATAGAGCCAAAAATGAAGACAGCTGCTGAATCACAGATCATAGAATCCCATGGCATCCGCGCATTGAACGTTTTACACAAATTACCCCTCTCCACACTGGAAATAAAGTCATACGGCTGTAAAATACATTTGACTAAACAGTGTTAACTGATTTTTTGAGTTCTTAGTTACTGAATTTTGTTTGAAATTTGTCTGAAGTATATTTCGTGTTAACCAACCAACTCACCTACATTAATCCATACATTTAGTGCCAGGGAAAATATTTGTTCATGTAAATTGAGTGTTCCTGCTAGCCGAGTTCGTGCTAAAGAGGGTTTACTATAATCATCAACCTAACTTGTAGATTTTTCCAATATCTTTTCTTATATGTAAACTGCAATTTGAATCTGTAAATGTAAACAATGCAGCTTATATGCATATAAACATGTTATGTTTTCTTATATATATATATATATATATATATATATATATATATATATATATATATATATATCAGATCCGTCAGTCAAAGAAGACATGATTACTGTAGCACATGACCCTGGAGAAAGGTCAACCAAGGCTTCACAGAAGGAAACCTCAGGCATTCTACCTAAGAAGTTCAAAATTAATTCCCAGGGTGCAGTTTCAAATCTTTTACAAGGTAAGAATTTGAGTGCTTTTGATCATCTACCTAACTTTTAGAATTATCTAATTTCTTTTCTCACATGTAAGCTGCAATTTGATTCTGTAAATGCAAAAGAAATGTAGCTTACATGCATGTAAATATCTAATGTTTTTTATATACGAGGGGAATTTAAAAAGGGTTATTTATTTTTCGTTACTCGACAAAAGGTAAACAAAAACAAATGTACCTTCATTTTTCGACCTGATCCCCTAGCTTTTCAACATATTTGTTACTTTGATCCACAAGCTTCCTGAAGACATTTGTGAAGATTGTTGTCAGTTGAGCTCAAAGCTATGTATCCACCACGTTCTTGACCTCTTCATTGTTTGCGAATTGGCATCCATGAAAGGCATCTTTGAGATGTTCGAAAAGGTTATAATCAAATGTAGTGAGATCTGGACTGTATGCTGGTTGAGGGAGATGCTCGAATTTAAGTTTTTCTACCATTTCAATGGCCGCTGCTGCCATAGGAGGTCTAGCATTGTCATGATGCTAAACAACTCCTTTTGACAGGAATCCTCTGCATTTACTGTGAATTGCTGGTTTTAACTTCTCTTCAAGCATAACACAACACAGTGCACCGTTGACCGTTTGTCCACGATCCTGGTAGTGTTTGGGAATGTGCCCATTCAAGTCCCAAAACGAATGTGCTACGGAGCTGAATTTTTTTTCGAGGTAGGATATGTAAAAAAACGAAATAGAGATTATACAAATTTTGATATTTTCACATGTTTGGCAGTTAAAAATTCTTAAAGTTTAAACAAATAGATAACTGTTTAGGTACTATGGGATGAGCTAGGAAGCTGAAATTTTCAAGCTATTTACAGAGTAGTGCATTTGCGCAAATAAACATTTGAATCTCTCCATAAATATATTGCGGCGGCCGTTAAATAGGTTTAAAATTTAAACAATTAGAAAAATATTATTTCACTTCTAGAAGTGCTACAATTTTAAAATTTTGCAGAAATGTGTAGCATTAGTACCCCATAATGGAGAAAGTATAAAATTCTTAAAATTGCAAAGTTTTGGGATTGTTTTAATCTATTATTTTTACATAAGAAAAAAACAAAAATCGCCGCGTAGGTGAAACCTTGAGAATTAAAAAAATATTTGTAATGATGAAATATCTATCTGAAAAATGAATGTTTTTTCAAGGTGAGATGAAATGCAAGCACCTTGATTCTTAGAAAGCAGTTTCAAATCTTTTTCAAGGTAAGAAGTTGAATGCAACTGATCTTCAGCCAAACTTTTAGATTTTTCCAATATCTTTTCTCACATGTAAGCTTCAATTTGATTCTGTACATGTAAAAGAAATGCAGCTTACATGCATGTAAATATGTTGTTCCTTATATTTATCAGATCTGTCAGTCAAAGAGGAGATGATCCCTGTAACGTATGATGCTGGGGAAGGGTCATCCGAGGCTTCACAGAAGGAAATCTCAGCTATTCCAGCAACAAAATTCAAATATCATTCCCAGGATGCAGCTTCAATTCTTTTTCAAGGTAAGAATTTGAATACAACTACAGTAAACCCTTGCTCATGTACATGAACTCCAAGGTAGAATCAAATCATTTGTTTGAGTTAACTGAGTTTGTGATAACCAAATTATATATGAAAAATATTACAATTTTATACTTAATTACATGTATGTACATACATATAACCTGTTTGTGTTAAGTACCTTAATTAATCATGCACAAATGCATGGTTTGGACTAATATTTAAATTAGTGTAAAATAAAATTTGATGTGAATGATAGATCTCAATTATCTGCATCTTTATAATGTTCACATTGAAGTTAAATGCTGTGAATATGTATGCATTAACTTACTTTTACTAAATCAAAATCATGTAGGTTTTTGCTTTTCGTTGTCGACTCCATAGATACAGCATGGTTGATCGTCTATTTATTTTTCACAATTGTGGAGTGTTGATTTCAGAATTGTATATTCTTCTGTAATTCTTGTTTTTGAAAAATATACCCCATTCCAATATCTCTAGTAATTTCATTTTTGTTGCCAGTGTAATCGAAGTATGGCTTCTTTTGCAGCTTGCGCTATTCACTTATATGGTCAAATGTTTACACAAAAAATATTCTCTGGCAGGGGAAGATGGAGAGAGATGTAGCCTTTACTTTCTTTCACCATCAGGAAGCAGTACTGTTGGTCGAGCCATAGTCTACCTGCTAAATATATAATTTTTCATTGGAAGAAACAGAAAGCATTGTTGGATGTTTTCAGTGAGGCGAAGGTCAGATACAAAATATAAATTTCGTTTGATACCACTCAATAGCTTACCTGAATTTTTGAGTTCCACTTTTTGAAGAGAGAGAAAAACATTTGTCACGGCACAGCCATGTTCTTGCAGGCATGGTAAATGATGCAGAAGTGCAGTAAGCTCTCAACACCTTGTGATTTTGAGCATTTAGCAGTCATACATACCCATTACAATTGCTATGCTTCAAGGCATACCAATGTTCATTGTGAATGATGATATCAGGCAAAATAATTTCCTTCCTTTCTTCCCTGGTTATCTGCTCGAGGAATGCAAATACCTATGGTAGCACAATGAAAACGTCTGCATTTGTAACATCTTTCTCTGTTTAAGGCAGTCATGAAAGATGAAAAACAACTGAAGAATCAAGATAGATAGAGCCAAAAATGAAGACAGCTGCTGAATCACAGATCATAGAATCCCATGGCATCCGCGCATTGAACGTTTTACACAAATTACCCCTCTCCACACTGGAAATAAAGTCATACGGCTGTAAAATACATTTGACTAAACAGTGTTAACTGATTTTTTGAGTTCTTAGTTACTGAATTTTGTTTGAAATTTGTCTGAAGTATATTTCGTGTTAACCAACCAACTCACCTACATTAATCCATACATTTAGTGCCAGGGAAAATATTTGTTCATGTAAATTGAGTGTTCCTGCTAGCCGAGTTCGTGCTAAAGAGGGTTTACTATAATCATCAACCTAACTTGTAGATTTTTCCAATATCTTTTCTTATATGTAAACTGCAATTTGAATCTGTAAATGTAAACAATGCAGCTTATATGCATATAAACATGTTATGTTTTCTTATATATATATATATATATATATATATATATATATATATATATATATATATATATATATATATATCAGATCCGTCAGTCAAAGAAGACATGATTACTGTAGCACATGACCCTGGAGAAAGGTCAACCAAGGCTTCACAGAAGGAAACCTCAGGCATTCTACCTAAGAAGTTCAAAATTAATTCCCAGGGTGCAGTTTCAAATCTTTTACAAGGTAAGAATTTGAGTGCTTTTGATCATCTACCTAACTTTTAGAATTATCTAATTTCTTTTCTCACATGTAAGCTGCAATTTGATTCTGTAAATGCAAAAGAAATGTAGCTTACATGCATGTAAATATCTAATGTTTTTTATATACGAGGGGAATTTAAAAAGGGTTATTTATTTTTCTTTACTCGACAAAAGGTAAACAAAAACAAATGTACCTTCATTTTTCGACCTGATCCCCTAGCTTTTCAACATATTTGTTACTTTGATCCACAAGCTTCCTGAAGACATTTGTGAAGATTGTTGTCAGTTGAGCTCAAAGCTATGTATCCACCACGTTCTTGACCTCTTCATTGTTTGCGAATTGGCATCCATGAAAGGCATCTTTGAGATGTTCGAAAAGGTTATAATCAAATGTAGCGAGATCTGGACTGTATGCTGGTTGAGGGAGATGCTCGAATTTAAGTTTTTCTACCATTTCAATGGCCGCTGCTGCCATAGGAGGTCTAGCATTGTCATGATGCTAAACAACTCCTTTTGACAGGAATCCTCTGCATTTACTGTGAATTGCTGGTTTTAACTTCTCTTCAAGCATAACACAACACAGTGCACCGTTGACCGTTTGTCCACGATCCTGGTAGTGTTTGGGAATGTGCCCATTCAAGTCCCAAAACGAATGTGCTACGGAGCTGAATTTTTTTTCGAGGTAGGATATGTAAAAAAACGAAATAGAGATTATACAAATTTTGATATTTTCACATGTTTGGCAGTTAAAAATTCTTAAAGTTTAAACAAATAGATAACTGTTTAGGTACTATGGGATGAGCTAGGAAGCTGAAATTTTCAAGCTATTTACAGAGTAGTGCATTTGCGCAAATAAACATTTGAATCTCTCCATAAATATATTGCGGCGGCCGTTAAATAGGTTTAAAATTTAAACAATTAGAAAAATATTATTTCACTTCTAGAAGTGCTACAATTTTAAAATTTTGCAGAAATGTGTAGCATTAGTACCCCATAATGGAGAAAGTATAAAATTCTTAAAATTGCAAAGTTTTGGGATTGTTTTAATCTATTATTTTTACATAAGAAAAAAACAAAAATCGCCGCGTAGGTGAAACCTTGAGAATTAAAAAAATATTTGTAATGATGAAATATCTATCTGAAAAATGAATGTTTTTTCAAGGTGAGATGAAATGCAAGCACCTTGATTCTTAGAAAGCAGTTTCAAATCTTTTTCAAGGTAAGAAGTTGAATGCAACTGATCTTCAGCCAAACTTTTAGATTTTTCCAATATCTTTTCTCACATGTAAGCTTCAATTTGATTCTGTACATGTAAAAGAAATGCAGCTTACATGCATGTAAATATGTTGTTCCTTATATTTATCAGATCTGTCAGTCAAAGAGGAGATGATCCCTGTAACGTATGATGCTGGGGAAGGGTCATCCGAGGCTTCACAGAAGGAAATCTCAGCTATTCCAGCAACAAAATTCAAATATCATTCCCAGGATGCAGCTTCAATTCTTTTTCAAGGTAAGAATTTGAATACAACTACAGTAAACCCTTGCTCATGTACATGAACTCCAAGGTAGAATCAAATCATGTGTTTGAGTTAACTGAGTTTGTGATAACCAAATTATATATGAAAAATATTACAATTTTATACTTAATAACATGTATGTACATACATATAACCTGTTTGTGTTAAGTACCTTAATTAATCATGCACAAATGCATGGTTTGGACTAATATTTAAATTAGTGTAAAATAAAATTTGATGTGAATGATAGATCTCAATTATCTGCATCTTTATAATGTTCACATTGAAGTTAAATGCTGTGAATATGTATGCATTAACTTACTTTTACTAAATCAAAATCATGTAGGTTTTTGCTTTTCGTTGTCGACTCCATAGATACAGCATGGTTGATCGTCTATTTATTTTTCACAATTGTGGAGTGTTGATTTCAGAATTGTATATTCTTCTGTAATTCTTGTTTTTGAAAAATATACCCCATTCCAATATCTCTAGTAATTTCATTTTTGTTGCCAGTGTAATCGAAGTATGGCTTCTTTTGCAGCTTGCGCTATTCACTTATATGGTCAAATGTTTACACAAAAAATATTCTCTGGCAGGGGAAGATGGAGAGAGATGTAGCCTTTACTTTCTTTCACCATCAGGAAGCAGTACTGTTGGTCGAGCCATAGTCTACCTGCTAAATATATAATTTTTCATTGGAAGAAACAGAAAGCATTGTTGGATGTTTTCAGTGAGGCGAAGGTCAGATACAAAATATAAATTTCGTTTGATACCACTCAATAGCTTACCTGAATTTTTGAGTTCCACTTTTTGAAGAGAGAGAAAAACATTTGTCACGGCACAGCCATGTTCTTGCAGGCATGGTAAATGATGCAGAAGTGCAGTAAGCTCTCAACACCTTGTGATTTTGAGCATTTAGCAGTCATACATACCCATTACAATTGCTATGCTTCAAGGCATACCAATGTTCATTGTGAATGATGATATCAGGCAAAATAATTTCCTTCCTTTCTTCCCTGGTTATCTGCTCGAGGAATGCAAATACCTATGGTAGCACAATGAAAACGTCTGCATTTGTAACATCTTTCTCTGTTTAAGGCAGTCATGAAAGATGAAAAACAACTGAAGAATCAAGATAGATAGAGCCAAAAATGAAGACAGCTGCTGAATCACAGATCATAGAATCCCATGGCATCCGCGCATTGAACGTTTTACACAAATTACCCCTCTCCACACTGGAAATAAAGTCATACGGCTGTAAAATACATTTGACTAAACAGTGTTAACTGATTTTTTGAGTTCTTAGTTACTGAATTTTGTTTGAAATTTGTCTGAAGTATATTTCGTGTTAACCAACCAACTCACCTACATTAATCCATACATTTAGTGCCAGGGAAAATATTTGTTCATGTAAATTGAGTGTTCCTGCTAGCCGAGTTCGTGCTAAAGAGGGTTTACTATAATCATCAACCTAACTTGTAGATTTTTCCAATATCTTTTCTTATATGTAAACTGCAATTTGAATCTGTAAATGTAAACAATGCAGCTTATATGCATATAAACATGTTATGTTTTCTTATATATATATATATATATATATATCAGATCCGTCAGTCAAAGAAGACATGATTACTGTAGCACATGACCCTGGAGAAAGGTCAACCAAGGCTTCACAGAAGGAAACCTCAGGCATTCTACCTAAGAAGTTCAAAATTAATTCCCAGGGTGCAGTTTCAAATCTTTTACAAGGTAAGAATTTGAGTGCTTTTGATCATCTACCTAACTTTTAGAATTATCTAATTTCTTTTCTCACATGTAAGCTGCAATTTGATTCTGTAAATGCAAAAGAAATGTAGCTTACATGCATGTAAATATCTAATGTTTTTTATATACGAGGGGAATTTAAAAAGGGTTATTTATTTTTCTTTACTCGACAAAAGGTAAACAAAAACAAATGTACCTTCATTTTTCGACCTGATCCCCTAGCTTTTCAACATATTTGTTACTTTGATCCACAAGCTTCCTGAAGACATTTGTGAAGATTGTTGTCAGTTGAGCTCAAAGCTATGTATCCACCACGTTCTTGACCTCTTCATTGTTTGCGAATTGGCATCCATGAAAGGCATCTTTGAGATGTTCGAAAAGGTTATAATCAAATGTAGCGAGATCTGGACTGTATGCTGGTTGAGGGAGATGCTCGAATTTAAGTTTTTCTACCATTTCAATGGCCGCTGCTGCCATAGGAGGTCTAGCATTGTCATGATGCTAAACAACTCCTTTTGACAGGAATCCTCTGCATTTACTGTGAATTGCTGGTTTTAACTTCTCTTCAAGCATAACACAACACAGTGCACCGTTGACCGTTTGTCCACGATCCTGGTAGTGTTTGGGAATGTGCCCATTCAAGTCCCAAAACGAATGTGCTACGGAGCTGAATTTTTTTTCGAGGTAGGATATGTAAAAAAACGAAATAGAGATTATACAAATTTTGATATTTTCACATGTTTGGCAGTTAAAAATTCTTAAAGTTTAAACAAATAGATAACTGTTTAGGTACTATGGGATGAGCTAGGAAGCTGAAATTTTCAAGCTATTTACAGAGTAGTGCATTTGCGCAAATAAACATTTGAATCTCTCCATAAATATATTGCGGCGGCCGTTAAATAGGTTTAAAATTTAAACAATTAGAAAAATATTATTTCACTTCTAGAAGTGCTACAATTTTAAAATTTTGCAGAAATGTGTAGCATTAGTACCCCATAATGGAGAAAGTATAAAATTCTTAAAATTGCAAAGTTTTGGGATTGTTTTAATCTATTATTTTTACATAAGAAAAAAACAAAAATCGCCGCGTAGGTGAAACCTTGAGAATTAAAAAAATATTTGTAATGATGAAATATCTATCTGAAAAATGAATGTTTTTTCAAGGTGAGATGAAATGCAAGCACCTTGATTCTTAGAAAGCAGTTTCAAATCTTTTTCAAGGTAAGAAGTTGAATGCAACTGATCTTCAGCCAAACTTTTAGATTTTTCCAATATCTTTTCTCACATGTAAGCTTCAATTTGATTCTGTACATGTAAAAGAAATGCAGCTTACATGCATGTAAATATGTTGTTCCTTATATTTATCAGATCTGTCAGTCAAAGAGGAGATGATCCCTGTAACGTATGATGCAGGGGAAGGGTCATCCAAGGCATCACAAAGTGACACCTTGGCTGTTCTATCGACAAAATTGGAAATCAATTCCAATAATGCACCAAATGATTCGCATGGTAAGAATTTGGCTGTGACTGATTAGTGTAAATAGTGGTGTGATCTTCAAAATTTGACTCTTACTGCTGAATATACCCACCTTCAACATTTTTAGTTTTTAATCTCTCAAAGTGAGTTTACCTATTCACCATTAGCGGCATGTAAACTTGACTATTCATGTGTTTAACCCATACTGCAATGCATTTATGCTTGCAACACATCAGCATTGAGTTTCCATATATAATCGAATGTAAGCCAATACTGATTGTAAACCGACCCCCACTTTTCACAAGAGCACGCAAGGAAAATTTCTTGTAGACTGTGCAGACGTTTTGGTTTTCATGGATCTTTTGCGTAAAAAATCCAAAAAATATAAATGTTTCTCTTTTTCTCTCCTCCAGCATCTCACATTTGACTCGAAAATCCTGTAGCACCATTGTGCAGCAAGATTAGATGTTTCTTCCTCTTAAATTTCACATAATGTGTTTGTTTCATAATGGGGTTATTGAAAAAACTGAAAATCTTGCCACACTGAAGGACTGAAATTTATACTTGCAAAAGCACAAGGAAGTGATGGTTGGCTCGGGATATTCCAGTATGCGCATACTAGACGCACTGAAAAACTAAAATAATTACCTCTTTGTAGGGGTGGCAGTGGTGTAGTGGTTAGGACGCTGGCTGCTACTCGCCTGCTGCTCGTAAGGGCAACAGGCACGACTCCTGCGCAAGTAGAATTTTTCTGAGGTTTGAGAAGACCACGCAAATTCAGCATTCCATCTTTCGGAAGGGACGTTAAGCAGTTGGCCCCCTTGGTGCTCTTTTTTAAGAATAGGCTAATGCTGCACCAGGTTTCCCTCCCTTTTGTGTGTGAGTCAAGTTGACTGCAAAATAACAATAGCCATTTGCGCAAAAAAATTCAATTACTACTACTACTAATTACCTCTTTGTTCCTGAATGACTTCTTGTTATGCAGATGAAGCTTGGCAATAGAAATATCTACTGATAAATCAGTTGTATTCCAGATGCAAAAAAATATGTTCGCATTTCCGCTCTTTAAAAGAAAACTCTGATGTGGCCACCACATCACTTGCTCCATCCCTGTAATATTTCTAAAAATTCCAAATAGGTTAAATGATAATAAATATTTTAAGGAACTTGGAGAAAAATTCAAAGACTTAACAAAGAACTGAAATAAACTCAAGTTGTAGCCTTCTGGTATTGGATATAGCCACGAAGCTCCATCAGTCAATAAAATTAAAAGGAGCGTAAAGTGTTTACAATTGTTGCCAGTAGTTGTTGTGGCAGCTAAAAAATTTAGTTTTAAAAATCTTTTCAACAATGCATTAATAAAGGTCATAGAAAATTAAATTACGACTTTTATTCCAATACTGTTTTACATTCATCAAATATTAAAGCAAATAAAAAAAATGGATGTGACAAGAGTAAAAACCCACTTTTGGTTGACCAATTTTTACCAAAAACTAATCGCTTCTTTTCCCTTTAAATAAATGTCAAATATAATTGCATTGATTTAATAGTTTCTGAGTTAGAGCACCCACAAAATTAAGGTCACAGACATCATCGAAAAAATACAGGTAGCCCTCGATTTGCGCCGATTCAGAATAACGTCAATTTTGAAACCAGGTCAAAAATTGAAGAAATATATTTACTATTATTTAAAACGTTTTACAATTTTCTCGTACTGCTTCTTATACAAAATCGTAATTCTTACATCGCTGATTTTGAATAAGAATTATAAATACGGTCATCTCTGCGAATTTGCTCTAATGAGATCGATTAATCGGTAAAAGCTGCTTGTAAAATGTAAACTTTTACATATGTGAGTTTTCTCTTATGCGATTTCATTCCCGGCACTTCAACCTATCAAAGGACAAATTTAATCTCTGCGGAGGTCGCGAGGTTATTTTTATTACGCGATTTTCTATAGGTCGGCATCTTACATGAATGCAACTATCGCGTAATAGCAGAGATGACTGTATGCATCAATCACACACACGCTGCTTCATTATGCCATTGCCGGTTGTAAGTGTACAAAATATATCTTTTAAATTCCCTATATTATATTTACGTTATTTCAGAACTTTAAATGCAATGCCATTATATTGCTCGTCAATGTTTGGGTGCCGGGAATGCATGTCATTGACTTCCCATTGATTTACATCAGGGGTCGGCAACCTTTTCTGCATGGCGGGCCACATTTGCAGTTGTGAATGTTTCGGGGGACCGCATTGGGAGTCAAGAAATCCTCGGCGGGCCAGATGAGCGAATAAATCAGAAGTTTTCTAGAGATTCTGTGATTTCATATGAACGAAATCAAGTCTACGTAATTTACTAGCGTTAAAACTTCACCAGAAAAGGCTTTGAGATCATAATTTTACTCAAAAAATATAAAATTGCCCATGAGAAATTATCCTGATCACTTTTTCATTACGGCTTTGCGGGCCGCATAAAGCGTTTTCGAGGGCCACACGTGGCCTGCGGGCCATAGGTTGCTGACCCCTGATTTACATTATAAAATCATTTCTGTTTACGCCGGTTCGTCCAGGAATGCATCCCCGGCATAAATCGAGGGTTACCTGTACTCAAAACGTGTGCAGGGGACCTTAAACATGTATTTTCGTTGAAATCTTGAATTCAGGTTTTTTCATGAAAACTACTTTTTCTATACTTAGTACGAAGCGTATTCGGAAAGTGAGTACCTTTTGCGAATATTTCCGCTGCAGAGCTATGGTCGTGATTTCGCACATGCGTGCTGACTTCCCTCATTCATTGGCAAGCCAGAGACGCCATTACGAGAACATCCGATCGTGTTTATGTATTTTTCTGTGCATTTAACATGTTTAAGATGATTGAGCGGCCCACCGACTGTGAAATACGGTCTGTTATCTGTTTTTTTGAATGCAAGAAATGTGAAACCGGCTGACATTCATTGTCAGATTTGTGAGGTCTACGGTCAAAATGCCATGAGTGATGGAATGGTGAGGAAATGGGTCAGACAGTTCAACGAAGGTCGTGAGAACGTGCATGACGAGGCACGGAGCGGCCGGCCCTCTGTGGTCAATGATGATTTGGTGCATGTGGACGACGCAAAAGTTCATGAGGACAGACGGTTCACAATTTCATCTTTTTCCTTGCATTTCCCGCAAATTTCAAGGACTTCTCTATGAAATTGTTACAGATCGTCTGGACTTTCGGAAATTGTGCTCACGCTGGGTGCCGAAGATGCTCTCTGAGGAGCACAAAAACAAGCGGGCTGTCAATGCGGTGACCTTTCTGACGTGATACAGTGAGCAAGGTGATGGGTTCTTGAGCCATATCGTCACAGGTGATGAGACATGGGTGTTCCATGTGATTCCGGAATTGAAACAGCAGTCCATGGAGTGGAAGCACACCTCATTGCAGAAAAGGCAGAAATTCAAGCAGACAATTTCAACCCGCAAGATCATGTGCACTGTTTTTTGGGACAGGCAAGAAGTTTTGCTTGTTGAATTCTTGGGTAAAGGCAGAGCAATAAACTCAGCAGCTTATTGTGAGACCCTGAAGAAACTGCGTCGCGCGATCCAGAACAATAGGCATGGCATGCTTACTAGCGGAGTTGTGATGCTTCTTGACAATGCTCTGCCACACACTGCTGCTCAAAGTCAAGCCCTTGTCACGTCATTTGGCTGGAAACAAATGGATCACCCTCCCTACAGCCCAGACATAGCGCCAAGTGACTTTCATATGCTCTTGCATCTGAAGAAGTTCCTTGCTGGCCAGCATTTCTTCAACAATGACAACGTCAGAGGAGCCGTGCAGACGTGGCTGTCTTCACAGGTGGCCCCGTTCTACGAGGAGGGGATACAGAAACTGGTGCCCAGTTATGATAAATGCCTCAATAATGGTGGAAACTATGTAGAAAAGTAGTTTAATGTATGGCAAATCTGATAAAAATAAAATTTTTTGAAAATAAATTCTTGTTTTTTTTAATAGCCAAATGGTACTTACTTTCTGAATACGCCTCGTATATGGAGAAAGTAAAAAAATACTAAAATGTCACTTTCTGTCTTTCCTTTACGCGAATAAGCACACTATGGAAAACTTTTTTAAACAAGCATTGTAGAAAATTAAATTTTCTACAACTTTTATTCCAGTATGTTTTTACATTTATCAAATATTAAAGCAAATATTAAAAAAAATGGATGTGACAAGAGTAAACACCCACTTCTGGTTGACCTATGTTTACCAATAACTAATCAGCACTTCTTCCTTGAACAAAAATATAAAATTTCGTGTTGATCTGATTGTTTTTGAGTTAGAGCACCCACAAAATCCCGGTCACAGAATACCACAGACATAATCGAGAAAATAGTCATAACGTGTTCAGAGGACCTTAAAACATGTATTTCCAATGAAATCTCGAATTCGATTTTTTTCATGAAAACGATCCTTTCTCTATACTTAGTATATGGAGAAAGTAAAAAAATACTGAAACATCACTTTCCGTTTTTCCATCACACGAATAAGCACACTATGTTGGTTTGACGACTGTCCCAAGGTAACTGATTGTAAGGCAGTTCTGTACTATTCTAGTGAGACTATAAAAGAGGGGGGGAGGGAGCTATTAAAAGTTCTGAGAATAAAATCCAAAGGCGATTTACCCCCAGGTATGAGCGTTTCCGTAAGCGAACTTTAGAAAATACATGTGGAGAAAGTAACAAGAAGATATTATTAAAAATCTGATGTGTCCATCACACGACTTGCTACATACCTGTAATATTTCTAATAATTCCAAATAGGAAATTGGTGGAATAAAGTGATCCGAAGATCCTATGCAGACAGGCATAAGCTGTAAAGTTGGGAATAATTTTGAAACGAGAAAAAAGTTTGCTATGACCCGGAATCAAACCCTGGTCTTCCACTTGCCGGGCGGATATTCTACCATTGAACTATTGTAGCAGATCATTTTTCTCGTTTCTGAACGTGGATGTTTTCTTAGTTGGGACGTTTCTGAACACAGATGTTTTTTTTGTTGGGACGTCCCAACCAAGAAAACATCCGCATTCAGAAACGAGAAAAATGATCTGCTATGATAGTTCCATGGTAGAATATCTGCCCGGCAAGTGGAAGACCCGGGTTCGATTCCCGGTCATAGCAGACTTTTTTCTTGTTTCAAAATTATTCCCAATTCCAAATAGGTTATGTGATAATAAATATTTTAAGGAACTGCGAGAAAAATTTAAAGACTGTAACCTTCTGATATTGGGTATAGCCCTGAAGCTCTAAAAATTAAGAAAATGGAGTCTGATGTGTTCACAATGGTAGCCAATAGGTGGTGTGATGGTGGTAGCTAAAACATTTAGTTTTTAAAATATCACTGCTACAACTTCTACGGTTGTAGAAAATTAAATTACCTACAACTTTTATTCCAGCATGTTTTTACATTTATCAAATATTAAAGGAAATACTTAAAAAAAACATGTGACAAGAATAAACACCCACTTCCGGTTGACTGATTTTTAACAAAAACTAATCAGCGCATATTCTGTTAACAAAAATATAAAATTGATTAATAGTTTTTGAGTTAGAATACCCACAAAATTCTGGTCACAGATACACCCACAGACATCATCGAGAAAATAGTCAAAATGTGTTCTGAGGGCCTTAAAATATCCATTTCCATTGAAATCTTGAATTTGATTGTTTTTCATAAAAACAATACCATTCATCTGATGAGGGTAGGCCACCTGCGAAACCCCTACTCAATATTGCGTGCCTGGCATGAGAATGCATTTTTTTCAGTAGATGCAAAATGCTGTACATTTCATTTCCTCGATTTTTAACCAAGGTATTTTTCAAAAATGCCTGGAATAATATAATAAGCATGATATTTATCAGGTATTTTAAAAATTCTTTGCCAACTATCAGTAATAAACCTAAATCACGTAAATATTCTATGTAAATAGATGTGTCAGACAGAGTTCATTCTCATAGAAAAGGTGATGTAAGAGAAATAAACAGCTGAACAGCATATATTTTTCATTAAATACAAACACATTCTGTTAGATTCTCTTGTAATTCGTGACATGCTCAAATCACATTTTACTGTAACTGCATTTTTTTGGGTGCCTTTTACGTTACACAATCCTAAAAGAATATACTTTTATTACTTTGTATAAAAGCAAAAAACAATGTTGCAAAGGAAATGTGTCACTAAATAGCTGTTGGAGTTGTTCGTTTGTGCTTTCTGAAAGCTGTAAGTGATACATTTTATCTGCAGAATGTGAGAAACGCTTCCATGTAACAGAGTTATATTGTGTCTAGTGACAGGTTTATTTATGGCATTGTTTGATGTCTGGGAGATTTATTTTGAGCATGAATGGTTTACGTTTATTTCTGTAAAATTTGCTCTTTATCTAGGTGAAAATGGTTGAGACCGTGATTCTGCTAAATTAGTGAAATTTGCTCATTTTAAATTAAATAACTTGAGAATGTGCAATGACTCAAAATTGAACCTTTCTGTGAGATTTAGGAGCTCAACTCCAAAATAGGTTTTCGAGTTGTCTCCGTGTAATATAATGGCAATGGATGCCAAATTTTCATAATTACATATGTTAAAAATTATTTTTAGAAGTCACTTCAATATTTGCTTTTTTGTGGTAATTGTATCATCAAACTCTGCTTCAGATAGATTATTCAACCGATGTTGCCGTAAAAGATCAACATCAAAATTTTGGGAGTGTGGACATTACACAAAATCCAGTTTTTCCAGATTTTTAGCTCTATAAATGGGGGTGCGGGCATTACACGCTTGCGGGTATTACACGAGTAAATATGGTACATGGAGAAAGTAAAAATACATATTAATTTTAAATACAGTAATTTAGCGATTCTCTGGAACAGAATAGTAAAAAGAAAACTTTCCATTAAATTTTGAAGTTGTCCACTTTTCAACCTCTATTTTCATTGTCATTAAATTCATTAAACCTGTAACTGATGAACATTAAAAGAAAAAACTAACAAATGCATCAATTAATGGCTTTTGATGCATCAAAACACTTCTTTAGAATCTAAAACAATCAATATAACATGAATAGTACAAAATTTCGAGTAACTCTATTGTACAGTGAGGTATATCCCTAACAGATTGAAACACCTTTTAAAATAGCAAATACTCCAAAATGGAATATAAAAATGGAAATCACTTCATTATATTAAGTTCAATGTGACCCTTGACTGAAAAGTATTCACTACTGTCAGTGCCAAAAGTATGTAGACCCGAGTTTGAGGCTCATCTCAAAAATGGCTCTATGGATTTTGGTAGGAGGCATATCAGCATGTACCATATTTAATTCCCCATTGAATGAGGGTAACAATGAATTTTTTGGATTTTTTTAAGGAGACGTTTTTGGGGTGAGAATGAAAAAAGACCCCCTTTTTAGAGCTCTGAGATGGAAGGTGTCACTGTGCTGGTTCATAATTATGAAATGGTTTGTCTGATTGCAGTTACATTTTAATAGGATGTGAGTCATTGTTTTATTATTACGTGTGCAAAACATCAAATATATAGGTTAATTTCTTTACAACTTTTTACTCAATTTATAAAACCGTGTTATCTTTGTAACTATAAGGCTGCGAGAAATGTGACGCACACTGTTGGCTTCATCTTGGGCTCTGCATTACGAATCAATTAATTTCATAAGCCTGAAGTGAGCGCAATATTTTATAGTGATTTTTATATTTGTTGAAAGCAAGCAAGGCGGAAATGCATTTGGCGGGAGTTTCTCGGTGGTTCTGGCATGGCATTGCCAATTATCACAATAGCAATTAACGTGGATTTTTTTTGCAAGCAGCACAGCTAGTGGTAATGACTCAGGTTATGAATATCGTGATGGCATATTTTCCCAGCCAGTGCGGGATTGGGGAATTTACTGAGAGAGAAACTTAAAAGGGGTAGTTCTGTGGGATTACTTTCTCATTCAAAACATTCGAGCAAAGTACACTTCTGTGAGAGCACAATGTCTCCCCGAGAGTGATTTTTTGAGCAAGAGATTCTAATGATTATATATATATATATATATATATATATATAATATATCTTTTTTCGACTTGAAGCAGAAAAGTGTGGTGATAAGCGTTACCCAGTATATAAATTTGTGTCTGAGTGCATTGGTGTAAGAACCATAAAAAAACTTGGTGCGAAAAACAGAGAAACTTTTAAAGAGAACTGGAATGGTAATACACCTCCTTTGGCTAAAGGAAAATTTTTTAAATTGGGCTTCCAAAAATCTTTGTGAATCACTTGACGCTCGGTGTGGCTCGCCGAGCAATTCATGATTTTTACATGAAAAAATGCTCCTGACGGTGGAGAAAGTGTGGCAGAATCTTCATGAGTTCATGATGGACTTCCCGGATATGTTGAATAACACACTGTGCAGAATTATGAAGAGTATTGGATTTAAGTTCAAGAAAATGAGCAAGAAGCCTATCCTGATGGAATCGGTTAGTGTTGCAGCTACTTGGCATAATTTTCTGAGAAGTATTCGTCACCTCCGTTCAAATAGATACAAGATATTTTACACCGATGACACTTGGTGTGGCCAAAACCACTCCTTTAAATACGCTTGGCAAGAAAAAGTTATTTGTTATTGAAGCACTCTAATGTGATTGTAGCAATTATGACCAATATCATGGACATATTCAGGAGATTGCAGGGTGGCGAGGTGGATTCAGAACACCATCTGGTGCTTGAAAATGGATAATAATTTCACACATTGGAAGTGAGGATGGTTTTTTAGAAGGGGCAGAACTGTGCTTTGTCGGACATAAGGGAACCTCCGATTACCATAAAGAAATGAATGCTAAACACTTCAAGGAGTGGTTCAGAAAGAGATGAACTCTTCTTCCACAGAATTTGGCAGTGGTCATCGACCAGACACCCTACCATACTTTGTTGGACCCAGATACAAAGAATCCTTCAATGGCATGGAATAAGGCAGAAATTATCAGGTGGCTAAAGAAAAGAAACATTGAAGTTCCTATGGAGGCACCAAGTTTTGAAAGCCTAACGAAAGCTTCCCTCGTACTATGCCAAGCCGCAGAAGAAACTGGACCTCATAATGAAAGAACTCGGGCCAGATGTTGAGTTGATCTGGATGCCAGTTGCACTTTGCCAGCTGAACGCAATTGAATTAATTTGGGCCTATGTAAAAAATAAAATTGCAAGTCTCAACATCGCCAATGCAACTGAGAAGGGAAACAGCATCAACGTTATTTGTGACCTTTGCAAAGAGACTCTTTGGAGAGTAACTCCAGAATTGTGGAAAAAATGTGTGCAACACATCCAGGAAATCGAAGACTATTACTGGGAAAAGGATCACATAACAGAGGAAATTGCAGAAATGTAGATTTGAACAGCGCTGACTCAGACTTGCTGCTTGTAGGTTATGACAACGATTTCTCTGAATTTTTTAAAATCCATTCATTATCAACAAGCCGGGAATTTTTCGGTGATCACATTTATATAACACCTAACCTAACACCCCTCAAGCATGGACGGCATTTAAATCAAAGCCATCCCGGAGTTTGGAGGAGATTTAAATGAATTAGCTAATCTGGAGTAAACTTAGAAAAAATTCATCACTTTTTACCTATTCATTGGATTCATCTGAAATTTTTTTAGAATTTGCATAAACTATTGAGTATTTATACTATTTTTTCATTTTTAATGTATTTCTTTTGGGTGAAACAGGGTGATGAAGTATTTTAAGCATTCACAGAAGCGCTATATCGTACGTCTTTATTCCAGGTTTACGGATTACGTCATGTGTACTGCTTTATCGTAGATTTCTACATCTTCCTCGTAAGATCAGAAAAAACATACCGTAATATTTGATCAGGCAAAAGGTAAATTAAGCCAAATGTACAGGGTTATAGTTGTGGAGATAACACGATTTTTTAAATCGAATAAAAAGTTGTAAAGAAATTAACCTAGAGATTTGACGTTTTGCACACGTAATAATAAGACAATGACACACATCCTATTAAAATGTAACTGCATTCAGACAAACCGTTTCGTAATTATGAACCTGCAAAGTGACGCCTCCTGTCTCAGAGCTCTAAAAATGGGGTCTTTTTTCATTCACACACCAAAAATGCCTCCTTCAAAAAATCCAAAAAAATTCATCACTACTCTCATTCAACAGCGAGTTAAATATGCTACACGCTGATATGCCTCCTACCAAAATCCATGGAGCCGTTTTTGAGATATTGAGCCTCAAACTCAGGTCTACATACTTTTGGCACCGACAGTAGTTATATATTTAAGTGACCTTTTTAAATGACAACTTGAATACACTCATCCAAATGTTCTATAGTTATTTTTGCTCTTTTTTGTTTTTAATATTGTTTTTTTATCGAAAAAGCTTTTTCACGCATGTATTTTGCTCCAAACACTGAAAGAACTTTGTATGCCTCACGTGTTAACAAAGGAAATTTATCATTGCTGTCAGATGATCCCCAGAATTGAAACATATCTACTTGTTGGTGCAAGTGTTTCATGGCAAGTGATGACTGCATATCTATAAGTTCCAATTCTGCGGCAGCCAATTCTTTGTCATTAAAATTACTTGAGATATCATTTGTCAGGAAACTTAATGGGTAGATAATAAGAGAAAGTTTTGGCACATGTACATGCAGATACTCAAATCTTGTGAATTCATCTGCAAGATTTGCAGTGAGTTCAGCTACAATGTATTAGTAGTAGTATTGTTCAATTTTGATTTCTAGCAAACATTTCTCAAGTTCTGGAAAATAACGCAAGCCTCCCTCACTTATCTGACTTAGAAAATGACCAAGCTTGTTTTGAAAAGCTGTTTTTCCTCACACAAAACTGCAACAGTTATGTATCTACCTTGAAGCTTTAAATTTATGCCGTTTAAGTGAGAAAAGAGATCAACCATAAATGAGAACGTTATCTTGAATTCATCAGTGAAGACAACAGAGAATAAGACTGATTTATTGTTTTGAACTAGGAAGGCCTTTATCTTTTCAAAAAGCTTCCTGCATTCTGGTAAGTGCTTTGGCACGACTGAGGCACCTGACACTGGCATGAACAATAAGCTCAAAATGTGGAGCTTGCAAGTCTTCCAGAAACACTTTCAGAAGTCGTTTATTGAGCAGCCTTGACAAAAGATAGTAAATGATTTTAATAATAGTATTAACACCTTGCGTACGGGGCATTTAAATGCCTCCATATTGCCTGTTCCGGGCGAATTAAAGGTACTCAATTTAAAATGTGGTTGAATTATATAAATTTTCATTACTTAGTTATTTATTAAAATTTCAAGTTGAAATTTTGAATAAATTCTCACCAATGATGTTAATATTTTTTGCTGGTGTGATAATGCAGGAAGCATTTTCCCTTGTGCAACGGGACACTGCAGAATGAGCAAACATACCGCATCTCTTTCCTCTTGTTGTTTGCTGCGCACACTTTGCAAGCCCTGGAAGGATATTTTTTCTTCCCCTTCCTACAATCGGCTCTAGATGATGTTTGCTCAAACTATCCGAAAGTCTCTCTGGTTGTCCTTTTTTCGCATCGTGCTTTGTTGGCTTTTCAGTCTCTTCAACCTCGTCATTCGAAGACTCACCCAATTCTTTCCTACTACTCGCCCAATGTTTTGCAATGTCAAGTGAAAAAGTTTTGAGTCTAATTTTACTGGAGTTATTCAAAGTTTTATACACTCTAAATGAATTGAAAAGAGCACAATTTATTAGCCATAACACAACCTTTTTGGACCATTTAATTGTTTTCCTCAAGATTGTATAATAGGACAAATACATGTCTGCCCTATCTACTCCTTTCATACACTGATTGTATCTTACAATGCACGTAGGCTTCTTCACTGGCAGTCCTGTGATTCTGTTCTTCTTTTTGGTATTACTCATACTAGCATTGTGAATCGTACTAATCATCCTAACCTCCCTTTTGTCCTTCCAAATGAGAAGTAAAACTTGACCTTTACGATAATATGTGAATTCTCCCGTTTTCAATTTTTTTGCCTCATCCTTCAATGAGACAGGAAGGCCCCTATTCGATCTAACTGTCCCACAAACTCTTGTATTCTGTTTAATTTCTGTTATTTTAACGCTATTGTAATACCGTATCTGCCTGAATAGAAGCCGACCCCATGAAATTTTCCAACATTTTTTGGCAAAAAAAGTATTTTCGTAAATTTTATGCTTAAGTGTACCAGACATGCACACACAACCTAGAATACATTATACATTACATCTATATAATTATATACGTTCCATGTAAAGTTTTATTAGGTATTATTACTGTTAATTATAAATATAGTCAACGCCGTTGCTCACACCTTACAATCAAATGTAAGTGTATTTATTTATCTTACTGGAATTCAAACTGTTGCGCATCAAAAGCTGTCATCGAATTTGGCTTGATCGTCTACTTAGTCATTATACGCAATTTTAATAGATTCTATGAAAGAGGTTTCCAAGTTTTATTATTATTGCTGTTAATTATAAGATGAATTACAGTTAATGCCATTGCTCACACCTTCGAATCAGGCATATCTTATGTTAGCGGAATTCAAACAGTTGCGCATCGAAAGTCGTCATCGAATTTTGCAAATTGACTAAGCAGACGATATCGTCTGCCTAGGCAGTATACATACTTTTAATACATTCTATGAAAGAGGGTTTTAACATGCATACAAAAATGACAATGGCTATAGCAAAATATAAAATAAACAAGAAAAATTAATATGAACTTCTTTTATACTGTCGGCTCCTAACTTTAACGTATTTGCCATTTAAATGATCCGTAAAAGCTACGACGTCTGCTACATCTGAACTTTAAATCGATTGCAGCACCAAGAAGTGCAATTAAAACAAAGAGTTGAAGAAGTTTAGTGTAGTCAGAATTTGTTAAAACCTGTAATAAGACCGGTGTTGGTAACTTAAGAACTTGTTGCAAATTATGATCAAAACGAATTTGATGTAGCGTGCAATCATGCTATGAACCTGGTGGGTTGTTAAAACTCGATTGTTTTATATACCGCCGTTTCCTTTGGATAAGAACCCATTTACTTTTAACTACGTGTTAAAATATATAAATAACCTTCAATAGCAATTTAAATTACAGCTCTGGGCAATCGCTGTAAGAAGGGAGCGTTTTTCAGACATCGAGTGCCTTATCAGTGGAATATAGGAGGTATGCTATGGAAACAAGACATTTTTCTGTTGTGATTTGAACATCAAAAGACCGTTGGGGACAAATCCCATTTCGCCACCGCCATGGGCTATAATCAAGCATCTTCCTTTCCTTATGGGGCCCAACACACCTAACTCTTCATCAGACTGCCAGCAACTTAATGTTCCATGGCTTTTGTGTAAGTATGTTTCATCAATGTATATGTCACGGTAAATGTGCATAGTCCAGTAAATGTGTACATTTCCCAGTGAATAAATGTCACAACACAGGCTACAATATGGCGGCATCATGAATATCTGTTGCAGTTTAGAAGTATGGTAAATGTGCATTGTCCAGTAAATGTGTAAATTTCCTGTTAAATGCGCGCAACTAACTAAACTAAATTTTAACATGAAGGAAAGTTTTACTCAGCCCCACCGGGTTGGGTAAGTTAGTTGAAGTGTTTTTGGTTCCTCCTCACGTTTACTGTGTTCCCTCCTTGGGTTAGGAAGCATTCATCTTAATATATACTAATGGAGCTGAACCCTTGATGACTTTTGTTATAAATTAATGTAATTATTAAACAAAATGAAAAGAAAAACTTTGTGACTTCCATAGTTATGTAAACTGTGGAAGTGACAAGTTTTTCTTTTCATTTCAATGATTAAATTCCACAAAGTAGAGCCTGACTTTATTAATTATATTTCTAATTATTGAAGTGTAGCTCATTCTTACTTATTTCCACATTTATCAAGGCACATCGATAAAAGTGCACATTTACCAGGAAATGTATGGATCTATCTATTTCGGGAAACTTAAACTTACATTTACCGAGCTTGGTGGTAACAATTAGGTACCTTTACGATAACATATATAATGTTCCTGTTGTTGCTCTGATAATTTCTCATAACTCAGAGATACCTTTGTCTCCATGCTGCTATTTCTGGCACTCAATTAAAAGTTTTCTTTTTGATTTGTCCCAAATCACGGAGGGTTTTGGGCAAATATGTTTGTTTGCAAATAACTATTCAGTCTTCTTCCAATGCTTCACATAATTTATTAATTGTGGGTAACGTTTTATGAACTGCATAAAATTCGTGTACTTTCCTATGAATGGCACATTTGGCAAAATTGTCCAGCTCAATTCTTTTTTTATGCTCGCACTGTTTCCTTGTGGGAGTTGAAAAACTTGGTGGTTTTTTTGCATGCGAAGATTGGCCTTCTTTGAACCAGGGATTTTACGACTCCTGTAGCCTCCGACATTGCTGCTACAATGTTCATGTCCAATCCATTATATTTCTTAAGTTCCTTCAAGAAATTAAAAACTTGGAACATCACTTCGCGGGCCTGGCTTCGGAGAGGCCTTCCACATTCTGAAGAGGATTTGGAAGTGCTAGCTCTTGCCATCTCGTAATTGTTTGATGAGAAAACAGAACAAAACACACATAATGAAATCTGTAAGCCAAAGAATGTCCAAAACAATGCCGAAATAGCAATCGTGAAAGGATCCAAAATATTAAATAGCGCAAAACTTTGTCTAAGCAGTCAACTGTAAACAGTGAGAACTGCCAACCTAGGGGGAGGAGGATGGGCTAGTGGTGGGGTGGGAGTAGTCAAGGTGACCAAGGGAACTTCCCCTCTGTGCGCGGTGGAAGTCCACTCAGATTCTTATGAATGCGACTGACCTATAGTTAAATTAGAAAGCATGAAAATTCATTTATAATGAATGCTTCTCCCTTCAATTTTTTACTTTTGGTGGTGTGTATGTTGATTGGTTTTAGGCAGCCTTCCTTTAACAAAGTTTCGGAGCCACAATGTGATAATATCGCCTTGCTCTGATGCAGTGTCTTAACCATGGGTCTGTTTCTTGGCTGGCATGTATCACATGTTTGTTTATACATTTGTATTATGAGAACTATAAATGCTATTAGATTGGAGTCATTTCCAAAAATAATTTCAACATTTCCACACATTTCATTCTCTCTAAATCAATTGGGGAAAAAGTTTTTCACAGACAGACTTTTTTATATTCCAAAAAAAGTTGGGGAAAAACATTATTGTTAAATTTTTAAAGGAGTTCAATTAATATTATGCATATATCACTTATATAATCATTATAAACAATCTTTCAAGAGAGACAACAAAAACATCCCTTTCAGATCAGTCAGAGCCGAGATATGACTGTTTAACTCTTTCTGGTCGGAGCGATTTAAATAATGACTGTCATCAAGTTGTCAGTGCATAATTGCAATAAAACATATATCATATGTATACTTTTTCCAAATTTCATTGGCATAGGTATAAAATCATAAGAAAACTTTTCAAGTAAAGAAATACTAATTTATTTTAAAACCTTTTAATGTATGATACCTATCAAAACATTCTCTGGGGCACATTGCAGGATTGTTTTGACATGTCTTACAATAGAATTATGTCTCTTATTTTCCTATTACTGCAAACAATGCAATCAATAATGCCACATATAATTTAAAACGTGATTTTTTTTACATGAAGGACCAGCCACTTGCTCATCTGGCGCAATGATAACTTTAGGCTGTTGAAGATATTTTTAAAAAATTTTCTTCAAAAAGTTCCATCAGAATTCTACAGAGGGCAGCACCTGCTGGGGACATGCTCAGGATGCCTAGCTAATATGCAGTGATATATAGTCGACATTCGACCTCCAAATGAAAAAATTCTGTCGATCATAGGTCGACATACGACCGTGGGAGCAAAATAGGAATGTCGATTGTATATCGACATCTGACTGGAAAGGGTTAAAAAGCGATAAAAAAACTTGAGTGCAAAAATTTGTAGTTTCTCTAACTTTTAAGAATTTTCTCAAACTTTTAGAAATTTAATCTAGATAATCAGATTCAGCATGAAATTTATTATGATAGAATAACATAATTTCACTTAAATGACAGTATCACCATAAATGCAAGAAATTTGGCAATTTGCTGGAGTTTGAGGACAGCTATAATGAAAACCAATGGAAAAGATAGAAACAGTAATATCCCATAAGAGACTATCCGGCCAACTTAAGGTGGAAACTATAGAAATGAGTCCAGAATGAGGCCTAATTAGCACACTTGAATAACTTTACATTTATTGCATTGGTTTTTAGTTTTATAAAACAAAACCTTTCTAAATACTAATTACAAAAACTCTAAATTCTAGTATTTATTTACCGACCTGCTTTGAAATTTAAAAAATACCGTGATTAACAATACTTCAGTACCAGTGTCACATCAACACTATCTTTAGTATTTAAATTAGGAACAACTTCAGCGCAGTTCCATGTAAATATTCATAAAGAACTCTAATTGTTCATTCTTATGTTGTTTAAATCTCTTACATAAAAAATTAGTCTTGTTCATTCCTGTTTTTGCATAAAATTGTGTTAATTTTTCTGAGCCTTAATATAATAAATTATCAAAGATCTAATATTAAATTCTAACATAGCATTGTGACAAACATTGCTAGCTAACTTATTAAAAATATCAATTTTTTGTGACATTAGTAATAATACTTGCTTTCTATTTTTTCCCAGGTAGTAGAAGGGCTAGTATTTGAGACCATTATAAAATAATTACAACAGTCTACAGAGCACTGAAATATCAAAAATACTTGCACATAGTAATGTTAACTGCACAGCATACTGGATACTACATTTATGGTTTGTTATGTATCTCACAGATATATCCATGTATTTGCCACTACAGTCATTAATTTTCGTGTTTTCACATTAATCTTCACTTTAGCACCAAAAGTCCAATTAGTAAATTAATACACTTCATTAAATGCATTACTTGCACCAACAAAGCACACAACTTGATATACTGCCAGTAGGGGAAGTAACCAGGCAGGAAAAGCAGACGTTGCACCTGAGAGGTAATGTTTATATTTAAGGTTCACAGGAAAATGTATTAGTTAGGCTTATAGGCCGCTAAGCCATTATAAACGTTATATAAAACTACCAATAAGTGCCTCGGTTATAATGTGACCATTTCTTCCTTTATCATAAGGATGGTTATTTTGCAACTAATACATACCATTAATTTTATAAAACAATTTTTTGGTATTGGCTTAGGGATTCTTTCTTCTCTTTTCCTTACATTTAAGGAATTCTACATGTATCAGTATGTTCAATATGTCATATTATTTTTTTAAAGCAGTGTACATACATCCTTTCAGACACTGGTTGATTTTAGATGACAATTTTCAAGAAAAAGTGTCTTATAGGCTTGGATATACAGTAACTAAATTATGAGCCACCTGGTGACAAAGTATGCCTCATAATTGGAAGTGCCAGATAATTCGATGCCAAATAAATGGAATTATACTTTACAGTAAAAACCCTAAATTTGCATGGGTTAACACTGCAAATTTGGAATCGGCCAACATGGAAGCAAAGGCCTTATGAGAAAATGGAGGTTAGGTTCTCAGCTCTTCATTATTTTGACAACAATAATCAATGAAATGGTAGGCTAAAAGTTGTTCAGAACCAATAGAATGTCACTTAAATCTGCCGTAGCCGTACAGCCAGTTTGCCGAGATAATTTCGTGTAAACCATGATTAGCAATGAATATAGGTACCGAAAAAGTATGTATTGAATCAAGTAAAAAGCAAAAAAAAATGCATACATTAAATTTGGTGTACAGTACAAAACGAATCCCATGCCAAGCGTGCCGTTACACTCAGCATTATCATACCTTAAAGAGTTAAAATGAAGACATTGAAGCCATCTGTGAAAAATCCAATGATGACAAGGAAAGCGATGACAATGGTGATGGTATTTTTCTACTTCTTTTACAAAATGCTTGTCAAACCATTCTAAAAACAGTGCACTTGTAACCCAGGCTTTTTAGTTAACTCTCGAATACACCGGTAGACTGTGTTCAATGTTTTTCTCCTTCATTGTCATAGGGTGTAAAGACCAGTATACAATCATGGGCTTCATTTTGCAGTCTCCCAAAGCGTTAGCACATAGAAGGTAAATCAGTCTTTGGCTGCTTTAAACCCAGGAGCCAAACTGGAGGTGTGGTGGATGCGAGGCATCTGTGCCCCCAAAGTTTGTAGATCTCAACCATCAAAGTATTGGGTGTAAATTTTGCATAAACTTTTGCAAAAAAATTGCTTGCTAAACTGATTTCTAATAAAAATCACCAAAAAAGTTCTAATTTTAAAACCAGGAGCCTCATAAATCATAGAATTATCTTGTTTACTGTAATGTTTTTGTATACATTGCTTTAAAATGTTGATTTATCAAGCAATGCTTTGTAAAAATACAGTAAAAATTCATTATTTAGATGTCACATATCATGGGGGCCCCATGGATATTTGCATTTGGGGCCCCTTCAGTGCTTGGTCAGTCCTGAGCACAACCACTGTCTAAAATTCTGACTATAGACTCGAATCGTTACATGAGGAAATTGTTAAATGAGGGACTTCTCTGGTGCAGCATGTGTACTTTGCATTATGTTGACCAGAAAACGATTATTGCTATTTCAACATTGCCACAAATGCTTGATAAGATGACTTTAATTTTTGAATTCAGATAACTTGAGGATATAAATATATTTTTCTGGTAAATTATACAAGAGTGCAAACCCCATACAATTTTCTCCTTGAAAACCTCGAGCTACTAGATTTCTCATGCTTTTGTTTTCAGGATCTAATTAACTTTGGTTGATTGCTGTGGATAATCTACAAAGCAAATAATATGCACACAAATAACCAGAAGTCAGCTGTATGGCCAAAATTATGAGATTAAAAAAATTCTCAATCTCATAAACGGGAAAATATTTTATGTGAAAACTTATCCAACAGGTTTTACTGTATATAAAAAATGTAATGAAAGTTAACTTGGCTGTATTTCTTACAGGCATGATGTCAACCCAATCAACAGCTTCCTTGAATGACTTGCTAGATGCTTTTAAAAACTTTCATGTTTCATCAAAACTTCCAAAGGATGGCCAAAGAGCCAAAATGTAAAATACAACCTCTTTGTCACCCTGTGAAATATGTTGTAGTAAATGATGCAAAGAATAGGTCAGCTTATACAAAGACCGGCATCAATGAAATGCAATGTCAACAAGATACAGATATGGCAAGGGGTGAAGCGGATATCCTCTCCAACTTTTACATTGGAATCGATGGTCATATTTACGAAGGGCGTGGCTGGACGTGGAGTGTGGTTATGATTACAACAACGGGCTCGACTTTGAATGTGGTTGGAAGAGAAGTCTGACCATAGGCATCACCTTCATGTATTTGGATGGGAGGATACCCTCATTCAAGGAACAGATGGCACTGTATAAGTTTCTAAAGAGGGGTGTGGAGTTGAATAAAATAGCCAGTGACTACAAGCTACTTGGAATAAATACCCGTTGAATCTGCAGTATGCAACAAGCCAAATGGAGCATTTCCAGAAAAATAAAAATGAATAACCTTATCTATATTTGTGCCATTTCTGTTTCTATGCCATGTTCTAGCACACACAGTACACCACATGCAAAACTCAAGTTCCATATGACTATTTATAATTGCTTGGTACCTGTACTATAAGTACCTGTTGGCTATAAAAAGTAGTTCTTGCAACACTCGTAGTTGGTTTAAATAATGCACCTTAAGTAGAAATAGCAAATGTATGTATGTGATGATGTTGCATCATAGTTGAATGCTCATCTTTATTAGTCTTTAAAAATCTTTTTTCTGTATCTGCTTAAAGGGTATTTTTCTGTATTTAAATTGCCCAAAAAGCATTTTCTGTTATTTAATCCTGTGAAATTAAGATAGATTAAATAAACAGTATTTTCTTTCTATTATAAATAACTGCTTCTTACATAGGAGGAGAAGGATATAAAACCTCAAGTACTTTGAGAAGGTCTGCAGATCTGAAATATGGCATGATGATAAAGCATAAGATACAATTGATGGGGAAAATGTGCAATTCCACATATTTTCATTTTTAAGAGTTTTTCTGACCCCATTGTTTCATTTCTACCACTATAAGAAGAGGAAAATAAAAGACTTAATTTTAAATAAGCTAAAATTGAGATAGGAACTCAGGATGAACAGTACTATAGTTAAAAGAATGTGATTTTCACTTGTTGAAGACAAAATTAATCCATACCGAATTAACATTTAAAAATTGTATTTAATAAAAACTGAAATTTTTATTATTATGAATGAAAATATTGACTACCAAGGCAAATGGTCCTATGCTTTCAAATGGCAATTAATATATATTTTTTAAAGTTTGGATGTTTGTGACACTATAACAACTACAGAATGTAGGAACAAGTGGAATATCTTTTTTAACCAATAAAAAGAATAGCATAATAATTGTATGGTTTTAAACCGATTTGATTGAAATTTTTAATAAAATTTACTAACTCCATTTAAACAACATGGGAAATGGTATAGCATAATTTTCGTTCACATTTTAATATTATTTGAAATTATTATATGAATTTGAGACAAACTCTGTAATGGAGAAAATATTAACTCATTTTCTTATAGTAAAATTTTAAATACGGACAGAATCTTTCCAAAATTAAACCTTTAACCACAAAATTTGTTTTTTGTCAAAATATTTTTGCTCATGGCAACCCAACTGCTGTCAATTTAAGACAGTAGCATAATCTAAATTCATCAAGGAGGGTATGCTTATTAATTATCTAAGTACACAAAAGATGACGAAATTATACACTACCTTGATTTTAGAATATTAATGGACAATATCAGAATTACAGTTATGAACGATATTTATATTGCCAGTATAAGCAAAAATTGAAATGCAACATCAATGTGCAAAAGATAAGTTTTTTTATACCACATCCCTATAATTCCTAGCAACTACTCTTTTGAATTCAATTTCCAATAAAGGTTTCTTTTGCAATGGCTATTAATAATGCCCAAGGTCTATATGTAAAAGTTTTCAGGGTCCAATTACCTATGTGTACACTGCTTTACTCATGATCAGCTTTACATAGCATGTTCAAGAGTAAGTAGCCGAGATAGTCTGTGAGGAAGTATTGTAAGGTAATGTATTTCAGTATGTTTTCCAAGATTATGGAGGTTGAAGAAGATAAAGTTATTACATCGGAATTATGTAAGATAATTGGTACATAACTAAGGAAGCTTTTCAAGGTACTAATCAGAAATACCAATGTAAAGAACAGGTTGTTCTGCTAGTATATTATAATGACTGGAAGGAAGAAGACAAAGCTGAAGGAAAAGGTTGCAGCTGATAGATGATTTGAAATGGAAAGAGCTACCAAGACATGAAGAAAGCAGGAGTAAGTGTAGAACCAGGTTTAACCAAGAATAATCACTGACCTGCCTTTGGACAGACTACCTATGCTGATGATGATTATAATAGCATTGATTTAATGTTTTTAAAATGGGAATTAATAGATTACATTATAATCTCACTGATTTCAACCATTGATGTTAACAGATAATGTCATATTCCTAACACACGATATATTGTTGAGTCATATTGTCTTATTCAAATTACTCTCGTAATTTACAGGATACTTAATATATTACCAAAACGATACGACCCTTTTAGAGAACGTGCTGACTCAAGACAAATATAAGATAATGGTAACATGAAAAGCAGAATACTGACATATATTGTAACAAGAATAATGCAATAGAAATACTCCAATTTGAAGGAATAATAAATGATATGATAACAGAGGTGGTTGCATGCTCCTCCTTGGCGCAATTCCCCCGACTAATCCCTCTCTTCAGGATCTCCCCCCTATATACCAGACACGACTTCACCCACTATAGCGAGCCGGTCTGGCATACAGAGGAGAGCACCGTCTGAGAAGGACAATCGGCGAGATTGAGCTCCGAGGGAACGTACGCCCATGCCACATCATGTGGCAATTTCTTTATTAACAGCAAGTACATATCACGATACATTTTCTCAGTAAATAACAAACCCTTGCCTTTAGTCAGGAAATAGATATTGGCCATATTGTCTGAATATACAACTAATCTTCTATTCGCCGGGAGGTGGTCTGACCCTGCCAGCACCGCCCGGAGGGCAGCCTCTCCTTCGGCAAAATAGATGGCCCATTCTTCCTCAAAGGGGAGAATCTCCATGAGAAGCAGCTCTGGTATCACCCAGGCGGCCTGCCAGGGCATTGCATCTGCGTAGACCTTTCTATCTGACGTCACTGGGGCAAAATTCCTCTCTTTTTGGAACAAACCAGAATCCCATGCATCGTGCAGGAACCTATTGTCCCTGCGATATACGGCCGTAATAAAAAAGTACGGTAATGCTAGTATATAAGTAACCCAAGCAATATATCCGGCAATCTTTAGGATGTCAACTCTTCTGATGTGTGGGGCCACTGTGATAGCGTGATATAATTTGACCAAGGAATTGGGGGTCAGCCATAGATGCATTAACTCAGTATCAATAGTGATGCCTAAATACTTGATGCGATGTACTGGTTGCACTATACATTTGGTCATATTTAGGGATATTCCTAAATCTTCTGTCAGGAATTTTATTATTCGGTGCACGGTAAACACAGTTAAGTCTGAGTCATGGAGGAGCCAGTCGTCTAAGTATGTGAGCATTTGCATGCCAAATAACTTGCACTTCGTTGGCTACCAACTGGGCCCACCTCTGCATAATGGCCGGGGTGAACGCGTGGCCCATTGGAAGCTGGGTGACCGCGCCGGGGACCGTTGGCCCTGAGCCGGAGTGAACGCCATTGGTGCATTGGATGGAGTAACGGGATTCGCGTGGGTGTGCACTGGCATAGAATACTTTCTCTCACGGATGATGGGTGCACACTCCTCCTCGGCTCAATTCCCCCGACTCCAGCCGCCAGGGGAGACACTCTCCGTCCCTGTTCTCCGAGGACCCAAGAATACACGCCCTTACCGAAAAGGTGGAAACCTTGACGCAGCATATTCAGGCGCTGCTAGAAACCCAAGCTATGGCCAACCAGTCGGCCTCTTCAGCATCTGCCTCGCCACCAACTTGGGCTTCGCTTCGCCAAACCAAACCTCTGCTCCACGACGTTCCCCCAGATGTAGAAGTTCTGCAATTAGCCCTAGTTGTGAAATCCTCAATCACGCTAAACAAGTTCCAGCCACGTGATCTACATGAGGCATCGAACCTGCTTAACATAGCGGCCTCCTGGGAGCAGCTACCACTCTCAGTAAAAGCTTTTATTTATGCACGCTTGCGTATTCTAGGAGTAGTGGCACGCCATGGTTGGGGAACAGCATCCAGAATTGACACGCCGCATGATGACGAAATTTTTCAGCTGCCACCAAGCCTGCAGCCACAGGCCAAACCACAGGTGATCATTGTCAATCAGTCCCAGCAGCCCAGATCTTCCAGCACCACCCGATGCGTGATTCAGCCCAATCGTGGACGAGCCGGGGCCGATCCGCAAGATACTGAGACGGAGATTTTCCTCCACATCCCAGAACCTGCAAATCCTAGGAGCAGCACCGGCCGAGAGGTTCTTAAATTGGGCGGACAGTGCGGAGCCCACAGACCCGGTTACCTGGGATGGGATTTCTATCGCCTCCTCTACATCAGACTCAGGCGACTCAACTGAACCGGACACCCCGGACAAAGGCTTCCAGGACGCGGAAAGCGGAGTCCCGTTTACTTGGCTGCAGACGGTGGTGCCACTTGCGGTCACCACGTCCTCCTCCCGCTACAGGAACCATACCCCTATGCGGACCCATCGGTCCACCGGATGTTCGTGGACGGAGCTAATATCCCAAAGCCAACAGAGGTCCCATACTGCTTCGTTCCCTCCACACCATCCCCAGCCCTTCAGCAAGCCGTGAAACAATTTGTGAAGCGCTGAATGTTATCGCCACAGCGCGTGACGTGCGCCTTCCAGGTGCGACTGATTCCAAAGGCATCGGGGGGCTATCACTTGATTCACGACCTTTCGCCCTGGACTGAATTTTATAATAAACCATCCTTCTCCCTCAAAGACACAGCGAAAGCGATACTGCAGATTCCATTTAAGTCACGATTGGCCGAATTAGATCTGTGCGACGCCTTCTATCAGATTCCCATTGATATTGGCCACCGCAAATTTTATGGCATATTGTTAGAAGGAGAAACATACAGTTTTAACAGGCTTCCAAAGGGCCACGCGTTGGCTCCGGCCATTATGCAGAGGTGGGCCCGGTCGGTAGCCAACAAAGTGAAACAGAATGGCGCTGCCTGCTCCCCTTTCAGCTCGCCTTCTCTCTACTGCACTCCATCGTCCATGGTTTTTCTCATGGTCGCCACTCATGCCTCCGATCCGGTATGTCTTTAATGTCTCATTCAAATTACTCTCGTAATTTACAAGATACTTAACATATTATAGAAACGATATGACTCTTTTTTGAGAACACTGGTGCTGACTTAAGACAATGGTAATGTCAAAGGCAGAATAGAGTTACAAATATATTGGAACAAGAATAATACACAATAGAAATACTCCACTTTGGAGGAATAATAAACGATATGGAAACTGAAGTCTGATGCTGGGATGAATCTCGCTGGCTGCTCACCTTCTCTCTCTCCTGCACTTGGTCATTCTGCTTCTGTCGCGGTCACCACTCGTCCCTCCACTCGGGTCTGTCTCTCCTCTTACACTGCTCTTCCTCTCGCATTCCTCTCTCCTCCTTCAAACTTTTGAGGTTCATAATTCTTTCAGTTGTTTAGTACGTAGGGTTCTCTGTCCTTGTCTGAGAATCACCAGGGCAAGTTGAATTTCGAAACAAAAAACATGGTTGCAAACCGAAAACACCATTACAAAATCCACATTGCATGCTCACTGAAAGTTCCCAAAGACCTTGTCTTATACTTCACTTTCCATCTTCAAAGGCACACTAAAAAGGGCAGAAAGAAATCATACAAGATATCTGGAAGAACTGAGCTGAAAAATTTTGGGGGACATTTCATCTTCACTTCTGTCTTTTCCTACTGTATTCAATACACAAAATATCCGTCTTCCTTTGCCACTTGTCAGGGTGTGATCTCTGTACAAGTATTACATCAATGAACAGCACAGAAAAATGTTTGTTTACTATTTCCTCTCCCATCTCATATTTATTCCCATCACATATTCACAAACAAAACCCCAACCTCCCTTTATCTGGTACTTAGGAGTGGGTTTTCCTCTATTACAGATAAATACATATTAAGCTCACCGCAAGTTTTATAACTGTCAATAACCAGAAATTCCAAGCTGAAACATGTTTCCAAGGTCTCTTTAGATTCTAAATGTGCGATTTTGGTTACAGTAGAACTCTGCTATAACGACCTCGGTTTGAGCAACAACTCGGACATAACAACATTGTTCAAGTCCCATCTTGTTTCCATAATAATGCATTGTATTAACCTCTGTTATAACGCATTAGCCAACTCAGTTATAATGACAATAAAATTTAGCAAGTTTCGTAATTTTCCTTACATAATATGCAGAGGCAGATTTGGAAAGTGCTATTTTCAAAAATTACTTCTTCTTCGAATGATGCATTGAGAACAAAGATGATCACAGAACTTCATTACTAGACACCATCAGAATGTTAAAGCATAGAGACGAGTGATATCGGAAACAAACTTTTCATCATGCTAGTTTTTCCAAAGCCAAGTCAGTAGATATCAGTTATAATTAAACAACAAAAACAGAATGGTTGGAGATGAACTTAGAAAATTAAATAAATTGTAAAATTATCAATTTATACACAGAGATCCACCAGAATGCGATAACAACGGAAGCTCAAACATCTAGACATTGTGAAGGAGGTAATGGCAGGGGCAGCAGGGAAAGTGTAGCAATGATGAAGAAGAAATGGAAGAAAATGCAGATGAACCCATCCCAAATATTAATGAAGTTATGCAAGCAATCAAAGTGATATCACGAATTTATGAATCGAAAGAGACTAATGAAAAGACAACTTAATGTTATTCACTACATGGAGGATGAATGAAAAACACCAAGTTTGCACATACAATAAAGAAAAAATATTATTTTACTAAGCATTCAAAATATAGTACTTTCTTCTTAAAATGTAATGTTTACATATTATGGACCTATTGTATTAAGAGTGGAACTTAACATAATAAAATGTAGAATTCGGAGACATTTGTTTTTTATGTTATATGTTTATCCTAAGATATTACAACACTCTGTTATAATGACAATATTTTGCCAGTCCCTTGAATGTTGTTATAACAGAGTTCTACTGTATATTTTAAGTGTAAATGAGGTAAATGTATAAAAGGGGAAAATTTGAAATTGATGAAATAAAATTATAAATTAATGAATGCCTGTGAAGTAGCAGTTACATCAGCCTGTGGTCTGAGATTTGGCAAGTTGTTCAAAAAGCTCAAATGGAAAATTTTTCATAGTAAGAATTGTTCAAATGACATATTATGAAAAACGTTTTAAACAATGATCTAACACCTTAACATTCACTTTTCTATGTGCAATCTTTAGAATGTCTTTACGGACACTTTTTAAGAGTCAAACAGTGCAACCATGATAATGTAAAGCTCGAAATGGAGACCATGGTGTTAAATGGTTAATAAAGAGTTAAAACATGCAGTAGCACCTTTGGTTCCCTAGGGCTAGCTTGACCAAAATACAGGGTGTTTATGAAGTCTGTGCATTTTTAAACTTGAATAACTTTATATGATAGAATACATGATAGAAGTATTGAGACGAAACTCTCATTTTACATTAATCTCTCGTAATCCTTGTACTTGAAAATAGTTAAACGGTACGATACCCCATTAGGTGACGCTGCTGCCGACAGGAAATCAAATACAATACACTGGCAAAATGACAAGAAATATACTAACAATTATATTGGAGTTACATAATACAAAGCAGAAATATAATAAGATACTTAATAGAAATGTCCACTTGAGGAATCACAAATGATACGAAAAGAATTCGACTCGCAGGGTAAACTTCCGCAGGCGCAGGTCAGGTGTACTCGTCTCCGAGTCCTTTCTCGTTCTCCCTCTCACTCCGTCTCTTTCTCTCTCCCGGCTGCTCGTGGCGAGGTTGTCGGATCGGGAATCCCCTAGTTCACACTGAATTGCGGGTAGAGCGCACTGCACTTGCGAACGATTATTGGTTCTAGGCTCTCACTAGTGGCTAATGTCTGTTGCTATAAAAGAAGGGACTCTGTATGTACGCGTAAAGCCGAAGTACGAGCGTTTGCAGGGGTGCATCGTTTGCTGGAGTTCATGGTTTGATCGAGTTCGAACATAAAAACTTCTGGCGAACATGAAAAACTGATGGGAAACTTGATAAATTGTCAAAAATGGAAAACTGCTGCAGTATTATGTACATGACATATAAAAACAAACAAATTTTTATTGCTTTAAACATTTATAGATTTCAACATAACCACCATAGACATTCAATCTGACTTTCCAACTCGTTTAAAATATTGTAGAGCTAATTTTCAATCTCTACAGATAATGTCACTTTGTGCTCTATATGTATATAAGTTAATCTCCTTATAAAGAAAATTATTAATTTATTTGACTTAAACTTGGATGTTCACCAACACAAGACCCGTTCACAGCAGGATGTACATGTCCACCCAAGAGCAACTAAATTAAGTAGTGAAGGCCCATACCGTAAAGGTGTTAAGCTATTTAACAAACTTCAATCAGAGGTAAAGTAAGCAAACTATTAAATCATTTAAGTTTAAAAAGGTTACCTCTGGAAAAACCCTATACTCTGTGGAGGAGTTTCTTACCCACTGTAAAAGCAAATAACTTGCCTATACGTTAACTATTATGAGTCCTCATATGAGTGCAACATGTTCAAAGTTATATTATAGAGATAGTGTGTACTTATTTACTTATTTCCACATACATAGTATTACATTGTTTAACGATCATTGACTTCTACTCTATTTCTAGACAGGTAATTGGTAGCATGTAGTGCAATTTCTTGCCGTTCACTATAGCTGGTGGGGCAATATCAAGCCTGTTTCGTTTATCTACTGAGTTCTTCATTCATTTAGTTAAATTAGTTTATACATCACGTTTAGCTTCGACCTAATTAATGTGTTAGAAAAGGCTTGTTACTAGGCCTCCAGCAATAGTAGTGCCTCTTATGGTGAAAAAGTTAATCGAGTGGTACTGAAATAGCAGTTCAAATGTAGTGGAGCAGGGGACAGGCACTTGGATTACAGAATGAGGATGATGAGGACTGACTTAGGAGCCAATGGGAAGTGCTCCCAAAATGCACTGAGGTGGTGGAGGGGAAGTAGGGGAAATAGGTCTGCACTTACAACCGATTTGAATTGTTCTACAGATATATTTAGAACAGGAACATTTTGATTGATAGCCATTAAATTACAGTAACTACGATTCTAAACATACAATTAACATGAAAAGCAAGATGAAAACTTATGGTTACAGGTAATCTATAAGTACAGAATAAAACGTATATTCACTCATTCATTTACAAAATATCGATTAAATCAGAGTAAATACAGAAAATTTGAAAAATTCAATATATCATATCATAATTTATTTGTCCAAAGATCATACAGCAAAAAACACTTGTATAGGACACATCAGAACAACAAACATTAGTTACAAATAAAATAAATTTAAAAAATATTTGCAAATCGATACGTTACATACATAATTAGGTAAATTTACAAATACTATAATAACATTTATTTAGAAGGAAAACAAACTTCTCTTTTAAATAAATTGAAACTGTCAATGGGCAGTTTATTACACACATTAATGCCCATTGCTTTGGGACCTTTACATTCAACCTTAGAGCAGTTTAAATACATATGCAGATCATCAGTCTGCATGTGAAGTGACTATGCACCATTGAAATTTTCTCAATATTAGAGATGTTTCTCTTAGTGAATAAAATTAAACAAATATAAATTGAAGGGACAGTAAGAAGTTCTATTTTCTTAAAAATTGGACCACAGCTGGAATAAATGCTACTCCCAGTAATTGCACATACAAATTTTTTAAAAATTAGGAATATTTCCTTTAGACAAGGAGAGGAATCCCGGAAAACAATTCCATATTTTACAATGGAGTAGACGTGAGCAAAATAGAACATTTTTAGGACATTAACACTAACACTATTCTTAAGAACAGAGGCAAGGTAAAAATCAGAATTTAGCTTTTTGGATAGATGATCGATGTGAAAAATCCAATCAAGGATCAATATGTGTGCCAAGGAATTAAAATTCCATTGTATGAACAAGGGTATATTGATTAGGAATCTGTATATTGAAGGGTAGTCTGAAAGAGGAGAAGCACACAATCTGGATTTTATTGCATTTACGCATTCTTTCAGCCCTATCTGATGCAGTTGTGGAATATTGCTTCTTATAAGCATACTTTTGTTTCCATTGTGACGATTAGACAGTAAGGCAACAATGAACAAAGTGAAATAGACAAGAAAATTTATAATAATGAACTTTAGATTACAAGAGTACGAAATATAATACAAAAGAATGAACTTGAAGCATTTTTTTCTGGACTAACGTCTGTTGCCTATAAAGGTAGAAACTCCAGACATATGCGCACATGCAGTTGTACTAGCATTTGCAGTCATACTCGTGTTTGCTGTCATATGGACATTTACTGGAGTTCTGATGGAGGAGATGGACCAATAGGGAAGGGAATAGGGAAGATCCCAGGTTTGACTCCAGAGGGTGATTTCAATCTCCCTTAAGACAATCAATATCTCAGCCATTTGTTTGATTACAAAACTCATTTTCAATAGGCTATTTCTTCTAGTATAGTATAATGGTTGAGACAAAAATAATATCTCAAGGTTTAAAAATGACACGGTAAGCAAGTCAACATATTGTTAAAAAACTTAAATTTTTCCAATAAATATGCCTTAAACGTATAACTTGAGAAATTTTGAATCATAGGTGAAATGTGATGATAAGAATAAGAAAAGTTATTTATTTTTCTTTAAAACAGTTCAGGACCAAAGATCATAGATTAATTATTTTTAATTTTAATTTGCAAAAGAATAAAAGCCTGTAAGCCAAAAAATCGATTTTTGCATATTAACTTATGGGAAACAGAAATTATCTACTGGAGTCGAACCTAGGTCTTTTTACACAATTTTATTTAACTTACTCTGTTATTTGTTTTTTCCTAAATGGCTTTTACTATAAAAATGAAATATTCCTACCAAATTTCAATTTTCTTACTACCCGGAAAGTTTGTTTAAAAATAGCATTACTGTCAGCCATAAATAGTTCATATCTGTCGAGCGTGACTGGATTTCTTAGCTCATTATTTAAAGAGATTTGATATTTATGAATTGATTACATTGAGGTGGTTTTGGGGTAATATAAAACACGAAAGTCACTTTTATGAGGCGTTTATTGAACCGTGCTATTTAAGTTACACTGGATGGCGCGCGATTTTAGGAGTCCAATACATATGCCGTCTGCATCCCAAGAGAGTGGGAGAGAGAGTGTCGTCCCCGTAGCCTTTCCGGTTTTTCCTCCTTCACTGTGCTGCCATCTGCTTCCGGTGCTCCTGACAAGATGGCTGCGTGGTGCTAGCAGAAACATCGGCAGACGACGCTGGTGCAAATACCGCCACAACATATCTTTTTATCAGCTTCATTCTGATTATAAGGTATGCCAAGGAGTGAAGAGCTTTTTTGAGGATTTTTTTCGTAAATGGCTTTTACTATAAAAATCAAACATTACTACCAAAATTCAATTTTCTAGCTACTCAGAAAGTTTGTTAAAATACCATTACAGTCAGTGGTAAATAGTTCTAGATTCTCCCGCTCTTTTATAAAGCCTTTTTAAGAGTGGTGCCATAGCCGAGCGTGAGGGATAAACAGCTTATTATATAAAGAGATAAGATATCTTATTATATAATAAGATTCATAAATTTATGTACGCGGTATTATTGTCGCATTGAAATTATGCATTCATACTATTTGGTTATAGGAGGCTTTGATTACATCATAGCCATTAAGCTAAAGTTTACTTTTAGCGATTTTGAAGTAACATTTAATTTAAATTATAAAATAAGACTTATATTTCCTTCAAAAATTCTAAAAAATAATATATGTACATGATTTGAATTTTATAATAATTCAACTAATCCCTTTCAAAATATACAAATGAATTACGATGTGATTTATCGGTTAAAAAACCGCCAAATGATTGATCAGTTGATTGTCGGATTCAGTGGAGTTAACATTGGTGTCTTTTCCTTCGCACGACTTGGAGCCGTTGTTTTCTTTTCTAGTTAACCTAATTGTAAGTCAGCCTGTTGAACATTTTCAATGACCAAGTTTGTAATGATAACATTCCTAGTATCCCAGGCGCCATTCGACTGTTCTATCTTTGATTGGTGCAGATTGACTTGTTAAGCTATTTTTGTCTTTTAGCTCTAAAGTAAGATTCTAGCTCTTTGAATCCTTGATTACAGATTTTGGAATATTGTTGGCTTTTTTTCAGTGATTAGAAATAATCCAAACCTTGCGCAGATTACAGAGGGTTTGAGAGTCATGAGTATTTAAAATGTTTAATTAAAGGGCTTCTTTTAGGTGTGATTATGAAAATTAACATTTTTTTAATTGGAAAAAATCATGATGTAGAGTTGAATTTTCTTGTTTCTTTAAAAAAATACCACATAATAAGCAGCATGAATAACTTGCAACGACAAATTACTGTTAACTATAATATCTAACGATAAGTTGTATTTCAGCTGGAATATCATCTGAATTTAGTTTGTCATAAACGTCATAAGTTTTTAATCTGCCGAGAAGCATTATATTTTGAACGTAACTTTCAGACTTGTTAGACGTGGTGATCCTTTACGCTCTTCCTAATGAATTATATTTTAAATTTTCATGTACATATTATTCGTAAAGATTGAATTTTATACGTGTTTCGCTTCTCTGTGTGTTTTCAAAATTCAGCTGTCACATGCATCTATCATAAAGAGCAACCTAACCCGTGAATAAAATTTCCTATTCATTTTAGACCTGCTTCCGATCGATTTGCCTAGGTATCTTTTTAACGCCATTGGACCCGAATGATTTTGGATCCTCACAAGTGCAATCCATGGTCCCATGAAATAGGTACCGGTGAAAGGTTTGCAAATTCAACCATTTGGCCTCGTTTAACTAAATATCACTCGGTAAACAATTTTACGCATTCTTTCTTATGTTGTTGCTCTGTGTAAGCAGTTTTTCATCACCCTAACTATTTCAGTTAAACATTACGTCTGTACGGGCTTCATACTAATGTTGGCAATGCAAGAATTTCGCGGGAGCCAATAGAAAATAATTCGATATAAGATTCCTCCTTTGCAGAGGCTTACCCAGGTATTTGGAAAAAGAGGAGTGTTGAAAAATTGTAACACATTGTTTATATTTATGTAATTAATTATTGCCCCTTTATATTTTACGTACATTTTTGGCATTATACTAACTGCCATTCATAATTGATATTGAAATCATTTGATTTGTGATAAACAATCACGAATTTATTTAGGAACAATCCTAATTTCCTTACGTATATTGCATAGACATTCTCATATGGTAGGGATCTGGCCACGAATCCCCTTTTCCCCACCACTGCTTCTTTGTCACATATGCATTCTGGAATTTGAAAATAGAATCCGTTTTTTTAAATTTATTAGCATCTGCATTATATGGATTTGCTTCGCCCTGGCTGGCTGATTCAGTAAATTGGCTGCCTAAGTGTTAAGATGGAGGGAAATTCAGTTGCGACATACAAGTAATTCTTAATGTTAGTGTCACTAGAATCAAAGTCATATCAATAAAATTCATAAACTTGAATTAGGTAACCTATTTCAAAATATTTCAACCTCAATTAATCAAGACAAGCTTGTAATTACGAGGCTGGTTCAAATTTGGCCTTGATTTCATTTCAAAAACTGACTCGGAGAACGAAATATGCCGTCAAAGGTATCTTTATAAATTAATCTGTGAGAGAACATGAATGCTTTGTTTCCATAGTAATCACTGTCAAAAATACCTTAAATAGGTCTTTAAAATTTGGTGGAACAACACTACAGTGAAATCTCGATACGTTTTTCTGTGGAATACGCATTTTTATATGTTATATTGCTGGAAATAGCTACTACATGCAGAAAACTGTGGAAAAAATTAAAAACAATGCTATATAACATCCTATATTGCGTCTTTGGATATTCAAATATTTTATTTTGGTTCTCTATTTAATAATATGACAGTTTACATACTTTTATGCACCATCAAAATTACTTAAATAATGTGTCTGGAACGTTTTCTGATCTCGAAATAAATATTTTCAGATTCTCCGCACAGTCCAATGCCTCATTGCTTTTAACTCTTACTTCCCTACTTACTTTCAAACCTGGCTGAATAATAGGCACCACGATGGAACTATCCGAAACAAAAGTGGTGGTTTCTAAATAATCTACTACTACTCAAATATTATGAAAAAGGGAAGTTGAAGTTATCAGTCGAAATATTTCCAGGTCTCGCATGCAACACAATATTCTTCATAATAGACATCTTAGACAAGTGTTGCCCTAACTTTTTATATGGCGGGCCGCATTGGTGGTTGAGAATCCTTCGGTGGGCCGCATTGGAAGTTGCCAATACTATGGCGGTCCAGATTCGAGTCTAAATTGGAAGTTACCTATATATTCTGGGGTGCTATGTAAGTGTAAATCAATTCTAAATAAGTTTTTTATGATTAACATTTCAATATTAAAAGTTTTTAGCAAAATTTTCATAGAAATATATGAATGTGTTCAATTTTTCGGATTGATTTTTCATGATAGCTTCGCGGGCAGCACAAAAACCCATTGAGGGCCGCATCCAGCCCTCGGGCCGTAGTTTGGGCACCACTGTCTTAGACGATGAAAATATAATGCCCGACTTTTTCCAGCAATTTACGATTGTGGTCTCACTGATATCCAGCTGGCCATATGTAATAATTTCCATGCCTTGGCGAGCATTTATATTCGTACTAATTTATGATTAATATCAATTTGTGCTTTTTCGAAAAGCCGGCGTCAGAAAATCACTTTTGTATTTTTAATAATGCCTTGGTATAACGGCTGTTAAAGTGAGATACAGTTGGCAAGAAAAATTTCAGTTTAATAGTCGTATTTTCCACTCGAATATTCGCCGTATGCGCTTAACAACTGTCAACTAGAGCAGGGGCGCCCAGTTTGCGGCCCACCACCAGAGTTTTGTAGTACTCAAAACTTTTTCATTTTTATTTTATATCGAGCAAAACTTGTCAAAATGCCTAGCATTAAATTGAGAATTCTTAATAAATATTTCTCATTTCAAATAAGTTCTTTTTAATTTTGTTTTTGATCTTTACTCGAAGGCATTTATAAGATTTAATTCCATCGTGATTCTTAGTATTGTACTGTTAACCATGAAAACATAATTTTAACTTGATTTTCACTCATATAGTGCCTAGGTAACTTTCGATTTCACTTGAATCCAGTCCGCCGATGCATTGATAATTTCCAATGCGGCCCAACGAAGACTTCACTGCCGCCAATGCAGGCCACCAAGCAGAGCAGGTTGCCCACCACTGATCTAAGACATTGCAATGCTGTCTTATGAGTTTGAAGGAGAACATTTGGAGGGAATGGAGAAGAGGCGAAAGGAGAGTAGAGATAGATAAGGCACGGAGGAAAGAGGGCTTTGACCTCATCGTCGTTCAGTGGCAGCTTCCATTCGATTCGGAAATAAACCAGATTAATAACACTGCGAGAAACACGTTTTTTCCAATCTGCCTATCAAAGCCTATTTATAATCATCGGCGAAAATGTCCGTGATGAGATACGTAAAATAGCACAGAACTTGTATGAAAATAACAATAAGCGCTGTACGAGCAAAAGACAACATAGCGTCTTTTCTAGGTGATGAATCTGCTAGGATCTAAATATTATCATGCGTTCTTTGCACGAAGTGAACGCATATAGGGGAGATCGTATGTTTAAACTCGGAAACCACTGGAAGTATTATGATGAAATTTGGCATTGGGGAGTTTTGCAAAAATTGGTCGACCGATTTCAATTTTGGTCATCATCGGACAAAAATGATCACCACTTTACATTAAGACCTACAATGTCCCTTTGTTTCAACTCGAGAACCGCTGGCAGAGGCGTCGAGAGCTAACGCGGACCCTGGTACAAAGTGTATGACGGGCTCCCCTTGTGTGTTTGTGTGTGTTGCTTAAATACATATAACTAAGGATATAAATAAATAGCGATTATTTACCTTTATTATTAATCCCAATTAAAAGCTTTGAAAATATAAGTCCATATAATTTATGCTGGTTGCACTAAAATATTGAATACATACATAGTACATATTTATACCGCATAAATGACCGTGATAAATGGATGTTAACACCAGGAATACTAGGAAACCACTGAGATCTCTATTTCTGACCACTCTAATTTTTATTAACCTCTTTCCCCGCACATCCACTTTGCCAAAAATACAAGTATACAACATACCGGTATACTCGGCCGGGCCCCTTGAAGAATTGCGGGCCCGGGTGCTGTAGACCCCCTTCACACCCCCTCTCGTCGGGCCTGACCGCAGGACGTATTTTGATGTAATTTGGTATTGGGGAATTATGCTAAAATTGATCTACCGATTCCAATTTTGGTTAAAATCGAACAACAATTACGACCACTTTACATGACCTACAAATAGTTGGCAATGTTCCTTTGTTTCAACTCTGGAACCGCTTGATGTATTTTGATGAAATTTAGTATTGGAGAGTTTTGCTAAAATTGTTCGAATGATTCCAATTTTGGTTAAATTCGGACAACAATGACGACCACTTTACATGAAGACCTTCATGTTGTTTACAATGTTCGTTTCAACTCGGGAACTGCTGGACTTATTTTCATGAAATTTGGTATTGGGAGTTTTGCTAAAATTGGTTGGCCGATTCCAATTTTGGTTAAAATCGGGCAACAATGACGACCATTTTACATGAAGATCTACATGTAGTTTACAATGTTCCTTTTTTCAACTTGGGAACCGCTCGACGTACTGTAATAAAATTTGGTATTGGGGAGTTTTCTTAAAATTAATTGACCGATTTCAATTTTCGTTAAAAATCGGACAATAATTACTACTTTACATGAAGACCTACGTGTATTTTACAATGTACCTCGCTTGCTTCTCATTAAATTCTCATCTGTGCGAAACATATTGAGAACATTGCGAAATCTCGAACGCATTTGGAAACTCTCTGTACTCCGACATGGAGTACACCTTTCCAATCTTGTTTAAAATCGATCTTAATCACCAATAACCTTTGACGAGTAGCTGTCACAAATGGGGCACCATTGTTGCGCAAATTTTGATACCTCCGCTGTTTACATTTCGCACGCAGTTGTTTTGCGCTCTTTCGGCATAGGCTTTATGCATTTAGAATTACTTTTTGATCTCTGGATAACCTCTCATCTTTTATTTTCTCCAAGTGATCTCGAAAGGTGCTTAAAAAATTACATTCAGATTATTAACATGCAAAACATATGAAGATACACGCATAAACGAGTATCATTTAAAAATTTCGCTCTTTATATTCTAAACCAGGAGTGTCCAACCTATGATCCATAGGCCGGATACGTCCCGCTATGGGTTTTTGTTCGGTCCACGAAGCTATGATGAAAAAGCAACCCGAAAAATTTAACACACAAATTCATACATTTTTATGAAACTTTTTATAATAAAGCTTTTAATATTGAAATATTAATTATTAAAAACCTTATTTAGACTAGATTTACATTTATATGGTACCTCAGAATCCGATTTAAACTCTAGTCCTGTCGCAGAAGAATTGGCAACTTCCAATGCATCCCGCCGAAAGATTTGCAACCACCAATGCCACCCGCCATATAGAAAAGATTGGACACCACTGAACTAGTGGGATTTTTCTCTTCTCTTCTCCTATAATTTTATCAGTGTTGAAAAGCCATTCTGTGAAAATGTCTTTTGTCATCCAATAACGTCTGTCAGATTTTTCCACTGTAGAGAAAGATTATGCACATTTAAAGCACCTGTTTTTTGCAACTTTATGATCACTAGGGGGATGAAACGTTTTAGTACATTTTTCATTGAAGGAATATGGACACAGTTGTTGGCATAGTTCTTAATTCACTTGCAATCACCGTATGTTTTTCTGTCATTATTTACTTTAAAATTCTCATTTTTCACTCGCTGTAAACCATTTTAGTTTGTGTGCCTTTTTATTAAGTCACTCAAATTCTTGGGAGTAAGTACGGGTTCATTTATATAATTTAATATTCCCTTTAAAACGGTAACTACTGTTGGTGAGTTTTAGCTTGTGTAAGCACTAGTTCGCAAATAAATCTGATTTAAGTCTTCTGTCCCGGGAACTCAGCTCGGCAATAATAAATGGATGGGAAGTGAAATTGAAGCATCTACCCCAGTTAATTTCCAAAATCTCCATAAGGAAACAACTCTTGTGTTTTCTCAACACTTGAGCAATTTATTTGAAAAGAAGAAAGTAAAAGGGACACAAGGTATGAGAATTTGGGGATGATCTTGACGGTGGATGGCAGGGGGTGCCGCGCACCAAGTTCCTAACTAATTATTATTCACAGTTATCTATTGTGAACACGTATTGTCCTAGGGAAAAAGGACTCCTTATACCTCTCCGTCCTACTATCTATTTCGCGAATCTTGTCCTCATTATCCCTCCGTCCGATATACGTTGGTTGTCGAATAATATCCTTCATTTCATTTACGAATATCTCCGACCTATATTTATCTAGAAGTTTAAGTCTCGCCTGTAATCTATGATCTTTCAACGATGGCCAACTTAACTCTTTAATGAGTAACGTAACGCTCTGTTTTTTATCGTAATTCTTTTTCACGAATCTAGCTGCTCGCAGCTGTATTTTTTCTAAATCCTTTATGAGTCCCCTCTGATATGGATGGATGGATGGATGGATGCGTATTCCATTTGAGGTCTAACCAACGATAAATAACAGGATTCTCTCAGCTTTTCCGTGCTTTTCCTGACTATCCTACGCACAAAAGCCAACTTCTTATTTGCCGCACCTATCACTCGTCTTATGTGGGTGTCCCAAGAAAGGTCACGATTGAAGGTTACCCCGAGGTATTTCACGGATTCCGAAACAGGAATCCTCTCACCATCTATCGAGTAGGTAAACACGGACGATGGGCTTCTAGATTTCCAAAAGTTTAGAACGTTAATCTTTTTCTGATTGATTTCTAGCTGCCATTCCTTGCACCAAACAGATAACGCATCCAGATCATCCTGAAGCTGACGATGGTCGCTAGGACCACTAATTTCTCTATAGACTACGGTGTCATCCGCAAAAAGCCTGATATTACTTTTTACAACTGAGCTGATGTCGTTTATATAAAGCAAGAAAAGCATAGGTCCGATCACACTACCCTGCGGCACTCCAGAGACTACATCTGCCACACTCGAGGACTTACCATCGATGACTACTTTTTGTTTTCTATTCCTAAGGAAAGCGCGAACCCAGTTAATGACTTTAACATTAACGCCAAGATTTCCCAATTTTAATAACAACTTACGGTGGGGAACCTTGTCAAAAGCTTTTCTAAAATCAAGGAACACTGCATCGACCTGCTTATTATTTTCGCCGCATGATAAAACATCATTCACAAACAGACCGAGTTGGGTGTCACAGGATCTACCTTTTCTGAAGCCATGTTGACAGCTGACTAAGAGCGATCTACTCTCAAGATAACGCATTGTGTTGCTAACAATAATGTGCTCCAAAATCTTACATGATAATGATGTTAGAGATATCGGCCTATAATTTTCGGGGTTTTCTTTGTCACCTCCCTTATGAATGGGTGTGACCTGTGATAGTCTCCAATCATCAGGAACAGTGGCGGCTCGTAGCTAAAATTAGTGGGGGTACTGCTCCAGAAAATTTTTAGCCTTTGTTTTAAAATTGTGTAAAAGGAAAAAACATGTATAAAAAGAAAATTTATTCAGGAACTTGATAAAATCTTAACAAAAAAAAAACAAACTTTTTTACTTACTTTAACTTAAATTGTTACAGTTCAAGCTTGATCTATTCATTTAAAAATGAAATCCATTCTTCTTGTTTTAATTTGCGCAAAAAGTTCAATAATTTTCTCCTTGATCTCTGGATGACAATTGAGGAAATTTTTCTCCATTGAAAGTACTGCAAGCGCATTTAGTCTTTCCGAATTCATAGTGCTTCTTAAAAAAGTTTTTATTCTTTTCAATGTTGAAAAGCAGCGCTCTGCCTCTGATGTAATCATGGGCATTGTCGAGGATTTTTATCAGTTTCTTAATTTCACTAAAAACATCATCTAGATTATTTTCCAAGATAAATTTCAGCAGCTCAATTAATTTGCAATATTCATGAATATCAGTCCTACAATAGAATACTTTTAGTTCAGTTTCAAGCTTTTCTTTGTCAATCATGGGATAAGCTTCAGTGGTCAGTACTATCTCTTTTGTGGGATGTTCATTCTTAAATCTTGTGAAGCATTTCTTGTTGAACAATTTAGCAGCTACTAAGTGTTTATCTGTCCATTATATCAACACATATATAGTCACACACTTCCTTAGCTTCTGCCATGAGTGTCTTTGAAGGATTCTCACAGTACTTTGAGTTACTCAATTCTAAAATAGCAGTTTTGAAATTTGTAATATATTCATTAACTTTAAACACACTAATTTCTCGAGATTGCATTTTATTGTAAATTATTTCAACATGAGGCATAATCTGATGAAAAAGCTCTAACCAAAACTTGAAATTATCATCATTCAGGTATTTTAAAATTCCTGTTGCTTCTGCAATGGTTTGATCTGCATTTGATGTTGACTGAATTTCAGTAAGGCAGTTTTTTAAAGGTTGCAAATTTTCATGAACTCTGTTTATGGTCCGTATGTTGAAATTCCACCTTGTAGAGGATGGACGTGGAATGCTGACATCCATATGTTTCTTGAGAATGGACACACGTTGTGGTGATCTTGAGAAGAATGTTGGAATAGCCAGAATGTTAGAGAAAAATATTCTTGCATTTTGTGTAATACTTGCTGCATTTCTCATTATTAAATTAAGTTGATGTGCATAACAGTGAATGAAATGTGCATTACTATAAACTGCTTTTATTTTTGCTTGAACTCCTGCTTTTTTGCCTTTCATGACATTTGCATGTCTGATCTATCAGTTTTTGTCCATTTCCTTGAAGGATTATGTCCAATTGTTCTAAAATACGTTTTGATATGTCATCTGCAGTTTGATTTTCTGGAATAAAGAATCCCCAAAAACGCTCAAATATTTCTTCCTTCAATACGTACCGTAGAACAAGGACCATATTTGAGTGTGTTCCGAAACATCTGTTGTGTCATCAGCCATGACAGCTACAAAGAAAGCTTTTCTAATTTCCGTCCTTATCTCCTCATGGTATATTTGTAGCAGGCAGTCAAGTATCTCATTATGAATGGTCTTAGAAACACCTTTGAAGACTGCACTGGTTTCTAAGTGATTCTTCAAATCTGAATCTAATTTAGATGCAAAATTTACTAATCCTCTAAATACCCCTAGATTTACTGAATCATCTTTTTCATCATGTCCACGTAAGGGAGTTTCCAAGTTTCCACAAAAGTAAATGCAGTCTATTATTTTGGACAAAATTTCACGGTTCTTTTTAACTTTTATATTATGCTCATTGATTGATAGTCTGCATGCCTCACTAAGTTTCTCCTTAATACTTACGGTTCCTAAAAGTGACAGTGAAACAACATTATCAACGTGCTTCTTTGACTTCTCATGCTTTTCAGTTTTTTCTTTCATTTTGTTTATATTTCTAAAACCATCTTTTGTCCACGGTACATCACCTCCAAACAGCAAACACGGGAAGCAAAACAGTGCATTTTTTACTTCACAGCCACAAAGCCAACTTTTCCGTTGGTACCATTCAGAATTAAAGCTACGAATATATTTCTTGTTGTTGCTTTTGCCTGGCTGAGATATTAGAATATCAGGTGTTGAACGACCTCTTTTCTTAACTGTAACTTTCTCATGGAGAGATAGCTGTGAAAACTTAAGCTGTTGAAGTTCACTTACAGTCACAGAACTTATTTCTTGGGGATGCAAGGCCATGGTTAAAGTTTTCTGTTAAATAAAAGAACCGAAAAAAATGAATCAAATAGAATAGCTGGAAGCAGAATAATAATCTAATTCTACACTCTTCTACACTTTATCACATTCAAGAATATGGTAAACGGTTTTTAAGCACAACACACGCTGAGTAAAAAAAAACTTCCACCATCACGCCAGAGCCGGCACTGCGAGAGCAACAGCGCAACAGTGCTCTCTCTACCTGGCAGTCCCGCCTTCCTCCCCACCCCCCCTCCTATGTGCGCATGCGCACAACAGTCAAACACCACGTCGCTGGCACTGTGAAGCGCACAGTTCCATACAAAGATTTTTGTATCTTTTTCATAAACTGGGGGATGGCTACTGAAGTACTGACATTAAGCTTAAGGAATATATATTGTACTACATAAATAAAGAAAGAATTAAAGAAAAAAGGACTCATTATATTAAATGTTATCGATAATATCAAGTGGAAATAGGGGGTGCTGCAGTTCCGCAGTGCCTATACACGAGCCGCCACTGATCAGGAACCTCACAGAGGGTAAGAGATTTCTCGAAAACTATCCGAAGGAAGGGAGCTATTTCTTCTGCTAGTTCTTTTAATACACGCGCGGGAATTCCTTCTGGTCCTGGGTTTTTGTTGGGCTTTATTGCACCCAGTTGCTTCACTATTCCTGCCTCAGAGATTTTAATATTATCCATCCGAGTACATCCATCGGGAATAAGATTATCTTCAAGTCTATCTCCACCTGCCGTGAACGCCTTCGCGAAGTAAACGTTTAGCAGATTACCTTTATCCTCCCCATCGTGAAGGATGTCTCCGGAATCACATCACAGGGAGGGTATTGAAGGACCCCCTCCCTTGACTTCTCTTACATAGGACCAGGACGCTTTTGGATCCTCCTTCAATTTTGTATTTAATACCTCATTCCGGAAGGTGTTAAATGCGTTACGCATGGTTTTTCTCGCTAGTACGCGGGCACTGTTATGCTCATGGACTATAGCTGTGCGATACTCATCGGAAGCGGTGGTAGGTATGTTTTTCAATTTTGCGTGGCTACGCCTCTGCCGTCTTAAGGCAATCCTGACTTACTTATTAAACTAACGAGGTTCTTTCTTATCAGATTTTAACTTACTGGGGATAAATCTATTGATACCTTTTCCTAGTATATCCTTAAATAATAACCATGATGGCTCCATACCTAATCGTTCTGTCTTTTCACGATAACTGACAAAGGTACTTTTGAGATGTAAGCTGAAACTTTTAAAGTCGGCCTTGGCGAAAGCGTATACATTCCGAAGGGGCTTAGGATGTCTTTTGAGCTTTAATTTGCACTCCGCATACACAGCTCGATGGTCGCTAAGTCCCTCCTCAGTGGATACCTTAGTTATCCTATGCGGGATGTTAGAAGCAAGCAAGTCGAGAACATTGCCCGAACGCGTGGCTTTTCGCACCATCTGGATTAAGGAATATTCATGAAACGTGTCAATTAAGGCTTCACACGATTCGCGTTCTTTACCTCCAGTAACGAAACATAGGTTTTCCCAATCGATTGACGGTAAGTTAAAATCGCCTCCAATTATCACATAACCGTCGTTCATAATAGATCTAAGCTCGGCTAATTGCCTCTCTAAACTTAAAATATAATCAACTTTGGCATTAGGTGGTCTGTAAAATGAGCATAAATATATCTTTTTCGAATTATCCTTACCTAGGCGGCACCACACGCTCTCGGTCGTTTCATCGATAATAGAGATCTGACAACTATCGTACTTTTCACTTATTGCCAAAAATACTCCGCCACCTATTCTATTGGCACGGTCTTTTCTGTATACTCTATAGCTTTTCGGAAAAATTTCTTGGCTAGCGATATCTTCAGTGAGCCAACTTTCCGTACCTATAACTACATCCGCATGCAACGTGCGAATTACGTGTTAGAGTTCGGCAGACTTCCTACGTATGCTGCGGCAGTTTAAAACTATAATATTTAATTTATCGTTATCGCCCGAAGCATTAACTGCTCTATTACGGCTTTTGCAGGTGGACTGTCTCACTTCGCGACCAGAAACTGTATTACACTCGATGCCCCTATGAAATCTCCTATTACGCCTACACCCTACCCTACTCTCTAATCTAAAAAAGACCTACCATGGTCGAAGATCCTACACGCTACACTCTGTGAAGCCTCGGTCGTGTAATGGACTCCAGAGCCGTTTAGGGGTACCCTACACGATCCGAGAACCGGCCGGAGATCAACGAAGTCGACTCCCATGCCCACACAGAAATTCCATAGCCTTTGGTTTAGCTCCGCCACGCTGCTCCAAACCTCCGAACCACACTCAATCCGCGGGACAATACTACAAATGGTGAGTCGCACATCAGAACCCGACTCCTCTCGGACACGAGTGACCTCGGCGACCAAGTCCTCAAAAGAACTTAGAATCTCCTCGGACCCGCGCTTCGAGGCGTCATTAGTCCCAACATGGACCACCATCCGCAGCCTAGAGCAACCCGTTGACTCCACCGACTCCCGTACCGCCCTCGTCACTTGGGGGACCGTTCCTCCTGGTATACACCTGGAGAACACCCGCTCAGCCACTCCCTCCCGGCGGGCTCGAGTTAGCAAGGGAGCCATAACACGCCGGACATTAGAACTACCTATTACTAGGATCCCTCCCTTCCCACCCCGACTTCCCATAGATTCAGCCTCCGCCAAAGAGACGGGAGCGGTTGCGAGAGCATCGGCCGAAGTGCCGTCCTCCGACAACGCCGCGAGCCGATTGCAAACTGGAAGAGGGTCTGCCGAGGCATTCCCAGCTCCCAGCCTTCGCAGGACCACCCCACGATCCCCCCGGTTGGAGACCACTCTCCAATCGTTGGGTTTCAGGATTGGAGCGACCCCAGCCCCCAAAGAGGTCCCGCAAACACCCTCGATCACACCACCGACTTTTGCACTCGAGCGCACCCGAGTCGCCATCATGGCGCGGTGAGTTCTCGGGGATGGATACGTTCTCCCAACACGAACAAGGGCCGACTCCGCTCTTGCCACCCTCCGACGGAGGTCCGTAACCTCTCTTACCAGCTCCGTGATTCGAGACCTCATTCCCTTTACGGGAGATTTATAAAGTTTTAACTAGTTCAAAGGCCAGCTAGTAATTTATATTAATTCCCAAGCAAGAAAAAATAAAAATCGGGGGTTCAAAATTGCCGGGAAGCGGCAAAACGGATACCGCACCTCGTTATAACCGTCGAGGTGCGGTTCCGTTCACTCGATTACTTACTTCGTAAAAATTTAGAAAGTTAAACAAACAAATCCTTCCAAAAATGCCACATAAAGAAATTCACATGTCATTCAATGGATAATTTCAAACAATAAACTTGTAACATTTCAGGTTGTTAAAGTCGAGTGAAAATAGTCAAATAATAAGCACGCTAAAATTGATGATGGACTTTTCTTCCGGCGCTGCACACCAAAGACCTCCGCGATGATGAATGCGTCGCGGAGTACCTCGTTGCACCGGGAATCTGGGTGGAGACTGCTAGCCGCATCCCACGACGAATCTTCTACTCTGCCATCAATGAAGAAACCAACGCGCGGCGTTTCGTTTTACAATCCCCAGGCTTATAAGCTGATTAAGGCCTGCGAGGGAACAGCCTTCATGCCTCTCCTAGGCGATGGCGGCAGGCGCTGCACTTGACGGCTGCCATATTTCTGGTTTCGGGTCAAGCTCCGGCTAGTTCTCACTAATTTCGCTACACTGCTGCTCGCGCTTATCTTGGCAAGCGCCATGTATGGGGGTGGTGGACGACCGCGCCCTACACCTGTCCAATGTCTCGAGCTCACGGCCCATGGTCCGCCATGCAACTACATCTCGTGCATAAAGAGGGGGGAGATCCAAGCGGGCCGACAGAAAGGCACTGTATACAAGGCTCTCGCACTATCTTCGTCCGACCAGTGTCACCCTTTCCAGCGCGAGTCCAACAGGGCACTTCAATTCACACGGGGATATTCCGCCAACTTGTCCGACAGGTCCATGTTACTCGCACAACCCACCTTAGTAAAACCGTTAAAAAGGGGGGGGGGGGGCAGCTATGCGTTACTCAACGTCAGACGAATATACCAAGCTACGATCGCGGGACCATCGCGATCAAAACCCTCTATCATGTCCTATTTAAAATCACATAGAGGGAATCACTGCACACAGGGACAATAAGGCGTACTAATGAAATCTTCCGAGGCAGCTCGGCTAAGGGGTGAGTGGGAGGGGGGACGGCACCCGCTGCTGTCCAAAATCTCGGGGCCGCGTGGGCGCTAATGGCGGTCACCTCCCTCGGGAGGCGACACAAAGAACGGGTGGACAACCCTATCTGATGTCTTCCGGCAAAAATGAAACCGACGCGGGACGGGCTATGGTACAGCAAAATATGAAGGAACCAACGTGATACGTTTCGTCCCTCCGTCGCCATTCCCCCGACTTATAAGCTAATTACAGCCTGCGAGGGAATAACCCGTGTCCTGAAGGGACTAAGCCTACTTCAACGGACGCAGCCTGAGGGCCTTAACGAAAGCCCTCAGAGAAGATTGCGGAAGGACATCGCAATCCTCAGCAGGTCCATCCTGTCGAGGCATGAGAGGGAATAAGGCATAACTTGCCAGCTAATTGGGAATTAACCATCTAAGAGAACTCGCGGAAAAAACATCGCGATCTGGGGACGATCGCAAAATCAATGCCCACGTAAATGACCCTACTTGGCGCTAATTCACGGGACCGAGCTGTCTTCGGATCGATACTTTCTAACATTAACGTTAAAACACAACCGATAATAAAACTAAGCTTTAAAATGGGACGAGCGGATAAAAGAAATGCGATAAAATCCACCCGTACGTTACGACGCGTCGAGTATCGCAATTATCCCCGGAACATCACGCAACGGAACCTAGGTATCTAGTGGCGCCGCTATCTTCGCAGCTTACCCCGGAACTTCATCGAGGTCCTGGTCTCCGTTGGCGCCCTTTTCGAAAAACGGTCCTGCTAACAAGGGATGGGTAGCTCCTTCTCGAGGCGTCCTCCCGCCTCTGACTTCTTCCAGCCTCGGTCCGGCGACGTCGTCGTCCAGGGTGTGCGCACCGAGTTGCGTCTTCTCGCCGGGCCGACAGGTCTTTTAACTCGGAAATTACGGAGCACGCGTGCGGTGACCGCTAAGACCGGTCGCCCCGCGCGACTACACTTTGATCTTAGCCATGAGGCCGAGAAGCGATAATAAAAAAATGTTTTCGATGACGGAGGGTTCGGCGAGACGATCCCTTCGGGATCGGCAGGGACGGCGTCCGTCGGCGGGGGCGTGGGAGCCCGTGGAGGGGGCCTATGGGAGGCGGGGGAGGACGGCGACGGGCGCCGCGCGGGAGCCCCCCGGCGGACGGTGGCATCGAGCGAGGGGTGGGGGCGCGGCGGGGGAGGGAGACCGCGGTGAGGGAGGTGAATGGTGCCGAAACCTAATCAGCTCTTCATTATATAGTACTCTTTCTAAATATAAAATTTGGTATTGATATGAGTGTAAGTTTTTGAGTTAGAGTGCCTACAATTTCCTAACACATACAGACATCGCGTTGAAATCTCGAATTCGATTTTTTTTTCATGAAAACAATACTTTCTCTCTACTTTATATATAGAGAAAGTAAAAACAAATAACTAAGAATTAAAAAAAAAATTTAATACATGAAATAATTTTTTAAAAATAACATACGATTTATAGAAAATTACGAAAATGGTCAGACGAAATTTTAAAAACATTCAAGAACTGTATTTTTCTACATTTAAGTTTAAAAACCATGAAATCCCCCACCTTCTGCATCAGACTCAGAAATTGTCAAATTCACCCTCTGAGTAAGTCAGATGTTACTCATTGTCATCCGCAATAAATGAAGATCAGATATAGATATTGAACAGGCATTCAACATCTTTCTGTATAAAATTAATTGGAAGGTTAATTATTATTTTGTCATGACCACTTTACTGATTATAAGATTGAGTAGAAAAGTGACTTGACTTAAATGGCGAATATATGTAAAAAATTAATTTTTTAATTGAAAAAAAGTGGTCGACACCTTACTTTTTGAGAAATATGGCTTATGTAATGGTCTTTATATCTACAAACTCTATAACTGAGTGAGTTTTAATCAAAATCATTAGAGCCATTTTTGAATAAATAGACATTCTGTGAAAATCAGCAAGAATAAACTACCCTTTATTGTCATGCTAAGTCATAGGTTCTATTCTGGATAATAATATGCCTAAATACGAAATATAATTTGATTTCATTTGAACCATTTATGCTCTAGAGCAGGGGTTCTTAACCCATTTGCAACTAAGGACCTCCCAGGTCCTTCAGTATTACTAATGTATCCCTACCCCATTCATGTGTTTTTGTAAGTCTCCAGTACAATTTAGAGAGAGGGAGAGAGAATGGGAAGCATTTTAATTTTTATACTTGAGTCATGCATACCTGTAGTTTTTGATGGGCAATTATTTTGATATATATATATATATATATATATATATATATATATATATATATATATATTTGTTTCCATGGATCCTCCACAAACCCCCTGGACCTACTCTATGATCCCCCTGGACCTACCCTATGAACCCCCCAGAGGTCCATGAACCCCAGGTTAAGAACGACTGCTCTAGAACCATACAGACAGACAAGACGGCAGGGCAAAAACTACATTTTTGATACTCAGGGACACCTAAAACGTGTATTTCCATCAATATCTTGAAGTCAATTTTTTTTTGCAATTACAACACTTTTTCTGTGTATGTATTACATATCGGAGGAAGTAAAAATGGAGAAGTTCATCCCTTGGTCTTTAGAAGAAACTTTCCAATAGTGCAGCACAAATAATTTTGCAGAGAATATTTGATTTGTAAACTTCATGAAATTCACTATTTTACTCAAATAAAGCAGTTAAATTAAGATTTTCAAATATAAACCCATGGATCATGGGCACATGCAGAAATTTCCTAATGGCCTGGTGATTCCTGCTGTGATCACTTGCAAACTGAAATGTTTATAACAGTTGTCAATAACATTTCATTCCCTTTTAATCTTATGCAATGCTTGTTTTATCTTTATATATGCTACGTACAGCATCTTGAATGATGATCCATTTAAAAGTGACCCAATGAAATTTTCTCACATTTTAGGTTTTCCAATTTTGATCTCACATATAAGCTGCAATTGTATTTTGTAAATGTAAAAGAAGTTCACCTTACAGGCATGTAAATTTTGTATGTTGTTTTTTATGTAAGACCAAGATCTGTCAGTCAAAGAGGAGATGACTCCTGCAAAACATGACACCGGAGAAGGGTCATCAGAGGCTTCAAATGATGATACCTTGGCTGACACACCAGCAAAATTGGAAATTGATTCTAAAAGTGCATCTTCAAATCTTTTGCAAGGTAAGAATTTGAATGTGACTGATGATTAGCCTAATTGATGTAAATGCAGATTATCATAAAATTCATATGGTTATGTCAACTACCATATTAACCCAAAAGGCAGATGAAGTTTTTCCCCAAAAATTTTGGCAAAAAAATTAGGGAGCATCTTAAAATTGAGTACAAGTTATAAACACTGCACGCAACTCCCTGACACTGATTCTGTGACCACGTAAACACATATACACAGTATGTTACATTTAATTTATTAATTCAACATTTATTCATATTCTTGTAATTGACCTAAAGCGATCTAAAGTGGAAGACCTGGATTCGATTCCCAGTCATAGCAGACGTTTTTCTCGTTTCAAAATTATTCTCACCATATTCTTGTTGTTCACAATGTTCAAATGAGTTGCGTTTCATCTTGTAGGAACTGGTGGAAGGGGAGTTTTATATATAATAGAGACCCTGCATCCAGCCCTTAAGGGCAGTGATATTCAACCTTTCTTGTCGGAATATCCTTGATTACATTTTTGAAGATATTTGTACCCCATGGTATATAACAAGTTACTCTTTCCCAATAGTTCATCACTTCTGTTTATTCAAACTTGGTAACCAACCTGTCATAATTGCATTAATTACTTGAGAATTCTCCTCTTCAATCTTTCTCCTCTCCTCTCAAATTGTCTTTTCCTGAACTGTAATCAGCCATCGATTGTCTGTCTTTCTATCTCCCCTCCTCCCTCTTCACCATTCCTGTGCTCTGTATTGAAACACAGTAAGACCTCGTTATTTCGATCCCAGATAATTCGAAATAGCTTGTAATTTGAAGCTAAGAGCAGTCCCCAGCCAACATCATAGGATTTTGCATACTTTTTAGTATGGATTATTCGAAATACATCTACAATGAAATTCAAAGTCATGATCTGTTCCAGTGACATGCGAACATTTTGTTTAATTCGAAACCTTTACCCATATTGTGTGCTTAAGTGGAAAGTTTGTGCACGTACATGACAAAAGCATCACGTTTTTGTTCTCCATTTCTCGCAAACAAAATATGCATTGCCTCCAAACAGGTAACTTATTTTTACTTATTTAATAGACAATGTGAAATAAAATCGTATATGATACAAATAACGGAATCATCTTATCCTTGCATCACTAGACCTCTTACGAAGTTTTGTTTATGCTTTTGGCATGTCACTCCCAAGCAAATGGTTTAGTCAGCAGTTCTGAACCATTCTCAGTCGACGTATCTCTTGGTCTCAAGAGTGAGAGTTCATGTTCCTCCTTTCAATGAGGATTTAATTTTTATGCCAAACTATGTGTAATAGTATATGTATTATAAAAACGGCAAGATACTCATAGAAAGACTTTTTCTTTTCTCATGTACCCCCTGGGGGTATATGTACCACAGTTCAGAACTGCTGGTTTAGTGTGAAAGATCACTTAAGCAGATAGCAAAATTTGAGAAACAAGCTGAAATGAAAAAAAAACCCTCTTTTTCCATCTACTTTTCATCACCAGGTATTGCTTGCCTTTTTCTATTGGTTGATGCCATGATAATAATCTCTTAGAAATTAAACAAAGGTCATCATCATAGGTAGTCTGTCCGTAGACAGGTCCGTGATTATTCTTGGTTAAACCTGGTTCTCCATATACTCCTATTTTCTGCTGTCCTCTTCATATCTTGATAACTCTTTCCCTTTCAAATCGTCTATCAGCTGAAACCTTTTCCTACCTCTTTCCCTTTTCCCATCTAGTTTTCCTTCTAACACGTCTTTAATCATACTCTCTCTCCTCAGGTAATGTCCAACCCAGTTAGCCTTCCTCTTTCTGATAGTCTGTATAATCATTCGCTTCTCTCCTATTCTTTGTAGCACTTCATCGTTTTTCATCCTATCTGTCCATTTTATCTTCAGCATTCTCCTCCAAGTACACATTTCAAAGCTTTCCAAGTATTTGATGTCATTTTTCCTTAGCGTCCATGTTTCTGCCCCATACAATGCTATACTCCATACATAGCATTTTATCAACTTCTTGCTGATATCTTCCATTATATTCCCTGTAAGTAGTTGTTTCTTTCTCCTGAAAGCCGCTTTTGCCATTCTTTGCAGCACGCTGAAATGCCCCTTAAGTCTTCACGCAGCGACTGATGGTCCTCCTGGTTTTTTATTTCTTTATATAGAATGGTATCATTGGCAAAAAGTCTAATTTTACTACGAACTACCGAGTAGATATCATTCACATAGATTAAGAAAAGTAGAAAGCCCAATACACTTCCCTGAGGAACACCCGACGCAACTTTAACGGGGGACGTGTATTTCCCACCGATGACAACTATCTGTTCTCTATTCGAGAGGAAATCTCTCACCCAACTGACAACTTTCGGATTGATGCCATTTTGTCCTAACTTCGCAATTAATTTCTTATGAGATACTTTATCAAACGCTTTTCTGAAGTCAATGAATATGGCATCGACCTGAGAATTTTTCTCCGCATCGCAACAAATCATCCACGAACAAGCCGAGCTGCGTTTCGCATGATCTACCTCTCCGGAATCCGTGCTGGCATCCTCTAAGCAATGGGTGACTATCTAAATAGCGCATCTCAGAAATAAAGATAGTGTACTCAAGTATCTTGCACGATAATGAAGTTATGGAAATTGGCCTATAATTTTCGGGGTTCTCTTTGTCACCGCCCTTATGGATGGGCTTTACGTGTGCCATCTTCCAATCTTTAGGTACTACACCTTCCGTAATGGATTTCTCGAATATAATTTTTAAATACGGCGCGATTTCATAAGCTAACACTTTCAATACTCGCGCGGGTATTTCCTCCGGCCGAAGAGATTGACTTGGTTTAACTGAATGAAGTTGGAGCGCGATACCATTTTCGGAAATACCAAATCTTCCATCGAGTCGCCCTGATGCATAGGAGTAGTGGTTTTACATTCATCGTCATTGGGAGTAAAAGCTTTCTGAAAGTTTTGATTTAAAAGGTTTGCTTTCTCCGCACTATCGTGAACTACATTTCCCGTTTCCGATCTCAGTAACGCAATAGTAGGGCCTCTACCTTGGACTTCTCTGACGTAAGACCAAAATGCTTTCGGGTTCTCTTCCAAGTTATCCCGTAAAACCTTGTTTTTGTAATTGTTAAACGCATTTCGCATTGACACTCTGGCTATGGAGCGCGCCTCCTTGTATTGCTTCCTTAACGTTGCAATTTGTTCGACCGTAGGTGTTGAGAATGTGTTATTTACGCGAGAGTGGAGTTTTCTTTGCTGTCGGAGAGCGCTCCTTAACTTCCTGGTTGTACCATCTAAGTTCTACATTTTCACGCTTCAATTTGCCTGGAATAAATTTATCTGTACACTCTCGCATCATATTTCTGAACATGCACCAGGATTTTCCCGCGCCTGCAATATCTGTTACCTCGCAGAAATTAGTATATTTATTTCGCAGAAAAGATCTAAATCTAGTGAAATCGGCTTCGGCAAATACATAAAGCTTTCTTTTGGCCTTGACCTGTTTCTCAATGTTTAGCTGAAACTCCACGTACACTGCCTTGTGATCGCTTATTCACTCAGCAACAGATACCCTATTCATACGCTCAGGAAGATTAATAGCCAATAAATCTAATATATTATTAACTCTCGTGGGAAATCTCACTAACTGATACAATGAGTGTTTTCCGAAAGTTTCAAGTAAAGCCTCGCAAGATTCATGCTCTCTACCACCGGGATAAAAGAAATTATGCCTCCAATCAATTGACGGAAGATTGAAATCGCCTCCGATTGCAATGTCTTTATCTTTAATACGCGAACTTAGCGTCGCCACTTGTTTCTCTAGATAATAAATAGTTAGTAACGCTCCTTTTTATTTTCTTAATTGTTGGAGCTTCGTGGCTATATCCAATATGAGAAGGCTACGGTTTTAGTTTAAATCTGTTCTTTGTTAAGTCTTTAAATTTTTCTCATAGTTCCCTTAAAATATTTATTATCATTTAGAAATATTAATGGTATGGAGAAAGTCATGTGGTGGTCACATCAGATTTCTTAATAAATAGACATTTTGTGAAATTCAACAAGAATCAACTATCCTTAATTGTTGCGCTATAACATTCATCTCTTCTTCTATTCTTGACAATAGTATACTTAGATAGGAAATATTACTCCATTTCTAGGACCGCTCTCAGGCAGCCAGACGGCATGGCTAAAACTACTTTATGGACTCAGTGACACCTAAACCGTGCATTTCCGCAAATATCTCGAAGTCGATTTTTTTAGCGATTACAATATTATATAAATAAATGATATCTCCGCACATCGCAACAGACTTCTCCGTAAACTCTCTCTGATTTGCGTTCGGCACCTCTAACTTGGTCTTCCCCTTTCGTTCATATTAGCTGTCGAGGTCAGCAAACCACCTCCTTCTCCGCCACTCCTCGGCCAAACTCCCTGCATTGCGGACCTCCTGGAATTCCCAACGCCACCATCACTCTTTATCCTGAAAAAGACCCACACATTCCTAACCCGCAAACCTTTGAAGCGCTCCAATTTTTCGCACACTCCTACCACCACCTCCTCATCTTGCCAACCAGACGAAGTCATGAACCTTTCCTCTCAGGTACTTACCCCTGCCGAGAATGAACTCCTATCACGCGGCCTTTCTTTTTGTCCCACCACCAAATTTTATCATTTTCGCCTCCTTGCCGACGTCCAGTCCTTTGCCCGCACACTACGTCTAAAAACCAACCCTCCCAAAGAAGACTCTCTTGCCTCTGCCAACCCAAATCTCCCTCCCGGCCTTCCACCTACATTTTCACACCTCCTTCCCAATACATTCCACCCACCCTTCCTTCCCTACACCCTGTCGAACAATACCTCAATTATATCCTTTTCAGAATCTCCCAACCCAACTTTGCCGATCTTATCGACCATACAGACAATCTTACCAGACGTGAAAGGCATGCTATTTCTAGCTTTAAACATATTGACAATATCATCATCCTCCCTGCCGACAAGGGCACCACCACGGTTGTGATGGATCGCGCCAAATACAACGAGGAAGCCGAGCGCCAACTTTCTGACGAAACCTTTTACCATCACCTTACTTCCAAACCCACAGACCACCACTCCTTCCAAATTTCGTCCTATCTTCATTCCTCAGGAAAACAGGAAGACCTTCCCGATTCCGCAATTGCTCTAATGATCCCCAACAAACCCCGCACACCCACATTCTACTTCTCTCTAAAATCCATAAACCCAACATCCCTGGCCGCCCCATTGTTGCCAGCTTTAATTCCCCTATATAACGCATCTCCGCCTTCGTTGACTCCCATCTACAACCTCTCATTCGTCAATTCCCTTCCTTCATCCAAGACACTATCCACTTTCTCAAACGCCTCAAACACCTCCCCTTTCCTCTCCCACCCAATACAATTTTGGCCACTATCGATGTCTCTACCCTCTACACAAACATCCCCCACGATGACGGACTCTCTGCCCTTGGTAAACTTCTGGACTCAACACCACCCGACGCAAGACCATCCTCCCATTTCTTAGTAGACTTGGCAGAAATGGTGCTCAAAATGAACAACTTCTCCTTCGGTGGACGCCACTACCTTCAAATTAGAGGTACTACGATGGGCACTCGAATGGCGCCCTCATACGCCAATTGTTACCTTGGAGAATGGGAGAGACTCTTCCTCAACGTACCTCTCAGACCACTTTTGTGGCTGAGTTACATCGACGATGTCTTCCTAATTTGGACGCATAGACCTGACTCTCTCCTTTCCTTTCTCTCGTGCATCTCCTCCCACCCTTCACTCTCCTTCACCCACCAATCCTCTACCTCTCACATCACATTCCTGGACGTCGATCTTTACCTCCAAGACAGTAAAATCCGCACCTGTGTTTATATCAAACTCACTAACAACCTCCAATACCTCCACTTTGGTAGCTGCCATCCCCTTCATACTAAAACCTCTATCCCCTATATCCTTACTCGACGAGGATGGAGGCTTTGTTTCGATAGAGCGTCTCTTCTACGGTATTACTCCGTCCTCGAGGATGCTCTCCTCAAACATGGCTACCCTCCAGACCTGGTCTCCAAACAGATCCATAGGGCGATGATGCCTACCACCAATAGATCTCATCCTCACACACCTACTATCCTTGCATCAACCCCTCCACTCACTCTAACCACACTTTTCCTTCCTGGTAACCACGAGGCTCTCAAAACAATCCCCCATGCTGCCCACCAATTTTTATCTCTTCCTCCCACCAGTCCCTCTTTACCAACCTTTATGCCAATTCCCTGCTCCTCTCCTTCCCCCGGCCCCCCAATTTGGGAAATATCTTGTGGATAAAGGAACTTCCCACTTCTACCATGCTGCTTGCCATAGGGTCTCACCCCTGTGGCAAACCTCGCTGCCTTGCTTGCCCTATCCACCTACCCTCATCTTCCTTCTTGAGTCCCTCCACCAACATCACCTACCCCATCACCTCTAGAAGCAACTGCACCATTTTCCTCCTCACCTGCACCCTATATCCTGCATTTTATGTAGGCCTCACCAGCAATCCATTAAACATCCGTATAAATGGTCACTGGAATAGCGTTATTCTCAGATGCATCCTCCCAGTTGCATTACATGCCAATGCCCATAATGTCCCCTTCAATAGTTGTTACAATGTAAGGGCTATTCGCGCCTTACCCAATGACACTCCTGCCCCCTTCTCTGACAATGGGAACTAGCCCATATACATCCTCTTGACTCTTTCTCCCCCCATGGCCTCAGCCTCCACTAACCCTATTGACCCTCTTACAATGTGTAGTTACATTGTAGCTATTCGCGCTTTACCTCACCACACTCCCTCCTTATTGGCTATCCACCCTTCCTACTCCCTGTCTCTTCCAATCATCAACCTTCTCACATCACCCTGTCATTCCCTGTCCAGTGTGTCACTTTCTGTTACTCTCTCTCTATCGCTGATGAAGGGCATATGCCCAAAAAGCTTACGTGTTTTTGTGCGTGTTTTCTGTGTCTCTTTGACACCCCCAGCAGCCTGCCAACTTGATCCTCAATTTGGCAAGTGTCTGCTGGGCTTCCTTCAACACCTTGTTGCCACCCTCATCACTAACTTTCCTTTTCCTAAAGTTTATATATACATATATATATATATATAACTTTTATGTAAAAGTAAAAATAGAATGGTTATAAGGAGGTGAAGAGTAAGGCCTTGGATGGGACAGTTTGAATTGTTTCAATACTATAACCAAAACATAAAAAATAAACATCTTGCGTGAAGAGTTCCTGGGTTTCCAGCCAGGTGAATATGTTGTCAACCAACGTTTTGGCACCTTCCTCAAGTGCCATCTTCAGAGGTCATGTGCCGAAACGTCGGTTGACAACATATTCACCTGGCTGGAAACCCGGAAACTCTTCACCGCATCTATTCGCCAGGAAAGCATCAGATCTTTCTATAAATAAACATCTTGGTTACCAAACAAATGTAAGTAGATGTATTGATTTATGTTGCGATAGATCTTTCAGTGTTAATGGTAAAAGATAACAAACAATGTTTTGATATTCCTTAAAAATCATTTCACTCACTTTAAAAGTATTCATAGACTATATTTAGGAATGAATCCATTTGTACCCTTTATCTTGGCATTGGCTATTCTTCCTCTATGGTGTGTCACAGTGTGGATTTTCCTTGCATTAATCTTTACATGGCTATCTACCTTTGAAGAGGACAACAATTAAGAAATTTAGCCTTGTTACCATCTGGAAAATGGTCATCTAAACCAATAGATTTTGCACTTAAAGAAAAATTTCCAACGATTGAATATGTAATATGACAAAACATGAACAGAATTAAAATATTCAGTTTTTCATGCATAAAATAAGCCATTTCCTGTGATCCTTAGTTAATATTTAATTTTATATCCACATCAGTGAATGGCTGCAAGGAATTCTGAGGTTTCTCCACATCATGCATTCTTATGGAAATCGTTGCTTGTTGACCCTATGGGGTATAAGAGACCCCACAGTCTACAAATCTAGACCAAGTTCTTCCTTTGGTCTATACAATGGCCCATGAAACTTTTGAATTTGATAGCTCTTATAGTGTCCAAGTTATTAGCAAACCAACTTACAAACATTCTCCTTTATCATCATCATAGGTAGTCTGTCCGTACACATGTCCGTGATTATTCATGATTAAACCTGGTTTTCCATATACTCCTATTTTCTGCTGTCCTTTTCATTTCTTGATAATTCTCTTTCCCTTTCAAATCGTCTATCAGCTGAAACATTTTCCTACCTCTTTCCCTTTTTGCATCTAATTTTCCTTCTAACACATCTTTAATCATACTCTCTCTCCTCAGGTAATATCCAACCCTCTTTCTAATAGTCTGTATAATCATTCTCTTCTCTCCTACTCTTCATAGCACTTCATCATTTTTCACCCTATCTGTCCATTTTATCTTCAGCATTCTCCTTCAAGTCCATATTTCAAAGCTTTACAAGTATTTGATGTCATTTTTCCTTAGCATCGATGTTTCTGCCCCATACATAGTTATACTCCATACATAGCATTTCATGAACTTCTTTCGGATATCTTCCCTTATATTCCCCATAAGTGTTTCTTTCTTCTGAAAGCCGGTTTTGCTTTTCCTATTCTAGTTCTGATCTCATCCATACATTTTGCTTCTCGTGTTATGATGCTTCCAAGGTATTTATATTCTGAAACTTGTTCTAAAGGCTTTCCCCCAATACTTATGTTCAGATTCTCTTCTTTACCCGATATTGTTCATCATCATTGTTACTTCTAGGAAATCCCGATGCCACTCTCCCGTGTCGTAAATCTTATTAATTAATTTCGTGATCGCTTTCAGTCCTTCTGATCCTATGACTTTAAGTATCTCAGCCGCTATTCCATCGCTGCCCGTGGCTTTCCCCTGCTTTAGTTCCACTATCGCCTTTTCTACTTCGCTCTCCATAATACTTGGTCCTAAGTTGTCTTCTTCAATGTTTTCCTCATTTTCCAGTTCTATTTTTGCCGCTCCTACCCGTTTGCCATATAATTCCTTAATGTATTCTTCCCATACCTGTGCTACATCCTTTGTTTCTGAGACTATCTTCCCATCCGTATTCATAATTCCTTTACCACAAATTCCATTAGATTTCTTATCTTCTAACTCGAGTGCCCTAGTGTACATCATATCATACCGTCCTAACTTCTCCATTTGTTCTATTTCATCACATTTTACTTTTATCCAATTTTCTCTAGCTTTATCTGTTATCCTTCTCAACTCATTGTTTATACGCCTGTAGTTGGCTCTACCTTTTTCACTGTTAACATTTTTCCATTTTCGTCTCTCATTCATTTTCTCCAGCATTTCCTTCGTGATCCATGGTTTTCTGATTTTCTTCTCTTGTTTTCCAATCTCTTTATCCAAGATATCCTTGATACTGGTTTTAATTTCATTCCATTCTATATCAACGGTCTTCGGTTTGTTTTCCAACTCTCTTAAGTTATCTTCCAACTTCATGCTGACTACATTCTGCCTTTCTTTCAGTTTTTCTAGGTCCCAGGCCTGTCTTTCTCTTCTCGTTTTTCTTATTTGCTTGAGCTTTGTAACAATGGAAAAATAACGTACAATAGCTGCCTCCCTACAGCATAAATGTTACCTCAGAGCGGCAAGAGAATATTTTTTTTGCAATCCAAGCACTTCCCATGCGCTCTGATCATGCTTTTGGTCAAGAGGTAGGATCGTAAATATCTTTGAATGGGCTTGTTTGTGCATTGATGTCAGATATGTGTTTCTCTCTCACTCTCATTATATTTTTCTCAAGAAATGCTGAACTAAGCACTAGCCCAAATCCAAGGGCCATTCCTCCTCCCTTTCCATATAGCTCTCAGGTATTGACACATAAAAAATATTCATCTCAAGAGTGAAAGAGATCACAAAGCAGATAAACAGTGCTTGCATCCCCTTCCACCACTACAATAGCTTTCATGCAGAGGTTCCATTAGTCTCAGCATTTAATAGGGGTTTTTAGAAGCCACAATTTACTTAACTATGCGAAAATTCAATCACAAAATTTGATGTATGATATAGGTAAAAAGAAAATGGTAAAAATTGGAGAATTAAGCACAATGGGAAGGTTCAAGGTTACTGTTTTGAAATATATCGTTTTTCAGGTTTAAGAAAATTTATTGCTTCAAAAAAATAAAGAAATCTAGCGATCTTTGCGGCATACCCAGTATGCAGGACCACGTTATTTTGAGAGGACGTATATTTTATTACAGCTGTGTAATATGGATGAAAATAAAATTGCAATGCAATCTATGAAATTCCCTAGAGCTAATGAAGAATTAATTAATTATTTTTGACCATAATGATGACATGGAATGTTTGAACAATATTGGAGAGAATTGCTACGTGATGGTTCCTATCTATTATCTATACAGTATTTCACACAAGTGTTTTCCCAGTCTTTTTGGCATGCATTTTTGTAATCTTTTGGCTGAGTATGTGCGGTTGCAAGTCTTTTCTTCCGAAACGTGGCGTAAAAGAATAACATGAAATACATGTTCACTCAAGCCTATTTTTCACACATGGTGGTGTTTGTGAATCATGAATTAAGTGATCACTTCAGCTCTGTTCATGAATTCTCCGTGTGTACGAACTTGTAAGGTCACTTGGTTTTGTAGCAGAATGGATAGATAAGACTATATTGCGATTTTACTGTCCAGGTAGCAGATCGTTGGAAATTTTTTTTTTAAAGTTCGTTTATTTCGAACTCGGATAATTGAAGTTGTATTTTCGTAGTCCCTTGAACTTCGAAATAATGAGGTTTTACTGTACCATACGCTGACTTTATCAGGAATAAAGTGGAATTTCTAGTAAAATTTCTTTGTGCTAATTTATTTAGCCAAAAGCAATTGATGAAAAGGAAGATTATTTCAAGGCAGATGTGGAAGATGCTGATGCCACTTGCCTAGTTGGAAAGTACTGTGCTTTAATATATTTGCATACCCCTTGGTAAGAACTTGCGTACCCCAGGTTGAATAATGCTGCTTTAGGGGATCCAACCCCATCTGATGGTTTGCTTTCAGGACCGGACCTTTGTTTGAGATTTGCTGGATTTTGGGTCCTTAGCTTAGTATATACTGATATTAAAGAATCATTAAAAGTAAAGAATACAAGAGTTTTATTTGTTTCCCAAATCACTGCACACTTTTATATTTACAAATGAAGGCTTATTGTACAGTCGACCTCCGCTGATGGGTCATGTACTGCAACTATGTAGGCTGTTTCGACTGATATTTAAAATTCACCTTCACAATGGGAAACCACGAAACTATGTAACAACTCTTTTCTAAAATAATGGCATTTTTTAACTGACTTGAGTGAAGTGCTGTCTTACTTATTGTTAGTACAAACTGAAGTATGTACAGGGTGTACATAAATTATCTTTACAACTTTACTCGTGAATAAAAGCTTTATGAAAAGACATACACTGTTTGTGTGAGAGAAACTCTCCAAGTTTGTTCTGAACATTACACACATTCAACATGGGCATCATTTACCATGTCCAAGCAATATTCCAGCTCCATCCATGTATGCTGCAGCATGTCAATGTCAACTGTTGCAATAGCAGCTTAAATTCTGTTCCTCAAATTGTTGATGTCGGCCACCAGAGTTTGGTACACACAGCCTGGCATGTTTTTCCAACAAGATGGTGGACCACCATACTGGAGCATGATTGTGCATGCATCTCTTAATCAGCATTTCCCAAATCAATGGATTGGCCCTGCTGGCCCCATCTCTTGGCTGTCCAGATCACCAGATATCACACCCTGTGACTTTAAGGTGTTCTTTACCAGTGAAGCAGCACTAGCGGAATGCCTTATGGGCATGTCTGGTCCGTCCATCTGTCCGTCGTAACTTTCATCTCATAAACTGCTGGATGGATTTTAATTTAATTAGGTATGAGTGATTGTTATTAAAATTTATCACCCAATTGTGATTTTTAACTGAATCGGTCAATTAGAACTTCCACTTTACATAATTACTTTAATATACTCGTATCTCATTAAATGGCATCCATCAAGCAACAATGAAATACCAAATTTTTCTCTCCCTAGCCCTTATATGATCTGTAAGGTATAGATTAAAAAATTTATTTGGAAAGAGAACAACATCTACTACAAGAAAGTCCACGAGGTCACATAATTACGAGTTATGGTTTCGGAGATAAAAATTCGAGAAAATTCCAAGCAAAACATCGCATATTTTGTTTTCATCGATTGCTAAGATGGTTCTCTCAGCAAACATCAATTAAAAATCCATATATGTCTCTCCCATGCTCTTATATGGTGTGAAGTATAGATTTAAAAATTTATTTGTATAGAGAACACATTTACTACAAAATAGTCCTCGAAACCATATAATTACGACTTAGACGGCTCTCACACTGGGAAAACTGATTTCATGAAACTGGTTGTATGAAACCAATTTTATAAAACCAGTTTTATCTCTTCTCTCACATTGGTGAAACTATTTTTCAAGAAGTTGATAAAAACTATTCAGCAGGAGTCAAGATGTCCGAGGTGGAGGAAGTGCTAGCTTTGTGGTTATGGCTGAAAAACAGGAAGGGAAAATGTCATGATTGGGTTCATCCACTGAAATTTCACGGGAAATACTAGCTACGTAATTGCAATGATGTTTTTCAACTGCCTTCACCAACTTTGTATTGAACACAGGATTATCTTTTTTTGGCATATCCTACACTTGGCACTCCTAAACTGAAATAAACAAGCCACGTCACTCAGGGTCACGTATGCACAGGGCACAGGTACATGTCTGCTCTGGGCTGCAGTCCACAGCAAATTAAAGTTTATTAAAACAGACACGGTCAGTTTTATGAAACTATAGTTTGTTTGTCACTTGAAATTACAGTTTAATGAAACTCAGTGTGAGACCTTTCCTGCTTTCCTCATTGCTTTCCATTATGCTGGTTTTATGAAACCATTGTTTCTTCAAACTGGTTTCATAAAACTGGTTTGTTTCAAACTACAGTTTGCTCAGTGTGAAAGACATCTTATTTTATCTTCATATCAGTTGAGTTAGTGCAGTGTAGAGAGAAATTGCTTTTATTGATTTGGCGCAAAGTGATTTCCGACTGTGATACTAATAATATTTTCCGCACAAGTATGTAGGTTGTGCTCAAATTTATCATACATTTATTTCTAACCTGCTTACTGAAATTAATGGACTACAGAGTTGAGATTTTTCTTAATTCGCACTAATCTACGCAGATAATGTCAATAGTTTATACAATGCAGCAGTGGCTGTAGTGAGTTAAATGCAAAACATGTTTTTGTTTCTATGACATATATAATTTACTTCTTGTAGTTTTGCGAGATAATTTATTAAAATGATTCTTGTTTAAAGATTTTTTGTGATACCTGGTATTGATGAAAAACAAAATATATGCAGAAGAAACAGCATTTCCATTTCATTTTGATTATATTTTTATATAATTTGTGAAACTAAATTGTAACATTATGTCAATGAATGTAATGTGTTCATAAATGATTATAATTACCTAAATTAAATAACTAAATATACACCACATTTTTGAACTTTGTGTGCTTGCAGTTTGCAAATTTGGACTTTGCAACAACATTTTTTATGACCATTACTTGTGTTTCATGCCAATTACTTGCATTTCGCATCATACGTTTACGATGCCAACAAGGGTGAGGTCCCTCTACTTTTTTGTTTCTAAGTTCATTTTAAACTTGAGCATTCTAGAAAAGGACATTATTATTATATTATATTTATAATGCAAATTATTAACATTTTTCAAAGTAAACAAACATGATAAAGATCAACTTAATTCTTTTGTAGCTCAGTTTAATCTTCACTGCCAATGGTGCTATTTTTTATAACAGTCGAAGATGCTGGCATCTAGCGTCCAAATTAGATATTAATGGCTAATGGAAAAGCATCGTGAGCATTTAGTTTTTCACAACTTGTACGAGTATGACATTTTGTATACTCATTTTTCACATATGAGGTTGCCAGTTTTTGATTGAAATATTTAATGCTATTATCTTTGTATTTTGGATGTACTTTGAGGAACTGTTGTTTTGTTAGGTTTTCATTGTTTATTATGAATTTTTAATGTAAATCTAAGAATTGCTATCATCTTGTAATGTAAGATGTTCTGCCATGTATTTTGAATGCAATTACTAAAAGAAATGTTATAACTTTCTTATGATAGACTTTGATTATTTTTTATGTATTTCTAATGTAATTAGTAAAAGAAATGTAACCACTTTTAATGCATGTTTTTTGTGGCTTGGAAATGTTTGTTGCAGAATCCAGGAAAACATTTGTGCATGACATACTCAACATTCCATTTCAGTAGTTCAATATAAATTAAACCTTTTCCTTAGAATGAACAAAAGAAAATCGAAAATCACATTCGAAATTTTGTGAAGGTAAACTGTAGAAGTGCAAAAATAAGTGTGATCGCTTTATTATGCTGGGTTTTCATTTGCTATTATGCGTTTTGAAGGTAATTAAAAGTATTTTTTCACTTTATAATGCTAGGTTTTTATTTGTGGTCACATTTTCTTTTATTTTCTGTTAAACTGCATTATTTATGATAAAAAAGTGAATTTCTTAGGTTGGCTGGGAACCATTCTCTCATAATAACATGGCATCTTATGGGAAAATAGGGATTCGCGAATTTGCATTTTGCGTCAGTTTTTCGGAACCAATTATTTGCAAAGTTCATAAAGGTGGTGTAACGTATTTACTCGAATCCAAGACAATGCCAAATCTGCTCCCTTTTAGCAAACTGTCAAAACAGAACCTAATGACCTAATTTGCCATTGATTGTATTTGGTGTATTTTTCAAACACACATATTCAGTATAGGTATACTAGTTCATTCATTAATTGAAATGGTTTGTTACAATTTTTTTCTGAAATAAAAATTTCTAAAATGTATTTTTAAATTTAAGACTTGAATTCCAGATTGTAAGTTTGCAATGAAAAATACAATTATTTTATCTTTTTTTCATTTGTTTAAAAGAAACATTGATTAAACGTGTAACCATACTTCCTACGGTTCTATGACAACTCGTCACGGTCATTTCATCACGCATCAATTTGCTGTGGTTAGTTTGTCGCGCGTCAATACATCTCTCGACAAATTCGTCAAGGTGACTCGCCTTTCAATTTGTTTTGCAACGAATGTCTTTTGACTAATGTCTTGCGGTGAATTTGTCTCACAACAAAATTGTCACGCTATGAATTTGTCTTGCAACGAATTGACGTGCAATGAGTTTGTCAAAGGATGTATTGACATGCGATGAGTTTATTGTGTGACGAATTGATGCTTTGCGAATTGACCGTGATGTATTGATGGCATATAACTTCGTACTTGAATTTAAGATGACCTCCAATTTTCGAAAGCTGAAATTTGGAAAAATACCTCGTCTTGGATTTGGGTAAATATGGTACTTTAAACTGAACTATTTCTTGTTAGCCTACTTGTACCCATTATTTTATTAATGCCAAGCTGCAAGCTGCTCCCCTGTATAATTTGCCCTCCCCCTTGAAAAAATTCTGCACGCACCCTTGTCCCCCTGAAAAAGTTTCTGGGGGTGCCCTTGTATACAGCTCAAATTGTGAAGCTTAAAACAAAAAAGAAAATATTTTAAATGGGAGGTTGTTCAGAAATTGTATCATTTTCCAAAAATATTATCAGAATTAACCTAGCTATGTTTCTTGCAGGTGAGATAACTACCCAATCAACAGCTTCGTCGAACGACCAGCTGGATGTTCCCATTACCCTTAGCCGCGTAAAATGTTCTGAAACTTTGCAAATGGCACCGTGGTCTGTGACAAGGTCTCTGTGGGGTGCCAAAGATCCAAAACGTGAAATGAATCCCATCTCTCACCCTGTGAAATATGTCATAATAGATGATAGTGGAATCGTAAAAACTTGTTCTTACAAGGATTGTCTCAGTGGAATACAAAATGAACAAAACTCAGATATGAGTAGTGGTAAAGCAGATATTCTCTCCAACTTTTACATCGGAGTCGATGGTCACATCTATGAAGGACGTGGTTGGGACTTGGAAACTGGTGATTATTTTAAAAATGGGTTCTACTTTGAGTGTGGTTGGGAGTGCAGTTTGACAATAAGCATCTCCTTTATGAATTATTTCCATTATGACAACTTATCGTCAAAGGAAGTCAAGGCACTGAATAAGTTAATAAAGATAGGTGTGGAGTTGGGTAAAATAGCCTGTGACTACAAACTTCTTTGCTGCAAAGAAACCTCACGGAATCTGAAGTATGCAGCAGAAAAAATGGAGCATTTCCAGAAAAATGAAGATGAATAATATTTTGTATAGCTCCATTTTTCTTTTGTTACATGGCAATATGTACAGAAACATCTTTAACCCTCGCATACTTGCACTTTAAATTGTGACGCGAGTACTCTTGCTGAGTCGAATCGACCCATGTATTTTAAAGCTTAAGAAAGAATGATTAGAAGGCAAGAATATTTTTTAAATTATTAGTAATCCTAAAAATCTTTCAATACAAAATGAAAAACAGTTTAAGTAATGTTAAATAAATCATCTATAATTTATTTGGAAATATTTATTTCAAACCAGAGATTTCTTATCCAAATATTCATCCCCAATTTTAGTCGTCCTTAAATCTAGCCCTTTCAAAACAGTTGACACAAATGCTAGCACAATGCTAATTGCAGATATGTTTGTTACAATTCTTACTAATTGTTCTAGTTTTGTGATTCTTTTTCGATGCACAAATTTGACATCAAGATCATTTTTGCTTCTAATAGGTGTTTCATAGTCTTGCACTATTTTGTAGGCAAATTTACAACAGGAATATCAGAAAGGAGTGGATAGAGTACTAATCTTACTATGTCAATCAATATGTTACTGAACAAGTGACATTGCAAAACCTTTCAAAAACAACTTATGACATCTATATTTTGTTGGTGGATTTTTGGTGGAAAGCAAAATGACATGGTTGTTAATACCAGCAATGTTCATGAATGACAATTTCTGGCTACATTGTAAGTTCTACACAATTGATCTGTTGTATCAACACCATATTTTGTAGAATTGTAGAAATCTCATTTCAGGCAATTTTTTTCCTTCTACTAACTAAGATACTCTCTTTGTGATGCATTTTTGATGGAACCAATACACCCTTATTTTATTTTGGCACATGTGATAAAATTGTAGTCTTCTTTTAAAATACAAAAAGTGTTGATTAAATAAAGATGGTGGAATTTCTTTTTTATTTTTTTGATGGTGCCAACTAATGTTGTTCTTTTGGCTAATTCTTCTTCACTTAGTGGTAGCTTGTGAGACAATTATCTGTTGTAATGTTGCAATCAGTGTCTTGTAAATGATTTGTAATTCTTTTTTACAACTTCTGCTGGTCTAAAATCAGTTTCATTCAGTCCTTCAGCTTGTTTTCCACAGTAGATGTCCAGCTTGGAAGTGTAGAATGTGCAGGAGTCTACTGCTGAGAATATATTTATTCCATATTTAGCAGGTTTACTGGGAATATATTGTCTAAAATTGCATTTGCCATGAAATGCTTATAACTTTTCATCAACTGTAACAAACATACCATCATTGTATATTCGAATAATTTCATTGAAAAAATCATAAATGCATCTAATTGCAACTAGTTTGTCAATTTTTCGATGATCTGCACAGTTAGCCACATTGTCAAAATGAATAAAATGCATCAAAAACAGAAATTTCCAAATTGGTACTATCTGTTGCCCAAAGATCTTGGGCATTAACACAAGTAGATTTATGAATGCCAGCTAAATGCAATAAACCAAATGATTCAAGAACAAGCAATTTAAAAAATTTACTTGCCTCAGGTATCTCCAATAGCCACAAGAAGGTTAAAAACCATATGCACATTTCGGCTACAAAGCAGCCATCTTCGGTTGTAATTCACCAAAAATTGATTCAAAATGAACTGGAGATGTCTGAGGCAAGTACATTTTTTAAATCGCTATTTCTTGTATTTTTTCAGCAATAAGACAAGCTCAACAGTTACCTGTTGAATAAACCGAGTAATTCATTAATTTCCACAATATCTGTAATTTGCGCATCACGTGCTCTTTTGAATTTTGATTCAAGTTTGTGAATATATATGTTTGTACTATATTCAGCAATTTTGTCAACAAATATGAATAATAACTGCCAGCTTTCTATAGGGATACGAAAATTTTTTGAGTAATCATTCACTTTTTGAACATTTCTAAATGCTTTTTTCTGAGCCTGCTCAAAAATATTGTCTAAAAGTTTTTTTTTGCCAGATGGTGGTGATGGTGGTCTTTTCCATAGAGAAGCTGATCATCTAAACCATCTTCATCACTTTCCTTATCACCTTCAGACATCTCCTTCACTGTCGGTGTTCACTTTCTGCCACACAATCTTCCTCGTTTTCATCAGAAGCATTTTAAATTATATTTTGTCTATAAATAATGGTACATAGACTTTTCACCGACAGGATGATTCACTGACAGGATGTTTCACCGCTGGAAATTTTGCCAACAGGACAATTATATTATTTGTGTACCATACAGTTTTCTTAATTGAATCTTTGAAAGCAATATAATTAACCATTCTCAGCAGTTATATTCAAATGGCAAGACATGTTTCTTACTTATTTTTGAAGCTTATTAGATAGTTACCATTCACAACTCTATAAATCTAATTAATTTTATTCAAGAGTATTACGTAAAATGTTTCATACTTAATTTTAAGTTTATTATGTACCTTTACCTTCAAAATATCAGAAACTAATACAATAAATTTGCCTAAAATGTATCATAGTTTTTAAAAAAGCTATGATTACTCAAATTATATGAATTCCATTCTTAAGCTCTCGTTTTTATGCATTCTTTGCACAAAGTGAACACATATAGGAGAGGTCATCTCGGCCCATCTGCATGCTTCAATTCTGGAACTGCTGGACAGATTTTGATTAAATTTGGTATTGGGGAGTTTTACTAAAATCTGTTGACTGATTTCAAATTTGGCTTAAACTGGACAGTAATAATGACCACTTTACTTACATGAAGGCCTACATGCATTTTATAACACCTCACAAACATAGAAATGTCTGGCCATGCTAAATCATATCCATACACGTCAAGTTTCAATAGGCTCTTCTCCACTCATTCTACCACCTATAAAGGATTTTTAAAAATCAGAAAGCAAAAAATAAATAAATACATTACATAATGATATTTATTTCCATCAACAATTTTTCGAACATTCCAAATAAAAAATATAAAATTTGTGATGATATAAATGAATAAAAAACTGCAGCACTCACTTTGAATGGGCGATCCAGTCTGCAAAACAAAACCTGTTGTTCACAAGACAGAACTCGCATGTTTGATGTTTCTTCAGCTATAGTCCAATTAAAACTGACATGTAATGATATGCTATGTCTTCCCATGATATTCTATTATGCATAATTGGATTGGATAGGAGATGAGGGGTTGTAAATTTGTTGTGAAGAAATATCTATACTACTCATATACAACTGCTTCTTACTTAAGATATAAAGCTTGGTAGGATTCAATTTAAATAAAAAAACGTCGATTTTTTTAATTTTCAAAATTGACGAAAATGAATAGTTGTTGAGAAGTCTATTTTCCAGCAAGATAGAAAAGTATAACTCTAAAAACCCATTCTGAATTATAATATTAAAGTTGTTTCTGTTTACTTTTTTCCAATATTATTTCCTACCTATGATTTTGTTCTTTCATTAACAGTTTGACCGAAAGAAGGGTATTTCCTTACACTCAGATATGCATCTTTTTGAAGAGCTCATGCTTCTACTTGGAACAATCAAGTAACCACAAGATCTTAGGCTAGTTTTCAGAACATATATTTCTTAGCCCTTTTGAGGTTTTTGAGATTATATTTGCCGACCTAATGGAAGGATATTCCACGAGCCTCTCTATACAGATAAGGTTATGTGCTGCGAGTTCCTTGAGCCCTGTTGAACAAAGTCCGGAAGAAAGGAACTTTGGTTTGCTATCCATTCCACACATCTACCCTGTGGAGTGTATTCCTGAAACAAATGTTTCTCAATTGCTTGCTAGGGTTTTTCCTATAGGTGGACGTTGTTGTATGCACTTTCACCCATTCTCCATATGCACTGAACCCACTCTTTTGGCAGTCTTTCTCTAAAAGTTATCCAGAATGGATCATTCTGCTCTCTTGCTTTTGGCTCCTTCATCCTTTTCTACTGGTTAGTAAATTTAAATTTATATATTATAATAATTTAAAAAGGTGCACATAAATTGGCAATTGTTACTTAAAATTGAAGAGGGATTAAGGCTTAATATTTATTTGCTATTTGTTGTAAAATATTTTGCCAATTGGATTTATTGTTGATCAAGCGCTGAATAATTAAGTCTAATTTTTCTCTCTCTATACTTTATGTTAAACACAATATATAGATATAGAGAATATTTAGTACAGTAATGAAATATATCAAATGATACAAAGTAAAGTATTGGATAGTTCTTCTTTGATGACTAAAATATAATTGGGTACTTTTCGGTTAACGCGGCAACACCTCCGCAGTGCCCATCTAGAGGCAAGGTATGGAACTAGAAGGCACTGAATGTGGTGAGATTTGGAATTATGTGGAGCAGTACTCCATTGGAACTTGGCTGGGCCAGGGAAGGGAAATTTGAACTAGCGAAAATTTTACTCAGCCCCAATGGGTTGGCTAAGTTGGTGGAAGTGTTTTTCATTCCTCCTCACGTTCGCTGTGTTCAGAGGCTTCTTCATTCAAAGAAAAAAGGGGATACAATTGTAAATGAAATTTTTATCCCTTCTTTTTTCTTTAAATGGAAATGCCTCTGAACGTGAGGAGGAATAAAAAACACTTCCACCAACTTACCCAACCCGGTGGGGTTGAGTAAAATTTTGGTTCATGTTCAAATTTCCCTTACCTGGCCCAGCCAAGTACCAATGATTCCAATGGAGTACTGCTCCACGTAATTCCAAATTTCGCCACATTCAGCGCCTTCTAGTTCCATATCTTGCCCCTTGGGGCGCTGTGGAGATGGTGCCGCATTAACTGAAAAGTACCTATTATTGCGATAATTATATCATTAATGTTTTTTCTTTAATTAGTCCTTAATTGGCAACAATGAATGTCTAAAAGCCTTTAAGCTGAACTCACAAATTATTTTTTTAAAGAATTACTCTCGTCAAAAGCAACAGCATATTGTTCGGATTTCATAAATCAAATGTTTTCTAGTTTTCATTACACAATTTCAAGAGGTACAGCATAAATGACTACTATTACTACATTTGCGATATAATATATTTGTCAACGACATGATCGGAAGAATTATATGAAATCAAAAATATCTAGATTTGGAAATACTAGCTTACAATATTTGAGATTAAAATATATATATACAGTAAAACCCCTTATTTACACTTTTCTAGAGACCTGGGAGAATAAGTGTAAATTGCAGGAAAGTGCAAATTGAAGGAAAAGGAAAAATAGCTAAACTGATTTTACTTTTAAACTAGCTCATTTGTTACAGTAAGACTAACAATAAAATCAGTGTTAAAAGCTAAGTTTATAAAGAGTATATCTATTATTCATTTACTTAACCAGCCCACTTTTTTAACATTAAAATATGTGCCGAATTAAAATGCTAGAATGTATAGTATGCTTGGGTTTCCATTACATTTCCCACATCACATTTCTCTGGAAAATTTTACATAGACGTAGGTATATTTACTTCAGGAACATCATACTTTTTCGAAGCTTCAATATTGTTTGTTGAACTATGACTATTTTAAAATTCATGTCATAACTTCGTTGGATTCCTCTGTTAATCCTGAACTACTATCGTTATTTAGAGTCACATAAGTACTATCGTGGGGTCAATGCTGACCCCAAAATTTTAAATAGAGAAAATTGTTGTTAAAATGTTCATAATTGAAATTTTCAACTTTGTTGACCAAAGGGAATGCAGAAGGATCTAAATCAACCATTTCTTTGAAACATACATTCTTTATGATCAATATTATAAAGATGGTTGACAGTCACGCCATCTAGTGTGTATTGACAAAAATGGGGTGGTGGGATCAGAACTGACCCCACCATAGTAATTGAGGGTAACCTAGGATTTGGAAGAACCTTTTTTTCTCAACTTGATCAGCATCCTTTTTGTCACCCATTAAACTTACATTTTTCCAATCTTCAATAGTCATGTGCTGATGCTTTAATGCACATTCAGTCCATTTTTTCATCATTGCCTTAGTTAGTAAAGACTTTCATTGAAGATGGTTGCACTTGTAGCCTTGCTCATAAAGATGTCTACGAACCGTCCATTCAGAAACCACCAGACTGGATTTATGTGGTGATTGCCCTGGAATTAAAATTATGGTTTTCCACACAAAAATTCCTTATCAGCTGGTCCGTTCTTGGTGTCATTATTCTTTTATTGCCACAAATCCTAGAGTGCTCACTTTCTAATAGCATGCTCAAAGACATTTTTCTTAATTTTATTCACAGAACCTACTGAAACCTTCAATTCTGCAGCTATTTTCCATTTGGAAAAGTTAGTAGATTGCAAAATTGTGCTTATTCTTGGAATTTTCTTTGGTGATAAGTCACAGGGTCTTCCCATTATAAAGAAATTGTAAATAAAACGTACAAAAAGAGAATATCAAGAAAAATATCTAAATTTACACATATTTTTGTATTTTCAGTGCATTAAAATGATGGTTTATAACTGTTGAACAATAATTATTGAAATAATAAAGTGTACACTTCAGAAAACAATTTTAATTGGTTTTTCATATAACATTAACGCATCACGTGTTAGTGAGAAATGCCCTTAAAATAAAATGGCAGTCATAGACTTGCATTGTTACCATAATAATATCATAAACAATGTTACCAACTTATAAATCAACAATTAAAAAGAAATTTTTATACAAATTAAAATTTATAAGAAAATGTTTGTCTAGATTAAAATATTCAAGTGTTCACATTAATTTGACCAGGTGCTATATATGTATATAATTATATATATTAGGGTGGCCCTTAAATGTAGGTAATTTTTATTTTTTAAAAATTTAAATGTCTTTCCCCCTCAATTTTTTCCTTTATGGATCATTGTAACAAGTGCAAAATCCTGGGTCTGTGGCATGATTTTAAACCGAGCCTCACTGACGTCAACCATTTTAAATTTTTGGGAAAATTTCGTCAAATAAATATTTTATTTTATTATTATTATTTATAATAAATTTTTTATTTTATTTTAGGTATTTCTTGGCCTCCAATTTCAACAAATTTATCAAAACTTTAAACTCGCACGAATACAACTGTAACCTCAGTCCAAAAGGAATTCCTTTAAGAGCGTTTCCTTAGAGCAGTCCTTAAACTGGCAATGGTACTTGACAACTACCTACAGCAGGTACTGTTTCTCATCCTTTTTTGACAGGTACTTATTGAATTGCTGCATGAGTGCAACAGCCCTCTCAGCAGTATCATTTACCACATGGAGGCTCTTAAACTCATAATTTGAAATGTAATCCTCACGAGTTTCCCATGTAGAAGGCTCAGCTTCGAGAAAGCCAGCCACAATCTTGAAATGAGAAAAAAAATTCATTGTTTTCTTCATAAACAATTCTTTGATTCTCATTTCTCTGGCCCATTTATTTATGCTCTGTGCATGGACATGGATATGGTGGCCAGGATCGGGCATTTCGTTGTGGTTCTTCAGTGCTTCCACCATCTTATATTTTAGATTTATGGAAATAGAAGAATCAAAGAGTGCCAGAGCAACTGTTTCTTCTGTGAGATACCACAAGTGTCTGGCAAATTTCCACTGAGCGACCTGAGAAATTTCAGCAACAACGCTTTCGTGGCACATAAAGTTTTCATGAAGTTCAGATCCTGGTACAGTGCAGTTGAGGCAACCGGAGTCATGAACCATGCTTTCACATAAACATAAAAGAGAAATATGCATACAGAATACAATCCCTTCTGTTCACTAGGAGTCAGCTTGAACTGCCCTTGAAACAGGAAAATCTTTAGGGTGTATAGTGCTCTAGCCATCCACCTAGCATTGGGAATGGCACCAGGGTTTCGAAAATTTACTCTACCAGGAAGCTTTCCACTGAGAAATATGATGCTTATCTCCAGAAGCTCTTTATAATCTTCTCTATACTGAGTTTCCTGCAAATTAAAATAAAGCAGCATATAGAATACATAATCGCGAATGAAGGCATGTTGTAATTTATTACAGAAGTTCATATATTAATTAATTAATAACTGTACTTGTTGCATTAAAAAATATATTGTGTCCTCTGCAGATTCCTGCAATGCCGATGAGACATCCGTGTCCTGCATACGTGTCGTATGTTGACATCTATTGTTGGCCAAGCTAACTGAAATCACTTGATTTTCAGGCCCAGAAGATGATGCGACACAATGTTCGAACACAGCTTTCAAAACTAATTCATACATGTGGTGCCAACAAGGAAAATACAGTAGATCTTTCCCAAAATGCTGCTCAAGCAGCACAGCTACCTGTGAAAAAATAGGTTTAATTTCATTTAAAAGGCGATATGAGGCATATTAAATATTTAAAATCTGTTCAAATCGCCTGCACTTACCTGTGTTGGCAGCTTCTGTGTCAGAGCACATGCCCTGCACACGGTCTGTAAGTTCCCATTCCTCCAGTGCGGATGCCACAGCAGCTGCTTGTTTATGTCCCGTTCTAGATGAAAGTGCAGGAACTGCAAGAAGCTGTTCCATGCCACCCCTGCATACCACAATATGAAGCCTATCGACGGACGTGTCACCTTTAAGTACAGGGAGAATCTTTCCATCCCAATGCACAATGAGAGGGAAAGTCGACTCCTTCAATTTCTCTTTGATTTTTCCTGCACACTGCGAACGGAATTCGGTTCTCACTCTGTGGATGGTTGATCGGCTAATCTTCAGATCATGGATATTATTGCTTGACATACTTTCAGGTGCAGCAGCTAGCACAAAGGCTGCATCTCTATCACTAAGTTGCCATTTGTCTAGCACCGCTGCCAACTTCGGTGTCATGATATTAACCACCACGTTTTTTTTTGGGGTGGGGATGACAACCATTCCTGATGACAATGGTTCCGACTCTGATTCAGTGTCATCAGTAACATTGCTATCTTCATCTAGGTTCATAACAGGGCACTCTGAAAAGCAAACAAAGAATAATAATTAGCTTCCTTTTATGGAGCCTTTCAAATATTACATTGTATTTGGGGGGTGGGGAGCTGCTGTAAGTGTAATGGCCTGCCGGAGGGGGGAAAGAAATTGCTCTAAGTGCCACATAAGCAAGCCCAAAAGACAATAAATGAGCTTCTATATGACCTTATTCAATAAAGAAATGATAGTTTGAATTTCCGTTTTATTTTTTAAAGAAAAATATTTTACACATATTTTAGAAACCTCTACTCAATTCCCATTTTCCTTTACTCATAATGAAACAAGTTAAGCAACGCATGGGGAAGTGTCTGAGGAAGTTACACCTAATATTACTGTGAGCTATAAAAGGGGAGGAGGGATTTAATTGTAGCTTAAATAGCATTATGTAATATGTACTCGAACGACCCTACCTATAACAATATAATCATAGAGATAATTCAGAGATCACTCAGCTGCTTCCTGTTCCATTTTAGCATGGGACCTCCTCAGCTCTTCTTACAGCAGCCCTCTCTTCCTTTCCAGCCAAGATTTTGTCCACAGCCCCCATATACCCACGATGCACTTTTTCTCTCTGAGCAAGAAGAAATTCAATGTTTTCAGCAATCTTGATGATGTGAATGCGTTTGCATGGGCCACGTCAAACAGATCATCCAAAGAATCATTGAAAGTCAACTCATTTCGGGATTGTGCATTAGATATCCCACTGTGAGAACTGTTTCGCTGAAAATTTCTCCATGCATTGTGCAACTTTTCCAATTTAATACATATATTAAAATCAGCTTGTGTCGGTATCCTTGCCAAATCCCAACACTTTTGCATGTCACTTGCTGTTGCATGAGCAGCATCATGAATGATCTTATGCAGCACTTTCATTTGATAGAAGAAAAAGCTGAGAGTCTGCCTGTTAGATGGCAATTTGTTGCCAGAAATCTCTGGATTTGCTTTGCCCAGTAAATATGTATACACTACTTTATGGCTTGACATTGTTTCGGTGAAGTACCTCCAGCCCAAGGTGAATACAAAACTCTGCTCAAGAAGAACTCCCGTAGCAAACTGACTGACATATTCAATGACCCACATGCATTGAATGACAGGTGCATGAGTCATTTAAATGCAAACACACCAACACTCTCTTAAGCTATGCAACTATTTAACTGATATTTCTTGTTACAAGGTTTTCAACAATGTAATAACATGTGTTTCCATGAGATTCAATGTGATTCATACTACTATGAGGGCAACATTGAATGATTTTTGTCATTTTCAGAGATTTTTCGAAACTTGAGTGGCATTGAGGAATGAGTAAAAATTATTTCACAAGGATTTTGCAGGATGTTTATGCAGCAATGAGAGGTTGAAAGGGATAGAAAGGAGAGAGTGAACACCTACACCAAGTTGTAGACGTTCACAGCAATAGAGGAAGGCTTGTGGTTTGAAGCTTTCGGGCAACAGCCCTTTGTTGGCAAGAGAATAACAGAAACTAAAACTAAACGTTACACTGGAGTTAGGGGAAATGGGAAAGGATGGGGTTTGGGAAAAGAGGGGCAAGGGAAAAAGGGGTAATTGGAGTGAGAGTATTAAGGAAGATTTAAACCTGAGAACGGAGAATGTCAATGTGTTAAATAGAAATTAACTCCTTGACCGTATGAGAATATATATGTTGTGGCCCACAAAAGTTTTTATTCATAAATTTCTACATATAAATTAATAATTAGTTAACCTGCAACACAAAATAGCATAAATTAATTAAATCCTTTGTACATAGAGTTCAAAAAGTAATAAGTCATACAAAGAATATATATGCACTGCTTTTAAACCAGAAATGCTGAATTTACATCTTAACAAGAATTCCAAACCAAGACTAATGCAGGCTGGTTTCCCAAAGTTGACCTCCTGAATTTATAACTTATATTGACAGGAAATGTTTCAGTATGTGTTAGTCATTCCAAGGAATTCTCATACCATAATTACCATTAATTCATAGTTAATCAATGATAGAGAAAAATTGGAAAACAAATTAATAGAGCATTATCAGGTTTAAAATACTACTAAAAGGAATGGCAACATCACTTTCTGGCATATTTTGCAAGTATTTTTTTAAATTAACGAATTTAATCAATGTTACTGTTTATACGCTAATATGTCTGGATCAACTGTCCATTGCTGAAGAGTAGTCGAGCGGAAAAGAAAATAACCCATTTGTTCATTCGTCTATGTTCAAGCCGAGTTCAGTAATAATCGTCTCCATGGCAACAATCGGATAAATGCGATTTAAAACGCAAAAACGCTATGTTTTAGTAGACATTCAAGGAAATACGATCAATTGTCAAAATTCGGTGATAAGAATTAGAATCTACATTCTTTTCCCCTTAGAACAGTACAAATCTCGCTCCGATAGCACAATTTTAAGATATTTTAAAGTATTAAAGAAAACATCTCTGCACGATAGATTTGAGAGTTCCTATGTAAAACAAATAGGGAAAAACATTCCTGGAATCGAACCCGGGACTTCAATCTTCGCCAAATAAAATATTGCCTGGAGGTGGGCCCTGGCAGGACGAGCCTCACACCAAGTTTCATGAAAATCGATCCATTGATGCAAAAGTTGTTACTAGGGGACACACACACATACAGTACAGTACCATTTCATAAGGCTATGTTTCCTTTGGAAACCAGTCTAAAAATGAATCAGCATGTCATTGAATAAAATATATTTAAACTGGAAAATGGAATCATCCATGAAGTGCGTGCAATTTAATACCAGAAAAACTAAATAATTAGTTCCTTTTCCAAAGAGAATTGATACTGATTTTATTTGGAACTCATTAGACATTAATAAAAAACAGTATTTTGCTGCCGTATTACCGCACTATTTGCTCCAATAAAATATTTTTAAAGCTGAGGCGCACCAATATGCAAGAAATTTTCCTCAATGCCTTGATATTACAAGGAAGATTGAAATAATCAATAACTACACTATATATTAAAATAGCCATTATGGTTCTAACAGAATATTTATTTATGAATTATTAATCAAAACAATATTTATAAAATGCTATTTGATAAGAGTTATAAATTATGCAAGGAAAATAAAATTCCTGTTTATCTTATCGCAAAGTAGAGTTGGAATTTACATGATGGCAAAACTTATCTGGCATATATGGTAGCATATAAAGAATTAACACTTGGATTTAAGATGCTATATATGTGCGCAGATAGTTTTCCGTTCTTGTCACGAAAGGAAAGAATTATACTGACAAATAACTTTTCTTCCTCTTTTCACACGAGGAAGTGGACTATGGTATTAGTTTTACGACCTCCAAAAACAAAGTGATTTTGAGATTTTTGCCTTGCAGTCGTAGCTAAAGAAACTATGAAATGCAATGCAGGAGGTTGGCACAAAAGAGAAGAGCTAAAGATTGGTACTAATGAAAAATTGAAAAACCTGCTAATAACCATTACAATACTTTCTCAATATACTACGTATATGAGAAAATGAAAAATAATTTCAAATCCTAGCAATAAATAGCAAAGAAAGATCAGAAATTGCATCGGGGATGTTGGCTGGGTAATTCGCAAGCTGTTCCGAATATATCTCTATATAACATAAAAATTACTTTTAAGATATGATGTGGCCACCACATGACATGACATCTGTAATATTTCTAAAAATTCCAAATAGGTTAGCTAATAATAAATATTTTAAGAAACAGAGAAAATTTTAAACTTTACAAACAACAGAAATAAACTCAAACCATAGCCTTCTGATATTGGATATAGCCACAAAGCTCCAACAATTAAGAAAAGAAATTGGAGCATTACTAAGATGTGGTGTGGTGGCAGGGTAACGTCCTCGCCTGCCAATCCGAAGGTCGCGGGTTCGAATCCCGCCTAGGTGGGTTTTTCTTCACCTAGGGCATGGATGTTTGTGATTATGTTAATGAGCCTCTTGTAAAAGGCCGATTACGGCTGTTTAGGGGCCGCATGGAAATAAAAAAAGTAACTAATCGACAATTGTTAACAATAGTCGTTGGTAGGTGGCGTGGTGGTGGCAGCAATAATATAAGATATCTCTTAAACAATGCATTATATGGAAAAATGTTTCAAACAAAGATTGTAAGAAGTTTAATTTTCTACAACTACAACTTTTATTCCAATTCATTTTTACATTTATCAAATATTAAAACCAATATTTCAAAATAACGGATGTGACAAGAGTAAACACCCACTTCCGATTGACCGATTTTCACCAAAAACAAATCGGTTCTTGTGACTTTTATAAAAATGTTAGATATAAAATTTTGCGTTGACCTGATTAATAGTTTTTGAGTTAGAGCACCCACAAAAATCTATCACATACACACACACACACACAGACATCATCGAGAAAATGGTCAAAACGTGTTCAGGGGACCTCAAAACGTGAATTTCCGTTGAAATCTCAAGTCGATTTTTTTCATGAATACAATAACTTCCCCTATACTACGTAAATGTAGAAAGTAAAAACATACTTAATGGTGATCATCATGCTCATGATCATCATGTGTAACGCTGTCTTTGACCCTACACCGCATTACTTTCTATCACATTTTAAAATTACTTAGAATCGTCGTACGAATATAGAATTTGTAGCAAACAACGCCTAAAAGAATGAAAATTCAGTTTCCTAACGTCGATTTTTAAATACGCGTTGAATCGGTCCACAGATTCGTTTTGAACACGAACATTCCGCGTATTTTTCGGGTTAATCTTTCGTCAAGGGAAATCACTTTGTTGCTAATTTCAGCATACAGTAAACCACTTAAAGGATCCTCACCGCTCAACCCCTCCCTCCGACGCTGTCAGTCTCCATACAGTCAAATTTTCGAACTATTACTATTTCCTAATTAAATCGATGATGTTACAGTTGATATAAAGAAATAATTAAAGAGAGCATTGCGCTAAGAAGTTGATCGTTAAAATTTCGACCTCACGGCGGAGAGATGCTGTGATACCTGTTTTGTTTAAAAGAAAAGAAGGAGAAGTAGGTATACTCCATAAATGGAATATACACAGACTTCAAAGGCGTTGTTTATGGGAAATGCGTATAAAACGATATCGAAAGATTCGGCGGTTTTTTATTATCTTCGAAACTATAAGTCGTTATCATATGGTTCCAAGGCCTTTTTGTGGTAAATGTTGTTCTCTATCTGAATAAATTTTTAAATCTATACAGCATATCATATAAGAGTCTGGGAGAGAAAAATATGGTTTTATAATTGTCGCTTGGCGATAGAATTGTAGCGAACGATTTAAACAAAATATGTGATATTATATACTTGGGATATTCTCGAATTTTTATCTCCAAAACTATAAGCCGTAATTATGTGGTCCCGCGTATTTTTAGTGGTAAATGTTGTCCTCGACCCGAATACATTTTTATGCGTTCTTTGCGCGAAGTGAACGCATATAGGGGAGGTCGTTTCCGTCCGTCCGTCCGCATGTTAAAACTCGAAAACCCCTGATCGTATTTTGATGAAATTTGGTATTGGGGAGTTTTGCTAAAATCTGTCGACCAATTCCAATTTTGGTTAAAATCGGACAATAATAACAACTTTGCATAAGGACACATGCATTTTACAACTTACCTCGCTAGCTTCTCGTTAAATACTCATCCGAGCGAAAAATATTGAGAACATTGTGAAATCTCATAGAACGCATTTCCAATCTTGTTTAATCTATACCTTACAGATCATATAAGACCTTGGGATACAAAAAAAGGGTATTAATTGTTTTTTGACGGATATCATTTAACGAGATACGTGTATATGTTTATTTAAGTGCCTATATAAAGTGGAAGTTGTATAATTGAAATCACAGTTTGGCGATAAATTTTAATAAGGAACACAAATATTTCATTTAATTAAAATCCGCTCAGTATTTTCGGAGATTAAACGTGCGGATGGACGGACGGAGGCTATGTACCCATGAAGCTACTATCGCTTCGCTGGTAAAGAACTCCTAATAAATCTAGGAGACCCCAGGAAAACTTCATTTTCACCCGCTATCCTGAAACAAAACGGCTGCCGTTTAATGTATACATACATACTTGAATATGTATTCTGTTTCGGAAACGGCACGCTAAAGAAGAAACCTTCACGAACAAAAAATATGCATCTTGATAAGAGCTATAGCGAGAAAATATTTCCATCTTATCGAGACGCATAGCGCAGAAGACCCTGGAGCGCGCGGAGGGCGGGGTTGACGCGTGTAGGGGCAGCGCCCCTAGTAATTTACTCTACTTGTTTATTTGCGAGTCGGATGACCGGGGGGGGGGGGCACGTGCCCCGGTGCCCCCCTCTCTGGATCCGCCAATGTCTTCTTCTCTTAATAAAAGCTACACACTCACTTTTATCAATAATATTTCAAGAAGTTCAATGTGATCCGTATCTCGTCTTAAAATGTGAAGTGTCACAAACTGATAAATTCCATCGGTGCTTTTAACAGTATTTGAAATAATAGGATGTTTATTTTTTGGAATTTCGAAGAATGAGGAAAATCATCACCAAAATGATTGCCGGAGTACTTTGTCCCCGAAGGAAAATTTTCAGAAGATTTTAAGAGCAAAGTTCTCTCATATTAAAGCCTTATCTGAGTTGTCGATTTTGATAAAGTGCAAATTGATTGGAAAAGAGTAGGTTATCAGGACTTCCTTTCCAAAAACACGGGAATATTTTGGACGGAGTTGTTCCTTAGCAACAGTAGATGTCATTCCTCACAATTCGAGTTTTTTCATATGAGTAATACCGTTCTAAAATAATATTATAACAAATTAAATTAACAAAAAAGTAAAACAAAAGTGCCACGTCGATATAAGCGGCGAGACGGTTGTGGCGAATCCTCCTATTTTCAAAAGCCCGGATGAAGAGAGCCGGGATTACACGAGCAATTTTTCTTGCCCGAATGGATTCGGCTACACCGCCAAATTATCGCAGACGCCAAAAACCTTTATTCTGACGTGCCTCCTAAAATGAGTTTGACAATCATGCTCTCCACAAGATTCGAGACCCACGACCCCAGCATTGCGACCTTGATATGCTAACCACTACTCTTACGAGGTCGGCGTAATACTACTATAAGGTGTACGGACGTTTCACCCACTTGGCGTTTCACCCAAAGACATTTCATCCAGACATTTCACACATAGGTATTTCGCCCACTAGTCAGTCCCTCCATCAGTTTCCCCTAATCGATAAAGGTTTGTTGACCAGATTTCCTGACTAGTAGGCGAAAACCTTATGGGTGAAAAGGCATGGGTGTAATGTCTTTGGGTGAAACTTCTCGTGGATGAAGCGTCATTGGGTTAAACCTCTCGTGGATGAAAGACTTTGGGTGAAACGTCATGGAACCACAAATACTAGTGAATGCGTATAAACCATTTGTGGTCCTCTGTAGTCTTATTCTCTTTAGCTCTTTATTTTCCAGTTCCGGCCTCAGTCGGAATTATTCCGACACGTCGAAAATTTTTTTTACGGAATAGTACAAAAAATGGTTGCTGCAGACGGTGATGCAATCTGCTAGCCAATTTTCAACTTTTCGATTGCGAAAATTATACTTTTATCCATATGCTCGCATTGTTTTGCGAAAATATTGATAGACATAAGGATAATGTTATGAAATAAAAAAAACTCTCTAAATTCTTGTAGACTAAATTAGATTGGGTATAAGAAAAGTGCATATTTTTCAAATTTTGGGACAAAATAAACGAAGTAAAAATTGGATCTCAAAGTGTTCATGGAAATATCCTTTGTATCGAAAACAACTAACTTGTCCCACAAATTGAAAACAGCTGGTCATTTCACACCTTTTTTCGCATGATTGCGAAAGATATACAAAAAACAACCAAGAATCGATCCGAGATATGCCTGCAAAGTGACACTTGATTGTCACCAAGTCGCGTGCTTGTCACATCGCCTGGCCGATAAAAGAAAAAATAAGAGACATTATATCTTACGAGATTTATAGATAGACAATTTCCAATATTTAAAAAGAAACTTTGGAATCAAATAAAATCCGGCACGAACTTCTCCTTCCTACCCTTCCATTCGCCTTCCTGCACTCCTCCCACCTCAAGTAATGAACATTGACGTCACTCCAATGCTTGTATATAAAGAGGTAATACGTGGACGTACGCAGGCATCCTACGTTGTCAGGGACAGAACAAAGTGACAATGAAGGCCTTTTTGACACTCCTTTTCGCCACGGTTGCCGTGCAGGTAAGGCCTGATACACCCTGGCGTTTTTTTCTGCGGCCCTTTTCCGTTTTTTTTCTAACGCTCGTTAAACACAAGCGCGCGTTAGCCGTTGGCCAAACGCGTGTACAGGTTTCCCTCGATTTACGCGAAAGTTGCGTTCCGGAAAATCGTCGCGCTATGCAAAAACGCGTATAACGAAAATAGTTTTCCCATTGAAATCAATGGAATAAGGATTGATGACGTTCTTGGTCAGATACATTTCAACGAAAAACTTGTTTATATTGGTGTTTTATGGGAATTTCGATATAATAATAATAACATGGAAAACCGATAAATATGTATCTATTCCCACCACCTACTAAAACGTTTTTTTGGATCTTGTGTATTATATGTCCCGTTCTTCGAAACAACAAATTCAAAAAGTAATAACTTCTTTAATAAACTTGATTGAATAAAATCAACACTTGTGAACAACAGAAACAACAATCTCAACTCCCCCGGATTGAGTTAAGTGGCTGTGGGTTGAATTCGTTTTATTCCTTCCTCTTGGGTTGGGTTAAGTGGTTGGAGGTTGAATTATTTCTGCCGTTCAGAGCAAAAGTTGTAGAAGTCAAACCGATAAGCAAAATGCAAGAAGCTATAGACAAAACCCAATTCATATTCTTGTGAAAGAAAAATTTGGCATTTTCTGAGTTCATTTTTGTAGATTACATTTCCATATGTAATTCGCTGATTTTTCTGCCGAAAAAAACCTTCCGTATTGCATAGCTAAAAGAAATTGACTTGTACCACCACTTCCGCTTTGACCGGCTCCATTGAAAGATGCTACAGATCAATTTTCGCAGATGCGATAAGATCGGACGGCAGAGATTTAAACAGAGCGTATATATGGTTAATGATACCTTCTGCTATACGACATTGGAGGATTGTGTGTGTAATAAGGTGAATAAAAGCCACTTGCAACATCCATTGCGTGACATCTTGAACTAACTTTTCTGCAATGAATACTCACAGAATAGTTTTGTTTAGTAGCATCTATTTGTATCGCCCGAATATCGGCTCGTGTTTCTTATTTTTGACTCTATCTTTTTATTTACAGGCCATTGATTGGAGTCATGTACGCCCAATGGACTACTACCTAGGACGCCGTAAGTAAATGCAGAACTAAGGGCACCGCAGCGAATAATTTTCATTGTTTTCAAGAACGAGCTTCATTTTCATTTTATTCTAAAACGGTGGAAATTATACCACACAATGAGTCCCAATCCCCGTTCTTAGCCTTTTACTTTGAAAATTTTGTGCGATATGTTGACTCCACAAATAATTATCATCCATTCGATGTTTATTGAATTTAAACCCCAAACGAAGCCACCAGTTAATACACGTTGATATCGTCAGTTTACTGCAGATGTTTCTTTAATTTGGGGTACAATTTACCTCTATGACAAACTGCATGATAATGATAAGTACATAGGTTATTTCAACGTTTATTTCAATGAAATATTGGATTAAATAATGATAGTCAAAAGAATATTGATAATGAAATGAAATTGAAGTTTTCCGTACTTCTATATCATGCAATATAAATTAATCTGGGAAAATCTGTCATTAGCGATAAACATTTCAGGGAAAAATAAGTTATAAATTATCCATATAAAGATGTGATAACATTCCACGGAAGATAAATATGCACACGAGCAGGCACACATACTTGGAACGTGTCAATCAGTGGTTGAAGGGATAGAGGGAACCTAGATCGTTTTAAAGTGAAATTTGTTACAAAGTAATTTGTTTCCTTTCGACAAATGGGATATAAGGAGTCGGTTGACACATGTATTAGTAAAGTTGCTGCAATATTCAAACAGTCTCTAACCGAATAAACAAGAAAAATCAATGCACATTTATTTCAACTTTCTTCAAAACTGACGGCAATAAGATTCCAAATGTCTAACTAAGAGGGGATGATGACAAACCTAAGTTCCCATTCTCTCCAACAAATCACAGATGGGAACTTTTGTGTCTTTCACCTAGATGCTGAACGTTTAAAAATTGAGAAATTAACTTAGCTGTGACTTTGCACCAAAAAACGTGATACATCGTGCAAACTTCCTTTAAGTTAACGTTATGTTCTACTTACGGTTTGGTGGTTTAGAACAGTGAATATTGAAGTAATATTGTCGCGAAAAAGTTTTATAATTATTATTTTTGAAATTTCGAGTCCTACCTAGACAACATTTGCGTCCCACCAGCGGGACCCGTCACACTAGTTGAGAGACGCTGCTTTATGTTACCCTGCAATTGGACCCTCACTGACAATGAGGTCAACGGATTTGTAGTCAAAATGTACTGCTTTTTACCATAAATTTTAACCGCCGTTGGAGCGGTCGTAATTATTCCTAATAAAATTTCCTAAAACACTTTTACGAAATCTACTTTGCCAGTTAATGTTACTATGAAAGTGTTTGATTGGGGTGCACCAGCCGTGATGTCATGAGAACTTGGGTTTATCTCATACAAATGCAGTGTTTCCCAAAATGCGTCGAGGCCCGCTGGTGTGATAAAGCTGATTGTTATGGGTTCCGCGAACAAAGTTTTTGTTTAAATAAATTCGCAATTTATAAATGGTGATTTATCAGTGCGATAATAAATCTTACTGTTTAAAAAGTTGATAATGATGTATAGACAAACTTCGATTAAGCGCCACCGTTTGTCCATCCCTGACATTGACGCTAAAGCTGGGGTGGCGGTAAATCGAGGTATATGCTTGCTCTATATAATCATAAGATGGAAGTTCCGTTCACAAAGACTCATGGGCGGTATGCGGGGTTGCGCTATCTAGGGGTACGCTAAATCGGGGTCTGACTGTACCATCAAAAAATTAATGCGCCCAAACGTTGCTATAACCTTATCAAAAATATACATCTTTTTAAAGTGGGAGTGCAAAGCAATTATTTCAACAGGATACATTCGAGCTCGTCTTATGGATGAAAAAAAAGTAATTTAAAAGATGTACTTGCCTTATGTATCTCCAATAGCTACAACAAGGCTAAAAAACCAACCTCGTTGAAGCTAAGGCAAGTACCTTTTTTAATTGGCTTGTTCTTGAATAAAGCAATGACGTTTCTCTTAGAAAGGGTGCTGCGCCCACCAAAACACTGGAAACCATTGAATTATGACGACGATGATTTATTTCATTTCTGAAATAAGTACATATACTGAATATCAGACTTGTAGAAACTCACCAATTTTTCTTTTACACGCGTTTTCATAGGTGACGTGTCTCCGTTCATCACTAACGGCCAAGAGGCCACACCCCACCAGTTCCCGTGGCAGGCGGGTCTGATCATGACCCTGGACCAAGGACAGGCATTCTGCGGAGGATGCCTCATCTCCGACGAATGGGTCATGACCGCCGGACACTGCGTGAAAGAGTGAGACAATAATCCTATATGCTGGGATAGGAGAGCTAAAAATTGAGAGAAAAATTCATTGAACAAACTTCCTTTGATAGTTGAGCTTTCGCTAAGCAAAATATTACCAGTGCTTAGGTATTACGTGTTTGCACGCGGTTTCGCGGGCGTAAAACCGGTAATGCTATAATGCAGCAGAACATTTATTATTAATTTTTTTATATGTATGTCTGATATGTAAGTGTTTATGATATTATGCTCTACAAATAGACTGATTTTTAGCCATTTAAATACTATTCCAGAAATACATGAGAAAATAATTGGTAAACGTTGCCAGACTTTAACTTAATTCAACAGGGAATTAACGAGCTATGCCCGAGTGTACCAACCCCGGTTAAATCGACCTGTTAGCTGATCGTGGTTAAAACTAACCGGCGTTTAAATCAAACTTGGAGTGCACCAACATTAAACAGCGGTTTTGTGATCAGTGTTAGCTGACGGCCAGTTTGCTCGTTGATTGCTACGCTCAGCGCCGTTTATTGCGAAACAAAGTGGTAACGAAAACATGCACGTTAAATATCGTGATTCATTTGTCAAGGTACAATTAGAGGCGGGGAAATAATATATTGCACAAAAGATGAATATAAACGAAAAGAAGAGGCAGAAGACAAAAAATTTTCCGCATGTGAGGTCGACGTAATCGTGGATTTAGTGACAAAATACAAAGAAGTTATAGAAAACAAAAAACAGATGGGACCACATTGAAGGAGAACAAGGCGACGTGGGTGCAAATAAGCACGGAATTCAATTCGATTCCAGGTAATTAAATTAATGTTTAGTCGTATTGTATATCCGTTACTATTTCTCCACAAAGTAAACCTACTAGTAACTTACTTAAACTTACGGTATTCAAGTTATCAAAGCTGGTTTAGGGTCATTCCATGCCAATTCACCCAACCCACCATCTCAGTTTTTAATAAAATTTAATAAAGTATTGCTCAGTGGTTTTTGACCATGCAGAACATTTTAGTCATCAGTTAAATACTCTCCGAGTTACAGATATTTTAATATGTCAAAAGTACCACTGAAAATATGCCTCTGTCAGTTTAGTGAGTATTTAAGGTAAACAGAGTTCCTTCTCTGCAACCGAACATGATAAAGTGACGATTCAGGCAAAGTTAAAAATGTTGAAATTTAGGATGAAAACATGAGTTATGTCAATGATGAATTGCATAATAGGCAGACCTAATAGCAGTCTTTTTTATAGCATTCGTCATCGTCCAAATCGACAATATTAATCAATAGCAATTGCAGTTAATTGATAAATTACCACAACCTTATAGCCCATGGGTCATTTTGTTACTCCATTCAGATCAAATTCACAGGATTCTCACATTAAAATAAAATTTGAAACTACGTACTATTTAATTATTTATCTTTATTATGTTTTACAGTCCTTATATCAATGGTTTCAAGTTTTGAAAATACTGCCATAATTAATCTGCGACACTCACAAGCATGTAGATTAAATGAAATAATTCAAAAATCCAAAGCAATAGTATGGCAAAGCTTGAATAATTCAGTAAAATACTTTTTCTCTCCAATATTTACCTTAAACCACTCAACTATTATAATTCATATAAAACCAAAAATGAAATGAATAAGTTTTTATGGTTTTGAAGGTGTCATCAATGAAAGACGTGCTACGAAAACGTAATGAGAAAAACTAGGAAAGACGTTGCTAACAGTCAAGTGGACCCGGTGACCTTATTCGTACGTGTGTGCAGTCTATGGCACCTAATACAGCGGGAAAGTTTGCAATTCCATAACCGTCCTTTGTTGTGGTATAGAATTGGGGAAATGGACGAAGTGCGGTGAAAGACTTGCTAAATGCAACTGATACCTCGTCGATGACACGCAAAGCAGTAGAACGGTTAATTCCGGCCGAATCTCAAATTAATATGTGGAAACCTCATGTGGCGTAAAACCTCAGCGCAGTCAAAAGTCTATTCATCGGCGTAAGAGGCTTATTTCTCTGTGTTGGATACTCCAGGTGGTGACAAATTCTTTCCAACAGAGAAAGTACGGTCGCTTTCGTTAATCTAAACTTTTCGTGGAATTTCTTATCCGTCAACTCATCAAAGGAATCGCCCCTTTCCATGCATATTTTATCGCGGTTTACTCTTCGACCTAAAAAATCTAGACAACGAGTTCGTCTTCAAAATTATCTCATCGGAACTCCATGTTTGTTTCCAAACTGACGTCGGTTAAGGAACTTAACCGCTCGATTTTGGCCGGTTAATTCTTAATCGCGGTTAAACGTCCGTTAAGCCCTAATCGGGATTGGTGCATATCAAAACGGGCTTAATCGCGGTTAGGAAATAGTTTTACCGCGATTAACTCCTAACCGGGGTTGGTTCACTCGGGCACTAGTGTTATGGCTGAAAAATTCAAGAACATGCATTTAAAAATACATGTCGCAGACAATTCGAAATAGCCCTAACATGATAATCTATTTTCGGTGAATGATCACTGAAGACGGTTGCTTTGTAGCCGAAATGTGCATCTAGTTTTTAGCCTACTCTCCAGAATGGAAGTAGGCTTATAGTTTCTTCGTTGTGTCTGTCTCCTCTCCCCTATAAACTTTTGAACCGATAGACTGATTTTCATGGAACTTGGAGGAAATCTCGTGCTACTAGGGCCTAGGTCCCGAGGATAGTTTTTTTTCGAAGATTGAAAGTCCCGTGTTCGATTCCAGCAACTATCATTCCCATTTGATGTTTTTGTCAAATTTCGAGCTCCTCTTGTTATCTCAATACCAATCCTGCGTGCAGTAGGGCACATTATGATTTAAGTCGAAAACATTTAAATTAATCTCCCGTCATTTATGACGTGCACTTACTCTAGTTTTTTAAATGAATCAATTTGGAAAATGTGCGGCCGTTATATTCGAGTAATTTCCTGTGAAATTAATAAGTGAAAATGATATGGAACCATATTTGTGACGTAGGAATTTCAATATATATATTGCAATAATTTAATTATTTCGGTTCTGCTCCATCACATTGGAATTAGTTTATATGCACGATAATTTTAAAATGTAACATTAGACTAAAATATTTTCCGCACTCCTCTCACAAGCATAACCTCCCTTTACGGAAAGATTACTGATTATTTGCACTTGATTAATAAGATCGTCTTTTGTTTTTCCCGTAGCGTGAGATCATTCGAGGTGATCCTTGGCGCCCACGAAATTCAGAAGGACGAACCGAGCCAGATAAGGATGACTAGCACGGACTCCATTCTGCACGAGAGTTACAGCGCTTTATTCATCCACAACGACATTGGCCTCGTACGGCTGCCCAGCAAAGTGACATTTAACGGTGGGTGACCGCGGGAGGAAGAGGTAGGGGGAGGAGAGGGAACTTGAGAGAAAATGGGGGAGGGAGGGAGCGTGAATGAGAGTGGAAAGAGAGATATGAGTCTTTACTTGGGCGAGAATTACACCAGAAAAAGTGCGACACCCGGTTCGAATCCTTATGAGGATTTTTCCGAGGACGCGCCGGCCACCTATTTGTGCGTGTTGGAACTAAGGTGACGAGGACGAGCCAATGAGGAAAGAGAAAACGAGAAAATGAGGAGCGCGCTCAAATCAACACTCCGTCCTTCGGAAGGGACGTTAAGCAGTTGGCCCCCTGATGTTCTTCGCAAGAGCAAGCAAATGCCGGCACCGGGTTTCTCTCCTCCCTTCCTGGCTATTCATTGCACTACCTCTAATATACCCATTGTGAGTAGGATAGAGGCGAATTAAGCTGGACTCAGATATGATATAAAATTACACCAGACATTCACTTATTTCATATAACCTCGAAAGGGAGGAGAAACAGACAAACGACTTCATCAAGGGTGAAATTAAGACTATATAGCAGCTGTGGCCGAATCGCAGCTCTCGAGCCGCATGCGCTTCTAATAAATTTATACTCACAGACGTGTCAACGTTTTTCCCTACGGAACACAATGTCGTAATGTTATTTGAAACGCATTGAGGATGCCTAAGGGACATGTATTATAACTAAATTGCTTCCGATATAGATTGTTTTACTGTTCGTAAATGTATGAACACAATCTGTAATGCGGCTCTCGAACTTCTGGGGATAACCGAATGCGGCTCCTAGGGTAAGAAAGTTTGGCCACCCCTCCCATATAGTAATGTTTAATTTAAAAAATCTGATGTGACCAAAACATGACTCTCTTCATACCTTTAATATTTCAAAAAATTCAAATAGGTTAAATCAGCGGTTCCCAAACTTTTCTTTTCGCGTACCACCGAAAACGTGGTAAAATTTACTCGTACCACATAGTAAGTATGAACTTAAAAAAATTTTCTTTACTAACGAAAGAGGCATTTTCAAAATAATATAAGATAGGCAGATAAAATAGGTAGTACTGAAAAATTATTTATTTTCTCGCATTTATCATACTTAAAATACAAATAAAGTCAGCCAATGTGATGGATGAGCTTGGATATATGTAGATAGCATTTTAATGTTTGGTTCAATGTTAGTTAACTTCCAGCGAAGGTCCGGTTCGAGGTTTATTCTTGTTCGATTTTTGTTTTTAAATACCAAGATAGTAGAAAACCCCGTTTCACATAGGTAAGTCGTGCAGAATGGGAGTAGAATGTTCAACGCTATGTCAGAAAGAGTGGGATATTTAGCTGATCTCCTTAACCAAAATTCTTCGAGTTTGTAAATGCTGAATCGAAATTGTAGCCCACCATCACAAGCGAAATCAATCAGCTGGACTTTTTCCTTCACGTTCATATTTTCAGGAATGGAATTAATTGAAACAAACGAGTTTCTCGCCTGACTCAGTTCAGAATAATTTTGTTTAAAATAGCAACGTGAAAACGCAAACAGATGAGTAGCGATACGTCGGCAGTTGACTATGAGCCATGAGCGGCGCAGCGGACTGGTCACTCGTTGAGCAGTTCCATGGGTGAATGCTGACACAAACTCGCGTACCACTGGCAGAATCCTCGTGTACGAGGTACGCGTACCATAGTTTGGGAATCGCTGGTTTAAATGATAATAAATATTTTAAGGAACTGCGAGAAAAATTTAAAGAGTTTACAAAGAACACAAGTAAACTAAAACAGTAGCCCTCTGATATTGGATATAACCCCGAAGAAGAAAATAAAAAGGAGCGTAAAGTGTTTACAAAATTCGCCGGTAGGTAGTGTGGTTGTGGCAGCTAAAAATGTAATTTTAAAAATATTTCTTAAAAATGCATTATATGGGAAAAAGTTTCGAAAAAAGGTTGTAGAATATTAAATTTCCTACGACATTTATTACAGCACTGTTTTAATTGATTAAATATTAAAGCAAATATTAAATAAACAATATCTCTGAACAATGCGTTCTACGAAAAATGCTTCAAAGAAAAGCTATAGAGAATCTATGAAGTTTATAATAAACAAGATTTACATATAATAAGATTTAAAAGAGGTATTTGCCAAAAACAAAACATTACTACAGTTAACATCCACTTCCGGTTGAGCAATTGTTGCCAAAACCTAATCAGCTCTTCATTATATAGTATAAGTATAAAATTTAGTCTTGATACGAGTTTAAGTGTTTGAGTTAGTGCGCCCACAAAGTCTTATCACATACAGATAGACAGAACGACAAACAGACATCATCGAGAAAATAGTCAAAACGTGTTCAGAGGACTTTAAAGCATGTATTTCCGTTGAAATCTCGAATTCGATTTTTTTTCATGAAAACTACTTTCTCTATACTTCGTATATGGAGAAAACTACTTCCTCTATTCCTCGTATATGGAGAAAGTAAAAATTAACAAACAAGACTAGACTTATTGCCTCAGAGAATGAGACGGTAATTCCGTAAGTCTTTGTAGGTGAAAAAACTTTCGGCCTAACCGAAAACATAATGGGACCTTTCGCTTGCAATCAGCTTATAATAAGAAAAAGGTGTCTCACTATTGGTTACCGATATCGGTTAATATCACAATTTTCAACACAACACAAAGCGGAATATATGAGAAGGAAATTGATGTTCTGGGTTACTTGTTTAGAGAGAAATGTATTGGATTACTTTCCAACGCTACAAGAATATCTCTCTATAGATTAAATAACATTTGCTAGATCTTAAAGTTGATATTAAGGAGCATTTGAATGACTTATAAAACAAATTCAAGAATATGTTCCGGGAACGGGGCATCCAAACAGCTGGGTTTGCAATACATTTCAAGTAAGTTTTCCTATCCCACATCTAACAATACGTGAACAGGAAAACCTTTGATATTACTTCGGAAGGTTAATTGATAATTAAGTTCTCAAAACTGTCTTTAGGTCATTTCTGGGCTCAGTTATTGAGTACTAGGGGCTCTGCCCCTACGCCCCTCGCATTTAGTCTCGCTAATCTGAAAATAATTTTACGAAACTGCTCTTATCAAGACATGTTATCAGCACAAAACTTTTTTATCCCCGACGTAGCGTTTTCGAAATATAAATACATATTTAAATATTTTAAACGGCCGCCATTTTTTTTTAAGATGGCGGAAAAATTAAAACAGTTTACCTTGGGTCTCCTAGCTAATAAAAACAAAATGTCGTTCGCCGCATTTCTCTACGATTAACAATTTCCGAGATAGAGGGCGACAGACACGCTTGGGAAATTATATATAGGACGTGGAACTGTCAAAAAGGCTCTAACAATATTGATGCGTTTCCCAACAATATGTGTAACTGGACTATCGTTCTTAACTTCAATGAAGAACAAAAACCGTCAAAGATTACAAGTTTAGCCCGATTTAAGACTGAAGCTACTTTCAATCGGTCCTAAAATTGACACCTTGTGTTGAGAGGCACATCTATCGCATAAATTTTACACGTAAATTTGTTCATTTGTTAAATAAATAAATCTATGTTTTGTGTTACAATTCTATAGTATTAATGCTTTAAGGGGTGTACACCATTTGAGTGAATGGGATCACAGAAGTATGCGATTAAAAAGGTTTGGGAAACACTGGCATAGGAGGAAGAGGTAGGAGGATATCTATAAGAGAGAAAGAGAGAGTGGAAGAAGGCTCGAGTACTACATCTACATGCTACCCTGCAATTCACCAAACTGGAGGGTGGCAGGGGGTGCAATGCACTGAGGCCTACCTAACGATAATTACTCACAGATCTGACTTTCCCGTTATGGTCTCGTATCGTTCTCAGAAAGAATGAACCTCTATAACGCTCCGTCCTACAGTGTTATAGGGAACTGGAGAGAGAGAGAGAGAGAGAGAGAGAGAGAGAGAGGGGGGGGAGTAGAGTTAAGGAATATAAGTGAAATGGGGAAGGAAGTTTAAATATGGTATAAATTATTTCCTAAAGTTTTTTAACACCACAGTCACATGTATGTGTAACTGAATAGATTAGAGATCTGTCCCGGACATTTGGAGGATTTGCGCCAAAACCTAGTAATATATGGATAAATCTACCGATAGAGTTCTTATTGGCCGAACTTGGTAAAGGGTAGGGAAGTGTGCTTGCCTCCTAATGCTAAGCTCGCGGGTTTGAATCCTACTGTGGGCATGAATGTTTGTGATTATTTTTTACAGCTTATAAGTTCTTAGTAAAAGGCCAAAGTAGTGACTCTTGAGAGGCAGTGTAACTAAACAAATGTATAAACAAATAAACGATTAGTATATAAATAACCTAATACATTATTTAATTAATAAAATAAAATAAAAGGATACAAGAATAAAGTCGAAAATCCATTCAGTAACACGTTTCTTAAAATCAAAATCAATGATTAAGCTATGAATAAACATAATTGATACGTTCCTTCATTAATACATTTATTATACATTTTTTGTAATTTTCAGAGAACATCAAGGCAATCAGACTTCCTTCATTGTCCCAAGCGGACAGTGACTTTAAAGGAGAAGAGGGCATCGTGAGCGGCTGGGGAAAGGACTCTGACGGTGAGAGAACAAACTACACAGTTATGAACAAAACGGCCAGCCCAACTTATCTGTTTAAGCAAACCGCATTGATTGTGACGTGTTGCGCCGATCAACTTTTCGAGTCGAATTACGTACTGATTACATTACAATTAAGTATATGACATAAAGCTGGGGAAGAGATCGACGTTACCAAATCATGGCCGCAGTAAACTATGTCTGTAAAAGACAGAGACTGGCGGTTGTGCACGATGAGGCAAAGCTGGTGTTCAGAGTTTGGTTGGAATCTTTTTATGATAGCTCACCGAGCTCTCATTTTTTCTTGGCTGTATGGGGTCAATTCAGATAGAGATTATATAAATTATTTGCATAAGAAAAGATAATCCGCGGGATATTTTTGAGCAAAATTAAATGTGGTGAACTAAGGAGCGGGTCAAGGCTTTGTCTCCATACTTAAAGGAGGCGGGAACCCAGAATTATAAATAAGAATAAAACGGAAGAACTTTGTTTTCCTTCAACAGACGCCACTGGCATCAGTCCAATCCTCCGCTTCGAGAAGGACACGATCATCAGCAACTTCATCTGCAAGTTACAATACCTCTTCCAAGTTAAGGATTCCAACATATGCCTAGATGGATCCGACGGAAGAAGCACATGCAACGTGAGTTCAGGGAAGGGCTGCGCACCAAAAGTGAAACATTGTCGCAACATACATTGCATAGATCTTCTTATATGTCCATGCTTTAGTTAATATAATCATGCCATTGGTTAATTCAACGGAATTATCGAGATCGTTTCATGGCTGATAAAATTCATGAACAAGCACTTAAAAAATAACTTGTTTCAGGTATCTTCAATAGCCGCAACAATGTTATAAAACACCATATGCGCATTTCAGCTACAAGCAGCCGTTTTCAGTGGTAATTCACAAAAAATACATACCAAAAGATTTGGAAGACGGATGCTCTGTAGTCGAGATGCGCATCTGTTTTTTTATAACGTTGTTGCGGCTATTGGAGAAGCCTGAGTCAAATACTTGTTTTTGAAAGTCATTGGTTACATAACTTCCAGCATCAGGGGATAAAACTGAATCGCTGGACTCTATAGCATTAGATTTAAAGACATCCATGTAGCATTGATTGTGATATCGAGATCGAGTACTGGATGAATTTTAATGTAAATCCCGCTTTCGTTGATTTATTTCCAACGAGCTCATAACTTACCGAGAGAGGCTTTTGCAAAATCAACGCCATATATATTCCGTCTTTTGGCTCACTCATCTCTATCTGTCCTGCCCAAGACGTTTCCCATCATCATCTCATACCCATCCTCTTCTTTAAAAGTATCTAATATTCTCTTACTCTTGTTACTTCTTTTTCTCTTCCCTTGCATCCTCCCATATTTCCTTTATTTCTCTACTTAAGCTCCTATATTCCCCTGTTGAAAACTTCCTTATTTGTTTCTCTCTGTCCAACTGTCTGCTGTGTATGCTATACCCAGATTTGCCTTTGGTTAAGACTATTTAATTATCATAAAAGCGCAAAATATCCTCGATAGAATACGAAACGCTTTGAATATCACAGTACATTCAATATCACCCTGTATTCTGATGATCATGGTGAATTACGTGATCCAGTGCCCATGATTCCTGGTCTGGTATTCATCCCCCCAGTCTAACGATGCTTGAAACGCTTCTTTGTTTTTCTCCCCATTTTTAGGGTGACAGTGGCGGTCCTCTTTACATCGTTGATGCCGACTCGATGCCGACCCAGGTGGGAATAGTGTCCTTCGGCAAGGCTGCCGGTTGCGCTTTGGGCTACCATCCCGTGTTCACCAGGGTAACTTCCTACCTGGATTGGATCGAAAAGCAAACTGGAATTCCCATTTCTCCATGAAAAGAACTCACTGAACTGTTTTTCGATCTCACGCTATCCTCTGGCGTGTAGTAATTCCACTTTGTAAGAATCGTCCTGAGATATGAATTGATGCACAATAAATGCGCAATGGCAGGGAAAAAATGAGTTTCAACACAATATTTCAATCCCTTTTCGAGAGAATAAAATAATTTTTTAGTGACGGAAATAATACACAAATCTTCGCTTGGGTTTTTTTACAATCACTATGGAAACCGCCCAAAGTTGAAGTGACAGCACATATTCAATAGAAGAATCTTATAAAGACAAAAGGACACAGCTTAAATGTGTTTTCTTTTCTGAGTCAAATAATGAACAATATCTTCAATTCTGCAAATGAACTATTTAGGAATACGTGTGTGAATATATTAATATGCCACGTCACAGCGTAAACGTGTTTCATTTTCTTATTAAAATAATGCATAATTTCTTTAATTCAGGAAATATATACAGGGTGTCTCAGCAGTGTGGACCCATAGGCATTGCATTCATAAAGTTAAACAAACGTACTTCTAACGAAGCAACACCAGTTCCACCTTCTCTTGACTCGTGTTCTCAGCTATCAGGTTATTGTGTATATAATGTACATAATTTCCATTTACCATACGGGTCCAGATTTCTGGGACACCTTGTATATATCACCCTTGAGTTTATATCTTTTACTAGCCGGAGTGCCCGGCGTTGCCCGAGAACATTTTAAGCCACCACCAAGTGTACAAAATACTGGAAATAAACTTTAATCGCTGCTTAGGTTTTATCTATCAGCATTGCTTCAGAAGCTTAATGTTTTCCAATCGAAGGTGTTGATAAGTGCGCTCGAACCCCTTCTCCAGTAGAATTTTATTTTTTTATTTGTTCTAAAATGTAATTTTTAGAATACACTTAAAAAAAAATATTCTAATACCAGTGACGTAGCGGAATCATTGTGGCCCCCTCCCACCCTCTCCCCCTACCCCCCCCGCGAAGGATCTCCGCCGGGCCCTCCCACCCTCGACACACTAAATATCGATTTACACCTCACCGTATCGTATCATTGCCGTCCGTGCTTTCTGGCACGAGTCTTCACACGTTTCCGCGCGTCGGCCGTGCCGTATCCGTATTGTCCATATTTTTCTTGACTACTTTCACTTTGCACGCTAGCGAGTCTCTTATTTTATTATTCACTTCGATCCAGATTTTGCTAAAAATGTTAAGCAAAAATTTTAGGCGAAATCATTTGTTTTGTTAAATACACTATAAATAGCACCATTCGAATTTTAACACAACGCACGATTGCAAATTCACTGAAAGAACTTTCCCGGGTGCCACACACATCGCCGGTTCGATGGGAATATTACTGTCAATGCCAGTAACCTGACCGTGAAACTTGAAAAAATAGCCCAAAAAAATTTTCCGACGATATCTGAAAATACAGTATGTGATCGGACTCCAAGGTGCCGGATTTGTAAATGCATTGGAGATACATTGGATAATACTAGTTTCAATGCATAAAACTCGACAAATTAACATAGTTACATTTTTTGTGGCAATTCTTTCTTACAAGGCTTATAATATCAAAACATTTCAACATTAAAATAGAAAGGCATCATTTTTTCATTCTCATGAGATGAAAACCTGAACCACTTGGTCACTATTGCAGTTAGAAAAAGAAATTTATTTTTCTGAAATGCTTTACACATCAAAGCCTAAATCCAAAGGAAAAAAGTAATTTCAACATTCACACGAGTAATAGAAAATATCAATCCTAGAGCGATCTCTTATGTAATAGAGTGATAAATATTCCTACCTTAGTTTAATCGTTGTCTTCGTCTTGCGTTGAGGTCGGCAAATTTTTCTATGACGTCATCAACATTCAGCTTTGATGCTCGTTCATTCTCAATGCTCAAAATTGCCAGGCTGCTTAGTCTTGTCTGACTCATAGAGTTCCGTAAATAGGTTTTTTTTAATTTTAACTTTGAGAATGGTCTCTCTGCACTCGCAGTCGTGACTGGCAATGTCAGAAAGACCATGAAGGAGGTACACACATCTGGAAGACTGGATGCTATCGCAGTGGTCTCTACTAATTGCAGATTACTACTACTACTACTTTGTTTTTGTATAGCTGATCTCAGTGCCATTCTAAAAAACTGCATCTGCTCTGGAAACTCAGGGGAAAGATCATCGGGGTAGACAGACCATAATATCGTCGCATTCTTGCGTAATTCCTCATCAGAGATGTTAGCCAGTATTTTAGGGCATAATATTTTAAATCTACTCGATATATCTTTCACTGACTTAATCTATTCCGGATTTGACCAATTACAATATCTAATGTTACATAAAAAACAGATACTTTGAATGAAACTCTGCATTAATTAATGACTCAACTTCACACGCAGCAACGCTACCTTTACGGCGTGATCTATTTTCAATAAAACGTGGTTCTATGCCCCAAACTTCAGTTAGCATTTTTGCTGATAATTTAGCTCCCTCAAACTGTCCTCTATAAGAAACTAGCTCACGTTGTGCGTCCTCAAGAAGCTCGGTTCTTTTCATAAGATCCACATCATCTGATTGCAGCAACTGAGAAACAGAATTGATAATTTCTAAAACTTTGCTGCGAAGAACTAATAGAAATACAAATCGAAAAATTTTCAGTTTAATTGTGAGATTTTCTGCTTCCTCGTGCTCATCTTTCTTTACGGATGTCAAGATTATTTTAGAGAGGCATTTCAAAATGTCCGCGAAACGATATCTGAGCGCTAATACAGCGTCGCGATGCGATGATCAACGCGTGGGAGATAGTTTTTTAAAGTTTGCTTTTGTCAGCTACTCTGCTGAAACGAAGTAAGCATCTCCCAACGTTTGATGCTATTGCCGAAAAAATCGTAAAGATTTTCAATGATAGTGCAAAATTTCTTGGTTTCCGGAGCACCCTCAACTGCATCTTTAATCACAAGGTTCAAATTATGAGCTGCACAGTGAATGTAACAAGCAGTTGGCTGTTTTTCTCTAATTCGTTGCTGAACACCATTATAAATTCCACTCATATTTCGGGCACCATCATATCCTTGACCTCGACATTTAGTCAAACTAATTGTAAGACCACTATGTTCAATCGTATATACCGTACAATTTCACTTTCAAATTCAGAGGCAGACTGATCTTTTACTTCATGAAAACCTAAAAATGGTTCCCAAACTTGTACTTCTTTGACTCTGTTGTTTTCATCAACTACAAGAGTTACATATCTGAATCTTTTACTTAACTGATCGGTTTTAGAGACATCTTGAGTCGTATCCATTATCACGGAATAAAAAGGATCTGATTTAATCTCGTTCAGTATTTTGTTGTGTACCTCCTGTGAGAGTAATTCAATAATTTCATTTTGAATAGAAGGGCTAAGTTATGTCACGCTACAGTCATCTTTTTGCAAGAGTTGTTGTAATACGGGATCATATTCCGATAAAAGCTGAATGATAGAAAAAACATTTCCGCTTCCTACTTGATCTATTTTCTCTGTGTCCCCTAAAAGCGCTACCGCACATTGCAAGGGTCAATTTTATATCAACTACACAACGAAGGGCCTTCTTCCAAATGCTGATTGTTTTTTCAAGTTCGATATCTAATCCAAATTCGCGGTATTTTTTGCCCTCTATGAGTCGTTTTATAATAATAATCTACACTGAAAGATCTATTCTGCTTATCGTCTTTCAGAAAAGGCCCGTTCGGTATACAAGATCCATACCTCAAAATCATTTTGTTAATTTTGGGAGAATCAATAATTTCAGAAAAACTTCCTCGATCCGAAGGATACTGGCAAATCGGCTCTGAAAATTATTCACTCTCTTTTTCACGGGTAACAGTAATAGAGCCACCTATCATTAAACTATGTGCATCACCTAACTAAGTTCGCTTTGACACCTGAATATGAGGGGGTCAAAAATTTTATATTTCAATATTAACTACCTATAGGAAGATTTCACTGAAATACACATAAATTCACAGATCAATCTTCCACTGCTTGACTAGGAGTAAGAATGAGAAAATCACCAATCAAAGCGGACACTAACGTTTTCATTTCTGTTGTCACTAACTTTTAAATTCAACGATATGCAACTATGAGAGCAGACCCGACCGCAACACGTCAGCTCCCAAGCTGACTGAAGGCAACTGCAGCTGACTGAATTTGAGGATGCTTTTTATATTGTTGCGTGTCTATATGGATTACGGATATTGGCGTTACATTGTTGCGCGGCTGAAGGAAGAAGGACGCGAGACTCTCCGAATAGTACGAGGAGACTCGTGCTATTTTTCAAGTGGGCAACGTTATTAAATGGTTGTTTTCAACAGAGTAACCAAGAAATAAAGTGTCACTATATCATATAGTTTCGTAGCAAGCTTATAGACTCCAAGTATGTTTTCTTTATTGTACCTCCTAATATCTCTTTTTCTTTATCTTCATTGGCCGTGAAGCCTTTTAGCCGTTGTTCTGTGCCCCTTTCGGTCCCGGTCCCTCCGCCATGCGGGTGCTGCGGGGGTGTACGCTACTCCACTGTCTAATACATTTTATTATGATGTTGCTAAACATATGTGATTATTCCGACATAAATAATAATTTTCTCAACGGTCGATGGAAAATAGCATTTATTGAATTAAGCACCCCATTTTTTTATCGTCATATAGCTTATGTTACTTGCAGGGAAAATTTATAACACTATGCAAAATTTCGTGAAGATATCTTCAAAGCGGACAAACAAACAATCAAATTTCAGATTTCAAGATATAGATAAATAGATAAGTTAATACAGAAAAAGGGCGTAAACAAATAAAATGAGAGGTTCTCAACCCCTTACTCATGGACCAATAATGGCCCTCACATCTGCTGCATATGGTCTGCGCCAGTGATTAAACGACGAAAATGAAAGGTATGTGATGGAGATTGGAACGTAACCATAAAGATCAGTATGCAGAAAAATATTGCATCTTCCAAATTTATATACGAAAAAGAGTTATCGTGCTGGTCTCATGGTTACAATCGGTTGATAAAAATGAAATTCAATCAAAAATTAAATATTTAGAGCCCTGTGGTTAATTACAATAAAAAATGACAAAGCATTTCTTTTTTAATTTATATGGTTATAAGGAGGTTTCTCCTTAGTCATTTTTTAATGAAATTCAGTCATTCAAAAAATTTGGTGAAACAAGATGTGCATTTGGACTACAAAGAAGGCGGCATTAATGTCGATTCAACAAAAATAGATCTTAAGGGCCTCATTTACGATCATTCATTTTATGTAACATTGGCTGTTGCGCAATCATTTTGCCAAAGAATGGATTTGATTGATGTGTCAAGTCTAAATAATTCACCGGATTTTAAACTTCACCTGAGAAGGTTGGTGACCATAATTATATCGAAAAATGTGAAGTTGTTTGTGTTAATTTCACCAATCACTTATAAACCATATCTTCGCGGGCAGCATAAAGCGGTCTCTGAGACCAACGGGCCGTAGATTGCCGACTCCTGATCTATGGAGAGTTGTTGCGCAAAATGAAGTATGCGCAGCAGTCAATCTTACACAAAATGATTGATTGTGAATGAGCCCCTTTAAAATAAATCTGGAAGTAGAAATTGCTACCGATGAATAACCACCGAAGGCAGCTACTTTTTAGCCGGAATTTTTTTCCATTTTTCCAGACTTTATACGGAAATTGGAGCCATCTAAATGAACAGGGAATCTCATATATTTTAGCTTGAATTGTGTTCTTAAGACCTTATTTGTTGCGGTAGCGCTCTTTGAAAAATTGATAGTCACATATAATTCCAATAAAGAATGAAGTTCCTTCAACAGGGTCGTCCCTATGGTTCGGCGAATCTGGGCGGTCGCCCCTGACCCCGCGCTAAGCAGCAAGGTGTATACTGCTGCTAAACGTGGAGGACACTCATGGTGTTCGGCTGAAAAGTCATTTTTACTTATTTGTCATCGTTGATCAGGCTCTCATGTCACTGACAACGCGTTTCGAACAAATGGAAAGGTACACAGTTAATTTCGGCCTCCTATATGATTTTAAAAACGTGGAGAAATAACAGAAAACAAAATGAAAAAGTTTATCAATTTGTACAATTTATTGAGTCCAAAAGATTCACACGATGTCGACAGTACAGACTTTTTCATAGAACTGCGTGTGATTCGACTGTTGATCCCCCAAAAAAAGAAAAGTGCATTTGAAATCCTTAAGTTTCTCAAGTCATTAAATAGATCCTTTCTAAATACAAAGATAGCGTATAGGATTTTGTTAACAATTCCGGTCACAATGGCATCAGCGGAGCTAAGTTTTTCGAAACTTAAAATAAGAAAACTATGTTAGGATAGGAATTCTTCAAGAGATATTGAGTGGATCGGCTATTCTGTCTATCGAGAGAGAAATATCTTTATATTTGGATTACAATGATCTGATGGAAGAGTTTGTTGCAAGAAAGTCGAGGAAGTTGAATTTCTGAAAGTAGGCAGAGCAGTAAACAGTGAGTTTTTTTTACTTTAGTATTAAGTTGACCTCACGTATTGTATGCTGCCATTCATTTGAGATTTCTGTGTGTTTGTATTCATATCCGAATTACAGTTGTACATGCAGTTTTTCAGAGTCATTTGCGACAGAAAAATGAGCATAGACCATTATAAATCAGGCGTAAATGATCAAATTATTGTTGATTTTCCTATAAATTACACAAAAAATATATTTTAAAATGTACAGTATTTTTTACAATTATTTTTATTGCGCGAATAATACATTGATGAATTTAGATTGTTAAGGGGCCACGCAAATTCTGATCACCCCGGGCCCCTCACCCATCTAGGGACGGCTCTGTCCTTTCCTGTCTCTGTCAGAATTAAATTCATGCCCCTCTCCGAGACCTTCAAATGTGCCCCACGAAAACAATTATCGCCAAGAATACGGCCCTCATGCAATGAGTTTATATATTCTTGCTCTAAAATTAACCTCTAAATTTTTAAACCACCTTTAAATAATACAATATAATAGTACTACATTCAAAACTTTTCCATCCTTACAATTTATTACATCATATTTTACACGATTTTCCTCATTGTTAATCTCATTCAGCAAATGTGAAATATTCTTTATATTCCCCAAAAAAATATCAGAGGATGACAGGATGAAATTCTTTCGCCAGCAACACTTATCGAAAGCATAAATCCGCACTAAAAATAGTTCCACTTCGTGCCACATTGCAACTTGCTCTCGAATGGCTCTTGATTTTTTTCTGATTGTCGACAGTAATAACCTGCAATTATGGAGCGGACACTTGAGACGATGTTTTTTCCTATAGTGTCGATAAACGAGAAACCTTCGAAGATAGCATCTTCATTAATTTTTATGGATGGACACCTAGATAAAAGCCGACAATATTATCTATTTCCAAATGGATAAACCATTTACTTCAATGTTACATAACCGCAAGGGAATTGAATATTAAAATATTCGCAAGACAAACAAACTAGCCTATTTGGTTACGTAACGAATCGCTTTAACGAGGACTGGAAGAGGCGCACCATTATTAGCACGTTTTCTTAAAAGAAAAACCGTGCTTATGTGATCACTCTGTCTGTCCGTCAGTGGACAATCGACTTTTATGTTTTAAGAGATATTTGGATTTTTAAAAAATTAATAGCTCTTATAAATCCATTACGTTTTCACTGATTGAAATTTCACGGAAGTTCATAGATTATCCGCTAGCGAAACTACTAAGAATAATAAGAAAATACTTTTTGAATTAGATAGCGCTTATTAATCTATTAATTTTCCTTTGATTGGGTTTTCCATGACCGTCATCGAGTTTCCGCTAGATGGCTTCAATTTAGAAAATTTCAAATAAAATTTTTCTCGCTGTTTCTTAAAATATGTATTATCGTTTAACCTATTTGAAATTTTTAGAAATATTACAGGGATGGAGAAAATCATGTGGTGGTCACATTAGATTTTTTAAATATTTTATTTAATGTTTGATGAATGTAAAAAATTATAGGAATAAAAGATGCAAGAAATTTAATTTTTTACCATTGTTAGAAATATTTTCCCACATTGTTTAAGAGATATTTTTAAAACTAATATTTTAGCTGCTAGCCCCACACTACCTACCGGAAACTATTGTTAACACTTAACGGTTAGCTACGTCCAGGGCATCGAACCGAAATTTTTTTCGCTCTGGATTTCGTTCCGGTTCACGCAAAACGAAAAATTTCGGTTCGGTTTCGCTCCAGCAACCACCAATAAACCGGTTTTTTTGCTCCGACTGAATTTTTTGGGAAGATTTCAAGAGAAATCCAAAATAATCTTTATTAATTAATGTAATTTTCTATTTGAACTAAATTCGTCTTCACTATCTCAAGTCAAAAAGACAAAAATAAATCTAACGTAACATCGTGCAAGCGACTCCTCCCACCATGTAACGAGAAATAAAACATTGTATGAATTCCCTTCCTACATTTTTCGTTATTCAATTTGTGAACGGCTCCTTTTATACGACTCCGTCTAATACTGTTCCATAGGAATTTAAAATTTATTTTTTTCCTTTTTAGCGCGTATAAAATCTATTAAAAGTGTTATTTATATTTTAGTATTTAATTTGACGTAAAACAGTTATTCTTTCAAAAGTCAAAATTTATTAGATTTTTACAATTCCAATAAAAGCAGATACTCTCATTATCGTAATCAATTTACTCCAACAATGCTCATGCACAGTGGCGGATTTACGCCTTCTGGAGCCCCTGGCGTTAAACCTTTGGAGATCCCTGGTGTAAAACAATTGGTCGCTCCTGGCGCTAAGCAGTCGGAGGCCCTGCAACCTAAATATATAGCGAAACCGCTCCTCACGGTGACCCTCTTTCGTGACACTTCTTATCGATCGTTTTTCTATGGAATCATTTCAATAAATAAATTTTAAATCGAGACATTTTATATTTCTGAGATTACATACACGAACAAGTTTTCGGAGCCCCTTAAATCCGCCATTGCTCATGCATTTTTCAGACAGATGTTTCATCTTTACAAATATTTTTTTAATTCTAAAAATTTTACTTCCGCGGCGATTTTCGTTTTTGCCTTGTGTAAAAATAATAGATTCAAACAATCCCCAAACTTTGCAATTCTAAGAATTTTATACTTTCTCCATTATGGGGTACTAATGCCACACATTTCTGCCAAATTTTCAAGTTGTAGCACTTCTAGAATTTTCTAATTTTTACATTTTAAAGATTTTTAACGGCCGCCGCAATATATTTATGGAGAGATTCAAATGTTTATTTGTGCAAGCGCACCACTCTGTAAATAACTTGAAATTTTCAGCATCCTAGCTCATCCCGTAATAACTAAACATTTACCTATTTGTTTAAACTTTAAGAATTTTTAACTCCCAAACAAACTAAAATTTCTATAATTCCTATTTAGTTTTTTTACAAATCCTACCAATAAAAAAAATATCAGCTCCGTAGCACATTCGGAAATACATAAACCTTGAAAATTTGTTTAAACAGTTGCGAATTATTAGCGGTCGCATTGTTGCACTTTTTGAAGATTTTCGTTTTTTCTAGTTGGTTTTGCACAAAATCATAGCTAACAAAAAATTTCGAATGTGGCCGCTATAAATTCGCAATTGTTTCAACAAATTTTCGAGGTTTATGTATATCCGAATGTGCTACGGAGCTGACATTTTTTAAAAGGTAGAATTTGTAAAAAAACTAAATAGAGATTATAGAAGTTTTGATATTTTAATGATTGGCCGTTAAAAATTCTTAAAGTTTAAACAAATAGATAAATGTTTACGTACTACGGGGTAAGCTAGGGAGCTGAAATTTTAAAGTTATTTAGAGTTTAGTACAAATAAAAAATAAACATTTGAATACCGCAAAGAAATTTTTATTGCGGCCGTTATAAATTTTAAAATTTAAACAATTAAATAAATATGATTTCACTTCTAGATGTGCTGTAACTTTAACATTTGGCAGAAAGGTGTGGCTTTAGTACCCCACGATGGATAACGTATAATATTCTTAAAATTTTAAATTTTGAGGATTGTTTTACTCCAATATTGTTCCACAAGGAAAGAACAAAAAGCGGTACAGAGATGAAATATTTGAATTAAAAAAATAATTCCAATGATGATATATCTCTCTGAAAAATTAATGTTTTTCAAAGTGAGATGAAATGCTTGAAGAATGCAAGCACCAACTACTTGTAATTGCATATATTTTCTTAACATGGCAAATACGTACACACAGTAACATTTAATCCAAGCAACCTAAATTCTATCTAATTATTAAAATGTCATCCGATTGAGTATTGATTTATAGGAAGAATTGAATATAAGTGACCGGTAGGAATAACGATTGGAAAAAGACAGTAAAGAAGAGCAGTAAGGAGAGAGAGAGAGAGAGAGGGATGGAGGGAGGGAGAGAGAAGGGGGATGATGCGAAAGAGATAAGTAGACGAGGGATTAAGGAAGCATTGGGTAAGAAAGGATGATTTGAAACGGTATATCCATATTTATATAGGGATTTAAATGCACCTATATAGATAAATTTATAAAAATTGATTCCCGTTGCCGTCATTTTGGACGAGCACTTGCGATTTTATGCACATAATAGAGAAGATGTTCGCTGAAATTCAACGGGAATCAACCAGTAATAGGACATAACTATTTCCATAGAAAATCCCACCATTAAACCGACAGATATTATCACAAAGATGCATCTCTCCAAAGGCTTGCACATTAGACATACGCCTCGTTGTTCGTTTAAAACAGTTGTTGTTAACCCCTGGGTCGCTACCAAAAACTGGGTCGCCAAGCCATTTTGAGTTGGTTGCCTAAGGTCTTCCGTGGCTGTTTATATCCAAACACACCATTTCACTTAAAAACCTTGTTCAACTCAAATGAATTGAAAATTTAAAATATTCATTTACTTGTTAAATTCCTATTTATTTTATCATACATCACACGTGAACTATTGAAGGACATGGGTTGCCGTGAAAGGAATTCGAGCCGCCGACAAAAAAGGTTAAGAACCATTAATTTAAAACTTTGTTTGCGATGTTACGAAAGCGGAAAATCAACCATCAGAAAACGATCCAATCGATGATGGTTTCGTTTGAGCAGATTCTTCATCTCCCGCGATACGCGCATCTTTCCGCATGGCTTATCAGATCAAGTAGGGCGATAAAGCAATAGAACGTCGACCATTAGTGCTCTCGAGTGTTAATTAGTCTCCCTATATCTGAATGGCTGACATTGAAGGATTCGAGCTGCAATTAACGCGAAAGATTATGTACGAATACCGCGTATATAAATGAAGAATAAGGCGCACGGTGAGGCATCCTCCGCCGTCACCAACAGACAATGAAGGTCTTCTTGGTGTTTCTCTTCTCAGCCGTGGCCGTGCAGGTAAGTCGAAAGCAATAACGACATGAAGATCTAATAAACACACCCTAACCACTCCCTTTTCCATTCCCGCAACACCGGCGGTTGTCAAACTTTAACATATTGCGAATCCACATCTTAATACAGATAGGTATGACTTTTGTCCTCATCTTCAAAGCCTTTACTGTGGTAAATGAGTTGGATATAATCGAATATCCTTGAGGCCCTTATGAGACCAAGATATTCCGTTCATATTTTCTTTAATTCTCAATACCGCGATATGAAATACTACAAATAGCACGAAATAGAAAACTGTGGCATTTGATAAACGGTAGCTACACAGAAAATATATAAAAAAATTAAGTTGATCGTGCCATTACCCTCCGCAAATTGATTCTGACTGGTGACTTGCAATGTGAAGAATACTGATCCATTCAGCCCATATTGCTCTTATTAGATTACACGTTTATCTGAAAATTTGCAATTTTTAAGTTATAAGTTTGCGGTTTACATCTGATTAGGGGAATAATTTATGGGTAGGGGACTTTTTTTAGGTGAAATGCAAATCTGTTTTCTCAATGACTTGCGACCCTCGAAATCATTTAATGTGGTTCTTGGAGCTATTACGATAAAGCGAATCCAAAAGTTGAACAAAAATGAACAAACACCAGTTTAAATTTGGAAAAATAACTAAGAATCTATAGTTATAGGTGTGTATATATATATATATATATATATATATATATATATATATATATATATATACACACACCTATAACTATAGAGTTCTCTCTCTGTAGCTGAAGAAGGAGTAGGAAGTAGTAGTAGTTCCGAAAGCTTCTACGTTTGTGATGTTTCTGTGTTTTAGTGTTCTTTTACGTGTGTCGCTTCGACATCCCCGGTGCCTCGCCAACTGAAGTCGTCTGATTGGTGAGTGTTCACTAGGTTTCCTCATCCCAACACCTTGTTGACATCCATATATCCATTTTACCTTTCCTTTTCCGTAAGCTGTTATATATATATATATATATATATATATATATATATATATATATATATATATATATATATATATATATATATTTCAGCGCGTTTTTTAATCCACACAGTTTCATTTTGGTCTCTGTTTATCTGTGCACTTGCTTAAATAGATTGTAACGAAACCGTAAACCAGGGGTCTCCAAACTTTTTTACAAGTGGGCCATTTGTTCAATAAATTTTATGCTAATGGGCCAGAATATCAACATAAAAACTTTCTGAAAATATAGGCTCACAATATACAAATTTAGACTATTTCGTATTAAAAGGTGGTTTAGTGAATTGGGTAAATTACGATTTTTCGGGGAAAATTTTCGACATGTCCAATCTAACTTTTATAATTTCTTCACCGAATATGAATCGATATCGGACATAAATTTATTATTTTATAAAGTAGAAAATATTCAGCCTTATTGCTGGAATGAAAATTACTTTGAAGTAAAAACAGGTAATAATAAACAAACATAAATTGAGATAATGACGAAATATATTTAATGAGACCTGTGTTACTGTCCTTTGTCAGCTACAATTTTATCAATTTGGGTTTCAAGTTTTGAATTGCTGATCATCAGAATTGATCGCACATGTTCATCAGATAATCAATATCAGTATTTTACTCAACAAATTTTATTCTGGAAAAGTCTTTTCACAATTATAGGAAGTACCAAAGATGGAAATCATACTTCGCGCGAAGCTCCACATATTCGAAAATTTTTCCCCAGAAAGACATTTATAGAAATCTATCACATTCCCGTCTTAAAATTTATCTTTTAACATTCCATTAGACTAGATGTAAATTAATGCCAGCTGTAAATGTGGCGACAACTTCTCCAGGTCACAATGAAATGGATTTTCCTCGGCAAGCTCATCTAAGTCCTTGAATCGGTCTTGTAGCAGTTGTTTCAATTCAGATATGATCTTCAAGGCGAAATCTTTTGGAAACCATGACTTGATTGAACGCAACAAGGAAAATGAAAGAACCGTTTCTTGAGAACTGATCCCCGAAAAAGAGGAGTTTTTGTCTGAAAGACTTTACTGTAATCTCAAATTAAAACCGTTCAAGTGTTTAGTCAACTCAGCTAGAAAGGTTAGCTTCCATATCCATTCACTGACAGGAAGGTGGACGAGAGGTCGGTTTTTCTCAGAACATATCAATTTCTACTCGAAGATCAAAAATTCTCGCCAGCACCTTACCCCGAGTAAATCATCGAACTGCAGAGTGATACGACACGTCGCGTCCGGGTACTCCGATTGAAACTCTTCTAAGAAAGCACGAAATTGGCGATGACGCAGCCCATGCGTTTGCAGTGCCAACAAGCGGAACTCCCTCTACTTTTTTGTTTCGAAGTTCAGTTTAAACTTTGGCGCCCTAGAAAAGGGGGTTATTATTATTATATTATGCTTATAATTCTCATTATTAGCAGTTTTCAAAGTAAACAAACGTGATAACTCTCGAGTTAATTATTCTGTAGTTCAGTTTGAACTTCATCGCCAACGCCGCTATTTTCCACGTGAAACTTTAGTTTAAAATTTCAAGAAATGTCATTTTAGAATGTAAGGTTTTCATTTACTATTATCTTTGTATTTTGAACGTAATTCAGAGAAATGTTATTTTGTTTTCTTAGGATTTCATTTTTATTACGAATTATTAATGAAATCAAAAAATTGCTATCATCTTGTAACATAAGACTTTCAGCCACTTACCTATATTGAACACGATTGTGTTACCACATTAATGCTTCGTTTTTATTTTTGTGGCGTATTTTGAACAAGTCAAAGAAATGTCATCACTTTCTCACGCTAGTTTTGATTTTCTGTCGCGCATTTCGAAAGTAATTAATAAAAGAAATGTTACCATTTTTTAATGCTAGTGCTTTTTTGCAGCTTGGAAACGTTTGTTGCAGAACCCAGGAATTCATTTGTTCATCACGCACTCAACAATTCATTTCAGTAGTTCATCAATTTAAATTTAAGAGTTTCCTTGAAATGAACAAAAGATCGAAAATCGCATGCGAAAATGCGCTGGAGAGAAATTGCACAGGTTCCGAAAGAAATGTAATCGCTTTGTTATGCTCAGTTTTCATTTGTTATTACGCGTTTTAAAGATAAATAAAATATTTTTTTACTTTATGAAGCAAGGTTTTCTGTTGCTGTTGCGTTGCTGTAACGTTTTCTTTATTTTCTGTTAAACGGCATTATTCATGATAAAATAGTGAATTCTTTATGTTTATTGGGAACCGTATTCCCATAATAACGTTGCATCTTATGAGAAAATAGGACTTTCACTTCGCGAATTTGCATTTCGCGTCAGTTTTCTGCAACTAATAATTTACGAAGTTCAAAAAGATAGTGTACTTCGAATTAAATTTGACTGGCGCTATTTTAGCTGCTAAATCTGGATTTTTGAAAGATAAAATTAATATTTCCGGATAATTGACTTTTAGGATAATCAACTATCAGAGAATCTACGATCTTTTATCATGTATGTACGATAAGAAACTTCTACATCGGCTGGTATTTTGGCCATCCTTACGGCCAAGCGCTCGAACACCAAAGTAAAAGTGTACAAGAAAAATACATATTTCCCCATAAACATCCAATTCAAGAGAGTATTACATAGTAAAAAAATATCACTGAAAACTCAACAATAAATCCGAAATATCTGCATTCTTAAAAATGCGCCGTCAGGTTAAATTTACAAACAGTTCGATGACTTGAAACAATACGTGCCTCCGTTAGCCATAAGAGATAACGAAAAACAGATGTGCGTTTTAGTTGCAAAGCAGCCGTCATCAGTGGTATAATGATGGGTCTTTTTCGCATCCAAGTCATCGCTTCACGTTCCTAATATTCGACTGTTTTCTCTTTAACCAGGCCGTGGATTGGAGCAATGTCCGTCCTATGGATTACTTCCACGGACGCCGTGAGTACAAATAGAAATATAACAGCGGGTTACACATAGGTACATCTCTTCACCTTTGGACTCGCCAGGCTTTCCTGGCATCCAATGCGGACCTACGAAGCATTTACAACTGCGAATGCGGCCTGCCCTGCATAAAATCTTGCCGACAACTGCACTATAGAATAAAGTCCAAAAACCAGCAATCCTCGGACATAGAATTTGCAGGATTTTGGATTTTCCGGATATATATCTTTATGTATAACCTAGCCATGAATTATCAAACAAAATTCCTTTGGAGTATGTAAATCAAAATACAATATGGAAATATAGAACAATTTTGTTCTATTTCCTTACCGAACTTATCATTCACCTCCGCTTACGAAATAATACATAGTCAATCAATGATAATTTAACTCTTGCCGTCGGAGGTTGAGCTGATATCGATAAGATTTTCGGTATAAGAATGTTTTCTGCAATACTTTCATTGCATATTTTGAAAACTTCATCTAATTTCAGTTGTTTCATGCACATGGACCTCTTTAATAAACTTTTCTTGAATTTTATATGCAGATATAATGCGTTATTCAGCTTTTCAAAATACCGTACGTTTATTACAGAAGCGCTTACCGCAAAATTTTTCCTACGCAGGCGACGCGTCTCCGTTCATCACTAACGGCAACGAGGCTAAACCCCACCAGTTCCCGTAGCAGGTCGGTCTGATCATGACCCTGAACATTGGACAACAGGCATTCTGCGGAGGATCCCTCATCTCCGACGAATGGGTTCTGACGGCCGGACACTGCGCAAAAGAGTGAGCTATTTATTATTCTTCAGATGGACCGGGGTCGAAAAACAAATTTGTTCAATTGTGTTAGCAAAGCGGGGCTAGTCGGGCTTCCTTTTTACTTTCTCGCATTCTAAATAAACAAGAGAGGAAAGATGTGTGCAATTACGAATTATGTAATCATGTTAAATAACTAATTCTGCCATTATTCTCGGAAGACTTTTTTTTAGATGAGTAATATTTTTTCTACGAAATATGACGCAAAGCCCATTTTTAATTAGAAAGGTCGCACCCTTGCTTGGGTTTAGTGAAACGTTTATAATATTTACATAGGTACATTAGGATTGAGACAACAATAGAAGCTCGAGTTTTGACAACAACATGGTTGCCAAGGCAGCAAACGGTTAAAAGGCAAATTATTCCAAAATATGTGATTTAAACGATAAATATGAGCGATTTCGTATTTATGACAATATTCTATGATAAGAATAAGAAGCTTTATTCATTCTAATTTTAAATAATCCCGGTCCGAAGATCGATCGTTAATTTTTTCTAAATTTTAATTTGCAAAAGATTGAAAAACCTGCACGTGGAAAAATCGCTTTTTACGTTTTATCTTATGGGGACAAAAATTATACCCTGGAGTCGAACCCGGTTTTTTTTAAGGATTTTATCGTCATTAACTTTTAATGCGCGAATGAAGTATTCCTGCTAAATCGTAATCTTCTTCCTAGTCCGGATGTGTATTAAAACACATTAAATAAGAAAGAAAAGTATACTCCATAAATGGAATACACAGATTTCAAAGGCCTTCTCTATGGGAAATGCGTATATAACGGTATCGAAAGATTGAGATATTGATGAATTTTTATTTCCGAAACTATAGGTAGTAATTATATGGCATTTAATTATGGATTTTTTGTAGTATATGTTGCCCTCTATTCGAATAATTTTCTTTGTCTATATCTCACAGTTAATATAATAATAGTACAGGAGCAAAAAATATGGATTTTTAATCGTTGTTTGCCAATATAATCGTCGTAGCGATCGATGTAAACAAAACATGCCATGGTCTGCTTCGGATTTTCTCGAATTTTCATCTCCGAAACTATAAGTCGTAATTATGCGGTCTCACATACTTTTTTGTAATAAATGTTGTCCTCAATCTAAATGAAGTTTTTAATCGATACCTTACAAATCATATAAGAGCAATAGAGAGAAAAATATGGTATTTAATGGTTGTTTCACGGATGCCATTTAACGAGGTACAAGTATAAGTATATTTAAGTGCTTAAGTGGAAGTTCTAATTTACAGATACAGTTCAAAATCATAATTCCGCGATAAATTGTTAAAGGACCACTCACATTTAATTAAAATCCTTTCAGCGGCTCAAGAGATGAAGTCACGACTTACGGACGGGCGGACGAGACGTATCCATAAGGCATTCCGCTACCACCGCTTCATTGGTAAAGAACGCCTAAAAAGCGTTGAGTGACAGAATACGCTTTTTATATACAGGATTAGCCTTTACAGCATTATTTTTCTCTTGAAATAACCCACTGCACATGTCTCAAGGCTACCCTTGGTTTCTGTGAATGACCATGGCTGAAAATATACCTATATTTTATGCAGAATTCGACTGTTTACGGGCGCCTGCATTGGCTACCTACGATGCCATACCTTTTTCATCGTCGAATGGAACAAAAACTGGTTGAGAATTTTTATGGAATCACGTTTTGAAATTGATACGTACGCAAAACAGTAGCCCAAAAACAATCATATATCTAAACTCCAACCGGAGATTACGTTTAGAAATTTAAGTTGAGAGAGATGATTCCAATGTTATCTTTATGAGTAAAAAAGGTTGGATCAAGAGCATCTCGCAGTTCCTCCGTCCTTATCAAAGCAAACTAAAGAGATACACCTGTCTCAACGTATCCCTACGTAACAATATCACAAACTGAATACAGTGTGTTTTTTCTAGCCTAGCTTAACCTTATTTTTTGATAGCTCTCTTCTGATTAACTTTATGAAACAATTATCACTCTATAGCAAATACTTAAATGTGATAAGGCGCCTAACTGGCTTAGATTAAGAAGTAATCCTAATCATCGCTGCCTTCGCTAACAACTTAAGTGAAGAAACTGGACTACATCGGCGACGATGAATTTAAAAAGTTGCGAGTTATTGAAGTTTTTGCAATAAAAAAATTCAAAAAGTGGCCGTCATCGTAAATTCAAGAATCGCCAATGTCACCATCCTTCGAAATTCTTTTTAATTTAAATCAAAAGAGCCACATTATGTAGCCAAATAGAAAGAACACGAGGGCCACAAAAAATTACGTATGAAAAGATCCACATGCGGCTCGCGAGTCATGGGTTGCCCAGGTCTGACTTAGATGAATCATCGCACGGACGCTTAAGCAACTACGCCAAAAAATAAAACCGAAAAACAAAAGCACATCAGGAAGTGCACTCGCGCGTCGTATAAACCGAAATTAGCCACCCAGAAAGAGAAATGCTCCAATAACTGGTCGCCTACAACGCAGTTCTCTTTAAGGCATCTTCACACTAAACGAAGAATTGACTCGAAAAAAAAATCGAAAGCCCAGAGTGAATTGAGATTCATAATTCCGGCGTGACTTTCAAATGTGCACAAATCTCTCATCACACGCAATTCGTTGATGTTTTTCAAGGAAAATATTAAAGTCCCTCGATATACGCGGGGACCCGTTCCTGGAAAGTGGTGCGAACATAGAAACTTCGAATGCATAGAAAGCTAATGGAGAAAATGAGATTATGGGAATTAACTTTTTTCGCTCTTCTCATAATTTTCTTAGGTCTCATTTCACTTCCTTTGCATTTTCGGAGTAGATTTTAATCACAGTGTTGTAGATAATTGCAAAAATATTGTATAAACAGCAGTTAATTGCATGTCTGCGAACAGAGAGAGAAACAAATACACACTGAGATTATATATATTATCTGGTGCACTGCACCCCCTGCCACCCACCTGCCTGGTGAATTTCAGACTATTATGTAGATGTATGTACACTGTACGTTTTGTTATCTATAGCAGCGGTCAGTGGCGCACCAGAAGTTTTAGTTGGGGGAGGGGAATACTTTGACACATTATTATCTGAGTACTTGTTTATTGATTTATCTGTAAAAAACATTAATGTTATGATAGAAGTAAATGAACCAAGGTACTGATTCTAATTCGGACACCTTTGAACCACCTTATTTCCATCTGACGCACACATACTCGATGCTTTTGTTAAGATTATTTCCGACCTTGGGGGTGGAAAATGTCCGGTTGCCAACCCCCTGGCCACTGCCAGCGGTTCCAAAACATTATCGGCATCTGATACCCACTCTCAAGGCAGCCGATCTCATTGCGATCCTCTTAACCCCGTCCATCAACCAAAAAACAAAATTTAATGCCGATATCAGAATATTATATCTATTTTATTTACGCAAAAATTAATTTTAACCTAAATATATCCATATAAAATTTTAAAAATCAAATAAAAACGTTTCGCTTTCGCGGCTATCTGAAACCTTTCGCGAACCCCAGTTTGGGAAAAAATGGCCAGGAGAATATCGCGCAGTGTTTCATGAACTTGAACGAACGACGCGTGTTTGTTTGTTTGTATGGAATATCTCGCTAATCAGCCTCTTGGATTAATATAGCTATAACTCCTTCCACACTGAACATACACACAGAAGGGAGGAGGGAAATCCGCTTCTGGCATTAGCCTACTCTTAACGAAGAACACCAAGGAGACAAACTGCTTAACGTCCCTTCCGAAGGACGGAGCGCTGACTTGTCCGTCCTTCGGAAGGGACGTTAAGCTGTTGGCCCCCCTGGTATTCTTCGTAAGAGCAGGCAAATGCCGGCACCTGGTTTCCCTCCTCCCTTCCCTGGCTATTCATTGCACTACCTCTGAGATACCCATGGTGCGTAGGACAGAGGCGAATCGGCAGGGCATTCAAATTCAGCGCTGACTTGTGCGGTATCCTCAAATCACATAAGTAGGGGACGGGACGATCCTTGGTTAAAAATCCGACCTCCGCCTAGCTCGAACCAGGGACCGCTGCGTGGAAGGCCGACGCTCTAACCCCTCCGCCACCTCCGAACGAGAAGTGTGTGATGAATAGGAGGGCGCGAATAAGTGAAATTTAACTTGCGCGAATGTATGGTAATGCGAACATAAAACCCGTGAAGATCATTGAAGCACCTTACTACCGCTAATGCTTGCTCATTCGTATTCATATTCCTGTCTTCGAAGATATGATTAAATTTCAATAAATTTGGAATCAACATAGCACCACGCGATACCTTGTCTTCCACCTACTTTGTCTAGGATTACTCGTTTTTTTTATAAATAAGATCTGTCAGATACCAATTCAAGTCTTTATTCGGATACTGGACAACATTTGCCACAATTAAAGCTCGCGAGAGCTAATATTCATGACTAATAGTTTCAGAGATTTTGATAAGTTATCGCCTAAATTTTCGACTTTTTTACGCTTGAATTCCATAATCAGGAGGGAATTTGAACCGGGACTCGGAAAAGGATGACTCGTTGTCCTGTAGCTCAAAAAGACGAACGAAGCGGTACCAAACTTGGTTCTATTCGAGCGACGCTGTGGCCATGCATGACGCACAAACAAAATATCATCATTACATAGATAGTATTTTGTTCTTCCCGCAGCGTGAGATCGTTCGAGGTGATCCTTGGCGCCCACAAAGTGAAAGAAAACGAACCGACCCAGGTCAGGATGACCAGCACAAATGCCATCGTACACGAAAAATACAGCTCCGTGCTTATACACGATGACGTTGCCCTCGTGCGGCTGCCGCAGAAAGTAACATTTAATGGTGAGTACGGATGGAAAAACTTCGTCATTGAATATAATCGAATGAATCAGTGCTCAAACTGAAATTTTTAACAACGGAAACGATAGATTTTATCCCAAATTATTCGAGTTTTATTTATTATTTTGTTTCGATAAATGCATTAAATTAATAACTGAAAGTTTTTTAAATTTAATATGTATTCATTTAATAAAACTTACCTAATAGTAAAAGACGTCTAAGTTGGAAATGCAACTGACACAAGTGACAGTTTCATACACCAATTCTCATTGGTTCAGATATTCCGACAATGCGATTACTTACGAATGGGGTCGAACTTAAAATCGCCTCCACTTCAAATCCTTAAGTGCAGAAAAGGCTTTTTGAAACGTTTTAAAAATTGAAACATTCTTATCTGATTTTTTAACAACGGGAACGCAATGGACTGAATCAAATGATTCGATTCCGATGAATAATCGAATAATTCTATTCGATTCACATATCTATTTCGATTCCGATTAATGTTGGAATCGTTTGAATCGGTGAACCGGTGCATACGATTCGATTCATCTTATTGGAGACTTCGAAAGAAAAACCGGTTGTACATAGTCGTTTTTTAATATGACATGCTATTTAGTTAAAATATATTTAAGCACCTGTCAATGAAATGTATCGACTTGATTTTTAATAAAACCCTCAAAACGAAATAATCCCTGAAAAATAGTCAAATTTTATTAATATGCTATGTAACCTTCATCGGTATATAACTTAAAAAATTATCCAGTGTTTCATTCGATTGTCAGAACTAATCGCAGGTTTCAACCAAGTACATTAAACATACGATATACGAAATAATATTTTAAATTAAATATTACTTTTCCATGATATTTAAAAATCTATGTCAAAATCCGAACGTTAAGGTGAAATTACCGTGATTGCACAAGAATGCAAACCTATCGACTTATTGCTCGATTCCATGTTTCTTTTCAATTTGCAGAAAACATTCAGCCCATAAGGCTTCCCTCCAAGTCCGAAGCAGGTAACAGCTTCACGGGGCAAACCGGAATCGTGAGTGGCTGGGGAAAGGACTCAGACGGTGAGAGAAGAAAAATCTTTTTAAATATTCATTCCGAAAAGATGAAGTGTGAACTTCACAAGTTGAAAATATTAGTTTTATAGAAAAAATATAATCAATTGATAAAGCAGAATCCTCAAAAATCTATAAAATGATTGCAAAACCATTTTATGGCTTTTGGACAAATCTGATTTAGGCATTTGATCTTATCCATGAGACGATATTGATAATTTTTCAAGTATTCCATGTTCAGTGAAATTAGTTTTACCTGAAGGACAAATTGAATTTGAAGTTATTCCTAAAAATAAATGAAATCAACAAAAGATAGATATTTATCTCAAATGGAAATAAGGTTTGTTCAAAAAGTTCCTGTAATGACAATGTGGAGGGCCACCAGTAATACGCACGTGGACACTTGACTGTACTCTACAAATTGCACTTTGTTTGAAGCAGCTCACGTGAATTGTTGTGTTGTTACAATCGGTTTTGTGAGTGGCACCTTCATCACGATAATGCACCAGCACACAGCATTGTCGATTCGAGAATTCTTGGCAAAATATTCTATTCCTGTCCTTCCACAACCCCCATATTCGCTTGACCTCTCACCTCCAGACTATTCCCCAAAATAAAAATGGTCCTAAAAGGAAGAATTTTTCAAACGATAGAGACATTATTACTAATTCGACAAATGAACTGAGATTGGTCCAACAAACACCCTTCCAACAATGCTTCCAAAAGTGGAAAAAACGATGGGAGCGGTGCATTGCTGCTCAAGAAAATTACTTTGAAAAGGATAATTGCAACTAAGCTCTAACTCTTGAAATAACGTTTTTATTGACAAGTTCCGGGAACCTATTGAACAAACTTTGATATAATAATTAAACAGATTGTTGTGTGTTTTTGCACATATTTCCTTCAAGGGTTCCTAATTATATCACGTAATTGGCTGCAAAAACTTTCACGAACTAAGTTAAGGTCGTGTATAACGATAAAAACGTGTTCTTAATTTATCACTTCATTAGCATTAGCGACGAATTTCACGAAAACGTTGGCAACGCCTGAAGCGTGTTGTCGCATTCTTAGTTAGTTCTATGCTGTTCTAAACGCGTGGAGTGGGTTTGTGAGTTTGTTTTTATCTTCCGATAGATAGCTGCATTTCAATTTCTAAAAATTTTAAGTTACATTACTTATAGCATACAGCATTGGCTACCAAACTTTGTGGGCGCGGCACCTTTTCAAAGCTGAATCGAATTTCGCGGCATCCCCATATCAAAACAAGATTTTTATTCAACATGAAACCATCGAGCTCGTCTTATGGCTAAAAAAATTCAAGATTAAGCTATTTTAAAAATCTATTTGCCTCAGGAATCTCCAATAGCCACGTCGAGGTTAAAAAACCATATGAACATTTCGCCTACAAAGTTCTAAAAGTTTAGAATTTATTTTCGGTGAATTACTACTGAAGACGGCTCCTTTGTAGCCGAAATGCGTAAATGGTTTTTTAACCTTGTTGTGGCTATTGGAAATACCTGAGGCAAGTACATTGTCTAAATTGCTTGTTCTTGAATTTTTTTAAATTTTTACATGCGGTTATTACAACCTTTGGACACATCTATTTGCTCGTACTACACTACAATCAATTTATTAGAGGAAAATCTATTACATAAGGAAAAAATTTAACACTCGGAGGGTTAAATCAGATATTATGATATTCATGATTTGGCGCAAATGTTTGATGTCGGTACATAAAACTACCAGTGCGACATCGTCAAAATCAGTACGTTCTGTTACTTTTATGCAGACTGCATGGCCGTGCCTGGGGGCAACAGCCCCGAAAAGGGCGTTACAATAAGATTACTATGAAAGTCTTTCCATAAAAATTCGTAATTTATTTTATATTGTCCATTCGTAGAAAACCTTCCTTCAGAAATGCTGCAAAGAACTGTTTTGAGTGTTTGTAATACTTAAACTTTGGGCTATTTAGCAGCATGTACACGAAGACCAATACACTTCTATTAACCATTATTGCACGTAGTAGAACACCGACGCCAGAGTAGCTTATTTTTTCAATTAATTATACAGGTTTTTCTATCTTTGTGCGGGGGTTGCGTTCCAGGAAAGTGACGCATAAAGCGGATTCGCATAAACAAAACCCAAATTTACATGTAAAAGATAGGGATACGTTCCACAAGCAATTCTAACTCCCCTCCAACATGTTCTTCTTTCGCTCTACAACTTCTTATGCGCTAAATAATAACTTAAAACAATTAACACTAAATTACACGTGCCAATAAAAGGAAGCGGACAAGCACAAGTGGTGGCTGTTGTGAGTGACATAATAGTGGAGGTTTGAAGTACTGGAGGGTTGTCTTGGCCAAACGCAAGTTCCGCGGGGAAGGAGACAAAACTTCTCAAGTGTGCTCAAACAGTATCACACGAAATCTCCGTCTCATCTCCACTCTACAATATCCATTCCACTCTCATCTCTTTTACTGAAGTACTAATACGCACTGAATGGTCACCTTGTGGTGTAGTGGAGAACTTTCTTTCATTTGTATTGCACTGGCCGCGTAACCGCATGAACAAATCAAAGACGCAAAAAATCAAAATCTGGTAGCGATAAGTTTGTCGCTTTATAGCGAATTCGCATAAAGAGAGGGAAAGCTGTACTTCCTGCATTATTTTATATTAAAATTCAGTCAACTGCTACACTTTCTCACTGATAACTGGGGTACATGAGTAAAATAATTAGATGGGTAAGATATTATATCTTCCCTGAGGGGTAAAACGCCTGACAAGAGCACAGGCCAGCAGACCTAAGATCTCGATCCGGGATCCCTAATCCTGGACAGCCCCGATGAACTTCTCTTTTTCTCCCATAGGTGCCACTACCATCAGCCCAGTACTTCGCTACGAAGATGATGAGATCATCAGCAACCTCAAATGCCGTCTGCAGTACTTATTCATTCTCAAGAATTCCAACATATGCCTAAGTGGAGCTAATGGAAGAAGCACTTGCAACGTGAGTACTGCGAGAAGGAAGCTCTAGTAAGAACACAAAATTCACCCCAAAAGTTTCTAACTCATATTTGGGATTATATATGGACTTCATTTTTAAACGAAAACTCTAGGGGGTGCCGTTGGTGTAGTGGTTAGGACGCTGGCTGCTACTCGCCCGATGCTTGAAAAAGTCATCGGGTACGAATCCTGCGCGAGTAGGATTTTTCTCAAGGTCACACGGCCCCCTGTTTGCGTAGTTTGAGGAGACCGCGCAAATTCAGCTGTTCCGTCCTTCGGAAGGGACGTTAAGCTGTTGGCCCCCCTGGTGTTCTTCGTAAGAGCAGGCAAATGCCGGCACCGGGTTTCCCTCCTCCCTCCCCGGTTATTCATTGCACTACCTCTGAGATACCCATTTGTGCTGTAAGAGAGGCGAATTGACTGGACATACATACATACGAAAACTCTAGTTCACAAGTCTTGAGTGGAATCATATGATAATTTGTGAGTAGAACTTTATCACAATTCAGCTCATTTCCATATTGCAAAATACCTTGGCAAATCTTCCAGGCTAATGTTACATTTAAAACAACTTTATTTCTGTTAAACTTAGTAAATTTTGTGACATACTGTACACAATATCACGCTCATAAATTAGCCACGCAAGTGGTGATGGTATAATTCTTTGTTGTTCTTTTTTGCGTCTTTAGGGTGACAGCGGCGGCCCCCTTTACGTTGTTGATACCGACGGAAAGCCAACCCAGGTGGGAGTAGTTTCTTTCGGTTCTCGCCTTGGTTGCGAAAAGGGCTTCCATCCCGTGTTTACAAGGGTTACATCCTATCTGGATTGGATTGAAGGCAAGACCGGAATATCCATCCGTCCGTGAGGAGCGCCACATTTCTTCAAGGATTCAACGTGTGACCCCCTGGCGCACATTTACCTACTCTGTTCTGTGATGGCCCTCATAAGAAATAATCTTCGTAATAAATGAACTAATACAGAAAAGGACAACGTTTTTATCAATGTTTCTAACTTTATGGCTGAACCCATTCTAAAATCTACGCTGGTATTAATATGGTTTTACATCCTTCTGCCCTATGATGGGCTTCAAAGAGGGAACTCGGACTGATTTGCCGAAATTTTGTCATGGAGGATGGACTCTAATGGCCTATAGATGAAATCCTATTATGCTTTTCTCTCGATCATAGGTTTCCTTGAGGCATTATTCGTATAAATTATCTAAGCATTCTAGAGACTGCTTCAGTTTTGGAAGCCCTGATCGCATAACTCATCTTTCAAAGAAAGTTAACTTGTAGGACGCCAAGTAAAACACTTATGAATTTTATTTACTCGTTCCGACGTTCGCAATTATCTTGGGGCGTCAATACCTTTTCCAGAGGATATTCTAAGTATACGTTGCTCATGGGGAAGGGGGGGAGGTTATAATCCCCGAAACTCCCCCTGGATACGCCACTGGATGCAAATCAGGGGTAGGCAACCTTTTCTGCAAGGTGGCCCTCATTGATGTCAGTTAATCCTTGAGTGGGTCGCATTGGAGATTGCCAATGCTTCTGCGGACTGGATTAAAGTAAAATCGTAAGTCACTTAGAGATTCATAGTCACCATATGAGTGGAAATCAAGTTGAAATTAGGTTTTCCGAGTTAAAATATCAACATTAAAAATCATGATTGAATCAGTCATAGTTAGAAATACATCTGAGAAAAGATCAATAACAACATTAAAAAGAACTTATTTGAACTTAGAAATATTTTCTAATGGGTCACAATTCAACGCCAGACATTTAAACATATTTTATTAGATAAAAATTATATTTTATGGGTAAATTAAAAGAGAAACGAAAACATTTTGAATATTATGAAACACTGGCGGTGGGCTGCATAATAGGCCGCTGGCCGCAGGTTGGGCACTCCTGATGTGAGTAATCGAGCAAAGATTTGTTTGCTATGCATTGCTGGACTTGGGGTTACTGTGAAAGTTTAGTTGATTAATGGGCAAATTCTAGTGTCTCAACAAAGGTAAGTATTATGTTGTATCTACCGTTTTGTTGCTTTTAACTTTTTTACCTAAACTTCATTCTAGGAGAAATATTAATTACTTTAACGTTTAGATAAATTTCGGTACGAGCCGCATTATTTCGGAAGCTGGGTAAAACACAGTCACAGAGAAAGGTAAAGGCTGTCAACTAGCTCGGAGAAAACGGTTCCCCTCTTGAATATACCCTTGAAATAGCCTCGGCCAGACTCTCCCCCTTTATTTTCCCATCTAGTCGCTCTCCCTCCCTCCCTCTTATCTATCTGAAATGGACGAGACCATCGCCAACTTAAGACACGATTATGAACACATAATCATATCTGGTGACTTTAATGTCAATTTCGCCTCAAGCTTCTCCGATGCAGTCTTTTTTAAAAACTCTTTTACATCGCATAACCTCAGTATACTACCATTAAAACCAACAAACAACACCAAAAACTCTTCCACTTGGATTGATATATTAGTTACCGCTAACCCAGATAAAGTCTGCACCCATGGTCAACTACCTGCCCCGGTAATTTCATCCCATGACTTAATTTTTCTAGTCTACTCCCTAAACTCTCCAAAATTTAAGCGCGTCTTCCGTGGCACACCATTGAATATGTTGACGACATAGACGCAAAAGTTGAATCACTACACGTGTCTCTAAATCTCGCGCCCGGTGGATAACGGCCGACTTAAAACTCTTGATGGCACGACGCGATTCAATTTTCCGTCTCTTCAAATCAAGTAAATGCCCAAATACGTTCAATGCCTACAAAAGTATTAGAAACAAAACCAAGCAGCAGATTAGAAATGCCAAAATAAAATTTGCTTATTCTATATCAGGCTCCAATGTAACAACATCCGCCCTATGGAACAACCTGCGAAACCTCGGTATTGGTAAGCACAAGGACTCTTCCTTACCACCAAACATATCACTAGATTCCCTTAATAAGAGATTGTCGACTAACCCAACAACAATCGATACCGAACGAAAAAGCAAAGTCATTAGTAGTCTTACGGTAAAAGCGAACGAGTCTTCCGGTTCTACACAATTCCACTTTAAAGCTATTTCGCAATTTAACGCACTTTCAGTAATACGCAGAATCAAAACTAAAGCCCAGCGTGCTGATGGTATTCCTATCATGATCATAAACAAATTGATACATCTAATACTTCCAGTGCCCACTAACATTTTCAACCACTCCTTATTACAGGGAAAATTCCCATCGCAATGGAATGGAAATCAAATGCTCGTAGACTCATTATTTGGAATTGTGAGTAAAATAGTTGACAGAGGTAAAACATTAAGCCATAAGTCGAGACGACAATTGATGTTTCTGAGAAACGGTATTACGAATGGCAAAAAGAAACTTGTTCTATGCCAGATAAAATTAATATAATAGAATTTAACCGTGAAATTACTGATATTTCGGAATTTTTACGTAGGAAGTACTTTTATTCACGCAAAAGAGAAGCGCTAACGTTTATTTATTTTGCCAAAATACAGATATGGAAATAATTCAAGAGTTTCGAATCGTCGCAGTCGTTGTCAAAGAGTTCAGTCAACGTTTATGTAAGCTTTGCGGCAGAAGAGCGCTAATATATTTCAGCACGAAGACAGTTAATACTTCAGCTTAAATGTGAGAAATTGTGTGATTTGCCAAGGATTTCTGGGAACATTACTGCAATGAATACACATTAAAATCCACTTTAATGAAAGCAATTTTTATTTATATTGTCGTGGTTAGAAATATTATACTAATTTTATGTAATAGGTATTACTGCCCCGTTGAACTTTCGCTTTTTGCGCATAGATGCTTTTATATCATATTTGCGACTGTCATAGCTATTGCTATGAAAATTGTACTTCCCGCGCTTCTATAATTCATAGTCTCTTTATAAATGTAGATAGGTTTAAAACACTTTTTGTTAAATATTGCTAAAATGTTAACTTTTTTAATCCCAAATTTTCAGACTTAAAACATTTATAAATTTGAGCCGAAAGTGAAAATAAGTCAAATGATCAATTTCAAAATTGAACAAATGAACTCCAAAATTATTTAACCTTTAGGAAACCGCCAAACCGATCTATCATTTGATAGCCGGCTTCCATAGACTTAACACCGTTCCTTCTCTACGCGCGTTGTGGAGAAATGGACTACGGAAAATTAAATTGAAATTTTCCATTCCCTGTGTATTCTACTCAATCCCATAGTGAGCCTATGTATTATATCGACATGTGAGGAAATAAGGTAAGCCTTCCCTTAAAAATTTTTGAAGATCACTTTGTTGGGCATGCTCTTATTACAAATGAAAATAATCGCATATTCTTAATTTCAGAGCGTCATCAACTGACAATACGAGGAAGCGAGCTGTGATATATTGATTAATCCATACTTTCCTCTATTCTATCTCCTTCGTGCGAATTAACGCTCCTAATATCCGGCTCTTTTACTGCGAAGTTTAATGTGCGCACGTTTACATGAATAAATCCATTCTAAGGAAAAAGACTCTCAATCTAATTCGGAGGATCCTTACTGCATTTTCGATTATTTTGAAGGGCCTTATTAAACGCTCGGCTTGAATTTTGAATTAGCTTTATGCCATCAACGTGTTGAAATAATACCTATGCTCTGTTTATATGATGTCTGTTTGATCGTTGTACAATATTCACCTGTCGTTTTTGAAGTGCGTTTCTCGCCATTTTTGTCGCGGGGAGAAACAACGTTTTTGAGTTGGATTTTTAATTACCGTTGAGTAGATCAGTTCCGAATTCCTCACGGATTCCAGAAGCTTCGAGAAAGGTCGGATTTCATTTTTTTTCTTTCACGACCTCTTGATTAAAATCAAGTAGGACAAGGAATATTTATTGTTCAAAAATAAATCACCAACGCTAGGTTTAAATAATGTGATTGCTGGTAAAAATGTCAAATATTAAATGCCATGATTAATCTGGAACCACCGACAAGCTATGTAACGACAATTTAACAAATGCTGGAACGTAATGGAATTTTTTTAGTCATACAAACGAATCCAAATATCAGAAAAATATTTAAAAGGCCATACTATCAACATTAGTTTTTTGAGGAACAAAATATTTTCAAATCGAAGTCGTCGGAGTATTTTCATTTGATCCTTGGAAATGTCCGAGACTCATCCTAATCCGTCGTATTGCTGGTTTTCAAATACACCGATCTCATAAAGATGACTGTGGTTCGTATTATCCTTTTTAAGCATACATTTTTGTTTGTTTATAGTTTTTCTGATCTGCTGCAAATGTTTGCTATGTGATGCGTAGAAGCCATAACCTCCATTACGGCGCGAGTAGAATATTTCAACTTTAGCAAAGAACCTCTTCGAGTGGTTATGCCTTTTACGTATTACAGCGCCATTCGATCAAAATGGAATTTTGTTGTCAAATACGAGAACCTGAGTATCTCTGCTCACAGGTTCGCTGAATGAACCATTTGCTTCGTTTAACGCGACATCCCTCGGAAAAAGTTTTTGCGTGCTCCTATGTCGATTATGTTTAGAGGTTTGTTATTATAACCGAACATAAAATACATGCAGGCTTGTCGCATGTTTCAAATGCAATAACTTCGCTAATTAATATGAAACGTCTCGATATTATATTCCCCGTGGCTTACATGAGCATGAACCGTGTAGATTGCGATACGGTTTTAGTCGCATGGGAAACGAAGTTATAAAAAATTTTCAAAGACCAATAATTTCAACAGCTTCAATGTTACTATCAAAGCATATAATAAAGATGGATGATGGGTTCCCGTATTGTTTTAAAAGTTAATAATACCTTCTACTTATGCTTTTGTCTGACCGGTCCATCAAAATTCCACGGTGTACAAAAGGCTGGAAATTTTCCTAAATTTTAGTTTTCGGCTTTGCAACGTCAATCCCCATTATCGGCCAACCGTCACATTTTTGTAATTCAATACCATGTAACATTTGATTGCGTCATCTTCGGTTACAATAATGGTTACAAAGCAAGAAGACAGGATGATGGAATATGGAATGAAAATGAACATAAAGAAAACAAAGGTAATGAGAATAGAGGATAGAGAGATTATGAATGTGTCAATAAAGGATGGAAGAGTGGAGCAAGTAAAACAGTATAGATATTTGGGAAGCATGCTAACTGAAGACTGGAGAAGTGAAAAAGAAATAAGAACAAGAATAGCAATGGCAAAAGAAATATTTAATAGGAAAAAACGGGTACTATGTAGTAAAATGGATTTAAATCTGAAGAAACGTCTTGTGAAGTGCTATGTTTGGAGTGTATTGCTTTATGGGTGTGAAACATGGACGCTAAAGAGGAGAGAGAAAGAAAGGCTAGAGGCATTTGAAATGTGGGTGTGGAGGCGGATGGAGAAGGTTAAGTGGATGGATAGGATAAGGAATGAAGCAATACTAACAAGGGTGAATGAGAAGAGAAGATAACTTGAAACAATTCAGAGGAAAAGTAACTGGTTAGGGCATATCTTGAGAGGAGAAGGTTTACTATTGATGGTGTTGGAAGGATCAGTAGAAGGTGAAAGGAAAAGGGGACGTAGAAGAATAAAAATATTTGATGACCTGAAAGAAAGTGGAGGGTATCAGGAAATGAAAGAAATGGCAAGGAACAGAAAGGAGTGGAGACAACGCTGGTGCCAGGGACCTGCCTTGAGGCAGAACACCTCATGATGATGATGATGATTGTTAACTTGTAGATTGAAATTATGTGAATAAATAATTATCAACTTTATTTAAATGAGTTACTTATTTAATGACCTCGATTATATTAGATATAAAAACTGCATATACATTGTTGCATTACATATGTCAAACTGGCGTATACAAGCACACGCCCTCGATATGAAAGAGATTTGGCGGGAAATGATGAACAGCTTGTCCCCCTACTATTTTCCCCCCTCCCTATTCTCCTTCCTCTCCAGCTCTGTAGTTCACACATCTTTCCCCTAAGCTTAAATGACCTCCCATGCCACCTGTCCTGTAGCACTATGTATATTCATTTGTGACAAAACATTTGCCATCTATTCATTGGCGTTAGCATATATATAACCATTTGCCATGGTGCACCATGCAAAGCGTATGTGTATATATATATATATATATATATATATATATATATATATATATATATATATCTAGGTATATAATTTTCGTCCAATTATTTGAGTGTTCTGTGTTTGTGTCTGTCCTTGTAATTCAAACCTATGCCCAGCCATGGCACGTGCATTATTTTAAACCGACTTAGCGAGCTCGCTGAAACTTCGATGTCTCCCCCTCGAGGTTTCCTCTACACACAAAATGTGAATCCACAATTGACACACTTTGGTGTTTTATGTATTGCGATTGACATCTGCAGATATTTTGTGGTAGTTTTGTCTTTATGCCCTTTTAAATCATATATATATATCTTGCGTACTGTGTCAAATCTTATTTAGATAATTCTAACCAATTTCTTTTTCCCCATGCAAAAAGCATTACCAGGTTTCGTTTCAGTTCGTCTGTGCTTTTTTTGAAAGCACAAAGATAATTTTTTTTTCAGATACATCGTCCATGAAGAATGAAGATGCCTCATGGATCTCACTCCTCATACACCTGTAAGTAACTTGCAATACTGTATTTCCATTCAAATTGTGGTACTTCTTTCTATTAATAGTTATTTTATATTTCAAAGACTCGATGATTTTCAGAGACAGGATTTCCTCCTGGAAGATGGTAATTACTCAACTTGTAGCGAATGGTAGATGTTATGAATGCATTGCGAAATTTTTGGCCGAGTTAAGAACCACTTCTCTTCTTTCAGATAAGTTGTGTAATTGGGTAAGTCTCTCAAGGCCTTAGAAATGTAGTTTACTTTCACGATGAGTGCAAAAACATTCATTAATTTCTATAAGTCTGCAGTAACTTCCATAGGTAACTATAATGTGAAATGATTGTAAAGACTCAATCTCATGCCAAGTCATACCACTTCAGAAGAATAATCGTAAATACGTTTTAAAATGTTCAAAACTTGGGCATCCAATACTTATTTTTGGTAGTCTTTGGTGAAAAGATTTTCCGTAGTAAAGGAAACAATATTAACCCATAGGATCTTAGGTTCAATAACATTACCATATTGGGCAATCTTAAAATATTGGTAATTGAATGATCGATATTAATTGCAAATCATCATCAACGGCATCAACATCTACGCAGCCTCCACGAAGAGGAGATACCCGGGATGTTTGCTTCGCCGAGGGATGGATATGGTAAGATCACTTTTCCTTAGTTACCATGTGGATATTACCTCAGGTTAGAATTCACCCGTATCTCGCGCAAGGTTCATGGTTGGTTGAGGGGGACGATAATCAAAGATGAAAAAATCTATTTTAAAATATCATCAAGAGGATACAGACTGTAATATGTAAAAAGTAATGAAATTTTATCCAACAAAATAATTACAGTAAAAATGAAACATTTCTACCATGATATTCTTTAATATTTGAATAATTTCTTTCGAGTCTGAAATATTGGGAGGGAGTAAATACTCTATTTACCCCTCCCTCCGGATCCACCATTGATCTTGTGATAACTACATTTAGCCCGACATGATTTCGTCCTGTATTCTTGGCAGTTGTAAAGGTTTTTGCTGTTAGTTGAGTTGCCATCTTGTCCCGTTTGATTCAGAGCCATGGGATTTGTGATATAATCTTTAGGCTCCTTTTAACATTCACAGAATACATGCCTTCACTAAAAATTACCAATTCACTTTGCGAGAGTATTTTTGTTGATAGGTATCATTCGGAATAAACACACTCAGATTATAACCAATTTTGCAACAGGTTGGGCATGATGTTTTTAAATTTACACTCTTACCAGGACAATTAGTTACTGATACTTGCAAATAAATAACGATAATCATAGAAGTTTAATTATATCGTTAAATATTTCACATTAACAAATAACAAAACACCAATGTCAAACAGAAGTTTCTTTTTAAATGTTTTCTTTAATTATTTTTATTGTGTTCATCAGGTTGAGATGTGGCCCAAGGCTGTGATTCTATGAATCATTTACTTTCAAAATTTCTAACCGATTATTTTGTCTGAGGTGGCAACCCAATTAGTTTACATGATCAAAACTTACAAATGACTAAATCAGAATATTTGATAGACCAATGATTAACGTAAGTCTGATTTTCATTTAGGATGTTGGATGGTATTTAATACTGTTATACTTGCCTTTGGTTCTTATACTATTATAGCAACATTGCAAAATAAACGCAGCACCCCACTGTCCTCATTCCGCAGTCAATAACCATCATCATTTGCAGAAGTTAAACCAATTTCTGGTTCAACGATGTTAAACAATCGCTCGTTCGTTCCCTCTGAAACTGTTTTGGGAAAATTCCAAATATGCTTATCTTGTATGATATAAAAATCGATCCATTCACACTACACAAAATTTCTACAGCTAACAGATGCAAGACAATAATGTTCCCAATGCTGTTGTGGACGCGAGATTCTACTGGATATTACTGACAATAGTGGTTTATTCACAAACAAGATAAAACACAAGCAAAGTACATCGCTCAGTATAGCGGCAAAGAAAACACGGCGAGGGCAGCGCGACGACGGGCGAGAAAGCTGATGCCACACGATAAGATCTGGCCGGTAGATTCGCGCCAACTGGTGATCTCGCTTTTTCTTTTCGTCGCCCGGAAATCCTCCGCCTAGTGGGCTCTGGCGGCGGAAGCGTTAACTTGTAGACAAGTAAACATTGTCTGCCGCCACACTGTCTTTGTTAAGTGGTGACTCAGTCTATGCTTTCATAGGTTTTATGTTGATTCTACTGTATAAATCTTTGTTTATTTATCTTAAACTGTGATTTCTCTGTTATGAAGTAATTTAGTACCAAAATTGTAATGCTTCTAAAGTCATATTTGAAGAAACACTAATAAAAATATTGGACAATTCTTTTAAGTAAGATATTGGTAATGCCATGAATATTAATTAGAACTAGAAGTTGAATAAATCTTTACCAACAATTGTGAAAATTTCATTTTTTATATACATATGTTAACATTGTTTATATATTAAGTGTCTCTTGCCCCACTTTCTGATCTTCTAAAATCCTAACCTCCCCTCTTTCTAACAAAATTTTTTTTAATGCTTTAAATGGTTTATATCTTAAAATTATTAGCTGAATTCAACTATGTGAGTGTATATAGTGAATTTTAATGTGTTGAAGTTTTGTTTTGACACAATTTACAGCTGAAAATCTGGTGTCACTTTTTGGGCAGTCTTCAATAAGTTGTCATTACAAAAAAAAATTCATATAGTTCTTTATATATTATTTCTACATATAATAAATTCATTCATCCGCACTACATCTGTTATGGAGGTGATAATTTGATGAGAGAATTTGGATACATCAGTACAAAACTTATATAATTTAAACAGTTGTAAAATAAATGAACAAATATTAAAGCAGGTAAATTGGACCACATTAGAAAAACATGGGAGATGGAAATTTAAGGCTAAACTGATTTCTGTCCAAAATGCTTTGCCCCCTCCCCTTCCTAGAATCCTCATAAAACTCAGTGCACCCTGCTGGTTACGAACCAATGATATATTATAATGCAATGGGATTTAAAACAAAGTAAGTTTTACAAGTCAGTTATAAGATACTCGTCACCAGGAGTATAAATGCCTGCTATTAATTAAGAACATCAGAAACTTTAAAGACAAAACTAATGTACACCAATATTATTCCAGAAAGATACTCAACCTCACAAATGGTTATTGCAAGTACAACAAAGCATTAAGTAGTTTTGAAAATACATCAGTAAAACTATATATTACTACCTCCAAATTTATTTAAAATATGTATTAATGACTACATGTTGGCTAATTTTTTTACTATGCTGAAGATTTTTATAGGATCAATTATATGTAATATTTTTTAACAATTGTATATTGTAAATATCTTGTTAATATTGAATATTGATTATGCTGTGACAAGGCAACACATTAAAAGATGTTTATGCTAAAAAATATTATTGTTAATTATCAAGTAGCATATGCAGATATTTTTATGGAATACACTTAAATGTTGGATTAAAAAATCATTCCATTAATACATTTTTATTTATCCTATATGATGATATTTCCATTATGAAGAAATATAGTACCAATAGTGCCATTTAACATAATTTTAAAAATTTGGAACAATTCTTCTAAATAAAATAATGCTTAAGATACAAGTACCTATTTATTTTAATTAGTTACTTAGTTAAAATAATATTCAATGACATTTGCAGGCTCAATGAAAGTGTTGTGAGATTAAATATGGAATAATTTTTACAGACCAGTTATAAAGCAAATCTGTCACTGAAGGAGTATAATTTCCAAAAAGAAAAATTGCCCAGAAAATACTAAATGGTAACACATTTACTGAATTAAGAAATGCTGTATGGCTACATTGCATCAAATTTTCCTTGCAGCAGGCCATCTTTATTTGGAGGAATTGGTCACAAAAATTCTAGCTCCATAAATTTGTTTCTTATTTTTATTTAAATTGAATGCTATGATTACATCTATTGCAAAAAGATTTCTCCAGTTTCATGCTTCATCATTAGTCATTGTAAATATGGAATTTAGTAAAATATGGATATTCCAGTATTTCATTTGTCTATTTTTCAATGCTGTGTGTCCTGGGATCTTATATGCAAAATGGTCTGCTGTTTCATGTAATGGCCCTAACCATGGGTATCAGATATACTTAAATAATAAATATTTAGCCAAAGGTTAACATGAAGGTAGCAAAGAATAAGAGTATGTGGAGAATGCATCTGTCTGGATCTGTTTTTTGGAGAGAATGATATTTTCAGAAATGAAAACCCCTGATAATGCAATATTAACTAATACAATGAAATATAACAAGAATCTCAATACTGCAATGGTCCTGGGGTCTTGGGATCTAAATATGATACACTGGTCATTGCATCAGTATCCATAACCTTTTAACTTAAAAATTAATGGCAACTTCATAAAATCTCATTGAAACTTGCAAAAAAAAATTGTTTCAAAATCAATGTCAGATAAAAGCATTAACCTTTAAATGCTGAATGTGTCCATATGGGTGCACAAAATCCAATAGCTCATCAATGTATATTTTTCATAATATATTTTCGACATGGTCTTTCCCCCTACAAAACAGAAGTATGCAAATCTTCATTATTTTTACAATAAAATGCTATTCATTTGAGCATTTTAGTACCAATAATTCATGAGATACATGATTTTTCCATAAATGAACAAATATACCCCAACATAAATCTGGTGTTTCAAGGTTAAGGTGATCCCTAAAACTCAATATTTGGATTTTCTTCATTCTATTAACTATATATGACAGGAAACCCAAAAATATTTGTTTTATCATGCATAAGAGAATAAAGCATTCATTTCTGCAAGCTAGCTTGTGACCCTATATTTCAGATCACTAATGCAAGCTGCAATATAAAGTAATTGTTAACAATTATCAATTGCTTTAAATATCATAAATACAAAGGCTTGAAATTGCATATAACTTCAAATGTGCTTGAAAGAATAAATTCACATTCTGATGGGAGCATTGCACCCTAAAGCAATAGCCCTGTAAGAGTTGAACTTTAAATAAATGGATAATTTTTCAAATAAAATTAAATAATTTTAAAATTACTCTGTTCAGAAATCAACATTGTGTGATCAATGTGATCTGAAGATTATCCAAAACCTGCATGTGTTAGTGTGATATATACTTATGATGTGAAAAATCATTTTTGTATTATGTAAATGTTAATTGAATGGCAATTTTCAAATTAAGTTCATAAATTTATGAATGCATAGCAACACACTGATATACCAAACACTCATCTAAGCATGAAATATCATCTTTGCCCCATTGTTTCTCAGGGATTCAAAAATATTTCACCATGTTTTAAATGTTTTATACATGTTACAAATTATAAAGAAATGGTAATTAGTCATGCAGGAAAAAACATTCTTCTAGTCGCTACTATGTGACTTACATATATGAGATGTCTACATTAGAAAGACAGAAAACTCGAGGAAGCCTGCTCAATGTGAATTTTCAGAGTCAATAGCATCATCCTATTCTCATTCAATGAAAGATATTAATGTGAATGCTTGAGACCTTTTGAAAACAATGTGTCCTAGTATAGTGTTCTAATTTTTTGCATGCCATCATTCTATTTGTGAAGTTCTTTAAATTTACCTTTTCCTTAAATATGAAGGTCAGCTTAAATTTGAGATCACCTAGCAATGGGGCTTTAATGGACAGTTAACCTTTCAGATCAGTCCTCTGCAACCATTTAAATTTCAAGACATGCTTTTGGATTGACTCAAATTTTGTGGCACACCAAATCAGATTTCATGAAATTGAAAATTCTCAGGCAAAAATTGAAAGACATATTTATCAAAATGCCTACTTACACATTTCACAATGGAAATAGAGAAACTGCCATGGTTCTGACTCACAGAGTTAACATAAGGTACTGTGCCATAAGTTTTCTATTTGATAAATGAATAGAAGGGAAAGAAGATGAGACAGAAAAGACAAGGAAATTTCAGCCAGAATAGCCAATACAAGTCGTATCATAGTCACTAAAGTTTAGAGCAGGGGTGGGCAAATTTTTACATGGCGGACTGCATTAATAGTTGTAACTTTTTAAGTGGGCCGCATTTAAACATAAAAATGCTTCAACGGGCCACGTTAGGATTTACATCAGAAGTGATTTGAGATAATGCAAGTGATCCTGTTAGTGAAAATCAATAATAAATATGTTATCCCCATAACATCACTGTAAAATGGTTTCTGGCCATAATTTTAAGATACAAATATGAAATCTGTATTTTATATTATGGTTGACTTTCATACAGTAATTGCGGGACACAAAATGCCTTCATAAGCCACATGTGACCCAAGTGCCATAGTTTGCCCACCCTTATTTTAGAAGAATTTGTCTGTAGTCGTTTAATATTTTTTTATGAGATTTTGCCTATTGAGTTTTCAAAATGCAACTCTACAAAGTTATGGATACCTGTCAAATTTATTGATGATATTGTGTTAAACACCCTCGTCTTCTTGCAGCCAAGGAAATCTCCTTACGGGTGCATGACAGATTTTGTAAGCGGAAGAAAATGGATTCTCTATGGGGAAGAAAAGAACATAAAAGTAAATATTACAAATACTGAACTCAAGTGAGGTGTGTTTTAAGTAATTTTCGATTGTTTGGTTGATTAAAACCGATTAGAAAATAAATCACTAAATATAAATTGAATATTTCCCTGGAATTATTTCTGATATATTGTTTTGCAGTATTTAGTCATTAAAATTACGTAATATGTTTATTGATGCACCAATTAAGGAGGGAGAAGAAATTTTTAATAGAAAAAGATACAATCAGGTCATGGTGTTTTGCTGTTTTATTGTGTGTGTTCAGTCAGAATATATCGTATAGTTTCAAATACTCCATCACATGAAACGTGCCAATTCGAGATACACTATACACTTTCCTAACTTGTTTTTATGAGATTTTGCCTTTTGAGTTTTCAAAATGCAATTCTACAAAGTCATGGATACCTCAGTCTAATTTATTCATGATATTGTGTTAAACACTTTCATCTTCTTGCAGCCAGGGAAAATTGACTCTCCCACACAGATGAAGAAAATAATGGCTAAAATCAACATTTTTCAAATTACTTAAATATTTATTTCCAATTAGAAAATAATTTGATGATATTGCCTATTCTCCAGTTATGAAGCAACTTGGTGTTGGTTCCAAGAAACTCAAACAGCATAAGGAGTCATACTATAAACATCACTTTTAATGAGAGATTTTATTACTATGGTCTTATTTTGAAAATAATAAAACATAGTATTGTAAAATTGCATTTACATGGCATGTTCGGAAACAGGAGTGCTGGATCACATTATGTGCCGGCTGAAGGCCTGCACCTACAATATAGGCTTCTTATGTTGTTTAGGAATGACTGTTCCAGAATGAATGCAATTAGCATAATCTTTCATACTTTTAAACTTATTAAATTATATTTTTTTGTTTTTTAATACAAAAAACCTCACTAAACACTAATTACTTAACAAAACTGTAATGTGCTGAACTTCCAGTTATTATTTACCATTAAGCTTTGAAACATAAAAAGCACTGTGATTACTTGTATCATAGAAGACAATAATTAATTCTTACATTATACTATTCTGACTAATACCACAATCTTATTTATAAATGATTAAAACATTATGCACAGCAATTAATCATAAAAAATCTCAAAATTACTTGCACATGTAAGCACAGTATACATTCACACCACAGCATATTGGGTACCATATTTATGGTTCACTACGACTCTTGCAGTTACATATTGCTGAATTTCCTGGCAAAAATTCAACGGTTGTATTTGCGCTGCTTCCCCAGTCTTTAATACATAATCCAGATCGACGGACGACGTTATTGCTCACCGCGCTCAACCAAGGACAGTGTGATTATTTGCAGGGCCTAGTTCGACATGAGTGGGAATGGAGCCTATTTAGGTATGTTAATATATGTTCGATGGTGCAAAAAATGTTTATTAAGAACAATGGTATTTTAAAAAATAAAATGGTATTATTATTTTTTAAATAAGTGAGTTTTCTAATTAGATCAAACATGGAATATGCTTTTAAAAATATAAGAAATCATATATAGATAATATTTTATTTGTTCAGCATACCTCGATATTACTACAAAAAATAAAGTCCTCCTCGTAAGGCTGTTAATGCACTACTGCGGGTGCAGACTTGCAGAGAGTGGATAACGATTTTGTAGAATCATATTACAGATGATTTGAAGCCTAATGCAGAAAGGTTGGTTTAGTTTAATTTTTATCATTTAAATAATTAATTTGCTATTGATTTGTTTCCCAGGCTTTTCGTCTTTTAGGGCCATCTTTTGCTTCACTAATCTGTACCACCATTTCCCCCAATTCATCCGGATTAACGAGGGAGAAAAAGCGATCTTGTAACTAAAGGAAGCCACAGTTAGCAATAGAATACCAGCTAAGGTACTTAAAGCCATGGGATCAGGACTAAAAGCGATCACGAAATTAATTAATAAGATTTATGACAAGGGAGAGTACCCTCAGGATTTCCTAGAAGTAACAATGATCCCTCTAAAGAAGAAGCTAAAGGGAATGCAGTGTAAAGACTACAGAACGATTAGCCTTCTGTCACACACTTGGAGGATCATCATTCTTAATAAAAGGCTGGAGAAAAAGGCAGAAGAAATGCTAGAGGAAGATCAATTTGGTTTCAGAAAATTATGAAGAATTAGAGATACTATAGGGGTAGTTAGAATCATATCAGAAAGGGCAATAGAATACAGTCAAGATATCTGCATATGTTTCATAGACTGGCAGAAGGACTTTGATAGAGTAAATTGGATAATGTTGATGAAGATATTAAAGGATATAGGTATAGACTGGAAAGACAGGGGACTGATCAGGAATCTATATGTGAATCAAGTTGTAAAGGTCAGGTTGGAGAATGCGGACACCAGCGGAGTAAATATCGGTATAGGAATAAGACAGGGCTGCTGCCTATTGCCAACCCTATTCAACATTTATGGAGAAAGTCTAATGCAAGAAGTGTTAGAAGGCTCAGGAGATTTCAAAATTGGAAGAAGGATTATAAGAACAGTAAAATACCCAGGTGATCAAGTACTTCTAGCAAGAAAGGAAGGGAAACTCCAGAAAATGATAAATCGACTAATAATAACAGGTAGAAAATACGGTATGAAAATAAATACAGAAAAATAAAAGGTCATTCAAATTTCAGGTAAAGAAGAGAATCTGAACATAGTATTGGAGGAAAGCCTTTAGAACAAGTTTCAGACTATAAATACCTTGGAAGCATCATAACAAGAGAAGCAAAATGTATGGATGAGATCAGAACTAGAATAGGAAAAGCAAAACCGGCTTTCAGAAGAAAGAAACACTTACGGGGAATATAAGGGAAGATATCCGCAAGAAGTTCATGAAATGCTATGTATGGAGTATAACTATGTATGGGGCAGAAACATCGATGCTAAGGAAAAATGACATCAAATACTTGTAAAGCTTTGAAATATGGACTTGAAGGAGAATGCTGAAGATAAAATGGACAGATAGGGTGAAAAATGATGAAGTGCTATGAAGAGTAGGAGAGAAGCGAATGATTATACAGACGATTAGAAAGAGGGTTGGACATTACCTGAGGAGAGATTAAAGATGTGTTAGAAGGAAAATTAGATGCAAAAAGGGAAAGAGGTAGGAAAATGTTTCAGCTGATAGACGATTTGAAAGGGAAAGAGAATTATCAAGAAATGAAAAGGACAGCAGAAAATAGGGGTATATGGAGAACCAGGTTTAATCATGAATAATCACGGGCATGTGTACGGACAGACTACCTATGATGATGATAAAGGAGAATGTTTGTAAGTTGGTTTGCTAATAACTTGGACACTATAAGAGCTATCAAATTCAAAAGTTTCATGGGCCATTGTATGGACCAAAGGAAGAACTTGGTCTAGATTTGTAGACTGTGGGGTCTCTTATACCCAATAGGGTCAACAAGCAACGATTTCCATAAGAATGCATGGTGTGGAGAAACCTCAGAATTCCTTGCAGCCATTCACTGATGTGGATATAAAATTAAATAATAACTAGGGATCACAGGAAATGGCTTATTTTATGCACGAAAAACTGAATATTTTAATTCTGTTCATGTTTTGTCATATTACATATTCAATCGCTGGAAATTTTTCTTTAAGTGCAAAATCTATTGGTTTAGATGACCATTTTCCAGGCGGTAACAAGGCTAAATTTCTTAATTGTTGTCCTCTTCAAAGGTAGATAGCCATGTAAAGATTAATGCAAGGAAAATCCACACTGTGACACACCATAGAGGAAGAATAGCCAATGCCAAGATAAAGGGTACAAATGGATTCATTCCTAAATATAGTCTATGAATACTTTTAAAGTGAGTGAAATGATTTTTAAGGAATATCAAAACATTGTTTGTTATCTTTTACCATTAACACTGAAAGATCTATCACAACATAAATCAATACATCTACTTACATTTGCTTGGTAACCAAGATGTTTATTTATAGAAAGATCTGATGCTTTCCTGGCGAATAGATGCGGTGAAGAGTTTCCGGGTTTCCAGCCAGGTGAATATGTTGTCAACCGACGTTTCGGCACATGACCTCTGAAGATGGCACTTGAGGAAGGTGCCAAAACGTTGGTTGACAACATATTCACCTGGCTGGAAACCCAGGATCTCTTCACGCAAGATGTTTATTTTTTATGTTTTGGTTATAGTATTGAAACAATTCAAACTGTCCCATCCAAGGCCTTACTCTTCACCTCCTTATAACCATTCTATTTTTACTTTTACATAAAAGTTATATATATATATATGTATATATAAACTTTAGGAAAAGGAAAGTTAGTGATGAGGGTGGCAACAAGGTGTTGAAGGAAGCCCAGCAGACACTTGCCAAATTGAGGATCAAGTTGGCAGGCTGCTGGGGGTGTCAAAGAGACACATAGAAAACACGCACAAAAACACGTAAGCTTTTTGGGCATATGCCCTTCATCAGCGATAGAGAGAGAGTAACAGAAAGTGACACACTGGACAGGGAATGACAGGGTGATGTGAGAAGGTTGATGATTGGAAGAGACAGGGAGTAGGAAGGGTGGATAGCCAATAAGGAGGGAGTGTGGTGAGGTAAAGCGCGAATAGCTACAATGTAACTACACATTGTAAGAGGGTCAATAGGGTTAGTGGAGGCTGAGGCCATGGGGGGAGAAAGAGTCAAGAGGATGTATATGGGCTAGTTCCCATTGTCAGAGAAGGGGGTAGGAGTGTCATTGGGTAAGGCGCGAATAGCCCTTACATTGTAACAACTATTGAAGGGGACATTATGGGCATTGGCATGTAATGCAACTGGGAGGATGCATCTGAGAATAACGCTATTCCAGTGACCATTTATACGGATGTTTAATGGATTGCTGGTGAGGCCTACATAAAATGCAGGATATAGGGTGCAGGTGAGGAGGAAAATGGTGCAGTTGCTTCTAGAGGTGATGGGGTAGGTGATGTTGGTGGAGGGACTCAAGAAGGAAGATGAGGGTAGGTGGATAGGGCAAGCAAGGCAGCGAGGTTTGCCACAGGGGTGAGACCCTATGGCAAGCAGCATGGTAGAAGTGGGAAGTTCCTTTATCCACAAGATATTTCCCAAATTGGGGGGCCGGGGGAAGGAGAGGAGCAGGGAATTGGCATAAAGGTTGGTAAAGAGGGACTGGTGGGAGGAAGAGATAAAAATTGGTGGGCAGCATGGGGGATTGTTTTGAGAGCCTCGTGGTTACCAGGAAGGAAAAGTGTGGTTAGAGTGAGTGGAGGGGTTGATGCAAGGATAGTAGGTGTGTGAGGATGAGATCTATTGGTGGTAGGCATCATCGCCCTATGGATCTGTTTGGAGACCAGGTCTGGAGGGTAGCCATGTTTGAGGAGAGCATCCTCGAGGACGGAGTAATACCGTAGAAGAGACGCTCTATCGAAACAAAGCCTCCATCCTCGTCGAGTAAGGATATAGGGGATAGAGGTTTTAGTATGAAGGGGATGGCAGCTACCAAAGTGGAGGTATTGGAGGTTGTTAGTGAGTTTGATATGAACACAGGTGCGGATTTTACTGTCTTGGAGGTAAAGATCGATGTCCAGGAATGTGATGTGAGAGGTAGAGGATTGGTGGGTGAAGGAGAGTGAAGGGTGGGAGGAGATGCACGAGAGAAAGGAAAGGAGAGAGTCAGGTCTATGCGTCCAAATTAGGAAGACATCGTCGATGTAACTCAGCCACAAGAGTGGTCTGAGAGGTACGTTGAGGAAGAGTCTCTCCCATTCTCCAAGGTAACAATTGGCGTATGAGGGCGCCATTCGAGTGCCCATCGTAGTACCTCTAATTTGAAGGTAGTGGCGTCCACCGAAGGAGAAGTTGTTCATTTTGAGCACCATTTCTGCCAAGTCTACTAAGAAATGGGAGGATGGTCTTGCGTCGGGTGGTGTTGAGTCCAGAAGTTTACCAAGGGCAGAGAGTCCGTCATCGTGGGGGATGTTTGTGTAGAGGGTAGAGGCATCGATAGTGGCCAAAATTGTATTGGGTGGGAGAGGAAAGGGGAGGTGTTTGAGGCGTTTGAGAAAGTGGATAGTGTCTTGGATGAAGGAAGGGAATTGACGAATGAGAGGTTGTAGATGGGAGTCAACGAAGGCGGAGATGCGTTATATAGGGGAATTAAAGCTGGCAACAATGGGGCGGCCAGGGATGTTGGGTTTATGGATTTTAGAGAGAAGTAGAATGTGGGTGTGCGGGGTTTGTTGGGGATCATTAGAGCAATTGCGGAATCGGGAAGGCCTTCCTGTTTTCCTGAGGAATGAAGATAGGACGAAATTTGGAAGGAGTGGTGGTCTGTGGGTTTGGAAGTAAGGTGATGGTAAAAGGTTTCGTCAGAAAGTTGGCGCTCGGCTTCCTCGTTGTATTTGGCGCGATCCATCACAACCGTGGTGGTGCCCTTGTCGGCAGGGAGGATGATGATATTGTCAATATGTTTAAAGCTAGAAATAGCATGCCTTTCACGTCTGGTAAGATTGTCTGTATGGTCGATAAGATCGGCAAAGTTGGGTTGGGAGATTCTGAAAAGGATATAATTGAGGTATTGTTCGACAGGGTGTAGGGAAGGAAGGGTGGGTGGAATGTATTGGGAAGGAGGTGTGAAAATGTAGGTGGAAGGCCGGGAGGGAGATTTGGGTTGGCAGAGGCAAGAGAGTCTTCTTTGGGAGGGTTGGTTTTTAGACGTAGTGTGCGGGCAAAGGACTGGACGTCGGCAAGGAGGCGAAAATGATAAAATTTGGTGGTGGGACAAAAAGAAAGGCCGCGTGATAGGAGTTCATTCTCGGCAGGGGTAAGTACGTGGGAGGAAAGGTTCATGACTTCGTCTGGTTGGCAAGATGAGGAGGTGGTGGTAGGAGTGTGCGAAAAATTGGAGCGCTTCAAAGGTTTGCGGGTTAGGAATGTGTGGGTCTTTTTCAGGATAAAGAGTGATGGTGGCGTTGGGAATTCCAGGAGGTCCGCAATGCAGGGAGTTTGGCCGAGGAGTGGCGGAGAAGGAGGTGGTTTGCTGACCTCGACAGCTAATATGAACGAAAGGGGAAGACCAAGTTAGAGGTGCCGAACGCAAATCAGAGAGAGTTTACGGAGAAGTCTGTTGCGATGTGCGGAGATATCATTTATTTATATAATATTGTAATCGCTAAAAAAATCGACTTCGAGATATTTGCGGAAATGCACGGTTTAGGTGTCACTGAGTCCATAAAGTAGTTTTAGCCATGCCGTCTGGCTGCCTGAGAGCGGTCCTAGAAATGGAGTAATATTTCCTATCTAAGTATACTATTGTCAAGAATAGAAGAAGAGATGAATGTTATAGCGCAACAATTAAGGATAGTTGATTCTTGTTGAATTTCACAAAATGTCTATTTATTAAGAAATCTGATGTGACCACCACATGACTTTCTCCATACCATTAATATTTCTAAATGATAATAAATATTTTAAGGGAACTATGAGAAAAATTTAAAGACTTAACAAAGAACAGATTTAAACTAAAACCGTAGCCTTCTCATATTGGATATAGCCACGAAGCTCCAACAATTAAGAAAATAAAAAGGAGCGTTACTAACTATTTATTATCTAGAGAAACAAGTGGCGACGCTAAGTTCGCGTATTAAAGATAAAGACATTGCAATCGGAGGCGATTTCAATCTTCCGTCAATTGATTGGAGGCATAATTTCTTTTATCCCGGTGGTAGAGAGCATGAATCTTGCGAGGCTTTACTTGAAACTTTCGGAAAACACTCATTGTATCAGTTAGTGAGATTTCCCACGAGAGTTAATAATATATTAGATTTATTGGCTATTAATCTTCCTGAGCGTATGAATAGGGTATCTGTTGCTGAGTGAATAAGCGATCACAAGGCAGTGTACGTGGAGTTTCAGCTAAACATTGAGAAACAGGTCAAGGCCAAAAGAAAGCTTTATGTATTTGCCGAAGCCGATTTCACTAGATTTAGATCTTTTCTGCGAAATAAATATACTAATTTCTGCGAGGTAACAGATATTGCAGGCGCGGGAAAATCCTGGTGCATGTTCAGAAATATGATGCGAGAGTGTACAGATAAATTTATTCCAGGCAAATTGAAGCGTGAAAATGTAGAACTTAGATGGTACAACCAGGAAGTTAAGGAGCGCTCTCCGACAGCAAAGAAAACTCCACTCTCGCGTAAATAACACATTCTCAACACCTACGGTCGAACAAATTGCAACGTTAAGGAAGCAATACAAGGAGGCGCGCTCCATAGCCAGAGTGTCAATGCGAAATGCGTTTAACAATTACAAAAACAAGGTTTTACGGGATAACTTGGAAGAGAACCCGAAAGCATTTTGGTCTTACGTCAGAGAAGTCCAAGGTAGAGGCCCCACTATTGCGTTACTGAGATCGGAAACGGGAAATGTAGTTCACGATAGTGCGGAGAAAGCAAACCTTTTAAATCAAAACTTTCAGAAAGCTTTTACTCCCAATGACGATGAATGTAAAACCACTACTAATATGCATCAGGGCGACTCGATGGAAGATTTGGTATTTCCGAAAATGGTATCGCGCTCCAACTTCATTCAGTTAAACCAAGTCAATCTCTTCGGCCGGAGGAAATACCCGCGCGAGTATTGAAAGTGTTAGCTTATGAAATCGCGCCGTATTTGAAAATTATATTTGAGAAATCCATTACGGAAGGTGTAGTACCTAAAGATTGGAAGATGGCACACGTAAAGCCCATCCATAAGGGCGGTGACAAAGAGAACCCCGAAAATTATAGGCCAATTTCCATAACTTCATTATCGTGCAAGATACTTGAGTACACTATCTTTATTTCTGAGATGCGCTATTTAGATAGTCACCCATTGCTTAGAGGATGCCAGCACGGATTCCGGAGAGGTAGATCATGCGAAACGCAGCTCGGCTTGTTCGTGGATGATTTGTTGCGATGCGGAGAGAAAAATACTCAGGTCGATGCCATATTCATTGACTTCAGAAAAGCGTTTGATAAAGTATCTCATAAGAAATTAATTGCGAAGTTAGGACAAAATGGCATCAATCCGAAAGTTGTCAGTTGGGTGAGAGATTTCCTCTCGAATAGAGAACAGATAGTTGTCATCGGTGGGAAATACACGTCCCCCGTTAAAGTTGCGTCGGGTGTTCCTCAGGGAAGTGTATTGGGCTTTCTACTTTTCTTAATCTATGTGAATGATATCTACTCGGTAGTTCGTAGTAAAATTAGACTTTTTGCCAATGATACCATTCTATATAAAGAAATAAAAAACCAGGAGGACCATCAGTCGCTGCGTGAAGACTTAAGGGGCATTTCAGCGTGCTGCAAAGAATGGCAAATTGAAATTAATTACACTAAATGTGCTGCAGTTACGTTCTGGAAAAGTAAAAACATAGAAGTAGGTTTCGAGTTTAAAATAGATGGAATAAATATTCAAGCAGCCGAGTATGTTAAAGTAACCATTTGTCGATATCTTTCATGGGACATGCACATTCGTCGAGTTATAGGCACGGCCAACAAGAAACCTGCTTTCATAGGTAGAATAGTACAGAAAAAGTACGTGAAACATGTTACTTATCACTGGTTAGACTACAAGTGGAATACGCCTCATGCATATGGGATCCGTACGAGAAGGGACATATAATTCAATTAGAAAGAGTGCAGCGCAGAGCAGCCAGATTCCTAAAACAAAAGTACGAACATAAGGAAAGCGCCACCTCATTATTGAGGGATTTGAACTGGGTACCACTGGAGGATCGTAGATTGAACTCAAGGTTGCGGCTTCTGGGGAAATATAGATCGGAATGTCTAAAAGACGAGGTTGTAGGAATAATTGATGCACCAACGTATATAGGTAGAAACGACCGTGACAATAAGATACGTGAGATCGATTGTAGGACGGAGCGTAATCTAGGCTCGTTCTTTCCGAGGACAATACGAGATCACAATAGAAAATTTAAACTTGCGATAGACAATCTTTAGGTAGATTTTGATGCATTGCACCCCCTGCCACCCACCAATTAGGTAATTTGCAGGGTAACATATAGATGTAGATGTAACTAAACGTAAAGTCTGTACTATAGTCGCCGGTAGGTGGTGGTGGTGACAGTTAAAAGATTATTTTTTTAAATATCTCTTAAGCAATGCATTATATGGGGAAATATTTCGAACGATCGTTGTAGAAAATTAAATTTCCTGCAAATATTCTAATGCTTTTTTAGATTTATCAAATATTAAAGCAAATATATAAAAATCTTATGTGGCCACCATATGACTTTCTCCATACCTGTAATATTTCTAAAAATTCCAAATAGGTTAAATGATAATAAATATTTTAAGGAACAGCGAGAAAAATTCAGACTTAACAAAGAACTGAATTAAACTCAAACCGTAGCCTTCTGATACTGGATATAGCCAGGAAGCTCCAACAATTAAGAAAATAAAAAGGAGCGTTACTACGATGTAACTAAGCGTAAAATGATTAAATAGTCGCCGGTACGTGGCGTGGTTGTGGCAGCTAAAAAATTAGTTTTTAAGATATCTCTTAACAATGCATTATAGGGCAATTGTTTCAAACATAGGTTGTAGAAAATTAAATTTCCTACAAATTTTATTCAAATACTTTTTTACATTAATCAAATATTTCAAAAAACTGAGAAATGACAAGAGTATACACCCACTTCCGATTGACCGATTTTTACCCAAAATTAATGTTATTTGCCTTGAACAAAATTTCAAATATAAAATTTTGCTTTGACCTGATTAATAGTTTTTGAGTTAGAGCACCCACAAAAAAATTGTCACATACAGACACACACAGACATAATCAAGAAAACTTTCAAGACGTGTTCAGGGAACCTCAAAACGTGTATTTCCGTTGAAATCTTGAAATTGATTTTTATCATAAAAACAATACTTTCCCCTATACTACGTATGGAGAAAGTAAAAAGTAATATTACTTTGTCAAGAAAAGAGAACTCCCTTCAACAATTAGCTCACGGCTGAGGACGTCCCTCGAGTCAATCATTCGACAATGAAAAACCGGGATTGGGGTTGTGCCAGGCAAAATACATAATTCCGATGGACATAAAATCCATGACGAAACAGTTTATTCAACATTTTTACGATTATGGAAGTTAGCGCAGCGTAGCGTCCAGCGGCATAATATATCCATTTTTAGGCACAGTTACTGCTCAACTCTCCGCAGTTATCTGAAAAATATGTGCCTTCGCCAATCCGCATAATACTTGATATTTATGAATATTATTATTAATCAAATTCGATTTTCACATACAATTGAGGTAATCAGTATATTAATACCATTCACGTGCAGAAGACATTTTTCGCGGTTTTTTTGTATATGTAGTGGTAGAAGCTTCTTCCAGTCAGGAAAGAGTATAGCGGGACCAGATCCCTACGTATGTAGTATATGGGAAAGTTTGTTCAATATACATTGCACCGATTTTTTAAATGCAGACATTTCTTTTCTCTTCTTACATCTTTCCTACCTTATTTCCTTCCGTGACTCTTTTCGCTTCTTAATATCTGACATGCATTTCTTCCGTCAATTCCTTGCCATTTAAATTAGACTTCTCCTCCTGTTCTTAAATTTCCTCATTTGTTTTCCTCTCATTCCATCTAATTTCCTATACTGTACGCTATATTTACTTCTCTTTGCGAGATAATATAAGCATCTTTCCCTTACAGATTGAGCAAATCATGGCTAAAAGCTAGTTTCAAGTAAGGTCAGCATTTTGGTGTTTATGAAATAAAACGTTCAAAATATCGTCCCAGAATGTAATTGGATGTGTTCAACAAATCAAGCATTTCTCACGTGGTCAGAAAATTATATTAACATTGAAAATGCCTCGAAAACCCTTTACCTACGCTTCCGTGACTCGTGTTCCTTATATCATAGAAGTAATTTTAATTACGACCTCCAAGAACCGCCTTTGATGACTTGCAGCGTAATTATTTAAATGTATAGACTTCAGATAAATCTTGTAGAAGAAATATAGGGATGATTGAATCGCCGCCACAAGCAGTTAGATCAACTGTTGATGAGGATTTGCCAGAGCGATGCTCAGGACCGCTGAAGAACGTAAGTAACGGAACCTAATGAATGCAAATAAACTTAACGGTAGGGATGGAAGAACCAATAGGGATCATTCCAAAAATTCCACACCAACTGTGGAACTTAATATAATCAGGGACATACATCGAACCGAAGCAATACCAAAGAATGATAATAGCCATCGAACCGAAAAGATATTTCATCAGGTCCATGCCTTGAATTTTATAACTTCAGAAGCGAAAAATAAAAAGTACATGGCTTTCGGGTGAATGAAATCACAACATATCTTCTATGCAAACTTTTATAAGGATCGTCAAAGTATTCGTAATTTCTAATGCGCTCTTAGCTTTTAGAAATGTTCTCCATCCCGGATTTACAGAAAAACAAAGAGAGGACAGAATAAAAAATAAACTACTACAGTCAAACTCGTTTATAACGAGCACAGTTGTAACGAGTTCACGGGTATAGTGAGCAAATGCTACCTCCAAGATAAGTTTACGAGCATTTACATACAAATATTTCACTTATATAACGAGCACGCTTCACGGATATATCGAGCAAACTTTGACCACTTCTCACTGTCTCAAACGCGGCGGCGGTCAGCCCCTTCAATCCTCATAGTGACCCAAAATATGTAACCTTGTGTTCTTGAGTCCAGCCTCTACACCCTATCCCTCGGGGAGGTTAAAGACCGCGGCGTTGTTGTTAAAAAATAATCCCTTCGTCCAAACCAAGAATTCCCAACTTGCAGGTACAGTGGCACTCGCGGAGGTCCTTTGTCCTCTCCTCCCAACCCCCAGCTCTTTTACAGCCAGGAGGTTGTGTTTGGAAGGGGGTAAGGGCATGTACAATGGCGCCCACCCCCGTCGATCAGCCGAATGCACCCAACACCCTTTCCCACGTAAAGATGGGAAATCCCACGTTTAATCCGTCTCCTCATTAACTCTTCCTGGAATTGGTATGCTCACAGTTTGCAAAGAAAGTTCGTAGCGTTGATCACAAAAATCAGTTGAGATTTTGCCCTTGAACGAGTAATATGTCCGTACATAAAAGGAAGTGTTTGTCTATTCGCGAAAAGGTTGATATTATTCGAGAGTTAGAACGTGGTAAAAAAATGTTGAAGTGTGTAAAAAATTTAATTTATCGTCGTCTACGGTTTCAACCTTATGGAAAAACAAATAAGCATTTTATCTGGACTAGAGAACAACCTAACAACGAACAAGAAAATGAGGAAGTGCGACTTGGGTACTGTTGATCAAGCACTTCTGGAGTGGTTTAAGAGGCAGAGAAATGCTGGTTTCCCCATCAAGGTACAGGCAGATAAATTTGCAAAACAGTTAGGACACGAAAACTTCACGTGCAATAACGGGTGGCTTCATCGTTTTAAAAATCGGCATAACATTGTTTATTCGAAAGGCCCTGTCAGCAGATTCAAAAACGGCAAGTGAATGGGTGAAAAGTGTTTGGGAGGAGTGTCGAAAAGGTTACAGAGAAGAAGACATCTACAATGCCGACGAAACTGGACTGTTTTACAACATGATGCCTGATGCAACGTTTAAATTCAAAGGTGACAAATGTGTTGGTGACAAAAGACCTAAGAATCGTTTAACAGTTTTAATGTGCGCAAACATAAATGGGACTGACAAAAAAAAACTCTTTGTTATTGGTAAGTCACAAAAGCCACGTTGTTTCAAAAATGTAAAGAAGCTTCCCGTTGAATATGCAGCTAATAAAAAGGCATGGATGGCTTCCAATATTTTTCAGAAATATTTAAGTCAGTGGAACAACGAGTTAAGGAGGAAAAATAGAAACATTCTACTCCTTGTCGATAACTGTCCTGTGCACCCACATATGCAATGTAAAACTGGTGTTTTGCCTACAAATGCGACTTCTATTTTGCAGCCAATGGACATGGGGATAATTAAAAGTTTTAAATGCCATTTCAAGCGATTTTTTGTTCTACAGTTGATTGAAAGAGGTTTAGATGGCAACGACTCTGTATTGGATGCAATTCATTTGATGACAGATACATGTTTCACCTACAACGATCATAAACTGTTTCCGAATGTCTGGTTTAATATCGGGAGAATTTTCGATTGATAACCATAACGTTGATGAAGATCAGAATGGCTTAAAGAAAATGGAATTGCGAATTTTTACCATGTAAATGACATTGACAATTTTGTTCATGTTGATGATGATTTGATTACCAGTGGAATTCCTACGGAGAGTGAAATAATAGAGACAGTATAAAGCACAGCAGACAGTGATGAAGACAATGTTGAATGCGTCGAAGACACAATCCTTACTCAGGATGCCGTGGAAACATTAAATGATTTTTTTGAAAACATTGACATTTCCGATGGTGTTTTTAGTGCACTAAGTGTAATAAGAGGAAACTTCAAAGTGAAATCTATGAACCAGGCTACTATTCAAAGTTATTTTTGTAAAAAGGGGAGCGATATGTACGTATGTTTACTTTAAATTTTCTAGTTTATTCTCATTTTTAGGTTTTTTCATAAATTTACTAAATAACCTTTCTGTTTATATATTCACTTTTACTTCTTATGTCTTATTTCACCATACGCATGCATGCTTTTGCCTTCACGGATATTAAGTTTAACGGCTATAACGAGCAAAACTAAACGGTCCCGTGGCGCTCGTTATAGCCGAGTTTGACTGTACTTCCTTTTAAATTTTAAGCATGGTTGAGCCAAATTCTATTGCGTACAGAGGGTGGGGAATCGGTATATAAAGCGATAAAAACTTTTTGGTGTCCGAACATAAATGGTTATGTAACACGACTTCTATAATTAAGATGAAATTAACATAAATCTCACCTTTTTAGAATCCATCCTTAAGAAACGAAGCCTCCGGTTTAGAATAAAGTGAAAATTTCAAGGTCGATATTCTTTAGGCAGCATTACTGAAAAATGGAATATAAAAAGAACCCTTAAAATTTACAGGAAAAGTTTTCAAGTTAAATTGTTTAAGATGATATCTATAAAAATATAATTACCTGTCTTCTTGCAAGTGTTACAGTTCAATCTCTTGGCAATCAACTTCCATCTGATGAGAGCTCGAAGAAACGATTTCTGATGGGAATAATGGTGTTAATGTTAGTTAATGTTAATGCTACAGCATTAGTATAACTACGACAGGTCGAACGTCTCAAATCCAGCCGTCTGAAATCTGGAAACCTCCGAAAACTTGTAAACAGATAACGGAAAAGGAATACGGAAATGTTTAAAGAAACGCAACACAAGAGCGAGAGATACGGCATGATGTACACTATAACACTAGAATAAGAAGATAAGAAGGCTAGTGGAACTCGTGGAAAATGAATAATGAACTCGGATAGGAAGACAGTCACACAAGAAAAGGAGGTAGTACACTTATGGGAAAGATATAGTAAGTAACTATACAATAAGCAGAAAAGATCAATACAAATATAAATGGAATAAGAGGCCGATATTGAAGAAGACAACTTGTGAAGATGAAGAGCCAAGTAGAAAAAGCGAGACGAGCTAAAGAAAGAAAAAGCAACAGGCAGTGATGGGATAACGTCAGAGGTACTTAAAGTCTTTAGTTAAAAAGTTATGACAAAGCTAATTAACACGATTAAGGAGATAGGAGAGCGGCCTAAATATTTCCTAAAGTAACATCGTTCCCTTTAATGAAAAAGTCAAAGGCAATGCATCTAATAGATTACAGAACGATAAAGCCTATTGTCACACACTTTGAAGATCATCACGAGGATTCTTAATAAAAGGTTAGAAAAAATACCAATGAAATGCTAGGAGAAGATCAGTTCGCTTCAGAAAAGGAGGAGGAACCAGAGATGCTATAGGAGTAGTAAGAATCATATAAAAAAGGGCAATAGAGTACTGCCAAGATTAAATATGTTTCATCGACTGGCAGAAGGCCTTAGAATAAATTGGGTAATGCTGACGAGGATATTAAAGGATATAAGTGTAGATTAGAAAGACAGGAGACTGATCAGGAATCTGCGCATAAATCAAGTTGGGAAGTTCAGGTTGGAGAAATCTGAAACCGGCGGAGTAAATATCGGGAGAGGAGTAAGACAAGGTTATTTACTATCTCCATTCCTCTTCAACATATATGGAGAAAGGTTAATGTAAGAAGCGCTAGAGGATTTCAAGACCAGAGGAAGGATTATAATAACAGTCAAATGTACTGATGATCAAGTGCTTTTAGGGAAAAAGTAAATCCAGAAAATGATAAATACACTGGAAATAAAAGGTATAAAATATAGAATAGAAATAAATACGAAAAGTCCAAGGTCATGCATATATTCGGAAAAGAAGGAAACTTGTGCAAAAGTATTGGTAGAATGCTATTAGAACAAGTCTCAGATTCAAAATCAGACCTTTGAAACATCATAACAAGATATGAAAAATACACAGATGAAATAAGGACTAGAACAACGAAAGCAAAAACCGCTTTCTGAAGAGAGAAACTCCTACTAACTGTAATAATATACGTAGGATGTATATAAAAAGTTTGTAAAAGGCAACGTATGGAGTATTACGTTGTATGGTGAAGAAACATGGACACACTAGAAAAATTATATAAAATACCTGAAAAGCTTCGAAATCTGAGGATGGAGAAGAATGCTAAAGATAAAGCTAAAGATAGGTAGAGGAATGAGAAATTACTAAGAAGAAAAACGAATGATTGCTGAGAACATAAGACAGAGGACGGCGAACTGGATCGGATATTACCTGAGGAGAGAGCATTATTAAAGAATTGTTTGAAGGAAAATGGTAATGAAAAAGAGAAGGAAAGGAAACAGTTTCAGATCCTAGATGAGTGGAAGAATAAAGGAAATATTAGAAAATTAAGATAAATAGGAATATGCGGAAAGCCATGTTTGAACTATAATAATAACAGGCCTCTTCACGGTGCAGCATTTTCCTATTTTTGACAATTTATCGAGTTCCCCATCAGTTTTTCGTGTTCGCCAGAAGTTTTTGTGTTCGAACTCTATCAAACGACGACTCCTGCATACGACAACCCCTGCGTACGTACGGTATGCAGTATTTTATAGCAACAGACATTAGCCCGGAAGAGGACACTAGTAGATCGAGGGTAGAACCAATTAGCGTTCGCGAGTGCAGTGCAATCTACCGGCACTTCACTGCGAAGTGAACGAGTTCCCATCCGACAACGTCGCCACGAGCAGATGCAGTGAGAGAGAGAGAGAGACGGAGAGGGGGAGAACGAGATAGGACTCAGAGCGAGGCGAACGCACCTGCGGAAAGGTTATCTGCGAGTCGAACCCTTTTCAATATCATTTGTGATTCCTCAAGTGGACATTTCTACTAAGTATTGTACTATATTTGTGCTTTGTATTATGTCACTGCAATATAATTGTTAGTACATTTCGTAACATTTATCCAGTGTATGGTATTTGATTTGTGGTTGGCAGCTGCAGTGTCACCAAGGTGTATCGTAACGTTTAACTATTTTCCAGTACTTTTAGTATTACGAGAGAATAATGTAAAATGAGACAGTTTCGTCTCAACGGTCTGACAGATGATGATGATGAAGTGTCCAGAGACAAACTGTCAGCAGATGTTGAGGTAGCAGAAAAGTACATTGACGACTTTCCCATATTAATTCACGACGGTAGCCTTAGTTCTCTGTGAGACTACATTGCAGATTAGATGCACTGATATTGTCGCTATGAACCTCGCAAGACCTTGACAACAACAGTTTACATGGCTACAAGTGGAGTGAAAACACATAAAGTAAAGTTGATGAACATAGGGAAAGGCCGGTATTCAAGAGGCTTTAAGGGGGTGGAGATATTCTCCAAACATTGAAATGCCAAGAAGAGAGCATTGGTAATTCGCCCAACTTTTATGGACTGTTTTAAAAAGCTCTTCGTCCTTGAGATGAGCGCATATTGCATATCCGTGGGCCAAAATGAGTAATTTAATTTTTTGTTGCTGCTAGATAATTGCTCAGCGCACCGTGTTGTTGAGCTTCTCGTCAAAGACAGTTCATGGAATCAGTCAATGGACCAAGAAAAAGTTAGAAAATATAAAACTAGACATGAAAAGAGGTAAGATAAATGTCTTAAGGTGGCCATACACGCTACGGTTTGCCGGAAGGTTTGCTTCCAGGAAGGGACACCTCCCGGCAAGCCGGAGCGTGTGTGGGGAATTCGGCGGGAAAACGAGCCTCCGAGCCTCCTGGCAAGTCAGAAGGTGGCCATACACGCTACGGTTTGCCGGAAGGCCTGCCCTCCGGGAGGCAAACCTGGAGGTAAGCCTGAACCCTCTGAGACTTGCCAGAAGGCTCGGAGGCTCGTTTTCCGGCCATCCCTTCCGGCCGAATTCCCCACACACGCTCCGGCTTGCCGGGAGGTGTCCCTTCCTGGAAGCAAACCGTAGCGTGTATAGATGGCCATACACGCTACGGTTTGCCAGAAGGTCTGCCCTCCGGGAGGCAAACCTGGAGGTAAGCCTGAACCCTCTGAGACTTGCCAGGAGGCTCGTTTTTCGGCCATCCCTTCCGGCCGAATTCTCCACACACGCTCCGGCTTGCCGGGAGGTGTCCCTTCCTGGATGCAAACCTTTCGGCAAACCGTAGCGTGTATGGCCACCTTTAGGTTTGTGCGAAGTTAGGATGAAAGAAGATGAAGATTTCTGTAGCGAAATTTCAGGTTAATATATAGTGGGAAAAAGGAGAGCCAGAAGGAGTAGATTTAGTTTTGAATAAGAAAGCAGGGCAAAGAGTCATTAACACGCAGCAGATAAGCAACCGTTTAATGCTAGTGTAGGTTAAGGTTGGCCAGTAAACTTAATGATAATACAAGTATATGTATATGATAACGAGAATTGGATAAGTTGTACGATCATCTCGAGGAAGTCTTGAGAAAAGTAAATGCTAAAAATAATTTGGTGATGAGTGATGTAATAGGGCAAGGTAAGGACGGTAGCAAAGATGGGTATTTTGGCCTAGGAGAGTGGAATGACAGAGGACAGAAAATGGTAGAATTTTGTAAAAGATAGGAATTGATAGCTACAATTACGTGGTTTAAGATACGCAGAGAAAATGTAGGAGGCATACAGAGGTATCAGAGAGATTATATCATGGTCAGACAAAGATGTAGGAACAAATGTAATGATATCGTAGTTTTCCGAGCAGGTGCTGACTCTGCTTACAATTTGATGGTGATGAGATCTTTTTCAAATTCAAAATTATAGTAAAAGGGAATGGAGTAGAGAAATGGAGGGAATAATTTTGAAACGAGAAAAAAGTCTGCTATGACCGGGAATCGAACCCGTGTCTTCCACTTGCTGGGCGGATATTCTACCTCTGAACTATCGTAGCAGAACACTTATTCTCGTTTCTGAACACGGATGTTTCCTTGGTTGTCTGTCTGCATAGGATCTTCGGATCATATTATTCCATCAATTTAGAGAAATGGAATTTAGAAGTTCTCAAGGGAAGAAAAAGGAAAGATTATCAGGAAACTGCTACGCAAGCCTTAGAAAGTGCTGATAGGCAAACGGCGGTCGAAGACAACTGGACGACTATGAAGAGGTATATCGTAGAAAGCGCGAATATAACGATAGAGAAAACAACATCATAGTAGATAACGAAGCCGTGGGTAACAAAAGAGATGATTAAAAAGATGGAAGAGAGGAGGAGGTGAAATCATGATAATACAGAATATGGAAGAAAATGTATAGAGTTAAACAACAAGATAAAGAGAGAAACTACAAATGCGAGAGAGTTGTGATGGGAAAGACAATGTGAGGACATGGAGAAACTGCATAGACAAGGCAGACTAGACTTATTGTAAGTGAAGGAGTTGACGAGAAACAAGAAAGGAAATACGCTGGCAACAATTCAAGACAAAAACGGCAAATTATTACTTGAGCCAGAGGATGTGAGAAATAGATGAAAATAGTATATTGACGAGTTATACGCTAAAGATTTGCAGGCAGAATCTATTGAGATAGAGAGGAAGATGTAGACTGCGACAGCGTTGGACCGGCATTATTGTATAGTGAGATTGAAAAGGCTATCAGAGATATAAAGTCAAAGAAATCACTAGTAGTTGACCTCCCCGTAGAAATGTTAAAAGAATTAGGAAAAGAGGGTCTCTATAAATTGTGCCATATGATATATGAAGAGGGTGTGTCCAAAGGACTTCACTAGATCAATTTTGATACCCTTGAAGAAAAAGAATAAATCAAAGGAATGTCAGGATTATAGAACAATCAGTTTTCTTATTTATTTAGTATTCTGTCACAGGATGAAAGAAGAGCGAAAGAGATCATGACAAGGATAGCAAGAGCAAAGGAGGCATTTATGAGACGGTGAGAGTTGTTGACCAGCAGTCTGAATAGAGATACTAAAGAGAGGTTAGTGATAACTCTTATATGGAGTGTAGCATTATATGGGTGCGAGACATGGGCAATGAGGAAAGAAAATGTAAGCAGATTAGAGGCGTTTGAGATGTGGGTGTGGCGTAGAGTAAATTAGTTGGACCGAGAGGAAGACGCAGGAGGAAGTTTTGAAGATAGTAGGGGAAGAAAGGACCTTAATTAGAGTAATAACTGGCCGACAGAAGAAATTGGCGGATCAAAATTTGAAAGAAAACGGCATAGAAGCCATAGAAGGAAGAATGTATGAAAGAGTTGAAGAGGTAGAGGTATATTAGATGAATCAAAAGAAGGAATTGGGTTCGAGAACTTGAAAAGAAAAGCGTTGCCTAAAATCTACCGGAAGGTAGAATTACTGCGATTTTATTGTTCAGCATCGAGGAAAATCCGGATTCCGGTACGGTCTCGGTCCCGAGTTTCCCGGATTTGAGACCTTCGACCTCTAGTACCCGGCAAGGAACCACGAAATACGACGTAGATTGACGCGAACAGATGCTGCGTCTGTTGCGTCGGATACACACTAATAATACGTTAGTTAAGGGTTATTCGTCGTCGTCCATCGGTGGGTGTGCCATCTGCGTAGATTAACAACTGACCTTAGGGAATATTCGATCCATCGGCGAATGGACGCCCTGAAGCTCTTGTACAATCGACTCTTGAAACTACGGCCTTTGGCGAATATTTCTGGGATCTTTTTCTGCAGCTCCTCCTAGCCGTTGATCGTACTTCAGAGAGAACAATCGCCACCAAAGCGGGTGTTTGAGAAGTTCAGCCGTTGACATCCAAATTAGGAAAATCTGGATTATGTAGCGAGAAGTCGGTGCCCGTAGGAACCTCCTATAATTGGTAGTAGTAGGAAAAATAAGATATTTATATTGAAAAAATAAAGATAGAAAAAGCATACTTGTTTACATTCAAAAAGTGTTGTTATCACTTGATAAGGCATCATTATATTTTAAAATTCTGTACTTTTATTCAATTTTCTTGTTTTTTTAATTATTGCTCACCGAAACAACCTTCTTAGCAACTGATGTAAAAATAAAGCAATACTCTTGAATCATTTTCGTAAGAACAGCTATAAGCTTATGCCCTGTATTTTTCTTTTCTAACTTTTAATCTTTCTATCATGTTTGTCTTTTCTAGCAAGCGGAGCTCCAACGGTAAGACGTTTAATAATTTTGTTAAGACTGGCAAAAGCCTCGTCATCCGGCGGAAGTATCCTACGTGAAAATGTTAGGAAAAATAGGAAAACCTTGAAATAGTTACGAAGTAATACTTTTTCAATAAGAAAATTTTCCAGTAAGAAATACCCAGCGCCGCGATTTATTTTCCTAACAATACTTTGTGAAATTAATTAGGATTAAAATACAAAAATGACAACACAAAGAAAATAATACGTCTTCTTATGTTGTCTTTTTACGATTGAAATTGCCTCCATGCTTCACTTCACTATATCGTAAGTGGGACCATTTCAAGCGCCATTCGGTTTATTAAAACAAACCAATTGGATGCGTTAGTCATATCTTACATATGTTTATTCAAATTAATTTCAATCGCTGTTAAGCGCTTAGATTTGATTATTTACCATCGAAAGAGCCTTTTGTTTTTTTTTCAATATACCTGATATGTATACCATCTTATTTCATATAAAAATCGCATTTCAATTTATAATTTATCGGAAAAAACAGTAAAAGTATCGTTTTTCCAAATTGTTCTTTATAAACTATCAGTTTTAATATAGACAAGGAGATAGCTTCTGAAATTGACAGAAAATCTCGATTTTTTCAAAAACAATTTTCTTAATGCAGAATGTTAAAATTTATGTTTACTAGTAAGATTAATTTGAAATTACATTAGATCTAGAACCTCCCTAAGAAAATGTGCACAACGAGATAGAATACTGAATCGATTGGCGAAAATACCAAGTGCTTTCGTTTAGGAGGAGTTAGTCCGTCAGACTAACAGACGGACAAACCAATCGCACAAGAAGATTTTTTTTAAAAACCTGCTAAAAATAGCAAATAAAATTACGAGAAAAAAACAACTGAAATGGAGTGCATGATACAAATATTACTACTACTATAAGTAGTATTAGTCGTATCATGATGGAGTACACCTAAATGAGCTAGCTTAACGACAGTTACTATGGTACATTTTTTTCTCAGTACAGCCCTCAGTTCCGTCCAAAGATGAAGATGACGGACGCTATACATTCTGAAATGATATCCAAGCACAAATATTGCTCAATTTACTTTTTCTAACACCATGCGGGAAGGATGACGCAGTTCTCCCTACGGTTTTCAGAATATAAAGTCGTTATACTTTTACGGAGACAGGCATATCTCCTTAGATACGGGTTGAGGGAAATCGGTTAACCAGATAGAATTTCACCATCTAAAAATATTTAGATATACCTTACGTTCATCGACATATCTGCGGTTGCGAAAAAAATTCGGGAAATTTTCCATTCGCCCACACTCCGCAGGATGTTTTTGCTCGCATAAAACTTCAGGCCACTTTATTTAGATAAATAAACTAACTTTTAAGATCGAATAACTAGAATAGCTAAAAACCTGAGTCAGGGAGGAGATTTTTTGCAATAAAAATTTATAGTCATTACCACTAATGTTAGATACGAGGCTAACTTCCATAGTCGTAAAAATGTTGAGCAAACTGTTTTGTCATGGATTTCATGGCCATTGGAGTTAAGTATTTTACCTGGCACAACCCCAATCCCGGTTTTTCATTTTCGAATGCGCGATTCGAGGGACGTCTTTAGCGGTGAGCTAATTGCCAAAGGGAGTTCTCTTTTCTTGACAAAGTAATATTACTTTTTACAATAACTTTTATTGCGATGACGTAAACTAAATATTCAATGCAACTAATTATCCGAGATGGTTTATCGGTATTGTTTAATAACTGTATGGCCACAAAATATTATTTGTCTAGCTTCAAATAAATAATTTGTCCGCGGCTTTGGCATACACCATGCGCCGTACGAGACATAAGTAGGTACAGATTTATCTCGTTAGACGCGCAGATAGGTTCCTGAAAATTTCGCGCTAAGCGAATTTCGCACAAAACGGGGACACTATGTCGATGAGAATAGATTCCATGGACGCGAAAACTGAAAACAACGCCAGATGCAAATCTTTGCATTTATTCAATAACTTATCTTCATCAGTAATTTTAAAATGTTATAGAAAAATAAAGATTCCATTATATTCAGATAAAAATGTAAATTTTTACTGAATGAATGAAATCCTAAATAAATCAGCGAAGAAGTTTTATTCGGAAACTAACCTTTCTTTATAAATAATAACGCCAAAATAAGCGTCAATCGAGTGGAAAAAACTGCCGTTGTGGGTGTTTCTGTTATAGCATTGGTGTGCCTCATCCTGGCCATAAATGATGATCCATAGACTATTATACTAAAATTCAGAAGCCTGTAAAAATGGAATTTCTAATATATTTATGGCTACGCCCCCCAATTGCCAGCCGCCTTTGTTTTTTTAGCATCTGGTAGGCGCGGGCATGCTTCCCGCTGTAACGAATCCGCTTAAAATGTGGTCGCGCAAAGCGAGGTATGACTGTACATAACATTATGAAATGATGCAATGTACCGAGCAACCATCTAGGATTTGTCGGACGGAAGAGGGAGTGCGATGAAGATGAACCGCGTCCTGTGCAGCGGGACTACGACGGTGACGCAGTCGATGACGCAAGGCCCGTGCGCAAAAAGACTTGAAAGAGACTCGCTTCAATTCTGTCAATATCTCCACTACTCGGTGAAATGCCTCTTCGCAAGAACCAATTCCACCGCAGAATACGCACGGTAACGTTGGCGGAACGAGGTAAACCGAGGTTTTTGACAATATGCTAAAGTATGGGGGTAGAGAGGTAAGGGAGGGGGAGGTGTGTAAAGAAATTTGAAGAAAAACATTCGCTTGCATGCTTAACGCGCTGGTTTGACGCATCAATCCCGCACAGGTGTCATGGGGCAAATTACGTCACCTTCCGCACAAAGGCAGATCCAGAAACTCCCCAGGGGGAGAGAGCAATCGCCTTTCCCTCATTAATCCACCACTGCCGACTATCCTTTATTCTGAAAATCCCTGCCTCTGCCAATCATTTTATCCCTTGCCCTACCGACCTAATCTGCGGCGTAGAATCAGGGAATGCGTTTAAGAATGCACCTAGTGGAGGGAGAAGGGGTTACCAAATAGGAGGGGTAGGAGCGATCACCCTCCCATGGATCCGCCACTGCTCGCTCTATTTCGAAGCTTAATCTCTGTACTCCTCATGCTCAAGAATTACGCGAAATTTAACTAGGGCAATCAAAATCTTACCCGAGATTGCTTTTACTGACAGATTTGCATTCTATGTTACATAGTTGAAGTCGTCAGTGAATTGTTCATTACCTGCTCTGTCCAACATGAAAATTTTGTGTGCTTTCTAGAATTAATACATAATCTTCATTTATAAAAAAACTTATCACTAACGTTTTTCGTAAATTAGGATAAACTCTTAAGCTCGAGCTTTCATAGTGTCATTTTTGTAGCAAGTAAACGTTGATCAAGAATTATCGCAGATTTTTCATTAAATGAACATCTTAGGGAAGAATTCACCATCTTAGTAATCAACTCGCTACAAAGCCAAGAAAATATTAATAACTATAACTGCATGGTACAAAGAATAAAATAATGGGACTAGCTATGATCAGGAGATAGTTTAAGGACATCTAAACTATGGTAATCCCCACCAAATATATTCAATAATTAAAACCACTTAAATACGTCACGTGATCGGAAAAGAACCCAAATGTAGTGCGAAATTTAATTCCGCTGTACGCAATATTTGAACACTTCCGGTGCAAATTTATTATAGCTCTAAGCAGTTATGTATGTGAGCCCATGATCATGTTGAATGCAGATCGAGTGTGTAACGCCCATTCGATATTAGATTTTACTTTGACTATCGCCCTTATAATAATAGCGTGTAGTTGGTTGGTTGGTGATCATTTTAATTGAATCGTTTATATCACAAAAACAGCAAGAGATAATAGTTCGAAATTTTCCAGGATTGTTTGATTCACAAATAAAAAGTGATTGACGAATAAATATGTGGAAAAACGACCCGGGTTTGACTCCAGGGAATTATTTCAATTTCTCATAAGGTAACACGTAAAAATGGACTTTTTGATGTGCAGACTTTTCTTCTTTTGGAAATTAAAAAAAGAAAAAATTTACCTACTATATTCGGACCTAGCCCATTTTAAAGAAAAATAAATAATGTTTCTAATTCTTATCGTCATATTTTACCTACGATTCTAAATCGCTCAACTTATACGTTTAAATCATATTTATTGGAAAAGTTGAAGCTTTTTAACGATATGTTACCTTGCCGACCGTGTAATTATTAAACCTCGAGATTGTATTATTATCTCAATCCCAATACAATATGCGTAAGGAAAGTGTGCTTTGAATGCTTTAATGTAAGAGAGAGGAGAGAGAGGAAAAAAGGAGAGAGACAGAGGGAGAGAGAGAGTGACAGGAGAGAGAAAGAGGGAGAGGGGAAGAAATAGATAGATAATTTTCTTTATTAGGGCGAGATTGAGACTAGGAAGTCTAATTTTCCAGAGGAGGAGAGAGAGAAAGGGGGAGATAGTGAAGAAGAGAGAGATAATAGGAGAGGGAGGGATGGAGACAAGGAGGGAGGGAGAATGGGAGAGAAGAAGACAGAAAAGGAGTTAAATTGGGAAGTTCCTTATATTTAATACTTAATCCACGCATACTCGTCATATTTGACGGGCAATTACGCTAGTTAAACAATAACAAATAAAAAATCCTTCCTCCCGAATGTAAGCAAATCTCGTCCTGAATCATAAACAAAAGTCTTAGACGATGAAAATTTCTTAAATCTTTAAAACTTCACATATAGTTGATGCCGTCACCCACCTCTCTCCATGGATGTCCCCATTGCACTCCACCGCATGCATTCTTAAATCCGTTCCACGTAAAATTCCTTTATTATGCGCTGCGTATTGGGTCCATAGGGCACGGATAATAAAGATCATAACATAGGCAGGGATTTTCAGAGCATAGGGTAATTGGCACCGGCGGATTCAAAAGGAAGGAGGGGTGGTTGGGGCGAATGCCACCTCCTCCCCCTTTGGGAAGTCGCTGGATCCGCTCCTGGGTTGATTGATTCTGACAACTGAAACAGTGACAAATTATAAAGTTCCTTTTGATGGAACAGTAATGCCTCGATTAACGAAGTAAATGTTTCATGACGTCACTTCCTCATCAGAAACTTCGTTAATAGAGGTAGAAATAAAATAAGAGGTGTAGGGACACGTTTCATTTCTTACATGGGGCGCATTAACAGAGCTCGGGCTAGCGATATCTTAGCAATTAATCTTAACGAATAATACCAAAAACTGACGCTCTCCATTGGCATTGGTCTTAAAAATTAAATAGATTTTTAGGCTAGTTTCCAAATGAAACGTTGACTTATGAAATGGTCCTGTCTGTGTGTATGTATGCATGTGTTTGTGTGTCACCCACTAACAACTTTTGCATCATTTTTCATGAAACTTGGTATGAGGCTTGTGCTGCCAGGGCCCACCTTTGGGATGTATGTTATTTGGCGAAGATTAAAGTCCCGGGTTCGATTCCAGGAACGTTTTTCTCCTATTTGTTTTACATAGGAAGTCGTGCAGAGATGTTTTTTTTAATACTTTAAACTATCTTAAAATTCTGATATAGGAGTAAGGATTGGACTGTTCTAAGGGGAAAAGAATGTAGATTATAATTCTTATCGCGGAAGTTTGATAATTAATCGTATTTTCTTGAATTTCTACTAAAACAGCGTTTTAGCGTTTTAAATCGCATGTATCGGGTTGTTGCCATGGAGACGATTATTACCGAACTCGACTTGAGCATAGACGAGTGAACAAATGTTCTTTTCCGCTTGACAATGGTCAGCAATCCATACATATTACCGTATAAACAGTAACATTTTTGAAATTCGTTCATTTAAAAAAAATGCATGCTAAATATAATTTCAGAAAGAGATTTTGACATTGCTTTTAGTATTTAAACCTGAAAATGCTCTATCAATTTGTTTTCCAATTTTTCTCTATCAATGATAAACTATGAATTACAAATGGCATTTTTGGTATGAGAATTCCTTGGAATGACTAACACATACTGAAGCATTTCCTGTCAATATAAGTAATCAATTCGGGACGTCATCTTTGGAAAACCAGCCTGCATTAGTCCTGGTTTGGACTTCTTGTTGCTAGATTCCATCGCGGTTGAAATCCAGCCTCAATAAAAAAAAGTTTTTTATATTACTTTTGCGCCCATAGCCCAAAATCTTAGTGAATTAAACTAATTTAATTTTTGTGTTCATAGATGGCATTAAAATCGAATTAATTTTCATTATTTTAGGGCTTTGCCGAGTGATAAAGGGTACCATGGATTGCAGCGCACAAGAAAACAGTGGCCGGACTCGAAAACTCGCGCTCAAATCTTCCAGCTAACTTGAAATTCGTGGAGGCACGGATTTTTCTGGTTTTGATGGCATTTAACGCATTAGAAACCTACGAAGCGTCTAGCATCAATATATTTAAACATTACCGGGTATATATCAGTATATATCTGAAGCGCAGATTCTGGAAACAGGCACAGACACGGAAATGCGTGTTATAAAGCAACTGAGAGGGTTGTGGCGGGCGGGATGGAATCACCATGCGGGCAAGATACGGCCCGCGGGCCGTAGTTTGGGTATCCTTGCCCTTCATTGGAGATTGCTCTGTCACTCTCTCGGTGAACGGTAAGATTAACAATCCGATAATGTGAAGTTACGAGTTTATCGCAAAATTCTCATAACCGTTAAGAGAAACACCTATCTAAGGTTGTCATTCCTTCGCAGCCGACAGTCCTTTTCTAAATTGCGCATCTCTTACCTTCGGCACGTGGCTTGCGCGGAAACTCGCCACCCAGCGTCCATCTGGAATACTCATTGTTTGATGGTCCTCTAATCCCATTTAAATGACTGGTACAGACACGATAAGAGTTGTAGATGGAGAAGAAATTAGGAGATGTAGCGAAAACCCGATTTTGCGTCATCGTTTGTCAACCACTGACATGGGCGCTAAAGCGAGGTATATGCTTGCTTTATGTAATCATAAGATGGAAGTTCTGTTCACAAAGATTCATAGGCGGTATGCCGTAGCGGCACTATATGGGGTGGCGCTAAATCGAGGCCTGACTTTAGGAAGAAACGACGGAATGGCAAGGAGTGACGATTGACTTGTTCGCGAATTAAATCATTATAATGATCCGTCGTCTAGGGTCTAGGCCATGATTCGTTCGTCTTTAATTTTTCAGATTCAAATTCTGATGTAAGCAATGACGACGCTGACTTGAATTTGTTATGGACTAAAATCAATGGCATACCGACCTCTCTCGCAGCCCTCGCGAGGCCCCAACCGAAAGGGTCTCAGTATTGGGGAACATGAATCCCCTAACAAAATAAATTCTAGAATAAGCACTTAAGTCTTAAGTATGTTTTAGAACCTACCCTCGGTGGAATATCACTGAAGACGGCTACTTTGTAACCGATACGCGCATGTTTTTACAGCCTTATTATGGCCATTGGAGATAACTAAGGTAAGAACTTAATTTTTCAATTTTTCATAATTATGTGCTAATTCTGGAATTTGTTTTCAACAATAAAACGACTCGATAGTTATTCAGTGCACCCTTAACATCAGGTAGAAATATTATTACTTTCGTTTACGTAAGGCGACCACTTAAAGTTTATTATGCGTTAGGACCATTGGAAGGAGGTATAATTGCATTTGTTGGTTGAGAGGGGATAGTTACGTTGTGAAGGGGGAGGAGAACGATTTCATCGTGACAATAATAAAAAAATTTAAAATATAAAAATGAATGTTTTCCTTATAACCTTAACAATAAAAATTAAAAAAAAATAAGTACAAAAATACACAAAGGTTTAGGGGAATTACTAATAATTTAAATTTTCAACTTTTATATAGTTAATATCTTAATATGAATAAACATTATAATGGAATTATGATAACCTTTCTACTTGCATGGACGTAAATGAATGCATAGCATAACATAGATAAAAACTTACTCTTATTAATAATTGCCATAAATAACTACTTACTATTATTTATAATAATATCTCTTAAAAACATAGGAATGGTCACATTAATGGTAATTCACATTGAAGTAAACGTACTTTGTTTCTACTCGTTGCCACGAACAATGAGAATAGTTTGTTTCTACTCGTTGCTACGAAGGATGATTATAATTTGTTTATATTCGCTTCTACAATATAAACTGTCTAAAATAACAAAATTATAGAAATAACCAACAAAAACGAGATCATAATTAAAATAAACTACTAGTACCCACAAAAACTTTTGCCAAGTCAGTCATAAATCTGCATGTTTAAAAGTCATCTTAGAGGGGAAAATAATAATATACAAAAATTATTTTCAAAGTTTTATGTTATTAATGCTTTGCAATAGCATCTTTATATTGAAATTTTTTCATATATAATTAATTCAAACATTTATTTCATTTTATACTCATGAATTACTACCAACAAATTTCTTGTACTTCACGTGTTATTTTTCATTTATTAATAACATCCTATATTCTCCTTATAAAATTAGACAACTGACATTTTGAATTTTATGTTTGTTTTTATAATTTATATGTGCAATTTTAACTGCATCTCCCTTACGGAAAAGGAAATATTTGAACCTTGAAATCGATCGTAAAATATGCTCACAGTCCACACGCAGTTTACTGAATAATAATAATCTGCATTTATTAACGTTACAATCTGCTAAGTTTGACGTTGCTACAACTATAATTTCGATGATTCACAAAAAGCCCGAAGCGAATAACGCAATTCTTTCGTCTATTTGAAGGCTTAATAGACGTTGATTCAACAGGAGGCAACAATGCGGGTCGCCTTGGCAACACCCGGAAAGAGTACGAAAAAGCATTAAAATTACGAAAATAAATACTCATTTCTGACAAATTCTTTCGTGTAACATCTAAACATTGCAAGAATAAGATATTTTGTAGTTTTAGCCGTCGAATAAACCAAAAACGGAGAAATTCGATCCATATTTACGTATTTAAATGAATCAAGGAAAAGAACCTTGCAGCTTGAAAAATCGAAACTTCTGCGTAATCGTATGGGAAAGTGTAATTGTCTCCTGGAGTCGAACCTGGGACACTTATGTAAACGAAAATAGTTTTCTCGAAGTCATATCTCAAAAACCAAGAAACTTAGAGATTTAAAACTTGGTACACTTACTAATGGGACCATGAGGATGTGCACCTCGGGGCCAGAATTTTTATTTTTGCTGAGAGGGAGGGAAGGGTAGAGGAGTTTCATTTCCCGTAAAAAACACGTAAAAATCGATTTACCGACTTACAGACTTTTACTTTTATGCAAATTAAAATTAGAAATAATTGACCTACGATCTTAGGACCTGGACCGTTTTAAACAAAAATAAATACTGTTTCCTATTCTTATCGTCACATTTTGCCTACGATACAAAATCACTCATGTCCTTCCTTTAAATCGTATTTATTTGAATAATTTAAGCTTTTTAACGATATACTAGGAGCCCGTTTCAGTACTTCCTGCAAACATTTAGGGAACCTTGCGTGAAGTGGCACAATGCGATAGTTCCTATGACAAAAAAATGTTACACAGGGTTTTATTAGTTGAAACACTTTTATTGCCCCTCTCAAAATAATCATATAGCTCACACCATTTTCATAATCAAAAACAAATACCTACATGATTTAGACTAATACTTATCGGTACACAACACTTTTTGTTTTGTTCACTATTTCTGATGGTACAGAAAATCGTATGTTCTGTGGTTTGTTTAATATTAAGTATCTAGTCATTATAAATGCACCGGTCACGCGTCAAATATCTTGCTTATTTATCGAGAGAAATTAATCACAGACATTATCAATATAATAATTTTCTTTAAAATGCCCAATGAAATTTGCAAAGATATTTTCAATGTACACGTGAAATATCTTCCTATTTGAAATGTTGTCTATTATTACAATGTATTGGGGTCGTTTCTGACCTCAAGATTCTTAGCTATATGTTTCATTTTTTTATATTTACACGGAACTTTTCACGTAAATTTTCAATCGGATATTACCTTGGATGCGTTTGTTTCATTGTAAGCTTAGTGCAAATGCACTTGAAAGTCCGAGTCCTACAATGTAAAAATCCGAGATCAACAATACCAGCAACATTAGGAAACTCCTTTTTTAATTGTTGAAAAATTGGAGAAAATCGAATATAAACAAAATATGAGCCAACACAAATTAAACAACAGAATCGAAGGTAAGAATAAGAATCTTAATTTCTTTCTACGTGAGATAGTATAAATCAGTTAAAGTCTCGATCGTTAGATATTTAAAACTGTTAAAGACCAAAGGTTTACAAATCGTATTCCATCCCATTACGTGTTAATCAAATGCAAAAACAAAAATCATCCTGATAATGTGCCCATGCGTTTTCGGGAGACGACTACCCACTTAAAACCTGCAAGAGTTCGCGCCGAGTATTCAGGCGAAAGATTCGTCGAAATCGAACGGACCGTTCTCGATTTATTTGCGTTCATGCCGGGAGGTGACGTCACTCGAGGCTGGGGACGCAGGCAGGCAGGGACGCAGGAACGAAGGCAGGAAAGCAGGCAGGCAGGGACACAGCGGTAATAATATACTAGTGTATTGCCCGACATATGGCGGGTATCAGTTACTAGCTATATGGTTTAAAAACCCGTCGTAAGAATGGTATCCTACTGAAACCATACATCTTAAGTAATCGTAACTCATTATTATGGATAATTACAAAATTAAGTTTATTTTTATAGTGTAATTTCCCGCTGAAATTCAACGGGAAACTTAGAAATGGATAATAACAGCCGTAATTACTGAGTAAGAGCAGGTATAAAATTAGCCAAAATAGAGATTTAGGAGAATTTCTTTCTCATTCTTGTTTTCTCCAATGATGAGCCCCTTGTCAAAAATTAAATAATAATAATAAATAAATAATAATATTCCTCCCTTCCTCTCGCCGTCCTTCTCTCCCTCCCTCTGTCTTCCTCCCTTCCTCTCTCTTCCCTTCCCTCTCTCTGTTTCTCTTTTTTCCCAACTCCCCCTCTCTCATTCCCTCCTATCCCAATCCATAGTTCTCCCTTTTTCTCCGTCTCCCTCTTAACTCTTTCCTCCCGTCATTTTCTAATTCTATACCTCCCTTACTATCTATGTACCTTCTATTCTATATCCCTTCCTTCCTATCTCCCTCCCCAAATCCCCCCTCTCTTACTCTACCTCTATGTAGTCGCTCAGATATGCAAAAGAATGCAAACTAAATACCAGTCCCATTAGGATTACGTAATTTGGCGAAAAATCCTACGATAATTTAAGGCAATCTATGCACTCGTATATATTACACGTATGCGGGTTGAGACAACAATTGATTCTCGAAGTTTAACAATGGCGTGGTCGGCAAGGCAACATCCCGTTTAAAAGCCGATATTTTCCCAAAATATGTTATTTAAATGTTTAATATTAGAGATTTCGAACGGTAGACAAAAAAGATGAATAGAGTAAGAAACTTCATTGATCTTCCTAAAATATAATTTAAATTCAAAGATCGTACGTCAATTATTTCTAATTTTAATTTCCAAAAGAATAAAATCCTGCACTTTAAAAAGTATCTTTTTACGTGTTATCTTACGGGAAATGGGAATCGCCCCTCCTGGAATCGAACCCGGGTTTTTTTCATATTTTGTTTCGTTATTTATCTTTTATATCTGAAGAAAACATTCCTGCGAAATTTCAACCTTCCACATAATCGAGAAGTTTGTTAAAACTCGTTAAAAAGTGCCATTGATGACCTCCACAGAGTAAGGTTCTTATTAATAGAGATTAGATTGCCTTGCCGACTGTGTCATTGTTAAACCTCGAGATTGTATTCTCGTCTTAATCTTTATACTATATGCGTAAGGAATGCGTGCTTTGAATGCTTTAATACCAGAGAGAGAGAGAGAGTGTGAGAGAGGAAGAAAGAAAGGAGAGAGACAGAGAGGAAGAGAGGGACAAAATTAAATGTTCCAAAAATTAAAAATAATTTTGGGGGTATAAGAATTGTATAGCGTTATATATTTCTTTGTCATACAATTTTTATTTGCCCAAAACTAATTTGACTCTCTGGAACACCCAGTTATGTAAATTTTATATTTATTGTTAACTTTTAGTGCATATAAAAGTTGGTTTCATAAATTTTTTATTTCAATTTGAACTTATTACGTATTCCCGCATACCCGTCATATTTGACGGGAAATTACGCTAGTTTAAATATAAATAGCGAAGTTAATATAAAAGTTGGTATATAGTTGGTATATAATAAACAAGCTTCCTGATTACAATTTTTGTTTTGCTTATATTTAAGTTTTCATGGTGATATATTCTTATGATTTACTGTGGGAACCAAAATGAGAAACTGAATAGGTATTGTTTGTAAAAATGCCATTAAAACTGTTTTGCTATTTCGATGAACCCAAGGACACACGATTACTTGAAGCAGTTTTTCTAGGTTTTTTTCTAATATACCAAAAAAATACAAAATATTAGTAGATGTAAAAATTCTTAAATACTTGAACTCAAAATATTATTTCAGAAATGAATTCTTGAAAAGTCAGTCTCTATAAATAATAAAAATAAAACTATATAAAAGTTAATTTTTAATCTACCAACTTTTATGTAGGTTTCAGTACACTAAAAAGCACAAAAACAGAAAAATAATTTCAAATTTCGTGTAAATTTTGAGGGCTCATGTTTCAAATAATTCATTTCTCATTATGTTATATCAAGTACTTGCACAAGAGCTCAATGTACATTTATATTTTTCTATAAAATCACTCAATTTTTACACGAAAGTTGCTGTCCGCGAATAATCTACAACTGCTGCTTACAATTTTCTTAGATCGTTTATATGTATGAGAAATAGTAGTGGGCCCAAGATATGTTAAATTCAGACACTTCAGAACGTCCCATTGCCGGGTTAATCTGCAAACGGATAATCGAGGTTAGTAAGTAACAGATAAAAAAATTTCATAAAAATTAAAATGTCGAAGGAAAACTAGTCAGCTAGGTGGCGGGCAGCAACCGTAGCTGGGAGTGCTTGACGGGAGATTGTGAATGCTTTTTGTTGGGTTGAGTGAAGTAAACTGGAACGGTTGCTCAAGACATAAATGAATAATATATAAAATCATTTGTAAACAATTTATGGCGTCAATACTTCCTCAGGCAACGTTTTAGGCCATAACTTCTTTGAAAAAATAAAAGAAAACCCATTTGTGTTACATTCCACATCTGAAACACCAGACGTTTTTATGGTTACAACAGTTTCCTTCAAGTTTTAATGTAAAGTGCAAGTTAGCCGGAAATTATCGCCTCTTTTCAAGTTGTTTTGAGAAATATGATGAGCTAATGAAAACCAACATATTTGTTCGGGAGCGACAAGATGACTCGTGCACATGACAAATAAAAGAAGGAACGCGTCTCCATGCAAATAATCATTTAGAATACATGTGTCTGCAATCTTTTATGCATTGCGAGCCACATTCGCTGTGGTATCGTACAAGCGGAAATGTAAACTACTCTTACTCCCTCATATACGATGTATATAGAGAAATAATTGCAATCGTTAAAAAAACTGAACTTATTGTTTACATGTATAAGTAGGGTGACCAGATTCTGAGGAAGCAAAACCGGGACATAACCGGGGCAATACAAGGTCTTTAGTTTTTTTGTCGCTTACATGCCAAATAAATAAATACTGCGTATCTTGGCCATGATTTTCTTGACAAAGTAGCCCATAATGATTTCAAATTCTAAAATTATGTGCACAAAATTATTACAGAATTGTTCAGAAAATTGATGGGACAAATATTTTAGTCATATTTACAGTATTTTTTCAGGCTATAAAACGCCGCCACGTCGCGCATCATTTCTAGTCGTGGTTAAATCCGTATCTGGCAACATTCAAGAAAATATTATGGCGTGATAATAGTTAAATGTAACGTTTTAGATAAACTTAATTCGTGAAAATAAATAGGGATGATCTAAAATAAACAATTGCTTCGAAACTCGCATAGCTAAATGTGCCCTGCGTGCACTCGGCTGTCGGAGTGCGCTGCACACCTCGCACCTATAGGCGCCCCTTACGGATCGCACTTATTTAAACTTAATTGAAAGATGGGATTTTAATTCTTAATAAATGGATTGCAAGTGTAATAACATAACTTGTGGAATTTGATTTATTTATTCCATATTTATGAAATAAAAGTAAAAAGAATTTATAACCGGGACACATACTAAACCGGACGGGATGCCTGGACAACATATAAAATCCGGGACTCCTTGTTGTAGCTATTTGAGACACCTGACACAATTATTGTTAAGTGATTGTTCTTGAACATCTTTTTAATGTTAAAACTTCAGCAATTTATATGAACGTGATGCTAATTAACGGTAATGAAATTAACCTTGTTGAATTTTACGTATCGTTATATCATCCTGGCATTGCAGGCAGCCTAAAGATCCTCGCGCGAGCCGCATGTGGCTCGACGGCCGCATGGGTTCCTCTATCCGTAGGTTGCCGAACCCAGCCGTAAAGAGGTCACAGCCGAAGAATAACTGAGAGTTCCCCATCGCCTCTCGAACTGCGTAGGTTATACTTTCCATCCCACGTGGGCGGAAAAGAAAGGTGAGTAAGCGATTCGTCGGAAAAAGAAAGATCCTACCTGCATGTGGGTTGGTAGAAAAAGAAAACCAGTTCGGAACTCAATGACTGTACTACGAAGGCGTTTGTTTTTAAAAAGTTATTTCGACGGGGAAGGAAGCGGAGGGGAATGATAGCAATAGATGCAACATGGAATACAGGCCAGGACTAATAATGTCTGGTTTCCCTACGTTGGCGAATATTTGCAGTGAAATAATCGAAGCAAGTCCATATTGGGTACAGTTACCTTATTAGATAATAAATTCCATGAGTAGTAGCAGTATACTTATAATTTTCTGTGAAATTAAGTCAACTACCCGTAATTTACAAATTCTCTGGCAACTCGTGTCCAAGTTTTCGTATTTCAAGTTTCGTCACTCAAATCACCCTGCATGAGCAATAAAAATAATCATCATTAAGACAATACCCTATACATTAAATTTATGGAAAAATTACGATATTTTCTGTAAAGATTATGGCATCATCATCCATGTCTTTAGCACGTATTTGGATAAAAAATACCGAAAAATAGGTATGACGTCATTATATTTAACAATTGAAATGAGTTAAATTTCTTGAAAAACTACGAACACAACATTAAAATACTTTTCACGTTTTGCCGTCACTGCTATAAGGGTTGTTTCTCTGATTGTGATCTCTTATAGCCCAAGAGAAAAACAAACCTATTCGCCCCTTCCTATAGTCAATATCCCAAATTTAATCGTCGTGTTTGTGCTTTCAGTAGTACGTGAGAATTACAATTATCTATGATACCCTCAATCTCAGTGCGTGATGCAATTAGTGTTTTGGGTAGAGTAATATCTTACATATTATCAGAAGGAAATATTGGTGATGTTTTTATAATATGCATGATATTTAAAATTAGAATAAGTTAACGTATATGCTTATAGGAATAAACTTCATGTTAATTCCATTCAAGGAAAATGAAAAAAAAATTCCGTAACTCGAATTTTCTATAACTCGAATAATTTTTGCCTTCCCTTGAGATTCGAGTTATAGAAGACCCACTGTATATATATACAAATAATTAAAAATATGTTTCCATAACTTGAGTTTTCTAATACTTTAATAATTTTTACTTATCTTTAAGATTCGAGTTATGGAAGTTCGTTATGACGGCATTAATTTCCATTAAAAGCATTAAATCACCGCAATCGTATCGTATAATACCAGATCCTTTTAAAAGCATTGAGGTCGTTGTCATAGTATTTAAAGATTTCCATTTTTGAAAAGGGAAAAATTCACACTTTTTTCGATTAAAAGTAAATATTTACGCTAATTCGGTACGTATTTGAATTCTGCCTTAAAAAATTAAGAACTCCGTTCTTTCAGATAGACAACTGTTCTCTTCCCGAATTCGTATCCTAATTTTAAGTAATTTAAAAATGATTTTTTACAAAGCCTTGCACTGAATCCCATGCTTTTCTTCTGGGGTATTGAAATGGAACATTGGGATTAAAAAGATCCCTTAAATTTTAATTTTTTGTGATTTTCGATTTTTCTCTCGGTTTTGCCACTCGACTTATCTACATGCCAAATTTCATATTTCTAGCCCTTCTAGAAGTACCTAAGAGTTTTGTGTCAGTGAGTGAGTGAGTGAGGCACAAGTAGCATTATTATTATAGATGTACTTATGAGCAGAAAATATCTTCCACCAGATTGACTCCTAGCAACAATGTTGCTGATATTAGCGGGGAGAGGTTGGCGGTAGCTGAACGAAAAACTCGATATGTTACAATATCACTGGTCGCTATGTAGTTATTTTTTATAAATTCTTGCCGCCATTTGTGAATGAATTGACATTTTGTGAAAATTGACTTGAATAAACTACCCTCCATTTTCACGCGAAATGGTTCATTTCAATATAGGTTTTATTCCGCGTGATATCCGACATAAACAGGAAATTTCATCGTAATCTGTTAAATGGTTTGCCTCCTGAGACAGACAACAAACGATAAGGTTATACATGTGGAATTGTAAAAAAAGACGTTTTCGTAAACAGGAGGAGGACATTCGTCAAAATCTCGGATTCAAAGTATTTTTTTTTCACGATCGCATTACTTTCTGTATATATTCCGGACTTAGGAAAGTAAAACGAAATACTGATAATAGAGAGAAGGTCGAGTGTCTGAAATTCTTGGATAAATCATTCGCGGTACAGTCACAAACCCATAAGGTCATAAAAAATGAGTTTCTGGCGTTGCGCTGCCTTTTATCGACTCGTATTTACCATCGACTCTCCGAAGATGACGTGTGCCATAAATTTAACGCATTATCGATGGCGCGAGTAGACCATTGGACCCATGCCGAGTGTGTAGAACGCTTTAAAACGACCTCTGGCCTAATTAAAGAAAACGGTTCATTCTTTATACTCCATCTCCTTCGACATTTCTTCGATAATTTATTTTGAAAGTTTCACGCTTCTCTTCAAAAATGGTATTTTATGCGCTTTTGCTGCTGAAACGAAAAACTTGTTCTGCCGCAGATGGTAAAACCAGACGGAATAAATTTCTCAAGCGATGGTATTAAAAAAAATTCCGGAAGCATAATGTCAGCTATGTTATATATTTTATGTCATCCTTCACATAGCTCTTAAGAGGTCAAGTGCTGGGCGATCCCAAGGATTAAAAAAATTGTTGTTAGAACTCGAAACCAACGTCAGGTTTACACGTTCATTTAGCATTTAATTGCTTGACGTGCACAATATGGTCAGGTTTAAAAATTTTCTAACTCAGTCCGACCGCGTGGGAAATCCGGTGAAAGTATTTTTACTTGAGACTAGCTTGTCGGAAATCCGTAGCGGGCGTTGACATTTGTTTTTTTGTCTCATTTTCTGCCAAAGTCTGTAACATACACATTAACACATATGACCCGCGAGACCATCATTGCTTTGCTGACCGCCACTTCATCACACTAAAAAATTGCTCGCACCTATTTGCACGCACACATATTTCATATGTATATTTATGTACATATATAAATGTGTATGTTTACGTAATATATGTAATTAAATCAATTATCTCATAAACAGTACTTTAAGGGCTTTTACAATTAGCGCACTAACGATGACAAAGACGAACACACACGATCAGGGCCGGCCAGGTACTTTCGGGTGCCCGGATGCAAGCAAGTTTTTGGGTCCCCCTATGCCAAAAAAAAACTGCCATTTTGTACACATCAATGTTACAATTTCGAGAGAACATGTACTTATAATTATAAAGTAACTATAATGATAATTAATTTAATAAAAAACAAAAATTTGTTTAAACATGGAAATATATTTTTATACTCAACATTTGGGGACTTCCGAGCTTCATTTGGCTCGTTGGCTTTTTTCTTGGTATGATCTTCCCATTTCGGACCAATTAACCTTTTAAGAAAGGCTTCCGAGGGATTTCCGCATAATTTTCCTAATCGATTCCAAGTTGAACTATCTAAAACTGGAGCCTTTCCCTTCACTCTCCTTTCTCGGACATTCCTCTCTTCCAACTCGTGTGATTTATACTAAGTCCACGAACCTTCCATCTGATTGACCTGGATGAAACGCTCTCAAGGAGAGGATTAGGACGATTCAATTCTTGGCTGGAAAACGTTTGATTCCCGCAATGAAAATGATCGGAATTACCGTGTTTTACTCTTGAGCACGTTCTTGGTCAATTTAATCGCCAGTTTGAGAAATTTTCCTGTGATGTTTTGCGTATACAATGCTCAATAACTTATTTAAAGTAATTTAAATTGTTTTTTTTTCTATTAAGATATTTAAATTTAATTTTTAGAAATTTTCTGAAAATCTAATTATTCTTCTTGAGTTTTAAAATAAATTGGGTCGTTCCCACCCAGCGCAAGTGCTTACGTGATCATTTTTAACGCGAGTACTCCATGATTAAAGATGTATCGTCGAACTTCTATCGTGCACTGAAAGAAAAAAGAGTCAACTTCCACTTCCGGTGGACCAATTTTACCAAAAACCTTTTCAAACCTTGAAATGCTAATAAAAGTATTAAACATAACGTTTTGTGCTGATCTGATTATTAGTTTTTTAGATAGAGCGTCCACAAAATTCCTGTCGACCACATACATAATAGTGAAAACCTACTCCGGAGACCTTAAAACGTATATCTTAAAATCTTGAATTCGATTTTTTTCACGAATACAGAACTTTATCTATACTGCCTATGGATAAAGTTAAAATGAAAAGTAGTTAAATGTTATAACCATAAAATAGATAGCGATTTAATCAGTCATTGATCAAAATAAAAGTATTTCCATCTAGGGCGCTTGACATAAGCCAGCCATTCCCAAACTGGGGGTCGCGAAAGTTTTTCAATGGTCTTTCTTTATTTTTAGGCCTGAGTATAATTAGAATTAACATTAAGTATAAAGCAAATAAAATAAATAATCATTATTACATTTTTATATGTATTGTTATATGGATATTTGATGTCATTTGGTCGAAGTTGAGGCTCGTAACTCCCCTCTTTCACCTAAAGAGGGGATCGCGATAAGGTCGACTTCCTTAAGATGGGGTCGCTGATTCATGAGGATCGGGAACCGCTGACATAAACGTACATTCGTTCAATCTTTAAACGGTAATAAAAGATATTATTCTTTCGATGATTTGGCGTTATTAGTCCATGCCTAATGCAGTTCAAACTGGTGTTATTGCACAGAGAAAGTCTGCAAACAGATTTTGTTTGCAAATTCATCCGGAGCATTTAAAGATGATTTTTATGAGTGCAGAAGGAAAGATAAAATCACAACACCCGCTTAAAAATGGGAGCTTCATATGTTGACACAATATGAAAAAGCGCGTGTAATTTATTGAGGTTTATTAAGAACTGTAAAATTAAAATTCGTTATAAATTTAGTAACATAATTATGCTATAAAATAATTTATTCAATAATTAATTAAGAAATTTCAGCTTTCTGTCTGTAACCATTTGGCCAGAATCTTAATTTGAAATTGTTGAAGGCACCGCCCACCGACGTTTTCATAAGAATTTTTCTCTGCAGTGTCGTAGATTTTACGTGACAGTATATGTGTGACATTACATGTCACACATTTACTGACAATTTTTAACTATCTATCAATAACCATTTGCTCAGAATCTTCATTTGAAAATTTTGAAGCCGTGACGCACCCCGATTTCTCCAAAAGATTTCTTTAGCAGCGTGATAAATGGCATCATAGGTCTCATACAAATACTGAAAATTTCAGTCTTCTATCTCTTACCGTTCACTTGCTTTTTTACTTTAATCGATTGCAGTGACGGATAGACAGAGCGAAAACATAAGCGCATAGCCGTCTTAAGGGGAAGGCCACATGTGCCTTGGCCCAGGGCCTCACTTTAGAGGGGGCCTCCAAATTTGGAGAGGAGAAATAAAACAGACTCAAAAGACAGAAATAATTATGTATGTACTATTCGACATGAGGAAAGAAGCAGAAATAAACGGCGCAATATATATTGCACAAACTTTATCATATAGGTATATACCAGGGGTTGCCAAACCTACTTGCCCACGGAGTCGCATAAGATGATTTTCAGAAGTTCGAGAGACGCATGACACATTCTGCGCTCATAAATTTGCGAACAGTAAACCTGTATCCGAAGGAATTCGGATATCATGAATGTCCATTAGGCATCCCAAACACGTCTCGAGTTACACTACGTCATTGTGTTCTGTTGAGAAAAACGATGAAACGCCACTGAATGGAAATTTAAAAGAGCCACATACTAGGACAAAAGAGCCGCATGCGGCTCGCGAGCCGCGGTTTGGCCACGTCTGGTATATACGTTTGGTCGACTGTGTATGCTTATAAATCAAAGTTAACTGTAGTTTAGCGTATATTTTAATGCCACTGGTCGATATTTAGTAATTTTTTGGGACATATGGCTTAGTTAGTATTATCTGTGACATCAGTCTGTACAATTGGATGAATTTTAACCAAAATCCTTAGAGCCATTTTTGAGTAAATCGAATTTTGTTTCAAAATAACCCAGAATCAAGTACCCTTCCGAGTGTCTATTATGAATGATATTATCCACAAATATGATATATCATTCGATTTAGCTTAACGGTTTAGGCTGTAATAAGGTTTTGACTGGATCGCAGCGGAGGCATGGCGTCATAGGGCTTAGGTAAGGTACATTTTAATGCCACTGAACGCCATATAGTGATTGTAAGAGATATATGGCTTAAGTAGTATTATTTGTGACATCAGGCTCTACAACTGGATTTATTTTAATAAAACTCTCTTGAGCCATTATTGAGAAAATAATTTTTTTCTAAAATCGCCCTTTATTTTTATGCAATATCATTTTTATGAAATAAAAGCTCTGCAAAAGAAGTTATATTGCACAAATACGAGATATTGTTCGATTTATGCACGCAATTGTGCCCAAGAACAGCGAACAGACCGACAGATAGACAGACTGACTGACAGACATACAGACGGCATGGCTAAAACCACTTTTATGGACTCAGGTACACCTAAAACGCATATTTCCATCACAATCTCGAAGTAAATTTTTTTTATGATTACAATACTATCTCTATATACTACTTATATCATCATCATCATCATTATGCTTCTGTCCGAAGACAGGTTTTAACTGAATCGCTGCCTCCATTTCTCTCTCTCTCCCTAGAAGCCTCTTTTCTACCTCTCTCTATAAGTAATATATCCCTGCTTTATATTATCTAATATTCCTATTCTTTTTCTCCCTCTTCCTCTTCTTCCACTAATTTTTCCTTCTAAGATCGTCCTTTGTAAACACTGTCTTCTCAATATGTGCCCTATCCAATTTGCTTTTCTTTTCCTGATTGTTTTTATTAGCGTCCTTTCTTCTCCCACCATTTCTAATACTTCTTCGTTTCTCTTCCTCTCTGTCCATTTCACTTTCATCATTCTTCTCCATACCCACATCTCAAAACTTTCTAAATATTTTTCCTCCTTTCTCCTTATCGTCCGTCTCTGCACCATAAAGAGCTATGCTCCATATGTAGCATTTTGCTAATTTCTTCCTTGTTTCTAAATTTATTTTCTTGCTTTTGAGAAGCTCCTTCTTCTCGTTAAATGCTGCTTTTGCCATTGCAATCCTACTTCTGATGTCCTGTGTACTACTTCCATCCTGCGCTAAAATACTGCCAAGATATTTGAAACTACTCACTTGTTCCAATTTTTGGCCATTTACCATTATATTTAATTCTTTATGTTCCTTTGAAACCACCATGACTTTCGTTTTTTCTGCATTGATCTTCATTCCATATTGTTGGCCAACCTCCACTAGTCTGTCTGTCATCCTCTGAAGCTCTTTCTCGCCTTCTGCTATTAAGCCCTGATAATCTGCGTATTTAATGGTGGTAATACTTTCACCTCCTATCTTAAATCCTTTCTCTTCCATCAACGCTTCTTCTGTTATTGTTTCTGCATAAATATTAAATATCGCTGGTGAAATAGGACAACCCTGCCTCACTCCCCTCCCTATTTAAGTACTTTCTGTTTCTTCTCCTTCAACCCTGACTCTAATCTTTTGATCAAAGTAAAGGTTTTTAAGCAGTCTTTTATCTTTCCAATCTATTCCAATTTTGTTTAAAATACCCAGCATTTTATCCCATTTCACTCGGTCAAAAGCTTTCTCCCAATCTACAAAACAAAAATACATACTTTTATTGACTTCTAGCGCTCTTTCTATCATCATCCTCATACATCCTATAGCATCTCTAGTCCCCCTTCCTCTTCTAAAACCAAACTGATTATCTTGCAGCTCCTTTTCTATTTTACATTCAATTCTTTTGGTTATTATTCTGGTTAGAACTTTAGCTGTATGAGAAATTAAACTAATAGTTCTGTAATCCTTCCAACATTTTGCATTGTTCTTTTTCTCCAGTGGTACCATCACAACATCTAAAAAATCTTCAGGCCATATGCCAGTATCATATACTTGGTTAAAAAAATTTGTGAGTTGCTTAACTGCTTTAGATCCCAAAACCTTAAGAACGTCCACGGGTATATCATCACTCCCAACTGCCTTCCTTCTTTTCATGTCATCAATTGCTTTTTTAACTTCAGACTCGAGAATACTTGGTCCTAGCTGATAATTTTCTACATCCTCTTTTTCATTTAATTCAATATTTCTTGGTTTTCCTTCTTTGTCATACAGAACCTCAATGTATTCTTTCCAGACGTTCTTTACATTGTCTGGCTCCGATACTATTTTACCACTTTTGTTCATGATTCCTTTACGTCCTATCTTTCTTGCTTTTTTCTTGAATAGTTCCCTTGCTTTGCTATACATGAGGTCTGTTCTACAAATTCTTTCACATTCGACAATCTCCTCGCATTTCTCATTTATCCACTATTCTCTGGCTTTATCTGTTTCCCTTCTTAAAGCATTATTTAACTCCTTGTACTTTCTTTGGCCTTCTTCAGTGTTTATGTTCTTCCACCTTCTCCGCTCTTCCATTTTTTGCAGCATGGCTGCTGTGATCCAGGGTTTTTTTGTTTATTTGACCCGTTATCTTTCCTACCTTCTTTTCCATTACATCTTTAATGTTGCTATGGATGTATCTCCACTCCTCATCTACACTCTTCCTATTTTCTTCAGCTCTCTCCCCCAACCTTTCCTCCAGCTCAGTCATGATAGCCTCCTTGTTTTTAAGGAGTTTCTCTAAGTTCCATTTCTTGTTAACTCTTATGTTTCTATTAACGCTCTTCAGTCTACATTGTATTTTTGCCACCAAAAGGTTGTGGTCAGAATCGATATCTGCCCCTGGTAGTGTTTTCACATTTTTAATGCTATTTCTAAATCTTTCATTGACTAGTATGTAATCTATCTGGTATCGTCTCTGGTCTCCTGGGCTTCTCCATGTGTAAAGTCTCCGCTGGTGATGCTTAAACCATGTATTAGTTACAATCAATCTATTTCTATGGCAGAATTCCACAAGTTTATCCCCTCTTTCATTTCTCTTCCCTAGTCCATATTTTCCCACTATGTTATCTTCCTGTCCCTCTCCGACTACACTGTTCCAATCTCCCATTACTATGGTGGTGATCCTTCCTTTTCCCTCATACTCCAATATCTCCATAATCTGTTCATACATTTTATCTACTTCGTAGTCGCCAGCATTAAGCGTTGGCATATACACTTGAATTATAAGCATTTCCACTGGCTCCATCTGAAGTTTTACGGCTATTAATCTATCATTAACTGTCACTACCTTGCTAATTCTTTCAGCTATCTCTTTTCTCATTATAATCCCCACTCCCCTTTCCTTTTTCTCCCCTCCCGAGTAAATAATCTTAAATTCGTCTGAATTTATCTCGCCTTCTCCTTCCCACCGAACTTCACTAAGACCTACTATACCTACATTATTCCTTCTCATTTCCCTTTTTAAGTTCTCTAGTTTACCCCCTGAATTCATAGTCCTAACATTCCATGTGCCTATTTTTAATTTCTCACTACTTGCTTTCTTATTAATTTTACATTTCCTCTGTGCATCCCCTAGGGTAGTCCCCACCCGGAGATCCGATTGGGGGACTATTTTACCTCCGGAATATTTTACCCCAGAAAGATCCATAGAGGTATTTTCAGCTTTTCAGCCTATCATGGGAAATATAATGAGGTAGTTTCCCCTTGCTTTCCTCATCGCAGTTTCACAGAGTGATTACCCATCTGTAGCTGTTCAGATCCACATGATCACTACCTACAGAGGTACTGTGCAAGCTGCTGCCCTTGCACAGGGGGATGTAAAACCCTCAAGACTGCTTCTTAGTCTGACTCTTCCCCTCAGACCTTTCCGGCTTGGATGGTCCTACCAGGAGAATTATCTCCCGCCGGCATAGCTCTTTGGTTCGTAAGAGTACACAAACCCTCCCACCTCTGTAAGGTTATGCAGTCCTTAGGGAGAGACTACTTATATGAGAAAATAAAAATAGCCTATTTGGTTTTTACGTTGAATTTTTAATAAATATATAATATGAAATCGTGGCTTTACACTTTTGTGTATTTAAGGTTAAAAATTTTCCTGTATTTCTTTATACCACCCAGCCACTCACCCACTAAATAGCATAATTCTGTATATTGTTATTCTCTATGAAATCAGATAGGTAGTAACCGTCGCAGCATTTTACAATCAATGCAAAAATTTGAAAAATAAGACGATCTCTGCAAATGGGGGGGCCTCAAAAACGTTAGGGCCCATAGCCTCCAAGTGCCTTAAGACAGCCCTGCATAAGTACGTTTATGAAATAAAAAGTAGTTCTGGAAAGAACTAATCCGCCTACTTTCCTTTCAATACAATTTTAATATATAACAAGTAGGGGTGTACACAGGTTTCCCGTGGTACACAAGTGCTTTTCGTCAAATTCGCCGTAATATAATCGTATACTAATGTATTTGCTTTGAAATCAGAAAGTTATTTTTCCTTATATTGTGGTAGCCCTGCCCTTTTAATCCGTTCTAAATATATTCATCTCGTGTTCCCATTCTATACTCGCCCTACAAACGAAATTTCTTTGAAATCCGTTCAGTCAATACCTTTCAAATTCATAGTTACAGAAAAATTTTAACCTTGATACTGTGGTATCCCTGTTTAGTGGACCCGGTTGAAATATGATATTTTGGTTATTTATTTATATGACGATTAAATATACTATATTTGGTTCAAATCTATGATGTCAGTTCTCTAGAAATACATGTAAAATAAATATTATTTAACTTTTTATTGTGGTAGCCCTGCTCTTTAGCTTTACTTTAAACATCTTGATTTTATTATGGAATCTTGTACAAATCTCATATACAAAATTTAATGGAAATCCGTTCTGCCAATTCCTTCCAAATCCTTAATTAGTGAAAGAGTTTAATTTATAATTGTGGCATTTTTGTTTTGCTGATTTGGTTTAAATATGCTATGGTTTTGCATATATGTGTATATTATAAGTATTAAATTTGGTTAAAATTGATATGGATAGTTCAACACAAATACGTGTAAAGGAAATATTTTTATTCCTTGTATTGTGGCAGTCGTGCTTTCTATATCTATCCTAAACATCTTGATTTTGTTATTTTATGTTGCACGCCTACTTCTTACAAAATTTCGTTGAAATCGGTTCACCCATTTCCTTCCAAATTCATAATTACCGAAAAGTTTAACTTTGCAATTGTGGCACCTCTGCTGAGTTGATCCGGTCAAAATAGGTCATTTTGGTCATTAATATACAGGTTTCCCTCTTTCTACGGGGGTTTATGCGAATTCGCTATTATGCGACAAACCTATTGCTACCGGAATTTCTTTTAATGCGTCTTTGATTCGCTCTTATGCGGTTACGCGGCCAGTGCAATACAAATGATAAAGTTCTCCACTACACCACAAGGCGACCATTCAGTCTCTCATTATTTCTTGCTATGCGTATTAGTACTACAGTAAAATAGATGATAGTGGAATGGATATTGTAGAGTGGAGATGAGACGGAGATTTCGTGTGATACTGTTTTAGCACACTTGAGAAGTTTTGTCTCCTTGCCCACGGATCTTGCGTTGGGCCAAGACAACCCTCCAGCACTTTAAACTTCCACTATTATGTCACTCACAACAGCTAGTCTACTCCCTTTTATTGGCGAGTATAATTTAGTGTTAATTGTTTTAAGTTTGTATTTAGCGCATAAGAAGTCGTTTTGGAGCGAAAGAAGAGCGTCTTGGAGTGGAGTTATAATTGCTTGTGGAACGTATCCCTATCTTTTACATGTAAATATGGGTTCTGTTTATGCGAATTCGTTTTATGCGTCACCTTCCTGGAACGCAACCGCCGCATAAAGAGAGGGAAACCTGTATGTGCATATTCTATGTACCAAATTCAGTTGAAATCGGTTCATTCGTGAAGAAGATTTTAGGGATACACACACGGACACCGAGGCGATCTCATAGGACTACTTTACATTTTTTGGTAAGTAGGCTAAAAAGAGCTAAAAATTGCCCTTTTTTCAAACATTCTCCAATTACCGTCATTATAAATTAAGTTGGGTTCGTGATGCTCAGGAAAAATTACAGCCTAGACGATGAAGATCTCATTTCGAAAATTACTCTCTGCGCTTAGCGCTTGAGTAGTTCTTATCCCATTAAAACTAATAACTGTCCTTCCTCTATTTAGAAAAGATTTACTTATTCGTCGGATACTCGATAAAAGTACTCTGCTCGAAAATCATGAACTAGGGGCTGGAAATCACTTTTGATTAAATATTTAAATAGAAATTATACACATGCTGGGGAATGTACGTATGCAAATGCAATTCACATTCAAATATGTCATAAACCTAGTGCGGAATTAATTTTATGATTGCAAGACCCTTCGGGCAAACTAAACACAGAAAAACAATTTAAGCAACACAACAAAAATAGTTGATAAAATTTGATTTACTATACTTGATTTAAAACTTTTGTAAAAATTATATGGCTTTGTAAAAATGCAAGAAGGCTAGAAGTCATACAACTTTTACAGAAGTTTTAAATCAAGTCAAGTAAACCGACATTTATTTAATTAAAAAATTATGAAATCCGTCATATAAATGATACAACAAAGAGGCAAATTTTCACTGAACTGCCGAAATTATTCCACACGAGAAAACAGTCACTCTGGAAAAATGATTTCGTTTCTTATAACTCGTTTTGCGTCATCATAATAAAGTTAAAGTTTCATTAAGACGTACCGAGTGAAATAAAAACGGGAATTTACTATTAATCAGGCTTAACCTTGGAAAATAATTCTTTCTTAGCGACGAAGACGTAATTGTAACTCCCCAATCCAATAATTACATATAGATCCAGATCGACGATGAAGGGGACAGACAGTTTTGCGGCCTTAGAAATTCCCTTGGCAAAGAATTGGAACGAAGCCATGCGGTTATCTTACGTGTGAATTATTCACATACTCAAAGTAATTCTAAACTACGATGAATTGATTGGCGCATCGCCGTGATCTTTACCAACACATTCATTCCAATTCTAACCGTGTATCTGATTGAGGCGACTGCTAAACGCCGAGCCGTAGATAATGCCTGAAATTTTGGTTTTAAATAAGTTCTCATGAGAATCGAATGTCTATGGATTACTGCGGCAGACGGCCACTTAATGTATGAAATGAGAAAGCCGTTTACTCTAGCGTTTCATAGTGACGACAGTTATAACTCAGTCAGTTAATCGACTTTATTGGAAGTAATAGGTAACTCGAAGAGTTGGCATATATGGCACGATAGGATCTGTCCTCCCTCTTTCTTGGAACACTACGAAATGTTGAAGCTAACCAACGTGACTTTGTGAAATCGCAATTTACAGAAAAGTGAACAAACTCGTAATTTAAATTGGTACTACTTCTTACAAATTCCAACTCAGATGATGAAAGTACCAAGAGCCGAAGCCATCATTGTAATAAAAGTGAACGCTTGCGTAACGAGGGGGTTATTTATTCGAAAAGGTGGCGTTGTGCAAAACATCATTGCACAATTTTAACATCTTATGGAAAAACACATGATCCGCGGGCCGCATGCGGCTCTTTCATTAGTTTGAGTCTACCATAATAGGATGTAAGAGACGGCGTGGACAAGATAGCAGTGGGGTAACAAACAAATACGAAACGATACAACAATATTCTATAATTAACCCTTACGTAGGCGCGTGACCCCACTAGATATTTGAGAGACCATTAGACCATACTTCTACAACTTTATATAATTTGTTGCTATTTTTGTTCAATAATGTAATTTTTCTTCTCATCGTCATGCTAGTATATTTTTCATTAATATAATCCATTTAATAAATATAATAAACAACGTAATGATGATTAACAGAAAAATATAACACGGGTCCATACAGATCCCAGGCGCCCACTTGCGTGTACCTAATGGTTAAGAGTTGTATAAGAACTTTTTCTTCGTTATAATAGATACCATTTTGAGTCGCGTGCTTCAAACATTTCTGCAAAATGCTCATGCCCATAATTGTGACATGCGGCTCACCACTTACAATGTGATCATCCCCTGCGGGTCGCTATCGATAATAATAAAAGGCGGCGTGTGTTTTTTTATGTATGCGTGGACAGCATTTCTCGAAAACCAAGAAACTTAAAAGAGACATCAAACTTGGTACACACACTAATGAGACCTTGAAGATGTGCACCTCGGGGTCAGAATTTTGATTTCTTGAGGGGGAGGGGATGGCATACAAATCATACCCTGACTAAAGGCCAATGTTAATTTTTGTAAAATTACACAATTTATTTTGAATATTCTTAACAAAATATCAAATTTGAACCTATATTTAATTTGTTCAAGATTGAACGAACACCGGAAGCCATTTGTAAGATGCAAGTACCTATGTATTGATGTAGATCAGAAAATTATAGAATAATCATTTCTGATATGCATATATTAAAATGTGTTCCGCGTAAGCTTCACGAGATTCCATTAAATAATAAGAATGAGTCCAAGGGTTCCGCGGCTTCAGAGAGTTTGGGAAACCCTGGCTTAGCTCATTCGATTTTGTGCTTGATTTTAGACAACAATATTATTAGTATAGGAGAGCGGCAGCGAGTCACCATACCAATTATATGGGGAATATTGGTCACTTATCTTGAGAGTACCTTGACTTAGAATGAAAATATTAGCGAGTAAAATGAGCATGAAAAATTCGAAACTGTGAAGTATTTTCGTAATTATCTATGTAGCTCCTATGCAATTTAAGTTGGACTTCATGGGCCATATGCTTCCTAACGTCAGATAAATAGGTAAAACGAGGAGTGCGTCCAACTCTGGATCGCATATAATTAAATTTTACACATTCTGTAAATGAGTGTCGTTTATTTAAATTTGGACAACCACATCCGCGTTGGAAAAACTCGCGTTGAATAAGGGTTTAAAGTAGGGATGGGCAGGCACGACGAGAAGGGGAGAAGGGGGTCTACAGTACCCGGGCCCGCAATTATTCAAGGAGCCCGGCCGAGTATACCGGTATGTTGTATACTTGTATTGTTGACAAAGTGGTTGTGCGGGGCAAGACGTTAACAAAAATTAGAATGGCCGGAAATAGAGATCTCAGTGGTTTCCTAGTATTCCTGGTGTTAACATCCATTTACCACGGTCATTTATACGGTATACATATGTAATACATACTATGTATTCAACATTTTGGCACAACCAATATAAATTATATGGACATGTATTTTCAAGACGTTTAATTGGGATTAACAACAAAGGTAAGTAATCGCTAGCTTTTTATTTCTATCCTTAGTTATATTTATTTAAGCAACATTATATTTATTGATAATTAATCATAAGTTAAATACCGTATTTAATCGTGTACTCGTTATATTTGTTTCATTTTTATGTTATATTCATTAAATTGTTTTGGCTATTTAAGATTAATACGTTATTTTTTCAATAAATGTAGTCAATTTTTTTTCAGAAATGACTTGTTGCTTTTTAACCCCCATACCTATATGCGGACACACGCACACACAAACACATATAAACACACAAGGGGGGCCGTCATCCACTTTGCACCGGAGCCCGCGTTAGCTCTCGACGCCCCTGGGGATTGGCAGCCTTTTATGAATGGTGGGCCGCATTGGTAGCAGTGAATCCTTCGGTAGGCCGCATTGAAAATTGTCAATGTGCAGTGAATCCTTCGGTTGGCCGCATTAGAAATTGTTAATGTTTCGGTGGGCTGGATTAAAGTTGAATCGGAAGCTACCTAAAGATTCTAAGGCACCATATTAGTGATAATCAAGTTAAAACAAGAACTCCAAACCAGGACTAATGCAGGCTGGTTTCCCAAAGTGACGTACCGAATTGATTACTTATATTGACAGAAAATGTTTCTGTATGTGTTAGTCATTACAAGGAATTCTCATACCATAAATACCATTTCTAATTCATAGATTATCAATGATAGAGACAAATTGGAAAAACAAATTAATAGAGAATTATCAAGTTTAAAATACTAAAAGCAATGTCAAAATGTCTTTCTGACATTATATTTTGAATGTATTTTTTTTAATAAACGAATTTAATAAATGTTACTGTTTATACGGTAATATGTATGAATCAACTGCCTATTGCTGAAGGGTAGTCGAGCGGTAAAGAAAATCCATTTGTTCACTCGTCTATGCTCAAACCGAGTTCCGTAATAGTCATCTCCATGGCAACAATCCGATACAATGCAATTTAAAACGCAAAAACAATGTTTCAGTAGAAATTCAAGAAAATACGATCAATTGTCAAATTCTGTGACAAGAATTACAATCTGCATTCATTTCCCCTTATAACAGTATAATACTCGCTCCGATATCACAATTGTAAGATATTTTAAACTATTAAAGAAAACATCTCTGCACGATGGATTTGAGACTTCCTATGTAAAACAAATAGGGAAAAAACGTTCCTGGAATGAAAACCGGGACTTCAATCTTCACCAAATAAAATATAACCCGGAGGTGGGTCCTAGCAGCACGAGCCTCATACCAAGTTTCATGAAATGATGCAAAAGCTATTAGTGAAACACACACACAGACACGACCATTTCATAAGGCTATGTTTCCTTTGGAAACATTTCGATTTTTTTAAATCATGACAGAAATATATCTTAGAAATACCTATGAGAAAATATTAAAAATAACATTAAAAGAATTTATGTGAAATGAGAAATATATATTAAGGGTCCCAATTTAACGCTAGATATTTTTACAGATTTTGATACACAGCAATACCTCGCTTTACGCGATAAATAGGTTCCTCAAGATTTCGCGCTGAGCGAAATTCCTGCAAAATGGGGCCATCATGTGAATGATGATAGTTTCCATGGACGAGAAAACTAAATGGTAATATTAATACAAATACGGCATTAACCAGAAAAAGCAGCTTATTTTCGGCTTCCATCCATCGACGCCACACGCAAATCTTTACATAATTTCAGTAACTTAACTTCATCGGTAATTTTCAAATGGTATAGAAAACTAAAAACTTCATTATGTTCAGGCAAAATTGTAATTATTTCGTGTATGAATGAAATCCTCAATAAATCAGGGAGGAGATTTTATTCAAAGAGTCGTCTTTCTTTAAAAATAATAGTGCCAAAATAACCGTCGATCGAGAGATAAAAACGGTGTGCCGTCCTCGTGATTTCTTGTATAGTATAGGGTGATCAGACGTCCCGAAAATTCCGGGACAACCCCGGATTTTGACTTAACGTCCCGGTGTCCCGATAAAATTCTTCGGGAAACCCAATTGCACCGTTTTTTTTTTGTTTCCCCCTTATAAAATCTCCTCGCAGCTAAATTTCATAAATGTGTTCAATCGGAATCACATTATTTTGGAAAATGCAAAAATGACAACAAAATGCATCTAAAATGAACTTTTTAATAAAATTATTTGCAAATGATGCACGCATCCGCAAAATACTCGCCTCTGACTAAGGTGTCTTTTCCCGACTCTCCGTTGCGCTTTTATCTATTGAGCAAATACTGAAAACAGATGAAGCGCGAAAGGTTTTTTTTAATTCAGAAGAATGGTTGCCGTAATTTACTGTCATTTTTCCACACAAGCTTGTTCACATGTCATGCATGAATATTTGTTTTTTAAGAAAGAAACACGCAAAATAAAAAAATCATATAACTATATAAGTACTGTTTATGTAAAAGAGACGATTGATATGTTTAAAGTACGAATTGAATACAATTTTGTTATGCTCATTGATAAAAAGTTTTAATTGAAGACAATATTTCGGAGAAAAATTTGAATCATTTTAAGATTAAATATTTAATTAGTATCAAACAACCCTGGCCTATCTGGAAAAACCGGCTGAACCCTTACATATATTCAAACACATGACATTGATGCTGTTAAAAAGCATTCCATTTTGCGAATAAATACAAACTGCGTGCAAATAATTATAAACATCGGATCTTATTTCGACATTTGAATTTCAAGAACAGACCGCAGAGATTGAGAAATTGTGTAGCTTTTTGTTGGTATTTCAGACACATACTGCACATGTAGAAAGAATATTTCGAAAATAAATTTTGTATTGCCTGACGAAGGAAATAACCTTGATATTAAAATAATGTGTGCTTAAAGTGTGTGTGAGTTTTCAAGGTTGTTCTGATGATAAAAAATAATAGCCTGAATGAAACAGGCAAGACTAGTATAATATATTAATTAAAAATATATAACTAGATATAAAATCAAATTGAAACCATATATTGTGATTTTAATGTATTTTTGACTTCAATTTAAGTGTATCTCCTTTGCTAATTGTACTTATATTCAACTTTATTATTTGTTATTAATTGTTAACTTTGAATCGTGATATATTTTGTTGTAAGATTTTATTCCTATCCACTAATTTGAAATTATTTGTTAATATATTAAACAAAATTGTAATCGGTATTTGCGAAGCTTATTTGCTATTAATTTAAGTAGATTGTATATAAAATTAAAAAGGTAAATTCACGTTGTCCCGGTCATGTCCCGGATTTTCTTCTTTAGAACTCATTATGTCCCGGTTTTGCTTCCTAAGAATCTGGTCATCCTTATATAGTACCACATCCTGACCCCAAATGGGGACCCATAAACAGTATAACTAGCATCCAAAAGTCTGTAAAAAATTTAATCTATAATTCATATATGGTCAGGCTACCTCAATAATCTGTCACCTTTGTTTTTTTAATCTAGTAGGCGCGGGCCTGCCTCGCGCTATAACGAATCCGCTTAAAACGGGGTCGTGCAAAGCGAGGTATGCCTCTAAATGAAAACTTTGTATGCCGTTAGCTCTAATATCGAAGAAATTAGGTAGATCAAAAGAAAAACGAAAAAAGATTTTGAAAAGCATGAAACACAGGAAGTGGGTCGTATAAATGTTGCTTAGTGAGTTGCATCCGGCCGATTTAATGTATCCTGGTTTAATGTAACTTTATGAAGTGGAAATTTTTTATGAAATTACATAAAACCTATTTTTAAATATTGCATCAAATTTTGTTGCGGCGAAATATTTAACGAAAGCATCACACGTGTACATCCCAACGATAGTGTAAATGATTAGCAAATGGATGGGCGAAAAATATTGCAAAGCGTCTGAAGCATCTCGCCTCGCTCCAACGAGTCGAAAACTGGTCTTTGGGATGCGAAAGCAATCTTTTTTTTTCACTCTTTTTCCCAGCTATGATTCATCGTTTTATTTACGTGAAATTGGTTAGCTTTCTTTAAGGGCTTTATCGTAAAATTTATACGACTGACCATAAAAGGTGTCGTAAGTTCCAACAAGGAAGGCGTTATCTCAAGTGGCAATTCATCAATAACTAACTCAAAGAAGCGTCATAAATCCAAAAGTGGTTCTTCCATCGATAATTAAGATGTCTTTTGTAACGCTAGTTCCGGCAAACGCTATGAGCAAGGGTGTGCAGTATGGCTTTGAGGAAAATACGTCCGCATGAAAAACAAAGAAACGGATGAGAGATACTTATAAAAATTAAATGAAAATGTACGGAACAAAAATGTAATTCTACGATTGGACGGATTAGGGTAAAATAAACGATTTCCTCAACGTTCGAGGGATATCCCCACAGGACTTTGTAGGAAAACTATTGAACCCTGTTTGCCGATGCTATAGGGTTTTTGACGTGCTCCTTAGTGGACGTGTTGCTGCTGAGCGTAACTCCTACGTATTTGTAATCGCTGACATACATATTATAATTTTAATCCGGACATTTCGTAAGGGTAACGGGTGAAATTCCTGGAACGTGTGAAATTTATAGCGGCGCATTCCTCTGTATATCTTATGATGATATGTTGTAAATAAAGATAAGAGAAAGGGAGAAGGTGACGAAGTTTAGAGCGGGGTTTCCGAAAAGGTACGCATTTGCGTTGCTTCACTGTTACTGAGAAGCATTCTTCTGTTTGGGTTCGATTTAAACCATCTATCGTCAATAGAGAGTTCAACACTAATGATATTAAAAAGGTAGGCTATTTCTATTAAGTTATTAAGGAATTTTGTGAGTAAAATAGGACAAGAGAGGAAAGATGCACGCATCATACGTACTACATACACGCGAGGAAAAGGGATTCTTTACGATTTACGCAATCATGTAAAAAAATATAAATATTAATGGCTTAGTATAATGTCTAAGAACTAAAAAATTATATGCCAGTGGCGATGCCAAGGAAATATCGAATTTTTGGTTCACCGATTTATTTCCTAATCAGTGGTGATTAATAAAACAATCGACAGTCACTTAAAACATATCTTACTCGAATAGTAGTAATATAATCTTTATGATAAAAATGTACTAAATAGCACATAGCATAGCATTAGCATAATAGTACATAACATATGCTATTTGACTATTTATACAAAATTTTCTAGACTTTTTAGTTATAATTGACATTTTACGAAATATAAAGAAAAGTTCATTTTTTGTCATCACTAAAGTGGCACTAAGATACGTAAACCATTTATATCATTTTCTTAGTTTTGCAGATGAAACATGCGGACGGACAGATGAGCGGTCGGACACGGCCTAACCATAAGGCGTTCTTTTTTACTTTATGGAAATAACGCCTAGAAATTGGAACATAAGTAATAAATAAATTACGTAATTAATTTTTGAAATGCTAATAAATTTGTGAATATTTTATCTATGTAATGAATTCATGAGGTTCAAATTTTAATCATTTCTTGAACATTTTACGTAATACTTTGAGCAAATTTTTGAAATGTTTTAGCCAACAACTTTCTCCCAAAAATTACCACGCACACATCTAATTCCGTGGGATTTTTTAAACTAAACTAAACGAGTATAATTCCTTACGAATCTTGCGATGAAAGGATGACGGCGTGAGTTTTCGATCTGGAAAAAACTTTGCAAGTCCAATTAAGATGCTCTGATAACCATATGCAAATTCCTTCCACTGGCTAAAAAAATCGCCCGTTATACTTCCATTCCCTTTCGGGCATCTCTTCGTTTGCGGTCGGACCCATTGTTGTGACTGCATTCTGCCGACTCCCACCTTCCAAGTATGTTATTAGATGACTACGCTGCCGTGGATTGTTCGAGGAAAACCCAATCGTAAGGAACATGCTATCCGAGCCTCGGATTAAATTGGAACTTTTGAGACGCGAGCCATTCCTTATAGGAGGGCACGGCTTCCTTAGGATTCATAGCACTCCCCATTTCCACAGGGAATTACTTCGTGCTGTAGTCACGGGATCACTCACAAAGGGTGTGCCCGAAATCATTCTTTATTCCTACATCGGAAAGGTTAAGTCTCTGCCGCTCCTTATCCCACCTAAGCAAAAAATAAGAGACTGCAAATTTACGCGCATCAAAGATGAAAAATAACAATAAAAATGAAAAATAATAATATCCAAATCGACGGAACTCTTCTATCGAAAACAAAAATTCCAAAAAATCACCATCTTTCACCTACGCGTTCAAGAGAAAATAAACAAACGAAAAACAAGAATGTCCAACCGCCTCCGGCGAATACGGAATGCTCGTTTTCGAAGAAAATAAACATTGTTCTAAAATTTCTATAAAACTTTGCTGGAATACATTTAATCCCGTAGATTTTAATGCTATTTATTAAATCGCCACCACACCCTACCATCTACATAAATATCAAATTTATAGCATAAATAGACCGTTTACAACATTAGTTTAAAGTTTACTCATTTTCCAAATTTAGCGCCCTCTATGGTAATTCAAACTAATGGAGGATTGTTAAATGTAAATCGTAATCGTATTAGTACATGCCCAACCAAAAAATAATTTTTTAACTCTCTCTTAAAACAAATAATTTGAATGTATTTAGGCGAATTTATAAAATAAAATCACAAAATTAAATTCACCGAGTACTTCGTTTCGTAAATTCCTGTGTAATCGATTAATCTAAGGCTAATTGTTCCGTAGAGAGGACGCCTACCGTCACCCAGTTATTGACTCAAATGGAATGGAGGGTCTATGGCTACAGCTTTATTAGTGCAATATGAGTTAATCCGATCCTGCTCACAGTTAACGAAGAGGTTATAAACATTAAGAAAGACGAGCATGGACATCCATGCTCAGGGATAATATTCGAACCTATTACTTTCACATTCGAATGAAAATGCGCTCTGATAAATCAAAAGTTTTACGCTAAAATAGGTTCAAAATGGCAAAAAAAACAGGCATTTTCCGTCACAACACGCCTCATTTTGATATCAATAAATATCTTTGTCCATCTATTTTGTATTGAAGTAGTTATTCCGATTAAAATAAAGGCCATGCGCAAATAAGCCTTTATATCTATCAGCTCCAATTATTCATTTTTTCGTTTACCAATTTTTGCCTTTATGACGACAAAATATTTTTCGGTCATTTTATACGATAGAACTCTGAAATGTACCTTACAAATGCTATCCACCGTTGTGCCTTAAAAATAAAACAGCCAACATGAGGAATGTATCATCAAATTTATCGTTAGTCTCGAATAAAATGCGTTCGTAACTATTTTAGGCATAAAACTCCTGAGCAATTAGTGACTTTTAACGACAAAATTGCCGTTGCCTGTGCTTATCTAGCAATTGTTGATTCAAACAAGATTTTCGAGTGATAATTTCCGACACGAGGTTATGATTCACTTATATTAATAATAGAAATCACCTATATGATGAAATGAGACTTAAGGAGAGTAAATTCGACTTTGAACTTCGTTCGGAGCTGAAAACAAATATAGAGGACACCATCGCAACCAAGTTCAAATTATGATTTTGACCAAACTTTTATCGAGTTTTCAAGCATATTTTATTATCTATGCGTGCAAGTTACGCGGTGGCGTCATTTTATGTCGTCGGATGTTGGATCCGGTTTTTTTCGTGCCAAACTAAATAACAGTTCGGTGGGAAAAGAGAATTTTTCTAAGGCCTGGAAATACAGACATTCAAGTTTTCGAAGACTGGGGGTTAAGATCTGCACCCGGAGATGACGCACATCTCATAAAAACATTCATTATCGAGGATTCGCCTCTGACCAATGAACTCGGGATGGATGCAAATAAATCGAACACGCCAAGAATAATCGACTAATTCACAAAAGCCGTCCGCCCACTGGCAGGCTATTATGATTCATCTGATTTGATAAAATGAAATGAGGATGCCAACAGCCACATATAATCTAAAAATACAGGAAAACTTGAATGAATCATAAATTAGGACGCCCTTTGCGAAGAAAGGAAACAGTATGAAAATATTATATGGTAATTTTAAAAACGCGAGGGACCAAAAATAATTTTGTCAAAAAACAGAAGAAATCATATGATTTATTTCCTCATATACTAAGTAAATTAATATATAGGCATTATGAACGCGAAAAAAATGTGATAAAGATTTTGACGAAAATGCACGTGCCGCTTTAAGTTCGAAAAACATTTTTATGCAATGCCGTCAGTCTTCTTTGAATATCTCTAGGGGCCAAATTAGTGGTGGGCAAGTTACGATCCGCGAGAGCATTTGATACGACCCGCGTCGCCGCCGTGAAATGTGATGCAAGCAATTTCACGCGTCGCCACCGAGAAATGTACGCATAATTCCATATCTTTTGGTTAAAGCTATGGCCGGAAATTCTTCTCTAGTGAAGTTTTAGACGCTAGAATATTATTACATTAACTATTGATTTTTCATTTCGCATTCTCTTGAGCAGGCATGTCAAACCGGCGGAGCCCGGGCCCTTTCTGTGCCTCAATTTTTGTTTGATTGTTTGTTTGAATGCCCAGCCAATTCGCCTCTCTTACAGCACAAATGGGTATCTCAGAGGTAGTGCAATGAATAGCCGGGGAAGGGAGGAGGGAAACCCGGGGCCGGCATTTGCCTACTATTAACGAAGAACACCAGGGGGGCCAACGGCTTAACGTCCCTTCCGAAGGACGGAACAGTTGAATTTGCGCGGTCTCCTCAAACCACAAACAGGGGGCCGGGCGACCTTGGAAAAATCCTACTTGCGCAGGATTCGTGCCCGCTGCCTTTTCAAGCATCAGGCGAGTAGCAGCCAGCGTCCTAACCACTACACCACCTGCACCCCCGCTAATTTTTGTCTAAACTAAATCGGTTGGGACTTTTTGTATTAATGCTTTGTTTTTAATGAAAAGGAGACGAGATATTTTCATAGTTACTGAATTACAGACGTTTAGTATTCTAGATGTCTATTGTTACACCTCTCGCCCTCATTATGCAACCGCAGCCCTTCTATAACATGCATCGCTTTAATGCGGTCCTGACGCCTTCTCGTGTTTGACATGTGAGTGACTTCCGATGTGAACCCCAATGCGGTTTGCCGAAGTATTCGCAACTGCTAATACCCGCCTCCTAAAAAGTTTGGCTAAACGTTTGAACAAAATTTCATTATGTTTCGTATTTACATAGCGTATCTTCCATAATCGAAGCCTTGTTGAAATGAAACGCATTGCCAAAGAACGGAGGGTAAATTATTCCTTGTCAATTATTACTTTCTCCATACGAAGTATAGAGAAAGTATTCTTCTCGTGAAAAATATCGAATTCGAGATTTCAACGGAAATGTAATTTTTAAGGTTCCCTGAATACGTTTTCATTATTTTCTTGATGATGTCTTTGTGTGATAGGAATTTTGTGGGCGCTCTAACTCAAAAGCTATTAATCAAATCAGCAAAAACGTTTAAATTTAAGATTTTTATTATGAATTCAAAGTCTGATGCTATTTAGACTAAACTTGGTCAACCGAAAGTGAAGATTTACTGTTGTAATTTTTCCCTTTTTTGCTCTTTAGGGCTTCATATAAAATAGAAAATATAGTTTTCTACAAGTTTTGTTTGAAACATGTTTTCATAGAAAGGAATATTTCAGAGATATTCCGATTATTCGTCTGATTTTTATGCTCAGTACTTTGAATGTCGATAGGTGATAGCTTTCTTTCCATTCCTATGGTAACATTTTGAATTGTTGATAGCAACTTCAACGCTGTCAACGGCAATCTCTATTTTGTTATTCATAGCAACAAACAACAATTTTGTTGACTTATTGTTTTTTAGTGTGAAGAGTGATCTACGGTCTTACGAAATTTTTATTATTATTCAGTAGTGTAATTGCTGATTGCTATTCTTTATGAAGCTATAATCGAGAACAACTTGTGCATACTATTACACCCATATCCACTAATCTGTATGGAGAAAGTCATGTGTTTGGACACATCAGATTTTCACATGTAAATTCCCTCGAAAATGGATTCTAATTTAAATCCAGTTATAGAGTTTATTTCTTTTTATATGTTTTTCGGACTAAACATAAAAGCAACTAATACATATGTAACGGGAGAAAGAACGTGCGAACATTGCTCACGCCCCCGAATTTCCATCATGAATGGGCTACCAACCTTGACATTTCTCACGATCCGAGTCGTTTAAAAATTCCCGTCGGATTGGCGTACTGAAATGCTCGAAAGTATTTGAGCTCTCGTTCAGTTTTATTAACACGTAAAATAAATTCACGAAGAAAAGCATTGTCTCGTAGTAATGACAGAAATATTGGGCCATTGTTATAAATTGTATAAAATCCCGTTTTTATGCAGTAAAAACAGAATAATTGGACTAATTCGGCCCGGATCAAGTAGGAGGAGTGAAATTTGGTGTGGTGGTTATAGGGCACCAATGCTTGCAGTATGCAAGCCCCGATTACTCGTATATCTATAGTAAATAGCTGCTTCTTACGGAGGATATATTATAATGATAATGATATAAAACCCAAGGTACTTCTAAATATTCCACAGAGCTGAAATTTGGAGAGAACCTTGGTGTAGATTCAAAACCATCAGGAAAAATCCAAAATTCTAAAATTTCCCCTTACAACGGGGTCTTTTACCCCCAAAACGTCCATTTTCAAGTCCCATCAGAAAACTATTTAAATCCGTACAAGCCCTTTTATAATTGCATTTTTAAATTACTTTTAATTAAGGTACAAACTCCGGACCTAAATTAAAAGACGGGAAAAAGAACAAAAATTATTTTTCCTGAAAGTAAAACACGAATCCATACCGAATTATTAATTAGTAATTTATCTAAAATTTGCAGCAATTTCGTTCGAAAATGTTTGGCATAAATGAGGGTCAGGTTTATACTGTTACTAGTGTTGTGTGATTTTGACGAAAAGAGTTTTAAGAACAGGAATCCGCACTCTATAGTGTGAATATTGATTTAATACTTGGGACCTTATTAATATGATTACACAAATGTGTATGGCGTAAGTTGATGCAGCGAAATTTCGTTAATACCATTTTATATGAAACCTATTTCATTCTCTTGAGGAAAAAGAAATTTCACTAACATCCTATTTAATGTATAAAAGAAAATTTGAACAGTCAAGCAATGTTTTTTATATAGGTATAAAATATAGCCTTGCTAGCCGCGGAGATTGAGTTCCTGGAAAGCACCGTGAATCTCAAATATAGGACAAGTGAGAGAGGAATTGCAGAACAAAATACATATGGCGCTTTTTTGTTTTGGGATTATGACGTCATCATAAGATTATACCTTTGGTTGAGATCGACAACCTAATAATATAGTCTATAAATTCTCTTTAAAAGCATTATATCAATGATATATAATAATGTTTTCCATTTAAAAGCAGAGGACTCGTTGTTATGGCAGTTCTACTACCGATTGTAAAAATTGGAAAATTTTCCCACTTTTTTTGGATTAAAAACAGTCGCTCTCATTCGAAAAAGAATTTGCAATCTGTTTTTTTAAATATAAACCTGTCTTTCACCTACAGAATTGTTCATGCCCCGAGCTCCTATCTCAATTTTATCTAATATATTATAACCGCCTGCGTCCCTGCCTGCCTGCGTCTGGATCCTCGAGTGACGTCACCTTTCGGCATGAACGCAAATAAACCGAGAACGGTCGGTTCAATTTCGACGAATCATTCGCCTGAATACTCGGCGCGAACTCTCGCAGGTTTTAAGTGGGTAGTCGTCCCCCGGAAAGGCATGGGTTCAATACCAGGATAGTTTTCGTTTTTTCATTTGATTAACACGTAATCGGCTAGAATGCGATGTGTAGACCTTTATTCTTTTAATTTTTAAAATATCTTATAATCGAGACTTTGACCCGAGTTTTATACCATTTCACGCAGAAAAAAATGAAAATTATTATACTTACCGCCGATTCTGTTGTTTAATTCGTTTGCTCATATTTTAAGTTTATATTCGATTTTCTCCGGTTTTTCGACATTTCAAAAAGGAGGTTGCTAGGGTAGCCGGCATTGTTGATCTCGGATTTTTGCATTGTTAGACTCGGGATTCAAGTGCATTTGAACTAAGCTTACAATGAAGGACAAAAACAACAGACTAAGCCTCTAGTGACGTCACCTCCCAGTATAAACGCAAATAAATCAAGAACGCTCGGCTCGATTTCGACAAATCTTCGCCTGAATACTCGGCGCGAACTCTTGCAGGTTTAAAGTGGGAAGTCTTCACCCGAAAAGGCATGGGTACGATATCAGGAAAGTTTTCGTTTTTGTATTTGATTATCACATAATCGGCTGGAATACAATGTGTAGACCTTCAGTCTTTAACATTTTCAAATATCTTACTATCGAGACTCGAGATTTACACTGTTTCACGTAGAAAGAAATGAAGATTCTTATTCTTGCTTTCGATTCTGTTGTTTAATTAGCGTTTGCTCATATTTTAAGCTTGTACTCGATTTGCTCCGATTTTTCAAAATTTCAGTTGCTGACCTCGGATTTTTGCATTGTTAGACTCGGGCTTTCAAGTGCATTTGCCTGCAATGACAAAAACGCATCAAGGGCAATAACCGACTGAAAATTTACGTGAAAAGTTTCGTGTAATTATAAAACAAATGAAACACATAGTGAAGAAAAGAAACGATTCCAATGCATTGTAATAATGGACAACTTAACTTTTCAAATAGAAAGATATTTCACGCATGCATTGATAATATCGTTTCGTTTAAGCAAATTACTATATTGATAATGTTTGTGATTAATTTCTTTCGACATTGATGCGTGGCGGGTTACTTGATTACTTAATACTAAACAAACCACAGACCATACGATATGCTGTACCATCAGAAATATTGAACAAATCAAAAAATATTGTGTACCGGTAGTATAAATCATGTAGGTATGTGCTTTTGGCTATGAAAATAGTGTAAGCTATATAATTATTTTAAGAGGGGCAATGAAAGTGGTTCAACTATTAACACTTGCAACAATTTTTTGTCATAGGAACTATCGCATTGGGTCACTTCACGCAAGAGTAAAATATTTCCCTACTTGCTTCGAATTCTTAGAGATCGCACACCCTATTCTATGATGACCATAAAAAAGGGGAAATTACTTTATATCTTTCTATTTGTGTACGTTTTAGGATTATGTTGAATTCCCAGAAAAGCCTAGCAGGATATCTAGATGTTTGCAGGAAGTACTGCCCCTAGTCTAATTTAAAAATACAAATTTATAATGCCCCGCGCCGATATCATGCTTTTCTTATACCTAGGGATAAAATTGCAACAAAGAGGTTGGCAAAAGACATCGGTTGCTCCTCCGAAGCTCATCCTAGATCCACCAAATATGTACAATACTTAGCCCTTATGTAGGTCACCCAATCCTGAAATTTTGGTTTCTCCAAGTTTCAGGATTCTAGAGATATTGCCCGAACAGCCAGATGGACAGAAAACCGAATACAAAAGCGATTATTCAAAAAAGTGCTAAGGCAGAGTTCTATTCCTGGCTCACAAAAGTAAACATATTACAATACACACACAATTATTAACCCTTTTCAGTCCATTGACGAATGAAGGTCTATCCCAGACTCCTCCGTTGTTCTCTATCAATCCATCACAACCTCTCTGTCCGATCTGTCTTCGTATGTGTGTGTGTATACACAGAATAACAGTAATTTTACATTAAACGTGTTAATAAAATATTGTTGTTAACAATTAAAATAAAACTCCCCGGACAATTTATAAAAATAATCACAATATATGCAGGGAATAATTTTGAAACGAGAAAAAAGTCTGCTATAACCGAGAATCGAACCCGAGTCTTCCACTTGCCGGGCGAATATTCTACCACTGAACTATCGTAGCAGATCAATTTTCTCGTTTCTGAACGCGGATGTTTTCTTGGCTGGGACGGATCTAGCCAAGCTAGTATCAAACTGCCCCAACGGATGTCCTTGAAGAGATACACCAAAGAAAACTCCTCCCTCTCAAATAGTGAGATTGCCAAGCAAGAAATTGATGGAATAAAGCGATCTGAAGATCCTATGCAGACAGGCATAAGCTGTAATGTTGGGAATAATTTTTAAATGAGAAAAAAGTCTGCTATGACCGGGAATCGAACCAGTATATGCACTTCAAGTATCTTCCTTTCCCTCTGTTTGCCTACATCTAAAAATTTCTTTGGAACAAAAGTCAAATTATCTAAAACTCATTCTTAAACGTATACAATTTTTACCATACATACTTTTATTTTAGTCACAACATTGGTTCCTTTTCGAGCTTTCCTATGGGTGAAATTATCTACTTTACATCAACATGTGCATCTTGTGATAGGAAAACGAGAGAAGAAATTTCATCAGAAATTGTTCGGAATTCAAAGAAAGAAAGGTTTCTAAATTATAGAAAACCTATATGGTTTTAATTACGTAGCTATATACCATGGAACTGCTTAAATATTTCAATATGTCGAAGAAGGTAAAAAACATCTATTACAAAGGGCCCTGCACAGCTGCAAAACATATATGTCATGCTGGTTGCTTATATCCGACCAAAATTTTATCGCGGATGACCTTTTTAAACAGATTTTACTTCATTGATTCTTGAATTCACCTAGAATTATTAGTTGCCATTATTAGAATTTTTGGATTTTATGCATCCGCTAAAGGAGCTTGTTGTCATAAAATCCAAAAATTCGCAATTATATTTTTTACAAAGCTGTCAATTTTGGTAGCATAAGTTTTCAAGGTTGGTAAGACATAGCTCCTCATCACAAATTCATCGAAGGATTCACATCCCGTCCTCAAAAGAAAGGTGGAAAGAATTTAACCTTTAACAAAATTCAATCGGTGATGCGTAAATCTAGGAAAGCTCTGTCACCAGGAATTCATCGTGGTTATTCATAAAAAGCCTGATGCTATCTTTTCCTTCGGCTTAAATGATTCTACTCGTTAAAAAAAGAGTTATCGAGAATAATTAGAACTTCTATCTTAAAGGAAATGTAGTTACAATTACAAATCAGCTATGGTCGAATGCCCAATAATCTAGGACGCTGAGCGAAATATTTTAGTTCCACTTAATTAAAAAATTACTTTAAAATAATTTCATTAAATTTAACTAAGGGCGCAGAAAGTGCAAGTACGTTATGGCGAGAGATTGTAAAATGAGAAAATATTCTCGTTCTATTCAAATTCTAAACTTTGGATCATCATCATCGTCATCTCGCGAGCACGATGATGCTCTCCTAATTTCCTTCTATGCTATCCAACTAATCAAACACTATAATGATCGTGAGTTCTCTAACCAATTTGCTAACAGGAATATTTTAATAATACTGTTACAAGCTTAAATCTTCCTTTAAAATTGATCGTATAATTCGTGATGGAGAAAGACTGATTAGTTAAAATTATATAATACCGATTAAGTTACGTGTGCCCGATTAATGCTTTTTTTCGCTTCAAAGGGCATATCAGTGAAAATATCTGTTACATTTTCATGTTGCGCTTAATGAAGGAAACTAACAATGTAAGTCATCTCAGCGCTCATTGCTGGAAAAAGGTTGCGGTCCCCTGCTATAGACGAAGAAATTAACGATGCCTAAACACGTTAATCGCCAATGTCCAGTATTCGTCAATGAAGGCAAAAGAGGACTATGTCTTGTTGACTGGACTTGGGCTTCGTTTATTTCCCTTTATACTCTAACCCTGTGTCTTGGCGTCTCGACACAATATGAGGTGTGGGACTACGGCAGACCACAGCCTTTCATTCGGTGATTATTTTTGCAATCTGCCGTCAAACGTCAGAGTTATGCTAATCTCTTGTTGATGCTTGCAGATAGATATGATATCACGACAATCCAATCATATTTCTTATGGGTGATATCAGAATTTGTTGCTTTTTGTTTAATCCTATATACATCATTGACAAAACGTAGTTCAACACTCACCAGCAACTGTTTCGTATGCGCCCTAATGAGGTGATAGTAAGGTAAATAATTTTAATTTCACCCTATTTTCCACATTATTTATTCATTAATGAGGTGATAGTTAATTAACGAGTTAATTATTGGTAACAAATAACACTCCAATATAATAGGTCCATATCTTGTCAACTGGACATCAATTGATTCTTCTTCAGTTAATGTGAATTTATGCATAAGGCGTTTTTGTGAATCCTCAGACCTACGAGGAAAGAATGTCCTAAAGGTACGCCGTGGTCACTAGAGATATTTGGTGAGCCAGCCAACGTGTTAAATAAGGTCGCTATTGCGCACTGCTCTTCAAACAACGCACTCCTTTGAACGGAATCTTCACTGCAATTCCAACCGCGAGGGACTCGTGGTGGGCGTATTAGGTAGACTCTAATAAACTGGATATAGGGTTTGATTCGTCACCTAAAATTTCGACCAATCAGCTCGTATTCGTCCAAATTTAGTCAATACTAGTATTATTCCTTTTTTTATTTTTTCGAGTGGGAACCAAGACGTTAAACATGGCTTGAGTCAACCTCACACCCCAGAAATCTGACGCTATTTCTCCGAAGGAAATTTTTCCGCCTGCGACAGGACGCCTTCGCTTATCATTCCGTTTCTTCAAACACGTTGAGCCGGTCTCGTGTTTATGTAAGTAGGATTTCGAGATACGCGTCGCACCAAAGAAATAAGTCCTTTTTTGGTGATACATAGGTCGTGTTTACGTCGCAAATATTTCCCTTCGCATCCAAGGACGGGACCATCTGCCAATGTCTGCGACGCGGCCGGCCATGGGGGCGATTCGGCGTATCGACGAAACAAAGAAAATCGGTGCATCATACATTTCACAAGCTTTCCGCGCACTTCTCGTACATAGAATAACGTCGCTTGTTGCATTAATATGCATTTACGCGCGGAAATTATCTTCCCGCATTTGTGTTGTAGCAACGATGCCGATGCTCGCGGGGTGTGGAGCGCTTGGAGGTAGCTGGGCAAAAAACTCCACATATTATGTCACTGGGCGCTATGTAATTGTGTTTTTATAAATATAGCTTATATATCATTACTTACGACAATAAGCACTATAACTAGACAAATTTTAACATAAATCCTTGCCGCAATATTTGAGTAAGTCGACATTTTGTGAAACTACCCCCATTTTCACGCGATATGTTTCATTTCAATGGAGCTTCTTTCCGGACGATAGCATGCATATAAATAGGAAATTTCATCGCAGCCCTCTTTGGCTCCTATGCCTGTGCACAGGCGATAAGGAATTATAAAGAACAGCATTATCGTACTCAGGAGCACCTAAAACGTGCATGCATATTCTTCCACGACCACAATACGAGTACAATCTCTGTATCCTTCTTGCATGAAGAGGTAAAAAAGAAATGTTTAAGACTCGTTGAGTCGCTTTGGAAACCACGCCTCAAGACCTGCTCCGCACTTCTCCTTTTCTCTCCAACTCTCTTGCCATCTCACTCTCTCTCTCTCTTCCTCTCCTTCCGTTTCTCATTTTACTTCCTCCTTTAAACCTTCTCCCGTTCCACGCCCATTTTTCTGGGCATTCCCTCCAAGAGTTTTACTCCTGACGCATTAATGAGAATCGCGGGAGTGAATCAGGTTTCACAACGCGCCCCTACGTCGAATCGAAGATGGTAAGCTAGCCGAAATAGCAAAAATATCGATTTTCTCGCTCGCTTTTGCCGCGTTGGAGTCAAACATGGCAAAGATATAGTCATCCAACGCAATGGTGAGGTTATAGGCCATTTTTCGTTGCTTATGTTGCGGAAAAATCTCATTGTTTCCCCGCTTGTAGATTATCGGAGAACGTGATTTCGAGCATGTTCTCAACACAGACGCCAGGTTTTCCGCGCCGGTATCACGATTTACTGGTATAGACGGTACTTCCTGTAAGTGAGGTTGCATAACGACTATTTCTCTGACACCTAAAGAGCAAGACGTCAATGGGAAATCTGAATTTACAAGCCCGGCAATACCCTTACCACGCCACGATGTGCGGCCAATTATCGATTGCCACCACGGACGTGTCAAACTCGCGGCCGGCGACGTAAACCGCTCTCATACGCTCAAAGCTTAAAAATCTGCAAAACTCGCAAACTAGCGGTGAGAGGATTTCTAATAACTATGGATTCATGGGCGGCATTTTTAGCTCGTTTCATTGTCTAAACGCGCTCTGTCTGTTAGTATTATCAAATAAATTGAAATAGCAAGTAAACGGTTAGAGATATGTGTATGTGTTCTATGATTTCGAAGTATTTTGCAATCGTTAAATTAATTCAGCGCTAGGTTTATTACACATTTAAATGTGAATTGCGTTAGCATACATACATTCCCCAGCATGTGTATAAGTTCTATTCAAATAGACATGTGATCAAAAGTGATTTCCAGCCACTGATTCATGACGTTCGATGAGAATACTTTTATTGTATATCGGACGAATAAGTAATTTTTTCTATATATGGTTTTAATGGGATGAGAACTACTCAAGCGTTACGCGCTGGACCTGATTTTTGCAGTACGATCTTCATAGTCAAGGTTGTAAATTTTCCTAGAAATCACGAATCCAACCTCGTTTTTAGGCGTTCTTTACAATAAGTAATTAAAGAACGCCTTATGGTCAAGCCGTGTCCGCCCGTTCGTATGTTTCATCTCAGAAACTACTGGGCGAATGTTGATGAAATTTAGTATTTAGGACATAAGGGCAAAGAAACTAAGAAACTGATATAAATAGGTTACGTGACCTAATCGAGAGTGCCGCTTTACTGGTGACAAAAAATGAACTTTTCTTTATATCTCGTACAATACCGCTTGTAACAAAAAAGTCTTTAAACAACTTTGTAAAACTAGTCAAATAGTATGTTTTGTTCAATACATTTTTATCGAATGAGTAGCCGATTTCAAGAAAATCAAACGAGAAAGTCGTAATTTACTTTGGACTTAAAAATTTGTACGATGTTTTTAATGTTTGTCAACGAAAGCAATCTTCGTGACAACTGATGTAAACAATATCTGCTGTAAATACCTAATTAGTTTAATTTTATTTCGTGCGCAAGCAACATTTGGAAAATGAAGGGAAATGGATAATCTACGACGAATAAATTAACGAAGTATGTACGTCTATTTTCTTTACGTATACACAGCGTTTGTAAGTGGAAAGAAATGGGTGTATTTTAAGGAATGAACGTGACATAAAGATTACATTCGAGTGAGGTAAGTTTTAAATAATTGTCGAATGTTTTATTAATTACAATTGTTAGGACATTAGTCGGGGAATAAAAAAATTGATACTTCCTTGGCATCGTTACTGACATTACAGTTCATAGACATCATACTAAGGCATTAATATTTATCATTTTTGGCATGATTGCATAAATCGCAAATAACTCCTCTGCCTCGCATGTATGCACGCATAATGTGTGCATCTTTCCACTCTTGTTAACCATATCTTGAGAGACAAATAGATCATAAAGATCAAACAGGACATGAGAAGAGGAAAATATTTTGGTTTAATATGATGGAGACTAGCCATCCTTGCGGTCATTATTCAGGCAGAATCATTGTCGATGATGTTATCCACATAAATATTGAAGTTTCTGAAATTTCTTTTACCGACGAATGTACTCCTAAACGCTTTGGATTCATTCATCCGACTTTTTTCTACAACACAGAGGGCGAAATCAACGTGGTTTAATCATTCAATAAATTCGTACTTTGAATAATTTAATGACTCTTAGGTCCTCAAATATATTCTAAGAAGAAATTTGCCGAATGAGCAGTGACAATCGCTACGGTGAAATGGAGTGAATCCATAAAGTAGCCAAAGAGGGAGCGTTCTAAGGAGGAGGTGCTGGGAGGCGCCCATTGAAAGAACGGGAAATTAAATCAGCGTGTTATCTTAATGGCTTTCAATGAACGCTTTCTTTTGAACCTGATGTGTCATTGTCTTCCTTTCTGGATGTGGGGTTGGGAAAATATAGACCTAATTTTACTCTGACACAATATGCCTCTCCAATAGCCATTAAAGGTACAAAAAATTAGATCTTACCCTTTTGCTTTTCTTCTTTATTAGAATCTACTGCCGGCGAATCATTACTTCGTAGCCGATTTGAGAATATGGTTCTCGTAACATTTTTATGCCTATTGGAAGGGCATATTTGGTAAAATTGATTTTTGTCATGAAGCGAACTCGATAATTCTTCATTGAATTAATTTCACTTTTTTGGTGGGATCCGTCAGGTTCCCTTCAGCAATATTTTTGAGTCAGGGATTCTCAACCTTTATGCATTCATACACTCATCAACAGCGAAGGGGTTAAATGAGCGTGACAATTTAGAGGGCTCTCTGAACTAATGGTGAGCAGATTCCCAACAAGATGAAACGGGACGGGAGAGTCCTCTAAATAAATCATCTTCTCTAAGTTACAAGTTAAGTTACAAAATATAAAAAGCATCTACAACTTCTGAACATTAAAGACACACCAGATGGAAACAATCACATAAAGATTTTCACGGCCAAGAATTAATACGGAAATGAGATGTGGAGGAAATATATGGGTTCACGGAATCAAGTTGAAAAACTCCTAGGGAACCGTGACTCGGCGAAAATTCTCCACAGATCTCCTTAAATGGAAAACTCGGCAATTCTTTATCTTCGGAGACACCCACACCCCCGCAGCTACTCATCCTGCTTGTAAGCACAACGGTCAAGAACACCGCCAGCCCGCCACTCCTCCATGGCTGACATACCCTACCCATCCACTACGTCCGCCAAAACGTCCATTCAACATCCGATAGTTACTTGTAAGTCTCCTCGTTCGAGAATGAAGCCTTGAAGAACTCCCCCTCCCCTCGAGGTGACGAAGTCCCAGACGGCCGCGCGTTTTTGAAATAACCGAGTAAAAACACCGGAAGTTTGGGATGAGGAGCAGGAGAGAGAACACGTTAGTCACGAGCGCCATTAGCGGAGATGAGCAGAAGATCCTTATTCCGTAAACTGTCACGAAGTCACGGATCTCATTCTTTCCGCTGCAAGGAGAAGAATTCTCTCACGCTCTCCCGTGGGTTTTTCACTCCCGATGAGTTAATCTCCTTGTATTTTGAACAGGTTAAGGCGTGACCTGCGAAGGCGTACGGATGCGCCCGGACGCAGAATTCTGCTCCATCATCCTGGCGGAAAATAACGACGCTCGTTTCTTTTTATAACCTTTGCGAATTTCATTGCCTCCCTGAGGCCATGTGGAAGAATGAAATACTCCGACGCGGATCCTGTTCGCGGGACTGCTTCTCGGTGAAGCTCGAGAGCCGCCTTTATTTCCAAACATACTCGGTTTATTCCACCGCATAAACAGAAACGAATTCTGGCCCTACGCTCGCTTTTCGAGTTGGACCGTGAATTATTCGCTTAAGTTCTTCGAGAAGAAACAAAAATTATCTCAAAATTACGGTACTAAAAAGAATATTGTAATTTTAAATGTTATGCACAGAAAATGGCGTAACTGAAATGGTAATTTTTATCATCGACAATGTTTTAGGCAACTGGCGTTGAAATTTTAACGGGACTTAAAAAATTAAAATATAGCGAAAATGGGAAAGGGGACGTTATATACTACCTTTTCGCGCCATTATTCAGTATTTTTTAATTGATCGTTAGAAAAACGATGAATCGCATAGAATATTTTCCTGAAAAGAGCTGTAATTGCGTTCAAGTGTAAATTTTATATTTAGCTGTAACTCAATTTTTCATTTGATTGTGGCAGTTAGGCTGAAAGTATTTTACTCGTGATGTTTACGTATAATACAATAAATAGATTTTATGTGTAACATCATTCATACGCTTAGTTTTCTATATACGAGATAAGCCCTCACGGCTATCATTGATGCGAGCGTGTGCGTAAGACATGGGAATCAATTGATTGTCTAGCTCTTACGAAACAAAATTAGCTAAGAATGCCACTAGGCAACTCCGATTTTCATAAAAGGTTGCAAAAAAGACGAGAAAGAATTGGCGATTCACCGACGTTTCATAATAAAAACAGCGCCTCTAATAAAAAAGACTCGCCGCTGATGACAGCTGCTCTGTAACTCAAATACAAATTTGGTTTTATGACTATTGGAGTTAACGAATATATCCAATTGTTTTCCCCTCAGAATACCGCTTTAATGTGACCAAAAACCATTCCAGGTAATATAGAGGTAGTGATTTCGAAATATTTTTCCGAATGGTTAACTTCAAGATTAGTAAATATGCAGAAGGTGGTTTCGCTCTTTAAGTATTTATCGTTGGTTTTAAGAAGCATGGCGGATTGAAGCTTAAAGAACGACCGGTTTCTCATTTAACCGCAGCAGCTGACTTCATAGGTACCCGAATGACCTCATCTAAACGATCTTACCTCATTTTTTCTGAACAAGTGGTCGTATTTATGCTATAGGAACTCTTGAGCAGAAACACTGCATTAACTGATACGATGCATCGCATTGATTTCCTCCTATTTCATAAAAGTCTATTGCCAAAACTAATCAGAGAATCGTTATCAATAGAATTAAAAAATAGAAATAATTATGAACGAGTAATTTGCCCGTTTAGTTTCCATAATTCACAGCAAATAAAGTCATACAAGATTTGCGATACGACTTGGGAAATCCCACGCACAAACTTGTTTTCATTTGAATGCGCTGAGGTTGCAAACAATCATCATTCATACGAAAAGGCAGAAAATTTACGGTTTACGACGGTATTTGTGCCTTACGCAAGTGCTGCCATATCATTTTTCGGGTAAGCAACAAACAATGCATTTAAAATTCAATTAACAGAATGCCATGAAAAATTTATGGACCAATTCTAAACGAAAAAGAAACGAAGGAAAATTGTCATGCGTGAGGTGATGGCAGAAATAAGAGCCGCAAAATGCATTAAGATTCATCCAACCGACCATCATGTTAAATTCTATATACACCAGTATATCACGTGAGAAAAAATACTAACAATAAAAATCCATATTTGTTTACATTTAGTCACATTTGGCGCGATTTAAATAAAGACATGAAACAGAATGAAGATAGTAAATATAAAGCAAATACTGTAATTTATTCATAAACTGCATGCATCTAATGTTTAATCGTGCGGATAATGAAGATTTAATGTATCTACGCGAAAGCACACACCCACAAACAACAGGAAAGCTACATAAACATATCAACAGCAACTAGATGTTGAGGAAATGAAGCCCATCAGAAACTTTAAAATAGGAGAGCTGCAACTAGATGTTGAGGAAATGAAGCCCATCAGAAACTTTAAAATAGGAGAGCTGCTTGGGTGTCAGAGGGTCACAATGACATCTGTCCAACGATCTATCATGTACACACGCGTTTCGAGTAGACAAATATTTGTATTTATATCGCTGAAAAAATGGAATCTCGATGGGATTAAATTTTTCCCTAGCCAATGTTTTAATTTCAATCAATCAATTTAATTCAATTAATCAAAGATGCAAGTTTCAAATGTCTTCATAAATCGGAGGGGTCACCGGAACAGATTCTAGCCCCGGGTGCCAAAATACCTCTGGCCGGACCTTTATGTATGTGTGTGTGTATTTGTGTAAGAGTGTTTATGTGTGTGTTTTTCTATGTAGGGAGCAATAGGTTATCCTCTCTGAATAGCTTTTCTCCGTTTAAAAAATCTTATTATTCTAGTTAATTAAATCACCGTTCAATTAACAACTTAATGAAAACGTAGCGTAATTATCTTGAAATTACGAGAGCGGTTTCTCGAAAAAACTAAGGAAAATTGACATAATAGAAATGGGAGTTTTCGTCCAACTGTCACTTAGTTACGACAGGCGGCGGAAATAATTGCAGGTATGATTTCCTGCAGATAAAAAGTAAAGGAAATCTTGATGAGGAAGAAAGAAATGTGTTACAACTAGGGATAAGATTCGTTCAGCGAATATGGCAAAAAACCTCGGTCAAGTTTCATTTGATTAGACAATTATAAATTTCCCTGCCACATTCCCATTGTGGCACATCCTGTCAGTCCATCCTTACTTCCTTCTTTCCTTTCTACTTCTACCTCAAGCCAATTCCCAGAAAGTCGTCAAAATGGGGACGACACAGTTGTTATTACAGATTAAAATACCTGCTGCATGAACATTTCCGAGAAAGTCCCTTTTGGGATGATTCCCTACAGCGCAATAATGAACGCCAAATCTAAACGAACCGGGTAAAAATCCGCTAAGGACCATGCATTTGGAAAAATTATTACGATTTCTCGATGCTCCTGAAACACGTTCGACAAACAATGTAATTTTTATCTAACACCCTTAATTGTAATTCGAAGAAAAAATAGCATCTGATCTAAAAGTCCTTAGTTATTAAGATATATTTGCCGAACAAATGTCGAAAAAAGAGTCCCATCTAATATTCCCTATGATTGTCTGAAGATCCTTTTACTTCGTGGAATTCCGAGAGAGAAATGATAAATCTCATTCCCTCTAAATCTCCCATCAACACATGTTATAACCCTCCTCCGTTTTTCTCCTCCTCCCCCCTATTAACGATCATCCGAGCTTCCTATTTCAAGAACGACAATTTTCGTCCAATTAAATTAGATTTACGATTTCGAAACTTGATCTCGTGAGTTTCTGTTCAACTTCAGCCCCTCCTAAAAGAGTCAACATTTTAAAAAGATACGGTTAAAAATTAAATATTTATTTTTATTATTTATTTGTTTCACTTTTACTCTGCATGCGTGAATTTCATTTGCCAAGCAATCTTTTCCTTTTTCATTATTCCTCTCCAAGTCTCCAAAAGCATATTGCGGGTTGACAATCGGGCCATACATCTACATATTACCCTGCAAGTCACCTTGACGGTGGATGGCAGGGGGTGCCGCGCACCAAGTTCCTAACTAATTATTATTCACTGTTATCTATTGTGGTCACGTATTATCCTAGGGAAAAAGGACTCCTTATACCTCTCTGTCCTACTATCTATTTCGCGAATTTTGTCCTCATTATCCCTCCATCCGATATACGTTGGTTGTCGAATAATATCCTTCATTTCATTTACGACCTATATTTATCTAGAAGTTTAAGTCTCGCCTGTAATCTACGATCTTTCAACGATGGCCAATTCAACTCCTCAATGAGTAACGTAACGCTCTGTTTTTATCGTAATTCCTTAATACTTGCAGTCGAATTAAAATCTCCATCAGTCTGTCAAGGGAAAAAATCAATAGTATCCTTCGGCAATGAATATGTATCTCTATACCCGAGGAAAATATTAACTTATATAATTACACCCCCAAATCAACCAAACTAACTTCTAAGTCTTTGTGTATATTCAAATGACTGCAGCTAAAGCTAAATATCTTTCATTTTTCATTGTTATTTTTAGGAAGTTTCATATTAGTGGTTATTCACGCCCCCTGCAGGCCTACGCCCGGGGTAGGGACCCCACTAACCCTTCCGTTTGGTTATAGTGATTATTTTGACGTATTTTATTATTTATTTATTCAAACTAACTCATAAACAGCCGAATAGTCAAAACGTGTTCAGGGGACCTTAAAACGTGCATTTCCGTTGAAATCTCGAATTAGATTTTCTGTGCATATCACGACGTCAGCGTGCAGACTGCGAATAATATGCTCGAACTCACCAATTTTCCTACGGATGCTGCGGCAGTTCAGTACGACGACGTTTAATTTCTCACTATCACTTCGCATATTCATCTCACCCTTGATTTTTTCTTCCACTATTAAACTACATGCGGGAGTGGGCACGGGCGCAATGGCCGTGGAGTTGTCCTCCGACAACACCTCGAACCTATTACTGACAGGAAGAGGGTCCGTCGAACCTTTCCCAACTCCCTGCCTCCGCAGCACCAACCCACGATCCCCCCGAGTGGACACACACACACAATAGCTCCAACATACAGAGTCTGCCGATAAAAAAGGAGACCCTATACCAGGGGTCAGCAACCTGCGGCTCCGGTGCCGCATATGGCTCCTTGAGTACATACTTGTGGATCTTTAGAAGTTAGCTCCCTCTAACCATTATCAGTTATTAAACATGCTTATTGCAATCATTCGATTCTCTACAAAAAAGGTTGTACAGGTTGTCACTGTGCGATTTCCAAGTATTTTAGAATGAGACAAAATACAAAAAAATGCCTCTTTTACATTGAAAGGTTGCCGACCCATGCCCTATATTATATGCCATAAAATCTATAGTTGTAAAACCGGGCAATAAATTGCTTTTTCGTGGAATACGAGTGTTAATAAAACCGCATTAATTTGTAATTAAGTATAATCGCCGTATTAACACAAATTGTCACCCGTTTTTCATTTTCATGTATTCTTTAGTGAGTACAGCTATCAGTTTCAAATTTGCACATAATAATAATAATTAATAATATTTCAACGTGTACAAATTAAATTAGAATTGTCCACAATTATAGGCATTATTCCGTATAGTATAGGATCTCCTTTTTATTGGCAGACCCTGTATTGTTTAATTTATTTGCTTCAGATTGCCTTATAAAACATTTTTTCGCTATAAAAAACTTCTGTAAAGGGGGTTCGGCTAAAACCCGAAGTCGGGTTGATTCGGTATGTGGAAATGAAGAAAAATCCATCCCGACTAAAACAAATGCTAATTTTTCAGGAATTTGTGCTACCCGTGAATAGGAAATATTTTAAGCATTCCTTATCCCTCTTCCTAATCATCTCAGGCCATGAATTCCAGGAAATGTACGGTTTAGGCGAGTCTCAATAATGACGCCATCTGAAACACTTTTCGATGCTCCTCCGCGTTGCGAAAAGTAGATCAGGATTGTCGGCTCGGATCGTAAGGGGAAATACCGGGATGCACGGAGGCATTTGCGAAAGTAGTAAAGTGATATCCCGGACGCTGGGACCTTAAGTGTCTCGAACTAGATGATTGGTAATAACTCCAGCAACGACAAGTTCGTGACTCGGGTGGAGAGGTTAAGTCCCAGTGATACGCTCGAGGTCTGTTGGGTTCGATGCGGGGAAAGGCCCCGTTATCGGTTAAGATCCGCCTCGGCAGCGGTCACGAACTGAGAACGCCCCTGTAATAACTCCCGAGATTTCATATAAAGGTGCCCTTTCTCTCCCTCTCTCCTCCATAAATCTCCTTTGAAAAGCAAAATGAAAAAGTTTTGAAAGTCAAGTTCAAGGCGAGGGAGAAACTCGTAAACAACCGCCATCGAGACAGAAGAATGATTTTGGCTTGATTAAAATATATATTTTTAGACGCTTTGAAGACGAGTTATTTTTATCACGTACTGTAAGGTAAAATAATAATTTTTTAAAGGACATTCTGAAATAAATTCCCATTAAAAGATTTAATTGAATTAGAAAATCTCGGTATATTAAATGGTCTACTAGCAGTCATTCGAGTTTTAAACCACTTCTTTTCAGATCTTCATTTTAAAATTTATTTTTTATCTATAAGCACACAATGAGTTATCCATCTTAAAATATTTTAATTTATAAAATAAATTACTTTTTGATAATTATTATGATTCAATTTTTTATTAAGACAGTAGACGTATCAATCATGGTATTTATTTAATTTGCAACCGTCAATAATCTAAGGATTCATAATATTTAGAAATATTGCCAATGTAGTGTGTTTAAGTGTGCATGGACACATATTTCACACCGTAAATGCTATTTTTAAACGGATCGCAAAATTAAGCAAAGCAATCTTTTCCGTTGACGCGTAATTTGTTTATTTTTGTGGATAATTAACTAATTATTATAGCTATAACTCCTTCCACACCGAACGCACAATGGAGGAGAGAAACCCGGTACAGGCATTAGCCTACCCTTTACGAAGAGAACAATGGCGGCCAACTGCTTAACGTCCCTTACGAAGGTCGAAACACTGACCTGCGCGGTCTCCTCAAACCACACAGAAGACGGGAGGACCCCAGGTTGAAAATCCTACCCCAGCCGGATCTGAACCTGGGACCGCTGGTGGAAGGCCAACGCTCTCTCCCCTCTACCACCGAAACTCCCGTTGACTCTTAATGCTAATGTATTATGCTATGTCAGGGATGGGAAAACAAAGGCCCGCGAGAACATATTATACGGCCCGCAATTCCACCATGAAAGCGAATCACGAAATGTAATAAAGATAATTTCCTATTTGTTTGTTAAAATAAGGACCGAAAAAACTTTTTTTATGAACTTCCGAAGCCAAATTATTATTAATTATCGATTTTCGCTTTCTTTAAAGTAACTTCCGTTTTGGACACTAATGCGGCCCGCCGAAACATTTACGCCTAAGCAACCGCAACTATTAATGCGACCCGCCACGTGAAAAGTTTTCCCACTCTGGTACTAGATTGCAATCCTCTACTGGGAAGCCAAGTAACCTGTCAGTGTTTGACAAACAGAGCACTTAAAGCCATTTCGTCGGATTCAAATACTCAAAAAGGTTTTTCGTGTATTCGTCGCATCTCGTTTATTTCAGGCATTGGAAATTCCAAAAACTGACAAGGATTGAGATACAGAATGTTGAATTAGTTCAATTCCAAGGGGGAAAAAACGTTATATCAACCTGAGGCCACTAGATTGATAATTTCAATTTTTTTTCTCTCTTATGATGTGTCAATCATAAAGAGGAGGAGGCGTGGGGATGTAAGAGTGTTGTCGTGTTTTCTGTTGGTCACGAGTCACGCTTTAAATCGCACATGTCACGCAATCACGCGAAAAGTGTATAATTAGTTTCCACCGCGTCATTACGTTCTATGATTGCAATAAAGTCATAAAATTAAAATAAATCCGTCGTGCATTAAAATAAAATAAGAATTCCTATCATATGGCTGAATATTTGGCTGATTTATGTCTCTCACATTTAAACTCTTAGGCAATTTAAGAAAAACGAGATTCTGGTGAAATGAAAGGTTTCAACTATAAATCAAAAATCCGCGGCTATTTATAGACAAAAACCATGATTTTCTAAGACATTTGACAGGATGAACAATTATTGTTTATCGATAAGAAGAATATAAAACATGGGAAAGAATTGGAGATTAGTTCATTGGATCGGGAATTTCGGGTTAAGGTTGGAGGCACTTTTTCTATGCCTGCATTAATAGCTTAGGGAATACTCCAAGGAAGTGTATTAAGACCTTTGTTATTGTTAATTCTCATGGAAAAATTGATGAAATTTCTTTCATTTGAGGTTAGGTTATTCGCAGACCATGCGTGCTAAATGCAGATATCGATTGAAATTTTTATTCATTACCAAATATATTTAACTAATAAGGGAAAGCCCAATTTTGTGGATTTGACGCATTATTGGTTAATAAAAATAATAGGAAGTGTTATGCACACAATTTTATAGAAACAAATAACGGCCGGGTTTCCTAGAATTTTAAAACCTCCCATTGTAAACAATTTTCTTACAGAAAGAGGTCAATTACAGATGACTGGTCGAAAATTAAATGAAAAAATAAAAAAGGGTGCCAAAAATTTTACTCAGAAATGGAAGAATGCAAAGAAAAATAAAAGAACTTAAGTTTGGAGAATCGGAGGCAACGTTCTGACCAAAGGGGCAAATACTTTGACAATCGGAGAGAGTAATGAGCAGGAGTGGAACCCTCTCTAAAAAAAGAGAGAACGTTTGATGAGAGAGAAAGGTTTGAGATGTTTACAGAAAAATCTGTAAAAAGGCGAGTTTATCAGAAAGAAATCGGATATTGAGGAGAGAAGGACAACAGATCTTGTGATTCGGAATTTCACAGAGGCAGAAAAATATCTAGAAAATACCTACGAATAAGAAGAATATGAAGAGTATTTATGACAAAACGCCGATAAAGTGGCCTATACAGTACGAATCGACAAATAAATTAACTAAATGAAACGTGAATGAGTAACAGAGGTACTAAATTAGGTGTTACTTCGCGGAAAGCCATGTTGACAGGATAAACTATAAATCTAATTCCCTTTTTATAAAGAAAACTTTTGAGGCCGGATTCATAGTGGCCATTACATGATCAAGCACAACAACACAACAAATTATTCCGCTTCAATATAAGCTGTCGATAAAACTAAACATAAAATCTACGAGTGTAAAATTGAAGGAAAAATGGAAGGAAAACAAGAAAAGGGTAAGGTTGCAATTACTCTTTGGCCCCAGCTTTGCATTTAGATTATCCTCGGGTTTTTTTTAATATAAAATGTATGTACTAATGAGTCAAATAAGTCACCTCGATTAACTGTTACTTAGTATAAAACTACTTGTAACAACAAAAATAGTTTTTTCAACAAAACTTTTATTATATATTCTCCTGTTCGAGATTTGGACCAAGATGACAACATCGAAAAAGAGAAAAAGATGTGAGTAGTTGCCAAAGATTTTGTTAAAATGCTTGATAGAGAGGCAAACCCTTGATCCTTCCCAACGTATAAAGCAAAATTTTGGTATTAATATAGAAATGGAAAGATATGAGTAATTCTCAAAAAATATTTTCTGTGTATAGATGCGGCGGCGTGAGTCTGCAGAAAGAGGAAGACGATCGATGAATCATAGGAACTACCGATTATGATAGCCGTCTCTCATGGTTTATGATTGAAAATCTTACGAGAAAGAGACACTCGTGACGTCAGGTGCTTGTGACGCAATTTACTTCCCCCTTCACGTGTTATTCTAAGCGTCCTCCGCGCTTCGTTTGTCGATCGCGCAAGGAACAGATGGATGGAGGGAGAGGAGATAAAAAAGAGTTCTAAATCAGTCTCGAGAGCTATTATGCAATGAAACAGAACAAGGAAAGGTTTCACATGAAGTTTTCTTTTTGCTGTCAAATATGAGAATCTCATCAACAGTCGATAAAAATAACACATCTGGATTTCGCATTTAAATGAGAGATTCCTCTCAGTAATACGCATCGAACAAATGCCGATAATTGGAGTGAGACAGATGAGCATCTGGATATTACTCCCAGCGTAAACGTCTGAAATTAATGCAATTGTAATGTACTTTATATTACGCACATTATAATTTTCGATATCATTGAGAAATATATTAATAATTTCATTTAAAATCTTAGGAAATATATATTTCTATTTCAAGTAAATACCGATATTTTTTTGTTAAATATTCTCCGCGGCAAACGTAACAAACTAAAAATATGTTCCTTTGCGAAACATGTCACTCTATTCAGAAAGAATGGAAGATAGGTTCAAAAATAATTTTTTTCGAAGTCATCCTAAGATTCACGATGGTTTTGAAACATATATTGATTTAATATACATATACTACCAGAGCCGTCTCTAAGACCCGCGGGGCCCCGGGCGAGAGGGTTGCCGCGGGGCCCCCTATTTATACAAATCAAATTTCTCGTTTAATTAGACGTGCCATCTGAAGATAAACATGTGTACTTGAATTTGGAGATTTCGGCGGAAAGTGTTGTTTTGGCGGTTTTGGTGAAGGTTCCGACTTTAAAAGATAAGTATGTATATCTAGGAAATGGAAATTATATATTAAATATTTATTTTTCTATATTTAGTAATTGGAAATTAATGAGAAAAGTATACGAGTATATATAAACAGTATACGAGTAAACGAGCATCTATCTCCTCTTCTCGAGATAATTTCTCGAATACAATTTCTACTATAGTTCCTCTTAGACGCGGGGCCCTGGGCGACTGCCCACCCAGCCCCCCATTCAGACGGCTCTGTATACTACATTAATTTAAAAAGTCAACGAGAAAAGAAAAATCTTAGATAAAAAAGAGGTGACCTGTCTCTGAAATTTGACATCTGAGAAGGAAAAAATCCTGTACTTGACCGGGAATCGAACCCGGATCTCTCCACATGCCGGGTAGCTGGTTTTGTTCAATTTAAGCTTCCTGCACACATCCACATCATACCCTCAACTTTCCTACTTTTAACCTCTCTCTGTTTATAACGCTCAGTTGCAACACAGCCTGAACTTGGTTAATCGCTAGCCTCCATTAGTCAATATGACATTATCGAAAAATAAACAAAAAACTTTTATTTATGTCGTGACGAAATAGAAATTTAAAGATCACTTCGTTCGAATTTTATTTAATATTACAAATTTACGTTATTATTGATTTATGTTATTTTTTTAGAAAACGTACCTATCGTTTCTTTTTTCTATCAAGTTCTACAGGGATGCAGGAACAGATCTAACCTCTATCTTACTTATATTATAGACGGCTATGTGATTATACTTCATATCAAACAATAATTCTGTTGAGCTATTGTGACTGGGGCATCCCACATAGTTGGCGCGCCGAAACTAACGCGACAACGATTTCTTATACACCGCGAAAGAGCTAAAATATAGTGAAACCTCGATATAGCGAGAATTGGTAAAATTCATAAAAATGCCGTATATGTTACATTAAGAAATTGACGGTGACGGTGTTTTTGCTCGATATAACGAAGTTTTCCTTATATGCCGTACTCATTCTATCGAGGTTACACTGAATAAGGTTAGGTTCTTGCTGTTCCAAAGTTTGCGTAGTAACGAAGGAAAAAATAAGCAACTTTCTGCGTTCCTCTGCCATATTAAACCATCAGCAATCGTCAAACGAATGAGTTTCTATCGTAAAAATAGATCTAAAATAACGCAAAAAATGCCCTTATAGTTTTTGCCTTGCTTTGCGTGAAAAGCGGGCAAAGCAGAAGTATTGATCGGACATTGAAATGGATTGCACATGGTTGAACGTTGGATCGGTGAGTCACACGTTTTGCACTAGGCATTAAATAATGATGAAATTTTCTCCTATCTCCTATAGTAAACTAACCATACGTCCCGGATGAGACGTTGCGGACACGGATCTCGACTTCCTGTTCATCGTGGCGAGATTTCCGTAAAATTTCCTTAATTGAAGGTTTGTCCCACAAAATTTAATTTCGGGCTCATCTTTTGTCATATCTGCTCAGCAGACACCCGTCTATAGCACATTTTGATTTACTTTTAGACGTTTCAGCGATGTATAACAAACGCGATTCAATCTTCACCTCCATTTTTATCTGGTTTCCGAAGGGAACATAGCCTTATTAAATGGTCGTGTCTTTGTGTATGTGTCCCCCACTAGCAACTTTTTCATCACTTTCGGGCTATATTTAATTTGGCGAATACTGAAGACCCGGGTTCGACTCCAGGAAATTTTCTCCCCATTTGTTTTACATAGGGAGTCTCAAATCCACCGCGCAGAGATGCTTTCTTGATAATTGATCGTATTTTCTCGAATTTCTACTAATACATAGAGTTTTTGCGTTTTAAATCGCATTTTATCGGATTGTTGCCATGGAGACGATTATTACCAAAGTCGGCTTGAGCATAGACGAGTGAACAAATGGGTTATTTTCTTTTCCACTAACCAGCCGCCTATTTAGCCTACAAAGCAGCCGTCATCCGTGGCGATTAAGTGGTAGTAATTCTAAAACCAAAAAGAATAAGACTCATAACAAAATTAGATCTACTATCGACGAAGCAACACTGATGATGACCTATTTGTATCCGAAATGCGTATTTGGTTTTATCCACTTCTTTAGGTGTTCTTTACAAAAAGTAAAAAAGTACGCCTTATGGTCAGGTCGTGTCCGTCCGTCCGCATGTTTCATCTCAGAAACTACTGGGTGGATGTTCATGTAATTTGGTATTTAAGACATAACGGTGAAGAAAATAATAAAACGATATAAATGGTTCACGTAGCCCAATCGGGAGTGCCACTTTACTGGTGACAAAGTATGAACTTTTCTTTATATCTCGTAAAATATCACTTATAAGTAAAGAGACTTTAAAAAGATTTGTACAGGCTACAGGTAGCCACGGCCTGTATACTTTTCCTGTCTACGGTCTCCGGGAGGATATCAAGAATTTTAGGCAAGCGAGACATCAGGGTGGCACACAAACCCCCTCAAAAAATCAAGAGTTTTTTATCACAGGCCAAGGACCAACTAGGCCTAAAACAGCTGGGGTATACAAAATCCCATGCTCATGCGGCAAGGAGTACATAGGACAAACGGGACGGACAATAGAGACCAGAATAAAAGAACACGCAAGATGCATCCGCCTCAACCAACCCGAAAAGTCAGCGGTTGCAGAGGACATCATCTCCTCAGACCACCGCATCAACTTCACCGAGGCCATAGTGGTCGCAAAGGCAAGCGGTTTTTGGGAGGGGCTGGTGAAGGAAGCCATCGAGATTAGGCTGCACAAGAACACGAATAACAGGGACACTGGATTTCCGCTCAGCAAAGTGTGGAATACCATACTATCCAAAATTGTGGAACGCCATAGGCCGACTCAAGAGCCAATGAGAGACGGGCCACCAACCTTCGGTGGATATATAAGCACGGACGGGATCTGCTAAAGCCGGTGGTGTAGTGGTTAGGACGCTGGCTACTACTCGCCCGATGCTTGAAAAAGTCATCGGGTACGAATCCTGCGCAAGTAGGATTTTTCCAAGGTCGCCCGGCCCCCTGTTTGTGTGGTTTGAGGAGACCGCGCAAATTCAGCTGTTCCGTCCTTCGGAAGGGACGTTAAGCTGTTGGCCCCCCTGGTGTTCTTCGTAAGAGCATGCAAATGCCGGCACCGGGTTTCCCTCCTCCCTTCCCCGGCTATTCATTGCACTACCTCTGAGATACCCATTTGTGCTGTAAGAGAGGCGAATTGACTGGGCACTCAAACAAACAAAGCGACACCCGGTTCGAATCTTTGGGAGGATTTTCTCCGAGGACGCTTCTGCCCCCTATTTATGTGCGATGGTACTAAGGTGACGAGGACGAGCCAATGAGAAAAAGCAACCTGAGGAGCGCGCGCAAATCAACACTCCGTCCTTCGGAAGGAACGTTAAGCGATTGGCCTCACTGGTGTTCTTCGCAAGAGCGGGCTAAAGCCATCACCGGGTTTCTCTCCTCCCTTCCCCGGCTGACGAGGCTCCAAACCATATAGCTGCCCTACTATTCGTGGTAGTAAAAATAACGAGCGGTACGGCACTCAGGAGTTCCCTGAAGATGGCGCAAGAGAAAGGCGCCGAAACGTTGGAAGACACCATCCTCACCTGGCTGGAAACCCGAGAAAATTTCACCGCAGCAGCATATATGTTTTGTTCAGTACATTTTTATCGAAAGAGTAGCCGATTTCAAGAAAATCAAACGAGAAAGTCGTAATTTACTTTGGACTTAGAAATTTGTTCGATGTTTTTACTCTCTTCATATGTAGTATAGGGGAAAGTATTGTTTTCATGAAAAAAAATCGATTTCTAGATTTCAACGGAAATACACGTTTTGAGGTCCTCTGAACACATTTTGACCATTTTCTCGATGATGTCTATGTGTGTGCGCGTGCGTGTGAGACGGCTTTATTTTGGGTGGTGTAACTCTAAAAATATTAATCAGATCAATTCGAAATTTTATATTTAACATTTTTATGAAAGTCAAAAAACTAATTAATGTTTGGTAAACATCGGTAAACCGAACGTGCGAGTTTACTCTTGTCACTTATCCGTTATTTTGAAATATTTAATCAATGTAAAAATATACTAGAATAAAAATTGTGGAAAATTTAATTTTCTACAACCTTTGTTCGAAACATTTTTCCATATAATGCATTGTTTAAGAGTTATCTTAAAAACAAAATTATTTAGCTGCCAACACCACGCCACCTACAGACGACTATTGTTAACAATTGACGCTTAGTTACATCTTAGTAACGCTCATTTTTTATTATTTTCTTAATTGTATGAGATTTGTGGCTATATCCAACATCAGAAGGCTATGGGTTGAATTTATTTATGTTCTTTGTTAAGTCTAAAACTTTCTCGGTTTCTTAAAATATTTTTTATTATTTAACCTATTTGGAATTTTTATAAATATTTCAGGTATGGAGAAAGTTGTGCGGTGGCCACATCAGATTTAATTTAATGGTTGTCAACGAAAACAATCTTCGTGACAACTGATAAAAACAATAACTGCTGTAAATACCTAATCAATTTAATTTTATTTCTTGCGCATTTGAAAAATGAAGGGAAATGGATAATCTACCACGATGAAATTAACGAAGTATGTACGCCTATTTTCTTTACGTATACACAGCGTTTGTAAGTGGAAAGAAATGGGTGACTTAAGACGAAGGAATGACCGTGACATAAAGATTACATTACAACTATTCGAGTGAGGTAAGTTTTAAATAATTGTTGATTGTTTTATTAACTAAAATCCACCAAAAAGGTGACTTGCAGGACATCATATAGATGTAGTCGTGCAAGATTCACGAACTAAAATTATCAGGAAATTAGTCGGTGAATCAAAAATTCGACATTTCCTTGGGATTTTAGTTCGTAGACATTATATTAAGCCATTAATATTTATCCTTTTTGTCATGATTACATAAATCGTAAAGAACGCCTCTGTTTCGCATGTGCCTATGCACGCATGATGTGTGCATATTTCTACCCTTGTTAATTGTAGTCAACGAAAACAATCTTCGTTGTAACTGAAGTAAACAATACCTGCTGTACCTATATACCTAATTAGTTTAATTTTCTTTCGTGCGCTCGCAACATTTGGAAAATGAAGGGAAACGGATTACGTACGTCCAGCGCCGTAACTAGCAATTTTAGCACCCGGGGCTAACTACCAGTTGCCCTCGGGTCAGATGCCCCGCCCTAGTTACGGCACTGCCTACGTCGAAGAAACGAACGTAAATACGACTATTTTCTTTACATATACACAGCGATTGTAAGTGAAAAGAAATGGGTAAATTACGACGAGGTAATGAACGGGATCACAAAGATTATAGTACTACTATTCGAGTGATTTATGTTTTAAATAATTGTCAATTGCTTTATTAATTACAACCGATTAGGAAAGAAATCGTTGAAACAAAAATTTAATATTTCTTTGGCATCGCCACTGGCATATCGTTTTTCAGTTATTAGACATTGTACTAAGCCATTATTATTTATCCTTTTTGACGTGATTGCATAAATCGTGAAGAACGCCTCTGCCACGCATGTATGCACGCACGATGTGTGCATCTTTCCTCTCTTGTTACGGTTGTTGGAGGAACATTATTTGCCAATACAATATGATTTAGTGACACACAACGCAGTCGACCTCAGCGGTAAATAGCCGACCATTGATTTCAAGGGTGATCGAGATATTATTCGACGAATTGCGACTAAGAAGGACGACTAATTCTTTTATGAAACCCTCATTATATTTTATCAACTCTTTTTACGCCTGCGGGACATACCTACGCTGCAAGTGGACTAAAAATATAACAAAAGCTCGACAATTCTATGACGATTTTTTCAGTTATGGAATCTATCACTAAAACTTTCTTTTAACATCCACCGCTTCTCATTTAACTCTTGGAAAATTATATTTTGGTTAATTGTTGTGGCAATCGTCTTAATGAAGAAATTGAATGTAAATTAATGTATTTTCAATGCGGTTATACCATTTAATATCTCTCAGCTATACATTTAATGTCTTTTTTCGATGAATTTAGACTCCGTAACTGTCTATACATATAAGATGCGGAGAGCACGAGGAAAATAACTTAAAGCGTGTCTTCGGAAATTTTCATAACGCGAAGGAATTCATTGCGGATTTTTCTAAATAACTCACTTCAAAATTATCCTCACTTCATAGTTGAAGAAAATAGAGCAAGTGCTCATTAAAAAGGACGGGACATGATTTTAAATGTTCTCGAGTTTAATCATATTGCAATATTTCGTAAGTATCATTAGGATTAAAACCAATAAAAGCTCGAGTTTTGACAAAAACATGGTTTCCAAGGCAGCAAACGGTTGAAAGGCATTTTTTTAAAATATGTGATTTAAACGATAAATTTGAGCGACTTATAATAAATGGCGAAATTCGACGATAAGAATAAGAAGCGTGACTTATTCTTCTTTAAAACAGTTCCGGTCCAAAGACCGATGGTCAATTTCTTCTCATTTTAATTTGGAAAAGAATGAAAAATCGCTTTTTACGTCTTATCTTACGGAACATAGAAATTACATCCTGAAGTCGAAACAGTGTTTTCGGGGCTTTTTTGTCATTGACTTTTTAATGCGTGATTAAATAATTTCTGCCAAATTTAAGTCTTCTACCTAGTCAGAATGTATGTTAAAAAAACATTAAAAGGCGTTATGCAGAGTGACAGAATAAGATCATCATATATGGAGATGGAATAAATATTCAAGCAGCCGAGTATGTAAAATCGTGGGATATGCACATTCGTCGAGTTATAGGTGCGGTCAACAAGAAACTGTCTTTCATAAGTAGAATAGAACAGAAAAAGTACGCGAAACATGTTACTTATCACTGGTTAGACTGCAAGTGGAATACGCCTCATGCATATGGGATCCGTACGAGAAGGGACATATAATTCAATTAGAAAGAGTGCAGCGCAGAGCAGCCAGATTCCTAAAACAAAAGTACGAACATAAGGAAAGCGTCACCTCATTATTGAGGGATTTGAACTGGGTACCACTGGAGGATCGTAGATTGAACTCAAGGTTGCGGCTTCTGGAGAAATATAGATCGGAATGACTAAAAGACTAGGTTGTAGGAATAATTGAAGCACCAACTTATATAGGTAGAAACGACCGTGACGATAAGATACGTGAGATCGATTGTAGGACGGAGCGTAATCTAGGCTCGTTCTTTCCGAGGGCAATACGAGATCACAATAGAAAATTTCAACCTGCGATAGACAATCTTTAGGTAGGTTTTTGTGCATTGCCCCCCCCCCTGCCACCCACCGATTAGGTGAATTGCAGGGTAACATTTAGATGTTGTCTGGAAAATCGCTTCAGTAACGCCTCCTACACGCTAGAATAGAGCTCTCTAGAAAAATACATGTCGGAAGGCTTGACTGAGGAGGTTTTCAGAGATAGTTTAAACCCACATCTTTATCAAAGGACAGGACGACGATGATGAAATTCCTAGGCCAGAACGAGTACAGGAAAGGGCGACGGCGAGGTTCGCTTTTAGGCACGTTTCGCTTCCAGCGTGAGCGCCTATTTGCTTCGGTCTGTCCGTCCTTCCGTACGCATGTCAGATGTCGGGGCCGTTTTGTTCGGGGACGTTTTGTCCGGGGACGTCTTGTCTGGGGACGTTTTGCCCGGGGCCGTTTTGTCCGGGGACGTTTTGTCCGGGGACGTTTTGTCCGGGGACATTTTGTCCGGGACCCTTCGGCTTTTACCGAACGGATTTTCATGGCATGTTGTTATGACATCTGGGCAAAGAAAATGAGAAAATGATGTAAATGGTTGACATTACACGATCAAGGATGCCACTTTACGAAAAACAAAAAACGAACTTGCCGTTATATTGTAAAATATTAGTCATCTCGAAAAAAGTCTTCAAATAAAATTTGTAGAACTAGTTCAATAGAATATTTCTTGCAACGAACATTTTTATCGAACGAGTAGCCGTTTCCAAGAAAATCAAACAAGTTGGGAATAATTTTGAAACGAGAAAAAGTCTGCTATGACCGGGAATCGAACCCGGGTCTTCCACTTGCCGGGCGGATATTCTACCACTGAACTATCGTAGCAGAAAAGTTCTTGCATGGTTTTGTTTTATTGTCAACAAAAAGAATCTTCGTTGCAACTGGAATAAATAATAATAAACAACAAATGTCTTGAACGAACGACTTAAAAAGAGATAAGATTACAAAAACAGAAGAAGACAATCCATTGCATCGCTGCTTAGATCAGATCTAGCCTCTCGGCAACTTTCTTCGTTAAAAAAGTGCTAAGACGTTAAATGAGGAGAAAAATTAGCACATACCTTATAAGTTCCTAACGGAGTTGAAAAATCTACATAGAAATATTAACCTTACCCCTCTTGAGATTGAAAAAATCCAGCGCGTGACAGTTAAGTTAAAACAATAACATGTTATTTAAACCAAAGCGTTACGACGTTACCAGTTGATGTAAATTTAGTATCACTTGAGGAGTATCAACTGAAAATATGTACGGTAGTGAAGGTAGCAATAGCTAAGGTTTAACCTAGGGTCGGCCCGGGGTGTGAAAGTCTCTGCGGCGCTTTTCTGACTACCTACAAGTAAATAAATGTAGGCTAGCTACTTATGCTGCGGAATAGGCTGGAGTCACGATGACATTCCTTTAATTTTTTTAACGCAAATAATTTTCACATAGCAATGAATAAATTAGCATGTAGGTTTCAAGTATCTTCATAAACATTTACTGAAAGGGAGATAATTATAGTCAAGGGCGCTTAAAGAACTCGGACCGCTCCTAATTTTAGGGATAAATGAATCATCACATACGCTGAAAGACACAACCACTAGGATAGAATAAGACATAGTGTTACAGAGTGGTATCGAAGTTCGTCATTAACATGGATGACCAGAGATGAGGTACTCAAGCCGTAAAGTGACATTTTCTAAGGGAAATGGTGCACTGCACCCCCTGCCACCCACCTATCTTGTGGATTACAGAGTATTATGTATCACTGTTGGAGATGAAATTCGTCAAGAAAGAATTATTATCAACTCTTTGGTGCATTTCATTCGTCTTATATAGGAAAAATATTCAATCGAATAAAATTGCTTCAGTTATGCATGAAACGCGATTCGTTTTTTATAATTTCTCATTCGATGTGTTCATGAATAATATTTTATTAAAACTACGCCGCGGCGTAGTTTTAATAAACCGGCGCGCCGTTAACATTACCTTGATGCCCGCATAGCAAACCCTATGTAGCCATCACCCATTTTAAAATTATGCAAGAAGCCTTTTAATGAGAAGTTCGTTTACCTGTGATCTAGGTCAGGGGTTCCCAAACTGGTTCTCCCGGGCATCGCCGTGCTTTTTGGGACTCCGACGGTGCTCTTCCACGATGCTTAAAATTGCTTTTCCCAGCCTAAGTAATTAAATATGTTCGTTTGTTTCCTCTGTGTCCATTAAAGAACAATATTAATGACTTGGACGTTGGTATGGTTTTATTTATAAACATTTCTATGTGCCAATAGGAATAATGTGAGCACCATTCAGAACAGTGTTTCTCAACTAGTGGGACGCGAAGGTCGTCTAGGTGGGAGGCGAAGTTTCAAAGATAATTATTGTCGAACTTTTTCCTCGATATAATTACTGCGATATTTAAGGTCCTTAAAAATTTCCATAATGATAAATATAATGCTGAAATACAATTGGCGTAAAAAATCACTTCTTGGAAAGGATGTGGTTTGTTTTGTATGATGGTGTGACCAAGGTTTTTTGACAAAATAATGTGGGACCAAGGTCTTTTGGCAAAATGGTAGGTGAGACGCAAGATTGAAAAGGTTCATAACCACTGATTTAGATGGCAGTGCTTACCACCTCCTGCCATATGTCTTGGCGGCCCGCAGGATATAAATTGTTAATTCCTATTATTGAAAAAGTATAGTGATATTCTAGAAAATAACTTGGTGTTCGCCACACTGAAAATGTTGGGTTCCCCTGATCGAGGTTTTCAAATATTTGTTTTACTCGACATTATAATGGCAATAGTTTTTATACGACTTAACTATTATTAAATACAAAATCTTTAACTTTGTGTATTATGCAAACATATCATTCACATAATTCTGCAATGATAACTATCGCATATTTAAGAAAAATGCTTGTGCAGTGAAACCTCGGCCATGGGTCTGTAAGAATTGTTGACTTAAAAAAAAGAACGCCAATAACCAGGATGAAATATTAAGGTGGAAATGCGAACGAAGTGAAAAAGAATAAGAAAATTGTATCGTTTTTATTAAATTTTGAGGTTAATGTAATCATACGAAAACTAGTAAACATTACGATTGAGATTATTTCGTGGCAGGCACCTCTCTATGAGCGACCGATAAATAATAAGAAAATTATAAAAGGAAAAAAGTTGTGCTTATGCACCTGCACGCAAACATAGTCATATCTTGCATTGCGCGACTCCGTTTTAAGCGGATTCGTTACAGTGCGAAGCAGGTTCGCACCTAACATGGGTTCAAAAAACAAAGGCGGCCTAACCATAAATGTATTTCCGTTTGTTACAGGATTTTAGTAAAGTCGTCTACGGATCTCCATTTAGGGTCACGATGTGGCACACCCACGCTATAAAAGAAACCCTCAGAACACCGTTTTCGTCACTCGATCGATGCTCTTTTGGCGTTATTATTTCTAATGAAAAGTGACTTTCCGAACAAAACTTCCTCGCTGATTTATTTAGGATTTCATTCATACGGGATACATTTACATTTTAAAATAAAAACTTCATTATATTATAATGAAGTTTTTATTTTCTATACCATTTGAAAATTACTGACGAAGATAAGTTATTGAAAAAATGGAAAAATTTGCGTCTGGTGTTGATGGATGGAAACCTAGAAGAAGCAGTTGTTTTCAGGTTAACTGCGTATTTTTAATAATACGCTTTAATTTTCGCGTCCGTGGAACCTATCCTAATTTACATAATGAACTCGTTTTCCGTGAATTTCGCTCAGCGCGAAATTTTTTGGGAACCTAACTGCGCGCAAGACGAGGTATGACTGCATACACGTTCGCGTCCGCGAGCATTGGAAATAACACGCTCAGGCACTCCTGACCGGGGATAAACCCAGATAGATTGAACCAAAACCGCTCCGGGGTCGAAGTGAAAGTAATATATTCCTCGTTTTGGAGGAATGTGGGTCGGGAGGGCTCAATTCGCTGCGTGAGCGAGAGGGTGACCGCAGAATAGGTTCGTAGGAGGGGAGGGCTTCTGAGATGGGGGAGAAGGCATTATCCCAGGAAACTCAAGGGTCCCTGAGCGGGGGAAATACCCAACTAGAGAGTAGATGCGATGGCAGATAGAGAGGGAGAAAGGGTCAGGGAACATTAATGCGAGGATGTGACCACGTGTGCCCATAACTTCGCCACCTGCTCAGACTGAGCGAAATGGTCGGGTAAACTCGTTGCGATCAAAGAGACCAAAAGCCCTTGGTATGGTGCTGCGGTCACGGTCTCGAGGAGGGAGGGTGCAGAGGAGGATGTTAAAAGAAGTCGTTTCATGGTGCGCTAGTGGGAAAAAAGATTGGAGGAGTGGTGAAGGGTTGCGATGGGGTTCGTGCAGGGAGGGGATCTGTTGTCGATGCGACCTCATGCTGACTTTCGCAGATTCAGGGTGAGTGGATGGGTATGGCGGGTTTTTCCGCGAAACGAGAGAAGGAAAGGAAGGAAAAGGGGAGAGAGGAAGAGGAGAGTTGATGGTAAAAGGCGGCAGCGAAGAGATAAAGAAGATGGCCGGAATGTGCTTTTATGAAAGGGTTTCTCTATTATATGCCGCTTTAGACGCTATCTTTCTGATCGATGCCGTGGGAACCGACTCCGATCGTGGGATATGCATGCGTGAAAAGGCGTGGGCGGTTAGCTGGCAGGTCGCCAGAAGAGAGAAGGTCAAACGCGATGACCAAGGTCCAGAGAGGTCACCCAGCGAACTTATTACTTCCCGTTTATGATTCGGAGAAAGCAGGAAGCGTCTGTTTAAGGCCAGGAATAAGATCGAGGGAGATAGTTGGATATGGCGTCAATATGGTGAAAGGATTTGAGGGAAAGGATAAATCTGCGAAACTAAAGCGGGCAGTTCGTTTTCTTTTTCTCCAGTTATCTTCAACTGAAAATGAGAAACTATATCTTTCCAAGAGCTATAAAAAAAATTTGAAAAACCAGATGCGTATACGGGCTAGAAAGCAGCCGTCGTCATAGACGATTCATCGATTGTAGATTCTATGAAAGAAGAACAATGAAGAAGTATTTCTGTCTGATTCCAGTTATAAGGTGAGCTCCACTGTTTTCTCTTGAATCATCAGCCGAAAATCATTCTTTCTGTATAATGAATTACCCCATCGAGAAAAAGGTAATAAATAGTGGGGAGAGTTTAATCGCTATGGCATTTAATTCCCCGGGTATGTTTAAATTACCTCCAAATCACAAGTATCTTATATCTTAAATGACTGATTGTATTATTAACATAACTGCATGGAACCGACTTCAGAAAAGACTAAAAATCGGGGGATAATTGTAGATGAAAAATGACAAAACTTGAATTGATACCAGTTTTATTTCTTTGTGGTCTTCACGACATTATATGAAAGGAGGGAAAGTGTGTATGATAATGCAAACTTTGACAGAAATTGTCGACAACGAATGCAATGATTTTATAAATAAAACGATAATAAGAGTGGGAAAATGTGTTCCACTTCGAAGTAAAAAGAGTTTTCAAATGCTTTCTTTGCGATATCGACATTTTTTCTAGTAACTGTTATGATTTACGGTTAAAACTCGGAAAAAAATTGGAAACGTCTCTTTAGCCGTATCATAAACGAGATGAATCTTAAAGCTCACTTTAGGCACTCATGAGAAGGGGATATTTTAACTGGTAAATATGGCTAGTAATTAAATTAGCTCTGTAACTTTTAGTGTAGGCCCCATACACCAAATATCGTAAAAATCCAATCGAGTGGTTTATGAAGTTAAGGATGCAAACAGAAACGACCTCCCACATATGCGTATAATCCATGAAAAGAAGTATAAAATGAAAAACGGCAAAGAAGTACTGAAAAACAAAGGAAAAAGAATCTGATGTGGCCACCACATGACTTTCTCCATATATGTAATATTTCTAAAAATTCCAAATAGGTTACATAAAAATTGATATTTTAAGAAACCGAGAAATTTTAGACTATACAAAGAACAGAAATAAACTCAAACCATAACCTTCTGATATTGGATATAACCACAAAGCTCCAACAATTAAGAAAAGAAAAAGGAGCATTACTAACAATAAGACGTAACTAAGCGTCAATTGTTAACAATAGTCGGTAGGTGGCGTGGTGGTGGCAGCTAAAAATATAAGATATCTCTTAAACAATGCATTATATGGAAAGATGTTTCAAACAAAGGCTGTAGAAAATTAAATTTACTACAACGTTTATTCAAATACATTTTTACATTTATCACATATTAAAGCAAATATTTCAAAATAACGGATAAGTGACAAGAGTTAACACCCTCTTCCGTTTGACCGATTTCTACCAAAAACTAATCAGTTCTTGTGACTTTCATAAAAATGTTAAATATAAAATTTCGCGTTGACCTGATTAATAGTTATTGAGTTAGAGCACCCACAAAAAGCTATCTCACACACACAGACATCATCGAGAAAATGGTCAAAACGTGTTCAGGGGACCTCAAAACGTGTATTTCCGTTGAAATCTCGAAGTCGATTTTTTTCATGAATACAATACTTTCCCTTATACTACGTATATGGAGAAAGTAACCAGAAATCATCTAATATTTCCGTACAGTTGACCTCTACTCAATCCGGCGAGGAATCGGGTAAACGCTTACAATTGACAGGTCAAATAAAGTTATTTCCACTTTCTCCGTGCGCCAATTTATGATTGAAGAATTCTCTCGAACGATCTAGTCGATACGCTTCGTCAAATTTTCAGCCTAAATGTCCCGATAAATCGCGACACGAAAAAATGACTAACTTGATAAGAATGTCTTGCTAACGCTTCTTTCTCCTAGATTACATTTTTGCGGTACAAATTTCCCGCAAATAATTTGTTACCATAATTATTATTAGCTTGCAAATTGATAAAAACAAGCAAATAATCTTCCTCAGATAAGTGAATAAAACTTAATGAAAATTAAAATTACGTCTCCATCCTCCAAATACCTTGCAATCACTAACTTACGAATTAAAAAAAAACAATAACATAAATTCTGCTTCAGATCCTCTCCCACCTCCAAAAAGAAAAACAAATATCTTTAATGTTACTGCATCAACTATTCTTGTCGTATTTAGGCTAACTTTTTTTAAGACTGTTATCAGCCTATCCAAAGGCTATTGGCGGCTTGCAGGGTAGCAATATGCTCGATATCTTAAATATCTTTAACCGCCAATAATATCCCAAACCGAGCAACCATCCGCCACTCACATTCATTCACGCATTGGAAACTGGAACTACACATTAAAGACGCGCGGCGGGGGACGTATGCGATCGTGGGCTGTCCAAACAGCCATTCCGTGCTCACATAACGACGGAAAACTGCCAAGTCACGTCTCATTCTCGTGCGACTGGGTCATTCAAAGCTGTTATAGCACGCGTTCCGATCTTAACCAGTGTGTTCGCACGGCTGCGCTAGTCACCTCCCCGATAGCGGGCGACGACTCGACGAAAACGAAAATCTTTGCGATACTTCCGGTTGCAGGCCCGTTATTATAGCCCATAGCGATCTAAATAAATGACTTTCCATGATCTAGTCTCAAAGAACTCGTCCCTTGGCCGATGAAGAAATCGCGAGTTACTTTATTTGCCTTACTGATTTGCTCTATTTATGTAGTTAATTAATCAAAGTATTTGTATTACCTATCGATGTAGTCCTTTAAGTAATCGGTTTATTTAGTTAATGAATCGGTTTATTTAATGCATTTTATTTTTAATTGATTGATTCATGTATGAAATTGATTCAATAGACAGCGCAAAGGCATTTAAAGAATAATAAGACAATATAAACAGATAAAAACAATTCAGCCATTCTCGAGTTATTTCATATTTTTTTAGATTTAAAATTTTTTTCACAATATCGGTGTAGTGGAGATAAATTAAAAATTGTTTAAAAATAGAAGGTGTACCATAAACAAAAAAATCTTATTGTTGATGAATAAGGAACAACAATGAATGACGGGAGTATGGGATATTGAGTCTGGAGAATGGGAACTTAGTAGCTTGTTAAAGAGTAAGGTTTTTTAACCCTTAACTACTAACGTGGAGTCAGGCTGACTCCACACCACATATTACGCATCATAGCTCTGACTCATTTTACAATATTGCTTCGGTGACTTCAGTACCTTAAAATGAAGTGATGACTAATGCACCCCCAAAATCTTATCAGTGTACCGCGAGTTGTTGGTGAAATAGCTTATAGTAATTTTTGTGTGGAGTCAGGTTGTCTCCACGTTAGTAATTGTGCTTATATAATGCACAAGTCGCACAAAAATACTACAAAAATGACGCGATCAAATTTTCTAAAAAATTTGGCTAGGGACTTATAATATAGTTATTCCCCACTTGCATAAAAGAGCAACAAATTATCGGATTGCTAGTGATGTAAGGAGGAGAATATGTGCGATTTTAGACATTCCTTTCAAGGAGGGCATGGGCGAGGAGCTTCTTGAAAAGAGGGTTTACTGCTCCATCTGCGATCCAAAACTGAAGAGGAACTACTAAATGTAAACGGCCAATTTGTCTCACAAGTGCCAAAAAATATGTTTCGAATCTGTTCAGGAGTGACTTTGAAATTTTCAGCTACAAGGTTTTCAACATTGTTCATTAAAAAAATAGATTTACAATTATTTATACTTTTTTATTCTAATACCTTATTCCTAGAAGCCCAATCGTTAACTCCACCTAGCGAAAATGTTTAAATAAAAAAAATTGCGGTCGTTATAGGAAAAATATGTAAAGGAGTCTGTGTGAATCCACTTTAGTAGCCGAGTGATTTTTTTCACGTTAGTAGTTAAGGGTTAAAAGGGGTATTCAGAGGGCAAATAACTGTACAAAGCAAATATACGACAGAAAACAGAGCGCCGGAAGATCGATGGAAGTTAACTGAAATTATATTTTGTTTCTCGCATGATTTGGTTTCTTTTTTGAGACGGAACGCATAAAAGTGTATTTAAATCAGAAAAGTATCTTAAGGCATAGCATATCTCTCCAATAGCTTTAAGAAGATGATCGTATTTGTCCGAATATAAGGCGAGATTTTGGAAGGAATTTCAAGTTAAAACCGAAAGCGCACAAAAAAATCAGAAACTTGCTTGTGACAATGTATGAACAGTTTCATAATAGTAATCAACAACAGGACTATCTGGAAAAGGTCTAAAATCTGAATGTTGAAAACCACTTCCTTCTTATTTGGGCCGAGAACTTTTCAGCCATCCCTCTTAATAAAATCCCTACCACATCTCAATTTATTTTGGTGATAATTGTAAATAAAGGTTAAAGTGGAAAAATACCGTGTTAATTATAGAAGAAAGTTTGAAATTTTGCATCTATTAGAGAACTGTACCCAAAATATTTTTTTAAATGTCAAATGCATTCACTGAAATTGAAATATTTCATTTGCTGTAATGAATAATAATTCAATACGCTTAAATCAATAGATAAGTTTAGCTTAGAACATGTTTTGCTTCGGACTCAAATGTTCATTTTATTATTATATATCAACGCCAGAATAATTCTTCATATTTTAAACATTGCCATTATCCTTCTAGACCGTCAATAACCAAGAATAGCATTATTTCTAACCTCGTTCGTAACTAACAATTAAACATGAAGCTATACAAATATTGCTTCTTTATTAGTGAAGCGCAGTTTGTTGCAAGTAGCATTATTTAACTTGCAATTAGTCATATGTATATTTATGTATTTTATTCCGAAACGTGATACAAAAATAATTTTGTTTTTCTTATAACACTCGTTCGCCGTGGGTATGTACATCCAGCACAAACTTTATTAAAGCTACTATTCTTTCGAGTGTCAACGAAAGCATTTCCTGCAAGGTTTCATTAGCATGTGCGTAAACACCGGGAACTTGCGAGAAATCACCATGACGAGGTGAAAACCGGCATATCGAATTCTGTTGTCGCATCTTCCAAAGAAGTTAACGCCGCTCACACGCATACATTTGGAACGTACTCATCTCCACACTGAATGGGGAGGAGAGTTTCGCTAAATAATCTTCAGGGAAAATCGAGAAAATATAATGAGTTGCGAAATTTTACGCATTATACTGTTCGAGGGTTTAAGTGCATATATCCTAATTACTTTTCTCAGGGAACCAAAAACAATATTTACCTACTTTTAAAAAATCAACACCTTCTATTCAACATATAAAACGCTTATTCTGTCATTGGGCGTAACGCTTTTTACTTTCTCCATACGTAGTACATATAGGGAAAAGTATTCCTTTCACGAAAAAATCGAATTCGAGATTTCAACTGAAATACACGTTTTGAGATCCCTGAAGGCATTTTGACCATTTTCTCGATGATGTTTGTATGAGTGAGTGTGCATATGTGTGTGTGTAATAGGAATTTTTCGGGCGCTCTAACTCAAAAGCTAGTATTTATCAGATCAATGAGAAATTTTATATTTGTCATTTTAATTGAAGGGACAAGAGTTAAATAGTTTTTAGTTAAAATCGGTCAACCGGAAGTGACCCTTTACTCTTGGTCTCTTTTTCGTTTTGACCGATTTTCTTCATTAAAACATCATCATTTATAATAACATTAAATTTAAACATTGTAGAAAATGTTATTCTCTACAACGTTTGTTTGACGCTTTTTCCTAGAATACATTGTTTGGGCAAGATTTATTTTTAAAACTATATTTTTTACCTGCCACCATCGAACCACCTGGAGACTTTTTTAACATTTTACGCTTAGCTACGTCTTAGTAACGCTCCTTTTTATTTTCTAAATTGTTGGATCTTCGTGGCTATATCAATATCAGAAGGCTACGCTATGAGTTTAATTCTGGTCTTTGTAAAGTCTTTGAATTTTTCTCCCAGTTCCTTAAAATATTTATTATCATTTAAACTAATTGGAATTTTTAGAAATCTATCAGGTATGACTACATCAGATTTTTTTAACATAGTGTCGCAGGACATGATGTCCCCAAGCACCAGAATAAGTATCAATTATTCCCTCTCAAATGCTGATATACTGTTCAAAATCAGTCAGATGCATCATAAGATATTTATTTTTTCTGAAAAAGCTAATTAGCAACATTATCCTCCATATAAAAGTTTTTATATGTAACGTGTTTTAGCAAACTTCCCGACTAGGTAGAAGATTGGATTTGATAGGACTGCATCAACCATGCAATCATGCCAATGATGATAAAAATAACCCCGAAATAGACTCAGTTTCGACTGCATCAATCACGCAATCATGCCAAGAAATAGACTCAGTTTCGACTCCAGGATATAATTTCTATTACCCGTAGGATAACACATAGAAAGCGATTTTTCGACGTGCAAGATTTTATTCTTTTCCAAATTAAAATAAGAAGAAATTTATCATCGATCTTCGGACCGGGACTGTTTTAAAGGAAAATAACACGCTTCTTATCCTCTTCGTCGAATTTTGCCATATATTCGAAATCGCTCAAATTTATCGTTTAAATCACACAATTTGGAAAAAAATGCCTTTTAACCGTTTGCTGCCTTGGCAACCATGATTTTGTCAAAACTCGAGCTTCTATTGTCGTCTCAATCCCAATGATACATACGAAATATTACATTATGATTTTACTCAAGAACATTTAAATTCATATCCCGTCATTTTTGGCGGACACCTATTCTAGTTTACTAATGAAGACGATCGTTCAGTTTTCGGATGGAGAGGAGGAAAATGCGAGTCCGAAGTTTAAAATAAGTTGGGCACTTTTCACAATGCATTTAGGGTTTGGTAGTCAGTTTGTCTAAAAGAGACTGAATCTATCTAAAATTAGTATTTAAAGAAATGTGTCGAGTGGAAAACGGTTATAACGATTTAACGGATATAACGAGACAATGGATGCAACGATCTTTTCGGTACAGGAAAATAATTGTAGAAATCCACGGACACAGCATCCTTTTTCACGGTTATAACGAGGAAATATATATTTTTTATTTAGGTTTTGTTAGGCGTATCTGCAGAGACGAAATACAGTAGAATTAGCATTCGTAAACAATATTAAAAGGAATATGCGTTGAATAGTTCAATTCTTCCGTGTTGAACTTTTAGTTTTTGTTAACTTGATAGTTCCTCTATCACTTTTACACTAATTTTTTATTTGCTAAGAGATCTCTAAATGAAAAATTTTTGTGGTTAGTAGCAGGCAATATCCACCATTGCAGATCGAGGTATTCCTATTTCGTTTGCAAGTGGCTCCATGGCGTGGACTACCGTTAAACGAGTACGTTCCGCTCTAGATATACTCAATGTTGTCATCATTCTTTCCGCAAACTCATGTCTCCATAGGAGACATACAGGAAGCAAGCTTTTTGTAGCACTAAATGGAGTGAATTTCTGTTTCTTCACAAGAAACCTTGTTGTATACCCTCCGCTACAGCACTGCTTAAAGGCAACGAGGAGATCCTTCTTCGACCGCTAGCAATGAAAGACTGACGAAAAGTGACTGGAAATAATATGGAGTGAGAATACATACAGCATCAGAACATGTGATCCCTACAGCTTTCTTCCAAGTTCTCTGTATTTGGTGTTTAGTTTTTGCGCTTCTCTTTTCTATAATAATCCAAGAGGATGACTAGCCCAAAATACACATACGCGCACTTTGATTTACTAGCCGGACAGCAGATGCTTAATGAACTCAAATCTTTCGCTTAGGTTGAGTCAAGTTCTGTGTTTATGGAGTGGTTTTAATAAATTCTTCGTTTATCTCGGCTCATCCTCACAGCACCAAATTTCTTTCGTGAGAAGACAATGAAGCGTCAAGCATTTTTTCCCCACTAAGCGCCTTTCCCTCCAACCCACATTGCATTTCTTTCTCTCCTAAGCCTTTATGGAAAATAAGATGAAGAGCTAGGTATTAATAAAAAGAGAAACAATAAGCTGAGCTAAGGCGTTTACATTCAGCAAATAATGACATGGGTCACATTTAAGGCCCAAAAAAAAGCCCGAATAGAATCGACCACTTAGCCCGAGAGAGACTGCTTCAGTTTTGGAAGCCCTGATCACATAACTCATCTTTTAAAGAAAGTTAACTTGTAGGACGCCAAGTAAAACAGTAATGACTTCTATTTACTCGTTCCGACGTTCGCAATTATCTTGGGGCGTCAATACCTTTTCCAGAGGATATTCTAAGTATGCGTTGCTCATGGGGGGGGGGGGGGGGGTTATAACCAGGGCCGGCCAAATACTTTCGGGGGCACGGATGCAAGCAAGTTTTTGGGGGCCCCTCTACGTCAAAAAAACCTGCCATTTTGTACACATTAATGTTACAGCTTAGAGAGAACATGTACTTATAATTATTAAATATACGTTGCTCATGGGGGCGGGGGTGTTATAACCCCCAAACCCCCCTGGATACGCCACCGCAATCACCCATCTCCATTTCCAAAACCTTCCCTTGATTCACATTCATGTACAAATGGAGTCTTGCTGCCGGTTGTCTGAGTTTATAAACAAATCATTCGGGCCCTCCAACACGTCTATTCCTCGCTCTGCAATCTGGAATTCCAAATTCCAACTCCGACCCAACCACGTTAATGCGAATACCCGCGTTGTATGATTTTTTGGCATTAAAAAGCCGTGTTGCAGCAAATCCGTCATATAGTTGGGCTCAAATGTCCTACGCTGTCTTTAAAATGCTCGAAATAGTCACATCTTCCCGATATCTGTCGCGGAAGCAAAACAAAATTTCCCTACCAACTTTTTGATACTTCCGACGAAATCCCCTTCGGCATTGGGTTGCGTCAAACCCGACTGTGGTCCAACACATGCGCTCCCGCTAATCGCGACATCTGCGTACCACTCTTCGTAATCTTTGAGCCAGAGGGTATTTCCCCTTTGAAATCTTGTTTAGGAAGTCGCGCGCACTTCCTTAGCGTGGTAGTCTCCCGACGTAAACACGATCCCAAAGAAAGCTTAGCAAACCGTCGCCGCCATGCGGATTCTGAGGAGATATTCGATTGTGTCTTTTTGGGCGTTGAATAACACGATCATCCCTCTCGTGAGTGAATTCGTACACCCGCATAAATATGCCCCTCATACTACAATACCGAGAACGAGTGAAGCGCATCTTAAAATTTTGCGAACTATGACCTCCTTGAAATAGCACCCACGCACTTCCGAAACAAATGCTGAAATTATGTAGTTACCATAACATTAATAGACGATGCTGAGACTTCACATTTACATCTACATGATACCCTGCAGGTCACTATTTTGGTGGATGGCAGGGGGTGCAGTGAAGTAGAGGTCCCTAATTTTCCTACGTTATCTTTTCCTATTATGTTCTCCTATAGTCCTAGGGGGAAAAACGATCCTCTATATCTACTTCGTGGAATTCCATAATAACGTGGTGCTGTAAATATTAAAAACCAAGCAATAATTAAAACAACAGAGTTTTACTCACACTTTGATTTATTCCACATATAAGAACCTGTTTTGATGAACAATCACTATCATGATGGTCCCGGTCGTTCTTATCTATAGTTATGTGGAATAAGTCGAAGTGTGATTACAACTGTTGTTTTAATTTTTGCATTGTTTGAGTTTTAACAACGGCACATTATGTCGTTACCTTCGATATAACAGAGTTCCCTCGCAAATAAGCTCCAAAACCCCTCACCAGAAATTCAATTACGATGCCTAAGCCAAATACACTCGTCTCATTCTAACGTGCCGGATGTAATAATAAATTAAAAAGCATTAATTTTCTAATGATAGAAATTCTACAGAATGATTCCATGGACACCTCTCAATTTGCACATTATTAAGACTAGAATAGAATGGAAATAAAAAATGGTAAAATTATTTCTTGTAACGCGTAATTGTTCCGCAAAGTGACGTCTACGACAGTGGACTGCATTACGGTTCTCTTCAATTTAGTTTCCTTACAAAAATAATGAGGAAAAGTGCCATGCGTTTGCAACGCTAAGGTTTCCTCGTCTTTCACTTCCTGCCGAATGTTTCTAATTTAATTTTGAATGATTATGCCAATTTTAAAAAAATTGTCTTTTTAGGAAAGATATGACAGGAATCAGTAGTAGTCATCCTCATTAACTAAAAAGATGGAAAAGTATACTCCATAAATGGAATACACAGAGATTTCAAAGGCGTTCTTTATAGGGAATACGTACAAAACGGCACCGAAAGATTGGGCAGCTCATGAATTTTTATACCCGAAATTAAAGTCGTAATTACGTGATCTCGCGGACTGTTTAGCGGTAAATGTTGTCCTCTATCCAAATATTTTTTATATATAACACACAGATCATTTAAGAGCTAGGAAGAGAAAAATATGGTATTTAATTGTTGTTTGCCGAGAGAACCGTCTTAGCGAACGTCTAAAAAAGCGTCAAGTGATCCACAATTTTCAAAATAACCTGGGTTAAAAATACTAACAAATAATATTTATTCCCACGTATTGTCTTCAAATCAATGAAGGATGGCAAATGGCCGTGATTATAACTTATTGTTATCAATGTCATTCAAAACCTTCCCATTGTTTTCGAGAAAAGCTCTTGAGAGTTAATTAACAATTAATTTCTTTCATTTCATAATCATGATCCCGGCGTGGATTATAATCTTGAGATACAGAAAAATTATATACTCAAAATAGTTGAGTAATTTAGAATAGCTGAAAAGAACTCTTTCTACGTATTTTCAGATCGTCGGAGTCGCTATGAGAAACCCTTGAAGAAAATGGGCGATTTACTCGAAAAGTCGAAAATTTCGACAAATTAATTTCCGAGCTCACCTAATAACAAACCTACAAATTTCCTTAAGATAAACAAGAAGGGGTGTACACGGGTTTCCCCCGGTACAGTAGTGCTTTTCGTCAAATTCGCCGTAGTATAATCGTATACTAATTTATTTGCTTTGAAATCCGAAAATTATTTTTCCTTATATTGTGGTAGCCCTGCTTTATAGATACATTCTAAACATGTACATTTCTTTTTGCCATTTTACACTCGCCATACACACGAAATTTCTTTGAAATAGGTTCAGGCAATACCTTCCAAATTCATAGTTACAGAAAAATAACAACCTCCATATTGTGATAGCCCTGTTTAGTAGACCCGGTTGAAATATGATATTTTGGTTATTTGTTTATATGAAGCTTATATATATATATATATATATATATATATATATATATATATATATATATATATATATATGCTATATTTGGTTAAAATCCATGAGGTCAGTTCTTTATAAGTACGTGTAAAAGAAATATTATTTAACTTTTTACTGTGATAGCCCTGCTCTTTAGCTCCACTTTAAACATCTTGATTTCATTATCGTATGTTGTACAAATCTTATAAACAAAATGTAATTGAAATCCGTTCAGCCAATTCCTTCCAAATCCGTAATTACGGAATGAGTTTAATTTGTAATTGTGGAATCCCTGCTTGGTTTATTCGGTATAAATATGCTAATATGTTTTGTATATATGTCTACATTATAAATATTGAATTTGGTTAAAATTCAACACAAATACGTGTAAAATATTTCTTTTTATTTCTTGTATTGTGGTAGCCCTAACTTCTGAATCTATGCTCAAAATCTTGATTTCGTTTTTTTATGTCGCACGCCTCCTTCATTCAAAATTTCGTTGAAATAGGTTCAGCCAATTCCTTCCAAATTACCTAAAAGTTTAACTTTACAAATGTGGCACCCCTGCTGAGTGGATCCGGTCCGAATATGCCATTTTGGTCATTAATTTAAGTGTGTACTCTATGTACCAAATTTGGTTGAAATTGTTTCAGCCAATACTTCCCTGATATATGCGTTCGGACGGACATCGCGAAGATAATAGTGCTTTTCAGCAATGACGAGAAGCACCCCCAAATGCCCAAATCTGTTAAAAACGGTTCAGCAAAGTAGATATATACTTCATTTGCAGAGGAGGAAATTCGCCGATAGTTTATCCTAATATTCGGCGCTTTATTGCTTACGACGATTGGCCATGCCCCCTATAAGACTTAGCGATAGGGATTTTCAGGAAAAGTTATAATTCCAAACGTTAAATTTCAAATTTTTGAGACTTGAAACTTCTAGAATCCTCCATCCATCATTACAATTACTATCTCTTTTACATCCGCTTGTAATTTACAACCGTAAGTCCTCAAAACTTTGGCCTGTAGGCCGTATGCGACCAGTACCTTTGTTGCCTTGTCGATTTACCAGGAAAACGAATATTAACATCAGCGCTTACGCCATACGTTGCAAGGACTATCATTAAAATTTTAAATGACATTGTTTAGAGGAGTAATCTAACGCTCTACTCTCGCAGGATGGCGGTGATCTTCCGCGAAGCTGAAAATTGTTCTCGTGCATCGTTTGTAAATTTGTTTTCTTATCAAACGTTTTAAGCGTTTTATGACGAGATAAATTGAATTGATTGAAGGACGAATAGATAGAAGGGATCCTTCTTTCCTACGATAATAAGAGAGCATAACAGAAGAATAACATGATAAGCACGTGATATTCTCCCCCTGCCACACACCAACTGCGGTAGCTTGCAGGGTGAATATTCAGATTCAGAAAACGCATTATCAAATAACTTTAATATTGGTTTGTATTCATGGAGGATCTTTCCTAATTTTTGGATAAATAATTGTGCTCGATGAAGCCGTAGGAATGAACTCAACGTTCTTCACGTTGAGAAGATTGGAAAACAATGGAGTGATGTTATGCGGATGTTACACGCCCTGCATTTATTATTTCGATCTATGACGCGTTTCTCGCTTATTACTAAATATTCCTCGAATCGCGCCGTAAAAGTCTTTCACACGGCATACTCGATATTTTGAAACGCTACTCCGTAATCTGTTGCTTCATGTGACCCATTTGGCAAAATATTTTACGGCCTCTGTTATACATACAAAATCCAAGGTTAAAGCGGTTCTTCCTTGTTGACGTTTGTTTCAAGATGTTCCGATTTCGCTAATGCGGAATTCGAGGAATAGAACTCAGAAATTCGAGGCGGAATTCCGTCCATCGCCACTTCTCTCATTACGGCAAATGCAGAGCGCGTAAGCTATTCTTTATGAAGTACGGTGACACTTGACCATTCGAATTTTCGGTTACTCGAAGATATTTTTTGTAATTGATAATCATATGCGCGTAAATAAAGTGTCATTAATCGAAGTTCCGTTGACTTAAAAATTTTTCTTTCGCGCAACCCGGTTTTGAATTTTTAAAGAATTCATTGTCATAACGAAAAGAAAGTGAAAATGAAAATCTCATGTCTTTTGAAAGTTGCTCAGATGTTGTAAACCGACATCAGTCAAGAATGATAGTGTACACAGTAAGCCACCGCAACTAAGGAGTTTTAAAATGTTGATGTAAAAGTATCTGTCCACCCCTTATATAAATTCCAAGTATGGCACACCTACATCAGGCATGTCAAACTGGCAGTCCAAATGCGAATTTCTGTCTTCCAATACGTTTGATATTTTATATATACATACTTTATTTTTGTGAAAAGGAGACAGGAGTTTTTCATAGTTATTAAGCAACAATAGAACACAATTTCTAAATCGATTGTTTCTTTGCAATACAGGCGTCCAACCTGCTACAAAAGTTTTTTATTTATAACTCTGGGCCTTATTAAACAACTGTAATCCTAATGCGGCCCATCCGTAACATCCATTGCGTTAGGCCTTGATGCCTCTTCGAGTTTGATATGCCTGATCTAAATCTACATTATACCCTACAATTCACCTTAATGGTAGAAGGCAGAGGGTGCAACGCACAACCGTCCCTAGAAATTCCCATTTATCGTTTTAATGGTAAATATTGGACTACTAATTGTATATATTACTAGTAGTTGGTGCTTGCATACTGCAAGCATTTCATATCACCTTGAAAAAACATTCATTTTTCAGACAGACATTTCATCATTACAAATATTTTATAAATTCTAAAGATTTCACCTCCGCAGCGATTCCCGTTTTTCCCACATGTAAAAATAATAGATTAAAACAATACCCAAATGTTGCAATTTTAAAAGTTTTACACTTTCTTCATTATAAGGTAATAATGCTACACATTTTAGCCAAATTTTAAAGTTGTAGCACTTCTATAAGTAAAATAATATTTTTCTAATTGTTTAAAGTTAAATAATTTTTAACGGCCGCCGCAATTCATATATGGTAAAATTGAAATGTTTATTTGTGCAAATTCACTACTCTGTAAATAATTTGAAAATTTCAGCTTCCTAGCTCATCTTGTAGTACCTAAACAGTTATCTATTTGTTTAAACTTTAAGAATTTTTAACTGCCAAACAAATTTAAATATCAAAATTTGTATAATCCCTATTTCGTTTTTTTAAGAATTCTACTTATAAAAAAAATTCAACTCCGTAGCACATGCGGAAATACATAAACCCTGAAAATTTGTTTAAACAATTGCGAATTTTTAGCGGCCGCATTGTTGCACTTTTTCAAGATTTTCGTTTTTTCTAGTCGGTTTTGCTCAAAATCCTACCTAAGAAAAAAATTTCGAATCTCCAGCTCATTTGGAAGTGCGTAAACATTAGTATCCTCCTGTTATATCCTCCTCCTCCTCCTCTGTAAGGAACGTTTTAGGCACTTTCAGATGTGCTGGAGATTCGAAATTTTTTTCTTAGGTAGGATTTTGAGCAAAACCGACTAGAAAAAACGAAAATCTTGAAAAAGTGCAACAATGCGGCCGCTAAAAATTCGCAATTGTTTAAACAAATTTTCAGGGTTTATGTATTTCCGCATGTGCTACGGAGTTGAATTTTTTTTTATAAGTAGAATTCTTAAAAAAACGAAATAGGGATTATACAAATTTTGATATTTAAATTTGTTTGGCAGTTAAAAATTCTTAAAGTTTAAACAAATAGATAACTGTTTAGGTACTACGAGATGAGCTAGGAAGCTGAAATTTTCAAATTATTTACAGAGCAGTGAATTTACACAAATAAACATTTCAATTTTACCATATATGAATTTCGGCTACCGTTAAAAATTATTTAAATTTAAACAATTAGAAAAATATTATTTTACTTCTAGAAATGCTACAACTTTCAAATTTGGCTAAAATGTGTAGCATTAGTACCCCATAATGAAGAAAGTGTAAAACTTTTAAAATTGCAACATTTGAGGATTGTTTTAAACTATTATTTTTGCATGAGGGAAAAACGAAAATCGCTGCGAAGGTGAAATCTTTAGAATTAAAAGAATATTTGTAATGTTGAAATGTCTGTCTGAAAAATGAATGTTTTTTCAAGGTGAGATGAAATGCTTGCAGTATGCAAGCACCAACAACTAGTATGTTATATCCTCCTCCTCCTTTGTAAGGAACGTCTATATAGAATGATATCCTCTCAACCAAAAAAGTAAATTTAGACTGTTTCAGAATTAGAATAAAACTATAACTGACGAAGTTCATCAATTGTATATGGCCAATTTGCCACATGTGACTATAGTTGTGAACGCATTGGAGTACCTATATCTGCAATCGTGTGAACGCTAAGTTTGGACTTCTTGAGAAGCATTGGTCATAATTTTAAGAGGAGGATGTAAAAACACTCGAAACAATAACTTACATCAGGAGACAAGACTGCCTTGAGATCGACTGTAGAACTGAATGATATCGATTCTCTATGACAGTAAGAGATCATATCAGGAGGGTCATGCTTATAAAAGAAAATTATCAGGAGTATTTCGGTACATTGCACCACCTGCCACCCATCATTTTGGTTAATCGCAGGTTAACACGTTGATCTGGAAGTTATAATCGCGCGCTAAAAGACCGTGGTCAATCGTGTAACGTTGCGTTGAAGTTTATGGGAGAAAGTTATTTTCGGCTGAATTTTCCTGATATCTTTTTCCTTGAATACTCCTTCACTTTCACTTTGCGAGTTCTCTCATTTGAACTTCCTCCTGTTTAAATATGTTTACGTTGCGTGAAAAATCGCGTTTTAAACTTTCGACTTTAAAAATCTCGAAATATAAATTCCGTGCATCCGACATTGGTGCTGCGAACTATACATTTCATTACTGTTCGTAGACAAACATTACCTATCGAGTGATTTCAACGCGCCAAAAATAAGCTTGGTCCACTAAAGAAGGATGATTTTGTTTTGCGAGAGCGGATTTAATGATCACCTGGAATATAGGTAGTCTATAAGTTCTGGGAATTGTTCTTCAACTCCCACCACACTCCCATGGGAAACGGGCAAAAAGGGTCCCCAGGAGAACAACAGCAGGGGATTACACCGTTCTCAAATGCTCGGTAAAGATCAATGACGATCAGAGTCGTCTTAGAATTCCCGCGGAGAAACTGGAGAGACGGCGTGCTGCATGGGAGCGAGAGGGGGAGTTTGAGGGAGGGAGAGAGTCAAAGACTACGAGCTGGGAAATCCCAAGAGCTTACGTAGCACCGGCCAATGGTACACCTCTATTCCATTCGGATTGGCCTCAAACTTAAACGCTCGCTCCCGTCGACAGGCTCTTTCCAACGGTGCCACTCAGCGAGCACTCTCGTTTACACATTTGGGGGCGGGATAAACCAACCCAGTTCTCTGTCGCGTTCGAAGAACGATGTTGTTTAGCCAGACTCATCGACTACGCTAGGCTTTGCTCGCCGTCGAACCTCGCTCGAATCTGACGTCAGGACATCCGTTACGTCACCGGAGTAGAAAACAAACAGCGGAAGCGGTTGAATCTCGAATCCACAGCGGAGGAGGAGGAGGAAGAGCGAAAAAAATATTCGAAGCAGAAAAAAAAGGTGAGTGGGTACTTCCGCGGGTGTCGTTTGACTGGTCCGGCGGTGGGGTTTATATTTACTACGCGAAAGACCAGACGAAGCATTCAGTCGAGAGCTGTCCACTTGGTGGTTAGGGCGCGTTACCTGGCTTTCATTTCTCTGCTCTCCGGTTCTCATCCTTGACGGTGTCTGCTATATCATTGAAAGCGGTTGGGTCTCAGACCGTAAACAACGGATCATCACATAGGAACAAGCCCGCTGAGCTAGTAAGTAATTATTGCATACAGTATGTCCAATTTCTTTCATTTTTAGGAAGATTCAGCATGGGTGTGTGTGTATTGTGCGTTCGAATTCAAGCGACGTTGGCTGCGGTCGTTCGTGCATTTTTTTGCCTGGTGCATCGGAGTTAGAAGTGCGTTCTGAGGTTTTTTTATCCATGTGGTTTGCGGCATTAAATCCAATTACTGGATTTTTCGCGGTATTTAGTGGTTGTTCAGAAAGACTACCTTGTGTTTACATCTGGCTAGCGATTCTGACATTACTTTATATTTTTCGTTAAGAATTTTCAGTCTGCGGTTTCGGTGTTGCTCAGTTTGTTATATATTCTTGTCTTTTGATTGATTGATTGTTGTTTATGGCTCGCATCTTCGAATTCGGAAATTTTTTTCGAAATTTTCAGTTTCAAGAAAAGGCTTTATTTGGACGCTGGCAGTCTCGATGGACTTTTAAACTGCACATAGTAAGTGAACGTAGGATTAGAACAGAGCGTGAGAAAATACGTCGAAATAGTCGCTAGAACTGAGAAATACTACAAATAATTTTTTCAGACGCGATAAGACAGGTCTGTGGAGGCTTCAGTTAAGAGTTTAGTTCAGTGACAACCCCTGCCAGACGCTTCTGGCAGCTTCCGGGATATTAATGTAAAAAATTTAAACATTTTCCGTTGCTTAAGCGACGAGTGTTAAAATTGAATTCACCGCATTCATCGTTTCGTGTGTAGGTTGTTTAATTTTCCCAGTCGATCGCAACATTGCAATCATTCCACCGAACGCCTTTCATATAGCGGATTACTTTTACAGAGAAAATGTAGAAGAAAATTGTACTTGAATTTAAGTTTGGTGGAACCCTTTCAAGGGTAATTCGCGTCATTTAATCGATGTGCATATTGCCTACTTTGCTAAAATTGAATTTCTTTTTTTCCTCGTTAGCCATTATTCTGATGACTTGAATTCACGCGCTGTCGGCCAAAATTCCTTCGTCCGGGATTAGAACTCGGGGAGGTGACATCACTCCCACGAGCTCTTATCTTAGCGCGGGAAAAGTGTTCGCGTTTATGTAAATAGGATCGTGACCGTCTGTCGGGTTTCTGTTATCTTCACATTCCATTTAAATTTCTTTTGCGCAAGCGGGAGAGCTCGAGTGGCATGCGTTACTCCTTTTCCCCGCCGCGCGTTCTAGTCTTCAATGTCAAGAGTGGCGCATATCGTCTTTCGTGATCGGAAAAGGCGATCGAATGGTTTTTTATCCTGTAGATAAAGATGTTTCGTATTTAGTAGCGTGTTTTGATTGGGAGCCGAAGAAATCGCTTCTGTTGCCTCGCTCTCAGTGTTCGAACGCAAATTTTACGTCCGCTAAGCCATTAAGCGCATACATATAATTATCGTTCTGGTGGCGATTACTAAATGTTTATGACCTAAGGTTTTTTTATTTAAAAATTCATTGCATTCATAGTAGGTTAAAAAGTCTACAGATACTGCTCTAAAATATGTAGTATTCGATGTCGATTAAATGAAATTAAATTTTACAGTCAGAGCTTAGGTTTAATCTGTAGTAAGTGAACTCAATTTTCCCCATGATCTTTTCACCGGGAACGTGCGGTTTGTGCTCTAGTTGGAGCACTTGTCCTCGAGTGCAGATTTATATTTTCTTTAAATCGTTTTTTTTTTTAATGAATCCCCCCACATAAAATTGATATTTATGCTCGGTCACAAACTTTTCATTTCCTCGGTTACTTCATAAAAATAGTTTTTTAATAACCATTCAAAAATCAATAACGTAATAGAATGAAATATCAAATGTTTTGAGTTACTCCTGCAGCCAATGGCGGCTTTTATAATTAACAAACATCATTTATATGGCCCAATTTTAAGCTCGCTTATTAAATTTTCAGATAAAATTGTGTACGCTTCCCATTTCGAGGAATTCGGCCATTGCGTTTCCGTGGAATTTTGTTTTTTTTCCTGTGCCTCTTCCTAAACAGCGGGACTCCACCTAATTCCGTTGGGTCATCAAAATAGGACACAATTTTTTTTAAATTAAAATCCCGCGGCGTGTCATAGCGCCGACCAACCGTATTTCCCGGAGCGCCAGGAAACCGCTGAATAATTTAAGTAGTTTTTAAAAATCATTCCGGTTCGCCATCCCACGGAAACATTAGCAGTTTATTACTGCTATTATAGGAAATGGGCGCCTCCATCTCTACTTCGACAGAAATTAACGCTTTCCTTTATATTTAAAAGCATCCCGCGTTTCGTAAAAAACTCTTTGAGTAGCAGAGGAAATTCTGGCGGCCTAAGAAAAGATCCTTTCGGGTAAACCGCGGATTTTTTTCTTATTTTGGCAGATTTTATTTGCCTCTACTTGTTGAATTTGTAGTACATTCAGCATGTAGTATGTACATGAAACAACATCACTCGCAACAAAGTGTAATTTTTCCATAAAAGATTTCGAGCATCGTTAGAGGAATCCCGACTGGTCGCTGTTTTGAAGTTTATAGGTAAGTTTTGGTCGTAGAGCTTAGCTGAAATATTTGGGGTCATCGAAGCAACCTCCCATTAGCGATATCGAGGTGCGTTTGGTCGTAGAACATCCAGGTATGATCTATATGTACGTGTTACCCTGGAATTCGCCAAGGTGGCGGATGCCATGGATTGCGATGCACCAGAACGTCCCTAAATATTTCCTGTTGGAGGTTTGACTGTGTCCTAATAACATTATAATAGAGTCGGCAATATACAGACGTAGATAATCTGACTTGATTTTCCAGATGAGATATCGTAGACCGACTCAGGTTTTTGGTGGCATGAAGGATACTCTTGCAAATAAATACGATCGACGAAGATAGCGGTTTACAGGGTCATAAAAGCCCACTTTCTCTGCGAGAAGCGTTTCATTTTATCTCCGACAGTCCGTCATATTGACGTCTGGAAGCAATTGCTGCTCTCATCACGCTCCGCTTCAATTACTATTTTTAAATCGCTTCGACCTCGTTATTCGTGAAATGAGTCGCTGTTGAAAATTCGCCGTCCCCTGGATTTTAAACTCGTTGGAGGCGAACGCTGTGGCGATGGAGCAGATCATTTGTCGTCGTCCTTCGGCGGAATCAGCCACCGGTAAAATTACTTGAGCTGGGAGCGGGGTCGAGATGAAGACATTTAGCGATAAGGAGAGAAATCCGAAAAATTTCGGTGAAAAATTACCACTTTAGTTTCTTATTGTATTCTCTTGTGAAGCAAACACGGCACTTCATTTGTTGGGCAAACCGTAGGAAAAAATTTCAATCATTTGTTTGCTTAACTGTTTAACGGCCGGTATAAACGTTTTTTTAAAACGCTACCGATTGCGCGATGTTTAAAAAAATACTTGAAAATAAATCTAGGCGGTGCGTCATTGCGTAAATATTATCGAAACATTGCCATCATACCAATTACAGAAATTAGTGGCATATATATATATATGCAGGCGGTTTGTTATTTTTCTCTGGTTAGACCACTAATTTAATATGCGTATGGGATATAAGCCTTATTTATGAATTAGAGAAAGTACAACGAAATTGAGCGCGTTTCGTAAAACGTCGATTTTGTAGGCAAGCGTCATGAGTCTATTAGATGAGCTTGGATTGGAGTCTCTGGAGAAACAGCGTGAAAAGTCCAGCATAACAGGAGAATAATATTATTGGTCGGTGATATTCTCCCCCTGCCACACACCAATGTCGGTGGCTTGCAGGGTGTTTATTCAGATTCAGATAGCAATTATCGCACGTCCGCAGAAATTTGAAGGCCGTTATTGTCCCATTTTCGAGGTAATATCACTTTCGGATCTTGAAGGTGGTATTTCGAATATCGAGAATTGTTTTCATAAATTTGTCGAGTTCCTTTTTAAACGAATTAAATTTAAATTCGGTTCGTATATAGTCTGGCAAGTCTGTTAATTATTTTAAAACTTTTTCCATTAATCTAAATGATTAAACTTCGCGTTTTTACGTCTTTCTGCTCGTAAGAGCTGAGCACCAATTTACTATTGGAAAATCATTTCGAAATGGCGTTCGTATTTCAAATTGAGGAAGACTCCTGTGTAACCCACTCGATTTCCTTGGCTGAGATATTTGAGGGATCATAATCATGGCCAACATGATGTCTTTTATTGCAGTTTCAATTCCGTCGACAAATTTCTATCGGGAAATAATACCCCCCCCCCCCCCCCCCGCGTCGATATGCCATTGCGCAGTAATTTAGAATTTAAACAGAGTATCCTCTTGCTACTTAGTTTTTTTTATGTTATCGGGGAGAAAGTCAGCCCTCAGTACTTTCTATAGCAAGGTATGGTGAGATTGCTAGGAGAAAGACGAATTTTCTCCCGGACGGGCTTGAAATTTTACCTAACCCTCTTGGTGACTCTCATCGGAAGATATCTCCAATCATGTGTAGTGGTGTTATTTACCATTTGGCCGTGACGATATCGCTAGAGAATTTCCCATTGGGAGTGCTAACTTGGATGCGTGTCGCTAACTGATGTGACGAGTTTCCCTCTGGATACACGCTTCGGTAGGCGCGCGCTATTCGTTCCTTTAGCGATCGAATGGCCTGCTATAGAACATGCCCATTTGAAATGAATCGACGCTCCCTTTTATGAATGGGATCCGATTTCGAGCCCTGTCTTTTTCCTCAATTTAACGTATTTATCACATCCACACCGTCTGATGCCATTATTTTTAGAGGAAGCGACTAACGTAACGACTCGGAACGTTACACGGAAAAACTGCCACTGAGACGAAGTCTACCTTATAAACCAGGCATGCCAAACTCGGAGTGCCGCATTTAATAAGGGCCAGAGTTTGAAAAATATACTTAATTCTAGATGATTTTCAGAAAATGTAATATTTAAATACAAGTTTGAACGATTTAGTTAGGACAAATTCCCATTCGGGTCGCAGTAAGTCACAGAAAGGACCGCCAGTTCCACATGCCGACTTTAAGCGCTTGATTTATATTCCAGATGTTTGAATTGAGATTTAACGTATGCGCATATATCACCATCAGACAGTGGTTAAGGGCCTTTTTCTTTCTTCTTGCAAAGTTTTTAGGCTTGGAGTGAAAAACGTGGTAATGTTTATTAGTCTAACCAACCTTCTCTATTCGAAATATTCTAGATATCGCGCCGTGGCATATTGTGTTATCCCTGGCACCGCAGACGACTACCCCGGTACACTTATCGCTTCGAATAAATGCTTTTTTAGATATGGCGAGAGACATCTTATTTGGAAAAACGCCCGATGCTTTGTCCCTCAAATATGCGGGGACAAGCGATTGTTCCTAAGCCGCCGGTGACCTCCGCAGGGTGGCGGGGGAGCGTCAGGGTCATCGGGTACATCTGCAAACGCATCACGAAGAGATGGGCACGACATTCGACGCGCGCCATCACGTCGGCCAATCATTCGTATATATGTATCTCACTCCGAATGTTAACGAAGCACGAGCGAACGCTTAAATGGCGATTTTTTCGGTTTCTTTCCTTTCCGATTAGACGTGGGGCGGTGAAGAATTCGGTAAGGGGCAACGTGCCGGGAATCATAACACCTTATTTGACGTCCCTCTGCCGAACGCAGTGACGTGATTGGGAAAAGGATTGAGGAAGCGATGGGCGAGTGAAATTTTTACTACAGACCGCTGCGCGTAGTTTTGTTTTTGAACAATTACCTAGATTCGCATGGGTTGACATTGATAAATGCGCTATGTATTGGTTTAAAAAATGCATTCACTCGATTCACATCTTACCCCCACGTAAAGCGAAAACTGCTGCATGTAGAAACGATCGAAAATCCTACCAATACTGTTGAAACTTCGGGTGACTCATTTCTTTGAGTGATACCCATTTTATGGAAATTTTTGGAGGTTCTTAAAATCTCCGAGTCCACGCTAAAATTTATTATTTTTGGCAGATTGACTAGCAAATGTTCCAAATAAAGAGAGTCAGAATAACTTTTTGATGTGAATTTTTGTCAACTTTCAGGTAAACTCATTTATGAACAACTTTACGAAATCCTCTTCAAGAAAGGTTCTTTTTTTATTATGGTCGCCAAGTATAAATATTCTCTTCTATAACCAAGTCATGGATCTTCCTATCTGTCCTTCGTCATGTTTCAGCATGAGAGAGCACTTAACATGCATACCTTGAGAACTCTTTGTGGCCTCTACTCGAGTCGTTTCATCACGTTTTGTAGTATCTGTGGGCGATGTATGCGGGAACGGTTAGTTATAAAAGGCGCATTTCGTGCATTTTGTCGTTTGGAAAAAAAATCGCGGGAAAAAAATTTTCCCTTCGGTTCGTCTATAAATGACGTTTAAGTTTGCTACCTTAAATTTTTGGCCCAACCGAGAATATTGGTTATATGGTTTAGCAAAGGATCATTCATGCGTATAATTCTGCGGAAATATTATATAATACTGAGCCGTGTTCCAACGCATTTGGTTATAGTCTCGGTAATCAAAGGTAAACGGGACCAGGGCCTACTCGGAGTATACGAAATGGTTCAATATAAAGTTGTAAAAATAAAACTGTATGTATTTAGATATTTATTATTAATATGAATAACAAAACAACATTTAATCGTCCTTGGGAAATAACACAATAACAAAAAATATGCATAGTAAATTTACCTAATGACGGAAAACAATCGTGTCTTTTGTTTCTTTGCTATACACCTTTTTTCGCTGCGGTCTCGGATTAAGCGGAGCTCGGATTATCGAGACTACTGTACTTAGGTCCATATAATTTTAATTTTCAACCAACTTACAACATGTCTGAATTATCTTGTTTCAGTTCGGGCTCATGTACTGAACAGGTTGGAAAGACGAGGATAGTTCATTTTCGCCATGATTCAGTGTCCCCGCACCTATTACTCACTTTTAAATCCAGTAGGGCGGAGGTTTTTTTTTAACGCCGCGCTTACTCTCCGAATAAGTAAGCGTGTTCCGACAATGACCCATATACCATTCTCCCTCTCTCTCAGGTTTTTTCCCTTCCCCGCCATTTTTTGAAGGCGCGTCCTTCTCACCTACGCCCGTCAACTTTCGTTTCCAGCCAGAATAGTGAGCGCTTTCCAAGAGGAGTAATTCCCTCGAATTATAGAAAAATCGACTTGCAAAAAAGATATATTCCCGTCCGTCGTCTTCATCTTGTAAAGTTCTTCTTTTCATCGTTGGAGAAAAGAGAAAATTGTTTCGTCCGAGAGTCTTATATTTACAGCCCTGATCGAAGAATAGAAACCACAGCATTGCATGTGAAATCTTAATAATCGGTTCTATTGCTGTTCACTCGAGTCAAGGCCAACTGTTTGGTTGAAAATATGGAGACGGTCATAATGCGAGAAGTTCTAGCCTGCGCATACGCTGTAAACACGACAAATGTTCCTTTTCAGGTAATTTGATAATTTGAGTGATATTTTATAGTTCATTTCGACACCTGGACTCCCTATAACGCGAGTTCTTGAAACGCACACAATACGGTATCTTTTTTGATACCAGAAATTCAGGTGACGCGGATTATGGTACTCTTTAAAAAGGTTTAGTCGGGCCTGGGATATGGGAATCCATATCGTATGTTTATAAGCTTAGATAAAAACAACACTCTATATGTAAATATATGTGCATCAGAGTAAAGTTTGAGAATATAGGGTCCGGAGGAGGGTGGCTGAAGGGGTATAAAACGCAACCCTTTCACTTTGTAAATCTAGATCCACATAACGCGGATTCAATTACACGGGCCTTTGTAGAACCCATTTCCCGTGTTGTAGGAGGTCAGGGTGTAGTTGAACAGTAAAGCGGTTTATTGTTTCTTTTGTAGATAAACACGTATTCGAGCGTACATAGGGAAGATTAAATTTACAATTTCTTTCTAGGACACACAGGGTTAGCGGCTCCTACGCAAGTGAGATATATTTGATGGCGGTCAAATTACTGCCGCCCAAATTTTGGTATGTACGTGAAGTGATCCAAATTCGAACCGACTTAAAGATTTCGTTTCGAACTTTCCGCGTCGCTTAGCAAAGGTATCGCGTGGGGGCTGAATATTTATTATTATTATTATTACAAAACAACGGGTTACAGATAGGCCAACGACCATGTGGCAACAGTCATTAAAGGTAAAAATCACAAGAATTAAAATATTACAGGAATTGTTTCTACAATCATTACAAATAGTAATACGAAAATTTCATGATTTGCCAAATTTACGCAAATATTGACTGGTGATATTTTCCCCACCTCACATCAAGTTTTTCGTTCTATTACAAAAGCACTTCACAGACGTGATGGGAGAGGCTCAAAAATCTCTTCAAGTAATTGGTTCCATTCCTCCGTACTTCCAAGCGTACGAATGCGTGAGTAGGCAGATCAGCTTGGCGATTAATTCCTTAAGGGATTTTCCGGCTGCGGAAATAAAATCGGAGGAACGCGAGGCGTCGTGCTCTTCGCCACGTATATCTCTGTGACGAAGGGCCGATCGTATTGTCCTTTAAAGGCGAATTAACATGGTAGCGGAAGGGACGCGATTCTCCGAGCGTCTTCTTTTAACGTTAATGCTCTCACGTTCATATGTAATCTTTGAGTGATTTGTTGATTCCTCGGCATGCGAGTGGCTAAGAGAATCAATCTTTCTTGTTTTTCACGCGTTGAATAATAACATTTTTATACCTAGTATAATTTATTTTAAAGTTACTTAAAAAGTAAGCCATGCGTGCTTCTCTATTTTATCATATAGGCCAGGTATGGGAGTTTATTTGTCGACTTACACCTTTCCTAAACTGACCCTATATATTGTTCAGCCTAAATAAATTTTATGCGATATCGTAGCGCTTTAAATTATAATTTAGATATCTCGAATTGTTGAAAATAACCAGATGCCCTTTTCGATTGCTAAGCAGGCATATGTGCATTACGGGTTTATTTTCCGCTTCTCGATAAAGCTTAATCGGTTTCGCCGAATTATAATCTTGGATTTGTTTGGGTGAAAAAAGAAAAACGACCCGCTCAAATATATTTTCTCGAGTTAGCCTTTTGATTTCACGATGCCACAAGTCGATAACATCCGGTGTCACGCGTTTGTCTGGGGTCAGCGTTTGCGGATACCCCTTCCTGCGGATTTCCACCATTCCGCCCCCACCCTCGTCTCCTTTCTCCTCTCGCTCCGTTCACTCTCCTCTCCCTTCCGATCCGCCAGTGAAAAAGCGACTTAAAATCTGAGCCTTTACGATCGAAAATCTTGAACGGGAAAAAATTGAAGATGTATTCAGGACTGCAATTTTTAAACCTCTCGAAAGTGTAAGAACATTTATAGACTTTTAGATACTTTGATTACTTGGATCGATAGTTCTTAAATGTTACAGGGAGTTCCGAAGTATCAACATAATTGCTAAAAAAGGATACTGAGGCAAAGAAACATAAACGAATGGAAAACAATCTGGAAAATAGAGCGATGGAAACATAAAAAATTATCTTTAAAACATCAAAGCCGTTGGCATTTTTTCTATTAATGACTTTCTTTAGTATACGATTTGTTGGTGCTAGCATACTACAAGCGCTTAAAAAAAATCACAATGCACCAAAATCTAAACTCGTAAATAAACCAAAGCGATCTCCAAGGCAACAGCAATTGAGCCACGCGAAATTAAAGCGCCTATTCGGAATTTTCAAATTCTTTGGCAATCGGCTCTCTTCCAAGTTTTCGTATTTCAACTTTCTTGGCTTACAATTAGATCGCCCTATATGGGCAATAAGAATAATCATTATTAAGGCAATAGTCTATATGTTACACTAAAATTATTTTGGCCCCCACTTAATATGACGGCAGGAGTAATCATTGGGTTGGTGAAGAGGCTGGAACGTACTTAATCCGCAAAATATCCATGCGTTTTAGCATCACTCCGTGCGCACTCGTGGTAGAACACAGCGGGGGTAACATCTACATCTAGATCATCGCGGAGGTAACTTATCGGCTACAGCAATTTTTGTTTACGGAATAAATAGCTCGTAAACATCATCGGCCATTCATCACACTCAGCTGTTTTGCGCGCATTGCGACGGCCTTCGGGACGGGGAGGCAACGTTCGAAAAGAAAAAGAGCGCGGAATTACAGTCTGGGGAATGCCCATCCCGCACCAACTTTCCAACCGGAAATTTAATCGTTGACAACGTACTTCCGTTTGGAGACAATCGCTAGTGGTCACGGCAGCAGAAATAAAACGGCGGGACAGTTGTTGAAGAAGAGTTCCAAGGTGCGTGGGTATGTGAAAGGAAGGACACCGCTTGCCTCTTAAGTACTTCGCCAAGTAGCCCAATGCCGAACTTTTAGGTAGGAATAGTTGGCAACTGAGGATTTTTTTTGGGTAGTTGGCATTTTTTTGCTCGCAGAGAAAGCAACAAATTCGGAGTAGTGGCCGGAACTAATAGAAATCACTGCGGACCTCTTTCGCCAAAATTTTATTAACTTCGCGGAAAAATATTTGCAATATTACCTCTTGTGAATATCCTAATATTTAAGTTCATTCGGTCATTTGCATATTTACACTAATTGATTGAGTACCGTGTTTATCGTAAGAAAGGCGGATATAGAAGTATCAAAATACCAATAAGTGAACTAAAAAGAGTTCATCATTCTAATTTATAAAATTATGAATTATGATATTCCTAGATCAGTACGTCTGGTCGCTTTAGCCACAGATTAAAACCTCCTTTCGAATTGGAAAACAGCAAACGCATTTTTGTGGAAATAGCCCTAATCTCGGCGTGTAAGAAGGGAGAATTGTTGACTAACAGCCTATGATAGAGAGAGGGGCTGAGAAGAGGTCATTTACCCTAGAATGCTTAACTATGCTGTGGAACCTTGAATCTAAAATTGAAAAACAAAAACCTGTCACAACGGAAGCTTGGCCGATTTCATTGAGAATTATTCGTACATACCAACCCAATCCAAGCAACAAAGCCAAAATACTTTGTGCTTCGACGATTTTTATTCTCGGTAAGGGATGCTCGCTCCTGAATAGTATTGTCGAAAGTGTGTCTTATCGAACGCGATATTTTTTTACCCACATTACGATGAAATCTGAGTGATAATCGATTCGAAAAACGATCCTATTGCTACTCCGCGATTTGTGACGGCGCACGGCCACTTGATCGCGGACTGAAAATTCAACAGAGGCCTTCGAAGCTAAATTCCTGTTTCGGCAAGCTCGCGTTCGTCTCTCTCGCTTGGAAGGAACCGATGAAAAATTTAACGCCGAAAACATGATTTCGCATGCTTTTTTTTTCTTGGGAAAACCCCAAGGTGATTCGTGCTTGTTATTTTTATTCGCGGCGCTTAATAGAGTGCAAGTTATAACCTCCTTCTGAAAGCGTGACTTGCTTAACTCGGTAATTTATTCATCCGATTAAATTTCCGGCATAACCATCGTTGGGTACAATTCAGTAATTTATTTAACCGGTTAAATTTCCGGTTTCCCCTCCATTTTGGGATATCCCAACCAAGGATTTACACCAGCGCTCATAAATACATCAGGAGTTTCGCACTACCGAAGGAATTGCTTTATTTTTTTATATAACTTTTGGCGCCATTTTTCCTTTCTCTTGGTTACGCTTTGTTTAGTAACACCTTCGCTGTTTTATATGTGGACAGTAAAGTCTAGACTGGTGTAATTGAGACTAAAGAGGTGGCCGAGAGATCAAATACGAACGTTGAAAAACTATAGATTTTAAGATAAATACATAGGATGAAAATAAAAGTCTACTGTAACGAACTAAGCAGAATAACGCCACAAAAACCAGAACTTAAATTTGATCACAACATTTAATAACAAGTTTTAAAAAATCATCTTCTACAAGCGCTTTTTTTTAAGAATGTTCACGTAAATTTTCGGAATCTTCGACCTCTCTCCAAAAGGCAAAACCTAAAATCAATCAAAAATTATTTTAAACATACCTTACCGCAGTTAACCAGTTATAATACGACTTTTATTTCTTTTCGAAAGTAAATTGAACGTATTTACGCTTCGCTTTCATTGCTGTAGCAACGTAAACAAAACGAAACTTTACCATAGAGACGGGCCCGTATAGATAGCTCAGAAGGGTTTTTTTTAATCCTGCTAAAATTCAAACGAACGGACGTACGGATCCCAAAATCAATAGGGTTTGTCTCTGTCACCAGCCAAAACTATCCTAAAAATCTTAACTTCCCAGCTCTTCTCCTCTCTTCAAAATTTTGCACACGGGCGGACGAGCAAAGTGAAAACCAAAACGATATTTTTATAAAAGAAAGTCATACCCCGATTTAGCACTCCCTCTACCCCGGCATACCGCCCGTGAATCGTTGTGAACCGAACTTCCATCTAATGATAAAATCGATGTATGAAGTCTTAACTTTGTGGAACTTCATAATGAGGAGCTAACCACTTTGTAATAAAGTGGAATTTTTACAAAGTGATTCTCTCCTCATTTTTATGTATCTTATGATTACATAGAGCAAGCATATACTACCTCGATTTACCGCCAATGTCAGTGATGGACAATCGGTGGCGCTAAATCGGGCTCTGACTGTACTTCGCAATACACGTCTTCATCACGTCCATTATGGGACGAAGACGTTCCTTTCATTGCATCAAGGAGTGAAATCCCGGAAATGGAGAGGCTTAGCCGGATAGTCGACTAAGCGAACGCTGGTTTTAATAAGCCTTTTGTGTAATCTCCTTCCCGAGTAGGAATCCGTCTGATGAAAAGAAAACGGACGATTTACACTATGCACGTCGTAGTGACGATAGCATGACTGCGATGGGCTCCCCGCGGAAGATTATTTACCATTTGCGGCGCGAGCGTAGTGACCGCCTTCCGCACGTCTCATTAAGGAGAGAATTCCGGCTTTGAAACCAAAACGGAAAGGGGTTTACTGGTGGATATGGTCTTCCTTGTTTTTGAGCCGATTTATCGCGGGATTTACGCGCGGCGCTTCGTTTCTCCAAAGGACACGACCATTCACTCGCCTTGTTTTCGTCCGCTGCTCCCGCGAGACCTTCGTTTTTGCCCTTTCTAACAAAAGAGGTGCACCCGAATATGAATGGGAGGTTTGAAATATTTGTGGGGATTCGTGTAAGCATAGCTCGTAGGGCAGTATTTTAAACGGAAAAAATAATTTCTTGCGACACGTCGGTGAACAACGTTCACAACAATTCTACGAATTGAATAGCTGTAGTGGAGCTTCGCGCCAAAAATTGAGACTTCCGGTACGCTAAAAATTGAGATTAAAAATGTCGGTAATGCGTACTGGATATTTAAAGTTCTGCTGTCGGGATTGCCGAAAATCTAGAATTGTTGAAATAATATAAAGTTATCACGGCTATGAATGGAGTTTCTTTGAAAGTTCGCCATTACTTCGACTCGAGTTCTGTGGTACATACCGTCCCAAAAATCAATTTCTAAAAACGTTCGATTTGAACGAAAAATAGCTGTACGATTGTTGGGAATCGACGTCTATTGTATGAAAGTCGCAGATGTTGTGCTTAAATCTTGCGGATAAATAATTCCCCGGATTACGCAATGTAATTTTAACGTTATTAATGATATTATTTGGAGCCAGAAATTTCATTTCCTAAATGTAACGGAGTTCCGTTTTTAACTAGCGCCGGCTATAACGGCGTTCAATATAACGAGTATTATGGTAGTATTTGGATTAAGGTAGTATTCTTCATAATCGTGATATTTACTCACTTTATAAACTCTCCTTATATCGGACTTAATCTTTTCATCTCGCCTTGTTTCGCGACGAATCGCTCTCTGCGGTCAACCTCAGATGTTGTCACGCGATAAGTTGCGGTTTTTTTTTTAAAGCGAGTCAGCTGCTGTTTTCTCTCCGTAGATCATATCATTCCCTGACTAGCAAAGGAACAAAAAACAAGTATAACTCACAGTCTTCCTTTCTTTCCTCTTCAGAGATGTTGGGGACAGCAACCTTCCTTTTGGCCGCGGCCTCAATATGCGCCGCCGACATGTGGTTCCCGAGCCTCAGTCAGGGAGACTCGTCGGTTCGAACCCTGACCAGGAACAGCGTGGTCCCTTCCAGGAGAAATGCGGTGGCCGCCTCTTTGAGGGACACGGGTTCGATAATGTTCCATTCGGCGGAGGAGAACACGAGTTGGGAAAAGCACGTGGACAGCATCATATCCAGAGGAGTATTGAGGATGTCCCTGGAAATGGACATGGCTTTGAGGAGGGAAGCTGGAGATACTAGCAGTGAGTTTCCATTCTAAATCTTTATGTCGTATTCCATGTGCGCAGTACTATTTTAGTGCAATGTGCAAGATACATAGTATATATAATATTTTTATATTCTTAAAAGACCTGATTACATCGATAATTAGACTGCATACATAATATCATTATATATCGACGACTCTTACAGAGGAGGATATACATAGATAGATATATATAACATATAGGAGGATACTAATGTCTAGCCCAAACTACAAAAGCTAGGGATCTGAAAGTTGTAGTTTTTGTAGATATGATGGAGAAACCTACAGATAAAATGAGACTTCTTACCTAAGTGACATGAGTTCGACTCCAGAAATTTCGAAAGTTGCGTTTTTTCCCTTAAGAAAAGCATTGCGCCATTTTTGAAAATTAATTATGGGCACTTGCCGGTAAGCTAGAAAGATGAAATTTTCAGTGTTGCTAGATGGCCGCAATATCTATTAGGAATTATTGTCACTTTTGCTTACAGTGTCTTAGGTTTGACTCCAGAGACCCCGGAATATCTCCCATAAGTTAGCATGGGAAAACGCAATCCAGTGTGTAGACCAATCTAATAAGTTTAGGAGGCTGAAATTTTGCAAGATTATAGAACTTTTCTGATTACCAACTATAAAAATCGAAAATTTTAAAATTTCTAAATTTTAGGGGTTGTTTTAACCCCATTTGAACACTAAAGTTTAATAATTTTTTAGGTACTACAGGATGAGCTAGAAAGCTGCAATTTTCAAATTATTTACAGAATAGTGCATTTGCACAAATAAACTTTTCAATCTTTCCATATATATATATATATATTGCGGCAGCCGTTAAAAATGTTTAAATTTTAAACAATTAGAAAAATATTATTTTACTTCTAGAAGTGCTACAACTTTAAAATGTGGCTAAAATGTTTAGCCTTAGTACCCCATATTGGAGAAAGTGTAAAATATTTAAAATTGCAACATTTGGGGATTGTTTTAAACTATTATTTTTACATGTGGGAAAAACGAAAATCGCTGCGGAGGTGAAATCTTTAGAATTAATAAAATATTTGTAATGATGAAATATCAGTCTGAAAAATTAATGTTTTTTTCAAGGTTAGATGAAATGCTTGCAGTATGCAAGCACCTTCTACTAGTACATATATATACATAACCCTAAAATAATTCTAGCTGTTACAATTTCTCTCTATCTTTAAAAATTACCTTACGTTTTAAATTTTTCACTCTATTTCAAAAGCAGCTGGCAGAATCTAGTTTACGGTTACTAACAGTAAGTTTTAAAATCGGAAAATAATTAAACATGTATCATGAAAAATTATAGGAATTATTGCCTGGAAAAAGTTTTCTATTCTGATTTTTCAAGAGCACCATATAGATTTGGGGCACTATAACATGGATTGTGTGATTCAGCTCCTAAAAACATTCTTTCAAATAAAACTTTGAAACAACTACAATAGCTGTTATTAAATCGATTTTTGTAATTACCAATAAAATTATTCAATATCTAAAGTACATATGAGGCGCTATGCAATCATTCAAATGATTGAAAATGTGCCACTTGGCTAGAAAGACAGAGGAAAGGTTGTTTCCAACATCAAAGTAAAAAACATCAATGTTCTTCATCTTACAAATCATAAGTTCTAGGCTTCCATTGATCATCACAAACCATCATGTGCATAGATCAAATTAAACAATTTTAATGATTTCATGTGGCCTTGTTGTTGACAGTGCATTCCCTTCTCTTTCAGATGTTATATTTTCGCCTGTTTCCATCGCTTCTGCTTTGGCCCTTGTTTTGCTTGGCTCTGGAGGTCGTACGTTTGAGGAGACCGCCAAGGTGATGGGAGTTGCCTCGGGTGTTGAGCTTGCCCATCGTCCCCACCTGATTCATGAGCAGTTTGGACGTCTCCTGGACAAGTTCTCTTTCGTCCATTTGCAATCCAGAAATAATCTTCCAGGTATGCAGTTTGCAGTTTCTTGAGTGAAATTTGTTCAGTTATTGAGAATGTTCTGTAATTTGATATCCATGTTTGAGGAACTACCATTAAACACAACAATATTTTACTTTTCATCTATAGACAGTGTGGGAGCAAAAGATTTTGATGGACTTGAGCTGACAGCTGCAAGTGGTGTGTTTATTCAAGATGGCATCCCAATAGCACCAACCTTTAGACGCGTTGCCAATTCTGCATATCACAGTGATGTGGTGAACGTAGACTTTCATGGACGTGGGGAAGAAGCCCAAAAGATTATCAATGGGTAAGTTCTGTTTTGTATGGTACTTCATTATAAGACTAGCAAATAATGGTTCAGAGATGTGGATTATGAAGACATGATACTGTTTCTGTGTATGCATTTTTCTAGAGAAGCAAATCAGCAACAATTAGAAACTTGCCGTTAACCCTTATTGCCTTATCAAATAATGTTGCTATTGAGAAAAATCTTAATAGCATAGGAGTTGGCTTACATATTGTCACTTGATTTGCAGTACTTTATTTTCATGTCCTATACATTGTCTCTTGGTATAAATTCTTCAACTTAAATGCCTTTTCCTGTCATCACAAACCAAACGGCCTTTGTTTCAACAATGGTGGGCATTATGATTTCATTCATTTTAAAAAATAAATGCTCTCAAGCTGTTAACATATTGAAATTAACCTTAAATATAACACCACTTAGGAAATTTACAGTCGGAGAGAAACTTTTGTTTTCGATACAGTACTTGTTCCATGCAAGTAGGCTGTAGGCATTGACAGTTGGCATTGTCTTGAAGACAAAGTTACAAAATGAATTGACAATTAAATAATATATTTAAAATACTTGCATTAATAGCTACATTTGGAATGACTTGTACAATGGACTTGTTAAAGTTGTTTTATAAGGTTTTGTTTTTATGATATTCAGATAGAATTTCATTTGGAAAATGTAGATAATTGATTTAATTGACACTAGAAGACAGATGGGTAAGCAGGAAAGTCTTGGAATGATGAAATCTCTTTAAAAATAAATTAAAAAGAGCTAAATATTTCAATTGGTGTTTTTGCATCATTTTTTTGCTTAGCATTTGTTAGTTCAATAAAGGAGTTAGTAGCATAAAACAAAATTTGTCACCTTCATAATTTTTGTGCAGGTTACTCATAATTACATAATCAGCTTTTTTGTCCAGGGTAGAAAAAAGTATAAATTCAGTTTATTATAGAGTGCAAGATATTAACGATTTAGCTTTTTAAATTCGGCAATTGGTGAGATTAAACTGTCTGGAAGCTTTTCTGTCTGTTTTCTTTTAAGGGGTATTTATATACTCTTTTTTACTTCAAACAATATATTTGATCATCCTTAGGTTGTAAGGTTTCAAGTCCTGCACATAAGAGTAAACATATTTATTGTGATAATTTTATGTTAAATACTTATTTATATCTGTTTGTTGCTTGAGCAGATGGGTGAGTGAACGAACCAAGGGACACATTCGTGACATCTTGCCATGGCGAGTGGCACCTCCTTCAACCAGAGTGATTTTTGCCACTGCATTGTATTTCAACGGAGCATGGCAGTTTCCATTCCCCGAAGAGACAACTACTGAGAGATCGTTCTATCTTGGCGCTTACCCCAAATATGTGAATGGCTACCCTGTTAAGCCCAAAAATTCCCAACCTGGCGATGTTGTACAGGTGAGTTACTAAGGATAATGTTCAAACCTTATAACATTTCTCAATACCAAACCTAAATAAAATTCAGCTTATGTTTAAATATTGCTTAAAATCACTCTTATGCTGATGTACAAATGATACATAACGGATGCCATGCATACTTGGATGGATTTTAAGATTAGTTGAACATCTTGGCTTCTTGATCTATGATATTTATATTTGGCAACATATGTATCATGTATTTATGTCTAGGCTGCTTTAGCTTTTATGAGAAAGTAAAAGTTGCTATTGATTGCAATTGATTTTTTGTTTTTAATTCATACAGTGCCAAATTTGTTAATTTTTCAAAAAACCATCCCTAAACCAATATGAATTTTATTTTATTTTGATAACCCCCAGAGATGGCTGTCTGGCACATGTTTAAGATATGCTTTTTAAATTTCTTATAGGTACAAATGATGGCTAACGCTGTAGATCTTCCATACTTGGAGAAACCAGATCTTGGATTCCGTGCAGTGGGTCTACCATATGGCCTTAACAGTTCCTCATCTCCCATTGCAACAATGTATGTGGTTGTACCCACTGCAGATGATGTCAGTGGTGTGAAAGCTCTTCAGAACCTCATCAAGCGTTTTAAGTATTCAGATTTGGAGACAATCATAAAGGAATCCAAGACGAGACCAGTAATTGTATCTGTTCCGAGAATGAAACTCAGTTCCTCCACCAGTCTTCGTGGAGCAATCTCTTCACTCGGGCTTCCATCCCTCTTTGACCCCATGAATGCTAACCTCACTGGAATATTCGAGGACTCCGTTACCGACCAAAACGTTCGTCCTCCGAGGAAGTCAAGCGGACAAAATGCTCGTGTCCAGAAAGAAAGGAAGATCGACTATGGACCTCTGTTCGCCGATGATGTACGTCACCGCGTGGAGCTGGAAGTGACAGAACTTGGAACCGTTGGTGCTGCAGCTACTTCTGTGTCCCTATCCAGAGATGGTGGCACTCACAAGGTCATCCGTGCAGATCGGCCTTTCCTCTTCTTTGTTCACCATGCACCGTCTGGTCTCATTCTCTTCTGGGGTACGATTGTTAAGCCACCTAAGCAATGATGGGTGCCTCAAGGTGCGCTTGACCCACCATTGATGGAAAAAGGACAGCTCTCTCTCGGCAACCTTAATATGTTTGTATACAATCACATGTAGTCGTGTGGTTTTCATTGAGACAAAATGAAAAACATGGCTATTTGTTAACAAAAGTACATACGTACCACATAAGGAATGTGTTGCTCATCCTTATATTCCTGATGGCTACAGTGTATGGCCAAATCACTCACATACTCTCATTTCTTTGCTCATGAGGTACTATTAGAAATTGTATAAATTAATTGGAAATATCACATTTTTTAATTTATTTACACCAGTTATATTCAATATTGTCACTCCTGCTGTGTGATACACTGCAAATGAACACATGCACATATTTTCCATCCCATTATTATTTTACTGAAATTTTCCTTCCACTTATGCTGCCAATGTATTGATATGGTTAATTTATGTGGATGTTTATAGTGCCTTTGAAACTAAAAGTAATTATGAACTAGCTTGTTTGCTAGGAATTGCAAAATATTTGCAATGCAAGTGATTTTGTGTTCCTAAAGTATTCTTGTAGAACTGAAGGTGACTGTGTTACCATGAGGAAACATTTTGACCAAGCCAAAGAGAACTATTTTTTGCCTTTAAAAGGTTGTCCACTATGGATATATTGTATGATAATTTTATAGTGTTTTTGTATCTGTATTCACTTATGATAATTTATCAATTGCCATTTTCTTGTATATTTATGACAACAATAAACAATTATAAATTAGATATATTGTGAAATTATTAATACCTTGACACATTCGCAACAGCGTGACCTACCGGTAGGTCACAAGCATTATTTCTTGTGGCTGTTATGACCCACTGGTGGGACACGACGTCTATGAGTTTTATAATTTTCACTCAGGCATACAGTCTGTAAAAATATTCTGAAATTATTTTGTGGCTATAAGAAACAATTTGCGCACGTACCAACAGCAAATCTTACACACCAATTTTCAAAGTTGGAGACAATTAAAAATGAAAAGACTGATACACACCTCTTTTAAAACTTCTTAAGAGTTCAAAAACTTCTGATGAGTCTGTCAGTTTGTATAAATTTTCAGAATCTGGGGAACTACCAACAAAAATGTCAGAATTTGAAATCTCCATGACACTATTTCAAAGTTCAGGGAGTAAAAATACATATATCTCCTCATAACACTTCAAATAATTCGCTGAGCTATTTATTTATTAGCAAGAACTCAGAGACAGCACAAGGCCAATTACACTGAATATCATTAACGATTTAACAATATTGAAATAACAACAAAGACAATCACATACAACCATGACCAAGGCGGGATTCAAACCCGCGACACAGAAAACAGATGAATGCCAGGGTATATTCTTGGATAACAAAGTGGATTAGGAAAATTGCAGAGAGATAATGATACTTAATAGATGGAAATGAAAAGATCCCAAGAAAAACAACATTAATGGCTGCATGTTCAAAAATGCAAGAAGGTATTTTTAACCCCACCACCGAGGAGCAATAAACCTCATGCAGTGGTTATGTCCTCAATGGGTGAAAGACCACTTAGGATGTACATCAGAGGCATATGTGTTCAAGAAAAACCATTGTTCCATTTTCACTCACATTTTAGCCCAAAATCCGACCATGAATGGAGGATATGCCCACCTACAAGTGGAGGGTCATGACAGATTCCAATATACTTGGTTTATAAGTTACAAGACATATGTTCACCCTGGCACCTCCTCAACCCACAAAATTTTGGTATTATTAATTGCTATTAATAAATAAATACATTGACAATTTTCAATGCACAAACTTTTTATTAAGATCTAAAAATGTCCTTAAATTTCATAAACATGAAACAATTCAAGTAGAAGTAATCCTGTGAACAAACAAATGGATGGGCCAACAGAATCATTTCATATCAAATAATCTCTTCTTAAAAAGTATTTTTTACTGGTATCGCTATGTTGATGACATGTTTGCATATGGACAGTAAGTGTTAGACAGACCACTCTTTGTCATTTTTAAATTCCCTCCACAATTCCATTAATTTTACTGTTAAAATCAGATTTAATAAGATAAACTTTCTTGACCTTCCCATATCTATTTGTGATGGTCAGCATCAGTTTTTCATCTATAGAAAACCTGCCTATATGGGTTCCATCAAACCAAATGATCCCTTCACCACCATTTACACAAAATGTCCTTATTCCACACCATGTTACACCACCTTGTGAACATCCCCCTATCCAAATACAAATTTAATACTGAACTAAACACCATTAAATGCACAGCCAAACAAAACAGTTACGAGACGAATGTAAAAGACAGAATTCTTGCAAAAAACTCAAGAAACAAGCAACCCAACTAATCACTCCTATCCCACCCGATTTTCCTAAAAATCCCAAATGGTGCAGATTATCTTTCCTGGGTAATTTATCTTAAAAATTGGCCAATCTTTTTCCAAAAGATCAATACTGAATATCTTTTTACACCCTTTTTCACAACTGGAAAATTATTAGGCAACAGCTATATTTAGCTGAAAAACATACTACATTGAGCCACTGTAAATTCAGAAAAAGTTTTCTTGTCTCTGCTCCACATCTAATTGGTTAAATGAATTTTTTTTTTAAACCTTTGAAAAAAGACTGACTTATTTCTGTATTTAATTCAGAAAATTCCAAGATTCAGTGAAGGCTAAAGAAGATATTTTTGTTTGCCCACAGAGAAGATACAACCCCCCACCCCCTTTACCAAGTGTTTTTTACACGTTTAGGCTTTTTTACATGTCATGCTTTTTAATTAAAATACTCGGAACCGGGTGAATCAAAAATACTCGTTCCGTGGAAAAATAACACTGGACATCTTAGCCCTTTTATGATTTTGCAGTGTGACACATGTTGCAATATCACTTTCATTATCTTCCTCACCACCACTTTCCCTATCAGATTCACTTCTCAATTCATCCTCAGACTCTCCAGTTTCAATTAATTGAGAAATTGTCTCGTCAGATAATCTTGGAGTATGATTTCCTTTGCCTAAAACATATGCTCGTAAGATAGCCGCTTGGGAATGAATGGCCATTTTGCCACACTTGGGATGAAAATATTACCCTTCCTTTAGAGAAGAAGGAACCCAAAGTTTTCCTGCATGAATGAGCACAGCAATCGGCTCCAAAAGGTTTTCTAGGCTTTTACAAGATGACACCAGCAATCAATTAATGCTGACAATGCTTGACATATGAGTTATATGGCGCAAAATACGAACGTGTATTGGTACGAAACGATACTGAAAAACCATTAATCAATAGCACAGAAAGGGTTAATGTGTCTCTAAATAACATTTAAAGAGTAGCATGGAGAGTCCTCAAAGGAGTGACTGGCAATTTCTGGGACAGTATGACATCCAAAAATTATGTTCATCTTGTGGAAGAGATGCTGAAAGCTTACAAAACAATGGGGTGTACAATGTCACTATAAGTATGTTTTCTTCACATTCACCTAAACATTTTACCACTGACTCTAGGCTCTGCCAGCAACAACCATAGAAAGAGATTCCATAAAGATATATCTAAAATGGAAAATTTCTACCAGGGCAAATAGAATCCAAGTATGTTGGTTGATTAATGTTGCACTCTGATGAGGGAAGCTACATATGTCAGCTACAAGCAGAAATCAGCAAGAAAATGTTTTTTATGAGTTCAAATGTATATTTGTTGTATGGTAAAAAACTGAATAAAATAAAAAATACTCAAAATCTTTGTTCTCATTTTCTTAAAAATTGGTGGGTGATGGGAAATTTTCAGTCATTTTCAAATTCAGCACATTCCAATTTATAAGAATCTCCTATTTTTGTTTCAAGGAGAGAAAAAATTATTTTATTGTTCAGAATAATCAGTTTTTCTATACTATTAACATGTTCAAAATTGTATTAAGATTTTTTCCATAGAATAATTGAATGAAGCAAAGAAAAAAGGTTTGTTTTACATTAGCGTTCTAACATTTAGGATTTGGGGTATTTTTTTGCCTACAGCTCTAGAACTATATTAGAGAACTTTGACCAATTTGGAAAACATGATAACTGGCTAAAACTAGCTATTCACTGCCAATCCAGTTGTTTTTGATAAACTGTAATCATAATTTAACTTGCCCTTTTGTTTAGAATGTAATGTACCAGAATCAACTACATCTTGAGCCCATGTTAAACATCTAAATTAATGGGATCCTCCTTAGCAATATATACTTACATGATTTTTTCGGCTATATTTATCGCTTTGACTTTAGGACAGCATGAGGCATAAAATAAAAAAATTGCTGTTGATCTTACAAATAAAATAGTAAAGTTATACTAAATAAGAGCCAATATGGACTATTCATTTTTTTATAAAATCTTGGATGTGGCAACTCTAGATGCATGCATTTTGTACATAGAAGTCACTCTAAGAAGTATTGCCAGAAATTTTGTACAAAAACCATTCAATCGATTCAGAGATGTATATTACAGATCCATTAAACAATGAGCATCAACATCACAACTGTTTATCAGAAAAAAGGAGCAGTTGTCAAAAATCCAAAGAAGTATCAGTCAAGTTTGGTGATTATCATACATAGTAACTCAAACTATAACTGGCTACTTAGTATAATATGGTAAGGAAACCTTAACATGGTGGTATTCCATTATAAGAAAGAAGAAGAAAAAACATTTAAAATCAGTTTGGTTTCATGAAAAAATTGGAACTGGAATAGACCATTTTAATAAGGGAAACTTTTTCTTTCTGAAATTACTTGGCTACAAACTTTTTCTTTTGTGCCATGCTGTTTATTAGGTTTGATGTATAGGTCTGTGCAGATGTGACCTTAGATCCATATGCTACAAATAATCTCTAAAATAACCAAAATGTGTTTTCTAAATTTTCTTATACTTACGAATTGTGGTTTACATCTTCACTTTTAGAATTGATTGCAAAAAGGCCAAATTTGCTATATTCTTCAAAAAATGTCACATTATTGCAAAAACAACCCTAAGAGTATCACTCTGGAAAAAAGTACCAAAAGAGTTTAAAAAGTAACTGTGATAGAAAAAGAGGTCTGCATCAGTGCAGGTAGTGGATGAACAAGAAAAAATTACTCAAGTTGTACCTATTATTGGAATTTTGGGTGAATTTCATAAAATGTTCCAACCCTGCAAATCTTAATTAACAAATACCACCAACTTCTTATAGGTTATGATAATGCCATTGGCCTTGCATTTGAAGTAATACAAGAAAAACAATAGGTGGTAATAACTCAGCTGTTGATGTGAATTCAAGCCACATATCGAAGAAAAAACATAATTCTTACATTCTAAATGTATGCAGCAAAATGAGAGCATATGCTAAGTATTAATATTCCGTTAAGTTTTTAATTTAGCTTAAATTTGCAAACATCTCCATTAATTCGACACAGATTTCACTATTACAAAATCCAATGCATAATTAATGGAAAATATAAATATACCCATCATTTGAATAAGTTAATATCTTTGGTGTTATATTTTATGAGAAATATCATCAGCCATCAATTGTTTCAACTGCAATGAAAGCTATAGATGCTATTCAAAGTATGTCAGAGAAAGGTATGTGAAAAAAATTTACTAAGAAATATCTTTGGCACATAACTGTATTCAGTTCAAAAAACCATTATATTTTATTGAAACCATGTCAGATGTTGGCATTTTTAAATCATAAGGATGCTTACAATACAGCACAACTAAAAGAAGTTTTGTTTAATCAATTATTGAAAAGTTACCAAATTCACACATATAAAAAATGATGGCGTTTAACTTGAGCCGGTTTAGTAAACTCCTTTACCTTATTGATTTTTAAAGTCCATGAATAATTTAAAGTGCTAATAATTTATTAAAACTGAAGTTAGTTCTTCAACCAAGTTATGCAAAAATGACAAATATATTGTTGCTACGTCATATATGCTGTGCCAAAAAAGAAATTATAGAAAACCATTTCAAACAAGGGTTTATCGTGAAACATTACTTTTAAAATTTCAAACTTTATACTAACATACTGTATAATGCCAGCTTGTAAGTTTTCCAACTTTCCCTTCAGTTAGGAATGTCTTGTCGCAAAAATTGTAATTTATATAATATTAAGTCTACGAACGAGTATTTCTTTAGGTTATAATATGCCCGAAATTAAGCTTTGATTATTACACAATACTTTTTATTAACTTCAATATTCTATCATACAACTCCAACAAAGTTGATAGAATTTTAGTTTAACCTACATAGCTTGAACTTGGCCTTTGAACTAACATTAATGTACATAATCTTTTGTAAATCTAAGTTGGGACGAGACCCATAATTTGAATACCTCGGCCTTGGAATAAAAAACATTCCGCTTTCACACTTACCTCAACATTAATGTGTCCTATTCCATATTCACTTTTAGATGAAAATGAAATATGCCTCGCTTTATGCCAGTAGATTGTAATATTTAATTAAAGACAGAACTTAAAGATAAGCGGTCTTCCTTCGAAAATACGATGCCTTGAAATTCCCACGAAAAATCTACAACTATTAATGACGCGCTTAATGGATTTACAACTTTCAAGAAGTGCGGGAAGATTTGTCCAATGGGCTTCATCCAGTATATCACGTGGTATCAACCGCAATTTTCGCGCGATGATGTGAATGCAAGTCTTTTATGTAGCTTTGGAGTATGCGGGAATTATCTGTCTTCATCAACGCTTGATGAAGAGGTCTACCCCCCAACGAAGAGGAGGAAATAGGGTCGAAGAGGGCCCAAACGCTCTTTCTTGAGCATTCGCAAACTTCAACCGTTGCTTAGGTGCTCCACCACCCGGTGTGCAGTAGAGCGACCGCTCCCTCGGCGCCCATGAGCCGGGGAAAGCAATTCAACGATTCGAAGGAGAATTATTTGTTTTTCCTTCATTAATTCGACTGATCAAAAAATTATATTTTAGAATGTATATGACTTATTAATAGTGAAATGTTCACTACATATTTTTTATTATTTTAAGAAAAAGTATCTCTGTCGCTATCTGAGAATCAATATTTTTCTTTCTTCACCTATTGGAGAATATTTTCTTTTATATTCTATTCATTTAATTATTTCGATAATAGTACGATGGATGTAGTTCAGAATAAAGATTAATAGATGTCAGCATCGTGCAGGCCAATCGAGGATAGTGGATTTGATAGTGCTGGTTTAATTATATAGCACTCAGATGCATTTAAATCAAAACCGTAATCACTTTTATTCAATATATTTTTTTAAAGTTCAAATCATACTAAGATAGACAAGAAAAATATCTAAAACCTAGGGCAGTTTACGTCAATCGATTTAGTTCAGGATAATGCAGAATAGGGGGCAGCAACGTGCAGGGCAATTAAATTTTGAACCTTTAGTCTATGATATGATTAATAGATGGCATGACAGTTGTTTTCCACTATGGAATTAAAGTAAAAATTGGTTGATGATTAATTCAAGGGCAGAAAATAATTTTAGTTATTGCAGTTACTATAAAAAAAACCCTCATTGCTACACAAAATGTATTAATTTTTGTGTTACTTGATTTCATTGTTTGATAATCAATTCAATAGCAGAAAATGATTTTAATTACTGCAGTTACTATCCAAATAATAAAAAAAACCTCTTTGCTTCAAAAAAATGTATTAACTTTTGCAAATGTTATTTGATTTCATTGGCATTCATGATTTACAACTGATTTTGACTGAAAAAAAATTAACCGTTTAAATTGATGACATTCTGGCACACTAGAGTTAAAAACATCAATGGAGAACCTAACCAACTTTATTTAACATAGCTACTTGTATTTATTCAAAACAAAGATGAAAGTACAAGATAAACAATCTTCCAGTTGAAACATTGAATGTTATATATAATTTATATGATCTAGGTTGCGAAATTATCCATTTTCACAGGGTCTATACAAAATGATATAAATGAGAAGTTTGTAGTTCTTTCACGAAGAATCTCATGCTTCTGGTGAAATATAAATTACTGTCTAGTTGGACCAGTTTTTGTCTTTTGATTAAGAAATCTATACAAGTATTTAAGTCTCTTCTCTAGCTCCCTCCATTTTGAAGGTCTTGTTAGGTTTAAAACATTGTAGCACATCTTCCTTTTCCTTAATAGCACCTACAAAATATTAATAAAAATATCAATAAATATAACAGTAATTAATGACATTTATTGTTAAAAACTTTGTCATGCAATCCATCTATAGTCCAACAACTAATTGTAAAAATAATTTGCTTGTATTTAAATTAGAAAAATATTTAACTATGGATCCAAAAAAGGTACTCTAAAGTAGTATATTTTGCATTGGATCACATTAAAAATTAAACCTGAAAGTATTAGTCTGTCAAAAAACACCTGTATTGAGACTTTCTCCCACCAACTTTTCTGGAGAATACCTTCAGGTGACCTTGAACTGATGTACCTTGTTTAAAACTGTGACAGTTTGTTTATGTTCGGAGCTGTTGTGGTCTGACGGACAAATCCTTGGCCTGAGTTATTTTCCTACAGTGACACTAACTCTCCAGTTTTATGTCCATTTTCAATATTTCTTATTAACTGTGATTCAGAATAAAAATAATAACAATAATCATGGAATTCCACAATGATACCAAAGGGGCAGTTAATTCTATATACCAAATATGCTCCAGCATGTCGTGCAACTGGGGAACACTATCAGGGCTGGCCTGTGCTATGGACGAGCCAGGTGGCTGCCCAAGTCGCCAAAGTATTTGGGACACTAACCAGATCATCTATCTATACATTACTTACGAATGAACAAGTGTTGCATACCAATGTATATCACAGAACAGGCAGGAATTTAGATTAAATTAATTTTCCTTTTCATTGTCAACTGTTTCATGGAGCAATGAATAAATGAGGTAGTTCTTTTAAAAATATCTTAACAGAACTTTATAAAAGGGTCACTGGAGCGGTTTCTCGCCTGGGATGCCAAAATACCTCGGGCCACCCCTGAACACTATGACGGCCAATGTGTCTTTTTACTTTCTCCATATACGAAGTATAGAGAAAGTATTGTTTTCATAAAAAAATCGAATTTGAGATTTCAACGGAAATACATGTTTTAAGGCCACCTGAACACGTTTTGACTATTTTCTCGATGATGTCTGTGTGTCTGTCTGTATGTGATAGATTTTTGTGGGCGCTCTAACTCAAAAACTATTAATCAGGTCAATGAAAAAATTTTATATTTAACATTTTTATAAAAGTTAGAAGATCTGATTAGTTTTTGGTAAAAATCGGTCGACCGGAAGTGGGTGTTAACTCTTGTCACTTATCCGTTATTTTGAAATATTTGCTTTAATATTTGATAAATACAAAAATGTATTGGAATAAAAGTTGTAGGAAATTTCATTTTCTACAACCTTTGTATGATACATTTTTCCATATAATGCATTGCTTAAGAGATATCTTATATTTTTAGCTGCCTCCACCACGCCACCTACCGAGGACTATCGTTAACAATTGACACTTAGTTACGTCTTAGTAACACTCCTTTTTCTTTTCTTAATTGTCAACCACAAGTAAATATTGACAACGATCCCAGAGGTAACACCATGTAATTTGCAATATAAATATGGAGAAAGTCATGTGTTGCCCACATCAGTTTATATGGGATGATAAACATGTTGTTGGTAAATGCACAAGTAATTTACTGTCACAAGGAATATGGCAGAAGCAATTCCCTCAAGTACTCATATCTGGGTTGAATCGACTCAGAGCAACTTTAAACGTCCATATCTTCAAATTTTGAAATGCAGCTGACTACAGTCACCTAGTAGCTGGGGTAGACAAAGTTTTAAAGATGTAATATGTGCCCGGCACTGAAAATTTAACAATGAATAAGAAAATAATTTGGATGGGAGGTGCTAAGAACGATAGAAAATCGCAAGTAAAATATCAAGTTGTCAACCAAAAACTTGAGCACAGACCAAAGCAGATGACAGGAAAAACCAGAGAAACTCGATCTTTTATTCAGACGAATCTTTGGTGTGATTTTCTTGCATATAAAATCCTCCATAAATTATTTCAAATTAAAATGTTTGCTTTTTCTATTGAGATATTTTTAGCATTTCTAATGACTTTAAAAAATAGTCTAATTATTCTTTTTGAGCTTTAGAATACATTGGGACGTTTCCACCCAGCACAAATTCTTATGTGATAATTTTTAATGCGAGTACTCGAGGGTTAAGAATAAAATTGCAAAACAAAGGAGCGAAGAGCTAATGAAGCCTTAGTTCACATTTGGCTATCCCTAATTTGCAATTCTCACTGAAATCGATGATAGCATAAGTTCTATCCAGTCCAAGAGAAACAGCACGAAGCTGGACCTATTAACAGGTGAATTGATGCTTTTTTCCCAGCTACTGAGAGGAGAATGATGAGATATCATGGTAATCATTGTTCGGAGGCAATGTGTGGTGAAAATTACGCTAATATGTGTGGGTTGTGTTGATGAAATATAATTGACTGAAATTTATCTTAATTGTTAACGATTTGTGTATACTCAATAAAGTGTATTACTGTAAAGTTGGTTATTGTGAAATAAATATCTAATTTTCCGTATTATCTCAAAGAAAAACTCAGTAGTCATGACCCTCAAAGACGAGTTTAGTAATCCAGGGTTAATATAAAAGTCAGTTTGGTAAAAAGAAGAAATTTCATTACCTGATATTCATTTCCAGATACGCCCCTCAACCACCAAGGTACATTATAGATAATCCTAGTTGGGTGAAGATCCGGATTGCCTAATATGTCGATGTAATCATTTTGTCCAAAAAGCGCTCTTTTGGTGCTCCACGCATTTACAGGGCGATAATCTGGCATTGGCAATTTCTTCCCAGTAACTATTCGAGGTAGAAGACCTTTTTGTAAAAGTTTCTCTTTATAGCCATATCTCCGCTTCAACGGTCCAGCAGCTACCTGTTGGCGAACATCAAATATTTAAAATTGGACTACGTTTACGTCTTCATATTTAGACCACAGATATATAACGAGCTTCAAATTACACGCTAACAATCAAGGTAAATCGAAGTTGTGAAATAATCGGATAACGCAATGAAATACCTTATCAGCGTGATGTCTATGTCTGACTATTGTTTTCAATGGTGTGCATTCGTAGGACCGACAAATTTGTGATAGGCATGACCGTAAGAAATTTACCGAAGTTAGAAGTGGGTTCATCATTTCTGTAGAATATTTTTCAAAGTAAATACAATTGATCAAAGTTGGTTTCCAATTAAAAACATCACTGATGTATTATTTTAAAAGAAAAGTTATAGATAAAGAACCTTAAGAATGCATTTCAGACATATATGTAAACACAGTAACATACGCTATTCGCTGCGCAAATGTTCATTTCCACCGGCCATTATTAGGTCTTGCTTCCAAAATGGGAATTACGCTTTTTATGTCTTAAAATGTAATTTCTTTCAGTTTTAAGACTCGTGCAATTTACCAAACAAGCAATATATAATCTGAACTCTTACATTTATAAAATTATTATAATTGATGTTCGTCGACGTCTGCAGTTGCTAGCATTGTTATTATAGAAACTAGCAAAACATCTACTAAAATCAATAAAAATCATTCTTAATCAGTATTATTCAAAAATAAATTAATCTTATAGCTTAATTCTATGACTGGATTTAGTAAAACGGTCTGTTTTTGTTTTCAAACACTTGAAGCGTTACCTACTGTCAATTGTTTTTACGAAATAGGTTTGTTTGTCACATTTAGTCAAAGATTTTCGAATTTTGTTTTCGTGCAGGCAAAATTGCAACTATTATTTAAAATTTCTCGGTAGTTCGAGAAAAAATGGCATCTGGATTAGAAAGTTACGTAAATCGTATCCTTTTACACTCGCTAAGTAATAATTATAAGTGTTGAGGGTAGAGTCGACAACTTCTGTGTGCAATTTTTGAAGTAGTTGTTACAGCATTCTACTATTGATAAATTTAATGTTTTATTTAATTCAAAGGAACCTTAATTGCATTTTTGGTGGCTTTTACAATAGATATTTTTGTTGCAAACATTAGTCGTCTAGATTCCGACAAATTTGTGATGTATTTTATGACGCCCTTACCGTTTGTCTATGTAGAAGCAAGTCGTAATTATTCTTGAATAACGACTTTAAATCAAATATATTTTGACTAAAATTTTCGTTTTTATTTTTAGTTATTTTTGTTAGATAAGATAAAGGTAAGCCTACAAAAATAAAGCACTTTTCCTTTACTTTTGTATTAGATACGGTCTCAATAATTACAGCTGACGGAAGAAATTTTGTGGTGAGTGCGCTTTTTCAAAGATTATTGCTGTATACCGCCATCAAATTTAGCGCATGACATTTTCTTACAATTATTTGATTCAGGGATATTGTGCCCTTTCTTGCATTTTAATTTCAGTAAAGAATGGAAATTGTTAACTTTTTTTTGTTACGAATTTATCAAGATATTTTCACACATTTCCTAGCAAAGTATTCTTAGGTTTTTCCAAAACACCTCTCATTATTGATTGGTTTCCAAAACGGCAGTTTTTATATAATTATTGCCATTCCTTTTAGGGAACACTCAAAGGATTCGACCAGACAATCAACTTAATTCTTGATGAAAGTCATGAACGTGTGTATAGAACAAGTGAAGGTGTTGAGCAAGTTGTCTTAGGTCTTCACATAATTCGTGGTGACAATGTGTATGTATCCAGGTTTCTTACATTAATATCTGCTTATATGTGAATATTTGAAACTGCATATATTTGTCAATGAATAGGGAGTACAATTTTCATTTAGTGTTTTGTGCCACTGGTATTTATCTAGGAGTACTTGATGAGTTTCATGGTGGTATGTAATATTTTTAAAGATAGTTTTTCTTCTCATATCAGTGTTAATGCATGACTTTTGGGATAAATTGCTTTGAATTTTAAAAGTATGAATAATATTATCATAAGTTGCATGCACATTTGTTTTGACAAATAGGTGTTGGAAAATAAATGTTATTTTTAACATTCTTGCTTGCCTCTTCAAAGAGGAGAGTTTAACAGTAAGTAAATATAGCCATTGAGAAGTTGCAAGGTTTCAGTTTGTGCGTGGTTTTATGGTTTTCTTGTTAAGTTATACAAAAGCAGAAATTTATCATATCATTGTTTTATTTAAATTTATAAAACTGAGTTAGTATGTTGGTTTATTGACCCATTTACACATTGTTCAAGCAAGATGTTAATGATAATTTAAGGAAAGACAGTGAATGTTTTTATAATTTGATTGGTTAGTGTGATGTTCATGATGCAGTTTATTGCGTCATTCAGTAACAAGGTAGGTAAAGTTTCTCTCTGAAAGAAGCCTTAGAAACCTAAACAAGTCCATTAACATACCCAGAATAAATATTACTTGGTGCATGGTATATACATTTCTACTCTGAAAAATATAACTTAATATCTTTCATTTTGAATTAAGTTTGTTTGTTTTAGCATTTTATATTTTACAATTTTGGGTAAAATTAATTAGACCTGGCTCATAGGCTGGGGAGTAAAAATTGAATCTTGCACTATTCAAATGTACTTGTGATACTTGGTTATTAAAACATTCTCAAAGATGTGCATTAGCAAAAGCAAATGGAAAACCATTCCTCTTTGCAATTTTCATAACCCCTTCTTGCAGTACAACCCAGTTTGATCAACTTGGTCAGCAGATCTAGTCAGACATCACATTATTGTCCGTATTGTGCACATAATATGAGATTGTTATCATAATATGATTTTGCATTGCTGATGCTTTGAAGATACTTAATTTTCCGGAAAAGCTCCATTCTTTTGATCATATAGTAATACCAAGTGGCTGTTTTTTACCTAAATTCTTACCTTATTGAAATAGGTATTTTTAAATGTATGCCATTGAGCATATGATATATTTTCCTATGAAAATGAATGCAATAAGGAGATGGTCTGAATCATTGGTGGATCAGAAGCTATCTGGATAAGTGATAATCTTGTGATGTAACTTTAAGTAGGTTTTATAATGATATTAATTTGCTTAAAATGTAATTAAACTATATTGAAAATAGTGAAATAGAAAAGTTAGTGCTGTGAAATTTGGAATAGCAGTATATGAAAAAGTTAGGTTAAAGTTTAATTTTTATCCAAGGATCGTATTAAGTTTATGTCGTTATATCAGAGAAAATTGTTTCTTTGTTGCCCCATCTCACAGATGACTGAGGCAAAATGTATCTATTGGCAAACTGTCACTTTGTGATTCATAATACAGTAAACCCTTGATTCTCCAGACTATGTGGGGAAAAAAGAAAGTCCAGTTTTGGTGACAATCCGGGATATTGAGGGGAAAAACACAGTCATACAAATTGTTGAAATAAGTTTTTAAAACCAGTTCAAACTCTTTTATAGGTAAAATATTGAAAAGCTACTTGGTCATAATTAATGGGATATTAATGTGGTCGCTCACAGCAGTGCATACATTTAACTGGCCTCTTGAGTCTGCTTATATGGATTCATAGGCTCATGATATCATCCAGACTGTGGAAGGACGTGTTGTTTATTATCAAACATGGTTTGTTTTGCTATACCAAACTCCTCCACTATCTTAGCCACTGATTAGCCTGCCTCTAATTTCTCAATTACCTATAATTTATCACTAATACTTAATGTTACATGCTTCCTTTTCACTGCACTTTTGTAAGAGGCCATAATTATTTTATTATTTACTATTGCTATTTTGAAAATCACTTTCATAATATTTTAAAATAGTTTTCCAAATCAGGATGCATGCCACTAGTGGCGCACGTGCCGCAGGTTGGCCACCTCTGGGTTAAATGATAATTGATATTTTAAGGAACTGCGAGAAAAATTCAATGAACTTACTAAAATGTAACTAAATGTAAACAGAAGTCGTTTCTAGGTGATGTGATGGTCGTAGCTAAAAAATATTGTTTTAAAAATATCTCTTAAACAATGTATTATATGGAAAAATGTATCAAACAAAAGTTATAAAAAATTAAATTTCCTACAACTTTTATTCCAATAATTTTTTACATTGATCAAGTATTAAAGCAAATATTTGAAAGAAATGGATGTGACAAGAGTAAACAACCACTTCCGCTTGACTGATTTTAACCAAAAACTAATCAACTCGTCCTTAAAATAAAAATATCAAATTTTGTGTTGATCTGGTTAATAGTTTTTGAGTTAGAGTGGCCACAAATTTCCCATCACACAAACACAGGCGTCATCGAGAAAATGGTCAAAACATGTTCAGAAGACCGCAAAACGTATGTCTTTCCGTAGAAATCTCAAGATAATTTTTTCTGCGAAAACAATACTTTCTCATATACTACATATGGAGAAAGTATTAAAGGGTTTGAGGCACGAAAAATAAATGTTTTCACAATGAAGTCAGATAAGGTCTCTACCGCATGGTGTCAGAGAACAGGCTGAGGCTTGGTGGGAGAAGCACATGGTCACATGGATGAGATCACTGGTTCTCCATATGCAATCTGGAGAGTCTAAAATCCTGTAAACTGGCTTCCATAAATCGAGGGTTTGCTGCGTTGCATAAATTTTTCATGCATAGTGTTTCCATGATCTATAATTCTACTTCTCCATCAAAAGTGTATCTAAGTAATTGATAAGAGCCTTGCTAACACTTCTGAGGACAAAAGTACGACCAGACATTAACCTTCAATGTCATTATCGTCAACTCCATCAAATCCAAATCTTTTAAAGCCATCATGAAATATTTGGAACAACTATGATGTGATGTGATATATCTTACCACACACCAGTCTAATGAATTTCAGGGTAACACATAGTTGTGCATATGTTGAAAAATCATTCTATGAAGAAAACAATCGGCGGAAAAACCAGAGTTCCAGATTAGCAAGGACCAAATAAGGTTATATTTGTTTATTAATTTATTTATCAATGGGCTTAGACCCAATTTACAAAAAATAATAATCTTGGGTGTCAGTAACAAGTTTCAATAGTAAAATGTTTGGTATAGGTACAATGAAATCAATATATGTAGTTTCTATAACACTGACAATAATCAAGTACAGTTTCAGATTTTGATTACATGTTTATCAATGACACATTCAAGGGGTTTATATTCCAAAAAAATCTCAATATCACAGTAAAATTCACATTCTGATAAGTCATGCATCACAATAAAATGTAACAAAAGAGTTCACATACATAATGATCATAAACATTAAAAATATCGCATTAAAATTCACAATATAATAAAATCAACAAACTCAGGCTATAAAATGTAATAAAATAACTTATTTAATGGATATAATATTTCTTACTTTGATAATAGGTTTATAATTGTCTGTTTTAAGTACTTGTTATGTTAAAAAAAAACAAGTTAAGTTGATTGCCTAATGATTATAGAGGTCAACATTCAATCTTTTAATTTGATGAATGTTTATATTGAAGATGTCAATTTGTGTTCTTGTCATGTTCCCAATTCTATGGAGTCTTTTTATCAGGCTGTAATGTGTAGTTAGTTTTATGGTGGTTGCACGAGAATGGGTGTGCCATGATCATTATGATAAGGCACCTTGAAATTGATTAGGCTAAGTAATATTGTACAGTACAGTCATGAAGTTTTGAACACACAAAGTTTGGAAATCTCAAAGTTTCAAACTGCCTCATTGAAACCAATTTAATGTAATTTGGGTATTTATTTCATCACAAAAGCTTTTTAAGTGCACTGATATTCAAACATGCAGTTCAGTGGAGTTTGGTACACTGTACATCTTATGTTTCCTACAATTTTCAAAGGTTATTTACATCAAATGGTGGTTACTGAGATTCATTAATATAGCTTGTATTAACTGTGTATTACGCTGCATTGGTTATTTAGAGGTTATTTTAGTGTTTCAAAGCTGTTTTATGAACTTGTTTACAGTCCATACATATTTCGGTGACCGGATACGAAAGCCATGAGTTTAGAAATTCTTATGAGTTTCAAAGGGTTTGACCACCCTATTAGTTTGATTGATCGTGACCGCACTTTTTATTGTATCTACAACAATAAATAAATGTGTTGATTGAAATAAAAATTGTTACTAATGCCTAAGGTATCAATTTTCATTACCAATCCTTAAGATTTTAAAAAATTTGTAATTCGTGAAAGATTTCTGAAATATTTTACAAACTTAGTAAAAAAAATAGTATTCTTTGGATGATGAATCATTCTTGTAAATGATTTTTTATTTGACTTTTTGCAGAGCCATAGTTGGAGAAATGGATGACGAATTAGATTCCAGATTGGATTTGCCAAACATCCGTGCAGAGCCCTTAAACTCAGTTGTTCATTGAGAGTGTTAATTGTGACAGAAGCAAGGAATCAGACAAAATGTTTGTGTCAAAGAGTGAAGCAATTCCACAGTATTTAATCTTTTTGGGTAATAAGTACTAAAGAATGCATTATTGAATTCCAGTGTAAGATGGGTAATAATTGTGAAATAAATGGACTGGAGAATTTTACTTCATTGTTTGTAGTCAATAAATGATATATTAATAGTTTTGTTTTCATTTGGAATGGTGTTCTGAAAGATGTTTTAATCTCATTGAAAAAGAAAGTAAACCAATTATTAGGTCATAACCTCTTTAAGTTACATGGCTTTAAAAGAAAATATCAATTGGTCAAATAGTTTACCAATAGAAAGAATGCCATTGCAATAAAAATGAGAATAGAGCATATATGTTTATATATGCATTCCTGTAATATATTTAATAAGTATTAGTGAATATTACTAAATACAATGGAAATAAAGGATAAGATTAAAGTGCCATTATCCTTTATATGCTATTCACTGAAAAAATAATACTTTTTTAATATAAGCTATATTGTGTACTCAACATTATTCATTCAGTCTTGTGGGGATGAGCAAAGCTTAGTACAACTATCTTTACTATACAGTCTGAACAGGGAGAATTTTGATAATGGCAGGATTCAACATTCACATTTATACTCAGCTTTTATCTGAGTAGAAGGAAAACCTGACTCTAAGAAGACCCGGTCACCAGACTAATTGTTCTGAGTATTTACCCATAAAATATTTTTGGAATGTGATGTTGAGAATTGAAATCAGCAAAAAAACTATGGGAAAATACAGTAAGTTTTTTCTAACCTTTGTTAGTAATTTACTGTACATTAACATGAATCAGAAAAGATGTCTGTTGTGGCCAGAAACTGTAGCCTGTATTGAAATGTAACATTATATTTAGATTCACCAAAGTATTAGTTTGTCCAGCATCTATAGGTAGGAGATGAAATTTGAGCTATTACTTGTACCAGATATGTATTGATTTTTGAGGAATTAATTTTGCTGTGAGATCAATAAAGTGCTTAAATTTCTCTTTATTATTTATTATGGCATTTCTATTAAATTAAAATAAATTGTAAACAATCTCTAACAGTAACAACAATGTTAGAGATTAAAAAATTATTATTCTAAAAATCTCAAAATTAATAAAATTAAACTGATTTTATCAGGATGAAATGAAAAAACTTTGCCACTTCCGCACAGTTTGATGAAAACAACCAGTTTTGCTACGATCGTAGCATCATCAGGTCATGAGCACAGTGCAAACCATTTGGGCATGAGGGTTATATTCGTCATTGAGGTTTTTTTCATCTTTTTCTATGGGCGTGATGAACTATTTTGTCATGAGATTCCCCTCGTATTCCTTGGTCCTTGAGGTTATCATTCATGCAAACAGATGACGGTTAGGCCAAATTTGCCGAGATGTAGACCCATCGTCGTGAAACCCTGCATGTGTTGTGTGGGGATGCATATATGCACTGCCCGGTCTGCAATTCTTAGATGTGTAATAAAAATCTATTTTGCACGAACATGAGAACTCAGTCATCTGGAATTTTTATCCATTTTTCTTCTTGGACACATCTGGTGTTTTTACCGATTTTTGCTTCTTTGACACATCTGGTTTACCGGGGCTGATAAATATTTCCTACTATCCTTTGCAGAAAAGTTATTTTTGAGATGCGCTTTATTCATAGAAAGGTTAGTTTTTCCGTGAACTTAGTAGTATGAGCATCAAGAGTTTTCACATTAGCATTGGGAAAGTTCAGTGTAATTTTTCTATCTGTTTTTCTGAAACATTTTCAATAGATTTCAGTCCCTCGAATAGTAAATATCGTGAGGCGGCTTCTACAAATAAACGCTCCAAGATTTCAGATGAAGATATTCCTGATATTTTAGAAGAAAGTGATGGAGAATTCAATGATGATAGCGACGATGTGTACATAAATACTGATGTTAGCGATAGTGAATCCGATGCAGAAAATGTTTGAAATTTATTAAAATTTTGATTTGTTTAGCAAATTAATTGTTAATAAGAAATTGTTATTTTATGCATTTCAATACATTACTGTAGATTGAATTATTTGTGGGATACCTGGACTCTGTGTGTAAGCAAATGCATCATATTTAGGACTTTTATTTTTAATCAATTCCACTTTTGTTGTTACTTCATATCTTTTGTTATAAAGAAGTTTTCTCATTTTCCTCAATATCAAATAGCATATGGGCTACTACCTTGTAATTGATTCGTCTGAAATCATTAAGAAAACCTTTGGTTAAAAAAGTATTAAAAATTTAATTGTTTAACAAATTAATTGTTACTAAGAAAATTGTGAGTTGATGAATTTTTAATACGTTATTGTAAATTGATTAAATTCTTGGGGGAAACCTAGACTGTCTATATACAAGCGGATATTTATATTTAGTAGAAGTACAAATTTTATGCTAAATCCAACTTTTACTGCTGCTTTACTCCTTTGATTGTTAACCCTTTCGCTGCTATGGACTTTTAGCTTCTGCGTCAGCCGTATGCGCCGAGTTCAGTGATCTTGAAGCACGCCTGTGCTGAATACCTTCTCTAGGAGCTCCGCGTCTACGTTCTTTCGTTCGTCTTTTAGTCTCTTTATATTTTAAAAGTTATTTTGTCAATCATTTACATTCATATTGATTATTAACCATCTCGAAAAAATATGTTCATCTTTTTTGAGCAGCGAACGGAAAAACTGGAAACGCATATATGCGTCGTTAGCAGTCAGGGCACAGCTCTGCCCGCCCGCATATATGCGTCGATAGCAGCAAAAAGGGTTAAATGTTGCTTCTTGTAAAAACAAATTCATTAGTGCTTTTAATGTATTCTACTTGAAAATTTATGAAAAGTTTTGATTCAAAATATTTTGACATATTATTAATTGTTAAAAACAATAAGTTACTTTACAAATTTTTAATACTTTATTGCAAATTGAACAAATTCCTTTGTATATGAAAAAGAAATATATGGTAAGAGGTAATATAAAAAAGATACATTTCAGTCCCAGCTCCCCAACTGAAATGCACTTCTTGTCTCTTGCTTCCTCCAGTCAAGTGGTTAAGTAGAGCATACTGTCAATTAAACCTTGATCTTTCCAAGTTGTTATTTGACAGCTTCCAAGTATCATTGTTGAGGGTTACCATTTGTCATAAGGGTACTAAAAAGAGACCTCAGGGTAATAGATGTGTGTTTACGTCATCTATACAATTGTCTCTCCATTCATTTTAACTATTAGAATCAATGTTTGTAAGCAGTCCACTGCAACAGGACATTCTCTTCATGTAGTTGTAGAGAGAGCTGCCAAGTGACAGCATTTAAATATTGCAGTATATCTGTTTGTGTTTAATCTTATTTGCAGATTTTCCATCCAGAAAAGGGACTATTTTGCATCATTACAATTTTCATAAAAAGAATTTTTCTAGGTGTTTTTAATGGTTCTGTATGAAATGAGTTCATGGCTAATCTGGGTCTGGCATTTCGGAGCTGCTGGGTGGGTGCTGAACTTTTGCATGCCATAAGCATGGAAGGCAGCCAGATTTACAGAATCCAATTTTCTGGAGCTGAAACTGAAATCACTGGTTAACTTATATAAACACTAACCAACCTAACCGATCCATAATATTAATAAATAAAGTAACATATGTATGCACACATACAGAAGCAAGCATGTAACTGGTGGTGCCCTATTGTATTCTTCCTGAGTTATAATATATAAGTATATCTTAGTTATTCTACATTTCGATAGATTTTTGGCTCACCCAATCCAATCTGTACTACCCAAGGCCTTTCTCGTAAGGGTCCCATACCAAATTCCGTTTTTAAATGCATCTAATATACCTTTCCTACTTCCTTCCTGCCTCTTTCCTAACATCCTTTCTTTTGTGACTTCTTTCTGCAGACTTATCTTTCAAATTTTGACCTACCCATTTCTTGTCTTTCTTTTATTACTCTAATTAAGCTCCTCTATTACTTTACCATAGTTGCATGTCTTCACAAATTCTGGTCATCGGTATCAGATATAGGTAAATCTTGGCTCATGGGATTCATAGGGCTCTTTTCCACTAGCACAACAAGAAGTCCAAACCAGGACTAATGCAGGCAGGTTCCCAAAGCTGATGTTCTGAATTGATTGCTTATATTGACAGGAAATGTTTCAGTATGTTAGTCATTCCAAGGAATTCTCATACCATAAATGCCACTCGTAGTTCATAGTTTATCAATGATAGAGAAAAATTGGAAAAACAAATTAATAGAGCATTATCAGGTTTGAAATACTAAAAACAATGTCAAAATCTCTTTCTGACATATTTTGCATGTATTTTTTTAAATAAACGAATTTAACAGATGTTACTGTTTATATGCTAATATGTCTGGATCAACTCCATTGCTGCAGAGTAGTCGAGCGGAAAAGAAAATAACCCATTTGTTCACTCGTCTATGCTTAAGGAGAGTTCGGTAATAATGGTCTCCATGGCAACAATCCGATAAAATGCGATTTAAAATGCAAAAACGCTATGTTTTAGTAGAAATTCAAGAAACTATGATCAATTATCAAAATTCAGTGATAAGAATTAGAATCTACATTCTTTTCCCCTTAGAACAGTACAAACCTCCAATATCGCAATTGTAAGATATTTTAATGTATGAGGGGTGTTCAAATATAAACGAGAATTTGACTAAAACATTTTAGTGACTGAACAGAGAAATTTCACTTACACTGCAAGTTTAGACATGTTTCTACTTGTCAGTGGAGTCGTGTTCGCCAAATAAAATATAGCCTGGAGGTGGGCCCTAGCAGCATGAGCATCATACCAAGTTTCATGAAAATCGATCCATTGATGCAAAAGTTGTTAGTAGGGGACACACACACAGACAGGACCATTTCATAAGACTGTTTCCTTTGGGAACCAGCCTAAAAATTAACTTCTTATTCAGAGCTCCGGCAACACTGTTTACTATGGAAGAGAAGAATGACTGACGTGATATAAGTTATGTAGACCTAACAGACACATTCTCTCTGTATTTCTTATCATATGGGATAGTCAAAATTTCAGATAATTAGTGAAGATGCTGTGGATGGGGCATTCACATCTAACCAGCTCATTTGAAGAGTGTGCCTTTTAAACATGCATATTTTAATAAGAAATCATAGCTGGGGATAAATAATATTACAGTCCTTAGGCAAATATGTATGTATATAAGGAGCCTCAGCCTACATAAGTCCAAAGAAAAAAACTTTTTTGAATAAAATCAAATTTTGGGTCCACAGCACTCCATTGTTAGGGCAGAGATCTCAAACAGGTGTACTTAGATTCTACTGTAAGTGATTGGAAGAGAAGATGTGGGTGAGAGAATAATAGAATAACAAGGAAATCATTCATCATTCTAGTGTTCTGTCTCGCGACAGGTCCTACCAATCATTGATTGGTTTTGACTAGGTAATATACATACATAGTGTGGTGGTTTCCCATTGCCTTCCACACCAGACACACACAGAAGGGAGGAGGGAAGGCTAGTGCTGTCATTTGCTTACTCTTTGCGAAGAGCACCAAGGGGGCCAACTGTTTAACATCCCTTCCGAAGGACAGAGCATTGACTTTTGCATGGTCTCTTCAAACCGCACGTAGGGGGACAGGCGACCTCAGAAAAAATCCCACTTTTGCAGGATTCATGCCCGGTGGTGCTTAGCGTAGCATGCCAATGCCCTTCCCACTACACTGACACCCCAACAAAGAAATACAAAACAATATAAAAATTTTTATTTATTAGGAATTGTATGATAATTTCTTCTTACCTAATTGAAAGAGTTACCGTCAAGTTGTGTGTTTTTAAGTTAAAATAAAATGCTTAAGCTCATTATTATGGCCTGTCATGTATTTTAGAATCATCTATTTGGCTTCCATTCAATTTGAGTTTGAGACCTTGGCCTAGGCCAAGGGTGCCCAACCTGTGGCCCACGGCCAGTGCTTCAGTTTTTAAAAAAATTTTATCTTTCTTTTGATTTACCTACCAACTATTATTTTTAAGCAAAATCTGTTAAAATATCTTGCATTAAATTGGGACCCTTTAGTAAATATTTCTCAATTGAAACAAGTTCTTTTTAATGTTGTTTTTAATCTTTCTCAAATGTAATTCTAAGATAGTATTCCATCATGATTTTTAATGTTGAGATGTTAACCTTAAAAAACTTATTTTAACTTGGTTTTCACTCATATGATGCCTAAGAATCTCTAGGTAACTTTCAATTTAACTTTAATCCAGTCCGCAGAAGCATTTGCAATTTCCAATGAGGCCTGCCAAAGGATTCGCTACTACCAATGCGGCCCACTCTGTAGAAAAGGTTGCCCACCACTGGCCTAGGCGATAAAATGACCATAATCTTAACAAGATGTCCAAACAGAACTTATGATGCCTACTTTCCACATAATTATTTATTATTTGTTCTTTGCATGAAGTGAATGCATATAGGGGAGGCCATTTCTGTCAGTCCGTCGGCATGTTTAAACTCAGGAACCACTGGACTGGGGGTTTTGCTAAAATTTGTCAACTGATTCCAATTTTGGTTAAAATCGGACAATAATTAAGACCACTTTACATGAAGACCTAGATTTATTTTACAATATAATTAGCAAGAATCACGTTAAATACTCATCTGAAAGAAAAATATTGAGAAACAAAGTTAAATAAAATAATTAAATATGCATTTTTTGTCAAAGAATTTTTTCTGTAAAACATGAGGTTTACGATAAATTGAAAGAAAAGGAAATTAACGAATTTATGTAATTATACGATTTTCAATGTTATTTTGTTTGTTCCAAAAAATTTTAATTACAAATTTTACAACTCTGGAACCGTTGGACATGTTTTACTAAAATTTGTAGGGTGATTCCAATTTTGGTTAAAATCGATCAATAATTACTACCACTTTAGATGAAAAACTACATGTAGCTTACAATGTACCCGTTTCAACTCTGGAACGCAGGACGTATTTTGATGAAATTTGGTATTGGGGAATTTTACTAAAATTTGTCGATCTTAAAGAACACAATTGGAATGTCTATGTACTCCAACATGGAGTACACCTTTCCATTCTTGTTTAATACAGAGTGGACCAAAACCTACTTGACAACTTGAATCAAAATTATGAAAATACAGAAAGTCATAATGACATGAAACCACTTGCAGAATATGACAAAATACATCAAGTTTAAGTCGAACAAGTGTCTCTTGAATTTGTCACGTGATGGCAGCACAGTATAGTGCAGGTCAAGATGTCACCTTTCACAGGTCCCCAGAAAGCTTACTCTGTGATTTGGTTTCATGAAACGAAGTCTACAGCAGTTGTTATCCAAATATTCCAAACAAAATTCAATACTGTACCACCCAGCATGGGAACTGTGTACCAGTGATACAAGAAATTCATGGAAACAGCATGTGTGCGATCATCCTGGTCAACCAGATGGCAGACCAAAAACATCGGAGGCCAATGTGGAACACATTCGAGCAGCATTCATCGCTAGCCCAAAGAAGTCTACGAGACATGCCAGTAATGAATTAGAGCTGCCACATACGACCATTAGAAGGGTTTTGAGTAAGTGAGTATGAATGAAGCTAGACATTGCAGTTATGGCAAGTGCTGACTGTCAACAACAAGAGACAAAGACACCTTATGTAGCGACATGTTGGCTCATATGGAGGAGGATGACAACTTCCTGGAGCAAATTACATTTAGTGATGAGGCTAGGAGAAAGAATCATCTGAGATGACGATCACTAAGGTATGAAGAAAACCAGTTAATTGAAGGGGTAGAGAATCTCATGCTGCAGAGTTTTTCCAGAAGGATGTCTTTGTCAAGTGAGTGAAAGGTTTTGCTGAAGTCAAGCCATACTAATTCTGTCAATTTTCTGTTATCTATGGATTGTCGTATGTCATCAGTGATTTTAATTAAACCAGTGGTTGTGCTGTGTGTCTTTTGAAAGCCTGATTTGAAGAAGTCCAGTATGTGATTTGAGTTAAGGAAATCTGTAACTTGCTTGTGCACAAGTCTCTCTAATGCTTTAGAAAGGGTGGGAAGAAAACTAATCGGACGATAGTCTTAGTTATCCTTTGATAAATAATAAAGGAAATGAATTAGTGGTGTGCCAATAACAACCTAGCTGTAAACAGTAACAAAACGATGTGCCTTAAATTTCATGCAAATAAGTCTTCTATTTGTAATGCTTCTCTTCATTTGAATGGCACCAGTATAAATCACTCGTCTTCCGTTAAGTTTCTTGGTCTCCATATTACTGAGAAGTTAGACTGGTCTGTACATATCTATGCACTAATAAAAAAAGCTGCTATAGGGATCTTCATGATCAGACAACTTGCTCCAATTGTTTCAACAAACACTCTTAAGATCTTTATACTATGCCAAGGTGCACTCATACATTTCTTTTGCAGTCATGTTCTGGGGTAATTCGAGTTTAGCCAAGAAAGTTTTCTCTGTTCAGAAACAGGCTGTGAAAGCTATATACCGAGTATCTATTCGGACGCATGGCAAGCCTCTATTCTCAACCCTTAACATTCTTACTCTTCCTTCACTATATATTCTTACATGTGCTGTTTTTGTTAAAAATAATCCTAATAAATTTTCCACTAATGCTACCTATCAATTATCATACTCGTGTCAAAAATAATATACACATCAATCAGTACTCATATTCTTTATGCCTCAATGGCCCATATCATTCTGCTGCAGTAATATACAACAAACAAGCTAAGGAATTGAAAGAAATCTTTTCCCCAAATGTATTTTTAAAAAAGTAAAACATTTCCTGTTAAACAAGTGCTATTATAGTATTAATGAATTCCTGGATGGGTGATTTTAAATATTTGCTGGTATTTTTTTTATGAGGTATAATTATGTAATTCTCTGCCATCATATTATGTACTGTATACTTTCTCAGTTTTATTGTATACTTTACTTTTATTTTTACTTATATTTTGTCTTTTTATGTATGTGCTGTTTGTATTTCTGTTTGTACTGTATTTTGACATATTGCATTTGGGATGTTCTCAATGACTTCTTGCCTTTAGTTCATCAACAGTATGGAGATTCGTCACCACTACCATGCCCTCTCTCTCTCTCTCTCTACCTCCTCACCTCACCCTCTCTACCTTTTCCCTTACCTTCCATCCCTATCTTCCTCACCCCTTCTGTCCACCCCTTACTCTTCCCTCTCTCTTAAATGTAACATCCATGTAAGCGCTACAATGTTATCATGAAAATAAATAATAGTGTACCAAACAGAGGATGAAATTCACCAAGGTTGATTTCAACAAGATGGAGCCACAAGTCATACAACACATTACAGCATGAAGGAACTTTTTCCACTCATTGAGACTGTATTGTTTCCGAACCATTATAGGCACCTCAATTCCCAGATCTGACATTGCATGATTATTTCGCTTGGTGATACATTAATAAGTTCCTAAACATTACATATTCCCGTACTCGATATGAACTAATGGCATGGATCAGAGATGTCATTGTGAGCATCTTTTATGAAATGCTGCTGCATCAAAAATCATGCTCCAGAGAGCATGTTTATGTATCCAGCATGGTGGTGGTCACTTTCAGCATTTTATTTTGGATTTTTTTAATTAAAGATTTTTGAGTAACATCAAACTTTAATAACAAAACTTTTCAAGTTTCTGTCTGATTTATATCTTGAGTTATAATAATTTTTCATGCTTCTTGAATAAAAAAATCATTCTGTAGTTGCACTTTGGCGTCTGTCTGTGCGCTTGTTTAAATTGAAATTGTGACAAAGCATTAATGATAGAGATCTGTTCTGCTGCCATTTGTTTTTATTTAGATTTGAGTTTTGAAAAATATACAGGGTCGGATAGGAGCCTATTAAAAAAATTAATATCTCAGAAGGTATAAAAGATGGAAAGCTTTAATATTGAGAGTACATTTTCACATTGATGCCACTTACAAACGAGGCTATAATGACCAAATATTTGGCATATAACCATAAAAAAAGATAAGCTAAATTTATGCATATGACAGATGAACAAATTGCAACTTCTCCTCAGTTTTTCGATTAGGTTAATGGGAGAAATAATCATAGCAAAATAAAACACTAAATATTACTGAATTTAATAATAGAAGAAAATACGCATTAATTTTATTCGGGTTTATGGGTAACACTACACATTCTTTACTTTCTCCATAAGTAGCATAGGGGAAAGTATTGCTTTCATGAAAAAAATTGATTTCAGGATTTCAACGGAAATACACATTCTGAGGTCCCCTGAACACGTTTTGACCATTTTCTCGATGTCTGTGTGTGAGAAAGCTTTTTGTGGGTGCTCTAACTCAATAACTATTAATCAGGTCAACGCGAAATTTTATATTTAACATTTTTATAAAAGTCATAAGAACTGATTCGTTTTTGGTAAATATCGGTCAACCGGAAGTGGGTGTTTACTCTTGTCACTTATCCGTTATTTTAAAATATTTGCTTTAATATTTGGTAAATGTAAAAATATACTAGAATAATAGTTGTAGGAAATTTAATTTTCTGCAACCTTTGTTTGAAACATTTTTCTATATAATGCATTTTTTAAGAGTATATCTTAAAAACTAAATTATTTAGCTCCCACCACCACGCGACCTACCGACGACTATAGTTAACAATTGACGCTTAGTTACATCTTTGTAATGCTCCTTTTTATTTTCTTAATTGATGGAGCTTTGTGGCTATATCCAATATCAGAAGGCCATGGTTTGAGTTTATCTCTGTACTTTGTAGTCTAAAATATTCTCGCAGTTTCTTAAAATATTTTTTATTATGTAACCTATTAGGAATTTTTAGAAATAGGTATTACAGATATGGAGAAAGTCATGTGATGGCCACATCAGATTTTTTTAAACACGTTTACATAATTCTTAAAGAAAGACTCTGCCTTGCATCTTTCCTCTCTTGTTACTCCAAGGTTTGTGTCAATGCCGTCTTAACGATTTTGGGAGCCCGGGGCCCTACATAATTTTGAGCTCCTATTATTTATGCTTGGTAACCCCTGCTGCACTATCGAGGGAGTAGTCGTAAAAATCTATGTAGTAATTCACCGAAAAAGGGGGAAGAGAAGGAGATAGCCGAACCGAAAAATGAATTTTCGATGTGTAAGGGGCCCCCTTAGCTATATCTTTCAGGAGGTCCCAGAAAACTGTGGGTCGGCCCTGCAAATAACTGTGTATTATTGAAATAGAAGGTTGTGTCCTTATATCCATGGCAGACAGGATAGTCTTTCGGAGGGTACTACTGTGATATTTACGTAATAACATATCTAAAACTCTCGAGTATCTGGCGAAAAAATTGTCGGAATCTAACTGACCGTATGACTACACTCTGAGTGCTTGGGGTCCCCCTTCAATACGAAGCCCAGAGCGTGGACTCGTGCAGGGCCGGATTACGGCCTAGGCCAGGGTTCTCAAACTCGCGGCCCCCGTAGTACTTTTCTGCGGCCCGTGGAGGAAGGTAACACTAGACGGCCAAAACTCAAATGTATTTCTTATAAAATATTTCATGAAAATTTAATAAATTTAAGATGTTAAATCAGCACTTAAAATATACGCAGTTTATTGCACATTCAGATTTATAAAAATTCTGCACAGGTGGGGAACTAAGTACCTATGTTCTTCCTGCTGCCAGTGTGTGTTTTTCATTTCAAAAGAACATAATCCTCGACGCCGAAACTAGCATTTTTGTAATGAATGGGTTTAAGGCCGCATCATAGGTTTGGGGTGATTTCTTCCTTATGGAAGGGGAGAATGAATGTCCAAATAATATGAAACGGTGTGAGGATTGGGAAAATATGCGGCCCGTGGACTTGACACGGTGCCTTAATGCTGCCCGCGGGTTTGGTGGAGGGCCTTCACGTGGCCCGTGCACCGATGTGGGACTCCTGGCATCTGTGCCGAGTGCCTGCGAAAAGTTCAAACAAAAATCATGTTAACATAGATTATTTATTTGATGCATTAAAATTCATACTATGCGTTAGTTCTAGTTATTTCGCGTACGTAGATTGGTGCAGCACCCATAATGATGCCGGCAGCTGACATCGCAATAAAAAGAGTAGAGTAGTACTGCTGCATATCAGCCGTCGAGACTGACCATGGAACGCCCACTGTTCTATAAGGGAAACCTAATTTCTAGAATAAGTTTTCTTGAGAAATCAATAATGATTTTCCCCACGTTTCTTCGATTAAGCACCATTACATTTACATGTAATACCTATTAAAAGGCCTAAGAGTCAGTGTTAGGAGTTACGAAAGCTTTAATCTGGCCCTGGGCCCATGGCCAAAGACGGCACTGGTCTGTGTCCACAAGCAATTGCAAACTCTTGCGTAGATAGTTACTCGATTTTTCCTGTCGTTAATTATTTGGCGAATCGCTCGACTACGTAGAAATTGTTTACGATGATTAACCCTATACCGGGTGAAGTTAATAGCTTTAGAATTTTACCGAATTTATTTAATAAGGAAGAAACATGCCACTTCCTTCCTTGTAATGTCCTGACGCCCCATGACCCATTTCTATCACGTCTCAGAAGATTTTTTCCCCTTTGTAATGAATTGCTTCCACCAGGGAGTGGAGTGTGATGAAATTTGGGCGAGCATGCTTTGAATAATAAGGATGAATACGAGGGAAAATTCGCGCCAAGATTCTAGCGTTAAGGATTTCCGCCATTACGGCTCCGCTCTCCGGGAATCACCGCGAGAAATTGAATGAGCGGTTTTCTAGGTTACGTCACGTAATGTTCACCGGACAAAACTGGTTTTTAGGGGAAGGTATTAAGGGAACTACCAGAAATTCCCCAGTGCCATCGAGATACATGAGAAAAACGAAATTGGAGCGAATTCGGTTGTATGTACAAATATAAAAAAACTAGGGAGAAGCCCGTTGAAATTCAACGGGAAAGTTTTTTGTGAAATAAAAAATGAACAAATATGCCTTGACTTTCTTTAGATGGCAATAAAACAAACTTTTGTTCTTTTAGGCGTTCATTGTTTCAAGTTTCGAACTCCTATGATGATTCTAAGTACCTAATTTTAATATGCGAATGATTAATATTTTACATTCAAATGTACTCCTCGTAAATAACGCAAGGAATGTTGTTTACATTGGTTGCTTTGAAAAGAATTTCTCTCTCCTTTTCTCTCTCGTACTAATTGTAAGAGCATTCTAAGCACGCTATCACCCATAAGGATTTTGAGGTTTAACAATGTAATGTGTTGGCATGGCAACATCCCGTTAAAATGGCAAGGTTTCCCCCAAAATATGCGAATTAAACGTTTAACATGAGGAATTTCGAACTGTAGGCGGGAAAAAATGAATAGAATAAAAACTTCATAGTTTTTTCTTTAAAATGGGCTAGATCCGAAGATCATAGGCGAATTCTTTCTAATTTAGATCTCAAAAAGAATAATATCCTACAAGTCAAAAAGTCGATGTTTACATTTTATCATATGGGAAATGGAAATGCCTACCTTGGAGTCGAACCTAGGACTTCTTTCGAGATTTCTTTTCGTCATAATCTTACAATATGTGAATCAATCGTTCCTGCCAAATATCAAAAATGAATCTCGTTCTATTATCGAGTTATTCGCATTTTTATAACGTCACAGAGGGAGCCACAAAGGGACAGAAGTAGCCTTTTATTATTGTCAGATATGGGTTTTTATGCGATTTTAAGCGCCATATTCGAGATTCGTCTCGATTTGAAGTTTTTTTTGTAATTTTGGTCAGTTATCGATCTCGTAGCATATGGATGCTGCACGGGATTTATTTATTAGTATATTTTAGCTTGGTTATATTCCACGCAGAAATTTGTTAATAACTTTGTTTAATTCCGTCTGAAAATAATGTGGTTTCCCAAAAGAATGTACAGTCTTTGTCAGACGTCAAAATCAGCATAACCCAAAACAACACATTTGGACGACATTTCCAAAAATCACACGTTTTAAAACTGGAGAAATATTGACGAGGGTGGTTGGGTTTTTCGATATATCTGGCTTATATATGCGCGTTAAAAAATTCTGCATTCGATTCCATCTGGAATTTACTGAAGACAAGCGTGACGGATAGACGTACTTCTGAGAACTATAATGTAATATATAATACAGATTTAGCGACAAAGTCTATCAGCATAATTTAGCATTACAGGGTTAATGATCGCATCTCAAACCAACTCTTCTCTACAATCTTCCCCTTTACTCAACATTTTCCGTTTTTCAATATAAGTTGTTTTATAATCGATGAAATAAGGCTCCACTTTTTTGGATTTGCTCACCATAATCACAGTTTTTCTGTTATGATGTTGTTTTGTTTACCATAAGAGTTTTTTTGTTGTGGTTTTTTTCCACAGGTGTTCCCGACTGATCGCTGAATGCCTTCGTTAGAAAAGTATTAAAAGTACTGCCCGCTTACTTTAAAAACATTTTAATTTAAAGATTTTTAAATAATAAAAAATAAATCTTCAATGAAGATAAGGTGAAATGTAAATCGTTATAGCTTATTAGCTTAATGTTTACATACTACCGACTTTGTCTTTTTTGTGTGGAGGCAAAAAAATATATACAATAGTCAACAAGAAGTCCAAACCGGGACTAATGCAGGCTGGTTTCCCAAAGTTGACGTCCCGAATCGATTACTTATATTGACAGGAAATGTTTCAGTATGTGTTAGCCATTTCAAGGAATTCTCACCATTTATAATTCATAGTTTATCAATGATAGAGAAAAATTGGAAAACAAATTAATTAAGCATTATCAGTTTAATATACTAAAAGCTATGTCAAAATCTCTTTATGACATTATATTTTGCGTGTATTTTTTAAAATAAACGAATTAGTAAAATGTTACTGTTTATACGATAAAATATGTTTGGATAAACTGTCCATTGCTGAAGTGTAGTCGAGTGGAATAGAAAATAACCCATTGGTTCACTCGTCTATGCTCAAGCCGAGTTCGGTAATAATCGTCTCCATGGCAACAATCCGATAAAAAGCTATTTAAAATGCAAAAATGCTATGTTTTAGTAGAAATTCAAGACAATACGATCAATTATAAAAATTCGGTGATAAGAATTAGAATTTATGTTCTTTTCCCCTTAGAACAGTACAAACCTCGCGCGATATCACAATTTTAAGATATTTTAATGTATTAAAGAAAACATCTCTGCATGATGGAGTTGAGATTTCCTATGTAAAACAAATAGGGAAAAAACGTTCCTGCAATCGAACCCGGTACTTTAATCTTCGCCAAATAAAATATAGCCCGGAGGTGGGCCCCGACATCACGAGCCTCATGCCGAGTTTCATGAAAATCGGTCGTTGGTGCAAAAGTTTTAGTATGGGACACACGCACAGGACCATTTCATAAGGCTATTTTTCCTTTGGAAACCAGCCTAAAAATAAACCGACTGAGTCGCGTAAGTTGAAGAGCATGCTGGGCGATTCGTTCCCATTTTGAAAACTTACACTTAACGATGTCGACTGAGTAGGCCGTTACATTGCATTCCCAGAAAATTAAATGCACAATTTAAATTTAAGTTACAACTTTGTACAAATTCCACCATATAATATTATATAGTTTAATTTTGACGGCGTGTTAAATTTACCTGTGCATTTTAGTCACTTTTCCTCGTAGGATGGATTTATTATTTTTCATATGATTTTCCAAAGACACGAAAACAATAGAGCATATTGTGGAGTGAGTGTAGTAGGTGGTGATGGTATCATTAAGGAAAGGATAAAGTAAAGTATTTATTCAGTACTATACTGATTAGGACAATTTTGTACCGATTAACTCTCTATTGATTTTTCTCATTCACGGAATGGTTTTTAATTTCATAATTTGCCTCCATGCAGTCATTCCTCGTTATTTTACGCTTCAGTTTCTGCCCTCCTCATTTTTAACGCAATCTTCGTAACTATATAATCGTTGTTCTTCGAATGTAGGAAGTTTAAACATGGAATAATTCTTAAAACTAATAAAAATGTTTTTTACATGAAAAGTTGATATTCCAACTTTGAACATAGAAGCTTTGCACAAATTTCTCATTTTCCGGGAAAGGATGAAGAGGGTAAACTATTTCTTGACCTCCCCTCGGTCACGAGTACCGTTCTAGCTCTGATCTGCTCAGGACTGGAAACACGCATTGTGACGCCATTGTTGATCATTAAAAGGTGTAGACTTGGATTCGGACAGTGGCGCCCCTGGTAGGTCTTCACTTCCTGCTGACCTCGCCCATAACAGAGCGAGTGACCATAAGTGAAAAATTGTTTCCCTAAGCAGACTATTTCAGAGTCTCTTGCCGACATCTTTGGGGTCGGAAGGAAGTCGCTTTGATGAACTCGATACTCCTGACTTATACGGAATCGTTTTATCAATGGAGGGAACAGATGAACAAATATTATGAAGCATTGTCGAACGCTCTTAGAGCATTGGCAGTAGGTATAGGTTCCTTCTTCCAAATTACAATTATTAAACACCGGTAATGCAGATTTTTATTGTTAAAAAGTTGAAATTTCTATATAAATCATTCGTGGCTTTGATTTTTTGGTGTTTTGTTGTATTGGAAGTCTATATGGTTTAGGGTGGTCAGATTCTCTTTTAATCATGATCTCTTTCTTGCTTCAAATTTGTTTCGTTTTTTATTTTTCAAGAAATATCCTCTCTTACCACTTTTAATTTAAACTGATTTTTTCCGTGTTATTTATTTTTACTAGAGGTGGGACGAATCCAAAAATTTTTCGAATCCTAAAAGGTTTTCGAATCCCTCAAATCTCACGAATCTCGAATCTCTCGAATCCTTCATATAAGAATAATAATAAGAAAAAATAAAAAACTTTTACTTAAAATTAGCAGTTTTTAATTAAAGCAAAATTTGAAATCTGCGTTTAATGAGAAATAAATTTAAGAATACAGTTTTTAAAAATACACCTATATTTATTAAGAAAATACAAATGAAATTTTGTTAATGAAGTACATAATTAAAACTCTTGAATCTTGATGTTCATTTTCTCAACATAATTTGACAAAAATATTTGAGTATCAGTTCAAATTTTTTACATTTTTCCAAAACCTTTTTAAATCAAAGCAAGTGTAGAGGGGGGAGGATTATTTCAAGAGTTAACATAGATAAACACTAAACATGAAACACTAAATTCTCTCCAGAAAATTAAGAAAAATCAAAAACTTGTTTATTTTAAGAGTTCATAAAAGTACTGAATGGATCACCAATATCACCTCGTGGCGACCCAGAGCGAGTTCGAATGCTAGTTTTCTTAAATAAAAATCTCCATTGAAGATTTCTGCTCTTTTAGATTGTCCTAACACTTTTAGGACAATCTAAAAGAGCAGAAATCTTCAATGGAGATTTTTATTTAAGAAAACTAGCATTCGAACTCGCTCTGGGTCGCCACGAGGTGATATTGGTGATCCAGGTACCACTGAAATTGCAACAATCGCGTTCTTTTTTAATGAACGCTTCAATTGGACGTCAATAAAACTAATCTTTCCAAAGTTTTGAGTTAAATGTTTAACGGTTTTTTAGGTTAGGATTCGAAAGATTCGAATGACGAAAAAAGCGCGAAGATTCGAGTTTTCGAATCTCGAATCTTTTTCAAGATTCGCGGGATTCGAGGAATCCAATGTCCCATCCCTAATTTTTACGCCTATTTTGTTTCAGTTTATATATACGAGAGCATAAGCGTTAATAATGTAATTTTTTAGAGTTCTCCGAAGTAGGTTTAAGAGGTTACAAAATTTTTTTCGCGTATTGCTTGCAACCGGCAGATCACAGACTCATTGGCAAACAAGTCTCAAAGTTACGCGCCATCTATGTTTCGATGCGAGTTTATTTATTTATTTTCAAATTATAGCGAAAAGTGAACGGTCAGTGACGGAAGCGAACTCATCCTGAATACATAATCGTTTTGGCTCCGAAGAGATCCCGGTTGAAATGCATTAAATGGGAGTAATTCTCTCGACATCTGCTCCTCATCTTCACAAATGAATTTGACAAATAACCGCGTACGAATCATGCCTCCATTCGTGAAGCGGCTTAAAGCATTCTCGCCGCCGACCACATATTTCGCTTAGCCCATATGCCAAGTTTATCAACGCCTCAACAGTGCCTCGGATCCCTTTCTTTGTTACTCGTTGGGCGTGTCGCATCTACCGCTGCCTATCGAAATGCAACGGCTGCGTAACGTTTAACCCATTGCATTTTGCATGCGGTCGCAAAGAACGACAAAAATAAAACCTTACGCCCATGAGGTTATTCAAATTGCCCCTCTCTCGATATATCGCTTTTACTTTTTGTATTTAGAACGAAAGAGAACGTAGAAGGAGATGGCGCTGAAGTCGTGAGCGACGACGTTTGGGAGTCCTCAGGAGGGCGCGAGTATGGATGAGTCTCAAATTCCATCGCGAAAGAATAGTTTGCCTCGCGTTGGCCAATTTTTTTGAGGGGTGGAAGAAAGGAATTTTAATTTATGCTCGAGGAGAATATTGCGATGCCATTTTTCCGAGCGGGAGAGAGTGAGAGGGTGATAGTTGTTGAAGGGCAAGACCTCTTTTCTTTTTTTAAATAGATTTATTAGTGTACGAGAACAAACGACGCTCGAAGGCGCGCCTTTAAAATCATACCTCCGCTGCCCTAATTCGCGCTCGGATTGATATTCAAGCGCGTCTTGACGTTCTGGCTCGAGGTGACTGCCAAAATTCTCCGACCCTACACTCACTCCCTCTCACCCTCTCCCCTCTATCTTCCACTCCTCTCGTTCTCATCGCGCACTCTTATGTAACTCCTTTCCCACCTCTTCTCAGCCACTCATCATAAATTCCTCCCCGCATACTAAACAATGGAGTACGCGACGCCACCTACCTCATTCACAATTAAGCGCGCGCGCTCTCTCGGCTTTGTGACGAAACACGCATCTCTCGCTTTGCAAAACCCCTCCCTCCCGCTGTTTCCTTTCCTCCGTGACGTAAAAGTGTCCCGTTGGAGGGTCTATTTTTAGTCCCATCTATTTGAGTTTGACCACCTTTGTCATCAAAGATTAGCAAATGATATCGATTTGATATTTACTGTTTTAAACGCTTTTATTTTAGCCTTTAACTGCTGAAGGTCTGTCTGTGGGACACCACCTAAGTTATAGTGTCAAACTACTCCTCAACTTCGCTTTCAGATAGCATTTATTTTACAAAGGAATAAAGTGAATGTTAATTTTTTCTTTCTTAAGCCTCATTACATCATTAAGCAGGGAAAATCCAATTGTAGAGATAGCTAGTGAATAAATAATGATGAAAAACAAAAACGGTCTTTGAGACCGCATCTCAGATGCAATGTGATTGTGATTTCACCTCACTAGTTAAAGGTTAAACTGCTAATGGTTTCGCTTTGGTGTGCGTGCATATTCTTATTACTAGGCATAATTAAAAAATTTTCCCCTCACGAGAAATTTCTAGGGGAGTAAAATCTTCAAATTCAAACAAGGCTGCACAGTTAGGGGAAATATTGTTCGAATAGTACATTTTTTATTTGGAATAGGTATGTTTCTGGCTACATAGTTATTTCAAACAGTCCCAACCTTACAAAAAAGGGGAGATTTTTGTTTTATTCCTCTGAATGCCTCTCGCAAATTTTTCTCTCTTATTTTCACATTCAAACGTATCTTTGTAGTTTCCGCCATTTTCCTTCTTCTATTCTAGTTTCCCGCACGACATCAACTTAAGCCTATTTCCAGTGCGGTTGCTAGGACTACGGAGGATTAGACTTTATCAAGTCCTTTACGTTCTTGCTGGATCCCTAGAAGTGTGGGCCCCCAGGTTTAGCTATTTTAGTGCATATTTGACTTTCCCGCTCCTCATATCCTTTTTCATCGCTTTGTTTCTATCTGCATTCCTCAGAAGTCTCATTCCCTTAGATTGAACTCGTAATTCTCGTCAGATAATCCAGGAAAATGTTTTTCGAAAATATTTGACGTTAGCGTAGCAACTCATTTTCATTGATAATGTTTGCTTTGCCATAAACAGTGTCAACGCTATATCAATTTGCTGAGTTTTAAAGAGATTAAGGATATTTTAACTCTAAGTGTGATTAAAATGTTGTTTTAATTAAAAAATTGTTTTTAATTTTAACAACGCCACATTATACTATCCTTATTATGGTATTCTACGAAGTCTCGGCTTAGTCCATTAATTTTAAAGATACTTAATTGGGCTGTTCTTATAAAATATACTCGCCAATTTCATGGTAATTTTTAGCTAAAAATCCATCGGTAAAATATGAAAATTAGTCTAAATATGCTACCGTGGAGCAGGATAATGAACTCTCCATGGTCACCTTGAAAGCTTAATTTTGTTAAACGACGATGTGGTTGAAAAACGAGTTGCTATAAAATGTTTTGCTTGAAAGGACAAAGTTTTATTTATTTATTTCATAAATGTAGCCGCAGAATAACGACGGTTCAATATTTCGTCGCTAAATTATGTGTATTTCGATTTGAAAATTTTCATACGTGTCTGGATTTCTATTTCCAAGGGACGCCGTCCGACAACCAGTCGAAAGAAGACTCCTCCCAACAGTGTATGTGGTAACTTTTTCGACTCGTCAACCGGTCACGCTTCATTCAATACATTCACGTGTATTTGGTGCCACTTTCGCTCTGTGCTGGCTTGGTTTAGAACTGTAGGCGAAAGATCTGTAACCCCTTCCCTCGTCGCTAACTGGCTTTAGCTGCAACACTGGCAAATTTTTGCGAAACAATGGCATTTTAAGAGGTTTTTGCAAATGTTTCTTTTTTACTTTCTTCTGCATGAACTATATAAAGTATTGTGAAAAATTCGAGATTTTGAAAGTATTGGGTATGAACGAAAAAAATATTACAGCTGTCATACGTAATAACCTGGAGCTTTAAATTGATGAAATATAATTTAAAGAAAATGTGGAATTTTTTACTGATTTTTATGATCTTGTAAACGTATAATTATCGCTTTTGACATTTTAGAAGGAGAAAAATACTGAACATGACCGGTAATTGAACCCAGGTCTCCAACGGGTTCGATTTCCGATCAAGTTCAGTATTTTTCTCCTTCTAAAATGTCAAAACTTAGTTTCAGATTTATGTAAACATTCATAAAATGTAATTTCAACACCTTGTAACCTGGGAATAATTTTGAAACGAGAAAAAAGTCTGCTATGACCGGGAACCGAACCCGGGTCTTTCACTTACCAGGCAGAGATTCTACCACTGAACTATCGTAGCAGATCCATTTTCTGGTTTCTTAACGCGGATTTCAGCTTATGCCTGTCTGCATAGGATCTTCAGATCGCTTTATTCCATCAATTTCTTGCTTAGCAATCTCACTATTTGAGAGGGAGGAGTTTTCTTTGGTGTATCTCTTCAAGGACATCCATTAGGGCAATTTGATGCTACCTTGGCTAGTTCTGTTCCAACCAAGAAAACAACGGCGTTAAGAAACGAGAAAATTGATTTGCTACGATAGTCCTGTGGTAGAATATCCGCCCGGCAAGTGGAAGACCCGGGTTCGATTCCCGGTCATAGCAAACTTTTTTCTCGTTTCAAAATTATTCCCAACATTAAAGATTATGCTTGTCTGCATAGGATCTTTAGATCGCTTTATTCCATCAGTACCTTTTAACTTGTTAGAATTTAAAACTGTTTAAATTGCGTTCTGGAAGAAAAAAAATTGCAACAGAGTTTGTAACCGACTTGATTCGCATTTGAATAAACGTCATAGTAATGACAGTAGTTAAAAATATCACCGCATTCTAGTTAATATACTAATTCTTTGAGAAATTGTTTGTTTTCTTCCATAGCACTATCTGTGCATCAGCTAGTAAACTGAAAGAAAATATACCTATATGATATTTTAGGATGAGCGCATTGCAGAATTTGAAAGATTTGCTTGCAGATGTCCATTCGTTCTGAATTAAGGACAGTTCTCTCCATTTATCATTAAGAGTTTTAAAAAAGACGGAGGATAGGAGAAACGTCGTGAACGAGAATGGAATCTGTATCCTCCACTTGCCTGCCAGATGATATCATGGCAGTCTTAGGTTTGCTCACTCAGAAGATGACGGTCGCGATGCCGCACGCACTTCGATAATATCAAGCATCGCTAATTAACGGCGGATGCACACGCACACTCGTGTATACGCACGCGCGCGCGTGCGATGGAGGAATATCCCGATCGGAATACGAATGAAGCCTTTGGGGTTTGAGTTGCGTTTTAAGATAGCGGGGAGGGAGAGAAAATGTATGGGGAGTCCATTGGGTTGTCGACCGGATTTTCACGAGTCGTTGGGCAGCGAAAGGAGAGAATGAGTCGGAAGGTTGGTCAATGATTCGCGTGTGGTTTGCCATTCGGATGGCGGTCACCGGGAGAGGTTGCAACAAGATGGCGGCGCGCCTTCCCCTCTTTTTATCCAACACGACTATGTCATTCTCTACTCTTCCTCCCATCCTTCTCTTTTATCCCTCCCTTTCTCTCTCTCTCCATTTCTATCCAAATTTATATTTTAAATAACGATCGCGTGAACCCGCCTCCCATACAGCACGGGAGATGCGTTCTGAAAGAGTGTCGCGTAATGTGAGTACTTGTCAGATGAATCTAAGATTCACATGGTGAAAGGGGAGAGGGGGGTTGCGTTACATACCTCTTTACGTCAGGCACGGATTTAGAGGTTGCAAGGCCCCTATGTGATAGAGGTTTGCGAGGCCCCTATGTGAGAGTAGTTTGCAGGACCCACGCCTAGCGTATTCTGGAATCAAGTGGTCAAATTTGATGGAGGGAAAATAGGCTATCAAATTCTTAATAGTTTATATTATATTTATATTTACAATATACTGGGTGGAACCCTCAGTTCGATCTGGATCGCAGCTCCAAGTCTTCGAGTGGGAGTAAATATTTTTCGTTGATGCCCATCAATTGAGATTGATCATAAGATTATTTTTATTCGATATGTTACTGTTGATATACATACGTACTTTTGGTCTCTGCTGGAATATTCTGATAATACATTGCAACCTCGACATTTCGAACTAATTAATGCAAGGGCGTGTTCGGATTATCGAGGTGTTCGGATTACTGGATTTTAAGTATATGACCACGTTTTTAAGAAAAAAATATTTATTATAAAGTATAGTAGGTACATTTCCATAGTGAAAACCGAAAATTTATATACACATAAATGATTACATCTTTTTAAAGTAAATAGTCATCCATCTTTCTTTATTTTATTCCTTTCACTAGGTTCTTATATGCCTGCTCACGCAGCTGACGATGTAGTAGTAGTATATCAGTAGTGTATCAATATCGATGTAAAATAACGAGGAAAAAATCTATTATGTATTAAATTTCTGTAAATAAAACACCAATTAATGTACTTACAGTTCACTAAAACGACTGTAAGGGATCCGCGTTGATGGACGGGAAAATTGTCCTCTACACTGGGCCGCGGCAGTAGGAATGAGCGATATCGCCACGGCCGGGTGTGCCGATATCGCTCATTCCTTTTAAAACAATATTTCAAAGAATCATGTATTTAGCCGCTAGAGGCATTAGTAGTGGACATCTGTGCCCGACTTTGTTACAAAATAAAAGCTTCAAATTTCACTTTCCGACGCTCGCTTCGCTTAACCGACACTTTTCACCTTATGTTGAGAAACAGTTTGGATTACTGGGAGTTCGGATTACCGTGGGTTCGGGTTATAGAGGTTGCACTATACTTATAGCATAGACCGCGGTTTTTCGTGGATATATTTCTGCGGTGGGCATTTTCTATGATGGAAAAGTTACGTTATTCAAAATAAAAATTCTTTATTATACAGATTTTTTATATTTTTTATAAAATATATAATCAATAGTTAAATTTGAAGGTCAAGGGATTGAATTAGATTTTAATCGGGGAATTTAAAGTTTCAAATCAGCATGAATAATGGCGTCTGTCCTATTTTATGTCTTCCAATCATCTTTTACTCTCTTTTTCCCCTCCCCCCTCTCTTCCCCTTTCCTCTATTCTCTGTCTCCTCTCTCTCATTCTATCCTCCCTCTCTCTCACTATCTCCCTCTCTATCCTCCTCTCTCCCTATCCTCCTCTCACTCTCCTTTTTCTTTCTCTCTCCGTATATCTCCAGCTCTCTTCTCTCTCCATCTCTCCTCTCCCTATCTACCTCTTCCCTCTCTCCATATCTCGTTTTCCCATCTCTCTCCCTCTCTCCTTCCTCCCTCTCTCCTTCCTCCCTCTCTCCTTCCTCACACCCTCTCCTCCCCGCCCTCCTATGTATCCCTCTTTTCTCTCTCCTTCTCTTCTCTCCCTTCCCTTTCCTCATTCATCTCATCCCATTTCCTTCTCTTCCTCCCTCAACCTCTCAATTTCTTACCTCTTCCCTCTCTCTCTCTTCTCTTCATCCTCTCACGCATCTTCCTCTCGTGTCGTTGACATGAGAAGAGGGGAAGAGAGCATTCCCTTGAAGGAAGGCGGCTTTATGCACCGCACTATGGAAACACAATACTGGCCTCCGAAGAAGGGATATTTCATCTTGACCGGGCAGTTTGACCCTTTCATTGGATGCGCCGCTTGGGAAAAGCATTTATTTTTCAAGTGGACCCCAGTTGTCCCTTCGCATTGCTGGTACATCCGCGGACGAAGCTAGAGCGTATTTGTGTGACGTTACTCTGGAAAAAGGCGTGTAACCGAGATGGAGAGCGCTGTTTTTTTCTGTTGACGTCTGTTTGTTTACGGTCTAGGTTCGAGACGGAAGATGGTTGCGTGAGGAAGAGAGAGAGAGAGAGGGAGGAAGAGAGATCGGACCGCACCGTGGGAACAGTTCGAACCCGGCTGGGTAAAAAAGGAAGTTACTCAATACGGCGATATATAAAGTTACAGGGATTTGCAATTTTACTATTCATTTTCAGGGTGTTACAGCAAGACCAATGTGAAGCAATACTTACCTTTCCAATTTATGATTAGGTCTTTAGATTTGACTTAAATACTAACAAGTTAATTTAACTTATGGATATATTTAGAACAAACAATCCTTGTGCAAATATAATATTTTGAAATTAATGTTACATTTTATAATTATTGGTATAGGGATACGGGTGTCGCAATAAGGTCGGCTGCCTTAATAAGAGGCTCGCGGATGAATAAAGGTTTGGAACCACTAGCTTACAGGATTATTTTCATGTTTATTACTGTGTTTATTACTTTGTCAAGAAGCTCCAAAAAATTGTTTCTTATTCTATTTTCCACAACATGTCGCGGTTTCAACACTGGTAAGGCTAAAGATTTTTCTTTTAAGAACTCGTTATCATTTGCTATTTGAATAGCCCTGTCAAAGAAGGAAAATTAATACCATGCCTGAGGAACCTAATGGACAATATTTTCATTCTACTCTCTAAAAATGTTTTGTCGTTTTAAGTGAAGTGTAAGGCAAAACATGGGATGTAAATCAAAATTGGGTACACACTTGGAGCCATTTTAAGCATGAACAAAACGTTCGTATAGAGCCAAGCTCTGCAATGTACTTAAAAATAATGAAGCTTTCCCCTTGCAGTTTCATCATAAAGGTCACTTGAACTTTTAAGATGATATATCCACGTAATTATAGTTTATAAACAACGAAATCATACGCTTATACTTTAGTCTCTCTGACCATTACAATAAGTATCGAATAAAATTTTCTCTCACGTATAAGTAAAATTTTGAGATTAATTTCATTCCAGTAACGGAATACAAAAAGTTTTGCTGCGAATATTAATGCGGCTAAACATTTGACAAACATGCCTACAGTCGGAGTGATATAATGTAGTCATTCTGACTTTTATCCTTCGCATCAACTTAAATTACATAAAAAATAAATGTGAATGAGTGTAAGTCAGCATCCATACGGTATATAACTATTGTGTTATTATGAAATTAAAATCACGCTTAAAGGATTTTTATCATCAAAATTTTCTCGACTAGATTTTATTGCCGCAAATTTATTTAAAAATGTAAATTGATTTGTGTTGAATATCGCTTTGCTGGCCGCATAAAATGCTCCATAGGATCCTATGTGGCCCGCTCAACATAGGTTGCACACTCCTATACTATAAGCTATTTCTAAGACGCGCATCTAGAAATTTTAGAGACAAGATAAAGATCAGGTCTATAAAAAGGATTCTTAAGTTCGCAGAAAACTCAAATTCGAAGCGGTTAAGCTTAAAACATTTTTGGAACAAAAAAATAACATACGTCCTCCCGAGGCTCCACGGGGAGTACTGCCACGGGAACGCATTGTTGCCAAATTTGAGTCTCCTCCAAGATTTAAAGAAATGCATTGAAATGAACGCGTAATTCGAATTTATATATTTTGCGAGAATTTAGAATGCTGTCATTTTCCCCCCTCGCCGTTTTCTGGCGATATTTTTGCGCTAATAACAAATTTACTTTTCACCCGCAACTCTTTTGGGCATTGTGACTTTTGATCTCGCGGTTTTTCGCAACGCCCTCGAACAAGCTTTGGGGTCGTCAACCCCCTTCCCTTCTTCTTCCCCCTATCCTCCCTCTCTTCCTTCCTCCCCCGCTCCTTCCCCATCCCTTTAACCCTTTGTCTCACTTGCACGTTCCTTGCATAAGTATTATCTCTGAGATCTTCATTCGAAAGCGCGCCCGCAAGCCTCCCGAGCTATTTCGATGCACTAGGTCGCCGTGTAAGCACTAGGTAGAGGGAGCAATAGGTGTGTCACGTGTCGCCATTTCCACGACGACTTATGCGTGCGTGCATGTACGTGTGCGCGCGAGGAACGTTTTTTTTTAAGAGTTCGGCCATCGGTATCTCTCTCGTCAATTGAAATGCGTGTCCGATGTTAAGATAGCCCTTCTCCGTCAGATGATCGAAAATTCCTATCCAAAAGCGCTCCATCTGTTGAATGCGATGAGGAAAGGCGTGTTTTGAGGCGGAACGATTTCAACGTCTGCAAAAAGGAGCGGCCCGAGGTACGGGAGAGCCGGACTGCTGCCCGGGACGCCAAAATCTTGGGAACGCTATCCCGATCATCTATCTATGCATTATTTACGAGTGAATAAATATCCGATACTAATTATAACGCGGAACAGGTTGGAATCTTGATGGCATATGCTTTCTTTTTTCATTATCAATAATTTTTACAGAGCGATGAATAAATTAACATGTGCTATGAAAATATCTCAACTAACATTTAGGGAGGGGGGGGGGGTACTATCTCGCCCGTGGCGCCAAATTCCTTGAGTCGCTCCTGTCTGCAAAACCCTTCTTGATAGTCGGAGGGATGTCAGGAACTATAAATGAAAACCGATTATCAAGTTTACTCCAGAGCAAGAGACTCGATCACGTGACCCGCGAGCCGCATATGGCCCGCAATTACAAGAATTGCGGCCCTCTAAATACTTTGATTCTTCTGTGAGAAGAGAAGGCGTGGACGTAACAATAATGGAGTAACAAAGAGATACGAATCAATATAAAAGTTTTAAATACAGTATTTCCCCCACTATAAGACGGCCTCGAGTATAAGAAAAAACGTCTTCACAGAAGCTAATTTGGACGAAAAAGTTTTATATAGCATTTTGAAACTGCAATTTTTTTAAATTACGAGAGATTTCTTATTTACCTATAGCGCTGATTTCGGCATATTTGAATATTCGGGGTGCATGATCTATTCTTTCTCATCATTCAGCAAGGTTTTAATTTCGGGTCGCCTAAGCATTTTCGTCGATATAATTGTTTTGTTGACCTTTTCGCTAAAGACATCTTGCTCTCATTCATCATGTGTGATTGTCTCGAACGGAGGACACACGACTTAAAGAAACTTGACAATTTTCAACATAAATATAACGTTCTACGAGAATATTTTTCAATTCCTATACAAAATCACGCATTTGTCTATTTACGAAAGATTAGATTCTAGGTTTAAGTCGTCTCCGTGGATTTATTTATGATACCAACGTTATTTATTCTAATCTGAAACTGAAAAATCAATACCTAGTTAAAAGCTCATTTATTGAGCTCACTTCATTATTGGAGTCCAATTAATGTATAATTCCAGTAGCTAAAACGGTTGAATGCAATTTTCAGCGTCAACATGCCATCCTCAGTGTTAATCGTAGATTCTAGAAATGATGTAAGTGAATCGACACTGACGACGACTGCTTTGAAATTGAACGGCTTACCATTCCAAACCATTCATAAAGCAAGATGTTGTTCAACCCAAAAGCGATAAAATATTTCAATGTAGCTATATATTTCTACTAGTGGCTTTATATTTACTTTCGGCCGGCGTAGTTCAAGCTAAAATATCTAATATATTGTAACCGTTGTGTCTCTGCCTGCGTCTGTTGTTTAATTCGTGTTTGCTCATATTTTAAGCTTGTATTCGATTTGCTCCGATTTTTCAACATTTAAATTGTTGACCTCGGATTTTTGCATTGTTATACTCGGACTTTCAAGTGCATTTGCGCTAATTGTAAGCTTAAAATGAAACAAACGCATCAAGGACAATAACCGATTGAAAATTTACGTGAAAAGTTTCGTGTAAATATAAAACAAATGAAACACGTAGCGAAGAAATGAAACGAATCCATTTCATTGTAATAATGGACAACTTAACCTTTCAAATAGAAAGATATTTCATGCATGCATTGAAAATATCGTTTCGTTTGCAAGTTTTATTATGCATTTTAAGCAAATTACTATATTAATAATGTTTGTCATTAATTTCTTTCGACATTGACGCGTGGCGGGTTACTTGATTACTTAATACTAAACAAACCACAGACCATACGATATGCTGTACCATCAGAAATATTGAACAAACCAAAAAATATTGTGTACCGGCAGTATAAATCATGTAGGTATGTGATTTTGGTTATGAAAATGGTGTGAGCTATATAATTATTTTAAGAGGGTCAATAAAAATGGTTCAACTAATAACACTGCAACGGGCCCTTAGTAATTCATTACAATCATTTTAGTCGTCCCACTTCTTCATATGTCGGATTTCGTAAACGATCATTAATTTTACTGCCTTTCCTCTGTCACACGCAATCGTCTTTGTACGTACCGTTACTAACTGGTTAAATGACGGACGACACGAATTTCATTCAACTCGAGAATATCTTTGATCAGTGTTCGTAGAAACATAACGGGACACTTAATGCATACCGATAGGATCGGAGTGGTGCTAAGCAAGCGACATAACTCCAAGGGGAGGGGGAAATAGGAGGTGGTTGTGCGATGCCTAAGCGCAGCACTGAGATACGCTATGGCATAGACATGAGTTAATATCGTGTGTATATACAGCAATCTGGACCTTGAGAATGATTCGCTTAGGTGGAATGACGCTCACAACTATGTACGTTTGCATAGAGATATAAAATTATTTCTAAACTAGGGGCCCTGCCCCTACGCGCTACGCCCGGCAACCCCACCCTCCACTAGTTTTGCTCTCTCCAAGGATCTCGGAGCTACGCGCCTCGTTAAGCTGAAAATAATTTTTCGGAATGGTTCTTCTCAGGACACAGTTTTTTGTTCAAAATGTTTTTTCTCCGAAATATAAATACATATTTTAAATAGCCGCCGTGTTGTTTGAAGATGACAGATGAAAATAGCTTTCCTTGTATCTTCTAGCTGATAGAAACAAAATAGCTTTTACATCATTTCTCCACAACATACAGTTCTTCAGATCCAGAAGGGGACGGGCGGGCGGACAGACACCTGAGAAATTACGTATAAAATTAAACGAGTGAGGCGTGACTTCGTGGAAGTAGGTAATGTTATTCATATTAAATACATACTTAGTACTTCCCCACATTTTTTATTTTTGCGACCGGTTTCGCACCTCCTCCCTCCGTGTCCTCCTGCTGCAGTTCCCCCCCCCCCCCCTTCCCCCCTTCACCAGCCGCCGTGGAACCCATTTTGTACAACTCTTTGTCGGCAACTGTTTAATTTTAGCTGTGTGGTTCTCTCAACCTTGCTTCCCCACTCCACTTCACCCTTCCAACGACGGTCTTATCTTTCCCCACCAATCCCTGGATTTTCTTTAAAACTCCAGTTCACCATTCCTCCTTGCCAGATGAAGCCGTCTCATGTGCGAAACCGGTCGCAAAAATATAAAATTGTGGAAAAGTACTGTGTATTTAATATGAATAATTATGTATAGGATATAGATTTCGTCAGAGGTCCTGTGAGATTACGTCTCAATCCTTTTATCATTGATGTTTTCACTGTGAATGCGTATATGCAGAATATTATAATATATAATTCGTATATTAGGATTTCGACCGTGAAACAAATCTCATCCTGGAGATTTTGAAAGAAGTCCTATTTATTATTGGGAAACTCATACATATTTTTTAACAAATTTGTTGTCCATATCACACGTCAGCTACTAACTTATTAACAGATATACATGTTATTCGTTCATAAAAGGAATAAATATTTCTACACCTCTGTGAATATTTTTGTTGTTTTTCTAGTTTCAGTTCGTATTAAAAATTTTCGAAATCGGGGCAACTATTTTAAATTTATTTTAATGAGGAGCTGTGACTTCACTAAATTTACTGCTAATTGATATTCATCCCTCCGAACTTTATAAAAATACCGTCTTGAAATGGCCTTTGGTCAATTTCTATAAACCCGAAGATTTCCTAAATTTAATCTGGGGCAGGGTAATCATGATCAAGCCCGGAAAGGTGGCCACCCTATTCAGAATCATTGATACTTGTTGGATTCTAGCTGACGTACCCGGCGTTGCTCATCCAATGTACTTTATGTATCGCAAACTCTTATATAATCAGTGAAGCACCGATTAGGAAATTTATTCGTATATAGTACAACATTTGCCTCAAAAAAGTCACATGATTACACCATATTCCTCCCCCTGTGTCCTATATAACCAGATGAAAATTCGAGAATTTCCCATTACTGCTTCACACGCAAATCCCGTGCACGAAGGAAAAATTGCACCTGGACTCGATCCCTGATATTTCAGGGTAAAAATAATGCCGTTGCCCTTCAGCTCGAAAGGAATAACAAAACAATACCGAATTTTGGCGCATTCGGTGGCCGCCGTGATCGCCAAAGACTATGAAAACTAAAAGGCGTTAAACTCACCAACAGATGGTGCATAACTCTCTGTTAAAGGAATAGAGATTTTAAAAACTCAAATAACTCTTTTTGTGAGAAATTTGGTGGGAATTGTGACCCCTCCAAGTTATTTCTAGGAACCGTAGGAATCGCCATGACAAGTTTGGTGAAGATTGGTCAAATAGTGTGGGAAGAGTTAACGGACAGACAAACATACGATTTCGAAAGGTATTTCGGGCTAATCAACCTCTTGGATTATTATAGACATAACAATTTCGCTTTTATATAAAGGTATAGATTTTCTGCTCATTATTATCACTATCTGAAGGTTATTGTAATCAAACTCGGATTTCCAACATTATATTTAGTTTAAAGAAGGCTCCAATTGTGATCACATCAATTATATTGTATAAGTATAAATTATCGTAATGGTATGTCTGCATCATTTTCATAACTGTATATAAAATTGAAAAATAATAGAATGATTATGATAAAATTCTCCCTTTAATGAAGTTTATGGCTTAATATACGGGGTGCACATTACATTCACAATGAAGCTATCGAGTCGCTTTTGTTTTTGGTGTAGTGGAATAACTGCTGAGGTTTTATGGTGAGAGAAAACTCGAATCGTTCAAAAACGAAGGGTTGTCATGATTCGTGTCATGCATCAGTAAAGTCAAGATAAGCAATTTTCTTTTTATCGAAATGAATGCCCGAGCCACGTGGGTCAACAACTCGGAACTATAGTTAACCGCTCACGCACGAAGAAGAAGACATGCAAATTCGCCTTCGCAGACAGTCATCCATCCACGCAAAGAGATATGATTCTCTTTCGAAGATATTGACTATGATCTTACAGAGATGCGCAATATAAATGAATGTAACACTCAGAATACAAATTCCCGCTGTTCGCTTTTCAAAATATGCGGTGATAAAAATTCTGTTGTGCCTCCGAATAAAAATACAGTGGTTTCAAATTAGTTATTCATACTTACATTATTTTAACTAAGTCAAAAGAGTATTGGTTCTTACGCAGCTTCGTGGATTAACGTATGAATTCATCACCGTCATCAATTATTCGTTAACGTTGATGTGAACATCACGATGTGAATTTATCATTGGTAAATACCGATCGTTTTATTGTTTCTTTGACGTTGGGGTTATCGTGTTCCCACGCTGGAAGGTTGAACTTTACAAAATGAATCATTTCTTATGCACAGCTGCGATCTCTAAAATATTCTCGAGAACATGATTCTTAAATTCATACTGCTAACGACGAATCGGCAAAATGAAATTCTCTTATGTAACGCTTTAATCTTTTGCCTCAATTTTTCAACACTGTATCATCTCGTCAACACAATCTTCAAAGGACTTAAATTGCTATGGCTTGTTTAATCTGCGTTAACGAGCATTTGTACTAAGCGGATTAGACTTAAGGAGATTTATATATATATATATATATATATATATATATATATATATATATTAACTTAAGGAAATGAAAAGGTAGTGATGAGGGTGGCAACAAGGTGTTGAAGGAAGCCCAGCGGACACTTACCAAGTCGGGGACCAAGATGGCAGGCTGCTGGGGGCGTCGAAGAGACACGTTGAACACACGAACACAAAAAACACGCAAGCTTATCGGGTCTATGCCCTTCTTCAGCGATAGAGTAACTGAGAGTGTATATATTTGTTAATCATGAATTAACACTTCAATTTAAAAAAAAATGAAAAAATAATTACTCATCGTAGGTACCTCAAATAGCCAAAACAAGGCTGTGGAAGACTGATATTTTTCAGAATCTACTTTTGGTGAATCGCCATTGAAGACGGCTTATTTGTAGCCAAAGTGCGCATCTGGTTTTTCATTACTTTGTTATGGATATTGTGGATGTTTAAGATAAGTACTTATTTTTCAATGGTTATTCTTGGGTTCGTTTTCAGTCATAAGACGAGCTCGATAATTCTTTAGTACATAATTGTTAATATTTATTAGAACCCTGCTGCGAATATTGGCATGAAGGAAAATCGAAAATATAGAGCGTCAAATCGACCTACAACGGCGATCTGTATCTCTAAACAAAATCAAAAACGTTTTTGATTTTGTCGCATTTGATGAAATAAGCTGAATTGATGTTGCTAGGATGGCGAAGTGAGATGTATAAAGAATGGCAGGAAAGGATAATGTAGGATTAGCGACAGTAGAAGGCGTGGGAGAAATATTTGGTAGGACGGAGAGGAGGCTGGAGGGGGGAAAGGCAGAGGGATGAAAAAGGACGAAGAGAGGAGGCGTAAACAGGATTTTTAAACGGGCGTCATGCGATCTCCCCTTTCATCCTTGGCATTTTTTTCGCGAAAGGGAAGCAGAGAAGAAGAAAAAGGTCATTTGGTGAAAAAAGGCCGAGTTGTCCTCGTTAATTTTTCACTCATGATTTAAAAAAAAAATAAACTCTTCCTCTACTTTTCTTCCCACGGAGTTTTAAGCGGTTTTCCGCTCGTTTGCGTGGAATTAAAAGAGAAGGACGTTTCGCTAGCTCAGTATGTGTGTGTTGGGAAAAGAGACTGCAGAGTTCTCTCCCATCCTTTCGATCTTTGGAAGAGGTCGGATCAATCTCGCGGGGTTGTTTTAAGGGGTTTTTGTTACTGTATGTATATGGTAGCAGCCCTGTTTCAATTTCCCAACATCCCCGGAATGTATTCTTGACCTGTTGGAAGGGCTTATGGTGCTCCAAAGACCTTTTGGGTTGCACCGGTTGGGGTTTGTGTCTATTAGGGATTTATAAAGAATTCGATATGTCGAAGATAAAGATTGTTTTTGTATCCTTGGTTTCTAGTAGAGTTACACGCGCCAGTAAGGTGAACAGGTCAGGGCCAGACCACTATTTCTTAACAGAAACGGCTCGCGCTGTAAGAAGGAATAAATCAATCGTGACAAAGTTAGCGGGGAGAGAAAGGTGTTTTATATGTATCCCAAGAACAGTGGCGGATTTAAGGGAGGTCGCATTTGGCGCGCGACAGGAGTCCCTTGAAGTAAGGGGCCCCGAAAAAATGTTCGTGTATATAATCTCAGAAATATTAAATGTTTCAATTTAAAAAATCAGTGGAACCTCTCTATGATTCCATAGAAAAACGATCGTTAAGAGGTGCCACAAAGAAGGGTAGCCGTTAGGAGCGGTTTCACTATATATTTAGATGGCAGGGCCCCCGACTGCTTAGCGCCAGGGGCTCCAAAATGTTTAGCGCCAGGGGCCCTAGGAGGCATAAATTCGCCATTGCCCAAGAAGTCCTTTTTATTTTAAATAAAAGTTAATTAATCACATATATACTTTCTTCGTAGGGACTGCTTTTAAAATTAGCTGAATAGTAAAATACCATTCTATAGAAAGATATATATTGCCTGAAGAGTTTAACGAAAAGAGATTGGCACGTATATGAATGACACGCTATATAATTAAAAATATTTTTTATTAAGACAAAACTTTTATCTTGCATTTTGAGCATTATAAATGGGGATAAACAATCATAATTGGCGTGACTGTAGTTAGGATCAAAAGAAGCAATCGTTTAGTTCCGCATATGATTTGCCTCATAGAATTACAGCGCAGAGTCGATTATTCGAATTATTTACTGTGGACGGACTTGATTTGTATTTACAATTTGTTCGGACAATTGAGCAATAATGGAATCTAATAATAATTGCATAATTTATTTTATTAATCATGCAACATTTTACTCAAAATAAGTGCACTAAAATTGATCAGCGTATTTTGGTGCTATATGCCAATATCTTTCGGGGCAATCATATTGAGATAAATAATGATTTGAGTAAGATTTGAATAATTGGCTCTGTCATATTGTAAAATTATACAAATTCTATAAAACGCTTCAATTTTGGATAGATTACTTTTTAAACGCATTTTAATTCTAGCGGATGAATGAAAATAGGAATAAAAAATTAGTTCTTGCACGTGTCTTTCATATATTTTGCACGCAAAAAAGAATTTTTAATGCAAAATAATATTGTTTTATTTAATTAAAGAATTAATGCATGGATTTGTGAGTTCTGTAACAAAGGAAAACTGCTTATCATTCAGTAAATGTTATGTATATTTCACTTAATGTCTGAAATTCAATCAATAAAATTATACAGCTCCAATATTCGCGAAACAGATGGAAAACCATAATGCGCATGGTCGTCGATTTTACAAGAAAGATAGAAATACGCATCTGGCTATAACTATCTTATATGGGCACATAAATTGTCTATTTTTTGCGCGTTTTATTTAACCCTTTCAGACCCAGTGTCCAATATATTGGACACAATGTTCTCCCTCGATTATAGTGTGTTTTTATCCACCTAGAAGAAATTGTAATACATTGAGTGTAAGCCTTGATGTTACTTTGTAAGTTTTATGCGATTTTTATTGCCGTTTGATGCCTTATTTTCTCAGTGTGCCTCTTATGTTGGCAGCAGGCATGGCAGCGCGTTCTGGCAAATCCTCAGATAAGCTGTTTTCAATTATTTATTTATGTTAATATTTTTTAATATAGGGTTTTCAAATAAAATTAAATATTGGTGAGTTTACTGATAACATTGTTAAATTCACAATAATTTTCAGCATTAAATGTGATTATTATAGTTTTTAAACTAACTTGTCCAATATATTGGACGTCAGGTTTCTAGGGCACCTTTTCTCGAGCTATGTAACACAAGTTATGCAAGAGGTACGAGGCTTGACAGTGCATTCTCTTCATAAATATAAGGCCGTACATAAGGCAAGAGATCTTGGGAGTTAAAACCACCGATCCCAACCAAATGAAACAAATTAATTTTTTGTTCCCATATTTTTAGTTAGCAAAATTATTAAATCTTTCGTTGGTTTTTCTTTAGTGTTACCACGATTTTGTTCCGTACAATAAGATCCCTGCAAGCACATTTGCCTCAGAATACGATTGAAAATATTTTTCATCTAAACCCCCCTTTTCGCTCTAACCCCTTCTTTACATTTCTTTGTACATGGACCTAAGTAGAATTTTTTTCATAAGGGCATTGAGACAGCTAATTATTTTTCTTGGATGTAAATTAATTCTTTATATTCCATCTGTTGTAATTTTCGCTATTATTACTTTACTTTCATCTCTTAATCCTGTAAGATAATTAAACTATTGTTTTCAAATCATAAAAAAATAATAAAAACAATTTTTGATTTCTTCTCAAAGTTCAAACCCATAGAAGACGACAGGCTTCATCCAGCAGTCGATAATTCTGTAGAAGGGGACTGAATTCTCCTCAAGCAAGCCAAAAAAATTTCAGGGCCAGCCCTGGACAATATGCCTCTGAATTTATGATCTTTCCTCGAAGTTCAAACTCGTAGAAGTTGACAGGCCTCACTCAACAATCAATAATTGTATAGAAGGGGTCTGAATTATTTTCATACAAGTCAGAAAATGTTTGGGCCAGCCTTGGACAATGTATCCCTGAATTACAAAAGTTTTTCCTTCTAAAAATAAATATTGTTAGCGCTAGAAAATAAAGACAAAATGAATATATAGGAATGTAAACAAAATTTAGAGTATGACCTGAAGAGTCGACTCCGACCGTAAACAAACAAGGATTTAGCGAGAAGAACCAAGCACTACATACATATTTCGAGAGCCAAGCTCTCATCATCAGTAGCTCTGAAAGAAGAGTGGGGTCTGTTGGGTTGCGTGAGGGAATTAGAGGGTTACCATTGAGACCCAATGTCCAATATATTGAACATTTTGAAAAAATCAAAATATCATAGGAAAAAATATATAATAAATATACTTCCAATAAGTAACTCCTAAACATGTGAAAAACACGAAAAAATAATTTTTTCCACACCCCAAATTAATTCAGGTCTGAAATAAGCACGCTAATGTTTTTGCTCTGTTAGTCCGTCTGTCCTATCAAGTCAGTTAAAATTGCAAGTAAACGGTAAGAGATATAAGACTGAAATTTGCAGGGTGTATTTATTACATTGCCAAATAAATATTTTGGATAAATCATGGGCGACAGGAGTGCCTTAAAAAATTTCCAATTAAGATTCTGAGCAAATGGTTATAGATAGAAAGTTTAAAATTTCCACTATTTGTGTAACCTTCAATGCCATCTGAAACGCTGCGGTATATATTATATATTTTTTCGAAAAATCTGGGGGCGCCAAGGGGTCCCTTTTTTGGAGAAATCAGAGAGGGCCCTTTTTAGTAATGTATGTAGTATGTTCAGATAAAAAGTCAATAGTCATTATATTATACGCCTAACATGTATAAGAGTATGAATATTATTTTCTTGGTACTTAGGTAGATATTAACGGGACAACCTTTGCGCAGCGCCATCAAGTGGCGAGATATGGAACTACGAGGAGGGAACGTGTACACGTCTAATCCAACTGTGCATCGCGTCTATTCCAACTACGTTTCGCGTCTATTCCAACTACGTATCGCTAACATCGAAACTTCAACTCAAAAGGAGAATTATTATACCTACGTTACTTTTTGGGCACCCAATCTCCGCTGGCATGGAGAGGGAGACATTGGTTTGGCAAGGCCAACACCGCTTAAATCTCCATTCAAAGAAAAATACAGCGCTTTGTAGTTCCACATCTCGTCCCTTGGGGCACTGCGCAAAGATTGTCCCGTTAATACCTAAGTACCCTTTCCTTTTAATTAATTATTGAATAAATTACTTTATGTCAGATAATTATATTACTAAGTTTTTGGAGAATTTAAGTTTACAATTATAAATAAACCTCGATAAATAAAACGCGCATTTTTATATTGCGTCACCAAATGAAGCTCCCATTAAAAATAATAAATTTAAAATTATATCGATTTATTTTTAGGCGAAATATTTTGCAGCGTTTGGCGGCAGAAATAATTTCTGTTTTCAATATAACAGTATGAAAAACTTAGAATTGTATTAGCTAATGTGGAATGGGTCGATTGGCTGTATGGCTTCACGGCAGGTCGCAGATGTCATGCGTTCTATAATTCGCGGGATGTATCTCGCGCGTGGGTGTTAAAATGAAGCGTCTTTTGTTTCTTAGATCTTTCTCTTTCTCCTTCCGACCCTACCCCCTACTTCTGTTTGACAGCTTGCCGTGCGGGAAGAGGTCGCGACCCTTGAATTGGCACGCGAGAGGGACCGTCCCGGAAGGAGCAGTTAAGAGATATTGAGGGTGCGCAGCAGGGAGGCGTTCCGTTTTTTCTTGTCGCGTCGTGTCACGAAAATTTCCACTCTCTTATTCGCCATTGTTTTTTTTTTCGGAAAAAAGAGAAAAGAGAGGAAATTTTGGATTGTGCAAAAGTTCAAAGGTCATAAATGCAGAACAAAACCCTCTTGGTGGTGATTTTTAAAATATGATAATTTTACGAGGCATTGGTGATGGTTTGGTAATTTGTTTCGATGCACTAAAATGGGTCTCTAGTTATAGAGAATTGGAGTGCCGCGCGGATCGTTATGGGAATGAAATTTAACTAAAATTCAAAGATTTTTATCATCATAGAGTAACTCCTCATTACATGGGTTGCATGTAGGCAACCTATTGCCACGCACACACAATTGTTGGTCTGTCTTTGAGAAATTCGACTAATTGGTCGCTATAGAAAATAAAATGTAACAATATCTATAACTATAATATATTCAACTATAATAACTTTTAATAAATCGCCATTGTTTCAAAAGAAGAAATAATACCTCTCAATCTACTAGCGCCTTACTTATCTTCCGAACTCTATCTTCCCATCCTACTAAACACTACTACTACAGTACTTAAATCCGACAAAGATTCGAGGCCGTTATTGGAGAAACAAAGGTACATAAAGTTTTGACTACAAAATAATCCGTGACATTTAATATGAAAAAATCATTATCGCGATGCATGTTTTGCTCAAGAGATATTTTTTTCTGTTAATATTTTTAGTACAATTGGGAATGAGCTTCATGGCACACATACAATGATAAAAGGTAAAAAATCTCCAAATGCCGTAGTAAAATAATAAATGAGACTCTCCACTAAGATAAGGGAAGGGGGATTTTTTTTATTTTAAATTTAAAAATTGAATACATAAAAACCTCACCCATACAACCAGACACTCCACCTGCTGTTTAGAGACAGCAGGTCAGCCAACCTAGTTTTAATTTTTTAAATAAAAAAATTTCCCCCTTCCCTTATCTTAGTGGAGTATCTCAATTATTATTTTATTACGGAATTTGGAGATTTTTTACCTTTTATCATATTTTTTTAGGTTTCAAATTGTTATGAGGTGATTTTTCTCTATTTTACAATGCCATATTATATCTGAATAACTTTAAATCTACCTCAACCGAAGTACGAGCATCTTTTTAAGGATGGCTGGCCGTAAAAAAAGCTTTCCTCTTGCTATTGCATCAGCTCATTACAACTTTGTAGAGCTCATATCGAAGTGACCGAAGGAGAATGTAGGCCACTACGACACATTAAGAGTCCGACGTCTTGCTAATAACTCTCCACGCCGCTTTCATTGACGTAACACTGCTCACCAAGGCGCGTCTCGTAATGGGGAAGTCGCGTATTTCGTAGTGGGACACGCAAGGATGTGTGAGAGAAACGCTGAATGAAACGGTAGTACGAGACGTGGCCGCGAACAAACGGAGCCGCCGTTTGCCGATGAATTGGACTTTTCAGGACATGAGTTCTTCTGTGTCACATGCCTTACACGTGCGCAAAGAGCGACCGGAAGAAATGAAGATTTAAGAAAATAGTAGACCTTTAAAAAATATGTATATTTTTAGGTATGAGTTCATTAAACCGGTAGAGAAAAGTGACGATGCCCGAGTGAAATGAATAAAGAGAATTTTAATCTGTGGCGATCATTTACTCTGAAACGGCAACTTACACCAAAATTAATGGCGGAGGACATATCTATATTTTCCTCACAAGTTTTGCTTATTTATGTTATTTTTATTTATTTAAATTAGGTACGTAAACACGGCTGAAAAGTTTTCTTTGGCGAATAATTCACGAGTGTCAGAGGGATGAAAAATTTCAAAGAAACGATTTAGAAAACAGATGCAGATATAACTGGATATAAAATGGCAAAAACGTGAGAAAAGGAAGAACTAATTAGCAAAAATAATACGCGAGAATCAATCCAAATTAATTTTTCTACAGAGATATTATTCGCGCACATTAAAATCGGCTAGTTTCATACATTCGTGAATATTGGTTTATTTGTAACTTAACCGAATGTACAGTAATGGACTGAATTTTATAATCACTTATATATTAAATAGGAAAATAGATTTTTTTGTTATTTTGAGACGTATTGATAGAATGAATGGGAAGCAGTTAGAGCGATTTAAATACAACCTTCCATCAAATTTTGACAAAATCAACAAAGCGTCGGTTCTTGTAATAATTAATTTTCTCGTAAGAATTAATTAACATTACAAACATCAAAGCGTATGGCGTCGCAGCAATTAAATTAATCACGGCTTAAAAGAAATGGAAATACTAGCTTAGCGTCAATTTTTCTCAACCATTCCTTTAATCTATGGAATTTTATACCGCCCTCCCACCTTTCATACCTCGAAAAGGATTCGATATCGGCAGGATAGAACGAGTTACCGATTTTTAATCTAAAATCTATCGTCATCCTAAGTGTTAATTGTTCGGTAACATGATATCATTCGATTTAGTTTTGAAGAAATAAATCGGTGTTACTTGAATGATCGCCCCCGCAAATATTAAATCGCTTATACATCTCGTGGTTAGTGATAACTCTTATATGGAATTTATATTGGTGGGAGACATGGAAAATTGGAAAAGAAGAAGTGAGCAGATTAGAGGCGTTTGAGTTGTGTGTGTGGCGTAGACGAGAGAAAATTAGTTGGGCAAAGAGGACAACTAATGAGGAAGTTTTGAATGGAGTAGGGGAAGACAGGACCTTAATTAGATTAAATAAGTGGCTGACAGAAGAAATTGGCGGATCAAAATTTGAAAGGAAACGGATTTCTGAAAGAAGTCAGAAGGATGAATGTTAAACAAGAGGCAAAGAGGCAGGGAGAGGAGAGGTATATTAGATGCATTACAAGAAGGAATCGGGCATGAGAACTTAAAAAGGAAGGTTTCGGATAACACAGATTTGGTAGGGAGTGCCTAAAACCTACCGGAAGGCAGAATTACAATGTATGTTACGGTGACCATAAGTCCCGTTTGTTAGTTAAGTGTCCCGTTGTCCCGATCAAGTTGAAACGGGACGCCAATTGTCCCGTTTTTCCGGGACTGCCAAAGTTACACGAAAAATGAATCCTACGCATATCATGAATGTTATAGACGAAGACGAGCTTTTCGATGAATACCACCATGTTACGAATATCAGTAAAAGCAAAATTGCCGAATGGAACACGACTTTAACTGAAACTGTCGCCTATGGTTTGTACAAGGTGAAAGAATTTCGTTAAAACATTCAAATGATTTTGGAATTTGCTTTAGTTATTCCCTGCACAAGTTCAGCTATAGAAAGTTTTCTATCACAAATGCTCTGTGGACAGACGAAAAGAAGTTTCCTCGTTGGAAATATCAAAGCAGTGATAGTGACAAAAGCTCATTTTCGGGAACTTTCGTGCAACGACTTTTACAATTTGCTTTCGAACAATCTAAAATTACTGCAAATTCCGCAAAGTCTGCGCAAGAGGATGAATCATGAACTCTCATACCAGCTTCAGAACCAACTCCTTCAACATCAGTTGCAAATTAATTGCAAATAAAACTTAATAAATATATAAAAAGCAAATTAATTTGTTGTTCATCCGCCTATATTTCAGGATTTTTAAGCTAAATTTCTCTTTAGTCCCAGTTATGATTATTCTTTTGAACGGCTTGTTTCATTGAATTAAAGTTCACGTGTCGGCCGTTTTTAGTGCTTTTCGTCATTGCTGAAAAGCACTATTACCTTCGTGATGTCCGTCCGTCCGTACGCAACTATCAGGGAAGAATTGGCTGAACCGATTTCAGCCAAATTTGGTAAATAAAATAGTCACATAAATTAATGACAAAAATAGAATATTTGGACCGGATCGACTAAGCAGGGGTGCCACAATTGCAAAGTTTAACTTTTCGGTTATTGTGACTTTGGAAGAAATTGGCTCAACCGATTTCAAAGAAATTTTGTTTTGAGGAGGTGTGCAACATTGAAAAACAAAATCAATATGTTTAGTGTAGATATAAAAATCAGGGATGCCACAATAAAAGTAATAAAAAAGTTATTTTTACATGTGTTTGTGTTGAATTGTCAGAATCAATTTTAACGAAATTTAATTTTTTTAATGTACACATATATACTAATCCATAATAGCATATTAAGACCGCATCAGCTAAACAGTGGTCCAACTATTACAAATTAAACTCTTTCAGTAATAGTGGATTTGGAGAGAATTGGCTGTACGGATATCAACTAAATTTTGCATATAAGGTTTGTACAACATGCATAAAGCGGACCTGAAAAGCAGGAATACCACACTAAAAAGTGAAATAATATTTTTTAATCGTATTTCTAGAGAACTGACCTCATGGATTTTAACCATATATATTATATATAAAACCATTATATGAATAAATAACAAAAATGTAAATTATCAACTGGGTTGACTAAACAGGGCAACCACAATATCACGGTTAGAATTTTTCTGTAACTATGAATTTGGAAGGTATTGGCTGAACGGATTTTAAAGAAATTTCGTTTGTAGGGCGAGCATAGAAAGGGAAAAACCGAAATGAACATGTTTAGAAGGGATCAAAAAAACAGGGCTACCACAATATAAGGAAAATAATTTTTTTATTTCAAAGCAAATACATTAGTATACGATTACACTACGGGGAATTTTACGAAAAGCACTTCTTTTTAAAATTTGATCACCCTATTGTATAACAAAGTATATAATGATAATGATATTACATCAATGTATCGGAAGCGGAAAAGTGAAAAATTTTCCCAAAATTTCACATTGTATTTTATTTCTTTAGAAATCTAGAAAAACTCGCTGAACCGAAGAAATGATACCGAGTCCGGATACAGATCCCTAGGCTCGGAGTCTTCATGTCAAAACGACAATGTTGCCAATCCTACTTGCATCCGTAGTTGGTAATAATTGAATGTGTGGAATTTGATCAAGTGAATTTAATTCTTTTAACTCCACACATCATTACCTAAATATTTTTTGAATGCGTTCATGTTTTTTCTACCTACAGAATTGTTTCAATTCTTTCAAATGATGTATTGATTGAAATGAACTAAACTTCCGTTTTAAAAAATCCTGCGAAAATTTTTTCCCGTTGTTTTGTAAATTCCATGAAATGCCCCGTTTTTGCCTTTTTGAAATATGGTCACCCTAATGTATGTATGTGTATATATTACGTCTATGGCAGTAAATATGACTAAGTCTTACATAGAGAGAATGACGCAATTCGACGGATAATTACGTTCATGAGATCGCGAGTGCTTGGCAGCTCCTACTCCTGCGATTGCCATGACATAATTTCCTCCATTGTGACGAAGAACTGTGCAACCGTATTCTGCCTTTGACCCATTTTTTCCTCGAATGCGTTCAAAACAATTTAAACCAGAAGCGGGCCGATCGCGATCGCCCGATAATCGCTTGGAATGCACATCGTCTCGGGAGATCAAACGGGGATGCTGGCAGGAGAAGATGACCGTTTCCGAAAACCTCCCATTCGTTAAACGATGGAACCGTTGACCTCATTCTCCGGACGTGACTAATCTGTTGTCGTCGCGATGCATGTCCTGTTAACGTAAGGGGAAAAAAACAGTCGGAAGTTTCATGAGCGGTTGGTAAAACCTCAAATGCCTTAGGTAATCCGAGGTAGTAGACGCACGGCAGTGAGCATACGATAATAGGCATCGCTTTCGTAAACGTACGAATGTAAAAATAGCACGGTCAAAATTACATTAATTCACTGCACTGCACCTGAGGATGCTGCGGTGCGATGAAACCTAGGTCATATTAATTTTCATTCTTTTATAGAGTGAAATTTGTCACAAAGTTATCTGTCTCGTTTCCACATCAGAAACGGAGAAATTTTATAAAGTTCAGCCTAAAGTGATTAGTTTGGAAATTTGTTGGTGTTAAAAAGCTGTTTTTTCGTATTAATACAAATTTTCGGCCAATCCGGAATTAGATTGAATTTTATTTCGGACAGCCAGAATAAACGTTATTCTTTCGGCCACAGACTCGTTCTAGTCCCGAGTTCGCATATCTATTATTTTAAATAATTAAAAAAATTTAATTTTGTAGTGTCCTATTACCGCCCATTTTTAGGTGTTCTTTACCAGCGAAGCGGTAGTAGTAGAACGCCTTATGGGCACGTCTCGTCCGTCCAACTGTCGTAACTTTCATTTCCTAAACCGCTGGACGTACGAGTGATCCTTATTAAAATTTATCACCCAATTATGATTTTGAACTGCATCCGTCAATTAGAACTTCCACTTTACATAATTGCTTTAATAAACTTATACTCGCATCTCGTTAATTGGCATCCGTCATGCAACAATTAAATGCCATATATTTCCGTACCTAGCTCTTATATGATCTGTAAGGTATAGATTTGAAAAAATATTCGGGCAGAGGACTTTATTTGCCACAAAAAAGTCCGCGAGACCACATAATTATGAGTTATAGTTTCGGAGAAAAAGATTCGAGAAAGTCCCGAGCAAAACATCGTATATTTTGTTTACATAGGTCGAAACGACGATTCTATCGGCAAACAACGATTGAGTAGGTTCTTAGGCTCTTATATCATCTGTAAGATGTAGATTAAAAATTTTATTCGAATCGAGGACATCATTTACCAAATATTAGGTTCTCAAGAAATTAATGTCGTTTTTATGAATAGGTTTAATTAAGCTCTTATAACCTTCAGAATTTGTCCTAAGTAACCAATTAAACATAATTTGTGTAAATAGGATGTTTATGTTTATTGTTGTCCCAGGCAACCCCTCATATTCTTGTTTAAACATGACCGCCGACGAGACACATTCGGCATATAATTCAAAACAGGAAATAACGCTACTGTAGCCACGAAGAATATCCGAGAAGTTTATGGAAAAGTTCTGGATATCCGCAAATGTCAGCAATGGTTCAACAAATTCCGTTCTGGAGACCTCAGCCTCGAAAATTGCTCCGGTAGAGGCCGCCATATTGAAATCAACATCGAAGCTTTGAAGGCGCTCGTGGAGTCTAACCCTCGGCAACACACCCATGGAATGGCGACAGAATTGAATGTTTCTCATGAGGCAGTGCAAACACACCTCAGAAATCTAGGCAAAGACCTTAAAGAAGGTGTTTGGGTGCCTCACAAACTCTCCAACGAAAATCTTCTCCAACGTGTCAGCGGTGCTTCTTCTCTCCTCGCTTTCCAAAAACGCTAACAGTTTTTGGAACGGGTTGTGGACGGGGATAAGAAATAGATTCTTTATTTCAACATCAAACGTAAAAAACAGTGGCTGAGTCGCGGGCCTAAACCAGTTCTCACCCCAAAACCTGTACTCAATCCAAGGAAGATAATGCTCCGCATTTGGTGGGACATGAGAAGAGCGATTCGCTTTGAACTCCTGAACCCACATCAGATACTTACTTCTGACCTGCACTGTCAACAATTGGATCGATTAAACCAGTCTCTTCGTCAGAAACGTCCGTCACTGGTCAATAGAAAAGGTGTTCTCCTTCTGCACGACAACGCTCGTCCCCATGTGGCACGTTTGACTCAACAAAAAATCAGGGACCTTAGATAGGAAGTCCTCCCGCACCCACCATACTCTCCAGATATGGCGCCCACAGATTACCATCTGTTCCATTCGCTTCAACATCATTTGAGTGGAAAAGAATTTGAAAATGAAGAGACAGTCAGAGAGGACATCATTTTAATCCTCCGATCAAAACCACCCGAGTTCTTCAAACGGGGAATTGAAAATCTGGTCATGAGATTGGAGGCAATCATAGATAATAATGGAAATTATATAATTGATTAAACTTCATTCCTTTTCAGTGAAATTGTTTTGTTTTGCTTAAAAAAAACGAAATTAATTTCATGACAACCTAATATAAGTCTGCGGGAGCACATAATTATGAGTTATAATTTCGGAGATAAAAATTCGAGAATCGCCCAATATTTCGATACTGTTTTATACATATTTCCCATAAGGAGCCCCTTTAAAATCTCCGTGTAGTCCATTTATGGAATATACTTTTCTATCTTGTTTCTTATGGAGAGTTGAGGGAGAATCATGCGAGGGAAAACGCCATACGAACGATATTTTTTGGAATATTCTGTCTTCCGATTGTCGGCTAGTTAAGTTATTGGCGAGTTTAGGCTCTTTTGGGTCTCTCTGCCACTTTGTGTAAAAATTATTAAATTACAAAATAACAAAAAGAAACAAATTATAAAAATACATTTCAAAGAAAAACACACTGAACGGGGTGAAATAGAACACTAGCTTAACGCTCAATATGGGTACAATGTAATTATACTTAAATTTACAAAAACAAAGGAGTTCGCTCTAATTAAACGAGAGTGTCTACCAAAATATTCGATAGAACACGCGGAAGTTTTAAGTGAATTGATTGGTGACAGCATCTGTGACTTGAATATAAGCATAGATTACATTTCTAACCAGGGTAAACAGTTGGAGACATGAAGTTCAAATGAAGAAAGGTTTGGATCAGTGGTATGCAATATACGGCCCTAATTGTATCCATGTTCATGGATAACACTCATCTTTTTTAACGTCTTTACATAATCCGTAAAGAACGTCTCTGCCTTCCATGTATGCACGCATGAAGTATCCATCATCGCTCTCTTGTACACTTTTGTGAGCGTCAGTTAAACGTTTTAATACAAGTGATGTTCGTTTCATTTTCATTTTAAAATATAGCGGGGGACCTCGATTATTTTTACTTTCTCCATAAGCAGTATGTATAGAGAAAGTATTGTTTAAATGAAAAAATATAATTCGATATTTCAACGGAAATACACGTTTTATGGTCCTCTTGAGTACGTTTTCACTATTTTCTCGATGATATCTGTGTGATACAAATTTTGTGGACACCCTAACTCAAAAACTACTACCCAGATTAGTACATAACTTTATATTTAAATTTTATTTAAAACATTAAGGTCTTATTAGGTTTATGCAAAAATTGGTCAACCAAAAGTGAATGTTTTTTACTCTTGCCATTTTTCCATTTTTGCCAAATATCTCCTATAGGTCTTTATTTATATAAATGTGTTGCTGCTGCTGTACGTAATGCCTCCTGGGTTGAAGGGCTTTCCACAGTTTCTCCCATGGGATTGCTATGGTGTCGGAGCAAATGTTTTTTCCACCAATCTGCTGATTCTCTCTTGTCTACGCGCAAGAAGTAGTGCAATGATTAGCTGGTCAGTTTCAAAAGTTTAGGAAGAAAGGCGATTTTCTACTTAAATGTTAAAAAAGTTCAGCAAATATGTGCTAATGTTATAATGCTTCGATCATCCGGCTTAATTTGTTCAGTGCATTGAATGTAGTTAGCTCATAGCTTTGTTTCCGTTGCGATGATAAAATTTTGGAATAGTTGGTAGCAATGCGAGCGATGCCAATTTTAATCGTGATCAAAATTATCCCAATGTATTTTTAAAATAAGTCTTCCAGTAAATGTTGGCAGTTACGCTGACGCTGCCAGCTGTAATTTTAATCGCGAATATTTTGTGCAATAATTGGACATTAGCATTAAGATGATGATGGTTTTTTATCCGTTGCAACTAATAACAACTTTTTTACTGATTGTTTTTTCATGTGAAAAGCCATTAAAATTATTTTCCATTGCGACAATTATTCAAACAATTTAAAAATGACTCACGGGTGTAATCGCTGATAGCTGTTCTTGAGGAATCTGTTGTCGAGGGCAATCTGTAAGTATATACTATTGCAATCACATTCATTACTCTCTATGGAGAAAGTTATGTGATGGACACATCAGACTTCGTTTAAATTCTCAACGGACGTCGATAGCAAATTTTTGAGGAGCTCTGCCATAAAGAGTGCGAGAATGAGAGAGATTGAGGTAAAGAGAAGTGATTCATAGAGGCATGGCATCGCCGCGAAAAGCTGTGTCACATCCCTCGTCCTAAATTTCGTGTCCGCCTCCCCACCGACACGCCACCCCAGATTGCTTATATTCGTTTGTGCGCGCCAAAGAAAGAGTGAGAGAGAGAGAGTTAGAGAGTTAGGGGAGGGGAAAGAAAAACATTCATGGTTGCCAACCCTCCCGGATTGACCCGGAGACTCCGGTAATTGGAAGACTTCTCCGGTCTCCCTGTCTCAAGCTGGTCGGGGGAGGGAGGGCGTGGGACGCTCCTCCACGAACCTTCTTAACGTCTGTAATAAGTTTATATTTGTTAAGGCGCCACTCACAATGCACTCGGATACACTACGGTGCCAGCCGAGCCCTTGATCTTTTGTTGCATCATATGCGGTGCAAAGCAGGATATCGAACCGAACTTTTTTTCGCTCCGGTTTTCGTTCCGGTTAACACAAATCACAAATTTATATATTTCAAAATTAAAAAATAAATATAAAACGGTTTTAAAATGAGCTGTTATATACGCTTAAAAGGAAAGAATAAATTTTAATTTCCTTTTATACAGTATCGGACATAGAGGTAATTACTTGACGCTACATGTCTTTCAAGCCATTAAAAAATTATGTTACGAGACTTTTGAACTTTTTAACCCCTCCTCCCTCTCTTTCACACTTCATAACAATATATAGGAACCCATCCCAAAATTACATGACAAAGTTTATCTCCTTTTATTAGGGTGACTTTTTTCTATGAGCGGGAACATGTAACAATATAAGGCATATACATATATATATGCCTTATATTGTTACAGTTATACATACATATATATATATATATATATATATATATATATATATATATATATATATATATATATATATATATGGCAACAAGATGTTGGGATGAGGAGATGAGGGATGGTGTCTCTCGGTAGCTGAAGAAGGAATAACTCCAAAAGCTTCTACGTTTGTGATGTTTCTGTGCTGTTTTAGTGTTCTTTTACGTGTGTCGCATCGATATTCCCTGGGCCTCGCCAACCTGAAGTCGTCCGATTGGTGAGTGTTCACTGGGCTTCCTCATCCCAACATCTTGTTGCCATCCATATACCCATTTTAACTTTCCTTTTCCGTAAGCTGTTATATATATATATATATATATATATATATATATATATATATATATATAAACTTAGGGAAAAGGAAAGGTAGTGATAACGGTGTCAACAAGGTGTTGGAGGGAGCCCAGTAGTCACTGGAGTTGGCGAGCCGAAGAAACACACGTGAAAGCACAGTAGCACCATATATATACTTATATATACATCTATGTATGTATTTATATATACACAGTATATATATATACACACACACAAAGAAAGTGCTAATTTGTAAAAAAAAAAGAAAGTGAAAACGGCCATAGCACAAAAACAACGATCCTTATTCCGCAGCTAGTAACGAAAGATTGGTGTAAGGTGAGTACAATTCATACAGTTCATAAGAAAAACGAAATTAAAAATGGCTGTTTTCGGTTCGGTTTTGGAATTCTTTTTTATTTTCGGCTTGGGTTCAGTTCAGCTTAGGTCAAAATTATTTTTCCAGTTCGTGTTTTCTGTTTGAGGCCTTGGTACGGAGTGATAAAATGCCTGTAACATTTTTTTTCTGTTAATTTAATTCCATTCGTATTTTTTGGCGAATCACGCTACTTAAATCATCGTCATTTTGATTGAATTGAATAAGTTCTAAATTGTTATTATTGTATTTGTTTAGGGATCTTGGCGCTTTGCACCTCGCATTTAGCCCGGCTAAGCTGAAAATGATTTTTCGGAATTGTTCTTATGAAGACGCATATTTTCTGCTCAATCGGGTTTTTCTCCTACGTAGCGTTTTCGAAATATAAATTTTTAAATATTTTAAACGACCGTCATTTTGTTTCAAGATGGCGGGTGGAAATGAAAATAGTTTTCCTAGGTTCTCTTAACTGGTAGATACAAAATGGCGTTTATACAGCTATACATACAGTATATACATGCAGTTTTTAGATGCAGAGGGTGACAGATGGACGGACGGACAGGCACTTGGAAAAGTATATATATATATATATATATATATATATATATATATATATATATATATGTAGACGTATAAACAATGTGTTGAGAAAGGTAACAGAAAAAGCTAGAGAAAATTGAATGAAAGAAAAATGTCATGAAATACAACAAATGGAGAAGTTAGGACGGTACGATATGATGTACGCTAGGGCACTGGAAATAGAAGATAAGAAGTCGAATGGAATTCGTGGTAAAGGAATTATGAATGCGGATGGGAAGATAGTCACAGAAACAAAGGATGTAGCACAGGTATGGGAAGAATATATTAAGGAACTATAGAGCAACCAGGCAGGAGCGGCAAAAATAGACCTGGAAAATGAGGAAAACAATGAAGAAGACAACTTAGGACCAAGTATAATGGAGAGCGAAGTAGAAAAAAGCGATAGTGGAACTAAAGAAAGGGAAAGCCACATGCAGCGATGGAATACCAGCTGAGGTACTTAAAGTCATGGGATCAGAAGGACTAAAAGCGATCACGAAATTAATTAATAAGATTTACGACACGGAAGAGTTGCCTCGGGATTTCCTAGAAGTAACAGTGATCTCTCTAAAGAAGAAGCCAAAGGCAATGCAGTGTAAAGACTACAGAACGATAAGCCTTCTGTCACACACTTCGAAGATCATCACGAGGATTCTTAATAAAAGGTTGGCGAAAAAGGCAGATGAAATTCTAGGGGAAGATCAATTCGGTTTCAGAAAAGGACGAGGAACTAGAGATGCTATAGGGGTAGTTAGAATCATATCAGAAAGGGCAATAGAGTACAGTCAAAATATGTTTCGTAGACTGGCAGAAGGTCTTTTATGGAGTAAATTAGGTAATGTTGATGAAGATATTAAAGGATATACGTAGGTGTAGACTGGAAAGCCAGGAGACTGATCAGGAATCTATATGTAAATCTAGTTGTAAAGGTCAGGTTGGAAAATGCGGACACCTGCGGAGTAAATATCGGTAGAGGAGTAAGGCAGGGCTGCTAGCTATCGCCAATCCAATTCAATATATATGGAGAAGATGTAATGCAAGAAGCATTAGAAGGCACAGGAGATTTCAAAATTGGAGGAAGAATTATAAGAACAGTAAAATATGCGGATGATCAAGTACTTCTAGCAAGAAAGGAAGAGGAACTCCAATTAATTTGAACAAAACGCAAGTTTAAACAGCTCTGCCCGCAACCTCTTCTTTCCTCTTACTCCCTCATCAATTTCCCGCACGGAGGCAGCATTCCATCTCGAAAGAGAGAAAGCGAGAAAAAAGACGAAAGACTCTTTCTAGTGCTCCTGGAAAATGTTCGGGGACAAACAAACCGAATGACAAAGGAGCGAGCGCGTGGCTCTATCGCTACAAACAAAAGAAAAACGCACGCAATCGAGTGTTTACCGGCAAACTCGAACGATTTACGATATCTTCTTCCTCACGACAAGAAAAAAACAACACCGAAATTCCGTCCATGGTGGTTGGAATTCTCAGGTTTCGGGGAGGAATAGAAAATTTACCCTTTTACCGGAACGCTCCCGAATTCGCGGAAAAAATATTGCCCTTCAGTAAAGAGAGACTGGGAAATAAAGACAAACGACTTCTCTCGTGTTCGATAAAAAATGTCGCCGAATTACGACCCGAGACGTGGGTCTTACCGGCGCGATAAAAAAAATCGAGGTCGCGAAGCGTGCAGCGCGGAATTTTTCCGGCGTAATAGGAAATGCAAAACATAAGAATGCGCAAATATAATTCGGGCAAGTGAAATTAATCACTCTGGACTTATCTGTACGAAACCGCGTCATCGTGGAAAGTAAACTGTTTAAACGTTCCTCAGAAAAGGGTTTGTTGAACACGACCTAGGTTTCTCCGCGTAAATACCGGAGCGCCTCGCAGACTGTTCTTTTTACGATCCGTCGCTCAAGATAATTTAAGTTGTTTGATCGGGGCCGAGGACGTGTAAAAATTTAAAAAAAATGTTTTATCTCACATACGCCCAAGTTGGCACCTCGAATGCAAATAATTAGCTTAATTCTGTTCGATTTGTACTTGGAGCTCACGTTTGAAATTGACCACCTTTGGATCACCCCTGAGGTAGGATTTAGTTTTACGAGCGATGTGTGGACATAGAATTTTTCTTTACCGTCAAAATATGCATGAAAAGGAACTTTTTGTAGATTTTAGGGATTCATCTCTCATTTTCATCTGCGCGTTTCATTTGTGTCGAAAGTTTTTCAGGCACTTATTACATAAACATTTGTTGGAGAGCGGGTGTACAGCATTCTGCCTCTATGAAATAGAAATTTCCGCCAGTAAGTCATTTTTCATGGTGTTAATGATTTGATTTTGTCATTTAGGTGAATGTCTTCCAAATATTAAAAAAAGACATCTTTTTCTCTGTGGATATATCATTTTTCTTCAATTGTCGTGTACATGAATGTGAACTTTTCACCATCGTGTCTGATGTGCATCATCCTGCCTCTATGATAAATACAAATTTCCGTTAATGTCAATTAGTCGTTTTTCAAGATGTTAATGATTTGATTTTGTCATTTAGATCAGCGGTTCTCAACCGAAAATTCATCGCGGACCGGTGTATTATCTGAATAACTTACCAAGGACCGGTAAAATCAATTTTAAACCACCAATCATTCGACATTGTTACACTTTTACAACTGAAAACACAAGCCCTTCATTAGAAAAATAGAATATCGGACCGTCCAATAAGGGACGGCGGATCGGCGGTCGAGAAACGCTGAATTAGATCGAAGTCTTCCAAACTTTTTTAAAAGACCACCCGTTCTCTCGCGACATCCCCGGGACACTAAGTTGGCATATTCTTGCATTAGACGTTTAAAAAGTATCCTGTAGCCTTTAAAACAGTCGAATTTGCGAGATGCGCATTTCAACACAAAGTAGCTATCCTCAGCAGTAACCCACCGATTTTGTTTATTGTAATAATATCCCAGTGAACCGCCACTGAACGTTTCTATTTAGGAGCAGAGATTTGCATCTGGTACACTAGACCGATTTATAACATCAGAAATTACTTAGATCATCTACTGTCAGCTCTCTTCGTCACTAGCCACAAGTGGAGTGATGCTTCTTATTGGTTATATACAGGCTTGGTAGGGTTCGATTTAAATCGATAAATGTCGATCAACATCGACATTTAATTCGACGAAAATGAGTTGCTGTCGATAAGTGTCGATTATCACCACTATATTTTCTACGAAATTTATGGGCCATGATTTTAAAATTTTGTTATCCGCTCTCAAACTTAACATATTTACCACCAAACATCCAAAACGGTAGAGACAGCCTGTATTTGTCATACCAGATGGCCACACAACATTCGGAATTTGCTTTCTAAAGTCGCTTATGTCACTGTCTTAAGGGCACATACTGAGCAGCCGAGGGATCCAAAGTTAAAGGACAAAATATGTATTATGATCAGTTTATTGCGCTCTTTCCTTATCCTCGGCCAGATTCGATAATCCATACGCACTTTGGACTCCATTTACCGAAAAGTCGGAGGACGCCTATTGCGTCCTCTGGGTGACATTATCTGCCGATCTCCTCCAAGAGGCGAAATGAAAGGTTTCCCGGGACTGAAAAATGAGTATCGATCGTTAGATGGCCTTATGGCATTTCCAAATGCACCCTGTCATAAAATTTATATAACACATCTGAGAGTGTTCCCCGTGCTTAGTTTCTTTTCCATTGCTGTCGAAGGAGGATCGTCCATATACGCACTCTGAGCTTTTTCCGCATTCGCAGTCGTTTATTACTCAACAAGATGAGATATTTTTCACCAAAATATTCATTCATACATTAGGTTGTGCATTATACTCACGCCACATCAATTTCTCACTAATGATCACGATTTCGTGAATAAGGGGTGCGAATTAACGAGTAGAAAATACTTTCTGATTCCTTGTAAAAAATTAACTCTTCCATGCTGGAGGACGAAGTCAACAACAACACATTCTCCAAAATATAGATAACAACAAACAAAGCATCACAAAAGAAGCCTTCTTTTTATTTACACACTTTTAGTTAAACGTTATTAGAAGGAATTCAATTTATAACACTTTATTAGATAAAAATTGATGAAATGTATTGAAATAAACGTCGATATTAGATATCGCTTTTTAAGAATTATAAAAGTCGATGTTTGTGTGTGTTTATGGCTAATCAACCTCTTGGATTGTTATAGCTAAAGTATAAACGTCGAAAACTAAAAAGTTCAATTAAATGTATAAAGATAAACGTTGATGTAGGTCGCTGATTTTTAGGAAAAATAAACGATAGTGGTCGCTTTTTAAGAAATATTAGCGTCGTAAACTACCAAGCCTGGTAAAATGTATTCAAGTAAACGTCGATATTGGTCGCCGATTTTTAAGAAAAATAAACGTCGAAAACTACCAAGCCTATAGTAGTAATAATTTTAAGCGTCGATATTCGTCGAAAATCACTCGGGAAACTAAACGTCGATTAAAAAATATAAACGTCGAATTCCACCAAACCTATATATATATATATATATATATATATATATATATATATAACAACTTACGGAAAAGGAAAGGTAAAATGAATATATGGATGTCAACAAGGTGTTGGGATGAGGAAACCCAGTGAGCACTCACCAATCAGACGACTTCAGGTTGGCGAGGTCCCGGGGATGTCGAAGCGACACACGTAAAATAACACAAAAACACAGAAACATCACAAACGTAAAGCTTTCGGAACTACTCCTTCTTCAGCTACAGAGAGAGAACTCATCTCACCATTTCCTCATCCCAACACCTTGTTGACATCCATATATATATATATATATATATATATATATATATATATATATATATATATAGTCTTTCCACTGTGACAGCATGTTTTTTCGGGGCCAAGGCAGAAGGTAAACCTAATCACCGTAATTAGATCTGCCTAATAGTCATAGTTTATCAATGATAGAGAAAAATAGGAAAACAAATTAATCGAGTATTATCAGGTTTACAATACTAAAAACAATGTCAAAATCTCTTTCTGACATTATATTTTGCATGTATTTTTTAATAAATGTTAGTTTATACGCTAATATGTATGGATCAACTGCCCACTGCTGAAGGGTAGTCGAGTGTAAAAGAAAATAACTCATTTGTTCACTCGTCTATGCTCAAGCCAAGTTCGACAATAATGGTCTCCATAGCAACAATCCGATAAAATGCGATATAAAACACAAAAATGCTATTTTTTAGTAGAAATTCAAGACAATACGCTCAACAGAGTTTCCAAATGCGTTCTTTGAGATTTCACAATGTTCTCAATATTTTTCGCTCAGATGAGTATTTAACGAGAAGCTAGCGAGGTACGTTGTAAAATACATGTAAGTCCTTATGTAAAGATGTCGTTATTATTGCCCGATGTTAACCAAAATTGGGAACGGCCCACAAATTTTAGTAAAACTCCCAAACACCAAATTTAATCAAAATATGTCCAGCAGTTCCCGAGTTGGAGCAGGAACATTGTAAACTACATGTAAATCTTCATGTAAAGTGGTCGTAATTGTTGTCCGATTTTAACCAAAATTGGAATCGGTCGACAAATTTTAGCAAAACTCCCCATTACCAAATTCCATCAAAATATGTCCAGCGGTTCCCGAGTTTTAACATGCGGACGGATGAACGGACGGACGGACGGAAACGACCTCCCCTATATGCGTTCACTTCGTGCACTTCATGCAAAGAACGCATGATAAACCAGTACAGTTTGTCACTTTAAGCATGCGTCTTTCAATGAAAATTTACTGACAGAGCGAGAACAGTTTTCATCAAAATACGCATATGATATTTTTACTACGTTTACAGCTTACCTTTATGTTAAATAACTTGTGCTTAATAGTAAAATGGTACGAAAACTGTAGAAATTCAGAAACTGAACAAAATTTCTTGAAAATCGTGTAATTATTTCCAGCTCTACGGAGCATTACAGAGACTTTCTAGGTGCGCTGCACCACTTACACTTTTGTAAGTAGACCATCCCTTCCTATTCATCACTCAGATCCCTTTGAAATAGATTCCGGAAATATTGTGCTGCCCTATAATAAAGAAATAAACGCGAAAAAATTCCTCATCTACACCATCAGCTGGGAACCGAACCCGCTAAGCTTTCGCAAAGAGCGACGGCTCTCACGGCCATTTAGCCTCTACGTCCAAACGATCAAAGCCGCGAATAAGAGCATCCTCGTCTTGTTAGAAGGGGAGGGAGTAGCGTAAAGAGAGGCAAGTGTAGAGTAGAAGCAAAGAAATACAAAAAATAAAAATGTTTTTACACAAAGCACAATTAATTCATGTGATCTCATTGTGTTACATATAATACTAGCGTAATTGCCAGTCAAATATGACGGGTATGTGTGAATTTAATATTAAGTTCAAATTGAAATAAAAATTAATGAAAGCCACTTTTATAGGCACTAAAATGCAAGCAATAAATACAAAATTCACATAATTGAGTTTTCCAGAGAGTAAAAAGATGATCCAAACAGAACTTATGATGCCTATTTTTCATTTAATCATTTTTTTAATACTTATATTGGCTTTAATAGCTTTAAAGTCATCGCGGATTTCCCATGTAAATCAAATGGGAAGGATAGTTCCTGGAATTGAACCCGAAATTTCAATCTACGCAACAAAAACTATCCTCGGGATTAGTTAAACAGAAAAATTGTTATTGTTTCGGCAAACCAAATAGTCCTTTAAAAGACGTGACCTAATAACTAAAATATCACTAATAATTAAACTGTTGCTTACAACAATTGTCGAAAAGCTCGTTGATAGAAAAAATACACCTTCCCCTGAGGACCCAACTGTCTTAGGATTATGACTCGACGGAGAAAAATCGAGAAGTTCGTGTATTAGATAGCTTTATAAAACTTTTCGAATGGCTTAGGAGGAAAGATGAGGATTGAGAAAGGAGGGTGGTGGAGGGAGGGATATGGTGGAGAGAGGAGTACAGAGAGAGAGAGAGAGAGAGGAGTAGAGAGAGAGAGAGAGAGGAGGGGAGAGTGGGAGGATGTGAGAGAGGAAAGACCGAGGAAAGTCCTTGCGAGAATTCAGAAATGCGATGCTATAGCGACAAGGTCAAGGAGCAATTGCGAGCCATCAACGCAATTGTTCTGGGCCGCCTTGCTCGAGGCCATCACCAGTGTGGGACCCAAGAGGAAAAAGGGTATGAGGGCGCTCTCATCTTCCATTTTCCCAGCGGATCAAGAGCTGTTCTTCCCTTCGAAAAAACACGATCCCTCTCGGAGCACGTGCGAAGAGTTGTTCTGGCCGCTTATTTTTATGGGGCAATTAAATTAAATTCGCGCTAGGAACTCCCCTCCCGTCCGGAGATCTACACCATTCTCTTAACCCTGTGCTCTGTGTTCTAATGAGTAAAAGACTTTATACACCAGGGGTCGGCAACCTACGGCCTGAGGACCGCATGCGCCCCCCCCCCTCCGGGAGCGCTTTGTACGGCCCGCGAGTCTGTGATAAAAAAGTGATCGGTAAACTTTCATGTGGGAAATTTCATAAATCCAGTAAAATGATGGTCGGTAAACCTTTTCTGATGAGGTTTTGACGCTAGTAAATTATTTAGATTTGATTTTCACTACTATGGGACCACGTAATCTCTAGGTAAGAGTATTTCAAAGCGCTGGTCGCGGTCCAATACTGGGTCGCGAGTATCATGAGGAAAATCTTTAGCACTCAACGCATAACCGGCTGAAATTTATCGAAATATACAGAGAACAAAATTCCCTTATTAGATAAATGCCAATCTTTTATTATGTATTGATTTGTATTAAGAGTTTATGAAAACTATGGTCAGAACATATATTTCTTGGTGTTCCCTTTGCTTCTACTGAGTCTAATGGGTCGCAGTTTGAAAAACACTCTAGGTAACTTATGACGTAAACATCCTACCAGCTGAAGCGCTTGTGATTTCAAATGAGGCCCTCTTAAGAATTTACAACTACAAATGTGGCCCGCCATTCCGAAAAGTTTGCCGGGTCCTGTTATACACTACTGTTCATCATTATCGGGTTTATTGACTTTAAACAAATTCATTGCCGAACAATTTGATGGACGATTAGAGTGACCGAGATTTGTTCCCGGTTTCCCGAGACACCGTATTTTCTTTTATAAATATTCGTGTTAATTGATATGAATTCATTACGAGGCATCATTATCTCGGTAATTTGTATAAAATTCGACCTTAAAATAGTTGCTCCGATTAATTTTCGTATCAATTCTATAAAAGTACCTTGCAGGTATTTTTTGAGTTTGTATAATTATTCGCTAACTTTTGATAAAATTAAAATCAAGCTACGTAAAATTGTAATGAAACGAATACTTTGTGGTTTCCACAACTTTAATATAACACGACCGGTTTCACTACGATCGTAGCATCATCAGGTGAAAATATATAAATTGTTCCATATATATAGGGTAAAATGAGGGGGGAGAGGGAGACAGTAGAGGTTACAAAGAAACAAACGGATGGTCTTGCGATGGGGTCCCCCCTATCTTTGCTGACATCTTCCTCAACAATTTAGAAGTTAAACTGTTTAATTCTGGCCATCCTTTATTAACTTTTTCAGAATTTTGGGGTAGGTATGTGGATGACATTTTGTGTCTGGAGTGGTACAGATGACCAACTTTCTGAATTTTTAACCCTTTTAAATTCCCTCCGTCCTTCCATTTCCTGTGCGGTCGAATCTGAATCCAATGGTTTGCTCAACTTTTTAGATCTCACTTTGTCTCTGCTGAACAACACACCTACCTTTGCGATTTTCCGTAAACCCACTTACACAGATCAGGTTATTCTCAATCACTCTTCCCATCATTTTTCTCACAAACACGCTTCTTTTATTCTATGCTTCACCGCCTTCTTAGTACACCCCTTTCCAAACCCAATTTCCTTATAGAACTTAACATCATTAAACAGATCGCCATCAATAATGGCTACCAAATTGGTTCAATCGATAAAATTATCTCCAAAAAACGTTTTCTCATTGCCTCCCAAAAAATCGTTTCTTTACCGCCTAATCTCAACCCCAAACCTCTAAGTTGGCGCAGACTCCCATTTTTAGGAAACATTTCTTATAAATTGTCCAATCTTTTTCCTAAACTCAAACTCAAACCTGCTTTCTACTCCCCAGGTACTTTTTCCAAATTATTCCTTAATGCTAAAGACCCGATAAAGTCGTCCTCAAGAAGTGGTGTATACAAATTGGCGTGTGATGATTGCGGAGCGGTCTACATCGGCCAAACGGGGAGGAGTTTTAACAAGAGGATTAAGGAACATAAACGATACTTCCGTTTAAATAACTTGAATTCCCAATTTGCGAAACATCTGTTAAACCTCAACCATCATAGTTCCTTCAACCCCAAATTCCTCCATTTTGAAAGTAAAGGTCGTAAATTGGATGCCCTCGAGCAGTTAGAAATAATAATTTGTAAAGACTCGCCCCTCTTAAACGAATACCTTTTCGAGAATCATTCTCCTCTATTCAACTTACAAAAAATTTTGTAATTACTTTGTATCTACATGGTTGCCTTGGCCCGTTTACCAAGTTTTTGTAATTTTGTAACAGTTTGCTTCCCCCCCTTCTTTTCCCAACCGCTCATCCAATTACCTCCCATTCGTTTTCTTTGTAACCCCTACTGTCTCCCTCTCCCCCCTCATTTTACCCTATAGTCGTGTTATATTAAAGTTGTGGAAACCACAAAGTATTCGTTTCAATATGAGTAAATTCCACAAAGTTGAGTCTGACCTCATTAATTATATACGCAAAATTCGTTCATGTATCGTATAAACGACAAAAAGACTAAAAATCAAGTGTGTCGATTTTGCCATCTCAAAATCTGGTCTACACAATATATTTTTATGCGTTCTTTGCACGAAGTTAACGCATATAGGGGAGGTCGTTTCCGTCCGTCCGTCTGTCCGCATGTTTAAACTCGAGAACCGCTGGACGTACTTTGATGAAATTTGGGAGTTTTGCTCAAATTTATCGACCTATTCCAATTTTGGTTCAAATCAAACCGTAATACGATCACTTTACATGAAGACTTAGATGTATTTTAAAACGTATTTCACAAGCAACTCGTTAAATATTCATCTGAGCGAACAAAAGTTCAATAAAATAATTAAATACACATTTTTTGCCAACTAATTTTTATCGTAGAACGTAAGGTTTACGATAAACTTAAAGAAAAGGAAATTAACATATTTACGTAATTATACGATTTTCGATGTTCTTTGGTTCACTCCAAAAAATCTTAATTAAAAATTTTACAACTCGGGAACCGCTGGACGTCTTTTGATTAAATTTGGTACTGGGGAGTTTTGCTAAAATTTGTCGACCTATTCCAGTTTTGGTTAAAATCGGACTATAATAACGATCACTTTACATGACCTTCATGTAGCTTACAGTGTTCTTCAGTTTCAACTCGGGAACCGGTGGACGTCTTTTGATTAAATTTGGTATTGGGGAGTTTTACTAAAATTTGTTGACGGATTTAAATTTTGGTTTAAATCGAACGATAATTCGACCACTTTACACGAAGAACTACATGTAGCTCACAATGTGCGTTTCAACTCCGGAACCGCAGGACGTATTTGAATGAAATTTGGTATTGGGGAATTTTACACAAATTTGTCGATCTCAAAGAACGCATTTAGAAACTCTGTGTACTCCGATATGGAGTACACCTTTCCATACTTGTTAGATTCATATGAAGAAAAGTGCTATGCGGAAGGCATTAGATTAAGGATACGCTATATAAGTTTCAGTTTAACATTTGTGAAACTTTGTACACTGCTTCTCATTGCGGATTTTAATTGTTTTCTCTTGAAATTACCATTGGAATATCATTTGTTTTCAGATAACCAAACTAAAAAGGACGTCGGACCTTCCTTATTATGCATTTTTGTGAAAATGCTATGGTAGGAACAAGCTAAACCACTGGACCAGGATAACTGGAGTTTCGCACAGATAGAACTGCACTGTTGGACCATCAGGAGTCTTGTTTCTATAGGTATGTCTTTGCTTCATCCTCCTACTACCTCTCCCTTCATTTTTTGTAATTTTTATTATTTTATATCCCACTTATCTAGAATCTTTGTACATTTCCTTACTCTCTAGTTCTTCTTCTGGCTCATTTCTTTTTAGCAGCTTCTTTCATCATTCGCTTCGCATTCAGAATATTTTTTAACCATTTCCTCTATTTGCCTAATTATAACGTGAGCGTGCGGATTATACTGCAAGTATACTTGTGAAAAATTGCGATATTTCTTTGGAAAACGTTATAGCCAGAGCCAGATTTCCCATTTCCCTAAGGGAACCGGAGTTCTAGGAGTGCGATAATCTTTTATTCATATATTTAAAAAATTACTGTAAAAAGTTCGATTAGTTACTAGATAAAAATAAATACCGTGAATAAATATACATTTATATATTTTTCGTTTCAATTTTTTCGGGAAAACACGAATATCAGCCGTAGGCGAAAGGCGCTCTACCTAAAGGTGCATGTGGTGTACATCCGGCTCCGACAATAGCCTTAAATGGTTGCGGAAACCAGATGTGTTTCGGCTACAAAGCAGCCACCATCAATGGTGATTATCTATTAGAAGATTCTAAAAATATAATTAAATAACTATAATAGTAATGAACCAAAAAGGAAAAAATAAAATACACAATTCCAATAGGAGGATCTTCGATTTTAGGGCTTACATATTCTATAATCATAGTTTTCAGTAGTGGCGTTCAATAGCGATCAAAAGTTAATTTAAAAATTTTATGGCAATTCTTCACTTTATTACCAAAATTTCATTAAGTTTGCCCTAAAATTTTAAAATAACGTTTGATCAATAGTGAACCCCTAAATTGGAGCACAAACACATTCGAACGGAATATTAAATTGATCACGCGTATTTCTGTGGAAAAATTTCGCGTGTATATATTAGAATACTAGTAGTTGGTGTTTGCATTCTGCAAGCATATCATATCACCTTGAAAAAATATTCATTTTTCAGACAGATATTTCATCATTATAATTAATTTTTCTATTCTAAAGATTTCACCTCCGCAGCGATTTTCGTTTTTCCCTAATGTAAAAATAATAGATTAAAACAATCCCCAAACTTTTCAATTTTAAGAATTTTATCCTTTCGCCATTATGGGGTACAAATTCTACACATTTCCGCCAAATTTTAAAGTTGTAGAACTTCTAGAAGTGAAATAATATTTTCCTAATTGTTTAAATTTTAAACATTTTTAACGGCCGCCGCAATGTATTTATGGAAAGATTAAAATGTTTATTTGTGCAAATGCACTACTCTGTACATAACTTGAAAATTTCAGCTCTCTAGCTAATCCCGTAATGTCTAAACAGTTATCAATTTTTTTAAACTTGAAGAATTTTTAACTGCCAAACAAATTAAAATATCAAAATTTGTATAATCCCTATATCTTTTATTTACGAATTCTACTTATAAAAAAATTTCTACTCCGTAGCGCATGCGGAAATACATAAACCTTGAAAATTTATTTAAACAATGGCGAATTTTTAGCGTCCGCATTGTTGCTTTTTTCAAGATTTTCGTTTTTTCTAGTCCTTATTTGAACTGGATGTGGTTTGGAATTCCGCGTTTTGCTACAACCACTGGTTTATCACAATAACCAGTGGCATTTGGTCTATAAATTTACATTATGGATTTTTACAATAATTGTAGAAATTAGATAAAGTGGTAGAGTAATAATTAGTTGCATGCACAAAACTGGCAAATATAGACATTAGGCAGCTTCTAATGGGCAATTTCCCTAAATAATGATTAATAATAATGATCCGAAAGAAAAAATAAAATAAAATGGGGTAACGCTGCTATATCTTATTGTTAGTTGGTAGTAGGAAAGTGCCAAAGACAATTAAAGCAAAATAATATCAATAATTTAAATTCCAATTAACCGTAAAGTGCTCTAGTGAATGTGAGGAAAGTTACGAAAAAATTGCATACAATTTCTATGCGACGATCCCTCATACTTCTCGAGTGATTTCTTTGGTTACACAAGCATCAGCAACTCAATGGCATCTTAATTTTTTATGTGGTCTTTGGGTAAATAATCCTCGTGTGGCGGTGGTTGTAAAAGGTAAGACTTTTTGCTTGTAAAATGCTCCGTGAAATTCTCTACTATATAGCAACGTTCTAGAAGCCAGTGGAGACAACGCGCTATTTGGAGACGGTAACAGTACGAGTCATAACTCAAGCGCTGCAAGTGATGAGGATTATTTTACATTTCTTTTGTGTGTATAAGGACGCTCGAAGGAACTCGTCTATTTTTGCGAGCTCTTTTGCGCGCAATCGTAAATTTGAATATTTGAAATTGTTTTAATCTGGGGTGGCACTATTCCAACAAGAGTTAGGAAAGTGTACAGTATATCACAAATAGGCGCGTTTCGTGCGATGTGGTATTTGAAACAACGATTTACTTTAAACGAACGCACACCATAAAACAGCGAAACACAATGACCCGATTATCTCTCCGTCTACTAATACTTTCTTCCCTCTCTTAAGTCGGTAAATGTACGTATTTACGTAATTTTAATAACTAAATACTGTAAAACGATATTCCAGGGAAATATTAAATTTTCATTTACCGATTTATTTTCTAACCAGTTGTATTTAGTAAAACAATCGAAAATTATTTTAAACATATCTCACTCGAGTTTAATATAGTTTTAATATTTACGTTTACGTTCTTTTCTTCGTCGTAGATAATCCAATTTCTTCTTCTTGAAAAATGCTTTATGCACACATAATGAGATCAAACTTATTTTCGTAATCATAGCAGATCTTCTTTACGTCACTTATTGTGAAGATTGTTTATGTTGATAACAGTTAAGTAGTATCCATGTACGAATTCCTCTTCAAAGCGAACTCCGTCTTTCTTGATTCATTGCCAAATGGCATCACTGCGCCTGAAAGGGTTAATAACGGTTACTCCTACTATAAAAGTGTGTTCAACAAAGAATATTTTATATGGACTGTTCTACAAATTTTATTTGAAGACTTTTTCGATATGACTAATATTTTAGAAGAAATGAGGAAAAGTCCGTTTTCTGTTTCCAGTCAAGCTGTATCCCTGATTAGATTATTGAACTATTTATGCCATTTTCTTATTGCCTTTAGCCATAAGTCTTAAAACCAATTTTCATGAAAATCCGTTCTGTAGAAGCCGAGAACGAACTTGTGTGCGGACGGACGAATTGTTCGATGTGATTTGAATGACTTTTTAAATCATAATTTTTCGTGCTGAAATGTGGCACAAAAACAAAACAAACAGCTCTAAAAACTTTTCACAATTTTTATTCACGTTTCGAAGGTTTTCATGTAATCTGTATTCAAACTGTAAAAAAAAACTTCTGATTAAATTGCCTCTTTATTTAAGTGCACTTTTAAAAAACTAGAAATAACTATTACTATCAATTACAAGCATAAATAAACTTTCATAGCTTGTTAGTTTAAATGTTAACAAGTGAAGATATAAATATGAATTTTTATAACCAACTTTTATATAGTTAATACTTTAATATGAATAAACTCGATAATATAATTATGATAACTTTTCTGCTTTCATGGCCCTAAGAAGTTGCAAAAGTGTCTACCAGCCAGGCCCGGACATAGAGACCCAGGGCCCCTAGGCAGTTAACAGAGTCCTTCCCCTTTTTGGTAATTTAGTAAAAAAACAAACTTTACTTTTACTTTTTATTTATTTAACGTACTTTGACTTTAGAAAATAGACAAGCAGACTTATAAATGAAATAGACAAGTACCAACTATACTTTTTTACACATTATAATTTTTACATTTACATATAATTACAAGATTACATTGTCACGCAACGAACTTTCTTCTCTGCAAAGGAACGGATGACCTCACTATAGTCCACAGACTGCGTTATTTCTGACTCTATGTATAGCACAGAGAGTGAATTAAGCCTATTCTCTTCTGTGGTAGATCTTAAATAATTCTTTACTCTCTTTAGCGCTGAAAACGACCGTTCTGCCGAACAGTTTACCCTGGTGTTCACAACAGCATCCGGAGCACTATTCCCATGTTTGGACAAATGTCCAAAAAGCCTTTTTCCAGGATGTACTTGTATAGCTCCAGTGATGATAACCCTTTTCTCCCTGTAGCCTCAGTGGACAACAAATGAGCTCGCAGGTGCAGACACTCGTTTTCCAAAGTACTGTCCAAATCCCCCAGATAGAAGGCATCCAGGTTCCGTGCTCCGTCATGGACGTCTTGAGATTCCAAACTATGTAGCTTTGTGAGAAAGTCAAACTTTTTACTTAACTTCTTGTAAGCAGAGCCACGTCTCTGTAGTTCTGCAATACCTGTCAATAATGATGTTGAAGACGGTAACTCTGAATCTGTCCCTGCCGGAGAGTTCGACCTCGTTTTCCTTTACTTCGTCAAACTGGACCTTTCGCTTACGTTTCCTCTTCATATCATATGAGTAGTTCTGTTCACCGCTTGTTTCCACAGCTTTCGACTCATAATGATCAAATGTACCGACTTTCCTTATATCTTCTAGGTATGTTACCAAGGACCGATAAAGTTCAGCAATCGTACCCAGTTCGATGTTCACAGATTGCAGAGATTTGCTCACTTTGTTAAATCTTTCCAGGATATCATTCCACAGCAGGGTCAGAAAGCACATTTCCAGGGAGTCAATTGAATTAAATCAAGTTCTGAGGAATTTGAGGTAGCTTGTCACAGTCAGACATGCTTGCCGGTTGACGGTCGTCACTCCAATCGCCAGAGGCTGATGCACTGGTACTAGTACTAGGTCTGGAAGAGGCGAAGAACGAGTCCAACTTAGGAACATTACGAAGAAGCTCTTTTTCCTTCTGCAATTTCTCCTTATTCCTTTCTCTTTTCTGGAACTCGCTCAGTTTTATGTTGATGTCAGACATCGGTTATTTCTAAAAAATAAGAGGATAATGAGTAATAGTCACGTGATCATTTAGCTTAAATAGTAACTCACACACAACTCTTTAACATTCTGCGAGAATCAACTTTCACTATCGCAGGTCGTTGTGATTTCTTTTCGCTTGATCTCTTCTCTTGATCTTACTTTAAACTGTGTCCTTGCAGGCCGAGCCCTCTGCTTATATAGTCCCAGGACAGTGGAAGTTGGTGGGGTTTCGACCAATCAGAATACATGGTAGTATCTACAATATTCCAGAACGTTCCCTAATCGAACATTCTAGAATACAGGTCCATGACATTCTAGAACATTATTGAATGTTCCATAGTCTTCCACAGAGTTCTAGAACATTCGACACTTTTCCAGAGTTTTCCAGGACTTTCGAGAACTTTCTATACGCATACAATATCGAAATATCTAGAACCTTCGAGAATGTTCCTGTACTGCCATTCACTAATCATTTCCGGAATATTCTATCTTATGGGATTATTCTATAAAATCTTAAGACACTGTACATTAGAAAATTCTATCACATTCTTTAGCTTCCGTCGCCAACACTACTCGTATCGTAATCTTAACTAACCTCAGCAAATTCGCGTGGAAGATAAAACCTTTGAGCCGCAAAATTGAAATTGATACAACATTTTAACACACACTTTCAACGCGAACTGACAAGTAGTGACAAGTTATAGAATGAAGTCAGGTGCGATGCAAAACAAACAAAGAACACAAACACAGTGTTACCACTTGACTTGTCAAAAAATTAACTATGGTCAATTATTTTCTATTTCGTTCGGAAAAATTGACATATTATTTTCCGTGTCCTGCGTCCTCAATGTGTACCATTTCGGCCCCTGCTCGGAGCCCCCGCCAAGGTTGGGGCCCTAGGCAGCTGCCTAGTTTGCCTAGGCAGAAGTTCGCCGCTGCTACCAGCTGTTGATTATGTGTAGGCCTCTCTATTTAACCTTTAATCTTTTTACAGTTGTGAGAATGGCAGACAGAAGTAGAGAAATGTAAGAATGTTTAGTATATAAGTAGTAAGAAGTTTGATAGTATCTTTTGTTTCGTTAATGAAAATATGTACTGACTTATCCATTCATATTGCTTAAAATTAACGAAAATATACTGCTAGTTCAGAATAATTCAGCTTTAGATACTAGTAGGAGTCAAACTTGAATATTTCATATTTTAGTCACCTAACTTAAATGCCAAAAATAATAAATTGTTCTTTTCCTAACATCAAATCAACCATTCATATAAAACCACTGATAAGTATAGTTAGCTGAAGAATTGCTACGCTACAACACAATACTTTTAAAATGTTTTATTTAAATTTGTTCAAATTAACATCCTTTACTACAGTATTACCTATCTTAAATACCAAAAAATGGAATATGATAGATAGATGTGAGAGCTTTTAGAAAAATGCAAGAACGACTAGTCTTAAAGGTCTATAATTAGAAAATATTTCATCCAAAGTAAAAAAATAAGCCAAGTGAACAGTTCCAAAGAATAAAATTATGTTCATGGCACAAACAACATAAACAAATATAGTCATCTAATGTAGTTTTCAAATGAATTTTCAATGTGAACTATTCTGAGAAGATCGCATTAATGATTATTGTTAGTAGAGAAATACGAATGTGATTATCATGTAATAATAATAAAATGCATGTATGAGGCAATATTATAAGAGCAGCGATAAGAATGTAATAATAATAATAAAATTCATCAAAAGCTTACTGTACCTTGATTTTCCAGATGTAATTCTTAATTCTCAGTAATCGCAACAATCACAATTCACCAATAAGGTTTTAAATGGCCTTTTCATAGGAAAAAGTTTTCAGAATAATTTTAAATAAATAAAGATAAAAAGTTTTTAAGATAAATAAAAACTTACAATTATTAGCAGAAATATCCCCAAGTTTTAAGAAAACAGATACAATATGATATAGAATGGGACATATGCATAGGCATCTGCTGGAACTTTTCCAGGGGAGGGGGCAAGGGGATAGACAAGCTCCCACAGTTGGGTTTGGCGAGCTTAATATTTTAGTGGTCTATGTCAAGCATATTGCATGGGATCCCTACCTGCTCTCCTGACCTCAGAAAAATTACCACATTAATCTCCTGACCTAACCAGATATCAATGGTTGTTTTTCCTCGATGCAGGCCTGATCCAGAGGGGGACAACTGCCCCCTTTGCCCCTCCCAGCTGACATCCATGGATGTTTGATCTCCATATTTTATTTATTATCTAGATCAGTGCCATTCAAACTTTTTTCTATGAATCCCTTGGACATTTTCATCAACTTCTTTGTACCACCAGTCCTTTACATTATCCAATGCACTTGCTTTGAGTTACACAAAATCAACTTTGTTGGCACCTCTTTGAGAGTTGTTTGGTGCCACTTGTGTTACCAATACCACACTTTTAATGACCCTGATCTATATTAGTAGGTATAAAACCAGGAACACATGAGTTTTTAAGGGGAATGTGAAAATATTGAAGATTATGTTTTTCTCTCATCGTTTTAATATCAATGGGTGATTTCATAACCGGTAGTCATTGAAGTCACAACCACAAATAGCTTTACAAAACATTGTGGAAATGTTTTTTCCCCCCGATTGGAAGGTATTAAATTAAAAAACATACCCATAGTATTTTAGGAGTAACTTAATTTAACCTTTGAGAAGTCTCATCTTTTGCCTCACACTGTCACTTTTACCGCTGGAAAAAACTTGAAACAAAAGTGTTATGTTATCTTTTAAATAGTGTATATTTATAAACACGAATTATTCATTTAAACACAAATGCAGCACATAACCTCTTTCTATATCATGCAGATTTAAAATAAAATTGGATGTAAATGAGGATTAAAAAAGGTTGAAAGGGGTAATAGAGCTTGGAATGTTTGCCATTTGACATGTGGTTGCTCTTTAGAAGTTATTTTCATTCTGCTCATTTCAAAATTTCCATTTTTTAGTGCTTTCTGTAATTAACATTTTAGAAGCTAATATTGATTGTCTTCATCTCATACATTTGGGATATCAGAAAAAGAAAATTATATTTTTTGTGATGTGGTGAATATAATGCAAAACATAATGTGTGATAAATATAGAAACTATTTGATTGAAAGGCATGGAATTAATACAAAAATATCTGGTGGCCACAACATGACTTTCTCCATACCTGTAATATTTCTAAAATTTCCAAATAGGTTAAATGATAATAAATATTTTAAGAAACTGCGAGAAAAATTTAAAGACTTTACCAAGAACAGAAATAAACTCAAACTGTAGCATTCTAATATTGGATATAGCCAGGAAGTTCCAACAATTAAGAAAATAAAAAGGAGCGTTACTAAGACGTAACTAAGCATAAAGTGTTTACAATAGTCACAGGTTAGTGGTGTGGTGGTGCCAGCTAAAATATTATTTTTAAAATCTCTTAAACAATATGGGAAAATGTTTCAAATAAATGTCAAAAATTAAATTTCCTACAACTTTTATTCCAATACTTTTTTTACATTCATCAAACATTAAAGCAAATATTTCAAAAAACAGATGTGACAAGAATAAACACCCACTTGTCCCTTGAGCAAAAATGTCAAATATAAAATTTTGAATTGACCTGATTAAGTTTTTGAGCACCCACAAAATTCTGGTCACAGACATACCTACAGACATCAATCGAGAAAATAGTCAAAATTTGTTAAGGGGGACCTTAAAACATGTATTTAGTTGAAATCTTGCATTTGATTTTTTTCATTAATATAGTATATAGAAAAAGTATTTTCATTTACCATTCTAAAATCATTCAATTTTGGTGGACATACTCCTCAACACTTGAGGATCTAGAATATTTGCTTTCTTTAAACCTAATAATAAAAAATGAATCAGCTGACAATGAGTCCCTTCAAACAAATCCTATGACAAAGTTCAATTCTGCTTTCATTGGTCTTTCCTGCAAGCAAGACAAACTGGACCTCCACTTTGGTAATTCAGGGAGAGTTTTCCAGATAAAGCCTCAATCATTCTTGTTTGATATATGATAAAGATTCAAAAATCCTCTTAAGTTTGGCATCACAAGATAAATTTGAAGATTGAGAAAATATGACTTCTAAGGCATTTTCAGAGGCAGAATTTTGCAATAAAATGCCTTACATTAATGAAGCTTTAAATCATACATAAATAAAATATATGATGCAACAAAAATAACCTTTGTGGTAGGACTGCTACTCTTGTGCATTCAAAACTTACAGCTTGTTAAAGTTTTCATCTCTATAACTTAGCATATTATAGTTCAACAGCTTATAACAACATTCTGAATATCAACTGTGTACTTCTGAAGTTACTGTCAGGAACAAACTAGGCTTATATTCATTAAATTTAAGAAAATACTGCTTACTATGGATACTTTCTAATGGATTAGAGAAAGATTTTTTCATAGCAAGCATAGAATTGTAAAATTTATGAATGAGTACTGAAATAATATCAATAGGCAGAAAGCTAATAATATTAGGAAACATTAATAGAGGGAAATACTAGAAAATGAATGATATTTGAATTAAAATGCAACAAAATAACATTGAAAAATTATTAATTCTATTGTGGTAATTACCATTTTGTCTCATTTTCTGAACTTGAAATGTATGAATTAATGAGACAAAAGATCTATTTATACATCTAGTGCTGTAAAAGATTACCATCAGTTATAATACATACATAAAAGAAAATTAAATATTTAAAATTCTGCATGATTAAATTTTTGAAATAGTAACAATAAATATTTGAATTTTATTACTTTTGCTATCAATGCATCACAAGCAAAAAACTTTTACTAGCAAAGGAATCAGAAAATGCAATTGCTAAATTCAACCCATATCAACTTTTTAAACCATGAAATATATAATGATTACTATATTAGTTTAGCTTCATTCTAGCTCAGCAAATATATGCTGTCATTAATGTTTCAAAGAAAATTAAATGAAACAAAAATTTTAATGTAACTGCTGTAGCTCTCAACAGCTCTCACTAAATTTAATGTTCAACATAAAATGGAACACATTAAATGTGCTGTAGATTTAACCATAGTCGATTTTTTTATGCATTCTAAAATCTAAATGAATGCACCTGCTGAAAATATTGATAAAATAGACCTGTGAAAAAATTCACAAACTTATCATTACAACAGAAAGACAATTTTATTGTAAAATTATACATCAAGTTTCATAAACTTATTCAGCCTTATTCAGTCTATTTTCCCAGATGCATAAATATATGTACATAAAGTAATATTATAATCAGATATTAGATGAGATCGTAGAAACCAGTCATGATATATTGATATTTAGATGCTGTTAAATAAAAAACACACACAAGCATGAATATTTCGTGAAATCTTGCATGATAATAGAAAGGTTAGTGTAAAATATTATCAAAATTTTCAACAAAATTGTTGTACAAAAAATTCAAAGAAATATGCTGCATGGAAATCATCTGTCAACACATGGAAATAAACTTTTGGATACATTTCCATGCCTGTTTTAAAGATTACACCATGATGTAAATCACATCAAACTCCAATAAATCAGCTAACGCTAGCTAGAGCAACTACCAGATTCCTCAAAAAGATGTTCAAAAGCTTCATGTATTTCTCCTATCATATCCATTGTCAGAGTGCTCCTTCCTCCCTTGACAAATGCACTTTTGTTGCACTCCCTGGTCAGTCTGCAAGCAGAGTAGGCAGCCACCAATGTGGGGTCATCTTCGAGAGCATTTTCTTTGCGATCCTTAGCTCGACATGCCCAGGACAGAAACACCCCCAATGCACCAGAAAGGACGTCCCCCTGGCCACCGCACCGCCTTCCACTTCCACTCGTACTGCAGACCCTGACTTCACCTTTCGGTGATGCGGCATAATCTATTTTTCCCTTTAAAAGCACTGTCATGCCAAATTTTTCTGCAAGGTCTTCCACAGTTGTCACATTGTTTTCGCTTGCCAGTCTGGAAAACTCCACGACGTTTGGAGTCAGCACAGCCCTTCTCATAGGCCACTGGGCAATCAGGCTGGGATTCTGCAAAGCTAACCACAAGCCATCTGCATCCACAACCAGTGGTAGCTTAAGATTCCTAGCACATGTCACAATGGAAGATGCTGATTCAAGCACTTTTGTGTCGCGTCCCAAGCCTGGTCCTAAAACGATTCCATGAAGGCGTGGTAGCCATTTGTTGGCTTCTTCTGTAATGTCACCACCTGTCAATATTCCATGAACTATAGCTTCAGGACCATAAGATTTGAGCACTTGGGCGGCAGAAGGGGTGCTAAAGATGTGGACCAAATCAGCCCCACAACGAAGAGCAGTCATTCCAGCATAATGTGGGGCACCAGTATATTCATCACAACCTCCTATAATGCCTATCCTCCCAGAATCTCCTTTGTGGAGATCTGATTTTAGCTGAGGCATGCATTGACTCAGCTGTCCCAACCACACTTGGCTATTCTCCTCAACATCTGTCTGACGAGTTGTATTCTTTTTCATCAACTGAGGGGCTGCCATCTTGAGCGATCGAACTAGAAAACAAGTTGTCTTCTGATGTCTTAGTAAAAATTTCATTAAAATTTGATGAGAAAATGGATCTGAAAGAAAGAAAAACCATTTTTGATCAAGAAAACCTATATATTGTTAGAGTCAATTAATCAACAATTGAATTTAACGATAGTGAGCAATGGGTGCTTTGTACAATATGCAAGGAAATTGCATGGATCTGATTATTCTTGAAATGAAAGACATGCCCAATTTTTAATTCACCAAGATTAAATTTCAAATATCCTGATTACACATCATCCACATAGCAAGAAATTCTTTAACTTGAAAACATCAACCAAAAGATACATATTAGAATGATTATTCATTAGCAATGACATATTCATTCAGTCAGCAGACAATAATATTGTGAATGAGGAAATGTATGAACTGCTTGTTTTCTGATTTGCCAATGAGGTATTGTACAAAGGCTTCTTCAGCATAATTACAAAAAGTAAGTTTTTGCATTTTATTTCATATTTAGTTAAGTTCATAGAAATAATATGTTTCCAAAGAAAACGAAATAAAGCTTAATGTTTATAATTTTCAGAAATAACAAAGTATACTTACTGACCAGCATAAAAAATTCAGGATAATATACACTGAATTTAAATTTGTTGTCAAATAAGCTTATTGCCACAATTGAATCATTTTTGTACAAAAATGACGTTAGACATATAGCATACTTTCAGTTTAATTATAATGCGAAATATTTTAACATTGCACACCTTATTTCCTATTATTGAATAAAAATACTATTCACTATAAAGAGTATCTGAAAATTATAATGCATGTCTTTGAGTTAGAGAAAATAATTTCTTCATGCTGATAGAATATGGTCTGTGAGTATTAATAAAGAGCTAGGTACAGATGTAACAAAATTTTCACAAACCGCATGATATAGTTCGCTTTAATTCAAATGAGATCACTGCTATTACAAACTTTCTATTAGTAAACAAATCCGCGTCCTAAGTATTCTAGAAGAATGGCATACAACCCGTTGAACAAATATTTATGAAATAACTGCGTAAATTATAGATTCAGACTAACTAATTCATAAAGGAATAATATACGTAGAAAAATATTTTATTGAAGTGTTCATTTGTGATAATATAAATCAGAAAACAACAAATGAATGATACCACATTACATTCGTTTAGCCGGAGACATGCACAAACGTTCAATCCCACATATTCAACCTTTTTTCAGAAGGAATTATTCAATTCAATCTTCAAATCTGTTATTTTCCTAACTTGGAATATGATCAACTAAATAATTTCGATTAGTCTGATGTGAAATGATATTATTAGTAAACACCATCGTCAAGATTAAATGAACTGTGAAACCGATATTTACCAGCAAACAAAAATGCGTTTCCCTGATTCGAATTTTGTTGTTTTGTATCCTTGACGATGGTGTAAATTGCTTGTAATTATATCGCTGAACAAAAAATCTGAGGGCGTTAAGGTCGAAAGATGTTTTTAGATTTCTTCTCTTGGTGAAGCGCTGCCATCTGCAGGATGCAAAGTCAACCGGGTTGGCGCTTTCGTGCGTGCGATGGTATTCGGAACTTCGTAAGCGAACAGTGCTGCTACCTGGGTCTTATAAAACTTTCGCGCGATGTTAAGTTACATGTTCCGTGACCATCGACGCTAGTGAATTCAACCACCAGGTAACCGGTCCCCCATTCCGTCAACATGCCGAGTGGCAATAGCAACCGTAACTCGGGGGATCCCCACGAACTTCAGGATTTGTTGATAGACACGAGAAACAGTCGTTTCCAAGTGGCAAAAGTCGGAGACGGCGAAACTGACGGAGTAGGTGACAGGGAAAATAACGGATCTGTACCCGCGGGCGACACCGTGCTTTCGGCGCAGCAACAGTACAACACTTATGTGTATGACACTCGCTATGCTAAAAGCCTGGGCCAGCTGACAAGGGAAGCCCTTCCCAGGGCTGAAAACTACAGGGATCTCCTTTCTGTCCACGTTAACCGTCCGACGTTAGACGAGCTCCATGAGGCTACATTCCACGAGAAGGCAAGTGAAGACTTTTTTCAGCACACTCTTACTATCTAAGTCTTCCGGAATCATTGTGCCGGCTTCATGACCGGGCAAAACGTTTGTGGATTCTATCGGAAGAGTCCTTTTCTCATCACGTCGTTTCACGGGCAGCCACATAATATTCGCCTCGAAAAATAAACTTAAAGCGGATTCTGGGAAGAGTGATCGAGCAATCGTTAGTTGTTTATTAGCTGACGGTTTTTGAACTCGTTTTTTGTTTGCCAAACGTGAATTAGGAGTGCTAATTTTCGATATTCTTCCATCACAACGATCATGATAGGTTTAGTTGCGGAGAATTGATAATTCGTCCTAAGTTCACGGAAATTATGATCGTTTATCGAACTAATTTCTTTGTGGGATTATAATTTTGCGTAGAATAACTATTTCTTTTTTACTGTGTTACTGTATTTCTCCCAAGTGTGAGACTGGATCTATAATCTCTTTCACGAAATAAAACCGATATTCAAAATTTCCCGCTGATGAGGATATATAAAGCGTCCACTTATACACCTCCGAATATCCCCACCATTTTCAAACTAACTCGCGGACATTATCTTTAATATTTGGTATTTATATCGAATTTAATGTTAAATTCACATAATTGTTAGGGAAATGAAAATTAATAATTTTTAAGACATGTTAAAGTTCCAAAAGTGCCATTATTTCAATATATGCTGATTATAATACATTTGCGAAGTTCAGTGAACTTAAAAACCCATCCAGCTACTCAGAATAATTTTTTAATTTTATAAATATCGATTGCATACTTCGTGATTCTTAGAAAAAATTTCTTTTAGTCGTATACTTTTCATGAGCAACAATTCTAAAATGTCTTTGTATCTCAAGACACAACAACAGGTCCGTTTTCATTGGAAAGAAAAAGTTGCAAAATGCTATCGGCAGAAAAAATGATTTCCAATATTTTAGTATACTATCTCTTTTAAGATTGCTTTCGATTTTTTTAATTTTCATGTTAAACGGCTATTTTTGCTCTCTCTGTGGTTCTGCATTTCCGATATTTCTCCGAGGATGACTTATTAGATTTACAATTGTAGAACACATTTCTCAGAATAGCAATTCCGTCATGTCGCAAATGTATATCATACAATAGTATTTTTTAAATCTCCTGGATACGTTCCATTCTTTTTGTATGTCCGAAAATTTTATCCAATAATAATATGCAGGAAACATTCTCCATTTTCATAATTTGGTTTTGAAATATTTATCCGTTATACTTATGTAACTTTTATTTTGTTTCTGGACGAATTATCTGTGTCAGTACATATTTTATATCAATTCAATGTAGATAGCAAAAATAAATGGCCCAGCATCCCAAATTAAATATGAAATAAGGATAATTTTGTATTTTTATAAGCTTATTTTAAACGTTAAAATGGATTGGTAAGTTAAAACGCTTTCTGTTTCATTTCCTCTCCCCTTGGTATCTAGCAGAGGCGCCGAAGCACTTACCATGTAATCGCATTGCCGCTGTGACTACTAAACGCAACGAAATTGCAACGATGTTTAAATGGGGAAAGTCTCTTTGTGTACTATCTCGGGAAAAACAGAGGTTTTGTATTGAAACAGAGGCACAATAGAAGCAAAATAGATGAAAACATTTTTACAGATTTTTTGCTCATTCCTAGAATTCTGAAATTTTGTTAATTTTATATTTTCTTAACAGAATTTAACACTTAAAGTTTTGTCATATTTTTCATCCTATCATGGTGTATTATTCAGAGGATTAGGTAATCATCCCCATCAAGCAATAAAAAATATCTCTGGCTCGCAAAACCTACCTGACGGAACCCGGACTGCGAAAATGGAGTGATCGTAATAAATCATTACCAAAAGTTTTAGCTCATGACTTTCTGTTCGTCATAAGAGAATTGTAATCTCGTTAGAAATGGACATCAACTTGGCGAATCTAAAACTCCGTTGATATAAAGGAAACTGGAATATTTGGTAAATATCAAACGAACGCGTCTGTAGCTGACGGAGAATATTTGCGGTATAGCAAAGTCTTAATTCAAAGGAAAAGCAATATCAGAGCCTTATGGTTAATTACGACTAATGGAAAATGGAGAAACCTCCCAATTACCATAAAAATAATAATAAACCGGCGTGAGTACTTCCTTTTTATTATTTTTATGATTACGCTACGTCTAATTGTGCGTACTCCATACAACTCCGTGCACTGTTAAAACCCCTCTAGATTCCATTTTAGAAGCCGTAGTAAGCTTCAGTGATGTTAACATACAAATATATACTAGCCTAAAAGGTTTAATACTGACAAATGTGCTTTCCTTATTTAGTGAATTTTGATTTTAGCGTAATTACACACTTCTTTTAACTGCAATTTTCCGTTAGTATCAAAATTATAATTATGAAAGAGAAGCTGAACTTTGCGGAAAGCCGCAAACATTCAACGTCAATACCGCAGAAGTAACATAATAAATAAATTATTGTAGCTAGTGATTTAGTTGCCATCGTTAATTGCATGTATACACATTCTAGCAAGAGTTCGCATAATGACATTTTTCTTGCGTTTTATGAGCAGGTGATTTCATTCCGACTTGGTTAATTCTTGTTTTTTATGTATTTACTTTTTCTATAGGCAGAAAGTATTCTTTTCGTGAAAAAATTTGTGATTTCAACGGAAATACACATCTTCACTATTTTCTCGACGATGTCTGTGTGATACAAATTTTGTGCGCTCTGTAAAAAGAACTACTACTGAAATCAACATGAAACTTTAAAATTAATAGTTTAATTAATAAAATCAGGATCTGATTAGATTTAGACTAAAATTGGCCTACTGGTAGTGGAGGTTTGCTCTTGACATTTTTTCTTTTTTCGCCAAATATCTCTGTTCGAACTTCAGTAATGTAAATATTATTTGTCACTAGAGAGCCTGTGACGCTTCGTTGTCACATTAAGTTGATTTTGATTTTTAAAAATAATTAATTTGATCAGACACATTTATTTGAAAAAATATGTAAACTTCTTTCTCCGTAAATAGAACAGAAGATTCTATTTATTATTAACCTGTATTAGGATTAAGGATAAGTATAATTTAATTTTTATTAAATTTATTTTTTAATTTTAAAAGTGATGTGATAAATAAAAATAACTGACCTTGCTAAGTACTTTTAAGCTTCTTTCTTCGTAATTATTACAGAATAAACAGGCTTAACCAGGCTCAACATAAAGACAAATGTAAACAAACAAAATGACGTAATATCGTCAAGGGGCCCTATTTTAATCTTACTTATACTGTTTAAAATGTTTTTCGCTTGGCTTAAAGAAATAAATTTTTTAAACGATGCTACAATAACGAATAAAATGGTTCTTTAATTCAAAGGGGAAAGGTTCACTTATTCTTCAAAAATGTTCGAAATTCATGCAAACAAACAATATGCCGTAATTTCGCCAAGGGGCTCGCGAGTATGGTGGCCATGGTAACTGACAATTCTCATTGTTTAAAAGTCGCGTTTTTTCGTATTAAAAACGGATTTTCCGGAAAATATGGAACGTAATTGAATTTTCACGGTAATCAAAATGGACTTCTTTCTTTTTCTATCACAACCGTCAAATCCCGACTTCGTATCTTGATTCTAGCTAATTTTAAAATGCTATTTTTAATGCCCGAAACTGATTCCAATGCTTTTCTTATGGAGTGCAGGGGTGTCGGAAAACTCCCCTTAAAAAATAAAAGTATTTATCGTTTCCGGCTGAAATTAGTACCGTTAAAGGACAGGAGATTTCCGCATCTTTACAAATAATAGATGACGAAAATTGCCCAAACAGCGGCGGAGATACCAGCTTCCCATTAGGCTATAACCAACGTACCAAAAAGTTCGCCTACGACGACGATTACGGTAATATAATATAAGATTATTAAAGTTGTAAACAATATGATTTTCTACAAGTTTTGTTTGAAACATTTTTTCATAGAACGGTTTTTAAGAGATACTTACATTATCCGTCTTAATTTATTCAGCATATTTGTCTCTATATCAGTGGATCTCAGGCAAGATCGTCAGGCGAACCCTCCGTCCGGAAGTTTGGTCGCCGCGACCCCCGGAGAATATTCGAGAAGCAAAAAAAAAACCTACAGAGTTTTCTTTATTTTTTGAACAAAACATGTCGATAAATTAAAACTTGCAGAACTCTTATAACCAGAATAAAATCACTTGCCTTAGCGAAGACTACTTGCGACTCCCATTAAATCCTCTTGCGACCCACCGTTTGAGAACCACTGCTTTTGATGATTTTAGAATTGTTGATAGCGGCGCCGGTGCTGCTGATGGTAATTGCCATCTAGCGTCATATTTCATAAACAAATTTTCTTGTAAATATTGACAGCGATGCCACGCCGCCGACGATGGTGATTTTAATCGACATTTTGTTATCCGTAGAAACAAAAAAAATCGTTTACGTTGTTTCTAAAATGTGAAAGGTTATTCAAAGTATTTTTCATTGTGAAAATTATTCCAAGTGTTTATAAATTATTCACGAGCGTAATTATCGATAGTTACTATTGTTGAAGACGCTGTTGTAATTACTATTTATTACTCTGCATGGAGAAATTCATGCGATGGACACGTCAGATTTTATATGTATGTTATGGATAATGGCGGCATTAGCCGGTCGGAATCGGCTATAATCGCTTCTTTTATTGATAATGCGTTTGAAATTTTCAAGGACAAGCGCTTGGGCTTGGGTTTTCCCTGCTAGATCTTCGAATTAAGCTCTAAAACTATCTCGTCTCCGATTTTCTTTTATAGAATAGGAATCATATTTTAGACGCATAATACCGTGTAGGTCATCGAAGCAGCGCAAAACGATTAAATACTTTTTAACAATCTTCACGCAATAGTACCAGTTTAAAATTGTTAAATGAACTTTTCCAAAAATATAATTCAAATATCCAACAGCTCATGATGGAGTTAATATTAATCAAAATATGTTAAAGACTTTGCGATTAAAATAACTCGATGAAAGAACGTGGAGTTAGCTAACTATTTATTCTCGCGAAACCTATTAGAAGCCAGGAAAATGTTGCTTCCAAGTAAGAAGTCAATATTTATTCCGTCTCCAGCCATCAATGACTTCCTCGCTTTACACAAGCTTTGATTGCAACGTTATCAGGAAAGTGAAAGTAATTGCTCCAATTAGTTGAGATAAACCTTAAAAACTACACGCCAGCGTGACAGAAAGAATTAACTCCTACTTTCCCAGTCTCGGACGAAGGAGCTGTATCCTCGCGACTATGGATTCGCTCTATTTTGTATGAATACATTTTAAGATGTTATTATGTGTACGGTTTTCCGAGAAAAATATAGTAGCAATCCGTGGAATGATTTCATTTTGTGCGAATATACGTATAGCATTTGAAGCAGTATAATTTCATTTAAATTCTTCTTTGTATTTCTATTTTTCGATGGAAACCTTGCGCTATCGAGCGATTCTGGTCCTGCTTTGTTTGTAACGCGTCGCAAAACAGTTGAAGGGTTAACAAGCGCATCGAAAAAAAGAACGACGACCCTTAATATCCAGATGTAGTCATTGCAAAACGTATTACTTCGTCCGTAAGTGTTCTTATCGATCTATTTAAGAGACGTAAGGTTACTTGATGCGTTCGGACACACACGCACCGAGGAAATCCTGCATCTGTCTCTCTATGGGGATCGATGCCATCCCTCCCCAGCGGACGACGAAGGATTAAGGTAGTGTCGCTTTGGGGCATGAGACGCTAAGAGCAACACGTGAGCCAACTAGGAAGACGGAAATCGCGTTACGAAACAAGAGAGGGTATTTTTCCGACGGCGTGGAGGTTTTCGGGCATTCGGTTATCGGATTGGATGCGTAACTTCTCAGCTGTTATGCATTTCCGACGTAATACGCTCGATGAGCGCTTGCGAAACTTTTTCCGATTGGTCGACGTTTTTCTCGAAACGCGAACTGGCAGACCGTGGGATCGTTGGTGATGTTTTCATTTTGCTGTGACGTAAATGTTTGGATTTTATTAATTGTACGAGTCGCATTGATCTTCGTCGTAATATAATAAGCTTTATACAATCGTACGGGAGAGAAAAAATACCGTTAAAATTTATGAAAAATATCGTTTTTTGCTCAAGTGAGAACGGTAGCAGAATCTTTTTTTGTTAATTTTTTTACGATCAAAAGTTAAAGAAACTGACTTTCTAAGATATTTGTCGTAACCACAATTTTACATAGATTTTTTCGTACTTAAAATTATATTTACCAGGGGTGAATTCACTTTTGGGCTTTATGATTCTTAGCCTTAGTCCCAAAGCTTGCTGAGGTCCCTGAAAATTCATTATTCGCCCCTGACAGTCACTAATGACGTGATGCTTTATAGAGTTCCTAAATTTTTAAGTTTAATGAAAACGGTCTACAAATTTGGTTATGAAGCATGAGATTATATTGTAGGATATTAATTTCAGTCGATTACTTTTTATTTTTGCTCTTGTACTCCTAAAAGAGTGTATTTTTTTTAAATTTAAGAGAGAATTCTAATCCATAACGAATGTGTTCGAAGATATGTTCAGAATATAAAAAAGTGATTTTTCAAGTTCTCGATCACATGGAATAGTATTTGACATGAAAATATAATTTATTGTGCTGCTTTTATTAAAAAAGTTTTAGTTGTATGATAATTTCATGCACCAGTATCAGAATTGCCGGCCTCTGAAGAGGCTAGCGTATCTGCCAATGCTTAGGCCTCCGGTTCGATTCCAGATATGAGCATGAGTGTTTGCGATTGTTTTGGTAATCTTTAAAAGCATTTTGTAAAAGGCAGAGATAGAGCTATTTAAGAGGTAATTAAAAGTAAATATGAACCTGGTGGAGAATTGAAGGATTCGACTTAAGTTTTTTTTAAAATAAACACTTTGAATATGATGAAACTTTAATCATAATCATTTTAAGGTTTCTCTCTAATTTATGACTTTAAATGGAGCTTATATTTCATTGTTCTCGGATAAAAAATTTACACTGCATTATTAACAACTTCCGTTATTTAAATACGATTACGATTTATTTTATTGAAGCCATTTATAATCGCTGAAAATTATTTAACATGATTTTAACACAAGTATTAACACGTGTTATGTAACGTTATTGTAATTATCGCCTCATGTCGCTTCTGGCACTACACCAGTCAACTGTAAAAAAGTATTAAATATTTTCGATATCATAATCCGCATCCGAAAAATGTATTGTTAGGCATTTCAATATTATATTTTTCCAGCGTACATAGGTAGAAACGATCATGACGATAAGATACGTGAGATCGATTGTAGGACGGAGCGTTACAGAGGCTCATTCTTTCCGAGAACAATACGAGACCATAACAGGAATGTCAAATCTGCGAGTAATAACTGTTAGGCCGGCGTCGGTGCATTGCACCTCGTGCCAGATTGCTGAATTGCAGGGGTAGCTGTAAATTATGCCTTTTCTTTTCGATCGACGAATTTCGCAAGCCGTTGCCATGCAAGAGAACGATTCCAACCTTACGTGACTGGGCTTCGGCCGCTTTACTCCGTGACGTAGATGAAAATTGTACGTTGGAAACGAATTCTGGAAAGGTTTGACCCAGATGAGAATGCCTAATAACATCCACCTGACCTTAATTGGTGTCGCTCGGATGATTCCCCGTTGCTTAATAAGTTCAACCATTACGAGCGTAGGGTCATTGCAGGGTTCGCGTCGTTCTTCTCTGACATCACTTCACTAAATATTCAACCCCATTAATCATCGTCCCCTAAAGAGACGATCCTAACCCCTTCCGCCCCCTCCCCTCCCTTACTCCCCTCCCTTATTCCCCTCCCTTATTCCCCTCCCTTACTCCCCTCCCTTACTCCCTTCCCCTGCCCTTTCCCTATCTTCACTCCTTTCCCCTCCCCACCCTTTTAAATCCTTCTCATTCCACCATATCTCTCTCTCCCTTTCTCCCCTCTCCACTCCTTCCCCTCCCCTCTCTACAGTCTGGACCTTTCGTCTGTCTCTTGTTTCCTCCGGAAGTGACGACTGGATTATCCTCTCCTCTCTCGAGCTGGCGAATTCATTTTTTTCTTCTAAAGTAAAGATCTCCTCCATGATCGCTCTCTGTCATTTACTGGGTTTTTTCCTTTAGAAATATCTCGACAGGAGTCGTCCATTCCTCCATTGAGGGTAGTCATCTAACCTGTAATTTTCGTATTGTGTAAGTTGTGTAATTATTTGGACAGCTCAGTCCAATGCACTGGGGTGCAAACGATTCCCTTGCTTTCGAAAGAGAACTATCGAGATTACCTTATGGCTACTATCAAATCGATATGATATGCCCCTCCAAAAGCCGTAAAAATGTCGAAAACCATAAGCGCATTTCGGCTACAAATCAATGGTCATCTGCGGTGATTCACCCTTTGCAGATTTTTTTTAGAACCTAATATTGATGAATCACCACTGATGACGGCTATTTCGTAGACAAAATGTGCATCTGGTTTAATGAACCATTTTTATGACTATTCGATAGACGCAGTATGTCTAGCTGGTAAACTGATAAACGAATAATATATTTTTTTCGGGAAATACGTTTTCATTACATTCTTTTACTCCGTATAGCTACGGAATAAAATGCATGCATGTTACCGTGAGAGTGAAAAGAGCGCGGGGCGAAAAATATCCCAACGTACCTTTTTTAGAATTGAGTTTGGCCGTGTCCAATCGGAGGGACGCAGAACTCTCGAAACAGGCAAGATGGACTGTGGTTTCGTTCAATCGCAACGCAGATTAGCATATAAATGTATCTCTGGTTTTACTGATGCGTCGCGTTCTTAAAAAGTTTACTCCAAATCGAATTTTTGCGTAACCAAGTCAATTCTCCCATTGATTTCAGTTGCATAATCGGAGTTAACGTTCAGTCGTTTAAATTCCTCAAAAGACCTAATAAAATCTCATTAAATCACGTAACACTTTTCATGAGCACACCTTTAAGGTTCAAATCAATAATATCTGATAAATATCATTAATAATGGTGAAAATAGCTCGCAAACTTAACCTGCCAAAATGAAACGTGAGTTACGGTGAATCATTGTTTACAATTGCAGTATGTATCACAGGATTGATTTTTCTTACAGAAATATCTAATTTTTTATTATTTCAAATTACGTTTTGACGAATATTATAAAAAATTGTCACTTAAATCGAATTTAATGTCATGTCTATATGATTTGATTGTTGGTTTTAACGTTATTGGTATTAATTAGTTTACAGAAAAAATTTGCATTAAACAATAACTTCAGAAAAACCTCATTATTGATTAAATGAAATAATATACTTGTAGGTAAAATTTTAAAGAGAAGAAAATTTGAACTAAGCTATAGCTTAATTAGAGATGTAGAATTATGTATGTATGTAGATGTATGAAGCTTTTTAAATGTATTGTTCGCCATAATATCAACGACTAGAGGACAAAAAAACTATCAAAGTAGCGAGCGTACCTGTCATATTATCCAATAGTTCCAGAAGGAAAGAGATCTCTATGAAGCACCGCCCTGATAATAATGCTTTCTCTTATCTTACCTTTATGATCTCGCCTTCCTATAAAGCGCAGTCTCGATTTTATCTATAAACTAATCCTCGAATTCTATGAACTCGGTCTATTCCGACATTTCTTCATCTACTGTTCAATAATAATAGTCCGACTTTATTTAAGGACAAAATTTAGAGCATTTAGTCTATTCTAACATCCAACCCAGTATGGCAAACACAAAAATCTAATGTGGCCACCACATTACTTTCTCCATACCTTTAATATTTCTAAAAATTCCAAATAAGTTAAATGATATTAAATATTTTAAGGAACTGCTAGAAAAATTTGAAGACTTTACAAAGAACATAAATAAACTCAAACCGTAACCTTCTGATATTGGATATAGCCAAGGCCGGATTAAAGCCCTGGCGCATAATTTTCGCAGGTCCCTCACTCCACCCCAGAGTGTCTGGGGCCTCTGTAGGGCCACTGCGCTCCGGTTAATCCGGCATTGATATAGCCACGAAGCTCCAACAGTTAAGCATAAAAAAGCGTTACTAACGTAAAACGTAACTAAGCGCCAAGTGTTTACAATAGTTGTCGTTAGGTGGTGTGGTGATGGCAGCTAAAATATTTAGCTTTTAAGATAGCTCTTCAATAATGCATTATATGGGAAAATGTTTCAAACAAAGATTGTAGAAAATTAACTTTCCTACAACCTTTATTCCAGTACGTTTTTACATATATAAAATATTAAAGCAAATATTTCAAAATAACGGATAAGTGACAAGAGTAAACACCCACTTCCGGTGGGCCGACTTTTACTAATCAGTTCTTGAAACTTTCATAAAAATGTTAAATATAAAATTTCGCGTTAACTTGATTAATAGTTTTGAGTTAGAGTACCCACAACATTTGTATCACATATCGTACGTACACGCACAGACAATCGAGTAAATGATCAAAATGTGTTTAGAGGCCCTCCAAACGTTTATTTACGTTGAAATCTCGAAATCGATTTCTTTCATGAAAACAATACTTTCCCCTACGTATGGTGAAAGTAAAAATCCATGCACTCGTCGGGATTCGAACCCGTGACCTTAGTATCCGTCGGAAGATACTCGAACTGCACATATACCAAGGCGAAGTACTTCGTATGATTTATTTATTTATGTAAAATATATAAAATGCAACGAATAAGTCTATCGCATTGGATCTATTAACGAGGAAAATTAGTTGGTAAGGAAACAATAACAGGAAGCGGACAAGTTAATGATTTTTAATGCGTAACAAAGCAGTTTAACTGGTATTTATATTAGCCATTAATCAGGCAAAATATTGGTAGCTTACGGAATGATGAGAAGGGTACAGTGATGTTTGTAAACCTCCGACAAAATAGGTTTATATTCCAGGTAGGTCGTTATAATTGGTCGAAAAGGAGAGGTTTGAGCGGGGCTGCCGTTGAGATATGAGACGCTTATGTTTTTATCGGCGGCGTTGATAGGGAACTTTAAAATAAAACAAGTAGGGGATGTACACGGGATTCCCGTGGTACAGAAGTGCTTTTCGTCAAATTCGTATACTAATTTATTTGCTTTGAAATCAGAAAATTATTTTTCTTATATTTTGGTATCTCTGCTTTTTAAAAATTGTTCCATATATAGGGTAAAATGAGGGGGGGGGGGGAGAGGGAGACAGGAGGGGATACAAAGAAAACGAATGGAAGGTAATTGAATAAGCGGTTTGGAAAAGGAAGGGTTGGGAAAGGAAGGCGAAAGCAAAATAGTAGCAAAATGTTACAAAAAGTTACAAAAACTTGGTAAAAAGGCCAAAGACAACAATTTTGATACAAAGTATTTACAAAATATTCGGTAAGCTAAATAGAGGAGAATGATTGTGGAAAAGGTAATCATTTAAGAGGAGCGAGTCTTTACAAATAATTATCTCTAGCTGCTCAAGAGCATCCAATTTGCCACCTTTAATTTCAAAGTTAGATAGCTTTTTTGTGGGTGCTCTAACTCAAAAACTATTAATCAGGTCATCTCGAAATTTTATATTAAACATTTTTATAAAAGTCATAAGAACTGGTTAGTTTTTGATAAAAGTCGGTCAGACGGAAGTGGGTGTTTACTCTTGTCATTTATCCGTTATTTTAAAATATTTGCTTTAATATTTGATAAAAGTAACAATGTACTGGAATAAAGGTTGTAGGAAATTTAATTTTCTACAACCTTTGTTCGAAACATTTCCCCCTATAATGCATTGTTTAAGAGATATCTTATATTTTTATCTGCCACCACCACGCCACCTACCGACGACTATTGTTAACAATTGGCACATAGTTACGTCTTAGTGACGCTCCATTTTCTTTTCTTAATTGCTGGAGCTTTGTGTATATATCCAATATCAGAAGGCTATCGTTGGAGTTTATTTCTGTTTTTTTGTCAAGTCTAAAATATTCTCGCAGTTTCTTAAAATATTTATTATTATGTAACCTATTTGGATTTTTAGAAATATTACAGATATGGAGAAAGTCATGTGGTGGCCACATCAGATTTTCTATACCTATATTAAACCTCTTGATTTTGTTTTATTATGGTTCATGCTTCCTTCATACGAAATTTGGTTGAAATCGGTTTAGACAAGTCCTTCCAAATTCATGATTACTGAAAAGTTTAACTTTGCAATTGTGGTACCCCGGCGGAGTCGATCCGGTCCAAATATGTCATTTTGGTCATTAATTTATGTGAAGATTCTATGTACCAAATTTAGTTCAAATCGGATCGGCCAATTCTTTCCTGATATATGCGTACGGACGGACGGACATCACGAAGATAATAGTGCTTTTCAGCAATGACGAAAAGCACTAAAAAGTAGGGATGTACGCGAAGCTTGGCGAGTCAAATCGCTTCGCTTTCTGGGCTCTCTATTCATGAAAGATTCTTTCCCTCCAAATTCTTCCTCTAATTTTGAATCGGCTTCGTGCGCATGAACTTCTCGGCGACCGTAACTTGCTCTACGAGACAAGAGAGAGAATGTTTACCGCTACCTCTCTCCTAGATTTCAGATTCGAAAAACGCTTTATTCTCTCCTATCCTACCAGCCGCATTTTCATAGAGGTTGACCGCAACGCCTACGCCGCAGAAACCGCAGAACCACATCGTGTTTTCCTCGACTACTGCGTTTGTTTTATAAAAAAATATTAACTCGTATTTTCAAGAACGTATGTCAAAATAGGGTTAGCATACCAGGTGTTATCTTATAACGAGCGCCATATCAAAGTTGTTTTACTATGATGGTTTTCGAGATTTAATTCGCCGTGGAAACACGTTAAACTTGCGGTATACCACGAAACAAGTGAAAACGAATATTTTTTCATCCAATTTTTTATTAACTGCTGTTTTTTGAGGTTTGTTATTAATTTAGCACCTGTAGCCGTAAGCGGTAGGGATAGCCAGATCAAAATCTTGACTGCGAAGCAGTCTTCCTCAGTGGTAATCAACCCATCGTCCATTCTGAAAAATATATGAGATTGCCACCGCGGACGGCATCTTCGTATCCTAAACGCGCGACCGCTTTTCCCGATAGTTTTCTTCTTACGAATAGGCTTCCATCCATGCTCTTGTGAAATTTATTTTTCGAATGTAATGAAATGATATTTTTGAGGATACTGCCGTTAAAATCGCTAATTCAGTTCACAAAATTTTAATTTCTAAAAATATTTTTTACGCAACTGCTAGACCGTTGGAAATTAATCCATCTTGGAGCTATTACGAGTTTTAAAACTTCAGCTGCCAGACATAATTTCTCATTGTATCAACGCCAGACTAAAGCCGTTTTCCTATATCAGGGGTGACCAACCTGAGCAGGAGCCACAATACTGCAATGCACATCACCGAAGAGCCGCAGTAACATGTATTGAGCTGATAAAAAATACTTAACACATAATGTAGCTGCTGACGCATATCATAATCTTTATATATATAATTACTCAATGATTGTCCGTTTGTCCTCCACATTTATCTCTTGAACAGTTTGTCATAGAGAAATGCTATAAACGCCATTTTATTTCTGCCAACTAGGAGACCTCGGGAAAACTATTTTCGTTTACGGAAGTGTCCCGGATTCGACTCCGGGAGACGATTATATTTTCCCATATGAGTTTTGATTTTTCAAGGTGCAAGGTTTATTTCCTTCATTCATTAAAATGCGTAAATATGGATCGAATTTCGCCGTTTTTGCTTTATTCGACGGCTAAAACTATAAAATATCTTATTCGTGCGACGTTTAGATGTTACACTGAATAATTTCTCAGAAACACGCATTTCTTTTCGAAATTTTATGGCTTTTTCGTACTCTTTCCGGGTGTTGCCAACGCGACCCGCATTGTTGCCTCCGATTGAATTAGCGTCTATTAAGCCTTCAAATGGACAAAATAATTGCGTTATTCGCTTCGCGCTTTTATGAAGCATCGAAACTATAGTTGTAGCAGTGTCAAACTTAATAAATTGCAACGTTAATAATTGAAGATTATTATTATTCAGTAAACTACGTGTGGACTGGGAGCATTTTTAGCGATTGACCAAAAGAAAAAATCTGTCTTTATTTCAATACTGGAATGTGAGAAGGGAGAAGCAATTAGTCTTTATTCACTATTTTAGATAGGTAATACTGTTGTAAAGGGTGTTAATTTGAACAAATTTAAATGAAACATTTTAAAGTGTTGTGTTGTAGCTTAGCAATTCTTCAGATAACTATATTTATACAGTGTTTTATATGGATGGTTGATGTGATGTTAGGAAAAGAACAATTTATTATTTTTTTGTCATTTAAGTTAGATGACTAAAATATGAAATATTCAAGTTTCACTCCTACTAGTATCTAAAGCTGAATTACTCTGAACTAGCAGTATATTTTCGTTTATTTTAAGCAATATGAATGGATAAGTTAGTATTTCCATTAATGAAACAAAACATACTATCAAACCTCTTACTACTTATATACCAAACATTCCTACGTTTGTCGCTGAGTTCTTTACTTCTGTCTACCATTCTCTCAACTGTAAAAAGATTAAATAGAGAGAGACCCCCCACTTCACTCACCGGGTGGTAGGTAGACACTTTTGCAAAGGTTATCATAATTATATTATAAAGTTTATTCATATTAAAGTATTAGCTGTATAAAACTTGGTTATAAAAATTCATTTTTATACCTTTACTTGTTACTTATAAAATGTAGATTTCTGACTGACATCGCTCAAGTTTTTGCGGGTTCCACAAATAATATTAAAAACAAAAACTTACTCTTTTGTTTGGTGGGACTTCTGGAAAACTTTGGATTCAACAATTCCCTTACACATTATAATCGGAAAATTACGGTATATGTAAGACAGCCAAATTTTCAGGAGCCGCATATCAAATCTCAAAGAGCCGCGTGCGGCTCCGGAGCCACCGGTTGGCCACTCCTATTCTATGTCATGTTACTTATCATTTTACTTATGTATGCTAGTAATTTACACCCATCCCTCGCTTTGCACGGTATATGCGTTTCTGGAAAAGTGGGATAGATTATTATTATAGGAATACATTAGTTTACATCTGGGCGCAGTCTTGAGTTCAACGTGCGACAGTTTACTTATATTGTATTCTTGTATTCAGTATTGGATCCTATATTATAACAGTTTGAGTCAAACTAAAGTATTTTATGATTTTTAATGTTCGGAAACCTTTCGAAAGCCGTGCTTAATTGAAATTTCCGTGTATTCCGTGGGAGTTTTCTAAAGAAGAAAACCGTGCTGAACTGATAACGTCTTAAACTATACCTTGCGCTTATACACATCTGTAATCAAAGGTGTTTTTTCTCCTTATATTCAACTGCCGGCGAACGCATATGCAGAAAAGATGCTATACGATCGCTCAATATCGTATGCTGCTTAAACGTGTCAATTCAATTCAGCATTCAATTTTTTATTGACGAAAACCCCGCGAATTGGTCGCGAGTGGCGTCCTCGGGAGCATATAGGACGCACGAAACAAACACTCGTCTGGCGAATTTGGCCCAAATACGTTGGCGGTCCATTTTTTGCAACGGAGATTACGTATTCTGCCCAGTCCTTCGCCCAAAAAAATTTAAAGAGATCCCGCTCTGTATTCTAAAGACCATTTACATGGTTTGGGAATGAAGGAGGGCGATCACCTCCATCCCTCTTCCTCCTACTCGTATTCCTCCTTATCTCCGTTTCCTCTTTGACTCGGCGCGGTGGCGATGATAATAATAAAAGGGTTTCAATTTGCACGCTCCACTGTAACCCCCTCTTCCCCGATTCCTGAATACGCCGCCAGGCGACGGCCATAGCGGGGATGGTGCGGAGGGGTAGGATAGATAGGGGGGGAGAGAGAGAGAGAATGAGAGAGAGAGAGAGAGAATGAGAGAGAGTGAGACGTGGAGGCGATGTGATGATGGATTGCTTCCTCATCCTCATCTCTCTCACTCGCTGCCGCTGCACCATCAACATCCACGGAGCAGTTTCCGCGTACCGTGGGAGGGAGAAAGGGAGGAGAGAGAGAGAGAGGCAGAGACAGACGAAGGGATGTACAGATAGGCGGATAAAAAAACGGATAAATAAAATAAAAATATTTCGAAAATGATTTAAATAACTACCCCATAGGTGGCCAATCAGTGGCTCCGGAGCTGCATGCGGCTCTTTGAGAGTTGATATGCGGCTCTTTGAAATGTTGGTTGCCTTGCAAATGAGATAATTTTCCGAGTATAATGCGTGAGGGAGTTAAGTCAAAGATTATCAAAAGTCCCACCAAATAAGTGTTTTTGTTATTAATTATTATTATTATTTTCTGACAAGGATTAATTCCGGATTTTTATGCTTACAGCGGAGCGGGCTCAAGCTGTATGCATAGCTATTGTATTTTTATGGTGTGTTTTAATTTAAAAATCGTCGGACAATAGATTTTTATATATATTAGATTTTTGTAAATTTATGTAATTTTGCGTAGGTCTAGAGTTTCAAGACTTTTGAATAGTTTTTAGGGATGACACCTGTAGACGATTTTACATAGGTACTATAATTACTTTATTTTGTTGCCACGTTTTTAATTTCTTCGGCTAGTGATAAATATTTTTGGATTTTTTCATTGTTTTTTTCTCTAAATTGGGTGTGTTCGGTAGTGAAATGTCTATTAGGTGTTATTTTTTCTTCCTTTTTTATGTGTGTGATGTCCGGTATATTGTGTGGTATCACTCGATCAGTAATTATATCTCTGTTCCAATAAATTTTTATGCTACTATTTTCGAGGATAGTTTCTGGTTTATATTTATGCCGTGGTACTGTGTTGCTTTCTATTAATTTGTTTCTTGCCTAAGGCTTGGTGTATTTTTCAACATAAATTGCCATGTATATTCTGTGCTTATTATTATTATATATGCTACTGCAGCTATATTATGTCTTAAATATATTTAATCAGTTCATTACGTGTTACTGCTGCTTCGGTGATGTCCGTTGCACTATTGTGGCTCCTGCTCAGGCCCAGGTTGGCCACCCATGGACTACACAAATAAAATAAATGAGTAATATGAATTTTCGTGAGACTGAGACCAGTTAGCTTCTTCTTCCATTTAAAACCACAGGTATGTAAAATTAGGTGGCTGAGGAGGTTGAAGGAGATAATAAACAAGGGAGGGAGAAAGGAGAACCGAATGGAGAAGAGAGAAATGTAGGAGGAAAGAAACTAAGGCATGGAAAAGGAAAGACGGAGAGTGGAAGAAGGGAAATTAGGAGAGAGGAAAAAAGGCATGAATAAATAAGAAGGGAAGCGATGGATGGAGGAATTGGAGGATAGAAAGAAAATGGGAGAAAGGAATGAATTAGAGGAAAGGAGGGGTAGAGAGAAAGTAGGGTGTCCGAGGGAGGGTGATGGATTTAGAATATTAATGATCGGAGAGAGACGGGAAGAAAGAGGGAGATAGAGAAGGAAAGAGAGAAATGAAGGGAGAATGGGAGGATGGGGAGACGGAGGGAGGTGTGGAGAGAAGGGGAGGGAGAAAAAGAGAGATGAAGAGAAAGTGAACGGTCACGAAAGTGGTGGAAAAAGAGGGCGAAGGATGAAAGGGGGAGAGGGAATGAGAAACGAGGGTGGGAGAGAGAGGGAGGAGGGAGAGGAAAAGGGAGGAGGGAGAGGAAAATGGAGGAGGGAGGAAGTGATTGGGATGGAGGCTAGAGGATACGAAGAGAGAGTTTTGGAGAGGGAGGTAGGGTTGAGGGTAACGGGAAGAAGGGGGGGAGGTGGAAAGGGAGGAGGAATGGGGAGGTGGTTGTTGGGATGCGAGGTCCCGCTTCCATTTGCTCGTTCCCTGCCAACCGGTGTTCGCCATTATCGCTTAGTTTACTTTCTCGTCGTGTGCGCGTGTCTTTGCACTGCCCCGTGCTTATTTTTAACAACTTCCCGCGGCTTTATTCAATTCTAACGTCGTTTCAGTGATTGCTGGAAATGAGAGCGTCGCTGGGAATGGCGGTCGTATCCGCAACTTCCTCCGCTTTCAATACAATCATTTCATTGTGCGATTCGTATAATGAATGCTGTCGTTATTTAATTGGCTATTTGCCAATTGCGTGAATCTCGTAGAATTCGTTCATTTGAAAAAATGTATGTCATTTAAATTTTTCGTTATGGAACTGAGCGATGTTCCATTTCTACGGGTTTCGATTTGAATAATTATCTGTCGGTGTAAAATAACGATAGTCTAGGATGAATTTTACGATTTCTCAAACTTAAACTGTATCATTCGTAAATGATCAAAATTCAGGACTGATCTATGAGTGTAATAATCAATCGATGTAAGGTATCGAAAATAAATGTTTACATGTGAGTGAGTTTTCGTTTTAATACACCGCTACCCATATATGTATTTGCGCATTAATCTGAATAAAACCTTTGCCAAACTTTAGTTTTTTCCTCATAATTACAGAGTTTATATCGAATTTGTCCTTCTCTGAGTCTTCTCGTATTATCTTACCAGCGAATGCTTCAGTAGGAGACGAATCGATCCATGCTTTTTGCAAGCTTTATCGTTTGAGATATTAGTTATTCGAATCTAATTTAATCAGACCTATGCAATGAAAATTAAGAAGTAGATAGGTTTATGAGCATGGCATAAGGATTATTTAAGTAACAGGAAGCGGAATAATTTCTTAATATTCATTTGGTTCATTAAATTAATTATGCTTTAATGATGAAAATAAAACTTGGTAATTCCACATAAATTTATTTTTAAACGACCATGGTTTCGTTGCAGATCAACATCAGCAGGTGATTAATTATGCTTAGTTTTTCTTATCATTTTTTATTAATTTTTAAAGGCAAACGGAAATAAAATGAAACGGATGAATGAAAATCGATTCACGTGTACATTTTTATTAGTCTAAAACCTGTGGTAGAGAATTTCTTGGGGACAAGTTGACCACTTTTTTGCTGAAAAATCATTCAAGCATTCTTATTTGAATAAATTAAATTTCGCTTTTATAACACAATATTTGTGATCTTTGCTCATTCAGATTTGACAACCATTAAAAATTATGTTGGTTGAGTGGGAGAGATATTTGTTCGGTTTTTTCTCAGCAAAAAATAAACAATCGCGGCAATCTAGCTCGTAAGGGGAACTGTTAGGTAGCACGCGGGAATGATTCCTTGCTGGTTGGAAATGGAGGAGGTGGCGAAATTTCGGGAAGCGCTCGGTGGGAATTCGAACGGGTTTGTTGGAGCGGATTCGATGGAGTAAGAGGCGGTTTGGGCGGAAGGACTTAGGAGAGTGGGACGCGTTTTCGAGGCCTTACCTCTTTCTCGATGCACATCCTTCCCTCCACTGGGCCACATAACGCCGAGGGGCGGATGTTGAGGGTTAATACTTGAACTGTTTGGGACCACGGGTTCCCGCGTGTGCGTGTGTGCTCGCGTGTGTAGGCCCACAATTTCATCTAACGGTCGTTTTTTTGATCGTTTCCTCGGTCGTCAAAGGGATATAATAGGCTGGCGAAATTGTTACGATGCCCAATTGTGTTTCTGTGTCCATTCACCTGAGTCAGTGAAGGCGCTGGATAAAATTGGTCAGATTTTGAGATGGTCAGCGCTACGCGGGAAAAAGGATGCTGGTTTTCCCCTTCACTCCGCTCCTTTGAAAACTCGGCTCGGGGTTGTATTTTATAGTTCTCCGGATATTTGCGGTCACTTTGCGAAGTTTCCGAAATTGAAGTGGCATATCTTTGGAAAGTAACATCCCAGAAACACCCCATTACTGACTAACGCTCGGTTTACTATTGTAAGTTATATGCAGGGCTGTAGTGGAGGGTATACGGTGGTATACGCCGTATACCCTCTGCTTTTTTCAAATGAATAGGGTATGCCCTCTGCTTTTTAAAAAGAACTGGGTAAGACCCTGCTTCAAGGTTTTATTCCCGTATACGATATACCCTCTGCTTTTTTGCGACTACAGCACTGGTTATATGTAATACATGTGATAAGAGTTCATGGAAACAATTTGCCAATATAACATACTCATTTTATGTAGGATCAATTATTATACGAAAACATTTACTAAGCTTCACAGTAATCCATTGTTTCAATAAAGGATTAGAATATCAGTGTTTGTCGTAGGTATTTTCATTTACGCCACTGCACTGACGTGAAAGTCACCAAAGGTGTTTGGCAGGTGGTACCGTTGCACCAAGGTTTTACTCTTACACGATTCTTCATTAATATTTTGTTTCGCATCAGAGATAAAGGACCGACTCTGCATTTCGGTTATAGGGATAATTAATTCGTGTTTTTGTGGTCGATTCCTGCGCTTTTTATCACCGATAGGTACAAGTATTCTGCGAAAATCCTCAATGAATCTGGGCTACTAAATTTTTGGAAGAGTTTCTGCCTGTCACCTCAAATTATTCTAAAGCTCGAATAGTGTTGTAACTATAGCCTCCCTTAACATGGACAAAAGAAACGAATCAAATCGTTCTTAACTTTATCAATAAAAACTTTTCATATATTTTTCGTTTGTGAGGGAGATCCTGGATCCGCTGCGAGTCCCATGTTTGTTCATTTCTACTAAAAAATATGCTCACAGATTGCTATAAATATGTGATTCACCGTAATACTTTAGATATATCGTTATTTCGTTACATTTTTATGCAACATATAAATGTTGTAAACTTTAAAAAATTTGTTAAAACGTTGATTCATAGCACATTTCTTACTGAATAAATAGTTTTGCTGCAAAATCTATGAAGTTACGTCGTCACCTGCATAGTAAGACTGCAGTGGCTATGATATCCGCGTATTAATTGGGAGGTCAGGGTTCGATTTATAGTACCAACCGGGAATGTTTTTGTATATTTTCGAGGAAAATCACTTGTCTGCCTCCCTATATCATTATCATCGAATCTCGCCGTGGGCGTAAACGTTTGTGCTCGTAATTTTTAACGTTAAGTAACTCACTTCAGTTATTCATCTGGTTCGTAATCGAGAAAACTTCGTTATTCATAAAACAGCAGATCAAACAAAATTCGCTTTTCGGCCACAAAGTAGCCGTCCTCAGAGGCAATTCGATTCGGATAAATCCTTATTGTTTGCTTTTTGATTCCAACTATTTAAACTGTTATGCAGTTCTGAGATTATAAATGCCAGTTATGGTCGGACGTTCAGCGGATGCATGGAAAATAAACGAACTTTAGGGTGAGGAGTAATGAAAGAAAATGAGGCATAGTGAGGCAAATTGAAAGACGAGGAAGCAGGCCGCGCAAAGTGGTACAGTTTCGAAGAATAAAGAGTGCGCTGCCTGACCACGTCCGTCATAAACACTTCTTTCAAAGAAACGAATGTTCTTCTTCAGAGAACAGTACATCTGACCCTCTTATAACACAATTCTTGTGACAGAGGCATGCCAAACTGACAATTCGCCTTACTACGACCTATGCCTTACTGCGGTTCAAATGCTGATTTTTGTCTTAACTATTAATCGCTCGAGATTTTATATAAATACTTGATTTTATGAAAAGGAGAAAATATTTTATCATTCTATTTTATGTATAATAAAACGCGTTTTCTAAATTATTTTTTAATGTCAAAAAAGACATCCAATATTCTAGATAAAAGGTGGCCAAACTTACCTTCGTAACCGCATAGGATCATATTCAGAAGTTGGAGAGCCATATGGCACACATTCTGTGTTCATAAATTTATGAATGATAAAACATAACTTGTATGCGAGGCAATTCAGATATAATGCATCCCCAACACGTCTCAAGTCCTAATACGTCATTGTGTACTGCAGTGAAAACTTGGATACATCTCTCAATGAAAATTTAAAAGAGTCGCATACTTAGTTGAAAGAGTCGAAGTTTGGCCATCCCTGTTCTAGATAGTCTGTTTTTTCAACTCTGGCCCTCATTAAATAATTGTAACCTTAATGCGGCCCTTCTATAACATCCATCGCTTTAATGCGGCCCAAATGCCTTTTCGAGTTTGGCATGTCTGTTATAACACATTCAGATTCAGATAACGAGGATTGTGGTTCGTGTTAACGCAGTTTGGTTGGACCTAGAATGTGGATTTTCAAATTGGTGAGGACGAAAGAGGCGTTTTGGAGGGTCCGGGTGCTTTTTTATGAGCTTAGATAATCGACACCAATTCTTTATTTGTAAAACGTGAGCTTCAAAGAGAGATGGGAGTTTATGGTCTGGAGGAGGGTGCCTCAAGAGGTAAAGATTAAAACCCTTTAAACACATAACGCGGATTCACATTCTGCGGAATTTTTTCAGAACGCATCCCCCGCGTTATAGCAGGGCCGGCTGTGACGCTTTTTTCCTCCGATATAAATCTTACAGAGAAAAAATCTTGTGAAAAATTACGGAATCAATTTATAAAGGAAACTATCAAAATATAGGTGGCGTTCCTGAGACTATTAAACACGCGTTTCAAATATGTAAATTCATACCCCGATTTTGCGCCACCGGGGGTTGCCCTATGTAGTCGTAAGATGGGAGTTCTGTTCACAACGGTTCATGGGGGGTATTCTGGGGTGGCACTATATAGGGAGGCGTAAAATCGGGATTTGACTGCATTCCCAACTCTTGAGCACTGGGGCGACAAAATCCAGCCGCTGTTCTGCAGCGTTAATTCGCGAGTCGCGGAGGGAGGGAGGAGGGAGGTGGGAAAAGGGGGGGAGGTGGGGAATTGGGGAAGGGAGGAGATGTCGGAGTGGGGAGGTGAGGGGGAAGAGGGAGTGACGTATCTCTTTCCATTTCCTCTCCACGGCCTACCCACCCTCTCTCGCGTTTTGCGAGATCTCCTCTCGGCCACTTGTTGCATCCTCCCTCGCCTCCCTCCCTCTCCTCTCTTTCCAGTCCCTCCCTCCCTCGTCCCGCCACACACGTCTCCTCCCCGCCCCTCCATTCCCCTCATCGTTTTCCTCGACGTCCGCCAACGACCCCCTTCGTTCCATATCGTCGCCATTAGCATCAAACTTCCCCTATGACCTACCTCTCTTTCTCTCTATCGCGCTTTCCCCTGCTATCGTCATTTGTTTTCTTTTTATCTCCCTCCCGGCGTTGCGCCCACAAAATGAGGACCTCGATACGCGATCAGATTCGAAAGAAAAAAAGGGGACAGGTTAATTATCTCTCGGAAAAGAGACACGCGGTCGTCAGCTTTTAAATTTCGTCCGATTTTCACCGCGAAATTACTGTGATTAAGGGATGGAGAAGTAGGGAGTGATCGAACTGGAAGTGATTTTGGCGAAAGTGATTCCTTGTGTTGTAACTACAAAATAAACTCGAAGCTTTCGTCGTGGTCGCAATTTGAATTTCTACTCTCCAGTCAGCTGCGAATGTTTTTCGCGCAATAACAACTCGGAATTTTATACTCGAAGCATTGCAGTAAGTCAATGACCTAGTGAAATTCACGTAAAAGGAGTGATTATGCAAATATTTAGCAAGAGGTCGTGTGCGTGAAGTTATTTTGGAAAGTAATGCCTTTCCGTAAATAAATATGGATTGATATTTTCGGTTATGCGGATATTCACCCGGTAGCGTAAATGAACTCCTTTCGTTTTTTCGGCCGCGAATCCGTATTTCGAATCTTAACTTCGACATCACATCCTCTAATTCCCATGCAATATAAAAGATGCAATCAGTAGCCTGATCCCATGCACTTTGGAGTAAATTCAAGAATAACGGGACAAACAAGGAAGAATTTGGAAATTATTTCCAAGGCTCAATATAAAATTTGTTTCGAGTCTAATCATCTTAAAAAATGATTCCTTTATGCAAGTAGATATCCGATTCATCTTCCAATAATTATGAATAAATCAAAAACGCTTTAAATTATATTCTTTGATTACAATTTTTTCCTCGCTAGACAATTTGCTCTTTGCAGGAGTTGTGGATAGAGATGGAGACATCTGCTACAAAATACAAATAAGTAAATCAAATACGTTTAAGGAATATTTTATATTTCAAGCGTTTCAAAAATTTCTCGCGAGAATTTGGTTTGTGTTAGGTCTGTGGATGGGGTTTGTTATATTTCGACCCTTGCGTATTTGTATATGTGCACGCGAATGTACAAAGACAAAGACGAGTGTGAAATTGATGGAATAATACGATCCGAAGATCCTATGCAGACAGGCATAAGCTGTAAAGGTGGGGATAATTTTGAAACGAGAAAAAGTCTGCTATGACCGGGAATCGAACCCGGGTCTTCCACTTGCCGGGCGGATATTCTACCTCTGAACTATCGTAGCAGGACATCCGTTGGGGCAGTTTGATACTAGCTTGGCTAGTTCCGTCCTAACCAAGGAAAAATCCGCGTTCAGAAACGAGAAAAATTCTGCTACGATAGTTCAGAGGTAGAATATCCGCCCGGCAAGTGGAAGACCCGGGTTCGATTCCCGGTCATAGCAGACTTTTTTCTCGTTTCAAAATTATTCCCAAAGACGAGTGTATTTCAAAAAAAGATAAACTGATGTGGGCAACACATGACTTTCTTCATATTTATATGGCAAATTATATGTTGTTAGCTCTGGGATCGTTGTCAATATTTCCGGTTGACAATTAAGAAAAGAAAAGGAGTGTTACTAAGACGTAACTAAGCGTCAATTGTTAACAATAGTCTTCGGTAGGTGGCGTGGTGGTGGCAGCTAAAAATATAAGATATCTCTTAAACAATGCATTATATGGGAAAATGTTTCAAACAAAGGTTGTAGAAAATAAAATTTCCTACAGCTTTTATTCTGATACATTTTTACATTTATCAAATATTAAAGCAAATATCCCAAAATAACGGATAAGTCACAAGAGTAAACACCCACTTCCGGTCGACCGATTTTTACCAAAAACTAATCATTTCCTGTGACTCTCATAAAAATGTTAAATATAATATTTCGCATTGACCTGATTAATAGTTTTTAAGTTAGAGCACCCACAAAAATATCACATACAGACTGACAGACAGACACAGACATCATCGAGAAAATAGTCAAAACGTGTTCAGGGGACCTCAAAACGTGTATTTCCGTTGAAATCTCGAATTCGATTTTTTTCATGAAAACAATACTTTCTCTATACTTCGTATATGGAGAAAGTAATAAATCATCTGCAAAAGGGACCGAGAAAAGCGCTATAGATACTAAAACTTCCCCCTGCTGCCTCGAGTGGATGTCGGGACAGCGCACGAGTGACTTCGTCCTATCAGCCACTCGGCTATCGATGTGGCGTTGAAAAATACGGCGCTCGCTTCTAATCACGTTCGATTGAGTCGGAGGAGACAGAAGGATCGAATCGACACATCAATCTTGTTGTGTTGTTATGAGAGAAGAAAACAAAAACCGAACGGAACCAGTTACTGCCAACCTATACCGTGAGCTTGGATCCGTCCTGGCGGTTGCTTCGTCGTTCGTCCAGTTTCCCACGAAAAGAGTTATGGAATAATAGTCTTATATCTACGTCGAGTATCGGGTTAAAATTTCTTAATCTGAAAGTACTCTCTTCGTGTGTAAGTTAATAGGACAAAGTCACCTAACCCTAAACTACAGATCTGTTTATGTTTTAGAGTTAACTTAATTGCGATTTTTACGATAGTTTTTAAATTGACTTTCATTTTGTTGAAAAATGTGTGATATCGACTTGAAAAGTGGACGACAGAATTCTTGGTATGAAATGCTTGAAATGTTCGAGTTAGTGGCATTGTGGACAAAGAATAAAATAAAATATACATAGAAATCATAAAACTAAAGTGTTTAGGAGATCCAGGGATGAATCATGAAACAAACTATAAGAGAGAGGAACTTGATCGGAGATGTCTTGAGAAGAGCTATTGATTAAGTAAGAGATTGCGGGAAAATTTGAAGGCCGCAAAAGACGAGGAAGGAAAAAGATTCAGCTGTTAGACCATTTGTGGAGAAGGAAAGAGTCCCCAATGAATAAAGAAAGGATGATGAGGGAGGGGGAATGTTCAACTTATTTGCGGCCACACTACTAGCGTTGATCAATATGATAAAAATCAGGATTTTTTAAAATATGACGTGGCCACCACATGACTTTCTCCATACCTGTATTATTTCTAAAAATTCCAAATAGGTTACATAATAAAAAATATTTTAAGAAACTGCGAGAAAATTTTAGACTTTACAAAGAACAGAAATAAACTCCAACGATAGCCTTCTGATATTGCATATAGCCACAAAGCTCCAACAATTAAGAAAAGAAAAAGAAGCGTCACTAAGACGTAACTATGTGCCAATTGTTAACAATAGTCGTCGGTAGGTGGCGTGGTGGTGGCAGCTAAAAATATCAGATATCTCTTAAACAATTCATTATAAGGGGAAATGTTTCGAACAAAGGTTGTAGAAAATTAAATTTCCTACAACTTTTATTCCAGTACATTTTTACATTTATCAAATATTAAAGCAAATATTTCAAAATAACGGATAAGTGACAAGAGTAAACACCCACTTCCGTTTGACCGATTTTTACCAAAAACTAATCAGTTCTTGTGACATTTATAAAAATGTTAAGTATAAAATTTCGCGTTGACCTGATTAATAGTTTTTGAGCTAGAGCACCCACAATAAAGCTGTCACATACTCTCACACACGCACACACAGAAATCATCGAGAAAATTGTCAAAACTTGTTCAGGAGACCTCAAAACGTGTATTTCCGTTGAAATCTCGAAATAGATGTTTTTCATGAAAACAATACTTTCCCCTATACTACGTATGGAGAAAGTAGTATATCCTTTTCCAAGTTCTAATTTAAAACTAATAAAGTTCAAATCTAAATGAAACTAAATCTCGATATTAACTACATGATATAATGCTGAAATGTTTCCACGATATTAACTTGCGCCTAAATACATCGATACCGTTGATTAATGACATGTATGGCATTATGAGATAGATTTGTATATAATTTTAAAGGAGAAAACCCTTAATAAATCCTTTATTCCCATAAATGCCGTGATAAAGAAACACATTATCCTTATAAAGTCTTTTAATTTGAATGATTTGTCGGAGACTCAGTGGGTAGAAATTTTTACCAATCCTTCGGATACCTGTTCGATTCGGTATAGATGTTTAGTTTTTGTTTCCGCCAAAGCAGTCGTCCTTGAATGCCGTGACCGATGTTACACAAATAATATCTCAAGAGCAAAGAACAAAAAATCTCGAAACGACCTTCACGCCATCACCGCTTCTTGACGCCTTATCGGCGGATATTTTTCGTACATAAATCTCTAGGCTTACGCAAAAATAATAGGAGGCGTGGAAGGTCGTTTATAATTCAAGAACTTCGGAGCCTAATTAATAGCGTGCCAAGTATAGTAGATTTATCTGCGGTTTCACGTAAAAAATATCTCGATTAGCGCAGGGGCCGCACCTACCGACAGGTAAGAGCAGGCTCTCGCAATCTTCCGGCTGGCGCCCGCGGGAACGACCACCTAAAGCGACACGCCCACCTCAAGACTCTCACCTTCGGGAAGGGGTGTGGGTTAGGGAGGAGGGGGCTTGAGGTCCCGCTACACGGCCCAAACAGGAGGCCGCTCCGCAAATAGTTATCCCCGGCAGCGGTGCCACCGAATGTCAGAAGGGCGAGAAAGCCGTGTTAGAGTCGGTGGAAGTCAGGTGACACGGTGGAGAGGATGGTAAGGGAGGGAGGCAGGGGATTGAGCGAATGTAGGGAGGAGAGTGAGAGAGATGGACTGAGAGGAAGAGGAAGAGAGAGGGGTGCGAAGGAGAGGGAGTGAAAGAGGGAATGAAAGGGAGTGAAGGAGAGGCAGAGAGAGGGAAGAGGGAATAAGAAAGGGAGGGAGAGAGAGTGACACAGAGGGAAAGTGGGAGTGAGATAGAGGGAAATACTGAGTAAGCGAGTGAGGGAGAAAGAGGGAGTGAGGAAGTGAAGGGAAGAGGGAAAAAAAGAAAAGATTGAGAGTGAGGGAGAGAGGCGCATAGAGAGGGAATAAGAGAGGGGGAGGGAGAGTGAAAGAGTGATAGGAAAGGAAAGAGGGAGTGGGAGAGAGAAGGAAAGAGGGGGTGAGGGAGAGAGAATGAGGGAGAAATGGAGTGAGGGAGAATGTGGAAGTGAGGAAGAAAGTTGGAGAGAGATTGGGGATGAGAAGTGGGAGTGAGTGGGAGAGAAGGATTGAGTGAGAGAGGGAATGAGAAGAGGGAGTGAGGGAGAAAGGAAGTATGGAATAAATGAAGTGAGGGAGAAAGCTGGAGTGCGTGAGAGGAAGTGAGGGAGAAAGTGGGAGAGATGGAGTGGAGGAGGGTGTGATAGAGAGAGGTAGGGAGTGAAAGAAAGGGAGTGGAGGAGGGGATTGGAGGAGATGAAGATAGAGAGAGAGGTGGAAGATAGTGAGGAGAGAGGAGTGATAAAGATGGTGAAATATTAGAGTTACTAGGGAGATGCCCGTTGAAAATCAACGGGAACGTTTTTTGTGAAATGAAAATGAGCATAAATATACCTTGGCTTTCTTTGGATGTCAAGAAAACAAACTTTCGTTCTTTTAGGCGTTTGTTGTTTCGAGTTTCGAATTCCTACGATGATTCTAAGTACCTAATTTTAATGTGAGAATGATTCATGTTCTACATTCATATGTATTCCTTCTCGTAAATAACGCAACGAATGTTGTTTACATTGGTTGCTATGAAAAGAATTTCTCTCTCCCCTCTCTCGTGTGGGCTAGATTCGAAGATCATCTAATTTAGATCTCAAAAAGAATAAAGGCTGTAAGACAAAAAGTCGATTTTTACGTGTTATCATATGAGAAATGGAAATGCCTACCTGGGAATCATCTTACAATATGTGAGTCGATCATTCCTGCCAAATATCAAAAATGTATCTCGTTTAATTATCGATTTATTCGCATTTTTATAGCGTGACAGAGGGAGCCACAAAGGAACAGAAGTTGCCTTTTATTATGTTCGTTCGAAGGATTTCGTGGTGTTGCTGACTTGACGACGCCAACAGGAAGGTTGGCAAAACTGTCGTAATTTTAACTCGACCAACGCGGTGACCACCCGGAAGATGAGGCCTTTTATTATTGTTAAATGGGCAGAGGGAGAGTAGAGATATTGAGAGCAGGGAGAAATGGAAGGGAAGAAGTAAAGAGGAAGCGAGAGAAAAGAGGTGAGAGCGAGGAAGGGAATGGAGCAGTGAGAGAGAGAGTGACAGAGAAGAAAAGGAAGGAGAGGAAGGGAGAGTAAGATAGAGTGGAGGGGATGAGACTCTAGAAACCCACATCCCCACATTCTCCTATTACCCCTTTCCATCCGCTCGGCATTTACATACTGCCGTCGCCGCGAAAGAGCATCAGACGAGGTTTTATCGCTCATCCTTTCGGAGGGGTCTCCATGGAAACGCCTCTTATTTAAATGAATCTCTTTTTTCCTCGCTCCTTTGTGAGAGATAAGGAGAAATCCCTCCAGTCCCCACTTAGAAATACACCAGAACCATTTTATTTGTCCAACGACTCGCGTCCTTAAAGCGCATTTTTTGTGTACTCTGTGAAGAGGCAGAAAACCCGAGGTTACATTATCGAACCGCTCTTTGAGGCACGGGTATTTTTTTGTTCTTTATTGCGCTAAGGTAGCTATTATCAGTTTTTTCCCGATGTATTGCGCGATACAACGTCTTTTTCACGCCTAGCTATGGCAATTTTTTTGTTTGTGCAGACAGTTTATGATGTTTATATGCTGTAAAAAGTGCCACATTGTTTTTTAGCTGTTGATGTAGCCTTATTTTTAATTTATCTACATTTCGGCTGGAATGAAGTCTTGTATCCAGAGGGATTTATCGAGCTCGCCTTATGGCTTTAATCAAATTGGCAACCGGTCTCTCGCATAGCCATAAAAAAGGTTTGGAAAACTAGATGCTCATTCAATATCTGCAATTGTTGAACCGCCAATGACGACTACTGCTTTGTAGCTTAAATATGCTTCGCTTTCTCAATTAGTTTATGGTTATTGGAGAGACAGTTTGTCAATTATATTGCTTATATATTTTAAGTGCAATTTAAGCTGTAAGAAACCAACTAACGAAACTATGCTTTAAAAACCTCTAGTAAGTCCTTTACGATTATAAAAATTCTGTTATAAACATAGAGAGTGTTCTTATATGACGCTATATCTTACTGGATATCTAGAGAATATTCTCTTCTCACATTTAATGTTATCACCGAATTCGGCTGTATGCTATTTAAAATATATTGGAAAAATGATTTAATCGCTTCGGGTACATATTATATGCATAATATATGTATTTTTTAAAGGACAAGGAATAAATTTCGTTGAATGATGCCGACAGGGCATCAAAAGGCAGTTGTTTCAACCGATTACCTCATCTTCACGTGTTTTGAAGATGCCGCAAAATGCGTCTTTCACCCTTCTGATGAAGATATACGTCTCAAGCGCATTTTCCATTTCGCATCCTGTCGATTTTTATTGAGTTGTTAAACTCCTGTTGGCTTAGCGTAACACGCGATAAATCTTATCGGAAAAACTTGTATTCAACTGTCAACCGAGATCGTATTGAGCGGTCGTTGAGATCGCGGTCGTCAGTAAGGTCGGAAATCGCTTTGAACTTTTATTTTAACATCACCTGCGATGTTTTTATTGTCGTGTCTTAATATTGCATCGTTTGTAATTCACTCAACGAGTTCTTTTAGCTGAGCCTGATGTACAGCTTTTTAAAGGAGCGTATGTTGACTTAATATAATATACTACAATCGTAGTGCTTGTTTCGTTATATTTTGTCGGACAGATACTGTAAATTTTCAATAATACTCCAAAGAACTATTTAGGGAAGTTTCAACCGATTCGTCTTACCTCATCAATTTCTTTAAAACATGCATATTGTATATTTGCCTGCAGGTATCATTTATGACATCTAAACGATATTTTTCGAGAACGTCGATGCAATATACTTTTCATATAGACGCATGACGTATTACACAATAAAAAATCAGATGTGGCCACCAAATGACTTTCTCCATACCTGTAATATTTCTAAAAATTCCAAATAGGTTAAATGATAACAAATATTTTAAGGAACTGCGAGAAAAATTTTAAGACTTCACAAAGAACAGAAAAAAACTCAAACCGTAGCATTATGATATTGGATATAGCCAGGAAGCTCCAACAATTAAGAAAATAAAAAGGAGCGTTACTAACGTAAGACGTAACTAAGCGTAAAGTGTTTACAATAGTCGCAGGTTGGTGGTGTGGTGGTGGCAGCTAAAAAATTAGTTTTAAAAATATATCTTAAACATTATATGGGAAAATGTTTTGAACAATCATTGTAGAAAATTAAATTTCCTACAACTTGTGTTCTAGTACTTTTTTACATTTATCAAATATTTTCAATGACACGGATAAGTGACAAGGGTAATCACTCACTTCCGGTTGAGCGAATTTTACTAAAAACTAATCAGTTCTTGTACCTTTAACAGAAATGTAAAATATAAAATTTCGCATTGACCTGATTAATAGTTTTTGAGTTAGAGCACCCACAAAATTTCGGTCACAGATACACACACCCACAGACATCATCGAAAAAATAGCCAAAACGTGTTCAGGGAACCTTAAAACATGTATTTCCGTTGAAATCTTGAATTCAATTTTTTTCCATGAAAACAATAGTACAAAGTAAAAATTCTCTTTGAAAATTTCAGGGTCATTTGAAAGATTTTACGCGGCCCGCAGAGTGGGTTATGAAGCTTCATGCAGCCCTTTCAATAAAAAGATGGTGGCTCCTGATTTTAGAAGCAGCTGAAATCTTTCTAGTTAAACCGGAAATCATTATAACGCCACACGTCTTGGAAATTAACAAAAGGGGCTTGAGATTTAGAGTTCTTTAATAGCAATCATCCGAATCCGGAATTAAACGTGTCCTCTTGATAGGGAAGACCACTAATTGCATATCAGTAGTCTGCATTTTCCTCCCTCCGTCTTTCTATCTTCCTTTCGTGTTATGCAACAGCAATATCAACCGCAAAGATTGCCTAGCGCACTTACAAATGATAGGCAGCTAAGTTGAAAGTAGATAACTTTTGATAAATACGTTTGTATTACATAATTGATCAATGCAACTGTCGTTTATTTAAAAAAGAATTACCAAGTTCACGCCATCACTGTGATCTAATAGATATGTTCAGTAGCTGCAATAGCTATTATATAAGTTGAAAAAACCAAATGCTAATTTTGGCTACGAAGCCGCTGTCATCAGCGGTGATTCGCTGATAAAAAGAAACATTTTAGAGTCAACCATTAGTGTGCCGTCGCTGCTTTGTATCCCAAACGAGCATCCGGTTTTCCAAATACTTTTATGGCTGTCTGAGCTACGTATTGCATCAGTAACGTACGATTTTGATCTTTAGATGGGTTCATATCCATTTCGCTATTGTTCTTAGTTATTTCCTTTGAAAGGATCACGTCGCTTCAGATTCATATCTTCGGGATTCATTCCTAGCTTTCACGTACCGAAATGCAAGCAGCATTTTGAGATAAAATGCATTTCTCTACGTTTACGTCTCGAATCGAAAGCACCTTGCAATCGCGCTGCATTCCTTCGGGAAAGGTCTCGCCTGCTGAGAGGGAAGAGGTTGAAAGCGTGCGGCAGATAAATTCCTGAAGCGAGGTTATTCAAAGACGGCTAAGGAATAAGGTGTACCGCGCGGTTGACACGAGACGGGAGAAATCCGAGAAATGTCCCCCCAAAAGCTAGCTAGCGCTGGATTTAAGAATTTCTCACTTCTCTTAATAGTGTTCGTGAAACATATCTTCCTCTCTAATTTTGGATCTTCTTGCTGTAAGAGGTGGTGTGCATGTGAGATTTACTGATGTAAGAGAAATTAATAACCATCTGATGCCGAAAATGAGCATGCATCCTTTGATTAATGCACTTTGGGTCGTAGCATTTCTAAGCTTAATTTAGAGTGCAGATGCCAGTCGTTCTTGTATCTTTACTTAAATTGGTTCCGGACTGCTAAAAATGATCCGAGAACACTGAAACAATTGCTAACTTTATGTGGTTAAAAACCACCCATTGACAACACCCGTGGCAATTACAGGGAGCTTATTAATACCTAATGTGGCGCGCACTAACTTTCTTAATCAAGCCAAGATTTCAACCCGCTAACTTTAGCGCCCACCTGTATAGTGCTAGTGCCACCCCGCATACCGCCCATTCATCGTTGTGGACAAAATTTCCACCTTATGGTAACATAGAGTAAGCATATACCCCGATTTACCGACACCCCCGCTTTAGAAGTTCTTTCCAGTCAGAAAAGAGAGTAGTGAGACCAGGCGTATAGGTATATATATATATGAGAAAGTTTGTGCGATGTATTACCTTGAATTAACGTGCCACGTAAAACCTCTTCGCGTGCCATAGGTTGCCGACCCCCGGATTATAGCGGAAACTGTTGAGAAAAGTGGCCATCGGAATGTTTCTTTTAAGGGCACCTGGTCTTACATAATGAAACGCACAATGTCTCTCTCGCACCCCCGTTACGTGAGCGCGATAGGTAAGGAAAAGAGTATGCGATTCTAAATGGCGTCTTAAGCCTTCCGGAACAGGAGCAACCGTTCTTCGTACAGAATTATTTGCTCTCCCTTCAAACAAGGGTTGTCACCTCAAAGTTAATTTCCTGGTCTCTCGGTGAAGATTTAAATGTCCGGTTTTAAAGAAAATTACTTATATTTCCTCGAAATATCTGGAAATTTAGTTAAAATGGTTCTCACGATGCTATAGATTCCTGAATAAGTATTTGAAGCATCAAAAAATTGAAAAATTAAATATGTAGTACTTGTCATAGGTATCTTCAATAGAATAACAGGGCTATGAAAAAACATTTTTAGAAACTACTTTCGGTGAAACACCACTGAAGACGACTGATCTTTAGCCGAAACGCGCATCTGCTCTTTTCTAGCGTTGTTATGGCTATTGAAGATAGCTAAGATAAGCAGTTTTCGATTTTTATTATTATATTTATTATTTTCACCCATAAGATGAGCTTGATAATTCTCTAGTGAGGCGGCTATACATTGTTACGCTGTTTTAAAAGTTTTTTTGGTGCTTGAAAAATAAATTTTTACAGCACTATTACGTTTTGAGGAAATTTAAACATTTTTACTCTATATACTAGTACCGGCAATTGATATTGTTCATTAAAAATTTAAAAAATATATTTTATGCCGCCCGCATAAACTTTTAAAATTTCTCGAACTGGATTTAAAGTTTCCTGGCTATGTTTCAAAATCTTAGGACTCAGTTCAAGGTGGTAACTCGGCTACAGAGAGCGTGTTTTCTTTTTTTAAATATATCATCGCTCCCTACTCCCTTTCGATCAGACTTCACACGCAGATTGCGTCGAGACGCATGGCGTCAATCTTATCTACCTTCTCCATAGAAACGGTCGATAGGAAAAACGGAATTGATACGGGACTCGGAGAGGAAATCTCGGGAATGTATCGCAGGAAACAAAACGGGAATGAGGAGCGAAATGTGCACCCGTAGGAGGTTTATGGAGGAAAGGAAAAGGAGATATAAACAAAGAAGAGATAGCGAGGACAGCGTGGAGAAGTAGCTGCTTAATTTTGGTTATGCGGTTCCAACGAAAAGAAATGCCTATCCGCATGTCTCTTTACACACACAGTCAAACCCCGATTTAGCGCCCCCTTATACAGTGCCACCCCGCATGCCGTCCATGAATCATTATGAACAGAATCTCCATGTTATGATTACATAGAGCACGCATGTGCCTAAATTCATCGCCAACCCCGCTTTAGCGCCAATGTTAGTAATGGACAAACGGTGGCGCTAAATCGGGGTCTGACTGTATACGAATACACATGCGTATGTTTGCAGGTGCGAGTTTAGGGGGTGAGAGACCCCTAGGCGATAATGCCTTGTGAGGCCCACGACTCGCGAATTCTGAGAACGGGGTTAAATTTTGTGGTGGAAAAGAGGGTGTCGGATTCTTAATAATTTATTTGCATATATATTTACATTATATCTTCTGAGGTCGATGTAGATCGTAGCTCAAAGTCTTCGAGTGGAACTCTTAGAAGTAATTACTTTTTTAATTAATTGAGGGTAGTCTTCGGCAAATATACCTTCCGATGATCTTCGTCATTATTTACAACATATGACTGCTTCTTTGTGTTGGGACTTTTCACACTCAATATATATATTTCTTTTCCCTCTTGCAATGAGCTCCTGACACTGTTAACACTTAACTTCTAGGCGATCGCCTGGCCCTATATCAGCTTCTGTGTGTGTTCATTCTGTAACCTTCAGATATGTATTATCTAGCTTATCTCTAAATTTGACTCAAATTGACGTTCATAGTCAACTGCGGTAGCAGTTAAGATGGATGGATAAATAAGTGTGTATTTCAGCTACAAAGCATCCGTCCTCAATGTTGATTCTGCCGTCGTATTTCTTTTAAAATAAAGCGTGCCTTATCACAACTAAAGGGTACTTAGTAGCTAAAGTGCTTATCTGATTTACGTCATCCTTTCATTTGGCTGTAGGAGCTCTCTTAATGCCAATATTAAATGTAACGTCATCGCGGATATGTAGCTCTTTGTTTCCCCAAATTTCATAATTTAGCGTTATAAAATAGTACAAATACATTCGAACGGAACATTAAATTGATCACGCGTATTTGTGCGGCAAAAATAACGGGTGTACGTATTAGAATACTAGTAGTTGGTGCTTGCATTCTGCAAGCATATCATCTTAACATAAAAAAACATTAATTTTTCATATTTCATCATTACAAATATTTTTTAATTCTAAATATTTCACCCCCGCAGCGATTTCCGTTTTTCCCACATGTAAAAATAATAGTTTAAAACAATCCAAAAACTTTGCAATTTTAAGAATTTTATACTTTCTCCATTATGAGGTACTAATGCTACACATTTTTGCCAAATTTTAAAGTTGTAGTACTTCTATAAGAGAAATAATATTTTTCCAATTGTTTAAATTTTAAACATTTTCAACGGCCGCCGCAATATGTTTATGGAGAGATTCAAATGTTTATTTGTGCAAATGCACTACTCTGTACATAACTTGAAACTTTCAGGTTCCTAGCTCATCCCGTAGTATCTAAACAGTTATCTATTTGTTTAAACTTTAAGAATTTTTAACTGCCAAACAAATTTAAATATCGACATTTCTATAATCCCTGTTTCGTTTTTTTACAAATCCTACCTTAAAAAATATTTCAGCTCCGTAGCACATTCGAAATTCCCTAAACCTTGAAAATTTGTTTAAACAATTGCAAATTTTTAATGGCCGCATTGTTGCACTTTTTCATGATTTTCGAATCTCCAGCACATCTGTAAGTGCCTAAACATTAGTATCCTCCTATATGTTATATGTTATCTCCTCCTCTGTAAGAAACGTCGATATATAATGATACCGAATCTGAGTCCAACAATAGTTGTTGCTATGGAAACACTCGTAATGAGTGATAAAAACTGCAAAATCGCCAGTATTTACGCGAAATTCTAAGACAGAATCGATAAGCAAAATTCTACTATAAAAATTAAAATCTACATTACGATTTTGAGATATTTTAATGTACAAGAGAAAATTACCCTGCACGATGGATTTCAGATTTCCCATGTAAATCAAATGGGAAGGATAGTTCCTGGAATTGAACCCGGGATTTCAATCTACGTAACAAAAACTATCCTCGGGAGCTGTGCCCATGTAGCAAGATATTTCCACCAGGTTTCATGAAAATCGGTCTGTTGGTTCAAAAGTTAATTGGAGGGACGGACAGACAGACACAACGACAAAAGTATCAGCCTATTTCCATTCTGGAAAGTAGGCTAATAACTGACCTTGCTAAGTTCTTTTAAACTTCTTTCTTCGTAAATATTACAGAATAAACAGGCTCAACCAGGCTCAACATAAAGACATAAATCAACATAAATGTAAACAAAGAAAATTACCAAATATCGTCAAGGGGCCCTATTTTAATCTTACTTATACTGTTTAAATTGTTTTCGCTTGGCTTAAAGAAATAAATTAAATTATTTTTTAAACGATGCTACAATAACGAATAAAATGGTTCTTTAATTCTAAGGGGAAAGTTTCACTTATTCTTCAAAAATGTTCGAAATCCATGTAAACAAACAAAATGACGTCATATAGTCAAGGGGCTCGCGAGTATACACCCAATATTACCACTCGCTCAAATGAGGTGGCCATTGTAACTGGCAATTCTCATTGTTTAAAAGTCGCGTTTTTTCGTATTAAAAACGGATTTCCGGAAAATTTGGAACGTAATTGAATTTTCACGGTAACCAAAATGGACTTCTTTCTTTTTCTAACACAACCGTTTAAGTCCCGACTTCGTATCTTGATTCTAACTAATTTTAAAATGCGATTTTATAATGCCCGAAACTGATTCCAATGCTTTTTTTATGGAGTGCAGGGATGTCGGAAAACTCCCCTTAAAAAGAAAGTATTTAACGTTTCCGGTTGAATTTAGTGCCATTAAAGAACAGGAGATTTCCGCGTCTTTACAAATTATAGATAACGAAAATAGCCCAAACAGCGGCGGAGATATAAGCTTCCCAATAGACTATAACCAACCTACCAAAAAGTTCGCCTACGACTACGACGATTACGGTAATATAATATAAGAAGATTTATTTAAATTAAATTCTCGCACTTATTATTGCATGCTTGTAGTTCAAAAATTGGACGATAGGGAGATTGACAGCGCCAGGTGGTCAACCTCTGACAAGGGGAGGGTCAGATGTTCGCGTCACCGAATCTTTTCAAAATCTGCACACATGTAGTACACGGTAAGGACTATTGAGTGTGCACGCAATACGTATGGCGCACCTCTCAAGCATTCTCGAGAAAATCAACCGACAATATTGGTGCGCTAAACTTATACGGGCGAATCAAGTTTCCATTTCCAAGCCACCACGGTGTAATGGCTAGCGTTCGGGTCTTGTAACAGAGAAGTTCGCTGGTTGGAGTCTGCCCATCTGCACGAGTATCTCTAGTTCAACAATCTGTTCTATCATCATGGGAACCTTTCACAAAAAACGCAGTATTTTCATGAAATTTTGAATTTTTATGCCAAGGTCGAGCGGTTTCGAACAGAAAGCAAAAATCGATGATAAGAATAAGAATCATTGTTTATTTTGCTTTCAGATGGCTTTTATCCGAAGATCGTAGGTAAAATACTTATAATTTAATTTTGCAAAAGAAAAAAAAGCCTGCGGGTCGAAAAATCGATTTCTATGGGTTATGTTATGGGTTATGTATCATCAGCCATGGAGTCGAACTCGGGCCTTTTTTCATAAATTTTTCTTCGTCAGAGCATTTTTACTTATGAGCAGAGCATTTCCGCCTAATTTCATTGTTGTATGTACAGTCATTTCCAAAAGTATTTCAACGATTTGAGCGGCGCCGCTTTCGCGGTAGACTGAATTTTACCTTCATATCTACGTGAATGTTATGTCAGTCGGTGACTATGTAGTACCACCTTCACCACCACCATCACCACCACCCTCACCACCATAACCACCACCACCATCCTCACCACCTCAAACCTCACCACCACCACCCTCACCCTCACCACCACCACCCTCACCACCACCACCCTCACCCTCACCCTCACCACCCTCACCCTCACCACCACCACCCTCACCCTCACCACCACCACCCTCACCCTCACCACCACCACCCTCACCATCACCACCACAATCACCACCAGCACCACCCTCACCAGCACCACCACACTCACCACCACCCTCACCACCATCACCTTCAACACCACCACCTTTAACACCACCACCACCCTCACTACGACCACCACCCTCACCACCACTATCACCCTCACCATCACCACCTTCAACACCAACACCTTTAATACCACCACCACCCTCACCATCACTACCACAATCACCACCAGCACACTCACCATCACCCTCACCACCACCACCTTCAACACCACCACCTTTAACACCACCACCACCCTCACTACGACCACCACCCTCACCACCACTATCACCCTCACCACCACTATCACCCTCACCACCACCCTCACCACGACTACCACCCTCACCACCACTATCACCCTCACCAGCACCACCACCCTCACCACCACCCTCACCACCACCCTCACCACTACCACCACCCTCACCACCACCCTCATCACAACCACCATTACCGCCACCCTCACCATTCATTCAATCATTTTTCCCTATAATGCATAAGAGATATCTTATATTTTTAGCTGCCACCACCACGCCACCTACCGACGACTATTGTTAACAATTGGCACTTACGTCTTAGTAACTCTCCTTTTTCTTTTCTTAATTGTGGGAGCTTTGAGGCTATATCCAGTATCAGAAGGCTATGGTTTGAGTTTATTTCTGTTCTTTGTAAAGTCTAAAATATTTTCCCAGTTTCTTAAAATATTGATTATGTAACCTATTTGGAATTTTTAGAAATATGGAGAAAGTCATGTGATGGCCACATCAGATTTTTCTTTACAATGGTCCATGTCTGAAGATAGTAGATCAATTACTTCTAATTTAATTTTGCAAAAGAAAAATAAGATTCCAAGTGAAAAAGGGACTTTTAAGTGTTCGCACAAAAAATTAAACAATCTTGTGGTACCCGCAAAAACTTTTGCGAAGTCATTCAGAAATCTGCATATTTAACCGAGCAGTTACGCATAATTCGGAGATTGATTTATCATGTAATTACCTACGACTCGTCTGTGAAAATGAGTTTCACTTAATAACGAAGTGAAACGAAATGATGTGCATTCCGTCAGCCCAACCGACTTCTTACGTTGGTGTTTAACGTGGAATATACGGAAAATGATAATAAGTAACAAGTAATGGAAGAAGAAACTCTGCAAAAGTGTTTTTTTTTACCTTTTTAAACGCATAGATCTCTACTGTTTTTGAGAGTTGGGCCTTGTCACTTTCGCTATTTCCGTTATGTAACAAATACTATCGAACCTGGGAATTTGATAAAACCGATGAAATCGTGGATTCGAAATTCGTAAATCCACTCGTACATCTACTATTAGAACTAATTACGCAGCGAGTTTGCTTCGGCCCTCCCCAAACAACCTCTCACTTGCACAAAAACAATTCCATGGGCCTGCTTACGCTGTCATCGCGATGCAAGAATGACTGTTAAATAACAATGGCGAATTATAACTGTACGTTCGGACGATCGCCCAAGATGCGGAATACTCTTTGTTAACTCCGGTCGATATGCAAGAATACGTCGTATTTTATACAATAATAAACCTTGAAGGCTAAGGTGGCTTCAGGACAGGAACAGGTACTACATAATCACCGACTGACATAACATTCGCGTAGATATAAAGCGAAAGCGGCACCGCTCAAATTGTTGGAATACTTTTGGAAATGATTGTACATATTTGATCAAGCTATTCGTCTTTTAATGCATTTTTACTACCAGTTACGCACGAACGGACGAAAGAACTAACCTGGGATTTTATTATATTTGGATTGGCAATTGAAATTCTAATATCCTTATTCTTATGCAGCCCTAACTGCACGTATTGTTCTGGTATTCAAATATTTTCGTGCGACAGCCAATAAAAAAATATTCGCAAAGACCTAAAAACTATTATGAGAACCGCAGATGCGTGATGATAACTTTACATGAAACTTATAAAGGCTGATTCATCATCACTCTTCCAGGAATGATGCGTAGGCGACTTATAAAGTTAGCCACAGACTGTCTGTTGGTCGGCAAACTTCTAAATGAGAGAGACTAATAATCACATGATCCAATCCCTTGATACGGGTTCCTCCTTTCACTGCGCAGCTCAGTTCTGCCTCATTTTCTATTTGCACTTCTTTTTCTCTTCCTCTTTCTCTCTCCTCTCTTTCTTTTCCTCTCTCTCTCTATCTCCTCTTTTTTCCCATCCTTGAAGCTGGCGTAAACCGCGCGCTCCTCGAAACGACAGGAACTTTTAACTTTTTTGTTTACTCCCGCGAGATCCCTTTCTCCTACTATTTCGCTATTCAGCTATTGAGCAATAGCGAAAATTTATGGCCGTTAAATTTTTATAAACGACGGCGTAAGTGAGATTTATACATCGGCATCCATGTCGTGCATTGAAAAAAAATCTGTCGTGCTGCCGACGGTGGCGATGACGTGATGTCGTTGCGGTAGCAGTGCCCTCTATTTCCCTCTCTTCCTCTCTCTTTATTTTGTCGTCTTGATGGCTTACGTTGGTGTTTTATATGTTATAGTTCCGCAGGAGAAGCTGTTCGAAAGGAGATAATATTTTTCAATATTCCACTTCTGGGTCTGAGACCACAATTCTTTAAACAAGAAGTCCAAACCAGGACTAATGCAGGCTGGTTTCCCAAAGTCGACGTTCCGAATTGATTTTTTATATTGGCAGAAAATGTTTCAGTATTTGTTAATCATTCCACAGAATTCTCATACCATAAATAGTTTATCAATGATAGACAAAAACTGGAAAACAAATTAATAGATCATTATCAGGTTTAAAATACTAAAAACTGTCAAAATCTCTTTCTGACATTCTATTTTGCATGCATTTTTTAAAATAAATGAATTTAATAAATGTTACTGTTTACACGCTAATATGTCTGGATCAACCGTCCATTGCTGAAGAGTAGTCGAGTGGTAAAGAAAATAACCCATTTATTCACTCGTCTATGCTCAAGCTGAGTTCGGTAATAATCGCCTCCATGGCTACAGTTCGATAAAATGCGATTTAAAACGCAAAAACTGCTATGTTTTAGTAGAAATTCAAGAAAATACGATAATTATCAAAATAATAATTAGAATCTACATTCCTTTCCCCTTAGAACAGTACAAACCTAGCTCTGATATCACAATTTAAAGATAAGTATTAAAGAAAACATCTCTGCAACGATGGATTTGAGACTTCCTATGTAAAACAAATATGGAAAACAGTTCCTGGAATCGAGCCCAGGACTGCAATCTTCGCCAAATAAAATATAACCCGGAGGTGGGCCCTGGCAGCTCGAGCCTCATACAAAGTTTCATGAAAATCGGTCCATGGGTGCAAAAGTTGTTAGTAGGGGACACACACACACACAGACAGGAACATTTCATAAGGCTATGTTTCCTTTGGAAACCAGCCTAAAAATGATAGGAATAACGTTGATTGTTGGCAGCTCTAATTTTTTCGATTTTTTTTATCAATGATTAGTAGTTTAAATAAAAATAATAGTAATAATTACTTAATATTTTATTTAGTGGAAGTTTTTCACAAAATGTTAATTTAAATTAAAGTTATGGCGGGGCTCCAGAGTAGTATGAGTTCGTAGTATATACACTGTATATAGTATTTATTTAGTTATTTATCCTTAATATGGCGAGGTTGAGGCCATATGACCTCTTCTTCCACCTAACCGTTTTAATACACAATATAATTAATTTATTTGTACACAATCCAGTTCAAATCAAAACAGTGAAATGAAAATTACTTTAAGGTATACGTAAATAAGAATAAAATTAAGGAAAGCACAGCACAAATTAACACGAAACTGAAATAATATCAAATCGTCATAAAGGAAAGACTGTCCAGTATAAGTGTACAGTCAAACTGATATATTCAGTGCTGCTATGACAGTGACATTTATGTATTATTTAAAATTTTCTTATCGTTTTCAAATATTATGACTTTTTATTTAATATTTTAACTTATTTCGTTCATTGAGGGCACATATTGGGGTTCTGAAACCTTGATTACTTTCGTGAGTGTTGACTGCTTATATACTCGTATTCATGTAAGTAGCTGGAAAGTTGATTGAGCAAAAATAGTAGAATATTGGAAAAGAACTAACCCAAATATTTTCATGACGTGTAAATCTGATAGTCTAAGACAGTGATGCCTTTTTTACTGGCGGGCCGCATCGGTGGTTGCGAATCCTTTGGCGGGCCGCATTAGAAGTTGCTAATTCTTCTGCGGACCGGATTAGAGACTAAATCGGAAGTTACCTATACTATATTCTGAGGTGCCACATAAATGAAAATCATATAGAAGTAAGGTTTTTCTGGTTAAAATTTCAATATTAAAAGTTTTATTGCCGAACTGGTGAAAAATGTATTAATTTTTATGTTAAATTTTTCGGATTGCTATTGCATCATAACTTCGCGGGATCAACAAAACCCTTCGCGAGCCGTAGGTTGGGTAACACTGGTCTAACATATAGCTAAAGAAGTTTTTACTGATTAGACCCATTCATCAACTATTTATTCCAATATTTGATTGTTTATATGGGGAAAATATTCCACGTTTATTAGTTTAATCCCGACATATATTGGTCACGATAAGTTTCTTTCGTTTAAGTGACTCATGATTTGTTTTCAACTTAAATTTTGACACCGGAAAAAGAAACGATAATTTAAAGCTTCATAACAATGCATTAAATTGGTTAATAAATAAATGTTCATTTTACAACTACATATAAGGGAATCTAGATGATTGCTTTGTACCATTTTTGTCCTCTGTGCTGTGAGAAATGTTCCACTTATAGCTCGTTAGAAGGTGGCCGCCCTATGAGTGTGTTTGTGTGCAATGGTATACGTGAGTAATTTTTTTCTGGTACTTCTTAATGTGAAATTCCACAGTCAAAGCCGCCACCGTGCACTTAATTCCAAATCATTCTTTCACGGTTCATATTTCTCCTGTCTGATACCTTCAATCATTCATGTTTGAAATTAATTTTACACAAATAGTTGTTTAAAATTATTATATTTCAACATTAGAGTAAATGGATCCCAGAAGCTTGTAGACCAATTAAAGTTGTACTGGTGTTTTATGTAATATATCGCATAAATCTGTTTAGTTGTTCTGATAAGCTTTTATAATTGTCTTCCTTTCAAGAGCACATACGTATTACCTTGCTACGAGGGGTGTTCAAATTTGACCTGGGCTTTATGTTTTTAACATGCCAACACAAGCTGCACAAATCTCAAACCTTGCTTATGTTTCAACGACTTGCGTATCCCTACAGCGAAGTAGTCTTTCGGTTTCCTGCGCAACCAGGTTTGCACCACTTCCATCACTTACTCGTTTGAACTGAAGCGCTGGCCTCCCAGGCCTGCTTTGAATGGTCCAAACATGTGAAAGTCGCACGAGGCCAAGTGTGGACTGTAAGGAGGATGCGGAAGTACTTCCCAGCCTAAGTCAGTGAGAGCAGCAGTTGTCACCTGTGCGAAATGAGGACGGCCGTTGTCGTGGAAAAGAACGATCCCTTTGGACAGCCGACCGCGCCTTTTGGACCTGATGGCTGGCTTGACTTCGTTTTTGAGCAGATCCCTGTAATAAGCCGAATTCTTTGCTCTATCAAAAAATCAACGAAAACATGTCCCTCCGAGTCCCAAAAGACAATCGCCATCACTCTCCCCGCAGAGCGCTGAGTCTTGAACTTCTTTGGTCGCGGCGAGGCTGTATGTCGCCATTCCATACTGGCCAACTTGCTTTCCGGGGAGTAATGGTGAACCCAAGTCTCGTCGGAGGTCACAATCATTGACAGGAACTCTTCGCCATCCCGTTCGTAGCGCTGAAGAAGTTCTCTGCAAACATCAACACGTCTTTCTCGCTGTTCATCCGAAAGTTGCTTCGGCACCCATCTGGAACTCACTTTCGTAAATTTAATCTCGTTGTGGATAATTTTGTCAACACTTCCGACGCTGATTTTTACTAATTCAGTTAAATCACACACTAATATGCGCCTATCACTGCGAATGAGCTCATCAACTCTTTGAATGTTGTGTGGGTTCACTGCTGTAGCAGGGCGCGCAACGTGAGGAAAATTTGACAGCAACTCACGACCATCATCAAACGGTTTGCACCATTCAAACACCGAGGAACGTAAAAGAGTGATTCTTAAACTGCGCTTAAAGTCTGCGATGAATCTCAGCTGCCTTCACACCTTCCTTACATAAAAACTTGATAATAATGCGCTGCGCGACCGAGTTCGGTACATTACTGGCTTCCATGCTGAATACGCTTGTCATTTGTTGCCGCAAGCGAGTAGACAACATACAGGCGCTAAAAACCCTACACGGCTGCCAATGTTGCTCTTCAATTATGTTCAGAAAAAAATAGTCCAAGTCAAATTTGAACACCCCTCGTATATTACTGTTATAATCACACATTAATCATTTTTTCTTACGAATTTGTGTACTGCTACTGCGACATTTTATTCCTGATCTCTTATTCGAAAACATTAATTAAATCCTTTAAGTTATCAATTTATCGTTGCGTAGAATTTACTTTAAAACTAATTTCTATTTAAAATTAATCACTTCCACTTGTTGTCATTTATGTCAACCAGTTTATGATCATAGCATTCAAATTCTGCCTAACAACTTCGTTTTATAGCAAGTTTCGTTTAAACATCGTGCGATCCATTACTATGTTATAGCAGTGGGGACATTTTATATCGCTTCATAAAAAGCGAATAGATCCAATTGTAATATTTAACTTTCGTTTTAAAAGTAAGGATTGGTGAAACGGGAAATAGGTCCTTCAGTGTAGATCTATTCAGAAAGAGAAAGTTTATTTCCATTGCTCCGTGCAGTTGAAGTTGATTCCAATATTTTTTGTTTGTTTTTTTTTAAATCCGCTAATGTAATAGTTTGGTCCGTCAGTCTATCCGTCAAACTTCCCTGTCAGGGTATTTACTTCCACACCGTTCAAGTTAGAGCAAGCATATTTTCAGGATAGTTTTGTCAGGTGACAGTCATGAAGCCTATATATTTCGGAGTTCGTCCGTCTGTTCGTTTGCCTTTTAGCAGGATTAAAAATAAACCCTTATTATGCGCTATTTACTAGCGAAGCGGTAGTAACAGAATACCTTATGGGCACGTCTCGTCCGTCCGTCCGTCGTAACTTTCATCTCCTAAACCGCTTGACGGATTTTAATTAAATTAAGTCGGAGTGATTCTTATTAAAATTTATCCCTCGATTGTGATTTTGACCTGCATCCGTCAAATTAGAACTTCCACTTTACATAAACACATTAATAAACTTATATTCGTATCTCGTTAAATGACATCGGTCAAGCGACAAGTAAAATCCATAAATTTCTCTCTTATATGATCTGTAAGGTGTAAATTAAAAAAAAATATTCGGATAGAGTACTCCATTTACCACAAATAAGTCCGCCAGACCACATAATTACGAGTTATAGTTTCGGAAATAAATATTCGAGAAAATCCAGAGCAAAACATCGCATATTTTGTTTACATCGATCACTAAGACGGTTCTCTCGGCAAACAACAATTAAATACCATCTTTTTCTCTTCCTAGCTCTTATATGATCTGTAAGTTATATATTAAAAGCATTATTTGGATAGAGGACAACATTTGCCGCCAAAACAGCTCACGAGACCACATAATTACGACTTTAATTTCGGGTATAAATATTCTAGAATCTTTCGATGCCGTTTTGTACCTATTTCCTATAAAGAACGCCTTTGAAATCTCTGTATGGAGTATACTTTTCCATCTTGCTCACTATCCTTACGGGTCACTTACTACGGTCAATTTTCGTTTTGTTTACGTTGCTACAGTAAAAAAAATCCGCCCTTAAGACGTGATTCGTCTGTTCTCTCCTTACTTGTTTTATTTATTTTTGTTTTATTCTATTATCATAAAATAAAATGAAAATTCTTCCTCAGAATACGAAAATGCGGATGTTGTATAACTTAGACCGCTACGACTATATCATCGCATTTCCCAAGACAATTTTGGTTTAATACTAAAACTTCTCCCGGTCGCTTTTGATTTTTTAAAAATCTATCGGGTTGGTATCTGGATTATCTCCGTGCTAATGGTTAGTGGTCCAGCCTGGATGCGAGTGACCATGACTGACCGTCCGAGATAACTTCGGCGCCGCTCCTTTTTATTTTTTCCGAGGTCTTCCGTGAACCCAGTGTCAACGCGCAGGATTGGAAAATTAGGTCGCTTGGAAAGTGCGATCAAGTCAGTCAGTCAGTCAGTCCGGTTTTTGTCTTTGGCCCATGCCAAGCACTCGACGTGCCCGTGGGTCGAAAAAGGGACCGCTGTCCCCTCCTTCCCTTCTCGCCGGCTCTCTTTCTCTCTCTGTTTTGGATAGCCACCGCCTCTTTTGGAAAGCGCTCCTTATAGTACGGAAGTCGGAAGAAACTCGGTCTCTCTGGCCAGGACCATTGACATTAATGCTTTATGCATGCCTATTTATTCGATTGATCGAGTTATATTTCGTTGTAAGGTAGTCAAGGATAACGATCAGGTCTTATTAAAATATGACCTCCTCCGTTATCGCTCGGCAAAAATCTATAAAAATGTCCTCCGGGGAGAAATTGAGAGATTTTTTGGGATCGATGTCAATCGGTGAACGATCGATACATATCGATATGGCGTTAGAGAAGATTTATCGGCAATTGAGAGGACGTCGACATGAAAAAGTGGAGTTTTTAGGAAATTTTCCAATGGATATATTATATATTGTGCTATTTTGCATGCAATTATGAATTTTTTGACGATAGGTATTTATACAGAGTTAAATTGAACGTCGATTGTATATTTGTATCGTGCCGTGTATTATTTGTTAAAAATTAAAAAAAAAGTTTAAACATATTTCGAGAAAATAAACATTAAAAAAATATATTTTGAGCGTTTACAAAGATAGAATTTTATACATTTTGAATAATCATTCATTTTTAACTTTTTTCGTAAATTTCCTCCAAGAACTATAGAAGTTACAGTTAACCTGAGAGCTATATCAAAGCTATATATCTTAAGCAAGCCCATTCTTAGCCATTGACTGTCGTGATTTCTCGATTAATATAACAAGAAAATTTCGATCAAAGATTAAAGAAGACGCATGAAAATTTAAAATTACTGAGCTCGTCGGTTAAACTGCCATTTTCTCGTGTTCCGTTTATGCACAAAAATACTAAACACGATCTCGTTTCATTTTTTCATCCGCCGATTTAATTAAAACATTTTCGATTGATGTTGGCCACTGATTCAAGAATAAGCATGCATTTTTGAATTTGTTTTTCGCCATAAGACGAGCTCGATAATTCTCCAGTGAATTGGCCATTGAGACAAGGGACTAATCCTCGAGGGCTCAATCGGCCTCTTTTACGGACCAGCTGGCCATGCGATGTCACCGAACTCTTCTCTCGTTTCACGCGGAATGACGTCCCCGTCGAATTTGATTCTCCTATCTTTGACGGAAATGGTAGCTGAAGGCTTATCTAGAGTAGGAAAAAAGAGTAATGGACGTCGAATGTTTATATTTCCTCAAATTTGATAGCTTATTAAATATTTATATCTTTAAATAAGTATTCATTTTAGAATACTTTCATCCCTGTTGTGTGAAGTTAGATCTTATTTGATTACTGGCGCACATTTAATGCTATACAATAAATAAAACCTAAACGATAATTACAGCAGATATAGCAAAATTAACTACAAAATACGCTTTGTAAAAAGCAAAGCTTAGGCCTAGGCATCTTAATAAATAGAAATTGACGATGTTTATATTTGTTAAAAAATTACACGTAGTATTGCCTGAAAATATAACTTTAAAAATACATTTTTCTTCCCGCATATGATAGAATATTATATATATATTCTTTTCACTTTGAAGATTTTAATACATTTTTTGCACGTAGCAGATCTGGCGATGCTACGCATGTTGTGTCGACCCATCAGTGCCTATCATTCATCTCATAAACCACTTGACTGATTTTTAGCGCTTTTTATATCATAGAGGTGCTTATGTTTTCACTCTGTTTGACCACCTGCGCAATTAATTAAATAGCAAGCCAACGGTAAGAGTTATAAGACTGAAATTTTCAGGTTGTATGTAATATATGATACCATTATAACACTGCCAAAAAATTCTTTTGAAGGAATAGGTGGGCGGTAGGGGGTGCCTTCAACATTTCCAATTTAAGATTTTGAGAAAATGTTCATAGAAAGTTAAAATTATTGCTATTTGTGACCTTCAATCCCATCTATAACACTGCTGAAGAAATGCCTTTTAAAATTTGGGGAGCGTTGGGCGGGCCCTATTTAGTAATGTGGTTTGTTCATATCATAAGCCAATAGTAATGAGAGAGGAAACCTAATATATGTAAGAGTTTGAATATACTTTTTAAATTAATTACTGAATAAATTACCTTCTCATATAATTATATTACTAAGTTTATAAAGAATTTTTAGTTTAAAATTCTAAATATACCCCAATAAATAAAACTCGCTTTTTTCATATTGCGTCAGCAAATGAAGCTCTCATTTGTTTGAGTTGGCATTCGATATCCACTGTAAACGTTGTTCATTTCGGTCCATGCTGACCAATGAGAACATTTCCTTTACATAAAGACCCAAGTAAACTTTTATGTGTATCTTTTCATTTAAATATATCGTTACTCTGCAAATCGCCAAAAGCGTTAGGCAGAGTGCCATTGCACCGTCCATAAATCACAAAAAATTTCTCTTACTATGTTTTTTCGCACTTGGAAAAAATGACCAGCAGTACCTACTTGTCGATTCTAGCGAGCTTCCACTTAATTTATTTTGCACTGTGCTCTTTCCCATCGCTCATAAGAACAAGTTGAAATGAAAAAATATCTTATAAATATACTTATTGTTAATGAAACGTGTTATTGGTAATTGCTAAGGAAAATTTCCAGAGCGGGAATTTAATTTTTTGGTCGCCGTAAGTAATGATAGGTGTAGAGAAATTTTTAGACAAAGCTGTATTTTATCCTTGTAATAATAAATCCAATTATGTATCCAGGGTCTGTCAATAAAGAAGGAGACCCTATAGTACATGCTATAAAATCTATGGTTGTAAAACGATTCTAATTTAACTTCATTCTGTTGAAATATGTAGTAAAACAGAAAATAAATTGTGTTTTCGTAGGTTTATGAGTTTGATTATAACATTGCATTAAATTGTAATGAAGTAAAATCACCATGGTAACATAAATTATACTATCTGGTTTTTTCTTTTCGTGGTATTTTTAAATGAGTGTAACTATGATTTTCAAATTTGCATATAAAAATGAAAGTTAAACGTATTTAACGTGTACCAATTAAATTAGAATCGTTCCACAGTTACAGGTATCATAGAATATAGTATAGGATCTCCTTTTTGATTGGCAGGCCCTGTATATTCCAATTTTACAATATAATGGTGCATCTTTCCATTTATTGCTTCCGTGGACTTTTTTATGGGTGCCCTATAAACATTATCAATAACCACTGCTAATTACAGTGGTATTAGAAATGACGAGAGTGGAAAGGCTTATTCCATATTACACTTTTTTGAGCCGCGGCACACTTTCAAAGATAAAGAGAGTTTTGCGGCACCTCATTCTTGTGACAAGCTTTATATATTTTTAGATACGGATAGTGGGAGAGTGGTGGACAAATCCACTTATTGATACTACTGCATAATCAATTTATTTGAAGAAAAATTATTGCCATAATTACCCACCAAGACATGCAAATCGTTGATTTATTAACTAAACAAAATTTTTCGCTGCACCCCTAAATATCTACCGCGGAACACCAGTGTGCCGCGGCACCCAGTTTGAGAACCACTGCCATATCATAATAAAGGGGGAGATATTTTTCTCTCCGAGTTATTGCAGTAGTTTAGGAATATCCCCTTGCTTTATCTCAATATGTACCCAAATTGTTGATCTTTCGTCCTCCATCTGACAGCATCACCTGAGGACCATTCTTCCCCCGATCTCTTTATATTCTCTCATCAACGGTCCCTTTCTGTCGCCTGCGAAGAGGCGGCAACAAGGGAACCACCTCTTTCCTCTTAGGATGAAGGGACAGACGGGGTAGGAGAGAGAGACACTAGGGCTAAAAATAAGCCCGTGTGTCTTGCGTGCGTGGGGCGACGTAAGATGCACGCACGTGCGCATCCCTCCAACATCTCCCGACTCATAGACACGCACTCTCACACTCAACGCGCAGACATGCGCTCATCACTCGGCTATTTGCAAGTCTTATAAGAGGCGGTGCGAGGTGCTTGCTCCGCTGGCGAACCTTCCGCTTTGTTAGCCTATGTAGAGGTCATGGACACCCGGGAATGGCAATGCCTTCGGGGCCGTGTTAATGGACTATTCGATTTGATCAACGGTCGCGAATTATTTCCTGTGTCTTTAAAGACTTTCTCCTTTCCTCCCATTCTCTAACTCTCTTTACATGTCCCTCTCCCTCCCTCTCTCTCATCTCCTACCTCTTCCTCTCTACCTCTCCCTCTCTACCTCTCCTCTCTCCCTCTTTCTATTTCTCTCTTTTCCTACCCCTCTATCTCTTCCTCTCTATCTCTCCCTCTTTCTCCCTCGCCTATTTCACTCTTTTCCTACCCCTCTATCTCTTCCTCTCTCTCTCTCTTCCTCTCTCTCTTCCTCTCTCTCTTCCTCTCTCTCTTCCTCTCTCTCTTCCTCTCTCTCTTCCTCTCTCTCTTCCTCTCTCTCTTCCTCTCTCTCTCTTCCTCTCTCTTTTCCTCTCTCTCTTCCTCTCTCTCTTCCTCTCTCTCCCTCCCTCTTCCTCTCTCTCCCTCCCTCTCTCTCCCTCCCTCTCTCTCCCTCCCTCTCTCTCCCTCCCTCGCTCTCCCTCCCTCCCTCGCTCTCCCTCCCTCCCTCTCCCTCCCTCTCTCTCCCTCTCTCTCTCTCTTCCTCTCTCTCTCTCTTCCTCTATCTCTCTTCCTCTCTCCCTCAGTTTTGGCCGCATAATGACCTTTGTCCATCTGTCCCTCTCTCCACCTCTCCCTCTCTCCCGTTCACTTTGCCTACTTTATCCTCGTACACTCACCTCTTGCTCCCTTTCCTTGGAGGAATTCCTCAGCTCTTTCACATAAGGGCGGAAATGCACAATAAATCGCTCATCGTCATTGCGTGCCGACTTACGGAACCCAGTGTCCCTTTGTGATACAGAACCCCTAACATCCCTCCTTGTTTCTATTTTTAAACGCTCCAGTAGCTAATTGTACCGCTTTAGAAGTTCGTTTCTTTAAGCTGAATAAATTTCTTAAGTGAATTCTTCTTTCTAATTGTTCTTTATTTTCTCCTGTCGTTTTCTTAATTTTGTAGTACATATATTTTATCTTGTATAATGTTTTATATTTAGGTATATCCAACTTTGTATCCATGTACTAATGTAGTTATTTTTTCTCTTTATCTTTTTTAGGTATGCCGATTAGATTACGTTGAATTTTCTCACTTCCTTCCCACGGTGGTGCATTTCTGCGGTGGTCTTTTTTGCAAGGTTTACTATTTAACGTTAGTTGTTAATTAACTTATTATCCCAAGCATTCTTTAAGGAGTTAGATCAAAATCGATGGACTACTCGATATAGTAGCGCCGAAAGTTTACGATATCGACGTAATAGGTTTCATTTTATATGCGATAGCTTTTCGCACCTATGTTGTGATGCATGTTGGCTTGTACAGGTATGTGTGCCTGTCAATCTGTTCTTTACGCAGCGTTTCTCTCTGTCTGTTCGGATTTGAAGAAACGTTTTATCTATGGTTTTTACCTAATTACACATCTAAAATAATACATCTTAACGAGTCGATAGCTTCTTTGTATAGCTTAAGAATAGCTTGTTTGAGTAAGAATAATAAGAATATGTTAGAAACTTGGCGACCAATTTAAAAAGTTACATTGTCGTTTAGGTTAGTTTTTTAAAGCAGTTTTTAGAATCGAAATAAAGAATTAATATTTTTGCATGGTTTTTCGTGTTGCTTCAAAAACTAATACATATTATGTTTTATGCCTTGCTGATTCAACATTTCCTATGCGCAATGGGTATCTACGAGGTAGTGTAATGAATGGCCGGATAGCAGGGGGGAAGAGAAGCGTGATGCCGACTTTTAACCTGCTCTTAACAAAGAGCATCAAGGGGGCCAACGGATTAACGTCCCTTCCGAGCACATTCTGGTTGAGCTAGACGCCTATTTACATGCACCTCGGTGCAGATATTTGAAAAAAATTAGTAAATACTAAGAAACGAAACCATTTAAAGAAAAATAATTCAGCCGCATTTATTAGGTATAGGACAGGGGTCGACAACCTACGGCCGACGGGCACCATGCGGCCCTCGAAAGCGCTTCATGCGGCCCGCGAAGCTTTAATGAAAAAGTGGTCGATAAAATTTTATATTGACAACTTCTACTTTTCAGCAAAATTATGGTCCCAAAATCTTTTTTGATGAATTTTTAACTATAGTAAATTATTTTTACTTAATTTTTGGCATTTTGTGACCAAAGAATCTCTTGGTAACTTCTGTCGTAAACACTCGACAGGCCCACCTAAGCTCTCGTAATTTCCAATGCGGCCCTCCGAAGCATTCACGACTACAAATGTGGCCTGCCATGAAGAAAAGGTTACCGACCCCTGGTCTAGTATAAGTAAATACCGCACATATGCACGCCCGTAATGCAGCAAAAGAAAACCTTCAAGTTATAAGTTTTGAAAATTCCGGTTGATCGAAAGTCCGGTTATCAGCTATCCGGTTAATCGGAATTTTACAGCACTATAAAATGGAACGGCATTTCAGGCTCCATGGTGTCAAAAGTCTTCCATATCTCCTACTCTCTATCACTCTTTCTATCCTTCCCTACCCTTGGCTTTTATTTTTACATGCCTTCCTCATTATTTCTCTCTTCAAAAGCTCCTTTCCTCTCGCTGACTCTCCCTCCCTCACCTTCCTCCTCCACCCCCTCTCTCCACTTCGAACCTCTCTCTCTCTCTCTCTCTCTCTCTCCCTCTCTCCCTACGTTCCCCCTTTGTCGTCTCCTTTTCCTGCTGTTTCTACTTAGCTGAGGCGAAAGGCTGCTTCCCTTGGGTTGGTGCAGCGTTTGCACACCTGGCAACGGGCGTGTGTGAATATGAGGGTGCGTGTGTGAGGTAGTATGTGTGTGTGAGCGTGCGTCATCATTTTGTTCTCGGTGTGCATTAAATCCACTTTTACATGCAAAAGGCTTTACGTCAGAGAAGTGTTTATTTTAAGAACTTTGAATGCATAAGATTCTTACGCTACATTAATTAATGCTTCCTGAGATTTCTGCAAAAAATCCAATGATTCCGATCCTTATTGCCTTGTGCCAGTGGTACGTGTAATTGCGTCGGGACATTGTTTATAAAATTTCTGGCAGGAATGTTAATGTTTCCCGTAAAGCGCTGAAAGTTTCCATCCATAAGTCGTGTGTAGGAATTGCTATTCAATATTCTGGTAACCTTTCGAATTAAAATATCCTATTAACTTTTTATCAGGTTTATGAAAATTTGCAGTTATATTTCGGAATTTATCATGTATTGCTATCCAGTAAAATCCCGATAGAGTTAACTTCTTAGGAATGAGTAAAAAATTTCGTCTTAGCGCAAGTTTCTTTTAACGGATATTGCCCAAAGTTACAAGTAAAATACCAATCGTCCATAAAATTGCTTAAAAATAGCTTTTTAATATTTTAAAACGGTTTTTTAAAATATCAACCCAATATATGAAAAATATATCGTATGAACTTTAAAATAATCGATAAAAATCCAAACACCTGTCTTATGTAAGGGAATTTCCGAAGTAATGCTAACACGACATTAGGGCGTAGATATATTTTCATTGCGGTGAAATTTTCGTTGTAGCAGGGTTTTTACCATATACTTAAGGGTGACGGAGCTCGGGTATCCTCGAAGTCTTCCTCCGTCTTCTCCGAATTGAACCAGATCCAAACGCCACGAGATCGGAAGTCCTTCGGAAACGTGGCAACTCTGTCAATGACGTGTACACATGCACCCAACCAAGAGTCAATAAGGATAAAGCCGCTTGGGAAAACCATAAAATAGTTTTAATAGAACGGCGTTTCTTTTTTGTTTCGGACGGTCGACGTGGACGCGCAACGTATAAAGAACCAATCGAGGACTAAAAACAAATGTTTTCTAAGCGTTTCCGGAAATACGTCATCGTCGTCATTTCGCACGTGGGTATCCTTTGTTATGAACTTCCCCAGCGGCTGTCGTAAAATTTTAACGACGGGAACGCATTATCACACCCGGCGCATCGCATGCCTCTCCTTTTCTCCCCTCCCTCCCCCCCCCATCCGCCCCCTCCTCTGCTACCATGCGTGTTTTTCGGGTGGAGTCTATTATTTCTGGTGGGCTGGCACCACGATTGTGAACTTATACCGTATCTTTTCTCTATATCTCTCCCCTTCTCTTTCATCTCTCTCTCTGCCTCATCTCTTCTCACTCTCCAACTCTTTCCCTCTCTCACTCTCCTTTTTACACCTCTCCTCTCCCTACATCCTCTCCCTCCATCCTCTCTCTCCCCTTCTTTTCCTCTCTCCTTTCTCTCTCCCCTCTCTCCCATCTCTCCCCATCTCTTCTTCTCTCTCCCCTTCTCTTCTTCTCTCTCCCCTTCTCTTCCTCCTCTCTCCTTCCTCCCTCCCCCTCTCTTTCTCTCCCTGTTCCGTTTCTCCTATCTCTCCCTACTCTCCCTCTCCTACTCTCCCTCCTCTCTCCGTTCTTTCTCTCTTCCTCCTCCCACCTCTCTTCTTTCTCTTCCTCTTTCTTTTTCTCTTCCTCTCTCTTCTCTCTCTCCCAACTCTCTCCCTTATCTCTCCCAACTCTCTCCCTTATCTCTCTTCTCTATCTCCCTCTCTCCATCCTTATCTTCTCTCCCTCTAATAAACTTCCCGTCTCCCTCCTCTCTTTGCCTCCTTCACACCCACCCTCTCTCCATCCTTCGTTCCTTTCATTCTCTCCCATTTCAATTCTCTCTCTCTCTATCCCTTTTTCCACTTTATTCTATTCCTGTCGTCTCTATAAAGGGTTAAGTATAAGAAGGGACCATGTAGACTCGGCTTTGCCTTAAAGTTGTTTGTCTGTCCGTCTGTCTCTATCTCCCTCACTTCATTCCTCCTCTTCCCTCTCCACCAAGTTTTCCATCTTTCTCTCTGTAATTCCTCCCCTCTCGTTTTTCTCTGTCTTCCCTTGTCTTCTTCTTCCTCATTCTCTACCCCCAACTCTACTATTCTCTCTCGTTCTCTTCTACCCTCTGGCTTTCTCGCTCTTCACCTCTCTTTCTTTCCATTTCTCACTCCTTTCTGCCTCCTATCTCAGTCCGTCTGTCGCCGTCTCTGTCGCTCTCTTTCTCTATTTCTATCCTGTTCCTGTCTTAATAGCCTCCCATGTTTTTTTGCGCTCTATTTCCCTCCTGTCAACTTCAACCTCTCCCTCTATCGCTCTATCATTCTCTTTCTATAGACCTCTCTCTCTCTTTTTCTCAGTCCATTTTCTACCAATTTTTCCCTATTTCGCCTTCTTACTAGTAAGCTTTCTCTCTTTCTCCTAGTCATACCAAGGTATCCTTCTATATCATCGCGTCGTTCCGTTGGATTCACACGCTGTCTCGCGACTCAGGACTCTTCTCCCACTTATAAGGGATCCCACGCCTTCCCAAAATCTTTTTTTGCATATTCATGGCGGCAGTTAATAAAGGAAATTGCCCCGGATTACACGGTCCCGAATAAGAAAAGTTGGAGCGTAGGCGCGAGCAAATATTGCAGCAATAAATCATATTGAACGACATATACGTCTACTTTTTGAATATGTGTCCATTACATATTAGACGGTTTTTATCTCCTATCCACGATACTGTCTCGGTTGCTTTATTTGATAGTCATCCAAAAATAACCACCCTTAAGTAACAGCATACACGAATGAGAGATGCACTTTGACCAGGCATGTTAGTCCCACGTCGTTGTAATGATCGAAATCGTGAGATATCTGTTGAAAATTCAACGTAGGGGGAGACTGAATTTGGGTCTGAGCTTTGTGCTTTTATGACAGAGGAGAGTTAATTGAACGAAGCCGTTGGAATCGTGAACGCTGGCGGAATAAATAAAACAAAAGATAGACGGAGACGAAAACAAAAGACGAAATAAGGCCGGGAGAGAGGAAAAAGAATCCAAGGGTGCAAAATAGATAGGAAATAGGTAGGCCATTTTTAGAGCTAATGAGAAGAAAGATTTTATATTCTCTCTTGCGGTCTAGTTGAATAATAATGGCTCCGGAATTCGTGTGACCGCAAGTTTATATTATTCAGCAATGGCTAACTTATTATGGGAAATACATTTGAATCTGTTTCCCTAATTATATAATAGAACTTCATTAAATTCGGTATTTGGAAAGATTTTTAAAAGTCAATCAACTATTGCTTTGAATGAGACTAAATGCGAATTTAGTGGACTATAAGTTCATAAAGTACGTATAACAAACACTAGAGAAGATAGTGGAATTGTATTTAATGAAAGCATGTAAAAGAATATTTCGGCAGAGCTTTTGTCGGAGATGATTCATGGATATCGAAGCAAGTAGCTTAGTGTCTAATCGGAATCATGACGTTGAAATAGGAAACCACGTGCTAAGAGTTTACCTTTGACTGTTGCAGTGTCCCTATCAGTCTTTTTCTCTCACTCGTTGGCTCCGCAAACGTGAGTGCGTGCAGCGTGATGTCTGGCCCGCGTTTAGAGGCGTGGAGATACGTTACACGTCTCAGATAAACGCTATCTTTTAACGTGCCAACACGGAGTAGAGATAGCAGACGCTAGAACTTCCGTTTCCTTCGTCTCTTTAAAAAAAAAGGACGATGCACATGGGAGAGGGGGGAGTGTCGTGCGGCGACCGCGTGGGACCGGCATGGGGCGTGCTTCCTTCTGGAGGGAATAATTTGAGTCGTTTCCGTGTGCGGGGAAAGCCAAACGTGTGTGGAGCCGGTGCCGTGTTTTTCCGCCATGCTGCCCGATGGCGATCCCTTTAAAGCATCCGTCTCTCAAAGTTGGCGCACGGAGCTTAAAACAATTTATAATAATTTATCTGCAGATGAAATATATCTCAAAATTTTATTGCATTTGCGTCGATATATCTGTTTAGTTTGTGCGTTTTGAATGAATGAATGGGTTTGAAAGTGAATAATTTAGAGGACGAGCGATTTTAAGGAAACCTTGTCACGTCTGATGGCTCGGTTACCCGAGAATTCCATCTGACACGTACAAATATTGCCCTCTCTGTTCTCTTCCCAGCATCGTTTACTCATCATGGATCGACTTCTAATAATTAGTTATTTTTTGCCTCCCCTCCCCGGTGCGGTTTCCACAAGTTAGAAAATTTGTTCAGTATTACATATGTCGATTTGCAAGCACATGCGCGTGTGAACAAGCTTTCTCATCCATGTAACTTATCAAAAATAAACAACGCTCACGACTCACTGGCTCTAATCTAGAAAATCTGCTGCTACTTGCAACAAAAAATTTACAACCCGTTATGGACAAATTGGCAGAATCGAACTTACATCAGAGATCGCATTAAAGATAAGATTTATTTTTACCATATCCTTATGCTCACTTATTGCATGCTTAGAACTAAGCGGCGCCTCGACACTTTGCCACTGGAAAAATGGCGCACGACTGGTAAAAGGTTGGACACCACTGTATTAAACCCAACGTGGAACGACGAGTATACTCGTCGAACCGTTTCCATCGTATGCCGCGGAACGAGTAAACTAGCGCCGCTTATTATTTCATATTATTAAGATATCTATCTTAAAACGTTTTTATGGTTTTATAGGGAGTTATTGAGAGAAATTAAAATCCCCAGAAATATTGTTCCCGCGTCGTAACATACGTAAACGCTCCCGATTGTAATTGGTACGCAACCGTTTGCGTGACGGGCCGCATTCTTAGATGTGAGTGGTTGGGGCGGGGGGTCATTTAGAAGTCGCGAATTCCTTGGTGGTTCAGATGAGAATTTAAATCTTAACAGTAAGTTCATAAATTTGTGATTTTTAATTTGAAATTCGAGTCTAATTCATTTTTAAAACTTCACCAAACAAGGTTTTAGTGGCAATATACAAAATTTTTAGTCACATCTTCATCAAAGCTTCGAGAGTCATATAAAATGCTCTCACGAGCCGTAGGTTGCACTCCCCTTAATACAGTGCAACCTCGATAATCCGAACTAATTAATGCAATGGCGTGTTCGGATTACTGGGGTCTAAGTAAATGACCACGTTTTTAAGAAAAAAATATTTATTATAATGTAAAATTCTGTAAAATTTAGTCGATGACGCGAAGCCTAACCTTTTTGTTTTACTCCCTTTTCTCTCTCTATCTCCTGGTTTTACCTCTTGGTACGTCCGAAGCTCTTCTCGGTGTGTAATCTTACATGCGTTGGCGCTCGCTATACTGAGATAGAGAGAAACTACGCCGGTTCCCCTACCTCTCCTCATTCACTACAAACTCGGTACGTGTAAATAAAGGGGCCCTAATCCGTTTCTACTATGTCCTTTTCCCGAATGGAAATGGAAAGAGGCGAGTGGGTGGAAGGGAATGCACGCAAATCGTCCGAGCTGAAGTGCCGCAGCTCACAATGATGTGCCTCTCCAGTGGCCAGTGATTGATGAGGATTCCTCTCTCCAGGGTAACCAAACAACGGAGGAGGAGACGATGGAGAGGGTAGCATGGAGGGCAAGGGAATATGAGGGGTGCCAGGGCTGCCAATTTGAGCGAAAATCCATTCGCGCGCGCGCAATTTAGCGAAAAAGTGTAATAGAAAGAGATGCAGGAGGTTTACTTTATTTACTCTATCTATTCAATTCTACATAAATGGCAAAGGCTCCGTTACGTCGACAAGAACAGAAGGTGAGAAGATTTCGCAATAAGTTGTGTTCCCTGGAGGACGCGCTGCGTATCTACTTTGTAACGTAAGGACGCGCGTTGGGTATTTTTTTCCCAAACGCTGAAGAGCTTTATACATTGCAGCAAATAAATTAAAATTAAATTAATTTTTCTAACCATTTATTAATAACATTATCTTTCACTTTTGTTTCAACATAAACTAGTATTCTGACATTTTTTGAAGTAGCTGTTGCAAACTGGCGAAACATGTTGTTTGCGTATCAATTTGTTACATTTCAGGCAAGAAGTTCCTATATTTATGTCTTTCTTTTTTTGGCAGTATTCACATTTGCCAGCCTCTATTTTTTCCCGTGTTTCTTCACATCTTCCATCTTCAACTCTGAAGAGTCGTTTGATTCGACTTCGCAGATCAATTGTTAATGTAACCATTTTTGCCTGAGAAGTCAAATGTTCTTTAGTGAGCTCAAGGGAAATGCGTTTAAGAAATTGTGGTCTATAGACAGGTTTAGCACTTTGGTTGTTAGCCATATAGACCACTAACGCATTAATTCCTGCAATGTTTAGATATCCATAAAACACCGTCAGCGGCCAACTTGATGATTTTCTGGACACTGAATATATTTGACACAACCGATCTACGGTACCCACTCCCTCTTTAGTTCCGTTATAAAAAGTAATGAAAATTAATCTCATTCTCGAGAAATCCAGTATATTTTGTATACATTACAAGCACATTTGTAGTACATTGTTACAAAAATTCAGTAGTTTTTACCAAGTCTCTCCTGTATTAATTTCGTTGCGCATGGACTCGCGTGTGAAAAATGCCCGCTCTTTGATTTCAGTCTCAATTACTCAAAAGCAACTGGTCGTAAGAATAACAAAACACTTTAAAACTAACAGGGAGAGTCCAAATGGATGGTATTGGGGGTTAGGCTAGGGTGACCAGATTCTTAGGAAGCAAAACCGGGACATAATGAGTTCTAAAATCGAAAATCCGGGGCATAATCGGGAAAAATCCGGAACAACGTGAATTTTCTTACCTTTTTAATTTTATATGCCTACTTAAATTAATAGTAAATAAGCTTCGCAAATACCGATTACAATTTTGTTTAATGTATTAACAAATAATTTCAAATTAGCGAATACGAATAAAATCTTACAACAAATTATACCACGATTCAAAGGTAACAAATAATAAAGTTAAATATACGTACAATTAGCAAATAAGGTACACGTAAATAAAACTAAAACATATTAAAATCACAATATATAGTTTAAACCTGATTTTATATCAATTTATATATTTTTAATTAATATATTAGAATAGTCTTACCTGATTTTATATCAATTTATATATTTTTAATTAATATATTAGAATAGTCTTACCTGCCTCAGTCAAATTTTTATTATTTTTAATCATCGGAAAAAAATATTGAAAACTCATACATATATATATAGGAGTTATCTTGATGATGTATACTTAGGCATAAGCCATTAACAAAATAAACTCCTAGTAGCGATAAACATCATCGATGAGTCATGATGTGGGCGTTTTTAACGTGCCTTTAGAAATGGATTGAAAATAATCGACATAAATGACAACGAGAAATACAAAAAACGTGCGTTACACATTGTTATATAGCTTTGCGATCGTAATTGATGTGAGTGTACTTGATGTGCTCGTAAATCCCAGTCCTTTTGAGGTTTAATGGCTCATGTTTTTTTAATCGCAAATGGAATTTTAGTCTTTATTCCGAAAAGAATCGAAATATCGTAAAGCGCTAACGTAAAATATGCTATTTTGGCCGAAAGTACTGATTTTAAATTTCAAATCGAAATGCTATGACATTCTAATTATATATATATATACGGACGAGGAGTTTATGTAGTTTTATTAGTTGTTGACGAGATGAAGATAAAAGAATTCAGAATATACGCTATAATCGAATATCTATATCGAAAAACAAACAAGCACTTCAGATATCTCGATTCTCGCGATTCATATTTTTTTTTTATCATACGATTTTTAAAGAAAAACTACGTGAATGGCCGGATTACAAAATTGGAAAAACGAGGTCGTTTCATCTTTTTCTTTCGCGAAAGTCAACGCCTTTTGAGAAAAAAGTAAACATTTTGTACTCTTTTATTCCCCGCCGCCTTCGCCTCATTGGCTCCATGAAAAACGGTGGGCGTGGCTTAAAGAACGGGTCCGTCGCTCGGATCAATTGCGACACGGACCGCGCGAGCGGAATGGGATTTTGTCGCGCGAATATTAAAAATAAAAAATGAAAAATTCGGCGAAAGTCGTCCATACGAAAAAGTCTGCCTTGCGTATCCCGCGATAAGTCAGATAATTGCTGTTTTTTCATGCGGTGCGTGTTTCTCCATCTTTGTCAGTGTGCAGGAAATTTCGATTCGTAATTATAATAAATTGTGGTGCACCTATCTCGACCTTACTTAACTCGTGATTGTATGATTTAAGAAAGTGCTTTTTGACAATTTTTAAACGCGGTTGTCACTCGCACAACACAGCGGTGAAGTTCTCGGATAAAGACCGCGTTGGGAAAAACCGCGTAGCGCAAATGTAATGGAAAAATCGCGTGTTAGTATAAGTTACGAGCTGACTCGCGTAGAATGCACTGCGCGCCCAACTCAGGATAACGTGTAATTACATTTAATACGTGTTTAACAAGTATTTATTTATCCGCATTAAAAAAAACCGATTATATATGTGCGGATTAACAGGGAGCCGGATTAAATCGACGAAACACATTTGGACATCCAAACAATTCAGAGATCATTTTACGAATACATTTTCTAGTCCTTTTGTAAGTATTTTTATTTATTTGACCTTATCTCATAAACGGTACTCTAATGCTAAGTAAAATCTCATTTATTTTGTTGCATAGTTTTTTTAGTACATCTCCATGAATCTCTAATAAATTCCGCTCAAGTAGCCATAACTTTGTGGAATTTAATATCGAAAACTCAAAGAGTTTTTCACGAATCTCATTATTTGATAATTTAGCAAATTTTTATTAGTAAACGTCGTCTTCGTTAGCATGCGGCCCTTTTCACGTCAACAAATCGTCCAATATTTAACAGATATTTGAACGAATTTCGACTTTTAAATTACATCCTTGGTATTATTCGCGTTTTGTAATTTTTCGAGCTTATCCCATTCCCGATTAGCCCGAATAACCGGTCGCTGAAAGTTCTGGCCCGGCGCAAAATTTGTTGTAAATTAAGCCTCCGAGTTCGTGTATCAACCCGCCGAGAAACAAACGCCTTACGCCAGCTGTTTTCGAACATTACAAAGCCACGCCCCCTCTATGGCCCAAAAAGAGTCTTTTCCCCCTTCTATATCACATTCAGTCACAGTTCTTAAAAAAATACTTACTGGACCTACAAATACAATTAATAAAACCAGATAGTCCACTATGGAAGGTTTAATTTTGTGAAATTTCATACTTACGAACAAATAAAACAACGAACTCTGTAAAAATTCCACTATATTACTCCTAACATTTTTACATAGTTTTTGTTCTATTTGTACCGTAATATAACCACCTTAGGAAAACATGGACATAAACGGTACGTCCTAGACTCCTAGCCGCTTGAGGGCTAGAATATGACGGATGCATCCTGTAATTATCACGATTATGATGGTCAAACAGACAGTAGATATTATGTCGAATATTTTGCGCCCCCAGACCTACCCTCAGCGCCCCCCTTCCCCCAGGAGGACGCGCCATACAGTTTGGAAACCAATGCCTTACGCGATTCTTCCTCCGGAGTTTTTTTTTAAGTCGTCCTCGCGAGGTCGACGCTCCGTGGAAAAATAGTCGTCCAAGCGGTTGACGATCTGAGTGTGGTTAATCCGCTTGCGGCGACGATGACCTTTCGTCAAAGGGAGGGGGTGTGTGTGTGTGTGGAGGGGATGCGATGGGGAGGGGAGGAGAAGAGAACGCGAGACAACGCGGATCTTGGTCCATTTGAACCGCGTCCAGGAGCAATCCCGAGGTTTCAGGGCGGACAAGGCGAACCTCTTTTGCCTCGAAGTATGATACACCGTAGCGAGTGAGGAGGGGGAAAATCGCTGTTAAATAGCGCGACGTTGCCGATTCGTGTTTTGAAAAAAAAAAAATAGACGGCGTCGTGAGTAAATCTCTTCGAAGACGCGTTCGTTATTTTTTCTTGAGAAATTTAAATGCTGAGTTCCACTTATAAATTTTCGCCAAACGACTCCCCCGAAAGAACTTTTATTTTACATTTACCTTTAAATAATTTGCGTTCATTTGATAAAGCGAGGTGGTTGATATCCGTCTCAAGTTGCTTTCAGCGTTATGTGTATAACTTAACTTTATAGTAGTATGTTAAATAGAATTAACTCCTTGACCGTAAAATTCATAATTAGAGACACACAATGAAAAAGGGGGAGGAGGAAAGGCAGGAAAAGGCAAAAGAATATAAAAATTATAAACTTGCAGGTTTAGGGGTTGTTACTCCACGCCAGGGACCTGATGTCACTCACACATTCACTCACTCAATCGCACAAGCACTAATCCTAAAGGTGGAAAGGAATCGAGACCGGGTTTGCGAGAAAAATTACTCTGGGCCAGGGACCCAAAAAACCACACCGTTGCTAGAAGGTTTGTGAGTCAGTACGACCGCTACAGGGACCTACTAAGCAACCACAAACACACGCACACGCCAAGAGGTAAAGGAAAAAAGGAGAAAGGAACGGGGAAATAATACTAGGTTTACGGGAGATTAAACCACGCCAGGGACCTAGTATCGCACACAGTGGCCTGTAGGTTTATGTGCCTTCCGGCAACGACAGGGACCTAACAGACGAAACAGTCACACACGCAAGTACTCGAATACACTCTCACAAGATCTCTAAAAATGAGTGTGTGTCTCTAATTTTGAATTTTACGGTCTAGGAGTTAATTCTATTTACCATCAATTTCGCCGTAGTCTCCATCTTTACTTATTTATTTATAGTAGTATATATACCTATCACCATTTTTTTCATATTCGATGTTTGCAATATTGCCTTATTTTTTAAAATTTCCTTAAATTATCGTCCTTGGCCACTGAATTGTTTGTATTTAAATATATTCAGCAAGCTATTTCAGCCTGGAAATAATATCAAAATGTTCTTTATTTCCTGAGTTTATCTTTTTTCTGCTAGAGGCGCTTATGGTTGGAAGATTTTGTTTGATATGATATTGTAGAGAAGCATACCTGCAGAATACTCAAATTTAAAAAACCGTTCAAATGTACTTGATCCATACAATATAATATTTACGAATCTTTATGGTAAGATTGCAAAAAGGTTATTTTTGCGCTTTAAAAAATTAATATTTTCCTACGTATACAAAAAATATAGTAAAAACAGCGTGTATGTACACATTTGCGGCCCAGTATTTAGCAATTACATGATTCCTCGCGAAATAGACTCGTTGTATCAATTCGTGAGATTGGGTTATGAATAACTCAAAACCGTCCAGACAGCGTTTAATTTTATTCTACGCCTCTGCCCCACAAAGATTATAGAAAATTGCAAGCAGCACACGATGCTCAATTAACAAGCACCTAGCGAAAGGAAACCTATGGTCGTTCTTCGACGCCCAGCAATTATCTTCGGCCACGTCTCACTTCCTGTAGCGCAACGCTGAAGTTGCTTTGTTTGAAATTGCCAGCATTGCGTAATGTACGGAATAATAATATTAATAATGTCCTCATAGGAAATAGAGGTCCTTTGCGGTGAGGTCGTATCTCGTAATCGTTCTAAGGGCGAAAGACAGTCAAATTAATCAAAAACCCTCCTTCATGACTTGTTTTTGAGTTTCTCAGTTTTTTCTGTTTTAATGAACGAGATATTAGCAGAGTGTAATGGCATTTCAATGTTTATACTTTCCGCGGATTTTTTTGTAATTCCAATTACATATTATTAAGAATCTATCAATTAAATGTCACGAAAGTTACAACATTCATTCGGAAATGACTAGTTTTGAAACGCAGAATTTAAAAAATAAACCATTTTTGTCCTTTACGTAATTTTTAAATTTATTCCGTCGATAAAACATTATATTATCGATTTTATTCCATAATCCCAGCGCAGATTAAAATTGAGACGCATATGCAGTCGTGCTTCCCTTGATTTATTTCTTCTCTGAGATGCAATGAAAGTCACGTGACATGGAAATTACGTTAATCCTTAACCATTATAATATCATATAAATAACGGGCGTGGCGTTGAGAGTGATTCAAGAAAGTTTATGTTTGCAAAATGAAGACATTCGCTGAGAGTAATGGATAGGAGTTGTTTCTGAATAACGCTTTGCTTTTGGGGAGGGGGAGGTAGAAGTACATAAACGGGTCACCCCCGAGGGTTCTAAATATGTAACTCTTTAGCAGAGCAATCCGGAAACATTACGCGTTAAACGACAAGCTCTAAACTTTTACCGGTTATTGTCTCGGTTCACTTCAACCGGTAAGGGATTCCAGTTTATACTTATGTTCCTATGGTTACGATGATGAAAGCTTATGGCGATGGGTGTTGCATATCAATTAGTACCTCGCAGAAAATTCGTAGCCATTGAAAATTTATTGTGATCGTTTTCAACGTCTGAGAAAAGTAATTCCGGCATTAACCTCTCAGTCATTATTGCAAGTATTGAAGAAGAATACAATGAAAATAAAAGTCATCATTATTTGACCCTTTATGCCCTGACGGTTATTTAAAGTCCCATATTTGAAAAAAAAAACTGATGGGCCTAATGCATTCTATCGCTTTTAAAGTGTCCTTGAATCCAACACAAGGCAGAAGCACATAGCACTAATTTAGTTGAAAATATGAGGAAAGATTTTGATACTCCCGCTCTTCCAGTAGGAGGCCATTACCACTCGGAGGAGAAGCAGTAGTTTTGTTTTTTTTTTGGGGTTATCGTTAGATCCATTTAAATTCTGTGGTAGGATATTATAAATCTATTGTAAATGTGTAAAGGCATTTACAGATAATGTCACAAAATTTTCATTACGTCGCGTAACCATCCATAACCCTTAAAGTCAAAGTAACAAAAATTCAGTGCAGCTTAGAAGCCCCTACCCTATGTTATACGACAACGAGAAATGACAACTTTTCAATATCATATTCTAACATAATATCATATCCTAACATGCAAACATGTATAAAGATGTTGCTATAGGACAGTTAGGGTTAAAACACCATTTTAATTAGGAATGCTTTTAAAATGCGTACTGGAAGAAACATTTACGTCGAAGTTTGGTATTATTTTCGCAAATTTTTTTTTTTAGATTTTTAAAACTATACAGTAAAACCTCGTTATTTCGATTCCGGATAATTCGAAATAGCGTGTAATTCGAATCTAAGAGCAGTCTCCGACCAACATCATAGGATTTTGCGTACTTTTTAATACGGATTATTCGAAATACGTCTACAATGAAATTCGAAGTCATGATCTGATCCGGTGACTCGCAAACATCGTTTAATTCGAAACCTTTACCCATATTGCGTGTTTAAGTGGAAAGTTCGTGCGCGAAAATGACAAAGGCATCGCGTTTTTGTTCTCCATTTCTCGCAAACGAAATTTACATTGCCTCCCAAACAGGCAACTTCTTTTTACTTATTTAATAGTCAACGTGAAATAAAATCGTAGATGATACAAATAGAGGAATAATCTTATCCTTGCATCACTAGACCTTCTTTATTCCAGGTTCTCGGATTACTTCACGTATACTGCTTCATCGTTGATCTCTAACTCTTCCCCCTAAGTTTTTCGGAAAAATACTATGGCGGGGTGCCGGTGGTGTAGTGGTTAGGACGCTGGTACTGGTACTCGCCCGATGCTTGAAAAAGTCATCGGGTACGAATCCTGCGCGAGTAGGATTTTTCTCAAGGTCGCCCGGCCCCGTCTGTGTGGTTTGAGGAGACCGCGCAAATTCAGCTGTTCCGTCCTTCGGAAGGGACGTTAAGCTATTGCCCCCCCTGGTGTTCTTCGTAAGAGCAGGCAAATGCCGGCGCCGGGTTTCCCTCCTCCCTCCCCGGTTATTCATTGCACTACCTCTGAGATACCCGTTTGTGCTGTAAGAGAGGCGAATTGACTGGGCATTCAAACAATCAAACAAAAATTAGGACGATGGCTGTTACTCGCCTGTTGCTTGAAAAGGCAGCGGGCACGAATCCTGCGCAAGTAGGGTTTTTCCAACGTCGCCCGGACTCCTGTTTGTGTGATTTTAGGAGACCGTGCAAATTCAGCTGTTCCGTCCTTCGGAAGGGACGTTAAGCCGTTGGCCCCCCTGGTGTTCTTCGTAAGAGCAGGCTAATGCCGGCACCAGGTTTCCCTCCTCCCTACCCGGTTATTCATTGCACTACCTCGGAGATACCCATTTGTGCGTAAGAGAGGCGAATCAGCTGGGCACAGAAACAAACAAAAAAGAACTTCAAATAATGGTAAACAAAGATGCTAGAAGTGCACAGGGACAGGAGAGGTTTCTTATTTGCTGACTCAACAAAAAATGCCAAAAGGTATACATTTTTACCTTAGTAATTTGAGCACGATCTTCAATGTTATTCTCGTTATCACTGTCTGAACCGACACTTTCTTCCGAATCACTTTCAAGTAAGATTTCCGTCTACTGTTCATCACCAGGTATTGTTTGCGTTTTTCTATTGGTTGACGCCATGACAAGTTCGACTCTTTTAATCTCTTAGATACCAAAAGTAACAACGGAAAAATAACGAGTAATAGCTGCCTCCGTACAGCGTAAATGTTTCCCTCAGAGCGGCAAGAGAATATTTTTTGCGCGATCCAAGCACTTCCCATGCACTCTAATCACGCTTTCGGTCAAGAGGTAGCATCGTAAATATCTTTGAATGGGCTTGTTTGTGCATTGATGTCAGATAAGTGTTTTTCTCTCTCTCTCTCTCATTGCATTGTTCTCAAGAAATGCTGAACCAAGCACTAGCTCAGATCCGAAGACCATTCCTCCTCCCTTTCCATATAGCTCTCAAGTGTTGGCGCACAAGAAAAAAATATTCATCTCAAGAGTGAGAGACATCACAAAACAGATAAACAGTGCATCCCCTTCCACCACGCAGTAGCTTTCGCGCAGAGGTTCGGTTATTCTCACAATCAGCATTGGATAGGGGTTTTTAGAGCCCACAATTCGCATGACTACGCGAAAATTCAATCACAAAATTTGACGTATAATATTGGTAAAAAGAAAGAAAGTAAAAATTGCACAATCAAGCGCAACAGGAAAACCCAAGATTACTGGTTTGAAATATATCAAGGTTTTTCAGAGTTAAGAAAATTTATTGCGTCAAAAAATAAGGATATCTAGCGATCTCCGCGGAGTACCCAGTACGACCGCATATGAAGTTTTCGTCCTGCGTACTGGGCCGAGGGGTTTATTACAACAGAGATCGTCTATAAAATACGTCATGCTTATGTTTGCCTTTTTAGTTTTCCCTTCTCTAAAACTCGGCGCGCTACGCTAAGCTTGACCCCTACCCCTCCCTCCTGCCTGCATGACGCAATTCATGGATTTAAATCTCCTCTCCAGCAGTCCCAAAGAGAGAATGTGTTCAGTACGTATTGCAGAAAATAATTCGTGTGTACATAATTGTAAAATCATCGCCTGTCATAACAAATACGACCACGTTATTTTGAGAGCACATATATTTTATTACAGCTGTGTAATATGGATGGAAATAAAATTACAGTGCAATGTTTGATGTTACCTAGAGCTAATAAAGAATTAAAGAATTAATTAATTAATTTTGATCATAGCGACGGCATGAAAAGTTTGAACGAAATTGGAGAGAATTAATACGTGATGGTTCCTATCTATTATCTATACAATATTTCACACAAGCGTTTTCCCAATCTTTTTAGCATGCATTTTCGTAAGCCTTTTCTTCCGAAAAGTGGTGTAAAAGAGTAACTTCAAATATACACTGGGAAAATTGGTTTGTTCACTCAATTCTTATTTTTCACACGCAGTGGTGTTCGTGAATCATAATTAAGTGGTCACTTTAGCTCTGTTCATGAATTCGCCGTGTGTACGAACTTGTAATATCAATACATTTTGTAGCAGAGCGGATGAATAAGACTATATTGCGATTTTACTGTCCAAGTAGCGGACCATAAGAAATTTCGATTTTTTTTAAGTTCGTTTATTTCGAACGCGGGTAATTCGAAGTCGTATTTTTGTGGTCCCTTGAACTTTGAAGTAACGTGGTTTTACTGTAATAAGCCATATAATACCGCAAGTTTGGCGTCCGGAATAAAGATTAAAAACACCGATCCCAAGATTTCAAAGTTGTAAAAATAATAATTTGAAAATTGTAATCGTTTGACGAGTAAGGAAAATCTTACACTTATTACCATTTATTCGAAAACGAAATCCGACGGAAATATATTTCGAACTGTTATATGTAGGCTCTTGACTCGTCGCTCCGTTACCGCGTTACCACATCCATATACTTATGCAAATACTTATATTATGGCATTACCGTAATGCTTGCTTTTAAATACTTATATATTGAGCATCGATGAAGAGATACAATTGTACCAGAATTGTAAGTGACGCGACGTATCGATATTATGACATGCCACGAGGTCAAATCAAATTGTTTGAGCACATTCGGGAAAGAATGAATTCGTACGGACATCCACGTATACGACCTAGAAGTGGTCCCGGAAAGGTCAACTTTAGAGTCGGATCAACTCATGGAATGACAGACTTGGCAATGGGGTTAGAGACCACTCATGTCAGTCCGCGAAACACACCCCAGGAAAGAGCGACGCAGAGAAAGAACACTGGCACGGCATCCAGATTTGTCAACTCTCCACTTCCCGTGAGAATGCGAGATGGTAGGAGGCGGAGGGATTGGGATGAAAGTAGAGAGTGGGAGATGAGGATGAAGAGAGAAATAGAGGCTGAGAAAGTAATAGGAGAGGGGTGAATGTGGGGAGAACGAGATTTTGAAAAGAGGACGGAGAAATGTCGATGAAACCAGAAAATGAAGTAGTAGAATTAAGAGAATGACAATGTGAGGCTTTATAGCATGTAGAGCACTTATGTTTTGCGGAATTAAACGTGATAAAAAGTAGGAGTAAAGTAAGCAAGAATCGTGGCATGAATTACGAGCGCTTCTTTGGGGTGGATATACACTTCACTGTCTTCGTTTTCAGTGAAGTGGCAGTCTCGCTAAAGGGACATGATTCAGACAGAGAGACGGAAGGACAAACCACATACAACGGGTTCTCTTTCTCTCTTAAAGAACACGCCTCTAAATTATAAGTAGGTGACTCATTAATTAATATGTGTTAGAAACTCTTAGCAACAGATCCCAGCAGAAAATACACCCATAATGGAAACAAGAAAAGCGTGAAAAAGTTACAAAACCGAGCAGGCCTTTTTTAAAAATGCGCGATGATAGAGAATATTTAACTCAAACACAGTGGAAAAGCGTATATTTTCACACTTCGTAACCTGATTGTCGTTATCATGCGTAAGGAAGAAGCAGAGAAGGGGAAAGTAAACGAATTGAGTTGGAAGGCGAGTCAAAGTGAGGAACGAATGTTGTTCCGTATACTCATTTTTCATCTTGCCATCGCCCTTCGAGTTTGGACAAGTTCCTGCTTTTGAGGCGTGGAAGAGTAGAGGGAAAGAGGGAGAAAGGTGAAGACGAAGAAGAGATGGAGCAAGATTGGATAGAAGGGAGAAGAAAATAACGGGAGATGGGATACGAAAAGAGGAGTGAGAGAAGAGGAGAGGAGGGTAGAGGACAGGAAGAGAGAACAAAGAGATAGGGTTTATGCGTAAATTAGTATACGACGGGAATTTAGGGGGAAATAAAATAGAAGATTAAAGAAGAGGAAAAGGAAAGGCTGTTAGGAAAAGAAGGATCAGATGAAAGAGTGGAGAAAGAAAGTACTGCAAATAGGAGAATAAATAGGTAATAGTGATGGAAGAGAGTAACGGGACAAAACAAAAATAAGTGAAGAAGGTAAGGAAGGAGTAAAAAATATCAAAAGGATGGAGATGAGTCTAGGAGGTGAAGGAGAAGAAGAGAGAATTGAAAATCGGAGAGGAAGGAGAGGGAGGGGGAAACGCGGAGGAGAGAGTTGGAGTGGATGTCCGAAGCGATCGCGCGGGCGTGACCCGATGCAAGAACCCTCGATTTATTTTTATTTTTCCGGTACGACGGGATGCTTTGCTCCTCCTTGAACAGGATTTGCAGGAAAAAAACCGATTGTGGCGCCGTGGTGTCGCCTCGGCGGAAAGATGCCCATCCCTCCCTCCATATCATCTTCTCTCTCCCTCTCATATCCTCTCTCTTCTCATCACACTTCTTCCCTCTCATCTGTTCTCTCCCTCTCAATTCCTCCTTTCCTAACTCTCTCCTTCCTCCTACTTCCTACACCCTCTTCTCTCACTTCGTACTCTCCCCCTCCCTCCCTCTACCCCTTTCCATCTCTACCTCACTCTCTGCCCCTCCCTCTCTTTCTTTCTCCCCCTACCTTTCTTCCTTCCTCTCCCTCTTTCTATCTCCCCTCCCTCTATATTTCTTCCTCCCCCTCCCTCCTCTCCCTTTATCTTTCTTCTTCTATATCCTTACCTTCCTATCGCTCCTCCATTCCCCTTTCTCCCTATCTCCCTCCCTATCTATTTCCCTCTCATTTCCTTCCCCTCTCTCTACCTCCCTCTCTCTCCCGAATAAAGACGATTATCTATCTATCTATCTCCCTACCTGCTTCTCTCCCTCTCTCGCTTCCTTTCCTTCCTTCTTATCTTTCTTCATACTATCAATTTCTCTCTCTTCCCCTATCTGCCACCCCTCTCCGGCTGACTCTTCACGCTATGCAGGAGGAACTCATTGGCTCCCGATCGTCTCGAAGGCAATGCCGGTGAAATCGTCCTTTCGTTAGATAGTCCCGTCGCTCTTACATCGGAGAATAGCGTGGGAATGGTTTTGAGGAGGATCCTCTCCACTTTTTGTTTATGCTTACCCGTCTGTCTGTCCGTCTGTATTCTCTCTCTCTCTAGTTTTTCCTCGGCATTCATGAGTGACGTGCGTGGGTTCGCCGCCGGAATAGCAAAACGGGAACCTCGCCTTTTCTCGTTTTACCGTTACGGTGACACGTTCGGAATTTTTATAGATTTATTTTTGTATTCTGCTCCTAATCCTCTGGAGAGATTTTTTAGCGTTTTTATTGTTCTCGTGTAAAGGGTCTGTAATCGTGTGTGTACTTGGGTGTGAATTAGCGTAAATTTGTAATAGTAGCCATCGGCATGTGACGTTCGGTGCATGTCTTTCGAATTGCCTTTTTTAGCGAAAGGATTGATATGGGAAATTTGCAATATAGTACATTGGAAGACCGAAATATTTGCATTAATTTCCTTGTATCAGGAAAATCCGGCCAGAATAGTTTCAAAAGGGGTTTAAATTAATAATAGAAACGTGTATTTTTAAAATTTATAATTTCAACATCGCATACTGCTGCCAAAATTTTAGCACCTCAAATAAAGAACTGCGTACAGGATAAAAATTTATATTGTGTTTGTTTTTGCCATAAGATTGCATTTAATAAGTAAGTGATGTGGAAGAAAAGAGATATTAGTAGTTTGAAAGTAAATTCATACTTTTACATGATTATCAATCAAACTTATTTATTTATTAATTCAAATAACCTACTATACATCTGATAACTCACACTATATTGGCGAATTGCATATTATAAAACCATTTAAAATAAATTAAAACTTGAGGTAAAAATAAATGTTAAAGCATTGATATTCATGTGTGTTTAGAATTGCCATGATAAGGGGCGAGTTTTCGACTGGGATACTTATTCTGGGTCTATAGCGTTCGCGTGTTTTTATATACTTGATCTCGCCGTTGGGACAGGGCATTAAAAGAGACGGCTATTTTGCGAGAGGCTCGCAGAATGTGGAAAGACATGTTCACTTGTAGAATTTGACTCATTCGTCGAGATGGGGAGATGGACTGGAGAAATATCTGATTTTTCTCGTAAAAGTGAAAGAGAGGGAGAGATAGAATATTCACAATGGAGAGATAACGCCGACATTCGCATCTTCTTTAGAGGTGTGTTGGGAAAAAGCTGGTATGTGCGAAACAAGGCTCTAGACAGCTACATTCATTCCTGAAAGGGTGAGGTAAGGTACACGTCGCTAATATTAATCTTTTATTTAGAGTCAGCACATTAAAGACGGGATACTGTCTCTCTATGACAAAACAGTGACATTATAAAGGTTCATAGACTGTGTTTAAGATATCCTATAGCCAACAAGAGAAGAAAGATGTATATTTAATGTATGCATACATGCAAGGCAGAGGCGTTCTTTACGAATTACGTAGACGTAAAGACAACATTAATGGCTTAATATAATATCAGAACACCGTAAAATGATGCATCAGAAGCGATGCCAGAGAACAATTAAATTTAAACTGCTTGGGTTATGTGAGCCATTTATATGATTTTCGTATTGGCCTTTAGCCCAAAAAGTCCTCAGTGCCAAACTTCATGAAAATCCATACGAAGATAGAACATGCGAACAGACGGATACCACCTGGCCATAAGGCGCTTATTTTTTAGGCGTTTTTTTACCAGCGAAGCGGTAATAGCTGGCCACCTTATGGGAGCGTCTCGTCCGTCCGTCTGCCTGCTATAACTTTCATCTCCTAAACTGCTGGGCGGATTTTTATTAAATTACGTAGGAGTGGTCCTTGTTAAAATGTATTGCCCACTTGTGATTTTGAACTGCATCTTGCAATTATAACTTTCACTTTATATAAGAACTTAAATGAACTTATACTCGTATCTCGTTAAATGACTTCTGTTAAGGAACAATTAAATACCATACTTTTCTCTCCCTAACTCTTATTTGATCTTTGAGGTATAGATTAAAAAATTTATTCGAATAGATGACTTCATTCACCACAAAGAAGTCCGCGAGACCACTTAAGTACGAGCTATTGTTTCGGAGATAAAAACTCGAGAAAATCCCGAAAAACACATCGCTTATTTTGTTTACATCGTTCGCTAAGACAGTTCTTTTGGCAAAAAATAATTAAAATTCATATTTTTCTTTTCCATGCTCTTAAATGATCTGTGAGTTATAGTTTTAAAAAATTATTATTATTATCATTTACCGCAAAGAAGTACACTAGAGCATATAAATACGACTTATAGTTTCGGAGGTAAACAACTCAAGAACCGCCCAATCTTTCGATACCGTTTCATACGTATTTCCCATAAAGAACGCCGTTGAAATCTCTGTGTACTCCATTTATGGAGTATACTTTTCCATCTTGTTGCTTCATATAAAGAACGCCAAACGATAATAATGTGTTCATAATACATCCTGAGTTGCCGTCCATATCTTCAAATATGGGGACATCGTGTAGCATTATTAGGTAGCCTTAAACGTTTCAAAGAAGAGTTATCGAGCTCGCTGAAATGAAATTTATAAATTATTTAGGGAATACACAACCATGCGCATTTAAGATAAAAAGCAGTCGCCATCAGTAGATTTTGATATTAACGGATATTTATTTAAGAATCAAATTTCGCTGATTCGCCACTGACAGGCTAATTTGTAACCAATTCCGCATGTTTTTTTCGAAAAGTAGTTTTGCTGTTGGAGGTACAGAATTAATCAGTTAGCCTTAAATAAGGTAATTTATTTTTTGCTACCTAAGATAACTTGTAATGCTGTGTAATTATATAGATTGCCTAATATCAAACAATGCATAGCGCCATTAAAGATGTGGTTCTGAAGAACGCATTCTGAATATTTTCACCAACGTATTTTTCTTCTTGATTAAATGAACACGGGCGGACATGATGAAATACAGTTTCAGCTTTTTGGCATCTTTACAGATTTCGCGTCTAAGGCATAAACTGTTTCAAAGAACTTGTTTAAGCGCTATGTAATGTAATATAAAGGCTTGGACGAAGTATTTGAATGAAAATTAGGATTCTAGTCGTCAGAAACCGTACGTTTGGTAGAACAGGAGAGATATTGCCATTTTAAAAATCTATTCATACGTTTATGCCAGACAAGTGAATTGATCAATTTTTTATTCGACCCATTATGAAAAAAATTTCAAATTATGTTTTCTTAAATGAGCACTTAAGAATCGAATTTGAGAATGTAAGTACACGTATCTTATGTATCTCCACTAACGAGGTTATGAAAAAAGAACGTTTTTAGAATACGCTTTCCGTGAATCACCGCCGAGGATCGCATTGCGGCCAAAATACACATCTGGCTTTTCATAACCTCGTTATGGCTATTAGAGGTACCTGAGATAAGTACATACTTATCAATTTTTTTTCCTAAGAGCTCATTATTGAATTTATCTTGAGCCATAGGACGAGCTTTATAATTCTGAATATGTATTGGAGGCTATTCCACTTCACCCTTTATCGCGGGACGATGAGTATACTCGCAGCCTGCCGATACTTAGTTATTCTTCCATATTACGAGTCGTGATACTCTTCGTCCCTCGGCGTATGATAAAACTGGTTGACGAGTATACTCGTCGTACTGCGCTAAGACTTAAAACTTGGAATTGATACCGGTGGAAAAGATGGTATTGGCACGGAGAAGGTTGTTTCAATCTCTTTTCTCCCTCTCTCTCTTCAACCACTTTCTGTCTCCCTCCACATCCTCCCTCCTTTACCCTCGGCCGTTGAATCCTTTCCAGAAAGATACTCCAGGCCAAAGAGAGTTCTCTAGTCTCGCACGGGAAAAAGCGGAGTGCTCTAAGTGTGGTCCAGAAAGCGATCCATTATGCGCGTGAGAAGTGTATGGGAGAGGCGGAGAGGTAATCCCACCCGAGGAAGCGTTTCTTGGCTCTGAAATCCCTTGTTCATTTAAGAGGGAGGAAGGATACGGAAGGGCACGGACTTAAATTGCGGTCTGTCGTCATTCATTTCCATGCGATGACGGAAGTCTCACGGTTGTTATGGCGTGATGCGATAGTGTTTTTTTGGCGGGATCCGTCACCAAGAGATCTTCCAATCTTTCCGTCAGTTTAATTTAAAGTTTTAACATGTTCGTGCTTAAATGTTTTGAAAGATTACAAGGCGACGTTATTGAAGCCATAGAATTGCATTTTCTTTTATAAACGCGCTTATGTTTTCACTCTGTCTGCCCGTCTGCGCAATCAGTTAAATTAAAATAGCAAGCAAACGGTAAGAGATATAAGACTGAAATTTGCACTATGTATGTGATCTATGATGCCATTTATTACGCTGCAAAAGAATTTTTAGAAATATAGTGGGTGGCAGGGGATGCCTTCAAAATTTTCAAATTAAGATTCTGAGCGAATGAATATAGATAGAAAGCTAAAATTTTCAAATTAACTATTGAATAAATTACTTTGTCATGTAATTATATTAAAACATTTATAAAAAAATTTACATTTACAATTCTAAATAAACTTCAATAAATAAAACGCTCATTCTCAAATTTCGCTCGCCTAATAGGTATTCACGTCCAATGATATATCTCTTTCAATCTGTTTTGAATGAAAATACAAACCCGTAAACCAAGGGTTGGGAACCTTATCTACACGGCGGACCGCATTAGTCGTTGCAAATCCTTCGGCGCCCCGGATTAGTTAAATCGAAGTTCTCCAGAGATCCTGAGGTATCGTATAAGTGAAAACCTACTACGTTTTTAAAGTTGCCATTTTAATATTAAATATTTTACTGTCATAATTTTAATTTTTTAAATAACGAATTTGCGCGTGAAATTTTATGGATCTCTTTTTCGTCATAGCTTCGCGGGTCGCAGAAAACGCTCTCGTAAGTTGTTCGCCCCTGCCGTAAATTGTATAACTCTAATTGATGCATTTTTTAAATTCACACTTAAAACACGTTTGTAGATATAATAATCACTATTTGTGCTATTTATTTTCAATGTATTACTGTTTTCATTGCATTATAGCTTCATCAGCTGACTGTAACTCAGCGAAACTGGTCGTACAGGTACTTGAAAAGAAATGGTGGTTCTTATCAAATATTTTTTTTCGACTTGTTTATAATTGATTAGAAGCTCCCAAAAACGAAACCTCGACTAAAACCTTTTTTTTTAATCATTTGCGTTTCGAACGGAAAGCAAGAGTAACCTATTTCGCATTTCAGAAGACACGCATAAGTGTCTTCAGAAATTAAACTTCTCCTTATATTTAAAGACACCATGTAATCGGAAGATTAGTGTAACAAATTTTTATCGTGGTAAATGTTTTTGTTAAATTTTCCGTTTTATATATTTTTAATTTGTTTAAGTAAATTCTTGATTTACCGGATGTCGCGAGACCGAGTCTATACCGGTTAATAAGATGTTTTGTTGATCGATATCTTTATTTAAACGGGTATAGGACACTTCAGCGCGACCGATTCGGCGACGGGACAATTCGGCGCCGTGACAATTCAGCTCCAGGACAATTCGGCGCCTGGAGGAAAGAGCAACAGCGTTTAGTTGGGTTGAGTGGTTGGGGGTTGGATTCGTGCTGAAGATGATCGTAAATTAAGAGTTTATTTCCGTCATTTGCATGTCCGCACCATTTAAAATTCGAATATTTTTGCTCTTCCTACGAGAAAGTTTCCTTCCAATCCTGGTCGGTTCAGAGTTGAATACGTAAATCGTCGAGCGATGTCGGAAGTGTTTTCTTTTATTTCTTTCTCAAACCAGGGGGTAGAAAAGCGCCGAGTGCTAACCTTAAACCTAAGATGAAAGCGAAAATTTATGTTCGAGCGATGGTAACACGCGAGATGTGTGCCGGAAACTTCTTACCGACGCGAGAGATACTCTAGTTTGAAAAAAATTGAGGTTTTGATGATTTTGAGGAGCATGATAAGTATTAGAAGGTTAGATCGCGAAATGGACGTTATTTGCGAGAAAAAGTTTCCAACCGTATTGAATTGTGAGAAGGCCATAACGAATTCACCGAATTATGGTTCTAAAAAGGTTCGATAACTTATGAATCGTAGTTCTAAGACATCACCTTATTTATGTCCTATCATGAATAGAAAATTTAAAAGCTGTGATTATTCTTGCATATATAAAAACATTGTCAAACATTAATATATTTTTGCTGAAATTATTATTAATTTAACTTGTCATTGTAAATTAATTTTATTGTGACTATAATATTTATAAATCAGTTATTATGTAGGTTGATATTTAAATTAGCAGCACGTAGCGAGCTTTTTGCGAAAAATGCTTATAGTCGGCTTTTAACTGATATCACCACCCATCTGACTATCGCATGGCCTCGAATGTTGACTGCTGTTTTCTGGAGTGTTTGGCAACTCGAATCGTGGGTGTACCTTTATGGCATTTTTCACTGGCGGGTCTAATTTATCGTTACAGACTACTACGAAAGGGTTATTGTCAGTTTATGGAAATTTTAAGTTATTAGCTAATTAATTGTGCGTCCCGAGGCATTTTGAACTCATTTTTATCCCAGGAAACATTTAAAACTCTTGTATTTTATTCAGCGAGGTGGACAACGATATCTGTCTTTCGCATGTTCATGAGGGCATATCTTACCATTTGAATTAATACGTCTTGGGAACCGGAAAGAGATGAAAAATGTCTGCGAATTCATTTCAGGGGAAAGGCAGTACAGGTGTGGAGGTTTATCATTCAATGAATCCTCACCCCCGCGCATACCTAACTATTCCTCAGCATACTCACCCAACGTCATGCACTGCCCATCATCCTCCCTCTCTCCCGCCCTTTCTCCCTCTTACATTCCATATTTCTTCCTCCCTCTCTTCCTTTCTATCTCTAATGTAAGATATTAAGTAATATATTTAGTCTCAAAGTCGTTTGTCTGTCTCTTCCTCTTTCTCTCTTCATCTTTCTTCATTTTTCTCTTTCTCTCTTTCACTCATCTATCTTCCTGTCTTCCTTTCATCCATCTTCCTCTCATTCTCTTCCTCTCTGTCTCTCTCTTCCTCTCTTCCTTTCTCTCTTCCTTTCTCTCTTCCTTTTTCTCTACCTCTCTCACTTCCTCTCTTTCTCTTCCCCTCCCTCTCTCCTACCTACCTCTCTCCTCCCTACCTCTCTCCTCCCTACCTCTCTCCTCCCTACCTCTCTCCTCCCTACCTCTCTTCCTCTCATCTATTCTCCTCCCTCTCTTCCTATCTCTCGTCCTAGCTCCCTCTTCCTATCTCTCGTCCTAGCTCCCTCTTCCTCGCGTATTTTCTGTTGCCCTTTCCCTTATTCAATTTTTTTCTTTCTTCGTATCTTCCTTTAGCTCTCTTTATTCTCTCTCTCTCTTCCTCTTTGTATCTTTTTTTCCCTTTCAGACTAACCTCTCCCTATCTCTTTATTTTGCTCTTCCTGTCTCCTCTCTTTCTCTCTTCTAATCCCCTCTCTTTATGTCTCCCCTTTCTTCATCTCTCTTCCCTTTCATCTCCCTCCCCTTTCATCTCCCTCCCTCTCTCTCTCACTCACATCATTCAACAATTCTTCATTGTTCTCACACAATTACATCTTTACTTTGCTGGTACTTGTATTATTATTGTTAATGTTCTACGCAACATTGTAAATGCATCACAACGCGGGGTTAGGTGGAATGATACTCCTTAGTGTCAATATCGCCCCAAATAAAGACCGTATCAATCAATCAATCTCTCCCATTCTTTCTCCATATTTCCTTCTCTCTCACTCTCCTCTTCCATTCCTACCTTTCTCCTTCTGTCTCCTTTCCCCTCCATCACTCTCTCTCTCCTCTTTAAGAGGGTGGTTAACAAGCTTCAGCCTCGCCCAAATAAAGGCATTTGTCTGTCTGTCTTCCCATTTCTCTCCCTCCCTCTCGCTCTTCCCCTTACCATCTCACACCACCATCCGCTCCTTTCCTCCCTCCACTCCCCCTCTGTAATCTCTCCTTTTCCTGTCCTTGGGAGCGGCCTCCCACACGCACGCTCACAAACAGACCCTTGCAAAGTTCACATCTCCATCATTTAGTCCGTTTTCTATCCGTTTCTCAATCTCCTTACTCTATTTTTTATCCCATTTGTCCCCTCCCTCTTTGTCCATTGCCCTTCCATCCTCACTTTTTATCCTCCATCTTCGTTTGTATCCTTTTTCAAATTTCATCCTCGTTTACTCTATCCGATTAATCTCCTGTTCTCTATCCACCTCTTTTGACTTAATCTGTGCACCATTATTTATGGCCACCCACGCGTGCATTCCGCGCTTCATATGTTTTTGACCCTACTCCCCTCTCTACGTGTCCTCCTTTGAGGACTCTCTTTCATGCTAGAGATAAATAGATTCAGAGTTCAGAAATTAACATTTTCCCTGCGTAATATGGGCTTTTTTGGGCGTGGCTACCTTTTATGTATTCCTCCTTTTTATAAGCGCGTTTTATTTCGTTTGAAAAAGGGCCGATGAAAATCAATCTCTGCATATGGACACGATAAATCTACGCTCTCTTTGAACGCGTCTCATACAAGGAAAAGAAGCTACTATTGTATTCGGCTCGTCTGTACGTTTGTATTTACGTCTGTATGCATGGACCCGAATTATGCTATGAAAGTGCTAGTCAAAATTTTACTTGGATAAATTAGACACTGATAATAAACGCGTTTGTAGACAAAATAGGGATATTAAAAGCAAAAATAGACAAAACAAGTACTTGAATTTCTCCAAAAGTCACAAAAACGCGTTTGTAGACAAAATAGGGATATTAAAAGCAAAAATAGACAAATCAAATATATAAATTTCTCCAAAAGTCACAAAAAGGTTGTGAGAAACCATAGGCGCGTTTCGATTACCAGGCAGCCATCATTGGTGGTATTCGCTTAGACGCTACCACTGATAACGTCGTCCTAGTAGCCGAAATGCGTTTATAATTTTTCACGACCTATTTATGGCTATTGTGGATACTTGAGTAGGTGGTTATTTTGTCTATTTAACTTTATCAACAAGACAGGCTTGATAATTTCTATTGGACGCTTAATTTATATTCTGCCTCTAGACGCATACATTCATTACTTCTAATAGTTTATAAATTGTGAATCGCGGTAAAAACAAGCGTCCATGGATGCTGAACATTCTTTGAAAAGAAGTTGGGAAAGTGAAAGATACTTTTTATAGGATGCTCGTACGAACGAAAGTATGCATTTTTATTAATGCTGATGAAGTTAGTCGATAACCAGTCATCGAGTTTAGCATTTGGCCCACGTATAATAAATGGTGAAGGCATTTCCTTCACCAGTGGATCAGTTGAGTAAACTATGGGCTTCTAACAGGCGGGCTGCCAGTTCAAACCTTCCGCTTTTTCATTAGATTCTACTTTAAATAGTTGTTAGTGACAGCTTAGGCTTGAGAATGACGTCGCAGCAGAGTTAAAAACAATATAAAGATGCTTAATATCTAAGGATTGCGTCATAGTTTGTTTTTTAATTAAAACAAATATAATTTTGGCTCACGTGCTTTTGAGTGTTGACAGTACGTTCAGACTCATTACCTGAACATGCGATCGCAAATATTTGGAAATTATCATATGTGGCTCGCTATATATTTCGAAATTATCCATATTCCCTCCGTAAAATCTGATTATGAGACCATGTACACAATTTAAATACAAAGCAGCCGCCTTTATTGGCAACTCACTTATAGTTGAATGTAATATTAGATTGAAAATGCAGTTATACCTATGTTACAGATTTATATTATCTCATCATTAAACTTGAATATTTTAGGTCTATGTTTTTTCAAGTTTCGAATTTGCATTTCAGTCCTTAATCTGTTTGAATTTTGACATCACCGATGAAAAATAGGTCTTTTAAAATTTTAAACGTCTTAACCCTTATAAAATATAAAATGTATACACAGATAAACCGTTCGACGAATTATAACACACATTACTTCTAAGAAGCAACGATCAGCGATTTATCACCGAGAACATATGATGCGTAGTCGGAGTACGCACTTGATTCACTCAACCGGTTCATGGCTACGCGAATCACTTTTATCATTTATTTGATCGATTAAAATAAACTCGACGCTGAGGCAACACCAAAACCGGTTTGGATTATGAATAAAACGCATGCTTTTCATTGACACAACACCAGCATAATATAGAATTTAATTATATATCGCTGCCTTGCGCGTCGTTAGGGTAGCAATTACCGTATTTATCCGAATATAAGACGACTCGAATATAAGATGACCCCCAAAAATCGGTAGTATTAGAAAGAATAAAGTAGTTACCTGAATATTAGACGCTGACTCATTCGCAAAATTCTCAGTTAAGTACAGAAGAACAATTCTCGTTCGATAGACTCCAACGCCGTACGTTCGCGTCACACTGAATTTACGTGCTGCTTCAGAGTTACAATCGAGTCTCGATAATCCGACCTAAACGGGACCGAGGAGTGGTCGGATTACCGAAAATGTCGGACTATACGGAAAAGAACGGGGCGAAACGAAACACAAATTTGAAGTGTAACTAAGTATGAAATCACGTTTATTAATCATTGTTCTGCAGTGCAACTAACATAATAGAGTACAAAACTATTATTTGAAATTAAATTTATTGCTTAAAAAATGAATAATTGAGGTTTGTTTCCAGGCTTTGCTTCTCTTCCTTGCGGCGAGGTCGCGCCAGCGTCTCGATAATATGACATCAGTAAGCAGTACTTATACAAAAGTGGTAGAACAGTAGGAGGTAGGTTTTTGAAAGCTCTTGGTTTTTTGACCTTTCCAATAAGTGTGAGTTTTAATTTGTGGTTACCAGTGGCGTTACTAAAGGCTAGAATCGTCACTCTTTCTTTATTTCGCTTATACCCAGGAGCTGAAGCTTCAGCCCGAGAAGCTCTAGTTTTTGAAGGCAACATTTTATAATTTAAGCCTGTCTCTTCGCAGTTATATATCTGCTCACCTAACAATCCTTCGTTGTCAATGAGATAACGAAATTTCGCTTTAAATTTAAGAAATTTGTTCGAATTTGCCGATAATTTTTCGCTACAGAAATTGAGCTGCCTATGGATATGCCGGATTATGCGGAATGTTGGACAATCGAAGGTCGGATTATCGGGACCCTACTGTACCTATAATTTCCGCGTTTGAAACGATTATTAATTTAAAGTTTCTATCATAACTAAAACGCATAAGTTTTGATATTTGCGGTATGCCTGACCCTTTCTTTCCAACAGGGTCGTCTATATTTTAATAGTTTTTCAAAGTGTTTTTTCACGTTAACCGTCCACAATAAGGCGTTGTCAACACGTGAACTACCCGTAAACTGTTGACGTCATTGACTACGCGAATATAAGATGATCCATCATTTTTCAGATGCAAAATTAGGAAAAATATCTCGTTTTATATTCAGATAAATACGATAACTCCACCGGCTAAAGTGAACATAACGAATAATATTCGAGAATGGAAAACTTGTTCGGGCACGTGGATAGTATTCACTTCTTTGTTTGGGGTCGTTTTGTTTCGAAAAAAAACGGCAAATCAAGCAATCAGATGGATCATGAAAGGTCGTCGCTTTATTTTCAATACGTTTCGATTTATAAACGCGCTTATGTTTTCGCTCTGTCTGTGCAGTCAGTTGAATTAAAATAGCAAGTAAACGGTAAGAGATAGAAGGCCGAAGTTTGCAGGATGTATCTGGTCTATGATGACAAAATGAATGGTCGTCTTATATTCGCGTGGTCAAATACGTCAACAGTTTACGCTGCCAAAGGATTTTTTGGAGATATCGGCGGACGGCAGGGGGTGCTTTTAAAATTTTCAAATTAAGATTTTGAGCAAATGGTTATAGATAGAAAGTTAATTATTTTCACAATTTGTGTGACCTTTAACGCAATCTATAACACTAGAGTTTTGGAACTGGGAATTCTCGTTCCCGGTTCCCAGGAATTTACTCGATATTTCTTATTCTCGATTCCCGGGAATTGTTCGTTTGAATTTTGTGCCGAATCAAGATTTTACAGAATTGCCTTGGTCTTTTTATTTAGATATATCTCCGAATTTCAGCCCCAAATGTTAAACTATCTAAATTACTTTTGACTTTTTGATTTTATGCATGTTGTACCAATAGAATTTCTGATGAATACTAAATATTTTTTCGGTGAATGCTATTTAGTAACTGAGTTATTAGGAGTTTGAGATTAAGGATCAGATTGCGTTTCTCGCTATTAATTCAATTTTAATGTAACGCTAATATAATGTCAGAATGGCTTCTTCTCGCGCTCGTGGATGTCGTTAGTAAAAAAATATCCTAAAGTAATGGTTGCATGGATCTGAAACAAGGCGTTGAAGTGAACTACCTTCCCCTGCTATTTTTCTTCCCTCTCTCCTCCCTTAATCGACCAAATTAGCTACTCTGACCAAGTGAATTATATATATATATATATATATATATATATATATATATATATATATATATATATGAATTAAAAACTGATCTATTGATCGATTCGACGCGTATTAAAAAATCGATGGCTGGAAAACAAACTTTCGTTCTTTTAGGCGTTTGTTGTTTCAAGTATAGAACTCCTACGATGATTCTAAGTAATTGTAATATGCGAATGATTAATGCTCTACATTCAAATGTATTCCTTCTTGCACATAACGCAACGAATGTTGTTTACATTGGTTGTTATTAAAATCATTTCCCTGATTGCTTCTCTCTCTGTTTCTCTCTCTCTTTCTCTATATATCTCTCTTTCTCTCTATATCTCTCTCTCTCGTATTAAAAGCTTTCAAAGCACTCTCACCCATAGCGAATTAGATGACAATAGGATTTCGAAGTTTAACAATGTAATTGGTTGGCATAGCAACATCTCGTTAAAGCAGCAATATTTCACCAAAATATGCAAATTAAATGTTTAACATGAGGAATTTCGAACTGTAGGCGGAAAAAGATGAACTGAATAAGAAATATTATAATTTTTTCTTTAAATGGTTTAAATCAAAGATCGTAGGTTAATTCTTTCTAATTTAGATCTCAAAAAGAATAAAAGGCTGCACGTTGAAAAGTCGATGTTTATGTGCTATTTTATGGGAACTGAAAATGTCTTCCTTGGGGTTGAACCATATTGCGTCAGCAAATGAAGCTCCAATTTTTATCCGATGTTATTTTTTCTCTCAGTAGAGGACGCACAACCCCGTCATTATTAAATGCGTTTATTCGGCCTCCGTCTTGATTTACGGCGTCCGCGCTATAGTATCGAATCACGTGCGAGGAAACGAAACGGCTTTTTTTTAAAGGCGCCGCCTCGTAAACGAACTTTCCCCCTTCCTTCCTTCCCTTCCGACTCAATCTCCCTTCCCGAGTGAAGTATTCCGAGTAAATGTACCAAGAAGTGCATACTTGGGTTCAAAATCGCGAGTGATTTATTCCTTGTTTCCTCTGGGGATCCAACAACGCTCGCGATGGAACTTTTCCGCTTTGTTTCGCCGCCTCGAGTCGTTAACGCCCGCGGAAGACGTGCAAAATCCGAGGAAATTTAAAAGCGACCTCTCGACGTCGATTCGTTTACTATTCCGTTTTTTGTCGTCATTCATGCGCTCGTTAAGTCCTCTTCCGTGAACTTTCGGTGTTTTCTGAAATAATTCTGTGTACGCACATTAAATGTAAACGCAAAAATAAGAGCTTCATTTGCTGGCGCTAGATGAAAAAGCGCGTTTTATTTATTGAGGTTTATTTAGAATTCTAAACTAAAAATTATTTATAAATTTAGTAATATAATTACATGAAATTAAAGTAATTTATCCAATAATTTAAAAAAATACGTTTTCTATAAACATTTGCTCAGAAGATTTTCCAAATAAATTCTTCGTAAGTGTTATGGAGGAAATGAAAGGCCACACAAATAATGAAAAAATTTAACTCTCTATCTATAAACATTTGCTCAGAATGTTTTAAAAACACCCCCTGCCACCCACCGATTTCTCAAATAAATTTGTTTGGCAGCGGAATTAATGGCATCATAGACCACACGAACCCTGCAAATTTCAGCCTTATATCTCTTACCGTTTACGTGCTATTTCAATTTCATTCATTAGAGAGACGGACAGACAGAGCGTTTACAAAATTAAATGCGCTAACAATATTATATAAATGAAAATATAGTTACGATTCTTGTATTTTATTTTCTACTGGGACAGAGAAACGCTTTTTTAATGGCGGGTGAATAAATTCCTCTTCGGAATAATAGATCATGTGTCTTAGAATTGATTTGATATGGACGGCATAAGACGTCGTTTCTCTTTACGGAATCGCGCAAAATGACGTATGCGTATTTGTTAACCATGCCTTTTATATCACCGACATATTAATAACAGTACACCTCTCTCTCTCTCTTAATTGTCTGGAAGAGTTTCGTTTTAAGGCTAAACTGTATAATTCCGCGGCATGGAAGCGAACGAATGGTTTTCCTTCCTCACGTTCAAGGCCTCTCCTTCGCTCTCAGTATCTTGTTTATTCCCGGCATTCCGCGAACGCGGAAAAATGCGTCTTCTAAGAGAGAGAAAAAGAACTTAATGAGCGTTACTCCAAGTAACTACCGGTTACCTCCAAAATTAAACGTTATTTTCTCTACATCATAGTATCTGCCTCGAGATAACAAGGGCGTCAGCTAGTCGCTGCAACAGATATGTCTGGTTTTATTTTGTTTGTTAGTTTTTCTGGGTAATCGGCCTCTTGAACTATTATAAGGCTACTGTAGCGTGTGTGATTTCAAAATTTTACAGCGTAGACTGGTATTGTTTTAAATACGAGATATAGAAATAAATTGGATATTTCATCTAGCATAATGCATAAATAATTTTTCGAGTTAAAAAATGTAAGAAAACATTTTAAACATTAAATAGAACTTTATCGAGTGATAAGACGACTGAAACGTACTTATTCTATCAGCCTCGATGATAAAAAAATCCTTTATTTCTCCTCACATTAACTTCCGCAAAGATCTGGAGATTTATTTTGCTTTCTACGTATTCGAAAACGATTCGCTGACCTCTGCAGTGGGATGGCTTTCGTTTCTGATTACCATTTTTAAGGTCGCGGCTTAGACGATTGTTTTATTATGTTTAAAAAATTCTTTGGCAAAGACCGAGAAAGTGCTGATTTTAGATCTAATGAACAATAAATCAACTGATTCTTTTAACGGAGGTAATGGATTTTGAGAGGAAACAAACGTATCAATATCCATGGAAAACTTGGATCTATCTCACTTCCTTATGAGCCGGAATGCTTTCGAAAGTTTGATTTGCTTCCCTTTCGGCAGGTACCTACGTGACTTGATGCATCACTCGCACCTCCAGCCACTCCTCCAAGGCCGTCATTAGACCCCAGTCCGTCCACAGCCTCCAGGCGACCAATCTCCTCGGCTGCTTTTCATTTTCTCTCCGCTTCTTCCCTTCCACCTCCTCTTCTCCCGAGCGCCTGTTCTCCAGACCTCTTACTTTCCAAATCAGATTGAAGAATCTCCAACAAACCTCATTATCGTTCCGTTCGAGATTTTTCTCCATCTTGTACATGAACATAAGCGACGTCTTAATAGTCCTTCGCAGTCTATATGGAGACTTCGCCTTCGACGCTAATTTAGTGGAGTTTTCTAGTCCAGTTGCTCAAGCAAAAAACCGTCGGATAATAAGTGATACCAATGTGTTTACATCACAGCCTCCCATTCTATAAACACAGAGATATAGTAAAGCGTTATAAGTTTGCCTTAAGTGATATAGAAACGAATTTTCGAACTCGTTTATGGTCGCGATTCGAATGATCAATCATTTAGCTGAAATAACCATACATATGTTGGAGTAACAAAAAAACGGATGTGCAATCCGTATACAAAGCAGCCGTCGTCATTGGCGATTCGCCAAAATTACAATCTACTTTCGGTGAATCTCCTCTGACGGCGGCTGCTTCGTGACTGAGATGTGAACCTAGTTTTTGGTTTTCCCAAAGTTTTAATGTCTATTGGAGTTTAAGAATTTATCAGTTAGACTTTGGCTAGCTAATTATCTGATCTGATGTCCCCTATCAGCTACTTAGGTTACCGCGTTAATGCTGCGTATTCGTTTTCGCCTCCAACGCCGCTTTTATTTTTTCCCTTCTCCTTGCAACATCCTAAGTCATCCCAGCTCATTCATTATCCCACCCATATTATCATCCGAGTAGTAATTTGCAATAAATTATTCCGTGACGGACTCCTCGGGTATTCTAATTTTGGTTTCGTGAACCAAAAAATAAATCTCACTGCGTAATGGATTTTTAAAAAATGACATGTAATGTCGGGACACAAAAAGGTTTTAGTCAAAACTAGATCTCGTGTCGGAATAATTATGACTCAGTTTATGGAATCCGCAGTGACACAAAAACCTCCGACGATGTTACGAGAATAAAGATTACTACGGAATACGGAAATTGACGATTCGAAGATTTCACCGCGCAATTTATCTTTTCACTCTTAAATGATTTTGTTGCTACTAGCATATCAATTCTTCTTCAAATTCGCCACGCAGCTTACATCGTTGCGTATCGGTTATGCTGGAAGAAGAGAAAAAAACACGTTACGAAAAATTTTGGTGCACATTTATTCAAAATAAAATACCGATTTCTCACTTACCAGACACAAGCACACCAAATCTCATTGTGGTAATTATGCTATTGTAATAAACCCCTATGTTTCATAAGCTAAGGACGACTATGCGACCTACATTTGCTTCACATTTCCTTTCATGTAGGATTGGGAAAAACATTTCCTCTACGAAAGCATCGTTTTTATATTCTATCAAGAACGAGAGATACAAGCGTCCGATCACCAACGCTCACGTATATTGCAAAAATGCTCAGTTCGTAGAAATTCCATTGGTCACGATCGACAGGGAATCGAGCATTTGTACTCTACATAATATCGAATTAGCACTGTCGCAACAGTCAGTCCAGTAATCGCCGTACATTGCTCGATGGCTCGCTTTGAAATTCTGCAAGAAGAAGGCTAAAAAGCAAAAACCGCGAAAACTCTCCGTAAATTATTGCGGCCTACTTAGTTTCAGTTATGATTTACTTCCTCGCATTAAAGTATTTGCTAGGATTGATTGGTTTTAAAGTGCCACATCGCTTACTTCTACGTCGTGTTTTTCATTTCGCCTCCACATTATCAACCGCTTCTTTGAAAAAGAAAAAAGAAAAGCCTCCCGCCTCGAGGTGATGACACTGTATAGGGAAGGACGTATCTTAATTTATAGTGCAATCTTGCTTCCGCGAAAATTCTATATTTATTGCCGCATTAATCTACGCGATTTATCGCGCATTCAGAGACTGCCTTTTATTGACGGAAATCCCAGTTGCAAACCGATCCCCGGAGTCTTTGTTAAAAATGGATAACTTCTCGTCTCTTATTGGCGATAAAATACACCATTCCGCGAATATATATATATTTAATTTAAGGGTGATTATGTAGATAAAAATACTACAAAGGAAAACAATCGTCATTGGCGATAAGAAATTTACCGATAACGGTCGGAGACTTAGAGCGACTCTGTTTTTTTTTTACTTTCTCATATACAGAGTGTGTAGAGATAGTGACCATAAAAATATATGACTTCGATTTTATGATGAATTTTAAAGTCTTAAATGCCCTCGCGGCGTCCGAGGAAGCTGTTTTAGCAATTTCATCTTTACCTAGTCCGTCTTTTTTACGCGGTTCAAGGAGCTAAACAGTTAAACAGAACCTTAAATATACATACTTCGTATTTATGCAGGTGTCATCAGGGTTAGAAACATTGTTGGGGTGAACCATATCGCACATCGGTGGAGGATTTCGATTTAATCGAAATTTGCTCCGAGGATTTTTTATTAAAATTCATCCAGATATTGAGCTTGTTGCCATGCACAATTCTATTTAAACCGTATGACTCAAAATATCAGTATATAGCGTCCAGTGTCATTATAACATATCTAGTTTTACGTCTTATTATCCTCATGTTGTCAATTCAACAATTTAACCAGTGACTAGAAGCGAACGGTTATGAAAAATGTGTTATACGTGTTAATGTGTTATATGTGAAGCACCTATTGTTTTAGATTACTAGTTAGCTGTCGCTTAATTACTGAACCGAACAGAACAGGCAACTAAACATAAACCAGGCTTTTGCATCATCATCACTGCAAGCAATTCCCAGAAATCACCCCTCTCGCTTCTCTTAATCCACTATCCTCGCGTCCTTTTCGTCCCTCAAAGCATCTCTCCTCACACAAACATCGCCGATAATCTTTCCGCCATCTCCCAGTTAGAGGTGCACTCTCTATTTCAAGGGCACACCCAACAAAGTCTGTCTTACGGCGATGCGGCTTTATGAAGGCTTCTTCTTGCGAACTATAAGGAAAAACCCAGGCAGTTTTCATCCCCTCCCTCCCTTTCCCTCACCCCCTCTTTCTATACGCCTTCTTACCTTTTATAACTCCTCCTCCCCGTAATCCCTCGAGTCGTTTTCCTGCATTCCATCTTCTCCCATCGAATAATTTGACAGCCCAATTGAAATCCATCGTAGTTATGGACGCCTATATAATTAACCTATGTTAAGAATATTATTTGATCGATTGTTTACGTCCATGAAATGTTCATTCCTACTTAGATATTTTAATACTACAGGCTAAGGATGGCTGATTCCGATTCGATTCATAGATGAATCGATTCCTTCTTTCCGATTAATCGAATAATTTGAATCGTTCGGAATCGCTAATTTCCGTTACGGCAAATCCTACGTATCCATCTTTGTGATCATGATTTACAATTCCTATTACAATGCATTTTCATAGAGTAAGTGATCGTGTATCAGGGGACGCGTATATTTATTGAATTTATTTCGAGGTCTATTTCAGGTGGATTTCATAAAACATTGGAAAATAAAGAAATAATTATTTAGGTTATTAATTTAAAAAAATTCCTGAAAGCTCCGCTATAGTTTCATAGTTATAACCAGTGCCGTAACTAGTGTATGGCATTTTCCATAGGCGCTGCTTGCAAAAGGCGCCAAGCGTTCCCGTAAAAATGTCAAAAACTTATTTTTCCATAAATAAGTATTAACTTATTATTCAAATATGTAAGTTATTGTTAATAAAAACATTAATATTGTTTGAGTGAAAACGTAGCAAAAATCATATTCTACGTACACAAGGTGTTTCCTTAAATCTTTGCCATGGCACCATATCTCCAAGTTACGCCTCTGGTTATAACTATTGACATATTTGGGAAGTATAGTAAGTATAAAAATCATTCAGTTATGAGAGAAAGTTTGTATACGCCGAGGGAAAAGAGGTTTGTTCAAAATATCTTAAAATTTTATAAACTTTTTTAGGCGCGCTTCGCTTCCAGCATGAGCGTATATTAGCTTCGATCTGTCCGTCCTTCCGTCCGTCCGTCCGCATGTTCGTTCTCGGCTTCTAGCCAACGGATTTTCATGAAATTCGACATTAAGGACTTACTGTCAAATACAGTAGAAAAAGCACATAAATGAATCACGTTAGCCAATCAGGTGTGCCGCTTTACTGGTGACAAAAAATTAACCCTGTCATATCTCGTAAAGTATTGGTCATATCAAAATACATAGTTTTCAAATAAAACTTGTAGAACTAATAAAATAGAGTATTTTTATCTTAAGTAGCCGTTATCACGAAAATAGAACAAGAAAGTCTTAATTCGAGTTGAACAGAAAATTTCTTCCATGATCACTTCATCATTGTTGCTAACATAAATAAACAATCTCAAGTATAAATATGTTTATATAATCATTTCTTTCAGATAATCCATTGCACGAAACGCGTTCATTTGTGATACGCTGTTCACTTTCCTAACTTGTTTCAAATAACATTTGACGTTAAAAAGAGGTTTTTTTCTGGACCTAGGATAACATGAGCGTGATTTTACTGTGGTAACATAGATTTTCACAAATAATAATTTATCCGTAAAATATTTCGAACTAATTTCATGGTGTACCTAGAATGAAAGTTTTATCTCATTGGAAAGAATAACGTAAATTATCCGATCTCTCCGCGACTAGTCGGTGGCTATAATACGCACTCAATACTATCTCCATACCCAAAATAAAAATTGAAATAACAAGAACAGCTTTTTTAATTCCAGACTTTTTGTAACTCGTTTCACTTCACCCAGATGTTGTACGATACGCGTGGAAACCGGTATAACCTGGAGCGAAGCATTTTTTTGTGTATCACTAATATTTTTAGCTATCTATTTTTGACGGAATTTCCGTTCATCGATCGCTTTGCCCTTCAAAATAAGGCGTCTAACTATGGGAGGAAAGTATTTACACAGTTATTATCTAAGAATGAGTTCCTCATACGTGGGTATATGCTTACATCAATACATTCTTCGTAATCCTGTTTTTTACGCTCCTGACTGTATTATCATACTTGTTAAATTTATATATAGGGAAAGAATAACAATGTTACAAAAATATAAAAAGGAACAGCATTTATTCCATTTGCGATGATGAAATTTTACTATTAATTCTCATGCACATAGGAAATAATTTTGAAACGAGAAAAACGTCTGCTGTGACCGGAAATCGAACCCAGGTCTTACACTTGCTGCGCGGATATTCTACTGACTTATCGTAACAGATAGATTCTCTCGTTTTTGAATGCGAGTGTTTTTCTTAGTTGGGTCCGGGCTAGCCAAGCTAGTATCAACCAGCCCCAACGGACGTCTCGAAAAGTGGAATACCCGGATTCGATTCCCGGTAATAGCAGAATTTTTCCGCGTTTCATAATTATTCCCAACTTTACTTTTTTTATAATGCCTGTCTACTTAGGATCTTATGGTCATTTCATTCCATCAATTTCTCTTACACATATTTTCGTGTCCCAAATCGTAGTGTATAATTGCTTGTATTATGATACAAAGGATATCAACAGGTATTATTTTAAGTCACTTGTCGTATAATACGTATTTAGAATAGCATTTTTGGGGTGAAAAAGATTGTCAGAAATCGTTAATTATTTTCCAACTGAATGCTTGATTTATAAGATATAAAATAATGAGCTTAATAGCTAAAGAATTCCAAAATAAATTATAGGTATTTATTGTTCAAAATGTTTCGCAAATTGTAGTGTATAATGTGTAGGGAGTATTAGACAATTATTTTTTATGTTCTTGTTAATGATTCTATTATCGCCCAATAAACGTGTATAATATGAGAAAAGTTCCCGTAAGACGTACACAAAACAGGATCGTGTCTGACTTATGTTGGGCATTTGCGGGCGGCATAGCGAGAGAAAAACTTATTTTATTGGGAAAAAGCTTCATAAAGCCGAGCATGAATGTTTTCTTGAACCTCGCTTTGTTCTCTCAGGTAAAGCGATATCTCTCTTCTCCCCACTCTTAACTATAAGAGTGAGACAATGTGAGAGGCGGTATAAAATATAGAGATAACGGCTTTCCGCCAAGCGTGAGAGTATCCCCAATCAATCACTCGTGTACGAACCTTTTAGAACATAAATAGGAAGAGAGGAATTAAGTGCCATCCGATGCGAACGCGGAATCGCTGGAATAGCATCTTTTCTGAAAAGGTGCAAAAAATTAATGCGCGTCACGCGCGCCGCCCGATTTCGCAATGCGTTTGTCTGTTTTTCGCCGGAAACTTCCGAGGAACGCCTCGATTGCGAATTTCTTTGCGAGAATACGAAGAATCCTGCATGCGCGTGACGGAATTCCTTTTTTTCTAACAATAAGATTGGGTTATGACGTGCGGCGTGAAGTGAGGTGGAATGAGAGAAGATTTAAAAAAAAGGAGGAAGGAGAAGAGGTAATAAAAAGGAGATAGTCTCGTGTGTAAAGGAGAGGGTGGGGGAAGGCGGGCGAGTGCAAGGAAGACAGGTTTCAGGCGAGGCGTAGAACCCTCCATTCCAGCCACCTCATCTTCACTTCATTGTCCTGTCTCTGCGACCCTTTTGCGCCTTGAACGGACGTTGGCACGGAATATAAATTGAAAGAGACGCGTTGAAATTAAGATATGAGTTAAAAGTACTTTTAAAATGACTTCTTAGCGATCGAGTTTGTATATTTTACACTAGCTCAAACGCCCGGCTTCGCTCGGGAAAGACTTTTCTTTTAATTAGCAAACGATTTTTATCATTTTTATTGATATATCACTTTTGATGTTATACTACAATAAAAATAATACAACATATTTTGAAATTTACTTATTTTACTGTTGGGCACCCCAAGTTTTGAAACGCTGGTTCGGGGATTTGGAGGCGGAGCCCCTACAAAAAAAGATCCAAACTTTACCAAACGTTCTCCATTCCTTAATTACTCAAGCGATGTTTACATTAACATTTACTATTTTATGTATTGTATTGTAATGTTTTACCATTAACGTCTTACTTAATATCCACATGGATAGATGCACCGAAGCCTTTAAAGCAGCAATAAAATTATGTGGGTTATATCAATACCAGTCAATACTATTAGCCAAAACGTAACAAATAAACAAAATCTTGGTAACCGAACAAATGTAAGTAGATGTGTCGATTTAAGTTGCGATAAATCTTTCAATGTTAATGGTAAAAGATAACAATGTTCTAATAGCCCTTAAAATCATTTGACTCACTTTAAAAGTATTCATTGACTATATTTAGGCATGAATCCAGTTGTATGTACCCTTTATCTTTGCGTTGGCTATTTTTCTTCTACGGCGCGCCATGGTGTGGATTTTCCTTGCATTAATTTTTACGTGGCTGTGTCCCTTTGAAGACGACAACAGTTAAGAAATTTAGCTTTGTTGCCGCCTGGAAAATTGTAGTCTAAATCGATAAGCTTTGTGCTTAAAGGAAACTTTCGAGCGATTTAGCATGTAATACGACAAAACATATACAGAATCAAAATATTCAGTCTATGGGTAAAATAAACATTATCGTAAGTTAATATTTAATTATAATTATATCCACATCAGTGAAGGGTTGAGTGGCATTTTGGGGTTTCTCTATACCATTTCCCATACATTCTTATGGAAATAGTATTTTGTTGACCCCATGGAGTATAAGAGACCCCATTGTCTGCAAACCTAGACCAAGTTCTTCTTTTAGTCCATAGGATGGCCCATGAAACTTTTGAATTCGATAGCTTCAGCGGTGTAAAAACGTATAAAGGACATACATACACACTAAAATATTTATAAGATTGAAATTATAATCAGACTTAGAAGCACATTTTAAATGGCATTTTATCGAACGAGTGTTTCATAAGTGGCATAGTTTATATGAATCCCGGACGATATGCACAAAAGAAACATCAAATGTGTCAATTTCTTAGAATTTGTGACTATTATTTTTTCACTTTTTTACTTTCTCCATACGTACTATAAGGGAAAGTAATGTTTTCATGAAAAAAATCTATTTCGAGATTTCAACGGAAATACACGTTTTGAGGTCCCCTGAACACGTTTTGACCATTTTCTCGATGTCTGTGTGTGTGAGATAGCTTTTTGTGGGTGCTCTAACTCAAAACTATTAATCAAATCATTACGAAATTATATATTTATCATTTTTATGAAAGTCACAAGAACTTATTAGTTTTTGGTAAAAATCGGTCAAACGAAAGTGGATGTTTACTCTTGTCACTTATCCGTTATTTTGAGATATTTGCTTTAATATTTGATATATTTAAAAACAAACCGGAATAAAAGTTGTAGGAAATTTAATTTCCCATAACCTTTGTTCGAAATAATTTTCCATATAATGTATTGTTTAAGAGATATCTTAAAAACTAAATTATTTAACTGCCATCACGCCACCTGCAGACCACTATTGTTAACAATTGACGCTTAGTTACATCTTAGTAACGCTCCTTTTTATTTTCTTAATTGTTGTAGCTTTGTGGCTATGTCCAATAACAGAAGGCTATGGTTTGAATTTATTTCTGTTCTTTGTAAACTAAAATTTTCTCGGTTTCTTAAAATATTTTTTTATGTAACCTATTTGGAATTTTTAGAAATAATACAGGTATGGAGAAAGTCATGTGGTGGCCAAATCAGATTTTTAATTAATGTCTATCGCCGTAAATATTTATCATACTCAATATAAATCAGACGAAACCTTTTTGCTGAAATAAGTTCTCTTCTTAACGCTTCGTATCGTAGAAAGGTTAAAATAGGCGTCCTTTTATGCCACGGCTATATTTTTTCACAAGCTTTTGCCGTAGTTTTTATCTTGATTTCAAGCCAATGCTCTTCATTCTTAGTAGAGATGTTCAAAGGATTGCGCTAAAGTTACCCAATCCCAAAGATGGAATTCTTCTTGTTCTATCATTACGTTTCTGTTCTTTGGCACCATAAAATAAACTATGTAGTAGTTTTTCATGAAGATTCAATTGCTTATCACGCAAAATTCATCCCATAATTTGTAGCTTTTCTTTGCATGAGGAATGTTTTAAATTTATGTCCTCAGGGTTGAGGAGCTGGGATATTTCTTTGGGATACTTTAGCGTAATAATATTGACGATCTAGCATTTCCATCCTTTTTGATGAAGTAATTGTTAATAGAAATCAGCATATCGTACTTCACGTTTGTTACTATACTAATTGAAGTCTAACTTGAGCTCTGAAATAAAGGAGAGGAGGGCGCGACATTGCCAAATCACGCACAAGAAAGCACCAAAGAGAAAGGTAGAGACTTCGGCTTTTGCATGATGCGGTAACGCTGCTGCTCGGTGATTGGCTGGAGCCCTATCTGAAAGCTCTTGGGCGTGAGAGCTCAAGCTATGCTTCGTTTGCTGTAGTTCCTACCTCCAAAATAATTTAAAATGCCCTAATTTCATATCAGCCACTAGTATAAATTCGATTATAAACTCGGCAACTGACCATTAGAAAACATTTGAACGTGGAGCGTTTGCGTGCGGTTCCTCGTAACGATGAGTATATACTCGCATCGTAGTGCTCAATTCTGATACTATTTTATCGCCTCCTCGACTGGAAACACGTCGACCCTGAGTTTGCGAGGCGCTTTTAAGACTCACGTGTTATGCGGGTGGTGATGGTCATAAACGTGGCTTTTTCTTCTCCCAATGGGTTAGCCTTCAAGAGATGACAGAGGTAGGTCTTCGCGGAACTCTCTATATAGTTTGACAGTCATCAGATGATATATCTCTGTTGCCGGCCTCCGTTAAAGGGTGGCTAGCATGTCTGGCTCCCACTGCTAGGGTCGCGTGTTTGAATCCTGCATATGGCATAGCTGTATGTGATCGTCAATTTTACCGTTGTTGAGCTCATTGTAAAAGGCCGTCAACGGTTGTTTATGAGCAGGTTAAAATAAATAAATAAAAACTGATAACTCCCCGGAAATCTCTGTCGTTAGTTGACAGATGGCAAAAAAATATAACACTTTTAAAACGAGTTGAAATTTTTAATTGGTCACTTTAACGTGTGCATTTGTATAGGAGAAACTTGAAATCAGGAGGGAAATTCCGCCATCACCAGGAATCGAATTCGGGTCTTTCTCTTGCCGGGAGGATATTCTCTACCGCTGAACAGTTCGATTCCCGGTCATGGCAGAATTTTTCCCGATTCCGAGTTTCTCTCGTATTGTCTCTTATACCGTTCGCATAGAGATATACGATCCATTCTTTCATGCAGTTGTACATTGCGAGACTAATATATGGTTTTTAAAGTAAAAGCACTTTGATTCGATCGAAGTTTGGAAGGTGGCGAAAATTTTTATTTGATGAAGGAAATATCCGTCCTATTTGACTATGGCAGTTGAAATTAATTTCATCTCTACTGGCTCAATTGAAATCCATTTTTAAGGTATTTTTTGGAAAAAAAACGCATTCATATATATATTCTCGTATATTGCTCGCTGAAATTCATTTTCATGCGCATACGCAAAGAAATAACGGCGATGCGGTTCTGCCGTCTCGTTTTATTTTGTGCCAAAACTTTGGGCGCTCAAAAAAGAATCGTTCTTTAAGGAAACGTTAATTACGTAATTTTTACAATTCGCAAAATTTAAATTGGCTATCTTTCTCCTTTCTATTTACTTACGATTTTATGTCACACTAGTTTTGAACGGGTTGCCATGTTTCAATTTATAATTTTCTGAAAATGGAGTCAAATATTTAAGATTATTTAGAGCTACTGCCACATTTTTATTACTTGAATTAGCCCTTGTCGAACGAGATTATTTGCAACCCGAAGTTTGATTGCAGCATTTCAGAGGAAAGTATTATGTAAATTACCAAGTTCATTTGATCACTTTTACTCAGGTTGGTGAAGTGTGAATGACGCGCTTGTAAGCGAAAAACGCGCCGGCAATTTGCGCTATTTTCTGCTATTTTAATACGCAAATCATCATTTTTCGCCGGATATCTTATTATATGGCAAATTCTTACGATATTACACGGCTAGTGGAAATGGAATAGCTGCTAAAATTAAGTCGCTAAGCCCAAAAATACGCTTTGCGCGGAAAGAGGCGAAACGTGACTTTTATTATCAACGGAGGCGGATTCTATAATTCTTGCCTGCAAAAGACGCAACTTAATGTGTGTTTAAAAATACGTGCATCGCTTCATCACGAAATCATCATTTTTTTAATTTTCAGGCACCACAGAAATGGTATTTATGCTCGCCTTAAAACTTTGCTTTGGCGAATCCAAAATTTCTCCCGTGTTGAGATTAAAAACGCCAACCGCGTGACTTTTAAATACAAATTCCAACTCCGCCGCGGCAAGGTCTTTCGTCTGAGGAAATTAGCGAAGTGGAATGATCGGTGAAATATCGTCCTTGGAACGGCTCCTCCGTTCTCGTGCTGGAATTAGCAAGCTTATAATATACTCTTCGGAAACGCAAAAAGTGCGTAGCTCATTTATTTTGATTTGTCGATCCGTTGCAGTCGAGAGATTTATCCGGTTTTTACTGATGCGGTAAACCCCGATTAACCTAATATCGAAGAGTCGAGGTTTCGGTTAACCGTATTTCTTTAAAGTTATAACTTGGGAATATTTTATAACTATTTATATGGTATATACTTGCCCTATACATAAAAATTAAGGATTGATTACGTAGTACGATATTACTTGACCTGTAGACTTACTCTATACAATTACATTTACTTGGTCTTTTCTTTGATTGTTTTATTTCTATCTTAATATTTACAATTTTTAATTTCTGTGTAGTATGTCTAAATAGGCATATCGATCAACCGGAAAGTGCTATTAGCAAGGATAGGTTCAATCCCTAGACACCCGTTTAACTGTAACAAAGTGCTACTGAAACAGACAGCGAATAGCTTTTTTTTCCAGAAATATATTTAGACAGTCGGGCAAACTGATAAAAGGTGCACAACGAAAGTGAATACAGAATCGAATGACGAAAAAACGAAGCCTCTAGTTTAGGGCTGGCAAATGAGTTTTGTGTCGCGTGCCAAGAGAGTAATGTGAAACATCGGAATTTTTTCGCGTGCCACTAGTTTATTCCTTCTCTAAGAAACTTCGTAATTTATACAGGAAATATAAGCTTGCGCGTGCCTTGTATTTGCCATCCTTGCTCTAGTTGCTTTCGTTTAGAAGTTAGCGCGTCAGACAGAAAGACAGACGAACCTCCGCAAGAAAACGTGAACAACATGACAGAATACTAAATCGATTGGCGAAAAACCGAAGTCTCTCTCTGCTTTTGTTTAGGAGTCTGAGAGGCAGGCGGACAAACCTTACGCATAAGTGGATTTTTTGAATTTGAATGCCCAGCTGATTCGCCTCTCTTACGCACAAATGGGTGTCTCAGAGGTAGTGCAATGAATAACCAGGGAGGGGGGAGGGAAACCCGGTGCCGGCATTTGTCTGCTCTTATGAAGAACACCAGGGGGGTCAACGGCTTAACGTCCCTTCCGAAGGACGGAACAGCTCCTCAAACCACACAAACAGGGGGCCGGGCGACCTTGGAAAAATCCTACTTGCGCAGGATTCGTACCCGATGCCTTTTCAAGCAGCAGGCGAGTAGCAGCCAGCGTACTAACCACTACACCACCGGCACCCCCAGACTTTTTGGAAAAGATCTCTGCAAATTAAGAATTTTAGGCGAGAAAAAGTAAAAAATTAAAATTTCCCCTAAATAAATTCAATTGCAAATGGTTTTTAAAAGCCTTTCTTTAGTAGGATATGCATGTCTGAGTTAATAATTCCATTGTTTAATTTAGAGCAACACTGTCCTCGGAGGGACTCTTGTTTCTGCGAAATATATCGTCACAAGAGAATTTCGCCTGGGTCCCAAACGTCCCGCCCTCTCTCGACCACGCGGACTATTTGAAAAAAGTTACGACAAAATAAAAGCAACGGTTTTCGCAGCTACATCAGAGATGCCCTGAAGAAGCGCGCTGCATTTCGGCATGTGTATTTTTAGAAATTACCGAGTTTCCACGGGAACGCAGCTTTATTTGACATGATGACGAAGAATTTTTTTGTGTGGATTGTTTGAGTGCGATATCCAGTGGACTGTCGGCGCTAATTATATTCATCTTTCGCGCTGATTCGTTTAATAAATAATTAATTTCATAAATATTTCATCCATTCCGTTGCTGTGGACTTAAAAAAATCTGATGTGACCACCTCATGTCTTTCTCCATACCTGTATTATTTATAAAAATTCCAAATAGGTTACATAATAATAAATAATTTAAGGAAATGCGAGAAAAATTCAGACTTAACAAAGAACAGAAATAAACTCAAACCGTAGTCTTCTGATACTGGATATAGCCACAAAGCTTCAACAATTATGAATATAAAAAGGAACGTTACTAAGACGTAACTAAGCGTCATTTGTTAACAATAGTCGTCGGTAGATGGCGTGGTGGTGGAAGCTAAAAATATAAGACATCTCTTAAACAATGCATTGTATGGAAAAATGTTTCAGACAAAGGTTGTAGAAAATTAACTTTCCTGCAACGTTTATTCCAATACGTTTTTACTTTCTCCATATACGTAGTATAGGGGAAAGTATTGTATTCATGAAAAAATCCACTTCGAGATTTCAACGGATATACACGTTTTGAGGTCCTCGGAACACATTTTGACCATTTTCTCGATGATGTCTGTGTGTGTGCGTGTGTGTGTATGTGATAGATTTTTGTGGGTACTCTAACTGAAAAACTTTATCAGGTCAACGCGAAATTTTATATTTAACATTTTTATAAAAGTCAGAAGAACTGATTAGTTTTTGGTAAAAATCGGTCAAACGGAAGTGGGTGTTTACTGTTGTCACTTATAGGTTTCTCCGATAGTCATAATTGTTATAAAGTTGCCTAAGATGAGCACATACTTATTTTTTAAATTTTTGTTATTTAATCGTTTATTATCCAGTGTTTCTGGTAGTTGTAGATACCCCAGTAAGTACTTATTACTCAATATGATTCCAAGTACTTGTACTGCGAACATATTAGTTTTTTATGCTGTATTTATTTTCCGCATATAGATGTACACGCGGTTATATAACAAGTACGCACCTCGGCGAGTTTCTAAAAGTAATAAATTCTGAAAAATCACAATCGGCGTTTATTAATTGGAAAGTCATCCGTTTCGTTTTACGTGCGAACGCATGAGAGTAATTCATATTAGTTTCAGTCCAAGGCAGCCATTCCCATTCTCAGGATCATTGTTTTCAACCAGGTTCTCATCTCATCCTAAAAATTCTTTGAAGCTTTGATTTAATTAACGGTATTTACGAACGAATCCTTTTTTAGCAACGAAATTTTATTTTCTTACGTGTAATATTCTCGCGTCTATACTGTATTTGCGAGGCTGAACGTATTGCGTACGCTATTTTATTGATCAATCGTTTAATAAATTATGATATAGTTACCTGTTTCGACGTATAAGATCGAAGGTTAACAAACGTTGGCCAAAAAGTCACATAAAATTACATTTTTCACATAATCATCCGATGCTTTTTACCTGGGATGATTTTCTAGATCCACTTGAATAATTTATTCTTTGAACAGGCTTAAATTCGCTTTCTTAATTTATTTATGATATTATAAGGTCTTGCTGAAAATATATTTGTCAAATACACATTGCCATTTTAACAAGTTAGTGGATCATACAATCGTCAGCTCATAATGGTTCTCCAATTCAATGCATTTTGGATGTGCGCGAAGTTTGCTTCCTTTGTTTAACTCAGAAACTTCCTGCCGTTTCAAAAAGATTGTTCTCGTGCATAATCAAGTTCGAATATTTTTTTCATATTCGAATTTTTGTAGCTGTCGGCTGTTTCTTCTCAGATTTGCGTGTCTACTCCCTCTACACAGGATCTATTCTTTTCGGTCGATTATTTAGAAGTCTCATCAATTTTTATCGAATATCTCGTTTTCCTTCTCCTCCATCTTCGATTTCCTTCAGAGCGTACATTTCTCCCACGTGAGCACTCCTCTTTCCCTTCCAGCTTACGCAGCCCTTGACCTACATATTTCGAAGGAAAAAAACGTAGGCGTCTGAAACGCGTTCTAAAAATAAATACGTTGGAAAGACTAGAGAGAGACAGAGAGAGAGAGAGGCGGAACCGGAGAGAGAATAGCCGCTTTACAGCTTTCCACGCCCGATGTGGCATGCGTTGGGATAATTTTTTTGGAGGGGCGGGGGGATTCCTTCTCGGAGTGTCGTAGACTTCGCCAGCGAGGCAAGGGCTTTTGAGAGAGCGGGGATCGAATAATCCCGGAAGGAGAATATTAGTTGGTGGTATTTTTACGGTTTTTCTACGTGGGGAATATGTGGAAAGTCACCACACACACACGCACCCGCTCTGGTTCGGCGTGGTGTTATATGAACCGAACCCCCCTATGATGTATATCCTTAAAGAAACGGCCCTCATTCGGAGGCTGGATTGCCCCTGACCGTGGCAGTGGTCATGATCAAGGCATAAAGGCATAGGGTACTAAGAATCTCCAGAGGTTAAACACACACTGCCACTTTCTCATCCTTACACAATGCCTTTAACCTCAGCCTAACTACCTTCAATCGCCGGACTTTGCCGAGCGAGAACAAACTTCTGGTGCTTCAAGAAGAACTGGAGAAGATCAAGTGGGGTATTTTAGGGCTTAGTGAGGTAAAGAAGAAAAGGAGAAGACCTGCTGGAACTGAAGAGTGGCTATCTTTATTACAGAGGAACTGAAGAATGGACATCTTTATTACAGAGGAACTGACACAGGAAGAACAGCAAGAGTTGGATTCATCGTCAACAAAAAATTTGAAAAGCAACATCGTAGAAATAGAAAACTCATCCGAGGGAGCAGCTAGACTAGTGATTCGAATAAATAAGAGGTATCAAGTGCAAATAGTCCAAATCTACGCGCCAACTTCAACATACTCGTATGAGGAAGTGGAAGATTTTTACCAAGAAATTGGAGAACTGCATGACAAAGAAAGCTGCCATCTAAAAGTGGTTATGGGCGATTTCAACGCGAAGGTAGGAGGAGAGGAAGATGACGGCGCAGTTGGAAAACGGGGCTGTGGAGGCAGAAACGAACGAAGAGACCGACTTTTAGACCTTGCCGAATGTGCCAGCCTCTGCACAATGAGCTCCTTCTTTAAGGAGAGCCCCAACAGAAGATGGATCTGGAGGGAAACAATGGCATAAAAAATGAAATTACATATCTACTAGAAAGAAAGAGAGAGGGACAATATTAACTGCATAAATTAAAAATAATTTGGGGCGTATAAGAATTGTATAGCGTAATGTATTTCTATGGCATACAATTTCTATTAGCCCAAAACTGTTTTTACTGTTTGGAACACTCAATTATGTGAATTTTATATTTATTGCTTACTTTTTAGTGCCTATAAAAGTTGGTTTCATTAATTTTTATTTCAGTTTTAACTTAATCCTTAATTCATGCATACCTATCAAATTTGACGGATAATTACGCTAGTATTTTTTATAATATAAAAATCTTGTGTACGAACCTCCTAGGTGTCCCATGTCACGTTCTAAGGTAGCTCTAGAAGGATCTGAAATTTGGCATGCTGTTTCTTTTTCTGTTGATTGTGACCTATGACCATAGGTCACAATCAACAGAAAAAAATCAAAAATCCTAACAATTTTAATTTTTAGGGGCTCTTCTCGATCCCATTGTTCCATTTCAATACCCCATAATAAAAGCATTGTATTCATTGCAGGACATTCTAAATAGGCTTTTTAAATTACTTAAAACTGACATATGAACTCAGGATAAAAATGTTCTGTAGATTAAAAAATGTTGAGTATAATTGTTGATGATGAAATTCAAATCCATGCCGAATTAAAGTAAATATTTGTTTTTAATCGCAAAGAAAGCGTATTTTTCTAAGGCACAGCAATGACAAATTCTGACTTCCATAGCAACGAGCTCAAGGCTTTTGAAAGGGAAATGGCAAGCTAATAAAAGATTGTATTGACTAGACGCTTTCAATAAAATTAAGGATGTCATAAAGAATTATTGATCTTGATCTGATCAACTCACAACGAATTCTTTGATGCAGACCATAGAGTAAACATTCTCCTTACCATTGGGTTTGTTTTTGTCGATGCTCCTCATTTCTTCATACCCTCGACTTTTGATTCTTCTTTTTCGTTCGTTCTTCGTTTGCACCGTATTGGGATAACGGAGGAAGATGGTAGTATGAAGGAAAATAGGGAGTGAAAGAGAAGGAAGAAGAGAGAGAGAAGTGAAAGAGAGGGACAGGGGAGGGACAGGGGAGGGAGAGAGGGAGGGAGAGAGAGAGGGGGGGGAAGCGGGAGGGAAAGCGGAAGTTTGGGAAAGGAGGGGGAGGGACATAGGGAGGTAGTGAGGGAGATAGAGAGGAAGAGAAGGGAGTAAGAGAGAGAGGAAATAGGGCTAGATATAATTTTCTACCTTAAATATATGCCGAAATGAGGAGGTTCAGGGTTGCACACGGGCAGCGGACGAATTCGCCTAGCGGAGCGAGGCACGGGATCGACACGCGTAGGGGCGGAGCCCCTAGTGGTATATATATATTGAAAGATTAGGCATATTTTGACCACATTCCGTGTACTCACCATTTATTGAATTCTTGTTATCATTAGAAATTTAATATCATTATTATTCATTCGATATCGAGAGAATTATTCTGTACCCCATCTTCGTAAGGTGTTGTAAATAGAAATGAAAGATAAATTGCGGATATTTTTTAAGTGTTGACCATTTCTTAAATTCTTAGATTATTTAAAAATATTATGAAATACTTTTGAATTTGAACTGCATCATAGTATCAAGTGCCTTACTTCGCGGACCGCATGACACCCCTGCTCTAAATTATTCTTGTAAACAGAAAATTTACCTCTAATATTAGCAAACGGACCCGACAATGATTCAGGATTTTAGTTATTTTGGTCTAACCTTTATTTGCATCAAAAATAGAGTTACAGAAAGCGATACATGCATGTTTCCAGTTTTATCTGGTACGAGCGACATAGTTCTTTAAGAGTCTATTTTCGCTAGTCTCCTTAGAAGGAGGCTAGCGGTCAATATTTTTGCACGGAAACTTTTAACAGGTACTTAAGCGTAAAAAAGGTCAGGGATAAATAAAGGCAAAACGTGTTGCTCGACGGTCTACTTATATCCGTATAAACGATGTTGGTTCTGAAATAAACTCCGTAGCACATGGTCTCACCGGAGAGTCCAAAGAGGGAGGGGTGGTGAGGGATACCAGGGATAAGTATAGAGCTCTAATATATATTCTGCTCGAAACTTGTATCCCTGCCCCTTCCCGTCAGACAAAAGCAGGTACAGCACCCAACTTATCTTTTTGGCTCTTGGTGCCATTCAAGTTACAAACATTTCGAAGGAGTATAAATTGAATTTGTGATTTAATAACTTTTGACCATCCACTTTAATGTTATTTTCCTTATTCGCTTGACGCAAAACGACAACTTTTGTTATTTTTTCTATGTCGGCACGACGCCATGCAGTTCAAGGAACTCACTACCATCCGCAAGTTCTTTAAATTACGATAACTTTTTCATCCGCAAATCTGATTCCAGAATAAGCGCTTAGCCATCGAAAATTGAAAAATCAAGATTATTATCCAATTTCTATATCAAGCCATTCGACGAACTAGATAATTCTCGAGTGAATTTCTCAAATCTGATACTTCATATAAAAAATTGGTAACGAAATTCGATCCGGAAAATATGTTGGAGGCGTTTGTATGCAGCTTTAATATTACGTTGTTTGTCGGTCGGTCTTTGTTATGTTACCTGCTTGTTTTGACTATCTTAACTCTTTAAGTGACCGATTGCGGCATGGTCCGCATTGACCCGATAATCTCAATCATCACCGGATCACCACGACATGCGATAACCGTTTTGTTTATTCAGTGAATAACGCTGACTTTTCAGACGTTAAATTTGTATAGATTATAAGTTTTTTCATCACGATAACGCTTGTTATTAACGTTAGGACGGATTCGCTTGTCTTTTACAAGGTTATAAATTAACGAAACGCCCATAAGGGGTGGAAATGCAGGGATTCCATCGCGCTATGTGCATCTCAATGGGGAGTTGAGGGGAAGGAGCGGAAAGAGGTGCGATGAGACACGAGTAGAGCGTGCGCTCGTGAGTCGATTATAAGGTCACCAAACCGTCAATATCCCCACCTCTCCCCCTCCCCCTCCTACTATACCTTTACCCTCCCTTCTCCTCCCACTCCCTCGTCTTCACATTCCTCTCTCTCCTCCCCTCTCTACTTTCTTTATCTCATACCCTTCCATTCCCTCTCTCTGTATCTCTACCTCTCTCTAGGTTTGTTGCAATACGTACGCGCGAATTGAGATGAATGGCGTCATAAAGGAGATTAAGGAGTTGGTTTCTTCACGCGGTTGACTCCTATGCTTTTTCTCCGAAGAGTGTAGTAGATGTTTGTAATGTTTCAAGTTGCGTCTGTCGAAATTTTTTAGTGCTGGGTAGTTTTGGTATCATGGAATTTGTGAGAATTTACAAGACGTTCAAAAACAATGCTTGTTTTAGGAAAAAATATCTTGAATATGGCGTGTTTAACTATCTTAGCTTATCAATATTGATTATATTAAACCTCGATTTTCTCGACACTTCGTGTCTAAAAATTGGGGCAGATGTTAGTGCAGGCAAAGTAAAACAAAATTTATTTCCTTTGAATTTCATTTATTCATAATCTATATGGCTTGGCGATTTTCGAGCGCAGTCGGTAGAATATCCGAAATATTCAATTAATTATTTATTCTCATAAAGTGTATCTCTTATATATTAAGTACTCTTGCACTGGATATAAATTGAATTAATTTTAATCATTACTTTATATTTTTAGAACATCTTATTTTCCTCTAAGTGACAAAAACAAAGAAAATGACGTTTTCGCAGTTAAATATTACTCCAAACTGTTTATTTCATGTATTACGAAATAAAACGTTTGAAAAATTCCGAATTCCGGGATGGGTCCAGATGTTTCCGGATTATAGACGCTCAACAGTAGGAATTCACGTAATGGGCAATTATTTTTCCGCACGTATGACAGACGTAAAAGCAAATGGTTTGATTATTGCGCGTCAACTGTCACAGAGGAAGAGCAGCGTATGGCTTCGTAAACGTCTTATCGCTTCCCTCGGTCACCTAAGTAGGAAATATTTTGGAAGTATCCGTAAAGGAATGAGAATCTCGATAGACTATGCCAAGGAAACGGCACCTTTTTTTTGTAAGCGTAGCCGAAGGCGAATCTTTTAATTGAGAATTCCTCTCAGGCTTCAGGTGGTAATAACGCCGTCGTATTAGTTAGTCGTAGACAGGATCCTTTTTTGTCTTGCCGGAGGAAAACAAAACATAGAAAACAAACGAATAGCATTCCAGATTTTTCTCGAGGTCACCAATTTATTTCTTAACCAAATGTTTGACTGTCGTGTTTTAACGATATCTATACCGAACTATTCTTAATGCATTTTAAAACATACGCAATCGAATTTCCACAATTCGAAAGTTCACAACTTGAATTTTTGATGAGTCGGAGTGCATATTTTTTTAAGTTCACACGTATCCATATACTTTAAATGAAGTTCTAGAACTCGAAGTTTCCATAACTCGACTTTTTTGTCTTACTTTGAAGTTCAAATTATCGAGGTCTATCTATATAAAGCTGAAAACAAGTAATGACAGTTTTTAGTTCTTGAAAATGGTTGAAATTACAGTGTTATGATAGCTACGTGCATTTATTTTTCTTAATTACATTAGTGGAATTCGTGTTGACACCCTCCAATAATTCAGCCAGAAGAAAATTCGCATGTGCAAATAAATATAAATGGGACGCGACAGAGGGATAAAAATTCGTATAAGATTCGGCGAAAGCGAATGTTATCAATCATCCATCCACGGCATGTTCCACGAATGAACAGGCCCGTCGATGTCGAACGCTCGAGAGTGAGAAAAAAAAAGAAGAATCCGATGGAGTAGATGGAGATTTGAGAGATGAATAGGAGAAAGAAAGTTGGAGGGAGAATGCGTGAGAGAGAAAGTGCGCCTGCGCGTGACGAAAACGGAGGGGGAGAGGATCTCATTGGAACGTAAGACGGAGAAAAAGGCGCGAGAGCGCACGCAAGGCGTGATAAGGGAAAGAAAAAAGGTGGTATTCCGCCAGATTGAGAGTACACGGGGATGGAAAGCGAATTTCGCGAAATGTTCGTTACGCAGCAGTTGGAGGCGATGCGCCGTTTGCGCGAGAAACATGGAAAATGTCTCGGGAATCCGATTGAGATTATGAAAATACTTGTCTCGACTTGGAATCAAACCTCGGTCTTTTACTTGACAGGCGAATGTTCTTACCACGAGGCTACCGACGAATGATTTTCCCATCTCTGGTTAGAGCATAAGCTAGGGAAGTGGAAGTCCCGGGTTCGATTCCGGGTCAAAGCCGTAACATTTGTTCTTTCTCTATTGCATGATTTCATCTTTATTGACTCAAATACAGCAAAATTCCGGGTTCGCTTTCGCCAGAAGGTAAATTTGCCGGGAGACTGTATCATCAACATTATTGATCAGTATGTCTGTGTTCTCTGCGCCATCTTGTCCTCCGCAATCTTCGTCAATTCTCGACCAATGCCCTTTATAATCGATTCTATTACTAACTTATTCGTCTCATTTTTCATTCTTTTTCAGATTTTCTTTCGGTCAAATGTTTAACCGTACAGATTTCTTAATCAACTTAAGTAGCGTTTGGATCCCTTATATGTCTCGTGAACAATATCTAGGATATTAAATAATATTTAGTAATTTAATCAGTTTCTGGATGAATTCCAAAGAAATTTCCATGTCGTCCAGTCATTAAATCTTAAATTTACTACAGTTTTTATCGTAAATAACACTTCTTTACAGTTTGCGACAACATCAGTGATTCGCCCGCAAAAAAAATTCACTACTCCCTCAAGAGATTATCTCGTCCACATTCCGATCTAAGGAAATCGATCATCTTTTCTTTAGAGCTACCCACGAGATTCAATTTAACACTTTAAATATAAACTGCTGTTTATCGAAAAAGTTCTTACCCTATCCAGAAGCGGGAATGACATTCTCGATAAGGAAAAAGATAGTTGAGAGGGGAAGGTAATGAAATGAAGTTTTCTTTTTAAAAATGGTAGCGTTTGCCTTTCTCCATGGAAAACACGCCAGGCGACGCTTGGACCCTAATACAGTCGTTATACACCTCGATGCGTCTGGCTCCGTTCCTCCGTGCTACTCCCTGAATCCGTAGAGATGGAGAGGGGAGAGCTGGTGAGGCAGGATTCTCTTCGTACCCCCTCCCCCCACTCTTCCGTCTCACACTTCTCCAATAATCTCCCCACACTCCATCAAACTCTCCACCTTTATACCATTATCCGCTCGTTCGCTCACCCCTTCTATTCCACGTTTCAACCTCCTTCCTTCCACGTACCCCCCTTGGTTCATTCTATTTTTCTTCTTTTCCTTTTCACCCCTTCGTCTCTTGTCTCTACTTCCAAATCTCGGCACAGAATCTTCTGTGCGTCCACAAAAAAAGTTACGAAATTATGACCGCTGCAAGTCACGTAGTGAGGATTTGGCCACAGGAAGGAAAGACTGCGAGGCCGAGACCAAAGTTTTATGTTTGGTCGGGTGCAGGCCCGGCCCAAGATATTTTGGCGCCCCAAGCGCGGAGCCTTTCGGGCGCCCTCGTCGGTAAAAAATTTTGCGATCTTGTTTGATAGAGATTGTTACCATCCAAATAGGTGATGAGATAGTCTTGTTTAATTATCACAAAATAATAAAGTTTTCCAGCAATGAAATAGGCTACCGGTCCACGCACATCCCCAAAAAATAGTATAAAAGGAAAACATACATTTTTAACCCCCAAAATTCATGATCTTTCATTCTTCAATATTAATTCTATTATTTCTTTATTGTTACACGTAGATTAATTTTTAAATATTTATAAATAAAGATTAAAATACTTTCACTTAATAAATTAATTATGATTCTTCGGTCTGAAATCTTTTTTTTTGGGGTTAAAAAATTTGTTTTTCTTTTATACTGTTTTTTTGGGACGTGCGTGGTCCGGATTCAATGAAATATGTTTACAGAGAATTTATTATTAAATTTTCATACATTTTTACAGGAAATTTTTCATGCTTTTACTAAAAAAATTTAAAATTTGATTGTTTTGAATTTGTATCTATTTAATAATAAAAAGTTTTGATATAAAAATTTTTAATACACAGAATAATAAGATTAAAATGTTACTAATACATATAACACAAATTAAATATATTTACGTCGAATTGAATGTAAAAGTCACAAATATTTATAAGAATTTCTGTTTTCTGGCTTTTACAGATGCAAAGTCTTGAAGTAGATCTTCAAATTTGATTTTTTTAGAACATCGTGCTCTATAGAAATAGTTGCCAGACCTGTCAGTCGCTCTTGAGACATAGTTGATCTAAAGTATTTTTAATAATTTTTAATTTAGAGAAACTTCTTTCACACGACGCTACCGTTATTGGGAGAGTTAGCATAATTCTCAATGCAACTGCCAAATTAGGAGCAAAATCATTTGGTAAAACAAATTGCAACACATCTAACGGTGTCCAATCCGTTTTTATTAAAGGGGACAGTGCTGTTATTTCCTCTAACATTTCCGAGCCATCCAAATCGGTCTCATTGATATCATTTGAGTTTGTTAGTGCTGCTTGTAGATCCAAACATTTTTTAAAAAGTTCATCTTTGGAAATGTTTTTAATATTATTTACATCATATATAAAACGGAATAAATTACCGTGGTTATGTAATTGCATAACTATTTCTTCTACGGACATGATTACTACGTCATAGACATAGAAACAAAAATCTACTTTGAATTGCGTCTTCTAATCAATTAGGGATTCATCTGGAGCAGAGTTAAAAGTTTTTCGTCGGGGACGAATACGAGTCTTTATGGGAAAAAATTGTTGGACTTCCAAAATCAACGGCAATTATTTTTGCCTCTTCTAAAACTTCATCAAATGCAATGTCCGACCGACATTTCTTTAGGGTTTCTATGGTTGATTTTAATGTATCAACAACTTTCGAAATGCATATTTTTTCTTCCTGTGAATACTTGCTGGCTATGTTAATCGTCTTTAAAATATTATACCAGACAACAATACAGCAAATAAAACGGAAATATTTCATTTGATTAGCCAATGTTTCTGCTTCATGTCGAGCAATTGGATCAAAGGATGAATCTTCACTCATTTCATAAAGAGAATCGTAAATATCACCAGAATGAAACCTGAAAGGTTTGATCGCCTCTATTCTACTTTCCCATCTAGTTTCACTAAATGATTTTAAAGTTAACTTAGCAACATTTTTAATTAAAACAGACCAGCGTATTGTAGATCCACTCATAAAAACATAGATAGCTTGTATTATACTAAAAAATGAAACAGCGATATGAGATGATTTAGCAGCATCATTGATGACAAGATTCAAGGATTGAGCATGGCAAGGAACAAAAAACGCTCGATTATTTACATCAAGTATCCATTTTTGATCACCCGAGTGTCTGCCTTTCATGTTTGAAGCATTGTCGTAACCTTGACCGCGCATATTACTCATGGGAATACCAAACTTTTCAAGTTCCATAAAAATTGCATCGGTAAGCTCTGATGAAGTTGTTCTCTCCACCGGAATGAAATTCAGAAAGTGCTCACAAATTTCTACCCTTTGATTGATGCTGAGGAAACGTATTATTATTGACATCTGTTCAATATTGCTTATGTCTGGTGTAAAATCAACAATTATCGAATAATATTTTGCCTGCATCAAATTTTCTAATATTTTATTTCGCACTGCCGTGGACATTAGCTGTATTAGTTCATTTTGAATAGTTTTCCCTAAATAGTGACTATGGTGTTCATTTGATTTTACTCTTTGCAGATGCTCTGCCATGACTGAATCAAATTTTGCCAGCAACTCTACTAATTGTAGATAATTACCATTATTGCTTTCATGCAATCTGTCTGATGAGCCCCTAAATGCGAGACATTGACGGCCGAGAAATTCGACTATAACAAATAGTCTTTCTAATACTCCTTGCCAATGACGAGTTTCAGGACTCAAATTTTTTTGTAAATACGAATCTAATGTTTCATTACCAAAAACCCTTTTCTTGAATTTTATCCATTTTTTATGTAATTCAAAGTGAATTGGTGAGGTTTCATGTTCTTTAAGGGTTTGACTCAAATTTCTCCAGTCATTATAACCATCTTCAGTTATAGAAATTTTTGTCAAGCTAAAGAGTTTACAAAAAAAGCAAAACACTGCGTTTTTAATTGTTGAGTAAACAAGCCATGTTCTATCAATCTCCTCTCCATTTCTCAGCTTTCTTTTGACGTTTGCAACATTAAATCGTCGGTTATTCTTATCTTTAGGGTAATTAATATCTGCTCTTGGCCTTGTTGGTCCTCTTAAAACTGCCTCTAATCTAAATGAATCTGTGATAACAGAGGTCCAGGTTGCAGGATCCGAAATATTGTCAACAATTCCATCTCTAAATTCATATCCACGATCAGAATTGATCGCACTATCCGCCACTTCCGTAGACCTATGCGAAGATGGCTCATTTTTCTTGTCTTCGAGAACCACATTTTCTTGTATTGCGGATTCTCTCAAAGCCGGATCTTCTTTTAAGAATTTTAGTATAGACACCGATTGCTTTTTAATTTCTAATTGAATCTCAGCTTTTCTCTTGCGATATTCGGCTCCCGATAATTTTTTACGACCAAGCATCGTGTTTTAACTGTAATGTAGAAATAGTATCTTAATTGTTTATAATATTTATATCAAAATATAATATAAAGCTGAATATTATTGTAATAGTATTTGTTATTTTTACAGCAGTAATATTTAAAATGAAATTGTAAATGGGAATCATCGTGATCCTAAAGATCGAATTTTGTGAATAACTCGATTAGAATAAACATAGAAGTCTGAAATTCCTCAGAGTATCATTGTTAATGAATATCTGCGTAATGATCTAAAATAATTTCGTGAACGATCACGGGTTCAAATACAGAGGACGAGGATGAGATAAAACGTAAAAATCACAGTTTTGTTTTAATGGGTTTCATTTTTGTTTCCTTTAAAACATCTGAAAATCAAGATATTGTTACTAATATTTGCTTGAACCCACCTAAATTAATAGATTCTTATTCTTGTCGTATTTTACTATCTCAGTCGAAATCGCTTTTATTGAATTTATGTTCAAGTTTCTCTAACTTTTACAAAATTTCTATGGTTACGTGTATTGTTGACCTCGGTAATTTCTGTGCTTGGAAAATAAACTTTCTCGGATTTGAATGAAGTTATGGATTAAATAAAAATAAATCGGATGTTACTTATGTCTTTTAATCTATATAAGACTAGCATTGTATTTTTGGTTGTCTGACATATTTCAATGCTCAATCTCGGATATTTTAATCTCCGGTAATTTTTATTCCTCCAAGTTTATTTAACGAGTTGTGCAATTAATTCGTTAAAAACCAAACAAATCCCTTATGAATTATTCAATTGAATTCATAAAATTATAATATTACAAATTTTAATGGTTGCAGAACAGAAATCAAATAATTTATGACGTTGTTTATAAGAAAAGGCTAAGTTAGAGATCTTAACTATATAATTTTGTTAATTTCTTATTGAGGCAAAATATGAATTCATTAATATATTAAACATCCCATTAAAACAATCTAAATATAACAGGTACCTCTTAAGAATGAGTTACAGCGAGCAATGGAGGGCAAGTGAAGAGCGTCAGTGAACAGGGCACGTGCCTCCTATTAAGATAATTAATATGGATTGAAAGAATTCAATAATTTTTAGCAAAAATAAATGAAAATGTTTCTCTTACGTCTCTCGACAAATGTTCAAGATTGTATAAAACACTGTCTTACCTCCATAAATTATAATCCTTTCAGTCAAAGGTGTTACGTTGATCTCTTCGTAGGAAACGTAGAATTTGCCACTTCCCTTCCTTCTTGAAACACTAAATATACTCCTGCAACTTATAACACAACTTATAACAGAGACAGGCCAACGGAGAGTATTCACCGCGCTCTTCTTCTTACTTAGTAAGAATGGTGAGAATACAGCGCGCTTCATAGTAGATTGTGTTTTCCCAGGAGTTTTAATTTTTCAAGAAAAAGAATGAGATAGAATGATAAGACACGGAACGACATGAAGACCTATGGGTCGCCTGAATGAAAGTGTACCGCCCCCAATGTTTCCTACCGATTCTCTTTGTTTTGCGCTCCAGGGATTTCTCCGGGACCCTCGGGAGACGGAAAGACATGAAGACCTTTGGGTCGCCTGAATGAAAGTGTACCGCCCCCAATGTTTCCTACCGATTCTCTTTGATTTGCGCTCCAGGGATTTCCCCGGGACCCTCGGGAGAAATGCATTCTTTGAGCATAGAGGCACAGGTCTCACTTCCGATTTTATGACCCCCAGAATTTCCCCAGAAATTTCCTCTGGCCGGTCTCAAAGTTCCTACCAGGAAGGCGCATGCCTATTAAGGCTATTAAGAAAGGCCGCCAAAGAAAAGGAAAATCGCAGGCTCGCTCTCCTGCACAGCTGCACTTTGAAAACTGACCGTGTGAAATATTTGCAAGGATCCCCAAGACGATGGAATTTTTCGAGCCTGGTTCAATTATTCGGTTTTTCCAATTTCCTTTTCGCCTTTCTTAGACCGATTTGTTCAAACGATATATCCGAACGTCTTCTCCCCGTTACCAGCTGAATATCTTTCCTGATTTTTGTCAGCTGCAAACGCAACAGAATTAAAATATTTTCTAAATTCTTGTGAATCAAAATCTGCGCCCCCAAAATTTTGCCGCCCCAAGCGATGCTTGGTTCGCTTGTATTGTCAGGCCGGCCCTGGTCGGGTGAAGGATCTAAGGCTACATAGCTGTATATGTTTTGAACAGTCAGTGTTGATTGGCAACGAGTGATTGTGAACAAACATTTATTTCTCTCTTCAAATGGGCCCACCAAAATTATTATTAATATTATTTTTAAAGCCATAATCATATACAATAAATATTCTATCTAAATTATGTACTTCGCCAAAGTCTTTGAAAAATTAATCTCGACTAAGTGAGCATCTTGTTATGTTTAAAAACAAAGTGAATTTTTATTAAATTCTATAATACATAGAATGAGATTATAACGATGAAATATATTAATATATTACTGCTGTGTATGCAAAATGTCACCGGTTTGTCTCTTCCACAGTGTTTTTGTGCATATCGCGTCGGGAAAATTGAATTGTTTTCAAATCGTTTCGAATTAAATTCGCGGAACGGCTCGATATTAGCTAGTATGTGCATTAATTTTGGTCATATCTAATATGTTATAATTTACTTTTAATATCGTACGGCTTCTTTATTGAGCAATTCTTCGATTTGACCCACGATGACCTAACTGAGCCGAAGAACCGTTCGCGACGACTACATAATCTTTACGAAAGAGAGGAAAAATGCGAGAAACATAAAAGGAGAAGTCTTATCGCCTGGAAGAAGAAGCTCTACTTGCAGACGAAGAGGCGTTCAGTTGGAGGGGATTGGGAAGTTTCCCTGTCACGCACGCCGCTACGAAAACGTCGTTAATGTTTCCGTAATTATCATCGAAGATATCCATCCGGACATAAAATTCTGGTAAGAGCCGAGCAGTCGCGTAATCGCCAATTTGTCCTTCTCGCAGGTACACGATTTTTCCATTTTTTATTAATACTCCGCTTCGCGATTGCATTGTTTCGGACTCCCTCTCGGAGAGAATTGGCAACGTCGCACAAACCTTTCCCCTCTCTTCCTATATTCTCCTATCACCACCCCTCCTAGTATTTTCCGACGTTCTCTGGGTCAGACATAAGTCGAAGAGCCTTTTACCCCGCAAACTTCACCCAAATAAGTCCGGCTGTTAAGTTTTTTTCCTTCTCTCTCTCTCTCTCTCAATGCTCTACTTCCCCTCTCCCTTTATCTCTTCGTTTCTTTCAGTTTTGCCTCCCTTAATTCTTCATCGTCGCTCTCCCCCCTCTCCAAACACCTCCCCCCCCACTCACCCAAGTTGGTTAAAAATAAGAGAGGCTCTCCCTCGTTTTCCCGTCACCTTTCCCACTTCACCCCTCTCTCGCTCCATCCTTTTTTCTGGATAGTTACTCTACCATGTCCCCCAATAGCCATAAAAAGGGTCGGGAAAACCAGATGCGCGTTTCGGTCACAAAGCAGCCGTCAACGGTGGCAATTTGCCAATTGTAAATCGAGTATAATAGAATATCGTACACTAGTCTACTAGGAAGACAGTGTGTCAATAAGATTTTGGCCATAAGTTTCGTTAGGACCTAATTTGTTTTTTCTTCAGTGGTTGCATATAAAAACACTCAAATGTTTGGTTTTCAGGAGGTCATTCGGAATCTTAATTCTTTATTTTGTTTAATCATACTTACCAAAATATTAATGTATATATTATGAAAATAGGGACTGAGGTGAGGAAAGGCAATAAGACTACCAGTTTTATCCAGAAAAATTTATACTTGTAGGTGTTCATTGTTAAGTCACAAAAGTGAATTAGGTTAGTCAATTATCAGTACATAAATAAATAAATAACTTATATATATATATATATATATATATATATATATATATATATATATATATATATATATATGGATGTCAACAAGGTGTTGGGATGAGGAAACCCAGTGAGCACTCACCAATCAGACGACTTCAGGTTGGCGAGGCCCCGGGGAGAGAGAACTCTCTCTGTAGCTGAAGAAGGAGTAGTTCCGAAAGCTTTACGTTTGTGATGTTTCTGTGTTTTTGTGTTATTTTACGTGTGTCGCTTCGACATCCCCGGGGCCTCGCCAACCTGAAGTCGTCTGATTGGTGAGTGCTCACTGGGTTTCCTCATCCCAACACCTTGTTGACATCCATATATTCATTTTACCTTTCCTTTTCCGTAAGTTGTTATATATATATCATCATAGGTAGTCTGTCCGTAGACAGGTCCGTGATTATTCATGGTTAAACCTGGTTCTCCATATACTCCTATTTTCCGCTGTCCTCTTTATATCTTGATAACTCTCTTTCCCTTTCAGATCGTCTATCAGCTGAAACCTTTTCCTACCTCTTTCCCTTTTCCCATCTAGTTTTCCTTCTAACACGTCTTTAATCATACTCTCTCTCCTCAGGTAATGTCCAACCCAGTTAGCCTTCCTCTTTCTGATAGTCTGTATAATCATTCGCTTCTCTCCTATTCTTCGTAGCACTTCATCGTTTTTCATCCTATCTGTCCATTTTATCTTCAGCATTCTCCTCCATGTCCACATTTCAAAGCTTTCCAAGTATTTGATGTCATTTTTCCTTAGCGTCCATGTTTCTGCCCCATACAATGCTATACTCCATACGTAGCATTTTATCAACTTCTTGCGGATATCTTCCCTTATATTCCCTGTAAGTAGTTGTTTCTTTCTCCTGAAAGCCGCTTTTGCTTTTCCTATTCTAGTTTTGATCTCATCCGTACATTTTGCCTCTCGTGTTATGATGCTTCCAAGGTATTTATATTCTGAAACTTGTTCTAATGGCTTTCCCCCAATAGTTATGTTCAGATTCTCTTCTTTACCCGATATTCGAATCACCTTGGATTTTTCTGTATTTATTTCCATACCATATTTTCTACCTGTTATCACTAGTCTATTTATCATTTTTTGTAGCTCCTCTTCCTTTCTTGCTAGAAGTACTTGATCATCTGCGTATTTTACTGTTCTTATAATCCTTCCTCCAATTTTGAAATCCCCTGTGCCTTCTAAAGCTTCTTGCATTAGACTTTCTCCATATATATTGAATAGGGTTGGCGATAGGCAGCATCCTTGTCTTACTCCTCTACCGATATTTATTCCGCAGGTGTCCACATTCTCAAACCTGACCTTTACAACTTGATTCTCATATAGATTCCTAATCAGTCTCCTGTCTTTCCAGTCTACACCTATATCCTTTAATATCTTCATCAACTTTACCCAATTTACTCTATCAAAGGCCTTCTGCCAGTCTACGAAACATGCGCAGATATCTTGACTGTATTCTATTGCCCTTTCTGATATGATTCTAACTACTCCTATAGCATCTCTAGTTCCTCGTCCTTTTCTGAAGCAGAATTGATCTTCCCCTATTATATCTTCTGCCTTTTTCTCCAGCCTTTTATTAAGAATCCTCGTGATGATCTTCGATGTGTGTGACAGAAGGCTAATAGTTCTGTAATCTTTACACTGCATTGCCTTTGGCTTCTTCTTTAGAGGGATCATTGTTACTTCTAGGAAATCCTGAGGCCACTCTCCCGTGTCGTAAATCTTATTAATTAATTTCGTGATCGCTTTTAGTCCTTCTGATCCTATGACTTTAAGTATCTCAGCCGGTATTCCATCGCTGCCCGTGGCTTTCCCCTTCTTAAGTTCCACTATCGCTTTTTCTACTTCGCTCTCCGTAATACTTGGTCCTAAGTTATCTTCTTCAATGTTTTCCTCATTTTCCAGTTCTATTTTTGCCGCTCCTGTCTGTTTGCTGTATAATTCCTTAATGTATTCTTCCCATACCTGTGCTACATCCTTTGTTTCTGAGACTATCTTCCCATCCGTATTCATAATTCCTTTACCACAAATTCCATTAGACTTCTTATCTTCTAATTCCAGTGCCCTAGCGTACATCATATCGTACCGTCCTAATTTCTCCATTTGTTCTATTTCATCACATTTTCCTTTTATCCAGTTTTCTCTAGCTTTATCTGTTACCCTTCTCAACTCATTGTTTATACGCCTATAGTTGGCTCTACCTTTTTCACTGTTAACGTTTTTCCATTTTCGTCTCTCATCCATTTTCTCCAGCATTTCCTTCGTGATCCATGGTTTTCTGATTTTCTTCTCTTGTTTTCCAATCTCTTTATCCAAGGTATCCTTGATACTGGTTTTAATTTCATCCCATTCTATATCGACGGTCTTCGGTTTGTTTTCCAACTTTCTTAGGTTATCTTCCAACTTCATGCTGACTACATCCTGCCTTTCTTTCAGTTTTTCTAGGTCCCAGGTCTGTCTTTCTCTTCTCGTTTTTCTTATTTGTTTGAGCTTTGTACTCACGTCAAGTATTAGAAGGCTGTGATCTGAATCAATGTCTGCTCCTTGCAATGCCTTGGCGTTCTTTATGCTGTTCCTAAATCTTTGTTTTACAAGGATGTAATCTATTTGGCATCTCATTCTATCTCCTGGGCTTTTCCATGTGTATAACCTTCGTTTATGGTTTTTGAACCATGTATTAGTCACTACAAGGTCATTATTGATGCAGAATTCTACGAGTTTCTCCCCTCCTCGATTTCTCTTCCCAAGTCCGTATTGCCCGACAACATTTTCTTCCTGTCCTTCTCCGACTATGCTGTTCCAATCTCCCATTATTATGCAGTTTACCTTTCCTCTTCCGTCTACTTCGTAAATTTCATTAATTTGCTCATAGATCTCATCTATTTCTTCATCGTCATGAGCTGACGTTGGCATATATACCTGGATTATCAGCATGTCCACTGGGACTGCTTTTAGCTTTATTGCCATCAGTCTATCGTTCGTTGCTATTATCTTTGTCACGCTTTTCATCATATCTTTCCTAAGTACCAGAGCTACTCCCCTTTCCCCACTATTTCCTCCAGAATAAACTACCGTGAATTCTTCCGAGTCGAACTGTCCTTCTCCCTCCCATCTAGTTTCGCTTAGCCCTATAATGTCAACTCTATTTCTTCTCATTTCTCCTTTCAAGTTCTCTAGCTTTCCTGCCTTTCTCATAGTTCTTACGTTCCAAGTCCCTATTCGTAATTTACTTTCGACAAATGTTTTCCTCAAGGCAGTCCCCGCCCGGAGATCCGATTGGGGGACTATTTTACCTCCGGATTGTTTTACCTCGAGAGAACTCATATTGTCCAACCATATAATCTTTACTAGGGATTGTAATGTGGTAGTTTCCCTCTTGCTTTCCACATCGCAGTATTGTAGCCGTTCAAATCGTCCTGATCACGCCTACAGCTGTATTGGATATAGACCCAACCAACATCATTTGTTTTCGGCTCTATACCATACTGACAGTACTGCTGCCTACTGCCAGGCACTGATGATAGTTTTTTTTTTTTAATAAATAAAACCTCCATTCGAGGGGTTTGAACCCCCGAACTTTGCAATAGAAAGCAAACACGCTAACCACTACACCACCAGTATATAATATATATATATATATATATATATATATATATATATATATATATATATATGGCCACAACCTATTGGGATAAGGAAGCCCAGTGAGCACTCACCAATAAGATGACTTCAGGCTGGCGAGCTGCTGGAGGTTTCGAAGTGACACACGTAAAACAAACACAAAAACAAAAAACACGGAAGCTTTCGGGGATGATGACTCGCTGTCCGAGTACTGCTCCACCCTCGAACATGCATTTCTACAGTGCGGATACCCGCCGGATCTGATCCGGGACCAAATCCGGCGGGCAGTTGCACCCACCACCCCTAACTCTCACCCCAATACCCACGCCATCACCGATTTCACCCCCCAACTCACCCTTACAATCCTTTTTTCCCCGGAATCCACGATATTTTGATAAATATCCCAAAAGCCGCCCACTCTATCCTCACATCCTCCCCCCACCAGGTTCCATTTCCTAGACCACCGATCCTCTCCTTCCGCCGACCCCCTAATCTGGCAAACATTTTACGGAAAAAAGAACCTCCAGCACTCACTCCTTTGCACCCTGCCGGATCTCACCCCTGAGGTAGACCCCGATGTCTCACGTGCCCAATAAATCACCTCTGCAAGTCCTTTTCCAGCCCCACAACTAACATCACCTACTCAATAACTTCTCCCACCAACTGCACCCCCCGCAATATCATTTACTTCCTGAGATGCACCCAATGTCCCGCTTTCTATATTGGCCTCAACAGCAATTCTCTCAACATCCGCATGAACGGCCACCGCAACAGCGTCATTCTTAAACGACCGCTGCCTGTGGCCGTTCATGAAAACAATCACAACCTAAAATTTAATGATTGCTTCACGGTGAGAGCCATATGGTTGCAAATATAAAAAAACACCAAGAAAAAATACATAGATTAAGAAAAATGCGCTGTTTTGACTCTAAATCCAAATCACAGAAAGTTATTTTACCTCTTAAAAGAAGCACACAATTTAAGTAAGAAAAACTAGGAATCCACTAATTAAACATCATAGTCTCACATTATGGTTGACAAATATAACTAAAACACTCAGAAAAATATAAAAGTGAAGAAAAACATGCTATTTTGACTCTAAATTCATTACAGAGAAAGTTATTTTTCCTCTTATGAACAGTATCATCTGCCCTTTGCAAAAACCAGCAGTAGTCACCCATCAGGGCAGGATCCCACTTTCCTTGATAGCGATGTTTTATGTTACTTATATCTTGTTGGAATCTTTCACCTTTTTCATTACTAACAGCACCCAAGTTGTCTGGTAATAAGTCCAAATGAGAATGTAAAAAGTGTATTTTGAGTGACATCCGGCATCCTAATTTTTTATAGTTATGCAACAGTTCTCCTACCCATTGTTGATTGTTCTCTTTTATTACCCAGGAACCCATGAACTTCGGATTTAAAGGATTTCCATGCAGCTAATTCAATGGAGTTTAGTTTGCATTCGAAACTGTTATCATACAAAAGTTTTCTAATTTGCGGACCAACAAAGATACCTTCTTTGAGTTTTGCGTCACTCAGTTTTGGAAACTTTCCTTTTAAGTAAGCAAAACCATCACTATTTTTGTCCAAAGCTTAGGTGGTGGAACAGGAGTAGGAAAATCTCCGTGCGGCACTGGCTTCATTGCAGACGGGATGTTTGGATAATCTATTTTATTTTTTTTTTCTCCTCGAAAAACCCTCAATTTCTGTAAGACAGAAATAGAAATCTTCAAGGTGCCTGGTTGATTCACGCCAGATCTTTGGAACAGCAAATGACATGCTTCTTCTTTCCTTTCATCCATTCTGTCAGGTTTATGTAGCACGTTATGCAGCATACATGCAGTGCCCAACTTATATCTTGATCTCCCAAATGACAAACAAAATACAAATAACAGGATTGTTTTACCGTATTTGTTATAGATCGACATTGTGATTTTGCTGTAAACTGTCCACACATAACAAAAATTGTCTGGTGAATTCACACAGCCGCGATAGTGTTCTTTCTCCATCTGCAGAACTCAAATTAACAGAAAAACAACGAGACTGATGCCTAAAATGCATGTGTTTGTTACGATATCACACTCCTACTTCCTCTCTATCCTTCAGTTCTGCCAGTACTCACGTTATACCCTCCAGTTCTGCCAACATTTAGTAAGAAATGGTTATTTTTACAAAAAATTATGACAAATGGCCATTACTGCTTTTTATAAACTGTGACGTTTTTAAGTCCAGATCTGGAATGAGCATGCCAGAATTATTGTAAAAAGTTAGCTTTCATTCATGTTACCAAAACCTTGTTGACTAGTGTAATTATCACTATCAGCACTTTTCAGTCCATTGATGGATGAAGGTCTTTCCCAGGCTCCTCCAGTTTTCCCTACCAAATCCCTCTCTCCTTCAAATTAGCCCTTAAGTTTTCGCGTGCTCTTTGTCCTATTTATCTTTTGTCTCTTCTTTCATCAACGTGGCTTTTGTTTGTACGTCTCTAACTCTAGAACAGCGGTTCCCAATTTTTTTTTCGCGGTTCACTTCGTCGATCTCATCACCATTAGAATGATTATTTATTGATTTCCTTTTCAAATATCACATTTTCAACGAGAAATCCATATCTAAGAGTTGACTACTATCCGCTTTAATAAACCGGCAATTCAAAAAGCGTCAATGTATATCTGAAAAGGCACTAAATTCTGGTATTCATCCCATGAAAACCACACTTAAAACTGAACATTATAGTATAGTAACAGCGCGGTGACATTTTTTGTAGTCACATCGATCTAGAAATATTTACAAAGCATTTTAAAATTTTGATTTACTTTTGTCTTATTTTTATGTATTTTTATTATCGTTGTGTTTCATTATCGTATTTTATGCATTCTCAATGATTCTGCACGGACGACCTTGAATGGAGCTCACAGACCACACTTTAGGAACCTCTGCTCTAGAGCTCCTCAATTCTCCTCTCGGCCCCTCCTCCATTCACCTCCGCTTCCCTTCCCTCTTCCTCTCTCCCTCGTTTCCTCCTCCTCTCTTCCACTCCTCGCCTCTTTCTTTTCATCCCCTCCCCATAATCCATCCACTCTCTTCCCATCGTCCTTCGTCCCCTCCAAAAGCGCCTTCCATTTATTTACTCCCTTCAAAAAACTTTCATTGTGATTCCCCATATGAGCACGTGCGTTCAAATCCTTCCTCTCCCTCACTCACTCACTCTCCCCACTCACTCTCTCTCTCTCTCCTCTCACTGCCTAATGTCAATACCTCTTTTCCCTCCAATGTTCCCAAGCACTTCGTGGTTTCGAATGGCTAACAAAAAGGCCGGAAGTAAAAGAAGGGCGAGAAGAGCTAGGATCTGATCTAGATTCGAGCGAACGCTGGATAGTGCGATAAATAACGGCGAAAATTTGATAAATATAAAAAAGACTTCCGTTCGATCGTGAATGCGAGATGTATCTGGAGATGTGCATACATACACACACACGCACACAACAATAGTTCAGTTAACGAATCCTCTGGGAACTAAGCTCCTATATATCGAAATCTGCATTATTTTAGCAAAAAACGAAATATTTGGTAAAAAAACTTCATATAAAATAATATATATAAAATATAATATAATATAAAATAAAATTCATGCAAAGCGATTAATAAGAGTAAAATTTTATTATTATTACTGATAACACATCAATGGCCCAGGAAGTGGATATCGAGAAGGTCGACGACGTGCAACAACTGCTGGATTGCTACGGATTATGCTAACTTACTTATCCTCCGTGTAATTTCTGCTACCTCGACAGTCAGCGCTGCAAATTCAGATGAGCAGGACTTCTGTAAGACCTATTGATTTATTACCTAATTTTATTCATTCGGAAACGTATTTTTTCATGTTTTTATGCTCATTTGATAATATTTGTTTGAGTGCCTAATGATACTTCACTGTATCTCCCCTACTCTGAAGTCCTGAAACGCATCCCTATGCCTCTTATGTTATTTCTGCCTCATTAACGAAGTTTCTGATAAGAAAGTGACCTCATGGAACGCATATATATGTATAGGCCATGACCGTACACTTGAGCCAAATTTCCCGCAAATCGGTTTTCACGATCACATGACCGACACAAAACACAGAAGCCCCGTCCGAGTCGGACGGCATAAATAAAGAAAATGGGTCGACAAATAATCGGGAGAAATGAGGACGGCGCGCGAAAATTATGAAAAATGGATTTTTTAAGAAAGCATAGTACTAAACAGCTGCCGGGGTTATTTTGGGAACAGGAATGGTCGATTGATCGAGGAAGGAGCGAGTGGAAGAAAGAAAAGTGAAGGAATGTAAAAGGCATATATACAGGCCGCCTAAAGATTGCCCCAACACCTTTTTTGTGGAGAGCTAAAAACTTTTTTCGCGTTTCCCGTTGGTATTTTATGTTTCTCTTCATTGTTTTGCAGTTCCGCATTCCCCTACGCGTAGGGTAATGTAACTCCTAGGGTTGTCTTAGGAACGAAACTCGGTCGGAAGCCTCCAAAAATCCATCGTTAACGCCGTTTACGATCCCTAAAAGAGTATTAGCGAGCCTTTCTTTTGGCGACTGTGTTATGGAAAAGAAGACAGTATAAGACTGTTGGTTGGAAATGGAGATCGTACAGGGCAAAATGGAATAGGGTTATGGAGGTGAAGGACAGAGGATACTGAGAAGAATGAGGTAGGAAAGAGGAGGAGGCAGGGAGTGACGGAGGGTTTACTATAATGCGATTATATTGTCGAGATGACTCATGTATATATTCAATCTGTCGGTCATTGTGAGTGGGTTAGGGAGAATATCTGCCCTCCCCAATTACTGAGGTCGCTGGTTCGAACAGCTTCATTGGCGTGGATGTTTTTTCAAATCATTTGCCCAATAAGCAATATAATTGCCTATAGTGATGTAAATGAATAATAGATGCATTACTCTTTTAATTCATGTTATTAAAATTTAGTCTTTATTTTTTCAGTCAGCTGATGCCATCTGTACTATTCTGTGAAATTACTACGCCGCTTCTACTAATCGTCATCAACAATACTGCCATATTTCGCAGAAAATAATTATACAGCGCCCAGCGATATTCAGTTCTCTCAATAATTTTCGTCCCGCAATGATGCTACGACGCCTATGCGGCTTCGCCCATACACATATTGCTTTATATTTATGTATATATAACTAGGATTGGTAGGATTCGATTTAAATCGAAAAACGTCGATTTTTTTAATTTCAAAATCGACGAAAATGAATATTCGTCGATAAGCGTCGATTTTCCAACAAGATGGAAAAGTATACGTCTAAAAACCTATTCTGAATTATAATATTAAAGTCGTTTCTATTTACTTTTTTCGCAATATTATTTGCTACTTACGATTTCGTTCCTTTTCTGGGCTTGCATTAACAGAGGGACTAAAAGAGAGGTATTTCCTTACACTCAAATATGCGTGTTTTTGAAATTCTCATGCTTCAACTCTGAACAATCAGTTAACCGCAAGGTCCTAGGTTAGTTTTGAGAACACGTGTTTCTTAGACTTTTTGAGGTTTTTGTGATTATATTTGCCGACCTAATGGTGGGATATTCCATATAGATATTCTATGGAGATTAGGTCATGGATATGTCCTGCTGAGACTTTCTCGACCCCTGTTAAACGAGGTTTGAAAGAAAGGAATTTTGGTGGTCGTTTGAAGACCGTTTTGATACCCCTTCCACACATCTACCCTGAGGAGTGTATTCCTAGAACAAATGCTCCTCGATTCCTTGCTAGGGTTTTTCCTATAGATGGACGTTTTTGTATGCATTTCGTATGCAATGAACCCACACTTTGGCAGTCTTTCTCTAAAAGTTATAAAGGAAAGATCGTTCCGCTCTCTTGCTTTTGGCTATAGGGTAGTAAATTTCAAGTTATATATAATTGTTTAAATAAATACAAAAACAAGAAATAACGTTTTGTGTTCGCACACTGAACTTTTTCTGCACACACGAGTATATAATGTAAGTGAGCCATATTCCGACACGGTCCTAATTACGACACTCGGCTCTATTGGTCATAGTATTGATCGTAACGGGTAGAACGCAGTACTTCCTTAATCTATCTTTAATGACAGCAACGCAGTGCTTGTTTCATCTCCCTGGCCGTAACATTGTCGCTGTCAGAGCACATCTTGGTATTGTTGGAGCTTGGCTTCGATTTTAAGGTGTGATATTTTTCTAAATTTATGATATAAAATTGAAAGAAAGTAATTCATCCAATACATCACTTAAAAGCTAATTTGATTCTATTTAACATGATGTTCATAGATTGGAGAAATTATCAATCTTATTCCTGTAGCAGACCAATTAATAACAAAAAGCAAGGGATCCCTAATTCCGACAGTTTTTATTTATGTGAGTAACATATTTATTTCTGCATAATTTGAAAATACTGATGAAATATTGACCTGTTTCTTGAGATTTTTGAATAGTGCTGAAGTAACCCAGCCTAACCTCACAATTTTTTTCAGCTTTCAATTTTCACGAGCATTTTCATAAAAATTTTGTGAGCACTTTTCCTAAATGTTTCAATTTTAATAAAAATGTTTTGAATTTTTTTTTGTGAAATGTTATAAATATGTAGTATTATGGTTCACAATTAAAGTTTATTATTTCAATTTAGTGTAGCAATGTCTTCCATTAGTTCTACTAAGTGTCGGAATTTGGATCATGGGGTCTAAATTCCGACACTTTGACAATTTTTTCCCATTTCGCGTTACTCTGATTCAACTGAGGATATCAAAGAAATATTTTTCCTGAATAGTTCTTTACAGATACTAACGTTATACAAATTCCCAGCTTCCTACAATAAGCCAAAAAAATATTAAAAATCGCCAAAACTTGGAGTGTCGGAATATGACTCACTTACCTTATATATATATATATATATATAAGACATATAAGTAGTAATTTTAAGCGTCGGTATTTGTCACAAATGTCTCGGGAAAATATACGCCGATTTTCAAAAAAATAAACGTCGATTTAAAAAAAATAAACCGAATTTTACCAAGCATAGATATAACTATTTTACAAGTTTTATTTTCGCATACATGAGATTATCAATATATTAATACACTTTACGTGCAGAAGACAATTCACATTCATTTGTTTGTATGAAATGGAATACCTATATTCAATATCGTAGATAGTGTCGGAGCAGCCGACTGAATTCTGGATTGAAAACATAAGTACACGACGCCGTAGCAGTAAATTCAAACGCATTCATCAAATCGAATTGACATAAAAACTCGCCAACGAAACTTCAGTTTATAGCTTTGAAGATTTACGAGAATACGTTTTCAGCGAGGCATCTTAACGATTGGCTAATTTCTTTTTGAAGCGTCGATCTCGTCGTCGCTTCCACAAATTCGAGGCATTTCGTAAAATAAATACTCCAAGCAACAGAAATGAAAACCGCATTTGCGCGCGTTGCTTTCACATACTTGCATAAGCGCGATTCGAGAGTCAACCCAACCTCGCCCCATCCTCTTGACCCTTTGCTTTCTCACTGCTTGTATGCGTGTGTGTGTGTGCGCGCGCGCTTAAAAGAAAACGGCTCTCAAGGTTTCGCGCCGTCCTTTTGGCTAGCCGCTTAATAGTATCGAGATGAACCTCGTACGGGGTCGAGCGTCGTCATCGTCTTCTGCTTCGTCTCGCTTGATCCGATGCCGCCGCGTACGAGGACTGGAAGTGGCGGTGGACCAGCTCCACTCACGAGCTTTCTCTCTCTACAAAATCTGCTGGCAATAGTATGCAAATAAATCTTTAAATCAGAGATATCGCTGGATGAGGATATCGACAAAGAAATAGTAATTGCGGTACGACTGGTAACGAATCGATAGTTAGTTAGCCTTTAGAAAAAGAGGTGACTAGGTGACTATTTCGGCTACAAGTCGTCCTCGGAAGTATTTAACCGCTATTTTAGACTCCAAATGATGGTTCTCTTCTCGAAATATAAAATCCACCAATATCGATGTTGATCTGATTTATCACGGGACATTCGATAATTTACAAGGCATGTCAAACTCGAAAAGGCTTACTTTATTAAAGCGATGGACCTTGTTAGGATTACAGTTGTTAAATGAAAGCCAGAGTTTGAAAAATAGGCTTGCTCTAGAAGATTGAATGCCCGTTTTCCCAACGGAAACAGTCATTTAAAAAACGCGCTCTATTATAACACAATACATAATTTAAAAATTGCCCTTTTTCGCACAAAAATAGTCTTTATATAAAATGTCGGACGATTTATGGTAATTAGTATTCGGGTCTCAGTAAGGCATAGAAAGTTCCGCCTTCTTGTCATGCCCATTGTAAGGTTTTCCAAATTAGTTTGTGATTTCATAAGTGAATTTAAAATTGATCACGTTTAACGATCAAACCATGCAACTTTTTGTTAGTTTTTTAATGGAGTGTACATACTTACGGCCTTGCGTGTCATTTAGCGGTTCTTAGATGCAGAAGAGGTCTCATGCAAAGATGTTTCGTCTAATTGGTTCCGTAAATATACTCTTCCTCTCACCTAAATGAATTCGAATGGTACTAAGTTCGATCCATTATAGCATTTCCGTCATTTATACGGTATTTTCTCTGCCAGTGTTGCGTTAATCTCAACCTGTTTTCTCGTTGATTTTTCAAAGCGATTTATTTTCATCGCCTAGCAACGTCCGCGGAAGGAGTAGCTTTAATTTAAAGGACACGAAATTCACTCAAAACGGTTGAAGCTCCTTCCCAAGTGTTTTGTTTTTGTATTGCCTTCAGACTGATTAGTTGTCATTTTTTCAGTTATTTCCTCTTTTGTTAAAAAGGCTTAGATTTTCCTTTTAATTTATGCTTTTTCAAGAGAGCTGTTAGAGTTTTAATGAAAAGAATTGTATGTATGCATAGCATTGTACTGGCATGTTTGTAGGTTTTGATGCTTAACTCTAAATTTAAATGAGAATGGACATTAATTGCCATAACTACCCAAAAATATACCCATCCCTCGAAAATTTATCTAAATTTATCTGTAGATGAGCGAGAGGTTTATGTGTCGGGCACAAAGATCATTCGGATAAATGAAAGATGGAAAGGACGATGTAAAGAAAAAGTCAGTAAAAAACTTCTAGAAGTGAGATTATGGGGAAGGAACTACTGAGGTCAGGAACAGCGGCGTGAGCATGCCCTCGCATTAGCGGGGGCGAATCATATTGAGGCCCGAGCGAACATAATCGTAATTAACATTCTAGAGCAGAGGTCGGCAACCTATTCTACATGACGCAGCGATGGTTGCCAATGCTTTATCTGGCCGGAGAAAAGGTTAACTCGGAAGATAGCTAGAGATTAAGACAGTGAAAAATCAAGTTTAAATGAAGGTTTTAGGGTTAAAATTTCAAAATTTAAGGTTAGATCATTGGAATTTTACCAAAAAATACGAATTGGTTTGTTACATTTTATGGATCTGTTTTAGCACGTTTTCTTATGTGATCACTCTGTCTGTCCGTCCGTCTGTGGACAATCAACATTTTTGTTTCAAGAGATATTTGAAATTTTATTTTGAGTATTATAGTTCTCATCAATCTGGGAATTTTTAACCGATTGCATTTTCCAGTTAGTTCATAGATTTTCTGCTAGGTGACTTCAAATTCGGGAAATGGTATTGTAGACAAACTACTAAAACCAAAGGAGTGAAATTTTCCCAGATGCGAAGGCTTAATAAGGATATACATTCCAACGGTGTGTGTTGTTCTCTCCCCCCAAAGGGGTAGACAAACCAGAACTCTGAAAATAAAAAAATATGCTTCTACCTCTTACTTTAAGAAGGGTATTTTACTTATTTTATCGTAGCTTTGAAGGCCGCATACAAATCATCTAGGGGCTTCATACGGCCCGTAGTCCGTGGGTTGCCCACCACTTCTCTAGGGATATGGATCGCGCACGGTGTTCAATTAGCTATACGCTCAGAGTGGGAGAGAGGCATCTTCCAAAGTCACGACATTAGTTAGGAAGAACCTTCGATGGAGAATGGGACCTGTTTCCGCATCACCTCGGAATGCAAACTGCTACGGTTATTTACGTTATTTAAAAAAAAATTGAAAGTGATGTTCTTACCCGCTAAAACTCCATCCCGCAGTCCTCTCTCGCGCGAAGAAAAAAACATCTCATTCTTTGCGAAATTAATATTCTCTCGTTTTACCTCTTAAGTTGGCACGGCTAATTTGTGGAAGGAGGAGTGATGGGAGGGAGGAGTGATGAGAGGGAGAGAGGTGGTAGATGAGGGGGAGGTAGGATTGGAAGGAGGAAGGAGGTGAGGGTGTATGGAAAGGGAGGAAGGAGAGAGAAGGGAGGATGGTCGAGGGGAGGAGGAGGAAAAGGGGAGTCAAAAGGAGGGAGGGTGGAGTGGAGGGATGGAGAGGAAAGACGATCAGAGGTTACGGACAAGTCAAAAGCAAAGAACAGGAAAAGGCGAGGCCTAAGGAGGTTCGAGACGAAGATCTTTTCGATCGTGGCAAATTGAGAACCGGTTTACACCACTTTTTCCTTATTTTCGGAGTTCGGTAGTTCCTTAATTAGTGACATTTCGATGTCGCTGGAAACGTTTCTCAAGTCACAAACACGCACGCAAACACACAAACAACTCGTTTGAGTTTCCGATGTTGATGCACAGGGGTGATTAATTTTATTCTATATTTATTCAAAGGTCAATATTTACTGCTTTCGTCAAAAAAAATATTTCCCTGTAGTTTAAAATTTTAGAGTAGCCAGAATTAAGAGAACTTGCTCATAAAAGAAGTGTTTAGAGAGAGAGTTGCAAAAATCTAAAAAAATTAGACCGAGATTTTGATGGATATGCATGTTTCCTAATCCAAGCCTGCCTGTATTCCAATTTCGCCTTTTTGTTATCTGTGCGCGACTCCAGGAGATTAACACTTTCATATAATCAAATTAAATTCCGTATTTATATAGTATAGCACACGGCATAGAAACACTGTTGTAATGAAAAATATCTTGCAACAATCGAAGGTAGTTTATAATTGTCGACTTTCACAAAATTTCGATTTACTCAAAAATTATTTCTATGGTTTTTATTTGAATTACTCCAGTTACAGGTATCGATGTAATAAATCTAATACATATATTAAAGAGAATTCTGTCCTTTCTGTGTGTTTGCACGGTTTACACGTTTGCACAGTTGCAGCACATGTTTCATTTGCATTTTAAAATCACTTAGAATTGCGATATGAATACGGGACTTGTACCAAACGACGCCTAAAGGAACGGATATTCATTTTCCAGCCATCAATTTTCGAATACACGTCGAACCATTCCACATATTCGTTATTAACACGAAAATTTGGCTAAATTTCAGAAGAAAAAATTTCGTAGTCAAGGGCGACGGCATTGTTGCTGATCTAGCAAAATTACGTGAACTTTGATATTGTATTTGAAATCAATTGCGAGAAATCTTCTTATATATTTTAAATGCATTTTAATCGAAAGGGAAGTAATGATGGCTTAATTTGAACGATAGGTTTGCTTACTGCAGTGCCATTTATAAGGTGTGAAAGAAAATCGAACGAATATACGACCGCTAATATTTTAATTAGCTTTTTCTTTTGTTTACCTTGACGACGAAAGAACTTAGTAAGTGGCTATTTTAATTCACACATTTTTGTATTAATATAAATGCACCGGCCATACATCAAATATCTTGCTTAATCATCGAAAGAAATTAATCATAATCATTGTCAGTATAGTAATTTTCTTTAAACTGCCCAATAAAATTTGCAAACGAAAAGACATTTTCAATGCACGTGTGAAGTGTCTTCCTATTCGAAATTTTGAATTTCCTATCATTACAATGCATTGGAGTCGTTTCTGACTAAATGTTTTACGCTACGTGTGTTTTAAATTTACATGAAACTTTTCACATAAATTTTCAATCGGTTTTTGTCCTTTATGATTTTGTTTTGTTGCAACCTCTTTATGAAATGTCGAAAAATCGAAAAAAAATCGAATATAAACTTAAAATAGGAGGGAGGAGAATGGAAGAAAGAAAAGGAGGAAGAATGGGAAGTGCCTTAAATTTAATATTTAATCCACGCATACCCGTCATATTGTACTAGTAATACTAATAATAATAATAAAAAGTTATATATTCCCTTGAAACTAATCGAATTACTATGTTTTGAAGGAAATTTAGTACATGAATATTCATTGACAGCGTGCGTATTTTGCACGCCTTCGGAATTGATTTAAAAATTTATCTCCAACATACATTCAGGAGTGAGCTGGAGGGGGCTCGGTGGGGCTCGCGCGAGCCCTTTAAGACTCATTCAACGAGCCCTTTGTTAAACTTTATCGGACGTATGTACTGTATATAGTAACGATAGTTTCGTCCCTTTAGCCTTTTCTTTTCTCGAGGCGAATTTACGCGATTCTCTTTGGATTTGGACGTACATACTTCAACAATTTATCGAAATAACAATATACCGGAAAACAATTCACAACAATTAAAAATTATTTTGCTCATCTTTCGATGAATTTTTCATTCTATGGATTGATATTGGGTGACTTATTCTTTCGGTGAATTGTTCTTTCGGTGAATTGTTTTCGATGAATCGTCTTTCGATGAATTGTCTTCGGTCAATTTTTCCGCAAACCTTGGGTGACAATGTGCAGCACTGTTTTTCATCCACGAGTTCAAAGTAAGAGTCAATCACAAAGAGTGAACTTTTGAAGTTTAAAATGGTACTTGAGATTGCAAGTGTATTGCAGGGCTAATAAGGGCCTTTTCTTAGTGGTTTATCTCTCGTAACTTCCGATTCCGAAAGTGAAGATTTATATTTTCCCGTCCATCAACGCGGTTTTCTCACAGTCATTTTAGTGAACTATAAGTACATGAATTGGTGTTTTATTTACAAAAATTTAATAACAGATTTTTTTCCTTGTTATTTTACATGAATATTGATTTTTACTGTTTTTCTGTTAATGAATTCGGGTGTAGTTTAGAGACTTACGGACATACCTAACACAACATTTAAAGGAATAGCAAAAAGAATGTCTAATGTAAATTTTGTCCGTGATTTAGCTCTGATGATAGATATTTTAGAATATCCTTGTTATCAAACGCTTTACAGTCACGGTCAACAACTTTACAAAAAGCCGACAAACTTATAAGACGCACAATTAGAGCAATGCAATCTCTTAAGGAAAATATTGGTAGACACGAAGAAGTTTTTTAGTTAATTAAATCTGATACTTATAAATGCATATCATTTCATAGCAGTACATCGAAAATAACAAGCTGTCTTCCTAGAGGTCAACTAATTCAAAGTGTAATTGATAATTTGACAGCCAGACTTTTATCGACAAATCACTTTTTTTCAAACCGGAGTGCACTTAATGTGGGAACGAATTAAGTAATCATAAGCAACACGAATAACTTTTAGCACACTTTGATTTGTTGAAACCAACTTCTCGGAATTCTGAGGAAATGCTTTCTCCATGGCTAAAAGGGGAAAAGAAATTACAACAGCTAAATAGGTTGTTAAAATTTAAAATCGATATTAATGATTTTAGGAATTTTGTGGACTAAAACCTCCAATCAAAACTTCATGTTCCTTTTCCACCTACAATTCAAAAGATATGAAAATCGCTAACACAATTGCAACCAGCAGCGCAGAAGCTGAACGAGGTTTTAGTGTAATGAACGGTATAGCCACATGTGAAAGGAGTAAACAAAATTAGCCATGTGTCCAATCTGATGGCTATAAAAATATTGGGATGCAGTGCCTTTTGTGAAGACCTGGCCACGCCAACATCGTCTTGCTGATGATTGACTAGAGTTCGACCCAAGGTTGTTGTGTACAACCAACAGGAAATCAAAAAGCGTCTTTAATTTGCAAATGTATGATGTAAATTGAGGCTATCCCTGTGAAAACTAGACAAGCGGCAACTGTTAAAAACGCCAGAAAACGCATTTAAAGTTTACCGATTTTTAAATTAGTAAAAATTTTCATCTAATAATTGCATCTTATTTAATTTCTCTCTTCTTTTTTACCTTATGATATCTATATTCAGCGGTATAAAGGATAAAAACGTCAGTGACAAATGTATTGTTGTAGGAGTCTGCATGAAACAATATGCATATGAGACGAAAAAGATTATCTTTTAACGAATAACTTACAATTAGACAAAATTGGAATGTAACTCCTCTAAAAGTAGAGGTAAAAGATTACAGAAGTGTATGGAGGTAATACGGTGAAATAATGCAGGATTCTTAATATTCCGATGACATTTGACAGCATTATATGTACTTGTACACCAACACTTTTTCTACAGAATCGATTTTCAAATTTGTGCACTAATTCTCAAAGGGAGAGTGCAGGTTGATCCACATAACTAATTTCACTCAAGTTGCGCGATGTAATGTTTTGGGTTCAATTATCACTTGAAATTACTAAAAACTGTCATCCTACCTCTTCCTTCATACTTCTGCCGAACTCGCACTACTATTTTCACTTTCCACTTTCGACAAACCTCCGATCATACTGCGCTAATCATTACTCTTCTAATTATCACACAAAATATTTTAAATCTTCAAGAAAATAGGTTACATTTAAATCCATTTAAGCTAGAAATAATTAGTCGTTCTAGTAGCGATCATTAGATTCTATCTAATTATTATCTTTCAAGTCTGGTCTTCCTTCAATGATCCCATTATTAGCTTCCTTTCATGACTATCGTTCGCTCCGGATGATAACAGCATCGATTAAGTGGGGCGTTGCAAGATTTTTTATACAATAAGTTCACATCTCACTGTCAGTATTGTATTAAAAATTGGAAAATAGGAGCTTTGCAATAGTACATACTATCAACTGATTTTCGGTAACTATGCCGCTTTTCTAGTCCTTACACGAATAGGACTCGTACGATTTTTTAGACAAACACCCAAATGTTATTATTTATTTATAATTTCAATAAATAATTGTAAATATAAATTAACAAATAAAACATTGTATTCTTATGTGTTTATTTCTAATTCATTCCTTTACTGTTAAAATGTAACGAGCCAATTGTTAACAGATTGCCATCATACCACTGCATATAGCGAGCCCCTTGTTACCAGATTGGCAGCTCACCTCTGCATACATTTAGATTTATTAAATATATTAATCTAATCAAACCACCATACCATGGACGCTTATTCCCTAGTCATCAAAACAATCTAAGGATTGGTAGGACCTGTCATAAGGCAGAACGCTATTGATGATGAGTCTAATCAAGTTTCGCGCCTATAACTACTTTATTTCATTGATAAAATTAGTATATCTTTTAGGCGCTTCTCGAAAGCAATTGAGAATGAAGTCTAATTTCAGATCAGCAACATAAACAACATCCACTCTGCCTAATTTTAGATTTAAAGTGGGGTTTTATTGCGGTGGAAGCAACCGACCGCGAATGAGTGTATAATTGGATTCGCTCAATCCTCATCATCGGCACTCGTCCTTTCGCGTAGGTCCGTGGCTCGAGGCCAGAAACTATCCTCGTTCGAAAGCCACCCCTTTATCTCCTCGTAATTATCGTCTTCCTTCGTCCTCAATCCGCCTTCACCTCCCTCTCTGCTCTTCGACTGGTTTGTCCTGGCATCCGTGGCGTGATTGCCCGTTGAGTTAATTCGTCTGATTCCTTACCTATCTGCAGGTCAGATCATCGGCCACAGCACGCACCTCCTCTCAAAACCCTTCTTTGCTACAGTCAGATCCCGACTTAGTTCCACCTTTTGTCCGTCACTGACATTGGCGCTAAAGCGGGGGTGGCGACACATCGAGTTATATGCTTGCTCTATGTAATCATAAGATGGAAGTTCGAGGGAAGCCACCTTTCTTCCTAAATTTTTAACTGGCCAGCTATTCATTGCAAGAGGGAATCAGCAGGTCTTAAAAAAAAGATGGAAGTTCTGTTCACAAAGATTTATGAGCGGTATGCGAGGGTGGCGCTATATCGGGGTCTGATTGTTCATACATATGAAGAATCATTCATCACTCATTGATTCTAACATCACTAGGATTTCTCCTTCCAATACCGCCATCGACGTTCGTTTCTCTTAGCGACCTTAGCTGCTTCAGATCTCCAGCAATTTTCAAAGATTTGTTTTTTTTTTTACTTTTCAAATTTCCTTTGGCTACACACACAGCCCACTCAAAAATCTTCTTGACCTTAATCTTTCGTGATTTTTCTTATGAATGCCACTAATAAAAATAAATACTTATTTTGCAACCAATCAAAATTTTCATCGTGAAATATTTCGCGTCCAAAGTAAATCTTCTGTAATAACAACGGTCGGGCATGTACGAACTAATTAAGCAATCGTTTCAAATATTCTATCTCTCCGTTGCTTCCTGATTCACTCACCCGAGGTCGCCTTGCATTTTGTCATGAGCATCCTCTTTTTTTTAACTCCTACCTCCCTATTTACTACCAATATACCAGCCTCTTGTTTGGCGCCATCCCTTCTGTCAATTAATTCCTTCAAAAGCTCGCTGTCTCTCAAAATTTTGGTTCCCATTTCTTTCATCTCTTCTAATTATTCCAATGCATGCATCATTAAACTATGAATTTTGTTTACTCGTGTAAGTGCCTCCATCGCGTGTATTCCCCACCCAAATTATGAGGAGGAAATAAAATGTTATTTTTTGCACCGCCTAATTTCCTCTACGTGGACAAGATGTTTCTTTTGGCTGTACATACGTCTAAATGTCAATTTTTATCACATTTTAAACGAGTTTGAAAATGATGGTATCGCTCTTACCATACAGCATTTATATCACTCTTTAACAACTTTACCCCTCCTATAATTTGCTACGATGGTTATCAGTGTTTATGTTGCGTGACTGTCTGGAAGGCATCATCGAGTCTCGATTAAATAAAATAAGCAGTGTTCTTATAGGCCAGCTTGTGCCGAGAAAAATACCCGTAAATGTTTTAAATTGCATTATCGATATACTTCATCCTAAAACTTACCATAAGGGGAAAACCGCGTATTCGCCCCACCCATGTTTTAGTGTAAAACATCCTGTGAAAAGGTGAGGCAATTAAATACGTCCTATCTTTTTTTGAGATTTATAGTAAGATAGTATAGTAAGTACCTATAGTGAATTCATTCCTGAACTATAGCCACTTTTTTCTATTCTTACTTATTCCACTTTTGTGACTTCCTTTCTAGGTTCATCATCTTGCCTACATCGCTAAAATTAAAAATTTCTAACTCTTCTAGAAAATATCCTAATATTTCTTTCATCCTTGTTAATATTTAAACCATTTTTATACGCTTTAACGTGTTAAAATGCTCCCATAAGCTTTGCCGTTGAAGTCATCCAACAGACCTTTTAATGCTGTAAAAATGGATAGTGACCTAAATTCGAGAATGAACTCATTGATGTTTACTGCAGCATACATGGAGAAGTGCACGTATATATATTTAGACCGCATTATTAAAATTCTTAAGAAAACGTTTAGACTTATTTAGGAGGAAGCGACGCCAAAAACTGAGCTCGTACGAAAATTGAAATAATGAGAATCTCACGGCAGATTTGTATCTTTCGTTAGCGACTAAATTTTTTAAGCAGTGTAAAAAGCACGAATCATTAAGCAGAGCCTGCAAAATTACAATAAATTCAGTAAATATCTTCGGAGAAGCGGATCCGAGTTACCGCTGAAAATTATCAAGCCCCCGAATTAATGAGCGAGCATTTCATCAATCAGATTCTTCGATTATCGACTCGTTTGGTCGACAACATCATGAGGTTGTAGAAATTATTATCGTCAGGGCTTGAAAGCTGGATAAGGACTAAAAATAATTGGGGCATCTGTATAAATGGGTACAATAATTAAATTATATGGACCGGAAATAAGGATTGGAAATAGTATTTCTGTTCGGTGCGTTTTACCGTTGAATTTAGCTTTAAAAAACATGCGGAACTTGTGGAAAAACAAAATTTGCGTCATTGGTTTTTCAAAGCAAGGTACCGTGAATGAAGGTTAATAATCAATATAGGGCGTGAGGGTGCGATGGTAACAGTGTGATAGAATTGTCAGCAAGTCAGTTTCTTAGTTGGCAACCGTGCGAAAAATATTCGGACTCATCTGCGGGAGAAACCGTTAAGAGTTCGTCGGCCTTGAGAAGGTGTCATTTGGCGCTAATTTCAAATTAAAAATGGAAATTTTCGTTAGACAGGTGGGTCAATATTAATTCACCTGTGAATTGATCCACCGGGATGTGGAACGTCGATGCTAGGCAGTTCGATTTTGAATGAGTGCTTTACTCGTAAAAGGCAAAACGGACGCATATAAAGCGCGTAATTTTACGAACGGAACTTCGGAAAATACCACATGCTAACCTGTTGAATTTCAGCTCAGTATGGAAAATTTTTTCAGGTCTAAGAAGCAAATATTGGCTGTTTGCGTTGATACGTGTGAGCACGTGCGTACGTGCCTTTATGCACGTATTTTTTCACGCTAGTCTGAAGAGCTCCAAAAACTGCTAATGCTGCGTAAGACCTCGGCAAAAATTTCACCCGCCGTCTTATTAATGAGCTCTTTTAATGAACGTTAAATCACGTAAACCATACAAAGATGGGATGAAATTGTTGTTGATTACAACGAGAATAACGAGTGATTGAGAATTCCTTATTCTAACGCTTCATTTTTAATCTCCCTGTTACACAGTACGCCTTATTGTTCACCATTGCATTCTAATGCTGAGTCCTATAAGTACTTAAATTAACCTCTCCTGGAAATTAGGTAGTCTTGTTGACGCTGCAGTTTACCAAATCGGAGGAGGGAATAAACTTCGACGTAAGGAGAAAACTTGACTGGGAAAATCAAAAGAATGAGGTTTGGTCGTCGTAACGAGATACCGGCTCCCGGAAACCACCCAAGGGGAGGACAAGGAGGGAGAGAAATGTGGCGGGGAAGAGGGCCCGAAATGCCTTGAGATCAGTGAGGTGAGAGGCGGGTAAAGGGGCAGAAGGGAGAGAGGATGGGGAGAAAGCGGGCAGAATGCCCCCTTCATTGATCAGAGATCATATATTAAATCATGGATCACCAAAATTTTCAATGAAAACTACGAGCTTTTTAACACCTTAACAAGTTGTATAGTTTTGAGAATTTTTATAAGAATTTTATGTTAACTTATTGTGATGCATGTTTTCAATAATATTGCTCAAGACTTTAAAAGTGAAATGGCCGGGAGATAGAATAAAATCTTAATTATCTATGATCGTATTAATTGGGAAGCTGGGTGTTCCGAAATTTCTTCCTGGTGACATATTTAGGGCTCCATTGCTCACAAATTACCTTATCGCTTTGTAAGTTTATTTATTTATTTAATTGTTTGTAAACTTATAAATGAATAAGCCTGCGAATGGCAAATACGTACGACGAGTTCGAGTATTTTATCTTTGCAAGTTTCTTGTAATATATTATATTAATCTAAATTTGTATCGTCTTAATTCGGGTGATGCGATATTTGACTTGTTTTACATGTAAATAAATGTTTACAGTATTTAACGAATATTAAAAATATTTTTGCCTTTAAAATTTCATCTTTCGCATGTTTTTTAATAATCAGAGTTTTTCTTTAATCTCAAGGATTTATTTGCTATTGCAATCAAAATCCTTTTATAGCACGCATGTTATTTTAAATGATTTGGTGGGAGATATTATTTCTAACTCAAAGTCGTAAGCAGTGTGTACGATATTACGGCTTAATTACCTCTCATTACATCTCTTTACAATAAGGTCAAAATCAATTATCGGAAACTTTGAAGTCCAATATGTTCTCTGTTTTTCGCCATTTTTGGTGTTTTAGAGATTTATCGTAGGGATTAACGAGAGTAACTCGTAAATCTCGCCAATGAGCAGTTAGTTGGGTCGAAAGATAGATATCGGGGCAAGGGAAGGGAGTTCTTAGTTCTTTGCCCTCCGCCCGCCTATGCGTCGCTTTTCTTTCAATTTGCCCGATCCTATTTTTTTGTTCCAAACCGTCCACATTTTTTTCTGCCGCCGCGGGCTAGTAAGTGGACACCGTCAATGTTATGGGTGGCGAAAGTTATGAGTTCCGAGATCGAGGCACTTTTGTAGATTCCAATAAAACGGGTCAAGGAAGTTGTGCCGCGGAAAAGTGTCGTGTCGTTTTATGCATCCGAATGAGATGATTCGATAGGTGCACAATTCCACCATGGGCCGATTAAGCTACCCACTGCTGATGGAATTGCAACTTAATCCGTTAAGAACTGAGCGTACGTGCGTGAAACACTTCTAATCGATCGAAACAAAAGAAATCACCTACGAAATCATTGCATATCAACCGAGAATAATAAATAGACGTTTTTTCCTTCGATGATTTCTATCATAGGACATTTGCGCGATCGTGATCGAATTTAGATAAATCGAAAAATAATCGTTTCTGAAATAGGACTCGAACTCGAAGCTAATGCTATCGAGTTAACTTTCAGTTTCGGTTTATGATGTCGATTAAGCGTAAAAAGATTTATTAGAATCCGATGAATTGTATCTTGTTTTAACTTTTCGGAGTAAAGAAAGAATGTTTCACCATAAATTCTTTGGAAAATGGGTAATTATTTTAAGTCGATATCGCATTAAAAATAATTTAAACGCGACATTTTTGTCTGTTTTACCCAGACATATGCAATCACCTCGTCTTAGAGGTCTGCACGGGCCCGGGCCTGGCCCTCGGGCCTCAGCCCGACCCGGCCCGCGTTGCACAGATAATTTTCGGGTTCGGGCCGGGTTCGGGCCTAATTCAAATGATATTACTCAAACGTTAAATATATACATATATATATATATATATATATATATATATATATATATATATATATATATATATATATATTTTCGGGCTTTTCTTTTTTCGCAAAGAAAAGTTTACTCGTAGTAGTGTTCATCTTATTCTCTTGACACGGAAAAATCAGTCAAGAGACGAAATGAAAACGGATCGTTCTAGTAGAGCGTCTCTTTCTCGGTGAAGGAAGGGACCCTCCGTGTTTTCTTCGTGACATATCTTCTCATATCTCATCGTGCGTTCTCTCATTCGAAGGAACACTGCATATTCTCAAGACTAAACGAACTCGAGAGGCAATAAATCATTGTATATTGGTGCCGGCTCGGTGAGACCTCGAGGAAGTAATTTCAGTGAAGATTTTGTGAGCTTAGCTAAGTGGTCACGTAATGGACGATAGGAATACAATACTTCTCTTTTTTAGGCATCCAAATGTGATAACATTCTCTCTCTCTCTCTCTGAGAGCGAGAGAGAGAGTTAATAACCAGGCATAGGCTCCAAGGAGTCGGCAGTCTGTGTTTACAAGAAGCCAAGGAAGCGAGCAGTACGAACCCGACAGACGTTGCGATCGTTCTGTATCGTTCGGGTTCAATATTATTACTAAGCATAATTATTTTTTAAGTGATTTAAAAAAGTTTTTGAGTGATTTTTTTAGTTTGATTTTTTACTATTACTACGCAGTATCCCTTAAAATGAATTTAGACCAAGTCAAAGCGAAATTGAAAAGTGGTGAATATATTTTGAAGGAAAAAAGACATGCTAAAAGTGAGGTATGGAAATTATTTCGCGAAGTACAGTTCAGTTACTAAGGAGAAAATTGGTGCTGTTCAGTGCGTAAAATGCCAAAACGTTTTAAGTTACTCTGCCTCAAAAACTGGGTGTTCGCATTTAAGTCGCCATTCTTGTAAAGTCTGTGCCGCCGAAAGCAATATTGTGAAGCATTTACATCCATCATCTTCACGTATACCACAAAGAGTAAAAGACGAAGTGACTAAAGCATGTCTCATTGTGCTGCAAAGACATTAGACCTTTTGACATTGTGAGTGGTGCAGGTTTCATAGACTATTCCCAATCCTTGATAAAAATAGGGTCATTGCATGGAAATGTGAACATTAAAGATTTGTTACCACATCCTACCACAGTTTCCCGCAATACGCAAAAGGAAGCTGAAACGTTGCGGAAATCACTCATCCCTAGTATTAAATCATTAATTGACTTACGACAATGTAGTGCATCTACGGACATATGGACGGATGACTATAAACACATATCCTACACAACACTAACTTTGCGCTTTATTGATGAAAACTGGAAACTGTGTAGTAAAGTACTGTTTACATGTGAATTCCCTGACGATCGTAAAACTGCCATCAATATCAGAATGGAATTGAATCGTAGGCTTGCCAAATTAGGACTTAAGGCAGACATTATCTCAGAGTTAGTTTTTGTAACTGATCAAGGAGCTAACATTGTGTGCGCCCTTCAACAGTGCATCAGACTAAACTGCAGTTCCCATATGATCAATACCATACTAAGGAATACCTTCAAAAAGGTGTTCCTTGAAACAAATTTCCCGCATATTTACTTACTAACACTCGAAGTTAAAGACGTTGTGACATATTTGAAACAGTCTGGTCACGTACATCACCTGAAAAGGACCGTTCATCAAGAGTGTGAGTCACGTTGGTACAGCAGACTAGATACGTACCAATCTTTTGATTCCAATTATGAAGACATTGAAAATATTCTAATGGAACTTCGGGAAGAAGAGAGAATGGCTCACGTCCAACATGCGACCCTACAAATGCTAATTAATTTCCTTGCACCATTCAAAGAAGCATCTTTGAAACTTGAGGGAGATAGATATGCAACGCTTCCGCTTGTTCTACCAATAAGATTCAACTTGCTGAACCATCTGAAGGTGTCGTCTTCTGATTCTCATGACCTGGCTGAATTAAAAAATCATGCTCGAAGGATTTTGAACGAAAAATTTTCCATACATAAATTGCACAGGATCGCTTCGTTCCTGTGGCCAAATTTCCGCCAATTAAGAATGCTTTCCACCCAGGAACAAGAAGAAACGGTGCAGGATGTGCAAGATATAATAGACGAGTTTAAACGTGACGAATTGCAATTAGAGTTACAAGAACCGATTGCAGTTACAACACCTGCAAATCTGTGCGAGACAAGTATAAGTGATCAACATTCTAGAAAGAGACTGAAAATTATGGATTTCAGTGTGTTCGAGGACGGAGTTGAAGTGCCAAAAAATCAAAACGATGAAATCGAGAAATATCTGCATTTAACTGTGGCTCACGTTGAACTTAATGACTTATTGGAATGGTGGAAAAACCACGAGGAGGAATTCAAATATTTATCTAGAGTAGCCAGAAGTATACTTTGTGTACCAGCCACCAGCGCAAGCAGTGAAAGGAATTTTAGTGTGGCCGGCATAGCGTCGAACTAGCTTAAGCAGCGAAAGTGTTGACTCCATTCTGTTTTTGCACAATAACATGCAGTACATCTACATCTACATCTACATATTACCCTGCAAGTCACCTTGACGGTGGATGGCAGGGGGTGCCGCGCACCAAGTTCCTAACTAATTATTATTCACTGTTATCTATTGTGGTCACGTATTGTCCTAGGGAAAAAGGACTCCTTATACCTCTCCGTCCTACTATCTATTTCGCGAATCTTGTCCTCATTATCCCTCCGTCCGATATACGTTGGTTGTCGAATAATATCCTTCATTTCATTTACGAATATCTCCGACCTATATTTATCTAGAAGTTTAAGTCTCGCCTGTAATCTACGATCTTTCAACGATGGCCAACTCAACTCATCAATGAGTAACGTAACGCTCTGTTTTTTATCGTAATTCTTTTTCACGAATCTAGCTGCTCGCCGCTGTATTTTTTCTAAATCCTTTATGAGTCCCCTCTGATATGGATCCCAAACCGCTGCTGCGTATTCCATTTGAGGTCTAACCAACGATAAATAACAGGATTCTCTCACCTTTTCCGTGCTTTTCCTGACTATCCTACGCACAAAAGCCAACTTCTTATTTGCCGCACCTATCACTCGTCTTATGTGGGTGTCCCAAGACAGGTCACGATTCAAGGTTACCCCGAGGTATTTCACGGATTCCGAAACAGGAATGATCTCACCATCTATCGAGTAGGTAAACACGGACGATGGGCTTCTAGATTTCCAAAAGTTTAGAACGTTACTCTTTTTCTGATTGATTTCTAGCTGCCATTCCTTGCACCAAACAGATAACGCATCCAGATCATCCTGAAGCTGACGATGGTCGCTAGGACCACTAATTTCTCTATAGACTACGGTGTCATCCGCAAAAAGCCTGATATTACTTTTTACAACTGAGCTGATGTCGTTTATATAAAGCAAGAAAAGCATAGGTCCGATCACACTACCCTGCGGCACTCCAGAGACTACATCTGCCACACTCGAGGACTTACCATCGATGACTACTTTTTGTTTTCTATTCCAAAGGAAAGCGCGAACCCAGTTAATGACTTTAACATTAACGCCAAGATTTCCCAATTTTAATAACAACTTACGGTGGGGAACCTTGTCAAAAGCTTTTCTAAAATCAAGGAACACTGCATCGACCTGCTTATTATTTTCGCCGCATGATAAAACATCATTCACAAACAGACCGAGTTGGGTGTCACAGGATCTACCTTTTCTGAAGCCATGTTGACAGCTGACTAAGAGCGATCTACTCTCAAGATAACGCATTGTGTTGCTAACAATAATGTGCTCCAAAATCTTACATGATAATGATGTTAGAGAAATCGGCCTATAATTTTCGGGGTTTTCTTTGTCACCTCCCTTATGAATGGGTGTGACGTGTGCTAGTTTCCAATCATCAGGAACCTCACAGAGGGTAAGAGATTTCTCGAAAACTATCCGAAGGAAGGGAGCTATATCTTCTGCTAGTTCTTTTAATACACGCGCGGGAATTCCTTCTGGTCCAGGATTTTTGTTGGGCTTTATCGCACTCAGTTGCTTCGCTATTCCTGCCTCAGAGATTTTAATATTATCCATCCGAGTACATCCATCGGGAATAAGATTATCTTTAAGTATATTTCCACCTGCCGTGAACGCCTTCGCGAAGTAAACGTTTAGTAGATTAGCTTTATCCTCCCCATCGTGAAGGATGTCTCCGGAATCACATCGCAGGGAGGGTATTGAAGGACCCACTCCCTTGACTTCTCTTACATAGGACCAGAACGCTTTTGGATCCTCCTTCAATTTTGTATTTAATACCTCATTCCGGAAGGTGTTAAATGCGTTACGCATGGTTTTTCTCGCTAGTACGCGGACACTGTTATACTCATGGACTATAGCTGTGCGATACTCATCGGAAGCGGTGGTAGGTATGTTTTTCAATTTTGCGTGGCTACGCCTCTGTCGTCTTAAGGCAATCCTGACTTCCTTATTAAACCAACGAGGTTCTTTCTTATCAGATTTTAACTTACTGGGGATAAATCTATTGATACCTCTTCCTAGTATATTCTTAAATAATAACCATGATGGCTCCATACCTAATCGTTCTGTCTTTTCACGATAACTGACAAAGGTACTTTTGAGATGTAAGCTGAAACTTTTAAAGTCGGCCTTGGCGAAAGCGTATACATTCCGAAGAGGCTTAGGATGTCTTTTGAGCTTTAATTCGCACTCCGCATACACAGCTCGATGGTCGCTAAGTCCCTCCTCTGTGGATACCTTAGTTATCCTATGCGGGATGTTAGAAGCAAGCAAGTCGAGAACATTGCCCGAACGCGTGGCTTTTTGTACCATCTGGATTAAGGAATATTCATGAAACGTGTCAATTAAGGCTTCACACGATTCGCGTTCTTTACCTCCCGTAACGAAACATAGGTTTTCCCAATCGATTGACGGTAAGTTAAAATCGCCTCCAATTATCACGTAACCGTCGTTCATAATAGATCTAAGCTCGGCTAATTGCCTCTCTAAACTTAAAATATAATCAACTTTGGCATTAGGTGGTCTGTAAAATGAGCATAAATATATCTTTTTCGAATTATCCTTACCTAGGCGGCACCACACGCTCTCGGTCGTTTCATCGATAATAGGGATCTGACAACTATCGTACTTTTCACTTATTGCCAAAAATACTCCGCCACCTATTCTATTGGCGCGGTCTTTTCTGTATACTCTATAGCTTTTCGGAAAAATTTCTTGGCTAGCGATATCTTCAGTGAGCCAACTTTCCGTACCTATAACTACATCCGCATGCAACGTGCGAATTACGTGTTCGAGTTCGGCAGACTTCCTACGAATGCTGCGGCAGTTTAAAACTATAATATTTAATTTCTCGTTATCGCCCGAAGCATTAACTGCTCTATTACGGCTTTCGCAGGTGGACTCTCTCACTTTGCGACCAGAAACTGTATTACACTCGATGCCCCTATGAAATCTCCTAATACGCCTACACCCTACCCTACTCTCTAATCTAAAAAAGACCTACCATGGTCGAAGATCCTACACGCTACACTCTGTGAAGCCTCGGTCGTGTAATGAACTCCAGAGCCGTTTAGGGGGAAAATTGCAACCCAGTAAGTGGGGTTGAAAGGAATTTCATCTTGGAAGTGCATTAAATTTGGTGACTTGATAATTATTCTTACTTAAAATCACTTTTCTATGCTGTGATATTAACCTTTCCTTGGTGATTGAGATGCAATGTAGGAACAGTGTATTTTTTCAATGGAGATCACAATTTTACTTCTCTTTTTTTCCCGGTGGAACCATAGGCTTATATCTTGCGCTAAAGGTCATCGCTATCAAAAGAAAAAGGAAAGGAAAACTTCTTATATCTGTCTACTCACAGCTTATTAGAAATGTTTACGGTTCAATTCATGAATCAGGTTGAGTATAAGCATTTCGACAAACATTCTCTTCCATAACCGCAAGACCCTTCGATCACCATTCTCACCCTCCGTTCCTTGCTGCATAGAAGAACGTTAACAACAATCTTTCAATTCGCCCTCTACGAGGTGGTTACGAATCCTAAAGGAAGTTAGTTGAGGAGCCTTTGGTCTTTACGGATGCAAATTCTGCTTGTTTCACTGTATTTGTTTGCATATAATACCTATGTATACCTTATTTAGTTTAGTTATAAAATTTTAGTTTTTACCACGAGCCTACGGACTTTTGTTTTCTAAAGTTGACCCATATATACCCGAGGAAAGGGAACCCAAAAAAATAGGTTCCTTTTTTCGTCACTTATTTTCCCCTTCACATAAGGGCTTTCTCTGTTGTGTTAATATTGCGTGGCCTGATGTTGCGTTTCATGCAGCGATGAAGCGAGCGGGCGAGAAGAGAACACGTCCGCATGAATCACGAACGGAGAACCTCTTCCATATGTTTTCGCATAAGATTACTAGAAGTGTTTACCAGGCTATGGGTAAATTTTCACGCCGAATACAATGATGCATGTGGTCATTTTCTAAAAAAATCGAGAAAGGAAATACATATAAGCTAATGTTTAACTTTTGAACTTTTTCGTGTTTTGCGTCTAAATATTCTGATGTATACAACGTCATATCTCCCTTTACAATGGACGAAATGTAACAATTTCTTCTGTTACTTTTGTAATGACTAAGAGTGATGACTATACAACTAAAATGTTTATAATGTTTAAAATCGTCTCCTAAAAAATCAGTAATACGACATTTACTTAAAAATTTCCACTCAATGCATAAAAAAGGTGAGATGGGTAAAACTTTTCACCCAATGGGTTTAGATGGGTACAGTCGCGATATAAAATATTTACTAATATTTAAATTATTTGTTGATTAAGATTGTACATCAATATCTTTTATGGATTTTCTGGTGATGAATGTTATATGTAAAGCGCAAACGCGGGAAGAAAAATTAAACGATTGATGTGTATTCTCTTCTACTGTGCATGTAAATATGTGTATATAGGATACTTTAAGAGATATTATTTAAACAATCTATGTTTTACGTAAATTTACAAAAAAAACTAAGAAAAATCGAAATAAAAGTTATGAATTTTTAGACTTTTTTCGTACATTACCTCGACATGTCGTATGGCCGTATGGGTGGGATTTAATAAATCTCTTCCGGGCTTGAGGGGTTAAAGGAAACATGCACATATTGCTGACACGGAGGTCATGGCAGATTGTGTGTACATCGGGCCAAATTCGGGCTAGATTGAAAAAAGTCGGGCTTCGTACGGGTACGGGTAGAATATTTTAAGGTAAACTTCGGGTTCGGGCCGGGTCGGGCCAAATGCTCTTCGGGTCGGGCCGGGTAAAATTCTAAAAATTCGGCCCGTGCAGACCTCTACCTCGTCTATTCGTTAGAATGGGTGAGACCGCTTTCCATCGCAATATTTCCAAACGTCTAACTGAATCAAACCCTTGAAGAAAGTCGTTACTATGGGAAAATGGCCGACAATCGTATTCCTTTGAAAAATTTTCCTTTGGCGTTTCCTGTCCCCTTTCCAAGAATTAAGATGCATCCGTGAATTTTCTTTTGCTGGAATACCGACAATGCGCACCACCTTCGTATTTGGCGCGTTTCCTTTTAAACGAAAGATGATGCCTATTTTACTCTGTCACTCTGTATGCAAACGTCAGGTGCTATACCGATTGAGGGAATGAGACGAAATTTTATATTTCAAGGTTTATCTATAATAATATAGTTACTTGTGCCTCACTCACTGACACAAAACTCTAAGGTACCTCTAGAAGGGATAGAAATCTGAAATTTGGTATGTTGGTAGGTCGAGTGACACAACCGACGAGAAAAATCGAAAATCACAAAAAAGTTTATATTTAAGGGGTCTTTTTAACCCCAATGTTCCATTTCAATGCCCCGTAAGATAACATGGGATTCAGTGCAAGGCTTTCTAAAAATGCAATTTTAAATTACTTTAAATTGAGATACGAGTTCGGGAAAAGAACAGTGGTGTATCTGAAAGAACGGAATTCTTAATTTTGGAAAGTAATATTTAGAAAACAATGTTATATGTCAATGTTATAATATAATTGTTCATGCAGTGCGATCTGAGTCACGAAACTTGAAATACGAAAACTTGGACACAAGTTACCGGAGAATTTGGAAAATACGGGTAGTTGCCTTAATTTCACGGAAAGTTATAAATATACTGCTATTACTCATGGAATTTATTATTTAATACATATAGGTTCCACGTGATTGAAGTGCTGTTTCCCTGGAGATCGCGATGGTTTATTTAGAAGTTTAGATCTTGGTGTATGGTGATTTTTGAAGCGTTGGCAGTTTGCAAGCACCGACTGACTACTCGTATATAATAAGCAGAAGACGAAAATGGCGTGGTAGTGTGAAATCATTCATTTAGAGCTACCACATCACCAGAAAAAAGGAAATGAACTTTTTAATGCTTTGAATCGTAAAATGTTTCTCACAACTTTTTACAAACGTTTTCAAGCAAAATTAACGTTTCTTCCAGCATAACATTTTGTGGGATAATGTGGATCAATTCATAAATTATTATTTTAGGAATTTATATTTATAGAATTTTTTTTTCGATTTAGCAAATTGTTCATTCACTTCGGATAAAGACTTCGAATCTTGCGATTTCGTAAGTACTGAAATTCGCTCTGCTGTCATGGATTTCCTGAACATTTTATCGGGGATGGAGGTTATCTTTTAGGTCTCACCTTTCGAAGGCAAACGAAATTTCGAAAGTTTAGCGCTATAGTCTGTTTGGGATCAAGTTAAAATCATTTTGATAGTATCTTTGTATTCCCGTTAATCTCATAAATTGATTTACTCGAGCCAGATTTCAGTACTCTCCCCTAGAGAAATTAATGATATTATGATCTAAACTTTGAGTAGGAATTTTTACTGCCTAATAACTTTCTTGAAGTGTCTCAGATTATGAAACTAAAAGCGAGTACTACTGTACTCGGAATTCAATTTTCCTGTGTATGCATTGTATGACGGTGAGCCAATAATTAAGAGTAATTTACATTTTCAAGGCAAAATTTCCTTAGATTTTAATTACAAGGAGCAGCGCTGTAACTAGCTATTTTAGCCCCCGGGGCAAACTACCAAATATGTGCCCGCTTGATAAAAAATTCTCTAATACCTATATGGATTTAGGGCGAACAATTAATGAATAAAAATAAACTAAATGATATCATTTCTTACTATAATGTAATGTAATAATGTAATTTAAATACGTAATTATAATATAATTACATGCATAATTTCACACATAATTTTAATACAAAGTATAAATATTGTAATATTAAAGAGTTATTCTATGTGATTTTAATGCAGCTAACTCATCAATAGCATCGTCGAAATTTATAGTTTCTACTATACATAATGTCTGGAACAAGTATAGTAGTGAAATCTCCCCTGTCCTTGTGACATGCACAACTTGTCTTGAGCAATGTTTGCACGCCTTCTTTAGTTACGACCGGGGCAGATGCTCCGCCCTAGTTACGGCGCTGGCAAGGAGTTGAACCGAATGAAACTTTTCGTTTGCTGGTTACATTCCAACTGCATGGCCTGCAACAATATATACAATCTTCAGTTTTCAGTTGTCGGCTATACCAGCAAAAAATATCATTGTTGCATGAGCCTTCAATTATTGCGTTTTATTTGCCAGTTGTATAGGTTCTGACCCAGCAATAATATATTTACGCTCAGTTATGAAGTTTATTCACTCAAAGGAGGCCCCTTGGTCTTAACGTTAACCATTCTCCATGAACCTCTTCTTAAACGAGTGCATTGGAAGCAAATATTTTTCAGAAATTACGAGCCTCGAAGAGCCAAAACCCAGGTCGCCGTCTTTTTTTGTAAGGTAGGAAAATCTGACCGCTAGCTTTTCGGGCAAGCCGGAAAAACCTGTTCTATTGAGTCGTGAAGATATCGATTTGCGGCGATGATAAAGCTGCTCAAATTTTAATGTTCCTGGACACGAACAGCGAGCTAACTTAAGCGACTCCAACGCAAACTTAATCTGGTGAGTAATTCAGTCAATGTTTAATATCCTTAGCCCCTTCATTTTTCAATCGATATCGTATTTATAAGCGTGGGTCGATTTTGGGCATCAAACTAACGTTCATCTTTTCTCAGGGAAGCCATTTTAACTCGTTATCAGCATTAAGCTGGCAAAACTATTGTTTGTGGGATTTTTTGTAATATCGCAAGAAATTTTCATGCTTGACTTTGAAAATTATTAGTTTATGGAGACATAGTAAATGAATTAATAATATTTAAATAGAGTTTCAAGGCAGGGGCGTTTTTGAGACTGCAAACTACTCAGTGCAATTTTCCCAGGGTACCCGTTTGCAATGATCAGCTATAATAATTCGAATTTTAATTTTTATATTTGTTCATTGGCAGAGATTCCGATGGCTAAGATCACGAAGGAAAGCTTCTGCGCAAGACTTTCACACGCATGTTGTGCCATCCGTGAATTATTTTGCATTACTTTGATTCTCGCAATACTAGGGACCCTTCGGCGTGTTTCGCCGACTGCACTTAAGTCAAAAACGTTCGTTTTAACCTATGTTAAGTGTTATATGTACATACATTCATTCTTGGAATTTAAGTTAATCGTTAATGACTTTTAGAAAATATATTCATACATTAACACACAAAATACGCATATTTTCAAACACACAGAAGGATAGGATGCTTTGATAATTTCGACAAGTCTTGCTGATCTATATGTCTATTACTAATAGAATAGATTCTCGGTTTTGTATCTCCCTCTGTATCTCCGTATTTTATACGAGTTGTCGGTGCTTGAATACTGCAAGTGCTAAAAAAATCACCATACACGAAGATCTAATCTACGCAATTTTATATAGTCCTGCACCGTTCTCAATGCTTTTCTTATGGGTGTTTAAAATTTGAAATTGGGGTCAAAAATACCCCTTAAATATAACTTTTTTTGTAATTTTGGATTTTTCCAGAGCTTATACCCAATGACATATCTTTCTTCCAAATTGCAGCTCTGTAGCTCTTCTGGAAGTACCTTAGGTTTTATATGATATATCCTATATATGTAAGAAGCAGCTATTTATAATGATAAGAGTTACGTTTACGAGAAGCAATGCAGCGTAATTTTCATTTGCATTTTAAAATTACTTACTTAAAATCGTCGTAGGAATATAGTACTTGAGCCAAACAGCGCCTTAAAGATCGTTAATTCATTTTCCTACCGTCGATTTTGAAATACATCGAATCGGATCGTATGTTCGGTTTGAACATGAAAATTTAGCGTTCTTGGGTTAAAAATCTTCCGTCATCAAGGGCAGCCGCATTGTTGCTACTTGGACAAATTTAGGACATCGCTTAAAGGTTCGCCACTTCTCCACGCCTTGGCACTGTCAAGCTCCCTACCGTCCAATTTTTTACCTCCACGTATGCAATTATAAGGACGATAGTTTAACATAAATAGGAAATAATATATTCCTTCCCATCATATGGACGAACTTGTGCAGAAGTATTTTTGTACAAAGAGCGAGAAGCGAGCTATTTTTTTTTGACAGGACGTGATAAAAGGTAGGAAGAAGAGAATTTTCCTTTCCATTGTACCGCGTAAACCTATCTTCCCGGACAACTGAATCGATAAATTAATAATACGGAATGTCACTCGAGCCGGCGAATGCCTGAGCGGGCACTTGACGGGTTTTATTTATATATGTAGTACGTGCGCGCGTGTGTGCCATTGTTGTCACGTTGACCTCCATCGCGACCGGAACTCCGGCCTTGAAACGGGATATTCCATTGTGCTTCGAACCCCTTAGATGGGAAGAAACGAGGAACCCGGGCGAATCACCCTTTGCCGCCTGCTTCTTGCGATAATCTTTTTATTTAATAATTTTTCAATGTACTGTTTGGTAGTTTTTGTTTGCTTGCATTCAATTTCTTAGGTTAACTACTTATCTAAAGTTGGCCAACTGGTGTCTTCGGCGCAGCATGCGGCCATTTGAGAGTTGACATGCGGCTCTTTGAAACTTTGGCTGTCTTACATATACCATTATTATCTGATTATAATGCATTCACAGATTTACGCGCGTGAAAAATTTAAATTGTTTTATCACCCTGTATAAAACGTATGTAGATATTTAGCATAAAATTAATGTAACGCTTAACTGGATTTATGGATAAAGAAGGGGAGAAGCAGTTGGAGTCGTGATACCAGTTCCGGTTTGAAATATTCCGATATTTTGTCTACAGTGTATTTTGATCTCCACGGTAGAGGGAAAAGATCTACTACCACCTACGTTGAATTGCTACAGCAGCTACATTATGCGTATATAAAATATATTTTATCAGCTCATCACATGCTACTGCGACTCTTCGTTGATGCCCATTGCAGTATTGTGGCTCCTGATCAGAGCCAGTTTAGCCACCCCTAGCCTATATGATTTTAGGAAGATTCTCGAGTCGACTCTTTCCAGATTTCGGTACCTATGTAATACTCTTCGTACATTTTCTCAGGAGAGCTTGGATTCCACTCCTGGCGATTCACGTTTTCCCCGTTATAACATCAAAGTAATCCGTAGAAGATATTTAATTACTGGATGTTTTTTAGCGAGTGGGATTAAGAAACGAATTTGGAACTTGCTCTTGCCACTGCAAAACATTGATTTGTATTTTTATTGCTGAATTAATTCAAATGCGTCACTAATAAGCCTAAGAATTTAATTTGAATACGGAAAGCGCGTAAAACATCTACATATACTTATCAGAAACTCGAAAACTATGTTTCGCTCCTAATTTCCAAGCTCAATCGATCGAAAATTTAGTGCTGTTCACTTTTATGCGCGGATCCCCTCGTTCTTCTTATTTCCATTGTGCCTTCCCTTCCGATTTAAATAATACATTTTCTCGTGTTCCCTTACTATCCTATCCTCAGACCTTTCCTCGCCATTCCGTCTTTCCACTCTCTCCCCCTCCCATCACTTTCTCTCCCCCTCCCATCTCTTTCTCTTCCATCTCTTTCATTCCCCCTCCCATCTCTTTCTCTCCCCCTCCCATATCTTTCTCTCCCCCTCCCATATCTTTCTCTCCCCCTCCCATATCTTTCTCTCCCCCTCCCATATCTTTCTCTCCCGCTCCCATCTCTCTCTCTCTCCCTCCCATCTCTTTCTCTCCCCCTCCCATCTCTTTCGCTTTCATCTCTTTCTTTCCCCATCCCTTCTTCCTTCCCTGTGTGCAACCCATTTCCCATTCGCAACGTGGGTGGCGGATTTTCCGCGTGCCCTAGTGAGATATTGTTTTCATGCTTTCCCTGTCTCCGGAATTGGGTCAAGAGGGGAAAAATGGGGGTTCGTCGAACTTTCCCAAGTTTCCCATCTGCCTGATTTTTCTTTCTCTCTCTCCTTTTCACATTTTCCTTCTCCTTTGACCTCTTCCCTACATCGACTTCTCCCCTACATCGACTTGTCCCCTACATCGACTTCTCCAATGCGTGAGATATCACGCCTCGCCTCCTTCGTCAAAGCGTGCATCGAAAGCGGGAAAATAAACATCGCTCACATAATCCAATCGGTGACGCGAAGTGATGCAGTTAATTTTTTTTGGAATTACGTGATATTTTTTGGAATTACGTGATTTTTTTGGGAGAATTTATTTCCGATGAAAATGCGATTTCGTTTTGTTTTGTTATGTCCGTCACTGGGCTCATGTTTACGGGAGTTTTTCGAGGCGGAATGGCGGATTTAGATCAGGGGCCCCGGAACCATGGCTCTAGTGCCATATCTGGCCCGCGCGCTGATTCCATTCGACACGCTCTACTTCAACTTACAAGACAAGCATATTTGCCACCAAGAGGTGTCATTAGATATGATTTATGAAATATAAACGATAATTTTCCAGTATACTGATGCGATATGCTTTTAATATAGGCGTACGACACAATAAATAATCAAAAAATGTTCAAAATTAAGTCCTTTTAACTTGCACACGGCCTGATCGCTCATTTAAAAAGTCGCACGCGGCCAGCAAAGTTGCACATAAGTCTCATATAACTCTTTTGGTATGAAGTTTAGTGACCCTTAGTTTGTATTGAAAATTTTTATTTAAAGGGTTCCCAGACATCATAATTAATTCTTGCTTCCATTTTAACACGTTATGAAAATTGCATTAAGCGAATTTTAAGGAAAGCACCAGGTACATGCATTCAAAGTATTTTTAAGGTCGTGGTTTAAATTTGACTGTGCGACGACTAAAGTTTTAATTTTTTTTCAAGGGAAACCGAAAATCCGAATATTCTAAACCAGCTCTTAAAAATGCTACCGCTCAAACCGGCAGAAGAAAAAAAATGTTTTTTGTACCAATATTGCTACGAAAGCAGGCGATTAAAATTAGGAGTGCGCGTTTGTAGAATTCTTCCGTAAGTTCGCCTGCGCGGTGAATTTTTGTTTCGGTTTCCTCTTGATAAATAAGGTAGCGCCAACAGAAAACGATCCAAACCATCGGAAAAATCTAATTTATCGATAAGATTCCATCCGCGAGACAAGTTTGATATTTCTTTTTTTAAATCTAATCTCGACTAAAAAAATGGTGAAAATAGATGCGCATTTTGGCTGCAAATCATCCGTCATTAGTGCTACTTTATTGTTAGGAAATTCTGAGTGTTTATCCCTTTCTTTTCGACTAATAGCCACTGATGACGAATGCTTTGTAGCCGAAATGCGCATTTGTGTTTCTCAGTTTTTTTATCACTTATTGGAACTATCTAACTTTTCACCGGAATTTTAGCCTTTAGGTGAACTAGCCAATTCATTTTTTAATCGATTTTATCTCGTTATCATCGCAAATACGGTGCGTATTTTTGGGATCCCATCAGTGGCGTACCGGCAAATGTGTAGGTCCCTCCACCAAAACAAAATCGAAGTCCCGGAAAAATTTTGAAGGGCCTCACGTAAAGCATATTACATATCCCGCTATGGTCCCCCCTTCTTCCCCTCCCCCCCGCCGCGCTGGGGTTGCGGGGGTTTCTGATACTCCACTGGATCCCACACAGATTAACTGTCTTTCCTCAATATATTACGGTAAAAGTCGAGAAAAAGTTTCGTCCTCGCTGCCAAAACGTATTTTTATGCATTGCAACTCAAAAAAATTGCGTACTCTTGAGAGATTTTTGGCGCAGACCAAGATTATCTCGCAAGCTGGTAGCGAAATCGTCGCTCGATTTCGTTCTTAGTGTTTGGGATCAGCCCTAATCCCTTTCCCCCTCTCCATCCTCTGCCTCTATCCAACTGAGAAGGCGTGGCACCTACGGCCTCCTACGTGGGCGAAGATGGAGCAAAATGTCTCAGAGGTGGGAGAGGGGCGTGTAAGCGTGCTGAGGCCGCGTTGTCTCGGTCTCTGGGGCGCCTTTTTGGCGCCTTCAGAATCCGTGGGCAGGAATACAACAAGCAGAGAGAGAGAAAGTGGGGAAGAATGCTTCTTATCTTTGAGGAGGGAGGAGCCAGTAGAGCGGGCAATGGGAAGGGTTAGATAGGAAAGGTGCTAGGTTGTTTTGCATAACCACTGAGTACGAGGAAGGAAAAAGTCGTGTTTAAGTCGTTGTATGAAAGCATATTCTCGATTGTAAGAATCGATGGATAAGCAGAAGGAAAGTTCTGCCTTGACTGGAAATCGAACCCGGTTCGCCCAATTGCCGGGCGAATATTTCACCGCAGAACTATTGAGGCATCGTGTTTTCTTAAGATATACGCCATCCATTGTGTTTATCTGGCTATTTCACCTTTGAGATGTAATTGGGGTTTTCGTAGTTGGTTCCTCATGAAGAGACATCTGTTTGGGTAAGATTGTTACTAGCATCGCCAACCCAACCTCAACCAGAAATACCATTCCGAAAACGGGAGAGTCATTCTGAGTCTACGGTTCTTTAACAAACTATCCGTCCGGCAAGTCCAAGACCGAGGTTCGGTTCCAGGTCAAGGCAGTATTTTCCCCCTGATAACCATCAACTCTTTTTAAGGACTAGGGTCGATCCTGGGCTTCTTAGGTCTTCGTTAAGGGGTGGGGTATGGCGCGAACTGCACCTAAATTATTCCATTTATAAAGCCGCAGACTTTCACCCGCTTGGAACTGCCCCCAGGTGACATCAGAAAGCGCCGAAACGAACGTTGGGTTGCGAAACGACGCCTCCGTTGATGGATTCGAGAGGTTGTGAAAATCCAATTGGAGTAGGAACGCGGCCAATCCGCGCTAGGGAGAAACGGGGATGCCCCAGAAAGAAAACAAATGAGTTGGGAAAGAATTTCAGAGCAATTAGCATAAGAGGCTTTTTTCGACAATTTAATAAGACGTATTTTCGCCACTGACAGACAGACGGACGGACGGATGGACTAAATATTTAAACTATTTTTTTAAGCGCTAAAAACTATCGAGCAATCGAAAATTTCTACTGTGGAAATACAAATTACATTTAAAAAACATGAAAGCCACCGGGAAACTTCAACTAACTCGAAGCTATCCGAAAATGCCGGAACAAACAAAAACTAATTTATCCTCATTATACGTGGGAATAATTTTGATACGAGAAAAAAAGCCTTCGATGAATGGGAATCGAACCCGGGTCTTTCAATTGCCGGGCGGTTATTCTACCACTGAACTATCGTAGCAGATCGATTTTCTCGTTTCTGAACGCGGATGTTTTCCTGGTTGGGACGGAACTAGCCAAGCTAGTATCAAACTGCCCCAACGGATGTCCTCGAAGAGATACACCGAAGAAAACTCCTCCCTCTCAAATGGTGAGATTGCCAAGCAAGAAATTGATGGAATAAACCTATCCAAAGAATCTATGCAGACAGGCATAACCTGTAATGTTGGGAATCATTTTGAAACGAGATACGTGGTAATATTAATTGTAGTATTTAAAAAAAATAATAATTCAAAAACGACCCGCGATTGTTGAATTTCCATTGCGGGAGGCGCCTTTGTATCCTAAATGCATGTATTTTTTCCCAACATTTTTATGTCTATTATAGTAATGTCCGTCATGCATTGGTTTTTGTTACAAATAGAGATCGACAATTCAGTTTGGGACTAAAAATTCCAGAAAAACATTATTTGTAGGAAATATAGTCTTACGAAATGGCCGTATCTGTGTGTGTCCGTCTTCCACTAACAACTTTTGCATCAGTACACCGATTTTCGTGAAACTCGTTATGATATTCTTACTACCAGATCCGATCTCAGGGGCATTTTATTTGGCGAAGATTGAAGTCCCGAGTTCGATTCCAGAAACGTCATTTCCCAATTCGATTTACAAAGAAAGTCTCAAATCCATCGTGCAAAGATTTTTAGCCTACTTTTCAGAATGGAAATAGGCTTATAGTAGTTTTGTCGTTATGTCTGTCTGTCTGTCCGTCCCCCCCTATTAACTTTTGAACCAATATACCGATTTTCATGAAACTTGGTGGAAATCTCTTACTACATGGACCTAGCTCCTGAGTATAGTTTTTCTTGCTAATATTGAAGTCTCGGGTTCGATTCCAGGAACTATCCATCCCATTTGATTCACATGGAAAATCTGAAATCCGTCGTGCAGAGTAATATTCTCTTGCACATTAAAATATCGTAGAATTGTAATATCGGAGCGAGTTTTGTATTATTCTCTGAGAAAAGGAATGAAGATTCTAATTTTTATCGTCGAATTTTGCTTATCGATTGTATTTCTTATTTTTAGAATTTCGCGTAAATACTGACGATTTTGCAGTTTTTATCACTCATTACGAGAGTGTTACCATAGCAGCAACTATTGTTGAACTCAGATTCGGTATATATTCCAAATACGTACACGCGTTATTTTTGCCGCAGAAATACGCGTGATCAATTTAATATTCCGTTCGAATGTATTTGTACTATTTTATAACGCTAAATTATGAAATTCGGGAGCACAAAGAGCTACATATCCGCGATAATTATAAAGCTATTAAAGCCAATATAAGTATTAAATAAATGCTTAAATGGAAAGTAGGCATCATAAGTTCTATTTGAATCATCTTGTTTTCTTTGGTACTTGAAAATAAAATTGTAATATCGGAGTGGGGTTTGTACTATTTTAAGGGAAAATAAGGTAGACTCCAATTATTATCACAGAAATTTGATAGTCGGTCGTATTTACTTAAATTTCTAGCAAACGACACCGTTTTTACTTTCTCCATGCGTAGTATAGGGGAAAGTATTTTTTTCGTGAAAAAATCGATTTCGAGATTTCAACGGAAATACACGTGACCAACCTCACATATACACGTAACTGTCCATAAAAATGTTTACCGACCACTTTTTCATCATAGCTTCACGGACCGCACGAAACGCTCTCGGGAGCCGCATGCGACCAGAGGGCCCTACGTTGCCGACCCCATCTATATACAATAAACTCAATGTGAAATTATCAATACTGTTTCTGCAGAATTTCACTACTAGATGTTGCGATTTTATAGATATGGTAGCGGACTAAAGAATTATGTTTAATTATCATTTTTTGAACTTTACACGTCTCGTAGATAAAAAGTCTTTTAAATTTCAAAAGCTGAAAATTCCTTCATGTCACGATAATTTAGTGTGTTGCAATTTCGCCCTTTCCAGAACGATACAGGAACTGTAGCTTGAAATCAAGTGCTTGCACGTTATAACCCGCAAATCTTATCCAGTCCGCGAGCGCAATTTGCCCGTCCTTCTAGGCTTGCTTTTCATTTTTTTTTGCGATCTTGTCGAAGAGAACTGCACATGACGAGAAAAAGAATTGCTCCGACGTGAGTTCTAATTAATTCGCGATGAAAATCTACGTCTACTAAAATATTGGCATTTATCTATTTGGTTCATTTTGATGCCTGTCTTTTCCGATACATTCTAGCTGGTTATGTTTTGACAGCTTACATTTTCTTCATAAGCTTTGCGGCACGTTCGTTGAGAAGCATTGTGTTAGGTTATCATCGTGCGTGAAATTTTATTATGAAAACTTCGTTTTTTACTTAAAAAATATGGTACACTAGAGCAGAGCTTTGCAACCGGTGTGCCGTTAGGAAGGCTCTAGTGTGACGCAATTTTCACAAAAGCTTTTGCAACGAAGAAATTACACGTTTTATCATTCAAGGAGCTTATCCTGAAACCACGAGAGGAATTAATGGACCGAAGAAGAGGCGCCAAATAACCGCGCACTTGCTTAATCTCCGGATGGCCAAAAAAATATAATCTGACATTATGTAGCGCATAAAGGACGCTTTACTCGGCGAAGGATTAGTTTAATTTTTTCGCCTTGGTTTCTCTGTCATGCCTTGACGTACGTTGACCTGACACTTTTCCGAGGGCATTGCCACTTGACAGCTTTCTGAGTGGGCGTAGGAAAGAAAGGAAAGTAATTAAAGATATGGGTCGTAATGTATGACGCATGTGGGACTTAAGCGTTTCTCTGTCATCTATAGCCGAGGTGGTTTATGAGAAAATATCAAACATACACACGCATATATAAAAATACATATGTGCATACATATACATGTGTTTGTTTCATCGTGTCTCTTCGATACCCCCGGCAGTTCGCCAACTTTGTCAATATATATATATATATATATATATATATATATATATATATATATATATATATGTGTGTGTGTGTGTGTGTGTGTGTGTGTGTGTGTGTGTGTGTGTGAGAGCATATTTACACATGCATAGAGAGCCGGCCCGAGGTACCGGCATCTTGAGGATGCTTCCTAAACGATAGAAGTATCTACATATTATTTGCAAGTAATAAATGTTGTTAAACGATGAATATCGTCGATAAGGTTCGCATCTTTATGGCATTAAAAAAAGGTTTTAGTGGTTATCGTTTCAATGTTTATACTTTATTGATTGTAATGTACTCGTTATTAATTATTTAAAGTGGAGGGGTCGCCGTAATGGATCCTTGTACGGATCGACAAAATACTTCGAGCCGATACTGTGTACATACATACACACTCATTGTCTTTGAAAAATCCATTGCATAAAAAGGTACCAATCGAGATGGGTGTTGTGAAACAAGTCTGCGGAATACTTCCGAGTATTAATCAAATAGGTTAAAAGTTTTACGAGTTCTGTGGGCTATTGTTGGGTTTTCAGTTGCGGGTGCGTAGCAGGATGGAGATGTATGCTGCGTTAACATCGTCAATGTAATTAGCCAATGATCTAAAAAGAGTTCCAGAGTCGGTGTTAGTCTTCATGACTTTGGAACTCTATTTGAATCAGAATTAGATTTAACTTTATGCTCGAAGCTTCCATTCCTCTTAAAATCTATTGGTAAAAATTTCTTTCCCCAACTTATCTGTTTATAATTCCAAATTGTTATAAACTCTATAGATTCGTTCGCGATTTTCTTGTTTGATTCACTGTAGTTCAATCGTAACGAATCATATGGCGCAATACATGAATGAATTGTTCGAGGACGATTAATATCTCTTGGAAAATCATTCGCACTGTAGGAATGTTATCGATTGTAACTTCTAAAGAAACATCTCAGAATAACTTATGCAAGTCAACATTTTTGTTCATTGATAGAAAATTTTCGAGCTTGATCACATAATAAAACAAAGAGGTTTTAAATAACCACAGCGTTCGCCATTTTTAAAGCTGCGAATGTAGATATGGCCATAAAAATGGAAACTAGTCATAGATTTTATTGACTTAGTTCGACCAGAGGTGACTTAGCTTAGGCAATAGCTATAAAAAGATATTTTTATTACAAACATGAAAAATCGTGTAACCCATTATTCAGCTGAAGAACGCGTAGACCTGATATTTAACTGCATAAGCATCTCTCAGATGTTTAGTGCCATCTTGATGCGAAGCGCGAATTCTACCAAAATTTCGGAATCCTTTGCCTTATTCGCTTACGAATAGATCCCGATGACGTAATGGATGAGCTCACGATCTCACGACCATTATCTCGTTACGGCGTGGAGTCCTCACTCTACGCGAAGCGCTCGTCTTATTTTTCCTTCCGTCTTTTCTTGCCGCCTTAAGTGTTCAGTCTTTTACGTAACAGAAAATCGAAGTAAAATACATATATGAGCTTATATTAACACTTTGTAGGAAAGGTCGGTCGCCGCTGATATTTTGTGTCCATTTGCGACTTATGTAACGTACGTACGTACGTTCTGCTGACTGGAGCAATTATTGGAGTCACTGGATGTTTTTTGGCACTGGATTTGATTTTTAAATTAAAAAACATTAGTTCCCGTCGTATTTTCTCAACTCGCAAAGGAAACCTGCAATCGTGCGAGTTTTAAATTTACTGTCCTACTGACCGGCGAAAGATCTTGTCGAGTTGACCTCCGTATTAACACTTCTGTTTGTTCTTCGCTGAGGTTAACGTTTAGAAAAATGTGGTTGTAAATCATAATAAATTTTCCTGTTCCTAGCATATAGACGGTTTTAGATCCTAGATGACTTAAAGAGTAAAGAGAGCTACGAAGAGATGAAGAAGATTAGGGAAAACAGGGGTATTTGGAAAATCAGGTTAAACCAAAATAATCTACGGACAGACTACCTATGAAGATTATGAGACACTCTCCGTAGCTGATGAAGGGTTCCAAATCTGAAGATCTTCTAACCATCCTATCTCCAAGTATATTACTTCGCCACCCCGTCTTCCCCGCCCCCAATTGCTCACCAACATTACGGTAAATGTCCACTAGGCTATCTCCATCACCTTGTTGCTATTTTCCCTTTTCCTCAAGTACACACATACATTTTTCTTATTTATGTGCCCGATTAAGGAATTTGTCCGAAAAGCTTGTAACTAATCTCTAGCTTAGTGATTCACAGCTATTTTGTGGGCGCGGCACTCTTTCAAAGATAAACAGAATTTTGCGGCATCCCAGTCTTGAAACAAGAGTTTTAGCGGTTTTTTTAAATCCGATAAGATAATCGTTTTTTCCTTCAGTCCGTCCGTCACACTTCCGTGCCCTGTCAACTATTTCTACACCGTTCAAGTTAGAGTAACCAAATTTTGAGGGAGCGTTCATGACCTTAAGTTCTTCCCGCGGTTGAAATTTGGAGACTCCAGAGGCAGCTTATGATGTGTAGTTTTATCTTGTTTGTTTGTTTGTGTACTTCAGGAAGAGGAGAGATGAAACTAATTGTGAGTAGCAACAAGGTGTTGGAGGCAGCCTAGTGGACATTTACGATAAAGTTGGTGAGCAACTGAGGGAGGGAGGGGGGGCATTAAACACACTTGGAGACACGATGTTTATAAGCTCTTAAGATTTGGAACCCTTCTTCAGCTACGAAGAGTGTATCATCATCCTCATAGGTAGTCATTCTGCCGGAAGATTCATCTTGGTTAAACCTGGTTCTCCAATACCCTTTTTTCCGCAATCTTCTTTATTTCTTCATATCTCTCTTTCCTATTCTAGCCATCTAAGGTCTGAAACAGTTTCTTTCCTCTTTCTCTTTTTTATTTTATTACGTGTAATTGCCCGTCAAATATGACGGATATGCGTGGATTAAGTATTAAATTTATGGCACTTCCCATTCTTCCTCCTTTTCTCTCTTCCTCTCTCTCTCTTATCCTCCCTTTCATTCTCGCTCCCTTTACCCCTCTCTCCTTCTCTGGAAAAATATACTTCCTAATCTCAATCTCGCCATAATTCTATCTATCCCTCCCTCTCCTTTTTCTGTTTCCTTCCTTTTCTGTCTCCCTCCCTCTCTTCTTTCTCACTCCCTATCTCTTCTCTCTTACTCCCTCTCTCCCTATCCGTCTCTCTCTTCCTATCTTTCTCCCTCTTTCTCCTTCTCTCACGTAACTAATCTGCCTACTTTCCTTTCAATACAATTTTAATATATAATAAGTAGGGGTGTACACAGGTTTTCCGTGATACAGAAGTGCTTTTCGTCAAATTCGTCTCAGTATAATCGTATATTAATGTATTAGCTTTGAAATCAGATAATTGTGTTTCCTTATATTGTGGTAGCACTGCTTTTTTGATCCGTTCTAAACATTTTAACCTCGTTTTCCCAATCTATACTCGCCCTCCACGAAATTTCTTTGAAATCTGTTAAGCCAATACCTTTCAAATTCATAGTTAAAGAAAAAGTCTAACCTTGATATTGTGGTAGCCCTGTGTAGTCGATCCGGTTTAAATATAATATATTGGTTATTAGCCTACTTTCCAAAAAATGGAAAGTAGTCTTATGAGATCGCCCGGGTACCCGTGTATGTATCCCGGTCCCCCTCCAGCATCTTCTTCATGAATGAACTGCTTTCAACTAAATTTAGTACATAGAATATGCACATAAATTAATGACCAAATTGACATATTTGGACCGAATCGACAGCAGGGTGCCACAATTGCAAAGTTAAACTTTTAGGTAATTATGAATTTGGAAGGAATTGGCTGAACCATTTTCAATGAAGTTTTGTATGAAGGTGTGCAACATAAAATAACAAAATCAAGATCTTTTGTATAGATATAGAAAGCAGGGCTGCCACAATACAAGGACTAAAAAAAATTTCTTTTTACACGTATTGTGTTGAACTGTCCACACCAATGTTATCCAAATTTAATACTTATAATATACACATATATACAAAACCATAACAACGTTATTGGACCGGATCAGCCAAACGGGTGTCGCAGTTACAAATTAAATTCTTTTTGTAATTATGGATTTGGAAGGAATTAGTTGAACAGATTTCAACTAATGTTTGTATATAAGATTTGTACATCATACCATAATGAAATCAAAATGTTTAAAGCGGAGCTAAGGAGCAGAGCTACCACAGTAAAAAGTTAAATAATATTTCTTTTACACACATTTCTAGAGAACTGAACTAATGGATTTTAACCAAATATAGTATATTTAATTTTCATATAAATAAATAAACAATATAAGACACACACGGACACCTGGGCGATCTCACAAAACTACTTTCCATATTTTGGAAAGTAGGCTAATAAGGGTTGTGATGGCAATACAATCTCAAGGTTTAACAATTACACGGTCGGCAAGGCAACGTATCGTTAAAAAACTTCAAATTTTCCAATAAATATGAGTTGAACGTAGAACTTGAGCGATTTTGTATAGTAGGCAAAATGAGACGATATGTATAAGAAGCGTTATTTATTTTTCTTTAAAATGATCCAGGTCCGAAGATCGTAGGTAAATTCGTTCTAATTTTAATTTGCAAAAGAATAAAAGCCTGTAAGTCGAAAAATGATTTTTACGTCTTATCTTATGGGAAATATAAATTATCTACTGGAGTTGAACCCGGGTCTTTTTTAGGGATTTTTCATAAATGACTTTTACCATAAGAATCAAATATTCCTACCAAATCTTAATCTTCTACCTACTCGTAAAATTTGTTAAAATAACATTACAGTTAGCCGCAAATAGTTCTCGGTCGAGCGTGAGGGACAAACGTACCTTATTATAAAAATAATTATATATAATTTTTCGCGTTAAATTGTTAATTAATTAAAAATTTTGTGGAAAGAATAATATAATAGGGGACCGTACGTATTAACGCATATAATTCGTGTCTATTTTTTCAAAATAATACTAATAATCCTAGATTTATATTTTTAGCTTTAAAGAGTCGTTGCAGTAATCGTGAGTCGTTGCACAATTCAAATAACAGTTTTCCATAGGCTAAGGATATTCACCTGCGCGCGACATAAATGAAAGAAAACCAGTCACGATAATTGTTACGGTATTCTCCGAGAATATTTACGACAGCCGAATCCAAAAATAAAAAAATTATTATCTATCGACAAGCCCGCCCGCATTAATTTCGTTATTTGTGTTTCCGACCTAGCTCGACTCATTAAGGCATCCGGTCGTATGAAAGGTTTTACGAGTCACGCTTTCGATTTCCGACCTATTATCGCGTCCGGGTTTTGAGCGTACGGTTCGGCTTTTTTCGCGGCAAAATATATATCCCGTATTCTTGTAAAATCGAACGGTGGAATGAACCGATCTCGCGTTAAAATGTCGTCGTCCGGTGATACGTTTTAGTGCGTGTCCGCACGAGGAGAATTTCTCCGAGTTCAGACTTTTGAAAGCTGCGGGAGCGCAATCCGTTAAAAAAAAAGAATCACGTCCCGCATGTGTTTCGAAAATTGAAAAGCGAGGCTGCAGCTCACGCTCGCCACCGTCGCCACCGATATCGAATGCACGCCGTTCGTATTGCAACCGCTTTTGCCCAGATATGATATCTTTTGCGAAGGTGTATTCTTTAATGTCCAGTGTTTTTTTGCGTTGACACATTTCCCACGAATGGATCAGCGTAGTACACGAGTTGCAGACAGACAGACATGCGTTTTTATGTGAGAGAGGAAGAAATAGGAGATAGTTTTAAAAAAAAAGATAAGGGAGTACATTTTTAGCGCGTTTTGACATCGCAAAGCAGTCTTCGTCAGAGATAATTTGCCAATAATATGTTCTTAAAGTTCCTTTTTAAGAATTTTCTACTACTGATGACGGATCCTCTGTGGCTTAAGGGCCTTTCTGGTTGTCCCAGCATTTTCAGGCTGGTTTCCAAAGGAAACATAGCCGTGTCTGTGTGTGTGTCCCCCGCTAACAACTTTTGCATCAGTGGACCGATTTTCATGAAACTTGGTATGAGGCTCGTGCTGCCAAGGCCCACCTCCGAGCTATATTTTATTTGGCGAAGATTTAAGTCCCGGGCTCGATTCCAGGAACTTTTTCCCCTATTTGTTTTACATAGGAAGTTTCAAATCCATCGCGCAGAGATGTTTTATTTAATTCTTTAAAATATCTTAAAATTGTGATATCGGAGCGAGGTTTGTACTATTCTAAGGAGAAAAGAATGTAAATTCTAATTCTTATCACAGAATTTTGATAATTGATCGTATGTTCTTGAATTTATGCTAAAACAGCGTTTTTGGGTTTTAAATCGCATTTTATCGGATTTTTGCCATGGAGACGATTATTACCAAATTCGGCTTGAGTGTGAGTGAGCTTGAGTGAAAAAATGGGTTATTTTCTTTTTCACTCGACTACCCTTCAGCAATAGACAGTTGATCCATGAATATTACCGTATAAACATTAACATTTATTAAATTCGGTTATTTAAAAAATACATGCAAAATATAATGTCAGAAAGAGATTTTGACATTGCTTTTAGTATATTAAACTGATAATGCTTAATTAATTTGTTTTCCAATTTTTCTCTATCATTGATAAATTATGGTGTGTGAATTCCTTGAAATGGCTAACACATACTGAAACATTTCCTGTCAATATAAGTAATCAATTCGGGACGCCAACTTTTGGAAACCAGCATCCATTAGTCCTGGTTTGGACTTCTATCGGTGGATTGTCACTGATTGCTACTGCTTTTTAGCCGAAATGAACATGTGGTTTTCCTAAAGTTTTTAATGGAAATTGGAGAAACAATTTTTCAGTTTCGTTATGTCATAATTTTATTTCGATAATTGTATTCTGAACTGTCTAGTCTATCGTACCTATTACTGAAGGCTTTGTTTTATTATGACATCGTTGGGGAATGCAATATGCATAACTCTGTCCTTTTTTCATAGTTATACTGTTTTTGCAATAAAAGTATAGCAAAATAATTTCATACGCATGCTCCGTATGCTTTCGTATGTACACGTGTATATATTTTTTATATATGCTAAACTAGTCACGTGAGTATCGGTCGCAGAACTTTCGTTTCGTAATTCCACCCGTCGCAACGCCAAGCCTTCAGTTCGTTGGTAAGGGACAAAGTGAAATGTACAGCGGGTGGAATAAATGCGAAGATTGTGGCCGATGAAACGTACTATGCCGTCAAAGAGAGGAATTAACACGAATCCGAAGAATGTCATATCAGGATTGATTTTTCCCCCTTTGAGGGAGTGGAATTATATTTTCGAAGAACAAGAAACTAGGACAAGGTGGGAAAGTTATGCAAAACTAGATGCTTGTAAATAACGAAATCGGAATTAATTAACACAAGAGAAAAGTAGAAAAGGAATATTCTGGTTCAAAGGATTATGGGATAGCGTGAGAGAAAAATGGTGAGAAATCGAAAGAGATGAAAAATTTCGTAATGGCGAAGGAACATTATGTTAGTTTTGTTATTCCAAAACACGACTGTCTATTTTAATACGTATTTCGTAACATTTAAGATGATAATTTAGAGCTTAGCTTGAAACGTTCAGCATAATTAGCTGACGATTATGATTTCGAAAATTTTGACATTTCGTTTTAATTTGTTACAAGGAAAGGAACAGCTCTTTTTTAAATAAAATATACTCTTAGAGTTTATAAAAATCACACTTTCTTAGAACAGCATCGTTGTCCAATGTTTCCTCGACCTGTTTACTGTGCATATTTTTATTTGAAATACTTAACTGCTTCTTTCCTTATTATGTAGTTCCGTCAGATAATTGCCTCTAGAGCGAATTGTACGTTATGGTAATTATATAACCCTTAAATTAATGTTACCATAGAAGCCACGGAGACTTGGAGTTTAAATATTGGTATATGTACAGTTTTAGATAGGCGGTTTCTTAATCTTAACACTTTTGGTATTCTTATATATAACATTTTTTTAAGAATAAATTCTTATACTAGTTCGATTTTCACCACATTATTTCAGAAAAATAATATTCTCAAACTATAATAATGTTAATAAGAGTATAGATTATGGCAGATGCTAGAAAATTGAACTGTTCTCGTTTTAATAAACTACATTCTAAAAAAACTTGTTTTATTCCTGCGGCAGAGTTGATTTTTATGCTCACGTAATCATTTTTATAGCCGTTCTCTGATGTAATTGACAAGTTACACGTATTTAGAAAGTACTTTCGGTGGATCATCACTGAAGACAGCTGTCTTGTAGCAAAAAAATTCATCTAGTGATTATAAACTTGTTATGGCTTTTGAAGGTATCTAAGACAAATAGGTACTTAATATTTAATTTTTTTATACTTAAGTGCTTCTTCTTGAATGAATTTTACAGCCATAAGGCTAGATCGATATTTCTCTAGCAAAGTTAAACGCCTTTGCTGACTTGAATACAGAATCGAGCGCCTATATAACTCCAACTTTAGGTAAAGTAAAAAATTCAAGTTTACGTTTAGGAATACTAACAGTAATAAATATTCGAATCAAAAAAACCCTAAAAACCGTATCGTAATAAAGAAAAAATTCAAGTTGACAAAACTTCTATTTATCGAAAATCATATGGTTCGGTCAGAAAAACTGCCTCTTCTAGTTATTGAAAATTCGAATTATGGAGGCTCAAATTATAAAAAGGTGAATATATTGTCCTCATTTTGATATTCGCCTCCCGTTGTTTTGGTTGGCTAGTTTTTTATGTTTCATTGCCGCCGCCTTGCGAAAGAAAAGAAAATGTTTTATATTTTTTTGCGGGTGCTGTTGAGGTATTTCCACGACGCCCTCTTTTTATTGCATTACCAGTTAGAGCCAAGAGATCGTGTACATTTTACGTCCTTCAACTCTCTTAAAAAATACCCCCTCCTCCTCCTACTTCTGCCAGTTCCACTGGAATGCCATTGGCACCGTGACAACGGAACGGGATTGCGACGTTATAGTGTAAATCTCTTTCCTCTCCCCCTCTCCTTCCCTGTCTCCCTCCCACTATCTCTTTCCCCCTCTCTTTCCTCCTCTTTTCCCCTCTCTTTCCCCCTGTTTCCCCCTCTGTTTCCCCATCTCTTTCCCTCTCTCTTTTCCCCTCTCTTTCTCCCTCTCTTTCCCCCTCTCTTTCCCCCTCTCTTTCCCTCTCTCTTTCACCCACTCTTTGCCCCTCTCTTCCCCCCTCTCTTTCCCCCTTTCTCTTTTCTCTCTCTCTTTCCTCCCCTCCCTTTCCCCCTCTTTCTCCCTCTCATCTCCTCTCCCCTCCCTCTCCTCTCCCCCTTCTGTAAGAGTGGACCTTATGGTTTAAATTTCGCCCAAATAAAGACATTTATCTATCTGTCTCCTCCATTCCTCTCCTTCCCTGTCTCTCTCCCTCTCTTTCCCTCTCTATCTTTTCCCCTCTCTCTCTTTTCCCCTCTCTCTTTCCCTCTCTTTCTTGCCCACCTCTCTCCCATTCTCTCTTTTCCCCTCTCTCTTTTCTTCTCTCTTTCTCCCTCTATCTTTCCTCCTCTCTCTTTCCCCCTCTCTCTTGCCCCTCTTTCTCCCTCTCCTCACCCCTCCCTCTCCTCTCCCCTCCCTCTCCTCTCCACTCCCTCTCCTCTTCCCTCCCTCTCCTCTGTTTTCCCTCTCCCCTCCCCTCCCTCTCCTCTCCCCCTCCTCTCCCCCTCTGTAAGAGTGGACTTTATGGTCTAAATTTCTCCGAATAAAGATATTTATCTATCTCCTCTCCCTCTTCTTCCCTCTCTCTCTCTCTCCACCTCATCTCCTCTCATATCCTCTTTTCTGTACTTCCAGCTCCTACTCTGTCTCTTATTTTATTTTTTCTTTGTTACTTTCTTCTTGATTGTAATTGACAATGGGTTATATAAAGGTTTCCCAAATGGGGATCCGCAACAATCGTAAAAAAATACTTTTTATTAATTTAGAGAAGTGATAATTAAGAAATTAGTAATACTTTAAAAGGAGGCTATTGCCGTGGAAACATTACTAAGTTATCAAGTCTTTCAAAGCAAATAACCCATGCTCCCACTACTCAGTGTGCTTTTGAATGTAAAATCCACGTATTCAAGAAGTCCGTGAGATTTCATATGTTCCAGTAGGAGTCCATGCGTTGAAAAATATTGGGAAAATCCTGGACTTGATGGAAGAAGAGACTGTCTTTCTCAATCTCGCCCAAACCAAAACGATTATCTATTTATCTCTGCTCTCCATTAATTCCTATTTTTCCTCTCTCTCTCCTTTTCCCTCCATACCTCTTTCTCTTGCCATTTATATCTTATTATTGCATCAGATACTGATAATATGGTCGAAAAAAGAACAAAATGTATTATAAAGTCGTGCATACCTTAATTTTAAAAAACTGTTAAATATTTCCTACCGGATAGGGTAGGATCAATATTCCGATTTAGTCATTCTCTAAACGTTACTTATTACTTTATTCGCAGCCCAGTAAGAAAAAATTTATTTTATTTATTTATTTATTTATTTTGGTCCAAAAACAGCACATAGGCCTTTACATTGAATACACCCAAAACAATATTTTAAAAAAATATATATATAACAAAATACCTATACATATCAAAATATATATAAAAACAGAAATTAACACACATAAGATGGATGTAATGAAAATAAAAATTGCAGAAACAAGACAGCTTTTCAGAGACATTCGCCACCTGTGGAGGCACGGAGGAGCGAGGACCTACATGTAATATCCAACGAGGGTGCTACCTTTTGTAAAGCATTAAATGAGGTGGGAATGCGGTAAAAAAGCGACCTTTGGGATATAGATAGCCGGAAATGCGGAAGATGAAAGAGAGAGCACAAACGAGTGGAACGTGATGGGACACGTAGAGAAAAAAAAGAACAAATATCAGTGGACCTGTAGAGACCATTCACCGCAGTGTGAATGAAATGGAAATCAAAATATTGCCGCCTGAGATGCAGAGGACGCAGTTTATGAGCGGCGAGAACACCTTGTTTACTTAGCTAACGGAAGGCAGGAACACGGTTCCTCGCGATCGCAAGGAAGAAATTTAATGGACGATGTGTTAAGAAAAGATTGAAACCCGTCATATTAAAGGTAAAGAATGATCACTCTAACCTAATTGCTACCAAAGCTTCCAATTATGCAAATTATGTTTTTGTTTATGCGTATTTACTTGTGTGTAAAGTGAATTTTTGAATAACAACAAATTAAAATTTTAAACCCTAAAACTTTGCCTCTGAACTCAAAAATCTCTGCTCCACAAAGGATTTTAGCTTGTGCGTTCTCATCAGTTTTTGTTTTGCGGTACCGAATTATTATTTTCAACTGATATATCGCAAAAACTTCCACAAAATTCAATTCTGAATTTTGTACCAGAGCTAGTGTAAGAGGCAGGAATGATTCCCCAGGCAGGGTAGACTCGCCGTCTCGTCTAAACCAGTCATGAGGCAGGTTGGACTCGAGGCGGCACCTTGGACTCTAAGAGTCCATTTTGCCTGGGCTAGGCAGGGTGGACTATGAAATATAGATTGTGATTTGTCAAAGTTTTCTTGCATATTTTGATTTTAACGATCTCAACTTGAGTTTCTCAAGATTTCTCGAGAAATATACAATAACAAATTTTTTATTTTGATAGTTTTTAAATTTATAAACTACTATTATAAGCAAATACGAATTGAACAAAAACACTTGATCTCAAATAATCCGTACCTATGGAAAGGTGTACTCCACGTCGGAGTACATAGAGTTTCCAAATGCGTTTTTGAGATCGACAAATTTTAGTAAAACTCCCCAATACCAAATTTCATCGAAGTACGCCCAGCGGTTCCCGAGTTTTGACATGCGGACGGACGCAAACGACATCCTCTATATGCGTTCGCTTCGTGCAAAGAACGCATAATAATTCATTATATATTTATATAGATTGTAAAACTTATTTATTTTGTTTTTCCTTTTTACATTGAAAAATATTATAAGAAGCATCAACAATTCACGGATTTGTCATACATTCTAGCCCTATACCCTTTTTGACACAAAATTTCCAGAAATTGAAGCTTTTCATCCATTAGAAGTTGGTGTTATAGTATTTAAAAGTACTTTTTGCCAATTATAACTTTTATGTAATTTTTTCTGTTGATTCGTCAATATTAATTTGTATTAATATAATAAAAGAATATATCTACAAATTTTAATGATGATCTTTAAGAAAATATTTTAAAATTTTTGTTTTTGTCATGTGAGGCTGTAATTTAAGTTATTAAGTTAACGAATGCTTTTTTACTAATTTATGATGCCAAAGCTGTATTCTCTTTCGTAGTTGACGATTGAGGGTATCAGCTATTCTTAAATTTTTGTGAAAAACGTTTTAATATACAATTTTAGGCGCGTTTCGCTTATAAGCTAAGAAGATGGAGAAGTATACTCCATAAATTGGATACACAAAGACTTCAAAGGCAATCTTTAAGGTAAATACGTATAAAGTGGCATCGAAAAATTAGGCGCTGCAAAGAACATTTGAAGGGCTTCCCGAATAACTCAACCTCCAATTTCCACTTTGCCAAGCATTTTTTAATTTGTGAACATAGTAGTAGTTTAAATATGAAAATTTGCCACTCTTGAGATGCTCACTAAAATCAAAATACACATTAAAACTTTGACAAATCAAAATCTATAGTTCATAGAGTCCGCCCTGCCTAGCCAAGGCAATACAGAGTCCAAGCTGCCGCCTAGAGTCCATCCTGCCTGATGACTGGTTGATGTAAGACTGACTCTAGAGTCCATTCTACCTAGGTAAGTTGGACTCTAACTATAGTCTACTCCGCCTATAGTCCACCTCCCTCCCACACCGGCCCGAGGTATAGGCGCTATTCCGATCATCTATCTACGCATTACTTGCAAGTGAATAAATACTGGACACCAATTAAAATAACGAAAAATTCTGTTAGTGTGATGCTTTCCTTTTATTTTTTCATTAACAATAATTTTACAGAGCGATGAATAAACTAACATTGTACTTTGTAAATATGTCAACAAACACTTAGGGGAGGGTGGGGGGGGGGGGCGCTGGAGTGCTATCTCGCCCTTGGTGCCAAAATTCCTCGGGCCGCCCGTTTGGTACGGTTGGGAAAAGTAATGGTCGTAATGACATCACTTATAGGATATCCAAGAAAGATTGACCTTTGAGAGATTTAGTAGCAAGATCGCTAAACAGCATATATAATGTTGTTCAGCATTTAATACATGCAAAGTCAAACTTAGATGATTGAAACCCCTACAGCTAAAAGCTTTGGTAAATTATATGAAATATTTTAGATGGTTTGCTGCTACATACAATAAACAGACGCTCTGTAATACCAATTTCTTATTATTTGAAAACGCTTTGTCTTTTTACTAGGCTTAATCTATTAAAAGTTTGTTAACCACTGGCCCAATCATATCTAATTTTCAATATGCAAAGGGCATTTAGCTATAAGTTAAAGAGAATTATTTTTTCTATACACGCGATGCGTATGGGTATTTGTGTGTATGTGTATGAATATTACTTACGAATAACGTTCTGAGAATTAAATTTCTCAATTATATGGCAAGAAACTTGGTAAACATTACTCTCTTGATTCTTAAGTATCAAAGTCTTAAAAGTTAATGTTGCCAAATTTCGGATTTCATACTTTACGAGTCAAAGAAAATAATATTTTGTAATCTATTGTGGAGAGTAATTATATAGATCAAGGAAGCAGGAAATTTGCCTTAATCTCAGAATCAATTATTTTGAGCATTAATTTATTTTAACTTTCCGGCCTTTTGCAGTGAGCTTAATATCAATAACAGAGACATACGCGCATTACAATCATGCTCTGGGCAGCATTCGCACCCGCGGACCTGCCACAGGGAGTCAGACACGCTAACCACCCTTCTACCGCGGCCGACAAAAAATAATGGCAGCGGTGGGATTCGAACCCACGCCTCCGAAGAGACTGGTGCCTTAAACCAGCGCCTTAGACCGCTCGGCCACGCTACCTTATACCAATCAAATAAGGAAAATGGTTATAATTCTCCGCTCACCAACTATGGTGGCCTCAATTTTGTACTTGTTCCGAAGAATATTTTTATATATATCTCAAACTCTTATATGATCTAAGACAGTGTTTCTCAAACTGTAGGCCGTGGCCCCCTAGGGGGTCGCAAAATTATTTTGGATGCAAGGTGAAATGTCGAAAAATAAAGTTTTCACGAATAATAAAATATTATCAGGGAAAAACGATGCGATAAAAATTATAAATAGTTGCATTAAATGAAGAAATTTGCAATAAAGTTTCTTTTTTTACTATTTTTAATTGAAAGGGGGCCGCGACAATTGAAATTTTGAGAACCACTGGTCTGAGGAACTTACTTAAAACTTTGAAAAATATATTTCCGAGTGTTTCATTTGATTGAAAAGACGATGTTTCTATGGACGATGAGTTATTTCCCCGTCGTATAAGGCCGCCTCTTGGAGACAGCAAAGAGGAAGCCTGCAGCACATTAAAATCTACGAAATGATCGATATGATTAGTCAACTGCCGACCTCCGGCCTCATATATTAAATAATACCGTTCCAAGCAGAACGGTTATGATGACAAAGGCTTCCCCATCAGGCGGCGCAACGTGATCGAGCTAGTCTTTTTTTAAACAGAGAATTTCCTCTTTTCAAAACGAATCCTCCTTTTAAAACAGCACGTGCGGATTCTAATCGCGCCACCATCGAAGTGCATCCTTCGGAATCCGTTGAGTTTAATTATCTTATCCCCCAATGGCGTAAATTCCATCTCTAGCGAGTAAATGATGCGCGAACCCATCGGCGAAACGTTTCTCGATATAAAACTCGCGTTTGCACCATCCAGGAAGCGCTTTTCATCTTAAATCCCATGGCAAATATGAGTTGGCGTGAACACTACGACCTCATGTCGCACCTCCGATTTGCAAACACGTTTTAATGGCACCCTTCTCCATCGTGGTGTCTCCTTCCCCCTCTTCCTCCTTTCTCTCTCTCCCCCTTCGTGCGCAAACACGTCCCTCGTAGTTGTGGGTCTTTGTTCCCCTCTCCCTCCAGCTCTATTTAACCTTCCGTGTCTGTCCTCCCTTCCCATTTGTCGCCTCGCCATTCAACCCTCACTCCCCTTTTCCCGCTCTCCTTTTGCTTTACCCCTCCTTCTAGGAAGCACGAGAACGCCGTGGAGTTTAGGCTGCTCCTCCTACTAGGTGTCTTGCGGGTTGAGGGGATCGAAGGGGCTCCCATCTGTCCATGCGTTTCGTTCTTATTGTCAGTCCTGTCCAACCTTCTAAGGCAGTTTTTTTTAACCTGGATTCCGCAGAACTCTGGAGTTCCGCAAAGGGGTCTCAGGGGTTCCGCTAATATTTGTTGAAAATTTCGATATTTTTATGATTTAGTAGTTATTTTTTTTAAATTGCTAGTAAAAGTAAATTATAAATAAAAATAAATAATGTAGTCTGCGCATGTCGAGTAACAGCAACGTGAATTTAATTTGTTCACATGTGTATAGTATATTGCTATTTTGAAAGTTATTGGAGTTCCGCGAAAAATTTGGGTTTGCAGAAGGATTCCGCTACCAAAAATGTGAAAAACACTGTTCTAAGGTCATTGAGCAACTTAACTAAACAAATTCAAGAAAAGGGTAACATATATTGTATTAGTTCATTTTAGCATATTAGTACTGTTAAAAATGAAACGTGTCTATACATAAGAATATTCTTACGAAAAATCAAAAGTTATTTTATTTTTCGGATCCTTATGTGAAATCTAACATTGAATTTTATCTGCTATCGTGGTGTATGAAGAAACATATTTGAATTCCGTCTAAAAGAAGCGTATTTTATAAGTGATATTACATAATAGGTACGACTAAAATCAGAAAATGCCTGTGACTACTTGGAACTGTATTCGCCTGGCGATCAGCATCGAGGTCTCTTGAGGGCAACGTGTTGCCCACGAGCTATGGATTGGACAGGCCTGTTTTATGCCTCCAGCCAAATTACCTGGGAGCCATATGGATGATTTCGAAATATATTGCGAGAAAATTTTAGTAATAAAAGGGAGTATTTTGTTGAAGATTTTAATACACCTCAGAATAGTACGAAATTTAATTTTAAAAATTAAAATATCGCACGATTCCTAAATATCAAAGCTGTGTATATTGTTTGTACCTGTCTCTATGGTCCACACTCATTCGCCTACTTTCTACTTCATCTAAGTTATGAGACGGCCACACTTTTTAAGCTGGCGAGCCGCATGCGATCTGTCTTATACTCCTGACCAAACGTATAAGATAGAAATTCGCGTGAATGAAACGAATTGAAATTACAAACTACCTCTCTTCAACAGCTATAAAGAAGTATAAGCGAATTTTGGCTTTAAAACAGCCATCAGCAGCCGTGATTTTCCGATAATAGATTATAAATTTGAATTCGTGACTATTGGAGATAAATCGTTTGCTAATTTTATTTCAGCGCAATAATTCTCTCTTGAAAACGAATCGTTGAAGGAAACAAAATATTTCGAAAAATCAGTTTGCCTGTTTCGATGCTGGTTAATATAATCTTTCTATTCTGTATGATCGTTGTAGACAGTTAAGATGTAAATTGACTCTTGCAGTTACAGTTCCTTTCGTTAAAAAACATCAATCGATCACCCACTGTAAAGAGCTTGTATTTTCGTACGACATGCGTTTTTGCCGAAAAATTATTATTAGCGCCTTACGTTTCTAGAGAATCTGATATAATCAAATTCGGCTAAATAGATGGATTCAGAATATATAACTTTTGCATAACATTGTGAGATTGCTAAAATAATGATATGTTTTAATCGTTACATTTACTGTACCTTATTTAGACAGTTTCAACTGTGAAAGCCATCTAATATATTCTTCAAACAAAAGCGAACGATCAAAACCTCTACATTGCATGAAATAAGTACAGGCAACTCTCGTTTAACGAACGAAATGCTTTCCTGAAAAGCGTTCGTTCGTTGAACAATCGTGATTTTTCCATTGACTTCCCCGTTAAAATTCCAGATGCGTTCCAAACAAGATTTTTTATTTTTGAATTTATAATTCTTAGCTATTAAAATGTTTGTCAAAGCAACTACAATATTGGATCAACTATAAAACCGAAAATTTAACTTTTGAATGAAAAACATAACCTCCCAACGCTTTCAATAAAGAATTAAAAATTCCTCGTTATTTAAACATCTCCATGAAAATAATTAACAAAATGTTGAACAGTTATGAGAAAAGTAGGAGCAAGTACGATAAATGTGGCCACGGCAATGGCTGGAAAACAAATCCTCGTGATGTAAGGATTATCTATGAACCGCGAGAAAACGAATGCGACCGAACGTAGTCAATCCAAGTCAAAGACAAGCATAGAATAGCTGTGGGTAGTGCACTTCCTCCTTATAGGTACACAAGAGGTTCTTCAATTCTAAGTGGATATTTGTAAATATATTTTGAGTAACAAACAGCACGTTTGGTGACATAATAAGCCTATGAAGAAATGCAGGCGATAGGAAAAATGCGTGGTAAAGTGGACACACGAGGAATCCATGGGAAAACAATACGGTCTTTGTGACCCCAAGAGCTTTCGTAAACATCCGAGTTTATTCGGTCTGAGTTGGATACATTTATCTTCAACGGATCGGGTCGGTTCAGGTGTCATTCGACGCCTATTCACGGCGCGGATTGCACAATTCATTAAAATCTGTGAAAAAATGTACACGAGGTCTGATAATGGCCGAAAACCGTGTCCAGGTGGCGCTTATGCCCGATTAGGTCACGCGACCAGCGCTACCGCGCGTCAGCGATACTGTCGCTGAGTTGGCCGGCCGGCTGGTCCCCTTATTGCAACTTTAGTCATGCCTACCCGTCATTTTGACGGACAGTTCCACTAGTGTTATTTAGTTCATTAAAGTGAACAGAACAGCAAAGTAAAGCTATAACATTCAATTCATTCGTTAAAGCGAACATTCGTTCAACGAACGTTCGTTGAATGAGAGTTTCCTGTAGTATGTTTATCTGTTCAGGCCGTCCACGAACTCCTTATTATGTGTTTCATTTTGTAGGTACCTACAGGAATACCTCGCCGGTCGCGTTATTGCTTATTCGCGGTGACCCCAGTATTGGCCTGCTTTTCACGTCATTTTTATGTGTATTATATATATATATATATATATATATATATATATATATATATATACAATGAAAATCTCTAAGGCGGGAAAGTCATGTTCTGTAAAAAAATGGCCACTCTGTGATTTGACCTCCACGAGGAGTTTGACTAATAGGTTTCAGGATAATGCGAAACATATCCATTTCAGGGTGATCATTTCCTTGAGGACATGGCAATATTGAGAAGTTTTATTGTATCTATTTGTTAAAATATCTTTGTAAAAACAAAAACCGGTGAATTTTTTGTAGAAAAATTGACGCCTTATAAGCTTCAAGGATACCAAGGATACCTTGGATAAAGAGATTGGAAAACAAGAGAAGAAAATCAGAAAACCATGGATCACGAAGGAAATGCTGGAGAAAATGGATGAGAGACGAAAATGGAAAAACGTTAACAGTGAAGAAGGTAGGGCCAACTATAGGCGTATAAACAATGAGTTGAGAAGGGTAACAGATAAAGCTAGAGAAAATTGGCTAAAAGGAAAATGTGATGAAATAGAACAAATGGAGAAATTAGGACGGTACGATATGATGTACGCTAGGGCACTGGAATTAGAAGATAAGAAGTCTAATGGAATTTGTGGTAAAGGAATTATGAATACGGATGGGAAGATAGTCTCAGAAACAAAGGATGTAGCACAGGTATGGGAAGAATACATTAAGGAATTATACAGCAAACAGACAGGAGCGGCAAAAATAGAACTGGAAAATGAGGAAAACATTGAAGAAGACAACTTAGGACCAAGTATTATGGAGAGCGAAGTAGAAAAAGCGATAGTGGAACTTAAGAAGGGGAAAGCCACGGGCAGCGATGGAATACCGGCTGAGATACTTAAAGTCATAGGATCAGAAGGACTAAAAGCGATCACGAAATTAATTAATAAGATTTACGACACGGGAGAGTGGCCTCAGGATTTCCTAGAAGTAACAATGATCCCTCTAAAGAAGAAGCCAAAGGCAATGCAGTGTAAAGATTACAGAACTATAAGCCTTCTGTCACACACATCCAAGATCATCACGAGGATTCTTAATAAAAGGCTGGAGAAAAAGGCAGAAGAAATAATAGGGGAAGATCAATTCGGTTTCAGAAAAGGACGAGGAACAAGAGATGCTATAGGAGTAGTTAGAATCATATCAGAAAGGGCAATAGAATACAGTCAAGATATCTGCGCATGTTTCGTAGACTGGCAGAAGGCCTTTGATAGAGTAAATTGGGTAAAGATGATGAAGATATTCAAGGATATAGGTGTAGACTGGAAAGACAGGAGACTGATTAGGAATCTATATGAGAATCAAGTTGTAAAGGTCAGGTTTGAGAATGTGGACACCTGCGGAATAAATATCGGTAGAGGAGTAAGACAAGGCTGCTGCCTATCGCCAACCCTATTCAATATATATGGAGAAAGTCTAATGCAAGAAGCTTTAGAAGGCACAGGGGATTTCAAAATTGGAGGAAGGATTATAAGAACAGTAAAATACGCAGATGATCAAGTACTTCTAGCAAGAAAGGAAGAGGTGCTACAAAAAATGATAAATAGACTAGTGATAACAGGTAGAAAATACGGTATGGAAATAAATACAGAAAAATCCAAGGTCATTCAAATATCGGGTAAAGAAGAGAATCTGAACATAACTATTGGGGGAAAGCCATTAGAACAAGTTTCAGAATATAAATACCTTGGAAGTATCATAACACGAGAGGCAAAATGTACGGATGAGATCAAAACTAGAATAGGAAAAGCAAAAGCGGCTTTCAGGAGAAAGAAACAACTACTTACAGGGAATATAAGGGAAGATATCCGCAATAAGTTGATAAAATGCTACGTATGGAGTATAGCATTGTATGGGGCAGAAACATGGACGCTAAGGAAAAATGACATCAAATACTTGGAAAGCTTTGAAATGTGGACTTGGAGGAGAATGCTGAAGATAAAATGGACAGATAGGATGAAAAACGATGAAGTGCTACGAAGAATAGGAGAGAAGCGAATGATTATACAGACTATCAGAAAGAGGAAGGCTAACTGGGTTGGACATTACCTGAGGAGAGAGAGTATGATTAAAGACGTGTTAGAAGGGAAACTAGATGGGAAAAGGGAAAGAGGTAGGAAAAGGTTTCAGCTGATAGACGATTTGAAAGGGAAAGAGAGTTATCAAGATATAAAGAGGACAGCGGAAAATAGGAGTATATGGAGAACCAGGTTTAACCATGAATAATCACGGACCTGTCTACGGGCAGACTACCTATGATGATGATGATGAAGCTTCTACTCGATAAAACCGATTGCCATCGAACACGAGATGCTTGATGACATTTGATTTACTGTTACTCTCTAACCATTAACAATTCTAGAGTCTTCTCCACCGTTTCTGAAGTTTATCAGGCAGCGCGAGGCTCAACGAAACCCGGAATATTTATTTCCTATAATTTTGTTCCGCAAGGCACGCTCATCGTTTTCGCATGTGATTTCGTAATATTGCAAATCGTTTCACTTCGCTCTCTACACCTTAAATTCTTTTGGTTCCTCCTCCTCCTGTTTGCATCAGGCGCTTTCGTCACTCGCGTAATTTCGAGCAGTCTTTTGTTTTCCAAATAAAAATATTTGCTCCTGACACGCGATCCGAGGAAGAAATACGTCATTTACTACGCACTTCAAGTCGACTCTCGCACCTTCGGAGACCGTTGTGCCACATGGCATTGTTCCACCTTATCTGCCCGTCCAACCCCATTTCTCTCTCGCGAAGACGCACTCATAAAAATGTGCTATCATTCGATTACGAGAGATAATGTCCTCATTCGGGACAAGCAAGGCTTACGGACGCGAATGAAAATAATGTACGCATACTATTAGTTTTCCTCATAGGTCATATGCGGATTTTTTAACGCCAGAATGTAATCATTACCTTATATCGTCCGCAAAAGTGACCAATATTCTTGACCAGTTCTGTTAGGACGGTCTCTAAGAGATTTATCTCCGATTCTGAATCATTCCATTTTAAAAAACCGCGATCGGGTCGTGTTTTAGCTGCATTAATTTCTTTACTTTTATGAAACGATGCGAAATTATAACTTCAAATTGCACTTTGCTTTAAATGTAAATATGCAGCGATCACGACGATCCCTATGCGTTCCAATTTGTCATATAAATAATTAGAGGCCGTAATTACAAGTGCTCTACCTCTCCGTAGATTTTAGGCTCACTCAATACAAACCTAAACGTTCAAGGTCCTTCTCGTCATCTCCTTACAGACATTCCTTCTTTCAACCCCTCATCGCCTTCCGACGTGTCATTACGTCGAGCGAAAACTTCACATGCCGACGTTCGACGTTTTAGTACGTCGATCGTCATTGCTGGCTTTATTTATTTTTTGCCTCGCTGGAAACTATTCGATCTTAAAACCCTTGGTATATTTCAAAAGAGGAAGTTTTGGCCTTAATAATTATATTTTATTCATCAATTTTTATTGTATTTCTGGATATGTAGCTGGAATATCAGATTATCGCGGCACATGGATGCAAATTACATGAGGACTAATATTCTTGAAAAGGGGAGGGACAAATAACTTCTTCCAGCCTTTTCTAGAAGATTTATTGATTTGTGCAACAAAAACGCTTTGGGACATGCTCATAGCATTTATTAATGAAAGTAATTAACTAAAATACTCGATTTAAATTTAACTTCAAAAATTTTTGCGACACAACTCAATAATTTATATACCCATTCATGTACGCGAACACACCTTGGGAATCGCTGGTCTAATATAGTGTAGTCCAAACTACGGTCCGCTGGCCACATCTAGCCCGCCGAAAAACACAGCGTAGCATAAAATAACAAGTTCCCCGTGGTATAGAAGTGCTTTTCGTCAAATTCGCCGTAATATAATCGTATACTAATCTATTTGCTTTGAAATCAAAAAATTATTTTTCTATATATATAATGGTAGCCCTACTTTTTATATCCATTCTAAACATATTCATTTCGTTTTCCCATTCTATACTAGCTTTACAAACGAAATTTCTTTGAAATCCGTTCAGCCAATACCTTCGAAATTCATAGTTACAGAAAAATTCTAACCTTGCTATTGTGATAGCCCTGTTTAGTCGACCCGGTTGAAATATGATATTTTGGTTATTTATTTACTAGGGGCTCTGCCCCCACGCGCTACGCACGTCAACCCCGTGCCACGCTCCGCGAGGCGAATTCGTCTGCTGTCCGTTTGCAGCCCTGAACATCCTTTCGGCATATATTTAAGGTATAAAATTATATTTAGCCGTATTTTCGGGCTTCTCTCTCTTCCTCCCATTCCCCTCCCTCTCTCTACTTCCCTATATGCCCCTCCCTCCCTCCCATCAAACCTCCCGCTTTCCCAAACTCCCACTTTTCCTCATTCTCTCCCTCCCCCTTTCCCTCATTCTCTCCCTCCCCCTTTCCCTCTCTTTCTCTTCTCACTCCTTCCTTCTCTCTTTCACTCTTTCTTTTCCCCATACTCCCGTCTTCCTCCGTTTTCCCAACACGGTCCTTTATAATTTTATGAGTACGGCAACAATGCTGTTTGTTCTTGCCAACGAAATATTCTATTCACAAAAAACAAAATTTTCGTCTAAAAAACAATTTTATGAGTCAGTTCGAATATTATTTGAAAATCTACGGTAGCTAAATAAATTAGCGTTCTTTTGCACGTACGATGGTTCAAGTTTCTAATTTCTGGGAGAGTTATTATTAATTTTAAAAAGTAATCGAATGCAGAATGGAAACTTTACTGGCATCTAATCCATCTACTTATATTAGACAACTGCATATTTGTCGCATGTAGAACCTCACGCCGAGTATTATAATTAAAGTTTCGTCGAAATCGAATTGACCCATTTGACACATGATCTACCGCGTACGTGCCGAGTTTGAACGCCAAATTGCATCTGAAAGTCCTCTTTAGAAGCGTACTTGACAGCAACAATGCTCCAATGTTAATCTTATGGGAATTTTTCGAAATTTCAAAATTTTTTGGGGCACTTAAACTTAAAAACTTCCCGTTTTTACAATTTTTCCTTTGTTTATAAGTCATGAATAATCAGTCTGAAAATTTTCAGCATTCTAGCTCATACGGAAGTAAGAAATAGTTTCTGTAACACGCATTACTGCGGTTATAATATAGAGAGATATGAAGATTATATATATACTATATTTGGTTAAAATCCATGAGGTCAGTTCTCTAGAAATACGTGTAAAAGAAATATTTTACTTTTTAATGTGGTAGCCCAGCTCTTTATCTCTGCTTTAAACATCATGATTTCATTATGGTATGTTGTACAAGTCTTATATACAAAATTTAATTGAAATCCGTTCAGCCAATTCCTTCCAAATCTTTAATTACTGAAAGAGTTTAATTTGAAATTGTGGCACCCCTGTTTGGATGATCCGGCCCAAATATGCTATTATCGTTTTGCATATATGTGTACATTATAAATATTAAATTTGGTTAAAATTGATGGTATCAGTTCAACAGAAATGCTTGTAAAAAGAATTTTTATTACTTGTATTGTGGCAGCCATGCTTTCTATATCTATACTAAAAATCTTGATTTTGTTATTTTTATTGCACACCTTCATACAATAAATTCTACGAAAAATATATCACTCGAAAATAGTAATCCACGATGAAAGAGATGCTTTAGACCAGCGGTGCCCAACCTTTTCTACAGGCGGACCGCATAAGTCCTTCTGCGGGCCGCATTGGAACTTACTAATTCTTCGGCGGGTCGGATTAAAGTTGAAATTGTAAGTTGCCTATATATTCTGAGGTGCCATATAAGTGAAAATTGAGTCTAAATAAGGTTTTTATGGTTAACATTTCAGTATTAAAATTTCTATTATCAAAATTTTCATAAAAATTTATCAGTTTGTGTGTAAAATTTTCGGATTTCTTTTGCATCATACATTCGCGGGGCGTAGGCTGGGTACCACTACTTTAGAGGACACTTATATCGAATACGAACTCAAAAGCGAATAACAGTCCACAACCTCTGCTGCGGAAACCTTATTGTTAATCAAAACGCTCTTTCGATGTCATCTTGAGCTTCGAAAATGAAATCGCTCCTTTTAGCGATTCCTCTCGCAAGCTTTTTTCTCTGGTCATTATGTAATCCTCGGTCTCCAATGCAGCACCTCTCCTTCCCATCTCCCTTTCCTCCAAACCCTGCCCTCTTTTAAGAAGAGAACCCTTACAAATGAGCAGCTGTGGGAGTGTTTGTTAAGAGGAAGTGCGGGAGCATGAAGGGTGTTAAAGAGAAAGGTGAAGGGAGAAGAGGGGAGAGAGAGGGAGGATGGAATGGGTTGAGCACTTGTGAAGGAGAGAGAATGGAAGAGGAAGGGGAGAGAGAGAGTGGCGAAGATTGAGAAGAGAGAATATTCATGGAGAAGAATACGTAGATGGAAGAAGGAAGCAGAAGATACACCGCCTGCCGACGACTATTGTTAACAACTGACGCTTAGTTACGTCTTAGTAATGCTCCTTTTTCTTTTCTTAATTTTTGGAGCTTTGTGGCTATATCCAATATCAGAAGGCTATGGCTTGAGTTTATTTCTGTTCTTTGTAGTCTAAAATATTCTCGCAGTTTCTTAAAATATTTATTATTATCTAACCTATTTGGAATTTTTAGAAATATTACAGATATGGAGAAAGTCATGTGGTGGCCACATCACATTTTATTTAACATTCCTTTTATTTTTTCCTCTCCCTCTACCTTTGTGCGGCACTCTATTTATTAAATTACGGCATTCCTTTCTTTATATTGTCTTCGCCGTAGTCTCTACTCACCATTAATATTGGAAGGTGTAATTAATACAATACAATAGAAAAGGACAATAATAGAAAAGGACAAAAAAAGAATAAAGGTGGAGTGGAAGGAAAATATGAGAAAAGGAAGATGTGAAAAAGTAATAAAAAAGAGAGAAATTGGGAGCTGCACAAATTGCAACAAACTGATCGAGCATTTCCTGTTTGGGTGGGTGGGGAGGATGTGTGCCGAGGTGCGTGTGTGTGTGCCTGTTCAACCCTTCCTCTCGTGTTCTTCATAGTCAGCCACTACTCTTCCCTCCCCATTCAGTGCATCCAATGGCAAACTCAGTCATTATCACCATTATCCAATAGTACATAACGCGTGGAGCAGACACTCTTTCTCTCTCTCTCCCTACCTCACTCCCTTTCCACACCACCTATCTACCTCTCCCTTTCCTCCCCCTCACTCTCTTCCCCCTCTCTTTCTTCCCCCTCTCTTTCTTCCCCCTCTCTTTTTCCCCCTCTCTTTCTTCCCCCTCTCTTTCCCCCTTCTCTCTTCTCCCCATCTCGCTTTCCCCCTCTCTCTACCACTGTCTTTCCCTCCTACCTTCTCTGTCTATTTCTCCCTCTCTCCCTCCCTCTCTCTTCCTACTCTCTCTCCCTCCCTCTCTCTTCCTACTCTCTCTCCCTCCCTCTCTCTTTTTTCCCCCTCTCTTTCTTCCCCTCTCTTTCCCCCTTCTCTCTTCTCCCCATCTCGCTTTCCCCCTCTCTCTACCACTGTCTTTCCCTCCTACCTTCTCTGTCTATTTCTCCCTCTCTCCCTCCCTCTCTCTTCCTACTCTCTCTCCCTCCCTCTCTCCTACTCCCTCCCTCTCTCTCTTCCCCCTCTCTTTCTTCCCCCTCTCTTTCCCCCTTCTCTCTTCTCCCCATCTCGCTTTCCCCCTCTCTCTACCACTGTCTTTCCCTCCTACCTTCTCTATTTCTCCCTCTCTCCCTCCCTCTCTCTTCCTACTCTCTCTCCCTCCCTCTCTCCTACTCCCTCCCTCTCTCTCCCTCTCTCCTACTCCCTCCCTCTCTCTCCCTTCCTCTCTCTCTCCCTCCCTCCCCCCTCTCTCCCTCTCTCTTCCTCTCCATCCCTCTCTCTCCATCCCTCTCTCTCCATCCCTCTCTCTCCATCCCTCTCTCTCCATCCCTCTCTCTCCATCCCTCTTTCTCCCTCCCTCTCCCACCCTCCCTCTCCCACCCTCCCTCTCCCACCCTCCCTCTCCCACCCTCCCTCTCTCCCTCCCTCTCTCCCTCCCTCTCTCCCCCCCTCTCTTCCTCTCTCTCCCCCTCTCTTCCTCTCTCTCCCCCTCTCTTCCTCTCTCTCCCTCTCTTTCCCTCTCTTTCCCTCTTTCCCTCTCTTTCCCTCTCTTTCCCTCTCTCTCCCTCTCTCCCCCTCTCTCCCCCTCTCTCCTCTCTCCTCCTCTCTCTCTCCCTCTCTCCTCCTCTCTCCCCCCTCCCTCCCTCTCTCTCCCTGTCTTTCCCTCCATCTCTCCCTTTCTCGCTCTCTCAACCTCTCTTTTCCTCTCTTTCTACGTTTATCTTTCCCTCCTTCACTTTCACACCATCTTCATATCCCTCCCTCTGTCATTGTTTTCCTAATATCCGTTTTCTCCTTTTATCTTCTTCCATTTCCACATCTCTTTAATTTTAGTTAATATACCTCCTTAATGAATTTCATTCAACTAATCAGCCTATTGCAGAAACTGAATAAACTTCTGTGAATCCTAAACCCCATTGAGTAGAAATGGATGCAAGATTTTTTATGAATCATTATCATTTACAATGCTCATACTACTATAGTACAATTTCTGACATTCAAAATTATCCTAATCTAGTCTAGTGCTATCATGGGTTCATATTTGCAAAAGAAGTTAATATAGAATATTGGTATCATCATGTTTTTGTCAACTACCCTGGAATTATTTGGTACATTTGACTTACAACCAAATACAGTGACCATTATACATGCATGTTGCACATACTAAGAGAAAGTGCGGATACATGCGGAAATTCTTTTATATATGTGTATGTGTGCCTATAAATAAATACATATGCATATATTTATGCATGTGTTTATATATATATATATATATATATATAACAACTTACGGAAAAGGAAAGGTAAAATGAATATATGGATGTCAACAAGGTGTTGGGATGAGGAAACCCAGTGAGCACTCACCAATCAGACGACTTCAGGTTGGCGAGGCCCCGGGGATGTCGAAGCCACACACGTAAAATAACACAAAAACACAGAAACATCACAAACGTAAAGCTTTCGGAACTACTCCTTCTTCAGCTACAGAGAGAGAACTATATATATATATATATATATATATGGATGTCAACAAGGTGTTGGGATGAGGAATGAGTTCTCTCTCTGTAGCTGAAGAAGGAGTAGTTCCGAAAGCTTTACGTTTGTGATGTTTCTGTGTTTTTGTGTTATTTTACGTGTGTCGCTTCGACATCCCCGGGGCCTCGCCAACCTGAAGTCGTCTGATTGGTGAGTGCTCACTGGGTTTCCTCATCCCAAAACCTTGTTGACATCCATATATTCATTTTACCTTTCCTTTTCCGTAAGTTGTTATATATATATATATATATATATATATATATATATATATATATATATATATATATATATATATAATTTACTTGGTTATTCACGTGCCTTTACAGCCCTATCCGCCGTGACGAAAAAGAATTCGCGATCTGATGCTCAAGGTGATCCTTTCAAACATCGCAACAAAATAAAAAACTCTCCTATATCCCAAGGCCCCGTAGGTTATCCCACTGTGCAAATTCAGACGCCCCTTTCTAGCTGTTTCTGTGTGTGCGCGCGCGTGTTTGCTCGCGGATGCGAATGCATGGACGTGTATTGAATCATTCTCCGATTCCGACAATTAAATCCGGACGCCGTCTTTTATTTTTTTTTTTCATTTTGCGCGATTCCCTGCCCTTCTTTTGTTTACGCTCGACGGGCCGTCGCGCCGTCCGCCCTCCCTCTCGCGGCGAGGTCACGCGTTGCAATCGGATAATATGGAGAAGGGTGGGAGGGAATCGAAGCAGACAGAGCGGAGAGTGACCCAACACTTCCGCCCTATCCTATCCACCGGGCTCAGCTTCCGTTTCCGCCAATCATACAAAACCCCTTCTATAACCCTCCTCGCCCTCTTTCTAACTTCCTTTCTCTTCGTCTCTCTTCTTCATCATCCTCTTTCTCTATTCCTCTCTCCCCTTCTCCTTTCTCTCTGTATTCCTCTCTTTATTCCTTTTCTCTCTTACTCTTTCTCTCTTCTCTCTTTTTCTCTCTCGATCTTTCTCTCGTTCTTCCTCTCTCTCTTCCTCTTTTTCTTCTCTCTCTTTCTCTCCTCTCTCTTTATCTTCTCTCTCTTTATCTTCTCTCTCTTTGGAACAGTAGATGGTAGCTCGTAATCACTTTGGCTCCAAGTTGAACAGTTGTATAAAACTCCTTAAGCCAAAAATATTGTAGGGTAAGCCCTATGCATTTCGCCCACTAAGTGGGCATCTTCAGGGGAGAACCTGCCTTGGCAGTGAACAAGGTTCAACTGCGACAAAGATAGAGGAGAGGTTTAAAACGAAGAACGAAAAACGAAAAACAAATGAGGGACGAAAAGAATGTTATGCGTCAAGTTCGGTCAATTTGTATAAAGTTTTGTTAAAATCAGTATCTGTGTTCATAACATTGTTTCTGTTTTTATAGATGTGAAGATTTTCTAACGAGTTAAGTGAATGATTGGCTGAAGTTAACAAGGTTAAATCCTCTATGTGTATACTATGTCCAGTTTCGAGGATATGAGTGGCTACACTTGATTTCTCAAACCGATTGTGTTTGTAATGGGCTAAGTGTTCTTTAAATCGTGTTATTAGTTTGCGTCTAGTTTGTCCTATGTACATTAAATTGCAATGTGAACATTGTATTTTATAAATTCCGGACTTGTTCAAATTCTCCGTTCTGTCCTTAGTGCTATCTAGTAAATTTTTCAAACTATGTGGGTTCGTGTATGTTATTGTGCAATTCTTATGTTTGAAAATTTTATTCAAGCCTCTGTTTAATATGGGACAATACGGTAGTTTTATATATTTGTTGGCTTTATTGTTGTCAAGTTTGAAAGTGGTGGAGTTGGACAACGTTTTTTTAAGATTGTGTTTCCTTATTAATTTATTGATTAAATTGGGATCAAAACCAAGTTTCTTAGCAGTTAGTTTTATATGTTTAAGTTCTTGAACATATCTATCTTTGTTAAGGGGGATGTTGCACAATCGGTGTGTTAAGAATTGGAAAATAGCTGTTTTTTGATTCATGGGATGGAAGGAGTTATTTGGAATATAATTGTCAGTATGTGTTGGTTTCCTGTAAATATCAAACTCTAATTGTTGTTGGTTATTGATGATAAGTAAATCCAGAAATGGTAAAGTATTGTTCTCTTGAAGTTCAAAAGTAAATTTTATAGATGGATATAAGTTGTTTAATTGATCCACGAAGTCTTCTACTTTTTGTTTTTTTAAATCAAAAATTGTAAAAATATCATCAACATATCTAAACCAACATTCAGGAAAATAATGGAATTTGTCTTTGCAAGTCTTTTCAAAATGTGACATAAATATGTTGGCTAAAAAGGGGGATAACGGATTTCCCATGGTGGTACCTTGTGTTTGCTGATAAATTTCGTTGTGAAATTGAAAAATGTTTTGTTGTATGCATAAGTTAGTGAGCCGTAAGTATTCGTGGACAACTTCATCAGTAAAATTTTGTTTAAATAAAAGAGATTTTAAGATTTGGGATGTTTCATCTAGGGGTACACTGGGGAAAAGACTTTTCACGTCGAAAGAGACCAAAATCTCTGATTCTTTGATGGTTGTATTTTTTAATTTGTTGATCAAATCATAAGAATTAATGACAGAGTGTTTGTCAAGGAATGACATATGTTTAAATTCATTGTTTAGCCAAATAGCTAAATTGTAAGTAGGGCTGTTGATCCCTGATGCAATAGGTCTCATAGAGTTGTCATTCTTATGGATTTTAGGGAGACAATAAAGTTTAGGTATGTTGGGGTTGGAAGTATTTAATTTGAAACTTAATTTTTTGTCTATGATATTTTTACATCCTTTGATGATGGTTTTGGTTTTATTGATCATGGAATTTAAAGGGTTTTTATTTAATTTAATATAAGGTCCATTGTTTAACATGGCATGGACGTTATCAACGTATTGTGCTTTGTCCATAATTACAATTTTGTTGCCTTTATCTGCTTTGATGTAAAAGCAATCTTTAACTCTAAGTTTTTTAATGGTATTGGGGAAGTTACTATAACTGTGATGAATCTTTGTAGGCTTGTTCAAGTTATCTTTTAATTGTAATAAACAAGCTTGTCTAATATAATTTTTTGAATTTTCATCGAAAAATTCTATGGATTTTTCAATGTCAGTAATGAGTTCGTCTATAGGTAGCTTCCTAGGTGGTAATGCAAACTTCAAACCCATATTAAGTAAAGACAATTCTTCCTGAGAAAAAGAAGTTTTGGATATGTTTTCAATGAATTCAAATTTTTGTGAGATTTGATTGGGTTGATTAGCTATGTTTTGTGTATGGCCAATCTGTTTTTGTTTAAGGATATTTAATTTTTTGTCTAAAATTAATGATTTGGTGTGATATTTATGAGAATTGGTCTCGTGCATTTTAATTTCAAAGTTATTCCAAAATTCGAAGCCAACGTTATTTAATTTATTTGTTATTTTTAGGTGTAAATCGTAAGCCGATATTTCTAATAAACTCCTTTTGGCGTATAGATTCTTAATTTCTAATTGGAACCATTTGTTGAAGGCTAATTGTTTAACTTTGGTCATTATATGGTCGTTCCTGGTTTTTGAAAAGACGTTCATGAAATTAGGGATGACCTTATTTCGTCTACAAGCTTTCAAGAATTTAATGTCAGCTGCTATATTGTTGATTCTGGTATGTAAATTGTGGAAGCGGTTTAAATCCTTAGTCGAAAACGTAAAAAATGAGTTATCATTATATGATGACATGTCAAATGTGTAAGAGTAGGGGACGTGAAAAACAGTAGAACCGCAACACAAGTTGTAAAAACTTAAATGTAAGGACCAACGAAAGACGACAAAAAAGGGGGGGGTATGAACAAATCACAAGGGTAATAAAGTTATTAAAACAAATTTTTTTTTTTAAATTAAAAAAAATTAAAAAAAATCGACGATGAGATCGTAAAATACCTCAATTGGAGGTGTGAAATGTGCGGCTGCTTAAAGATTGAAGCCAAAAGGAAAATTGGCAATGGTGTATTTTAATATGTGGTGATAAAAGTACAGGTAAAAGTTAAACTAGTGGTAAAAATAATGGAAATAAACCAAAGATCAGATATAAGGCACAACAAAGCTGGTGACCTTGTAAAATGAAGATCGCAGGGCGCGATCACATACGGTGGACAGGTGAAGAAACAACAAAGTCTCAGTAAAACGTACTAACGAAGTAGGTGTTAAAGGAGATGGGTGAAATCTTGGAATGCCAAATTCACTCAAAATAAAACAAGGCACAATCCAAGTCGAAGAGATAAAAACAAAAACAAATAACCGAACAGAAGGGCAGAACCAATTCTGACGGAAAAAAACGAAAAGGTGAGATTGACAAACCCCCACGTTTGCCAAGTACCGGAAGAGCTAAACAAAAGCCGGAATTGCTGATAGAACAGTAGATGGTAGCTCGTAATCACTTTGGCTCCAAGTTGAACAGTTGTATAAAACTCCTTAAGCCAAAAATATTGTAGGGTAAGCCCTATGCATTTCGCCCACTAAGTGGGCATCTTCAGGGGAGAACCTGCCTTGGCAGTGAACAAGGTTCAACTGCGACAAAGATAGAGGAGAGGTTTAAAACGAAGAACGAAAAACGAAAAACAAATGAGGGACGAAAAGAATGTTATGCGTCAAGTTCGGTCAATTTGTATAAATTTTTGTTAAAATCAGTATCTGTGTTCATAACATTGTTTCTGTTTTTATAGATGTGAAGATTTTCTAACGAGTTAAGTGAATGATTGGCTGAAGTTAACAAGGTTAAATCCTCTATGTGTATACTATGTCCAGTTTCGAGGATATGAGTGGCTACACTTGATTTCTCAAACCGATTGTGTTTGTAATGGGCTAAGTGTTCTTTAAATCGTGTTATTAGTTTGCGTCTAGTTTGTCCTATGTACATTAAATTGCAATGTGAACATTGTATTTTATAAATTCCGGACTTGTTCAAATTCTCCGTTCTGTCCTTAGTGCTATCTAGTAAATTTTTCAAACTATGTGGGTTCGTGTATGTTATTGTGCAATTCTTATGTTTGAAAATTTTATTCAAGCCTCTGTTTAATATGGGACAATACGGTAGTTTTATATATTTGTTGGCTTTATTGTTGTCAAGTTTGAAAGTGGTGGAGTTGGACAACGTTTTTTAAATAACGTTGGCTTCGAATTTTGGAATAACTTTGAAATTAAAATGCACGAGACCAATTCTCATAAATATCACACCAAATCATTAATTTTAGACAAAAAATTAAATATCCTTAAACAAAAACAGATTGGCCATACACAAAACATAGCTAATCAACCCAATCAAATCTCACAAAAATTTGAATTCATTGAAAACATATCCAAAACTTCTTTTTCTCAGGAAGAATTGTCTTTACTTAATATGGGTTTGAAGTTTGCATTACCACCTAGGAAGCTACCTATAGACGAACTCATTACTGACATTGAAAAATCCATAGAATTTTTCGATGAAAATTCAAAAAATTATATTAGACAAGCTTGTTTATTACAATTAAAAGATAACTTGAACAAGCCTACAAAGATTCATCACAGTTATAGTAACTTCCCCAATACCATTAAAAAACTTAGAGTTAAAGATTGCTTTTACATCAAAGCAGATAAAGGCAACAAAATTGTAATTATGGACAAAGCACAATACGTTGATAACGTCCATGCCATGTTAAACAATGGACCTTATATTAAATTAAATAAAAACCCTTTAAATTCCATGATCAATAAAACCAAAACCATCATCAAAGGATGTAAAAATATCATAGACAAAAAATTAAGTTTCAAATTAAATACTTCCAACCCCAACATACCTAAACTTTATTGTCTCCCTAAAATCCATAAGAATGACAACTCTATGAGACCTATTGCATCAGGGATCAACAGCCCTACTTACAATTTAGCTATTTGGCTAAACAATGAATTTAAACATATGTCATTCCTTGACAAACACTCTGTCATTAATTCTTATGATTTGATCAACAAATTAAAAAATACAACCATCAAAGAATCAGAGATTTTGGTCTCTTTCGACGTGAAAAGTCTTTTCCCCAGTGTACCCCTAGATGAAACATCCCAAATCTTAAAATCTCTTTTATTTAAACAAAATTTTACTGATGAAGTTGTCCACGAATACTTACGGCTCACTAACTTATGCATACAACAAAACATTTTTCAATTTCACAACGAAATTTATCAGCAAACACAAGGTACCACCATGGGAAATCCGTTATCCCCCTTTTTAGCCAACATATTTATGTCACATTTTGAAAAGACTTGCAAAGACAAATTCCATTATTTTCCTGAATGTTGGTTTAGATATGTTGATGATATTTTTACAATTTTTGATTTAAAAAAACAAAAAGTAGAAGACTTCGTGGATCAATTAAACAACTTATATCCATCTATAAAATTTACTTTTGAACTTCAAGAGAACAATACTTTACCATTTCTGGATTTACTTATCATCAATAACCAACAACAATTAGAGTTTGATATTTACAGGAAACCAACACATACTGACAATTATATTCCAAATAACTCCTTCCATCCCATGAATCAAAAAACAGCTATTTTCCAATTCTTAACACACCGATTGTGCAACATCCCCCTTAACAAAGATAGATATGTTCAAGAACTTAAACATATAAAACTAACTGCTAAGAAACTTGGTTTTGATCCCAATTTAATCAATAAATTAATAAGGAAACACAATCTTAAAAAAACGTTGTCCAACTCCACCACTTTCAAACTTGACAACAATAAAGCCAACAAATATATAAAACTACCGTATTGTCCCATATTAAACAGAGGCTTGAATAAAATTTTCAAACATAAGAATTGCACAATAACATACACGAACCCACATAGTTTGAAAAATTTACTAGATAGCACTAAGGACAGAACGGAGAATTTGAACAAGTCCGGAATTTATAAAATACAATGTTCACATTGCAATTTAATGTACATAGGACAAACTAGACGCAAACTAATAACACGATTTAAAGAACACTTAGCCCATTACAAACACAATCGGTTTGAGAAATCAAGTGTAGCCACTCATATCCTCGAAACTGGACATAGTATACACATAGAGGATTTAACCTTGTTAACTTCAGCCAATCATTCACTTAACTCGTTAGAAAATCTTCACATCTATAAAAACAGAAACAATGTTATGAACACAGATACTGATTTTAACAAAACTTTATACAAATTGACCGAACTTGACGCATAACATTCTTTTCGTCCCTCATTTGTTTTTCGTTTTTCGTTCTTCGTTTTAAACCTCTCCTCTATCTTTGTCGCAGTTGAACCTTGTTCACTGCCAAGGCAGGTTCTCCCCTGAAGATGCCCACTTAGTGGGCGAAATGCATAGGGCTTACCCTACAATATTTTTGGCTTAAGGAGTTTTATACAACTGTTCTCTCTCTTTATCTCACTAAGAAGGCACTATAGTCTAAATTTTGCTCATAATAATGTCGTTTGTCTGTCTATCTCTCTCCCTCTCTCTTTCTCTCCTCATCTTTCTTCATGTTTCTCTTCCTCTCAACTATCTTCTTCCCCATCTTTCTTCCTCTCTTTCTCCCTCTCATTTCCTCTCTCTCTTACTTCCTCTCTCATTTCCTCTCTCTCCCTGTCATCTATCTTCCTCCCTCTCTTTCTTCATCTCTCTTCTCTCTCTTTTTCTCTCTTTCTCTTCCTTCCTCTCTTTCTTCCTCTCTTTCTTCCATCTTTTCTTTCTTTCTTCCTATCTTTTTTCCTTCTGTTCTTTCTTTCTTCCTCTCTCTCTTCCTCTCTTTTCCCCTCTCTCCCTCTGTCTGCGTCTCTCCTCCCTCTCTTCCTCACCTTTCTCCCTCTCTTCCTCTCATCTTTCTCCCTCTCTTCCTCTCATCTTTCTCCCTCTCTTCCTCTCATCTTTCTCCCTCTCTTCTTCTCATCTTTCTCCCTCTCTTCCTATATCTCGTCCTATCTCCCTCTTCCTTTTTCTGTTGTCCTCTCCCTTACTCTGTCGGTTCCTTTCTTTCTATTTCTTCCCATTTTATTTTCTCTCTCTTTGTATCTATTTATTTCCCTTTCAGGCTAACCTTCCCTCTTTTATTCTTCAAACACATATTCATGCTCCTCTCAAATACCTCGCCACTTTTGCCAACTTGATTGCGTCATAGGGCATTATTTCGCCCACAACCACTGGAGAATTTCAGATTGGAGTTTTCACAATCCTCTCTCACCTTAAGAGTTCATTTTTTATCCGAGCTACTTCAAATTATCGTCGCCACATTCGTTATCGTAGAAGAATTAAGGACACCAATGTAATTAAACTGTTTGCCAGTCCGTCAGTTTGTAAATGCGTGTTTACCCAAGTGTTAATGATGTAAGTGGCTGATGAATACTAAAGTTCTATTTTTAAACGAGTTCAAAATTGAGGTAAGACCGTTGTGTATGTTCTCTGGAAAGAACGCATTTCATTTTCGCACTCAAGCGCATCAAAAATACTTTTAAATAATTAGAAAATTCTTTTGAAGCACAATACTAAGTCCAAAAGCCGGCTGTCAAAAAATCGGAGTTGTTCGAAAACAGGAAATTTAAAAAAAGACATTAAAAATTCCGTGCAAGCTGCGGCAAACAAATTCACTTCAATTCGACGTCGGACTGGTCCTGAGATTAACCGATCTCTTTCCCGACCACGCTACTCAGTTTAATGTTAATATATTAAACACAAACAGGTTTCCTCGATTGCGTTTTTCTACGATTAAATTAGTGACAAACTATTACAACTCTCAGCAGGATTCGAACCCGCGACACTTGGATTGGGAGCACAAACACCCTAACTATTTTACCGGCAATTATTCAGACATTCTGTGATTAAAATTTGTTTACTAACATATCTTAAGCCATTGTCGTATTTGTTGGTAATGTCATCTAAATTAACGTATAATGACTGATGTCACAAATCATTTTATTTATTTATTTATTTGAAAAAGACCAAAAACAGCACAAGGCCAATTACATTGGACACATAACAACGAAGTAATAAGAATAAAACAAAAATAAAACTAAAAGCTTAAAAACATTATTCCTGTTTCTTACCGACTTGATGAGTCACACGAATGTAATTATTTTTACAAAGAATGCTTTATATTTTCGAATGTTTTTCCCAGCAAACGGTATTCCTTTTTTACATTACATATGTTAGTTATTGTGTATTCGAAGAAATACGTATTTTTTGCGACTTATGAAACGATAAATTTGTTTATTTTGGCACCCTCGAGAAATTTCTGCCGCGATTTCAGTTAGCATTGTTGATTAGCGCGTTGAAAAATATCATTTAATAATCCCCTCTATGGATAGAAAATTCTTCACTTTTTCACACGATTAGGAAAAGACCTTGCGAACGTTTTCGGATCGGCTCGAATCTTTCAGACAATGGGAGACGGTGAGCTCCGGAAAAACTTTAGTGCTGCGACACGTTTCATGTTATTCCTACACCTCGGGGCCTCTGAAAGGCTTGAGAATAGAGCACTATCTCTCTCTCTCTCTCTCCGCCCATTCTCATTCAAACTTCTCTGTTAATTTCATTGTTTAGGACAATTAAGTCCGATTAAACGGATCGTTTGTCTTATTCAATGAGCTCGATGTGATAACTGCTGCCAAACTCGTAAAATGAGATAATATTTTGTATCCGAGATTTATGAACTTTTGATTCTTTTCGTGATAAACCAAAGCAGTAAATACGACTTAATCTTTTTCTTCACCTTATTAAATTAATGCGTTTCCCTTCCCGACTCTATCACATCCTCTCTTGTCCCCCGATATATTTCTGGGATGAGAAGCGCGCGCGGTCTTAATGTTTTGGTTTCCCTCCCATTCTTCAAATCCTAGCCCGATCCCGTGCTCCAGCGTCCACGACGTCTGTTCCTTTTTCTAACCCCGTTAAACATTGCCAAAGAATAGTTTCATCTCTGGAATATTCGATTCGTGAAACAGCTAGTTCGCCGGTTACGGCGAAGCAAATGAGATTTAATATCGACTTAAATCTCTCACTATACCTCTTTTTCTTCCTCTCTGTCTCTTTACCTTTCTATCTCTCTCTCAAACTCTATCTGGCACCTCTGCGATAAATGAAATCCTTAGAAATCAAACTTCAGTTGTTCAAAAAGGCGGGGACTGAAAACGTTGCATAATTAGTTGATACCATTATAATTCCTTCATTGATGTGGGATCAGTTTTCTCTCCACGTTGCCTGCCATTCGCCATATAAAAAAAATTATTCGCATTCTGGTTCAACTTCCGTTGAGGTTTTCTGCAAAAGCGCAGTTGGTGAATTTTAATTCCGAATAAAGGTCCGAGCTCGATGCATTGCGCGTCTGAACGAAGCAAGTTGAGAAAATTTCCGTTTGAATCCGGATAATCCGCTATGGATTGAATAAGACTGATAATTTAACTTCTATAGTCGCGGAAGAGTTGTGAAAATTAAATGCGCATTTTGACTACAACGCAGTCGTTCCCAGTGATTATGCTACTATAGTTGATGCTAAAAAACAATGTTTCTGATTTTCTCCAACATTTCATTGTTATACGAGTTAACTTGATTGTGAAATTTATGCCACGATAATAATTTCAAACGTTCGTTTATAAGTTTTTCGCATCGTTATTAAAATTAATACTGCGATGATTTTCTGAATGCTTTAATTTTGAATTTATAATCGAATTCATTAAATATTGATCTTTGATACTTAAAAAATTTTTCAAATAGTTTTGGAGGACTTTAGTACTTCCTGCATTTGAAATTACAATGTTTAATAATTTATCAGTGTTAAGTGATGCAAATTCGCTGTCGCTAACGGTATCAAACGTCAACAGAATTATTATTTCTTGCTCGAATCTTCGCCGACTATTTGTTTTAGTCCGTCTCCTAACATCTTCAAACGAGTAAATACGATAAACTGTCTGGTGGTATATAGTTGCGTGATTTTTAAATATAATTTATTTCTAATGAAAAGAGAATTAATGATCGGGAAGAAAAGGCGGTATATTAAGTCAGAATTGATGTTTTTTAACCTTGCGCATTTTTAGGACAGCGTGTCTACGAGAGGCAGTGCATGAGCATAACGTTATGGTGAATAGGCCGATGTTTTCTGATAATCGAAACGATTATTGGTTGAAATTTTATGGAGAGTATGATGAATAACGGAAATAAGGGATCGTTCTTTCTTAAGGGAGACGATCATTGATTCCCTAATGGATTCCTTCCGTGAGTTCCCTCTTATCCAAACGAAAACCCATCATTACATTAAAAAGATACCGAACCAAGTGAGTCCTCGAGTATTTAAAAAAAAGCTGCTCTGCCCGTTAACGATATCCGTTCATGGCTCCAAACCGTGTCGCAACGATTAGCGACAATTAGAGGCGACCTTGAATCCTTTCTGAAGTTCGTCCTGGAATGTCCTTGGAAAACAAATAAAGAGCGAAATTCATTCATGATATCGTGGCACGAAAATTGCATGGAATCAGTGGCGTGTTCGGAGGTGAACAGTTAATTGTTTCAGAGGTTAAATCCCAAACATCTCATCATTCAGTTCTGTCTTTCCTAACCTCTTCCTTGCCCTCCCCTCTTTCCTCTCTCCCCCTCCTCCCTCTCACATTTATTCTTAATATCGCTATTTGTTCTTCAGTCTACCGCTCGCTTTTGTGCCACCTTCTTCCATATCTTCAACATTTTGTTGTCTTCCTCTCGCAGGTTAGCATTTGAAAATGCTCTCTCCCTCCCGTTACTCTCTCCTCTTCCCTCTTCTCCATTCTTCCCATTCCCTCCTTTTCGACCGCTCCTTCACACCTTGCCGCGCATTTTCCTTGTCTTCCTCCTCCTCACCCCCTCCTCACCCTCTTCCTCTATATTACTCTCCCTAATAACACCACCTTGCGCAGCCTTGTCCATCATTCTTTGCACCCCGTCTTCCCACCGAGCAACAGGTGTCAAATAGTATTAGTGTGAGGATGAGTCGGAGCGGCTGAGCTTCAGGGCTAACAGCAGGAGAGGGTCTCGCCTCCATGATAAACCACCATTGCTCTCTTATCCCTCTCTCTCTCTCTCCCTCTTCCTTTCTCTCTTCCTATTCCTTTCTCTCTTCCTATTCCTTTCTCTCTCTCCCTCTTCCTCTCTCCTTTCAATCACAGTTTACATTTTCCTAGATGTGAAAGGACTAAGATGCCTGAAGTATTCCATTCCTCTTTCTCATTCACTGTTTCTCTCATCTTCTCTCTAATTTATCCTTGTTCTATAAAGAAGGTGTTCGCAGTATTAACCGTTCCTCCGTTATTTTTTTGTTTGTATTCACATCATAATTTTCTCCGTTTTCCTTGCGGGAATGTTTAGTAAAATTTTATATAAATAAAGGAAATTGTAATGGGAAAAGATTTATCATTAGTGAACTGTCGAAAGAGGGGCTCTTTGTGGTTTAATTAGTGGGATGATAATGATTGGACATGATAAACCAGAATCATAGAGATTCTTATATTTACTCGACTCGGACGTCAAAGTAATGCGGCAACAAAACTTGCAAATCGTTTTTAAAAATACTTTCGAGTAGAAATTTAAATAACTTTCGGTTTAAAAGAATTCGTATGATTTCAAACTGTTTTTATGCTGCCACTCGATACATTTATTCCTCAATTTTTTATATGTAAAATATTTTTCATAACCGGTTTGTTTTTTTTAAGTTAAAGAAGGTTTTGCTCACAATTGTTATGATTCTGTCCCAAAAAATGATCTGCTGGTCTTAGTACTAAATAGTAGTTGGTGGCCAACCTAACCATTACCTTGAGAATTTTGAAAACCCCGCCGTCAAAAGTAAACTTGCACAAATGTTTAATAATACAATGGTCTGAATTGCCATTTTTGAGAATGGTTGTTTAATGACGAGTGAAGAACGCTAGATGGCGTTTTTTTTACATTTCTTTGTTTCACACGAGGGAGGAACGAAATGAATAAGGCTGCTGCTGCATTTCGCGAACGGCGTCGGAGACGCATGCACGCGCACGCACACGCATGCACGTGCACACACGTGTGCGCATTGCGCGGAGTCGACGGCCGTGAAAGGTCGTAGTCAAGGTCAGTTTAGGAGTGATGGAGGAAAAATAGAAAAGGTAATCTCGGAGGCGCGGAGGAGAGGAAAAACGCAATTTTTGCTCGGATCGCTTCTTTTTGTGCTTCTTTTATTTTCCCGCTAAATTACAGGGACGATTCGCGTAATCGCGTCCATTAAACCCGATGCATGTGTGTGCGAGAGAGAATGTACGTTGAACTGGTCGAAACTTCTGAGCAGTTGGATAGTGTGGGGAGGAATGTGACGATCAAGAAAGGAATCTATAAAATGAAAGGTTATTTCAAACTTCCTCCCCTCTCTCTCCCCCTCTGTTTCCTTTAAATACGTGTACTTGCTGTGAATAACGTGCAGAATGGCAGTTTATCTATGGCTATTTGTTAAAAGAGTGGATAAAGTAACTTGAATAAAGTATTTAAAGTAGCTAAAGTAACTAAATTAGCTACAGTGATCAATGTAAAAATCATTTCCAATCGCTATAAGTTCGAGTTCTTTCAGATTCAAGAAGACCAACTTTATGGCACATCCCGAAAGTATTTCAATTCAAATTCCTCCTTTCAACTATACACTTACACAAATCCCGCCTTCGTATCTCGATTCTAAGTTTAAGCGCAATTTTATAATGCTCTTCACTGAATGCCATGTTTTTGACAGAATAACAGAGAGAAAACCACCCCTTCAAAACGACTTTTTTTTATCTCAGAACATTCCCGTGAGTTATTCCATATACAAACCAAAAGCCGGTATCATCAACTCAACTTTAATTCTCGTAAAGAACGAAATATTTTCTTTTTATCTGTTTTCCTCCAAATGTCATTGTGAAAGGGCTCTGTTATGAAAGCTTAAATCGACAAGATTATTATGCGCTTAAGTTGCTATCAATGAGAGATAAGTTATTATTACGAGATTTATCGCGGGTTCCTTTCAGTAAATGCCGACGACATGAAAACCCTTTTCATCAAAAAGCACAGCATGCTCTCTAAGTTATCGGAAGTGTTTCCTGAAAAAAAAATTCTGCATCCATTACGTCGATTTTTGACACATTAATATGAGCATGAACCCCTTACGAAAAAAACCACTCAGCCTTATCATCCGACGTCAAAAATTCTGATGTTTCAACACTTTGTATATGGTCCCTGTTTTCTTAGTTGTAGGTATCCCCAAATTTTCGTGTTTTTGCCATATGTTGCCATACTATAATGTTTGACATTGGTAAGTAGTGAAGACAAACTTGGGACAATGGCGTTATTTTGCTCTTTTGTGGAGGCTTTATATAATGCGATTAAAATTTCAAGCGAAATACATAGCCTTGAAATTAACTAAGACGTTCGTTGGAGAAATATCGAGCTCGTGGCTTATGGCCGAAAACAAATATGAGAATAAGCGGTTAAGTATAAAATATTTAACAATTAAGTTCTTGTCTTAGGGTAAAAAAAACCATATATGCATTTCATCAGTGATGATTCGCCGAAATTGGATTCTAAAAAAGAACACTGAAATATGACATTTTTTGACAGTTTTTGTGGGGGATTTCTTTTTTATGAAGCCAATCTGCTTAAAAAATGTAACCCCTCTTTTTTGTTGCTTTAGAACTCATTTTGTAGCAAAGGTGTTGCTAGACATCCTTCTTTGTCTATGGATAACAACTCGAGTTTGTTTTGCAAAAGCTTTGGATAATAGAGGCACTTCACCCTCATCGAGAGGTGTTTACATTTTGCGCGCATAAAATTCCACGCGTCCTCGCAATCCATAAAGATTAACTACTCCGCCATTATCGTTTTGCGCGTCGTGAACGATCGCGTAGTGCGCTCGTAGCTCGACCCGACGACGCAACGCAAAATGTACCGTAAAAATATTCCGCGGAATTCACCTCGCTAAACCGGTGCTAGGGAAAGGAGTCGTGTTTCTTCCTCCATGCCTTTTTGGTTGGAAAAACCGGTCCTCCTTAAAATCCAGTTTGTTTTTTGTTTTGGGCATTTATAGCGTGTAAGTCGGAGATAAAAATTTCTATAGTTCTATTTTTAGTTTCGAGAAACGCGATATCCAGCGTGTTATTGTCACGAAACGCGTGCGTATCGTGAGTGAGTTTCACTTATTCATCCTCTCCCCCTTTTAAATTATGCAACACTTAAAGATAAATCACATGTTGAATTTCGTTTGTCCGTCCGACTGCCTCTGTTCGTTTGTTTTCATCTTTACCGCTAAACGAATTTTAATGAATTTTGAGATTTAGGATCTATATTAAAGTGGAAAAAGAAAATGACTTACTCGAGTCAAATAAATGCCGCCAATTTACTGCAAAACAAAATAATGAGCATTTAGCCTTAAATAGTAAAATTTTCTTTCTTCATATTTAGCAATAAAATTGGAAAATTTAAGGCGTTCCCTTAGGATCCACTAATATTATTTAGTCTTCGAGCCTGGTGATAAGGTCTTAACGTCGAAACAGGTAGCCTCTATATAAAACTATTGGATCCTAAGAGAAAAGTTCTTAATTTTCTAATTTAATTTGCGAAACGTTCATCCGAAAAAAAAATTCCAGTGCAGAGCGAGTAAAATTCTCGATGGTCCGGGCCGGAAAAAATACGCTAATCTATATGCAATTCTGAATGAAATTCTTTTTATTTCTATTCCTGACAATCCTTATTTCTCCTTCTTGAATCTTATTTTGCTAGCTGGAGATATTATCGCGATCCGCGCTTTATTAAATGATGAATCTAAAAATAGGCCTCCACATATTCCATTGCGTGCTATGAATTGCGTGAATCTGTGTACGGGGTGAATTGTGTGGAGTTTATAGTCGAGAAAATAAAAGATTCGTTGAGTTGGAAAAAGTCAACAATACAAGACGAGGAGGTAGAAAATGAGCGGTTCGCTTTTAATCACGTATTCTTAAATGATAAAAAATGTGCCAATATGATCACTTTGTCCGTCCTTTTGTCTGTCTGTCCGTCTGAGGACAATCAACTTTTTTGTTTTAAGAGATATTTGGAAAATTATTTTTGAATTAGATATCTCATATTGATCTATGAATTTTCCAATGATTGGATTTCACAAGCAGGTAATATATTTTCTGATAGCTGGCTTCAAATTCGGAAAATTCAAAACTTCGAAATGGTATTGTAAAGAAACTATTAAAGGAAAAGGAATGACATTATTCCGGATGGGAAGGACTAGTAAGGATCTACATTCCAACGGTGCGGGTTGTTCCCTCCTCCAAAAGAGGAAGCTAACCAGAACCCTGAATGTTTTTAAGAAAAAGTGATATCACATCTTACTTTAGCAAGGGTATCTTACTTATTTGCATTATTGTTTGGTTTTTGTCATCGTTTTTATCATTACATTTAAATGCAGTGCTTTCCTGTTTTAATCGCCAAAATGTTTCTGCTTTCATTGCTTCTTTTATCTCGATTAAAAATATATATTTTCTCCTTGAACCGACAGTGGTCGACCGGTTTATAAATACTCACACCCAACGTTTACCATCCGCAAAAAAGTTTGGAAAACCCGGATTAAATTAATATTTTTATTTTTTCAATACTTAGAGTTATAGGTAGCAATGTGGCGCATCTTTTATGCAAAAAATATTTTTCATATGATCCACATTCGATAAAATTGAGATTCTATCATTTCCGTTTATCGTGTCGAAAAATACTAAAGTTGAAACACTCCTATAGCAATCATTTACGAAGTGTTAAAAACAAAAGTCCGGAAAGCACAAAACAAAGACAGAATCTTATATACACTCAACCGCTTCCAAAATCGATTCATTATAATGTTACGCAATGGAAACGACACTTGTTTCGCCGCGAAAATAGCAACTGAAATCGGCTACTTATAAAACGAGTTTGGAAATTTCAATGGAAAAGGTTCCCCAGCATTATTCCGGGAAGTTATACGGAAGGGCGGGAAGAAGCAATTAGAAATGCCCGAGCTGCGAAAAATATATAGCTGGGATGTGAAATTACCCCGCGCGAACACCGTATTTCCATGAACACAATGTGACAACATGTAATATTTTAAATTGCAGTTTTATCGTTCCATTAATAATTTTGGCGCGCTTTTTTAGTTCAAATGACAACCGATAGCATATATAAGAGTTATAAAACGGTTTAATTACTGAATAGCCAAATTGATTGTTGATGAATTGGACATACACCAAATAATTAAAAACCTTGATTACACACCTCCTATTGTTTATTTTAATCCGATTGACCTTCATTTAAACCGTTTGATGAGAGTGAGAAGGTGTGAAGGGAAGGCTATGGGAAAGGTTAGGGAATGAGTGGGCGGAAGTAGGAGAGGAAACCTCGAGAAAATAGCCGGGAGCTACAAGCTTTTTCAATCCTCCTTTCCAAGAAGTTATCGCATGTAGAGGGTATCATCACAGGACGCGTCGCATTGCGCAACAACGCGACGGATAGGGACAAATGACGTCCCGTTTGTCGCGTCAACGATGCGTATGTTGATGCAAATGAGAGAGAGAAAGATCGGCGTTGCATCGCGAGGAAACTTAGGGGAGAATAACTCGGACCAAAGCTGGCCTGACGGACTCGTAGCAGCAAAAGAGTGTTGGACCGGACACGTCCCTTTTCAGATGTCCCGCCAAGAAGGGGCGAAAATCCGGTCGAATCCAGTTACTCTTCGAAAACAGGAAAGTGAGGCAGCTGGTCTCAGACAACGGCTCCTGACCTCCATTGCAAGGGTGTTCAAGGATAGAGTGAGGTCCAGGAGCGAGAATCTGAAGGGGGTTAGGTTGGTTCAGGTGGCATTCCGCTTCTTCCTCTCTCTCTCTCTCTCCATCTCAACACTATTTCTCTCTCTCCATCTCTTTCACCGCATAGTGTTTCGCAATAATTCTATCGCCAGCCTCTGTGTCAGCGTCGCACAAATGGAAATCCACTTAGCGCATCATCGCCATTTCCTTCTACGCATGTCTTTGCCAAAATGAAGGCATTAACATTTCTACTTTGGTTGTGACACTTGTCGACAATTAAGCCATTTCGGAAATGGCTGTGTTTTAATAGAGCTTGCTGGTAAAACGCATTATTGCGGTCATTTTCGCGCACTGTTTAAAAATATAATTTGAGGATAGGAAATGCCTACGGCCGCTGCCGTCGCAAATTTTAAAAAGTTATTTTTCAAAGGAAAATAAGTAAATATGCGCAGGATATATTTTTCTGGTGGGCATCACATTTTGGTGGAATCCTTGATTTTATTAGCGGTTTTTAAATCCGCTAATGTAATGGTTTTTACCGTCAATCCGACCGTAACACTTCTGTGTCCGGTGAATTACTTCTGCACCGTTCAAGTTAGAGCAACCAAATTTTGAGAGATTGTTCATGGCCATAATTTCTTCCCGCGTTTTAAATTTGGAAACACTAGGGGCAGCCTATGGGGTGTAACGGGAGGCACAATGAACAATAAAATGAAATTAGTTAACTTGATTACTATGAATGTTCGTTTTGTTTACGTTGCAACAGTAAAGAACCCTCCTTTATGTCTGGTTCATCATTTCTTTCCTTGTTTTTTATTTTGCTTGTAAAATAAATTTTCCTTAAATTATCGGCGTTCGGTTTGGTGATATTCTATGAATGCCTTTTTGCTCAAATCTCTTCGCCTAAACATTTTTAGCTGCTAACAGTGTGTTCATTTACCCATCAAAAATCCAGCCCATCACATCTACACGATCGTTTGAAATCTTCATTATCCCTTTTATCGACATCTGTGCTTCTATCACTTTCGTAAAAATTGCATTGTCTTAAAATATGTCTCGGTAATTTCTGAAATGCTCTTACCTCACTCACTCTCTCTCTTTTAATTCACGCGTCTACCTTCGTTTTCCTGTGCGTGTAACAAATTCGCCTCATTCCACGCCGCACCCACTTCTCAGAAAGCGAGTAATCTATCCGCATCCTCTTCCCTGAAGTTGAATGTCAAACTTTTTTTAAATCTCTTTTTAAGGTGAGAGCCAAGAACTTTTCCTATAGCCATTCTATTTTTAGATTCTTTAGGATCTTTTCTGTCTATCGCCTGGACACCGTGCATATGGCTAAGTTAATATACCTGGCGTAGCCTTTCTTCAACTTAAGGTCGAATTCCAAAAAAAGGAGAAAAAATTCGAGTTGTCGAAACTTTGAATTATAAAAGATAGAATTATCCATGTTTGACTGTATTTCGAGTTATCTTTTAATTGTAGAAATTGGCGGCTTTTTTGTTTGTGTAAAATTAAATCGGGTAAATACTTCCCGTTATAATTCCTTTATTGTAAAGCCACGAAATTCTCTCCAGCATTTTTCAATTTAAAAAAAAATATCGTGACTGTCGAGTCACTGTAATGACTAGTTTTTCTCGGGTCTCACGAAAAGATCTCGTTTGAACCTAGTAAAAGTCTTAGGAATACCGCAATTGCATTCGGAAATTGGCCGAAACATTTTACATCTCTCCTCATGAGATTAACATTGACCATGCTCTGTTCAAGTTTTAGTTAAAACTGTTACTTTCCCAGTGACTTTGATTAAAAACAAAATGCGAGTTGTCACCCTTATAGACAACAGGTTTTCAAGCTTTTTTCTGCCTCCTGACAATAAAATAGAAAATATATTTCCCGATCCAGTAAAATATAAATTTATGCTACATAATTTCTAAAAATGAAGTTTCAGCAAATATCTCATTAAGATCCTTTATCTGATAATATAATACTAATTAGGTGATGCAAAATTCTCATAATTTAATTACCCTCGAGGTTACGGAATCATAACCCAAAATATCTCGGGTCGATGACTTATGGAGACTATGTGACGTTGCCCTCTAATGGGCTGCAAAGCCTTCAGTATAGCCCTTGAACTATATTCCGTCTAACATAAGACATATTACGCCATAGTTTAACTTCAATTTTGTCCGTTTGAACGATTTAAATAAAGACATACTTATTTTATCAAGCCGAACTTCTCGATTTAAAAAATCTGATTTTTAATGCGACGTGAGGTAAAAAGTATTCATTACTCTTCTCTCTTAAACACTCAATGCGTGCTATCTGAATGGTACAGCTGCAATCTATCCAGTGAATATTAGAGCAATCAGTTAATAAAGGTGCGTTTAAATAATGCGCACATGTTGCACTGGCATGCGAGATTCGTCAAAATGTAATATTTCGAGTGACTTTTATTCATTTGGACTCGCGAAATTTCATAGGATAAAATGTTTTTGACACAAAAAAAATAATTAGCGTGTTAAAATGTACTTTAATTCCCCGATATACGTCGCCTCGTTATACGTCATTTCGAATATGCATCGTCCATGAATTATTAGTTGAGTCACTTCACATATATGTCGTTTGTGAATATCCGAAAGTGACGCTAAAGAAATTCCGATTGCAATATATAAAATTGTACTGTGATTTTAAATCCCTTTAGTGGTGTTTTTACTTTCTCCATATACGTTGTATAGGGGAAAGTATTGTTTTCATGAAAAAAATCGACTTCGAGATTTCAATTGAAATACATGTTTTGAGGTCCCCTGAACACGTTTTGACCATTTTCTCGATGTCTGTGTGTGTGTATGTGATAGCTTTTTGTGGGTGCTCTAACTCAAAAACTATTAATCAGGTCAACACGAAATTTTATATTAACATTTTTATAAAAGTCAGAAGAACTGATTAGTTTTTGGTAAAAATCGGTCGACCAGAAGTGGGTGTTTACTCTTTTCACTTATCCGTTATTTTGAAATATTTGCTTTAATATTTGATAAATGTAAAAATGTACTGGAATAAAAGATGTAGGAAATGTTATTTACTACAACCTTTGTTTGATACATTTTTCCATATAATGCATTGTTTAAGAGATATCTTATATTTTTAGCTGCCACCACCACGCCACCTACCGACGACTATTGTTAACAATTGACGCTTAGTTACGTCTTAGTAACGCTCCAATTTCTTTTCTTAATTGTTGAAACTTTGTGGGTATACCCAATATCAGAATGCTATGGTTTGAGTTTATTTCTGTTCTTTGTAGTCTAAAATATTCTCGCAGTTTCTTAAAATATTTATTATCATCTAACCTATTTGGAATTTTTAGAAATATTACAGATATGGAGAAAGTCATGTGGTGGCCACATCAGATTTTTAGAAATATTACAGATATAGAGGAAGTCATGGGGTGGCCACATCAGATTTTTATCATTATGTCTATGGAAAAATAGGTTTCGCTATACGTCGTATCGCAGTTGGTAACTTTCAGGTACTCATCTCCTACGTAAAGCGGAGAATTGCCGTGCATCGCACGTTTATTAAACAAAAATATACCGGAAGGCAGAAGAATGTTTGAAAAACCACGTTAAGTGGCAAAGGTAGAGACACTGTTCGCTGCGAGGCCGAAATATCTTCAAAGAAGGCGGCGGGAACACAAGGACAAGAATAGCGAGCCACAAAGCAACTTGTGTAACTATTTTCCCCTCTGAAGTTTTTTTCTCACGGTGCAAAAAGGAGAAAAAAATATAAGGAGGCAAAATAAAAGACGGGCGGATTCCGTCGGGATGAATACGGGACGAGGGAACAGGTATTCCCAAGGACGCCATCTTCGTCCCGTGCGTCGCCCTGGACGCGTGCTAAGAAAATGGAAAGAATAAAAAAAGGTTATTTTTTAAGAATAGCATTGTGGGTGAATGGGTCCAGTTTTCTCTATACATTTCTCTCTCTCCATCTCTTTTTCTCTCTCTCGTTCTCTTAGTCCAAGGCCGGGATGCGCGCTGCTGCTCTCTCACTCATTTGCGCTGAACGGATATAGTCGTTTATGGACTGACGAGTGGGAAATGGAGTGCGCTCGTGGATATGCGACTGTTGCATTCTCTGGGTGCCTCGCGCGAAGAGAGAGTTATCGAGCGAGGCGAAACTTTTGAGGAATCGCGCGATTGAGAAAATAAGGCGATGATCGGTCGGAAAAATCTCGATCGATTATGTTTATGCGGACCTTACCATCGTGTCATGTCGCATTCGCTGGTTTGATTCTCGCGCTTTTTTTCGCGGGATTTCCACAATCGAAATTATCGGTCGCGAGGATTGTGTCAGGACGAATTAGACGCGAAATTTTCTCACCGCTATATTCAACGTACAATTGCGCATTTGAATGGAAAAATTATGCGGGATACTTTCTATAAGTAACGCGAAATAAGCTTTTTAAACATTATTTGACCTAATATGTCGTTATTACCAGGTACAATTCAAATACGATATTCGCACGAAAAAGATGTTATGTAAGGGCCGCATTAGGATTATATTTGTTTCATGAGGGCCAAAGTTGGAAAAAAATAGTTTTTCTAAAAGATTTTACGTCTGTTTTGCAATTAAAAACAATAAAGAAATAGCGTTATATTGCACCTCAATAACTAAGAAAAAATATTGTCTCCTTTTCACAAAAATAAAGCATTCATATAAAAACTCGAACAATTTAGTTGAGTCAAAAATTCCAATTCGGGCCGCACTAAGGTACAGAAAGGGCCGCCAGTTTCACATGCCTGCCTTACGGCAATCATCCACTGTAGGGGTGGCCAACTTTTTCTATATGGTGGACAGTATCGTTGGCTGCGAATACTTCGGCGGGCCGTATTAAATGTTGCCGATGCTTCGTCGGGCCGCATTAGAGTTTAAATCGGCAGTTACCTAGAGACTCGGAGATATCGTTCAAGTGAAAAATCAAATCTAAATGATGATTTTAGGATTGACATTTCAATAATGAGTTTTAATATCATAATTTTACCAAAAATATGAATTTGTGCGTTAAATTTGACGGATCGCTGTTTCATCATAGCTTCGATGTAAGCCAGTTTTACGTAATTAATGTAGATATTAGCGCGACAGATTTGGTACATACTGTTACTTTAATTGAAACATTGAGAGAATTTTTCCTAGTTTCTTCTGTCGAAATCCTAATCTTGCAGTTCCGCGTCACTGATTATTAATATTCTGCTTTTTCAAATTGATCTAATTCGCTATCTTTATGTTTGTAAACAATTAACCCCTACCTTGTGCTTCCACTAACTGGTGTAAGTTGATTTCGTAAATGATTCACTGAACTTAATCGGCTTTTCCTTGTTCCCTATTAGGAAAAGCCGAGTACTGTTTCATAGGCAAAGCTGCATGGAAGATGAATGAGTCACGCGTTGAAATGTTTTTATTGTAATTAGACAAGGACTTCCGCTGTTTTTCTACGTGGCTACTAGCAAAAAATTGTGCTTACGAAACAAACTAGTGGAATTTAGGGTTAAAATTACCCTAGTCGACGCCGGATTTTATTTTTAATATTTATAAACACGTTATTCCGAGTTTGCTCTGTGTACACCCTTTTTGACCATTTCGCCACGTACATAACTTTTTGCCAAAGGCCGTCTGATCTTTGCATCCTTTCGCAAATAAATAAGTAAGAAAGATGCACACTACATTAGTGCATACATGCAAGACAGAGGTCTTCTTTACGAATTGCGTATTCGTGTTCAATAACTAATTCTACAACTTTTTAGAAACCTTTTTTAAAATGACTAATACGTTTTCAGCGAGATATGAAGGAAAGTTCATGTTTTGTTCATAGAAAGGTGGCATCCCTTCTTGGGTAAATGTGGCACCCCTGCTTGGGGTATGTGAACAATTTATAGCATTTTCTTATTTCCCTTTGCCCAAAATGTCCTTATTACCAAACTTCATGAAAATCCAGTAAAATGGCAGTAAAAAAGATAAACTGGCAGTATTCAAGCAGCAGTAAAGAAAGCGAAAACTAGCAGTATTTTAATGCAACATGGCAGTACAAAAAATGTAAGTAAAATATAATGGCCCCAAACCACCGCTTTCTTAAGGCCGAGCAAAATGTTCCTTTGAGGAGGAACGAAAACACTTCCACCAACTTACCCAACCCGGTGAGGACGAGCAAAATGTTCCTCCATGCAAACATTCCGCTTTCTATATTGCTGCTTGAATACTGCCAGTTTATCTTTTTTACTGCCATTTTATTTTTTTACTGACATTTTATTTTTTTACTGCCATTTTATTTTTCTACTGCCAATTTATTTTTATTTTCTTGAGAAATTCTACAGGCAAAATATTTTTTTTACTGCCCAAATAAATTGCAGCGAATTTGAACTAATTCACCCAAAATTTTTACCTGAAATGAAGACAATTTTTTACTTTTATTTTAGAGAGATTCTTATAAGCCAAGGACAATCTTTGCGGGTGAGTTAGTGCTTAAGTAACTTTTTTATCTTACTGTCTCATTCTTTTTATGTACACGCACAGCCGCGATCTGTTGATCAGATAGAAAAGTAACTACCAAAAACAAATTTTAATCTTTTATTCATTTATTCCAGGCTAATAACACTTTCTGGTTTAATTGACGGGGTTTTATTTGCAGCCCACGTGCTGTTTTTTTACGTAGATTAATTTGTACAATATCCATCCATCCATCCATATTCTTCAATTATCTGTGCCTAATCGGGGTTTTCCTATATGTTCGTTATTGGCGTCAGTTCAAGAAAAAATTCTTACAATAAGCAATAAGCTACTCCATTGCTTTCGTAAAATTTATATTTGAAATGGTTCGTGAAGTTATATTATTGCGTTTTTGCGGTAAACATAACATTTTCAATCGTATCTTGATTTATGGATTAGTTTTGTGTTTTCTTTTTCTTTAAAAAAAACTTCTTAGACTTCTTCCTATCCTTAATTTACGCAATAGAGTGAAGAAATAGGAGGAAGGGAGGAGAAATAGCGGGAAAAATAGGGAGGAATGAATTGTGTCTTAATGGTCGTTTTGTGATGCGCACCACCGCGCCGTGTAACGCGATTGCACAAAGAGCTCCTTATAATCACGTATATCTCAGAAACTTGCACTTTAATACGTTCCCATTGCACCATATCTCATTGAGAAGATTTTTCCGAAGATTAATTCACGATTTGCGAGATGAAAAAGGAAAGAAGGAGAATTATGAAGAACCCCAGGTTAATTCTATGGCACTCATGAATGGCCTTGTCGGTATTTATTGACTTAACATTGTTCTCCAATTTTAACAGATTTAAAATCTTGAGTTTAACGGGTTTAGTTGGAAATATCCTTTGAGTAACCATATGCAATTGTTTGCGCGATATTTTACTCATATTATCGGCGTCGTTTTTTTCTTCACTGTTTATTACTTTTCAATTATTTTATCTTATTGGAAGGAGCGCCTCCGTCTTTGAAGGTAAACAACGAAGCATCAACTTATTTACTTACGTTATTACTAGATTATTCTAAGATATTAGTTTTCAGGAAGGTGGCAGAAGGTTTTCAGAGATTCGCGGGAATGGGATGTTTTTATTTTATTTTCTAATAATGGATACATTTAGGAAAAATTAAATTTTCCGAAAATAAGATAGACATAATATTTTGAAATTAATATTACATTTTATATTTATCGGTTGAAGGATGGAGCCACCATTGTGTCGGCCTCCTTAAAAGAGGGTCACGGATGCATAACGTTGTTTGGATTCGCTGGCTATGACTAATGACCAAACGGTACCTCAAGACGCCGATCATGGATTTCTTCAGCCATTTCACGTGAAAAGAGCGAGTTAAATGCATCCGTTAAATAAAAAAGAAGTCACACGTGCGTCGGGAGGAAAAAGTACAATCGAAAACGTTACGACGAACCCAATTTAAGACCAATTTTCAAGTTTTCATTGAGTCGAACCGTCGTGTCTTTCAGAAACACCGCGACAGTAATTCGTCTTTCCCTGGTCTTTATTATCGTTCGCTCCCTTCCCGTCACCATTTTATCCTAACCTGCCACCCACATCCTATATCCACTTCTTTGCATGGAACAGCCGAAGAAAAGAACCCAACTCATTCCCGCAACCGTAAAAAAATTACGTGCTTGTAGGAAACGTCTGTTTCGTTTTTTCGTACGGAATAAAAGGTTGGCGAATGGGCCCCATCATTTCATCTGCGAGGATTCTTAAGAGAGAGCGCGAGGGGGATAGAGAGGAGGGATGGGGGAGAAGGAGGCGCTTTGCGAAGCCGCGCCATCTGTCTGTCAATTTGCTAAGGAGAAGAGCGGCTTAAAAGTGGTTAGGAACCTGGGAATATGGGATAATGGCGGATCAAGCATTTACCCAATATATATTCATGCGGTAAAAGTCTAGTTTATTATCCTCGTTTGAGAATATTAGAAGCAAGGGTTATTTTTTCTCTCCGCGACATCTGAAGTTCCATGACAAAGACAGTAGTCGGCGTCGCACTTTCCTAAGGTCATAGCGAGTTCGAACCACGCTGTTAATCACTCTCATTGACTTTTAACAGCCGCGACTTTCAGGAATCGGCTAAAACGAAGCTTCAAAAACAGTCTTGAATAAGAAGTTTTTTAATTGATTCTGATATTTCCAGTCGATTCTTTTAAACGTCACAGCGAGTGGGCAAATTAAATTACCACTGCGATAATGGTGTAAAAATTAACTCTCTCTGAATGGTTCCAAAAAAGTTGGAAAAATGGAATATTTTTTAGATTATTTAACATGTTTAAGTCCATAAGGATATTACTTTTAAAATATGGAGCAAAATATTTGTACTCAAAGGTATAAATTACGTTCTTTATAAGAAAATTCTAAATCATTTGTACAGTATTTAGTACGATAGATTTTAATCTTTAAATTTCAGAACTAAAAGATCTTTCAATTTATCCCATTGGGACTTATATCAGCTTTGGTAATTTCATACAAAATGTTGTCAATATATAGTAGATAATATACTGATTGAAGTAGTTTATCTCGCGCATGATTTTTTTATTCCTTTCTCGATTATACTACTTAATTGTAGTGGAGGAATGAGAAACTTTCATTTTTTGCCTGATCATTCATTAATCCATCACAATTCCTAATCCTGCATGAAATATTATCGTACAATTAACTGATTTGATAATTGGCGTTAAAGATATTTGTATTAACCAGTTATAACGCCGATAAACGTACCTTCTTGCCGTATATCTACAAACTAGCAATTATCAAAAGCACCAAATCTGATATCTACAAACTAGCAATTATCGAAAGTACCAAATTCGATATACTATTCGAAATCGACGTAAGGATTTGCGATATCGATGGGGAATTTCGCGAGGAACAAAAACCATAATATTTACAGTCATTTAATCCAAAACTTGTGATATAAACCTAGTTCCACGGAGCAATTATATCCAAGCTAACGAATAAATACTCATCAGCTTCGACTACGGGAAAAAACGGAATTGCAAGAGAAACGATTTAAAATCCATCGAAGGAAATAAAGCTGAGTTTGCATGATCCTTAATATAATCTCCGAGAAGAAGAAACCCGTTTTCGGCCTCTAACGGGCACGAGGCATCCTTTGTATACGATGAACCACTTCCCATCCTCGCAAGGAAAAATCGTTGTGCAATCCTATTCGAACCGAGATGAGTTCTCTCTCGGCGGCAATGCACCGCCCAGGAACCATACCTCCTATACTCTGCCCTTCCTCCCTCTCTCTATCTCCCTCTCTCCCTTCCCCTCCCTTCCTCCCTATCTCCCTTCGCCTTACCCCCATGCGTCGCCTCATGGATGTCGTACAAAAGGCCGGCAGAGATCGGCGGGGATTTTCCACGGCGCAAATGCTTACTGATGCGAGAGTAATAAGAGGTTCCCTCTTTCTTTTTCCCCCTCTCTCTCTCCCTCTCTCTCTCCCTCCCTCTCTCTCTCTCTCTCTTTATCTCCCTTCTCCTTTCTATTCCTCCTCTCCGTATCTTAAGATATACATCGGCGTCGGAAAGGTTTTCGTCCGCCGTGGTCTCTCTTCTTTATTTTTTAATTACATGCCTGTTGCGCACGTTCGTGATGAAAAACTTGAGGTGGTTTCCCACCTGTAAAGAAATGGCGTTGCGATCAGATCTCCGTCCCTACCCTCCTTCTCTTCTTCTCTCTCTCTCACACACATACACCCACGCACTATCTCCCCATCTCTCTCTTTCCTTCTCTCTATCCCCTTCGCTCCATCTTACTCTATTTTATAGCGAAGTTTTATGTTTCGCGATCGAGTTGTTTAGTTTTCCGACGACGGTGTCGCTTTTTAAAATGCGGCAGAAGAAAATTTTAAAATTTTGTTTTTTTTCGTGGTATACGAAATTGATTTTCATAAAAAATAATAAATGTTGTTGCCGCTTGTTACCTGAAGATGAATCAGCTCGTGGCGTTTTAAATTTGCGTGTCTCGACGGAGATAAAATTCCATTTATAAGACATGCACTATGAGGTGACTGTAACAAAGCGATAATGATATAACCTTTCATGAAGAGGTCATTCAGATTAGTCATAAGAAATCGTTTATAATTTGAATAAATGTGAATTTTTTCAGACTGAGATATTTATGAATCGTGACATATCCGTTGTTGCGACTTTCGAACACACCGAATAACGTGCGAGTAAAAAAGCAGAAAGAACTTGTATAGTATTTTTGGTGATCAAATATTGCATCTGCTATGTGGATCGAGTTTTCAAAACAAATTTAATTTTTTATTACGTCGGAGTTTCGAATGATTAATTTAAAAATTATCACGATGAATCCGTTCCATTGGTCTATCAAATTCCAGCACTTATTTATCGTTCATCGCAGCATTTGCTCATAAATATGTATGCAGTCATTTTTTTACGACGCCACGCTTTGTATTTCCAAATCGGTTCTGAATATCAAGTTAAGTTTCAACGTCCAGTTTTTTTCGTCGTGCAAGTTGAAGTCAATGATTCTCTCACGGTAAATACTTTCAATGAACGAAGCCGCATATAGCTAAGCGTTTTGAACAACGGAGACATAAATTGTAAACCTACTTGGTAGTACTTAAATTTTTAAATCAAAGGCGTGCTCTATTCTGTTAACCAGAACTTAATAAATCTGCTGAATTTTTCTTAAATGTGTGCTAACATTAAATCCATGGTCCGATGCATTGTTTTTATGGAGGCAAAGTTAAATTTTCAATGTTTTAAAGTTGAAAATCGTCTCAATTCAACTTTAACTACATATAAATTGGTTACATGTAGTTATTACTACAGTCGTGTTCAAAATAATCGCCTAATAATACAAAATAGAAAAAATAAGTATTCATGTTAGGTATCTCTATTAGCCATAACAAGGTTATTAAAACCAGAAGCGCATACAGACTACAATGCAGCCGTCTTAAGTGGTGATTCACCTGGTGTAGATTATAACAAATTTTAAATCAACTTTGCAATGAAGCCGAAATGCGCATCTGGCTTTTCATTACCTTGTTATGACTATTGGAGACATCTAAGATAAGTACCTATTTTTTTCAATTTTTGGTACTTGAGTGCTTATTTTTTTATTTGTTTTCAGCCATAAGACGAGTTCGTTAATACTCCGTTGAATATAAATCGTGCGTCTACTTTTTATTTATCTGTTGTTATCTTAACACATATAACTACTGTAAAATTAAGAGAGAAATATAATGAGCAACATATATTACATTCAACATATTCTATCTTAAAATTAATTTTTCTTGTTATTAAAAAACGAAAATCCAGGAAAAGGCAATTGTGACTCGTAGGTGCGTGCTAAATCGGTATATAATAAAAGTTGGGCGTTAACTAAAAGGTTTATTGTAAAATTGACAAAAGTGAACTGTTTTGAATCGTATTGTAAAACTGTAGGAATCGCAAAGAAAAACTAACAACATCCACGACGAATTCTTTCTAGTCTGTATTTGAACATTTATCGATATTTATGTGAAAATGTTATATATTATTATTTTGTTTAATTTATTTTTTTATATTATCTTTATTATCAATTATTACCTACTCAACCAAACGTTCAATTTGATCCATCGGAGGATTTAATTTGTATTATTTTCATTCATTAATAGTTATATAAATTTACTATCAATACATTTTTATATCAAGATTTCCGAAAAAACTTATCAACTATTATATATTTCTCCTCGGATATTAATATCCCATAACGATATACTTATCATTATGAAAAATTATATCGATCGATACTTGTAAATTTTACTATTTCAGGTTTTCAGTACGTATTACGATCAACGAACAAATTGTGACGCGGTTCAATGAACACGTTTGTAACATACTATTCACCAGACTCGTTGCTCGGTGACGTCATTCTTTCGGTTTTGCCCTTATTGATGAGGGTTATCCATATGGCTCCCTTTTTTTATCTCCTTCCGATCACAAACAGGTGGCTTAATGTAGTCGCCTACTATTTCCATGGAAACTCATCTCCCAATCTATACTCTGGTTATTGCGCCAAACTTTGGAGATTCCATTCCATGTCCTTCCGTCGCGACCTAGGTCATATTCCTTCTCTCTTTCAAACGAATATCTCCGGTTTCATTCTCTCTTCCTCTTTCACTTCTACGCACCTATTGTTTCATCTGGAAAGTGACAAATCTTCTCCCGAAAGTAATAAGAACACAGTTTGCGCCGCGATCTTGCCTAATATCCGTTTATTACTAATGTTCACTGATTGATAAATATCTGTTCCGATAAGTCAGTTGTGCTAAATTGATTCGCTAGTGCAGAGTAGTTGTCCAACAGGATTTCGAGGTTCGGCACACTTACGGCGAGCGGATGACCATATTCGCCACATAATACCTAATATATGAAATATTAACAAGAAAAATGCTTTTCAACAGGCTTCAGGTTGTATTATTTAGTATTTACTTATTTTTATGCATGATTTCTACAGAAAAGCCGTGATTAGTAGCATTAATCTAAGTACGGGTAAAATAGATATTATTAATAAAAATTTAAACATTTTGTGTGACACTTGGCAGCCCTTTTCTTTCACTGGTCTCTTTAATGTCAACAGAAACTTTTCAGGAACACAATCAAGCCCAAAGAAGTCATCGTCATTGCTAGACTGTCTCACGCTCACATCGGTGCGCGGGCCGCATAAAGGCCCTCCACCGAACCCGCGGGCCGCATTAAGGCACCGTGTTAAGTCCGCGGGCCGCAAGCTTTCTCACACTTTCATATTATTTGGACATTCATTCTCCCCTTCCACAAGGAAGAAATCATCCCAAACCTATGATGCGGCCTTAAACCCATTCATTACAAAAATGCTAGTTTCGGCGTCGAGGATTATGTTCTTTTGACACGCAAAACACACACTGGCAGCAGGAAGAACATATTTAGTACAAAGTTGTCATAAATCTGAATGAGCAATAAACTGCGTATATTTTAAAAGTGCTGCTTTAACATACTTCTTAAATTTCTTAGATTTTCATGAAATATTTTATAAGAAATACATTTGAGTTTTGGCCGTCTAGTGTAAACTACCTTACTTCGCGGACCGCAGAAATGTACCATGGGGGCCGTATGCGGCCGGCGAGTTTAAGACTCATGCTCTTGATCAAGGATCTCAAACTCGCGGGCCTCATGCGGCCCCCGTGGTACGTTTCTGCGGTCCACGAAGTAAGCTAGTTTACAGTAGACGGCCAAAGCTCAATGTATCTATAATCTATAAAAGCCTACTTCTCTCACTTTGTCCCTTCCTCTGTCACGCTATAAAAAAATGCGAATAACTCGATAAAAGATCGCGATATATTTTATAAGGTGATGACGAAAAAAATCTCGAAAAATGTCCTGGGTTCGGATCCAAGGAAGACATTTCTATATCCCATAAGATAACACGTAAAAATAGACTTTTCGACGTGCAGATTTTTATTCTTTTTGAGATCAAAATTAGAAAGAATTGACCTGCGATCTTCCGATCTGAACCATTTTAAAGAAATAATTATGAAGTTTCTTATTCTGTTCATCTTTTTTCACCTACAGTTCGAAATTCCTCATGTTAAATGTTTAATTCACATATTTTGGAGAAATCTTTCTATTAAAGGGTTGTTACCTTGCCAACCCATTACATTGTTAAACCTCGAAATCCTACTGTTAGATAAAAGCATGCTTTAAATGCTTTTAATACAAAAAAGATAGAGAAGGAAGGAGATGGAAATGATTGCCATAGCAACGAGTGTAGACATCATTCGTTGCGTTATTTACGAGAAGGAATTAATTTGAATGTAGAACATTAATCATCCGCATATTAAAATTACTTAGAATCATCTTAGGAGTTCAAGGTTGGAGCAAATATTTCGAACCGAATTTCAAATAGGATAAAATAACATTTTATGACTTTTGTTTAAATTTCTTTAACTAGAGTGATTTTTCTGAAAAATTTTCAAAGATTGTTAAAAGAAAAGTGTAATCTTAAAATATAGTTAAAACTCATTGCAGTTCATGTATTTAGTTAGTAGTAAGTAAGTTACTACACAATTTTCCTTTGATGGTAGATTGACAGTTCGTTCACATTTTATCCTGTTTTACAAGGTATTAAGAGTAAAATAATTCATTTATTAAGTTAGATTCTATACGTTTTAAATAACCTAATTTGATCAAATATTTCAAGTAAATTTCAGCTACTTCTTTATGCATTATATCTTATTATTTCGATTTTCCTCTTATTCTCAGCAAATATTTGGATAATCATTTGACCTCTCTACTATTAATTACTTAAACAGTATAATTAAATCAAAGATAACTTTCAAAAACACTAATTTGATTGTTCATGAAAACTGATTTTTCATATCAAAATCATATATATATGTAATATTTTTATGATAATCCCGTCATATTTGAAGGGCAATTACGCTAGTAATACATAAAGGCCTAGATATGTTTGTTTGTGTATAACGCTGACGTAATCAATGGCACTTTTTAACGCGTTTTTAACAAACTTCCCGATTAGGTGGAAGGTTGAAATTTCGCAGGAATGTTTGATTCAGATATAAAAATTAAATGACGAAAAAAACGAAAAAAGACCTCGGTTCGACTCTAGAGGGACGATTCCCATTTCCCGTAAGATAACACGTAAAAAGCGACTTTTAATCTTTTGGAAATTAAAATTAGAAATAATTGACGTACGATCTTCAAATTTGAACTATGTTTTAGGAAATTTAATGAAGTTTCTTATTCTATTCATACCGTTCGAAATCTCTCGTATTGAACATTTAAATCACATATTTGGGAAAATATTGGCTTTTAAACGGGATGTTGCCTTTCCGACCACGTCATTGTTAAACTTCAAGAATTAATTATTTTTCTCCACCCGCATACATGTAAATACGAGTGCATAGATTGCCTTAAATTATCGTAGAATTTTTCAGTAAATTACGTAATCCTAATGGGACTGGGGTGTAATTCGGATTTTTTTCCTTATCTAAACGACTATATAGATGTAGAGTAAGAGAGAAGGAGATGTTGGGAGGGAGATAGGAAGGAAGGGATATAGAATTTGAAAAGGACGGGAGGAAAGAGATAAAGAGGGATACGGAGAAAAAGAGGGAGAGCTATGGATTGTGACAGGAGGGAGTAGAGAGGGGGGAGGTGGGAGAAAAGAGAGGCAGAGAGAGGGAAGGAAAGAGAGAGGAAGGGAGGGAGAGAGGGACGGCGAGAGGGAGGGAGAGAATATTATTATTTATTTATTATTATTACTTCATTTTTGACAAGAGGCTCATAATTGGAGAAAACAAGAATGAGAAAGAAATTCTCTCTGATCTCTATTTTGGCAAATTTTATATCGGCTCTTACACAATAATTACAGCTGTGATTATTCATTTCTAAGTTCCCCGTTGAATTTCAACGGGCATTTACACTATAAAAATAAACTAATGTTGTGATTATCCATAATAATGAGTTAAGATTACTTAAGATGTATGGTTTCAGTAGGATTTTCAGTCTTACGACGGGTTTTTCAACCATATAGTAACTGACACCCGTCATATGACGGGGAATACACTAGTAATTATTACTTTACATTCTCAATAAACGTCAAGGATATGGTTGCCCGTTGCATGAATAATGCGCTACCGCATTACCATGCAAAAATTATAATGTTAGTAGCTTTTGTCTATTCTATGTAAACCTGTTACTCATAAACTCTATTCTTATTTACAGTCAGAGGCGAAAGTGGATGATGAACCGCAGAAAAAGGGAAAAGTTATCAAGTTCGGATGGCTCGAAGGAGTTTTTGTAAGTAATATTTATTTTTTAAATAATTTCTAGAATAAATCAAAGATACATAACGTAGAAGTTATAACCAAAACGTCGGCATACGGGAATTGACAACCGCATTTCAATTAGATGAAAAATCGTTGGATTGGAAGAAAATGGTGTTACACTAATTTCCTAATTGCAAAAATATAAAACCATTTGCGTGTCGATAATTATTTATTCAGTATTATACATTACTCACTCGTCAATTTGTATAAGAATTAACTGCTCGGACCGAAGCTATGTCACGGAGAACCCATACCGAGTCCTGCACTTTGCGGGGCCCCACGCTACGATGTCACGGCGAGGAAGCTCTTATTAATAACTTTTATATTAACCTCACCACATATATTTACAGTTATATGTCGGTTTGTAGTGGGCCTCATAAAATCATTAATAACTCGTCGTACCGTACCGGAAAATCTGCCCCCCCCCCCTCTCCCCCCAGCAGCAAATAATACGGGCCTCCACTATGTAAATATTAAATATTTTCCAAGCTGAATTACTTATCATTGTCTGTATATTAATGAAGAATTCCCCCCTCCCTCACACAAACGCTGCTGATATTTTGTAAAGCATGAAATTATAAAAAAATTATTGTAATAAGATTGTTTCTTTTATTAACTTTAATCCATTTGGAGATATGGGTTCAAAATATTATATTATGCCTAACAATCCTTATAATGCCATAGAGAGAAGAAAAAGAAGACGTATTCATTAATCTATGACATTGATTATACTTATTAACTTACAGTTAACGGTCAACACCGGTGGAACAGTGGTTGAAATATTTGTCAATGGTTTTAAGTATTGCTGGTTCGATTCTCGGCCGAAGTCGATGATATTTTACGGCTAAAAAATTATGAAAAGTATTCCTTTGGCGAGGAAGTGAAGCTGTCGATCCTGTGTATTGTACTTTTCATATGGGACATTAGGTAGCTAAGCCCCTGGAATCTGGAAATAACCCCCTTTAGTGGGAAGAGGAGTATGACCAATGCTTACGTAAGATTTTTTATCTAAGAAATTTTTAATTTTTTACTTTCGATTTACGTGTGGTGACAGCTCGTCCACAGCAAGCTTCCACGTGCTCGTTACCCGCGTTTCGCCCGATACTATAATTTTTTCTCCTTATTTAATGATTTTTCGATAAACATAACTTGACCTTTTTTAATCTGATAGATTTCTCCTCATTGTGCTTTAAAGAGCATTAAAAAACATTGCAACGCCATAAGAAGGCATTAGAAAGTATTGCCATGTATAACTATGCATTTTATAATTTTTATTAAAAAGGGGGGTACAACGAAGGGGGAGAGGGTCACCCAAATGCTAACGGTTGCTGGCATGGAGGGACGAGGGGGTCAAAACTATCTAGGTATTAAACATTTGCAATCGTAATACATGAATGGTCCCCTAGAGAATAAATACGATCTGTAAAATCCTATGTGCCATCAGGGGCGGCTCGTGGTGTCGAAAAGAAGGGAGGCTTCACGCCAACCAAAATCTATCGGTGACTATTGAACCGATCAGTAATTGAAGTCAAGTCGTCATCCTTTAGAGCCTGAACAGTGGACGCAGACCTCATGCTTCATTTAATAAATAAATATACACAAATGAGCACAATAATCTTCCCTAGCTATATATAACACTTAAGAAATGTTGACTCATGAGAAAATACATTGGCCTAAGAGCGAGAGATGTCAGAAGACATAATCGTAGCCTATATCTTGCATTGGTTTTCATGCCGAGAAATGCCTCTTCTCAGCGTTATAAAGCCGTATTGTAGAAGTCGTATTTACATTTTTCGGGTTCCTAAAGCGGGCGTCAGACGCCTTAGTATGTACGGTTTTTTACGACCTGCTGATTCCCTCTTGTCTACGCGCAATGGTTATCTAAGAGCTAGTGCAATGAACAGCTGGTCAGGTTTCAAAAATTTAGGAAGAAAGGAATTACTTTCCCCAGATTGTTCAGGTGAGGAGCAGAGGAGCATGTACGGTTTGAATTTGAATGCACAGCCGATTTGCCTCTGTCCTACGCACAGTGGGTATCTCAGAGGTAGTGCAATGAATAACCGGGGAAGGGAGAAGGGAAACCCGGTGCCGGCATTCGCCTGCTCTTACGAAGAACACCAGGGGGGCCAACAGCTTAACGTCCCTTCCGAAGGACGGAACAGCTGAATTTGCAGCCAGCGTCCTAACCACTACACTACCGGCACCCCCTCATGTACGGTTTGAATGATTGCGGATCCCCTAAATCTCGCCCCCCCCCCCACATTGCGGTGGTTGCGGGACCCATCTGTACGCCCCTGATAACTCGGATTCAGTAAAGGATCTTAATTTATCAAATGCTGAGTGGTTTGAAAATTCAAAAGTGTTACGTAATAGTTCATTTTGTCAAAGTATACAATGAATTAAACAGAACTTTGCATAATTTATCGTATATTTCAGTTTCGCTTTGTACGCTCGCCATCTAGCGGTTGTCTGAAATCTCCTATAAAAGTTCGCGTCAATATAATTTTTGGTGATCTTTATGGAAATAAAACGTATTTCGACTTGACTAGATACATTTTATATTGTGACCTTTGAAACCTTACAGAAGAGAAGCAGCTGAAAGTCCTCTATGAAGATGCATGGATGCAAAAAAAACAACATGCTGAATTTGACACAACCAAACTATTGGAGTAAATTCTGTAACTTAACACCCCCAAAGAATTTCAAAGACGTAGAAAATAGCCATATTTCACATCGAATATTAATTAGGTAAATATTTTAAAAGATGAATTTGAAATATTGATAACGAAACATTCTTGTTCATATTGCTGGAGTTTTATACTTTCATAGATTGTTCATCAAATTAAAACGAATAAAAAGGCGTATATGTATCTTTAAGACGTTTACTATATTATTTAATATGTAACTTTAGTTGATAAATGAAATGATTATTAAAATATGAAAAACTAGTTGTACAACTTAAGAATAATTAATTTGCTACGTTATTAATTGTTTAAGAAAACATCGTTTTATTTCTTGATACTGAAAAGTAAAAAAAAATTAAAAATAAAATAAAAATAATATATTTTGCGCTAAAAAGTAAAAAGTATACTTGATTTAAATCTTTTGTAAAGGTTATATGACTTTTTAAAAGTGTAAGAAGGTTAAAAGCTATATAACTGTTACAAATATTTTAAATCAGGTGTAGTAAATCAATGTTCAATTTTTACTTTTTAAATCAAGTCTAGTAGGTAAATCAAAATTTATTTTATTTTGTTTTTGCTTTTCAGTGCAAAATGTTATTTTATTTTTATTATGTTTTAATTTGGAGGATAAGTAAATGAGGTAATGGAATTTTGGATTGTAGATGGTGCAACATTGATCATGGTTGTATTGTTTTAATTTATATCACCTTTTTTAACCACATGAAAATGTCAAGGAGGCTGCAAAGTACTAAAATATTTTACCTGAAGTGACTGATAATTGCTTGTATTAAAGATATATGAAGATATTAACATTCGTTCTGTCTCTCCAACCATATCATTAATCCCAAAATGTTTTCCAAAAAAACTGCTTATTTTGGAGATTTCTTTATCAGAAATTTCTTTCGAAATACTGCATGATTTTACTCGGTGTATTCAGATCCTCAGTTTAAGTATCCTCATTATAACTGTAATATCTTTCTGAAGCAAATTGTCTTGATTTAAATGTTTTCATTAAATAATATAGTTTAATCTACCTTCTAATTAAAAATAACATGATAAATTCTCATAAATAACATTTTTGATCGGGTTTCCTATCTTATAAATCAAGCATGTCAAACTGGCATCCTGTGTGCCACATGTGGCCATTTCTGTGTCTTACTGTGGCTCGATAGCTAATTTTGGCTCAAGAAAATCATGCGGGATTGCATATAAATGCTTTATTTTAGGAGATGATATTTTTTGTCATACCTACCGCATTACAATAGAATGCATTTTCTAAATTATTGCTTTTAATTGTAAAACAGGTGTCCGATCTTATAGCTCTGGCTCTCATTCAACAACTCCGGCCCTTCTCTAACATCCATCACTTTAATGCGGCCCTTCTATAGCATTCATTGCTTTAATGTGGCCCTGATGCCTCTTCGAGTTTGACATGCCTCTTATAAATCATAAATTATATGTCATATAACATTATTTGTCAATTCACGTTGTTTTCTCTATCTACAGATGCGATGTCTCCTCAACATTTGGGGTGTTATGCTTTTCCTGCGTCTCTCCTGGGTAGTTGGACAAGCTGGCATTGGTAAACCATTTTTATAGCTCTTTTTACCTTTTATGTTTGACCAAAAATATAACCTTGAAATGAATTAAAAGTTTTTTTGTTTAATCTAAGCCGATCAGTTCCAATTAATCTTTTTTCAATAAAGTTCAGGTTTTATCACTAACATGTAATTACTGAAACTGAAGGATGGGGATTGGGCTGTCTACACCTCAGTAGTTCCAGAAGTAGTTTAAAATGCTAATCTAAAACGTTTTTAGCTGCTCATCATGATGCGAGAGGGTAATGTTTTACAGGAGAAGGAGTAGCTGTCATCTGTCTATCCAACATTGTAACACTAGTAACAACCTTGTCAATGTCTGCTGTTAGCACAAACGGGCAAATCAAAGGAGGTAAGGCTATTTGACGTGACAACAGCTTTTGCGTCCACGCTGCAGCAGTCGTAGTGGCCTGAGAATCATAATTCATTCATAGCTGAATTATTTTTTTTGCAAAACTCATGGATGTTCACTCAGGCTTTTGTCTTGCAGCAGGCATGATCACATATCTGTTTTGAAGGCTTCAAGTATAGATAACATAGGTGGTTTTATTTAATTTTACCAGGGACTTTATTTATGGTCCATGTTTTTGTCTGTTTAGTCCTAAATGTCTGTTCACAGCTTGGCTTTGCTTATGATAAGTTGTGTCTGCCGTGAAAATTCCAATTCATTTTTCATTTTCCCATTTGGATGAATGAAAGATTCAGTATTTTTTAAAACCTGCATTATGTGTCTGTACTCCTATGTTCCAATCACACTGACAATGTGGATTTGAATCCTAAGTCATCCTTGAAGAAAATTTTCTAGCACCGAGAATAAATTTGGAATGTCAAAGACATGTCTCATATATGCTCTGCATGAGGTATGGATAAGCATGTCTTAACATGGCACATCAAAGTCATGAGCTAAATATTTATAGCTGTATGAAGCAATAATTTGTACTATGAAAGTATAGTAAAATTTGTTGAACTCAAAAACCCATTTCTAGAAAGGTTTTTTTTATATCATGTGCATAGATATGTAGTAAACTCTCATGTGATGCTGTAATTATGTTACTAATAAACCGCTGTGCTTTACAAAAACATGTGACATGAAGCAAGTATCCAATAGGAAAATAGGGTTTGTTTCTCAGACCTGAGTAAGGCATAAAATTTTTATATGAACATATATGTAAAATGTATTTGATAATAAATATGGCAGTTTCTCCCCAGAATCTGCTGCATTTAAAGAAAATGGACAGTGCATTGAGAAAATTTGTCAAAGTAGAATCCGTGCTGTAGCAAATCTGTGCTTTACCAAATCCGTGCTGTTGCAAACCTGTGCTGTGAAAAATATGTGCTATATTGAATCTGTTCTATAGTGAATCCATGCTATAGTAAATCCATGTTATAGGAAATCCACACTATAATAATGCAGGTTACATGAGAGTTCACAGTATATCTCTGTTGACATTGAGCTTTGTTTTTTTTTTTTACAGCTCTGTAACATGCTACTCCAAGAATAATTTTTTTTATTTCAGTGCTCAAAAAAATGTTGTGCATGAATTGGAAAAAATGTTACTTGAGGGCATGCTATGTTTTTTTGCAAAAAATTCCATCATGTCTGATTCTCTTTGATTTTTTTGTGCTATGCCAACTTGCTCATGTTTTCTTCCATCTTTCTCATGCATTTGCAGTCGAAGGACTACTTCTAATTTCTTTAGCGAACCTTGTCACTGTTGTCACTGCTCTGTCTATGTCAGCTGTTAGTACCAATGGTCAGATAAAGGGAGGTAAGTGTTGCGCATTTTGCTATGAATTTTTTTTTGCCTGGCTGTCAAAGATTTGCCAAAAGCTTAGCTTTCACATTGCCATTGCTATCACATATGGAATGAAACACTTCATGCTTGCATTTAAAAAAATTTTGTTTACTTTACAGAAACATCTAAATATTTTCATTAAGATTCTTACTTTTTCAAATAAAAAAAATTGAAGCTGTCTCAGCAAATGTTTATTTATTGTTTGATTTTTCATTCTCTCTGTGTTATCTTTAAATTCATAGCATTCGTTCTTGGAGAAGGCTTCATAAATCAACTGTAATATCTTGAATCTGCAAACTTAAATGAAGAATCACAAAAGAGATGGTATTTATATTTTTCATACAGTAAAAGCTCAAAAATTTGAAAATCCTCTAAGCCCATGGATCTGCAAGGTTTCAAATAGCCTCCATAAAGCTTGAATTGGCTCTTTAAATCCATTTATAACATTACATCAACTTTATATGCTTATATATTTATTATTTACTTTGATTTTTAAATCAACTGATATGTGTACAGTGCCTGTAAGACCAGAAAAAAGATATTTTTAATTTTATTTATATATGAAACCTTTTTGAATACATTAAAGCATACATGCATTTATATAGCTTATTTATTCTTAACATATTGTTGTTATATTTATTTTATTTTCACATGTATTTAAATATCTTTATATAGTTAATAATGAAGCAATTTAAAAGCTATTTATAATTTTAAACCACAATCTGAATAGAATACCACTTAATAATCTGTAATTTTTAAAAATTCATGCAATTCTTGATGCAAAGTTTTTCAGATTTTTGAGCTTGAATTAAATTGCCCCATAAATTCAGTAATAACATCTACGTAAAATTAAAATTTTTTAAACTATGAAATGAATTTATTGAGCTGTATTCCCTATTTCATTGCTTCGACTGCACATTCACAGGTGGTATCTACTACATGATATCTCGCTCTCTTGGGCCTGAATTTGGTGGAGCCATCGGACTCATGTTCACTCTGGCTAACTCGATTGCTGTATCCATGTACATTGTCGGGTTTTGCGAGTCACTTCAGGACCTGCTTCGTCCGTTTGGTGCAACAATTGTCGACGGAGCCACGAATGACATACGAGTAGTTGGAATAATCACCCTCATTGCCATCTTGATACTTGCGATGGTTGGAATGGACTGGGTTACAAGGGTATGGCTGCTTCTTAACTTCATAACAAAAAGATTTGTTTAGACATTTGTTGAAAATGTTATATATAAGCCCTTGCTTATACCCATGCAGAGGTTTGTGTCAACATCAGAGGACCTGGCTAATGAAATCTACATGAATTAAAAATATGGATCTTTTTGCACAATTAAGGGGCCGTCCATAAATGACGTCATGCAATTTTAGTGGATTTTTTACCCCCTCTAATCATATTTCATCATAAAAACTCAGACCCGCCCATATATATATATATATATATATATATATATATATATATATATATATATATATATATATATATGACATCACAAAGCTTTGCCCCCTCATCCAAGTACAAATTTTTAAACAATAATTGGTTTGAAATCACTTTTTATTTAGAAAAACACGCAACAATATAACATTGCATTCTGAATTACTTAATACTTTCGGTCATAAATATCTTTGAATGGGCTTGTTTGTACAATGATGCCAGATAAGCGTTGCTCTCTCTTTCTCTCTCACTCTCATTAAATTTTTCTCAAGAAATGCTGAAGCAAACACTATATAGCCCAGACCCGAAGACCGTTCCTCCTCCTTTTCCATATAGCTCTCAAGCGTTGATGCATAAAAAAAATATTCATCTCAAGAGTAAGAGATGTCACACTGCAGATAAACAGTGCCTGAGCATTGAATAAGGGGTTTTAGAAGCCACAATTTGCATAACCACATGAAAATTCAACCCCAAAATTTAACAACTTTATGTCATAACTTCGGGATCTTATTCCTTAAGTGATTTTGAGTGAAAAATGTCATATGAACATGGGTCCGATTCTCAATTGTTACAGAGCTACGGGCAATTGAAATTATCTCGTACTTTTATTTGTACAACTTAATGGCTGAAAAAATGCATTTTTTAAATAATTATTCGTATACAATGTTAATTGTTGAAAAATGTATTATTTAAATAATCATTAGTTTACATTGATACTTAATGCATTGTTACAACAATGAGAAACATGACGCTTGCACAACAGACGTGGACGTAATTTGCAAGATCGCAGGCAGCATGTCAGTGAGGTATCATTAACTTTCAACATTGCCGTTTACATTTTCAAATGAAGAGTATGCAGGTGTGTACTTAGTGTACGGGTTTTGCGATAGAAACTCTGTTGCTGCCGTTTACGAATATCGACTACGATTTCCACAAAGAAGAACACCAGATCGACGTACTTTAATTCAAATTCACCGACATTTACGAGAAAATGGCTCATTTCCGTGTGTGTGTCATTGAGAGCTGAACGTCCAGTACAAGTTAATGTGGATGAGGAGGAAAACATTATTCAAACGGTTCAGTGAAGTCCACGTTTTAGTACACGAAGAATGTCCACCCGCCTCAACGTTCTGCGATTGAGTGTTTTGCAAACATTACACGACGAGGGGCTGTATCCATACCATATCCAGCAAGTTCAGTTCAACCCGGGGATATGGCTAGGCGGTTGGAATTCTGCCGTTGGTTAAATGCACACCCCCGCCTAAACCGTTATATCTTGTTCACAGACGAGGCACAGTTTATTCGTGATGGAATAAACAACACTAGAAACTACAATTTATGAGCTCGCAAAAACCCTGACGGAACAGTTGAAAGCAACTTCCAACTCCGTTTTTCTGTGAATGTGTGGTGTGGTGTCATTGGGAACCAGCTTGATGGACCGTACTTCTTCCCGCCACGTCTGACAGGTGCCATTTATGTTGATTTTTTGGTAAATGAAATCCCGGGTCTCTTAGAAGACATTCCTCTGCAAACACAACTTCAGATGTACTACCAGCATGACGGGGCATCCCCCCCCCATTTTAGTATCTTAATAAGAAGTTCCCTAATCGATGAATCGGTCGTGGCGGTGCACAGGATTGGCCACCGACGTCTCCGGATCTCACTCCGTTGGATTTCCATGTGTGGGGGCAAATGAAAAACATTGTGCATGAAGCCAAAGTGAGCACGAAGGAAGAACTTATTCAGCAAGTTTTCGATGCTGTGAGGCGCGTTAATAACGCTGCAGTTCTTCGTGCTGTTTCACGTTCCCTACTCAAATGGGACAGATTGTGCATCCAAGCTGAAGGTGGCCATTTTGAACAGTTGTTGTAACAATGGATTAAATATCAATGTAAACGAATGATTATTTAAATAATACGTTTTTCTACAATTAACACTGTATACGAATAATAATTTAAACAATGAATTTTTTCAGCCATTAAGTTGTAAAAATCAAAGTAAGAGATAATTTCAATTGTCCGTAGCTCTGTAACAAATGAGAATAAGACCCATGTTCATATGACATTTTTTACTCAAAATCACTTAAGAAATAAGATCCCGAAGTTATAACATAAAGTCGCCGGACACCCTGTATAATAAAGGTAAAAAGAAAGAGTAAAAATTGCAGAATTAAGCACAATAGCATAGCCCAAGGTTGTTGTTTTGAAATATATAAAGTTTTTTCATTTAAATGGAATCTTTCCACAAAGTGGGGCCTTCCCAAGTGGACTTTATTTTTTCAGATTGAAGAAAATGTATTGTGTCATAAAAATAAAGAATCTAACTATCTCTGCGGCATACTCAATATGCAGGACTACCACATATGAAGATTTCATCCAGCATACTGCATACTCAGGATGATGTTGAGGGATTAAGAATGCAACTAACTAACAATAAGACTATAACCAAGGTAAAATTATATAAACTTCGTATATACGGGAAACTAAAAATATAACGCTTAACAAAGCTGATTTTTGGGTTTCTCTGCCTTACTCTCAAAAGCAGATTGAAGCCTCAAAAAATACCCTGAAGAAATGAGATGCAGAAAATAAAAATACCTACCCTTAACCTCCCAACCTGTGAAGAAAGAGGCTTAGTTGGAAGTAAACACAGACCCAAATTATTTTGCAAATCCTCAACAAAAGAGTTTATGATGCTTAAATGAATAAACAAGAGGTTTGCACTGAGATGTTTCTAAGGGAAATGGTCAATAGGTGCCAGCCTTTTGGTTCCTGTGTAAAATGTGGGAATTATGATGGAAGGAACGGAATTATCCAACAGGACAAGTACCAAAGATTTTTGCCAAGGGAGAAGGACCCAGTGTTTGTCACAATGAAACAGTCTCATATGAGAGTTTAAAGCAAGAGATTGTTTGACGTGTTATGGGCTTCGACGCACTCCACTATGGAAGGAGTTTCCTCAATGAGTAACATAGTGATTCATAATGGTATTGCCTATTATGCTCCTCATTAAGAGCAGGCTAAATGACGATATGGCAGGCAACATGAACTCCAGGCAAACCAGACTCTAGAGTATGCCGTACCTAGGCACCACGTACTCTAGAGCTCTTCAAACTTTTTTGCTCGCCCACCCCCTAAAAGAATTTTGAAGACCTATGCACCCCCTCACACCTTTTTAAGTTAACATCTAATATTTTTCATCATAAGTTTAAATAGTTGCAAAGGATATAATTTTTGGCGTATTATTTTTATTTTATTTTTATTTTATTTATTCAATAATTCCACATACAGCTTTTGTAGCCATTTTACAGTGGAATGTGTTAACAATAACAATAGACGAACACATACATCCATGCCCTAGTTGGAGAAAAACCCACCTAGGCGGGATTCGAACCTGCGACCTTCGGATTGGCAGGCAAAACGTTACCCTGCCGCCACCGAGATTATAAATATTGACATTTTTAAATGAAACTCTTGCATCACTCTTTTAAATGTATCCATTGGAATCTAAATATCATAGCGATTAATAAGTACAAGAACAATCTCTTTATCAGTCGGAAATTTTACACGTTCTTTTTCTCCTTGAACTCATATTTCCATTCCTCTTTCCCCACAAAATTTTATCCTAAAGTAATATATTTCCATGCTTGAAAGTGTTTTACTGAGCATACATCTCTGCAAAACATGTACATAAATTGAAAATTTTTAATTTTTTTATTTTATGTGACCATAAGGCTCTAATTTTGAAGTTTTCTTTTGGATTGAGTTATCATTACAATTATTATTAGTACACAATTGAGCAAAACAATATAAATATATTACAAAATTGATTAAACAATTATTAATCATACAAAGTAAAATTGTATTGGCCATGTATTTCTTAATGAGATGGATGGGCTGTTTTTTTCAATTAGTTTATGTATCCGTAGATGAATATTACTTATTGCTAGAATGAGATAGGGTTCAACATCAATTCTATTTATATTTTTCATATTTATTGATGTAAGTGCTGAGAAACCTTGTTCACATAAATAGGTAGATTGGAATGTAAGGAGTTTTGTTACAACAATGTCAGCCTATTCTTTCAACTCCTTCCGGGTTATATACCAAAAGTCACATAGTGATCTACCATCAAAAAGTATTTTTAATGACCTGTCAGCTGACAACTCGATTAGGTCCTCCTTCGATTTTGTTGAAAGCAAAGAATTGGAAATAACCTGATTTGAAAAAGGATTTGTTACCCAGTCATCAATTCTCAATTTCTCAATGTCCGCCATATAACCTAATTGGCAAATCCAGTCCTCATTTTCAAACCAATCAGCCAAATCAGACTTACTTTCTGTCAGAAAAAGTCTGACTTCATTTTTCAATTCAAATAAATGTGTTAATACGTGTCCCCATGACAACCATCTCACTTCTGAATGCAACAATAGCTGGGTATCAGTTGATCCCATTTCCTCACACATCACTTTAAAAAGACAAGAGTTTAACGCCCTAGACTTAATAAAATTTACCATTTTAATGGCAACATCCAATGCTCCGTGCAAATCAGGACTCAATTTTTTTGCAGCCAAAGCTTGCTTATGAATAAAACAGTGTTCCCAAATTAATTTAGGGTTTAAAGCACAGATACAAGCAATAAGGCCACTCTTGTGCCCAGTCATTGCAGCGGCCCCATCCGTAGAGATACATATGCACCATTCCCAAAGTAATCCTGAGTCAACTCGAATAAAAGTATCTAAAGTTTTGAAAATCTCTTCACCAGTTGCATTCCTAGGCAAGTCTTTGCATGCCATAATCCCATCAGTAATGCCATTTTCTTCGCTGTAATAGCGGACATAAATTATTAACTGGGAATGATTGGCAATGTGGGTGGATTCATCAATCTGTAAGGCATATCTTTTATCAACTGCAATTTCTGCCACAGTCTGCTGGAGAACATCTTCTGCCATTTCATGTACTCTGCGAAGTACAGTGGTGTCTGAATAGGGAATCGATTTAATAGCAGTAATGGACTTGGCATCTAACATCTTTTTAGCTATCAACAGGGCATCAGGTATAATAACCTTTTCTACAGTCGTGTATGATTTCCTAACTTTCGCAGTGAGCAATGCTAATTCGTATTATGTTTCCAAAGCCAAGTTTGATGACTGCGTGAAAATGTGAAACTTATTTACATTTTTACTAATATCCTCAGCCTTGCTCATAAAATAATTAACAGTTTTATTTTTAGAGCCTGGATGTTTTGTAAATAAATCTCGTTGCAAGAGAGATGGTTTCATACTATTGTTTTACAATGTTTGGTGACAAAGAACACACAGTGGTAAAGGAGGATCACTGTTATTGAAACAAATCCATATTCTATGTAGGATTGGTCATGTATCGGTGTCTTTCTTTAAACAACTTTGGTAGTCCTTGGAACTTTATTTGGTTGAAAAATCTCCACTATATTCAAACCACAGCTGAGTCTGTTTCCTGAGAAACTGCAACTGCCACCTTACTGCTTCCAAAGGGATTCTCATCTCTGTTTTCTTCAACATCTCAATTCCTCTTTATTAGAAATTTATCCATGGGCTGACGAGTTTTCAAAAATTTAAATCGTATACAACGCTGATTCCTTCTGACCAGAAAGCAACAACTGCAATTTTAAACTGAAAGCAAATTTGTATAAAATACACCTAATTAAAAAATTATACAAAAAAGTGAATTTTTACTATCCAAGTTTTAATAATATTAAAATGCTATTGAATTCTTCAGATGAGGTAAAAATTGCATCAAACTAATTTCTACATTGCAACTAACCGAAAAAGAATTTTTATTTTATGTAGTTCAGTAACAGCGTATATTTATTAGTGAATAATTTATTTTATATGTTCAAGAAATACATCCCAATATTTAGATTAATATTTTCGAGGAATATTATAAAAACCACTGAGAAATAAATCTTGTAAGATAGATTACTAAAAGCAGTCAAGTCAAAATTAAAACAAAGGAGATCTAATATAATTAATTTATTCATTTTTATGATAAGTTATAAAAACAAGATAATAAATCAATAAGCCGTTTCTCATTACTTGATTTGTAAAAATGCAATGTAAAGTGTAGATAAAATTATAAGTTATCAGGCGAGGAGTATGATAAAAGGCATGGTATCCCTTCGTTAAATGTGTGTGTGTTTGTGTATCGAACTCTGTTGTTCGGCTTTTGGGAATGATTAAATCAGAATCATATATAATAAATCATAAATGACTCCATTAGTCATTATGATAAAATTTTTCCAATGGAGGAAAAAAGTATATAGGTACTGCTAGAAACTAATCGGCTCGATAGCTAGCACATAATTATATTTTTTGTTAATAGGAGGTAGAAAATATTAAATATTTTATAAGATGAAATAAGATAATAATTTACTGTAATTAGAATAAATAATTCTTGATTTGATTAGATAAAATATAATTTAACTGCCTTTTTTCAATAATGCACACCAAATCTGAAAAATTCACTTAAATTTTAATCTGCGGGTTTTATCCGGTGTATCTTGAAAATTTTGGTAGTCCTGGAAAACATTATGTCTCTGAAGACACAATGGGTGGAGTTAAATTCCTGAAACCCATATGGTGAGGAAGCCTTGAAGAACGACAAATCACTCTGCAACAATGAATGGTAACTAATTTGTTTTGTCTCCTTCACCCAGTGCCATGCCCTTTTCAAGCTTAACCCTCGCCCAATACACTTGTGTTCTTTTCCCTCGTAATGCGAGCTCCTTCTTAAATCATCTCCCCTTTGTTCCTTCACCATCCCCTTTTTTCTTAAACGAGGAAAATTTTCTCTTCCATCTCCTCTCCCTCAGTCAGGAAGATTTCTGGGAAGAAACTGACCACTTCAACTATCTCTTTTCACAAGCCCTATTTATACTGCAACTAAAACATATGACGTTTATAATTTAACATTATAATCAAATCTGGGAAATCATGAAAAACTATACGAAAATCCCTGATTTTACCATGTAGTTTGTAAAGTATGGCGACTTCGAATGAAATATCAGCTTGCTTGCTTCTAACATTGACTTTGATACCAACTATGCGGAAAATTTTATAAATTTCTATAATATAAAAGAATCATATGTGTACATTTTATGTAAATAGTAAATTTATTTCATGTATTCCTTCATAAAACAAACAATAATTTTTCACCAGAGGTATTGCGAAGAATACTTGCCTCGATTTAGTCAATAAAAACTGCAGCATCCTATCATATGCATAATAATTGCTATAATTAATCCATAAGAAATATTTCCCTGAAATTTATATAACTTTGCCAATATAAGTTTCATATCATTAGTATTGATAGCTATGCAAGTATTGGAAGTTGCTCATGATTGAGGTCACGAAAAAGAGAGGAGGAGGTGTTGAGAGACAGAGGGTGGGAAAAGCTCATAAGGGTACTATAGGAAGAAGGGCCTTGATCGTAATTCTTCCTTGCCTTGGGAATGTGGGAAGAGGAAGGGTCACAAGTTTCTAGTTGCATGAACCCAGGGAAGGTACTTTAAGGGAGCTGACGAACCCATGTCAGCGGGTGGGTGAAGGAGAATATTTCGGTGGCAACTATTTTCCGGGCTGCATCTCTTACTTTCTTTCCTCCCTCTTTCTATTCTCACAAGAAGTTCGAAAGGCAAAGATGCGCGTTCTCAGGCTTATCAATTTTTGGAAAGAGTACATATGGGAGTTAAGGATCTGGAAATTGATTCCCTTAAAATTATCCATGCTCGCGTACCCCTTAGAAGGTCTCAGCGTACTCCCAGGGGTACGTGTACCCCAGTTTGAAGACCGCTGCTCAGCCGCGGCCCTCCAGGGGGCCACAACATTATATTGGATGCAAGGTGAAGTGTCCAAAAATAAAGTTTTCGTGAATAATAAAATATTATCAGGGAATTTTTGGAAAAACTATGTGATAAAAATTGTTAATTGTTATATAAAATGAAGAAATTTGCAATGAAGTTTCTTATATTTACTGTTTTCAATTCATAGGGGGCTGCGTGATATTCAAGGGGGCCACGACAATTGAAAGTTTGAGAATCACTGCTCTAGAGTACGTCTGGCTTGTCTGGAGTTCACCTTGCCTGCCACGCCTGTAGCAGGCAGGGTGGACTATACCGGCAAATATGTAAATTACTCCGACAATTTTTTTATTGTTTTAAAATGATAATGCTGCAAATAGCTCACAAAAATAATATGCTTAATTTTAATTACCAAATATAATTAAGCGATAAGATTAACCAACAATTATGATAAAACGCACATTTATTGGCTTCCAGTGATCTACATAAAATTATTAGTTTTATTTTTTTAGCATTTGATACTGGACGAAGGCATAAGTGCTTCATCTAACCCTGGGGAAATTTGGCAACTGCATGTGCCATAAGCGTAAAGCTGTCTTCAAAAGGTGGAAAAGAGTAGACATAGTTTTCTCTGGTAGATGGCGCTGGTGTTATTTCTGTGACGTCACATCATCACACAAGTCGGACCCCCCTTCCCTTCCTCAGTGCGTGATGTCATATATGGATGGATCCATTATGCCAATATGAGAAACTTGGATAGTTAGGTTGGGTAGTTTGTTAGTAAGTTTAAATATGTGCCTTCCTTTGAAATTTTATTTCAAATTTTTTATAATAAAGAAACAAGATTAGATTGTTCCATCTGGCCAATGCCAAAATTAGCCAGGTGAAGCTTCCTAATGTCAACATTTTTCAGATATATTTGGGTTCATGTGTGTGTGCATATTCATAAAAGCCTTTTTTCACTAATTTTTAGTTTTTTTTGCAGACTCAAATGATTTTGCTTTTTGTCCTCATCGCATCCCAAATTGACTTTGTAGTAGGTAGTATTATCGGACCAGTTAGTGATGAAGAGATTGCAAAGGGATTTGTAGGTTATAATTGTAAGTAAACCTCAATAATTTGGAATTCATTATTTTTAATTCTGTTGCATTCTAATAATATTAATGAATGTTTCCAGATAAAACGTTCATAACTAACTTGGAAGCTGACTATCGGCCATTTGAAGGGTCTGATCATGATTTCTTCTCAGTGTTTGCTGTATTCTTCCCAGCTGTTACAGGAATAGTTGCTGGAGCTAATCTTTCTGGAGACTTGAAGGTAATATCATATAAACAGAGTTATCCTACAACATTGGCACCCAAACTATGCCACATGCACCACTTTTGGCACATCTGCCTCTCAAAGATGGCACATGGTGCTTAAAACAATTTAAACAATCATTTCATTTTTCCACTGATGAGTATATGGGATTTAAAAGAATGATCTCAAAATTTTATTATATTTACATTGATACTATATCGGTTTAGTTTGTGAATTTTGAATTAATGAATGGGTTTGAAAGGGAAGAATTTAGTGGGTGCGTGGTTGTGAGGAAACCTTGTCATGTCTGATGAGTTAGATGTCTGGAAAGTCCATTCGACACATACAAAGTATCACCCTCCCAATTCTCTTCCCTCCATTGTTTACTCAGCATGGATCAACTTCTAAAAATTAGTCATTTTGTTGCCTCGTGAGCAATTTTCACAGTGTTACCTTTGTTAATTTGCAAGCACATATGGGTGTGGACAAGTTTTCTCATCCATGACACTTATCAAAAATAAATAGAGCTCCCAACTCTATCTAAAGTAGAATATCTGCTGCTATTTGCAACAAAAAAATTACAACCCAATATAGACAAGTTAGCGGAATTGAAATTACACCGGAGATTGCATTAAAGATAAGATTTATTTTTATCATATACCTATAATCACTAATTGCATGCTTAGAACTAAGTGGCACATTGACACTTTGGTAATGGAAAAATGGTGCACGATAGGTAAAAGTTTGGGCACCACTGTCCTACATCAATAAAACCTTGAATGTCAGGTATATTTTCAGCATAGTATTTAGCTTTTGAATGTTAAATTAATTTTAAATTACTTACTGATAAAATAATTTAAAAATACCACAAAAATCTGTATACTATTATGAGAAATTTCACAATGGTTTTCTGTAAAACTAATCTAATTAAATTATTTTTTTTACTCAGAATGTTTCTCCAAGTTCATTTATAAATTTTTATCAAATTTAAACAATAAAAGGTGCTTATAAAACCTAAACACTTGAAGAAATACCAATGCATCAATTGGATTGTGACTTTGTTATGTAAAAGCTTAATAAAATAAGGGGTTTATCAAATATAAGTCTAAATTATTAAAGCAATATACCATATTTACTCATGCATCGTACACCCTCATGTACCACACACCCCTATTTTTTGTTGGCTATAATAATCCATGAGGTTGATTAGCCAAAAATACACACACACACACCTATTTTTGGGCCATTTTAGAGGGAAAAAATAAATTCATGCTGGAATAATTTGACATTGGGATTTTTAAAAAAGTCTGCCTCTTCACTGATTTTCCTTCTCTGAAACAAAGTCTGTGCATATACTTCATAGAATTCTTCGTCTTCTATGAGTATAAACATAGACACAAGCATGTTAGAGTGAATTTACTATCAACACTTGCAATTCATATAACCTGTTCAGAAATCCTTATGTAAGACGTGCAGTCGCTTTTTCTTTCTGACATTTTAGGAAAAAAGGTGTATGTAGAACACGAGTAATTACGGTATGTTGATATATCAGCAACATGTCAAATTACTGTAAAATTTCAATTTCATTGACATCCTGCATTATTTTAAAGTTTATAAAAATTGACTATGAAAAAACTGGGATAGTATTTGAAATTTTTTATTGTTTCATCAAATGTTGGTGGTTATCAACTATGTCATTAAGTATTTATATCAATAGTTGCTTCTCTAAAAAATAAAAATTGACTTTATTTCCTAAATTAAGTATTAACGGTTGTTATTTTATAAATGATTTTGTTAAAGAGCTACTTTGGATTTGTCCATTGCACAGAAGGGAAATGTGATAATTTATTAGAGCAATTAGCATTTCAAGAAATTAGTAAGTGGTAAGATGGATTGTAGCCTGGTGAGGCAGTAAACTTTATAATTTCATGGATGATTTTTTCTTTGAATGTTTGAAATTTTTGTTTTAATTTGTTAATATTTAGGATCCAAGCAGTGCAATCCCCATCGGCACTCTTTTGGCTATTGCAGTCACTTTCTTTTCATACTTTGGCTATGCCTTTATGCTTGGAGGGTGTACCCTTCGTGATGCATCAGGAAATGTAACAGATTATCTACAGGCCCTCAATGAGAGTCAGCCTGATCCATGGATTTATTTGAGCAATTGTACTGACAGAACATGCCGTTATGGACTGGAGAATGACAGCCAGGTAATGAAATTTTCTAATATATTTACAACAATTTTTATTCCAGCCAGAAATTTCCTGATTACTAAACTGTCCCAACCTAGCTCCTATTGGCACAAAAATAAGTTATAAAAGTACAAAGTTTAAAAAAATCTTACCACAATGAAAGATATTTTAATCTCATGCATATGATACATTGTTTTTGAGAGTTTTACTTTAAATTTCAGGAAAGAAATTATTGTTTTTGTAATGGAATTATATTTGCACAAAAGTGATATGATTAAGAATTTTTTTACTTCAGATTTTATTAAAGTACTGGATTTTATATTATGTATATAGATATCTATGACCATATATGTACTTGCAAACTTTAATAGCAACCATCATAGCTGCTCATTCATTTCAATAAAATGTTCCATATAATTGATCTTATTATAATATTTACTACTAGTTTTACCTGCGCAGAGTATCTGCGCACTAGTACTTTATTGCTCAGTATCATAAATTTCTTTATACACACAATTTTCGATCTCTTGATTTGCTGATAAAATAGTTAGAGAGTCAAATGATCTCACCATCCCTTTCTCCCTCCCTCTGTCTCCCTCCCTTCATCTCTTCCTTCCTCTCTCCCTCCCTTCCTCTCTCCCTCCCTTTCTCTCTCCCTCCCTTTCCCTCTCCCTCCCCCTCTATCCCTCCCCCTCTCTCCCTCTCTCTTCCTCTCTCCCTCCCTCCCTCTCTCTTTTCTCCCACCTCTCTCATTCCATCCTGTCACAATCCATAGCTCTCTCTCCTTTTCTCCGTCTTCTTCTTTATCTCTTTCCTCCCATCCTTTTCTGATTCTTTATCTCAGATTTTACAATACAATACTATCATTATGATACAAACATCTAATATGTTTCAATACGAGCTGTATCAGTTGTGTTTAGCAATACAAAGTTCTTCTCATAGCTCGGCACCTCCAGCGTGCCATGCATTGCCATAGAATTATATGTGTGTGTGTATATATATATATATATATATATATATATAGATTACTTTTAATACCAATAAATGTAAATTGGCTTTATTTCTGAAATATAAAATTGCAAACTTTAAGAGCAACCATCATAGCTGCTCATTCACTTCAATAAAATGTTCCATATAATTTATCTTATTATAATATTTACTATTACCTTTAATACCAATAAATGTAAATTAGCTTTATTTCTGAAATATAAAATTGAATCATTTCTTCTTGCTCCTACTATTGATTGCATTGAAAATGCATGTTTCAGGCAATGGAGTTAGTATCATCATGGGGTCCTTTAATATATGGTGGTTGTTTTGCTGCCACATTGTCATCTGCCATTGCAAGTTTAGTTGGAGCCCCAAGAGTTTTGCAGGTTTGTGTTTGTAATGAATATTATTGCATGTTATTGTCACCAAGATTATTTATTTAGATATACCTGTATTGTAATCCAATCAGAAATTCCTAATTAAAGTTAGCAGAATTCTACTTATATATAATTACAATTCTGGAATAAATAAATAATTTATAATTTGTACAATTATTTTTGGCAATGGTTGTGTGTTATGACAAATGGGTGGCCAAATTATATTGTTTATTTCAAGTGTGATGTGTCAGACAACTCAGAGAAAACGTTTTTATTATTGATTTGCTCTTATTTCAGTAAATTAAAGAGTAGTTTGCACTCTAATTTTAGGATGAATCTGAGCATGCAACTATAGTGGGGATAAACGTGAAAAAAGTTATTTTTTTAATATCTCGGCCTTAATAGTATTTTAAGACAATATAATATCAGATTAAATATGAAAATTGTATATTTATATTCCAGTTATATCTTGAAATATATTACAATATCTAAAAATATTGCTATGACTTTTTATTAAATCTTAGATAGTGGACCTCTGTGCCCATTCCCACCCTCTCCTGCAATAGGAGATGATGGTGTATCCACAATACTAATAAATAAATAAATTCCTATCATTCTTCCCACCATTACTCATATCTTTAACTGGTCTCTTCTTCAGTCTAAATACAGGTTTCCCTCTCTTTAAGCGGGGGTTGCGTTCCAAGAAAGTGACGCATAAACAAATTTGCATAAACAGAACCCATATTTACATGTAAAAGATAGGGACCATTCCACAAGCAATCCCAACTCCCCTCCAAGACGCTCTTCTTACACTCCATAATGACTTCTTATGTGCTAAATACAAACTTAAAACAATTAACACTAAATTTTACTTGCCAATAAAAGGAAGCAGACAACAACAAGTGGTGACTGTTTAACCCAAGTTCCATGGGCAAGGGTACAAAACTTCTCAAGTGTGCTCAAATAGTATCACACACAATCTCCACTCTACAATATCTCATCGCTTTTACTCTAGTACTAATACGCACAGCATAAGAGACAATGGTTGCCCTATGGTGTACTGGAGAAGTTTCTTTCATTTGTATTGCAATGGCTGCGTAACTGCATAAGAGTGAATCAAAGACGCATAAAAAGAAATTTTGGGTAGCAATATGTTGGTCGCATAATAGCAAATTTGCATAAAGTGAATCTACATAAAGAGAGGGAAACCTGTACCCGACTTAATGGAAATCAGCTCTTGTCCATCCCATTCTTAAGAAAAACAGTTCCCATGAAAACACTGATTTCAGACCAATTAGTCTTTTGCCTGTTCTCTCCAAGGCATTTGAAATACTAGCACACAAGCGAATAACTCACTTCCTTTCAACAAATAATCTTATCGACCCGTTTCAATCTGGCTTTCGTAAATCGCATAGCACAGCTACCACTTTATTGAAGATAACAAATGACATCTGCAAAGCAATGGACCAGAGAAAAATCACCATTCTCTATTGGATTTCAGTAAAGCCTTTGACTCAATCGACAAAGACATCCTACTTTGCAAACTCGAACTTTTGCACTTTTCACTCGCTTCTCGAAACTGGTTTTGCTTGTATCTAAATGGCCACTCTCAAAAGGTTATTATTCATGCTATGGATTGGTACAGGAAGGAATGAGAGGGGGGAGGTGGGAGAAAACAGAGACAGACAGAGAGAGGGAGGGATAGAGGGACAGCAAGAGGGAGGGAGAGAATATTATTATTTATTTATTATTATTACTTTATTTTTGACAAGGGGTTCATCATTGGAGAAAACAAGAATGAGTAAGAAATTATTCTGAATCTCTATTTTGGCAAATTTTATATTGGCTCTTACTCAGTAATTACAGCTGTTATTATTTATTTCTAAGTTCCCCTGTCATATGATGGGCAATGCACTAGTTTTAATATAATGTAACAACATTGACGAATGGTTAAATGTAAGAGTGGACCTTCTAGTCTAATTTTCGCCCAAATAAAGACATTTATCCATCTGTCTATCTATCTCCCCCACTTGATAGTGCAAGGGACTGAAAATAGATTGGTATTCCTAGGGTTAAATGCTGGTCAGTGGTTTCCAAAGTGTGGTACCTGTACCACTAATGGTACATTGATATTTTAATTGGTAAACAAAAAGAATTAAAACAGCTGGAGGTAATGCTATTTTTTGTTATTTTGTGCAAGTAAATTTATTTTACCTCTTGATTTATATTTTTGGTGTTTGATTCATGAAAACAAATGTTTGAGAACCACTAACTTAGATGATTCCTAAAGTGAGAACAGTCATGCAAACCATGCATGAATATTATCTAAAAAGTAGTCATTATTTTTGGTGAGCTGATTTTTTAGTTGAAATCGAACTGTAACTGCAGTTAATAATAATTTAACCAAAAAAATACTGATAATTTAATGCATTTCCTTATCATCTCATTATTTTTGTGTATTAATCAGAATTATTTTTACTTCTTTATATAGGCTCTGGCAAAAGACAAGCTGTATCCACTAATAGGTTTCTTTGCAGAAGGCTATGGAGCAAATAATGATCCTGTAAGAGGATATGTTTTGGTCTTCTTTATTTCTCTTGGCTGTATTTTAATAGGTAAGATGGTTTATTGATATCTACAAGGGTGCCTTTTACTTTCCAACAGTTATTAAAATGTTATCAAATGCCCGATTATTTTCTGTAGCACAACTGAATGCAATTGCTCCTCTCCTGTCAAATTTCTTCTTGGCTGCATATGCTTTGATCAACTTCTCTGTGTTCCATGCTTCCATCTCTAAATCACCAGGGTGGCGACCTGCATTCCGTGTGAGTATCAGCAGATTTTAAAATAATATTTCATTAGGGTTTTCTAAATGCTTCTGCAAATCTCAGAAGTACTCCATGCTCACTTTTTCTATGCTCACTAGTAAAGGTATATGCATTTGCGTGAAAAGCCCTGATGTAATTACATATTCCACTTGGAAAGGCTCTACTTAGTGGAAATATTCCATAATGTAAATAAAAAAGGAAATTGTATGTTTCCACTAAACAAATTTATTGAGACCGGTTTCCCCTGTTATAGGATCATCAGGTCATTAAATTTGTCTAGTGGAAATATACAATTTTATTTTTTATTTACATCCTGATGTAATTGTTGACATATACCAAGTTTGTTTTTTGGCTGCAATGCGTTAGATGTTATTTTTGTGTTTAGCTTCCAAAATTTTATGTATGAGAAAATATATGAAAAAATGCACAATTAAAGAAGTATAAATTTTTTAAATAAAAATATAAAATTTTTATAACCAAATAACAGCATCTACAATTTCTATAATTGTAATTGAAACCAGGCATGTTTCATTTACTACTTCGGAAATAGCAAAACCTTTTTTATTATAAAAATTTTGTATTTATATACATATAAATTTATGATTGAGTTCAAATAAATATTGCCTTGCAACATTGATTATAAAGAAGTACGTTTTATGCGATCTTTGTATGAAGTGAACGCATATAGGGGAGGTCGTGTCTGTCAGCATGTTAAAACTCGGAAACTGCTGGACATATTATGATGAAATTTGGTATTGGGGAGTTTTGCTAAAATTGGTCAACCAATTCAAATTTTAGTTAAAATCGGACAACAATTACGACCACTTTACATGAAGACCTACATGTAGAGTACAATGTTCCTTTGTTTCAACTCAGGAACTGCAGGACGTATTTTAATAAAATTTCGTATTGGGAAGTTTTGTTAAAATTAATTGACCGATTCCAATTTTGGTTAAAATTGGACAATAATTACAACTACTTTACATGAAGACCTACATGTATTTTACCATGTACCTTGCTTGCTTCTTGTTAAATTCTCATCTGAGCGAAAAATATTGAGAACATTGTGAAATCTCAAAGAACACATTTGGAAACTCTGTGGAGTGGAGTACACCTTTCCAATTTTGTTCGTTGAATTACCTTCATCATGAGAAATGCAAAGATGTACTTTAAAACATTTTTGTTTCTCTTTCAGTATTACAATGCCTGGGTCAGCTTGTTAGGCACTCTTCTTTGCGTTGCTGTGATGTTTTTGATGTCATGGTGGACTGCACTGATCACTTTTGTTGTGGTCGTGACCCTTTATTTGTATGTCTCTTACAGAAAACCAGGTATGTTTCATAATTTTTCATAAATGTATTTAAAAAGGACTTTTAATACATTAACTTGAAAAATTTTATACTATTTTTTAAATTCACTTAATAAAGACTTGGTGATATGAGTGTATTTGACATAAACTTCTTCATTTATAGGATTCCATTTCTTGCTAACATAATGAAATTTTATTAATTTGGAAGAGTTGCTGATTATAAAATGTCATTCAATACATAATTTACAAGCATATATAATGGTTTTAAAAAATTCACAAAATAAGCACTTAAAAATCAAAATTGGAAGAATAAATGCATACTTATCTCAAGTATCTCCAATTGTTATAAAATTATCATGAAAAACTGTGTGCATTTCGGCTATCAGGCTGGTGTCATCAATAGTGTTCTCCTTTAGAATCTGCTATTGATAAATTGATTGTTGAGCACTTATTTTGTGAATAAATTGTCAGAATAATTTTCTTTCACATAATTAGATTTTCTGTGGCTACTGAGAAAAAAAAGCTCATTCTTCTTAGGAAATCTAGCATATTGAAATAATACAAAGAGTTGTAGTCTCATTAATAAATTTCTAAATTGCAGAGGTCAACTGGGGCTCATCCACACAGGCACAATCATTTAACACAGCATTAAAGTCAGTGCAGGAATTGAACCAAGTGGAGGAGCATGTTAAGAACTATCGTCCTCAAATACTTGTTCTCACTGGAATACCAAGTTCCCGGCCGCCCCTGGTGGACTTTGCCAATCTCATCACCAAGAAGCTATCTCTTCTTATATGCGGACATGTTATCAAGGTTGATGAATCCATCCAGGTTGCATTTCATGAAATTTTACTCTGAATTTTGTTCAAATATGTATGTTGAAATATTGATTAATCCTGCGAGGTGGGTATTTGTACCGAAGTACCGTATTAGTCCGAATATAGTCCCTCCCTTTTTGGCCAAAATATTAATAAGAAAAGTAAGGGGGGAGACTATATTTGCACCCAAAAAATTAGCAAACAAAAATATCACCGCCGGAAAATTTCTTGATACATATGCCTTAATAACTCAATTCTTTTTGTTCACTCTTTGGAATCCTTGCCTTAAACATTCATATTTTCATAATAGTGGGAATTGCAGAAGTTTTTGCTTTGAAAGAGTTGATTGGCCAACTTCATCCCTTCCCTAAATCCTGAATAATGATATGTAATGATGCCACCTATTGTTATTTTAGAGAAAATGTCACTACGAAGAAAGAAATTATCTTTGTTACCCACCAATCCATGTCAATCTGTAGGAAACTCTGTCAGCTGATCAGATTGTCCAGCTGGTGCAACTGTTGATTGTATATAACGCAATCGCATTATAAAAGATTCCTTAGATAAATCAAACCGAGGTGTTGAAGGTGTTTCAACTATCTACAGGACTTTTCTCGTTTCAAAATTATTCCCAACTTTACAGCTTATGCCTGTCTGCATAGGATCTTCGGATCACATTATTCCATCTATCTACAAAATGTATTCATTGATGTGATATTCTGAGGCATAAATATCGGAAGTAACAAAAATATGGGTAAAATAAATTATGAAAGAAATATGTTAACTGGAAATCTGGTGATAATTACTTTTTATACAGGCATGATCCAGGTAGCCATTGTCAATGGCATCTGAAGGATAGGAATGGAATTTAAATATTATTCATAAATGCAAAGTTTTCGAATTTAGTCCAGTAACACTTGATACATATTTAAATTATGCCTGCAACTATAACACACAAAACGTGATGTTACCATTCAATTGTAAATTGATAACTGTAAGTAATTGCTCATAAATTTTAAAACTCGTTCTTTAGAGTATTAAAAGTGAGGTCTGTAATGTGGTTCAAACTTTTTCCAAAATTGAGGCTTCAGAAATAGGGGGGGGGACTATATTCAGGGAGGGACTATATTTGAACTAATATGGTATATCCAGAATGCATTAATATATTCTTCATACATTATTGGTTTTGGATGTCAATAAAATTACCTTATCTGCATCATGTAATTCCTTAATATTTTGCTTGCATGAAAAATAAAATCTTTTTAATGATAAGAGGTGCTGAAAATTAGATTATCTGCTTTGTGTGATTCCTTAAAATTTATGTTTGCATGAAAAATAAAATCTTTTTAATGATAAAAGGTGCTGAAAATTAGATTATCTGCTTTGTGTAATTCCTTAATATTTTGTTTGCATGAAAAATAAAATCTTTTTAATGATAAGAAGTGCTGAAAATTAGATTATCTGCTTTGTATAATTCCTTAATATTTTGTTTGCATGTGAAATAATAATAAAATAAAAACGTGTATTAACTTCAAAATTAACACTTTCATGGAATATTTATTGTCAGGGTTGCCATTCTCAAGGTGTTCATAATGCCATCACCAGAAAAAGTTACCGTTGGCTTGGACGTCATAAGGTCCGTGCCTTTTATGCCATAGCAGAGGGGGGAGAGGATGGCAAGCTGGAGGCAGGGGCAAGAGCATTGATGACACTCGTTGGCTTGGGTAAGCTGAGACCTAACATGCTTCTCATGGGATTCAAGTCAGACTGGCGAACATGCGACAGAGAAGATGTCCTGCAGTATTTCAACATCATACAGTGAGTATTTTCATCTTATTCCCTATTCATTCATTTTGACAGAATTAACTGAATTGTTCCAGTTTGCTCAAAATAAAGTTAATATAAGGGATGGGACGATTGGTTCTTTGGTTCCTCAGTTCTGCTGGTTCTCTCAAGAACAAAAATAACCAGAACTAACTGTTTGTAATTCGGTTCTTTGGTTCTGATCCTTATTTTAATAAAAAAACAAGAGTGGAAAGACACACACATCATGCATGCATACATGTAAGGCAGAGGCATTCTTTACGATTTATAAAATCGTGCCAAAAAATATCGATATAAATGGCTTAGTTTAATATCTACTAAATGAAATGCCAGTAGTGATGCCAAGGAAATGCCAAATTTTTGATTCACCGACTAATTTCCTAATCAACTGTAATTAATAAAACAATCGAGAATTATTTAAAACTTACCTCACTGGAATTGTAGTAATATAATTTTTATGTTGACGTTCATTCCTTCATCTTAAATTACCCATTTCTTTTCACTTATGAACGCTGTCGAAACGTAAAAAATAGATGTATTTACGTTCATTTTGTCATCGTAGATTATCCATTTTCCTAATGTTGCATGCTCATGAAAGAAAACTAAATTAATTAGGTATTTACAGAAGATACTGTTTACATCAGTTGTCATGAAGATTGTTTTCGTTGACAACAAAAAAAACAGGTCCAAAGTGAATTATGACTTTCTCGTTTGATTTTCTTGAAATTGGCTACTCCTTCGATAACAATGTATGTACTGAACAAAACATATGCTATTTGATTAGTTCTACGAAGTTCTTTAAAGACTTTTTCATTATATTGTAAGAGATATAAAGAAAAGATAATTTTTTGTCACCTGTAAAATGGCACTCCCGATTAAGTCATGTAAACTATTTATATAATTTTATTCGTTTCTTTGCCCCTATGTCCTAAATAAAATTTCATCATTATCCACCCAGTAGTTTTGCAAATAAAATTCGCCCATCTTAATTCGGCATCAACAACGTCACTGTTTTCTTTAATCACAAAACTTGTAATTAGAGAGCTATTTTCATACGTCTGCTTCCTCTTGTGACATTATGTTCTCTCATGGCATTTGAGATCTCTTAGGCCTCCTTTTGATATGTTAAAATCAGAATTACAAACCGTGCATGTGGCCAAGAAATCACTTTTTCCTTTTATTAACCACTTTAATTACTTTTCCCACTCAACTTTGTACTTCTGTCTATACAAAGACCTATCAATCGAAAAATTGTATTTTTTATTCATATTTTTATTTATTTGAGGGATAGAATAACACAGTAAAAGTATTTATTTAGAAATATTTGTGAAATACGATATGAATTTTTACGATGCCAGACAAAACTGCGAGATATGTGCTAGGTAGGTTTAAAAAGGAAGACAGTGTCACAGAAATGTTGAAAATTCTGGATTGGGAATCATTAGAAAATAGGAGACAAATTAACAGATTAGGGGGACTGTACCAGGCATACAGCAATAATGAAGCATGGGAAGACATAAGAAGTAGAATGCAGGTACCGAATTTTTAGGGAAAAATAGCCATGAATTTAAAATTAAACTTAGGCCGCAAAAGACAAATACAGCAAAGTATTCGTTTCTAAACAGGGGAATCAGCAAGTGGAACAAGTTACCTGAAGTGCTCTTCAAGTGAAACATTTTAAACGTAGCGTTAGTTCATATATGCATGGTAAAAATAAGACGAACTGTGAGGAGGAATATTAGTAACATCAATATCTATGTAACTGCCTAAGTGCAGGAAAAGTAGGTGATTGCTTGAAAGGGTGAAGTACGGTGGGGACTTCGTGGGCCCCGTGACCGCTACGGTAGCCGAGAAGACCTTTCATGAACCCATGAAAATCTGCACTCTAGGCACTGATTGTAATTAGTTTGAAATTGTATATTGTTAAATATTTTTTAATATATTTTAATTTTTCTAATATAATTTATGAGCACTTTATTTGTAAAATTGGAATTTTAGAATTATATATATTATGTTTTTCTTGCCACCTGACTGGCTGGCCAAATTGCAATGTTTTTAAATAAATTAATTAATTAATTAATAAATACTACAGGCTAGTATCAACTAAGTAGTCTCACTTCTAGGTGCATGCTGCGCTCGCTAGGAAGAAACGTGACGTGATTCAGAGGTCACACTGGAATCCCCTTCAGTCTAGCAAATTTGTGACGAATTTGTGTTTGAACTATATAGTTCCTTAAAAGGGCCATGGAGACCAATTGTAAATCTAGTGAATCAATTTATCAATATTGCTGATTCTAGTGACTGGCTGTACGTGCAGTGTATGTATGCATTCATATGAATACTAAAAAGTGAGTTAAAGAAAAAATATGAATATTCCTTCGATTGCCTGTATAGTTCTACAGCTTAGTTTCGCACAATAAGTAGCGAGTTTGTGCACTTGCAAATTATATTTGTACGTACTCACGAAACAATTTCACCAAACCGTATATTGTTAACACAGTTCGTATTATTCATATATAAATATTAATTATCTCAGAATTTCTTAGTAGTTCATGTACTTTTTATGCGAACAGCTCAGGTAAGAACTAAGTTTTACCTTATAAATAAATATCAGTGAATCACGGAAAAGTCTCAGTTTTTCATTTTAAAAATCTGTGAAAACAGATAAAAGCGATGAAAACGGCAGCCCTGCACTATATGTAATTATTGTAAAGCTAGAATTTCCCATGGTGTATCAAAAAGCACTTACAACCTAACAGAACTGAAACCGAGAACCAGGTTCAGATTAATATAACCGCAACCGAGAACCGGAACTGGGAAAAAGTGGAACTGTCTCATTCCTAGTTAATATCATTAGAAAAATATATTTATGCTTTGGTCTCAGTGTTCAAAAATATTTTAAAATATAACATTGTAATCCCACTTTTGATTTTTATTCTTTTTTTTGACATTTTTATGCAACTTTTTAAATTTTGTTTTCCTGTTAAAGTTCATAGATTAAATCCTAAGACAAATAAGTCCAAGGTGAAATGGTTTACACCTGAGCTTCTTTCTATGAGAGAGAAGTCACAAACTATGTATGATATGTTCAAACGTACAAATAATGAACTTGATAAAAAACAGTATCTTGAATTCAAGAAAACTTACTAGCATACAATTATTATTAAAAAGAAAAGTGTGACTGAATCATTCATCAATAATTTTACTAGCAGATGTAAAGCAGCCTGGCATATCATAAAAAATGAAACAGGTCTGATCAAACCTCCTATAGCCGCATAAATTTCTCCCGATGAATTTAATGAATATTTTATTCACTCTGTTCAAACAATCAAAAGTAATATCCCTAATACTGTGACTACAGCTACTGAATGCCTTTCCAAAAGTAAATTTTCAGTCCCATGTTTTTCATTCATGGCAACCTGTCACACCATATGAGATAATTAAAATTGTACATGGCATGAAAAACTCAATCAGCAAAGATGTATATGATTTATCTAACAACCTCCTAAAACAGATAATTGACTTAATTGCTAATCCTTTAACCTTACTCTTGAATAATTTTATGAAATTCAGCAATTTTCCTGATTCCTTTAAACTGGCAAAGATTATACCTATCTTTAAAAAGGGTTGTCATGATGATCCTGTTAGTTATCGACCTATTTCTGTTATCCCTACTCTCTCTCTCTCTCTCTCTCTCTCTCTCTCTCTCTCTCTCTCTCTCTCTCTCTCAAGTATTTGAGATTGCCATGTATAATCAATTGTACAATTATTTTAAATCATACAATCTGTTCTCTCTAGCTCAGTTTGGTTTCAGAGCAGGCTGTTGCGACTGTTGTCAATATGATTTTATCAGCATTTGAAAATAAGGAATATACTTCTGCAACACTGTGATCTTACTAAGGCATTTGACTGTGTTTCACATGAAATTCTCTTCCAAAAATTAGAATATTATGGTATTAAGGATGATTCTCGAAAGATTCTAGTATCATACGTTCAGAAGAAAACTCAGCTTGTGTCTGTTGACTGTCTGATATGTGAAATTTTGAAATTAAGTCAGGAGTGCTCCAGGGCTCGGTTTTCGGTCCTTTCCTATTCCTGGTCATGATTAATGATCTGGAGTTCAATGTTCAATCTAATACAGTAAAACCTCATTATTTCAATCCTGGATAATTCGAAATAGTGTGTAATTTGAAGCTAAGAACAGTCCCCGGCCAACATCATAGGATTTTGCATACTTTTTAGTATGGATTATTCGAAATATGTCTACAATGAAATTCGAAGTCATGATCTGGTCCGGTGACTCGCCAACATTTCATTTAATTCAAAACATTCACCCATATTGTATGTTTAAGTGGAAAGTTCATGTGCACACATGACAAAGGCATCACATTTTTGTTCTCTATTTCTCGCAAACGAAATATATATTGCCCCCAAACAGGTAACTTCTTTTTACTTATTTAATAGTTAACTTGAAATAAAATTGTAGATAATACAAATAGAGGAATCATCTTATCCTTGCATCATTAGACCTTCTTTATTCCAGGTTCTCAGATTACTTCATGTATACTGCTTAATCTTAGATATCTACCACTTCCCTGTGATTTTTTCGGAAAAAAAAACTTCAAATAAGGATAAACAAAAATGTTAGAAGTGCGCAAGGACAGTATAGATGAGGTTTCATATTTTCCAACTCAACAAAAAAATTCCAAAAATATAGGTTTTTACCTTAGTAATTTGAGCATGATCTTCATTTTTATTTTCACTATCACTCTCTGAACTGACACTTTCTTCCAAATTACTTTCAAGTAAGATTTCCGTCTACTTTTCATCACCAGGTATTGCTTGCGTTTTTCTATTGGTTGACGCCATGATAAGTTCGACTCTTTTGATCTCATAGAAATTAAACAAATGTAACAACAGAAAAATAACAAACAATAGCTGCTTCTGTACAGCATAAATGTTTCCCTCATAGTTGCCAAATATCTAACATTACTGTGATAATTTTCACTTATCATGAGTTTAGTTATGGCAAACTTTTATACTGAAAAATGAGATTTTCATCTCCAAATTTTTATAACCTCCTGATTTCAATGCATTTGTTGAGAATATAAAACACTTTCTGATTCCTACTGGAACATAATGAAAGTAGTTTTTATCTTTTTTCTTCCATGCATCAAATAAAATGTTGTTTTTCTTTGTTTGATCAAAACTGTAAATTTATCTGAACTGACTGTGCACTTATTTAAGTTACCCCTGCCTTTTGCTCAAAATATTCCACTTAGGTGATAAGTGAAATTGTATTACAGACATTCAGACTTTTGTTGGTAATTTTTCTCCTTTTATTTTTCCTTAATCACCATTTCATCCCATTTAGCTATGCCCTGGATAAATATTTGGCTGTGGGCATACTGAGGGTACAAGATGGACTTGATTATTCAAACATAATAGAGGATGAAGAAGTCATTCCAATTTCATCTCTGGAGAAGAAGGATGCTGAGGAGAAATTGCGGAGGAATCAGTCAGCAGGACAATTGTCACAAGGTAACAAATACGACTCATGCCACTTCAAAGTGTTCCAGACATAATTTTGCTAGTCTTTCTTTGCTACTGAAAACTGTTCAGTTCCGGATGGACAGTTTTTTTTCCAACAAACTCTTATAAGGATTTATACCTTTGAAAACTCTTAAGCTCCAACACATTTTAAATCTTTGCCTAATTCTTTGCCATTCATTCATCAATATGAACATAAATAGCTCAACACTTTTGGCTTGTAATTAATCAACTGTTGACCTCTGGTCGCTGTCGTGTCAGGTTGCCCCTGAAGGTGCCCACATTGTGGGTGAAATGCATTGGGCTTATTTATTAACCCTTGTTTTTTTGGCTTAAGGAGTTCTTTTATTTATTATTATTCATCAATATGTTAGTTTTTATGTATAAAATATGTTAAATTTTAGTTTTTAGGCTTTCTTTAGCAGCAAAGCAGTAATAGCGGAATGCCTTATGGGCACGCCTGGTCTGCCCATCCATCGTAACTTTCATCTCCTAAACCGCTGGACAGATTTTAATCACATTCGCGACGTTGTGTACCACCGGTGGTGCACAAGACCTTTTTGGGTTGTATCCCTTTGCAGTTTATATGGACAGCTGAATGACTGTCAGATAGCACGTACGGCTGTGGGGAATCGATTTTTTCGAAGTGTGTGCCACCGATGGAGCACAGAGGCAATATTTTTTTTACTTAAGTTGTATGTAAAATCAGTATTTATAGCACATTGTTTTCAAAAGGAATTTATTTTCAATGCAATAAAAAGCATATTTACTTACATTTGTACAATAAGACAGCATACTACAGCAAGAAAATAAAAATATCGTGAGAAATAAAAAAATTAAAATAAGTTTGAATTTTTTACGTTACAAAATTGAAAATTCATACTATTTTATAATATCAGAATATTTCGTCATATAACATCAACTGCTATAATCGGATAATAATAATAGTATAATTACAGCCATAAAATTAAAATTAATTGTAAAATGTTTACACAACAGAAGGAAAAATTTGACCATTATAAAAATATTAAAAATATTTTCTAATATAGAGTATAAAATATCACTATCGGAAATTAAAACATACATAGATGTTAGAATTGCAATGACTTAAATATTTTTACACAAAAATAGAAAGATACAGTCCTCCATAAAAATATCAAAATATTTTGCAAAATAACAAAATAATATTAACATTAGAGAGTAAAATAATGGTAAAAAAATCTCAAAAAATGATGTCCCCTACAAAATTTTAATGCAGTTAAAGAAAACATAGACAACCATAAAAATATCAAAATATTTTGCAAAATGGGTAAAAAGTACAGCAATCAGAAAATGAAATTCTAATCCAAGTTCCACAAAAATTATCTTACAAAATTTCAACAAATAACACTAAAATATAAAGAAACATTAAAACTCACCAACATATTTTGCAAAATGTTAACAGCAAATGGAATGTTAGTTTACTAATGGTAACTATCAAAATATTTTCCGAATAAAACAAAATCTTAGTCATACAAGGCGAATACATCAGTTAAAAAAATAAACTAATATTTTCACAAAGCTAGAAAAGGGCATTTACATAAAAATTCATTAACAATTATCTCTAATGATGAAAACAAAAATAAAATATTTCTTACAATATTTTTATACTGAAAAGGAAAGTGAAGGAAAATATATAAAAAATCATTTCAATACATATATCATTATAAAATTAGAGTAAAAAATGGCAAAAATATAGAAGCCAAAGAAATCACTTTTAATTTCTTATTTGTGCTTTTCATTGAAGCATTCTAAACATATAGTCGGTTGTCCATCACAATCTTTACAAAAGGTGCAAACTCGTCTTGCTTTCACCCTAGCTACTTTTGCACCTTTATCCCTTTTTATTTTTTCATAACAAGACAAGCACCTTTTTCTTACTTCTCTTGCTTTCCCCTCATACATACCAATATGATGAATGGATTTGTCCCTTTTTCGTCTTCTGGATGGTCCTGAGACAGAAGGAATGTCACTGCTTCCAATATCTTCATTTTCATGATCTTCTAAAAGGCCATCTATAATTTTTTCTCGAAATTGCAGGATCTCCATGTATTTTCTTTCTTGCCGATTGCTGTTGTACATCACCCAAGCATTCACAATACATGTACCCAGAATTATTTCGAATGCTACCTTTTTGTACCATTTAATTGTTCTCCGAAGGCATGTATAGTAAGCCGACATTTGGTCTGAAACATCAACTCCTTTTTTTGCCTTATTATATGCAATCACAGAAGGAGGCTTCTTTATAACTTCACCACTCCTATTTCTTTTTCTGACTGGAATTAATGCGTCCAAATGATCAGGTCGGGTAGTTATCATGAGGACAGGTCTCTTATCATGCCATTGTATTATTCTCACCCCGTTTTTATTTTCTAGGCCATAGACTTCCCCTTTCTTCAATTTTTTTCTGCACACTTCGACTGGATTACGTAATGTTCCACAAGTATAGGTTCCCCTCTTCAACAGAGCTTCACATAGTGGAATACTTGTATAAAAACTATCTAAAAATATGGTTCTCCCTTCATCCAACAATCCATCCAATAGCTCCATCACAATTTCATGCGCATGTCCAGGTCCACCGCTGCTTGAATTTGGATTTTTTCCTGTGTAGACTTTTAGATCATATGTGTATCCCTCCAGCGTACACAACTTATACAGTTTCACTCCAAATTTATGCGACTTTCCTGGGATATATTGCCGAAACATGAGTCTTCCTCTCCAAGGCACCATTGATTCATCAATAACTACGTCTTCACCTGGCATCAGCATTGTTCCAAAATCTCACAAATTAAATCTAATAAAGGTTTCAGTTTTGATAGCCCATCTACATTTGAAGAAGGGTCACTGTTGTCATGGAAATGAAAACATTTTAACAGAACATCAAAACGATCACGTTTCATAGTTTTTTGAACAAGTTCATTGCGGTACATCAGCTTACACGACCAATATAAGCGCATTTTCGGTAGAGGACAAATGCCCATGACAAGAAGAATAGCGATAAACTTTTTCACTTCATTTCTATTAGGGTATTTCCATTGATGCATCAATGATCGATGGCCTAGCTGATGGGAACTTATAAACTGGTGAGCAAATCTATTTGTCTCTCGGACTATTAAGTCTAATACCTCATCATTCAAAAACTTCTTGTATAAAGCTAAAGGATCTGAAACATCAAAATTGCGCTGTAAACCATCACGCCCACTATACAGAAAACGACGCTCAATATTAGAAAATGGTCCCCACACCTCCGATGCTCTGGCAGCAACTTCACTAGTATCATCTTCTTCAGATGACATGATATTTTCACCTGTGTCTACCAATGAAGATGAAGAAGAACTATCCTCATCTGATTCAGAGGTTTTGTACGAATCCTCAGAATCCAAGAAATTTACTGATATTTCACTGTCAGAATCCATGGTGTAGCTAATGATAAGAAATTTTATGTTGCTCAAGAACTGTACGGAACTTTTCTTGTCTAACGATGTTACACGTTCAAAAATCCAAAGGGAACTGACAAGGAGGACTATTTTTATGGCAGAAAGGAAATAAAGTAGGAGACAGCAAGAAAATCACAAAGAATGAAGAAATTCCCACAGATGTGGCTTTACTGAGAAGAACCCTCCCCTTCTTATTTTCAAAAAGTATCCGAGGCGGCATACTGTAATAAACATAATAATGGGGCCAACTAGGAGCAATTATTCCGAGAGGATAGGAAATATGTCCCGTGTTGGCAAAACGCGTATAAAGGAGGGTTGTTCTTTGCTTCCAAGGTAATTTTCCCTTGCTGTAGGACACATGGCTCCAATCAACCCCCAGCAAAAAGGAGCCGCCAAATATCATAAACCTCAACAAATTCACTAAGGCAATCCATTGCCATTACCAGCTGACTACGAGGAATGCATACAAACAAAAGAGTTCGGTGACACACTGACAAAAGAGAGAGGACATGGGGGTTGGGGAGAGGGGTTGAGGTGGGAAAAGGTTCCCGTGAATGACCTGGAGTGGATGGATTGACCCACCCCTCCACCGGGAAAGGGTGGTATGTAAATGTAAAAGGGAGGGTGTTAAAAGAAAAACGCTACAGACGGTTCGCTGAATAGTGTGAAGTATTGGAAAAGAGAGAGGGGGGATTGGGTTATTCCCAAGGGGAGTTGAGGGGATGGGGAAAAAGGTTATTCCGGAGTTTTTGGGATGGAAAGGAGGGATTATTGCTTCGAAAAAAGAAATTCATTGGTTAAAATGTCATCGCAGCCTATTATCTTGATTATTTTGCGAACGTCCATTTTACTTCCTTTGTTGGCGAAATGAGGAATCTTGGGGAAAATAAACTGATGTTCTGCTAGTCCAGAGTATTTTTTGGCAAAGTGAAAGGATAGATCCTTGTTCTTGAATTTTGTTTTGTGTTCTTCCACTCTTATATCTGCACTTCGCCCGCTCTGATGTTCATAAGCTGCCCCACACTCATCACAGAAAATTTTTTAAATTCCAGTTTTTTAGACGGTTCTATTTTGTCCTTAGCGTGGCTGAGTAATAAATGAGCTTAACTGAGACACACAAAGGACAAAATAGAACCCTCTAAAGAACCAGGTGTTTATAAAAATGAAAATCAAACTAACGTAATGAAAGTATTTATCATTTCAAAAATAGTAAAAGATTTTATTTCCATTGAAATTTCTATTTCAATTTCCGCAAGCTATACATTCCCAGTACCAAAAAATGTAAACCTTGGAACTCATAAGATGCCCGTTTTTGTGAATTTTCGAGTTTTTGATAATAAAAAATACATGTATCACATGTAACCCTTTGAAATATAGAGAATACATTTCAGCCAAAAACAGCACACAACGAATTTGCACTGCTCCACATACTGACGACATGACAGATATGGAGTTATGTACTAGGCTCAAAATAGTTTAATCAAAACAAATTAGGAACGTGTACGTTGTATTAAAAATAGACACTTTTTGCAACGGAATATTTGTTGTTTGTGCATATATCTAGTTTCATGAAAATCCATTGGGTAGATGTCCAGATCGAACTTATATAAAAAAGTCCCCACATAAGCAACACTAATTTACCAATTCCATTGAAATTATGGCATTCTCGAGAAAATATTGTAATTTATACTCCTGCAATTTTCATGAAAATTGCTCGAAGCTGGGTTATACAAGGCGAGATTAAATTTTTGTGAGAACGATTTGAATCCCCTATATTGGCAGCACCGATTGATAAATTTGACAGAAACTTGTCTCTGAAATTAATGAATTTTAATTATATTTACACGAAATGTAGTGAAACTTGAACTGAAGGCAATATATAGCATTACAAATAAAAAAATTAAATCCTGTATGTTGGCAGAACTGATTCATAAATTTGATTGAAACTTCGGTTTCTGAAACTAATATATTTTACACCAAATTTCTTGAACATCTGTTGCCAAGAAGCCAAAATATATCATTACAAATAAAAACATTTAATCCTCTATGTTGGCAGTATTGTTCATAAATTCCATTGAAACTTTGGTTTCTGAAATTAATATATTTGGCTTATATTTACACCAAATTTTGTGAAAATATGTTGCATAGAAGCAAGGATATAACATTACAAATAAATACATTTAATCCTCTATTTTGGCAGCACTGCTTTATAAATTCAATTGAAACTTTCGTTTCTGAAACTAATGTGTTTAACTTATATTCACAACAAATTTTGTAAAAATCTGTTACATAGATGCAAAGATATAACATTACAAATAAAATAATTAAATCCTATATGTTGGCAGCACTGCTGTACAAATTCAATTCAAACTTCGTGTTTTGAAACAACTTGATTATATTTATACATATACCAAATTTTGTGAAAATACGTTTGGTAGAAGCAGAGATAAATTATGCGTACAGACAGACAGACATGGTGCATAACGGACAATAAGAGAAAAACATTCAACACCAACTTCATCCACCACCACTAGAATATTCCAAATCAAATGCAAAAACAAAATATTTTATGCTCTATATGTCATAAAATAATTTTTAGGCATAAAAAATTGCCATTATCTAGTGAAAATAGTTAATGCACACTTACGGCCAATAGTAATAATCATGAAAATACCTTACGTCGCAAATGTGTTAAATTAAGTATGAGGGATGATCATTATTAAAATTTATCGCCCAATTGTGATTTTGAACTGAATCCATCAATTACAACTTCCACTTTACATAATTACTTTAATAAACTTATACTCATATCTCGTTAAATGGCATCCGTCAAGCAATAATGAAATACCAAACTTTTCTCTCCCTAGCTCTTATATGATCTGTAAGGTATAGATTAAAAAATTGGTATTCGAATAGAGAACAATATTTACTACAAGAAAGTCCACAAGACCACATACTTATGAGTTATAGTTTCAGAGATAGAAATTATAGAAAATCCCACAAAAAACATTGCGTATTTTGTTTACATTGATCTCTAAGTTTCTCTCAGCAAAAAACAATTAAAAATCCATGTTTTTCTATCCCATGCCTTTATATGATCTGTGAGGTATAGTTTAGAAAATTTATTTGGATATAGGACAACATTTACTACATGATAGTCCCAGAGACCACATAATTACGAGTTCAATTTTCGGAGATAAAAATTCGAGAAAATCCCGAGCAAAACATAGTATATTTTGTTTACATCGATCACGAAGATGGTTTTCTCAGCAAACAACAATTAATAATCCATATATTTCTCTCCCATGTTCTTATATGACCTGTGAGATATAGATTAAAAAATTTATTTGGATAGAGAACAACATTTACTACAAGATAGTCCATGAGACGATATAATTACGACTTATAGTTTTGGAGATAAAAATTCCGGAATCACCCAATCTTTCGATACCGTTTCATACGTATTTCCCATTAAGAACGCCTTTGAAATTTCTGTGCCTTCCATTTATTGAGTATACTTTTCCATCTTGTTACTTGTTAACTGCAATATCACATGAGCACATTCAAGATAAACATTTATAAACAAGATGAAAAAATATACTCCATATATGGAATACACTAGAGATTTCAAAGGCATTCTTTATGGGAAATATGTAAGAAACAGTATCAAAAGATGAGGCAGTTCTTAATATTTATCTCCAAAACTATTGTCATAATTATATGCTCTTGCGGATTTTTTTTTTGGTAAAAGATGTCCTCTGTCGAATACATTTTTTAATCTATGCCTCACAGGTCATATAAGAGCATGGGAGAGAAAAATATGGATTTTTAATTGTTGTTTGCCGAGAAAACTGCCTTAGCAATCTACGTAAACAAAATATGCTATATTTTGCTCAGGATTTTCTAGAATTTTTATCTCTGAAACTTGAACTCGTAATTATGTGATCTTGTGGACTTTTTTGTGGTAAATGTTGTCCTCTATCCAAATAAATTTTTTAATCTATACCTTTCAGATTATATAAGAGCTAGGAAGAGGAAAATATAGTATTTCATTGTTGCTTGACAGATGCCATTTAATAACATACGATTATAAGTTTATTGAAGTAATTGTGTGTAGTGGAAGTTCTAATTGATGGATGCAGTTCAAAATCACAATTAGGTGATAAATTGTAATAAGGATCACTCCTACATAATTTAATTAAAATCCATCCAGCGGCTTAAGAGATAAAAGTTATGAAGGATGGATGGACAAGATGTGCCCATAAGGCATTCCGCTACTACAGTTTTGCTGGTAAAGAACGCCTAAAAATTGGAAAACTTTTTCATTGTACATACGAACAATATTTGTAGTACAGTGGACCATCGATCTAACAGATATCGCATCGGACAGACTCGGATGGTGGCACCAGGTTGACTGTGTCCACTAAATTTTTACTTTTTGAAAATCTTTTTCAAGTGATCCAGTTCCAAGAAGTAACCTGTTTGTTTCTTGAATGGACCCTTTAGCTCCCTTTCCTACAGTGTATTTTTTATTTATGGTTAATTTATGATCAAAGTGGATTCATTTATTAGCTACATTGAAAGAAATGACACGTCAAATTATTTTAGATTGTAGGTTTAGTGTAAGCCAGCGTTTCTCAACTTTTTGAATAACGCGGCTCATCTAAACATTCCTGTGATCAAAATCATATTATTAAATTGTCCATAAATAATTTATTTTGTTTGTTTTTGCAAGGTATTATGCAGCTTTTATTATACTTTCCTGATAATTTTAGAAATACAGTAGAACCTCATAAATCCGGAATTATAAAAAATCCAGCATTTTTTTAAAGGGTTTGCCGTGGGATGCCTACCATCTCGGTGCATTTCGAAAGGGCTAACTATTCAACTTCAAATAAAATCTATTCAAGAGCCTTGTGTGTTTTCACCCTTGTAAAGATATATCCTCAAAATTTATAAGTTGGATAGCTGCTGGACTGGGAAATAAGGTGAGCAGACTTACCAAAAATTTACAAATGTCAGATTTTTACATTATGTCCCAAAAATAATCTTCAAATCATGAATTTGTCCCATATTTATCATATTTACTAGATGAAATGACATCGTCACTATTTATTTATACAAAAAATTGAAATAACTAAAAAAATTCTTAACACCGAAAATGTGTCACCCTGTATGTCCCTATTTAAAAGTTGTCAACCCTACCCGAAGTAGATTCATCAATAACATCATCTGAAATCATTTGATCGGAGTAAATGTAATGATCGCTGTGGGAAATATTTTCTTCCTCATCAGTGTCATCAGTTTCATCAATGCCAGCTTATTCTTTGTCGGAAAGATCCATTTTCGTCAATTTTGAAATAAAAAATCGACATTTTTTTATTTAAATTGAATCCTACCAAGCCTAAATATAGTACATATTTCATAATATGTACTGTGACTTTAATGGACTTTTAGATATAACAGACTACCCTTCCCCCCATATAGTCTGTTAGATCGAGGTTAAAAATGGAATTGGAGACTACGGTGTACAGATTGGAATTAAAATTTAAAACTCCTGAACCGTAAATTAATTGATGTGTGAGTGCTCTCTGGGTTAATTTACGGTTCAGGAGTTTTAAATTTTAATGTTAGGTCGAGGGTTCACTGTAGTTGTAAAATTTATTCTAACAAACCAAATTAAGAAAATTAAATAAAGCAGTGTCTTTATATCTTTTCTCACATAGGGCAGAACTGGTGACATTTTCCAATTGAATATTTATTCTAAATGTTAAATTTAAACATTCTATTCTCAAAGTATGTTCTTCATACTAGTATTCAGAACAAATCTCAGTGTTTTTTTAGCGGTACGCCATGGTAAAAAGTACCAGCAACTTAAAAAAATTGTTGTAAAAATAAAATAATTCATTCTTGGAAAAACTATCATATATTGATCAAATAAAGGGAATGTTTGTAGTTGGGCAAGTATAAAACATCCCATCTCTTGTAACCCTTTCACTGCAAACTGATGTACCATATTTACTCATATCATTGCCGTACTTTTTCATATGATTTTTTTACACTGAAACAAGGATGAGGTATACTCGTATATACAGTTTTCTCCCTTATAATAAGGAAGTGGTCTTTTCAGAATGAAGTATATCAATGATCAGTGATGGGAGTAATTGAGTATAAGTAACTGAGATACCGGTAATGATTACTTTTTGAGTATTTTTTACTTGTACTTGTTACTTTAAAAAAATGTAATTAGGTAATACTTGTAGTCTACTTTTATTGCAGACAGAAGTAGGATTGGGTGGCCGAGGTTACTAAATCATTTGTCTTATGCGACGTGAGCTGAGGTGGTTCGAACCCTGCAAGCAGCTTTGGATTTTTTTCAGATTAGCGAAGTTAATATAAAAGTTGGTAAAAAATTGCACTTTTACATACAATAATTGTAAATACAAGGTATTTTGGCTTCATTAGCCACTCATACTCATACATGGATACTAAACATTTTTCGTTCTTTCTGTACGGAGTCTTCAGTTAAAATGAAATACCTGATAACTAAAATTTAAAAATCAAGTGTCTGCTCATTGAAAAAATCTTCAATCAAGAAAACAAATCAAACTTTTCAAACAATTTCCCTAAAATCCTAGAAATTTGCCATCATCGATAATATAGAACTCGTCATGAACTTCATTTGTTTTTGAGGCTTCAGATTCATCTGATTCTAATTTTGCGGTTGTCATGCCATTGTTGTCATCATCTTCCCATAATATGTCATCTTCACTTCCATCTAAAGCATTACTTATGCAACATTTTTTTAATTCCTTAATTATCGTTTCTGAGGGGAGGTCATTCCATGCTTCCACGATCCACTGACAGATTGTTTTTATATCTACTTTATGAATGAGTCCACCTTTGGAGAATGTGTGTGTGCCATTCACCATCCAATTGGCCTATTTCTTCTGTGCTGATTTAAATGGCTTGTTAAGAGCAACATCTATAGGCTGCAGGATCAACATCATTCCCCCTGGGATAATCAACAAATTTGTTTTCATTTCAAGGAGTTTCTTTTTTACTTTGGGACGTGTGTGGCATCGGAATGCGTCTAATACCAAGAGAGATCTTTGACGCATTCCACCAGACCTTCTTTTCCAAACAGTCTCAATCCAGTCACTTGTGATGTTTTCATCAAACCAACCTTGCTGTTGCACTCAGACTATGATGCCACAGAGAAATTCACATTTCGGCATTGTTTTTCTTTTAAAAACTACATACGGAGGCAGTTTCATCCCATCAGCCATTCAAGCAAGCATGACAGTGAAACGATTTTTTTCATTTCCCGTTCCTCTCATCATGACGGTTCTTGCACCTCTGTCATTTACCGTTGTATCAGATGGCATATCAAATGTAAAAGGTGTTTGGTCGGCATTGAATATTTGACTAGGTGGAAAATTGAATTTCTTTCTTAATTGTATTATATAGGACTGGTATGCAATTAATTTCTCCTCGTGATCTTTGGGTAAACGTTGACTTATCATAGTACATCCACAGATTGATAAATAGTGTCTTTTGTAGAAACGACAACACCAATGTATAGAGGCTTTAAAGCCTTTAATGGTTAATTCTTTGGATATTCTCAAAGCTTGTGCATGAACAACTGATGTGCTAACACCCGAGCAGTCCCTTCTTGTATCTCCTATCCATTTCAGCAAGCATTCTTCCATTTGCTTTACTACCGCGGTTGCCTTTTTGGTCTTCCCCATATTTTTTATCATTTCTTCAGCCTTTCTCCATTTTCTTATAAGACATTCACTGGGCCCAAATTCACGTTCAGCCACTCTATTAACATGTTCTTCAGCATACTGACACTCTCTTAATTTATAATTAGTGTCATAACTTTGTCTCTTGACTTTCATTTTTCTATCATAGATAAGGGTAAAAATAAAATCCATTAGTAAGTGATTAATAACCTGTGCTGTCATTTGTAAAGTAGGAATGTAAGTTTGTTTTATGTACATAGTAATACTTGAAGAAATTTACCTGCAAATTAGCTGGGTATCACAAAAGTAGTATCAATGTAATTTTTAATCTTCAAAACATCAAATAGGTAATAGCGGAAACTCAACAGAGGAATAACCATACCTGCCTACAGTTCAACATTTTGTTTTTAGATGGCTCTCAACCTTCTATTTCACCTGAAGCATCGTTTGTAAGGACCGTGAAAATTGTAGTCAATATTAAGGGATGGAACTTTGAAGAAATCTTTATCAATAATTGAAATAAATAACTTTTTTAAATTCAAGATATTTTATTTTTTCTGCAAGTTTCACAGACGATTGCCAGAATTTTTACAGAGTTTTTTATTTCAATTGGGTAGCAGTCAGGAAAATCTGCTACATTTTATCTTCTACATTGGTTTCCAAAGTGTTTTACTATATCCTGTAATAAGTAGTTTTGACATAGGTAAATCTCATAATACAAATACTTCAGTAAATTCACTTTTCAGATCATACTTAGCAGAATGTATATTCTATGGAAATCATCTAATAGAATGGATATGAATCTTTTATTGCGACTTATTGTTTATTCCTCGAATTTTAAGAGAAAATCTTGTGTCCTATATATGGGAACATAGAAAATTCTCAGAATTTGAGCCAAAAAATATACGGGAACATAGAAAATTCTCAGAATTTAGGCTGAAAACCTGCTTGCGTCCTATACATGGGTGCATCCTTTACGTGGGTCTTTATGGTATGATAATTCTGACTTAAATGCATAAAAACAGTAAAGATAAGACAATGGTTGATTTAGATCTATGCATTAATCTAAGATTGATGACATTTTAAATTCATATGGAAATGTGATTGTAATCTACTCGTAATTAATTACTTTTTTAAGAATGTAATTGATGCTTGTAATTGAATACAATGCAGATGAAGTAATTGTAACTGAGCCCAGTTTCTTTTATTTGGTACTCATCCCATCACTGTCAATGATGCAATTTAACACATTTACTGGTACTTTATCTCGTACAAGCTTTTTTTATGAGAACAGTGTTTATTTTATCAAAACTTGACAATGTCTCAAAATGAGTCAAGCAGCATAAACAGTTATAACCATAGTGTCAAAGTCAAAGAGATGCAAACTTATTACAGAATGGTATTAAATGCTCTTTCTGCATGGTAATGGTGAGGTTATCGTTTTTAAATTTGTTTCAAATAAGTTACAAAATCGAGATTTGGATGTATTTACAGCCAAAAGAAACATCTTGTCAAAGTAAAAGAGAGGAAATTATGCAATGCAAAAAAATAATCTTTTATTTCCTCCCCATAATTCTGATGGGGAAATTTTGAGATGGAGGCATTTACCTGAGTAAATATGGTATTAGATCAGCAACCAGGGTGTCATTAATTTTTTTCGTATATTATATTCCAAACTTAATAAATAGGCTAAATACGTTTTTTTCATTTCTTTTATGTCACACCACCTTTTTACAATAATTCATCCAACTGAAATATTTTATCATAAAAAACTTGAAGAAGTTGAAAATTTGAAATATATCTCACTAAAAGAGAAAATGAAAATATGATATATATTTTAGAATGCCTTTAGAAATTTGCTACTGTTGTATATTTATTTTTATTGTATTTCTTCTTATTGCCATTTTCTTTTTAAAATATTTGAGAAGAATTAAAAAATTAGTAAATTTGATATTTTAAAGTTTCTAAAAAAATTCCCCTTACCCTTTTGGAGTCGGTCAAATCTGAGTACTGGTACCTCTTTTCTTGAAAAAAATCACTGACAATTCTTAGTGATTTCTAAGAACATTTGTACTAATCCGGTCCTTAAAAATTTTCAGTAACCCTATTTTTAAGGTAAATATGGATCTTTACATTGCTACTCACAAGGAGAAGCTATGACCTTTGGGTCACAGATTTTGATGAAAATCGACCAGGTGATTCTACATTGAAAATAAGGAGTCCTGTGTCTCAGGGTTTTTGTGAATGGCCCCTTGGGTTTGAGAAATCGGCATAGAAAATATGCAAAAACATCACATGCAACTCAATAGTCTTCATTGATGAATTGTTGCTCAGAACAGGAATGGGTGAGTAGATAACATGCTTGACTCCTACAGCATAGGCCCAGGTTCAGTTCCAAATGTTTTAATTTTTTTTCAGATTACCCGAGCGTTATTTGAAAAGCAATATTCTTAATAAAAAGATGCTGTATAATTTTTATTTGGAGATAATGAATGCAGAAACATGTAATAATGAGCATTTTAAATATTGCAGTGGATGAAACAATGGTTCGTAGCAGGAAGATACCAATAAATATACTTCTACATAAAAAAATTCTTCTTTTAACAAATATATCCTCCAAATAAAAATTATAGATCAGTGATGTCCATCCGGTAGCTCACGGGCACCTGGTAACCTGCGAAACTAATTTTATAATTCAGTCGGCCAATACAAAATATCATTTCACTCAAAAACATTTTTAGTGAGACAACAGAATATCATGAAAGAAACCCCCCGAGTTATGGGAGGGAGGGGGCCCGCCGTGAGTTTTGGGCAAGCTAAGTAGCCCCCGAGCCTGAAAAGGTTGGTCACCACTGTTATAGAGCATCAAAAAGTCATATTTAAGTTTTTTTACTTGTTAACTACTAGAATGCAAAATTTTCCTTTATGTTTTTGCTATGCACAATAAAACATTTGACAGTATTTTTCCTGAAGCAGCATGAATATTGTACTATGTATGAGAGTGTTTCCTTGTTAATGTCTCCAAAGTTAACTTACATATTTTTTCAGCAGCATGAGTTAACGTATGCAAATAATTCACAGAAATTCACAATATTCATTATTTTCTAATCCAATTACTGTATGCCTAGGCAAGACTGATATGAACAGTAATATATAATTAATATAACTGATGTTAATAATAATATATAATTAAGGATGACCATTCTTGCACAATGGCATTTTTCTTGCTACAGACCATTGTTTCATCGAATGCAATATTTAAAATGCTCATTATTACATGTTTCTGCATTCATTATCTCCAAATAAAAATTATACAGCATCTTTTTATCAGAGAATATTGCTTTTCAAATAACACTTGGGTATTTTAAAAAAATGAAAACTTTTGGGATCAAACCCGGGCCTACACTGTAGGAGTCAAGCACATTATCTGCTCACCCATTCCCGTTCTTGGCAACAATTTGATAATGAAGCCTATTAAGTTGCATGAGACTTTTTTCCACATCTTTGATGCTGATTTGTTGAACCCAAGGGTCCATTCACAAAATCCCCAAGACACAAGTCTCCTTATTTTCGATGTAGAATCACCTGGTCAATTTTCAAGAAAATCCATGACCTAAAGGTCGTAGCCTCTACTTGTCAGTATTAAAATACATTATCTCAAAGTCAACCTCAAATCATATCATTAAACAGACAAATATCATTTATCTGGTATTGTCCAAGACCAGAAACCTAAAGAATAAGTGATTATTGCTTTATGATCAGCTCTCATTTTTTCCTCCAAATAAAGATGTGTATCAGAAAATTTGTATTAGATTACTTTGTGAATTTTATCATATAAATTAAATACTGGTGCTTTACATCTAAATTATAAATAAGTAAAGATGGAGACTACGGCGAAATTGATGTTAAATGCAAAATTAACTCCTTAACCTTTCATTGTGTGTCTCTAATTTTGAATTTTACAGTTAAGGAGTTAATTTCCATTTAAAATCTAAATTATAAATTGTAAGAACAAAATACTATAAGCACTTCATACTACTTTTACAAATGACTTCCATTTCTGTGTCTGCATGCATTCTTCTCTCTTTAAATCACACAAATTACTGTTTATGCTCTGGCTAGTGGAGGAAATAGAAGTGCTTCCTGCCATAAGGGCTTCAAAAACAATATACAGACCTTTTGCATTTTTTTGCTTTGCACATAATGTCTAAATCATATCATCTGAAGTACATATTTATAAAATTTTGTTCAAGTACAAACAGTAGATAAATGACATTTTACTTACGTTCAAGAATATTATTTGCCAAGTCCACCTTTGTTATGAATAATGGTGATGGTGGAAGATTTTAAATCGTATACTAATCTTGGTGTTAAGAAAAGGTGAGTTAACAAATTCTGGTATGTTGAAGCTTAGTATTCATTCTGTGCTAGGAATGATTGCTTAATAATAGATGGATTATTTGGGTGTAAATGTTTTTTTCTTATTTAACTTGAAACATTTTAATTTATCTCCTCTTTCTAGAAATTGTATCTGTGATATATTGCTAAGTGCTTTATTTGAAAAGTTTCTTCAATAGGATATTAATATTAAATTACATTTCCTATGGAAATTTCTGGCTTCAATTCTGATTTCTATGGCTACATGAATTTAGTTCTTTTCTTACTTATATTTTCTTATATTCTCTTTGTATTCATTGTATTTCAATACTCTCTTATACAATATTTCTTTGTATGATTGTAAAAATGTAGTTTATTTCCTTAAAATGCAAAGAATACTTTAAATTAAATAACTCTTGAAAAAATCAACTTATCTTAAGTAGTCATTGGTTATCTTTCTCTTCCATTGGCTCAGAATTCTTTCAACTCAGGTCAACATTGAACTTTGGGCGTAGCTATCGTGGTAAGTTATTAGGTTCTAAGGGCTAGTGACAAAGTAACTTAGTTTGTTGTAAAAAAGTAAATAACAAGTACTGTAAAATACTGCATACTTATGCTGTGACGTTACTGATATTTACAGTATTTTTGTGTTTTGCAATGCATGCTGCTACTGTTGGGGAGCCAGGATGTGTGAGTAGTAGTAATGCTTATATGTGTTGTGTTTGTCTTTTTTTTTATTCCTGCAAACATGAAGTTCATATCATTGATTGCAGTCATTTTTAAACTGATTAAATGCTAATTGCATCATTTATGATGTCTTTCTTGATAAAAAGCAAACTTTTTATATTTGGCCCAATAAATGCTGGCATTGTTGAATTCTTTCCCTATTTTCTCTAAGAAATTCAAATGGAGTTGTCCCTTTAAAAAAAATCTATTTTAGGTTTCTATTATTTTTGTCACCTGCCCTTTAAGTATCCTGAATTAGATTTTAAGAGGGAGTAACTGAAAAAGGTACTGATAAATGCTGCAGGTCATATTATTGATTTTCTTTTGTAATATAGTAATATATTAAAATTAATTTCTCATAATAATACAAGCCAGAGTTGAATTCTGTGATGCTTTGTTCAAACAATATGAAAAATCCACAATAAATCCCCATTAAAAATATTGGTGTAAACATCATATCCATCATGAAAAATACTCATGGCCATGGCATTTAGCAAGATAATGGATGGCACAGGGCATTCTTCTTTTGAGCATGAATAAGTGTTTGGGTTGCTACTTTTACATAGCAAAATGAGAGACTATGTGCTGTAGTTGCTTTCACTTAAATTATCAAATCCTACATTGTGGAGAGTCTGATTGATATTTATAAACATTTGCTGAAGCTCAAGAGAATTAAAGTTTATGAAAATAACTTGTATTATCTCTGCTTACTGATTAAATGGCAAGTGTTCGGATTTCACCTTATTATCCTTCATCGTTAATATCTACATCGTGGTGCCATTTTTTAGAAAATACAAAAGCTTTTCACTAAGATTTAAGTTTACTCACATAAACTGGACGCTCCATTGTTGAACAACAAAATTTTACCATTTTCTTTGAATGACAGTTTCATTTTAAGAATTTTCATGCAATATGAATTTTTACTTTTATAATGCCAGATGTGCCTCCCATACTATAATTTTATTTTCTTGAATACATAATTGAGAGATTTTAACATGAGGTATTATTCTATTTTTAAATAGGCACATAATATTAATCTAACAATAGATGTTTTTAAAGTTGTTACAATAATTAAAATAATTGTTAAATGCAATGCATTTTTAGTTCAAGATGTTTTAATTAAATTGATAGGCATCTTGATTATTATTTTATCCATGCATATTTATGTATGATCTTCATGCATTTAGATACATCAACAAATTTTCATAACTTAAATTTTATATCCTCATAGATATTATGAATTTTTATTTGCATTTAGTTGCATTAACTGCATTCCTATGCATAAAATGTATAAGTGCAGTTATATAGTCTACATGTATAGTTATTAATTATTTTTCAACCTTTAATACCTGCCTGCATATTTGTAGTATCTTTGTTAATTTTCATATATAATAAAACTCCAATTCCTCTAATCCTCCCCATTCGTATTTTATTATTTTCATCATCATATAATACGTAAATAATAATGGAACAAGCCATGCAATATTATAGATGCCAAAATAATGATGCCGCTCTTTGATTTTAAAATGTTGACATTTCTGTGAAATGCAGTAATTTACCTTTTTATTTCAATAACAGAACTATTAAATAGACTATACTATATTAGACCAAATTCAGTTTCAGTAATATATTTACCATTCACAAATAGTCATTATTTTGCTTCTAAAATGACAATAATTGCCCTGAAAAATTATTTAAAGCTGTGAAGCGTTGAAATTAATATATTCTGTAACATAACACTAATTATTCTATAATGATATAAAGGAATTATAAAAAATTATTTGATGGTTGCCAACCAAAATTTCAAAGCAAAAGCAATTACCACTGTAAAATTTGGACTACAGTGTTCAGTAACATTTTAAAATTAAAATGTTCAGTATAACATTAAGCTTTCCAAAAACTCAAAAATTAAAAAGTTAAAAGCTCATGTCTGCTTGATATAAAAGTGTTTCCTTTCATTACTTTATAAAAATTTTGATTGCCACCTGCAGATGGGACCAGCAGTGAGGGTAGTAGCCCTCCATCATCGCCCAAGGCCGAACGAGGTGGCCACCACATTTGTGGGAATCCATCAGGAGACAACCACCGCAACGAAGGGTCACACTCAACACATGGTGTCACATTCCTCAAGAAGAAGAAGGAAGGGAGGACGAGAAAGATATCCAGTGCAAACATTTACTTCGGCCCAGGTGGCACATCCCTTTCCAAGGACGTTCTTAACAACATAACAATCTTCCAGAGAAGGCAGAGAAAGGGCACAATTGACGTTTGGTGGCTTTACGATGACGGAGGTTAGTCTACTTGGCTTACTGCTCAATCTCATGGAGAAAATGATAATTCCAGCAATTATTATGATTAGCAAAGAAGATATTCAGGTTTGATGGCTGATAACTTTTTTCAGTGGATTCTGGTTCAAGTCTGTGCATCTGTTTTAAAGTACATAAAATGCTTAAATATATAAACTCTGTAAGCATGAAACACATTTCATCTCTATGTCCTAAAGTTTAACCCATTAAATATGTAAGGCACCATATTTCCTCGATTCCAAGACACCATCGATTTTTAAGACTATTTAGTAATGGCTTTTTGGAAAAATTATACTATACATTGAATCAAATGTAAACAAACACACCCTGATTTCAGAGACAATAACAAGTGAAAAAAGTGTCTTAGAATCGAGGAAATACAGTATTTTAATTTTCAGATTTTAGTTTTTGCTTATATTGTTATTGTTTTTTTATTGAGTAATTTTTAGTTAGAAGAAAAAATAATAATAAATGACAGAGTTCTTTTGATGCATTCCATCACACAATGAAATTTTCTAAATGATTTAAACTAATTTATTTAATTTTCTATTGCTCTCACCATTTAAAGAAATTTTTTTTCAAGATTCAATTAAAATACTATAACCTCCTAATATTTCATATAAAACAATGTTGTCTAAGGTTATCCAGTAGAATTATCATTAACGATTGTTTTGTAAAATTGACTACCTTTGAGATTGTTTTATTTCCACATCATCATGATGTTATATTGGATTAGTGGTATGTGTTCCTTGTGTAAGCATAACTGGATAAATGAAACATTAAAAGATATTAAATGCTTCAAGACCATATGTAAAGTTTTTAATAATGAATGGTAACATTACTTTTGCTACAGATACTGCATTTTGTGAGTTTTTTTACTGTTTTAAAATATGGATTGTTTTCTTTTATTGCTGAAAGAACATTTGTTTCCCTCTCTCTTCACTGCAATTTTTCATCACTTCAAAGTAAAATAGCAATATCTACTAGTGAGAATGATGTAATAATTGATTGCTTCTCCTCTTCCCTCAATTTAGGCTTGACTCTACTCATTCCTTACATTCTGACGACACGCTCTCAGTTTGCAGGCAGCAAATTGCGCATATTCTCTTTGGCCAACAAAAAGAATGAACTGGAAAGGGATCAAAGGAAGTGAGTGTATAAAATTTAAAAATCCTGTGATATTGAAACCAAAATTATGTGGTGAATTGATAATAATCATGTTTCATATCATGAATTTCTGACTTATTGATCTCAAGTATTCCTGAATTTGCCAGAAGTAACCGTTTTATTTTTTCTTATCATTCATGCAGCATGGCAGCTCTACTTTCAAAGTTCAGAATCGATTACAGCGATGTGATAGTACTTCCTGATGTCACAAAGAAGGCAAAGGAAGAGACAAAGAAAGAATTTGAAGCTCTTATAGAGCCATTCAGAATAAAGGGTGGCGATCCTGTGGAAATGAAAGGTGCTCTTTTTTAGTTTTTTCATTGATTGATATATTTATTTATAGTGATATTTTATGGAACTTTCTTAGTTTGCATAATTTCTTCAATCATTGTAACCTACTGATATTTAGTTGTATGCATCTGTGAGTGCGTAAATAATCCAGCCGAGTTTTGTGACCAATTTATTAACAATAACTGAGCAACAAAACTAGGAACAACAAAGAAGAATGCGTAACGCAGGGATCGCTGACAGAGCTCGTGCTCGCGCAGGGGTGACTCGACGTCGACCCCTTCTCTCGCTATCTCCGGATCGCCACACGGCCGCTGGGAGAAAACAATTGCTGCGCGTTATTCCGGCAATCAAATCGTAAGCCGGGAATACCGTGCCGTCGTGCCGGCCGCTACATCACCCCCTTGGCCAAAATTTTGCTCTGCAAAAGAAAAAAAATACACAAAACAGTAAAACAAAAAAATGTTCGCCATTAGGTGCGAAGGTCTGCAAAATGGCGCGGGAATTTAACCCGCCGACCGCATCTCGACTCCCGGTCCGGCGCCAAAGTCGGAGTCAGTCCATCCTGCTCGAGGCGAGAGGCGATGTTGTGCGCTGGCATGGTATCGTCTGCCAGAATGTAGGCAGGCTTGAGGCGGTCGATGTAGACGTTCACCTCCTTACCCCGAATCCGAAGTAGGAAGTACTTCGGGGTGGTTTTCAGCACCTGGTACGGACCGTCGTATGGAGGCCGCAGTGGACTTCTCACCGCATCATGCCGGCCGAAAACGTGGGAGGAGCTTGCCAAATCCTTATAAATGAAAATTGGCTTACTCCCATGGTGCGCTGTCTCTGTCGGGCGTAACTTTTCGATGTTCCGCCGCAACTGCGCGGCGAAATCCATGGCGTCACCCTCTGGAGCGGATCTGGTCGCGAAAAACTCTCCCGGGAGGCGGATAGGTTCACCGTTCACCTAACTCGGCCGTCGGATCCGGGTGTGAGAGCAGGGCTGCGCGGGCGAGGCTCTCCTTGCATTCCTCGAATGCCTTGCGAAGCTCCGGCGTCCAAGGAACGGGTCGGTTCCCCGTGGACTTCGGACCCTCGAGCACATTGTTGAGCGGTGCCTGTAGTGCCGCAGCGCGGGGGATGAAACGTCGATAAAAATTAAGCATCCCGAGGAAATGTCGGAGCTGCTTCACGCTCCCTGGGTCGGGGAAATCCTTGACAGCGTCTACCTTCTCCTGTAAGGGCTTCGTCCCCTCCGCGTTAACAGTATAGCCGAGGAATCTAACATCGGGTTTACCGAAAACACATTTCCCGGGGTTGATGAGCACGCCATACTCGCGAAGCCGCGCGAAAAGTTCGCGCAGGTGACGTTCATGTTCTTTCTCTGACGAAGACGCGATCATTATGTCATCGATATATGCGTAACAAAACTCTAGCCCTCTCAGAACCTCATCAATGAAGCGCTGGAAAGTATGGGCCGCGTTACGCAGGCCAAATGACATATACGGGAATTCGAAGAGGCCGAAAGGTGTGGTGATGGCCTTCCTCGGAACGTCCTCCGGGTTCACGGGTATCTGGCTGTAGGCTCGCACCAGGTCGACAGTCGAGAATACGGATTTCCCGTCGACTGCGCAAAGTGTTCGATGTGCGGCACGGGATAGCGGTCGGGGATGGTCCGCGCGTTAAGCGCGCGATAATCTCCGCACGGGCGCCACTCTTCTCCCTTCTTCGGGACGAGGTGCAGAGCGGATGACCAGCTACTCTCCGAAGGGCGGACTACTCCCCACCGCAGCATGGACTCGAATTCCGCTTTCGTTGCATTCAACCTATCGGGCGCCAATCGTCGAGGCTTGCACGATACCGGCGGACCCGGCGTTGTCCGGATGTGGTGCAGGGTAGAGTGGCGGCGTTCCCCCGGCGTACCGTTAGGCCTGGTGATCTCCGGAAACTCCGCTAAAACGTCGTGAAACCTAGAGCTGCCGAGGACCACCTTGATGTGCTCCACAGGGCCGCTCGCGCTGCGTCCGACTACCGACAAGTTGTTCACTCCGCCAATCAGGCGCTGGTGGCGCACATCGACCAGCAAACCGAAGGAGAGGAGATCCGCCCCGATGATGGGCTGCGAAACATCGGCGACGACGAAGCGCCACGTGAAATCTCGGCGGAGACCCAGATTTAGATGGAGAACCGCCCATTCGTATGTATGAATCACCGATCCGTTCACCGCCAAGAGATCGTACGTGGTCTTGGTCCTGGCGTCCTTAACGCGCGCGCGGGGATAGACGGAGATGTCGGCACCCGTGTCGACGAGAAAGCGTTCCCTCGATGAGGCATCCGTCACAAAAGGCGGCCAGGCGAAGAGCAGTGGTCGTTAGCCGCCTCTATCGACTGCCCTCGGCGTTTTCCGGCTTGTAGGAGCATGGAGGCCGGCACTTGCTCGCCCGCTCGCCGAACCGAGTATGATACCAGCACTCGCCTTCCGCACTGCCAGAAAGTCTTCTTTCCCGACTTTTAGATCGGGAACGCGGACGCGGCATCGGTCGATTGGCGGTTAACGCGGCGACTTGGCGAGTGAGATCGTCGAGGCGTCTCAGCAACGCGTCTACATCGATGGCTGGCGAGCTGCGGTCGGGGGGCAACCTCGTGTACCTTATCCGCCAACCGCGCCAAACTATCCAAATCGGCGCCCTCCTGTGTGGCGAGGATCGGCTGGATCATAGATGGCAACCGATTTGTTCCTTAGGAAGTCATCCGGGACGGCCACGCCAGCGAGATTCCTCAGATGGCGGAGGAACTGCGACGGTTTCCGGTCGCCCAACTCCTCGTGTTCTAGGAGTTGCCGCATCTTCTGTTCCTGCGATGCGGAAAGTCTTCGTATCAGCTCCCCTTTTATCTTCTCGTATTTGTTGTCAGCGGGAGGATTCATAAGGATGTCCTCCACTTCCGACGCGAAACGCAACTCCAAATGCGAAACCACGTGGCAGTATTTGGTCGCGTCCTGAGTGATTCCCGCGAGGCAGAATTGTCCATCCAATTGGGAAAAACCACAATGCAGGCTTTTCTGGCCAGAACGGTGGAATACGCATTGCCACCCGACTGACGGACGCACCTTGTCCTGATATATCCGCGTGGTCGGCCGATGCCATGGCGGGAGTCTTGTACGTGGTAGATAAAAAACGGAAATTTTTCTATCTCCACGGATCACGTCGGGGTCACCAATTTGTGGGTGCGTAAATAATTCAGCCGAGTTTTGTGACCAATTTATTAACAATAACTGAACAACAAAACTAGGAACAACAAACGCAGGGATCGCTGACAGAGCTCGTGCTCGCGCAGGGGTGACTCGACGTCGACCCCTTCTTTCGCTATCTCCGGATCGCCACACGGCCGCTGGGAGAAAACAATTGCTGCGCGTTATTCCGGCAATCAAATCGTAAGCCGGGAAAAACGTGCCGTTGTGCCGGCCGCTACAGATCTCTCTTTCCATTAGTTTCTTCTCATTTTATGTCACCTGTCTTCATTTCCAAGTTATGAAATATTTTTGATGGATAATTTAAATCCTACTTTACATCATTTTAATTGTTATTTCACTCTTCATGCTTATAACCCTTTTTTCTTTTCTTGTCAGATGATTTATACATCAAAGATTCGGAATTGCTTGCCTTGAAAGAAAAGACCAATCGTCACATGAGATTAAGAGAGTTATTGCTGGAGCATTCTACTGATGCCAACTTTATTGTCATGTGAGTTATGCTTTTACTTATGTAAATAATATGGTCTTATGTTGAACTGGAAATACTGTTCTTTTACAATGGTAAGCATAAAAAGTTAGGCACACAATGACTAATGAATTGCAACTGAGTTTCAGTTTTTTGCCATTATCAGTATCAAACTATTTTCATCTCCTGATGCTGTGTTGGCTAACTTCAGACATTATTGTATGTCTCCTTGAATCTTTGAACAACCATACAGTGACCAACTTCAATAGATAGGATAATTTTCTTAATAGGTCACAAAAACATAAGCATACCAAAAGAGTTGATAGCGTGGAAATGAAATGCCCAGGGATGAATTGAATTTAATGACAAATAGTCATCCTAGAAAATTATTTTTTTCATCTTCCAGGTTAGAGGCAGAGGATAAAACTTTAATTGCCTTGCAGGTGATATATATCATCATCATAGGTAGTCTGCTAGGTCTGTGGTTGTTCTTGGTTAAACCTGGTTCTCTGTACTAAAATAATTATTGAGATGAGTAATCAAAATATTTAATACTCGAATAAACTGTTGAAGTAATCAAAGGAACAAATAATTTTCAAAATAATTCAAATAATTAAAAGGCTCGGATACCACTTTTGTTAAAATAAATGTTATTCTTGTGTCCTGACTTTAAACCATTGTCATAATGCATTAATTCATATGTTTGATAATACCTACCATATTTTTCAGCATATATGATGCACCAGGGTATAAGACACACTCCGGTTTTTAGAAGATTTTTCAGGAAAAAGAGTATTTAGGAAGTGTACGTCGTGTACAATTTTCAGCCATGATTAAGTCCATACCGGTCAACATTTACAGAAAATATTACAGTGTGATAACAGTTAAATATAATGTTTAAGATAAACTTGAGTCATGAAAGTAAATAAGGATGATCTAAAATATAAATAGTTGCTTCGAAACTTGTTTAGTTAAATGTGTCCTGCATGATCTCGCACTCTTATTAATTAAGCTTTCAGAGTGCACCACAAGCATCACACCTATAGATACCCTTTACCGATAGTATTTACTTAAACTTAAGCTCAAGATGATATTTTAATTTAATGGGATAAATAATAAATGGAATGCATATGTAATAACAATACATATGCTCAACTATTCCTTTTTTTTCTATAACTCTTTTCTTTATACATTAGGATTTCGATCAATACAGCAATACGTAACTTACTCTGTTCTACTATCCACCACTTTATTGTCTATTTGTGGCCATTTAGAACCAAATTTATGAAGACTATATTTCTCTTTTTCTGTCACCTTCTATTTTTACTCTCATTTTTTCCATTCAAGGATCATTTTTAGGTGTTCTTTACCAGCGAAGCGATAGTAGCAGAGTGCCTTATGGGCACATCTCGTCCGTCCATCTGTCATAACTTTCATCTCCTAAACTGCTGGACTGTTTTTAATTAAATTACGTACGAGTGATCCTTATTACAATTTATTGCCCAATTTTGATTTTGATCTGAATCCATCAATTAGAACTTTCACTTTACATAACTACTTTTAAAAACTTATACTCGTATTTCATTAAATGGCATCTGTCAAGCAGCAATGAAATACCACAAATTTCTCTCCCTAGCTCTTATATGATCTGTAAGGTGTAGATTAAAAAAATTATTCAGATAGAGGACTTCATTTGCCACAAAAAAGTCTGCAAGACTACATAATTATGAATTATAGTTTCTGAGATAAAAATTCTAAAAAATCCCAAGCAAAACATTACATATTTTGTTTACATCAATTGCTGAGGCAGTTCTCTTGGCAAACAACAATTAAATGCCATAATTTTCTCTTCCTAGCTCTTATATGATCTGTAAGTTACATATTTTAAAAAATTATTTGGATAGAGGATAAAATTTGCTGCAAAACAGTGTTATATCACATAATTATGACTTCAATTTTGGGTATAAAAATTCAAAAACTTCCCAATCTTTTGATGCCAATTTGTACATATTTCCTATAAAGAACGCCATTGAAATCTATGTGTATTCCATTTATGGAGTATACTTTCCCATCTTTTTTCTAAGGGAGGTGGACTGAAATGATGTCCTGCTGCTTGATTTCTGTGCATTTTTGCATATTGAATCGCCTGAAGCTTATAACTAATAATGTAGGCATAGTTTTTCACCTTTGTAGTCACTGAGATCTCAGTACACATAACAGTATTTATCATAGATATTTCCAAAATTTTTATCCCATTTACTGCAATTATAATGTTCTGTGGCAATAATCATGCTATTCAATGGGCTCATTAGGAACTAAAACATGTGACTAACATAAAAAATCACCGAAATTGTAATTACTGTGAGCGAACATGTAATAAAGCACAATAATGAAAACGCATCATTGGAATTCACATGGCATTAGGTTTTACTGCATATATTAACAAATTTTTATTATTAATTTTTAATAATAATAATAATAATAATGAGTGTTTGTTAGTGTCAGTATTGAGAACAGTAATATTCTTACCTTCGGTGCAGGCCGATTGGGTCATTTTTCTGGAAAAAAGTGCATCTTATATGCTGAAAAGTATGGTAATTAGTATGGTTAGGCACTGTATATGCATTTTAAATGCTTTAGAAAAAAAGAACACCAATGTAAAGAATTTTTACAACAGCAATTCTTTGCAAATGAGTACAATTTGTAAATTCTTATGCATTTTAGGATTACTTTTTTTGGTTTTACATTTATTATACTGCCACAAGTGAATAAATGAAATTGTATTTTGTAGAAAGTAATAATTCTCCCCCCTACCCCCCGATATCAATTGCTACTAATCTGATCAAGTTAGCCGTATGAATTGTTGAGGCATGTCCCAGTGTATAACAGATTTTTGTAAGTTGTATAGTTTTGTTTTGCATCTTTTGTTGCAGGACTCTGCCAATGCCTCGAAAGGGAACAGTTTCTGCACCCCTTTACATGGCTTGGTTGGAGACATTGACACGAGGAATGCCCCCTTTCCTCATCGTCAGGGGTAACCAGACATCCGTCCTCACTTTCTATTCATAAAAATCAATTGACTTACCCATTTTGAAACAAATGAACTGGTTGTGTGCTCGCTGATAGATGAGAGCTGTTATTAGTTGAAGTGGTGCAGTGGGATGAAGGCATTGCTTCCATTTTTTTAAAATGATGCATGTCAAAGACAAAGATTCTTTATTTTCTGGGCCTTTTGTCAGGCAAATTATCCATTCCTGAGAGTTTGTCATTCTTGTGGTAGCTAAAAGTAAAAAAGATAAGCTTTATTTTGTTGTTCTGAGGGTCCAATATATTCAGGAAGCTATGGAGCAACCTGACAAAAAATCTCAAGGACATCTTAGGACAAAGGAAGATGATGCTGTCCAGAAGGCAATAAAATACAAACTTCAAGATTTATGTGTTAGAAGGAAATGAATTATTTTTCACAGAGGAAATATTTTTTAATGGTAGAGAAAAATTTGCCAGTGAATAGGTTGTGATGAGATCTGGTTATAAGTCCAGTAGCAGCTATACGTAACACAGAAAAGGACAAAAGTTGTTTGTTTTCATGTGAATAATGTTTTGTTAAGCATTCCTCTAACTTGCTTCAACATTCAGGTATTATTAGTAACAGAGGTATTTAGGAGGGATGGAAAGGTTTATTACTGATTAAGAGAATCAACATAGCATGTTATTTTCTTATGATAAATACAAATGTTAATTGTATTTGAAAAGGTTTGCAGAAGAGTAAAAGATACATTATAATATGTTGTTAAGATCTTTACAAAGAGAGGATAAAAAAGTGGGTTTTCAAAAAATGCTATTTTGCATTACCTATACTGAATTATCATAATCAATTATTCTTAATATCTCTTCTCTTTGCATAACATATTGCTCTTAAATCCTTTTTAGTAATAGCATTAAACCTATATTTAATTTAACTTTGTATTACATGAATTAAAACCCAAACTGGGTGACCAATATTTTGTATTAATGCATTGATGGAAATGTCTACAAATCCATGGACCATTGAGTGTAATCTTTGATGCTAAGAATAGTTAAACATCGACTCATAACATACAAATTCACCTCCATTTATCATCTAATGTCATATTTTTCTTCTGTAAGTGGCAGCTGCACAGTGGCTCAATGACCATTGTAATGTAAAAAATTAACATTTCATTGGAATCTGTGGCCATGTAAGTAAAATTTGTATCAGTGCCATTGTCATTTAATGTGACGGTTTTGACCTAATTCCATTTAAAGAAATTATTTTAGCAGAGAAATTTTTTAAAGGATTGAATGCTACTCCATTTTATTTGCAAAAACAATTTCATTTCCAATATTTAATGCTTTAGCTGATTATTACCTTCTAACCTCTGCATCATATCATTTATTCCAATTTTATTTCTCATGTTATTTAAAAACTTTGTTTTAAACCAAACTCTAGCTGAATTTGTATGCTTTGATGTTTCTGTTTCTGGCCAGAATTCAAATAGTTGAGCACAAGAGAAGAAAAGTAATTTCATGTAATGAATGAATGCATAATAAGCACATATTTACACATCTTAAAGTTGTCGTACAAATGAATTTTTGGCTGAGATTTTTGTTGCATTTCATTATATTATTCATCAGTTGATGCATTTTGGTGATTGAGAATAAGGAACTTTTTATAAACATTTTTATTCACCCTGGGTTAATTTGCCTTGTGAATTATCATTTGGTTATTCTATTTCATTTTTCAACTTTTTATTATATATATATATATTCTGAGAGAATATTCTAGTCCAAATCTTGGTTAAATTGGAGCATCAATGTTCTGTCCCTCTAAATTAGAAAAAAAACATATTTATCATGTTTTTATTAATTAATCTCACGTGCAAATAAAATGGCAAGCATGATATTTAAATTAAGTGTGGCATCATCTATGTAAAGTTATATTGTATTGCATGTAACAGTTAATAAGTATGTGAACTGTACAGAAGGTTACAGTTGCTTTTTATACTTGTGAACTATGTAATGTATGTATATATGTATGAATTTTTAACTTTTGTGGTACATGGTACGTCTGAATACTTTAGACAGGTGCTTTGCTCTACTCCTGTGGATTTCTTGTTTTGAGATGGATGCACAGTGATCATTAAGTAAGATAATAAAATAAATATATTGCTGTTAATTTTCCTAATCTCTATGTTTAATTCCAATTCCACCAATGAACCAAATCAAAGGACAGCAATTGTTATACCAGTGAAGGTAAGCTGATTTCATTAGTCACAAATGTATAAATGTAATTAGTTCAATATAAATTATCATTTTATTATATTCCATATTTACCAGGTAATAAAATTCAACTGTCAAGTCTGCCAAAATTTTAAACGAAAAATACTTTTTTGATACATTTGCAATTAATTTTACCATGAAACTAATTTTGCAATGCAATAAAACCGAGCTAATGGAAGAGAATTATTTAATATCTGCCCATCAAATCAATGGTAAGTCATGCTTTTAAAACATTTTGATATAGAAAATAAAGAAGTTGTAGAATATTCTAAATAATTAGAAACTTAATTATGTATATTTTTTACTATCTGCAAGTATTTTAGAGAAATTTTTACAGATGTTCTCATGTTGAACATTACCAAAACCATATTGGTATTAGGCCACTGATTCCACCAGAAAAGATTCACTTTTATTAAATTCTCTTCTTTTTTGGAGCCAAATAAACTAATAAAACATCAAATTCTTCATAAAATTTGTAAACCATTTAACCATTTTTATCAATTTAAGGCTATCAGGTTATTGCCCCATACATTTACCATATCACATGTATTATTATGCTAATATAATCATTAATTCCTTTAATACTCAAAGCAAGTTTCATAGACTACTCCTCAGAAACTAATGGAGGAGGAAAGTTGGAGTTGTTATCTTACCCATGGGGTGTTATTATATAAAATCTCTTTCTGCACCAACATAGCTTAGGACTGTAATGCAAGGGGATTATACTGATTTAAAGTTTCTGGATCACTGGTTCTCAATATTATCTCACTCATGGACCATCTATCAAAAGACAATATAGCCCTGGAACACTATCTATAATAGGTAAAATTCAAAGTATTTGTCTGTTTGTCCAGCTATGCAAATCTACACGCTTGTGAATGAAAAAACCTATGGGGTTGTGTAACCACTTATTCGAAATCTTACAGTCACTTATCTCGGGAGTACCTTGAATTTGGATGAAAATATTAGTGAGTGATATGAGCATGAAACATTCGAAATTGTAAACCCGGGGAAAAGTCTGGGTAATTATCTAGTGTATATATGTGTGTAAACACAGTGTGGGACCCCTTATCTGGAATCCCAAAATTCAGAAGGACCCAAAAACCAGAATGTTGCCTTGGTTGCAAAAGCAAAGCTTCGTTCCTCTATCAAAAAGATGGCGCTAGTGGCACACTGGTCCAGGAGTTTTTTGTCTTTTGTTTGTACTGCACAAAATTACTGGGGCCTGTTGATTATTTACTGTAAGTAGTATGCATGGAAATGGGTTGTGATTAAAAAATGTGACAGTTATTCAAATAATATATTCCTATAAATGCTAAATACAGATATTAGCAAAATATTACAATCTAAAAATTTAGTTGATGGGTGTGTGGCAGGGGCGAATCCTCCATGGAAGCAAGGGAAGCATTGCTTCCAAATTAAAATAATAATAATAACAATAAAAATTACTCATTCACAAGCACAATTTTTGAAGCACATGATCAGTAAAACCGTGCAACTGTGCGACATTTAAAAATCCACCTTGACAGCTTGTGCCACACAAAGTCTGAAAATAACACTACTAGCCTACTAGGAAGCAAGAATATTATTGCTTACACATTGATGAGCCATTCGCTGTAGTATATGAGCAGAGACTAGGCGTCTGGTCCAGTTATATTACAGTTTTAATAACTTGCAATTCTGATGTTTCAGATGAACCTTCATGCTTATATAAGTGTTTTTGTTATAGTAGTGCATTAGCAGATATTATTTCCAAACATTTTGGCTAAGATAGGAGGAATTTCGCGGTTTTTCTCCATGTAATAAAGCCTGGAGTGGAAGCAATTTTAAAATTGCAAACATGAGTGGACCAAGTTCCTAAAATGCTTCTATTGTGCTTTCAAGCAGCTCTGGTGAGGTTTCTTGTTTTGCAGCATGTAATTTATTTACGAAAAGCTTTTCTTCGAACAATTTTCAGACAAACAGTGAAATTAACCAAACAGCCCAAAAACTCGCCTAAATTTAAATATAAAAATTAAATCATTTTAACATAAATATTTATAACATTTTCGAATGGTTGACTGCATGTGAGAGAAAAGCAAAATTATTTTGTTGGCCGTGCTTACTTTTTTCGAACAAAAAAAATGTTTGGACTAAAACGAGATTTTCTGATTTAAATAATTTTCATAAGGTAATAAAGAGACATTCAATAAGTAAAGAACATTTACAGTCAATACTTCAAGAAAAAAACATGGAAGAACTCGAATAGAACATGTTTTAGATAAGCAGTTGGAAATTACTCATCGCCAGTGTAACGAAGCTGTAAAGAAAAATCGGGAAATGCTAAAAAGATTTATTGATATTGTTTGTTTTTTGGGAGAGCATGAACTTGACTTTCGTGGTGATGATGAATCCAGTGACTCCGTAATAAAGGTAATTACGTGGACTTGGTCGAATTGGTTGCTAAATACGACGAAACTTTGGGAAACCATTTGGAACATTCCACAGTGTTTTGCAGTACATTCAGTGCAATAGAGAATGATTTAATTTCTTGTGTTGCCAAAGTCGCACTGTCGCTTGTTGTTTTTCTCATTAGTAATATCTAGCTCCATCTTATTTCCCATAAAAGCTTAGGAGTGAAAGAAATGCAATGTGAGTTGGAGGGAAAGGCACTTAGTGGGGAAAATGCTTGACACTTCATTGTCTTCTCACGAAAGAAATTTGGTGCTGTGAGGATGAGCAGAGATAAACGAAGAATTTATTAAAACCACTCCATAAACACAACATGACTCAACCTAAGCGCAAGAATTAAGCATCTGCTGCCCGGCTAGTAAATCAAAGCGCGCGTATGTGTATTTTTGGCTAATCAACCTCTTGGTTTATTATAGAAAATAGAAGCGCAAAAACTAAACATCAAATACAGAGAACTTGGAAGAAAGCTGTAGGTCTCACATGTTCTGATGCTGCATGTACTTTCACTCTATATTATTTCCAGTCACTTTTCGTCAGTCTTTCATTGCTAGCGGTCGAAGAAGGATCTCCTCGTTGCCGTTAAGATTTTAACTTTTACATAGGTATATATAACACGTTTCCACGAATGTACCGCTGTGTGAAATTTAGTGAGATTGCTAATTTTTAGAATGAAATTTCCGAAAAGTTATATTCCAAGTTAAAGCAACATAAGACAATGTTTGCTGGGTTCTGCAATCATGCTTTACAAGTTAGTGACTTTATTTTATTTCAATATCAACATGTCGCGCCGCGGATTATTTATCTAAGCATTTTTCTCAAATTAAATCCCTAAACAGAATTTTTATATTTTGTTCTACTTTATGAAAAATTAGCGCGTTATATTGAATAAAATGTTACATTGACGTAACGCAGGAGTGGGGAGACAGCGCTTATTCGTCTAACACAGCAGGTCAATAGGATGATCTAAAAAAAACAGGTTTTTTCTTACCTTTCCCATTCAATTTTTACTACTCCTTCATAAACAATTTCATGTATGTTTTCACCTTGTCCCTACGTGTATAAGATAGCTCAATAAATTCCAGAGGGAGTCATCATCTTTTCAGGATTAAATTTCTCATGCCTTGTGTTCGGAATGGTAAAATTTTGGTCGGCCCATTAGGCAGAGTTCTATTCCCAAAACGATTTTCTCAACTCGTATAACACAGGAATGACTGACAAGTAGGAACTTTTTTAAACTAAGATTAAAATATTAAAAAAATACAAAATCAAGAAATTGACGTAGGATTGCACGAACGATTGGATTTTCATTTTATCATTACCAAAATAAGAATCTCATTCTATAACTTATGTAAATAGACTAAGAACGCAAAAGTAGATGGATTTTAATATTATATCATATCTATTGGTTTATTATACGTAATTGTGATAAATCTATCGTGTCATTATCTACTTAGGCAACGTATTTTGTTGAATCTCTAAAAAAAAAGATCAGTGGAGATGTTAGTAATGAGGTTGATAACCCCTCCCCCCTTGAAAAATTCCTGGATACGCCACTAGGCACACCTATAGATTTTTTCATTCATCGCGGCACACCGAAATTAATTTCACACGAAACTTTGTTGAAGATTTCTATACAAAATCAGAAAATAATTAAAATAATCGACATCAGAAATAAATGAAAAATAAAATATTTTCTTAAGAAGGGAATAAATTGTGGCTAAAATTCATTGAAAATAATTTTTATAATTCAGTGAATTTGTGAAATAAAACCAAAATTAATTTTTCAAATTTTTTACCAGTATCATTATGTTCAGATGCAGTACAACACGTTTATAACGACATCGAAGAAACGATGAAAATATTTTCCATATAATGAATGTCTTAATATCTAAAGATGTATGAGAACTTTATTAAATAATTTTATTAGTTATTACCTGTCCCTGTCTTGAAGAACAGTCTTTTGATATTCGGCTCTATGGTGGAAAGGGTCACTCGAAGTTTCTGGTTTAGGTATTTCAGACAAGGTCTCTTATTATTCTTAATCAGCGACAATGATGAAAACTTAATTCACATAAATATGAGGAAACGGTAACAACGTATCAATTGCACATTCATCAATGGTTGGGTATTCATTCCTCACTTGCAGTCAAAACTCATCCAGAGGCATATCATCTAACTTCAGGTTAAGACTGCGATCGTTCCTGAGTTCAATGAATTCCCTCTAATTTTTAGGGAGAAATCATTAATTGATAAGTCCGCAAACAAAAACTTCTTACGCTCGTTTGTAGCTTGAGAATTACAAATTCGGATTTTCCCTAGTATATACTCCGTACGTCCCGCGGCACACTAATGTAAGTACTTCGTTACGGCACACTGGTTAGAGAGCACTGACTTATAGTACTTTACTACTTGCGGCGTTTTAGATTGGGTGTTTATTACACACACACACACAAGACGGCATTTTTATGTGACAGAAAATCTTGTTTATATAATAACAATAGCAGTATATAACAACAATAACAATATGTACCTAATAACAAAGCACCAAATAAATCAAACAATGCGAATATCCTCCCAAACCTCTCAATAGCATACCGGCTAATGATGGCTTATGGCTCTATCTATCCCGACGCCCACGTCACAAGTAGTTCGTGACGTACTTCCGCCTACGCATGAACACACCTTCTAGTCTTTCCACCATGTGTAAACAGGCAGTATCCCCAACGCGTCCTTCGCTACGCCCGTAACGCATGCATGGAAACGCCCCTGAAAGGAGGGAAAATATTTTGAGATGTGGGTATGGACGAGGATGATGAAAATGAAACGGACAGAGAGGAAGAGAAACGAAGAAGTATTAGAAATGGTTGGAGAAGAAAGGACGCTAATAAAAACAATCAGGAAAAGAAAAGCAAATTGGATAGGGCACATATTGAGAAGACGGTTTTTTCAAAGGACGATCTTAGAAGGCAAAATTAGTGGAAGAAGAGGAAGAAAAATAATAGGAATATTAGATAATTTAAAGCAGGAATATAGTACTTATAGAGGTATAAAAGAGGCTTCCGGGGAGAGAGAGAAATGGAGGCAGTGATTCAGCTGAAACCTGTCTTCGGACAGCAGCATGACGATGATGATGATCAAGGAAAATTGCGTTGTTGATTATTTCGGCATACAGTATGTATGTTAAAGGTTCCCCTCCTTTTCACCCCCGGTGCCGCCTGTCTTTCTACCGCAAAATTTCCGAATTATTACTGTCTTAATTAAATCGATGTTGTTATAGTTGATACATAGAAATTATTAAAGAGAGCATTGCGCTAAGAAATTGATCGTTAAAGTTTCGACCTCGAGGTAGAGAGATGCTGTGGTTACTGTTGTGATTAAAAGATACACAAAGCTAGGAGACTCATTTTCACGCGCCACCCTGAAACAATATGGAGGCCGTTTAATATATTTAAAAATTTATATTTCGGAAACGGTATGTCGGAGAAAAATCTTTATGAACAGAAAATATGCGAGGCACGTAGCGCCGAAGTCCCTTGACCGAACGTAGGGTGGGGTAGACGCGCGTAGGGGCAGGGCCCCTTGTTAATCATATTTCCCTAGTTGAGATCAATTACCTTTTCCATCTATTAATCCTATTGGACTCCTGCTTCATTGCTATTGCTTCTAATTTCTGTTTTATTTTAATCGATAAAATGGACTACTTATGGCAACTGCCCAAAACACCACATTTAGCTGTCTTACGGTGGGGAGTCTGTTGGAGTTACAGGGTCACCCGCCAAATTTCTTTCTACTCTGTGAACGAAACTGTTCCTTCCCCTTCCTTTCCCCGTCCCTCTGTTCTTTTGACCCTTGCTGCCCTTCCTTCACCAATCCCCTTCCTCCCTTCAACACTCACTCCCCTTCATTACATCCCTTTCCCTCCCTTCTCTCCTACTTCCTATTCATTTTCTCTTACTTCCCTCTTTTCTATCTTCCATATTCCCTTCTCTTCTTTCCTCTCTCCCTTTCTACTATCCCTACCAGGCTTTCCTTCCTTTCTCTCCCCATCACTTTTCTCCTCATACTGCCCTCATTCCATCTCTGTTCTGGCATATGGTACCTATGCTTTTGTCCCGTTTGCATTTCAACAATAATTACAATGTAAATAATAATAATATTTGTTAGCTTTAAAACACTACAGCCAGTGAATGATCTTCAAAAATTCAAATTTCATGCAAATATTGATTGTAATCTGTAAATTTTAAGCGCAATATCATTATTTTAACTTAAAGCGTTCATGGGTTTTATTTATAATTTCCATTTTATTTTACTGGGAATTAGCTTCTTTTTCAGTTCTAGCTATAGAGCAGTGGTTCTTAACCTGGGATCAATATTATAGGTCCAGGGAGTCTATCTAGCGTCCATGGAAAAAATATATTAATATAATTGCCCAAAAAATGGCAGGTATGCATGAATCAAGTATTGAATTTAAATTAAAGCACTTCCCATTCCCTCTCCCTCTATTATTCTCTCTAACTTTTACTGGAACCTTACGAAAGTACATTATATATATGGGATGGGGGTCCATGGATAATACTGGAGGATCTGGGGGGTCCGTAGGTGCAAAAAGGTTAAGAACCCCAGCTATAGGAAAATAAATATTTGGTTATGCGGAACTCTAGGGTTCCGCGAAAGATTGGTGTTCCGTGTGAATCTGCGAAAATGGAGGCAAAAGGCAAGATTTTCCTACCGCTCAGTTACCTTAAATCTTGAATTTCTCCTTCACACTCAGTGGTGGATTTAAAGGGGGTCGCACCTGGCACGCGACAGGGTCCCCTTGAAGTAAGGGGCCCCGAAAAAATGTTTGTGTAGATAATCTCAGAAATATTAACTGTCTCAATTTAAAAAAATCAGTGGGACCTCTTTATGATTTCATAGGAAAACGATCGTTAAGAGGTGTCATAAAAGAGGGCAGCCGTTAGGAGAGGTTTCACTATATATTTAGGTTGCAGGGCCCCCGATTTCTTAGCACCAGGAGCCCCCAAATGTTTAGCGCCAGGGGCCCCAGGAGGTGTATATCCGCCACTGGGCACGCGAAAAAAATTCTGTTGATTTTCATTACTTTCTTGGTACGCGTCACAAATCATTTGCCATCCCTGACTTAATCATAAATAATTTTCGCAGTTGTTCACTCGTGTTTCGCCTTTCCCCAAATACATTAAAGACGCATTTGATTGATTGTGAGTTATTTTAACGTTTTTAAGGTGAAATGCGTTGTCGATTATAGCACAATCCAGTCGGAAGTTTCCGTAAACGGCGATTTCGGGCTCAATGGCTAAATAAACATCTGACATGCGAACGTTTCGCGAAGCATTTGACCAGTGGATTTTCTGACGAGTTGTGCCAAAAGCGCGAGAATAATTATAATCATCTAGAATCGTTGTAAATTATGGTTTTTGGAGGATCCTTTTTTAAACATTAGAATGAAATTTCAGTGATACTGTCGAAGTTGAACCCAGCGTGATGCACCCCAGCAGACGAAAATATCACCGTAAATGTCGGTTTTTGGGATTCTTGATGGATTTCTGAAGGATATTCTCGGATATCAGGATAACAATTGGGATATCAACGCGCATACTGTATGCGTCACAAGCAAACGAATTTCTTGGAAGTTACTAATGGGAAACTGGGTGAGTCAATTATTTACCATCTTCTAATTACAGTAAATCTTGGTGAATTGATAAATCATTTTCGCATTACGCTAAATCTAACGATAAAACACATAATTTCAATTGATCTTTAGTTTTTACAATTAGCTTCAACACTGGATTAGAGAAATGTACAATAGCTAGGTAGCAGCATAAAGCATTAGACCCAGATTAAATAGATAAAGCTTTCAACAGAATAATATATTTATTCGCCCTTTTAGCTAGAAACTTTCTTATATTGCATTAAGATTTTCTAACATTTAAAGTAAAAAAATGGCAGCTTAATTTGCTGAAGCAATATGAAAAAGCGTCTTATTCGTTGAGGTTTATTTAGAACTGTAAACTTAAAATTCTTTATAAACTTAGTAATATAATTATACGACAAAGTTATTTATTCAATAATTAATCAAAAAAGTATACCTATTCATACTCTTACACATGTAAGGTTTATAATCTAATGACTATTGATTTATAATATGAAAAAGTGCCCTCCTGGCCTCTCCGACTTCTCCAAAAATGAGCCCTACCCTGAAGCTCTCAGATAGGGAAAATTTTTAACTTTCTGTCTATAAACATTTGCTCAGAATCTTAATTTGAAAGTCGTGAAGGCACCCCCGACCGCCCACCGATTTCTCCAAAAATATTCCTTTGGCAGCGTAATAATGGCATCATAGATCATACACATCCTGCAAATTTCAGTCTTATATCTCTTACCGTTTACTTGCTATTTGGATTCAATTGATTAGTTGACAGACAGAACGAAGACAAGCGCGTTTATGGAATAAAGCGGGCTTAAAATACAAGAGCCTGGTGAATTAAAAGATGGAACGAATATATTTTCCTACAAATCTGTTATTTCTGCATTAATTCTTATTATTTCTCAAGATGAACGATTTTATATCAAACCGGTGAAGATGTTCATAGAGTAATATGAAAACCCTTAATCTGCTTGCATTACTTGGGCACGACTTCCAATGTTCATTAAACTATCAACATTCACCCCTCGATGTTTCCTCCGACTACTAAAAATGCAATTTTTGTAAAGCATTTGGCACAGTATTTACACTTATGGAAGAAAACAGAGACGTGGAGGGAGTGGTGCCTGCACTTAACTGAAACAACTGTTACAAATCGATAATCACCTGATTGGATGCTAGCTTTTAATTTTATAAATATGTATAATTGTTTCTCTCGTTTAAAATATACTGATTTCTGTCAATTACTTTATTTGATGATTATTAGTTAATTTTTGCTTTTAAAAGGGTTAATAATATATTCCTTTAGTATTATATTTAATACTAGCAGAACAATCCGTTCTTTTCCTCTGGTACTTATTTGTGATTAGTATCTTGAAAAGTTTCAGTTGGTAGGTACTAATGATCTTTCGTGACTTGAAGTCATTACTTTATCTTTTTCGGTTCCGATATTTTTTAAAAACGCATTGAAGATTCTTTTACAAGGCTCATACATAGAGTTAGGCATAGACTATGTTGACAATCTTACCACTTGCTGGAAGAATATACAAATTATTTCGGTTACTTACTCTTGAACATGCTACTTAAAACTGATCCTGAGAAAAACAATTTGTACATAAGTAGACCCCGACTACTTTTAGCGATTGGCCTTGGGCCATATTGTCATCGCAAAAGAAACCTTTACCGGAAGTTGAAGTTCAAAAGGGTAGTTGCTGCTTGTAGGAATTATAGAAATAGGTGGTATAAAAACACTCTGTCCTTTTGCACACAGATGTGACATTTCAATTTTCCTTTACAACGGCGATAAAAATAAAAATCTTAACAATAATTCTGATATAATTCGCCTTTTGATAATCGAAACTCAAGAAGTAGCATTTCAAACCATCTTTTATGTACTTATATCATCAATAAGCAAACCCTCTATATCAGTGTAATTTGGATTCGCTGTATCCTTAATCGGCAAGAATTGGGTTGTAATGACAGCGAGGTGTTTTCGATTAAAAAATTGAAATTTTGTGGTTAAAAGTTTAATTTTGGAAAAACTCGGTCCGTATTTGAAAGTTGAGCGTAAGAAAGTGAAACTTTATGCTTTTCTCCGATCCTGGGTGCAATGCTCGAATTCGCACGATTGTCTTATTTTTCGGATTAAAAACAATTGCTCACTCTCATTCGATACGGATTTGAATTGTCTTGTCAAAAATTATAAACCGCAGAAATGTTAACGTCTTGACTTCCTGTCTTCAGTTAACTAATTTTAAAATGTTAATTTATTATGCCCTGCACCGATGTCATGATTTTCTTATGGGGGTAGAAATTAAACTAAGGGGTTGGATAAAGACACCGATTTCTCCCAAGCAGCTGATCCTAGATCCGGCAAATTTGTATTCTGCTTTGACCTCGTATAGACTGCTCTATCATGAAAACTTAGCTTCTCCAAGTTGCAGGATCCCAGAGACGGACGGACGGACAGAGAAACCAATACATAAGCGACTGTTTTATAAAAAAAGAGAGCAAATATAAAGGAAAGCAATTGTTTTAATTTAAAATGTTAATAAAGTTGATTAAAAACCATACCATTTCACTTCAATTATCCCCTTGTTCCTAAGTTCTATAGTTGTTGAGTTATAGCGGCACAAACAACTAAACGTTACGACTGCATTAATGACGAAGAATTTATCAGAATATTTATGAAACTATATTCATTATTATGATTTACATCCGTAATCATTTATTTGTTTTTGTGAGTAGTAATTCAGCAATAATTTTAATATTAATATTTAAGATTGTCTTTTATGTTGAAGTAATATTTTGTATATTTCATGTTGTACCATTCATAAATTTTGCCCGCGATCGTGAGTTGAGGAATTTAGGCATTGCGAAATCATATGTAATGGCAAATTGCTAACCGTCCTCGTGTAGTTGCAGCCGTCAGAGCCTGAAATATTGAATTTCAGCGTCAAATGTTATTCCGTGGTTACGTCATTGTAAAATAAAAGCGATATATTTAACGAAAAATTTAGCCACTCGGCCTTGAGACGCACGACCTTGGTGCATTATGCTGACCTTTGACGAGTGCTGCTAGAGGAAAGCAATACACCGATGACTGTTTTTAAGCGACCAAAGTTACGCGTCATACTTTCCATGGTGTAGAATTTTAACGCCGAGCTGCTTGGCGGGTAAAAACAGTCGTGTAATACCGACGACGAGTTGCCCCGAGTGAAGCCCGAAAGAAGGCGCTCTCTGACAACTAGTCCATTCACCCTCTCCTATTACGACACCAGAGGCTCAGCTAAATGAACGGAGCGTGATGCACCCCATTACGCCACTTAGTTAAATGAGCGTATATAACGTCACGTGCTGCTCCCTTTGCGCAGAGTGCTAATTTTGGAAAATTCACTCTTTTTGTCCGTATACAAACTTAATGATCGGAATGATTGAAAGCGGATTAAAATCCTTTCGGCTATAAAAGTGAGCGTTGTTCTTTTTTGGTTGTAGTGCGTATTTTGTATCTAGATTCTTATTTTTAAACACAAATAAAAATACCCGACACTGTTCGTCGGTGAACAAATGAACGCTCGCGGAATCCAATTGGAGTCACTTATCGGAGATTTTTTGTACGAATGCACAGAATTTCAGCTATATATATCCCTAAAGAGCACCTCTGTTATATCTAGTGATAATGGATTGATGACTGATGTGACGACGTTGACAGGAACGTAGCAACATTGCCGCTAAGTGATTGACTGGAGCCCATTTTGAGAGCTTCCCCGCTCTTAATTTTTCCATGACTCTCATTAGCTCTGATTAGTAAGTCTCGATAATCCAAGGTTAACGGGACCAGAACCAACTCGGATTATTAAAAACTCGGCTTATACGGAATGATAACATGTAAAAGCGTAAAAATAAAAAAATGCATTAAAACATTTTCTTTATAAAAAACAAATTTTATCATCATTATAAAATACCATATAATATTAATACAACATAAGTATATATTAAAGATGAAAAATCTTCGATCCGCGCAAGTCCCGTCCTTCGAAATGGACGTTAAGTAGTTGGCTCCCTTGGTGCTCTTCGTTAAGAGTAGGGTTTCCCTCCTCCCTTGTGTATGTGTTCTGTGTGGAAGGAGCAATGGTTATAATTATCCAAGAGGATCATTAGCCATAAATTCCATGCAGACAGACAGAAAAATCTTCTAGTCTAGTTTCTTTGCCGTACACCTTTCTTCGCTGCAACGAGGAAGCTTTTTTCGAATCCAACAAACAAAAAGAAATTTTTAAAGGTAAATTATGGTGTTTAAATGAAGCTTTCCTTCCGTATAAATAGTTTGAAATTTCAGATTTCAATGTCTCGCGGGAACTTGCTTTTTCTGAGGACGACCTCGGATTAAGCTGAACTCGGTTTAACGAGACTCGAATAATCAAGACTCTACTGTACATATATAGATACATGCTGACGTTTAGTTAAAAATCGGTTTTCGCCATGGCAACCAGTGTGAAGCGAGTCACAAGAAGCAGGTTCACTTTTCATTTCCGTTTTTCGGATTCGAACGTAAAGTTGTGGATAATTAGGAAGGATTAAAATTCTCCTGGCAATAAAAATAAAATCTTCCTTCTATTGTCTCTTAATACGCATAATTTTTAAGTCTCTCTCGTCTGTAACTTATTTTAATGAGCAAACTAAAAGCAACCTACACTGGTTCCGATTATAATGTAATTGGGAAAAGAAAGGTTCTTGGGTTCTAACCCGAGGTTCTATTTTAAGGTATTCGTAGTGTTTCCCGATACTTTCATCCAAAAGGTAGTACATTTTTACATATTTTGATGAAAAAGTAGGACTTTTTTTGCTAAAAGTAGGACATTTGTTACAAAACGTAGTACACTTATAAATGTACAAACTAAATTTATTAATTATCTTACAAAACAGTAATTACATTTAGGTATTTTGTACTTGAAGGTATTTTCATAAGCAATTTATCGTCTTTAAGCAACTCCTCATACATCCCACTGCAAGTCAAGTCATAATTACATTTAACTTGAAGCAAACTTTTAACTGTTTCAATTTTCAGTTTGTGTCTATCTTACAATTAGTCCATTGTTTCTTATACAATGAGAAAACTGACCCGACATTAGCATTCGATGTTGGAATCGCAAAAATTATTTGCACTAATTCCTTTATATCAACAAAATGATCATTTTTACTTTCTCCATATAGGGGAAAGTATTGTATTCATGAAAAAATCGACTTCGAGATTTCAACGGAAATACACGTTTTGAGGTCCCCTGAACACGTTTTGACTATTTTCTCGATGATGTCTCTGTGTGTGTTTGTGTGAATGTGATAGCTTATTGTGAGTGCTCTAACTCAAAAACTATTAATCAGGTCAACGCGAAATTATATATTTAACATTTTTATAAAAGTCACAAGAACTGATCAGTTTTTGGTAAAAATCAGTCAATCGAAAGTGGGTGTTTACTCTTGTCACTTATTCGTTACTTTAAAATATTTGCTTTAATAATTGATAAATGTAAAAATATATTGGAAAAAACAGTGTAGGAAATTTAATTTTATACAACCCTTGTTTGAAACATGTTTCCATATCATGCATTGTTTAAGAGATATCTTGTATTTTTAGCTGCCACCACCAAGCCACCTACCCAGGACTATTGTTAGCAATTGACGCTTAGTTACGTCTTAGTAACGCTTCTTTTTCTTTTCTTAATTGTTGGAGCTTTGTGGCTATATCCAATATCAGAAGGCTATGGTTTGAGTTTATTTCTGTTCTTTGTAGTCTAAAATCTTCTCGCAGTTTCTTAAAATATTTATTATTATGTAACCTATTTGGAATTTTTAGAAATATTACAGATATGGAGAAAGTCGTGTGGTGGCCACATCAGATTTTTAAATAAAGTGACCCGCTTTATATCAATTGGCAATGTATTGAATTCTTTTGATGCATTCCTAAGGAATGAAATTAATTCAGTCGTTTCATCAAAGAAAGAATCATTTGCAGCGATTTCACGGATTAAAAATTCTGCCAATTTTCGGATTTCGTCGTATTGAATATCTTCAGTACTTATAAAAATTAACCATTTAGTAGACGAAGGATAGTCATTACTTCTAAACCACTTAGGTGTATAATCAACCACAGTAGAAAAATTCAATAAATTGTTTTTGTAACTGAACGGTTGTTGTTTAATCTTTTGGCGTCTTGCAGAAAAAATTGATATCCTTTCATTGATTTTTCGTTCAAGTGTTATAACAGAGTAGCAAAAGATTTTTTTTCTCCAAAATCAATAACGTTTGTTGAAAAAGGGCCAATGAGCTTCGAAGAAAGCAAAAATAAATTTCACTTGTGTCATAGGTAAAATAACTTTCCAAAATAATTGGGATATCATTATTTGATAATGCCAACAACTGATGAAAAACAACTTTGGAGGGGTGGAGTAAAATGGAAATTCTGAACAGCTTCCACTTTTTTCCAAAAGATCCAAAAAGTAGTAAAAGAGTTATCGAAGAGGAAAAAGTAGTATTTTACCACCAAAAGTAGTACATCTGGGAACCCTAGGTAATCGTCACTTGTAGTTCATCACCAAAATTTCAGCAATTAACTTCGACTAGAAGAGCCAAAAAATAAGGTGAAGGACGGACTCTTTTGAATAGCTATATAAGAATATTTTGAGGACTCTGCTCGATTCTCAAACAGCAATAAAAATGATCCACGAAATATGAAATGGGGCGAGATAATTTTTTATGGTGCTTTTTATGGGACCGAGGATATATTTATACAAATTCGGGAAATATTTACAAAAACTCCGTAGTCGGCACATGACAGACGGTAGGTGTTATTTCCGGGATTAAGACAGATGGAGGATAGAAAGAGAGGGAGAGAATGATAGAAGTTTTGAGATAAGGCTAGCAATATGAAGTTGAGAATTTGAAGAGGCGGTGCCTGTTTAGTGATATAAAGATAGATAGGGAGCGGGTGAGATAGTATTACAGCCTTCAGGTGAGTGGATTCGAGGGAAATTTGGCGCCACGGCGTGACGAGGGGATGGGGTTGGCCAGTCGGAAACCCACAGCCCTTAGAACAGGCCTGTCCAACCCATACCTCGCGGGCAACATGTTGCCCACGAGATACATCGATGTTGCCAGCGATGCGGATTAAGTTTCAAGCAATAGTTGGGATTTAAAATCGTATAAAATTTTCGGAGACGTTCCTTTTAAACCCATTTTTAGATGTTCAAGAACGAGCATTTAAAAATTACTTGTCTCAGGTATTTTAAAAAATAGTTCATCTTGAACTTTTTTCAGACATAAGACGAGCTAGATAGTACTCTGTTGAACCATTTCTAGATGAAAAAACCAGTCAAATTTCGAGTATTTTCAAGCGAGGTAGTACATTCTAAGAAATACAACTAATGGAATTGAGAACAGATATTACATTGAAATCAGGATCATCGCAGCCAAAATGTTGATCTTTAATGCATAATAAGAAATGCCACTTCTAAAATGCCCTCTTAGACTGAATCCTTGTTTTGTTTTAACGTGCGTAAGTGAACCTGATTTTTATAGCATAAAAATTATTGAATCAACTTGCAGATCGATTCAGACGGACAAATATTTGAATGGCAGGATGAGAACAGCTTTGAATAAATATTTACCTTCATATACCAAGCTGGCTAACAAAATTATATGTCAGATTTCACCTAAGGGTTTTAAAAATAATAAAATAACTGGCTTTTCCTTAAGAATATTATGTCAGATACATTAAATATTTTAACAATATTAACATGTTGACATGACTAAATACAATATATATATATTGCCCGCGCCTCGACATTTTTCAGCTGAAGTTGCCCGCTGGTCTTAATAGGTTCGGCATGTCTGCCTTAGAATGACGCCAAAGAAATCTAATACCCCGGTTATTCCCGAGAATTCGCATAGACGAACGCAAGAACACTCTCCGCCATTCGGTAAACGCGCATTTTAGCTGCTTCCTGCCACATTTCACCGATCGACGGGAAATGTTTCTCTGGCGATCTTTTGCGTTGCATTTCCCGAACCCTTTGCTTGCGCCGTATTCTCCTGACAAAGCGGAATTATTATCACCGTAAAAATCAGTCGAGTTTATAAGTTATGTATTATCATTTTTTAGGGATTTCGAGAGAATTTGTGGATCGTACAAAATGTGAACAATCTTGAATAGAGCTTTCATTTAGTCGATTTTCTTACCAGATATTTTCTTGCGATAAAACGTGCTTAGAAATTCTTTTGTCTAAAATTTTAAAATTCTATCAGGAAAAAACCAGCGGAACACATCCAAATGAAATTATTTGTTATATTTGCACTATTAGTGCACCCAGTCACCGACTATCAAGATAGATGCGTTCTTAAAAAATTCGTCTAAGGTGAAATCGTGTTACTCGGACACGAATATCTCATAAAAAATAATGTTCCAGCATCCTAACCTAATTGACAAATTTTTAATGTTATTCCTTTATTGTGACTATAATTTGGTTAATACTTTTTTATTTTTTATGTATATATCATACACTTACAAAATGTGAACAATCTTGAATAGAGCTTTCATTTAGTCGATTTTCTTACCAGATATTTTCTTGCGATAAAACGTGCTTAGAAATTCTTTTGTCTAAAATTTTAAAATTCTATCAGGAAAAAACCAGCGGAACACATCCAAATGAAATTATTTGTTATATTTGCACTATTAGTGCACCCAGTCACCGACTATCAAGATAGATGCGTTCTTAAAAAATTCGTCTAAGGTGAAATCGTGTTACTCGGACACGAATATCTCATAAAAAATAATGTTCCAGCATCCTAACCTAATTGAAAAATTTTTAATGTTATTCCTTTATTGTGACTATAATTTGGTTAATACTTTTTTATTTTTTATGTATATATCATACACTTAAATCATTTTTACAGAAAATAAACAATGATAACGGGGATGATTCGTAGCGTTTTAAGACGTGTATGACGAACGATATCACGTGTCTGTTCATTATTCTCACAGCGCTTAAGTAAATCTAGTCTTTGCTCCAGCGATATAACTTTTATCGGTTTCTTACTTCCACAACCAATAAAATGTGAGCTATAAACTCCAGCGTTTTTTCGATGTAGATGATCGACATTTTGAATCAGCTGTTCAACTCTTCACCATTTATTTAGCAGACCTTATTTAGAAGATTTGTAAAATGATAATTTTAAACAACAAATGACTAAGAATTTGTTTTAATACATTATTTTTCAAAAGCTAACAACGTACGATCTATAGAAAATTACAAAAATGGTCAAAGGAAATTTTAAAAACATTCCAAAATGGTATTTTCTACATTTCAGTTTAAAAAGCTTGAAATCTCTCGCCTTCTGCATCAGACTCATAGAAATTGTGAAATTCATCCTCTGGTTCAGATGTTACGATAATGGGCTCATTGTCATCCGCAATTAATGAAGAGCAGGGCTAAAGTTTGTTTCCATTTCCGCTTTCTAGACCCTTTTTACGATCGTAAAGAAGTCATGGAAAAAATGTGTTAAACCGAACGACCAGTCGTGTTAGTCGAAAACAAGTCCTACTTTAAAAAGCGTGTTAAACCGTAATCGTGTTTATAGAATTCGTGTTAGTCGGGGTGTATCTTCAAACATCTAAAGGGGCTCATGTGGCCTGTTGATAATTAAGTAGTGATCTTGTCTGCATGAAGGAACGAAAATTACAGTTACGGCTTTGTCATTCTTTCATTTAAGGAACTCTAACCAAAATAACACCTCATCTTCTTCTGTAATATCTTTCGCATTATTCGTCATTCTGTGAAATTTAGCCGCGCGCTTTAAGAAGCAAGATAGCAACTTTATAGTTCTGTTTAAACAGGCATTAGTGCGAAAAATATATTGTTTACCAGTAAATTGGATTCGATTATGAACACGCTTTCTCTTAAGTCTTGAATTTCTCCTTTCAAGTTGATCCGTTGCTCATTTTAATTCTGTTGATTTTTGAGCTATTACAGTATGAAATGTAAGTTTTTGAAATTTTTTTGAAAATCAAATTATGTAGCAGGTAATTTTCTTTTTAAAGAATAAATTAGAAAGTTATAAAGTGTGATCGACGATGAGACTGTGATATATATAGCACAGTCTCATCGCCGATCACACTTCATAACTTTCTAATTTATCCTTTAGAAAGAGATTCGTTGCCTAATCCGTCGACGGTCTCAACGAATTAAACGCCACAATAGTTCCACCATTATAAGTTTCTTTAAGTCAAAAGTACGGCATTCAAATATTTTGCCATGCTTAACTGTTTCCGTTTATAAAAATAACAATGGGAGTTTTTTTTGGACGAATAAATTAACTAAGGAATATCAAACCTTTGCTCGGGCTTACATTTTACTATCGTCAATACGAAAAAATGAATGATTTTTCATCAGTAACCTAACTTGGAGTAACGTAACTTTCATCGATGCATAAGAAAGTGTGTGTGTATATTGTATGCATGTTATTTCTAAAAAGAGGTGAACAATAAGCATCTAGCAACTTAGTGTAAAACCTTGAGAGAACTTGATGACGAAATGAAACACCCATTTCTACCGGCATTATTTGCGCTTTTGCACTCTTTCTCGAAGAGTTCTTTTGCAGAATTTCTCGACATCGCGCCAAGAGCGAGTTAAGATGAGGAAGAATGTTAACTAGGCTTCATGTCACGGCCACTCTGTCCAACGAACGTCGTTTTGCATCAGAACTCAAACCATACCTAATCATAACAACCAAATAAAGTTATCATTTCAGAGCGCAGCATTTATATACTCGAGTATGGAGCGGAGATTGTATTCATTAGGGATACCGAAGCGTACCTGCGAAGCGAAATGTGTATGGATACGATACAGCTGTTGCCAATTGTCCCTTATCATTATTCTTACGAAACTATTTTTTTACCTCACCGCGGCAAGTGCGGTTGTCCTTACGGCTATATAAAAAACTCCTAACACGTGTAGTCACACATGGACGCAAACGATAGGTCCTAGCCACTTAAGGAAAGAATTTGACGGCTGAATATTGTTGGTATCACGATTAGGATGATATAAAAGAGATTATATATATATATATATATATACACCACCCTCATCACTACCTTTTCTTTTCCTTTAGTTAATATATATATATATATATATATATATATATATATATATATATATATATAATATAATATAACGATACGGAAAAAGAAATAATATGATAAAATAAATGCAACGAGAGGTTGAGAGGGATAGGAAGGAGCCAGTGAACACTTACCATACGGTGGTGGACGTGTATATATATATATATATATATATATATATATATATATATATATATATATATATATATATATATATATATATATGTATATGTATATATATATACACAAATCTTGGGTACGAACCTCCTAGGTGTCCCAAGCCTCATTCTAAGCTATTTCTAGGAGGACTAGAGATCTGGAATTTGGCTTGCTGGTCGGTCATAGGTCAAAACCAACGGAAAAATCAAAAATTCCAAAAATTCGGATTTTGAGGGGGGCATTTTGATCCCAATCTTCCATTTTAATACCCCTAAGAAAAGCATGGGATTCAATGCCGGGAATTCTAAATATGCTTTTTAAAATATATCCTATATCCTCCGTAAGAAGCAGCTATTTATAATAGATAACTGTTATAAATAGCTGCTTCTTACGGAGCATATATATATATATATATATATATATATATATATATATATATATATATATATATATATATATATATATACACAAATTTCAACTCCGTACACATTCGGAAATACATAAACCTCGAAAATTTGTTTAAACAATTGCGAATTTTTAGCGGCCGCAATGTTGCACTTTTTCAAGATTTTCGTTTTTTCTAGTCGGTTTTGCACAAAATCCTACATAAGAAAAAAATTTCGAATCGAATGCAAGCACCGACTACTTGTGTGTGTGTCTCTATTATAAATAGCTGCTTCTTACGGAGGATATCTATAATAAATAGCTGCTTCTTACGGAGAATATATTATAATGATAATGAAATAAAACCTAAGGTACTTCTAAATATTCCACAGAGCTGAAATTTGGAGGGAACCTTGGTGTTGGTCCAAAACCATCAGAAAAATATCGAAAATTCCAAAATTTCCCCTTACAACGGGGTCTTTTACACCCAAAACGTTCATTTTCAAGTCCCATTAGAAAACCATTTAAATTCGTACAAGCCTTTTTATAATTTAATTTTTAAATTACGTTTAATTAAGGTACAAATTCCTGACCTAAATTAAAAGACGGAAAAAAGAACAAAAATTATTTTTCCTGAAGGTAGAACACGAATCCGTGCCGAATTAGTCCAATTATTCTGTTTTTACTGTATAAAAACGGGCTTTTATACAATTTATAACAATGGCCCAATATTTCTGTCATGACTACGAGACAATGCTTTTCTTGGGGAATTTATTTTATGTGTTAATAAAACTGAACGAGAGCTTAGTGCCACGAACTGAAAAGTAGTGTCATGACGTCACTCTCAGACCGTGACATTTAAAAGCAAAGAGAAAACATATTTGGTGAGCAGACAACACTAAGAGTAATATTGCGCTGCAATTTTCAGGGTTTGTAGATGTCATAAGTAGGCCTTCGGATGATATGAGAAATCTTATGTAGGATTCCTCGGTTCGACTCCAGGCACTCCAACATTTGAGTTTTTCCTGTGTAAATAGCATTTCGGAATATTTAGCAAATTAATTTACGGTAATTCTCATCAAGTAGTAGGAATGGTGTGGTGGATATAGGGCACCAATGCTTGCAGAATGCAAGCACCAACTACTAGTCATTATATATCGACGACTCTCACAGAGGAGGATATAACAGATAACATATAACATATAGGAGGATACTAATGTTTAGGCACTTCCAGATGTGCTGGAGATTCGAAATTTTTGTCTTAGGTAGGAGTTTGTGCAAAACCGACTAGAAAAAACGAAAATCCTGAAAAAGTGCAACAATGCGGCCGCTAAAAATTCGCAATTGTTTAAACAAATTTTCTGGGTTTAGGCATTTTCGAATGTGCTACGGAGCTGAAATTTTTTTTATAAGTAGAATTCTTAAAAAAACGAAGTGGGGATTATACAAATTTTGATATTTTTATTTGTTTGGCAGTTAAAAATTCTTAAAATTTAAACAAATAGATAACTGTTTAGGTACTACGGGATGAGTTAGGAAGCTGAAATTTTCAAATTATTTACAAAGTAGTGAATTTGCAAAAATTTACATTTCAATTTTACCCTATATGAATTGCAGCGCCCGTTAAAAATTATTTAAATTTAAACAATTACAAAAATATTATTTTACTTCTAGGAGTGCTACAACTTTAAAATTTCGCTAAAATGTGTAGCATTAGTACCCTATAATGAAGATAGTGTAAAATTTTTAAAATTGCAACATTTGGGGATTGTTTTAAACTATTATTTTTACATGTTGGAAAAACGAAAATCGCTGCGCAGGTGAAATCTTTAGAATTAATAGACTATTTGTAATGATGTAATGTCTGTCTGAAAAATTAATATTTTTTCAAGGTGATATGAAATACTTGCAGTATGCAAGCACCAACTACTAGTATATATATATATATATATATATATCATATATAGGCGTTCCTTACAGAGGAGGAGGATATAACATCTATTATATATATACTCTTCTTACAGAGGAGGAACATATACGATGATATATGTATGATATATATATATATAGGAGGATACTAATGTTTAGGCACTTCCATAAGAGCTGGAGATTCGATATATTTACATTTCAGCTCCCTATCTCTCCCCGTATTATCTAAACATTTAGCTATTTGTTTAGACTTTAAGAATATGTAAATGCTAAACAAATTAAAATATCAAAATTTGTATAATCCGTTTCGTTTTTTTACAAATTCTATCTATAAAAGAAATTCAGCTCCATAGCACATCCATAAATACATAAACCTTAAAAATTTGTTTAAACAATTTCGAATTTTTAGCGGCCACATTGTAGAACTTTTTCAAGATTTTCGTTTATTCTAGTCGGTTTTGCACATAATCTTAACGATAGCAAAAATTTCGAGACTGCCGCTTTTCTGGAAGTGCATAAACATTAGTATCCTCCTATATTTGTGTTATCTATTATATATAGACTTCTTACAGAGAAGGAACATATATATCATTATACTAGTAGAAGGTGCTTGCATTCTGCAAGCATTTCATTATACTAATGAAATTTATTTATTTATTTAAATTTAAAGAATTTTTAATAGTCAAACAAATTAAAATATCAACATTTCAATAATTCCTATTTTGATTTTTTTATAAATTCTCCCTTAAAGGAATTTCAGCTACATAGCATATTCGGAAATACTTAAACTTTAAACATTTGCAAATTTTTAGCGGCCGCATTGTTGAGCTTTTTTAAGATTTTCATCTTTTCTTTATAGGATGTACTACAAAATATAGCTAGAAATTCGTATCGAAGACTTATAGTTTCCGAGCTAAAAATTACACAGAAACGTTCAGCTCTCTAGCTTATGTAGTTTGGGCTGGACATTAGTATCCTCCTATATCATCATTATATATAGACGTTCCTTACAGAGGAAGAGTAACATATTACATACAAGTAGTTGGTGCTTGCATTCTGCAAGCATTTCATCTCACCCAGATAAAAATATTAATTTTTCAGAAATATAATATTATTGGAAATATTTTTTTAATTAAAATTTTTTTGACACTTGGAGGTTTTTCGACATACTTGGTCGTGACTCGAAATTCACAGAATTGGATCCCGAACTCTGGGCTTCTGATGGGAATTATATTGCCACAGAAAAGTGCATAAGGTCCATCAATTGCATTAACGATACGGCAGAACGTGGAGTTGCCCTGATCGAGGAATACAATCGATTACACACCCAGGGTGAACAGCAAAAGCAATTTCTTCTGCAGGTTGTCAGCGATCATCGGAGGAGATATCCAGACTTTGCGAAGGAAACACTTGCCACAAAAAATTAATATACCACTGTGTCAGTATTGTTATGTCCATCATGTGACAATGTAGCATGGAAATTGCCAACTCTAAATTTTATATCCTTTGTACTGTATTGCATTTTGTTTAAAATAAAGAAAAGTTAATGTTTCAAACTTTGGTAGCAACCTCTAAATTTCATCTAAAATTTAACAAATTTTGGGAATTTTATTTTTTAAATATTGAAACAAGATAGGCTGGTGCCCCTATTCAAAATAAAACGTTTGTTTTTTCCACCCATTATAAGGAATGATAACATATAGAAAGATACTAATGTTTAGGCACTTCCAGATGAGCTGGAAATTCGAAATTCTTTTCTCAGGTAGGGTTTTGTGTAAAACCGACAAGTAAAAACGAAAATCTTCAAAAAGTACAACAATGCGGCCTCTAAAAATTCGCAATTGTTTAAACAAATATTCAAGGTTTATGTATTTTCGCATGTTCTACGGAGTTGAAATTTTTTTTATAACTAGATTTCGTAAAAAAACGAAATAATGATTATACGAATTTTGATATTTTAATTTGTTTGGCAGTTAAAAATTGTTAAAGTTTAAACAAATAGATAACTGTTTAGACATTACGGGATGAGCTAGGAAGCTGAAACTTTCAAGTTATGTACAAAGTAGTGCATTTGCACAAATAAACATTTGAATCTCTCCATAAACATATTGTGGCGGCCGTTAAAAATGTTTAAAATTTAAACAATTGGAAAAATATTATTTCACTTCTAGGAGTACTACAACTTTAAAATTTGGCAGAAATGTGTAGCATTAGTACCCCATAATGGAGAAAGTATAAAATTCTTAAAATTGCAAAGTTCTTGGATTGTTTTAATCTATTATTTTTACATAAGGGAAAAACGAAAATCGCTGCGGAGGTGAAATCTTGAGAATTAAAAAAATATTTGTAATGATGAAATATGAAAAATGAATGTTTTTTTATGTTGAGATCATATGCTTGCAGAATGCAAGAACCAACTACTACTAGTATATATATATATATATATGTGTGTGTGTGTGTGTGTGTGTGTGTGTGTGTGTGTTTGTGTGTGTGTTTGTGTGTGTGTGTGTTTGTCATAAGCCTTGCAGTGCTGAACTATTTTAACAATTACAGCTGTGCATACTGCTCATTGACATTTTTAATGTCGCCTTACAAGCCAAACATTATTCATATATTGAAAAAGCTCGACTTTTAGGCATTTTAAGGTAACCATGTAGTTGGGTGTCAGTGCACTCGGATGATTCGCTGACGGCATGATTGGTAGGAAGTAAGGGACGAAGCACGGGTTCGATATGGAAAAGGGGAGGAGGAGCAATTTTAGAATTGCCATATGAGGGTGTCTTGACATAGGACAAAGAAGGGATTAAAAGAAGAGCTCCAAGTGATCTTGAAGTTGGCCATTTCTTGCTCGTTTCCTTTAGAAGAATGGTAGTCTGTCAGAATTCTCCATTTTATACGTCCACTGAAGACATTTAGCAGCTTGCTGGAGGAGATAGGATACGCCGGTCGTTCTTCGTGGATGGAATGGATAACTGCCTTAGATGTCGAGAGGAGAAAAGATATTTCAGAGGAATTTTTTGTTTTCCCATTTGGACCTATCAAAAAGTTTTCTCTGTTGAGCTTGAAGTTGGGATCTAGTCGTTGACACAATTGATCCACCAGTTTTAGTAGCAAAGAAACGGTGTGGCAGTAATCCGTCTCCTCCACATGCTCTACAGTGAGGAGATGCTGTCGAGTCTATATGTGCGGCCCGTCTTGGGTGGATTGTACCGTGATGAAAAAGTTTGAAGGAGATATCCGAATCCTTTTTGATTGAAGGAATGCTATACAGAATTCTGATGTTATGAACTCTCTGATTAGTGAACCACCCGATGTTCAACCACATGAGTTTCCAGTCGTTTACATCAGATATCTTTTTATCCAAATCTAATGATGCTTGATAGAGATCGGATTTCTTCATCTCAGTAAGGAATTGAACTGATTTTTCTAAGGTAAATTTTTTCCGCAGATTGTTCCATGCCATGCAGATAGACTTGTGGAGTGATGGCCAGTCCATAGGATAGGGTGGGCTAGTGAGCAAGGAAAAGACATCTCTGCTTGGGTCGGGTATACTATCGGTGTTCAAGATGCTAAGAAGTAGGAGTTTTCCAGGATTGTTGGGATTGGTTTTGAGTAGTTTCTGAATGGTTTGGAGGCGAATGGATTTTATTTTTGCAGAGATATTGACTAGGCCTAGTCCGCCATGTATTACAGGCCTGCTGAGTGCAGCCGCGGATACCCAGTGCCGAGAGTTGGCCCAAACAAAGTTGATGAGCTTACCTTGGAGGTTGTTTACGACGTTCACAGGTGGTTCGTAGATTTTTAGAATATGCCAAAGGGTGGATGCAGCTAGGTTATTTGCTATGATCACTCGTCCTTTTAAGGACAGATGAGTCTTGGCTCTCACGCTCCATAGATTTAGTACCCTTTGTAAGTTATCGGCTAGTTTTTTATTGTTTTCTTCCATCGCGTTGGTTTCGGCTCCAATGCTAATGCCTAGGAACTTAAGAATCCGCTGGATGCCAAGGGGAGAATCCAATCGATGCTTCCAATCTCCTCCCCACATCCCGATACTTTTCTCTAGATTGATTTTTGCGCCTGAGATCTTGGAGTATTCCTCAAATGCACAAATAAATATTTGAATATCTCCATGAAGTTGTTTTTCCGGCCGTTAAAAATATTTATAATTTAAACAATTAGATAAATATTATTTTACTTCTAGATGTGCTATAACTTTTAAATTTGGCACAAAGGTGTGTCATTAGTACTCCACAGTGGAAAAAGTGTAATACTCTTAAAATTGCAAATTTTAAGGTTTTACTCCAATGTTTTTCCACAATGAAAGAACGAAAATTGGTACAGAGGAAAAATATTTTGAATTAAAAAATATTTCTAATAATGAAATATCTCTGAAAATTAATGTTTTCAAGGTGAGATGAAATGCTTGCAGAATGTAAGCACCTTCTACTAGTACTTGGTCACTTGGTCGTTCTGTCCAAAACGCTCAAATATCTCAGTCATTTCTTCAGCCAGTTCAACCAAATTTGGTAGGATTGCTATGATTATGCACCAATAGCTAATGAAAAAAAAATCAAAAAATATCCTGGGTTCGACTCTAGAGGGAGATTTCAATTTCCCATAAGATAACACGTAAAAATCGACTTTTCTACTTACAAACTTTTACACCTTTGCAAATTAAAATTAGAATGAATTGACCTACGATCTTCAGACATAGACCATTTTAAAGAAAAATAAATAATATTTCTTATTCTTATCGTCATATTTTGCCTAAGAAAGAAATCGCTCAATTTCTATGTGTAAATAATATTTATTTCAAAAGTTTAAGCTTTTTAATGATATGTTGCCTTGCCGACCGTGACTTTGTTAAATCTCGAGATTGTATTGTCGTCTCTACCCTTATCTCTATTAATAAAAGCCTTACTCTGTCTAACGCTGACATCATCAATCGCACTTTTTAACGCGTTTTTAACCAACTTCCCGATTAGGCGGAAGGTTGAAATTTCGGAGGAATGTTTGATTTAGATATAAACATTAAATGACGAAAAAATACGAAAAATACCTGGGTTCGACTCCAGGAAGGCGATTTCCATTTCCCGTAGCATAACACGTAAAAAGATACTTATTAAAGGCTTTTATTCTTTTGTAAATTCAAATTAGAATAAATTGACGTACGACCTTCGAATTTGAACTATGTTTTAGGAAAATAATGAAGTTTCTTATTCTATTCATATTTTTTCCGCCTACCTTTCGAAATATTTCATATTAATCATTTAAATCACATATCGCTCATCCGCTACAATTGTGACACAACTCAAAATTGGTCGATTTTGAGTTTTATTATGCAAAACACGGCAAGTGGTGCATATTTTTATCAGTAAGAACGACACAAGCGTAACTCAAACAATGACCGCAAGAGAGCAGTTGTGTCACTATTGCATTTTTTCCATAAATGTGAGTAGGTTATCATGAAAAATGACACATCTCAGTTGTGCTCTATTAGTGAGAAATAAAAGACATATTTCTTTCCGCAATAACGACAGATGTTGTGTTGAGACGGCTTAATGCGTAAAAATTTATCGGGAACAACGACATATTTCGAGTTGTGTCGTTTTATAATGTCCAAAAGGAGACGTATCAGTTTTTTTTACCACACATCTAAATTGAGGCAGGCGGGGGTGCCGGTGGTGTTGTGGTTAGGACGCTGGCGGCTACTCGCCTGCTGCTTGAAATGGCAGCGGGCACGAATCCTGCGCAAGTAGGATTTTTTTCCAAGGTTGCCCGGCCCCCTGTTTGTGTGGTTTGAGAAGACCGCGCAAATTCAGCTGTTCCGTCCTTCGGAAGGGACGTTAAGCCGTTGGCCCCCCTGGTGTTCTTCGTAAGAGCAGGCAAATGCCGGCAACGGGTTTCCCTCCTCCCTCCCTGGTTATTCATTTCACTACCTCTGAGATACCCATTTGTGCGTAAGAGAGGCGAATCGGCTGGGCACAGAATAATAATCTAAATTGAACGTATTCAACTTTACGATTTATGAATTGAAAAAAATACAGCAAATTGTTACGTGTGGCAAGAAGCAGAAGCGAATCGCGGAGCAAATGAAATTGGAACGTGCGTTTTACTTTACCGTCTGACGAACAACTTGAAGTGATATTTTATTCCGATAATTGCTGTGGACAGCAGAAAAATCGTTTTATTATAAGTATGTACATGCATGCTGCTTCAAAGTATAACATTAAATCAATAACTCATAAATTTTTAATAAAGGGGCATAGCCAAAATGAAGGGCATTCGGTTCACGCCGTTATTGAAGAAGAAGTTCGAAGGTCCATGCGATCAGGATCAATTTACGTCCCCGATCAATTTATAAGCCTGATAAGATCAGTGAAGAAAACAGGCGGACCGTATAAGGTTACTGAACTTTGTCACAGCAATTTTTTTGATTTGAAGAAACCATGTACGACATTTGGAAATCATTTTTGCAAGAATACAGAAGGCGAGACTGTAAAGATGGGTGACAAAAGAATTTTAAAACATCTGTCAGCCAAAAAGAATTTAAAGAAATTAGTATAACACAAGGCAGGAAAAAAATTCTCCGAATAAGCTCGTAAAATTTCAACCAGCTTACAATAAAAAAATCAAGTGTAAGTGATAAAAAAAGGAGACTTATTGCAATTACTCCACAAAAATTATATTCCAAAATACTACAGTGATTTTAATAATAATCTCTAATGTTCTATAAATTGAAAATTTTGTAAGAATATGTTATAATACAATAAATTTACACTTTTTCAACATTTTTTATTCCAAGTAATTTTTTACATCTCAAAAAAAGTTTTAAATTTTTACAAGAATAATGTCATAAGTCAAAATAGAGGTTGGAAATGGAATGTTTTAGGTGTTAGTATTCCCACTAAAAGTAAAATGGCTATGCGTTAATTAGGATCAAAGAATGCTGAAACCATGTATTATAATAAGTTTTACAATTTTGAATAATTCATAGTGTTGTTTTAACTTTTAAAAAATTAAAAATTTCAAATTGCTCTCCTGAAAAATTGCATTTTTTGAGTTGTATCACTATTGTAGCGGATGAGCGATATTTTGGGAAAATCGGCTTTTAAACGGGATGTTGCCTTTTCGACCACGTCATTGTTAAACTTCAAGAATCAATTGTTGTCTCAACCCGCATACGTGTAATATATACTAGTGCATAGACTGCCTTAAATTATCGTAGGATTTTCGCGAAATTACCTAATCCAAATTTAATTTGAAGTCTTTTCCTTATCTAAACGACTATATATATGTAGAGTAAAAGAGAGGGGGATGTGGGGAGGGAGATAGGAAGAAAGGGATAAAGAATGGAAGGTACAACATAGAGAGTAAGGGAGGTACAGAATTAGAAAAGGACGGGAGGAAAGAGATAATGAGGGAGAGCTATGGATTAGGACAGGAGGGAATGAGAGAGGAGGAGGTGAGACAAAAGAGGCAGAGAGGGAGGGAGAGAGAGAAGGATGGAAAGAGGGAGGAAGGGTGGGAGAGAGGGACGGCGAGGAGGAGGGAGGGAATATTATTATTTATTTATTATTATTACTGCATTTTTGACAAGGGGCTCATCATTTAGCATATCTTACTGATTTATCATATCGAAATAAAAAATTTTGGAATACTTTTATCACAATCCCTTCATTGAACTTTGTCAATTCTAACTCCTCAGATTAATGATTTGTCGAACCATGAAGTCGAATATTTTCTCTTTGAAAATCACAAAAAATAACAATGTTAACAGAACGGAGAAAATGCTTCCGGCTGGTGACCATGGCGAACGCAAGCAACAGGTTTTTATTCTCCTGAACGAAAATGAAATTTCGATCTCGCCTTATGGGTGGAATACAATTGATGAAGAAGGTGGCTCCTACAAGGCCTCTTCAGTGATGGCGATTTTAGACACGGCGATCGTCACTGAGGACGGCTGCTTTGTAGCAGAAACCCGCACGTGGCTTTCCCAATCATTTTGTGACCGCCATCAACCTTGAACTTCAGTTTCTATTTCTTCACCATTAGCCGCTCGATGTCCTTCGAATGTACCATTCCGCCTCTTGCACGATTTAAAAGTTTCGCATCTTCCCTGCGGAAAAATTTGCGTAAAAGCACAATTACGTCAATCCGTTAACTTTGCCGCTCGAAATATCTCCGCCAACTAGGCCGACGAATCGAACCTTGACCAATGAGAGGGGTTTTTAATGACCGCCCCCCTCCCCTCCCAATCCTTCCTCCCATACACACACACTTCAAAGTCCGCAACTAAATTCCTCGTTCTTTTCAGTGAGGACCTTGCATGAGTAAGAGAGGAAAAGAACGGGCTTAATATCAAGGCCGCACACTGGCAACTCCGCCGCGGCCACGAACGTTTCCCGTTTCTTCGCTTTCGGCGTCGGAGTTGCGAAATACGTGCCACTGAACGGCAGAGTTAAGACCTAATAGCTGTCGGTGAACGATCGAATGAATTGATTAGCAAAAAGTTTTGAAGTTTAAAAAGCAATTTCGCTGTTTCGAGGTTCCAGCGATCAGAGATGAGATCTCTCCCTTCCCCCTCCTCCCCGAGAGCCTTATCGTGCGATTTTGTGCTTAATTATTAGCGGTAAAAATACATTTTATTGTTTAAATTTTGCCTTTATGCGATGCTTCAAGCCGATGACCGTGTGTTATGAAATTTGACATGAAAGATAAGCTGCGATTCAGTGATAATTTCGAACAATGCCAGTACGGAATTTTTTTAAATCGGGCTCCTCCTCCACTACGAAGTTTGTTATTTATTCTTTTCAAATTATCTTTTTCCATTTCCTTGCCCCAAGTTTCATTGATTATGCTGATTGATTGGCTGACGTTATAATGCCGCATTTCGTTAGAAGTCATGGACAAAGGAAACCACAAACAAAAAATGCATGTTTTTGACGGTGTTCGCTAAAGATTGCTTTTTTTTAAAATGTCCCTTTCGAAATATCTCATTGGTGTCATACAAAAAATTCCACGACCAACGCCCATCTGATTCGCCAGTGGAGGGGCGAAAACAAAAGAAGCGCGACCTGTCGCCATGACGACCTCGCAGATATCAACAGACTTTGATATCGGTCACTGGAAGGAGAGAACATGTGAGAGATTAGATCTTCGCCCACCTTTCTTCTTCTGCTATTTTTTTCCGAACGCAATCATCTTCCGAAAAGGAACGGCCGAAATTTTTGCGGAAAAAAACGCCGCGAATAACATTAACCGAAGAAAGGAAGAGTGACCCCGCGCAAGGATCTAAGAGGAAGCCCACTCCCGCTTCTCTCCCTACACCTCCCCCCTCGCCACTCCACTCCGCTCTCCCCCTTCCACCCCCCTCCCCCCTCCCAGTACGAGGGAGGTTATCCCCTGAGTGATGTAGGAAGTTGGTCAGGTCGAGTGGAGATATGAAGAGAAAGAGTGAAGATCGGGTTGGAGGGGTGACCTCTAGCGGAGTGGATAGGTAGGTAGGGGGCGTGAAAGGGGATAACAGCGGGAGAACCGAAGGCGCCGCACGCATTAGCGCAACACGCAACGCTGCACACACACGCTGCAAGCTTCGGTGCTGTGAAGAGCAGTCGCATTCGAAGCGGCGTATTGCCACTCCAGGTGAGTAATATTGGCCCCGGGCTTCCTTACGAGGGAATTCCTCGGAACGGGAGCTGTTTCGCGCGCGAAGGAAAACGAAATTTGACTTCTGGGAGTTGACGAAATTGTGAAACAAGTGACAATATTAAGATTAATTTTTATTAACATGTTTTATCTAATATAAATAAAGACAATTATTGTAAATTTTCATGTCTTGTGGAAATTTACAATAATTGTCTTTATTTATATCATGGATTATTTCCACAAAGTCGAACCTTAACAAGTGGAGTTTTTAACTTTTATATGGATAATATCTATATATGCATTCCCAACACGATGCCATGCACTGCGTAATTTCGGTAAAACAGCAACAATGGCGTTTCCCTCGGCGACGAAAGTGTTTCAAGTCATTAAACGGAAAGGTTTCGTGTTCAAAACTAATTCGTGCGTCAAATAGGCCAGTGCTTCCCAAACTATGGTCTGCGGACCATTTGTGGTCCGCGAAGGTTTCGTTGGTGGTCCATGAAGTTTTCCAAATTAACCGCATATTTAGTTGAACTTTTTTGGGAAAAGTTAATCAATTCTTACACTATCACAGGTATTCAATACTATTAACCCTTAGTTAGGCGCGCTGGCGTACAGAGTACGCCAACGCATTTTGAAATGCGTTGGCGTACTCTGTAAATTTTGCTTCATATACATTGTTATTTTATGTAGCCTACTAGGGAGATGCCGTTGAAATTTAACGGGAAAATTTTTTGTAAGATAAAAAATGAACGTAAATATATCTTGACTTTCTTTAGATGGCAAGAAAACAAACTTTCGTTCTTTTAGGCATTCGTTGTTTCAAGTTTTGAACTCCTACGATGATTCTAAGTACCTAATTTTAATATGCGAATGATTAAAGTTCTACATTCAAATGTATTCCTCTTCGTAAATAACGCAACGAATGTTGTTTACATTGGTTACTATGAAAAGAATTTCTCTCTCTTCTCTCTCGTACTAATTGTAAGAGCATTCAAAGCACGCTTTCACCCATAAGGATTAAAATAACAATAGGATTTCGAGGTTTAACAATGTAATGGGTTGGCATGGCAACATCCCTTTAAATGGCAAGATTTCCCCAAAATATGTGAATTAAACGTTTAACATGAAGAATTTCGAACTGTAGGCGGGAAAAGATGAGTATAATAAGAAACTTAATAGTTTTTTCTTTAAAATGGGCTAGATTCGAAGATCATAGGTTAATATTTTCTAATTTAAATCTCAAAAAGAATAAAAGCCTGCAAGTCAAAAAGTCGATTTTTACATGTTATCATATGGAAAATGGAAATGCCTGCCTTGAAGTCGAACCTAGTACTTTTTCGAGATTTATTTTCGTCATCATCTTACAATATGTGAATTGATCATTCATGCCAAACATCAAAATTGTATCTCCTTCCATTATCGAGTTATTCGCATTTTTATAACGTGACAGAGGGAGCCACAAAGGGACAGAAGTAGCCTTTTATTATTGTTAGATGAGTATTGCCTGAGTAGTCGAATTTGCTGTTTGCAGCCTTTTAGCTATTGTTCCTGAGGAGTAAAACAGACGCTAAGCTGTGTGCGTCGCTTCTACCGTGCTATATACGCATCGCGATTTGCCTGTAATAAATAAGTAAAGATGGAGACTACGGCGAAATTGATGTTAAATAGAAATTAACTCCTTAGGAATTTTTCTATTTAACATGTCTGTAATAGTTTAAATATTTCAATAACATTAATTTTTATCATTAATTCTTCTATTGTTACAATGTTTATCCTAAAATGGCGCTTATTTAAATATTTCACAGTAATAAATTTTTAATACTATAATGCGTATCCAATTAACCCCTTTTCTTAAACGTAGTTACAGTAAGTACGTTTGTGTAAGAAATGAGGAATTTTGGCGCTCCTGGCGAGATAACACTCCAGCGCCCCCCTCCGTTAATGTTTGTTGAGATATTTACAAAGTACATGTTAGTTTATTCATCGATCTGTAAAAATTACTGATAATGAAAAATTAAAAGGAATGCCATTAAGTTCCTGTTCCCCGATATAAATTCGTATCCAATATTTATTCACTTGCAAGTAATGCATAGATAAATGATCGGGATAGCGCCCCAAAAACGTTGGCGCCCCGGGCAGCCGTCCGGCTCGCCCGTAGCTCGGGCCGGCCCTGACGATGATGAAAATAAAGCTTGGTAAATTCCACATAAAAGCCAGAAAGACTTTTAGATAATTTCGCAACTGCGTTAAACTCCTTCGATAATATCTCGGAAATGTACAATGTTTTCCCAAACTTGGAAAATATGCGCCGAAACGTCCTTGCCTTTGACTAGACCAAACATTTGGAAAGTTTTAACGGGTGTTTCGGAAGAAAATCTCTCTTTTCACGGCTTTGTTTCAATATACGGCCTCGCAGTCCGGAGGCGCGGTTTTATTATTTTATCTGGATATTCGTTTGTAGGTGCGGCAGTCCTTTCAAATATAAATTGAACTCCCGCTTCGGAAAACGGTTATATATTTCAGGGTCGGGTGGGTATTTTTCAGTGCCCAAAAATGTTTAGCTAATTATAATTAACTTAATTAATGACCCTGCCTATGCAATACTCACACATGTGGCGCGTAGGCGCGACTCTGCGGCGACACGAGCCAGTCTGAAAGACTGATAATATAACAACAAAATATTACAATAGTGGTAGATTCGTTAATATTTGAGAAATTATTGGTTTAGGGTGAGTGTAAAACTTATAACAATGTTTTTAGTTACATTTAATATTTAATAATTGTTGTAAGTAGCACCCTGCTGTCCTTCGCGGCCCGGATTCCATGGCGACTGACTGCCCCGGCTGTCGGGTTGTTGCGCCGGCCCTGCTCACATTCTATGGACGCGTATACTTGATGGCACTGCATCATCGCCGATTTATTAGAGGAAAGATTATTGCCCCAATGGCTTGCTTTCCAAATCGCTGATTTAATTGCGTAAAAATCCCTCGCCACCAAAGGCGGCACCTCCGTTTGGGAAACAACGCTTCGATAAATCAGTGACACCGGAAACATTCAGAACGCACTGCTCTGACGGGTTATCTTCCAAACTTTTCTTTCGTTTGCCGTAAAAATTTGCAATAAAACACGCCGATATATTCTTTCAGATTCATTTAGGTTGGAAGTTTGAGATAGTTTCGATGTACAATTATATGGGGAGCGATATGATTTCATTTTATGGCAGTGGTTCTTAAGCTTTCAATTGTCGTGCCCCCTTGAATATCATGCATCCCCGTTTGAATTGAAAAGAGTAAAAAATGAGGAAATTTAATACAATTTTTTTCATTACATATGACTATTAATATTTTTATAACATCGTATTTCCGAAAATTCCCAGATATTTTGTTTTTATTTTTTTACTTCCAAAATAATTTTGGGGCCCCCCTGGGAGGCCACAGCCCATAGTTTGAGAAACACTGGCTTAAGGTGCTGGACAATGTTTTGCATAACTCTTTTTCAGATAATAACCTTGGAGTTCAGTCTGTAATAAAATCAATTAATCCTTAGAGTTTAAGTGACACTGCCTGAAAATTCGGATACATTCGCAATAATCGTGAGAGTTGAGAAAGTTTTACATGCGGTAGTGCCGCAGAAATAACTCGCGGAAGATTTGCTTGTCTCCACTCGGCAAGAAATTAAAATTGGAATATTCAAATGAGATAGTTGTCCTAACACGGTCCCATTATATTCATAAATGTTCATGGTGGATTTCAATGGAAAAAAGTTTTATTTTGCGATTTAGTAAGTTATCCAGCTTGATTGTTAAGAAAACGTATTACAACATTGGTCAGTAGACAGGAAAAATATTCGCCTCCTGTTCAAGAATACTAGTTAAATGTTAAAACAGGAAGAGAATCGATTATCCGAACCTTATTTATACGCAAGGTCGATCATCCGAAAATGCTATTCAAGTTTATTGCGGGAAAGAATATCTCAACTGTTTTACGAATATATGCGAGCTTACTCGATTGCTATTCCTACCGTAATATGAGCTGCATCGTTAATTTTTGAAACGTTTACGCAAGCATTTAGTTGTGTGCAGCCGGTTTCAGTGGAATGCGTTAGCTTGCTGGAGATAAAAGATAATCCCCGAAATCACACTGACATTTCACTCTGTTCATTTTAACACCGAAGAGTTATTTATTCACTCAGATAAACTTTTTATTTTTTCCTTCCAATAACATGGCATATCAGTATGTGTGTGCTGTTTGAGCGTATAGATGAAGGTATTATTGGAGAAGCAAAATTTTTTGCTGATTTTTTTCGATTTTTTTACATAAATTGACGAAAGAGCCAATTATCAACAAAATGTGTGGCAATAAAACCATCTTATCTCAAGTTTTGTTTTGAAAAATCGAGGAACAGTCGGGTATAGTTTATATATTTTGTCCGATTAATGTATATATGTGTATAAGAAAATCTATATATTTAACTTTAAACTGGTTCGGATCTTTTATTCACGTAAGTTGCGATGGTTAAACGCTGCAATTAATAAGCACGTTTTACCCGCTTTCTTCTCTTTTTTTAAATCTTATGTTCAGCGGAATTTCTAGTATAATTTTTACAAAATGTGTCCAAGGATTATTAAATGAGCCCTATTAATGAAATAATTCAATGCGAGAAAAGAAAAATGTCTTGAATTAATTTGATGGTTGCCAACATCCCGCGAAACAGCATCCTCGGTGTCATCCGATGTACCATTCGTACGTATTCGTAACATATTATTACGTTCGCACAGAAACCATTCCCATGATTCAGTAACCTCAAAGAGACCTCTTTCGTAGTCCCACCTGTTCTTTTCTCCATAAATATCTACTTAATATAATGGTTCCCAAACCGGAGATCGCGAAAGATATTCAGATGGCCGCGAAGACGGAATGTTTCCGTTTTATTTTTTATTTTTAGTATGGATATCATTATATATAGACGTTCCTTACATGTTTAGAATATAATTAATTTTTGCCAAAATTAAATAGATATTTATAATATTTTGATATTGATGTTATATTTTATATTTATCGCTTGATGTATGGGGTTAAGGAGGTGACGATTTAACAGACTGCCTTAAAGAGGGGGTCGCAGAGGTTGGGGAGCCGCTGGCATGATATTTAAATCTCCTGGTAATTCCACAAAACGACTCAAAAGATTCGAAATTTCTTCGAAGGAACGTAAAAACGAATGGTTATTATCGCCTGCTTTTGGTCGCCGTTTTTTGCTAACGACGCTCGAGATTTGAATTTTATTGTTGTCATCCCCAGCAGCAAAACCCACTTTTCACCCTGTCGCAACCATTTCACGCAAGTCGGTTTTGTTTTGTTTTTCTTGGCTGCACGTGCGCGAGTTTAGATGCCCGTGGCTTATTTCTTCCAGCAGTGAAACGCTTTGCATTTCTTCCTTTCACCATCTCGCAACAAAAGACTCGTCCTTTCCTCTTCCCATAACTCTTGAGTCACTACGTGCTCCTTTTTTGAGCATCTTGAATTTTCCTCTCTACGTTCAGCTGTTTATCCGCCTCTCGAAACCTTCCACTGCATCCCGGAGCGCATTTTTGTTGTTTTTCCTACCAGAACTCCAAAGCTCCAGGATTGCGCAACGCTGTGGAATGAACACAGTGGAAAAAAATACGCACGTCCGATGACCAAAAAAATTCATTCATCGCATAGCTCGAGTTACTGTTACGGAACAAATGAGACGTAAGTCAAGGCTGCGGCGTAATGATGAGTGGAGAGGATTCATCTTGTCCTGTGATAATTGTGAAATTGAATTAAGGAAGGAACAATTTTTGAAACGAGAAAAAAGTCTGCTATGACCGGGAATTGAACCCGGGTCTTCCACTTGCCGGGCGGATATTCTACCTCTGAACTATCGTAGCAGAACATTTTCTCTCGTTTCTGAACACGGATGTTTCCCTTGGTGGGACGGGAACTAACCAAGTTAGTATCAAACTGCCCCAACAGATGTCCTCGAAGAGAATATCGAAAGAAACTCCTACCTCTCCTACCTCTCAAATTTTCTCGTTTCAAAAATTGTTCCATCTTTCACAGCTTATGCCTGTCTGCATAGGATCTTCGGATCATATCATTCCATCAATTTCATGTTTGGCAATCTCACCATTTGAGAGGTAGGAGTTTCTTTCGATATTCTCTTCGAGGACATCTGTTGGGGCAGTTTGATACTAACTTGGTTAGTTCCCGTCCCACCAAGGGAAACATCCGTGTTCAGAAACGAGAGAAAATGTTCTGCTACGATAGTTCAGAGGTAGAATATCCGCCCGGCAAGTGGAAGACCCGGGTTCAATTCCCGGTCATAGCAGACTTTTTTCTCGTTTCAAAAATTGTTCCATCTTTCACAGCTTATGCCTGTCTGCATAGGATCTTCGGATCATATCATTCCATCAATTTCAAATTGAATTAAGTTAAATTTACTTATCGAGATTTACGGGTAGAACCTCGCCAGGTACCTACATCGTCAACAGTTGCCTATAAAACATCACCACGCTACTGAAAAATCTACATTGGTATTTAGCATAATAACGCAGTGTAGGTTTTTTATAAAGGCAGCTTTTGCGATCCAGGTCTGTGGAGGACATAAACATGGGCAAAGAATTTTTAGTTATTTAAATTTATATTTTTGTTTAATTTCCAAAATGTACGGATCGGAAGGAACGCATTCCACTTGCTATTGAACATGCAAGGTGAAACAAGAGTGACAGGCGAAACTATTTCTCTGAAGACGAGGATAAATGTTGTATATTTCTCTTGGCAAATAAAGGCAATAAGGCCCGGCAAATATTTTCACCTGCTAAAATCAATATGAGTTTCAATTAAAATAAAAACGAAGATCTAAACTTTGCTCCTTTCCCCATTTATTCTTAAGAAGATAAGAGTCAGAATTTGCATTGATTCCACACGTCCATATTGTTATTATGCACAAATACCGATGTAAGATTTTCTCTGATTTCAATTGTAATTTTTTTATTTTTCATTCGAGGTTTCTTAAAGAATTTCCGAAGTTGATACCAATAAATAAATACTAGAGAGCCTGTTACATGCTTTGCATGTACAACACTTTTCATTTGGTCATTAAAAAAATATTATTGTTCGTCATTTCCTTTCAAATGATATAATACTTAGTAATACTTACCAGCAAACCCTTTGAAATCGTAAATTAAGATAAGGATTTCCCGTTAAACAAAATTATCTATCACTATCTTATCATTAGCAGCTGTCTTTTCTGTCGTGAAGCAGGGCCGCGCCTATGGTGTCTGGCGCCCGGGTGCAAGATATCATCTCTGTTGCGCCCCCCTGCTAGTGAATTTTGTGATATGAAAAAATACGCCTTTTTTCATCGATAGAGAGTGCAGACAAGCTGATGGATTTCTGTCGATGTATCCCAGAACGAACTGATTGAAATAATTCGTTGCTTAAATATAAAGATACACATATAATATAATATCTGCTTTAGCGAAACTCGCCGATATTTGATTAAAAGTGAATACTCTATCCCGTTACCTTAATGAACAATCAAAAATTCCAATATTTTTGGGTTATTTTATAAATTTACAAGCCTAATTAGATGCGATGTTTATTTCAACTATAAGAAAACAAAACTTCAATTATTTATACATTACTACATCAAAGCCCCGACTTCGTATTTCTATTTTAAGATATTTAAAAATCCAATGAAGAAGTAGATGTCAATAATTCGATCATTATTTGGATACATTGTCATGGAATTTGAATTCGGTACATCTACATATGATCACCGAAATACGGCATATGGCAAAATTCACGCAATATCATGTTATATTAATCTTATGTAACGGTGTTTGACATTACTAAAACTCTAGTTTAATAATAAAATAAAGTGATTACTTTACTAGAGAATACTATAGATAAATGTGTAAATTAATTAATATACATGTAACTATAAAAAATGGTAAGACTAAGATGGTTAAGAAAACGAAAAAATAAAACTAATGATTTGCGTTATATCTGAAAAATTCCATTTACTAGATTTTATTGAATTTTCGATCGTATTTAAAATATACCCACTCATGGCAATTGTACTTTATTTGGTTTTTGGTCATAAAAGATCTTGATTAATTTTCTAGTTATTGAATAGAACTTAAAAATTCATTGCGTTTAATTTTATTTATTAAATTTTATCAAAGTATTTTAAAAACTGTTTATAACAATCCTCAAACTCGCGCTCCTACCAAAACACTTTACTCTTTCCCCACCTTTTAATGATACATACCAGAACATATATATAATCTTATTTAGCAATCCACCCTTAACGATATTTTCGACCTACCTCTCGAACTTTTATAACTTTCTGAGTATTAGAAAACCATCGCGGATCTATATGATGTACAAATAAGTGCGAAACCAAACGTAACCTTATGTACACACACTTATTTGGAAAGTTGTTGATAAAAATAATATCCACTAGTAAAACTAGTCTACATTATCTTCTATAAGGATATAATAAATAAAGAATCGCGCAAATACAAAAACACTGGCGCTGGGCTTACGGCAAAATGATCGCCTTGCCATTCTGTCGAGCCTCGTTCTTCTAAATAAAGGAATCCTTTCGTATTCAAAAGATATCTTGTGTATATAAATCGATAAATTTATGTGGGCTCGATACAAGGACCAAATACAGGAGTACATTGCTATAAATTCACTCTTCAAAAATGAGTGAACATTCAATAGGGTTAATAGTTAAAATTTTTAAGATGTTATAATTATGACAGATTTAGCTGCGTATTCAAGCTATCTTTTATAACTACCTACCTACAATTTTATCAAAAACTCAAGCAATTTAGGACTTGTGAGCGGAAAGCAATAAAATAATTTTCTAGTAGAAACTGGAACACGTTATATGAAATACCTCCTCGATTAAATAAAGAAAATAAACACTACGTATGTGCAGTTATCCTCTGCATGAACGATGATCTCCTCAGCTTCAAAAAATGTTTTTTTTTTCGCTGAACGAAGTATACTATCTTCCTATCTTCAAGTATCACACTCTTCTGTCCACACACCGTTGAGGAAAAGCGAACATTCTCCAATCAAGAGATTTAAGAGCTTTGTACTATTTCGAAATGAATATGAACGTTAAAGTAGGCGGGGATCGTGAAGGAGTAAGGAAAGCTAGTTTTCGGAAAAGCTATTCCAAACCAATTTAAAACATTTGGGATTTTCAAGACTCGGTAAGAGGGAGAATTAAAATAATGGTAGACGTCTGGTATTCTTCCAGCGAAAGGATTTCTGGTAAAGGTCGATGGTACTCTGATGCGGACCAAGGTATTTTGACGCCCCGGGCGAGAAAGTGCTCCAGCGCTCCCGTCCGTAAATTTTTGTATAGATATTTTTAGAAGAACTTGCTCATTTATCCATTGCTCTGTAAAATAATCGATAATGAAAGGAAATAGGAATTCCATGTAGATTTTCACCTATCCCGTGATGTAAATTTGTTTCCAAAATGTATATATTTAACTTGCAAGTAAAATATACATAGATGATCGGGTTAGCGTCCCAATAATTTGGCGCATCGGGCAGCCGCCCGGCTCGCCCCTACCTTGGGCCGGCCCTGAAGGTACTTCACGAAAGCCTTAGCTGGAGCTCCTCGCTAGGGTCGGGATAGCAATTAACAGAGTAGCGCCCCCACCTCCTGGCAACTCCTACGGTGAACCCATTTTCGGTCGCCACTGATACGTGTTATAGCGTTCTTGAGTCACGCGACCGCGTATCGCAAGGGATCGGAAAAATTTTGTGTGGAAAATTTCTTGTCACTTTAGTATTTCCCACTTTCCCTTGTCACTCTAAGGAGGAAACATTCCCAAACGAAATGTACAACTCGAATTGCAACAATATATAGATACAAATACCTTAATGCAGCGTTTCCCAAAGTGTGGTCCGCGGCCCGGTACCGGTCCTTGGGGAAAAATGCCCGTCCTCAGAAAATATTAAAATAACGCTATCCTATTACTTCTAAATATACAGCTGTTGCAAGTGAAATGGACTCTTATGTATGTTTTGTGCACTAGTTCGTAAGTATACATTGTTTTACATAGGGTAAAATAAACGCGCCAGAAGCGCCCGGGATTCAAACACGTTGGTTTCAATGGATTGCAACATATCGAGATGAAATTCTGTTCCGGTAGAAAATAAAACGCGGCATGTAGCAATTTTTGGAATAATCGCGTTATGTGTCAGGTACTTTGTAGCAGAATGAAAACGACGCGCCTTTTCTGCCGCGTAAATTCTGCTCAGTAAGTCGCCAGATGCCGCAAGTAAGTCATTCAGTTGATTTGCTCCGTTCTTAGTAGGGAGGTTTATGGAAGAAGAAGAAAAAGAAGAGAAAGTTAAGCTTCAACCATTTTGCGTTTACCTATACATGTCTTGATATATTGCAACCGCGATGAGTAATTCATCAGCAGATTCCAAGTTTTGAAGGTAGGACCAGAACTTTGGATATTAACTGTTAGTTAATAGACGAAAAGTCTGTACATATAAAAACAAATAATTAATTTTACAATAATCTCACAATCTCGATGATCTATTTTATGCAGAAGAGCGTATAATATTGGATGCAAACTTCAATTCGTCCAAGATAACACTGCCAATGAATTAGGTGAGTATTAACAAGTATTTATTGTGTGTTTCAATTTGCTTAAGTCTTCTGTAGCACTGAAGTTGATTTTTGTACGTGATGTGTGTATTCGACGTAGTAGTATTGTGCACATCTTTTCATTTTTTATTTTATTATTATTACATCAAGTTCTCTTCTAATATATTATGTTTATTATTAATATAATAGCCACTCATTTTCAAATTTATTTTCAAGGAAATACCCTTTCATCTTTAGTATGGATAAATGGCTCAAGAGAAACGAAACCAACAAAAATTCAAGTGATGTGGAGCCTAGTACAAGTAAAGGTATAGAAAATAACGGCAACAAACGTTCCAGTGATGTGCAGCTTAGCCGTAACGACAAGAAAGCCAGAACTACTTGGACCCGGAAGTATTTTGACGAATATTTGAAGTTCGGTTTTATTAGCGCTGGTAACGAAAATCAGTTGCCATTATGCGTTATTTGTCATACTAAGTTATCGAATGAGTGCATGAAACCATCTAAACTTAAACGACATTTGGAATGCCAACATCCAGAATTTTTCAACAAACCAATAGATTTTTTCGTAAATAAGAAGAATGAATTAAAACCTTCCCAAAAAAGCATGGAAAGCGCACTCTCTATGAATTCATCTAATGAAAACTTGGTTTTGGCTTCATATGAAATTTCAAATCTAATAGCTGAGACAGGTTACCCACATAATGTTGGTGAGAAGTTAATACTCCCAGCACTGAAAATTATTACAACCCGTCTTTGTGGCAGAAAGCCGGAAAATCTGTTGCCTTTTCTGCCTTTATCCAACAATACAGTGAAACGTAGAATTGAGGACATGGCAAACAATATTGAGGAAACTCTCATGCATCGAATACGAAATAGTAAATTTTTTTCATTACAAGTGGATGAAAGCACAGATATAACAAACAATTCCAATTTGATGTGCTTTGTAAGATATGATTTCAAAGGCACCATTCAAGAAGATTTTATGTTTTGTAAACCACTTCCAACAAGAACAACGGCTGCAGAAATCTTTAAGCTTATTAATGATTTTATCGTCCAAAACAGTATTGACTGGAAAAAAATGTGTTGGACTGAGTAGTGATGGAGCTCGGGCAATGTCAGGTTGCCATACTGGGCTTCTCCAGAGAATTCGAATAATAGCACCAGACTGTGTATGGGCGCACTGTATTATTCACAGAGAGGCTCTAGCCGTGAAAGGTATGCCCTCACTTTTGAGTTCAACTATTCAAGAATGTGTGAGGTTTATAAATTATATTAAATCTCGTCCATTGAATTCCAGGATCTTTACTGCTTTGTGTAAAGAATTAGGAAGTGAGCATGAGCATCTCCTTTTACACTGTGAATCGTGATGGTTATCAAAAGGAAACGTTTTGAAACGACTTCTTGAAATGAAAGACGAAGTTTTATTGTTTTTTGAACAGCATCCTCCATCGGTAAGAGATGTTATATACGAATTTAAAGACAGATTTCGCGAATTTGATTGGTTAACAAAGGTAGCCTACTTATGCGATATATTTTGTGCTTTAAATGAGTTGAACTTAAGTTTCCAGGGCACCAACATAGATATTTTTAAAGTTCAGGAAAAAGTTGAAGCAACAATTAAAAACCTTCGTTTGTGGACACAACAAGTTGAAAAGGGAAATTTTAAGTGTTTCTGTACTTTATCTGAATTATTAGAAAATTATGCCGATGTAAATAACTTAGATGCGCTTTCTGTAACAATAAAAGAACATCTACTGGGGCTAATATCAAGCTTAAATGAATATTTTCCCCAAATTGACTGCAGTAAAATGTGGATTAGGAACCCAATTACTCTTAGCACAGAAAATGAAGAAATATTGCAACTAAATGAAACGGAAGTAGATTCACCAGTTGAACTTTCTTGTGATACTGCATTGAAATACAATTTTGATAACCTCTGCTTTATTGATTTTTGGTTGAGTTGCCAAAATGAATATGCACATTTATCTGAGAAAGCGGTCAGATTCCTAATGCCTTTCATTTCAACATATAAGTGTGAAGCTGCATTCTCTACTTTGGTTTTCTTAAAAACAAAGTATAGGAATAGATTGGATGTCGAGCCAGATCTGAGGATAAAATTGATTTCTTTTCTTCCTGACATACAGTTGTTATGTAATAACAAACAACAGCATCCTTCACATCAGTATGTTCTCTTTTCTTTTATTACTCATTTTGTAAGATTGATTTGCTAATTCCTAATGTTGTAAAGATACATAAAAAGTGAATTTTAATAAATAGATAAACAATGGAATTTGATTTTTTTTAATTGATTTTATGGTTTTATAAATTTGCATTTGCAATGTATTAAATTCTTTATTTATTGTGCATTCATCGGACGTGCAAGCAAAGTAGTTCCATTCGCGAATGGTCTGTTGGGAATTTTTTTGTGTGTGTACTACGGTGGGACGCAAAAAATTATTATTAAAGTAACCGGTCCCCAGGTCTGCAAAGTTTGTAATAACCGGTCCCCAGGACTGCAAAGTTTGGGAAACGCTGTCTTAATGGGAAGGCGCCCCTGCAAGTCGGCGCCCGGGTGCATTGCACCCCGGGTAGGCGCGCCACTGTCGAGAAGTAGTTTCGATTTGAATTTTTAAACACTTTAATTTTACAGATGACCTAAAACCGTGTAATTAAAAATCAGAAAACAATTTATAGAGTTTTAAATTACTTTAAAGAACTAAAATATTTTGAAATAAATCTTAAAGGAATAAATATATAAAGGTTTTAAGGAAAGTATTATGTAATTGCTTACCATTAAATAAATTAAGGAGGAACTCGTCTTTGCATAGTCCATAATTTCTCTTCAACTAATGTAAAATGTTAGTGTTTAAAGCATATTTTCGAACTATATGGAGGGGCTGTGGAATTTTAAAAATTCCGAGTTCGTTCTATTCTATTCAAGCTATCTCTATTCTAATGCATTTTAAAATGCATATATGAAAAGTCATACACCAATCCCCATTGGTTGGCATTTACTCTAAAGAGATACTATTTATTTGCCGGTTTAATGAGCACCCAGTTCCATCGGGGAAGAAGAGTTAAATTACCAACGAACGGGTAATAAGAAAATGAAACATTAAGGAAGATAGGAAGAGATATTAAAAGACAATACATAGGTACGTGATATAGGCGTTCTTACAAATAGTAATGTATATAATCGTTCGTATTAATGGAAATGTTTCCGGTACGTATGTGCTCGAAATAAACAAGGTTGGAAAGATGTACTCCATGTCGGAGTACACAAAGTTTCCAAATACGTTCTTTGAGATTTCACAATGTTCTGAATATTTTTCGCTCAGATGAGAATTTAACGAGAAGCAAGCGAGGTACGTTGTAAAATGCATTTAGGTCTTCATGTAAAGTAGTCATAATTATTGTCCGATTTAAACCCAAAATTGGAATCGGTCGATAAATTTTAGCAAAACTCCTTAATACCAAATTTCATTACAATACGTAAAGCGGTTCCCGAGTTGAAACTAAGGAACTTTGTAAACTACTTCGTGTAAAATGGTCTTTATTTTTGTTCGATTTTAACCAAAATTGTAATCGATCGACCAATTTTAGCAAAACTCCCCAATATCAAATTTCATTAAAATACGTCCAGCGGTTCCCGAGTTTTAACATGCGGACGGTCGGAAACGACCTCCCCTATATGCGTTCACTTCGTGCAAAGAACGCATAATAAAACGTACTTTGTTTATACCCGTTGCTACAAACAACAATAATAATTTGTTTATAGTTGTTGCTACAATAAAAGTTCTGGAAAGGTACACTACCGTAATACAATATACTAGAGAGCCTGATGCATGATTCGCTTGTATAACAGTTTTCATTTGGTCACTTATAACCAAAAATATTGTTGTTCATCATCTGCTTTAAAATTGCAAAGTCATTAAATATTTTTTTAAACATTTATTTTGCAATAAATCATCAGCTAACTATAATCCAAAAGTGAAAACGAGCAATTCGAGGACTCAGTGTACTACCTATCTTTGGTCAGACCAGGGGTGGGGAACCGACGGCCTTAAGGCCGCATGCGGCCTTTTGTGATACTCAGTGCGGCCTTTTGCATACTTGTCTAAACATACTCAAACTCGTATATGATTTTAGCACGAAAGTTACAGAAAGAACAAAAAAATATATGTATTTTGCATCAGCAGAATCTTTGAGCCAAATCTACTGTTTTAAATGACACATTACATATAGTTATTGGTATTGTGAACTACATTCGAGCAAATGCTTCACGGTATCGCCAGTTTCGCACCATGCTTCAATATGACGATGAAACATTTAGTGTAGGTCTTCCATATCATTCTAAAGTGTGCTGGTTGTCACAAGGTCAAGTACTAATATTAATATTTAGCTTTGCGAAAACAAGTCACGAGCCTTTTCAAAGAACAGAATGAAACTTGTGAAATTTTGAAGAAAGATTTCTGCAGAAATGTTGCATTTTTGTGTGATTTAATATCAAAGCAAAATCATTTGAATACTTCTCTACAAGGTAGGTAAAACTAAATCCATAAATGAAATGTGGCAGCAAATTCAGTCATTTCGGAAGAAGTTGAATTTTTCCAAAATTGTCCTTCCGGGCCACACGAAGTGTGTCGGAGGGCCAAATTTGGCTCGCGGGCCGTATGTTGTGCCACCCTGCTATAGAGTGTAGCCTTATATGGGTATTAGGCATAGACCACGAGAAAAGATGTGGGCAGATTAGAAGCTATTCAGATATGAGTATGACGTAGATCATTGATGTCCAACCGGTAGCTCACGGGCGCCTGGTAGCCCGCGAAACTTTTTTCAGGCGCCCGCGGAACTAATTTTATAATTCATTTGGTCAATACAAAATATCGTTTCACTCAAAAAAATTCAAAAATATTTTATAGTGAGACGAGGTGTTTTGAAATAATCTTTGCAATATCTCGAAAGCATTCCTTTGATTCGAAGAGATAGAATGTCAGCGGACTGATAATTACAATGTACGATGTGTACTCAGTGGGATGGATCCTCATACCTTTGCGAGAGTGCATTTCCGCAGATGAATGCCATAATAACCAAACACAGGAATCGTCTTTCCGAGAAGCATTTGAAGAATTGTATGACACTCGCTGTACCACCGTACGTACCAGATTTTTAAAAAGTGTCATAAAATGTTCAATCGCAAGTGTCACACTAGTATCAAAAATTTTATTTGTAATGGCATCGGAATGAAAAACTTATAACTTTCGGCCACTTTGTATTTTGATGTACACCATTATTATAAACCTTATTAATAAAAATAAACTATACTTATAAATTTAATTTTTTGTTTATGAAGTTTTCTCTCAGGTATGACCCATGAGTTTCACCGAGTTATGGGAGGGAGGGGTGTCCCCCCACTCAACGGAATACACCAATTCCCCTCTCCCCTCCCGCTCAACAAAATATCATGGAGGAAACCCCCCAAGTTATGGGAGGGAAGGGGCTCGCCGTGAGTTTTTGGGCAAGCTAAGTAGCTCCCGAGCCCGAAATGGTTGGACACCACTGACGTAGACAGTAGAAAAATAATTGGACTGAGAGAAAAACCGATGTCAAAGTATAAACCCAGTAGGAGAAGAGAGGAACTTTATTAGGGTAATAAGGGAAAGGTATAACAAATGGGCGGGTTAAATTTTGAAAGGTAACGGCCTGCTGAAAGAAGTCATAGAAGAGAGAGTGCTAGGAAAGGGGCCAAGAGGTAGGAGAAGGAAAGGAATATTATATGCATTAAATGAAGGGGATGGGCATCAGAAGAAAAGGACATATAATGGGACTGGAAAGGAAGAAAACAATCAATGATTCTCACAGCATAAAATATCGCGTTTTATTAAAAACTAATTTTGTTTCCGTTTAATTATAATAATAAAGTTTGCTCTTTCTAGGATTCCAAATTCTCCGCGGCACATCAAGCCGCGACACATTAGTTGCGGGGATTGAAGTAAAAGAGCTTCACTTTTTTATTGCGTTTACGATCGAGCGTTGCTATCAAGTCTTATTTGTTCCGAAGAGAATCGGACGCATGAAGAGCCAAAGAGGAAACAATTCATAAAACAAGCAAAAGATTAAGTCACGAATCATGAGAATTTACCATAGCCAAGTCAGGTGCAGTCATTACATCACATTATCCCCGATAACCCGACACTTGGATGAGGAGAAAAAGATAGAGAAATCCGTGAGAAATAATATACCCATGGCAAGGACGGAACAAATTGCAAATCATTGCGAATATGATTGATTGGTGAGGGCGAATCCATCACCATCGGACGATTCATCGCATTCGCTCGCTCACTCTTCAGAATTCTTTATTACGTTCGACCGAATATTTTCTCGTTATTCTCTCTTGATTTACACCAATGGACTTTGATTGCCATTCCCTACATTTTTTACGCGACGCGCAATGTTAAGCTGCGGATAATTATTGCAACGCACTTTCCATCTGATACTCCACGTGATCGCGGCAGTCGTTCATGAGAGAACGAGAATGAGAAAGGTTAACCACTCAAAGTTGAAGTTACCGTTCCCCTTTACGAACTGTTTCTTAAGTTTCGAGCAAGCTTATTTAAACGTTTTAAACGACCAGAATAAGCGTGTCGGCGTATGCGTCGAAGCGTGAATACGAAGGACTTTCCGACCCCTCTGATATCTCGATTTCAATTTTTTGCTCGATCAAAAACGGAGGTCACCAAACTAAAAGGGCCACATGAGGCTCCACATATCATTGTGCGGACCACATGCTACCTTTCAGATGACCCATCGGGCCGTGTGTAAATTTTAACTTTTGAACATATTTGTTTGTTTGCGTAACTTATATAACTTATATTAACCATAGATTAAGTCAGCGGTATTCCAAGTTTGGTACCAATTACCAAAGTGGTATCAAAAGGATCTGAAAGCGGTACCAGAAAAATATTGTTATTATCTTAGTTACCTCATACCCCACACAATCCCTTATCTACTTCACTTTTAATTTTCATTAAACAGCTTAAATAAACTATTTGATAACTGTTCAGAGTAAGTGTACATTTCTCAACTTCGGCGCAATGATTTTGATGTCATTTTTTCGGGGCAATTTCCTTTTTAAGAATATATATGGGGTATCTAGTAGTTGATACAAATAAAAATTTTAATGGCACTGCATTAAGTCATCGTGTCCATTTTTATGGACATTCAACTGGATTATTTTAATAACTTTGACGCATATTATACGCACAATAGTGACTAAAAAATATACTGGTGAGTGTATGACCCATGATCTAATAATTTGGCAAAGGAATTACTATATTCATAATTAAGTTGCAATTAAAAGATAAATTTATTCCTCCAATAAAATACGTGACTGAAAGTGACGAAATTATATTACCTTCAAGTAATAAAAAAATCGTTTTTATTCCATAAAGACATCTCCTGCTGGCAAACATGCGAATAACATGTCTTAGATAAATTGGTGAGGCCCGCGAGCATGAGGGCAGAGGCGGCCCGAGGGATTTTGACGCCCCGGGCGAGATAATACTCCAGCGCCCCCCTCCGTAAATGTTTGTTGAGATATTTTCAAAGTGGATGAATGAGAAAAAGGAGACTAAGGTGAAAAATTGAAATTTACAGTTCAAGACATATTTCTTTAATTCTTGAAAGCAAACTTCTAAACCGTACGAATTCGCGCGGTTCAGGAGTTTGTTTTTAAGAACAAAAAATCTTTAACTGTAAATTTCAAAGTGAATGTTAATTTATTCATTGCACTGTAAAAATTATTGATTTAATTAAAAAAATAAAAGGAATGCCATCAAGATTCCAACTAGTTCCGTGATGTAAATTGGTATCGAATATTTATTTACTTGCAAGTAATGGATAAATAAATGATCGGGATAGCGCCCCTAAACTTTGGTGACTCGGGCAGCTGCCCGGCTCGCTCGTACCCCCCATTAAATAGGACCCTTGCTCTACGACCAAAATGTTTTCAAGTTTTATTCTCTACGGCTTGGTGAATAAATAAGGAATTGTTTCGCGTCAGAGAGAATTTGACCTCGTAAAAAATCTTATATTCAAATGAATCGGAATCATTTACATTGTCCTGTAACACTGACTATTGCTTATTTATGAAGTGGTGATGAATTCTTCCGCTGTATTATAACAAAATTCTTTTGTGCTGTAATTTGGTAACATAAAAAAAAACGATCCGTGTCTATTTGTGTCGGCTTTTTTGCGTTTATGATATTAATATTTGATGGAGAAATTTTTTAGGATATGCTGTACAAATACATGAACTTCGTCAGTGCAATAGCAAGATATTAGTGATTTTCAAATACTGCTATATTCCTAAGAGAATTGATATATTACGTAGCTTCATCATCCATTAAAAAAAGGGGGAAACCACATGCATACTTCATCTGGAAGCAGCCGTATTCGGTAGTGATTTCCCGATAGCAGATTCTAACCCCCACCTGCCTGTGAACCACCAATAATACAGCCATTATGTATTATTATTATTTCAATATACAATGCAAGTGGGCGCCTGGCCCGGTGGCAAGGTTACAAAATTAACATATAAAAAAACATATTTAAAACATATACATATCTAGTTTTCATGGTCTTCTTATGGGTATTGGATTCAACTAATTTTTCATTTGCGTTCCAACCATAAGGCGATCTAGATATTTTTTCCGAATGAAATTTCAAATAACCAGGAATAACTTCAGTCATAGATAAGAGGCAAAGACGGTACCGAACGGTGTAATTGAGTCTAATTTTGGACGTTCCGGAGGCCAACGTTGGACCGCGACTCTTGTTTTGAAATCTCCCGCTCTTAGGGTAATAAACTGAGTGATAATTCGAACTTTAAAACAAATAAATCTTTACCCTTCAACTCAGGGTCGGGTCTACCATGGAAGGTTTCTACCTGCCATGGTAGAGGGCGATCGCTCCTTACCGTTTTTGAATCCCCCACTTCCTAAGACATTTTATTACAAAAATTCCTACCCCCGTCAGAATCTTTCTTGCCCTTGCTTTACGGAACTAATCTGCGGTGCAAAATCGAGGAATTTGGCGTGTAAAGTGCTTGAGAAAGCATCGAATGGAGGGCGGTCGTCCCTTGGATCCGTCACTTCCTTCAATTCCACCCGACATCAGGCTTCGTTCGCTGGAGAATCGTCGCTTACCGCCGCGAACCGGACTGATTCACGATCAGGTCGCAACTCGATCGCATTTATCGGTTTTGATAGATACTTTTCATCGACCTGGATCGACCAGTCTGGCACACTTAATACGTGACTGAACCGAGAAATAGCAAATAAATGACCGACGTGAACCTTGGACCCATTGTGGTGAGAAGTAGTTGCGTTTGCGATTATACTATACGACCCCAAAGCTTTTTGCTTGGCAAAACGCCAGTTTTTACCTGGTGTTTCAGCTGAGCGGAGATACCGGTGGTTTTCTAACTAACAAAACTCCTTTAATACCCCGACATTTTTCATGCCATGATACTGGATGTTTTGGAACTGATGACAATCGCAGAGATTAGAGTTAAACAAAATTGGTATAAATTGATATCGGTATTTAAACAGATAACATATCAGAAAATTAGAAAATGAGAGAAAATTCTACCACGGTAGGTAAGTGAGCACGGGCTAATATTCTACTAATGAACTATTGTGGCATAAAAATTCTCCTGTTTCTTGGTTTGACCCGGTCCCCTGATTTCTATTTTCTCTCATTCCAGCTTACGACTGTCGCATAAAGTTCCATGATCCGCTCTTTCAGTGGAATTTCATCAGCTAAAAACCAACGATATCGGTATAAGAAGATTATACCGATAAAATTCTTTTTCTTTTGAATTATTTTCCGTTTTATATTTGAGGCGTAAATTAAGACTGATAAATTTTTATACTTTTTGCCAGATACCAGCGATTCTTAATTATAAATCTTGCAGGAATCTTAAAGTTTTGTTTTTGTCATATGCTACAAAAGCATACATTATATAAAATTTTGTTAATATTATTGATTGATGCTACTGTTTATTATGCGATAAAATAATTCGGTGTCGATACACAGCGGAAATCGATTCGAAAATCCATTCAGAATTAAGCGGAAACCTCGGTAGCCTTTGGTAACTAAGATCGGACAGAATTGTAATGCAAGGATTCGGTTAATATTTTCATATGGGTAGAATCTCTTTTAAATAGCACACGAGCAGCTTCTGTGCTGAAAAACTGTTGTTTGTCGCAATGAAAACGCTCGTCAATGCGAGGGATTGTCTCATCACGTCGAAGTCTGCCACATCCTCATTCACGTCACGTTAGACATGTGAAATTCGTCCTGACCCTCGATTACAGTTTGAGAATGAAAAGTACGCTGAGAGAGCCCAAAGTAATTATCGTCGCCAATGGGCTGGTCAATAGTTTTTTAATCGGTCGTAAAAATATAATCGTGCCAACGAGGTCATAATTTTTTTATCCATAAAACGACCTTTGTTTTTTCAGCCTTCCTTCCTTCTACGCATTGATAAAGCATCTTATTTAAAATCAAGGAAATTAACTAATTCCCGGAAGGAGCTGCTAAACCAGTGATCGCCAAAGTTTTCTCGTTGCGTGCCACTCTTTGTCAGTATTCATAAACTGTGACCCTCCGCGCGTGCCACACTTAAGTTTATTTTCCGACCCCTGAGCTAAACCCTTATTGGGCAACATAAGACCAGGTCCACCAAGAGGGTGGGGATACCGGGGCAACATCCCCGAGGTCCGGACCTCCGGGGGCTCGAAAGAAGAGATGAAATTTTAAAATATTTATAAATTACAGTGACGAATCATTTGAGTGTCAATTAATCTATAAGTACCGCCACTTCTTTTATATTTTGATATGTAATTTTAATAAAAATCTTCATTCACTAGCTTATACTTTTTCCTGTCGCGTGGCTCCTAAACTTCCCTCTTTCCTGAGTGGGGGGAGGGAGGGGGGCAGGGCATATGGCAACCCTTCCCCAGGGTCCGCGTCAGCTCTTGGCGGCCCTGCGTCAGACTTAGTCTACGTCGTGAGCTTCAAGTTACATCTATGGGCAGATGCCGACCAAGGTGGATTGCTTCCAATGAGACAAATACTAACGCACCGTCTCCGAGAAACGCGAAACAAATGACGTTCTCTAGTTCTGCCACACTCTGTTTATCTCCCTTGACTCGGTTTCCTTCAAACCGGAGTTTCGCGACCTGTCGAAAAAATAGAGACACCGCAGACTGCCTCTTGAAGCAATCCCGTGATAAACCGACCATAAAATGTCGCATTAATTCCTAATACCAGCGTAAAACAAGCTTACCAGGTTTCCAGACGCACGATGAAGAGAATAAATCGTACGAATTTCCCAGTGCTAATATGATGCTCAATCGATTTAACGGATCATATTAGCGTTATAACTTTTACACCTTCCATCTGCATCAGTTAATGCAACGAAAATCGTTCGCTCATAGAAGAGCCGAGATTTTGGAAAATTTTCCGGTAAAACGCGTCGCGTTTTCTGCATCGAATTCGCCTCTCTTTTGTTGATGATCTTTTTTGACGGCTTTCTGATAGGGAAAACAACTGAGTTAGCGTTACATTAGCACCTCGATGCTACACAGATGCCACTGCAATATCTGTTAAAGCTATGTGTACCTGAGGGAAGGAATAGTGCTGTCGTCAAATTGGAATCTTTGATGTTATACCGATTTTTTTTATTAATATTAGATCCCTTTTTTCCTAACATATAGAATTTTTAGCGTTATATTCCAATATGCAGAGATTAAATTCTGTTTTGAATAGTGATTCGCCTTTAGGAGTGTTTACAACAAGCTGCATCTCCTCTGTTATTCTCAAAAGTCCTGTCTATGAGCAATCAGTATAATAGCGCCAGTAAGCGGTTATGTTAAACGGAAACACGGGTTGAATCTTGCATTTTGGTTGCAATGTTATAAGCGATATTATTACATGTACCTATATGATAATCACGGGGTAGGGGTGATTAAAAATACTTATTTTATAGTCCTGGGTAATATTGATAATTAGTTATTTAACTGCTGGATAGTTTTTAATATTTTTTTATTTTGTGTCCAGAATATCATGTACGATAAAAAGCTGCTTTGGACGGATTTATCTATAAATTTAATTATTTTATAGCTACGTAGTTTTTTAATGAATAAAAAATAAATAATTTAAATATTTTTCTTGGCACACTGAAAATTATTCCAGCGCGAAGAGGTTAACTAATGTTAACTAATATTCATAAGGGGAAAGGGCCTCCAGTAATCGACCTTATTTTTAGGTCTTTCAAGGACTACCCACATGTTTATAATCATTTCATATGCTCAGCAACGATCGCGTCTTTCGTCGTGAATCATTGCCCATTTTCATCCGATGGTCGCTGCAGGGATGGATGTTTTTTCTATATTTTTCAAGCGGCGAAGCGACCGTTGGTGCTAGATAAAAGAGCTATAATCGATATCCCATCACTCTTTTTTAACCCCGCAATCATTACGTCTTATCGCACGCTACGATGCATGGAAGTAATCGCCTCTTAATGTTCCCGCTAATCGCCGCGGGAAAAAATTGTATCGATAGGCTGTACACTAATGTCAACAAGATGGGCGACGTTAAAAACGGAAGTTAAAAGCCGTTGAGCTCATGTGATACTCAGTCATTAAAGAGTGCAAGAACACTCTCCCTACAGTGAAAGCGGTCGCACCAGAGAATCGTATGTCATAAAACCAACCTCTTATTCTAAATAAAACTTTTTGAAATCCTTTTAAAAATGCGAAAAATTTCGTTCGCAGGCAAAAAATAAAACTGAAAGCTTAGCAACAAACGAAAATTTAGATCATTCAATTGTTCGCCTCAAACAAATTTTTATTTCAATGACTTAAATGATCTGAACTTTTTTACGTAAATGCTGAGACGAATACCTTTTTTTAATCTATGAAGGCTAGAATAAACACTACGTTAAAGTTCACAACCGATGAAAATGTGCAGCAGCAAATGCTGATTAGGTTTTCATGGACTGAACGAAGAGCTCGAAGAGTCAACTGTAACGTCAAAGAAATCCCTCCGAAAACCTGTTTATACTGTTTCCACTTCTAATTAATTTAGTTCTTTTGCAATATCTCTTAGTAACTAAACCTTGTAAGTCTTCATTGTAACGAGGCGACATTCACTTTTACGATTGCCGTTTGCGATTTTAAAATGTCCCTCTGCATGATCTCGTTCTATTCCTTCTATTTTTTGTCTTCGGTGGCAAAAGCCGCTGCTTTGATAGTGGAAATTGCAGCAAATATTTTTTCGCATATAATTCACCCCTTGTTGCCCATTTTCTATTCTACAATTACTTTCACCGACTCTTTCCAAATTAAGCAACAAGCCTTGGTCTCTCTGACGCAACTTATTAGTTTATTAGTTGGTTTCTTGCATCTAAAAATAGAAACGGATTCCCAGAAACTGTTTTTGCATGAGCATCAGCAAAAAAACTTTTTCGCTCCTTTGAAAAAAGTATTCGCCCAAAGGATATTGTCAGAAGGTGTGTGCCAGCTTAATGCGGCTTGAAAGAGACTTACTTTTTAAGAAAAAACATGGCCACAAATTCTGATCAGTAATTGAAAGTCAAACAAGGACAGGGACGCAGACCCAAAGGAAACTAAATAATCCCTTTTATTCCAAAAATAAAAAATAAAAGAGTAACTTTAAAACAAAGTAAAATTTACAATGACAACCCATTAACTTGCATGGAGTAGTTAACTCCACAGTTTTAAATGTTTGATAAAAATCATTACACACTATACCTCACGTAGCTTTTTTCGCATGAAGTTTTTGAGGCTTTCAAATACTCTCCTGAAGAAAATCCTTTGTCCTGTGTTGTTTTCGTTAATGGGTATTTAGACCCTTGGCGTCTTTCGTGGGATTTTCAACGCCATGCATTTCCTACTTGGGTCAAATTACTTTGCCCGACGTAACGCATCTAATCACTTTGATAGATTAAAGCGATCACCTAATGAATTGCTCGGCTGTGACGAAGTAAGCGTCGGGAAATGAAAACGGCTTATTATTGGTCAAAGAGCATGAAAAAGAACGACTGTTTAAACAAGCTTACTAAAACGATCGTCTTTTATTCACGATCAGGTTTTCTTGCACTCACGAAACCCATCGGTGAATTTCATTTGTTTCCGTGAAATATTTTCCAATGGCAATCCTTTTCTTTTCATCATCAATATGGGTTAAATCAGTGTTTCTCAATCAGTGGGACGCGAAGGTCGTCTAAGTGGGACTAGAAGTTTCAAACATAATAATTATAAATATTTTTCTCGCCAAAATTATTAGAATATATAATGTCCATAAAATTTCTATTAACGAATAATATAATACTAAAATACAGTTAACGTAAAATTTAACTTCTTGAAAAACGTGTGGTTACGCTTTTATTATGGTGAGAATCGGAGTTTTTGACAAAATAGTTGGCGAGACGTAAAATGCAAAAGGCTGAGAACCTTTGGGTTAGACGGAAGAAGATAGACTGCCTATCCTCCATATCGCCCTAATGAAAACGTTTATCTATCAATAAATACGAATAATTTCTTTATATAGTTTAGTATCTGTATTTACCGCCATCTCCAAAATTATCCTTTTTGCCTCTTTGCTGCGTTGATGCGCGTTTACAAAAGCATAGCGTGAAACACGAAATCTTTTTTATCTGAATGGCACATTTTTACTTACGTCTTTGAGAAATTAATAGACGCAAATGACGTGAAAAATTAAATTAATATTTATTTATTCAATTGTTATTAATATAAACTAGTTATTAAATAAATTAATACTTTTAAGTATACGAACGTTTTCGCTTTATTTGCCGATGGAGTGATACCTAATGGTTAACTTATCTGGAGCCATAAATAATAATAAAGCCGCATTAAATGGAAAGGTTCGAACTTTTGAACGTCTCTCATTAACTGCATAAAACTTGAGATTTGGGTTTAATTTCAACGGTATATTGATTCAATATTGAAGGACGGTCAAAAAAGTGCACCCTCAATGTAAATATTTTTTCAAGGTTAGAGCTAACTAATATCAGCTACAAGACCTCTATCGTATTCTGTAAGTGCGTCATAATGTATTTGAGATTCCTTAAAAATGAAAACGAAATGACTGATTGTTTGTGGCGCCGTTGGAAGATAATCAGCTCAGCGCGCTGCAGCGGTGCGTTATGTTTGGCAATAAAAAGGAAATCTATTCGGTTTTTATTACTCATACGCGATTCATCGCGGAAAGATTGTCAAAAGATGAAAGGGCGTTTGTTATATGTATACGTGCGCAAAAACGTGCATACGCATGAAGTCACGTTCGCACCGGTTCCGTGAAGAATATTTTGGCGCATCATCTTCGCCTGACAGCGGCAGAAGAAAAAATTCTTAACGCGTCCTTTGTATTCGTGTAAGTAACTCGCATTTTCAGGTCAAACGCACACATTAGAAAGGCAAAACAATATTCAGCTATAGACGCTATGAAGTTTATCACTTAAAAATTCTCTTTTTTATATAGTGATATATATTTTAATTATTTGAATATAGGTGTTTGATTGGTTACAGACTTAAAAAACATGAAAAATAATTAATAGTAATATTTCTTACACCTGTTCGTTCGTTTGTCTCGTCGAATGTGGACAATTCAACGAAATTTACAGCTTCATTTGGGTCTTTCCGCGTTTGTTGGCCTCTGCTCAAGGTCATTAAAATGCCGAAATGGGTCAACAAACATCCGTACACAGCAGAAAGACAAGGAATGTGCAGATTGTATTTTTTCAATTTCCTGTTGAATACGACGTTTAACAACTATAATTTCATAGAAAAAATTATCATTTGTACTATTTGTTAATTTATTAAACGAATTCCGTTTTTCTAGACTTTAAGTAAAGGCCAAAATGTCAGTTTGAATTAAAGACGTATGAAAGACAAAATGGGACCACAATGTTTTTTTTGCAACGAAGGCGTTTGATAAAAACCCAAGTTAATATGGCAACACCATCTGCGCGCTCTTGAAATTGATGGTAAATGATGTGTTTGGGGCAAATATTAGTGTCCGTGCGTGTTTGAGAGTTTACACGCGTGGAAAAGTTGCGTGACAAGATAACGGAAGAGATGAAGTGCACGGTTGAATGAATCCATGTTTGGTCGAGGAGCACGAGCCTTTTTTAAAAATTGTAACGCGCAAAATCTTATCTGGGGATTATCTTCACAATGTAGCGAGCACTCGATGTCGAGCGGGGAGCTTATAAAGTGAAAATCTGCGGGACAGCTGGTACACCGTGACAACTTTAATACGTTCCCTGTTTATCAACGGTTAAGTCACGAAAAGAGAAATGTTTATTGCTCCCACTATATACTACAGGGTTCAACACATTTAATTGGAAGTGACATGTAGTGCTTTTTCTGGGGTTTCCACTCCAGCTAAGTAGCTAAAAAAAATAAGTTGTATGGGAAAAATTGGGAAAAAATTATTATACAGCCAGAGTTTTTGGTCGTAATTTTGTGAAAACTTGCAAAAATTAATAAGGTGGCCAGGCGTTCTAAACTTCTCGCTCATAATTTGAACTTTTGAAATCATTCTCAGGAAGGTATCCACTCAAACCGTTAAACAGATTACATCGAGGCAGTGCAACCAACAAATAATTTTTTAAAAAGACGAAAACAGCAGCGATTTCGCCCAAATGACAACACTGCAAAGTTGGAAGCAATTGAACTATTTATGAACCTTGCTTTTGGACTCCAGATCAAGAGACCTTACACATAAGAATAGGGGTGTAGTGTCGGAACGATTGAAAAATAGATTTGGATTGATCAAGGTCACTCAGCTCAGAAAAGTTCTCTTTTTTTGCTCCTTAAATGGTCACCATGTTTGTCGCATTTCTTATGAAACATTTAACGCGTTCGGGACTCAAGGAGTCTTTTACTCACTTCCGAAAGAGCAAACTGACGCGCATTTGCATCCAGTGTCCACCGCGTTCGTTGGTTTCTAAGAACGAGTTTTTGAATCCGATTAGATTAATGAAATACCTCAAAAAAACATTTCGTTGATAATTTTTGACTTTCCCGAACTGAGGATCTGGAGTTTCAGGAGGTCAGGATTTGGACCGGTTTGCGGTTGAATTGAGATATTTTGCTGAGCTTAGGTGATTTTCGTGCGGCTACACAGCCTTTGGCAGCAGAGAACGGGAAGATACGGGACTACCTCTTGCGCGTATGATTTTTTTCTTCAAAACCTTGTCGAGTGATTATTATTTATTTACAAAAATGTGCGAGTAAATCTTTAGGAATTGGCGGGTATCACTAAATATCTTTAAACTGTCGAAATTTTCCATGGAAAAATAAATAAAGATGTCGCTTAAACTTATGTTTACAATATTCTGGATATTACACTTGAAAACTTTCAAAATCAACTTTAATGTGCCTTTGTTTCTACGCCGTTGCCATGGTCCAAACATTTCAAAAAAATTATGCTTCTTAAATCAGAATGATAATATTTCAGATATCTTTTTATTTAACCTTGGCGTATTAATTTGAAGTCAAGGGAGAAGTTTCAATTGAAATTATTACCCGAGGAGATCATTTATATGCAATCTTATGTTGCATTTCATTATTAATTATAAAGAACTTAAAGCGGACTGGCGATACTTGATCGGTCCGGGCATTTCATTCTAACCGGTCCAAGTAACAAACTGAATCAGTCGGCCCAATCGGCTAAACGGGCAATTAAAAGTTACTACGTTTATTTGATTGTTGGCATGAAAATTAGCAGCGTGTATTTCTCGCTTTCCTGAGTTGCAACTAATTATGAGATTCCGCTTATAAAATTCCACCTCGTAGAATTGCGGATCGAACACTAAAGGGCAAAAGTCCCCTGGGAGAGGCAAACTCGGAATAAAAAAAATTTCATGCGCATATACGTAATTAAACTTCATGGGCTCGCAAGCGGCTGACTTGCGAGTAGATGCTTTAGGCTGTGGGGAACTTTCATACCTACGTGATTTTACTATGAATTATCTAAAGTCAGTGTTTTCCAAACTTTTTCTGGTGTCAACAGCTTGGGGTGTTGCCATTGGTTATTAAACTTATAATTGTCGCGGCCCCCTTAAATATCATGGGGCCCGCTTTGAATTTAAAATAATAAAAATAAGTAGCTTTAATGCAAATTTCTTCATATTATATAACTATTAATAATTTTATAACATCGTGTTTCCTAAAACTCCTGATAAAAGTTTATTATTCTTGAAAATTTAACTTGTTTGGTATTTCACCTTTCATCCAAAATAATTTTGCGGCTCTTAGTTGGAGAAATACTGCCCTAAGCCACATACCAAAATTAACGGGACACCCCTTGTCCCATTTTTTTCTATTTTGTGCATGTTTAATTATGTATGTTTAGAAGAATAAAAAATTAGTTAAATTCATTGACGAGTCCGACAGGAGGATATAATGCTGCAGTGTATGTTCAGTTTGCGATCTCTAACTAATTAAAGAGCCGCATGTGGTCGAACCCAGATTAAAACGTTATAATATAAATTTTATATCATAATCAAAAACTTGTTTATATTTTTATTGGAGTTGTATTTATTATTGTTTCTTTGTTTGGTTTTAGTGATACTTGCAATCATAGATCTTTATATACTTTACACAGTTTTTCTTCGTTTTTACCAAAAGAATCATACTTTATATCAAAATATTCTTGTACATATTTTGAGTACTACATCTCACCATTCCCTCATTGCACGTAGCGACGCGCTAATGTGTCGCGACACACAATTTATAAACCACGGTTCTAACTACTTAGGTGCGGTCTGTGAGATAAAATGTCAACAAATTGCCACGTTACTTTCCGCTAGTTTAAATTTTAAAAAGAAATAAAATGAATATTAAGTTTTTTTATCGCCTCTTAACCCTCATGATAAAAAATTGAAAACGGAAAATCCAGTTGTAGAGAGAGCTATTGATTAAACAATAATAAACAAAAGCGTTTTGCGTGGCCGTACCTAAGGTTAATATGGGTGGGGCACACTTGATGTCTAACGCACCAAGAATCTCCCAATGACTCCGTAAATTTTATCCCGAATTGACTACAAATGATCCATATGCGGCACCTGCTGATCCAATCAGTCGATTCGATTAATCCACTCGAGAAAAATTTCCCCTCTTTCAAATAGAATCGGGTTGCATTATCCGTGCTTTATTGCTACGTTAATACGCGATTCGATACGAAGTCTTAAAGGTCACAATCTGACCTTGACTCAGTTCACCTACTATTACCGTGTGCTGCTTTTAACGCATGGGCTGGTGGCTCAACGTGATGGGAGTTGCGTTCTGATTCTCAGGAAAGCGAAAGTGTTTCGAAAGTGAAGACTTTCCTTGCAGCCACGGCCGAAAGAGCTGATTTCGAGTCGGTGACGTATTTGGACGATTACTTCGAGTCAAGGTCGCGGGTGACTTTGAGATCATTGTCACTCCGTTGCAACGGTGCGTCGGAGAGCGTAAGGGGGAGGGGACGGGTAACACGTTCTCATATTGTTTTGCATGAAAGAAATTTCGATTTGGAATTGTTGCGGCTTTCAGGAAATTGTTTCACTTGGGAGTTGGACACACGAAGGATACCGGTGATGTTCCTCAAATGAATTGAAAGACATTTAATTAAATTAAATGGGAATTCAACGAATCCTCCGAAGGTTTATATAGCATATATTACAAAATCAGACGTGGCCACCACATGACTTTTTCCAAAACTAATATTTGTTAAAATTCCAATTAGATTAAATTATAGTCAATAGTTAAGGAACTGCGATAAAAACAGACTTTACAAGGAACAGAAATAAACTCAAACCGTAGCCTTCTGATATTGGATATAGCCACGAAGCTCCAACAATTAAGAAAATAAAAAAGAACGTTACTAATGTAAGACGTAAGCGTTTACAATAGTCGCCGGGAGGTGGCGTGGTGGTGGCAGCAAAAAATTAGTTTTTAAAACATCTCTTAAACAATGCATTATATGGGAAACTGTATTGAACAAACGTTGAAGAAAATTAAATTTCCAACAACTTTTATTTCAATACTTTTTTATATTTACCAAATATTAAAGTAAATATTTCAAAATGATGTGGCCACCACACACACATCATCGAGAAAACGGTCAAAACGTGTATTTCCGTTGAAATCTCGAAGTCGATTTTTTTCATGAATACAATACTTTCCCTTATACTACGTATATGGAGAAAGTAAAAATCTCTCCATGATTTGTCATAAATGCCTGAATTTTTTGAAACGTTGTATTGAAATAAATTCCAATCTGACATGCTAACGCAGTTTAAATTAACTGAATAATTTAGACCGCATTTGTAAAGTTGAGCAGTTAACCGAACATCGGAGTGGATCAGAATTTTTTAAAAAATTTTTAGTTACTTTTTTGTGTAATTTTTTATTTCGTTTTGTTTGATCGTTTAAAGTACGCGGCTATAATGTAACCATGAGTAGTTAATACGCAGTGGTTAAATTCTAGCCCTCATGTGGCTAGGATGTACCGTTTGCGTCCATGTTTTTCTTAAGATAGTTATAGTATTAATGGCAATTGTAGTTCCAGTGAGTATGGTTTATGAATTTTGATAGAACATTATACAAAGGAGGGCTTAATAACAATTTTCTTGGGCAAGAGGACGCGGCATTTTAATTTTTGGAAACTGATGTATTGAGCAATGACCAGTCAAAAAAAATAGACAAGTCGAATCTTTTCTATAAATTAAAAAGGAAAGGTAACAGAAAACCTTCACCTGCGGCGCGTTTGATCTTTATCACCACTCTGCCTATGTGAAATAGCGGACAAAGCTGCCTCATGCATACGATATTATGGGAAAACTTCATGACTGCGCAAAGCGATACGAAAGCAAGGACCGCAATGCTAGAAACGCTTAACCCAATATAATTGTGAGCGATTCTCGTGATCTGAATGTAATAGAGTAAATTCCGGATCTTTCTAGAGAGAAACGGAGGATTTCGTTTCTCACACAGGTTTTGAGTCATGAAACATTTAAGTTAACCTAATAATGGCTTCGTGTTCGTAACAGTAGGTATATTAAAATGGGAATTATATATGTACATACATGCATGCGCAGGGTGTAAAATTAGTCGTTCTCATAAAAAATAAGATACAACAGAATAAAACGAGAAAATAGTTCCAATTTTACATTATGAATCAATGCAATCGAATTGCCAATTAACACAGCACATGTTCAAATTGCATTTCACGCAGTCATTGACACATCTCTACTTGTCATTGTAAGTTATGTTTTATAGTGCTGTAATTTTTTTCTTTTGACTGCTGGATCATCCGAGGTCTTCTCTCATAAACAACAGACTCAAAGCAACGCATAAAAACCCATAACGATCAAAAAATATGAAATATTTTCTCGTTTAATCCTGTTATATCTTATTTTCCTTTGAGAACAGACTTCTGTTACATTCTTTATATCACTCATCTAGAATGAAGTGGTTGATATACAAGAATAAAAAATTTAAACAAAATGCAGTCGCTATATCCAGTGCCGCAGCTAGGCTATGGCAAAGGTAGTATTTGCCATAGGTATCACTTACACCTAATGTTCCCAAAAAAATTCCAAAAGTTTATTTTCCGATAAATAAGTATTAATTCAATACTCAAATGTTAAAGTTTATTTTTTATAAAAATGCTATTATTCTTTATTAAAACACAAGAAACAATATTCTATGTAACTAAAGTGTTTCCTAAACTTTTGCCATAGGTGTCACATCTCTGGCGATATCTGTAAATACAACTTGAAATGACCTCTATTTCACTGATATATAGTGTGCAACCAAAATGTTGTGGTACGAATGTAAATTAAGTTTATCTCTTTGTAACAGGTGCACGTTTAGATATCTACAATGTCCGGAACGGAAGTTGAGGCGAGGACTTCATTTCCAAATGGCCGTATGCCGAAGGATGCCTCAAATGCAGATGATATTCGACACTTGAGGGAATGGCTGCCAAAGCAGCCACACCTTCCTCCAATGTCAGGTAAACAAGTTCCTTAAGACATTTTCGTAGTCCTTGATATTCTTGAGGGCTTGGAACACAGCGTCAACATGCCTTCCTCCGCAGATGCTTATGCCTCCACCCAGCAATCAATCATATTATGTAGCAGCTAAAATTTTATAGAACGGCCTATGACCGGAGACAATCTTGAATTTTGGATTAACAGACTAACTACACTTAAAGTTTGAGTGTTGCAATATTTATTAACATCTCTAATTTTTCTCTTCCATTATTCTTACAGTAACTGGTAAGCTTGAAATTAATGAAAAAATTAGTTATATTTCTGTCTAGCTACCCTATCTACCTAAAAAGAGGACTGGTTCTCCATTATTAAATAAGATGAAACTCACCTAAATTTTATTTTCAAGATATTTCAGGAAAATATTGATTAAAATGTTTACAAATTTGGTGTGTGAATCAGAATTGTTGGTTTACAGAATATTCACTAAATTTTTAAAGCATTTTCTACAACTTTCTTGAAAACCACTGAATCGAAGCAGGGCTTTTTCTCCCTCTGCCAAGTTTATACATCTATATTTGAAATAACTAGTTTAAGTAAATAATAATTATACATCAATAAATTAAATATACAAATTGCCAATCTATAATAATGTTTAATTAATAAGTGATACACCACCTTTTTGAACTTAGCGAATAATTGGTTCCGGAAAACTGACGCGAAATACAAATTCGCGAAGTGCAAGTCCTATTTTCCCATAAGAAGTAATGTCAAAATAGGAGTACGGTTACGAGTCGACCTAAAAAATTCTCTTTATATCATAAATAATTCAGTTTAACAGAAAATAAAAGAAAACGTAACAGCAAATGAAAACCTAGCATCATAAAGTGAAAAAATTCTTTTAATTACTTTGAAAACACGTTATAGCAAATGAAAACCCAGCATTACAAAGAGATAGCACATCTTTCGGCAAATGTGCAGTTAACCCCCAGCACATTTTCGCGTGTGATTTTCGATGTTCTTTTGTTCATTCCAAGGAAATGATTTAATTTAAATGGATTAACTACTGAAATGGAATGTTGAATACGTGATGCACGTTTATTTTCTTAGGTTCCGAAACAAACATTTCCAAGCCGCAAACACTAGCATTATAAAATGGTAACAATTATTTTATTAATTACGTTCGAAATGCGTAACAGAAAATGAAAATCTACCGTAAGAAAGTGATAAAATTTCTTTTAATTGTTCAAAATACGTCACAAAATAATGAAGCATTACAGTGGTAACATTTCTTTTAGCAATCGCGCTCAAAATACGCGGCAAAAAATCTTACCGTTACAAGATGATAGCAATTATTTGATTTACATTAAAAATTCCTAATAAAAAATGAAACCCTAACAAAACAAAATAACATTTCCTTGAATCACGTTCAAAATATGTACAAAGATAATAGCAAATGAAAACCTTACATTCCAAAATGATGGCGTTTCTTTAAATTGTGATCTAAAGTTTCATCATAGAAAAAGGAGGCGTTGGCGGTGTAGTTCAAACTGAGCAACAAAATAATTAAGTTGAGAGTTATCACGTTTGTTTACTTCGAAAACTGCAAATAATGAGCATTATAAATATAATATAATAAGTCGTTTTCTCGGGCGCCAAAGTTTAAACTGAACTTCGAGACAAAAAAGTAGAGGGAATTCACGCTTGTTGTCATCGCAAACGCATGACGTAAAATGCAAATAATCGGTGCGAAACAGAAGTAATGGTCATAAGAAATTTTGTCACGAAGTGCAAATTCACGAACCGCAAGCACGCGCAGTTCAAAAAAGTGGTATATATTTTTTTATTAGCACGATAAATCATTTCAATCCTCAATATGGTAATAACATTCTACCTTCTTTTACTTTCTGAATAGATGACCAGCTTGCATTGTTTCTCCATTGCTGCTACAGTAGTCTTGAAAAGACAAAGAAAACCATAGATCAGTATTACACAATAAGGAATGCAGTGCCTGAATTGTTTACCAATTTAGATCCATTTCAACTTAGTATTCAAAATGTTTTTAAAACAGTGTAAGTCTAAATATAAAATTCATTTTATCTAAAATTATACTAATTCATTTCATCCTAATCATTATGCTTGTATAATAGTCCTTATTTATGTGAAAAATCATTGTATTTGATGCAGCAACGTCTGCTTGAAAGACCTAGATTAATAAATGCTATAGTCTTTATTTAAAGTTAATAAGTACAATCATAGGCACCCGCAGCAGTTTTCAGGGGGGAGCAAAATATGTATAACATGCAACCAACCAACAAACACACATGCATAATGTGCAATTTTTTTGTAAAATGTAGGAGGGGCAAATGTTCCCTCTTGCCCCTTATTGGGGGTGACCATGAGTACTTGGTGTTTATATCTTAAAATTTATGTTGACCATAATTTAACAAATTCCAACTAATTATTTGAATGTAATATAAAATTAATAATTTTTTCTTTTAATGTCACTTGTATAACAACTTCCAGAGGAACAAAACGTACTCGAGTGATTGATTAAAATAATTCTGCCACATTTTAATATTTTTATATGAAGCTATTTACAATGATTCAAGATCCATTTAGCAATGCGTAACTGATAACTACATCATATAACTAAATGCTCCATCCTTCAGAAGGGGCGGTAAGCAGTTGGGCCTCTTTGTGCTTTTTGTAGAGAGTAGGCTATGTCGGCACCACGCTTCTCTCCTCACTTCTGTATAGAGTCGTGTAAGTAAAAATTACAGCGAAAATAGTCCAAGAGGCTGATTTTCCAGGAAAACACCCACACCCTACATCATATTATTCTATCAGTTTTGCAAAATAGAAAAATACCAAATCAGTGCAAGGCTATTCTTTTGCACAAGTACATATTTTGAATACGCACCTAAGAATGTAACAAAATATCTTTATATATAATCCGCCTGCCCGTCCATCCGTTCCCCCTTTTATCTCTTTAACAGTTTGTCATAGAGAAATTCTGTAAACGCTATTTTGTTTCTGGCAACTAGGAGACCCAAGAAAAACTATTTTCGTTTACGGAAGTGTCCCGGATTCGACTCCGGGAGACTATTTTCCATATGTTTACACAGGAGTTTCGATTTTTCAAAGTGCAAGGTTTATTTCTTTCATTCATTAAAATACGTAAATATAGACCGAATTTCTCCGATTTTACTTTATTCGACGGTTAAAACTATAAAATATCTTATTCTTGTAATGTTTTGATGTTACACGAAATAATTTCTCAGAAACACGCATTTCTTTTCGAAATTTTATGGCTTTTTCGTACTCATTCCTGGTGCCAAGGCGACCCGCATTGTTGCCTTCGATTGAATTAGCGTTTATTAAGCCTTCAAATATACAAAATAATAGCGTTATCCGCTTCGCGCTGTTTATGAAGAATCGAAATTATAGTTGTAGCAATGTCAATCTAAATAGATTGCAACGTTAATAATGAAAGATTATTATTATTCAGTAAACTGCGTGTGGCCTGTGGGTATGTTTAACGATTGGCCAAAAGAAAAAATCTTATTTCTTTATTTCAATACTGGAATGTGGCCTTTTTCGTATGGGAGAGGCAATTTAAATTGCACATATAAATTATAAAAACAAATATGACATTCAAAATATCAGTTGTCTAATTTTATAAGGAAAAATGGGCTATTATTACTTTTAAACATGCATATTTCTGAATGACTTGGCAAAATTTTTTGCGGGTACCACTAGTACTTTATATTAATTCATATATTAGATGAATATTGGGAAATGATTTGATGATGAAATTTCATAAAGTTTAATATGGGCAATGAAATCCACTTACTTTAAAATTCAAAACGAGTATTAATAAAGAGTATTTCATTTCAGGAACTATGTGAGGTTACCAGAGGTGACACCAAAAGAGGGCTACTGTGTCTATTACTGTCGGTTATCTGATACTGACCCATCCAAATATGACTTTGATTCCTCCATTAAAACGTTTGTAATTTCAACAGATGTGCAGCTATATTCAGAACCACTAGCTCCAGGTTACATTTTGGTCTTGGATGCCAAAGGAGTGACTCTTGGTCATATTCCTAAAATAAATATTGCCCTTTTGAAGAAATACCTCATTTATGTTCAAGTAAGGCAACTTCCTGGATAAAATTTAACACAAATTAGATATATTGCCATTCATAGAAAATATACTTATGTGATGTTTTATATTTTAAAAGCACTAATATCAGGATAATCACCTTATCTAATACTACTTATTTGAGAATGTTTGGTCTTAGACAGTAAAAAATTGTCTTATCTGATAAGGCAGATGATCTGAGAATCAGAAAAAATGTTTTTACACAGAAGACTTAATTGTAAAATATATTATTTTAATTTATTCCAAACACAATGTCAAAGAAAACACTAAGAATTGCCATCTTACAGAGAGAGAACATACAGCTGTTTGCTGCTCCTCAATGTTGAGTTCCACATTAACGTAGTTTATGGAAATACGTAGACTTGCAGAGATTCTGGCAGTCAAGTTGCAATCTGAATTTTCAATGATGAGTTCCACAAGGAGATTCCATTCATATGTGAACATGTGTATTCTCCATACTGAGTCTCTGGGCAGAATCTCTGCAAGTGTGCTGCTGCCTTTAAAGTCCATAGGCTGTACTGTGGTTATCTTTATTAATAACAAAATAAATATTTTCCTGAAGCATAAACTTGAAATGAAGTATTATTATAATAGTACTTCATTATTTAAAATTTTGTTAAGTAATGTTATTTTTATTCAAGGAAGCCATGCCCATACGCCTGAAGCAAATCCATATATTAAATGCTAGCCCCCTTGTGGATAAAATATATGCCATTGTCAAACCATTCCTCAAAGGAGAGCTGATAGATATGGTAATTAAATATTTATTATTTTAAAATTATGTACACAATTTTGTTTGTGCTATTGTTTTCAAATTATTAGTGAAAGTAATAAACGTATTAGATTACTTGTATTTTAATGAAAATTTTTTGGAATCTTATTTCTCTGAAAAATAACTCCAAGTCATGAAATGGATGCAGGGCTGCGCCTAGGGTGTTTGGCGCCCGGGTGCAAGATATTTCTGTGGCGCTCCCCTGCTAGCAAAGTTTTGTGGTATGAACAAATACGACTTTTTTTCATCGATAGAGAGAGCAGACAAGCTGATGGATTTCTGTCGATGTATCCCAGAACGAACTGATTGAAATAATTCGTTGCATAATTATAAAGATAAACATATAATATAATATCTGCTTGAACGAAACTTTAAAAACTCGCCGCACATTTGATTAAAAGTCAATACTCTGCCTCGTTACCTTAATGATCAATCAAGAATTCCAATATTTTTAGATTATTTGTCAATTTACAAGCATAATTAGATGCGATATTTATTTCGACTATAAGAAACCAAAACTTCAATTATTTATGCATTCCTACGTCAAAGTTCCGACTTCGTATTTTCATTTTAAGATATCTATTTTAACATCCAATGAAGAAGTAGATGTCAATAATTCTCTTATTGTTTGGGAAATTGTTATGGGATTTGAATTCGATACATCTACGATTACCGAAATACGGCATAAGGCAAAATTCACGCAATATCATGTTATATTAATATTGTCTTTCGGTGTTTGACATTACTAAAATTGTAGTTTAATATTAAAATAAAATGATTGCTTTAATAGATAAATAGTATAGATAAATGTACAAATAAATTAATATAAATGTAATTATAAAACAAAAAATTGTAAGACTGAGATGATTAAGAAGACGCAAAAAATAACAAAACTAATGATTAGCATTATATCTGAAAAATTCCATTAAAAAGATACATTTAGTAGATTTGATCGATTTTTCGATCGTATTTCAAATATACCCATTCGTGGCAATAGATTATAGACATAGATTATCGGGTTAGCGCCTCCAATACCTTGGCGCCTCGGGAACGGATCGCTCCTACGTCGGGCTGGCCGTGATTGTACTTTACGAAAGGATTGCCGCCTCAGCTGGAGCTCCTCGCTAGGGTCGGAATAGCAATTAACAGAGTGGCGCCCCCACCTCCTGGCAACTCCTACAGTGAATCCATTTTCAGTGACCTCTAATACCTACGCGTTCTAGCGGCCTTGAGTCATGCGACCGCGTATCGCAAGGGATCGGAAAAATTTTGCGTGGAAAACTTCGTGTCATTTTAGTATCTCCGACTTTCCCTTTTCACTCGGACCAAGGAGGAAACATTCCCAAACAGAATGTACAACTCGAATGCAACAATATATAGATACAAATATCTAAATGGGAAGGCGCCCCGGCAAATCGGCGCCCGGGTGCATTACACCCACTGCACCCCGGGTAGGCGCGACCCTGAATAGATGGCTCTGAAATTACTTCATCAAAAAATCACTTTCTCTGAAATGTAATTCCTGTAATATTTCCATGGATATCTAAATAGAAAGAATTTAAAGATATTTCTGAAAATTATTCATATGAATTACAGGCTCAACAGTCCCATGAGCAGTGCTTGAAAAATTTCATGCTGGCTCATCAGTCAGGCAAATATCTTACTCGTCAGCTGAAAATCGCCAGTGCTCCAGAGACCCCAAGGCTGGCGAGCAAAAAAAAACTCTCAGCACCTAAAATGAAATGTTCATTATTTTTACTTTCGTTGACCTATCTATAGCTTTATTTTCATTTTTGCCAGATATAACTATCAATATTCAACCAAGTACAATACACAAAATATGTTTGTATGTACACTAGTCTACATGACAATTAATATAAAAAAACTCATACATATTATCAGTGACACAGCACCATGAGCAAGCAATGGTTCGATGAAACTTATTATACAAAAAATGATCATTATAATACAATTTTTGGGTTATAATTGTCTATTTTTAAGAAGTTCACCTAGTAATTTATTTGATAAAAATAACGGGAATTGTTTAAAAGCTGTAGAAATGCCAGCAAAATTTGATTCAGTTATGCAGGAGTATATTCAATGTGTACAGCAAAGTAAACAAGACTCTAACAAAATGCCTCATCATTTAGGGAAGCATTTCCAAAATGTAATAATTTCTTTGTTAGCTAATAAAGCTAAAGAAAATATATTGGCTATGGTTAGGAAAGCCAAATATTTTATTTTAGATACAACTATAGATTGTTCTCATATAGAGCAAATGACAATGATAATTCGATTTATTAATTTGGATAAACAAATAAAAATTCATGAACATTTTGTAGGATTTTGCAAAGTTCTCAATACTACAGGAGAAGATTTATTTAATATAACTAGGGCAATACTGCATGTTCTGGTTGGAAGAAATGATTTTTAAAAATGTTTCATCTTTATTCTTTATTAAATTACAAAAATTGATTACTGATTATTGAATATCTTTTTATAGACAATATTTTTGATTTTACATGAATTATTAAATTGTTTACAGAATATTTTGAGGTTTTGTCAATTAGTAACACATGACATTGCAAAATATAATTGGCCGCGAGAGAAGACGTCTTCTTTCAAATAAATAAAAACATTTGTGAGAGTTTGGCCTTGACTTTTATTTATTGTTATTGCAAAGGCTGGTCTAAGGGGGTATTGTCTTCGTTTGAGTGTAAAAGGAAGACCCAAATCCAAAGAGATCAAAATAATTCTAGGAATCTAAACAATATTTCCATTGAATGTTCTGCCAAGGATTTCAGCTTAATTAATTTATTTGAAGGATGAATTTCCAGAACCTTTAATTGAATTCCATTACATAAACCAAGAGTTGGATTAAGGTTTCTCATAAGTATGACTCGACAGTTTTTTTAGCATTAACTTATGAGGAGGGATTCCACTGATATTGATAGTATTTAATAATTCTATTAATCTTTGTTTATTTACTGGTTGTGGATAGCAATGAAGTAATTTGTTCATTTACTGGTTGTAGATAGAAACGTAGTAATTTGTTGCATGCAAAAATGAGTTTTCTTTATATATAGTATAGAAGCATAGATAATAAAAGAATTAGAAAACATGAATTTAAATATTGACAATTTACGAGGCCAGGGCTATGATAATGGATCCAACATGCTATATTGTATACGCTTCTATTTGAAATATCATACAAAAAAATTGAAGGGGCGGCATTTCTTTATAAGAACAAAGGTGGCTGTCATCTTAGGACCGGCAATGATTTGCCACAACATTCACTAAATTAAGTAGCTAGGCAAATTTTCCAAATATTTCAATTCAACAATAGGTATAACATATAAATAATTGCCAATTGAACTGAAACTACTCTATTGAATTTTTTACTCTTCAAAAAAAAATCTTCACTCATCACGGATGAGCAGACGAGCGCATTTTTCAAGCTCTGCCCATTAGCCATTTTTACTAGCAACTGGTTACTGATGAAAAATATTATTTACAAAGTGAAATTGGCAGTCCTATTTTAAATATTCTGTATAACATGATCCTGAGATTAACCATTTGTTAATTATACTTTACAGATTAAGTTTCATAATCCTGATGATATCAAATCCTTTTATGAATGTGTGCCGAAGGAAATTCTCCCAAAAGAACTAGGAGGGAATTCAGAAACAATTCAGTATCATCACGGTAAGCAAATGTACTCAATTATAAAACTTCAAGTAAAGATGTTAAGTCTGTATGAATTTTTAACACATTAAATTAACTTTAAAATCTCATTATCTTAAAAAAATCGACATAAGGCATTTCTTCACGTATGTAATGTTTTTCAATTCTGTCTATTGCACTGTAAATTGCTTAATGATGAATAAATACTACTAATAAAAATTACCATCATTATGTTTCAATGTCATCAATCAGCAAGATTTTTAAAAACCTAGGTGTATGATTGCTGTGCATTTTGTAATATCTATATTTGACATTTTTATGGATGTAAGAGAATTAAATTGCACTCAGTGTTACAAGAATAATTTGAAACAATTCCATGATTATAATAAATTATAATTATATACTTTCTCCTCAAAATCATGTGAGAGGAGAATACGCAAAAGTAAATATTTTTGTAAAAATATAGTGAACCCTTATTTGTGGTTCCCAACCTCAAGTCACGACCCAAATCAGGCCCACATGGGTCATCAGTAGGGTCATCATAATAAAAAAATTTTTTGCAAAATGCAACATATTCCATAATGAAGAAGGTATTGATTGCTGTTAAGCTTTTTAAATTCTATTATAGGACTTAATGTTAAGAGGATCTGTTGGTGGGTCACAGAAAATAAAGATTGGGAACGATTGCTCTATTGATTTTTGTGCCACGAAAGTAATGTGAATCATCAGAATTTTTTTCGCGTGCCACTAATTTACTCCTTCTCTAAGAAACTTCATATTTTATATGAAAAATACAAGCTTATGTGTCCCAAGTAAAATCATACATGTGCCACCCCAGGCACACGTGCCACATATTTGCTATCCCTGCAGATGACTTTTTGCATACTAAATCAGGGTGGATACTAATTTGGGATTACATACTATTAAAACAAGTAATTGTTGCATTTACTATAGTGTAATTATGTTTATAACATATCCTGTATGTAAGAAATAATTTAAAAATTACAAAATTAAATTACATGATAAAGGGTCTGTTAGCTATGAAATACACTACACATGTAAAATGTCTTGAAAATGTTGTATCTGTAAAGAAATTAAAACATTTGAAAATTGAAGTTTAACACGAAGTGTACTTAAACAATTAAGATAAAATTAAATAATAGGGGACCCAGGACAAATTCAGAATAAAATGTTATTTTTTGAAATAATCAAATGATGTATTTTGCGTTTGCTGGTGGGTTTGGCAAATACTGAGCAGCTCTCTCTCTCTCTCTCCATTTCACCAATTCAATTCATGGTTCAGTCATCAATTTTGAAAATGTGAAATATCTTCACATTGCCTAAAATCCAGCAACTACAGATCTGAAAATGGGCATTACAGGTTGTTCATCATCTTCTTGTTCTTCATTTTCTTCCTCCTTACTGCACATATTTCTTCCACTTCTTGGAGACCAGTTTGTCACAGTATTATCACAAGTTGCATACCATTCAAAGGTGATGGTTGCATCTAATGCAATTTGCATTCAGTTCTCTTCATCAACCTTAAATGAGAAAGAAGGAAGGAAGGGGTTCCACAAAAGAAAGACTTTATCCATTAATTTTATCAATCATTTCTGCTGTTTGTTCTAAACATTTGATAGATTTCAGATTAAATCCTGCTTTCCTAAAAGTTTGCTATTGTTTCAGAACTAATTAAATTCCATGAAGCAGTTAGCATATGCAGAGATTGTAGTATATATAATTTTCATTAATTCTTCCTTTCCAATGTGATCCAGCCTTCTGAACTTAAGATGTTCTAAACTTTATCTTCATATAGTTAATAATTCCCTAATTGAGTGACGGTAACATTTTGGTACAATTTGCAGGCAAAAATACAACCTTGTCTTTCCATAAATACAATGCATCAGATGGATGAGCATGGCAATTATTGATAAAATTCAAAACCTTTCTTGCAGCACCTCCCATTTTTGCATCAAATGCCCTCAGAAATTGCACAAATATGTCCCTTGTTATTCATGTATAAGAATTATGAGTTTATTATCTCCATAGGAGAGTTGCTTCATTCTAAAAACATCTCAGTTTTGCATATTTGCAAAAGGCTGTTACTTTTCCATTTCAACAAAACTAGCACAGAGTTAGATTGTGAGTCTTTCTCTGCTTTTCTTGCTACAATGACAAGCTTTCCCCTCCTGCACTTATGCTTTCCTCCTGCAAAAGGTTAAAATAGAAACCTTTTTCATCTGCTTGGAAAATGTTTTTGGGATCATAACTTTCCAGAAGATGCACCTCTTTCTGGTTTTGTACTTTATTTTCATTAGCATTGGTGCTCTCTCCACATACGTTTTAAGTAATGTCATTTCTCCTCTCAAATCTATTAAGCCCTCCATTTAAGACTTAGAAATTAGTTATGCCAAATTTCAAAGGTATTCTAATTACCTTTTCCCTCTCTTAAATAGTTCCGCTAATTAGAATATTATGGGTACTAATTCCCTGAAACCACCCTGTTGAAACTTTTTCCAGTCCATCCCACAACAAATATTTAATGTTTGTTCTTTTCTTTGACTGTGATGTTTCTATTATTGCCTCTTTATTTTTAAGAATGCAACTTAATACTGGACGGGCAAGCCTTCTTCTACCATTTCAACTGCTGAAACATTTGGAAAATTCTCTACTTCTTTTACAATCTTTGCTTTCTCATTGGTCATCAACTTCTTTCTTTTTGCAACCATTGCTAAATACATCCTATTCATTATGTATTTTGTATTTAAACCCTTGCCAATGCAATCCTAAATGAAGCATCAAACAAATCCATAAAATTATGTAAGTAAAAAGGCAGAAAGAACTTTATTGCACAGAGGAAGGTAAAGAATAACAAAGAATGGTATTGTTGAAGTTGGAGTATGTGGAGGCAAAATGAAAGGTGGAGGCAGGTTAGATGGACCAGAATCCCAAATGAAGAATACAAATAGTCCTTACATCAGAGCCTAAGAGAACCATTTGCAGGATTATTTCAAGATAGCCACCCCAATCTGCAGTGATTATGTTTGTCTTCAGATTGCATGCTCCAAAAGTGGTCCTGTATTTATATCTTATTCTGCAACACACTGGGTTTGGTGTGTGGTAGTTGGTCTGGTCATCAGCCTATTATATTTATTTTATTATTTGTTTTTTCAGGAAAAAGAAATCCTGTGTAAGTTACACAACTTATCTCTCTAGTTAAGTTGAGGTCACTGACAAAATTAGCAATCAAGGTGAACAAACTATTACATGCTAAAAATTCTTCAGAAATCATTCTTTGTATAAATACCTTAATTTATGTGTTTGATGGGACTGCATTAATTATGCACTTCATTTGGGTAAACATTAAATGCAGGAGTGTTAAATCAGTGTTTTACTGTTTATTGCATATTGGTATTTTTTTAAATCTATAAAATACTTCAGAGCAAAAATCCTTATAAAAACTTTCTTTTTCAAGATAAGAACAAAATGAAAGTGGAGAAGTATCGTGATTTCCTCGAAGCAATTGAAAAAACACAGAAAACAGATGAGTCAAAACGTCCTGGACAACCAAAAGGACAAGGAGAAATATTTGGAATGGAGGGATCATTTCGGAAGTTAACAATAGATTAGCTGCCATTAGCTTTGTGATAAATCTTTCATTTTTCAACAGAGGACTTTTTCACGTGAAGGTTAGTTCAAATGTATTTGTTTGTTCATTAAATTAATGTATGCAGCTTTTCCTAAAGTAATGACTTTTTAGCACTTACTTTTCCTGTAGTAAAACATAAATTTTCCCTCTCATACATTTTGATGAGCAATAAATTGCAATGTTAAAAATCACCAACATGGGCAACCGCTGGAGAGGGGGAGGTTGCCCCCCTCTGAATCAGACCTGTGTCAAGGGAAAACAACAATTGATGTCTGTGATACCCTGTTTGCACCGATGGAAGTATGTTTTTGGTTGTTAGTTGATCTTTAAGTAATTGATTAACAGAATTTTGAAAATTTGAAAGTGGAGTGTATGGCTACTGTACATTTACAAGATATTGTTCAATAGGATGAAGGCAAAACAGCAACCATATGTAGATTTAAATGAAGAAAACACAGTTCAGTTGGCTGAGGAATTCAACAACAATGAAGTGACAGTAAGCAATTTAAGAGATAAGAAGCGACTATTTTTTAATTAGTCCCAGCTACTGAGAAGTCCTGGAAAATGCAAAATATTAAAATCAAGTGAAAATTGTGCTGTACATCTGGTTCCTCCAAAAAGGATCTAGAAACACACCTTTAAGTGGAGAAATTGTGTCTAACAAAACCAAGTTTTTTACTTCCAAAATATAAAAAAACTTTAAAGCTAGTTCTGGCTAGTTTGATATATTACAAAAAAGCAATGGATTCGCCAGATGTCTAGCACTTGGGAAGAATTGTCTTGTGACTCTACTCCTGTGGTACCTTTCCAGCACAAGTTTTTGGAAAAAATAAGGGAACTTGACTTAATTCCCAATGAAATTTATAATGCAGATGAGATGTTTTGGCGAGTTTATCCAAACAGAACTTTGGCTCATACGAAAAAATAGGAGAAAATTAGCAAAGAGCAGATCACATTCATGGCATGTGCTAATTCCACAGGTACTCACAAAATCAAGTTGCTTGTTATATGATAGTGTTAAAAACCACAGTTATTCAGAAACTGCTCTCTTCCAGTTACACACAAAAGTCAACGAAGGGCATGGGTTACCAGAGACTTATTCATGGACTTGCTCCATAAAAAATTTCGCTATTTGTGAGAAGAATAATGAAAAAACAGAATAAGGCTAAAAACTCTTTGCTGATACTAGACAACGCTCCAGGTTACTCAATGATGATTTAGTGAGTGATTATGGCAAAATAACAGCTATATTTCTTCAACAAAACTTTGCACCACTGCTACAACCAATTAACTTATATGTTACTCAGGTTGTGAAGTTATGCCACAGCAAGGAAGTCTTACAACATGCTGTTGAAAAACTTAACTGTTGTTGTAATTTTTTAGCAAAAGCTTGGGAATCATTGAACTCAATCTTATTAAAATGTCATGGAAAAAACCGTCCCACACAAAATGATTCCATGGGCATCACAACTGGAAAATAAATCAGGTGACAAAGATGAAGATGTGTTAATGCCACTAACTGAACTTGTGAACAATATTTATTTAAGAGCTAAAGGTTGAGGAATAGAATACTGGATAAGATGAAAATCATTGCTTTGAAATGTTGACTTAAGTGAAATTGCTGTCTATGTTCTGCAACAGAATGAAGGTAGCAAGGAGGACACAGAATAGGAAGATAAAATGGTAACTGGCATCTGCAGGGAAAACTTGGTAAAACACAAACACAAGTTTTAACACTTGCCTTAATCGAGTAGGAGAAAATGAGATGCCAACTCATTACTTCCTTTTAATTCATCAGCTGCGTGGGCAGGCATATAAAAGTCAAATGAAAGGGGGAAACTAAAAAAAATCTGCAAGAGTACCTTAATAAGATGTAATGATATGCATGGTCTCAGAGACTTTAAGATGTACTATGTATAATGTTATAATAAAAATGCATTGTAATAAACAAAAAATTTAATTATTTTTTAAAATCCAGTAATCCGAACATATCGGTAATCCAAATATCTCTTTGTATTAGTAGTTAGTTCAGACTACCGTTGCACTGCATGCTTGAAACAAACCATTAAAATATTAATCCTGCCAAACCCGACTGTGGGAACCTATCTCCTTGCCCCTCCCCTTTTAAGGAAAAGTTCCAGCCATGACCACCAGTTGCCATAAAAGTCAACTTTTTCCAATATTTAACCTCATGATTTAGATAGTGATTGTTTTTGCAAATATCTGTTTAATGTGAACTGCAATTTCACTTCCAGCAAAATTTGTTGTGTGAAAACCTTGGATTCTTTTTTGTTATCTCAGCAAAATCTCGTTCTATTTATTGTGATGTCACATCTTTAACACTCAATTACATTATTATACAAATTCTAATTGATGCATTTTAATTGCACCTCAATATTATGGAATAGTCAAATCAGACTGGACACCTTAAATAAATCGCAGAAATCCATAGGATAATCAGCATTGTTAGTCTCTTTCACAACCTCATTGACACTCTTATACAGGAAGATTATGGACTGTGTTACATGCTTGCAAATAGACATGAATCATTATTGAAATTACTTACGATATTAACCTTATATTTTTTATAATATTAATTCAATCAATGTGGTAATTGACTTTATAAAAGCCAGAAATATTATACTTTTAGCAAGAAAGCTGAAGATCAACATTTCCAGCCTAGCAAATTTGTAGCTAGATCTAGTAACTTGAGGTTTGATTTAGCACCTAAAGAATTACTATAGTGATCATTGACAAAACTAGCAAATTGATTTAACAATCTAGCTAATTCAAGCAATTGACTAAAATTATGGCATCTGCATTCATTCTAAACACAAAAAAGAAAATTGAAAAATGAAAATGAATACAGATAAGCAGAGTATTCTTTTCATTTTTGTGCTTTTTACTTTCTCCATACATAGTATAGGGAATAGTATTGTTTTTATGAAAAAAATCGACTTCAAGATTTCAATGGAAATACCTACATGTTTTGAGGACCCATGAACACATTTTGACCATTTTCTCGATGATGTCTGTGTATGTGACAGCGTTTTTGTGAGTGCTCTAACCCAAGAACTATTAGGTAATCAGGTAAACGCGAAATTTTATATTTAACATTTCTATGAAAGTCACAAGAACTGATTAGTTTTCGGTAAAAATCGGTCAACTGGAAGTGGATGTTTACTCTTGTCACTTATCCGTTATTTTGAAATATTTGCTTAAATATTTGATAAATGTAAAATTGTGTTAGAATAAAAGTTGTAGAAAATTTAATTTTCTACGACCTTTGTTTGAAGCATTTTCCCATATAATGTATTTCTTAAGAGATATCTTATATTTTTAGCTGCCACCACCATGCCACCTACCGACGACTATTGTTAACAATTGATGCTTAGTTACGTCTTAGTAATGCTCCTTTTTCTTTTCTTAATTCGTGAGCTTTTTGGCTATATCTAATATCAGAAGGCTATGGTTTGAGTTTATTTCTGTTCTTTGCAGTCGAAAATTTTCTCGGTTTCTTAAAATATTTATTATTATGTAACCTTTTTGAAATTTTTAGAAATATTAATGTATGGAGAAAGTCATGTGGTGGCCACATCAAATTTTTATTTTATTGTTATCATTTTGTAATTTGAACAATTTGTTAGAATGCCAGAACAATGACTAGCATTTACAGGAATGGTGGTATTATTTGCCATAAGGACAAACTAAAGTGGGGATTATCCAATCAGGGAAGAAAGTTTTCATCAGAAAACACCAGCAACTTTCTCTATTATAGACATGCCAACTATACTTCTATGGCTAAAATTTGCAGGAATAACACTGACCTAACATCACCTTCAGAAAACATTTTGTTGTACAATAACTGTCATATTTTTAAAAGTTCCAATATTTTAATTTTACTGCATGTTTCGTGAGTTATACGACATTAAACGTAAGTTAGGAAACAATCTATGATGTAATGTAACAGGTTTCCAGGCTCTAGTGACAAAAAAAAATTATTGGCAATGCTGCAAAAGTTAAACAGCAATGTGCTAAGCAGTAAATATCACTCTTATTGTCCAAAAAAATATTTGCATCTTTTTCTTGTTTCTAAAATGATTTTTGGGCTTATTTGGTGCAGAAATAACTGATCTCAAAATTTACATCAAATTTGGTTATTTTATGTTTGTTTGTAAAAATACTACGCTTGAACCTAAATCTTATGCTTTTTAAAATCTTAAATTCTTCTGCTATGACTCTACGTACCGTATAACCTAATTTTGCCTTTCAGTTACAGCAGAAATATATTCTCTTCAACAATCCAGAAGAACCACATCTTGTTGAAAGAAATGTAATGTTTTGGATAGCTGGCACCAGATGTCTGCCTGATAAAGACTGAAGTAAAGCATCCACAATATTGCATTTTTTTGACATTTCATAGTTCTTTCAAATCCCAAGATTGGCTCACTTTTGCCAATATCTGATTTACATGCTTGATTTTATTTGGTTGTTATTACTGCATTTCAGGCTTGTTTTTTAAATTATTGATTGAAATTTAATGGTGTCTCTACCTTGTCAAAAAATATACTGTTTTCCATTTCAATGAAATGGCTGTTCTATTTAAAACATAAAGACTTATTAATAATTAGAGTTTAATACAAAGGATTTTTTATTTAATAAAGATTATGGCACAGGAATTTCTTTTACAGAATTCTATGAATGATAGCATAAATGGTCATAAATACAGCATATACTGAAAATATCAGGGACATGACAATTTTAAAGCAAAAAAAAACAAATATTACTACATGCTTATAAAAAAGGGATATACGAAGAAGAGTATTTGTTCTTAGAATAGCCAAGCGAAGAAAATTTTAACAATGAATAATTACTCGATTTTATCCAGCTAAATTTTAGAGAAAAATTACACATGCAACATTAATACAAAAATAGTTTCTGTGAGCTCTTCATCAATTTCTATAGTTTCAATAACAAGAAATTGGTATGTTATTGGCACACAATGCAGGAACAGGCACTTTGGGAGTGTTTTCGTTGGTATTCATTGGAACTGAAAAATGCAAATAAATATTATTTAAACAGATTTCAGTAATTTTTATTTTTTTTCATTTTTACCAAGCAACCACTGATAAATTACTCACTCTTATCTTTTGCAGTGTCTACATTTTCTGACATACAGGGGCGATATATAGGACACACACCATCTGCTTTATAACACCAGCGCTGTTGCTTCGGACTACATGGGGGCTCACCACCAGCATTATAATTTTTGACATCATAACAATCTAAAAGCAAAATCAATCATAGATAAAATCATATCACTTCTTGAACAAATGGTGATTCAGATGTTATGAGAAAATGAGGGTAGAAAATTAATTTATAATTGTTCTTAATTAGTTATAATATCTTATTAGAATTATAACTGTATACAAATTAGTGTTCAACATCACAAATGGGTGCTGATCCATAAAATGAAATGTTTTGTAGCATTAAATGTTAAATTGCTAATATTTTTTCCTTTATTGCTTACCTTTTTCATTCATCATTTCCCAAACCAAATAGTCATTCTTATAAGTTGTGGAATCATCAAATGCAGCACCACCAATACCAATACCTTCTCCTCTTGGCACAATTGCCATTGGTCTACCAGGATGCCCTGGCTTCTCATAACTACAAAAATGATAATATTTATATTGATCCTTATCTTTTACACAAAGATGGGCATTTTACAGAATACCTAAGTTGTGCTTAAAATTTAATATTAAATTTTTATTAAATAAGTTTTAACATAAGTAAACAATGAAAATCACTGCAACGAAATGATTTCTTGGAAAATATCTTAACAATTCTTTGCTTTCACTTCATTTTTATTATTAACTAAGATAATTAAGCAGGATTTCAACTTTAGTACTTCAGATACGTTTATGTGATTACTGTGATCGTAGATCCAATTAACAATATTTTGAACTTCTTAGGCTATTTTAAATTTATTTAGAGATTTAGTTAATCTCAGATTGTATTTAATAATTAACACAACTTGTGGAAGGAAATAATGTAAACCAAATAAAGAAACAATCTTTCCCAATAAAAGAAGAATAAAACATCTATTAGCAATTTGACAAGTATTTTTATCTAACATACCATAAGTAGCACTTATAAAACTAAACTCCTCCATTTAAAATAATTCTCAAATCAAAGTTTACTACAAAGTAATGTCTATCACTTGCCTTGTTTTATAAGTGGTATCTCCAATCATAGGTATACTTGGATGAGTATATTTGTTCCCAGGCGTCCATGGGTATGGTCCCATCGGGCCCCTGCAATGCCAGTCCACATAGTGAGTCTTTTGCGTTGTCTCATCTTGCAGAGGAGCAAGTGGCGGACGGCATGAATAATCAGGCTGGAAGGATTTACTCGGAACAAAGCCTTCTGGTATTTTGTAGGCAGACATTGTTGTAGTTACTCCTGTATGTGTTTAAATAAGACTTTTTCATTACATACAGATTACAAAATTTTAAAAAATTCTTTCAAAATCAAATGATTACAACATAATAGAATTTTACTTCATGTAAGAAAAGTTTTTGACATCTATATATATATACATATAATGCTAAGGCAATACGTGGCACACAATAACATTGTGTTGCTAATCAACAGGGTATATAAACAGCTGAAACAGCTGTCACTGAAACATATCAGATCTTTATATCATAATGTTAGTATTGCATTGTAAAATCTGTATTAAAGATTATTATTATTAAGTAGATATTACTTTTTAAAAATTAATTTGCATACAATCTTATATGGTAGATTATATATCATTACAAGCTGTAAGCCCATAAAAAATTATGGAACTTAAATGATTATGCATTTCCATCTACTTAATAACAAAAATGGTTGGTCAGAGACATTTTTGTTCAATGCAAATTTATAACACATAAATTATATAATTTAACATTTCAAGAGATACAGAATTTTTCTTACCATTGTAGAGTACATAATGAATAAGCAGCATTGAATGCAATCATTACTTTTCTACTACAAAACAAATTATCAGCAACTACGTCAATTTAAATAACCACAATGACCACACTATACTTACCATTTCGGCTGAGGTGCATCACAATGCATCACATTTAGCTAAATCTTACATGTTAAATTATTAATACGACAATATTTAAAAAAAATGCATATCATTCGATATAGATACATAACAACTAAGTAGAACTACGTCAATTTAAATAAAAACAAAATATTTACCACTTTAGAAGTAATACATGATAATACTTTTCCATATTAATAACAATGTCTAATGTTTATTTACTCAATGTCTCTAGCAACGTGATAAACAGCTTCTGTATATCACATTGAAATACAATATAAAGTTAAAACCATTTAGATAATGTTTATATGCAACTATATATTAATTAATTTAATTAATATTTAAATTGTTTGCTCAGAATAGAAGTAATGGCTTCATGAGCAACACATTATGCTGATTATAATGTGAGAGGAAGAGCGGAACGAGCCAATCAATCTGTTGAAGAAGCAAATCGAAGAAGAACGAAGAAGGGAGGTAGACAGAGGTAGAGAGAGAGGAAGAGTGGGAGAGAGGAAGGGAGGGAGAGAGGTAGGGAGGGAGAGAGGAAGGGAAGGAGAGAGGAAGGGAAGGAGAGAGGAAGGGAGAGACAGTCAGACAGACAGACAAAAGACTTTAATTAGGGCGAAATTGAGACTATATAGTCCCTTCTTACATTTAACCCTTTTGTCATATAAGTAATTACAATATATGAGGGAGGGATGGAAAGAAGAAGGGAGGGAGACAGAGGGAGGGAGACAGAGGGATGGAGAGAGGAATGGCGAGATCATTTGACACTCTAACTATTGTATTAGCAAATCAAGATATCAAAAATTGTGTGCATAAATAAATTTATGATACTGAACAATAAAGTACTAGAGCGCAGATGCTCTGCTTGGGTAAAGCTAGTTTCTAAATATTTTTATACATGAGCCACACTAAAAACTATGGTAGCAATAATTATTCAAAAAGAAAAACTCATGCCAACATAAAATCAGATCTGGTGTTTAATCCACTATTCATGCCTATAAACATATGAAACATTTTGCAGTTGAATTGAAAGTAAGTGTATATTCTATCATTTAATTATTTTTGGACGATATGGCACACCTTGCATTGGTTTTGTCGATCCATGCATTTCATTTGCAGGAACAATGATATCTCTCTTGGAGAAAGGTTTGGCTTGATAGTCAGCTCTGTTAGTAGTATCTGAAGACATTGGTCCTTCACCAATTTGACGATGTGAAGTAGGAAATATTGGTTTAGCCGGATCTCCACACCATCCTGGAAAATGCTCCTTTTAGGAGAGAGGGTAGAAAATTATGAAAAATATCTTTTCATCAATAAAAATCAATTTACTGATAATTTCAATTGAATACCTTGTGAGTGGTTTTTCCTTCAAACTTCTTTGTTGATGGTAGCATGTTGTCTTTTCGCCTGATTTCTTCTCTTCTGCAATACCCAGCATTACCAGGGTAATCATCTTTGTATGTTGTAATGAAATCACTGGGAAACATTCTTTCATAAAAGCTAGTTCTCCTTTTTGGCTCATAAGGAGGAAGTCGACCTTCTCCAGACTGAGGTGGATAACTGATAAAAGAATAGTTTTAGTTAACTTTAACATGAATTTTTTATTTGTTGTAATAAATGCTTTATTATGGATCATATATGTGAGTGCAACTGTGTTTATTTCCCAAAAATACTTGCAAATCAGAATGATGCTTACATGAGTACAACCTACATTTATGGTGTTGATTCCTTAACATCACAAATCATACATTTTGTAACAGCAGATCATAATTCTTTAAGTCTTAGTAGTCTATGATATAATTTTTAACCTCATGACAGTAAAACATGAAATAATTGACTGAAAATTGGCATTGATTATTGAAAGCCTTCTTTTTAAAAATTAATATTAAGATTTTTTCATTGTTTTAATATAATAATAATAAATGAAATCGTTTCTAGCAATATATAAATTAATGCTATTATAGTCATGGATATGATATCAAATTTGCTTTGTTACTGCTTTTAGGATAATTCTGTAAGTAGTATTATCACAAAGTAATGTTTATCTCTTACCTTGTCTTGTAGGTGGTATCTTTAATCATAGGTACACTTGGATAAGTATATTTGTTCCCAGGTGTCCATGGGTAAGGTCCCATAGGTCCCCTGCAATGCCAGTCCACATAATGAGCTTTTTGTGTTGTCTCATCATGCAGAGGAGCAAGTGGTGGACGGCATGAATAATCAGGACGGAAAGATTTACTTGGAACAAATCCTTCTGGTATTCTGTAGGCTGACATTGTTGTAGTTACTCCTGAATATGTATGATGAATAGTTTCCATTAATCAATTTGTTTGATTCTACAACTATAATGCTGAATAATATAACAGCATTTTTTCTTATAAAATATAAAAGCCTTAACAATCGATTTTATTTTTCCATCAATAATTTTGTATATCATCATGAATAATACAATAGATCAATTTATTTTACCAAATAAATTCAAATTTTTACAAGTTCCTCAAGAGTCAACATGTTTTCTTTTGCAAGTAGCTCATACCTTTCATTGGTTTAGTTGATTTAGACATCTCATTCTTAGGAACAATTGGTTCTCTCTTGGATTGAGGTTTAGCTTTATAGTCAGTTTTATATGAGGTATCTACAGCCATTGGTCCACAGTCTTTTATTGTTCCTGATCTTGGCAATATCAGTCCAGGTGGGCATGGCTGCTTTGCTGGATAATCAATCTTAATAGATTGAAGTTTAAATATTAGCTTAGTTGTGAATCATCTTTTACCTTAACTTTCCACTTTGTCTTTTTATAAAAGCTTTGTTCATCTGATTTTTCTTACTTTGTAACTTGTATAATCTTGTAATGGTCCAACTGAAGTAAGGAGCTGGTTTTTTGGAACTATTGGACATGGCCGCACACAAACATTTTTCCCACTACATTTTATTTTTTTTTCACTGGGAGGTACACAGACTACCTTTTTACTATCTCCCTTAAAAGTTGGTAAGTTTCTACAGTCACACCAATTATCATCCTTGGTGGGAGTTTCAAAAAATCCTCCGATATTCTGTCAGTAAAAATCTTTATCATAACTTTAAAAATAATTAGCACTTAATGAAAGGTTATTTAATTCAATGAAATTGTCATAACTCTTTAAAACTAATCATTAGATAGAACATCAGGGTTTTTAGAGCACTTCCATATCCCTGCCGACCCTAGTAGAGTGGTGGTTAGCGTGCCTGGCTCCCAATGCTGGGGTCACGGGTTCAAATCCTGCCGAGGGCATGGTTGTTTGTATTTGTCTTTGTTAACGTTATTACACTCATTGTAAAAGGTCGTTAACAGCTGTTTATGAGCTAGTATAAATAAATAAAAATAAATAACTGAAACTTAACTGGTTAATAGCAATGTTTGTAGATGTTTCTTAAATGCTGAAGAGCATGGACCCTCTATGTTATGAACAACATAGTTTGTAAAAAATATTTCATTGCTTCGATGTTAAAAATTAACAGAGTTGGTAGGGGTTTTGTGAGTCACTTTTGAAACTTAGTTCCATAGTTGTAATGAAACTGCCTAATAAATTCATAAATCCAATGCAAGCCTGTGAAACTAGCAAAAATCCAACATCTATACATATAATCATATTGTGACCAAAGTCCAGGTTCATATTTGGAGAATGTGGTTAGTATTTTAATCTTTTACTTTTGTTTTTATTACATGAAGCTCTATAATTTCAATGCGTTTTCATAGTGTGTTATTTGATTTCATCCATTGTACTATATTATTCAAGGAAGCCATGACTAAGCATATCAGTGTTCACATTACATATGCTTCATTTTTATTTTGCAGACTGGCAGAACACTTGACCCCATTCAAAATGTTTTTTCTTTGCCTATTTTATTTTTTGCAGATGATACTTCACTTTCCAAATCTGTCTTCTTTATTGTGGCTAAGATTTATAGCCACAAGTTGGAGTTCATTTTCCATTACACAAATGATTGACAATAGAATAAATTTACTTAATTAACTATCCTACTCCTCTAACTTATTTATATTATTGTTACAGAATGGGGTCAACTTGCACTCTGCATCACATGAGCTTGTAATAGGTTATTTATCTAATTTAAGGCATGGATATAATTCAATGGGTATAATTAATCATATTTATGCTTCAAAATATTTCAATATTTCTTGATCATTTGCCTTTCCTCTTCTCTTATTTGTGAACATATAAAAATGATTAACTTATGCATCTAGGATAAGTATAATTAATTCAATTAAAAAAATGAGCAACAACTTTTTGAAGACCCATAATCCAATCAGTAAAGGAAAACAGAAACTTGGGTATTGTAGGATTCACTAATCACAGGATTCTATATTTATGAAGTTACAGCATGTTTCTTTACTACAAACAACAAAATTGTGAGATATTTCTAACATTTTTCTCTTGTCCATTTATTCATGCTATAAGTTGTATTACAGTTTAAATGAGGTAAATTATACCAATTGTCAAACAATTGTAGTTGGGAAATTTAATCACAACAGCTAATATTTCATAATGGAATGTTAGCTCTAAAAATGGAAATGTTTCACAGTATCTAGGGTTGCCAGCTGACCTCTCTCCAAAAACTGGACACAAAGTCATAGGAGCAAAGTGAGACTAAGAGAAGGGGAAACTAAATTCAAATACATGGATTCCTCACATATACATCATCAATCAAGGAACGTTTCATATTAAGTTGCATCACTTCGCATATATGTCATTTGTGAAGTGCCAAAAACAAAATTTCAGGAATTCCAATTGCAGTAATAAATTATTACTATAATTATAATTTCATGTTTATTATTATTTAAATAATTTTATTATATTTTGCGACCTCATCTGGGACCGCTTCCTACCAAATATGTGTGAGCAGTGCTATACAGTAGTTTCAACTTCACTTACTAATGCTAAGTGAGGAAGTTTTATTCATTGCTTATGCATTTTCACTGGTAAGGCTTTATCTTAATTTTGAGCAAATGCACCTTTCCAGCATTTTTTATAAAAATACCAATAAATATTATAATTTCATAACTGCAAATGATTTTTGTGTCTGTTTACAAACAGGTGAATCTTCGATATGGTGATTTTGAAGTAGAAAAAATTTGAGCCCAGATGGTTTTTTTGTAGTTAGTAATTTTATTCCTCCTCCTCCCTCCCTAAGGACTGCATAACCTTACAGAGGTGGGAGGGTTTGTGTACTCTTACGAACCAAAGAGCTATGCCGGCGGGAGATAATTCTCCTGGTAGGACCATCCAAGCCGGAAAGGTCTGAGGGGAAGAGTCAGACTAAGAAGCAGTCTTGGGGGTTTTACATCCCCCCTGTGCAAGGGCAGCAGCTTGCACAGTACCTCTGTAGGTGGTGATCATGTGGATCTGAACAGCTACAGATGGGTAATCACTCTGTGAAACTGCGATGAGGAAAGCAAGGGGAAACTACCTCATTATATTTCCCATGATAGGCTGAAAAGCTGAAAATACCTCTATGGATCTTTCTGGGGTAAAATATTCCGGAGGTAAAATAGTCCCCCAATCGGATCTCTGGGTGGGGACTACCCTAGGGGATGCACAGAGGAAATGTAAGATTAATAAGAAAGCAAGTAGTGAGAAATTAAAAATAGGCACATGGAATGTTAGGACTATGAATTCAGGGGGTAAACTAGAGAACCTAAAAAGGGAAATGAGAAGGAATAATGTAAGTATAGTAGGTCTTAGTGAAGTCCGGTGGGAAGGAGAAGGCGAGATAAATTCAGACGAATTTAAGATTATTTACTCGGGAGGGGAGAAAAAGGAAAGGGGAGTGGGGATTATAATGAGAAAAGAGATAGCTGAAAGAATTAGTAAGGTAGTGACAGTTAATGACAGATTAATAGCCGTAAAACTCCAGATGGAGCCAGTGGATATGCTTATAATTCAAGTGTATATGCCAACAACTAATGCTGGCGACGACGAAGTAGATGAAATCTATGAACAGATTATGGAGATATTGGAGGATGAGGGAATTGGAAGGATCACCACCATAGTAATGGGAGATTGGAACAGTGTAGTCGGAGAGGGACAGGAAGATAACATAGTGGGAAAATATGGACTAGGGAAGAGAAATGAAAGAGGGGATAAACTTGTGGAATTCTGTCATAGAAATAGATTAATTGTAACTAATACATGGTTTAAGCATCACCAGCGAAGACTTTACACATGGAGAAGCCCAGGAGACCAGAAACGATACCAGATAGATTACATACTAGTCAATGAAAGATTTAGAAATAGCATTAAAAATGTGAAAACACTACCAGGGGCAGATATCGATTCTGACCACAACCTATTGGTGGCAAATATACAATGTAGACTGAAGAGCATTAGGAGAAACATAAGAGTTAACAAGAAATGGAACTTAGAGGAACTCCTTAAAAACAAGGAGGCTATCATGACTGAGCTGGAGGAAAGGTTGGGGGAGAGAGCTGAAGAAAATAGGAAGAGTGTAGATGAGGAGTGGAGATACATCCATAGCAACATTAAAGATGTAATGGAAAAGAAGGTAGGAAAGATAACGGGTGAAAGAAACAAAAAACCCTGGATCACAGCAGCCATGCTGCAAAAAATGGAAGAGCGGAGAAAGTGGAAGAACATAAACACTGAAGAAGGCCAAAGAAAGTACAAGGAGTTAAATAATGCTTTAAGAAGGGAAACAGATAAAGCAAGAGAACAGTGGATAAATGAAAAATGCGAGGAGATTGTCGAATGTGAAAGAATTTGTAGAACAGACCTCATGTATAGCAAAGCAAGGGAACTATTCAAGAAAAAAGCAAGAAAGATAGGACGTAAAGGAATCATGAACAAAAGTGGTAAAAGTCTTGGAGCCAGACAATGTAAAGAATATCTGGAAAGAATACATTGAGGTTCTGTATGACAAAGAAGGAAAGCCAAGAAATATTGAATTAAATGAAGAAGAGGATGTGGAAGAAGATCAGCTAGGACCAAGTATTCTCGAGTCTGAAGTTAAAAGAGCAATTGATGACATGAAAAGAAGGAAGGCTGTTGGGAGTGATGATATACCCGTGGACATTCTCAAGGTTTTAGGGTCTAAAGCAGTTAAGCAACTCACAAAATTTTTTAACCAAGTATATGATACTGGCATATGGCCTGAAGATTTTTTAGATGTTGTGATGGTACCACTGGAGAAAAAGAACAATGCAAAATGTTGTAAGGATTACAGAACTATTAGTTTAATTTCTCATACAGCTAAAGTTCTAACCAGAATAATAACCAAAAGAATTGAATGTAAAATAGAAAAGGAGCTGCAAGATAATCAGTTTGGTTTTAGAAGAGGAAGGGGGACTAGAGATGCTATAGGATGTATGAGGATGATGACAGAAAGAGCGCTAGAAGTCAATAAAGGTATGTATTTTTGTTTTGTAGATTGGGAGAAAGCTTTTGACCGAGTGAAATGGGATAAAATGCTGGGTATTTTAAACAAAATAGGAATAGATTGGAAAGATAAAAGACTGCTTAAAAACCTTTACTTTGATCAAAAGATTAGAGTCAGGGTTGAAGGAGAAGAAACAGAAAGTACTTCAATAGGGAGGGGAGTGAGGCAGGGTTGTCCTATTTCACCAGCAATATTTAATATTTATGCAGAAACAATAACAGAAGAAGCGTTGATGGAAGAGAAAGGATTTAAGATAGGAGGTGAAAGTATTACCACCATTAAATACGCAGATGATAAGGGCTTAATAGCAGAAGGCGAGAAAGAGCTTCAGAGGATGACAGACAGACTAGTGGAGGTTGGCCAACAATATGGAATGAAGATCAATACAGAAAAAACGAAAGTCATGGTGGTTTCAAAGGAACATAAAGAATTAAATATAATGGTAAATGGCCAAAAATTGGAACAAGTAAGTAGTTTCAAATATCTCGGCAGTATTTTAGCACAGGATGGAAGTTGTACACAGGACATCAGAAGTAGGATTGCAATGGCAAAAGCAGCATTTAACGAGAAGAAGGAGCTTCTCACAAGCAAGAAAATAAATTTAGAAACAAGGAAGAAATTAGCAAAATGCTACATATGGAGCATAGCTCTTTATGGTGCAGAGACGTGGACGGTAAGGAGAAAGGAGGAAAAATATTTAGAAAGTTTTGAGATGTGGGTATGGAGAAGAATGATGAAAGTGAAATGGACAGAGAGGAAGAGAAACGAAGAAGTATTAGAAATGGTGGGAGAAGAAAGGACGCTAATAAAAACAATCAGGAAAAGAAAAGCTAATTGGATAGGGCACATATTGAGAAGACAGTGTTTACAAAGGACGATCTTAGAAGGAAAAATTAGTGGAAGAAGAGGAAGAGGGAGAAAAAGAATAGGAATATTAGATAATATAAAGCAGGGATATAATACTTATAGAGGTATAAAAGAGGCTTCTAGGGAGAGAGAGAAATGGAGGCAGCGATTCTGTTAAAACCTGTCTTCGGACAGAAGCATGATGATGATGATGAATTTTATTTGTTTGACAAAGTATGTCTGATGCACTGTATTTGTATGTATTATTTGGATTACATATGTCACAAAATATCTGCCAGGAACGTAACTCCTACTTTTATCATTGATCTTATGGGAAAATAGGTTTCGCTATAAGTTAGTTTTCAGGAACGCATCTTTGACATATAGCAGGGACTTACTGTACACACATAGATGTATGGTCTTGCCTTTCATTTTTCACTAGACATTTCAAAAACCAAATTCTGATTCAGAACTGGATACCTGGCAACCCTGACAGTTAAGTTGTATGAGTTATGAATGCTGAAGTACAAAACTACCCACCATAATAGAAAGCTATGGTTAAACGGTCATCGGGTAGCATAAAGACCATACATTTTAAGAGGCACATCAAAAGAAAGCTAGTCTTGAACAAATCCTGAATCTTTTGACCGACAAGTGCTTTTAGCCATTGGCAGCTGCCAAGGAATTGGGTAATAATGATTGATTCACGGAGTCATAATGAGAACTTGAAGGTTTGAAGATCGTTACAGGTCATTGCTAAATGGATGGAATCTCCTCACATACGACGCCAATTCTTATAATTTTTATTAGGCCCAAGGAAGACTATACAGCGGTTAACAGCTTCGCAGCGTTTCCTTATATTTTTCGCGGCACGTTCCGTAACGTGTTATACTCGATTCCATGGTTTAATGAGGCTCGTCACCCCTGCTTACTACTGAATCTTTTATAAACGGCTTCTCAGAGTTTTATCTTAATTTGGAAGTTTTCTAAACTATTAAAATGCCAGCATAAAAATGTAATTTAATTATAAAGGATGGAAAAATACCTACCTTTTTTGAAGAAGCAACGCAAAGCTTCGATGCCGATGAATTTTTTTTGCTGATCTTACTTTTAACTCCTGCTGAATGGTTAGAACCACAAATTTTGAGCTTCGAAGAATTTGGCGACGTAATCTTTCTACTTTTTCCTTCGACGATGTGATGAGGGTCACTAATTTTTGATTTAGATGAATTTGAGGACCTAAGTTTTCTACTAACTTTACTTTTGTCTCCTGCCAAATGATTACATCCCGGAAAAGAAGAGCACCGTGAAATACGGTTGACTTCGTTTTCCTTCCATGATTTTTTAGAATCCGAGCTTTCTTTCCTGGATGTTACTTTCAGATTTTTTTGACAAATCGCTTGTCTACTCGAAGAACTAGTTATCCAAGTCATCCCTAAATTTTGTGAAGGCCTAATAGTTTATCCTAATCATAATGTCGTCAGAATTGCCATGGAGCATTGTTAGTAGTTTTTGTTTACAATGACTTCATGTTAAACATAATTGTCACGTATTTATAGCCGTATATAATTTAATCTCTCTAGTAGTGTTATTGTCATTTTTACAAAAGGTTATTGAAGAAAAACTCTTTAAAAGACGGTATTTACAGACCAATATCAGAAAACAGGAACTAGTATTTTTCATTTTATTCAAGTTTTGTACTTTTTCTGGATTGCATTTGCAACCCGGATACCAGAAAATCATAACTATGCCCGTTTCACAACGGATTCTTATCGTGCAGTTTTACTGAAATATTTTGTAAATTTACATGGTTACATATACAACACGGTTTAATTAAATGAAATATATCGTCTACGATAAACTTATGCTTGCCACATTTAAATGGCACTTGCCAACAAATCTTTTTATCCTATTTTAACAGCACTCGATCCTACACCAATTTTTTTTCTTTCACTTATAATTTCGTATTATAACGCTAGATATACTCAACGCAATTTAAATCATCTTATTTATCAAATAATTGCTGGTTTAAATTTGTATTTAAACAGTTTCAAAATTTTAAAACCTCCCAAATGTAATTAAACACCGAATTTTTATCAATCTTCAGAGGAATCTTTTTTGATATTAGAAAGAAGACAATTGCATAATAATAAAGGTAATGAGCGATTTCGAAACATTCTTCCATATCATTAGCTTGGCATATCAACTTTTATTTAGGTAGGCTATAATGCATCAATAAAAATAATTCAAGCTAATAAATAATCAAGTCAACAAGTTTAGTCACTTTATTAAATGAAATAAAAATGTCACCTATTTGTTAAAAAAATATTAGTAAACAAAATCCAGGGTCAATTTTGAAAATTCTCTCGGAATTGATGACTAGAAACTAAAATTATAATTTAAGACGAAATACAGAATGCAAACCAATTTCAATTTTTTAAAATAAGCACTTTAATTTAACCTTATTCACACTTTACATCGAGTAGTATTTACGTACGTTCACAATTCTTGAACACAACCAACACTACTGTTCAATATTGTATCCATAAACTATTAAAGGGATGATTATCAATCACCAAAACTATTTTAGATTTATTACAAGTAGTTCGCAGAACTAATTTAGATATACTTTTCATAATTACGTCCAAAATGAGAAGTTGACTCTTTTGGCATAATCTCTGTAAGATGAATGTACGTAATATTCCTTAATATGTGGCTCAATTAAGGTATCTGGGGGAAGAGTCTTATAGATTGGTTCACCATAATATTTCCCAACCTCCCATCCTTCCACGTTAGCCATAAGTTTTGCTTCTTCGTCCCGATTGCGCCGAAGTTGTTTTAAATACCTAAAGATTTTGGATTAGTAATAAGCCTTACGACAATATAGCCACAGCATCCATAAATAACATAAAAACTTACGTTCTATCTCTTTCCGCCAATAACATTGGATATAAAGCTATCCTCGCACTTCTCATTTCAATTTCTTCGCGTTTCAGTTTCTTACAGGTAAGATAATAGACATATACAGCCGCCGTAGTCATACCAGCAAAACCCAAAAACATCGTATAGCCTGAAATTATAAGATGAACCGACAGTTAAGAGAACAAATTGAAAACACCTAATTTCACTCGTTCCAAAACATTCACGACTGAAAAGGTAAACGTATTTTCTTTAAATATTCGGAGCAGTTTTCATTCGCAGTATTCCTATTTTTAGATAATGAATTTCAATTTAAAATCAAATTACCGCTAAAATACTGTTTCGCTGGATTTCTGGCGAAATTTATTGGCTTATATCCCCCCGGAGGGGGCAAATCCTGCCTCTTTGCAGCAGTAGCCATTTTAGACGGATACCAAATGTGTGAGTAGTTATATACGATATATATCGCACAAATACGATATCGAGATAAAAAAGAAGCATCTACTGTTTTTTTCCAACATTACGGTTATTAACTGAAAAACGTACAACTACCAGAGTGTAGTTGTATGGAAAAGGCGCTGTGGCAGACAGAACAGAAAAGTATAGCGAGATAACGATTCAAGGATTTCCATCGAAATGATGCTGAATTGACAGGAAGGTTATTAAGCAATTCAGTAGCAGTAACATTTGATTTATTAACACTGGAAAGAATGCTGTCAACAGAGCTAACAAAGTAATTATTAAGTTCATGAGGATTCACAGGAATATCAGCGAGGTTGTGTCATAGCCGTTTCACTTTTAATAATGGGTTGGGTGACCAGATTAAAAATTTGGTTTTGGGGTAATCGCACTATCAAATATAAAGAACGAACAATTATAATAAGAATATTTTATTTTTTATATTTGTAGATTTTCACAATATACAACTGCATGGGACACAGATTTAGTCCAATTTTGGCACAATTAGTCAAATTTATTGCAAGTCTTTAAGCAAAATTTAAATATTTTATTTTATGACAGTTATGAACACTAACGTAAACTATTACAAAGATTATCATGATATGTTTTGCATCCCTCCCTAAGGACTGTATAACCTTACAGAGGTGGGAGGGTTTGTGTACTCTTATGAACCAAAGAGCTATGCCGGCGGGAGATAATTCTCCTGGTAGGACCATCCAAGCCGAAAAGGTCTGAGGGGAAGAGTCAGACTAAGAAGCAGTCTTGGGGGTTTTACATCCCCCCTGTGCAAGGGTAGCAGCTTGCACAGTACCTCTGTAGGTGGTGATCATGTGGATCTGAACAGCTACAGACGGGTAATCACTCTGTGAAACTGCGATGAGGAAAGCAAGGAGAAACTACCTCATTATATTTCCCATGATAGGCTGAAAAGCTGAAAATACCTCTATGGATCTTTCTGGGGTAAAATATTCCGGAGGTAAAATAGTCCCCCAATCGGATCTCCGGGTGGGGACTACCCTAGGGGATGCACAGAGGAAATGTAACATTAATAAGAAAGCAAGTAGTGAGAAATTAAGAATAGGCACATGGAATGTTAGGACTATGAATTCAGGGGGTAAACTAAAGAACTTAAAAACGGAAATAAGAAGGAATAATGTAGGTATAGCAGGTCTTAGTGAAGTTTGGTGGGAAGGAGAAGGCGAGATAAATTCAGACAAATTTAAGATTATTTACTCGAGAGGAGAGAAAAAGGAAAGGGGAGTGGAGATTATAATGAGAAAAGAGATAACTGAAAGAATTAGCAAGGTGGTGACAGTTAATGATAGATTAATAGCCGTAAAACTTCAGATGGAGCCAGTGGAAATGCCTATAATTCAAGTGTATATGCCAACAACTAATGCTGGTGACGACGAAGTAGATGAAATGTATGAACAGATTAGGGAGGAGGAGGGAAAAGGAAGGATCACCACCATAGTAATGGGAGATTGGAACAGTGTAGTCGGAGAGGGACAGGAAGATAACATAGTGGGAAAATATGGACTAGGGAAGAAAAATGAAAGATTGGATAAACTTGTGGAATTCTGCCATAGAAATAGATTGATTGTAACTAATACATGGTTTAAGCATCACAGTCGGAGACTTTACACATGGAGAAGCCCAGGAGACCAGAGAAGATGCCATATAGATTACATACTAGTCAATGAAAGATTTAGAAATAGCATTAAAAATGTGAAAACACTACCAGGGGCAGATATCGATTCCGACCACAACCTTTTGGTGGCAAATACACAATGTAGACTGAAGAGTGTTAAGAGAAACATAAGAGTTAACAAGAAATGGAACTTAGAGGAACTCCTTAAAAACAAGGAGGCTATCATGACTGAGCTGGAGGAAAGATTGGGGGAGAGAGCTAAAGAAAATAGGAAGAATGTAGATGAGGAGTGGAGATACATTCATAGCAACATTAAAGATGTAATGGAAAAGAAGGTAGGAAAGATAACGGGTGAAAGAAACAAAAAACCCTGGATCACAGCAGCCATGCTGCAAAAAATGGAAGAGTGGAGAAAGTGGAAGAACATAAACACTGAAGAAGGCCAAAGAAAGTACAAGGAGTTAAATAATGCTTTAAGAAGGGAAACAGATAAAGCCAGAGAACAGTGGATAAATGAGAAATGTGAGGAGATTGTCGAGTGTGAAAGAATTTGTTGAACAGACCTCATGTGTAGCAAACAAGGGAACTATTCAAGAAAAAGGCAAGAAAGATAGGATGTAAAGGAATCATGAACAAAAGTGGTAAAATAGTCTTGGAGCCAGACAATGTAAAGAATATCTGGAAAGAATACATTGAGGTTCTGTATGACAAAGAAGGAAAGCCAAGAAATATTGAATTAAATGAAAAATAGGATGTGGAAAAAGATCAGCTAGGACAAAGTATTCTCGAGTCTGAAGTTAAAAGAGCAATTGATGACATGAAAAGAAGGAATGCTGTTGGGAGTGATGATATACTAGTGGACATTCTTAAGGTTTTGGGGTCGAAAGCAGTTAAGCAACTCACAAAATTTTTTAACCAAGTATATGATACTGGCATATGGCCTGAAGATTTTTTAGATGTTGTGATGGTACCACTGGAGAAAAAGAACAATGCAAAATGTTGTAAGGATTACAGAACTATTAGTTTAATTTCTCATACAGCTAAAGCTCTAACTAGAATAATAACCAAAAGAATTGAATGTAAAATAGAAAAGGAGCTGCAAGATAATCAGTTTGGTTTCAGAAGAGGAAGAGGGACAAGAAATGCTATAGGATGTTTGAGGATGATGATAGAAAGAGCGCTAGAAGTCAATAAAGGTATGTATTTTTGTTTTGTAGATTGGGAGAAAGCTTTTGACCGAGTGAAATGGGATAAAATGCTGGGTATTTTAAACAAAATAGGAATAGATTGGAAAGATAAAAGACTGCTTAAAAACCTTTACTTGGATCAAAAGATTAGAGTCAGGGTTGAAGGAGAAGAAACAGAAAGTACTTCAATAGGGAGGGGAGTGAGGCAGGGTTGTCCTATTTCACCAGCGATATTTAATATTTATGCAGAAACAATAACAGAAGAAGCGTCGATGGAAGAGAAAGGATTTAAGATAGGAGGTGAAAGTATTACCACCATTAAATACGCAGATGATAAGGGCTTAATAGCAGAAGGCGAGAAAGAGCTTCAGAGGATGACAGACAGACTAGTGGAGGTTGGCCAACAATATGGAGTGAAGATCAATACAGAAAAAACAAAAGTCATGGTGGTTTCAAAGGAACATAAAGAATTAAATATAATGGTAAATGGCCAAAAATTGGAACAAGTAAGTAGTTTCAAATATCTTGGGAGTATTTTAGTGCAGGATGGAAGTTGTACACAGGACATCAGAAGTAGGATTGCAATGGCAAAAGCAGCATTTAACGAGAAGAAGGAGCTTCTCACAAGCAAGAAAATAAATTTAGAAACAAGGAAGAAATTAGCAAAATGCTACATATGGAGCATAGCTCTTTATGGTGCAGAGACGTGGATGGTAAGGTGAAAGGAGGAAAAATATTTAGAAAGTTTTGAGATGTGGGTATGGAGGAGAATGATGAAAGTGAAATGGACAGAGAGGAAGAGAAATGAAGAAGTATTAGAAATGGTGGGAGAAGAAAGGATGCTAATAAAAACAATCAGGAAAAGAAAAGGAAATTGGATAGGGCACATATTGAGAAGACAGTGTTTACAAAGGAAAGGAAGGAAGCCGAACCGGATGAACCCCGCAAAAATATTTTTTTCGAGAACATAGGGAAGTTTCGACTACTTAAAAGCACCAAGGTAATAACAGGTATTTACAGCTAAATTCGCTGTTTTTGTAGTTTGTTTTTTTATTACGGAAAAAAATTGATGATTTTCGCGGAAAAAATCGAGCGCGCTTTCGCTATTTTTGGAGACGCCCACTTATCTCAAAAACTGCGGGGGGTAGGTTAAAACAAATTAAATCTTTTATTACATAGTTGTAATGCGCAGTTAAAACAATCACCTGCTATAACCTACTATACGTGGTAATTGCACAATAGGCTAGGACGTGCGGCGTCGACGCCCCACCGGGGACGGTAGCCCATCAGTCATCGCAGGTTTAAAATACTTATCGATAGGATAGGTGATGATAAACAATATCGACAAATCAACTATACCATTAAATGCTGTTTAAGCGAAAATAAACTTCCTAGATTGTTTAATAAAAAAGATAAATATTTTTATGTCTTAAATATGGGAGCGCGCTTTTTCCATTGTTTTTGGAAAAATCAACGTATATGACAAACGACGCAATTTCAGAAATAGCAACATACACTAATGAACGCGTAATTTCATTTTTTATAGGATACATGTATTGAAAAACACCTAATTTCCCCAAAATTTTGAACTATCGTAGGGTCGGCCCGGGCCTGCACTCGAGAGTGGCCCGTTGCGCATCCGGAACTCTTATTGGAAAAACATTTTTGGGAGGGGTAGCTTATTGAAACATACATAGAATTACAGATAATTTAACATTTATTTGGCAGGGTTAACATAAATTTCCTATCTTTCGTCTTTGTGCTCGAAATTTTTTTTCGAGTTTTACGTTTACGTTTTTTCGCGATTTTGGCGTTTTTAAAAAAATCAAAATATCTGAAAAACGGCGGGGGGTAGGTGAATTTAGTTTTCATTTCCGAACGTCAAGTATAATTGTTGACATTTTATTGTTTACCGTAGTAAGCTACCTTGCTTGGTTTGGCGGATATGGTTGATTTCTCATCTTTGAGAGCGCCGGGCGCGGCCGAACTGACTGTGGAGATTTCCGATTAAGCATTGTTTTAAACGTCTCAGGTTCAAATTGACAACGTCGTGCAATTTAGACAAAAGTGGTTAATGTGGGTGGTCAATATCAATTTCGTACGCAATTAACCTTTTCTATCAATTGGTATTTACCTCAAATAAAGCCTTCGATTCGACGCTTTGGTGCCTTTGAACGTACAGAAACAAGTTTCCTCTAAATGGAAGTAGTAAAAAAATAAAGTTAAACACAAAATAATATACTTAGTTATTACGGTGAACAATATTATTCTATCTTTTGTTTTAGTTCCACTAGAAATGTTTAAGTTTTACGCAAAATTTATACCGCGGCGCGTCGAGGGTTGAATAACCCAATACAGCGAGATAACTTGGGGGCAGTGTTGCCGTTTGAAAATTTGAAATCGCGCTAGATCGACCTTCAAAAAGAGCTAGAAAGGAGCTAAACTCAAAATAAATGGCGTTAAATAATGCCACAATAATGCGATCGTTGTGGCTGAATCGTCTACCGCAGCATATGCACGCCATTTTGACGGCCCACGACGGACTCGACCTTGCCGCGTTGGCAGTCATCGCTGATAAGGTGAACGAGGTTTCACCACGTCCTCACGTCGCCAACCTCACCCCAGACCCCATGGTGGTCACTTTATTACAGCGAGTGGAGGAGTTGACAGCGCAAGTCGCCGCCCTGTCTGCCAGGCGACCGGCGACGCGATATCGCGGTAGGTCTCGAAGCCAATCCCGCTCAAATTCCCGCGCGAACTCCCCTCACGGCAGTCAGGCCGGGGGATTGTGTTGGTACCACTGGAGATTTGGCAACGACGCCCGTAAATGCACCATGCCGTGCTCTTTCATCGTCCCGGTAAACGGCGAGGGCAGTCGGTAGACGCGGCCACCGATGATTGCCCGAAAGCGTGCCGCTTTTATGTGACTGATTCGGCAACCAAGTGGAGATTTCTGGTGGACATAGGGTCCGATTTGTGTGTTTTCCCACGAGCTATGGTGAAAGGGCCTAGGGCTAAATCGGCATACGAGTTGTTTGCGGCGAACGATACCGTAATTTCGACGTACGGGTGGACGACGCTGACGTTAAATTTTGGACTGCGCCGTGACTTTTCGTGGCGTTTCGTGGTGGCGGACGTCTCAAAACCCATCATCGGTGCCGATTTTCTCCGCTTTTACGGACTATTAGTCGATATGAGGCACCAGCGTCTCGTCGACGGCACGACGACGCTCCATGCCGACGGTAAGGTGGTTCGTGACACAGGGGGCCACATCAAATCAATTCTCGGTGGCACGGACTGCAGATTCCATCATCTTTTGGAACGTTTCCCGGAGGTTACGCGTCCGGCAGGAGCACCGAAGGCCCCAGCACATACCACGGTGCATTACATACGCACCACTCCCGGACCTCCAGTTTCTTCGAAGCCGCGACGCCTGGCACAGGATAGATTCGCGGTGACTAATTGTAAGAGAGAGTTAGAGGCGATGCTGCGTCTTGGCACTGCGAGGCCATCGGAGGGTAGCTGGTCTTCCCCGCTCCACCTTGTTCCGAAGAGAGGGGACGAGTGGTGCCCCTGCGGCGACTACCGTGGTTTGAACGCACGAACGATACCTGACCGTTACCCCGTGCCCCATATAGAGGATTTCAACCATAGCCTCCGTGGTAAGTCCGTATTCTCTACGATTGATTTAGTGAGAGCATACCAGCAAATTCCTATCCACTCGGCGGACATTGCTAAGACGGCCATAACTACGCCTATTGGGCTATTCGAATTTCCCTATATGTGTTTCGGGCTGCGTACGCCGCACAGACTTTTCAGCGGTCCATGGACGAAGTTTTAAGGGGCGTATATTTTTGCTATGTGTATATTGACGACGTGTTTGTGGCTTCCACTTCGGAGGAGGAACACGAACGACATCTAAGTGTACTTTTTACTCGTCTCCGCGACTATGGTGTGCTGGTTAACTCCGCGAAGTGTATTTTTGGTCGACCTGAAGTGACATTTTTAGGATATATCGTTTCCGGCGAAGGAATATCTCCTCCCCCTGAAAAAGTTGACGCGGTTTTTAACTTCCCGAAGCCTACCACCGTGAAAGCTTTAAGGCGTTTTCTTGGGATGGTAAACTTTTACAGGAGGTTCATGCCAAACGCAGCCGCCCTTCAGGCGCCGTTGCATGGCGTGATGCAAGGCCCGAAAAGTAAGGGTAACGACCCCGTATGTTGGACGCCGGAACTCGAGCGCGCCTTCGAAGGGTGCAAGCAGAGCCTTTCTCAAGCGGCGTTACTTGCCCACCCCGATCCTACAGTGCCTCTTGCTATTTTTACCGACGCCTCGGATTTCACTATGGGTGCCGCTTTACAGCAGCGTTCGAGAGACGGTTGGCAGCCGCTAGCGTTTTTCACCAAAAAGCTCTCCCAAGCCGAACGGAATTATAGCCCTTACGACCGGGAATTGTTAGCGGTGTATAAAGTTGTGCGTCACTTCCGGCACATGATTGAGGGAAGAGACTTTTCAATATATACGGACCATAAGCCATTAATTTACGCCTTCAAACAGAAGGTGGATAAGTGTTCGCCGAGGCAAATTCGGCATTTTGACTTTATTGCCTAATTTTCCACGGATATCCGCCACATTTCAGGCAGTGATAACGTGGTCGCCGACGCCCTATCTCGCGTCGAGGCGGTCTCCACCGCCTTGGACTACGAGGCATTGGGACGCTCTCAATTACAGGACGAGCAACTGATGAACCTACTCGCCTCCGGTTGCGCGTTGGACCTGAAGAAGATGCGCATTCCGGACACAGAGGCGGAAATATATTGCGATGTGTCCACATCGAACGTCCGTCCATTTCTAACGGAGCCGTTTCGCAAGCAAGCTTTTGACTCGGTGCATCAGCTGTCTCACCCTGGGATCAAAGCTTCCGCTAAGTTGCTCGCCCAACGTTTTGTGTGGCCCTCGATCCGGAAAGATTGCCGGACTTGGGCACGCAGTTGCCTACCGTGCCAGCGAGCCAGGGTGTACCGCCATACGACGTCACCCATCGGGACCTTCACCAGCCCGACAGCACGGATCGAGCATGTGCACCTGGACATCATCGGTCCTTTACCTCCCTCTGCTGATCAGCGATACTGCTTAACGTGCGTGGACCGCTTCAGTAGATGGCCGGAGGCCTTCCCGATGCCCGACGCAACGGCTGAGACAGTCGCCCGAGACATCTTCCGCGGATGGATCTCTCGTTTCGGGGCGCCCCTGCGAGTAACAACCGACCAGGGCCGCCAGTTTGAGTCCTCTCTCTTTCGCAGCTTGTCTGTTTTTACAGGTGTGCAGCGAGTGCGGACGACGGCCTACCACCCTGCCGCCAACGGCATGGTCGAGAGGTTCCACCGGCAACTCAAGGCAGCAATTATGTGCCACAGCGACGACCGATGGACGGATGCTCTCCCGGCGGTCCTGTTGGGGATACGGGCCGCATGGAAGGAGGACATCCGCTCGACGCCAGCAGAGATGGTTTATGGGGAGCCCATCCGTCTACCAGGCGACTTTATTAACTCCACGACAAATCCCGAGGAATACACGGCGGATTTTGCCGCCCAGCTTCGGAGGCGCATGCAGCAATTACGTCCCGTACCGAGCGCCCACCACGGAGCCAGAGCTGTCTTCGTGCACCGAGACTTGGCGTCATCGACCCATGTTTTTGTACGCCGCGACGCAGTGAGGTCTTCCCTGGAGCCACCATATGATGGACCATACCAGGTGATCCGGACAGCGCCGAAGCAGTACGTGGTCCGAGTAAGAGACAAGGACGTGACGGTATCGCTCGATCGTCTCAAACCAGCATACATCCTTGCCGATGATGTGAGCATACCGCAGGCGCCACCACCATCTACAACTGGCGCCAACCAACCGGCAGCACCACCACCATCTACAACTGGTGCCAATCAAACGGCAGCACCGCCACCATCCTTGTCTGGCAGCAAACGGAGTTTGCCTGTCGGAAGTATACCACCTGAGCCACAACAGACGACTCGCTCCGGCCGAAAAGTCCATTTCCCACGTCACTTCTCTACGTATCGGACTTAGATCCGGCCTAGAGACTGCCAGGGGGGTGGTGTAGCGGCCAGTGAGATTCAATTGTCTCACATAGTTCCGGAATCGGCCGCTACCGGACATGAGCGCAGAGAGTGTGGCCAGAAAGACAGTCAGCCGTGCTGAGTGTATTATTAAGCTTCATCAGCCTCTTGCTGCCGCTTCCACTTACGTTACAGCATCTGTCCATTGGCCACGTGTCGTACGATTCTTTCAGTAATGTATTGCCTACTTCAATAAAAGAGCGTGTTCACTTAATGAGTTTTTATGTTACCACGTCCCGCAACCAAAAAGTCATTCAGCAACTTTGAAGGGTCATTCATTTCAGCTTCAAATTTCTTGTTCACCATTTGCACTTCTCCAATAATGGGTTTCAAAAATAAAAGAAACAATAAATTTCACTTATCATTAAACATTGAATGCAAGATTTCTGCTGTATAACAGCGTTCGTTTCTTCTAACAATTTCAAAATGATTCTCAAGCTCACACCATTGCTGCAGAATTCTCACAATTGTCATTTCAATGGACACCCATCTTGTCTGACTATACTGAATTAACTTCAAAGGAGGAACTCCATTATTCATTAAACTATAAAGCTTCTCATATTTAGCCTGTCGAACAGGTGAATGTGAGAACCAATTATACGTTTCTTTAATAAGAAAATGTAGGTTCCGCGGCAGATACTCATTGACAGCGTGGGACACTGCTAGTTGGAGTGAGTGACATACACACTTGATAAAAAGCAGATGGGGAATCTCAGTCTTTAGTTTCGTATACACACCATTATTAATACCAACCATTACAGATGCATTATCAGTGCCAAGTGCAATAAGCCTGTGCAAATCTAATCCATCATTTCTTATCGATGTTTTTAAATCTTCGCATATTCCATCTGCATTACATTCACTGAGCTCGATCATGTCAAGAAAAGTTACCACGATCTGATTCTTAAAATTTTAATAGTACGGAATTACAATACCCAACATTTTTGTAGCACTAATGTCATTACTTTCATCGATAATTAAACTGAACTTTTTATTTCCTAAATCAGCTTTTAAGTCTTCCACAAAATGTGGTGCTATAGCATTGCATATTATTGAAGTACATTTTGTTCTTCGCAGTTTGAAGTCCTTACATTCCTTGCTGTCTGCAAAATGATCTTTACAAATGTCACTCAAGTGATCAACTACCCTTAATGCACAATGTACAGCTATGAAGAGTGCTACGCTACTTTCTGCCTTTGCACCTCCTCCTTCACCAATTTTCTTGAATGGCAACACACTTTGATGCTGAGAACTAAAGGGCCCTTCGGCTTTCTTGTGTTTCGTTGTGCTACGATGTCTTTCAATTTCACTTAACTAAGCTGACAGCGTCCATTTACAATATTTACAAAAACATTTTAAATCATCACCATCTAATCTACAAAGCCAGTTCTTATATTTAGTGTCTCTGAGCCATACCACACGAAAATGTTGAAAATATTTTTTACTCATTTTCACAAAAGGATAAAATTGCACACCATTGTTTAATCTTATAAACTATAATAGATTTAAAAATAGTCCCATGCTCAAAGTATCTAAATTGTCACAAACAAAAAGGAGAAATGATCGTAAACACTCTATTAAACGTATTCAGGACAATGGATCCCATGTGGAAACGATTGGAGTTACCGCACCTATGTTTTCGGTCGGTTGCTTCTATAATTCTTGGCAGCCACAGCTTCACTCTCAGGATTTTATGCAGAAGGGGATGCTTGCGACAGATCAGGATTTTTTCTGTAGAGGGGACGCTATCATCATCGTTCCATTTGTTTTCTCCGTTATAGAGATTTATTTAAATTAAATAACTCTACAAAATATAAATTTCAGTGAAAAACAATTTTTTAAAATAAAAATAACAGTAAAAAATAATTATATTGCAATAGGAGCCTAAGATACTGCTCAAGGTCTTCTACAATCACGACCACGATCATATGACCTTAAAGAATTCAAGTCAAAATATTCGGTGGGTAAGTTACAGTGAGTGCGCTATTTATAATCATGAAATATCTCGTCTAAAAATGAAAAAAATGCTAAAAATATTACAAATTTAAACATTTTTTATTTCAACTCTTTGCAAGCCGATCAATTACTTTCTGCATACATTTACCAGTGATTTTCCTTACATTATTTTTAATTGCATTATCTTCTCAGCCTTAATTCAAAAGAAATGAGCCTTCGGACTTACTGGATTTACGGCTTAGCTCTTGCTGCCTCGGGAAAGATCTTCGACAGCAAAATCAGCACTCTTCAATGAAGTCTTCACGGGGTAATTCAGTTTGCAATTCACTGTCTTCCACTTCTTTTGCAAAACGCTGTCTCACTCTACTTCCACAATACGCACATAACTACACCAAAGAGATCCCTGCTTCACATATACCTCCTTCGTAACCGGGGATGTCTCGACTTCTTCTCTCTGAAGAAATCTTTAGAATGAGGAGTGAGAACGAGAGATACGGTATGCACTGAACGCTGGGTTACTTAAAATTCCATCAAGAACAACGATACCACTAGCGAAGCAATAACACTCCACGAAAAATGAAACAACCAGTTGAACTGATGAGAATGTAGGTCCAAGTCGGCCACTATGAAGATACAAAACAGAAACTAATTATGTGAGAGGTTACTCCCATAACCTACAGAAATGTTTACAAATCGTGACTTTCTGAAGACAATGAGGTATTTCTTCCTCACTCCCAAAGCAAGCCCAGGATAGCTAGACGCCATCTGGCCGTGTAGTGTAAGGGAAACCTTTTCACTTTATAGGGCCATATTTCAACAAGCGTAAACTTTGGATTGGACATTTGGGCATGCAAGGCATTCGGTAGGATAATGCTCGAGAAAAATCAAGAAAGGCGTCAAATTTGGCGCTAGAAATCGTGAAAAGCGCCAAAATAACGCCATCGCGCTTAAGACAGTAAGAAGGCGCTAGGCGAGCCCAAAAAGCGCTAAATCTAGCGCGAAAAGCGCTAAAACGGCAACACTGCTTGGGGGGTAGGTGATTATGATATACATTTCCAAACTTGTCATGTAATGTTTAATTATGCCTGTAATTTTTGTTTCCTCCTCTCTTTACGTTTATCATGATTGCTGCTTATACAAATTTGTGATCTTCAAGCATATTTCGTTGTGTTTTCCAAAAATCGTATTTTATAATGTTTTTTGGTACGTCAATTTTTGTTGCATCTTAAAACGTATTAGTATGTTCTTTATCATATATAAAAAACCATTATGCTAATATGTTATTATAAATTTTAAATATTTTTTAAGTTTTACAGTGATGCATGAGCGACGCGTCGAGAAGGTCGGATAACCTTTGATAATGAGAAATCTAAGAGGGGTAGGTAATAGTCTTACATATCATCATATGTAGATTATGCTTCACGTCGGCTGTTAGTGGCTATTACCTGGATTTCGTAGGTTTTTCATAATTGCAGATTGTGTGTTTTACCGTTACTTGACACGCGCATCAGAAATCTCAGTTGAATTTTTTGTTGTTTCATCATAACTCATTGGCAATAATTTTAGTAAACGTAAGATGTTATATTTAAGTATCTGTAAAAACGTTATTTCGCTATTGTTGTTTATATTATCAGAAAAAAATATATTCTTCTCAAGATGCCTTGCGCGCGAGATTTTTGTAGTTTTAGATAACTCGATGTTACGAAAAAACTGCGGGGGGTAGGTGTTTAATTTTTATATCATTATACGTTAATTATAAAGTGTTATTGTCTTTGAGAAAGAAAATAACTTACTCTACGCAGTTCTCTTGTAATCCTTGGCTAAGACCGTCCTAGAGCGTACATTTCAGCAGTTAGCGTATCCGAAATGTTTTTGTAAATACGCTATGCTAAGTTTTAGGTCACTTAAAAGTATATCTAAACTATTGCAAAGTATTTGTCTATCAATTTTATTAATCTTAATGTATTGCCTATTGTAGTTTTTTCGTTTGCGATTATTAACTACGATGGGTGAACTAGATTTTGCGCAAGGCCGTAATTGACAACGAAACAATGGATATATGTAATTTGTAGGTTATAAAATTATATATCAGAATACGTATAATTCTATGCTTAATAATACTTTTGATTTCTGGCTTTCTACTCTTTTCCATTTCTTCACAAACAATAACTAAAGTTTATTGCGTAATTTGATAGTTTGTGCTAGCTCTTCGGATATGTTATCATTAAAAAAAATTGACACCTGGAAGGCTTTAGTGACGCACAAAAATTTATTTATGAATATTTGTTGTGTATTACCTGTTATTGCTGATATCCAACACTGCTTGTTTTTCTCGTATTCAGTTCCTTTCTCTGCAGTTGATTGATGATGAATGAGCATGAACGTGAAAAGTATCATTTATCACTTCTTTATACCATTATGTGTCATTAAAATTGCTGATTACGATAAAATAAGATGTTTTTCAAATTATCTAGATGGTTTTAAACATCTTAATGGCGTATGTACTCCATAATTTGCAATAAAAAAACTTTCGTCGTTTCAACTTCTTTGTTGGTCATTCCGAATATCGTATATGTCATATCGTATATAACTTCACGGACATGGTTCATTTCTCAATCACTGTTATAGCCTATAGATGGCATTCTATGATATCGTTTACATTTTGCTTAACAACTGCAAAACGAAAAGTATCTTAAATTATTACACATTTGTCGTGCGATTGAAACGACTGTAACAGTTAACCTTCAAATTTGCGATGGTACTTTCACTGTTTAGCTATAACATCTAAAATTTTTAGGACACTTCAGTTCATGGATTTTTTATGCTCAATAATTAATTCCGTAATGTACTAAAGTTTTCTGCCGTAAAGAGCTAGACGGGACATATTTGTAAGAATACATTTAAAAAATAATGACATGTATGCTCTGCTAGGCGGTAGTGTATTTTATTGGAATTTTAAAAATGCAGTACGATAAAGAGCATAAGAGGAAAAGGTATTCTGATGACAATTTTCGTAAATTACACCATTATGAAAAGGCGTCTTCATCAAGATCAGGTGACTATAAAAGTTATGGTAGTAGTCGTATGGGAAAATCAGATTATGATTGTCGTCGGAATCGCGAATCAGAAGATAAGAGCTTTAGTTTCACTCACTATAAGCACGAACTTAGCAGTGTTTTTTTCCGAGGTAATGCTTTAATAAATGCTGGTACTCAGGAATATTCCGACTTTTGGCTGTTTTTAAAGAAGTATGAGTCTATGCAAGCAAAATCTGGAAGCATCAATGACAACAAGAACGCAGGTCGGTATCTGCACTTCACTTTAACTCGTTGATTTGTCAAATTTGAGAGTAAATTTTTCTTTTAGAACAGCCAAACACCCTATTTGGATTTTCCAAGTCTTATAAACAATCGTTGCAAGTAAATATGTCATTTTTGGCGAATGAAGATGAGATAATGTCATATTTACCTCCGATGGACAAAGAATCTGGAAGATGGCTGTCAAAGGATAAAATAGTGAAATTTCAGGAAATTTTACTTCTATATATGAACTTTAAACAAAAAGAGAAATTTAATAAGTTAAAGAAGCTACGAAAGAGCCAGGCAAATTTACCGGTAACACAATTCAAGTAAGCCTAGCATCAATCAGTCGATTTATTTTGTTGTCTTTGTTTAGAAAAAAATATTTCTAATAAATTACTTTTCTCGTTAGAGATAAAATCGTTGATGCTGTAAATAGTAACCAGATGGTAATAATTGCTGGTGACACAGGATGTGGAAAATCCACACAAGTGCCTCAGTATCTTCTAAAAGCTGGCTACAAAAATATAGGTAAGTCCAGAGTTTCTATATATGCACTCATTAACAGTGATTATTTTTTATTTTATTATAAAAATTTTAAATCAAAAATTAAAATGTCAGTTCACTTTTGTAATTATTAGTGTAATTTTTAAAATTTTTGTCAACTGTTACTTTTAAATTGTGTGTCATTTTTTAGAGGTTTTATCCTCAATATCTATGTTTTATTTTGAAAACGGGTGAACGATAGTTTTCTTTGGACATAATCATTTCCTTAAGAGATCCTACAAATAGAAATTGTGTAGCTATGTTTTATTAACCACATAAAAGTTTTCCCTAATTTATTTTTAATTATGTCTCACTTTTCAAAACCTGTGACAAAACATACCTTCTATTTATTTAAAAAGAAACAATTTAAAGTTATGAAATTCATTCTAACAAGAAATCTGAACAAACTGTAATGTTCTTTTGGAAAATTACTGTGTTTTATAATGTACCTACCCTTTTTGTAAGAAATTTACCAACCAAGTTATATTTTACACTTGGCTTATTTCAGATCAGCATCTACTGTCATGTATTTTATGGTATTCCAAACCTACTTTTTTCAATATTGGCTCATTTGTTGCGCTATATTGAAAATAAGGCAACCTCTAATTTTACTAGCTTGCAGTTATAAGTAAATGTTATGAGCAGTAGATTTTTTCATGTATATTTGAAAACACTTGATATGATATGATCCATTTCCACTGTAAATATCAACAAGTAAGAAAAATGTTGCAACTCTTTCATTTGGCATAAGTTTTTGTTTTGCCCAAGCCCATACTACGTCCGGATAGTGCTCTACGTGGCCAGTCCAGGAACTTTTGGATCACACCATGTATTTGTTACTGAAATTTTATTTTGGAGTATTTTTACCCTATTTTCCAATGGAAACAGGCTTATGCAATCTTTGTTCCATCCTATGGCTAGGGCTGCCATCTCTTCTAGTTTAGCGCTAAAAAGCTAAATTGTGTGTTTCTTTATATGAAATATAATGATTTTTTTTTAAATTTACATTTCTCCAATTATGCAAATTTTGCTTGCTATATGCACACAATTGTTTAAAAAGAGAGAAGATTATATGTAAAGAAAGTTTATGAATTCATCTTTTTATAGCATGTACCCAACCTAGAAGAATAGCCTGTATTTCGTTATCTAAAAGAGTGGCTTATGAAACACTGAATGAATATGGATCAACAGTTGGTTACCAAATAAGATTTGAGAAGAACAAAACGCAACATACAAGAATAGTGTTCATAACAGAAGGACTGCTCCTGAGACAGGTGAGAATAAAAAGTTAAAGCTTTTTTTTAACTCATTAAATGTGTTATTCAAATACAGTAAATCCTCGTTAACATTAACTCGGCTAACACAAACGCTCAATTTATACAAATGTATGTGAGTTGGTTGGTTAACATGAATTTGGCATAAGATGAACTTCGAACAAAATTCAGGAACCAAGAACTCAATCGGTTAACTGGATCACTTGTGTTTAGTCAAATTTATTATACAGCCATAAGACTTTATTTCTGGTGTGTATAGAGATTGCTTGTGTGAACATTCCAATAGATGGAGGCCATGGAATTCTAAGGAGATTCAGCAACTGGCTTCATTCCTGGCCCAACCTACCTTGACTCTTCAGTCGTTTTTCATCTTTAATGAGTGCTTTAAACAGGGGAAGACGTTAGAAATGTGGATGCTTTCATTGTGTTAACATAGGTATTTGCATTCCTTGTAATTTTTTGTGTTTAAACATTTAACCATATAAATGGATAGCACAAACTGCAAAAGAAACCAAACTTCCATTATGCTGGCAACAAAAATGAAAATACTCGAGGTATTTTTTCAAAAAAAAGAATTACAGAAAAATATAAAATTCCAAAATCGACACAGTCTACAATTATGAAAACTAAAGAGATGATTGACGGTAGCTGCGGGATCGACAATGAAAAGCAAAAGCATACTGATTTAGATTTAGTAAAAGTAACTTAATGCATATTTAACATTTAACTTCAACATAAACATTTTAAACTTGCAGATAGTTGAGATCTATCATTCACATCAAATTTGATATTACGTTAATTTGAATATTAGTTCGTGCATTTGTGGTTTTATTAATAACTAGTGTATTGCCCTTCATATGACAGGTGTCAGTTACTATATGGTTGAAAAACCCGTTGTAACACTGGTAATCCTACTGAAACCATACATCTTAAGTAATCGTAACTCATTATTATGAATAATCACAAAATTAGTTTATTTTTCTAGTGTGATTACTTGTTGAAATTCAGCTGGGAACTTAGAAATGAATAATAACAGCTGTAATTATTGAGTAAGAGCCAGAATAAAATTTGCCAAAATAGAAATTTGGGAGAATGTCTATCTCATTCTTGTTTTCTCCAATGATGAACCCCTTGTCAAAAATGAAATAATAATATTCCCTACCCTCCCTCTCACCATCCCTCTCTCCCTCCCTCTCACTGTCCCTATCTCCCTCCCTCTGTCTCCCTCCCTTCATCTCTCTTTCCTTCCCTCTCCCTCTTTTCTCCCACCTCCCCTTTCTCTCATTCCCTCCTGTCCCAATCCATAGCTTTTTCTTCATCTCCCTCTTTATCTCTTTCCTCCCGTCCTTTTCTAATTCTATACCTCCCTTACTCTCTCTTTGTACCTACCATTCTATGTCCCTTCCTTCCTATCTCCCATCCCACATCCCCCTCTCTCTTACTATACATCTATATAGTCGTTTAGATAAGCAAAAGAAGCCAAACTAAATCCCAGTCCCATTAGGATTACGTAATTTCGCAAAAAATCCTATGATAATTTAAGGCAATCTATGCACTCATATATATAAATGTATGCAGGTTGTGACAGCAATTGTGTCTCGAAGTTTAACAATGATGTGGTTGGCAAGGCAACATCCCGTTTAAAAGTCGATATTTTCCAAAAATATGTGATTTAAATGTTTAATATGAGAGATTTCAAACGGTAGGCAGAAAAAGGTGACTAGAATAAGAAACTTCATTAATTTTTCTAAAACAGTTCAAATTTGAAGTTCGTATGTCAATTCTTTCAAATTTTAATTTCGAAATGTATAAAAGCCTGCACTTTAAAAAAATCGCTTTTTACGTGTTATCTTACAGGAAATGGAAATCGCCCCTCTGGAGTCGAACCTGGGTCTTTTTTCGTATTTTTTTCGTCATTTAATTTTTATATGTGAATCGGACATTCCTGTGAAATTTTAACCTTCCACCTAATCAGGAAGTTTGTTAAAAATGCATTAAAATGTGCCATTGATGAGATCAGCGTTAGACATGGAGTAAGGCTTTTATTAATAGAGATAATGTATTTAACATTTACAGGCTATATCTATATTTCTATCTATATTTAAGCAGAAAATTGTAATATTTTTTCAGTTTTTCATATATAATTTGGTTACCACGAACTCAGTTAACATGAATGAAATGTGCTGTCCCATTCAAATTACTCTTGTAATTTACAAGATACTTAACATATTACAGAAACGATATGACTCTTTGTTGAGAACACTGGTGCTGACTTAAGACAATTGAATGTAAGACAATGGTAACGTCCAAGGTGGAATAGAGTTACAAATATATTGGAACAAGAATAATACACAATAGAAATACTCCACTTTGGAGGAATAATAAACAATGTGAAACACTGAAGTCTGATGCAGAGATAAATTTGACGGCTGCTCTCTTTTCAGCTCGCCTCTTTCTCTCCTGGACTCCGTTGTTTATGGCTTCTCTAGCAGTTGCCGGTTGTGTCTCTGCTCGGCTCTCTCCTTGGTCTTACTATGCTCCTCCTCTCATGTCCTGCTCTCCTTACAGTGTTGCTAGAAAACTCTCTAGGTTCAAAATTCTCAACATGAGGGCGTATCTCTCACGAAAGTTTATTGGCTAATTTCAATTTATTATTTGGATTTGTCCCACAATGTGAATAAAAAATTCCCACTACTGTGGTATTCTGCCTTTTTAATCTGATCACACTTACTGTGGCATACCGGTAAAAGTGACTGCATCACCATGAAGAAACAACTGACTGACGGAAGTCGCATGCTGATTCCCAGCAGATTGTCATGAAACTCACTAGCATTACAAAAGCAATATCATCTATTATTATTTATTATATGTATTTACAAACATCATTTTTGCACATAATAAAATATTTAGACATTAATATATTGGGATTATGAAAATGTTGTCTCACATTGATGAATTTCTTTGCAATCAGAGTATTAATAAAATTTCGAGGCATAAGGAGAGAGACAGCACGGATAATCCGCAAACCGGATAACCCATGCATGGATAATCGAGAGTTTACTGTATTTCTGAAATTTCGTAAAACCATTGCAGTAAATTATTATAGTGAATTTTTTCCTGATCAGTGAGTAGGTTTAATTATCTTTCATTGTGTTTGATTTGAAACTTTTCTAAATTATATTGGTTCTGAGTAATTTCATTTATGTTATCGAAAAAATCATTTTTTACTTTCTCCATACATGGTATAGGGGCAAGTGTTGTTTTCATGAAAAAAATAGATTTTGAGATTTCAACGGAAATAGGTACGTTTTGAGGTCCCCTAAACACATTTTGACCATTTTCTTGTTGATTTGTGTGTATGTGTATGCGATAGAAATTTTGTGGGTGCTCTAACTCAAATACTATTAATCAGATCAATGCAAAAATTTTATATTCAACATTTTTGTTAAAGGTACAAGAACATTAGTTTTTGGTAAAAAACGGTCAAACAGAAGTGGATGTTTATTCTTGTCACTTATCCGTTTTTTTTGAAATATTTGCTTTAATATTTTATTGATGTAAAAAAGTATTGGAATAAATGTTGTAGGAAATGTAATTTTCTACAACTTTGGTTTGAAACATTTTCCCATATAATGCATTGTTTAAGAGCTATTTTCAAAATTATATTTTTTAGCTGACACCACCACGCCACCTACTGGCAGCAATTGTAAAAACTTGACACTTGGTTACGTCTTAATAATGCTTTTTTTTATTTTCTTAATTGTTGGAGCTTCATGGCTATATCCAATATCAGAAGACTACGGTATGAGTTTATTTCAGTTCTGTGTTAAGCCTTTGAATTTTTCTCGCAGTTCCTTAAACTATGTAATATCATTTAACTTATTTGGAATTTTCAGAAATATTACAGGTATGGAGAAAGTCATGTGGTGGCCACATCAGATTTTTAAATTAGAAATAAATAATTTGCTCAGTGCTGCAAAAAAGTTTATTTTTTCACATGCACTCTTATACTAACTATACTACGGAAAATTTTTAGCAAAACATATTTATTGTTTTAGTTTAACAAAATAACAATTTACTAGTTAATTGCCTGTCAAATATGATGGGTATGCATGAATTAAGTATTAAGTTAAAATTGAAATAATAATTAATGAAACTGACTTTTATATGCACTAAAAAGTAAGCAATAAATATAAAATTCACATACTTGAGTGTTCCAAACAGTAAAAATAGTTTTGGGTGAATAGAAATTGTTTGACAAAGAAATACATTACACTATGCAATTCTTTTACACCCAAAATTATTTTTAATCTATGTAACATTTAATTTTGTCTTTCTTCCTCTCTTCTCTCTCTCTCGTATTAAAACATTCAAAGCATGCATTCCTTACACATATAGTATAAGGATGACAATACATTCTCAAGGTCTAACAATGACACAGTTGGCAAGGCAACATATCGTTAAAAAGCTTACAATTATATATATATATATATGTGCGTGACACCCTTTCAAAGATGAACAGAGTTTTGCGGCACGCCAGCTTTCGAACTAGGCTTTTACATTTTTACCTCGTTACCATGATATTTAGCATTTTTTATCATTGAAACCTAATTTTACTCTAATTCAGCTTGGATTCGTTTTGTGTCTTTAAAAATATAAAGTTGACTCTTTCAGCTAGTTACATGTTTTATTCAGAGATCTATCTTTATATTAAGTACCGTATTTTCTGGTCTATAACGCGTGCGTTTTCTATACAAAAAATATAAAAATCGGGAAAAAAACATCATGCGCATTATACAAAGGAAAATAAAATTCAAGACTCAATAAGACCATGTGGTGTACATGAAAACAACTGAATAACGGAAAGCCACAGCAAATTTTAATTGATTCATTTTTTTCAGGACGCGCTTGTTTCAAATAGATTTTTTTTTGACTGCGCGTTATCTATACATTTATACCAGGTTTGAAGAAAATCACTTGCGCGTTATCTATAAGGTGCGCGTTATAGACCAGAAAATACGGTAATTTAAATTTGCATAAGAGCAAAAACATGCGCATCAAGAAATCGATTTTTACATGTTATCTTATGAGGAATAGAATTTATGCCCTGGAGTCTAACCCTGGTCTATTTTGGGAAAGTTATTCATCATTCCCAATTAATATGTGAATTAAGTTTTCACACAAAGTTTGATCTCTCTAACACTTACGGGAGCTGAGTTATGAAGCGGACAGACAGAGATTTAGACCAACATAAAGTGGGCTGAAGGAAAAAAGGTTCCTTCCTAGGAATGGACGAAGGACTAAAGAAATAAAAGAAGTACAATCCTTCACGGAATCATTCTGATGAGTTTGAGGTAAGATGAAACGTGAACGATGCGGGAGATCACACTTGTCCATGCCGTATGAGAGTGATTCACGAGATTCGTTCGCCATGAGTATTTAATGAAAGATTCATCTAGGGATGAGTTGCACTCAGCGACCGTTCATATGAAAGAATCATGGAGGTGAATCACGAGTCGTGGGTCAGATCTCGGGAATGAACGATCTTTCCCATCACTACTCTAGGGGTGCTATTCTTAATCTGCCACCGTTTTCGAAATCTTCGCCCAAAAGAGTTTGGATTTTTTTGCAAAGCTAAGTCGAAAAATGTTAAAAACTGTTGGGAATCGCATGCTAAATTCTTTTTAAAAAATTGGAAATTCTAATGTAAAATGATGCGAATAGCAGAAAAACTTAAAATGAAATAACATAAATACAGGGTTTTGCTTACATTGGAATCATAGGAAAATTGATGGGACCCATAAAAAATGTAAATAGTGAGAAAACGTACATTCTGATAATAAAATACAGGGGTTTACTGTATATATGTGTGTGTGCGTGTTAAGGAAAAGAAAAGGTAGTGATGAGGGTGGTAACAAGGTATTGAAGGAAGCCCAGCAGACACCAAGTTGGGGACCAAGTTGGCAGGCTGCTGGGGGCATCGAAGAGACATGTACAACACACGAACACAAAAAAACATGCAAGCTTATCGGATCTATGCCCTTCTTCAGCGATAGAGTAACTGAAAGTGACACACTGGGCGGGGAATAACAGGGTGATGTGGGAAGGTTGATGGTTGGAGGAGGCAGGGAGCAGGAAGGGTGGATAGCCAATAAGGAGGGAGTGTGGTAAGGTAGAGTGTGAATAGCTACAATGTAACAGAGGAGACATTGTAAGGGGGCTAATAGGGTAAGCGGAGGTTGCAGGGAGAAAGAGTTTGGAAGATGTATATGTGCTAGTTCCCAGTGTCGGAGAAGGGGGGCAGGAGTGTCATTGGGTAAGGCGCGAATAACCCTTACATTGTAGCTACTATTGAAGGGGACATTGTGGGCATTGGCATGTTATGCAACTGGGAGGGGGCATCTGAGAGAAACGCTATTCCGGTGACCGTTTATGCTGATATTTAACAGATTGCTGGTGAGGCCTACGTAAAACGCAGGACAAAGGGTGCAGGTAAGGAGGTAAATGACGTTATGGGTGGTGCAGTTGCTTCTAGAGGTGATGGGGTAGGTGATGTTGGTGGAGGGACTCAAGAAAGAAGATGAGAGTAGGTGGATAGGGCAAGTGAGGCAGCAAGGTTTGCTGCAGGAGTGAGACCCTATGGCAAGAGGCGTGGTAGAAGTGGGAAGTTCTTTCATCCACAAGATATTTCCCAAATTGGGGGGCCGGCGGAAGGAGAGGAGCGCAGGATTGTCAAAAAGGTTGATAAAGAAGGACTGGTGGGAGGAAGAGGTAAGAATTGGGTGGGCAGCATGGAGGATTGTTTTGAGGGCTTTGTGGATACCAGGAAGGAAAAGTGTAATAAGAGTGAGTGGAGGGGTTGATGCAGGGATGGATAGTGGGTGTGTGAGGATGGGATCCATAGTGGGTAGGCGTCATCGCCCTATGGATCTGATCGCAGACCAAGACTGGAGAGTAGCCACGTTTGAGAAGAGCGTCCTCGAGGACAGAGTAGTACTGTAGAAGGGATGCTCTATCGGATGTTTCTGTGTTGTTTTAGTGTTCCTTTACGTGTGTCGCTTCGACATCCCCAGGGCCTCGCCAACCTGAAGTCGTCTGATTGGTGAGTGTTCAGTGGGCTTCCTCATCCCAGCATCTTGTTGCCATCCATATATCCATTTTACCTTTCCTTTTCCGTAAGCTGTTATTTATATATATATAAGATGCAATAACACGAATAAAACCGTTTTTAATGTGGTGAATTTTGGTATTTAAATGCAAATTTAAGCATCCTTAAGCACATCGGCCCCCTGTTTGTTTGTTTGAGGACACCATGCAAATTCAGCATTCCGTACTTCGGAAGGTATGTTAAGCAGTTGCCTCCTTGGTGCTTATCGTAAAGAGTAGTTTAATGGCAGCACCAGGTTTCCCTCCTCCCTTCTGTGTGTACATATGTCCAGTTGATGTCAGTGAAAAATAATCATAGCCATCAAAGAACTTAAAACTACTACATCAAGCATGTAGCTTATATGTTTTCTCAGTGCTGATGTTTTTAATGGTGTATCTTTTTAATAGTTTCACATTGTTATTTTCTTTCTGAAGGTATCTACTGATCCAAGTCTGTCTTCTTATGATGTGATAGTATTAGATGAAATCCACGAACGTCATTTGCCTGGCGACTTCCTTTTGGGTGTCTTGAAATGCTTACTTTATCAGCGTAAGGACCTGAAACTGGTACTCATGTCTGCCACCATTAATATTCAGCTTTTTCAAGATTATTTTTTGAATGAAGCTGTTGTTATTCAGGTGTGTTTATAATATGTAATGTTATATGTGTTTTTGGATTATGAGAAGTTAGCAACTCTAGATTTTCATCCCCCATCTCTGAGTTTAAATCGTTTGAGATGGTAATTTGAATTTTTTTTGTTTTAATAAATTTATGGTTTTACAATTTATGTGGAGTTCCTTAGAGAAAGCTTAAGGATTTGTGATCACTTTAATGTTTATTTGATTAAAGAATTGTTGTATTTCTGAGAGTAATTAAAATCCTTCAACATATGTAGTATGCGTCAAGAAATATGATTGGAATAACAGTTTGGTTTTTCTCTCATTTTCATCACTTATCATTATACTCTTTGGCATTCCAAATGAAAAATGTATGTTACTTTCACAGTTTTACCAATTTTAGATCCCTCTCCCATTATATAAATTCTTTATATCTCAACTGTTTGATCATCTCCATCCTATGTAAATCTTAGTTACATTTTTTCATGTTTCATCTCTTAATATGCCATTTAAGCAATTGATTGATTGGCCACTTGTGATAAACCAAAATTAAATAAAGAAACAAATGAAGATTTACACATATATTATTTTATTTTTGTTATTGATTATGCTTGTATTATATGTAATTTTTATCATAATTAATGTTAGGTTATTGTCAGTCATAATTACAAAACATTTCCATCTAGGTTCCTGGACGATTGTATCCTATAAAGCTCAATTATCACCCCATATCTATGGAAGAAAAGACATCAAAATCTGAGAGAATCAATCCTGCCCCTTTTGTACGAATTCTTCAACTTATAGATGAGAAATATCCAAGTAAGCTGTAGATTTAACAATTGAAATGGATGTGATTTCTGATGCAGGAGATGGTATAATCAGTTAAGTTATAATCTGTAATCTTCTATTGTTAGAATAATTTTTTAAAGAGTTATTCACCTTATTTCCAGAAAACGAAAGAGGGGATGTCTTGATATTTCTCAGTGGTATGAGTGAGATTTCAACTGTAGTGGAAGCAGCGCTAACTTATGCTCAGCAGTCACAGAATTGGATAATCCTTCCACTTCACAGTACTCTGTCCATTGCAGAACAAGACAAGGTTAATAGAACATGCAATACATCTTCGTCAATTTCAATTAAATGACCACTTTCTTCATCATGTAATATATCTCATTTTTAAAGGTCTTTGACTACCCCCCGGAAGGAGTAAGGAAATGTATCATATCAACAAACATAGCTGAGACTTCTATAACTATCGATGGAATTCGGTTTGTTGTCGATTCTGGGAAAGTGAAGGAAATGAGTTACGATTCGTCTAGTAAGATGCAAAGGTTGAAGGAATTTTGGATCAGTAGAGCTAGTGCTGAACAGAGAAAGGGCAGAGCAGGTATGTTGTGTGATATTTTTGTGCAAGCTTTCTGTTTTTTTGGATGATAAATTGATATTGTTTCATTTGTGGGAATAATTGACCATTTGAGACAAAAGCTACATTTTTAACAAATACACTAAAATGTTCATTCAATGCTGCTTAGTAGTCTCTAATTCTTTTCAGATAAACTATTATTATGCTTTAAGAATGTTCTGTTTTCACGTCTGTATGCATTATGAAATATTTGCATCGAGTTACATTGATGTATTTCTAATGATGAATTTGGATTTGTAATCCATATTCATAGTAGAACATTTGTGTCACATATCACTTCTCTGTACATATTCAAATAAATAAATAGTGCAAAGCAAAATTAGATACAAAATTATATAATTATAAAATTTAGGTAGTATAAATTTATAGAATTACAAAACCTATACAAAAGACATTCAAGCATACCTATTTATGTACATGAGTAAGGAAACAAATGCATAATTGACAGCTTTGCATTCTTATAGTCTATCTAAACCAATTTACCAACTTGTTGAATACTACCATTACCTGGCATAGTTTACATATTTAACAATTTTTATTGGTTTTCTCAGGGCGTACTGGACCAGGTGTATGTTTCCGTCTCTATTCTGAGAATGAATTTGTTGATTTGCAACAATACTCAACGCCTGAAATTCAGCGAGTTCCCTTGGATTCTTTGTTACTTCAGATGGTGTCTATGGGTTTACCTGATTCTAGGAAGTTTCCTTTCTTAGAACCACCTCCTCCGGAAAGCATAGAGCAATCAATTTTAACTCTGAAGGAACAGGTGAGAGATGAATTTAAGTTTCAAAAAGTGAACCATCAAATAATGTTTTAATAAACTTAACCATAACTTTGTCTAGCATCGTCATTATAGTGGGGTGAATATTAATTTCTCTGAATGAGAAAACTTAAAAATTTGACGCGAATGAATTGACAATGTTATGTGCATAACATCATTTTCAGATATTGCATAATGTATCATATTTCTAGGGTGCGTTGACTGACAACGAGAAGATGACAACTATTGGAAAAGTTCTCTCTCAGCTTCCAGTTGATATAACGATTGGAAAAATGTTAATAATGGGTTCCCTCTTTCACCAAGTTGAGCCAGTTTTGTCTCTAGCTGCAGCTCTGAGTGTTCAATCTCCATTCACAAACAGAGCCTATCGAGATCCAGATTGTGAGGTAAAGCCTTGGTGATGTATTCTACTAATTAGTTTATAATTCAGGTATTTTGGAAAAAGATGATGTAAGACAAAATTTCTTTGAAATCCATCCCTAAGTTCCTTAATAAACAGCTTGAAAGTTGTATCTCCTGCATGAAGATCAGGAGTAAATGTTATTCTGTCACCATGTTGACCAAAACAGAAAAATCTAATTGTAACAGATCTGTGGATCATGAATCTATATACAGTACTAAAAGTACATTACATGAATTTCCTGTTTTTTTCCAGATTTGAAGCCAGTTTTTGAGCGAATTCAGTACTTATTCAAGTTTTTTTTGACAGGATACATAAATTATGTTCTTTTTAACATCAGAACCGAGCTCGTATCTCATTCCAACTATTTTAAAAATGTAAATGAAAAATATCCTAAGCTCATTCACATGTTAATCAGAGAGATAAAGTAAACTCTTCTACAGTAGTTTCAGCATTAAATATAACAAGATCTGATGCTTTCCTGGCGAATCGATGAGGTGAAGAGTTCCCGGGTTTCCAGCCAGGTGAGTATGTTGTCAACATACTCACCTGGCTGGAAACCCGGGAACTCTTAACCTCATTAAATATAACCTTCTATTTGGTAAGAATCAGCAAAAACTTTAGTAATATGCTGATGTAATATTGTATTGGTGATCCAACTTCAAATTACTCAAAAAAATTAAGTTTGTATATACCAGGGGTGGCCAAATCGTGGCTCAGGAGCTGCAAGCAGCTCTTTTAAATTTCCATTCAGAGGCATGCCATTGTTTTTCACTACAGAACGCAATGGCAAAAGGTAACTTGAGACATGTTGGGGATGACATGCATTATATATGAATTGCTTGGGATACAGGTTTTATTTTACTGTTTGTAAATTTATGGGCACAGCATGTGTACCTTGCAGCTCTCGAACATCTGAAGATTATCCTGTGCGGCTCTGAGGGTGCGTGTGGCCACTCCAAGTATATACCTTAGCCACCTATTCAAAACAGTGCAGGGATGTATGTCATTCAGTTCTTATATCTGTGTTACAATTTTTTTATGGATTTAAGAGTGCTATGTAGTTGAGAAAGCTGCATTATCATTACTTATGGTTCATGTATTATGTATTCAAGTCAAAAGAAAATTAATTAATTAGGTTGATTGATTTGAATTTTTTGTTCTTGTTATATCTATTTAGACAGCAAGAAAAACATTGGAGTCAGACCATGGAGATCCCATAACACTTTTGAATGCCCTCAAGGAGTGGCTTGAAGAGAAAAGCAGACAAGGGGCCAATACTAGGACGTGGTGTAAGCGAAGGGGACTTGAAGAACAGCGTTTCTATGAAATGACTAAACTTAGGCGTCAGTTCAAGGATTTGCTGCAGGTATGTGATCTTCGTAGAATTTCAGGATGAGGATGTTGTTTGGTTGCTTATATTGGTCTTAATTCTTTCAAAATAGAATTTCATTCCAAACTGATGAGTTAGATGATAATGTATTTATGCACTCACAAGCCACACTTTTTTTCCATAAATTTTCTTTTAGGATGCAGCTTAACTTTGATTGGAAAAAAAATTAATGCTAGAAAAGTGAGGTATCAGTAATAGTTCACTGAGAATCTGCTATATGCCTGTTATGATTTGATATACATGTTTGATTATTCTGAATTGCATGCTTGGTTTAATCTTTGTTGAAGTATCAAATGAATACTATAGTTGGCATGGTGTAACCAGAGTTCTGAGAGCTAAGAAAAAATTTGAGGAAAGAAGCTCTTGTCCCCCTTGACAATACCACATTGTACACAACTGCTGCATCTTCCTTTCCTCTTTGTCACTTCTTTTGTGTGTTTTGGCAGCATTGCCACTCTCCCTTGTAAGCCAGTAAATAATTTGTGGTAGTAACTCTAGGAGCAATGTATATTAACATCAGCAGAGTTCCTTAGCATAATCTGAGTTCACATCAGTAGTTGCTTGTTCACCAATCTGGAAGACAGTATAAAGTGAATAACTCTATCATGCTTTCTATATCATTTTTAAATTTTATCTGGTTTTGTTCAAGTGGAAGTATTTTTCTTTTCTTTAATTATTGTAAAGAAATACTACTAAATAAAGTTTTGTCTTGTGAATTGCATTTTGTAAGAAATTGGAGTCACTTTTCATGATATTTTTATTTTTGTGTTTTTGCTGTATTTGTAGATGAAATTTGTTTTATCCATTAATTAGGAATCCGGTCTTCTTGAAAAATGTGAAGGCAATGACATGGCAGCAGCAAGCAGTGCAGAGCGTGCCATTCGACATGGAGAGCTAAAACTCCTTCGTTCCATGAAACGTGCGCATGATCAAGCAGGACCCCGCAAGCGTAAAATCCTCCGTTTAGATCTCTTCAACCTTGAAGGAGGCGACAATGAATCTGATGAAATTGACATCAAAGATGTGGAATTTCGTTTGAGGAATGATAGTTCCCAAGTACAGGTAATAGGTGGCTATATAATCTTTTGCAAACAGACATCTATGTTAGACACTCAGTATATTTTTAACCTACTTTCCAGAATGGAAATAGGCTTATAGTTTTGTCATTGTCTGTCTGTCTCCCCTATTAACTTTTGAACCAATAGATCGATTTTCATTATACTTGGTGGAAATCTCTTGCTACTTGGGCCAAGCTCCCGAGAATAGCTTTAGTTGTGAAGATGGAAAGTCCTGGGTTCGATTCCAGGAACTATAATTCCCATTTGATTTATATGGGAAATCTGAAATCCATCATGCAGAGTCTTACACATTACAATGTTTTAGAATGGTATTATTGGAGCAGGATTTGTACTATTCTCTGAGGAAATGAATGAAGATTCTAATTTTTATCATATAATGTTGCTTATTGATCATATTTCTTTGAATTTCATGTAAATACTAGTGTTTTTGCAATTTTATCATTCATTACATGTATGTTGCCATTGCAACGACTATTTTTGGACTCAAATTTGGTATAGTCTAGTACACGCGTTATTTTTGTCACACAAATACGCATCATCAATTTAGTTTTCCGTTCAAATGTATTTGTAATATTTTATAATGCTAAATTATGAGATCTGGGAACACAAAAAACTATATATCTGCAGTGATTTTAAAGCAATTAACCTTTAAAAGCCAAGCATACCCGTACAGGAATGTAAAAGGTGACCCGCTCGCTGCCGGACATACCCGTATGGGAACGCTTTGTTTGGAAGTTGCTTACAGATGTTGTTTTCGTCATAGAGGCGTGAAATTTTGAATGGTTCATCCTTGAGCCATGCTCTCAAGAATAATTGAGGCAACCATGCTGCCGATTCATCACTGGGAGCAGGGAAGACCTCCCAGCAGCTGTAAATAGAGATAAGGGAGAGTGCAGCAGCCCCGCCCTTCTCATTTCACGTGGACAAGGGGAATAGGATGGTGACTAGCTATGAGGTCAGCCGCTGTAGTTGGAAGTGGACGAAGAAGCTCTTCTTCCACCTCCTCAATAGCTATGTTCTCCTGACGTCATCTTTGTAGGCAGATGACGCATCGAGAGTTTCGTCTCGCTCTCATGTGAAATCTAATTCAAGAAGGGGTGACAGATCTTCCTGCTGTTACTTCCCAAAGTGAAAGACCGAGCAGCACACAATTCCGTTGCTTGGAGGACAAAGAAAACAAAGAGTTTCGTAAAGCGAAATCACCTTCACTGCCATGTTTGCTCCGAGAGGAGATAATATACTAGAACAGCGGTGAAGTGCAAAATGCGATGTAGGACTCTATATTTTTGTGCTTTGAGGACTACAACACCAAAACAATACTTTAAAAAAGAGTTATAAAATACAGTAAAACCCTGTATTTGCATTATCGAAATGTATGTTTTCCTGCCATTTACAACATTTTTTTAGGTCCTGTCAATTTTGTATGATTCCAAAAGTAAAACTCTGTATTTACACTATTTCATTTTAAGTTTTCCTGCTATTTGCACCATTTTACGTTTGAATTTCCGATTTTTTAAAAGAATTTAGCTTGCCATTCCAACCAGTTTTTAACATTTTTCAGCTTAGCTTTGCAAAAAGATCAGAACTCTTTTAGATGAAGATTTCAAAAACGGCGGCAGAGTAGGAACAGCGCCCCTAGAGGCAGAAATATAAACTTTCTTTTCAAAACAGCACTTGCTTTAGAGCTTTAGCCCTTTAGCAGATGCTACGATCCTACTCAGGAACAGCAGACTTAGAGATGGAAATACATATTAACTCTTTTGGGTGGTAACTTCAAAACCTCATACGTAAATCACACTACCAGAGCATAAACAGCGCACCTAGATATGGAAATACTATTTATGCTATTTACTCTTTGAAACAAATATAAATGCTGTTGAAAAGATGTTCAAGTTTGGCGCTATTATGTTTTTACCCTTTCCACTCAAATTCTGCCCTTGGCTCCCACAGTTTGTAATTAAATTTAAGTTAATTTGTTGTAATTCAAATTACCGTATTGTTCCGAATATAATGCAGTGTTTATTTTTCCAAAAAATGAAATTTTAAAAGTAGTCCCCGCGTTATATTCGAGTAATAGTAATTTTAAAAGATCATAAAATCGTGTTCCGAAAAATCATCGTACATTCCACACGTTTGTTAAGTGATACAAGATACTTGTTACATTGTAAACACATCAGGCGTACATATTACAATGTACTTAAAAAGCATCTGAGGCGAAAATAGATCGAGTTCAGTCGGCGGCTGAACTCCTCATTAGTCATTGAATTGAAGCTATCAGTGCGTCGACATATTCTTTGTACCTACCTTTGCTAGTTTTTACCCATCCGTTATTTTAAAAATGGGTGACAAAAAGGATGTTGATCATGTTGAGAAAAAAAGCTCTTCCAAATCCCAGGTTAACAGAGGAATCCGATGAAGTTATAACATGAATTTTAAAATAGTTGTAGCTCATGAGGTGGAAAAAACGAACATTATTCAAGCTTCGAAAAAGTATGATGTTCCTGAAGTAAATATACCTATGATGTCTATGTACAATTTTCCAGACAAACGTAATATGGAAAATGTACCCAAGCATACTATACATACTAGCATTTTAATTCGGCATATATATATTAATATTACTACTATTAAAAAGTGTGCTGGTTAAGTAAATGAATAAATAGATATACTCTTATAAACTTAGCTCTGTTAACACTGATTTTATTGTTAGTCATACTGTAACAAATGTGCGAGTTTAAAAGTAAAATCAGTTTAGCTATTTTACACTTTTTCCCCAGGTCCCTAGAAAAGTGTAAATAACGGGTTTTACTGTATACGAAAAAGTAGTGTTAGTTATGTTTTATTATGATTTTATATACTTTATATTGTAGATTTACTCGGAATTTGGGTTGTTTTCTTTTCTCTTAGTATAACGGATGTATACCCGTTATTACCCAAATAATTTTTCTAAATATTACTTTTTGCTTGACTAATTTATCTCTTATAGTTCAGGAAATACAAGGTTTTATCTGATAGAAAGCAAGAAAAATTTAAATGCCCAAAAATAAGTCTGGCAGCGAGATTCTTCGAAGGTACATTTAAATCCGGCGTTTAAAGGTTAAAGCAAATGTAAGTGTTAAATAAATGATGAAACGGAAATTAGGCATCATAAGTTCTGTTTGGATCATCTGGTTTGGTTGTAAAATGTATTATTTTCGAGTATAAACCTGGTATCAATCCAATGTTATAAATACTAAATATAAAAAACAAGATTTTGTAGCACAAATTAGTCTTAATTTCTAAAATATTTCTTATTATTGCATTGATTTGAGAATCATTTAAATTATTATTTATAAAATTTCATATCCAGTTCACATGCAGATATTTACTTTTATTTTCCATCTTTTAATATGATTTTATTTTTATTACCAAACATTCCTCTAAATTTTTCCATTTGCAGAATTTGCTTAGTGGAAGCACAGCATGCAGTTATAAAGATTTAATGATGCTTAAAGTCATATTATGTAGTGGACTTTATCCCCAAGCTGCCATTGCCGATGAATTCAACTATTGTAAGGTAAGGAGGGAAGTAATTTACGTTTTTACAGCATGTACTTCAATATTTACTTGTGTATGTTTATATAAATCTATTTTGTAGTCGGCACCAGAGCAACTTTTTCACACCAGAGGGAAGCCATACATAGCATTGCATCCGATGAGTTTTTTTGGAAACCATCCTAATGTGCTACACCTTGAAGAATCTGACATACTCGTTCCGAGAAGCCGCACTTCAAAGCTGCCAATCAGTTCAAAGCACCAAATTCTTTTTTTCTTGTATGTTTGAATTATTTTTTTCATTTACTTCTGTGATTCATTATTTTACCATTAACCTAAGTGTTGCTTTGGTATTTAAAAATATTGCAAAAAATTATTCATATTTCTAAGCTTTCATCTTCAGCTATGGAACAACTTTAAAAAATAGAAATATTAAATTCATGTCATGGCATAAAAATGAAATATAACTTTTACAATAGAAATGCAGTGATATCCTGCTCATGCAAACCAGAAATTATTATGCAGCAATTTTGAAGAATAATATTGTATTTAATAGATCACTGCTGGAATTTTTCAGTGTTAGAATAATGAGAATTGTGCACTTTTTGGGATTTTGAACTTAATTTTGCACTAACTCATCATGGATTCAAATTCTATTTTCAACAAAAAAATAAAGTATATTCTTTCAGGCATATGAATTTGCCCCGAGTTTGTTGCTTGATTGTAAGATATTTTAAAATTCAATGAAAGGGTGTGTTGTGACCAGATGGAGACAAACAGGCAGTCCATCTGGATTATTTTTATATACCATATGGTTTTTTTCTCTTCATATCTCAAAAAAAAAAGATATCTGGATTTATTTGAGGGCATTTGGTTGTCAAGGAAATATGAGTAGGCTTATAGTGTTTCTCATGAAATTTTATCTGATGAACATTTATTGACATTTGACCTCTTGAGTTATTTAATGCAGAAAAAATGTTACTGTTTCTTTTCTTTAGGTCACTTCTTGAAACAACAAAGCCTTACTTAATGAATACAATGAGAATGCCTGCAGCTCAAACATTACTTCTATTCTCGCAATCTATTGATACTAATTCTTCATTTTCAAGGTGAGCAGCTAAGAATATTTCATTTATTTTCTCTCGAGTAACAATTTGGTTCATTTAATTAAAAAACCAAAATTAAATTAATCAGTAGAAATTTATTGAGGTGCATTGATTCTTTAAAAAAATCCACCAATTTTTTAAATTTAATTAAATTAATGTATTTTTCAAGAGTTGTGTGTGATACATGGCTTGAGGTAGAATTCCTGACTCCTGAGACTGGAGAGGCTCTCATTTTGAAGATTGTGAAGTTGAGAAGCAAATGGGAACGACTGCTCAATCTTAGACTCAGCGGTAAGTGTTTGTGAAATAAACATCTATCAAATATTTTTTTCATTTAAAGAATGCTCATATATATATATATATATATATATATATATATATATATATATATATATATATATATAAAGTTAACACTATCAATTGTTCATTGAACATGATCGATTTAATTACTAAATTAATCATTTTGAATTCAAGATGAATAATTGTAATTTTATTCCTAAATAATAATAATATCCTATTAATCCAAAATCATACATGATAATAATAATAATAAGTTCATTTGTCCAGAAAGACATTACAAATAATGCATAAGACACATCAATACATAGATCTTAAAAAGAAGAGAAGAATACAAAAGTATCTAAAATAACAGACATCAAATCACTAATATTATAAAGACAGTCACTAGGAACTCATGAACGTGCTTCTTGAATGATTGTGTTTACTCCTTTGATTGTAACAGGCAGAGCATTATAAAATTTAATGCATCTTGATTTTGGGCCTTGGGAGCAAATTTTTAAGCTTTGTTGCATAATATGGAGGTCTTGTGTTGTAATCATAGAAATTGCTATTTTTCTCATAGTCAGACATGTTTTGCCTCACATACAGCACAGCATAATAAACATAAATAGAAGGAACAGTCAAGAGTCCTAATTTTTTTTAAAAGGGGTCAGCAATGTGCCCTAAAGGGTGTATTGCATATTGACCTGACAATCTTTTTCTGGATCTTCGAAACCTCATTTAGTTGGGTAGAGGAACCCCAGAGAACAATGCCATAAGCAATACGCGAATAAAAATAAGCAACACACACATTTTTTAATACCTCAATACTGAGCGAGTGCTTCAGGACAGATAGGATATAATATGCAGTTTAGTTTTTTACATAAATTGTCGGTATAATAAGACCATTTTAACAGAGGGTCAATATAGACACTGAGAAATTTGAACTCCTTAGTGGAATTGAATACATCTTGGTTGAGACAAGAATATAAGTTTTGGCACCATTTCTGTGAGGTGGAGAAGAACATAGCCACTATTTTACTCTCATTTAAGGTGAGTCTATTGCCCTTACATCACTCAGACATCACCTGCAAAACCTCTCTGCTTCCGTCAGCTAGTGTTTTGTTGATGGGATTAGTAACTAAAACATTCATGTTAAAGGACAATTTGTTCAAGTAGGAATATTATAACTAGAATTGCAATAATGCAAAATACTTTCACTCTGCAGCTATGGAAAAATTACTAGATTTTGTGAAACATTTTCTCAAATAGTAAACACCTTAATTGATTTTTAAATTTATTAATATTTTCTAAGCTTTTTGTTGCATTTGTAAGATAATTAAAGGTATAAGCCCATTATTTATGTACCCCTTATTGCTATCTTGCCATCTCCTTTTGTGTTATAGCATGGAAATTCATCAAAAATACCAATGATAGTCACCAGACTGTTCTATAGATGCCATTAGGTATTATATAATATGGCGATTTATTGAAAGTTAGTGATTCGGTCTGCCAATCTTTAATACATTCATTATCAATCAATGTACGCTTCAGACACTTCATTGACCATAGAGACTTCGTTGGAAAAGCAAGAAGGGCAGAAGACCAGTACAAGAGAAGCATCCCATTTAGAATATGAGCTCTCGCAAGACATAGTGCATCTTATGCATGCAGAAGTTTTCTATTCATTAAGGAGGCTTCTCGCTGCTGATCAGAAGTGCCTTTATGTAGGACCAGGGCAAAACACAGAGATATCAGCAGGAGTCGAAGTTATTAAAAATCCACTGAAAGAAGATTGGGAGTGCGCAGCAGATCCAAAAAAAGGTGGAGTTCGCATGACAGAATACCTGACGTACAACTGGTGAGTGATGTCAATGATAGGATGATGAGCCATCAGAGTAATGAGCTATCAAAATCCTATTTCAGTTGCATTTTGCTTTGCCTGTATTTAATTGATATTGTTTTTCCTTTAAATGTTTATTACATTTATACTTTTTGTCCTATTTGCTGAATTTCATTGCATTTTTGATGGCTTTACTTTTAAAGCGTAAAAATTTTGGCTGTGTAATTCTTCAATTAGCAAAAATTGGTGTCAATTCTTGTGAAAGAATTGATTTTCCTCTTAAGAGGAAACATCAAGATTTCTCTGCATACAAATTTCATACACTGATGAATAGTTTAACTTTTTTTGGTTCCCTAATTTTAAAGAATTAAATGAAATTTGATTCCATGGTAAGAGTACTCGATTCAGGATATTTTAAATTTTTGTTCACATAAAGGGTTATTCATGATGTTGACAACTTGAAAAAATTCCAGAATAACAACATTGCCTCTAATTTAGATGAGCCTAACGCTTAAACAAAGCAGCAGTCACAAAGTTGTAAGTTTGTTGTTATTGATAACTTTTAATGCACTTTACACATCACATTAAGATCAAAATAGCAATTTATTTATCTGGGGGTCTCATTGCATGCCCTCATATATCCTAGATCTCACACTATACTTTGAAATAGAAAGTATACTTTTTCCTAGTGCTGATTACATTACAGGAACTAAAGCAATAAATAGCAGCTACTGTGCAACTAGTGGTACCCCACAATCTGCATTAAGTGTGGAGGGGAAAGGGGGGAATTGAATTATGTTGAATCATGCGCAGAATCCATATTTAAAATCTTCAAGTTGCAAAAAAAAAACATTTTTATCTCTTGTATGATGAGTTTTATAGATTGTTTTTGGTTGTTCTCCTGTGAATTTCATGCTGCAATTTTCATGTTTCTAAGAAGCCATTTTGCTTTTAATGCTATATGAGTTTCTTTCTTGAAGTTGATGATAATAATGGGAAAAATACTTTTTGTGTTTTATATTCACTTGTCCATTAAGCCATTTTAATTAACTCCATTGTGGTTGTTCTAGGCTTTATTTTAAATTTGTCAATATCATTTTGAACAGCCATGTATTTATGAGTTAGGTACATAGCATATTTGCCTGAACATAATGTGGAGCCCAATTTTCAAAGGTTGACTTCAAGAAAAAACATTCATAGAAAGTATATAATGTGAAAGTCAATTTAGGCAAAAAAAATGTTCATTATATTTGGGCAAATATTGTGTTTCTATTCTATATTTTGCAATTTGAGAATATCTTAAGTGATTAGTATTAAGTGCTGGGTTTCTGATAATAGAATTTTGAAGATAGCTTTGGCAATTTTGGTTAGAAGAAATGTTATTCATAAAAATATTTCTACTTTTTCTAGCTTGTATGAAAATGTCCCTGAGGAGGAAGAAGGAGAGCCTTGGAAATGCCCTAATTGTGATCTCTCAGCTTACTTGAATCCAATGGAAAGGCTACAGCATCGGATTGTGTGCAAGAATGATAAAAATAAAGGTAAGACCATTCTCTAATATCAGTTTAAGCTGTATTGGGACCTCAATTATTTTTCATCTTTTTTTATTGGGTATTTTACTAAAAAATTTTGTTACATCACATCTCATTGATTGAATATTCTATCTTAAAGTTATGCTTTTGTTTTCAATGTCAGCACACTTATGTGTAAATTCCAGAAATTATTTTGAAAATAGTCTCCATATGTGATAAAAACTTAATGATATGAAACTTGAAGATAATCTCTCTGTATGATAAAAATGCATTCTCTCTAGAGAAAAGAATTTTCACAGTTTTATAAAAATGTGCATATTAATTGGTCTAAGGCACAAATTTTACCTCTTTTGTAATAATCAAATCAATTTACTTCTATAGATAGCATTTGCTTTGCATTGTCCTTTGCATTCTTTTCACCTTATTGTAAATTGGGAAAATAGGTTGATTACCCTTAAAAAAAATAAACTGAAAAGAATTGAGGTTGGAGCCCAGAAACCCTTTGAAATTATGAAATTTTAAAAGAATTTTTGTTTAATTTTTCTCATAATTTTTATAGGTTTTTCAATATATTCAGCTATTTGGTGCAAGTATATACAATACTTTTATAGGCTAATGATCACATTTGAAGTTGACATATCATTTCTATTCCTCATCTTGATCAGAAATGTTCCTTTTATTTTACTTACCAGTTTGATCAAAACAATATATTGCTTCAAATAGATTTTTAAAATTCTTTATTAGCAGAATCAACATTTATTGAAATAAGTAATTGTTTAAAATGGCACCATTTATGTAATTATTCATGCTATTGCAGCTGGATTTAATGGCAAAGTTTTTGCAGGGAATGAGGATAAGAGTGAGGATCCTGCAATGGAAGCTCGAAAACCAAATGCTCAAGCATATAAATGTCCAGATTGCCAAGGCAAGACACTTTATCTCACTCCCACTGAGATGTTGCGACATAAGAAAGGACATGTGACAGCAAAAGACTGAATTCTTGATTTTACAAGTGTAAGTATCTTGATTCAGGAAGGATTTGTGAAAACTTATTTATTGTTATATTTATAAAGATTATTTTTTCATACTTAATGTACAAATTTATTCTCTGATTTGTTAGATATCCTTAACATTTCTTGCATACAAACAATGTCTTCAGTTTCATGATTTTTAATGTCAAAAGATATTCCTATTAACTTTATAATTTCAGTATGCTGTTATATTATTTTGTTCAACTGAGTTTTGTTTCGTATTTATGACAGTTGTAAATATTTCTTGTGATTAAATTTTTATACATACAGTAGAACCGCAATTATATATGTGCAGATTAACCATGCAGCTGATTAACCAGGCATTCTGAAGCGAGTTTGAATTACCCTGCCTCTAAGATAATGAAGAAGGCATGAACTTAAGTGATTTATTTAATAACCACCAATATTTTCAGATCAATCAACAAAAGGCGATTCAGCAAAAGAGAGAAAGTTGACAGAGTTCTTTGTGAAAAAATGTAACAAACTATTTTACCTGGCATTTTGATTCCAAATTTATTTATTTAAGATAGATTATTATAAACCAAGGAGCATCTGAATTCACAGTGATATTAAGAGATTCTATGGATGAGTGAATGCTTTATTAACATATATTTCTTACAGTCACATCTTTTTCGTATACAGGCAATAAGGATTATTTGTTGGTCAGAAAGAATGGTCACTGCAAAAACCAATTTTAATTTTTTGTTACCATATTAGTCCAAGTATAGTCCCCTCCCCCCCTATTTCTGAAGCCTCAGTTTTGGAAAAAAGTTTGAACCCCATTACAGACCTCACTTTTTAGCCTACTTTCCAGAATGGAAATAGGCTTATAGTTTTGTTGTTGTGTCTGTCTGTCTGTCCGGCCCCCCTATTAACTTTTGAACCAATACACCGATTTTCATGAGACTTGGTGGAAATCTCTTGCTACATGGGCCGAGCTCCCAAGGATAGTTTTTGTGGCGAAGATTGAAGTCCTGGGTTCGATTCCAAGAATTATCCTTCCCATTTGGTTAGCATGGGAAATCTGAAATCCATTGTGCAGGGTAATTTTCTCTTGCACATTAAAATATCTTACAATTGTAATATCGCAGCAAGTTTTGTACTATTCTCTGAGGAAAGGAATGAAGATTGTAATTTTTATCGTAGAATTTTGCTTATTGATTTATTAGAATTTTGTGTAAAAACTGGCTATTTTGCAGTTTTTATCACTCATTAGCAACAACTATTGTTGGACTCAGTATATTCTAATACATACATGCGTTATTTTTGCCGCACAAATATACGTGATCAATTTAATATTCCGTTCAAATGTATTTGTAATATTTTATAACGCAAAATTATGAAATTTGGGAACACAAAGAGCTACATATCCGCCATGACTATAAAGTTATTAAAGCCAATATAAGTATTAAATAAATGATTAAATGGAAAGTAGGCATCATAAGTTCTGTCTGGATCATCTTGTAATATTCTAAAGTACGAGTTTTAATATGTACGAGCAATTTAGTTACAGCTATCAATTTACAATTAAACGGTGACATCCTGTTTTGCGTGTAATAGTTGCAGGCGTAATTTAAATATGTATCAAGTGTTACTGGACTAAATTCGAAAATTTTGAATGTTATTTAAATTCCATTCGTATCATTCAGATGGCATTGACAATGGCTACTTGAATCGTGCCTGTATGAAAAATAATTATTACCAGATTTCCAGTTTACCTGTTCTTTTCATAATTTATTTTACCCGTATTTTTGTTACCTCCGATATTTATGCCTCGGAATATCACATTAAGGAATACATTTTGTAGATAGCTGAAACACCAACCCTCGGTTTGATTTACATAAGTAATACTTTTATAATGCATTGCATTATATACAATCAACAGCTGCGCAAACTGGACAGTCTTATCAGCTGACAAAATTGCCTGCGGTCCTACGGATTACTAGGGATTGACGGGCAACAAAGATAGTTTCTTTCATCATAGTGACATTTTCTCAAAAATAACGATAGGTGTTACCACTACATATCAATATTTGCATATTTGTGACTTAGGGAAGGGATGAAGTTGGCCAATCAACGCTTTCAATGCGAAAACTTCTGCAATTCCCACTATTATGAAAATATGAACGTTAAGGCAAGGATTCCAAAGAGTGAACAAAAAGAATTGTTACTGAGGCATATGTATCAAGAAATTTTCCATAAAACAATCAAATCAAGTGAGGGCATTAATTGTTACCTATACTTACTGCCGGCGGTGATATTTTGGTTTGCTAATTTTTGGGCATGAATATAGTCCCTCCCCTTACGTTTCTTACTAATATTTTGGCCATAAAGGGGGGGACTAGATTCAGACTAATATGGTAATTTATTCCATCCTAATCACATTTTTTTGGTTAAACTGATAGCTTTTTATTTATGTCATCTGGCCTGTTTTTAATTAAATAAATTTGTATAGTATTTAACTGACATTATACCAAAATTTACCAAAAAATGCAGATTATCTGAGTTCTTTGATTATCCATGCCTACCCAAGTCTCAATTAACGCAGATAATCAGAGTTTTACTGTATTTGATTGATAAACAATTTAAATGTATCTTCCCACTTTACTTAGGTAATTACAGGATATTTTTCTTGTAAGATAAAATGTATCAAGTTTTTAAAAATATGATTCAATCAAAAAAGTGAATGCAATAGAATTAAATGTTGGGTTTCATTGGTTTAACAGAATGGTAGAGAATTTCCATAAGACCGATTTCAGAATCAGACAGACATTACAGCTTAGGTAGTGACAATTGTCTTTCCTTGTAATCATTGTCTGCATGTATTTGCTAGGTTTTTAAAAAATATATAACAAATTTTGGCAGGAAAATTTTCTTAAATGATATTAACAGTTTCATAGGAACTATTTTAAATCTATTTCTCAGTCAGTTGCAATGTAAATGAAGATTTGTCATGCTATGTTTCATGAGATTTAGTAGTCATGAAGTTAATATCATACTTGAGAAAAAATTTTAAAATCCTGTTTGCAATTTTATCTGAAATCAAGCTGTTATAAAAAATTTTCAGAAACATATCTTGAACTCTTTGAGTCATAATAACGAATTTGACTTATGACTGGTCACTGCTGGCCTGACATCTACATTTTTTTGGTGTCCTTTATTTTACATTTTAATTCTGGGTGCCTTAAGTCCCAATTGGTTATGATGAAGGAAAAATTAAAAAATCAAAGTAAATTTTAAAATAAGTTTAGCGTTATTTATAAAGGTGGTTTAATTTTGTGCTTCGAATAATCAGTTAATATTTAAAAACTTATTTTTTAAATTTCTCTACTTTTTACAGTAAATCTTAGAGAAATGTTTTTATTCCACCCTAGAAAATGGCATTTGCAACTCAAGAGCTCTTGTACAATTTTAGAATAAAGAAATTTTTTCTAAAGTAATGGACGAGCCCGAGACTTCATGGAATTTCATATAAGGATATACTAATGTGGCAGTATTGAAATTAAAAACAAATTTAAAATTAAAACAACAGTTTAATCACACCAACTTATTCCACATAACGTAAGTTGAAGTGTGAGGAAACTGTGTTGTTTTAATTTTTGTTTTGTTTTTAATTTCAGCATCACCACATTGTCATTTTTTTGCAATTCATGAGGAATTTAGCATTTTAAAGAATTACCCAGTAGATTCAAAGAGTCCAGCTTGATTAATTAAAGAAGGTTATGCAAATTAATTCTACAAAACCAGACACTGTCGCTTATTAACCACTTGACTGGGGGTGACGATCATACTCTTCATGAGCAAAGTGGCCACCATTTGGACGTGACAGTTATTTTCGTCATCAAGATAATTTTCATCTTTCTCTATGGGCTTGATGAGCTATTTCGTCCTGAGCTTTCTCTCGCATTTCTTGGTCCTTTAGGTTCACATTCATGCAAACAGATGGCGTTTAGACCAAATTTTCTGAGGTTTAGAACCTTCGTCATGAAACCCTGCAGGTGCTGTGTGGGTTTGCATATATGCACTGCCCAGTCAGCAATTCTTAGACATGCAATAAAATTTTTCTGCAAGAATATGTGAACTCTGACACCAGGAATTTTTACCCATTCTTTTTCTTTGACACATCTGATGTTTTTACCGATTTTACTTCTTTGGCACATCTGGTTTACCAGAGCTAATAAATATTTTCCACTACCCCTTGCAGAAACATTATTTTTGAGGTGCACTTTTTTCATTTTCTCTATTTTTCCTCAATATCAAATAGCATACTACTGCTTTGTAATTGATTCGTCTGAAAATATTAATAAAAATTTTGGTTCCAAAAGCATTAAAAATTTAATTGTTTAGCAGATTAATTGTTAATAACAAATTGTGAGTTGACAAATTTTTAATACGTTATTGTAAATTGATTAAATTCTTTGGGGGAAACCTAGACTGTGTATATACAAGCGTATAATTATAATTAGTAGAAGTACAAATTTTATGCTAAATCCAACTTTTACTGCTGCATTACTCCTTTGATTGTTAAATATTGCTTATCGTTAAAACAAATTCATTAGTGATTTTAATTTATTCTACTAGAAAATTTATGAGAAGTTTTGATTCAAAATATTTTGACATTTATTTTAATTGTTAATAACAATTTGTTAATAATAATTTGTTATAAACAAATTATTTGTTAAACCGTTAGTTATTTTACCTAATTTTAATACATAATTGCAAATATGAACAAATTCCTTTATATATTTTTTTTAAATATGTATATGGTAAGATGTAATATTTTAAAAATCGACATTTCATTCCTGACTCCCCAAATGGAGTGCACTTCTGATCTCTTGCTTCTCCCAGTCAAGAGGTTAAATTTGAATGCAAAGGCACATGGTATGTCACTTAAAGGACGGAAACTATATTTTAAGTCCTGTTCCTCAAAAATTAATCTTTGGTAGTATATATTCTTGTGATTTATTATAAAAGCAAAATCATTACAAAACATTCATTTCAGCTTAAAAATAGACAGTTTTTCATGAAGGCAAAATGGCATTTTTTTATATTTACAGCACGGAAAGAAAAAATTTTTACTTAACATCCTGCAACAAAATTTTATATTGGTCGGTGTAAAAATTAATTTTTATCTGATAAGAAATATTTATAACATATACTCACAATAAGCAGCTCATAAACATGATTATCAATTACGCAGAAGTCCAGCTACTTCAAGATTGCTTCTGTTTTCTCAAAACGAAGCCACATCATATTTTGATAGAAGTTAGCATTTTCAATAGACCAATTGTGTCTCATTGAGGCACGATAAATAGTGACCGAGTTGAAAATAATCACTTCAAATGTAACCAAACTGAGCACATTGCTTCACAAGTGAGGTAACTTTTTGCTGTACTAGCTCTAGTTCCATCACCTTGAGGTGGAACCTCACCATAACATCAAGCGCATTGTCTTCTTCTGTCTCGACATCCGGTGCGTCTTTACGGTCTATGTGATATAGAGGCACGAGTATCAAAGCCATATACAAGCCGAAAACGGCATACTTTTTCATATGAGCTTCCAAATCTTCAGAAGTGACCTCTTTATCGCAGCAAAGCCAAGCCAACGACTGCGACATGGCTTCTCGGTACTCCTCGAGCAACTTCGCCATAAACTGTTCACGAACCGACATCTCCGTGGAGGTGAACAGGAAATACGACAAGTCCAGCACGGGCGAACCGAATCTCGCGAGCTGAAAGTCTATGAATCTCATCTCTTCAGGCTCCCCGTCTTGCGAGTCGCGGAAGAACAAGTTGTTCGTCCAACAATCCCCGAAGTTTATCACGGAAAAACCGTCGCGTTCGTCTACCAGATCGACCATCCTCTCGTACACCGACCTGCCCAACAGCGCGTCCAAACACTCCGCGGATTCGGGACTCCACTTCCTAGCACCCTCCGTCGCCGACCTCACCATCTGTCCGAAACTCCTGCCGTACTTGAAGGCGTTGAATCCCGTGAAGAAGGCCTCGAAAGTGGCCCCTTTCAGTCTCTCCAAGAACTCCGGTTCCTTCTCCGCCACGGCGTACGAGAGAGCGTGGAACCGACCCATCGACCTGACCACCAGCAGCGATTCCTCCAAAGACAGCCCGTCTTTCCTGTCCTTCATACGGAAGCCGGCCTCCGCCAGGTCCTCCAGGAGGAGAAAGTCGTCCAATCCGTCGCTGAAGGCCTTATAACAACGGGGGAAGATGAGACGGCCGTCTTCGGACGACCCCACCCCCTCGAGGACGCCGTGCCTCTTCTGGAACTCCCCCATGGAGGGCAGGACCTCGTTGTAGAAGGTCACCTCCTTGCGGAAGTGCGTCTCCACGTCGAATGCGCGCAACCACAGTTGGTTGGTCGGGATGCACTTAGCGAGAAGGAAGAGGTTCTTGCGTTTTCCGTCTGGTGTCTTTCCCGTTGCCTTGATCTTGTGTATGACGCTCATGTAATTGTCGCCCCTGCGGGAACCCCTCTTAGCCTCCAGCTCGATCCCTTCGTGGAAGCCATGCTCTCTGAGCGCCTCGACGACGTGGCCCACGAGGAACTTTCCCAGTTCCACCTCATCACCCACGGCCCCGCTGTCCATCGCCTCTGAAGCTCTAATGGACGGCTCGAAAAGGAATCGTAGGTGGCCGAGTCGATAATCTCCGTTATGCCCGCTGTTGTGAGTAAACGTGGGCCCACCGTCGCTTGCGTAAGGTCGTCGCTTATCTCGTCCGCTTTGCTCGGAATGGAATCGAGGCACGAAATTTTTCGTTTCGACTCCGGGATGGAAAATGGGAGAAATTTTTCGAACTGACTCGATGCGCAGATTCCTCCGTCTTGCGATTTTGTTCCGCTGTTCTCGTTACGGAAAGGGTAATTGGCGTGACGAGATGGCCAAACATCGAAGAAACCGAAGTTGGATGATTATTATTTATTTTTCGAGCCGTTAATCTTTTTGAGGAAACCTTTTTTCCCTACTCGAGTTGGCGTAAGCGTTTCTTGCGTGTTTACTCTAGTGTCGTGCATTGTATTATGCTGCATGTTTTTTTTTCACTTTTAAACCCGTTTAAAATATCGTGCCGGTCTATTATTGCATGAAGTCACGACATCGGCATATTAAAAAAAAAACAGAACGGTGCTTGTCACCATTCGGAACGGTTTCAGCTGAGTGACGTCATTGTCGTTACGTTTACCATGCGGTTTAGCTTCCTCCCTATTATGGCGCTGTTTTATGAGTCTCCTCACTCGCGCAAGCCAACGCGCCTTTCGCCCGCACTTATTGCGTTGGCTTCTTGCCTCCGAATTAAGAGAGATTAGATTTTAAACCGCTTTGTGTTAAAAGACGTATTATCTCAAAGTTCAGTGACAAGCGGCGCTTTTAGCTTCGTGCGATACGTTTAAAATTCCTTTATAAATTTAATCGGCTTTTAAATTACCTTTACTTTGGATTTAAAGGCAAGTGGTGAGGTATTTTCCAGATTCCCAAGGCGACATTTGAAGTTCACTCACTGAATGTATCGAAAAATCCCTCAAAATAAAAAAGATTTTATTTTTGATGCACGATAGTTCCTCGCGTCTCAAAAGCAAAAAAATGTTTAAGGTTTCCAATACTAGTTAAATAAGTTCACTTTTCAACGAAAAGCCTATTAGAAGCATCGTGTTGGTGTTTATTTCACCATTGAAACTGCTTGCAGACGCGCTTAAGGTTGTGGTAATTAATGAATCGATCGCTTCAATCTCCCAATACAAACGTTGATTTTAAATTTGTTCCGTTAGTTCAAAAATGAAGTAATGGCTTCAAAGCGATTCATGGCCCAAGTAAATGCCGTATGCACAAAACGGCTGATAAAACCAGATGCGCGTGCGGGGTCGGATTATAGCCTAGACACTGCCTAGGGTCTACGAAAAGTTCAAACAAAAAACTGTTAAATATTTTTTTTCGTGTAGCACCTAAAAGTCACACCTTCCGTTATTTCTAGCTATTTGGTAGAGCATGTTGAAGACGACTGACATGCGCAATAAAAATAGTATAGTAGTACGACTTAAGTTTTCTTGAGAAATCAATAATAATTTTTACTTTCTCCATACGTAGCATAGGGGAAGGTATTGTTTTCATGAAAAAAAAATTAATTATTTCGAGGTTTCAACGGAAATACACGTTTGAGAACCTCGGAACACGTTTTGACCATTTTCTCGATGATGTGTGATAGGAATTTTGTTGGGGAAGGTATTGTTTTCATGAAAAAAAATCTAATTATTTCGAGGTTTCAACGGAAATACACGTTTGAGAACCTCGGAACACGTTTTGACCATTTTCTCGATGATGTGTGATAGGAATTTTGTTGGTGTTCTAACTCAAAACTTGATCAGATCAACGCGAAATTTTATATTTGACATTTTTGATGCAAGGACTAGTTGATCAGGTTTTGGTTAAAATCGGTTGACCGAAAGTGGATGTCTACTCTTGTCACATCCGTTTTTCAAATATTTCCTTTGATCAGTGTAAAAAATTATCGGAATAAAAGTTATAGAAAATTTAATTTTCTACAACCTTTGTTTGAAACATTTTCCCATGTAATTTTTTAGCTGGCACTACCTACCGGCGACAATTGTTAACAATTGACAGTTACGTCAGTAACGCTCCTTTTTATTTTCTTAATTGTTGGAGATTCCTGGTTATATCCAATATCAGAAGGCTACGGTATGAGTCTATTTCTGTTCTTTGTCAAGTCTGAATTTTTCTCGCAGTTACTTAATCTATTGATTATCATTTAACCTATTTGGAATTTTTAGGAATATTACCGGTATGGAGAAAGTTGTGGTGGCCATATCCGATTTTTCCTCCATGTTTCCTCAATTAAGCATATCTTGTATATACGTATAATAGTTTTAAGACCTTCGAGTCATAGTGCCTAGAGTCTACGAAACTCTTGATCCGTGCGTGTCAGTTACGAAGTGGCAGTCCCAAGAGGCGTACGGCGATGGTGGTTTTCATAATTTTTATTTTCTTCTTTTTATAATATTACTTAATTGCTTCATGTTTTGTTTTTTCTGTGCTTCTCTCTGTGTTACAAATCACGGTCGAGAAAAAATGTATTTGCTTTCGAAGTTGAAATTTTAAGACAACACAACTTTTTGCGGTATTTTATTTTATAATTTAATGCCCCGCATCTTTCTGGGTTTTTTTCCTTTTGTATAGCGATATCTACTGTTAAGATTCAAAATCAGTAGAAAAGAGCGCAAGGAAATAGGTTTTAATTTTGATGTTTTTTCTTTGACATATCTCGGAACTTTTACGTTTTATGGTTCGTTTATTGATTATAACCATGTTTTACATAGTATTTTTATAGTACGGGACTACGAGGAAAAGTCTATTTATAATTTTAATGAAAGATTTCTGGAATTTAGTAATCGTGATCGGCCAAGAGATACATCAAAGGGATGCAATGAAAAAATTCCTGAATTCCACAAAACTTTATTTTTTGTTTTTTATCCATTCCATTAATCTGTCCATTTTATCAATAAGGAATACTGATAAAACTGAAAATTGAGATGCGAAATCGAGGCTAACTGAGACAGCTGAAACGATAAAATTTAATTTAGACGTTCAGAAAAAACGAACAATCATGCCAATTTTCACGTCCCCGGCCCCTCGAGAGGCCAATTGTAATTTTGATAACTTGGAGATTGCCCAGGAACTTATATATATAAGGCATGATCATCTCAATGATAATGATATCTGCGAACGCTGACATTGTGTCGTTACTGATAATAGTAAACGTTATCTTTCTAAAATCTCATTAATGTAGTATTGTATCACGCGTGTTATCTCATGTGCCTGTTTTCTTAGTTGATGAAACATACGAAAGAAATCTTATAAATTGCCAATTATTCCGAAGCAACGGTTTCGATCTATAAATCCAAATTTCTAATCAACTCCCCACAATATTATCGACATAATTATACATCCAAGACAAGAAACAGGATTTCAAAATTGGTTGTTTATGAGCAGGAAATTCTTCAAGCATAGTCGGCGGCAATTAATTCCTAAGCTGCGCATTTAGATTTATATGGTTAGAACATTATCATACATGTCAAAATTGATTTTTAAAGAAGAGTTTCTAGTTTTACTGGACAATTTCTTTAGTAAAAGGCTAAATCAGTTGAGAATGAGAATTTTTTATTGTTTGGCACAAGATTTGATGCATAAAAAGCGTTATTGTTGAAAAGGACCCTCCTTTACATTCCCCCTTCAAAATTATTGACGAAGTAACACTTCTTTAACAAATACCTTTATTGTCTTCGACCTTATCCACCCATGTCGGCATATTGTTTGCACAAGTGGGGCATCACTCGTCTTCCAAACGATAATACTGTTAAAAACGACCACTTTCGTTTTATCTAAATTTATTGTCTTTGACCTTGCCCAACCATATAGATATCCTGTTTACACAAGTGTGGCAGCTATTTGTCTTAAAAAAACAAAAACACTTGAGCGTCACCTAGCCAACATTCTATTTACACAGATTCATGATGATTTAAACCGCAGTGGGTGCAAATTAACAGCGCTCCACATCACAAATAGCCTCGTTCATAACACTGCCTCACCATCGAAGAGATTTTTTCCAGTACCGCTTCCTTCTTCAACTCCTTAGCGTGGATCGTCACCATGTCCTCCAATATTTCGTCTTTGGACGTCTCCAGCTCAGAATCCGGTTCCGAACACGTGTAGTACAAAGGGACGAATATGAGAGCCTGCACCAGACCGTAAAGAGAAAACTTCGACATCCTTTCCTCCAGATTCTTGTACGACATGATATGGTGGTAGTTGACGCATCCAAACCTTGCCAACCATTGCAACAAGGCGGAATGGTACTCTTTCAGCATCGCGTCGAAGTATTTCTCCCTGACTTCTTGATGCGTGGATGTGAAGATGAAATAGGACAGGTCCAAGGCCGGAGAGGCGTAGCGGATGACCTGGAAGTCTATGAACCTCAGTTGAGGCGTTGACGATTCACTGGTGCGGAACAGGATGTTGTTTATCCAGCAGTCGCCGTGATTGATTACGGCGAAATCATCCTTCTTGTGGACCAGTCGTGTCATCTGCTTATACGCTCCCGCCTTGAGCAAACTGGTCAACCTTTCCGCGGCCGCTTCTGGTATCCTTCCCCTTATATCACTCAGGGCGTTTTCCGCGTTCTTCTGGAACACCGTCCCAAACTGCGCAGCGTTCTGTTCCAGGAACACCGATTCCTTCGCCAGAGCTTTGATGGAATGGAAGGAAGAATGGTCCTTCTCCTTCATGGCGTAGGACAGGGCGTGGAACCTACCCAGGGACCTCATGGTCAGCAACGATTTCTCCAGGTCCAGTCCCTCCAGCCTATCTCCCATCTTGAATCCGCCCTCGTCCAAGTCTTCCATGATGATGAAATCGTCAGTGCTGTTCCTCATCGCTCGGTAGCACTTAGGGAACAAGTCCATCTCCACTTCTACCGGATCCCCTTTCAGTGGAGTCCAGTGTTTCTTCTGGAAGTTTATGAAGGCTGGCACGATCTCGTCGTAGAAAGCAATCTCCTTCTTGAAGATGAACTCCGACTGGAACGTCTTCTTCCACGTCTCTCTCTTGGGGATGGTCTTGACGAATAGGTGCAGCTTCTCCTTCCACCCCGCCGCCGTCTCCCACGACGCCACCACTTTGTGGGTGACGCTCACGAAGTGCTCCCCTTTCTTGGAACCCTTGCTCACCTCGAGTTCGACATCATCTTCGTTCAGGCCCTCCTCCCTTAGCACGGAAACCAGGTGGGAACGCAGGAAGGCGCTCATCGCTGCTGAATTTTCGGACGACCACTGGATCGCGGTGCTTCCCTAACGTTCTAAACGTTTGAATATGGGTATTCGACTAGAATCTTATCGATTTCGCGTTTGCTCCTTTGGAACTCGTATCTCGTGGTCTCTCCTTTTGTATCGAAAACCTTTTATATAGACAATATACTATTTTCAATGGCATCCGGACGATAAGCTCGCAATCGGAGAGATAAAACGAAAAATGCGACGATCTTATTTTCGTTTCCTTTGTAGAGTTAATCCTATTGAATTGAAACTGCAATCATATCTTTGCTCGGCGCTCAATGTTCTGAATTGTGACGGGGCAGAGAGAGATCATGATTCGCTTACGACATCGGTTCCTATGGAAAAGCCATAATTTATTGAAAGCGCGCGGTCTCAGGATTTTTTTAAAGAAAAACAATTTCATTTGATCCGTTTCTCTCAAATTACTTCAAATCAATGGCTAGGAAGAAGAGTTAATGTACGCAACGCTGTGAAATTTTGAATCGAAAATTCAAGTGAGAGAGAAGGAACGTAAATATTTTCTTGTCAAAGGAAATAAGAAGTTAAAGAAAAGATTAACCAAGATGATCGCTGTTATTTAAATGGCTAATCACTTAAGCCGTTTTGTATTTTCTGAGTGCATCCGGCGAAAGCGAAATTTAGGGAGCTTTTCCTCTTAAACTATTCTTTCCCTCTCAAAATATCATCGGGCATTTTTATAATGCATGTATTTCAAGAATTTTATGGTATCCTTCAAGTGGCGCTGCGAAGGGACCCATAGGGACCAGCTAAAAACTGTAAGTATCGATTATAATTTCTGTTTATGTATACAAAATAATATTTTCTATTCATTTACAGTAAAACAAAAAATGCGTGTTTTCTCGTTATAATAAATACCCTATTACCATAAAGTGTTTATTTTACCAGAGGGGATGATTTTAATTCTTGCACCGGATCCCAACAGCACCGACTTCACCCTTCCTATACTTCTCTCTCAGTTCTTCCCATTATGCTATTCTACTGTTTTTGTGAAATTTTAACGCTTTCTTAATCGTATAGGAAAATAATTATGCAGCGATGCCCCTGGTTTGTAAAATATTAACGAGAATTCAAGGCGACAACATTTTACGCTAATACTCCGCCACTCAAAAAGAAATTACGAAACCTACATCATTATTGTAATACCTTAGGATAAAAGAAGGATAGGATACGTGTATAAAAGACGTATGGCAACTCAATATACACATAATATCCTTATTCTGTCCGTTGGTCCGCTCTATACAAATCCCCTTAAGAGAATACTTAAAAATACCTTTTTTTCACTTGCAGGCCTTTTTCCTTTTGCAAAATTAAATTAGAAGTAATTGACTTACGATCTTTAGACGGCGACCATTTTAAAGAAAAATAAACATTCTTATCGTCGACATTTGCCTTCGGTTCGAAATCGCTTAAGTTATACTTTTAAATCACATTTATTGGAAATTTTTAAGCTTTTTAAAGATGTTGTCTTGCCGACCGTGTCATTGTTAAACCTCGAGATTGTATTGTCGTCCTTATACTATATGCGTAAGGAAAGTGTGTTTTGAATGCTTTAGTACGAGAGAGAAGGCGCCCGAATTATTTATAATTAAAATCGTGTTTTTCATTAATTTCTTTTCAGTTAACTTCCTATTGAAATTTTTTGTAATTAAATATTTTTATAGTTATTTTCATAGTTTTTTTGCAGTGCATCTTTTTTAATTAACCAGAGTTATAAATCCGCGTCGCATATATGGATCACGCAAAAAGCCATTCCTTGACATGCAGACATTTTTCTTTTATATTTTAAAATATTTCAAGGATGAGGTATTTCATGTATTTAACTTACATTAGTTATGCGAAGAGAAGAATTTAAATCTCATTCGTAAATCTCCAAAAATTACGTTTTATACGATTTTTCACGTTTTCACGCATTTTGTTTATATTGGGCCACTGTTGACCCAATTGTTGAATTCTATTCTTGGCCTCATAATAAATGCACCAATTTAGTGCTTTAACACGGGTCAGACTTTTATACATGGGTATAACTTATTTACTGAATCTATTAAGTAATTAGAGGGAGGAAGGAAAAGGGGAATGGGAATGAGAAGAAATGGAGAAAGAGGAAGAGGACATAGCATTTGTATAGGATTAAAAGGACCTACAGTACAAAAATAACAATAATAAATTATAATTGATTATAAAAAATGTTATACTATTGAATCATGCACCATTGCCAAATGGTGGGAATTCATAAAACTAAATATAGGTCATGTAATTTTCAATGAATTTCTTTAACTGATAATACAGCAACTATTTCAAACCGAATTTCAAATATGAGTGAAGAATAACATTTTATGACTTTTATTTAAATTTCTTTAACTAAAGTGATTTTTCTGGAAAATATTCTCAACTAATATAAGGTAAGTAAGCCATATTCCGACACTCTAATATTTGACGATTTAAATAAAAAAGGTTGTTAATCATAGGAAGCTGAAAATTTGTCGAACGTTTGTCTGTTTTATGAGCTACAACTAAAATAATTATTTTGATAATATCTACATTTTTGTCAGAGTAATAACAAGCGGAATGAAAGTTGTAAAAATGTCGGAATTAGGACCCCAAGGTCCGAATTCCGACACTGCTGGGCTCCTAATTCCGACAGTGCGCCACGCATAAGGACAAGAGCTTAAAAAGCGAACAAATGAGTACAAAATTGAAATGAAACAAGATTATTTATTTAAGGAAAGTATTAATGATAAGAATTTGGTCAAAATAAAGTTTTTCTACAAATACAATCCTTCAAATCATTTTACTTGTCGTCGCAATCAGGACAAACAAAATTTCTGCGAAATTTGGCATCTATATCAGCACATTCTTCGTGCACATACTGTTTGCAATTACTGCACAGCCTCATATCGGCCACCTTGTCCTCTCTGCAAATGATGCAAAAGCAACTTTCTTTTTTATTTGAGGGCATTCCACTAGTCCCAGGCTGGTCTGGGTCTCCACTGCAGGGGCGCACTTGCTTTTTTTGTACAGCATTTTTGTGCAGCCTTTTGGTGACCATTTTTTCCCAATTCAGTCTTGAATAAGCACCTGGTGATTCTTTCGGATTTTGCGTTAATTGCTGGACGTCTTGGCTTACCTTTCCTTTCTGTCAGCTTTGCCGTAGACAGTATTTTAGTGAAGCTTGCTTGTGTGTTTGGATTGTCTCGAGGTGTATCGTCATTCGTAGAGCCAATGACTAAAGACTCAGTAGTTTTACTGTGGCTGTCCTCATCAGATCCTGCCGCATTCCCTTCTTTTTCAGGCAGCTGGAGGAAAGTTAGATCTGAAGGACCATATGCAGAATCAGGAATGATGTCCTTACAAGATGTTTGCTGGCATCATAGACTTCAACGATACTTGTGAAAAAATTCTGCCAAATCTCGCCTTTGTAATTATTCTTTCTCCATGGTTATTCCAGTAATTTAGCACTTCAGGATCCCAGTATGCCTCAAAAGGACCGAAAACTGACTTATCCATTGGCTGAAGTTCATGTGTGCAATTGCTTGGCAAGCAAAACAGTATGATACCATTGTCGTCCGCTGCGTCAACAATATTGGCATCAAGATGAGATTTTGCCCCATCGAAGATAAGTAATGTTTTACCGGGCGTTTTGAATTTTGCGAAGTGAGCTATCCATTTCACAAAAGTTTGACAGTCATTTCGATTGCAGTGCCAGGTGGCATATCAGCACCCCACTCAGGTTGGAACCTTTTTCCTTTGAAAAGGATCATTGGTGGAATCGCTTGACCCAGCGCATTACCGCAAGCAACAAGACTGACATTTTCAGCATGTTCTGGAGCTATCAAATGTAGACGCTTGGCGCCTTTTGCTGCATAAACTTCTTGTGAGTGGTGAAGGGTTAATCTGCATCCTTTTTCATCAATGTTGTATATATTTTTGGGTTTTCCCATAAAATCGTGTTCAATCATAACATTTTTCAACTTTTCAAAATAATCTTTCACAATGCTCTAATACAGCCAGCACTACTTCTATCAGTATGAAACTTGCTGTGTTTCCTCGCTGACGGACGCCCGTCTGGTAACTGCTGCACCGTATCCATCAATATCAGTACTTTTAGCAATAGACCCGAGTGTCGGAATTAAGCCCGTGTTGGAATATGCTTAGGTACCTTAGTTAAAAGAAAAGTGCGATCTTAAAATATAGTTAAACTCATTGCAGTTCATGTAAGTATTCAGTAAATATTAAGTAATTTACTGCACATTTTTCCTTTGATTTCAAATTGACAGTTCATTCACATTTTATCCTGTTTTTTGCGAGTTAATAAGAGTAAAATAATTCATTTATTAAGTTAAATTCAATACGTTTTAAATAACTTATAATTCTCTCAAATATTTCAAGTAAATTTCAACTACTTCTTTATGCATTATATCTTATTATTTCTATTTTCCTCTTATTTTCAGCAAATATTTGGATATTTGGCCTCTCTACTAATAATTACTTAAACAGTATAATTAAAACAAAGATAACTTTCAAAAACATTGATTTGATTGTGCATGAAAGCCAAACCAGATCATAGCATATCTTACTGATTTTTCATATCGAAATCATATTCGGAATACTTTTATGATGATCCCGTCATATTTGATGGGCAATTACGCTAGTATACACTATAAAATCTTTTCTCTGGATTTCACTTATCCGGAAATCCAGTTAACCTGCTATTTTAAAAATATGCATTTTTCCAAAATTTGTTAGGAAAAATAAATTTAAATTTAGTGCCTCGTTAGTAATTATCTGGCTCACCACCGTGCGTTGGATGCACTCAGGTTCTCCGAACTTTCGTTTTTTTCAGTGCATTGTCTGTCTGTTTACTAGTGTTAAATATCTCCTTTTGTATTTTTCCCCATAAGATATCTAAAAATCGTTTAGCGGAATTAATCGAATCCATAATAGTTCCAAGAAAGGTTGGCAAAAATATATCAAAATCATATGGTACAAAGTCTCCTTTTAAAATTCCCATTTATGCAATTTTTTCTTTAAAAAAATAGCATGTAATGCTTAATTATGCATATATACATCTAACACCTACCCCCTTTATTTTTCCATAATCATTGATTATATGCTGTGCCGCTCTTCGAGTGCCATTTGATGTTTCCGAAAAATCATATTTTGTTTAAAAATATGGTTAATTACTTTTGAAAAGTTATTGTGCTAATCTGATCATGTATTTTTCAAAGAATTTTCTATTTTTATGGCGACCTTTGAGCGCCACTTTGAGGTCGGAGAACTCTACATAACAGGAAGTCTAAGAGACATAGGTGATAGCGACATGTATCAGCAAATGTGAAATATAATTTTTAATTATCGCTGTTAGTGGCTATCACCTATCCCATTTAGTTTTCTCATAATCTATGTGGTTTAGCTAGCCTTTTGTGCATTCGGTAGCGTATCCGAAATTTCCATTAAATTTCCTTTTTTTGATCATTACTCATAATAATATATCCTTAAATGTAGAAATTTATGCTTAATTATCTCTGTAAAAATGACCTCGCCAATATTATTCGTATTTTCAACAAAAATTATTTTATTATTATGGTAACTTTCACACAAAAGTTTTAGAGGTTCAGGAAACTCGACATATAAAAAAATTAAGGGAATTAAATGATAGCGTTTCCTATCAGTATACGTTAATACTAATGTTTAATTGTCACAGTGACCACTTACTACCTATTAGCTTTTTTCGCAATATTTTTCCTTCGGCGACTGTTGAGCGTAGTGAGTAGAGTACCTGATTTTTAAATATGTTACTGTACTATAAATTTCACGTCCTGAGAAATATATTGAAATTTTTATGAAATATTTAATAATTACCATTATTAATTTTAATTTCCTTTCTTTTGTAGTTTTTTTTGTTATCAGATATTAACTGCTATGGCCGCCCTCGATTTTGCACGAGTCCATCGTGACACCAAAATATCTGATATTATAAACTTAGTAGGTTATACAATTATATATTATAATATGTAGAAATGTATGCTTAAGGCTAGCTTCCTGCCTTTCTCCATGTTCTCCCAAATTATAACTAAAATCTATTGCGTCATTCGATAGTTGATGTTAACTAGTTGGTGCTAACTCTTCAGTTTGTCTAAACAAAAAAAGCTTGACAAATGAAAGGCAATAGCGATGCACTTAAACAGCTTAAGAAATGTATGCTGTGTGTTATCTGTTAATAATAATGCCCAACACTCTTAATTTTCTTCATAATGATTTCCTACTTTATATATACCAATATGACTAATAAATTGTTGATCATGATAAATTACGAAATTGATGGAATGATATGATCCGAAGATCCTATGCAGACAGGCATAAGCTGTGAAAGATGGAACAATTTTTGAAACGAGAAAAAAGTCTGCTATGACCGGGAATTGAACCCGGGTCTTCCACTTGCCGGGCGGATATTCTACCTAGTTCAGAGGTAGAATATCCGCCCGGCAAGTGGAAGACCCGGGTTCAATTCCCGGTCATAGCAGACTTTTTTCTCGTTTCAAAAATTGTTCCATGATAAATTACGATGTATTTCCAATTACCCAAAGCTTTTTACGAATTTAAATACTTATGTTTTCCATACTCGTAGTACAGCATAAGACTGAAGAAGATGGCGGAGTCAGCCATCGAAACGTCGATCCTAGATCAAACTTTGACCCGGTTGTGCACCTGAGAACAATTTCTACAGCATAAGCCCGTTCTATTGGCACTCGATCTACTGGCAAACTCACTCTAAGGGCATCTTTGGCACGGAAGTGTTCCACCTACGGCTACCAGGCGTGGCCATTGTCGTGATGTCGTGACTAATATTGTGTATGGTTAAACTCGTATTACGTGCAGTGATGGGCACAACCGGTTGTTTTCACAACCGATTGTTAATCGATAGTCAACAAAAACAATCGGTTTTTAGGCAAAGGTTTCCATTCATTTTGTCACATTTTGTGGAATGCGAAGTGAAACGTGTTTGTCAATTACCGCTGCGTAATTTTTCTGATGAGATTCAGACATAATTAAAATTATATATTATTAATCAACAATTCTCTTAAAATTGCAAACACTCTAGTTATTAATAAAGAATTGAATGAAAAGTAAATGAAACATATGCAAAGGCCTGCCTTTTCATGTTTCAAAATTTTAACTGCTGCTGTTCAATCAGTGTGTGTAAATAGCAGCAAAGAACAAGATCTTAAAAATTGATTAATTCCTTTAAATATTTAAAAGATTCACCTAGTATCATTTTTGAGTTTTATATATAATTTTATACAGTCAAACCCAGGGGCGTATATTCAGGGTGTGCTAGGTGTGCGGTGCACACCCACGGATTCGCAGTGTCACAGATATTATATTTTTGCATTTATTCCCGTTAAAGACTCCCCTAATCGTTTTCTGGCTTCGCGTGATTCCTAAAATCAAATCCAATATACAATGTTTCATGAAGAGGAGAAGTTTCGGCGCGTAAACATTGTATCACATTCACGTTAATAGCCCGGGTGTGCGGTAAGTAATACGAGCAGCTTTGAGCCCTTTAAACATACGTACAGATGACGCAGCGGGTCAAATTCTTAGCCTCCTTGTGGTTTTAAACCGTCCAGAAGGCGTGGCAGGGTGTGCGCTGAGACAACAGCACCCAGAAGTAGTTGGCGGTTGTGATTGGCTATTGTGTGAAGCAATCCAATTCAACGTTGTTACTTGTCATGAGATGCTGTTTTTGTTTTCTGAGTTTCGTCTGTTTTGCGTGCGTGGGGTAAGGTGTGAACCGACGTGTTTATGACACCGATTTAGACAAGTTTTTAACATATATTTATAATTTTTTAGATATAATTTATAACTTTTTGCCCATATTTACAATGGTAAACAGTGTTGACGATGTACTGAATGCCCCGTTTTCTGCCAGAGCTTTTGCGGATTGTATGAACATAGTCGAAGAAGGTAAGCCTTGTCCTCCTATTCCAAATTTATTGTGCAAGCACAAAGATGCAAAAACTGAGTACATGAGACATTTTTCTGTTTCACAATACGGTCCAGTAGAATGGTTAACTGGATGTGAAGTGCGGTCAAGACTTTTTTGTTGGCCTTGTTTATTATTCTCCAAAGAGAAAAGTGTTTGGAATAAGCACGGGTATTCCGATCTTAATCATTTAGCTGCAGCAGTGCAAAAACATGAGCGCTCCCAACCACATGTTCAGTCATTTTTAAATCTTAAGATGTTTGGAAAACAAAGAATTGACACTCTCATTGACAGCCAAAGAAAAGTTGAAATTAGTCGTCATAATGAACAAGTAAAGAATAATAGAGACATTTTAAAAAGATTAATTGATGCTGTATGTTATTTGGCTAAGCAAGAGCTTCCTTTGAGAGGTCATGATGAGTCTGAAGATTCAGCCAACTGAGGGAATTATATAGAATTTTTAAATGTGCTCCGTGAGTATGATCCTCTTTTAGACAGTCATTTAAAGGCATCGACTATATTTCGAGGAACTTCTCCCACAGTACAAAATGATATCATTAACGCTATATCTGATGTGGTTAAAGATGCTATAAAGAAAGAAATTTCTTCCGCTACATTTGTGGTCATTCTTCTGGATGAAACTTCTGATGTCATGTCGAAATCGCAGGTATCAACTGTTTTTCGTTTTGTCCATAATGGGCAAACACACGAAAGGTTTATCGGATTTACAGACGTAAGTGATGATAGAACGTCTAGTGGTCTTTTTAAACATGTTGTAAACAGAGTTGAGGAATTTAATATTAAGGACAAGTTGGTCGGCCAAACTTATGATGGTGCCTGTGTAATGAGTGGACATATTAATGGGTTGCAGAGTAAAGTTATCGAGGCCTATCCTTTAGCAATATTTACGCATTGCTACGCTCACGTTTTGAACTTAGTTCTGAAGCAAAGCCTCTCGAATATCAAGGAATGTAGATTGTTTTTCCAAACTATCAGTGGATTGGCAGCATATTTTTCTAAATCATCGAAAAGAGTAAATGCTTTGCAAGATTTTGTTGCTAAAAAATTACCCTCCATCGCACCAACCAGATGGAACTTTACTTCCCGTTTATCAAACACAGTAAAACGCCACAGAAGTCAACTTATTGCATTTTTTGAACACATTGTGGAGAATTCTGGGGAATGGGACGTGGATGCTGTAATCAAAGCTCGTGGTTTTTTGTATTTCTTGCAAGATTTTCAAACAATTTTTCTGTTAGAAATTTTTTCTGTTCTGTTTGGCTATACTGATGTTTTGAATAATATATTGCAAACATCATCCTATGACATATTGTACTGTTGTAAAAAGGTGCATGATACTATGAAACAGCTTAGGAATGACAAGGAACATGGATTTGATGATATTTGGGTTTCTGCAAAGGAAAAGCATACGGTTGAGTCGTCGAAGCCTAAAAGACGAAAAGGATCTAAAGAAGAGGAGAAGAGCGCGTGCCTTCGATTATACCAGAGAATAGTCGACTGCATGTGCCTGGAGATGGAAGAAAGATACTCTTCACTTTCGAAACTTGAGTTTTTTCAACTCCTTTGTAGCGAAAGATATGATCAGTATGCGAAAACTTTTCCTGATGGTATTCTAGAAAAATTAAAGGATTTCTACGGACCAGTTTTTGACTACGTTCGCCTAAAAAATGAACTAAAAGTGCTCTTTTCTTCTGATGAATTTGCGAGGAAACCAGTGCATCACCTATTAAAATTCATGCAAGAAAATCAGCTTCAGGTTGCATTCAAGGAAATTTATAAATTAGCGAAACTTATCATGACGATTCCGAGTTCTACTGCTACAGTCGAGCGTTCTTTTTCGGCTATGAAGAGAATACATACGTGTTATAGAGGAACACAAACTCAGGAAAGGTTATGCGGCCTAAGTTCACTCGCCATTGAAAAGACATTGCTGGTGGAAATGAAGAAAAGACCTTCATTTTATGATGATGTGCTAACACAATTCCTAAGGCAAAACAGGAGATTGGAACTGGTGTATAAATAAGTAAGTGAAATGAGTTTTTTAAGCCTTTCTTTGATTCAATCGGGAAAATAATATTTTCCCAAGTGATTACTTTTTCAGATTTCTGTGCGTATTATATAGTTGTACATATTTAAAAATCGTAGAAAAATACAGATAATTCGTGCTTCACTCTAGTATTTGCCAATGATATCCTAATCTTCTCACAACGAAGCGTTAACCCTTTTCACATAAACGGCGCGCGTGATGCATAATTATATCAGTTACTGAATTAAAGTATTCAAAATTATTCTACGATTAATTGCATTAGACCAATTAAGAAGAGCGCTGCTGCGCTATGCTCTCTTAAAACTTTCACACGTCGATAAAAATGCAATCGTACGCGTAAATTAACACGCGAATTTTGTAGCGCGGGTTGCATAACCCCCTCCCCAATAAAAGCACACCCAACCTAAATGGGCACGCGACGCCACTGGTCAAACCCCAATTTAGTGCCACTGATTGTCCATCACTGGCATTGGCGTTAAAGGGGGGGTGGTAGTAAATCGAGGTTTATGCTTGCTCTATGTATTCATAAGGTGGAAGTTCTGTTCACAATGATTCATGGGTGGTATGCAAGGGAGGCACTATATAGGGTGGCACTAAATTGGGGTTTGACTGTACGTGATCACATTCATAATATGCACTACGATTATTTTGCAATTGAAAGATATTGATAGGTTATGAGTGCAATAAACGAAAAAATTCTGAATAACCTTTAAATCAGCGGTGAACAACCTATGGCCCGCAGGCTGCAAGCTGCCCTTGAGAGCATTTTGTGTGGCCTACGAAGCAATGACATAAGAGAGATTTAACACATCATATACATTCAAATTACGACAATAAAACTGTTGAAATTTTTGCCCTAAAAATGTAATTTTGACTTAATTTTCACTGATATGATGCCTCAGACTCTCCAATTAATGTCCGATTCAAAGTCTAATCTGGCACACCGAAGCATCGACAACTCACAATGCAGCCCGCTGAGGAATTTGCAACCTACAATGCAGTTCGCCACGTAGAATTGGTTGCTCACTGCTGCTTTGAATTATTAATGTAAAATGACAATATATTTTGTTACAATTTTATTATTCCATAGCTTTTTGGAGGGGAGAGTGACACGGCTGACCCGTGGCCCATATAATTAATAATAACTGCTGCAAACTGCCCAACGAAAATAATCCCATTACGTGAATTAAAATTGCAATTTATGGATGATACAATAATTTACAACTGGAGCTGAATAGAAATTGAGCTTAACAATCGTGAAATATAGGTGGATGAACAACAAATTAATTTGCTTTTTATATATTTACTAGCAGATGTACCCGGCTTCACTCGGGATATTAAAGCAGCACAGTATTTATTTTGTTGAAGGTTAAAATAACATTACTAAAAAAGAAGTCCGGGAATGAAATAAAACACAGATACCGGAGGCTCTCTGAAAATAATCTAAAATAGTAATGTATCATCATACTTTACCTTTCGTTTATAATACTTCCTTGTAAACAATATTTGTTGTTTTTCCTCCAGCTGCTAGGATGGTTAAGTTACGTGGGCTACCAACTCTTGAGCAGGCAACATATAATTGTCCACATGTGAAACATTAGGTGCATAAGTCTATACCACAAACTCGCAAAGTCTGTCCCTGGGCTTTATTTATTGTCATTGTAAAACACAATTTAACTGGGAACTAAAGGCACTCGATGTAATGATCACTTGGTATTAATGGGATTCTTAGTATTCTTGGTATAAATATGGTGTCTCCTTAGTGCTACCAGTCAAGATCAGTGCTTCTAATAAAAGTTTTTTAATGAAATTATCTGAAAACGTGTGCCATTGGCGCATCTAAATTTCTCAAAAGCATTATCATTGCTCCTGTTCTTAGACTTAATGTATGGGGAGGCATGCCAGGGGGTTCCAGAGAATTTAAAAACTCAACTTGGTAATGAACAGATTGATCAGATGGTGTGCTGTCTATTGAGTTGTATATTACTTCTTTTGTTTTGAAATGTTTCAGAATGTTTTCATTGATTTCAGCAACAGTCTCATTTGTTGGGGTAAGAATGGCTCTTTCACAATACCAAATCGGTTCTTTTTCACTGATGTTAATGATATCAGGATATACTTTATCTATTAATATGTCTATAGAGTTATCTATGTTGGCCAGGCCTTTAGGAATTTGTATTTCATTGTTTTGATTTGGGAGGCTACCATTACCAAGTTGCATTAAAAGATTTGAAAATGGACCAGCTTCAATATCACCTGTTATGTGAACTCTCATATTTGTATGTATGCTCAGTTTTTCCACCTTTTGCCACAAAAATGAACTCTTTATGCAGGCATTTATTTCATCAGCTTTTGTGTCCCTCTGAAAAACAGGCAATATTTGCCGGAAATCTCCAAAAAGTACTAAAGTGATGCCTCCCATGAGGTCACCGTAGGTTAGCACGTAGTATTACTCTTGTCACTTATCCATTATTTTGAAATATTTGCTTAAATATTTGATAAATGTAAAAATGTACTAGAATAAATGTTGTGGGAAATTTAATTTCCTACAACCTTTGTTTGAAACATTTTTACATGTAATCTATTGTTTAAGAGATTCTTATATTTTTAGCTGCCACCACCACGCCACCTACCGATGATTATTGTTAACAATTGACGCTTAGTTACGTCTTAGTAACGATCCTTTTTCTTTTCTTAATTGTTGGAGCTTTGTGGCTATATTCAATATCGGAAGACTATGGTTTGAGTTTTTTTCTGTTCTTTGTAAAGTCTAAAATTTTCTCGCAGTTTCTTAAAATATTTATTATTATGTAACCTATTTGGAATTTTTAGAAATATTACAGATATGGAGAAAGTCATGTGGTGGCCACATCAGATTTTTTAATTAAGTGTCCCATTGTCCCGATAAGGTTGAAACGGGACGCCAATTATCCCGGTTTTTTCGAGAGTGCCATTTAACATACTAAGTTACACGAAAAATTAATCCTACACATATCATGCTAGTAATAGACGAATACGAGCTTTTCGATGAATACCACCATGTTACGAATATCACTAAAAGCAAAATTGCCGAATGGAACACGACTTGAACTGAAACTGTTGAACGATGATTTGTGCAAGGTGGAAGAATTTCGTTAAAAACATTCAAATGAATTTGGAATTTGCTTTAGTTATTCCCCGCACAAGTTCAGCTATAGTAAGTGTTTTCTATCACAAATGCTCTGTGGACAGACGAAAAGAAGTTTCCTCGTTGGAAACATCAAAGCAGTGATAGTGAAAGCTCTTTTCGAGAACTTTCATGCAATGACTTTTACAATTTGCTTTCAAACAATGCCAAATTACTGCAAGAAATATCTTCGTCCGCAAAATACAAAACGTCTGCGCAAGAGGATTAATCATGAACTCTCATACCAGCTTCAGAACCAACTCCTTCAACATCAGCTGCAAATTAATTAAAAATAAAACTTAATTTCTTCTCTATCTATATAAAACTCAATCTGCCTGGCTTGCTGGCTGGGAGTCTGCCGTTCCCTTAAAATATTTCTCGCTTAATATCTTCGGATCTACTAAGCCTAACGAGCTGAAAATTTCTCAATCGTTAAACCCCCATGAGGAGGTCCCTAGAAAAATCACCTATCCCGGAAAAAGTCCCGGATTCGACTCCGGGAGACAATTATATTTTCCCATAAGTTTTCGATTTTTCAAGGTGCAAGATTTTTTCTTTCAGTCATTAAAATACGTAATTATTGACCAATTTTCTCCATTTTTGATTTATTCGACGGCTAAAACTATAAAATATCATATTCTTGCGATGTTTAGATGTTATACGGGGGAATTTGTCAGAAATACGTATTTCTTTTCGAAATTTTATCACTTTTTCGTACTCTTTCCGGGTGTACTTGTTTCCATTGCGATACAAATTTTACATGGTGAGCCATTCGCTATATTCAAGTTAGCGGCATGATTTTGGTCCCCTGAGTGCCCAATGAACGGACTTTTGTTGAAAATAAATTTTCGACACCTTAAAATCCTCTAGTTGGTATCGCCCACTTTCGATATATTGCATACGGTATATCGTATACAATTTTGCCACATTTCGGCAACGGTGGTATGACTGCAGTCACGTGGGAACGAGGTGTTCTCTCTCATACAATTGACTGCGGGAGAGGAAGAACTGGAAAGGATTCACAACATACGGCGCGAAGTACGATAGTAGATTAGGTCGCCATTAACAGGTAAGAAAACCTTTGGACATCACTATTTGTAATAACGTCGAATTTGTGTGATCGGTTTATTTAGAAATATATTATCGTGAGCGATAATCAATTCGGAATTTCTCTAGCGAACACTTGAAGTACTTAATTTCTAGATAATGGCACGCTGTTTCGGATGCATACCATCGCGTTAATTTTGTTATAAGAACATATTTGACATTCGTACATTTTTATCTCTCGAGTTATTATTACATTTCCAATGGCCAATTCATAACTTTTTGGAAATTGAAAGTATTACGCAAAGATGCTTAACTCGATGCGAATGTTAGTGGGATCACTATATTAGCATTAATGAGGGGATTATGGGCGCTTTTAAGACTTCAAATTAATCGGTGCAATTTTCTTACTAGGGGCCCGGTCCAGGGACGTAACTAAGGGGGGCCAGGGGGGGCCCTGGCTCCCCCTGAAAACTTCTTGGCCCACCCAGCTTCCACTGAATTTGATCAGCAGATTGCAATTACCATCCCCACCCATTTTTATCGGAATTTTTTTACTGTAATTTTGACATTACGTTCGCAAGAAGATAGGTTTCTACAATATAGTAGTTTGAAATGCGCGAGAAGCTAGGTTCTACAATGTAGTTCTTTTTAATCTCTTGAGTAGAGATTGCATTCAAAACAATGTAAGTAAAACACTCCAAGGAGGCACTCGTGTGCGTGTGTGTTTTCTTCACAAGAATTAGGTCCCGTCGATTCCTCCGGAGACCTACAGCGCGTACGTGAGTTTTCTCTTTCCTTTTTTTACGGTGAAGGATCTATTACCTTTTACTTTGTATTGTATCACCGTGTCTCGCATTACCCTTTTATCATTCAAAACGATGTCTCCAGTCTCCATGTGCCAACCAGCCTGATTGTGAGTGGTCACAAAATATTTTCCATGGGGCCATTGTTGTTGTTGTTTTGGTGTTATCTAATTAAACAGATTAAAAAAATTGCCGATTGGTGAATCAGTTCTGTGCTTCGTGGGTGCTACGCTCAGATCTACCTTCGGATGGCGACGCTCTCGACGTTGTTTATTTCTCGAGTGGATACTCACTCGCTTTGTCCACTATAAACATCCTGTGGATCGCCACTCTGCCTTATGAATGTGAAGCCGAGATACATCTGGCCTTTTCGGAAGACAATAAATCGGATTGTATCCGTGAGAAACTGCCCGAGCTCAGCCTGAATTTCCCGCCGAAGATGAGAATATGAATGCCCTAGACCAGTCGAAGTCTAACATTTGAAGAGTAAAGAACAGCGGGATTTAAGGTCTGTTCAATTCAGTGATGCAAAATATTGTTATCGCTAGAAAGTTCGTATACTTCATCGTAATGGAATTTTATAGTGGTTCAGCAAATTCAGAAATATTTATATTTTAATTCTAATTCCTAATTAAGGTTGATTGTTTGAAGACTACTTGTGACATTGAGCCCGGTGAGGTATTCCAAGGACAACGTCTATTAAGTTTGAAAAAGTTCAGGTAAGTGAAAATTTTAATTATAATTAGTCTAACGATGGAAAGTCGCGAAAATTGGTAATCGGAAGTTAACGATATTTGTACAAAATGAATATTTATCCAAAAGAAGCAGACACGTGTTTTCCCGTTTTGTCCCATCCCTCATTTGAAGAAATTAATTTTTACAAACATGAATTTCCACCAATCGCCCCAATATAGAAAGCATAATCCCCCTCTGTGCGTGTGACGCTCTTATGAAAGTTTACACTGGATTAAAATGTTTTAAAGTGCAAGAACTCTTTCCATCCATTCATAAAAATACGTAAATATGGACCAATTTTCTTCTAGTTTGATTTATCCTACAGCTAAAACTGTAAACTATTCCGTACTTGCAATGCTTAGATGCTAGGCGTTCGAAATCTTTAGAAGTACGCATTCCTTTACGAAATTTTATGGATTTTTCGTATTCTTTCCGAGCATTGCCAAGGTGTCCTGCATTGTTGTCTCCGATTCAATTATCTCCAATTTATATAGGGAAATATTTCACTCAGCAGTGTGGGCCGAGATCTGAAGGTTTTCCCGGGCCGTTTTTTGCTGCCGATCCGCCCCTGATCTAGTTTATAAGCTTTTTCCTGTAACTTAACTTTACAGTAAATCGAGTAAATTAGTTATATACTTGACAATACATAATTTTGAATGTATTTAATAATTTATTTTAAATTCTATGATTAATAGATTTTTTTCACTGATTTCGATTTTGAAAAAAATATCGTTTAAAATTTCCGTTTTTAAGGGACCCAGAGCAGTTGAACAAAATGAGTAGCAAAAGGATTAATATATCGGAATATTTTGGGAAAGCTGCGAATAAGAAGATCAAAGTAGAAAATCCTAAAGAAACGGCTATTATCGAAGAGGATGACTTTGAAACAATTATTATTGAAAGTGAGGAAACGAGTTCAAATTCTGAAAGTGAATTCCAAGATTGTGAACTCGATAAAATGAATTTAATGCTTAATTCCGATTGCGAAGATGGAGATAGTGTGTACACTAGTGTCGAAACAGAGCCAAAACTTAAAGAAATTCCTGGACCTCAAGATTTGTCTCAAATGGTGACCGACGGCTCTAAACAGCCGAAGTTGAGTTTTCCGAGTCGGAAATTTGCAACACGTTGGAGAAGTTTCAACCCTATTTGGTATGAAAAAATTCCATGGTTAGAATACAGTGTGTTAGATGATGCTGCATATTGATTCCATGTCGTTTTTTTTTCAAATTCTATTGATTCGAACATGCCGTTCGTATCTGTTGGATTCAGAAATTCGAAGAAAGCCATGGAAAAATACTCAGGACTTCGGCAACATGGCAATAGTGATTCTCATAAAAAGTGTGAAACATCATGGGATATGCAAAAGGTAATTTAAAAAAATAATGCATCTGTAACTTCCTTGTTGAATCATGCTCATTCTAGCCAAGTAAGTGAAAATAGGCAATATTTAAGAATTATTTGTCAGGTATTAAGATTTACAGCAATGCAAAATATAGCTCAGCGGGGAAATGATGAATTTGACCAAAGTTTAAATAGAGAAAATTTTCTAGAAATTTTAAACATCCTATCTGAACATTCCGATATAGTAAAAAAAATTTCTTGATGTTCCAAAAAAATGCCAAATATACTAGTCCTTTAGTTCAAAATGAAATTTTGAAAATAATGTCGGATTTGGTGATTCGACAAATAAAGGATCAAATTAACTAAGTAGAACATTTTTCCATTATGGTAGACGAATCAAAGGACATTTTTAAGAGTGAACAACTGTCGGTTGTAGTTAGATATTTTTTAGATGGCACAGTATTTGAACGATTTTTAGGCTATAAACAAGCGGAGTACCTTAATGCAAGCGCACCATTTTCTTATATTAAAGAAATATATGCTAATGCGAGATTGATTTATCTAAATGCGTTTCACAAACATACGATGGCGCAAGCGTTATGAGCGGTAGATTGAATGGAGTACAAAAATTAATTCGAGATGAAGTACCTCATTGTATATACGTAGTCTGTTTCAATCACAGGCTGAATCTCGTGATCGTCGATGTTTGCAGAAACGTAAAACATGTAGACGTGTTTTTTTCTGTGTTGGAGGAATTGGAGGTCTTTTTTTCAGGATCAGCTGTGCATGCGCGATTTATAAAGCTACAAAGGGATATTATCCCGAATAGCAAATTGCAGGAACTAAAAAGAATTTGTTTTACCCGATGGACAGCTCGGGCATCTGCATGTTCGACAATGAAAAATACTTTTGAGGCCGTATTAGTCTTGTTGAATGTAATTTCAAATGAAGCGGGAGCACGTGGAGTAGAAGCCAATCGTTTGCTTGATGCAATTGATTTTCAATTAGTATTTAACTTGTGTATGTTTACGGAAATACTGGGAAAACTCAAATCTGTTAGCGATTTCTTGCAAAGCGTCACTTCAGATTTAACGAATTCATTAATATTAATACAGTCTTTGGAGACATTTTTCTTGAACGTGAGATCTGATGAAAACTCTGCTTTGAACTTTGACCAAATTTACAAAGAATCACTAAAAATTGCAAATAATAATAATATTAATATTCCAAATAATGAAAATTCTAATAGAATTTCCAAATTTTGCGCTAAATATGCAAATTATGCAAATACAGAGGAAAATAATTTTCAACGAAATGTTAATACGAAAGATAAAATTCGTACCCAAATTTTTATTCCTGTGTTAGATAAAATAGTAGAGGAATTACACGCAAGATTCACAAGCAATTCAGAAATATTAGAAGGTATATGTTGCTTAAATCCGATGCATGAGAAATTTTTAAATTTTGAACAATTGAAAGCTTTTGCTTTAAATTATAGCATTGACATGTGCAATAGCAGTAACAATACCAATGTCAACTGCAGCGTGCGAAAGGTCGTTTTCGTGTTTAAGACGACTTAAGACATACATAAGAAATAAAACTGCCAATGATCGTCTTTCACATTTAGCTGTATTGCACATAGAAAAAGAGCCTACCAAATCCATTGATTTAGATCAAGTTGTAGAAAGATTTGCACAAAAAGCTGGTGGTAGACGAATGCAATTATTAAAATAAAATGCTCGTCTTAATTCTTGTACAAGGCATGAATATATTCTCATAGTATTAATTTTTAATAATTTATTAGCATTAATCTTTTATAATGTATTAATGCTTAACATACGTGTTTGTCTACTTTCATAACTTTATGTTAAATGTGATAAAAAATTTTAATCTAAGTTTGTATTATTTGGTAATGGATTTGTAATTAAGATGGAATGACTATGTATATTTTACAAAATGAAAAATATATTTCACATTAGGTACTTAATGCAATTGAAATGTGTTCATTTCTGTAGTAGATTAAAATCCGTCATTATGACAAAGTTTCGGAGGAATTAAAATTATCTTTTTTTAATAAAAATGTAAAATCTTTTTTCTAAAGTAATCAAGTTGTTTTAAAAAATAAATTCAAGAGTTGACAATGTATAAATCGCACATAATGTAATGAAAATTTCGGTCTTTATAATTCGATAAGAAAATGTCTTATCTTTGAAAATAGAATACAAAAATGTGTTGATTTTCTTTCCCCATCTAATTCTATTATCAGACCAAATTCCAAATATACCGTAAGTTTCCTAAGCATTGATTGATCTTTATATTCATCCAAAATGCATAGCCGTAATTAATCTGTCAAGTATACCTAAGATGAAGCAAAACATATTTATTGCTTTATATATCATCTTTTCATGAACTATTCAATGAAAAAGATTCGTTATTCTAAAATTATTCAATCCTCATGAAAAATAAATATATTCCGCAATTAAAATTTAACTAGTTTCGCCATTCTCGTTTATTTTGGAAATACTGAAAATTACCCTGGCCCCCCCTCAATTTTCATTGGTCCTCCTTTGCCCCCCCCAAGAATAAAAGTCTAGTTACGTCCCTGGCCCGGTCGCATGGTTTGCATTGCTTTGGGGTTGGCCGGTGCGCTGCATCGTGTGCACCGGCGTTAAAAACGCCTCTTTATGGGGTACGGTTATCTAGGATCAATGCAGTTCAATTTCGGAGTTTAAATCTATTTCAACAGACCACGTGTACGCTTGAGTGGATTTCGGAAAATTCAGGCATGAAATCGAACGGATGTGTAAGCGAGGTAAAAGTTGGATTTCGACTGGATCGCTTAAGCATGGGCATCCGCTGGGGGGAGAGGAGCAAGGACAGTTTCCCCCTCTTGATCAGGCCTGTGTCAAGGGCCAACCATTGATGTCTGGTTAGGTCGGGATTAACATGGTAATTTTTCTGAGGTCAGGTAAGCAGGTATGGACCCCCTGCAATATGCTTGAAACAAATCACTAAAATATTAAGCCCACAAAACATGACTGAGAGCTTTCCTATCCTATTGCTCCCTCCCTCACCAAAACTCCAGCGGTCGCCCATGCACTTACGTATGGTCAAATTTCTATCATTGCCTCTTTCTAATGCAAACATAGCCATCTAGGAGAAATGATTCGTGATCACCTTATAGTCCACCATGGTTATCCTTCAACTCCAATCAGTTGTCTAATCTCGATGAAACTTAGCATTCTTGTATTTAATTAGATTTTCTCTGATTTTGTAATCTTGCTGATTTTCTTCCCCTGAGCAAGGGGTGACATTTTATTAGTCTGGAGCATTTAATAAATTCTAGCATATTATATGTATAGACAGGTAATTACTTTTTTTATAGATAGATAATCGTCTTTATTCGGGCGAAATTTAGACAATAAGGTCCATTCTTACATTTAACCCTTCATCAATATAATAAATACAAGAAAAAGAATAAAATAAGGTATAACAAAATACATTATATAAACATTATGTACCTAAATCATACAAAGCAAAATGATAAAATTGAATACCGATGTTTGTGGGGAAAACCTAGGTAATAACAGGCATGTCCTCCCTAGTAAAACCCACGCAGGAAAACACCCACTAAAAAGGGGGGGTGTGAAAAACCTGCGTAAACCCTAGAAGGTGTACATATGATAATACAAAACTACAACATTAAATAGAAAGGAGTATGTACAGTGGGAGAGATTGTAAATACAGCGTAATTATATACCATCATAAAAAAGTATGTGAGGGGGAGGAGGGAGATGGAGAGGGGGGAGGAATGGGTGGGGAGAGGGGAAGACGGAGTGAGACAGAGAAATAGGAAGGAAGGGAGGGAAAGAGATGGAGGAGAGAGAGAGAGAGGGGGAGAAAAGGAGGGAGGGTGGGAGATGGAGGGGGAGGAGGAAGTCAGAGAAAGAGAGATAGAGGGGGAGAGAGGGGAGGGGAGGAGAGTGGGGAGAGAGGTGGAGAGTGGGGGAGGGGAGTAGAGAGAGGTGGAGAGTGGGGGGAAGAGGGAGGGAAAGATTGGAGTGCAGGGGGAGGGGAGGAGGGAGAGAGAGAGGTGGAGATTGGGGGAGAGGGATGGAGGGAAAGGAGGTGGAGGGGAGGAAGAAATAGAGGGGTGGGGGAGAGAGGGTGGAGGGAGATAGAGAGGGGGAGAGTGAGGGAGCTAGGGAGAGAGAGGGACAGACAGACATACGACTTTATTAGGGCGAAATTGAGACTATGAAGTCCCTTCTTACATTTAACCCTTTCATCATATAAGTAATTACAATATTTACAAAATAAGAGAATTTAATTACATACAGATTTCAACAAAATACATATTAATTACAAGTTAATATATTTGTTAGTAGATAACAGAGAATTACCAAAGAATGTTAGTTTTGTGGGTCATAAAAAACTGTGTATCAGTGATGTTTTAACACAGAAAAAATTCCCACCTTGGAAAAAATTTTGGGGTTAAGCAAAAATAGCTAATGAGCAATAATATTCTTGTTCCAAACCTGTCAAAATGAACAGTTTTTACGGTTTATTGAATTTGCCAACTTTTTCATTTTTCCTTTCTTTTAGGTGCTTGCAATTAATGCTGAGCCAAAATGGACCAGGTCAAGCAGAGCAAGTGTACACATGGTTGTCAGGCTGGAGCCAAGAAGTGAAGACTCCTGCTGCACCCAGAATATAAGCATCTGGGTGTGAGAGTAAAGGATTTTTTGGCTGGAGGATATGGGATGGAGAAGGATTTTCTCTAATGGTTGAAAATTTTGGTTTGTTCCCTACAGCAGACAATGGTGCTAAGTGGGATGGGAATGAGTGTTCTTTAAGAACTGTTACATCTGGATTAAACAACCTTTCGTGATTTACCATTGCTCTTAATCATATAATTAATTACTTTTGTTAAAGAAATATAAATACAATGCAACCTCAAAAACATCTGTACCTGGGCATTGATGACTTTTGTTTTGGATGTATGAGTATTTTATTATTCAGAATATATAAGGCATTAATTTTCTGTTGGAACTCAAAGCAACTCGGATAATCCAATTCTATTAATTTTATAAAAATATATTTTATTTTGTGTATAAAAGTTAACTAGCATTTTTCTATAAATTTTACTTCCGTTAATAGGAATACATTTTTTTTCAAGTTTTATTAGGATTACAAAAGACAATATAAAAAAGTTGAGTCAATTCTCTCTATAACTCGTTGAAATTTAAAGCTTTGAAAATTGGTCAGGTCCACAAACCAAATATTCATATTAGATTGACTTTTGAGGTGGCACTATTTAAGTTTACAAAATTTATCATTTCCATTGAGTAGTGTTCAGCAAATTGGATGGTAGAAAGCAGCCATCAAATGAATGTTGAATAATAATTCCCTATATTCTATGATAAAATTTTGAAACTACGTAATGCTTACTAATTCTAAAGCATATGTGGAGATTAAAGGGAATAAAATTTCATTTAGTTTTTGAAGTTTACAATCAAATTCATAATCCATAAAGGATAAAGTCTAACTATAAATTTTCTTGCAACAATTTCCAATTCTCAGAGTAACTAGTGAATTTGAAGATTGTTCCTTTAAAATTCCATCAACCCAATTTGCTTGACATTTTAATTTCTTTGCTAAGTGTAATGATTTGGAGCAATTGTGAATTCTGAAAAGTTTTAATCCAAATGTAACAATTCTCCCCATTGCAATTACTGCCATTTTTGTATTATGAACAAACCAGAATTAGCACCACCTGGGTTGAAACTCTTCCTCATCCTGTTTTTTCTAGCCCTGCTTACAGACTCCATTTTACTCTCACACCCACGTTTGGAGGGGGTGAAAGATTTTTTCTCTCCCCCCCCTTTGTGGAAGGAAGAGAAAGACAGATGGAAAAAATAATTCCGTTATTGTAATATGAATTGTTTTGTTATTGAATTGAATGAATTGTTATTGAATTGAATGAATTGTTATTCTTTTTTCTTGTCTGTACAGGTACAAAACATAAATGCAATAAAAAAGTTTCTCTAAGTACCTATTTTTTCACTTTCCTTTCACCAAATCAATGCAATTGACCCGGACACTAATTTAGGCAAGTTGGACTTAGGGCGTTTTTTTTACAGCATTCACAGCCTCAAAATCCTCTCCTCCACTCCCATTTTTCTGCATGCTGCAGCTCAATTTTTTATCACTTTCTGGCTGATCTTAGACAAAATGGATGTCTTCATAATGTCAATTTATTTCAACTGCTGTATGCCCAATATTCAGCAAAGAATTTTCTTCTTCACCTGCTTTAAAACAAACATTCATTTCATATTAACATGAAAAATGCCTCCTGTTGGTCAAGAGTACAGGATTTGTAGACAAGTGATTTTAACATAGGAGCAATGTACTCATGAATGTAAAAGAAATAATGCCAGCAGTATCAAATCAAAAATCATTAAATTAAATTTAAATTAATGCCAAAAACTGTCATTACTAGGAAAAACATTTTAAGGCAACTGAAAAATATAATTGATATTTTAACACATTACAATTTGAAGCTCATTTTAGACAATGAAAAATCACTTCATGTATCAATAAATGCATAACATTACACTATATTTACCCGAATAAGATTTTTTCCTATTTTAACATTTTAGAATTTGTCTTACAATTGCATGTTATGAACTCCAAGGATTGAGCTCAAAAATTTTCACACTGCACAGAATTTGATTTAACAATTTGTAGATGTTGCTGAGTGATGCTACAGTATGAAACTCGGAAGTTATCAAAGAAAATGCATGATGAAAAAGAAATAACTGCACCATTTACGAGAAAGATTTCTGGGGTCAAAGAAACATCACTAATGATTATTCTTTCAGTTGCATTCTTATATCCAGGTAAATACAGTGAATGCACAAAATTTAGTGATTCAGCAGTAATTATCTACTACAGGAATAGTAATTGCATTGTCTTACTCAACACTGCTGGCATTATTAGGTCACCATTCACACAGTACATAGCCCCTCTAATGGCTTAACCCTTTCATGACCACATCATTATTTTTGGGTAAATTCAGCAAAACAATTTTCATTATTAAAATTGATCAACAATTATGAATGTTAAAAACATGCTAACTATATACACCAATTAGTATTATAAAATATTTTTAAGAATTGAAACTTGAAGAATTTATGAATTGCAATTGATAAAATAGATAAAAAACTATAATATTTCATAAAATATTAGGATATATTTAATTGATTTATGATCAATTTAAAGGGTACCTTCTCAGAATAGCCAAAAGTCAAAATGATCACTAAAATTATCATTCAACAAAAAAAGTTGAGTATTACTTTAATGGAATAAGATGGCAGTATACGAGATGTGGGAATTATTATTGCCTGATGTGGTGTGGATAATTCAGTGAAAAGTATATCACACAATGACCATGAAAGGGTTAATTTGTCCCAACCACAACTCAACCAGCAGGAGGCATTGAAACCATGATGAGAGACCATCTTAAGAAATGCAAAACATCTCTAAAATTAGAATCAGAATAACTACCCTCGAGTTATTGATGACACAGAGTAGAAATGAATGAATGAGCTTCCCTCAATATTTATAAGCTTCATATACCATTTTAATTGCTGCTCTGAACAAGTCTCACCCAAACTCTCAACTTATGCTCTACCTATCCTTTAGAATACCTTTTCGTTGCATTCATATTAAACCTTACCAGAGAGCCTTTCTTATAGTATCATAAAATAGTTCAAATAATTTGTCCAAGATTTAACATACAAAAATACTTAATGTTTCATTTTACAAAATATTTATCTATGTATAATTTGTCGAATGTCTGAGGCAAGGTCATTTGAATGACACTATTTGAATAGCAATTTGAATCAACATAAATGAGAAGTCAAAGTGGTATAGTAAGTAATGTGCCAGCTCGCGAATATGAAGTCCTCGGTAACGACCCCGATCGAGTCACTTTTTTTATTCAATTTTATATTTCATTTCTTTATTTAATTTGATTGATGATTTTAATTTGAATATGGTCATCAAGTCATCTTTTTTAACTAAAATTTTAAATAAATTCTAATTCATACATTTTCTGTTATCCTGAAATATATGAATTATTAGAGCAAAGTATATTATTCTATTTTTTTAAGTTGCCTAGCAATGGGCAAGCCACTAATAGTAATTAAATCTCCAAGCATATTTTAGGTTAGTCAATATTTTTTTTGAGAAAAATAATTTTTTTCTTGTAATATATGTCAACCTTAATGGAAGAGTTTGTTAAGGAAATTATCATGACCATTTAGATTAGAATAACCATTCCATAGTTTTTAAAATTGTGCAAATAAAATCAGGGCCATCTTTAAGGGGGGGGGGGCTGGGAGGGCAGTCACCCAGGGCCCCATGCCTGTGGGGATCTGCGCTTGAAGATAGCACCACTCTTACAGTTAGTAGAATGAAATAACATGTGGAACGTAAAAAAAAATTTCTCTACGTTTTTGTTATAAGTTTAAATTGGATGACCGTAGGAGTTCATTGTTGTTTTATTCTTCAAGTGAAAAACAAACGGACTGTATGTGAGAATGCTTATCGTTCTATGCTCTGTCTCAATTCTCTCACTCATAACACAAACATACACAGATCCATGTCATAATTTTCTGCCATTTAAGCATCTGCGTTTAAGTTTAGGACACCCTTTCTTTCATTGGGAAAAGATTCACTTGTACGGCAGCATACTATGATAGCAAGTTCATGTTCTCTGGTGGAATAATTTTTACTGTTAAGTGGTTTTTATATGGAAGTTTTCTAGCAAATAGACCATCAGTTTTGAGAATTTTTTTAATAGCAGCATGTACTACTGAAATACCCTATTTAAATCCGGCCGCAGGATCTTCAGTGGGCATTTAAAAGCGTGCCATAAATAGGTTTACCATACGTCCCGGTTTGACTGGGAGTGTCCCGGCTTGAGGGTCTGGTCTTGGGGTTCTGGCCGGTTTGTCTTTTTGTCCCGGTCAGATGAAAAATGAAACGAATTAAGTATCGCACATCGATTTGAAAATAAGATTTCGGTTATCAAAAAGGATGGTTGCAAATATTGTAAACGGTATTGGTGGTCATTTTATGCAGTCACTATTAGAAATCATCCTGTTATGCTCGAATCAATAAATAATATTATTGACACTCATGCTCTGGGTAGATACTTTAAGCAGTGGGTGATTTTTCACGAGTCCCCAAAGCAACAGCAAACATCATGTTTGACTGTTTTAAGCCTGTATTACATGGTGCGATTTTAGGACCAAAAATCGTTGCTGATTTCGGTCCAATCTAGATTGGTTTCAACTGTCAAGATTTTGTTCCTGTGCTGTTTTACACGGACCAAATTTCTCATCCAATTTGTGCGCACAATGCCTGCATAGAAAGTCCAAGTATATTCCACGTGTTTTTTTTAGGTGAACAAGTGAAGATCATAATTCGCTTTATCACCCTTGCCTACACTCCTACTGCAGTATTCGCGTTTTTAATTTATTATTTTCTATTCTTTCATTAAGCCCTTTAATTCTAACGATTTAAAATGCCAAAAAGAAACTGTATATTTACTGATGCATTAAAAGAAAAATATCCTTTTCTGAAAAAAGTGTGTGGTCACGTTGATAGAGTTAAGTGTGAACAGTGTTCATCTGAATTTTCAGTGTCTCATGGTGGGCATTCCGACATAAAAGACCATTTGAAATGTGCAAAACATAAAGCTAGTTTGGCTGCAGTCGCCAGTTCTTCAAAACTTTCGACATTTTTTAAAAGCGCGGATCCAGCTGACAAAGACCTTCTAATAGCTGCTAAAGAAGCAACTTTTGCATTCCATACTGCTGCTCACGATTTAAGCTTCAAAACAGCTGATTGTTCATCTACATTAATATCTATGTTCTTTGAACCAGTTTGGTCTTGCCAGAACAAAGTGAGAGGCTGTCATTCTGAATGTAATTGTACCAATGGCAATTGATGAACTTAAGGAAGATTTAAGTAAATCAAATTTTTAACAGTAACAACTGATGCTTCCAACAGAAAAGAAGTTAAAATTGTACCGTGTATTGTGCGATACTTTGTACCAGAACAAAGAGTAAAAGTTAAGCTGTTAGACTTTCAGTCAGTTCCTGTTGAAACTTCAGAAATATTAACAAACTATTTGTTGTCAGTTATGAAAAACGATGATTTATCAAAAAAGTGATTGGGTTTTGTGGTGATAACTGCAACACAAATTTTGGAGGTATGAAATGGAAAGGGGAAAACAATGTTTACAGCCGATTAAAGAAAGAAATTGGAAGAAATATTGCTGGTGTTGGTTGTGGTGTCCACATCATTCACAACTGTCTTCAAACTGCAGTTGATCCTACCTATTGAAATAGAAGCTCTTGTGGTTAAAATTTACACCATGCACATAACTCAATTGAAAGAATTCTGCGAGTTCGTAGACCTTGAGTACAAAAAGGTTCTGCAAGATGGCAACACCCGATTTCTTTCACTGCTTCTCGTTATTGAAAGGATCCTCCAAATTTATGAAGGATTAAAGTCTTATTTTGCTCTCAAGAACACTGCCTGGTGATGATAAAAAGTTCTTTGATAATGATGGTGGGGAAATGTATTTGTGGTTTGTTCAGGGACATCTCATTATGTTTAACAAAATAATCTTGGCTATGGAGAAAACAAAAGCAAGTGCAACCGATGTTGTTATCAAACTTGAAAAATTGAAAACAAATCTTGAGGAAAGGAGAAATAATAAATTTATACCACGAGGAGTCAAAAAACTGTTCAAGGCACTAGAGGAGAATGGAAATATTGATGCTGATATGATCATGAAAGAATTTATAAATTTTTATGATCAATACCTCTCTTATATAAAGCTATGGGAAAATAGTTTTGGTGGGGCAGAATCTTTTGTTTGGATAAACAACGCTGATATTACATCGGCCGAAATTGAAACATCTGCAGAAAAGATTAATGAAACACTCGGAAATGCTGCAATACACTTAAATGAACTATATGATGAATTGGTGGTTGCCAAGGCATTTTGGTCTTCAAACTGTGACACATGGAAAACTAATAATAGAAATTGTGAAGAAAAATGCGTTCAACTGTTCAATCATTTCAAGGACCAGAATATTTCTGCACCTAATCTTAGCCGAGTTGTGGAGTACATTTTCTGTTTACCAGGCACCTCTGCTCCTGTTGAAAGGGTGTTCTCAGTAATGAACAAAGAGAATGGCCGAATCAACAGTGAAAGGTCTAATGTACTGCAAAATAAACATTGAACTAGGCTGCACTGAATTTTATGAAAAAATTAAGAACAACAAAGATTTTCTAAAAAAAGTTCACACTAGTAACAAATACAAATGGTTTCAACCAGAAAATTAATGTTTTTAGCTCTAAGTTTGTTTCTCATATAATTTATATTTTATAACTACATACAATCATTTCTCTGTATGACATTGAGGTACAGTCCTTGCAGTGTTTGATTTCAGTTTAATGTCACTAGTTTTTACTAATATGCTCCGCCGAAGCCCTTACAAATCTTCAATGCGGATTGAAATATCACAAATTCTTGAAGTAAAACGATCGAAAATTACGATTCCATTGTTACACTTACCATATGTCTCAGTCTGAAGGTCCGGTCCTGGCCGGTTTGTCATTTTGTCCTGGTCAGAAGAAAAAATATATTTTGTTTTTTCTTTTATATGTTTTGAGAACCCTCTTCCTGTCCCCTCAGTTTTAGTTGTTTGAAAAGGTATAAAATGGAAAATAACAGAAATAATGTATGCACTTAAATTTAAGCAATAAAACATCAAAGACAAGCTGTCCCGGAGGTTATGTCCCGGATTTGTCCCGGTTTTACTCCTTCAGAAAGCGCTTTGTCCCAGTTTTGGTCCAGGAAAATATGGTAACCCTAACCATAAAGTATATGCCACATACCCAGTCAAGTGGTTATGTAAAGAGATTGTATAACTAGTTGACATAGCAAGTATTCTTTTAAAAAATTCGAGTAATCACAATTCTCTGCATAGAATATATCATTGTCCACATAAGAAAATCACAGAACTCCACAATTTATCAAAATAGACATTGTGTCATATGACAGAAGTATAATTTTGAAAAAATTACAAAATGGTAACTTAAATAGTTTCAAAATTACGATAAGATCATGCAATAATGCTTTTGCGTTAAAATAATACCTTAACTAATCGAAACTGTATATGACATTTTTCCTTTGTAATCTAAAATTCATTCCGTTGGAGTTACATGGTCTGCTTGTGTTGGCAACTATAGTTTTTAACGTAAAAGTCAACAATTATGGATAGATTTGCTCATAATAAAGTTCAAAAAGTAAAGTTTAAAAAATGTAATGTGTAAATTATTTTATTTTATGGATTTTCTACTCAAGTGTACTTCATTGTGTTTTTCAAACTTATTTTATTTCTATATTTTAGAAAATAAAAATACTAATGCAAAAATTATAAACAAATAAAAATAATCATTATCTTTACATATAATTAATCAATGTCTGTCCGTCCATCCATCCTCGCTTTTATCCCTTGAACAGTTTGTCATAGAGAAATGCTGTAAACACCATTTTGTTTCTGCCAACTAGGAGACCCCGGAAAAACTATTTTTGTTTATGAAAGTGTCCCAGGTTCAACTCCAGGAGGCAATTATAATTTTCCATATGTTTACACAGGAGTTTCGATTTTTCAAGGTGCAAGATTTATTTATTTCATTCATTAAAATATGTAAATATGGACCGAATTTCTCCGATTTTACTTTATTCGACGGCTAAAACTATAAAATATCTTATTATTGCGATGTTTTGATGTTACACGAAATAATTTCTCAGAAACACGCATTTCTTTTCGAAATTTTATGGCTTTTTCGTACTCTTTCCAGGTGTTGCCAAGGTGACCTGCATTGTTGCCTCCGATTGAATTAGCATCTATTAAGCCTTCAAATAGACAAAGAATTGCGTTATTTTCTTTGCACTGTTTATGAAGCATCGAAATTATAGTTGTAGTAATGTCAAACTTAAAAGATTCCAACGTTAATAATTAAAGATTATTATTATTCAGTAAACTGTGTGTGGGCTGTAGGCATTTTTAACAACTGACCAAAAGAAAAAATCTTTTCTTTATTTCAACACTGGAATGTGACCTTTTTCGTATGGGAGAGACAGTTAAAATAGCACATATAAATTATAAAAACAAACATGACATTCAAAATATCAGTTGTCTAATTTTATAAGGAGAAATTGGCAATTATTACTTTTAAACATGCAGATTTTTGACTTCGCAAAAGTTTTTGAGGGTACCACTAGTACAATTAAATGACAAAATATCATTTTTCTGTGAGTGGGATAAGGGAGGTCCCACGGCTGCCCTGCGGATCCCAGAGATAGCCCTGAATACAGTAACATTACAATATTTTAATGTTGTGCTGAAGTTAATTATGGTTGTGTGAAGATCCGAACTTCAAAAACATTTAGTTAAGTATATAATCTTATAATATAATAAGTTATGTTTGTCCCCGATGCTTGACTGTGGTGCCACGCTTAAAAAGGCTTTATAAAAGAGTGGGAGAATCAAAAATTATTTACAATTGACTGTAATGCTATCTTAAACAAAACTTCCAAGTAGGTAGAAAATCGAAATTTGGTAGGAATGTTTGACTCTTATAGTAAAAGCCATTTACGAAATAAATTCCTCAAAAAAGAGCTGGATTCGACTCCAGTAGCTAATTTCTATTTCTCATAAGATAACACACAAGAATCTATTTTTCGACTTACAACCTTTTATTTTTATGCAAAATAAAATTAGAAGTAATTGAGTTTGATCTTTGAACCTGGATTGTTTTTTAAATAAATAACGTTTCTTATTCTTATCGTTTCATTTCACCTACGATTTGAAATCGCTTAAGTTCTACATTTAAGTAATATTTATTGGAAAAATTTAAACTTTTTAATGATATGTTGCCTTGCTGACTGTGTCATTGTTAAACTTCGCGATTTTAGTGTTGTCTCAATCCTTATACTATGTATATAAGGAAAGCAAGCTTTGAATGCTTTAATAAGAGAGAGGAGAGAGAGGAAGAAATAAGGAGAGAGATGGGGCGAGAAGAGAGATGGGGAGAAAAGAGAGACGGGGAGAGAAGAGAGACGGGGAGAGAAGAGAGACGGGGAGAGAAGAGAGATGAGGAGAGAAGAGAAATGGGGAGAGAAGAGAGATGGGGAGAGAAGAGAGATGGGGAGAGAAGAGTGTGTGTGTGTGTGTGTGTGTGTAATTTAAGGCGAATCAGCCTCTTGGGCTATTATCGCCATAATATGCATTTTTAACCACAACCCATTTGTGGCAAACTAACCATAGCACCAGACACACAATAAATATATAAAAAATAGGGGAGAGAAGAGAGATGGGGAGAGAAGAGAGATGGGAAGAGAAGAGAGATGGGGAGAGAAGAGAGATGGGGAGAGAAGAGAGATGGGGAGAGAAGAGAGATGGGGAGAGAAGAGAGATGGGGAGAGAAGAGAGATGGGAAGAGAAGAGAGATGGGGAGAGAAGAGAGATGGGGAGAGAAGAGAGATGGGAAGAGAAGAGAGATGGGAAGAGAAGAGAGATTGGGTGGGAAGAGAGATGGGGAGAGAAGAGATACATGAAGGGAGGGAGAGAGAGAGAGAGAGGGAGACAGAGAAGGAGGGAGAGGGAAAGATATATAGATAATGTTCCTTATTAGGGCAAGATTGAGATTAGGAAGTCTATTTTTCCAGAGAAAGAGAGAGGGAGGAAGAAAGAAAGGAGAGACAGAGGGAGTGAAAGACAAAATTAAATGTTCAATAAATTAAAAATAATTTGGGTGTATAAGAATTGTATAGCATAATGTATTTCTTTGTCATACAATTTCTAATCGCCCAAAACTATTTTTACTCTCTGGAACACTCAATTATGTGTATTTTATATTTATTGTTTACTTTGTAGTGTATATAAAAGTTGGTTTCATTAATTTTTTATTTAAATTTTAACTTAATACTTAATTCACGCATACACATCATATTTGACGGGCAATTACACTAGTTGTATAATAATAGTTAATTATATCTATTGTCTTACAGCATATATATATATATATATCTTTTACATATTTCTTTGCATAGGTACTTATAATAGCCTATTTTCTGTTTTAACTTTTAAAGACTACACTTCTAAAAAACCATGCTACTGCTACACATGGGTGAATTTTCACCCGGTTGCTTTCGGATGCGGATTTAGTATGAATAGATATTTTTAACAAGTACCGATTTTTTAATTAAAAATTTTCATTATCTTGGACTGCACACATAAGTAGTGCAAAATTGGTAATGATACAAAATGAATTTTAACAAAAAATATTAAAAATCACTTTATGAAGAGCTGTCTTCTGATCTATTTTTAGTACAGTTTTCAGATTATATTGCGATGTTTACCACAAACAAACTGCTTGCATGATGTGCACTTCACTGAATATAGTTTGTATCAACATGATTATCTTTTTTTTCGCAGCGGTAATATATAAAAGTCCCAAAAATGCTTTGATCTCCACTATAGAAAGATCTCGAAGACAACGACACGCTATGACCAAGGTCTAAAAGCAAAGTGACCATAGTAGGAGAAGACTTAGGAGAAGGCATATCTAAGGGGGGATGATGTTTACTCCATACATTCTTGAGCTATAAGTTAACACAGCTGCTCTGGGTGTTTTTTCACCCATAGTGTAGTATTTAAGGGTTGAATAGTACACATATTTTTCTCTTTATTTTTTCATTAGAATGTTCAATGTTAGAAGGGAAACTAGATGGAAAAATGGAAAGAGATAGGAAAAGGTTTCAGCTGATAGACGATTTGAAAGGGAAAGAGAGTTATCACGATATGAAGAGGACAGCGGAAAATAGGAGTATATGGAGAAACAGGTTTAACCATGAATAATCACGGTCCTGTCTACGGACAGACTACCTATGATGATGATGAAATTCAATATGAAGTAAAAAGGTATGAAAAAGTGAAGTAATATGGTTTCCTTATCAAAGAAAACGGAATGCACTTTTAACGAGGCTGCACATTGAGGCTTATAATTATATATAGGGTTACCAATTGTACTCTTTTTGACCTTTAAAAATAGTGTACTCTTACTTTTTTCAGTTTGATACATGTACATACTCTTTTTTGTTAGATTTCAAAAGTTCACTTTTACTTAACAGATAAAATGTCAATTTAGAATAGGTACTCTATTCGTATATTCATACTACAAAAACTTCTATTATTAATTTATTTCTAGTACTTCCCTTCTGAATTAATCAAGTACATCTTTATGTTTGCAGCGTGTGAATTACCGTCAAATTAAAACGAGTTGAAAGTTTGTACCGCTGTGTCTTGTGAATAGAAAATCTATTTAGTGTGATTGTTTACTTTTTAATTTGCATTTGGTTGGTTTTATATATGTTATACTTTAAGTCAGTACATAAACGATTTTAACGAATAAGTATCTATAAGTATTTATATTTTCATGTACTCTTTTTAGGTTCGACGGAGCTGGTAACCCTAATTATATAGGAGAGATGCTACTATACATAGGAATGAAGAAAGAAGTTTACAATTTGGCGAGATTTTAATTTGCTGTAAAATGGCTTTCGAGTTTTGTATATTTATTTTAATTTGATTCGAAGGTTTATAAAAAATATGTAAAACAACGTATGGTCGAGTTACCATTTTCTTGGTGATTACAGGAAACGGGATGTGCCAGATAAGGCAAATGGAGAAATCACCCATCCCTTCCCCACCAGTGCCTGAATCAGCCTTAAAGGAACATTAGGAGGGTCGAAAGGGACCAGAAAAAGGTCCTAAGTATATCTCTTGCTGTGGGGAGGGGCGGCCCGAGAACTTTCAGTGCCCCGGGCGAGATAACACTCCAGCGCCACCTCCGTAAATGTTTGTTGAGATATTTTTGAAGTACGTGTTAATTTATCATTCGCTCTGTGAAAATTATTGATAATGAAAAATTTGTGCCAAGATTCCGGCCTGTTCCGCGATATGAATTGGTATCCAATATTTTTTTCACTTGCAAGTAATGCTTAGATCAGTGATTTTCAACCTTTTACTTCCTTTGGGCACTTACCAAATTTTGGGTTATGGAGGCGGGCACAAGCATACAACACAAATTTGCTTCAGAATTCACGAGAAATTACGTAATGAGTTATCATTATATAGACGTTCCTTACAGAGGAGTAACACACAACATATATATAGGATACTAATGTTTAGGCACTTCCAGAAGAGCGGCAGACTTGAAATATTTTTTATTGGTAGAACTATACGAAAAACCAACTAGAAAAACGAAAATCTTGAAAAAGTTCAACAATGTCGCCGCTAAAAATTCGAAATTGTTTAAACAAATTTTCAAGGTCTATGTATTTCCGAATGTGCTACGGAGCTGAAATTTTTTTATAGGTAGAATTTGTAAAAACACGAAATAGGGATTATACAAATTTTGATATTGTAATTTGTTTTGCAGTTAAAAATTCTTCAAGTTTAAACAAATAGGTGTCTAGATACTACCGGGCGAGATAGGGAGCTGAAATTTTAAAGTAATTTAGATCTTAGTCTATATAAACGAATAAACATTTCAATGTCTGCATGATATTGTTATTGCGACCGTTAAAAATGATTTGAATTTAAACAATTAGATGTTATTTCACTTCTAAATGTGCTACAACTTTAAAATTTGGCAAAAATGTGTGGCATTATTACCCAAATGTGTAAAAAGTATAATATTCTTAAAATTGCTAATATTAGTGATTCTTTTACTCCATTATTGTTCCATAAGGAGAAAACGAAAATCGGTGCAGAGGAGAAATCTTCTGAATTAAAGAAATATTCCCAATGATGAAACATCTCTCTGAAAAATGAATGTTTTTTCAAGGTGAGATGAAATGCTTGCAGTATGCAAGCATCTTCTACTAGTATAATTTAACAACTAATATTTTTGAGTAATGTTTTAAAAAATTAAATTCTATGAAAAGAAAAGAAAATGATTTTAATACTCTTTTATACTTATTGTTAGCACCACAAACAGGTACATACAGTGCCATAACTAGCTATTTTTGTGCCCGGGGAAAACTACTAAATATGTGACTCCCCCTCCTTCAAAAATCGTCTCTAGTTTATTTAGTTATTATTTGGATTTTTTGTGCCCCTTACTTAGTTGAGCTCGGGGCAGATGCCCTGCCCTAGTTATGGTACTGGTTACATGCCACATTAATGGGATACTTGACAATCCATGTTAGCAGTTAGCTGTTCGTAGTTGGGAGTTAAGATGATGTCCCTGCTTGCAGGCAGTCATCTAGGTGAGTGTCAGTCAATCTCAAATGGCTCTTACTTTTAATTATATTCATTGATGAGAAGAGGGATTCACATAGGTGGATCCAATGTAGAATTTTATTACTTTCTCCATATACGTAGTATAAGGAAAAGTATTGGTTTCATGAAAAATATCGATTTCGACATTTCAATCTAAATACATGTTTTGAGGTCCCCTGAACATGTTTTGACCATTTTCTCAATGATGTTTGTGTGTGTATATGATAGCTTTTTTGTGGGTGCTCTAACTCAAAAACTATTAATCAGGTCAATTCGAAATTTTATATTTAAAATTTTTAGAAAAGTAAGATCTTCACACTACACCACTGCCCTAATAAGAAAACCTCGTATAAAGGAGCATTGCAATTTTTATTAATTTGTCATTCAAATTGTTTGTGAGAATTTTTTATAATAAAAGTCTGCTAAATCATAAACACTGAAAGAGCAGATTCAAAATGGCAGGCATCTACGTCGAGGGATAACAAGTATTTGAAGATTTCTGTATCATTTGCCCAAATTTCAATGTTTTCATTTTTGCACTCGGCATATAAGTTGGCCATGCATTTTTTGGAGAATTTTTGGCACTTCAAAATTCGACGTATACACTGCGATATACAGTAATAAATATAGAAAGCAGAGAAATTTAGAAACATGTTGGTCATCATAACAACTAGCTATTGATCTATTTTGAGTAACTGACCTGCTATTAAGTATTATTTATATTCTGAGGGCTAGAAAACTTTTCAAATATGATATCGGAAGCAGCCAAGGATGATGGTAAGAATTATTCACCTGTATTCAAACATAATTTGTCCAGCCTGTTTGAAATGTGGCTCTACAGATGGAAAATCAAAGAACAACTACTGACAAGTTACATGGCAGCACGGTCAGAATAAAAAAGAAATAAGTAAAAAAAATCATAAATATAATGCGAGACAAATTTTTTTAACAATTTAGAAACATAAAAAACTATTGTTTTGAATCTCAAGATGAAGGTTTCTGCTTCAGTAAAACCTGTATTTGGAGGAAACCTGCCAAAGGCAGAAATTTTTCGGATTTCTTTTTCATGATAGCTTCATGGGTCACATCTGGCCCACGAGCAATAGGTTGGGCACCACTGGTCTATAGTATTGTCACTATATAGAAACAGCAAATGTTTAATAATTGAAAATGTTGAATAATTGGAAAAACATTTATAAAAATAAGTCTATCTTATTTGTGCCACCCTGCATTAATTGAATCTAAATGAATAAAATGCTTTAATTAGAATTATATTTTCTGGAAGGGCATTGTAATGACATCACAGGACAAAGTGTTTTTGATAAAAAGACCACAAATTATTAATGTTCCCATAAAAGCATAACTACCGATGAGCTGAATTTTTAAGGTAACAATTTTATCTTCTCAACTGCCAATCCATACATAATTCTTTATTCATAAATGGTCAACTTGTATACACTCAAAACCTTATGCCCGAGGTCACCAACCATATGCCTGCTGGCACCAAGTTGCCCGAGGAAGGGCTTTCAGAAGCCACAGTGAAATATAGTGGAGTTATTAAAAAATGTTTGTCTATTCATATAGTGCCTTCTAAATCTAAGGAGGTTCAATGTTAGAATTTCCAAAATATGTATGTATGCATTACTAATTTCTAGTTATTGCTATAGTACTCCAGGTTGCAACAAAACTGGTGGGCCAAATACCATACTAAGTGTTGCATTATTCATGTACATAAACAAAACCCCCAAATAAATGCATTTTTGGAGCCTGCTGCCCTTTAATTATTATTAACCCTCCAGTGTCAAAAGGTTCACGATACTTTATGCTTTAAGTAAAAATACTGTACAAATTTTTTAACTTGAAAATTTGTCTCATTGTAGTACTTACAAACAGTGGAATTATACTTGAATACAATAAAATATATGAAATATGTGGTTTCAGGATACACAATTTACATATTATTTTTAATCATCTATTTCTTCTGATGGGCTGAATTGTATCACATTCACATGAATATTTATATAAAAATACCCTGCTCACTTTTATGAGATATTTAAAAATTATGTGAGCTTAATTTAAACTACCACAATAAAAAAGATATGGGCACCAAGTTTTTTAGATGCACAAATATTGATTATTTGACAGGCCCATCCAGGTATTCAAATGGTGAATATGCTGAAAAGGTTCACCAGACAATTATCAATTTCCTTACCTAATCTGAGGAATATCTGAAAGCTATCTCAATGTACACTCAGTAAAATAATATAACATTGTCGATATTCTTAATCTTACATTGGGCTGGATTTGTGGGATACAAGCTGACTTTAGAAGGGTTAACATTATGAATTCAACATTTTGAATAACTTTAATTTCATGAAAGGCGCCATTTCTCGTGAAATCATAAACAATCTACTTACTTAATTTTCATAATTCTGAGGATTGAATAACTAAGAGATGTATGCTATCTATTTATATCACTGGCGAGGAAAGCTGTAACTTTTCTTTTACATTTCTTGAATATTTGGTAGTTAAATAATATAAAATTTAATAGTGGATGCTGCTTCATTTGATAACAACATAACAATAATGAACATCCTTTCCCAAACTAGGACGAGTTCTTGGTTTCCAAGTTTGATTGCAATAACGTGCTGATATTAATAAGGCGCGTCTATGGCATTTCAACATTATAGAATCTTCCTAACAGTTTCTAAGAGAAACTGCTATCAATTCGTACATAAGAGATGGTAATTATGGATATTTTTAAAAAATCCTTTGAAATTTTGACGATGTTGAAGTTAACATTAAGAAAATGAGAATTTGTGAAATTAAAAATAAATTAATGTAAAAATAGGTAATATAATACGTATAATAATAACTTAATGCAATAATAATCTATATAATAAATGGCGTTACGTTCGGAAAAATGATTTATGGAAAACGACGAAAAGCAATCTTAGCAACTTGTGCAGAATATTACTTTCTTGGTACTAGTTCAAATAACCACTTTGAACATTACAGTAACATTTTTGGGATAAAATGGTCGTAAAAGCATATAAAAAAGTAAATGAATAAAACTCGGCATTGGATTACCTGCGTCTTTGGTGGCTTCATTACACATTACCCCTGGCCTAACATTATTTCTTCAAGCTGCACCTTATTATGTGCATTTTTGCTTCCATTTAATTTCCTGGACTGATACGTACAATTTCCAACTAATAATTGAGGATATAGTTATGACTGACATCTAGTAACAGAATAAAATTTAAAAAGCGCGCACAAGATTCACATTATCATGGCGTCACAGGAGGCCATTATAGCTGGAGAAAACACCACTCATTGACCAATGTAAAATTAAATTCATTCCTGTTTTGTTTCTGTAGACATGGCTGCCGACAATGCAAGGGAGAAAGGACTGCAGGTTTTCAGGAAGAAACTCCTTGAGCACAAGGAGGTGGAAAGTCGGTTAAAAGAAAGTAAGAAATAAATTTTAACTCGTCGCTTGTATATACATGAGGGAGAAGGTGATCTACAGATATTTTTGAGCAGCCGCTCAACATTGCTGAATCACTCCTGTCAAAGAGATTTGTTAGTCAAGTATTTTCCTCTTTATTCTTTGTTTTAGTGAGAGAACAATTAAAAGAGTTAACGAAACAGTACGACAAGTCTGAAAATGACTTAAAAGCACTGCAGAGTGTTGGCCAGGTAAACTTTAAAACGGAGAATTAGCTCATTGTCAACTTTGTAAGTGCATAAGTAATCATTCCTACTCTTTTTACAGATTGTTGGTGAAGTATTAAAACAGCTAACGGAAGAAAAATGTAAGAATTAGTTTTTACTTGCAAATAATTTTATTTATATAGGTCAAGCATAATTTGTAATGTTGTCATCCTCCACTGTTGTGTATATGTTCTCTGTCTTGTAATTCATCTACATAATAACTAGAAATTATATACAGTTATAGTGAAAGCTACAAATGGCCCCAGGTATGTTGTGGGATGCCGGAGACAGTTGGATAAAGCAAAGTTGAAAGCTGGAACGCGAGTAGCTTTGGATATGACCACCTTGACCATTATGCGTCATCTTCCGCGAGAAGTTGACCCCCTCGTCTACAATATGTCACATGAAGATCCAGGTGATATCACTTATTCAGCTATTGGCGGTCTAGCAGAACAAATTCGTGAACTTAGGGAGGCAAGTATTTTCATGGACGTTGTTTAATAGCTTTTGTTTTACTTAACTAGCATTTCTACAAGTCACTATTATCAATTTTTTATATCATAACTAAGGATTGGCTTAGACAAGTCGACTGTATTGTTACTCTCTTTAAAGGTAAAATATTAAAGTATTTCGCAAAATCTGATGAAGTAATATTTCTTAGCTCTACACTACCAATTATTCAATCATAATCTTTATTAGTATAATTAATAACGTTAATTTATTTCAAAAGAGTAACCATTAATTCTTTAAGCATGTGTTACTTGGGTACATTAGGACTTCAAAACCATTCTTCAATTTGTTGTAAAGGTTATAGAACTTCCACTGCTAAATCCAGAGTTGTTCCAAAGGGTTGGTATCACGCCTCCTAAAGGTTGCCTCCTCTATGGACCTCCAGGCACTGGGAAGACCCTTTTGGCACGTGCAGTAGCATCACAACTTGATGCTAACTTTTTAAAGGTATGTTTCATTATGCCATTTTTCATTGTCTTCAATTTCTCATTATCTTATGAGTATTTTAATGATTTAAATGCTGTTTGAAATGCTATATGAAATGCTATATGGTGGAGTTAATTTTGTTACAAACTAAGTATTCATTTAGAAATATTACTTTTATATGAATTAATAATTGAGTGGTAAAATACATGTTGATAACAAATCATTTTTTAAGGAATTCAAATAAAATTGTTACTCCAACAAGCTGTCTTGTATGTTTTTAATTTTATAATAAATAAATTTTATTCATGCTTTAAATGATTGAATGAATATATCACTCTGAATCTCATCTTGATCTCCAGAATTAAATTAAAAGTTTTGTACATAAGAAAATTTTATTTGACCTGAAAATATATAATATATATTTGTTAAATTTTACAGGTTGTATCGAGTGCAATTGTTGATAAATACATAGGAGAAAGTGCTCGTCTCATCAGAGAGATGTTTAACTATGCCCGGGATCATCAGCCATGTATCATCTTTATGGATGAAATTGATGCAATTGGTAAGCTAGCCATGGCACTTTTGGTTATTTGATGTGTATCAACTGTCATACTCCTTGCATTTTAAATTGAAGTACTTTCATATTTGTAGAAATTGTTTAATACTTTCCTCACAAAATGGTGTCAAGGCTTTAATGCTATTTAGCTCTCTAATTGTAAGATATCTATACATTTTACTTAATTTTGTTTCTGGTTCCTTATTCCTATTATATCTTAATTTACTAAATTAAAATTTTTCATTAATTAGGTGGCAGAAGATTCTCTGAAGGTACGTCTGCTGATCGTGAAATCCAAAGGACACTCATGGAGCTCTTGAACCAGATGGATGGCTTTGATTCGCTTGGGCAGGTGAAAATCATCATGGCCACCAACAGACCAGACACACTTGATCCTGCTCTCCTCCGCCCAGGTCGTCTAGATCGTAAGATTGAGATTCCACTGCCCAACGAACAAGCTCGCTTGGATATTCTGAAGATCCATGCAGGGCCCATTGCAAAACATGGAGAGATTGGTGAGTGTCTCAGTAACTCTTGCAGTATGCCATTATTTGCTTCTCAAGATTCAAGCACCAATTGTGATGTATCTTTGTTAAGTAGAATTTTTCAAATTCTCATAATTCAGTAATATAATGGCAAAAGTAGGTTAAATTTTAAAGAATTGTTTTTACTCTGTTGCTTTTCACTGCCATTTTAACTTTTTCTTGTTTATCTCAACATTTTATATGAATTATTGAATTTGAGATATCTATATGCATTTATAATTCTGTGTTCTGCATAACATGCTCGGGTTTTCAAGATGATTAATATATCTGTAGGTATTAAAGGTTATTTTTTTAGCTCAAACTAATCAAATTTTTTACTGTAGGTAAAGTTAATGGTTTCAGGTGTCACTTGCTGGAATTTCTTCATAATGTAAAAATACCAATAAATGTCTTTATTTTTACAATAATCTAGGTAACTTGAGAACAAAAAATTAAAAAGTTGATATTTTTTCCACTGATAAAATTTTATTCCTTGAAATATATCATGTAATTTCGGAAAAGAATCATTTAAAAACATTGGAAAATTACTTCGATGGTTAATGTTACTATGCAATGCAAATGTCAAAATACCCTTTTTGTAATAGTCCCAACAGTCAGCCATGTCACCAAAAGGTTCAGTTTTCCTCCATGTGCAAATCACCAAGTTTTTGTTGGAGAAATTTGGATTTAAAATAAATTGTCATTTTACTAAGATTGATGATGTATTTGCAGTTTTATCAATACAGTGAAATGTCAGTTTAATGAAGTCATGAGGATGACCAAAATATATTTGTTACAATGAAATTGTTTCAATGAAATGCAATTTTTAAAATTCAGAGGAAGTGCAATATTTCCTTTCTCTGACAGGAATACCAAAAACGGTAACTCTGAGAACTGCATAGTGCTTAAGACAATGTAATCATAGCAGGAAAAGGAACTCAGAAAATTTTAGTAATAGTACGAGTAATATATTGATATAAAGTGAAGATGCAACTACAACAACCCAACCCAAATCCATCTTAACAGAGGGTTTTTTTGGAATAACAAGATGGAAAAGTATACTCATAAATGGAATACAAAGAGATTTCAAAGGCGTTCTTTACAGGAAATACGGGCAGATTGGGCAGTTCTTGAATTTTTTATACCCAAAATTAAAGTGTAATTATGTGATCTCATGGACTGTTTTGCAGCAAATGTTGTCCTCAATCCAGATAATTTTTTAAGTATATAACTTACAGATCATATAAGAACTAGGAAGAGAAAAATATGGTATTTAATGTTGTTTGCCCAGAGAACCATCTTAATGATCGATGCTTACAAAATATGCGATGTTATGCTTGGGATTTTCTCGAATGGTTATCTCCGAAACTAAAACTCGTAATTATGTGGCCTCGCAGACCTTATTGTGATTAATGAAATCCTCGATCAGAATAAATTTTTTAATCTAACCTTACAGATCATATAGCTAGGGAGAGAAATTTGTGGATTTTTGTTGTTTGCTGAGAGAACCATCTTAGCAATCCATGTAGACAAAATATGCGATTTTTTTCTTGAGTTTTTATCTCCAAAACTATAACTCTTAATTATGTGGTCTCACGGACTTCTTTGTGATAAATGAACTCTTCGATCCAAATAAATTTTTAATCTACACCTTACAGATCATATAAGAGTTAGGGAGAGAAATTTGTGGTTTTTAATTGTTGCTTGACTGATGCCATTTAATGAGATACGAGTATGTTTATTAAAATAAATATGTAAAATGGAAGTTCTAATTGATGAATGCCGTTCAAAATCACAATTGGGCAATAAATTTTAATAAGGATCGCTCCTGTATAATATAATTAAAATACGTCCAGCGGTTTAGGAGATGAAAGTTATGATGGATGAACAAGACATGCCCATAAGGCATTCTGCTAATATTGCTTCACTAGTAAATAACCCCTAAAAAGGAAAAGTTTTTTGATGTGCAAACAGTGTTTGGACGTAGTTTCGTATTTGGCCATATTCATTTGCGGCACCACAATCAAGGGGAATATATTGCACTTTAGCCAAAATGTCAGAATGATCGTTACATATAACAAAATAATTATAAAGAAAGAAATCATGAAATAGTTAAAAAAAAAGCCCGTAATTTTTTTCTGGACGGTCCAATAGAACTGTGAAGAACCTGCCTATTGGTTTCTAGTCGGGTAATTGTCCAATACACTTGCCTGGACTGAGATTTCACAGTTTAAATTATTGCAGCATTGCCAGGTGCTAAAAACCAAACCCAATAAAGATCAAAAAGTGTACATCGTATTGTTTAAGGAATTTCTTTTTACAAACTTTGTTATAATGATCGTATTTTTTCTTAGCGGGATGCATTTTTATTGCGCTAAACCAATATTTTCATTAATATATTCTTTAAAATGAATCATTTTTACTTTACATAGTAAATTGGCAGAGGACAGAAAATTGTTTCATTTTACTGAATCTTTTGTTACTCCGGCATTCGTTACACCGATATTTTACTGTATTAGATTTTTCTTGTGATATATTAGTTTGAATGAATGCCTTAGGTTTAAACTTGGATGCCATTTATTTTAATTTATAGTAGTGCATGTTCTTTTAGCACATTTTCGATATAGCGCAGTTGGCATCTTGGGACTAAGATTTTAATTTTTGAAAATTTTTAAAATAATGCTCCTAAATGCCATGGTCCTTTATTATGATCCCAGCATTTTTCTCACTTACCTTCATTTTTACTTCACTCTCTGTTCAGAGATAGCCATTCCACTCTAATTAAAGACAAGTTGTTGTTATTTATACATTTATTAACTTTATTTCTATTTCACTTGTTCACTTTTATTATGTTTTTTACATTGGTTTGCCGTAATTCCAGTCTTTGCAGTGACACTAACATCGAAAGTTTTTAAGTTCTTAATGTTAATGTTGAGATGTGCAGGGTTGGGTTCACTTTGGATGGGTTTTTGCTTAAGATTGGGTTAGATTAGGTTCACAACAACTTTAACTTTAGCTATCATTAGTCATTTGTTATTCTGATGTATATACCAGAAATACTTATGATATTTTGTATATCTCATTTATTTTATGTTTTTCATCGCAAATGTTATTAGAAAATTGTGATTTTCCATCATAAAGAATTAGTTTTTTGAAGCTGTTGTACACCAATAAGTTCATAATAAATTATTTAAAAATAATTGTTATATACCGCATTAACTCAATATCTGCATACGGTTAATGCCCGCACCCCCGTTTTTAGAGCTAAAAATCTGGGAAACAAATTAATTCGTGTCATTTGATATTTTACAGCAATATCAGTTGAATGATCTATCTGAAGCCGAATTTGATGATATACCGTATTTGACGGCATATAAGACGCACTTTTTTTCCAAAATAATGGCTCAAAAATCACCCCCGGGTCTTATATGCGAAGGCAAGACCTTCCGCAGCCTAAAGTCATCCCCCATGCTCACCGCTGTAGGCTAATTTTACCCCAGATGGTCAGTACTACCTAGCCCTACTCCAAAATATTATTATTTACTTAAACGATGTTGTTGTTGTTGTTATTATTATTATTATTATTACCAGTTTTATTTTTATGACCGGTACTAGGGCCGATATATATCGTTTTGTTTGCTTCTGCAATATCGAAGGAGGTAAGAGCTGTATATCGAACGACCTTGACCGGTACGAGTTCATGATCATAACAAAACAGCAATACGGATTATAACACATTTGTAAGAACTTTGCCAATAAAGTGTAATACAGTAAAATTCGGTTATAACGCGGGTCTCGGGAGACGAAGTTTACACCCGCGTTATTACGGGAAGCTTTGTGGGGAATAATTAAAAACCTGTAAAACTAAATTTTATAACAAATTTATTTTCAAAATACAAAAGAAAGTGATGTTTAATGATCCACGTGCATGTCCTACTTTAACGGGAGTTATTAAAATAGTCCGATATTTTCTTTTGGCGGAACAGCTGATGGCGTTTCTTTGTCACAAACGTCTTAATTGTGTAAGTTTTCCTTTTGGTAGACATCGTTATAGCCCTAAAATCGAAGAAAAATACGTGTGTAATCATGAGTCACCAACGACCGCGTAGATAGATCGCTTGCAGTAGCGCCGTCGGTAGGCGCATCGAGTTAAAATTCGCTACAAAGTTACTATGTAACTACTAACGAAGAAAATAAATGAAATTATTTTGGGGGACATGGCGCAACCCGCGGTATATTCGAAACCGCGGTTAAATGAGGCGCGTTATAACTGAATTTTACTGTATTTCGGTAATGTTACGAAAATGTCTCCCCATTGAAACAGGTTTTTTTAAAATAGACCCTTCTGGTCCCAAAATCGTCTACTGCAGTTTTTACAGTGCCGCGCTTTCGCGAGGACCGTAAAAACTTTTTTTCCTGAATATGCCCTGCTGAAATGGGGATGCGTCTTATATGCCAGTGCGTCTTATTTGCCGTCAAATACGGTAATTATGGCAACAAGCAAATATGTAAGAAATTACTTCAAAAATGATTTTTTAAATTCTTTTTAATGTACGTAAACATGAAAAATTCACATCCGTTGACATTATATTACACAGAGACAATTCAAAAACCTATTTTGGAGTCTAGCTCCTTGATCTCACTGAAATTTTCAATTTTGAGCGGCTGCACATTCTCAAGTTATTTAATTTAAAATGAATAATTTTCACTCATTTTGCGAAATTACTCTAACTCAGCCATGAATCACATAGAAAAAGAGCGAATTTTACATAAATAAACGTAAATGGTTCATGTTCAAAATAAATCCCCATGTCAAATCCTCACAAATCACACAATACCAAAAATAAACCGTCACTAAATGCACTGTGACCAGTTACATAGAAGCATTTCTCACTTTTCTGTGGATAAAATGTATCACTTACTGCTTTCAGAAAGCACAAACGAACAATTCCAACAGCCATTTAGTGATGCATTTCCAACCCAAGATTGTGTTCTTTGCTTTTATACAGAGTAATAAAAGTATGTACATATATTCCTTTAAGATTGCATAACGTAAAAGGAACCCAATAAAATTCATGGTAAAATGTGATTTGAGCATGTTACAAATTAAAAGGCAATCGAACAGAATTAGGTAGTTTGTTTTTAATGAAAAATATATGCAGTTCAGTTGTTTATTTCTCTTACATCACCTTTTCTATGAGAATGAATGACACTTTTATTTACGTGATTTAGGTTTACTACTGACAGCTGGCAAGGAATTTTAAAAAATGCCTGATGAATGTCGTGTTTATAATATTATTCTACGCATTAAAAAATACCTTGGTTATAAATCGAGGAAATAAAATGCACTGCATATTGCGCCTACCGAAGAAAACGCATACTCATCTCACGCCAGGCATGCAATGTTAGTAGGCATTTCGCGGGTGGCCCTCCCTCAAAGATGAAGGTGCAAATGTCGTGTAATGTCTGTACCCCTTTTTTTGATGGGAACTTGTGGGGGAAAAGTGCAGGTATTACACCAGTAAATACAGTACTTCATTTTCTTGACTTTAAATTAATATATAAAAATGTCCTATATATATAAGTTGCAAGATAAAAATAGTAAAATTTCTGAAGAGTAAAAAACAACTGGGTTAAGTGCTATGTTAAAAACTGTTCTTTTAGCACAAACTCGAATAGTGCACAGATGTCTTGGAATGCCTCTCATGCGCTAAGCGAGGCATGCCTGTATATGCTGATTTTTATGGGCATATAAGAGTTCATTACTACAGTTAAACAGTCACTGTAAAAACAAACTGAAAATTGTGAAAATTCATTTCTTGAAATGCTATCATTGTTATGCTGGAGGTATAAGTTCTGACTAGTGCTTCAAGTAGTAATTAAAATTTGCATTTTAGTTGATTTTTAATTGTTTTTGATAAGATTTTTTCTTTTGATTTACAGACTATGAGGCTATTGTGAAATTGTCTGATGGTTTCAATGGTGCTGACTTGAGAAATGTGTGCACAGAGGCAGGATTGTTTGCCATTCGTGCTGAGAGGGAATATGTTGTACAGGAAGACTTTATGAAAGCTGTACGGAAGGTCGGCGACAATAAGAAGCTTGAATCAAAGCTGGACTATAAGCCAGTATAAGTGTTGCTCAAAGGCATTGCTATGAAAGAGGAAGATCTTGTGGCCAACAATGGCATGGTGTTTCCATGTTCATGTGCCAACATTTGCCTTTTTTCCTTGTGAATTAATTTTTATATTTTGAGTTTAAAAGGAAATTCAATCAATAAAATTTAGTGAATACTTTGTGTCATTTTTGATTATGCATTTTGTTAGAAGAATTTTCCTCCATTGCATCATCACCAGTGCTCGAATTGGGTGGGAATGCATGTGAACATTGTTCCACTTAATGCAAAATGAACCCCATAGCATTCCCATTATTTAAAAAATCAGATAAAAATGTCCTGGTTACTAGCATTTCTTTTGTTAAAATTTTCTAATTCAAGCACATCATCACTAAAAGAATGGTTTCTCAAAACAATATAAAAAAATGTCTACTATGAGAGTATATTTAGGCCTCAAAATGATTAAACTTACCTGTCTTGAAGTAACAAGATTAGGAAAGGTGTACTCCATGTCCGAGTACACTTTCCAAATGCATTCTTTGAGATTTCACAATGTTCTCAATATTTTGTGTGTCAAGCGGTTCCCGAGTTGAAACAAAGGAACATTGTGACCTGTTTTTAGGCCATATTTAGTGGTCGTAATTGTTGTCCGATTTTAACCAAAATTGGAATTGGTCGACCAACCTTAGCAAAACTCCCCAATACCAAATTTCATCAAAATGCCCAATGGTTCCTGAGTTGAAACAAAGGAACATTGTAGGTCTTTATGTAAAGTGGTCATCATTGTTGTCAGAGTATGACCAAAATTGAAATCGGTCAATAAATTTTAGTAAAACTCCCCAATACCAAATTTCATCATAATACGTCGAGCGGTTTCCGAGTTTTAACATGTGGACAGACGGAAACTACCTCCCCTATATGCATTCACTTTGTGCAAAGAACGCATTAAAAAGTCACCAATTCGGATTAATTGCATTGAATTCTGAGGCTTAATGTTGAAAATGTTCTGAATTCACAAATTTATCTAGCTTTGTTAATTTTAGTTTAAGTAAACATTGTAGAACCAGAAAGGCAAAGATATCTTCACTAACCTCCTGCAGTAAATTAATTGTGGCCTTATAATACAAAAACAAAGTATTATTGCCTTGAACTGATTTATTGTCAATTTTAAATATAAAATTTTCCATTTCATTGTCATCGATTGAAACAATGGTAATTTTACAAAGAAATAGAATACCATCAGTTAATATCTAACTACACAAACATTTGAACAGTGTTGACAGAATTATAGCTGCTCAACAATGAGTTTCATCGGAAGTATACTTTACGGATCAGTGTGGAGACTATCACAGGTTGCTGTTTTAAAATGTCTGATGGAGTTGATGAGTCGGGGATATATTCATGATCCACAGCCACTCTTTTATTAACAGCAGTTAACAATGTAAGCAAACTGCTTTTTCTTCCATTTTCTAACAGCTCACGGCAGAGGGACTGAATGAACCATGTACCCAGTTTTTTGTGCCTGGCTGCTTGGCGTCCTGTTAAGAAAACGTGAACATAGATATGATCTGTGATTAGTGTTTTTTACTTTAAAGTAACGTTGTTAGATATTATATCAAAGCAATTTTGTCTACCATTGTAGGAATTATTCAGTTATTTTATGGCTGTATCGCAAATTCGCCATGGAAAAATTAGAATGGTGGAGCTCTCAAAAGCAGCTCAAGCCAATAACTGAAAAACCCGATTGCCACATGCACAATTGTCTTTCCTCTTTTGTGCATGATTTGGCAATGCTCTCTCTCTTGCTGTCAGTGCACAAGTTAGACTGTGCTAACTATAGTGGCATTTAAGGAGCTTTAAAGTTTGATATAATGCACCCATTAACATATCCACATTCAAGTTTTTACTAATCTAGATCAGTGGTGTCCAACCTTTTCAACATGACAGGCTGCATCGGTGGTTGCAAATCCTTTGGTGGACCGCAAGTTTGTCACCTATATATTCCAAGATGCCATATAGGTGAAAATCAAATCCAAATAAGATTTTTTTATGGTTAACATTTCAATATTAAAAGTTTTATCATCACAATTTTCATAAAAATTTATGAATTTGTGTTCAGTTTTTCAGATTGTTTTTTCATCAAAACTTTGCAGGCCAAACAAAAACCCTTCGCAGGCCTGTGGACAATAGGTTGGAAACCCCTGATCTAGATGAACAAAATCTCCAAATTAACCTTCATCGTATGCATCTAAATGTTCATCCACCAAGAATGCCTACATTTTGTTTACATTTAAGTGTATGCATGGCTGATGAAGGTTCAAGCTCTCATAACACTACACACAGATTATCATTTAAGACGTAACAAGATAAAAATGGTTTGATTCTTTGATAGAAGTTAAAATAATTTTAAAAACAGGAAAAGAATGTTCTTTGAATGCTCTACCGGAAATAGTATATATGTAAGGAACTTGATAAACCTGATTTTACCTGCTAGCATTAAATACTTTATTATGAACCAATACACTAGGGTGCTTCAAAACAAAGGTATGAGAAAGTCGATTGTAGAGTCAGATTAAAAATATAATAAAATTTACATTTTTTTAGCTTTAAAGTTGAATTAATCATCACCTACCATCAATGGTAGCATAAGCCATAAGGAAATCACTTTGATTAGGAATAGTATATGATCCTTTCTTTTCACTAGGGACTACCTTATCCATCAACACTGTGCCCCTCTCCATTCTTTCTCCGCGGCAAGCCTATAACAATAAATAATATTTGTGTGAACAATTGCATAAAATTGAGGGTTTTTTGATACAATTGATAAAGAGCTATTTCATAGCAACATCTGTACCCAAACTGATGTACAGATACGCAGTATATCCATTTAACCCAGCAGTGGTTACTCGATATTTTCTAGCAATTTTGGTGGTATGAGGAGTAAAAGTACTATAGTCAACTCTCGATAATCCAGCACCCGTTGATCGTGAAGTTCCGCATTTCGCCTCAAAATGGAAATACTCTCGCGTTGGATGAGAACTGAGGGCATTGAACCAAGTTTGATGTACATAGGCCATGTAAATTTCTTTTACGTAATGGAAAAATTAAACTAATACTTTAAAATTTGTATTTACGTTTAACTAATAGTTGAGAACCACAGCATAGAGGACTATAGTAGGGAGCACGAATGAAGGCGGGTGTCAACTGGATGTGCAGGTCAGGAATGTCACGTGGTTTCTCCCACTCCTTCACTTGGCCAATCAGCGTCAGTCAGTTACAGCAGATTTTGGGGTGCAGTTCGTACATTTGCGGCGTGATTTTCGTGTTTATTTGCGTGTTTTACGATTGAGATTTAAATAGCACCGTCTTGTGGTGTTCTAAAATGGAGGGCGAAGGAAGTAAACACAAGGTTTTGCACAAACAAGCAAGAGAAATCGTATATCAAGTGTATCAGTACTCAGGAAGAGGGGTATTAGATTTATTATGATAAGGTGCATCCACGAAAAGTGTAATGTTTGATTGGTATTATCCACCCAATTTTGTTCTTATTTCTTATTTTGTATTTTTATTTTATATATTTTTGTATTTTATTTTATTTCTTGTTTGTATATCCTGTGATGTGTGTTTTGTGTTATGACGACAACCATGATGTTTGTGCTAAGTTGTTATTTGCAATTTTTGTTTAGAAGTTTAAGTAAACAAATTCTGTTAAAAGATGATGACGCAGTGGTATTGTAAATAAAGATGGGTAACTGCATTTATTTTGAGGGAAATAGTAATGTAAATTAAAGAAAGAGATTTCTTTTGCCGAAAAGGTTGAATTACATGTCGGTTTTTGTGAAACTTTGGAACCATGAACTTTAAATAATAGGGGCTGACCAATATTCACATTAATCTTAATTATTTCTAGTTCATGAAGAATGATAGGTCTCCAATAACCTCTTTCAAATGAAAACCACAGAGCCTGGTTGTTTTCGACGACGCACTATCAAAACTGCTTGTTCCTTCACAAAACAAATGAGTTAATGCGGACACCTATTCCCGTGTAGAATTAACATTAATTCTATGACCGTGAGTTAAGCTACCGCAAGGAGTTAGCTAAGTCTGTCTGAAGGAAGATCAAGAGAGACAAAATGCAGATGAACTCAAAATCATATGAAATATTTGAATGAACAAATTTAATGTTTTTTGAAAAGTACTATGGAAGAGTAACAAAAGACGTATCTCACGTTATTATAGCGTTATTTCTCCATAAATCTTCAGTCGCTGCATTTGCTATTTCTACAGAAGCCTCCCAGAGATGATTTTATATTCATTTAATTCCGCTATGGTTTGAAAATTCAGATTTAAATGTTCATGGTCATTTTTTGTTATTTATAAATAATTTACGTAGAATTTGAGGGTGGCAAATGAAATGTATTCCTCAAGTCCGACCGTTTTGGTTAACATGCATGTGTTATCTCCTTGAGCATATACTATAAATTTTGCCTCTCGCTAATGCAGCAATCTCGTTATTCCGGTACTACTCCGGTCCCAAGGGGTGCCGGATTATCGAGAGTTTACTGTACATGCAAAAAGCTTTTAAAATTTTCCAATGCTAAGATTTTTGATTACTTTTATATTTGAAGCAGGCGAGGATTTAGGGGGTAGGCGATAGTGGCTTGCAAGGCTCCTAAGTGATATACATAGTTTGCAGGGCCCACAATTAGAGAATTCTGAAAACATGGTTAAATTTTATTGAGGAAAATAGGCAATCAAATTCTTAATAATTTCTTTGCATATATATTTTAAATATAGCGGGTGAACTTCTGAGGTCGATTTTGATTGCAGCTCAAAAGTCTTTGAGTGGAACCCTTAGAGATAATTATTTTTTTTTATGATACCATCAGGTGAGACTGATCTTTGCCAAATAAGGTTTACTTTATCTTCTTCATCATGTAGGATATATGACAGCATCTTTGTTTTTTGGACTTTACACATATCTTTTCCCCTTTTTAGTAAGCTGCTGACTTAATAACTCTCGCGACACGAGGACACTGTGCCCCCAGCACAAGGCCTTACGAGGTAGCCTAGATCACCTGATTTGGAGTTATAGGTCCATCATTTAGGATATAAAATATGTGATGATTCATAATTGAGAAAATTATGATGGTGTAATTTTTATTTGCTGTGCTGAATAATATGGAAGTTGAAACACTACTATAGCAACAAAGTATATATACATGCCCTGAGTAAGTGTTTGTTTGCATGGAATTTCTGGCTAATCAACCTCTTGGATTATTATAGCCATAACTCCTTCCACACTGAGCACATATACAAGGGAGGAGGGAAACCTGGTGACGGCATTAGCCTACCCTTTATGAAGAGCACCAAGGGGGCCAACTGCTTAATGTCACTTCCGAAGGACAGACTTGCACAGTCTCCTCAAATCACATAAGTAGGGGATGGGATGATCCCAGGTTGAAAAATCCGCCCTCTGCCAGATTTGAACTTGGGGCCACAGCGTGAAAGGCCAATGCTCTAACCACACGGCCACCTCTCATTCATAGATTGCAATTAGAATAATTTCTAACATTCAACTTCAAACTCTGAAGTGTTGATGTTGACCTTTAATTTAATAAGGAAGTACTCATTTCAGCTACAAAAAATTAAAAAATATCTAAGTTGGGAAGAAGTATCCATGTCCATACATTTTTCAAATGGCAGTGTAGATAGAGCCCTCTGTTTTCACCCTGAAGTTCTCAATATATAAGATAGCTATAAATACTCAATATATGCAAACAAAGGCAGATATAGGGCCAGGCAAGATAGGCGACTGCCTAAGGCCTCTCATCTCAAATATAAACTAGATTTTGTGGCAGTCCCAACATGAAACAAGGTTTTATATTTATACATACAGATATCACACCTTTGGACAAATTCATGTTGGTAATACACATTAATTTATTACAGGAAAAGTTACTGTCCAAATGACCTATCAATATTTCCAAAATGTTAATTTATCTACTTAGCAAAGCCATGTCACCCAGTTTGGAAACCACTGTGCTAGAGAGTTAGTGTTAACAGACTCAGGAGCTTAGTGCAAGAGGGGGAAAGAAATGCTTACAATGAGTGTGAAAAGTCCCAACATAAAGAAGTCATATACCGTATTTTTTGGGCTATAATGTGTCCTTTTTTTACTAGAAAAATGACTCCCAAATTCAGCCTGCAGTTTATAGACTGAAGGTAGGATTATCATTTTATTCAGTACTGACACAAAACCATTCATCCCCAAAATGGAATAACGCAGCCATTCATTGCAAAAATATTAAAACATACATTATTAATAATTGATAGGAAAAAATTAATATATACAGTAAAACCTTATGCAATGTGAATTCCAAAAACACATTTTCATTATTGTGCTTTATTACATATCCGCTCGCAGTGATAAAAATTTTGGTAAGTTTGTGCTTTTAATAATTTTTTTATTCATGCATGTATTTCATATATTAGAAATTAATATCTCATCTTGCCCTTAAGTTTAAGATATTACTATCAGTAAGACGCTTGCTGCACACTCTGACAGCCTAATAATAAGAATACCAAGTACATGCAGGGCACATTTAGTCATACACGTTTTGAAGCAATTATTTATGTTTTAGATGATCCCTATTTACTTTCATGAATTAAGTTTATCTAAAACTTTATATTTAACTGTTATCATGACAATATGTTGAAATTTTGCCTTAATCACGGCTAGAAATGATACACAACATGACCTTTCCTTAATGCTTTGGTGAACCAATATACTTTTTCCCTGAAAAATCTAAAAAATTGGGGTGCATCTTATAGCCCGAAAAATGTGGTATATCCTAAATGATGATGGCGATCAATATAAATGATAATGAGGGAAGACCCATCTCAACTGATGGGTACCATTGGAAAAACAGTCATTTTTCACTCAAAGACTTGGAGCTGTACTTGTCATTGATCTCACAAGCCCACACACTATATTTTAATATAAATTCAACTAAACTATTCTGGATTTGAAAGTATATTTGCCTCTAAAAAATTTGACCACATGCTTCCAGATATCTCAAGTTGTGAGCGCTGCAAACCACTATCGCTTGGACCTTGTACTCCCTAAATCTGCTCCTGTCTGCAAAGGAGATATTCAAAATATTTTTTTTATTTTAAGAAATTTTTGCAATGCATAAATGAGAACGAAATGTTTTACTAACCTGAATGAAAAACAATTTTGGTTTTCCAGCTAAGGTTAGACATTTGTCTGCTGTGAATTTTTCCCAAAGTTTTTCAGTCTTGAATTTTTTGTCAGTTGCCCAGAGTTCATCATTTGATCCATGGCTCATGAATACTATGACTAGGCAGTCACAATCCGTATGGTCCTCATAAGCAACTGCAGAAAATAAAGCAAGATTATCTTTATATATAGCCACAGAATAGAATAAAAAATTTAAATAGAATTTTATATAGTTTGAGATGACCACACTCATGCTCTACCAGTGAGTTACAGTTTAAGAGAATAAATGTTGGTCTAGCTGATAAAATATTTGTCACGAGAAAATGTTGATTTGGAATCAAGAAAAATTACCACTTATGCAAAAACCTTAAAACCACATACGTACATCCATTGTTTTAACATTATTAATTAAAAATCAAGTTTTCGAATGTGCAGTTCTTGTGAATACTGAACATTAATGATTAAAATGATAAATTTTAATAAATAAGAATAATTTGTTCACCAAATACTGTTTGGATATTATATATATATATATATATATATATATATATATATATATATATATATATATAGAGAGAGAGAGAGAGAGAGAGAGAAAGACAAAAAAGTCAGTGCAATATACATTGCACAAACTTTCTAATTAATGTTATTACACCCAATCTCTATTCCTGCTCCTGCCTATCACCGACTTACTGAGCCTAGAAGAAGCCCCAAATTTTTTCTTGTAGACTAATACTGGTACTGGGTTTCAATCCTGCCTTCTGTGTGTCCAGTGTAGAAGGCAATGGAAAACCACCACACTATGTGTGAATGTTCACTAGTCAATCAAACCAATCCAAGGATTGAGAAAGTTTTATATTTCATGGCATTTCAACATTGATTTTTCAGCTTGAAAATACATGTTTAAGCATATACATGCCATATAACTCAACCTTATTCATTAACTTTACAAATATTTAAAAATATATTTTTTCATACAAATTCAGGTCCAATGTGATCAAATCTTTGAATAAAACACAAATATAAACATCTCAGCTGTGTGTTGGTTGGGAAAAACGTGAGTCCTCTCCAGTATTCACATGATATGTATTACATCATATTGCATTACCGACTACAAATATGTACCCTCATCATGTCACCATCTGCAAAAAGGATGAAGTATGAAGCTGGTTTTAAGTTAATAGTCATAGAACTCACTAAAAATTCAAATAAGTGTTCTGCAGAGAGGGAATTTGAGGTCTGCTAAATAAGTTGTAAACCCTGAAACAGCTGACTCAATATGGTGATCATCTGCACCAGATGATTGGCTGTATTCATTTACGATTCCACATCAATCACCTGCAATTCAATTTTTGCATTCTATACTAGATGTATAAGGCAGCCCTAGGTTTCTCTGTTTTCTATTGCTTTAAAGCTTGACTTATATGTTGTATATGTACTGTAATCGAGACATTTATATTAATGACTAGCAAGTGGCTATGGTTTCTTTCTGTAAAAAGCAGACTAAAACATTAATTTTTATTGAGTCTACACATTAAATGTTTTTTCAAACAAAAAATTCACAAATATTAACATTCCTATTATTATATATCACAGGACACGCCAATCGCCAATGTTATGAAAATCCAATTGATATAAGCTGAGATGGAATTTAGGTGATAACATTTAAATGACCTATATTGGTAACATATCTATTTTAATATAAATTTATATAGATGGATATGAGGCCAAGAATAGAACTCAACTCTCTGGAACATACTTTAATGTAAATTATATATTTTTTAAATTTCAGTCCGCATAAAATATTGTTTCATTGAATTAAAATTTATTAGTTATATTCAAAGGGTGCAATATATCCCCTCTCAAAATAGCGCCACAAATGGACATTTATTTCAATCAATGCCATGTCAACCCTATATAAACAAATTCTGATTAGCTCATTATAAACATTTCTGCCAAATTTCAATTTTCTATTTACATCCTTGATCGAGTTATTCGCGTTTTAATAACTTTACACTCAGACCAACTAACAGATAACAGCATATTTCAGCTCTTTAGATAAATAACACAACGAACTATGAAAATCTTTTCCCTCTTTTCCCATCTTTCTCTTCTTCTTGTATTAAAAGTCTTCAAAGCACGCTTTAGCCCATAAAGGTGCGTTTACACTATGCGAGCATGAGCGAATGAACACAAGCAAACGAATGGATTCGCTGAAATGTGAACGGTTATTGAGAGTGAATGAATGAGTTCGTTTGCTCTTGCTGATGTTTGCTAGCAGCGCAGAAACCAGTGAATCATCAAGTGAGGGAATTTGTTCACAGTAAGGGCCCCTTCACATGGAGCAACCATGGTCGCGCGACCAGATTTGGAGAGCGACCAACCTAGCGACCGGACGTACTACCAATGAGCCAGCTCTGTGATGTCAGTAACAAAACAGATGTCGAAGATGTAGTAGTGCTGTTGTTCCTGCTGAAGCGCAGAAGAAAAAGAAATAGAAAATTATGGGTACACCTGCTATTGAAAGATAGGTCCACGAAACTTTTTATACGGATCTTCGAATGTTCAAAAATAAACTACCTCCGAATGTCAACAATATCATTCGATGAGTTATTGGATCCAGTGAGAACAGAGAGTTAACTGAAACTGAAATTAACATGAGGCAGTGCGTAACCCCAGAAGAAAAATTGGTCATTACTTTGAGGTAGGTAATAAAACCACCGTTATTATAAAACATTTATTTATGAGCTTTGTGATTTTAAATGATTAAACATTGTTGATAATAAAACATGGGCATCTAAAATAATTCAAAGAGCTCCGACTCGGCTTCGGAGGAAATGCTGGTAACCATTGACACAGGTGAAATGATAGGGCTTCTTTCTGGGTTTGGGGTGGAGGCAATGCTGATAAACAGGTTTGAAGGTGAAACGATAGGCCTATCTTCTGGGGTATTTGAAGGATGTCTGCTGGTTCTTGTTGTTCAGAATTTGCAGGCTGCGAGGCATATCCTCTTTCATGGTTAGGGACATTAGTCAATAGATATCCAGAATACCCTGGTTCTTGACATCCATGATATGCAGGTTGTGATCTTGAGTATGAAGCAATGGGTGTTGACCCAGTATGAACGACATGGATAAGACCGTAAGGGAAATGTGGAAGTAAATGAGTTGGTTCAGTCTGAGCACTTTGAATAACCTTCATTAGCTCCATTTTTGTTGCAAAATGCAAATGTTCTGGTACTTTCTTCATAGGCTGTAACAAAGGCAACAAAAACATTCTATCTTCATCATCTTCCATTGACTTGTTATGGTCCTTTTGTTTCATGCTTTCTTGCAGAACATCAATCAGTTGTTGCTCCAGGGGAACTTTCTTTTTTTAGCGGGATTTGAGTAAGCATTATTTTGAGATTCGTACGAGCAAGGACCTTTTCCAGTTTCATTTGCCAATCCTTCATTTTCGACTTTGTGGTGCCTCTTCTGTAGTGAATGATCTAGGTTTACTTTGAATAATTCTTCTTAAAAATGATTGCTGTTTGTAATAAATATATGGGTTCTTCCGCTTGCTAGCACTTTCAGATTTCAACTTCTTAATCCTATTCAGCTCTCTACTAAAACAATCCTGCAAACCCTTCCACCTCCATTGAAGGTTTTTTCTTGCAACAGAAAAGAGCAATATGTCAAAATTTGTTTGATTTTATATAATATATTTCAAACTTTCTATATACATATACTTTATACATATAATTATATATATATATATATATATATATATATATATATATATATATATATATATCTGGCTAGTGGATGCTCCTTTGCTGATTTGCATCATGGATATTGGCTTGGAATATCGACAATAAGTGGTATTGTGCAGCAAGTTTGTAAAGTCGTGTGGGAAAAAATAAGAGAAACATGTATGCCTCAACGGTCAACCGAACAGTGGTTACAGATTGCGGATTGTTTTGAAAAACATGCCAATTTTCCACATTGCATAGGGGCCATCAATGGCAAGCATATACGGCTCATTAAATCAAGTGCAAGTGGTTTGCTTTATTACAACTACAAGTGCTTCTTTTCTATTGTGTTGCTTGCTGTTTGTGATTCCAATTACCATTTTGTTGCCATAGATGTTGATGCATGTGGTAAAAGCAGTGACTCTGCTGTTTTTCAAGAATCTTTATTCTAAAAAAAGCTCATGAGTAATTCTTTAGATATTCCAGACCCATCCCCTATTTCAAGTGAAGATGATGCAATACCTATTCCATATGTTATAGTAGGTGATGAGGCATTTGGATTAGCAGAAAATCTAATGTGCCCTTTTGGTGGAAATCACTTAGATCTTACAAAAAGAATATTCAATTACCACCTATCAAGAGCTTGCTGATACATTGAATGTGCCTTTGGATTTTATGCAACAAATGGAGAATTTTTCACAGACCTTTGAACGTAAAAACTGAATTTGCAGAAGACATCACCAAAGCTTGCTGTACTCTACACAATTTTGTAAGAACCAGAGACGAATATACGTTTGAAGACACACAATTCCTATTGAGGTTTGGAATTTAGAGGCAACAAGTACAAGACCATCTACATCTGCACTATCAGAGAACAATTTGCACAATATTTCATAAATGAAGGCCAGGTTGAATGGCAGTACAAAAAAATATAGTGTATGTATGCATGTAAAGTTAAATATAAAGTAAGCTTTCAAATTATGTTTACTTACCAAACTCATTTTTTTCCTTTTTTTCTCCTTCATTGCCAATAAACAAATCCGTGATTTCTTCAAAGCATTTCCTTTTCAAATTCCGATTGCCGTAATCTTTGCTTGACATGTCCCAAATAGCAGGGTGGCTCTCCACCTCAATAATAAACTTTTCAGTATCGAAAGATTCCATTTCTAGGTACCAAACTCAGGGGCTTGTAATACTAGGAAATAACCTTACATCCGTGTGAAGGCTTTCAATTGTCTGCGTGTCTCGAGTGGTCGCACGACCAATTTGGCAGCACCACCAGTACTCTGGTTGCCCATAACAGCGACCAGTTGGGCCGTGTGTAGGGCTCCATTTAAAACAATGTAACACATTGGCCGCTCGACCATGGTCGCTCCGTGTGAAGAGGCCCTAATGACCGCTTAGTGTAAACGCTCCTTCCACGAGCGAACAAACGAGCTTTAACAATGTAATTGGTAGGCATGGCAACATCCCATTAAAATGGCCAGATTTCTCCAAAATATATGAATTAAATGTTTAACATGAAGGATTTCCTACTGTAAGCTAAAAACAATGAACAAAATAGTAAATCTTGTAAATTTCCTTTAAAATGGTCTAAATCTAAAGGTTGTGAGTCTATTCTTTCTAATTTTAATCTCAAAAAGAAGAAAAGCCTGCACGTCAAAAAGTCGATTTTTTACATATCTTATGGGGAATGCAAATCATCCCCTGGAGTCGAACCCTGGACGTTTTTCATAAAATTCCTTTTGTCATAGCATTCATATAATGGAGTAGATTATCTCTGCCAAATTTCAAGTTTATATCTGCATATTTGATCGAGTTATTCGTGTTTTAAATATATTCCAGGAACCCAGGAATCGAACGTTTTTAGATCTCTATCATAAATATTTTGAATAATTTGTGTATTTGTTTGTGCATTTATAACGCATCAACTACAGAACGTAGAAGCAAGCTGAAGGTGCCATTTTGACCACAATAAAAAGTTAAGGAAAATGGGAGGGTTTTAAAAGCGATTTGAACTACAGTTTTCATTTTTAAAATGTCTTTCTCTTTTCATTTTTTCCCATTATATAACATGGGAATGAACGTATTGTTGGATTAACAATCTACTTGATAACCGTTATAAACATTACCCAATCTATACTATAATTTCAAATGTTTGGATGTATGTATGTTATGCTATACAAATCCACACCTTAAAAGGTATCGTAACGAAACTTGGCACGATTATTGAGGGCACCAAGGGAAAGACCGTAGGGCAGTTTAAATTCCCGAAAGATTTCCCATAAAAATGTTATTAGCATTTTTTTAATTCCCCGTAAGATAACGCGTAAAAATTGACTTTTATAAGTGTAGGCTTTCATTCATTTGCTTATATAAATTCGACAAATTGATATAAGAACTTCGTACCTGCACAGTATTTAAAAAAGAGTGATCATAGTTTCTTATTCTTATCGTCTTTTTTCATCTTTGACTCAAAGTCGCTCGCATTTCACGTTTATTCCCATTAATTTGGACTAAATTTGCATTTATAACGATAAATATCTTGATGACATGGACATTTTTTAAGTCCAAGGACGATGTTGTTTTGGTTTATTTATTTAGTTACTCAATAAATATTCTTATTTAGTGAATTGTGCTTAAACAGGGTGTAATAATATAGTATATTATTTTATTTAAATTTAACGTTTTTTTCAGCACATTGCTGGTAAGTATTTACGTATTTTATTTTTTATGATTTTAAGTTTAATTAATTAAGTTTTAATTAATAAATTTATTAATTTAATTAATTAATATTAAGAAGTAGTAAATTATTAGATAATTTGTATTTCAAAAATCAATATGAAAAGTTTTAAATAAAGTAAATCATTTTAGAAATAAAATATGTTCTATATTTCATTTAAACAACAATCTATGCGAAGCTGGGTAAATCTTTTAGTATATAGATAAAATAAGGAAAAATATTAGTGTAAATATGACAAAAGCTACACCTAACTAGAACTAGAACAAAAATATGGACAAGACTTACTTGCCTTTGCATCAGGAAAATCAATCATTACCACAGCTATACATACATTACTCAAAATTTCACAAAAATAACGTACATACACTTCTGCACTACTGTTGTCAATTCTTGGTATTTTGCCTGTAGCCCATCATAACCAACATATATGTGAAGCAAGGTGATGTGACCCATCATAAGACGTTTCCCTTAATTCATTGATATCATATGAGTGAAATGTCATAATATAGTTATGTATAGCGAAGACTTACCATATATGAATAATAGACTACAGTTCGAAAAGCTCTTAAATATATAAAATATATCAAAACTAATAATACAAATAATCTCAGGGGTTCCCAGTTGACCTTGAAGAATCATTAGTTCCATTATAATTTGGTCTGTGTTATTTATTAGCAAAGAGAATGGATGATATTGTAGCTTTTGAATGAAGGCTTCGAGAAGTAAAAATATCATAACATGAATGCTTAACTTGTATAGGCAATACAAAACAAAAGGAAGTGACTTATAATAATACAATAATTAATATGGAAGAATTGTTGAAACTGTGCAGAAATAAAGATATTTATAGACATACTCCAATTTATCCATGGGAATAAGTGAATTGAAAATATAATTGTTCTTATGCAAATTTCAATAAAAATCATTGTTGCTTCATTACAGTTTATTGGTAAGTGCTTTAAAGTCTCTAATGTGAATCTTAGACTGAAGGATTCAAATTTTATAAATGGAAAGTTAATTTATTAATAATACTACCAAATTTGAAATAAAGTACATAATATTTTTGTGACGATAAAACCAGAAAAAGAGGAGTCAAAATAATGGATTATGCATAAATTTTACTAACTCTACTGGGTGTTTAATAAAGAAAAAATCATATTTTAGAAACATGATAATCATGCAGAAAATGAAGAAGCTGTATTAAAGAGTGGCTTACCATTATTAAGCTTTTCCATTAGGGCATCATAAGTCATATTGCCATTTCTATTACATATTTCAACATTAAATCCCAGACTTGAAAATGTTTCAAATAATTTACTGACATCACTTTCAGAGCCAGCTCGTTCTTCTATTTCTTTATCAAATGTTTTAAAATTAAAAATTAATGCTTTTCCTCTCTTGCTGTGATTCATAAAATATTGAGTGGCATCCTTAGGAGTCTTCAATAAAACCGCTCTTGGTGGTTCATTAGGTAGCTCACGATCTTGTACATCACCTTGCTCAACACGCTGGTATTCTGCTAGTTGGTATCTAAGAATAAATTATCACTGTTAACAGTGTTATCTAATGACATAATAATATTACTAATAATTATTTTTGGCCGAGGTCAGCATTACAGCTGAATAGGATACGTCAAAAATAAACAATGTATAATAGATACAGATATTGATTAACCCTCTTAGTGCTATGGGCTGATATATTGGCTTTTGCTTCTCGGGTGAGGAGTGCCACAACCGACATATCGGCTCTGGCATACACCAAAACTGAAATGGTAATAACTCATCATAGTTGCGATAAATGGCATATAATGATGGTGTCATTAGCAAGAGGAGATATTCTAGTTTATAGACCTTTTATTACTTTTGTTTTAAGTGTCTTGTGAATTTACCACTTAAGCTACATAAATGGCTATAATTCCGGTGCATATTAATCTACCGAGTTTGGAGTGTGACTAAAGTCGACCTTCAAAAAAATTATTTTCGTCAGTCGGGTATGCAGCAAGAGTCACAGTTCCTTTAGTATCTTATCCTGGATCCTTCTGCCATCTGCTGTGATTTTTTTAACTGGATGGTATCAGTAAGAACTGGAATAAATGCTTTCATGCATAGTCATTTCAAGACATTTTGGCGCTACAAATGAATTAGATTTTACTGTTTATTTTTGTTTATAATGTATTGTTTTCTTCAAAGTATAAATAATGTAATTTTAAGCTTATAAAAAATGCATGTATTAATTGTATAATGAAAAAATATCTTACAAGTTAAAAGAAACGATATATTCTCTCCCGAAGAAATGATGCTGCCCATGCAAATGTGCTTCATGCGGTACGCAAAATCTGACCACAAGGAATGTTGGCATAAAAGAGAAAGCCATGAGGAGGATGCGAAATAATAGAAACCCTTTGCGATAGCATTTATTTTGCTTGGTCTGAGATTTACTTTTGCCTTGTGAGCGTGTAGATGTAACAAGCAGCTAGTGAAAAGTTTACACTCAAGTTAAATATATATATTTTTAAAATAAGAGTAATTGCAGCTCTCTCATTATCCAGAATGGCATCTCAGAATATGCCTGCAGAAGATTTTGGCAAAGAATTAGCAAATTACATAAATTCATTGAGTGATGATAATGATTATTTAGAAAAGGAAGATCTGAACATCACAGAAGGTATGTGTGAGAATGACCAGTTGACTTCTGACACTGTCTGTAGTGTTATTGTCATACTTAAGAAGAAACCAACTGTTATAACTGAAAGTGATGATGGTGATGATGCATGAGAGGATGACGTGGGTGTTGATATTCAGCCACCGGAGTTCATTGTAATTTCTGAAAATTGCAATATTCAAACTTCTCCAACATTTAATTATGGGGAATACTAGGGTCCAAGCATACACCACCACCTAATTCTGATTTTATTGCATATTTCAATCTTTTTTTCAACCTTACCCTATGGAATATGTTTGTATGGGAATCCAACCGGTATGCTGAGCAGTTCATAGCTGCTCATGAAACCTTGTCACCAAGCTTGAGAATGAAGACCGTAATTGATATGAAAGCATTTATAGCTATTTTTTACTAGAAATGGGCATAAAGGTTCACAATCTTTTCCTACTGGGTAACCAATTCAAACTGTATACCTTTGTTCGATAAAATGTTGAGGAATCACTTCCAGTTAATTCTTAAGTTTTTTCATCTCATGGACAATTCTAAGCTTTTCCCACCCGGACATGAAAGTTATGATCCTTGCGGAACCGTACGAGATAGTTGAAATGTTCTCCATCAGAAGGCTCTATAGTATTTTGGAATAAATTTCTAAAAAGTAACCCACCCATATTCATGATTTCTATTGCATTAATTTACCCAGTCAGGTGGAAGTAAGCACATATTTTATTGATGCTGCAAGCAATGCTGCAATAAGCAACTAGTATTATTTATTATGGATTTTCAGTAATGGGATCCCTGGCATTATCTCATATAGCTTTCGATGTGAACCCTAATGTGGTCCCCACAGCATTTTCATCTGTTAATGTGGCCTGCCTAAGAAGCTTCAACCATTAATGCAGCCTGCCACATAAAAATTTTGCCCAATTTTGCCCTAAATCAACAGACTTGTATCTGGTGTGGTTAACATGCAGGTCATTATTCCTCCTGGTATCGTGGGAATGGAAGTGGAAGTCCATAGGTAGACTGATTATATTATTCTTAATGTACAATAAGAGTGAGAATATATGGATGCATGGAATAGGCAGTATGTTCAATTTGTGTAAGGAGTGTTATATTTTTCCTGGACCATGATGCATAAAGCTTGTTTTAGCATTTTGAAAATTTTTATTGATAATGATGAGGAACCCTAAAAGGTTATGCTGTAAATGACATGTGAATTAAATTCCCCACAATAAAGTGTTTTCATTACTTCATCAGTAACTGAATGCCTTAAGCACTTCATGAGGAAGCATATTGACCTTAATTTATTACATAGAGCATCAACGTGACTGTCCCAAGACAAGTTACTATCAAGATGCACACCAAGAAATTTTATATTATATACTAACATTAACAATTAATTTTTGGTAAATTCTTAAGAGTAGGCTTTCAGAGTAGTTAGTATTAAAGAAATGTATCACTTGGGATTTATCTGTATTCAGACTTAACAGTGGCTGATAAATTAAATGTTTGCAATAAATACAAAAATTCCTTTTTAGTAAAACTATCATTGAGCATTTTGCAATTGAAATTCCCAGTGATTATAATGGATACATTGGGATGAATGTTTTGTAGTTTATCAAGGAGATAACCAAGTTCATCTAAAAAGACTTGACAGTTATCAATTGGGGATCTGTAAAGAGAGAAGATGTACAGAAGCTTATTATTATTAATTAAAAAGCAAGTGACACAGCACTAAAAAATTCTTCCTTCATTTAAAGACCTATAGAAAAACCTGACAGGGTCCACTTTGTGAATATTTTTTATAAAAATAATGACGTCACCATTTTTACAATCCTTGCGGGCATATGCATCAGCTATGTAATAACCAGGTAAACTGACCACAGACAAATTATTAAAATTTAACCATTGTTGACAAAGACAGTCTATATCAGATTGGTGATTGTTTTTTAACACTTCAAGCTCTAAAAGTTTATTTTGTAGGCACTGAATGTTCAAGCATAGTAGAGTAAATGTGATTAAACTATTAGGTTTTGAAGGTTCGGAAAATTTTCCACTTAATTAAGGGTACAGTCACACAGACAGAAAACTAACAGACTAACAGGCATGATAATAAAATTGGTCTATTATTTGAGCAATAACATGGGTAGAATTTAATAATTCACCAAAAATTACTCAAGTGGGTGATAGTGTTAACAGAGTCAGCAGTTTATTGTGAAAGGGAAAAGATGTATAGATTGAGTGTGAAAAGTCCAAACACAATGATACAGACATTTATACTAAATGTTGATGAAGGTAATATAATCTATATTTAGCAGAGTAGTCTCACCTGACAAGTATCACTGAAAAAATAATTATTTCCAAGGGTTCCACCTAAGGACTTTTGAGCTGCTATTGAAATCAACCTCAAATTTTAAATATATACGCAAAAAATTATTAAGAATTTGGTATCCTGTTTTCCTCTATAAAATTTAACCACGTTTTCATAATTCTCAAGTTGTGGGCCCAGCTAACTACTATTATGCAGGGACCTCACAAACCACTATTGACTAGGGGCCTTGCAAACTACTATCACCTAGGAGCTCCATAAACCACTATCACCTAGGGGTCTTGCACCCCCTAAATCCACGCCTGCTGCCCAAATATGTCATGAACTGTGGTGGAATTTTCCCTTTTTGCCTCCGATGGAATTTCATTTAGCAGTCCTGTGTACAAATTGGCCTTCTTTTGGCTCTTTAAGCCATCAGCAAACAGTTATAGTCAATCCTTATTGACTAACCTCAGATTTGCCTAAGGAAAAAACAGACAGCAGAGGTCTCAAACTCACGGCCCAGGTGGAACATTCAGGCAGCCCGCAAAGTAAGTTATATAAAGATGCAGCCCAAACTCAAATGTATATAATTTTTTTATAAAATACCTCAAGTAAACCTTGGAAAAAAATCTTGAAAAAATAAGAAATGTATATGATCAACACTTCCAAAATATTCAGATTTTACCATTCATTCCTATTTGACAATCATAGACAGTCGGGGAATTGGAGAATACTCTTCACATTATCAGTTTTTATTGATGCTGTCCAAAGTACCTAATTTGCGACACCAAATATAGTATTTTTGTAATGAAGAGCTTTAAAGAACATATAGAAAGATGGGAGAACGATCTCTTCCTCTAGTGAAATGAGAGATGATATTTTCAGAGAAGATGGAAAGGCTTGAGTAGTAAAGAAGCAGGTAACATGGAATGTGGCCCACGGATTTGGTGCAATGCCTTCATGAGGCCTATTTGTTGATGTGGGCTTGGGACCTGTGACATTGAGGGATCAATGAAGTTTTTCCATATGTTGCTCAGATGATTTATTATAATGTGCATTTTAATTGAAACTATTTATTCCTCTTTTGCTTGTTGGGAAAATACTAAATTCCGTTAAAATTTTAATAAGAAGTTGAATCTGCAATGACATATATCTAATGATTTTATTGGGTTGGTTATATTAGTTTTAAAAGCTGAAACACGTGGATTTTTTTAGTTATTTAGGTAGTATTTTGCCACAGAATGGAATAAGTATGGAAGAGATCATGACCCATGGCTGTGGCATAGATTAGAGAAAATTAGTTGGACCAAGAGGAAGACGAATGAGGAAGTTTTTAAGATAGTAGGGGAATTAAAAGGACCTTAACTAGAGTAATAAGGGATAGAGAGGCAAAATGGATGGGGCAAAATTTGAAATAAAATGGTTTATTGTAACAAGTAATAAAAGGAAGAATGTCAGAAAAATAGCAAAGAGATAGGAAGAGGAATGTTATGTTAGATGCATTAAAAGAAGGAATTGGGTATGAGAACTTGAAGAGAAAAGCATGGTATGGCACAGATTGGGTTGGGGTGCCTAAAACATACTGAAAGATAGAATTACTATGACGATGATGAACTTCCGAAACTGATTCCAATGCTTTTATTATAGAGTGCAGGGGTGTCGGAAAACCCCCCTTACAAAAGAAAGTATTTAACGTTTCCGGTTGAATTTAGTGCCATTAAAGAACAGGAGATTTCCGCATCTTTACAAATTATAGATGATGAAAACAGCCCAAACAGCGGCGGCGATATAAGTTTCCCAATACACTATAACCAACCTACCAAGAAGGTTCGCCTACGACTACGATAATATACTCGTAATATAAGATGACAATTATTTACTTACGGGAATGCATCAACATGGGTAGATCTTGGATCATTCCCACTGTCGGTTTGTATTTTTTCATCAGCACCACTCATTTTGTAGCGGATCTCACCTAAATAAAATTTAAAAAATTGCAATATTATTTTATTGCTTCAATTATCTTCTATTGAGATACATTTATTTTGGGGAATTAAGAATGATGAGGATTTAATGGAAAACATGGCTATGTACAATTTCCCTGATGAACAATATGCTACAATCATATATACTGCATCGTTATTTGCACTAAAAGATGAAAATTAATAAAATTTCCAGTAGTATTTTCCCAATAGTATCAACTGCTATTTTATGCAAAGTATCATAATTACGATTTAGGGATAATATTTTTTTAACATTAACACGAATTATTCAATAATTCAAAGTCAAATGAAGGAAATGGGATTCATTGGAATAATAAATAAGAGAAATATTTCTGGATAATATAATATAATAAAAGCTCTTAAAAATAGTAAATTATGACAAATAAATAAAAATCTACAGATTACTATGACCAACATAAAGTACAAATATATGGCAACTGAGTTCAAATTACGCTAAATTTCCGCTAGTCGTCGATAAAAGCAAACAGCAGGCCTTGAGAACGCCATCCGATGGCGCATTCCAGAGAAACACACTTCTCAGTGTTATTCTCACAAACGCGAAATCACGAGCAAACCGTCTACTTAGCCTTCACCCACTAGCTTAACTGTCATCGTTGTATAACAACGTTTAAGTATAAGGCAAGTCAGGAGAAGGATATCTCTCACCACTTTAGCCATGTCGTCTACTATTACACCAAAAATTCCCGCCACCAACCTTTCGTCAGTCAGCTGCTCGGGGACGAACCGAAAGTTGCATCTAATCGCGAAGATAAGAGAAGTATAACACAAGCTAATCTTATCTATCGATCCGAGTTCCTAGTCGATGTGAGAGAGTTCCGAGGGTACATATATGGTTCATAGGTAAGGCGAGAGAGATCCTACGAGGAGACGTTTTCTAATAATTCTACTAGCAAAACGAGAGAGAGACAGTAGAGCCGAGTAAGTTCTGTATTTTACTTACCCCTTCGTCGGCGGACAAAATTCCCAACGCGGGAGAATCGGAAAGCAGCAAGTATTCCAGAGCGTCTTCCTCTCAGCAGCTGTAATCCCAGACTGAGTCGCTGCTATCAGAATCGCCAACGATCAACTTCTGCGAATCCGTCTTTCCTTCCCCTCAAATTTTGTTCTTCCGGTCTCCCTTGCGCCCTCCTCGGTTCGAGGAGAATCCCTTATTAACATTACGAGCGATATTAACACCAATTATCAGAGGGCTCCTTTTAGATGCTTGACTTCAACAACCTCTGAGGTTTTTTTTTGTTTGGCGGTCTTGGGATCGGTGCCGCCAGGAGTTTCTCGGATCCAACCTTGGAGTGAGTAATGGGTGTATCATACGAGTATGTTCATAATAGGGATCGTATATATTCTGCATACGTTCGCGACCATTCCCTGTAAGCTTGCGAATGCACCTCGAGAAACAAACGCCCCAAAGAGACCGCCTAATCGAATTGGCGAAACCGTAAATACGATGTAGTACGGGATTAGTTGAAGGTGGAATCAGTGCCGGCTCGAGGTATTTTGGCGCCTTAGGCAAGATATCTAAATTCTAAATGGTGGCTGCTTTCGAATGAAATACTTTTGTAAAACAGAAAATATTATATTTAGATTCTGATTGTGACAACCAATTATATTTAAAAATTTTGTGTTTTATCAAGAAACGGAAAATAAAAAATATATTACAGCGTAAAGAGGCACCTCCGATACATATGGCGCCATAGGCATTTGGCTAGCTAGCTTGTAAGGCTGGCCTTGGATGGAATTTTGGTGATGGATTTTATTGCATGTGCCAGAAGTAAAAATTTCAATGAAGAGATGAGAAAAATTCCGCACCTAACCGAGACTCGAACCCGGGTCTTCCTCTTGCAGGGCGGATGCTCCAATCGGCTAACCCAGTGGTTTCCCTGTGTAGGTCAGGGAAGCGCAAAAGATTTGACATGTATTTACTATCTTTTTAAACATCCTTATTGTGAGGCATGCAGTATAAGCCGTCAAATTCTAGCCCTCAATCGGCTAGGAGGTAACATTTGCATCCATGATTTTCTTAATATGGTTATATAAATGTAAATCGTAGATCGAATAGGTATTTTTTACGTACTGCGAACGAAAATGAAAGGAGGGAAAGCGAAAACAGAGTTTTCTAAGGTGAGTGGGGGCGCGGCTTTGCAATATTTCGAAACCTCCGGGTTAAGCTAACACACCAGTTATTCCGCCGTCGAAACGATGTGTTTTTCACCATGCAAGTCATACGTCATCGGAGCCGCTTAAAAAAAAAAGTTGCTGGCCACGATGCTTCTTTTTTGATTCGGTGGAAGCAGGCACAGCGTTGCCGAATCTCCAAAGCCTCACTTCCTTCAGCAACAGACAAGCAGACGAAAAAAGAAACGAGGAGCGGTGATTGGGCGACGGGAAACCATTGACACTTCCGGATTTTTTTTTTTTTAACTCTCGACGGCCTCGAACATGAAATCTCTTAAACCTCTGAAGGGGCTATGACCAGCTATGACGGCCTCTCTTTCGGCTGGGTCCTTCCAGACGAAAATAATGATGCTACTTGATCGAAAAGACTGGTATTTTTGTCGGGTGTCCTGCGTGTCCTTTGTTTTCGCGCAGAATTTATTGCACGTACGCTTCTTTGGGACGATTTCTGATTCTTGGAAGCCTTTCTTCCTAGAATTCCTTCGGATACGCCCGGACTGGCGTCGGGATGGGGGAGGAAAACCCGCTCGGCAGTCTGAATTATTTCGATGTAAAAAATAAAGGCTCGGCGAGGAGCATCTCTTTCCATCGCGTTGGGCCGCGTTCTTCTCAAATCGGACATCCAATGTGATTGTTCCATTACAGGGAGACTGGCTTGAATCCTTAGTCTTAGGTGCGACTGTCGCCAGGGCCGGATTAAGGGCCAAGTAAGCCATGGCATAGGGCCCCGCGCGAGGCGGGTGCGGGGCTTGCCTAGCGTGAGAGGACCGCGGGGTCCCTAGGACTTCCATATAGATAATTGTTTGCCGCTCTTCGAGTTTTATTGGTTCTGATTAATAAATAGTCCCCGCTAACTGTTAGCGGTAACTGAGGAAAAGTAATATTTTCAAATGGACGTAGTTTGTATGTTTTGCAGAGCTGTCTTATAATGGAAACTCCAATTTTTATAAAAATTCATTATCCTATATATTATTTCCGAGTGTGGATTTGTTTATTTTTGGTTCCTTTTTTCTTGTAAACGGAAGAAAAAAACCTTTTAAATGTGGTATAGTTGGAAGGCACGGACTTCATTTTTCCATTTGATTAACATGTAGATCTATAGTCATATATATTTTTAAATGTCTCATAATTGAGATATCATCGCAGAATTTGCACTATTTTACGCAGGAAAGAATATAGATTCTTATTCACATCGTTTATTTACTTATCTAATTCGAATTCGCTCAAATTGCAAGACTAGTAGAATTTTGCCCGATTTTTTCACACTTCAAAAGTAGGTTACCAAGGTTGTCCTCGGTGTTTTCAGTGCGTTTAGACTTATATTACACTCAAAAACACGCAAGGTCAACGATTGATTGGAAACTAAAGTAAATCTTAACCTTTTTGAGATTTAGCTTACAAGGAGAGGACACGGTAGTGGTATCACCCCATCCCAAATTTATCAGTTAACTGGGGTTTAGTAGGGCCCCGCAAACTCTTAATCCGGCTTTGACTGTCGCGACTTCTGTAATGCTAATTATGCTGTAATAATACATGAATTAGATCGACGGGTTAAATAATAAACATTTAAAAATTAACAAATTAAAGCGGCGATCTAAAATGAGAAATCTCAAGTAACACTCTTTTTAATGATGTGATTTACGCGATTAAAATATCATGAAGGATCCGGCTCGCCGAAGATTTGGCAACTTTCTATGTGGCCCGAAGGATTCGCTACCACCGATGTGGCCCGCAATATAAGGTTGGGCACCACTGATCTAACCCATTGCGAGAGAACCTACGTCGTAATCCGAAAAGCGAACGCTCTTGTTTTATAAATGAGAGAGTTTGAGGGTACAGAGTCGAAGAAGCTTTGCACCTCACTCACCCCTTTGTCAGCACACCAACTTCCCAACGCGGAATAATCGGGAAGCAGCGGATCTTTCGGAACGTCTTCCTCTCAGCATCTGCGAGCCCAGACTGATGAGTCCGGTCGATTGAAGACGGCTCCTTCTTCCACGTCCGTACGGTCCGCACCGTCTGCACTAACCAAGAGTTATCATGGTTATCAGATTCGTAAACGAACGAGTTCTTTGAATTTCCTCCTCCTCTTCCCGTCTTCTCCTCACGTCCTCCTTGTAACGAGGTGGTTCCAGTATTTACGTACCAGTTGACGCTAATGCCAGTTTTTTCGGAGGGCTACTTTTAGACACCTGACTCGAACAGCCTCGTGAGATTTCTTTTAATATTTAGGTTCGGTGGCCTTGGGAGTGATTGCGCTCGGAGGTCCTTAGACTCTCCTCCATCCTCTAGGTCAGAGAACCTATGGCACGCCACAAAATGAAGTAAGAAATAAAATGTGCCACTCGCTAATACAGCGACATGACAAAAATTATTATTGCATTTGGCCAGGAGAAGACCGAAGACAATGTTTGCATCAAATCTCAAGGCCCCAAGTTCGATTCCGGGAGTTCTACTTTTTTCGATTAAAATAAAATTGGAATGAGAGAACCATATTTTCGCCTTGAATTTTAAAATCACTTATAATTATCGTATAAACTCGGAACTTGGACAAAAAACGCCTAAATGAGTAAAAATATTTTCCTACCGTCGATTTTCGAAGAAGCATTAAATCGATACGCAAGTTTGTGTTGAACACGAAAATTCGACGTTTTTTCAAGCTGCAAAAATTTGGCGCTCACAGCGGCCACGGAATAGGCCAACATTTTGTTTCGTTTCGTTAGTCTTTCCGGTTGATGGGTAATAACTAAGGATAAACTAAAATAAAACAGTGCAAAAATTATAAATTCGAAAACACTACGTTAAAAAGGAAAAGGCGTCCTAGAGCACATCGCGGCACACAAGATAGGTGACTTATAGGGAATAAATAATACGGATAAAATTCCTCAGTTTGTCACACATGAAGCCTTGGATTTACCCTAGCAACGTCGGGTACTTCAGCTAGTTAATTACTACATAAAATGATTACGTAATTCGCAGTGACCGTCTATGCCTTGCATGTGCCCATGCAGGGAGTGCGCATATTACTCTGTAATTGTAAAGTATTAAGAGAACACGTAATGAAAAATAGTAACAGCAGAAATAGCAAGCGTGAAACTTTGTAATAATAGGTACATATATACCTGTCAGTATTAACCTAAATGACCAACACGACGAGAGTGAAAGAAAAACAGGTGTCACGCCAAATGAAAGCTAAAGCAGATCTAAATAAATTACATAAACATGATTGCGAAACAAGTGTATAAAAAGGAATTTCTTTAAACAATTTTTATAGAAAATGCCAATAATACTAGTTGTTTATTTTCTATTTTTATTTATATTAACGGGTAGTTTTATCGTATTTATTGTACCTATTTCGGGAAAAAACGATCAACTCCTAGTCGAGGCGTTTCTTTGTCTGCACATGCGAAGCTTGGAATTTGAGTCATAAATCACACAGGAATACAAGATGCAGGTGAGTATAGTAATACGTTATAAAAACGCTAGAAGAATAGGTACACTACAATGCGGAAATATTATACGATCTAGCGAGAAAAATTAGACCTGCGTCAGATATTATAATCGTGAAAAAATTCAGACATGTCAGAATAGAGAAGACACGTGAAACAATATCCGCACCGGATAAGGGAAAGAAGAACATGTCCATAGCAGTCAAAGGATTAAACCTCTGGTTCCCAAAATGAATACCGTGGCACACTGGGGTACCGCGACTGATTTTTGGAGATGCCCCGAACAACTTATGGAATAGTTCTGTCTGTGTATGTGTGTCCCCTATTAACAACCGACCGATTTTCATGAAACTTGGTATAAGACTCGTGCTGCCAGGCCCACCTCCGGGCTATATTTTATTTGGCAAAGATTTAAGTCCCGGGTTCGGTTCCAGGAACGTTTTTTCCCTATTTGTTTTACATTGGAAGTCTCAAATCCATCGTGCAGAGATGTTTTCTTTAATAATTTAAAATATCTTAAAATTGTTATATCGTAGCGAGGATTGTATTGGTCTAATGGGAAAAGAATGTAGATTATAATTATTATCACAGAATTTTGATAATTGGTCGTATTTTCTTGAATTTCTACTAAAACATAGCGTTTTTGCGTTTTAAATAGCATTTTATCAGATTGTTGCCATTGAGACGATTATTACCGAACTCGGCTTGAGCATAGACGAGTTAACAAATGGGTTATTTAGGAAGCCAGCATGCATTAGTCCTGGTTTGGACTTCTTGTTAAATTAAAAAAAATTACATAAAAAATACATGTGGACGCATTAACCGCCAAAAGAAATGTCTTTTCAAAGTAAAAGAGAGGAAATTATGCGGTGCAAAAAATCACGTTTTATTTCCGCACTGTAATTCTCGTGGGGAAATTACGCGATGAAAGCATTGACGCGAATAAATACGTTATTAGCATTTGTTTTGTAAGGTTCCTTAAATGTTTACAGTGAGTCATGCCGTCAGATATTTATATTTTTTAAAAACTTAAAATCAAAACAATGAAAAGAGCGTTAGGTATATCTTAATGTTTAATCACAGAATTTGAGCGATTAAAATATAATGGAACATATTAAATTAATCGGGAAGCCCATGATGTTATTTATTTTTGGATTGTATGCCTTGGGTTATCAAATCCGACTTAATATCGCGATGATGTTTTACTTCTTGAACGTTTATCACATAAATGGCAACATGAAATTCGTTTTGAAATGCCGCGTGCCGTGGGCGCGGGAATTCAGACTCCGGAACACAAACCCACCATTTTTACACAGGAAAATTATTTCCGTTTCGCGCGTAATCCGAGTAGCGCGGTGTCTTTTGGGAAACTATCTACCGCGATAAACGTAGTGTCGGTGTATTTTTCGAAAAGTCAACGCTAAAACCCGTTTAAAAATCCTGCAGCCTCTTAGGCGACGAACCGTTGCAAGCTAACCTTAAGAACTGCCGTCTCATTTCCAATGAGAAAATATCTAAAGGAAGCTAAAGTGTAGACTCAATTCGCGAACGAGGAAAACGAGCGCTATTAGTCCACGCGGCAAGTGGTCCGAGCATAGCGGGAAAAGCCAGTCTGATTCACGTTAAAAGAACGAGCTTCGCGCCCTACCCTCGAAGAAGAAAATGAAGATTTCGAAAACTATCTTTGATTTCGGCTGCCTTTCGACGTTTTCCGACATTAGGGTTAGAAGGCTTTCTAAATTACGTCACGCTCTAGGGGGGAGGGGGTTGGTAATTTTGTGACGGATCGTGATAAGGGGCAAGAGAGGAGGAGAGGGTTTTTTGATAACGTGAAGTCTTTGGTTTGATGAAAAAATCTTAAAAACATATTTGTTACCAAAGTTTCATTTTGGAATATTTTTAGACTACTTTCCAATGGAATGATAGGCCTCTGTAATTTCAGTGGGAAAAAAATTGAAAATCCTTCTGAAAAAATGTAGTACAAGAAATGATTTTAAAATAAACCCAATTTAAATCGATTTTTTGAGCAAAAGCTCAAAAATGATTTTTCCATTGTACTCAACTTTCAAATGGAATGGTTTAATTCACGTAGCCATATTAAATTTAAATGAAAACAATTTTTAAGGTGAGGGAGATGAGGTTAAATGTTTGTGGCGATATGCGACGAGGGGGGAAAGGAGGTTAAAAAATTCAATTCCCGTATATCGCATATGATCGAGGCAAAACCCATTTGATCGGCAGATGAATTTAATGTCCATTTCGTAAGGCATCGAACGGCGAACAGTTGGTTGGAAAGTGATGACCCAAAAAATACCTGGTACCAAATATCAAATTGCGGCCAATGTAATTCAGAGAGGTATCGGGTCCCTCTGCCCGCAGAGGCCCTCCCGCAGTCCAGGAGCAGCTGAAGCCTTCGCTACTCCCCTGCGCATTTGTTGGCCTGTTATGACGCTCACCTTTCCCGAAAAAAAAGGTCGCCAAAAACTGGCCCTCTTGTCTTATGAAGGTAATTAAGGTATTCCGTTCGACAAGTCGGCGAAGAGAGCCGGTGGGGTCAAACGAAAGTCGCCGATAGTAGTAGGAGAACCAGCGGCATTCGCCTCCGAAAGATTGAAGGATGGAAAATAGCATTCTTGCAACAGGTGATTCAAGTGGATTCTGTGACTGTCGTATAGAAATCTTCCATATAAAACGCTTATTTTGTCACTCTGACAATTAAATTCATGTCCCGTAATTTTTGACGGGCACTTACCCCAGTCATATTAACATTCCAGAGTCTGTCATTCTATCTGTCAAACTCATCCGTTGCTTCAAATTTCACCGATCACATTGACGTTTCATGCGCATGCGCCCTGATACGATATTGACTGTACGTGTAGTGTATAAATTAGCAATAATAAATGCCTGAGTTATATATTACATATAGTTTTCCAGTTCTGTGTATAACGCTGACGTCATCAATGGCACTTTTAACGCGTTTTAACAAACTTCTCGATTAGGTGGAAGGTTGAAATTTCGTAGGAATATTTGATTCAGGTATAAAAATTAAATGACAATATAAAAATAAGAAAAAAGACCCGGGTTCCACCCCAGAGGGGCGATTTGAATTTCCCGTAAGATAACACGTAAAAAGCGACTTTTTAAAGTGCAGACTTTTATTCGTTTGGAAATTAAAATTTGAAAGAATTTACGTATGATCTTCGAATTTAAACTATACTTTAGAAAGATTAATGAAGTTTCTTATTCTATTCATCTTTTTTCCGCCCATTGTTTGAAATCTCTCATTATAAACATTTAAATCACATATTTTGGGAAAATATCGGCTTTTAAACGGGATGTTGCCTTTCCGACCACGTAATTGTTAAACTTCGCGAATAAATTGTTGTCTCAACCCGCATACGTGTAATATATACGAGTGCATAGATTGCCTTAAATTATCGTAGGATTTTTCGCGAAATCCTAATGGGCCTGGGATTTAGTTTGGATTCTTTTGCTTGTACTTATAAAATACTACATAGATATAGAGTAAGAGAGAGGGGATGTGGGGAAGGAGATCGGATGGAAGGGATATAGAATGGAAGGTATGAACATATAGAGTAAGGGAGGTATAGAATTAGAAAAGGACGGGAGGAAAGAGATAAAAAGGGAGACGGAGAAAAAGAGGGCGAGCTATGGATTGTGACAGTATGGAATAAGAGAGGGGAAGTTGGGAGAAAAGAGAGGCAGAGAGAGGGAAGGAAAGAGAGAGGAAGAGAGGGAGACAGAGGGAGGGAGAAAGGGACGGCGGGAGGGAATATTATTATTTCGTCATAAGACGGGCAGTACGCTAGTTTTAAAAATAAAATGGAACATTAAATTTCAGTTAAAGTATCTTCGATTTAACAAACCAATAGAGAAATGATGAACTGTAAAAAAAGTTTTATTGACACAAATCTACCTGTTATATTTTGAGTTTAAATTATATTAATATTTTTAATAAATAATTTGAATACTTCAAAGCTTATTGTTAGTGTGTTTCAATTTTTTATATTAAAAATTAGATTTAAAAGTTAAAAAGAAACAATTTTGTATCATATGTATATGCTTGTGTGAAGTGGAAATTTTAATTGACGGGCGCAGTTAAAAATCACAACACGGCGACATATTGTAATAAGGATCACTCACTTAATTTTCATCTAAATCCGCCCAGCGGTTCAAGAGATGAAAGTCGCGACAGACGGACGAGATGTGCCCATAAGGCGTTCCGCTACTATCGCATCGCTGGTAAAGAACGCCTATGAATATTCCGAAGTGGCCTGCGTTTCACAGTATTTCATCGAAGTATCATAAATAACTTTTAAAGCGACATTCAATTATTTTAAAAAGCAAACGACGTGTATTTCCGTAATAATATAACGACCCACACGTGAAAGGTTAATTTTTTCAAAGCATCGATGGTTTTCTCACGCGATTTTGGCATTGGCTTAGATGCAAAAGTCGTAAAGAAAGGAATTTAATGCTTTAACCCGGAGCCTAAATATTACACTCACTGGCGGTAAAATATAAAAATGGATGTCTCATAATAAATAAAATAATTCACTCTTTGATGCTCAGGAACTGCGTCATTTTTTGCTATAGATATGCCTCGTTTCACGCCGCTATTTTAGTGCGACACGTAGCCGTTTATCTTATCGAGCTAAAAGTGCGTCTGTTGCCTCGACACCTTAAGCGAGATTATTTCGCGGTTTCTATACCTTTGCCTGTGGCGTACTCAGGGAATTAATTTGTGAGGAAACAAAAATTTCCACGCAACATACGTAAAAATCTGAGCGTTCGCAGAAAACTTGTAGACGTCGATTTATTGTACCCCCTGTGGAATCAACGCCCGTGTTTCCGTAGGGAAAACGCGCGCAGAAGTATACGCTCGTGTGAAAGTTTCATGAAAATTCCAAATTTGGAAATGATATTTCTACGAAGATTGTTGTCCTGCACGATAGATGTTTCTATGGATGCAAGATGGAGCCTTCGAGATATCACGAGAAATTCTCTTTCTCGCAAAATGCGCGATCACATCTCGTTTTTCCAGACTTTTTGAAAAATTAACCATATCGATGAAAGAAGGGAGCCGAGGCTAAAAATAAATGCTTTCATCTCAAGAAATCAGCCTCTGTGACATTTTTTCATTTGGGAGTAAAGGAGTGGATCTCATGAGTTATCGACTTTATGGAGAAAACTCTTACAAAAGATTATCATCACCCATAACGAACTACAAAACCCCTTTATAGGTCCCCCTCCTTCCTTTATAGAGGTTAATTTGAACGAAAAAACGTTTTATATGGCATTCTTAATAAAATAAATTGGACAAGATAAATAACAAATTATTTCTTAGGTAAATAATTAAAAATTATCATAAAGAGTTTGCCGTCCAAGGATGAATGCGACTTAGACTAGGCCAGTCACCATCACGGTTACTAGTTTTGTATGTATTTATATCTTTGTTCGCGAATATAAGACGACCCCAATCTTTCACTAAAAAAACTCGTTTTACAGTCGAGTAAATACGGTGTAATATCTCATTTTAAGGCATATAACGTGTAATACACAGTCCGTGGAAGGTTCACGAATAGTCCGTCCAGCAGCGGAGCGAAAGCGGATTAAAGAGATTCTGACCTCCCGTCATTTCCCAATCATTGATTACTGCAGCAGACAACTCCAACTGTGATGATTCAAGGACATTCCTCGCCAGTAACATTCTATGCGGGAATCCCATTGGTCATTGAACATAACTCCGATAGCTTTCTAAAATGCCGGAAATACGCCCGTTACGGCTACGAATCACCCTTCCTCAGCGACGATTCAACGATAATACAAGAATATTCTAAATAAAAATCGGTGCAATGCACACTGCACAGACTCTCTCATATACTACGTTGGCATCTGGTCTCACTACCCTCTTTCCTGACTGGAAGGGACTGTTACTGCTACAAAAACAGTAAAACCGCGGAAAATGTCTTCTGCAAGTAAATGATATGTATATTGATTATGTGAAAATCAAACTTGATAAATAGTTGCACCGTAGATAAATATCAAGAAGCATTTACAAATTGGCGAAGGCACATAGGCGCTGAAGCATTATTGCTGGACTGATATTTGTGAGAGGACTGGGCGTAAAAATCGATATGGATTTGGACGATATATAGTTATTTTTTGAGAAACATGGTTTCTTCAGTATTGTTCATGACTACGAGATCTATAACTGGGTGAATTTTAATCAAAATCGTCAGAGCCATTTTTAAATCGACGTTTTGTTAAAATCAACAATAATAAACTACCCTTCGTTATTGCGCTACATTGTTCATCTCCTCATTGTTTCTATCATGGGTAATTTCGTTTAAATACAAAATATCATTCGATTTCGTTGAACTGTCTAGTAGATCTAGAACGTGGGGAAACTAAGGCCAGCGGACCATATCAGGCCCGCGAGAGCATTTTATACTGCCCGAGACGTCATAATGAAAGCGAACCATGTAATGTATTACAGACAATTTCGTATTTGTTGGATATGATTCGGGCCGAAAAACATTTTGTTTTGAAGTTCTGAATATAAAATATTATTAGCCTACTTTTCAAAAAATCTGATGTGGCCAACACATGACTTTCACCATATCTGTAATATTTCTAAAAATTCCAAATAGGTTACATAATAATAAATATTTTAAGAAACTGCGAGAATATTTTAGACTTTACAAAGAACAGAAATAAATAGCCTTCTGACATAGGATATAGCCACAAAGCTCCAACAATTAAGAAAAGAAAAGGAGCGTTACTAATTGTAAGACGTAACTAAGAGTCAATTGTTAACAATAGTCGTCGGTAGGTGGCGTGGTAGTGGCAGATAAAAATATAAGATTTCTCTTAAACAATGCATTATATGGAAAAATGTTTCAAACAACGTTTGTAGAAAATTACATTTCCTACAACTTTTATTCCAGTAAATATTTACATTTATCAAATATTAAAGCAAATATTTCAAAATAACGGATATGTGACAAGAGTAAACACACACTTCCAGTTGACCGATTTTTACCAAAAACAAATCAATTCTTCCGACATTTATAAAAATGTTAAATGTAAAATTTCGCGTTGACCTGATTAATAGTATTTGAGTTAGAGCATCCACAATAAGCTATCACACACACAGACATCATCGAGAAAATGGTCAAATCGTGTTCTGGGGACCTCAAAAGATGTATTTACGTTGAAATCTCGAAGTCGATCTTTTTCATGAGAACAATACTTTCCCCTATACTAGGTATATGGACAAATTAAAAATTATCCATACGTAGGAGAAAATTTTCTACAAAATTATTGCAAAAGCTCGTATCTACGAATATTTTATGAGATCAAAATTATTAAACTTTAATGTACAAATGGGATAAAAACTACCCCTAACAATTAACAATTTTGAAATTTTCGATTTGTTTGTTGGTTTTGAGCAAAATCCTATAATTCCAGGCCTATGGTGGCGAGTTGGTTAACGCAAATAACTAGAGAACGGAAAATACGATTTCGACGATTTTTTCGAAATATACTGGGATCCACCTCTCGCACGTTTTAAAAATGACATCGTCAATCATAATATCATGGGTTCGAGTCCAGAAGCGTTTATTTTCTCCATTTGATTAATACGGGTATGGGTGCATGAGAATGGTCATAGAAATTCGGAACTTGAAACAAAGTACGGATAAGAAGTTTTATTTTCTTTCCGTCGATTTTACCCGTCAAATCGGTCCACAAATTACCGCCATAATTTTATGTAAATATTTGTACGAGAAAATATTTCGACGTCAAGGTGATCTGCATTGTTGCCGGTGTAGTGTAATTGCGTATGGTTCACTGGGATATTCGCGTCGTATTTGCCCTCATATTCACGAAATTCCCATGCTATTTTTGAAGTTTGAGCAATACCTTGGTTACGATAAACAACGCGACAAAGAAAGTAAATAAATATTTCACATTTCATCGATATTGTGTTAATGAGTGTTCCTAAGTGAGATATAAAGATTTAATTTGCTGAATTTCTTGAAGATATTGAGTACAATTTCTGCAAAAGCTGAATAAGTTATTAATAATCTTTGACTAAGAGTAGAAAATAAAATTTATAAGTTTATTTTAATACGTTTTATGTACATTGAAAAGTAAAAATATAAAATTCGCATAAATGTTTGTTTCAGAAAGTTAAAATAGTTTTGAGCATATAAAGGTTGTCTAGCGAACAGAGGTTAGCATCAATAAAATGAAATCACATCAAATAAATTATTTTGCTCTCATTGCTAAGAATAGATAGAAGATAAAACAAAAGCGATAACAAATTCGAAAATCTTGTCTAGCATAAGCCGTCCTGATCTAGAAAAACTAGATGGATTGGCAACATCGCTCTGTCTATGCCGCAGGGACGTAACTAGACTTTTATTCTTGGGGGGCAGAGGAGGGCCAATGAAAATTGAGGGGGGGCCAGGGTAATTTTCAGTATTTCCAAAATAAACGAGAGAATAGCGAAACTAGCTAAATTTTAATTGCGGAATATATTTATTTTTCATGAGGATTGAATAATTTTAGAATAACGAATCTTTTTCATTGAATAGTTCATGAAAAGATGATATATAAACAATAAATATGTTTTGCTTCATCTTAGGTATACTTGACAGAGTAATTACGGCTATGCATTTTGGATGAATATAAAGATCAATCAATGCTTAGGAAACTTACGGTATATTTGGAATTTGGTCTGATAATAGAATTAGATGGGGAAAGAAAATCACATTTTTGTACTCTATTTTCAAAGATCAGACATTTTCTTATCGAATTATAAAGACCGAAATTTTCATTACATTATGTGAGATTTATACATTGTAAACTCTTGAATTTATTTTTTAAAACAAATTCATTACTTTAGAAAAAAGATTTTACATTTTTATTAAAAAAAGATAATTTTAATTCCTCCGAAAATTTTGTCATAATGACGGATTTTAATCTACTACAGAAATGAACACATTTCAATTGCATTAAGTACCTAATGTGAAATGTATTTTTGATTTTGTAAAATACACATAGTCATTCCATCTTAATTACAAATCAATTACCAAATAATACAAACTTAGATTAAAATTTTTTTATCACATTTAACATAAAGTTATGAAAGTAGACAAACATGTATGTTGAGCATTAATACATTATAAAAGATTAATACTAATAAATTATTAAAAATTAATACTATGAGAATACATTCATGCCTTGTACAAGAATTAAGACGAGCATTTTATTTTAATAATGGCATTCGTCTACCACCAGCTTTTTGTGCTTTTGGCAAGCTCTTTTTCTATGTGCAATACAGCTAAATGTGAAAGACGATCATTGGCAGTTTTATTTCTTATGTAAGTATTAAGTCGTCTTAAACACGAAAACGATCTTTCGCACGCTGCAGTTGACATTGGTATTGTTACTGCTATTGCACATAATTTATGAACTTCATGAAAAGCTAATTTGAACTTCGTCAACATTTCTAGTAGTTGAAACAGATTTGTAATTTTAAGTTTGATTTCTAACTCATATCTTTTAATGGTTTTCGGTAAAATTTGTAATTCTGCATTTAAATTATCAATGTCAATGCTATAATTTAAAGCAAAAGCTTTCAATTGTACAAAATTTAAAAATTTCTCATGCATCGGATTTAAGCAACATATACCTTCTAATATTTTTGAATTGTTTGTGAATCTTGCGTGTAATTCCTCTACTATTTTATCTAAAACAGGAATATAAATTTGGGTACGAATTTTATCTTTCGTATTAACATTTCGTTGAAAATTATTTTCCTCTGTATTTGCATAATTTGCATATTTAGTGAAAAATTTGGAAATTCTATTAGAATTTTCATTATTTGTAATATTAATATTATTATTATTTGCAATTTTTAGTGATTCTTTGTAAATTTGGTCAAAGTTCAAAGCAGATTTTTCATCAGATCTCACGTTCAAGAAAAACGTTTCCAAAGACTGATCTGAAGTGAAGCTTTACAAGAAATCGCTAAAAGATTTGAGTTTTCCCAGTATTTCCGTAAACATACACAAGTTAAATACAAATTGAAAATCACTTGCATCAAGCAAACGATTGGCTTCTACTCCACGTGCTCCCGCTTCATTTGAAATTACATTCAACAAGACTAATACGGCCTCAAAAGTATTTTTCATTGTCGAACATGCAGATGCCTGAGCTGTCCATCGGGTAAAACAAATTCTTTTTAGTTCCTGCAATTTGCTATTCGGGTTACTATCCCTTTGTAGCTTTATAAATCGCGCATGTACAGCTGATCCTGAAAAAAGATACAATTCCTCCAACACAGGAAAAAACACGTCTACATGTTTTACGTTTTTGCAAACATCGATGATCACGAGATTCAGCCTGTGATTGAAACAGTGTACATATATACAATGAGGTACATCATCTCGAATTAATTTTTGTACTCCATTCAATCTATCGCTCATAACGCTTGCGCCATCGTATGTTTGTGAAACGCATTTAGATAAATCAATCTCGCAATTAGCAAATATTTCTTTAATATAAGAAAATAGTGCGCTTGCATTAAGGTATTCCGCTTGTTTATAGCCTAAAAATCGTTCAAATACTGTACCATCTAAAAAATATCTAACTACAACCGACAGTTGTTCACTCTTAAAAATGTCCTTTGATTCGTCTACCATAATGGAAAAATGCTCTACTTAGTTAATTTGATCCTTTATTTGTCGAATCACCAAATCCGACATTATTTTCAAAATTTCATTTTGAACTAAAGGACTAGTATATTTGGCATTTTTTGGACCACCAAGAAATTTTTTTTTACTATATCGAAATGTTCAGATAGAATGTTTAAAATTTCTAGAAAATTTTCTCTATTTAAACTTTGGTCAAATTCATCATTTCCCCGCTGAGCTATATTTTGCATTGCTGTAAATCTTAATACCTGACAAATAATTCTTAAATATTGCCTATTTTCACTTACTTGGCTAGAATAAGCATGATTCAACAAGAAAGTTACAGATGCATTATTTTTTGACATTACCTTTTGCATATCCCATGATGTTTCACACTTTTTATGAGAATCACTATTGCCATGTTGCCTAAGTCCTGAGTCTTTTTCATGGCTTTCTTCCAATTTCTGAATCCAACAGATACGAACGGCATGTACAAATCAATAGAATTTGAAAAAAACGACATGGGAAGCAATATGCATCATCTAACACACTGTATTCTAACCATGGAAATTTTTCATACCAAATAGGGTTGAAACTTCTCCAACGTGTTGCAAATTTTCGACTCTCGGAAAACACAACTTCGGCTGTTTAGAGCCGTCGGTCACAATTTGAGACAAATCTTGAGGTCCAGGAATTTCTTTAAGTTTTGGCTCTGTTTCGACACTATCTCTATCTTCGCAATCGGAATTAAGCATTAAATTCATTTTATCGAGTTCACAATCTTGGAATTCACTTTCAGAATTTGAACTCGTTTCCTCACTTTCAATAATAATTGTTTCAAAGTCATCCTCTTCGATAATAGCCGTTTCTTTAGGATTTTCTACTTTGATCTTCTTATTCGCAGCTTTCCCAAAATATTCCGATATATTAATCCTTTTCCTACTCATTTTGTTCAACTGCTCTGGGTCCCTTAAAAATGGAAATTTTAAACGATATTTTTTTCAAAATCGAAATTAGTGAAAAAAATCAATTAATCATAGAATTTAAAATAAATTATTAATTTCGTAAAGGAATGCGTACTTCTAAAGATTTCGAACGCCTAGCATCTAAGCATTGCAAGTACGGAATAGTTTACAGTTTTAGCTGTAGAATAAAGCAAACTAGAAGAAAATTGGTCCATATTTACGTATTTTTATGAATGGATGGAAAGAGTTAAACTTTAAAACATTTTAATCCAGTGTAAACTTTCATAAGAGCGTCACGCACAGAGGGGGATTATGCTTTCTATATTGGGGCGATTGGTGGAAATTTATGTTTGTAAAAATTAATTTCTTCAAAATGAGGGATGGGACAAAACGGGAAAACACGTGTCTGCTTATTTTGGATAAATATTCATTTTGTACAAATTTCGTTAACTTCCGATTACCAATTTTCGCGACTTTTCATCGTTAGACTAATTATAATTAAATTTTTCACATACCTGAACTTTTTCAAACTTAATAGACGTTGTGCTTGGAATACCTCTCCGGTCTCAGTGTCACAAGTAGTCTTCAAACAATCAACCTTAATTAGGAATTAGAATTAAAATTAAAATATTTCTGAATCTGCTGAACCACTATAAAATTCCATTACAATGAGGTATACGAACTTTCTAGCGATAACGATATTTTGCATCACTGAATTGAACAGACCTTAAATCCCGCTGTTCTTAACTCTTCAAATGTTAGACTTCGACTGGACTAGGGCATTCGTATTCTCATCTTCGGTGGGAAATTCAGGCTGAGCTCGGGCAGTTTCCCAAGGATACAATCCAATTTATTGTCTTCCGAAAAGGCCAGATGTATCTCGGCTTCACATTCATAAGGCAGAGTGGCGATCCACAGGATGTTTATAGTGGACAAAGCGAGTGAGTATCCACTCGAGAAATAAACAACGTCGAGAGCGTCGCCATCCGAAGGTAGATCTGAGCGTAGCACCCACGAAGCACACACGGAACTGATTCACCAATCGGCAATTTTTTAAAATCTGTTTAATTGGATAACACCAAAACAACAACAACAATGGCCCCATGGAAAATATTTTGTGATCATTCACAATCAGCCCGGGGATAGTGCCTATGAGACTGGTTGGCATCTGGAGACTGGAGACATCGTTTTGAACGATAAAAGGGTAATGCGAGACACGGTGATACAATACAAGGTAAGTAAAAGGTAATAGATCCTTCGCCGTAAAAAAAAGGAAATAGAAAACTCACGTACGCGCTGTAGGTCTCCGAAGGAATCGGCGGGACCTAATTCTTGTGAAGAAAACTCACACACGAGTGCCTCCTTGGAGTGTTTTACTTACATCGTTTTGAATGCATCCTCTACTCAAGAGATTAAAAAGAATTACATTGTAGAACCAAGCTTCTCGCGCATTTCAAACTACTATATTGTAGAAACCTATCTTCTTGCGAACGTAATGTCAAAATTACAGTAAAAAAATTCCGATAAAAATGGGTGGGGATGGTAATTTCAATCTGCTGATCAAATTCAGTGGAAGCTGGGTGGGCCAAGGGGGGCCAAGAAGTTTTCAGGGGGGGGGCAGGGCCCACCCTGGCCCCCCCTTAGTTACGTCCCTGCTATGCCGCCATTGACCGAATAAATCACATGAAAGAAACAACAATCGTCGCCCTTGAATCGCCCGCTTCCAAGGCGGCCAACAATATCAGATTATCAGATATTTCCGTCCTGAGACGCTCGGTTTTAGCTCAACGTGATCGCTTCCAGAAGCAGCCATGTTTTGTTTGTGGCAGAGATGTCAAACCTTTTTCTGCTCGCGTGCGAAATTTACAAAATTGGCTTTCCTATTCTAACTTGCGTGCCAATTTAAAATACATTATAAAGAAATAATTTTATAGTTTAACTGCGATCATTTATTCTCAGATTTAGAGCTCAGAAAAAGGTAGATTGGTTATATTCAATTTATCATTTTATAAGACTCATTGTCCCAGATCATTGATAGTAGAAGGACAGTTATGAAGCAACAAGCATTTCGTTCTCGGTCAAAAAGTCACTATTAGTAAGTTATTTTACCAATCTCTCAAGTAGTCTTTTATACACTATCAGCAAAGGGAAAATATTAAGAAGTCAGACAATAAACAATTTTTTTACGTGCCAACGAAAATCGTCTCGCCATATGTTTTCCATCAGTGGTTTCCAACCTTTTCACCGTGAAGATCACCAATTTATTTGGCGAAAAATCAAGCGAGCACCACTATAATTTCGCAATAAATAGAAATGATCACAAAGAAAAAAGGCCAATGTCAAAGTCATTACTTAATGTTTTTAATAAATTCAGAATTGTAATATATATATATATATATATATATATATATATATATATATATATGTATGTGTGTATATATATATATATATATATATATATATATATATATATATATATATATATATATATAAGGCTTAATGATAGACGAGTTTGAAAGTTTGCAACGCGAGATCTCCGAATCTACTGGGCCGATTTTCACGAACCTTTCACTGAAAGATTATGCGGAATCTTGGAGAGGTTTTAAGCTTAATTTTATCCTTTTAACGTAAACCGTTTCAAAGATATGGCGATTTTTCCGCGAACACCCATTTTCCTACACTACTTTATGACGTTCGGTGGGCGGTGGGAGGGGTGAGTGAAAGAGGGGCGTGTGCAATCCCGAATCGCATCCGGGCAACGTCGGGTCACACAGCTAGTATATTATAAAAGCACATTCCTGAAGCTCATGAGCAGGATTTTGAACATCTCAGAAGAACGCTGCCAGGCTGCCTAAGAGCCCAGCATTGCTCGCGAGCATCATGCTGGAACTCGAGATTAAAGACAGGGCGCACGCATGTGCCATGGCGCCCTTCATAGAATTCTTTGGCCCCCGCTACTAGGGCAATGGCAAGTGATTTGCTGGGGAGGTGCCGTAACATACGATCGGATAACATTTAATACATAATACTAATAAAATTGTTAAGAGAGGAAAGACACAATTTTACGTTTTACATTCAGTATTTTAATGTTATACTACTATGTTGATTCTCCTACTTCCGCCTCGTCCATCGGAATAACACTCCCCACCGCCAGTTGTTAGTTAGCGGTCGAAAGGTTAGTGAAAAACATGAAGTTTTGGGAAAAGGAGAATCTTGCTCACTAATTTTATGCCACAAAGGAGATAATTTAACCTATTATCATCTAGAAAGAATCGGTAAATATATTTATGAAATATGCTTTTGAATTTTAAGTACGAATTCCATACGCTACGTGTTTTTTAACTTATTTTTTTTAAATTTTATAACTTTTTAAAATTGCATTTCAGTTTATTATTTTAAATTAGGGGTTAAGATCATGGCAAAGAGGCAAAGAGCATATTTCTTCAACTCCGACTGGGAGAAGAAATTTCTCTTCGTAGATATAAACGGCAAGTCTGTGTGCTTATTATGTTCTGGGAGTGTGGCAGTACCAAAGAAAAGTAATATTGAAAAACATTTTTTGAGCATTCATTCAAATTTCAACATTAACTTTCCTATTAATTCAGCAATTCGAAAAAAAGCATTACAAGAATTGAAACGAATTTAACCGTACAACAAGCTTTTTTCGTAAATCCTTTTCTAGAGTGTAAAAACATAACTATTACGTCATTCAAAATTGTTCATGTGTTAGCCAAACGAAAGAAACCATTCCAATACAGCTAAAGAGTCAAAAAAGCATTGCTGTCTGCAGCTTAATCGCTTTTCGATCGCTTTAAAAATAAAAGTGAAATAACCGCATCCATCAGCAAAATTTCCCTTTCGAGCTCAACTGTTTCGAGGAGTGTAGGAAACATTGCCAGGACTTTAGAATCGCTGTTGATTCAGGATTTAAAACTATACGAATGTTTTTCGCTGCAACTAGATTTATCCACGGATGTTACGGATATCGATCAGTTGGAAATTTTTGTAAAAATGGTTTTTGGGAATTTCACCGTAAAGGAAGAATTTCTGAAAATACTCCCTCTTCCAGTGCGAACGAGAGGAGAGGATATTTTCGGTGTTTATAAGGTTTACACTCAGAAAAATAATATCCCCCACCAAAAGTTAGTGGCCATTACAACCGATGGAGCTGCCTGATTGGTTGGATATAACAACGGGTTTCTCGCTTTGTATCGCAAAGAGAATTCTTTCCCTAAGTTTTTGTCGTATCATTCATCATGGGGCACTGTACAAAAGTCTTGAAATTTCAACATGTAATTACTACTGTAACAAAAATTATAAATTCAATTACATCATCGGCTACAAGCCACCGTTTATTTAAATCATTTTTAAATGATGAAGGTGCTGTTTACGGAGATGTCTTGTTGCATACGGATGTGAGGTGGCTCAGCAGAGGAAAAGTTCTACAACGTTTTCTTGGCCTCATAAGTGAGGTTAAGGATTAGGGCCAAAAAAAGAAATATATCCTGAACTAAAGATAACCCTTGGTTACTAGATCTAGTTTTATTGACCGATGTAACCGACAAATTGAATATCCTAAATTTAGAATTACAGGGTAAAAATCGTAAGCTTATTGAAATGGTTAGCGCAGTAAATGGATTTAAATGTAAATTAAATTTATGGATTTCTCTTAAATAGAAATTCGTTGGTATATTTCCCCAAATTGAAGTTAATCGTAAAAAATATACTAGAGGAATATGATCCTCTTCCTTTCGTTTGTTATATTGAAGATTTCCTACAAGAATTTAGCGAGTGCTGTGCTTTGGAGCCATTCGTTACATTCTTGTTGAAACCATTCGTTCCTGTTAATGTCACTGAGTTTGCTTTCTCTATCAGATTAATATTTAAAAGTATAAAAATTGAAGAGGTTGAGTTAGAAATCACTGTCTTCCAAAACGATATAGCCTTGACAGCTTATTTTAATGAGGAAAACTTTTGGAATCTTGTTGATAAGGTTAAATATCCAGCGCTACGGAGCACTGCTCCAAAAATTTACTCTTGCCATGGATCGACGTATTTATGCGAAACAGTGTTTTCTACTGTAAGCCATATTAAAGCTAAGCTTCGATCAGGTTTGACTGATGGCCATCTTGACGATTGCCTACGAGCAACCTGTCCAAGCTACATTACTGATTACGACAAGCTAGCCGAAGAAGTACAAATTCGATTTTCTCATAAAAACATTTCAAGATTCTCCTTCTTCATTATTAATACACTTTGTATTCAAATTTATTTATCTGTTTGAAAATAAACAAAGAATCTACCCCATTTCTTTTAGCTTTATATTTCTGTGTACCCCCAATTGGCGCCCGCTCTCCTTTGAATTCGCAAATGCGCCCTCAAGGCTGAAAAGTTTGCAGGCCCTTGATTTAAGGTATGACAAACAAATGATGAGAAGACGCAATTCTCGTTTTTGTCATCGGTTACATCCAGCAATGCGTCAACGGTTATCTTAAATACAGATACCGACCTGAAAACATTTTTTCTTTGGTGGATTGGTCGATAAGACAATCATGCATGTTTTTTTTCTCGCAAAATAAAACTCACCAGCAATGTGTCTGAGATAAAATGAGACACGTGTAGGTAGTGTCGTTTTTTATGCGGAGGAAGCATGGAGACTTTGAAAACTTTAGATTAATTATTTGTAATACGAGTTGTCGGTGATTGCATACTGCAAGCGCTTAAAAATCACCATATACCAAGATCAAACTCGTAAATAAACCAACGCGATCTCCAGGGCAACAGCACTTCAGCCACATGGAGCCAATATGTATTAGATAATAAATCCCACGAGTAATAGCAGAATATATATAATTTACCGTGAAAAGGCAACTATCGATAATTTCCAAATTCTCGGGCAATAGGCTCGTGTCCAAATTTTCATTTTCAAGTTTCGTCACTCAGATCGCCCTGCACGAGCAATAAGACAATACTTTATATACTAAAATTATAGAATAATTAGGATATTTTGTGTTAAGATTATAGCGTCATCATCCGTGACTTTAGCAAGTATTTGGATTTAAAAAATCGCGAATCAGGTATGACGCCATTATATTTAAAAATTGAAAAGAGTTAAAATTTCTCAAAAAAGTACGAAACACAACATTAAAATACTTTTCATGGTTTACTAAATTTCATGTGTTAGCAGATATATTGGCGTCGTCATAAGTTTACGTCGTAGTTTAAAATTAATTGCATCATAATATATAAATAAGACAATAATTTTCATTTTACGAGAAATTAAATCATATATCAGGAATTTATAAATTCTCTGGCAATCGGCTAGCGTTCAAGTTTTCGAATTTCCGGTTTCATGGCTTAGATCGTTTCAGCAATAGCTACAATCATCAATAAGAAAATAGGCTATATATCACAATATAATTGATGTAAAAATTAGGATATTTTGTGTTAGGATTATGGCGATATCATCTGTTCGTATCCGGATAAAAAATTAATTTAGAATTATCACGTCATCATACGTCGTTGGCTGAAATCAAATATATTATAATCCAGTCTAAGCATTAAATCAATGCTGTTGAAGAATTGATAGTCAATTCCCATTGAAAGGCATTGGAGTCGTTGCTGTGGTAGTTGATATTTTTCATTGTTGAAAATCGAAAACTTTTCATAATTTTACGATTGAAATCAAATTCTTAAGCAAATTCAGCATAGATTTGAATTTTGTCTTCATTAAAAATAAACATCATTCTTTTATCCACGGTATGATGCATGTTCCGACTTTGTATCTTAATTTTAAATATTTTTAAAAAAGCAATTTTAGATAACCCTGCATCGTTTTCAATGCTTTTCTTATGGGTGTTTAAAAATGGAAATTAGGATCAAAAATACCGCTTTAATATTATTTTTCCGAAATTTTGGATTTTTTCTAGAGATTGTACCCAATGACCAATCTTCATGCCAAATTTCAGCTCTGTAGCAGTTCTGGAAGTACCTTAGGTTTTATTATATATATATATATATATATATATATATTTTAGGGTGATCCTTATTTTTAAGTTTTGGAAAACTGGAGGGGGCACGTTTTGAATCCGTTCCATTATGAAAAGAAATAAATTTGGTAAAATTAGGTTAGTTTTGAATAATATTTAGGGATCGCTACCAAGATCTGAAAAATCGCAATTCATTTTTTTATTAGTTTAAATTTTAAACTTATTTGAATTGTGAATTGTAGATAGTATTGAAAATTGTGATACCGCACCCATTGGTCTATGTTACACAGTACTGCAATAGATATAACCTTTCAGATGTACCCCTCAGAAATCCTGCGTAAGTCCACTTGCAGGAGCACTCTTTGTGTTATGTAATAGTCCATATCAGGTCTTTTGGAACATGCGGATGCGGATTGCTGGTGAGGCCTACGTAAAACGCGGGATATAGGGTGCAGTGGCTTCTAGAGATGATGGGGAAGGTGATGTTGGTGGAGGGACTCGAGAAAGGAGATGAGGGTAGGTGGATAGGGCAAGTGAGGCAGCGAGGCTTGCCGCAGGGGTGAGACGCTAAAGTAAGAGGTGTGGTAGAAGTAGGAAGTTCCTTCATCCACAAGATATTTCCCAATTTTGGGGGGGGCGGCGGAAGGAGAGGAGCGCGAGATTGTCAAAAAAGTTGAAAAAGAAGGACTGGTGGGAGGAAGAGGTAAGAATTGGGTGGGCAGAATGGAGGATTGTTTTGACGGCTTGGTGGATACCAGGAAGGAAAAGTGTCGTAAGAGTGAGTGGAGGGGTTGATGCAGGGATAGTGGGTGTGTGAGGATGGGATCTATTTTTGGTAGGCGTCATCGCCCTATGGATCTGTTCGCGGACCAGAACTGGAGGGTGGCCACGTTTCAGAAGTGCGTCTTCGAGGACAGAGTAATACTGGAGAAAGGATGCTCTATCGGAACAAAGCCTCCACCCTCGTCGAGCAAGGGCATAAGAGATAGAGGTTTTGGTATGAAGGGGATGGCAGCTATCAAAGTGGAGGTATTGGAGGCTGTTGGTGGGTTTGATATGAACACGGGTGCGGATCTTGCTGTCTTGGAGGTAAAGATCGACATCCAGGAACGTGATGTGGGAGGTAGAGGATTGGTGGGTAAAGGAGAGTGAAGGGTGGGAGGAGAGGCGCGAGAGAAAGAAGAGAGTCAGGTCCATGCGTGCAAATGAGGAAGACATCGTCGATGTATCTCAGCCACAAAAGTGGTCTGAGTGGTACGTTGAGGAAGAGTCTCTCCCAGTCTCAAAGGTAACAATTGGCGTAAGAAGGCGCCATTCGGGTGCCCATCGCAGTACCTCTAATTTGAAGGTAGTGACGCCCATCGAAGGAGAAGTTGTTCAATTTGAGCACCATTTCTGCCAAGTCTAATAAGAAATGGGAGGACGGTCTTGCGTCGGGTGGTCTTGAGTCCAGGAGTTTACTAAGGGCAGAGAGTCCATCATCGTGGGAGATGTTTGTGTAGAGGGAAGAGACATCGATAGTCGCCAAAATTGTATTGGGTGGGAGAGGAAAGGGGAAGTGTTTGAGGCGTTTGAGAAAGTGGTTAGTGTCTTGGATGAAGGAAGGGAATTGACGAATGAGTGGTTGTAGGTGGGAGTCAATGAAGGCAGAGATGCGTTCTGTAGGGGAATTAAAGCTGTCAACAATGGGGCAACTGGGGATGTTGGGTTTTTGGATTTTAGGGAGAAGGTAGAATGTGGGTGTTCGGGGTTTGTAGGGGATCATTAGAGCAATGGCGGAATCGGGAAGGCCTTCCTGTTTTCCTGAGGAATGAAGATAGGACGAAATTTGGTAGGAGTGGTGGTCTGTGGCGTTGGAAGTAAGGTGATGGTAAAAGGTTGGCGCTCAGCTTCCTCGTTGTATTTGGCGTGATCCATCACAACCGTGGTGGTGCCCTTGTCAGTAGGGAGAATGATGATATTGTCAATATGTTTTAGTGTAGATTCTGTAGTGGAGATTCTGGAATATATATATATATATATATATATATATATATACATTTATATTCAAATACAGTCTATACTGTCCAGGGTATAAGAGTTTGCTGACTTGAATTTTTTGTTTCAAAGAAAAACAAATGGCAGTAATACCGAAATCTACTCAATAAGTTTCAGCTTTATCGTTTACAGCTTCGTAAGTCTTATTTTAAGCTAGTGCAAAGGCAGTCAGATACACAATCTTCCATTAGTATTATAACTCCATTCTTTGCTAAAATATAAATGTGTAAAAACGAAAACTTAGCTATTGTAATTTTAGAGTCATTCTCCACGAAGGTTGTGAAATGCATTCCATTCAAAAAAGCTGAAACTTTTAAAAAATAAGCGAGTTAATGATGGTTTACCCAGATAAAGACAAAAATGAACTACCATGAGCATCTGCTGGGGAAAGCAAGGGGGGGCAGTTGCCTGTGTCAAAGTAAAACAACCATTGATGTCTGGTTAGGTCATGGGATTAACGCGGTCATTTTTCTCAGGTCAGGCAAGCAAGTGGGGCCCACTGAAATATGTATGAAATAAACCACTAAAATATTAAGCCCACCAAACCTGACTGTAGGAACTTGTCTATCCCCTTGCCCAACCTGAAAAAGTTCCAGCGGCCCCCATGTCAACTAATAAAGCATTTAACTGTTTATCTTTATCCAGTAATTCAGAAATTTACTGAACTAATGTGGTAATTTGGCTTTAGCATAAATGACCCTTCTGAAAGCTGTGATATTACTCCATAATCTATTATTCCCCTTCCAGAATTTTTTAAATATACATACAGGGCTAGTGCAAAATCCAGCAACCAGGGCAGCTTCCCAGGGTCCCATGCTACAAAGGGCCACTTATATTCAGGTTTTTACACAAAATAAGTGTCTTAGAAAATATAAATAATGAAGAGATGCTAAAATGCTGCATAGATCTTCATCTCAGAGTGCTCGGCATTGATTCTTATGATATACATGGCAAAGATCTGCTCAAAGAGTTAAATGTTTCCAAGGCATTATTCTCATAGACTGTGGTAGTGCTGCAGAATGTTTGAAATTAATATGCACTAATCAAATGAAAGATATGTATCCAAGTGTATATATTGCATTGACGATCTTATTAACAACTTATATAACTGTAGCTTTGGCAGAATGGAGTTTTTCAAGATTAAAACTCATAAAAAACTATTTAAGATTTACAATAACTCAAGAAAGATTAGCAGCATTGTCTATATCAGGGGTCGGCAACCTTTCCTGCATGGTGGGCCACATTTGCAGTTGTGAATGCTTTGGAGGGCCGCATTGGGAGTCAGGAAAGCCTCGGTGGGCCCGATGAGCGAATAAATCAGAAGTTTTCTAGATATTCTGTGATTTCATATGAACGAAATCAAGTCTACATAATTTACTAGCGTCAAAACTTCACCCGAAAAGGCTTTGAGAATATAATTGTACTAAAAAAATATAAAATTGCCCATGTGAAATTTTTTCTTTTGATTGCTTGAGCTAATTTTTCTCCTATTCTTTCTTTTCCTACTGTGGCTATTTTCTCTAAGTCCCATTTCCTAACTATCTTAGCCTTCTTAACCTTCTTCAAGGCTAGTTTTATTTTGGCCAGGAGGAGCACATGATCGCTGTCAATGTCTGCTCCTGGAAGTCCGTATGCCTTTTTCACTCCATTTCTGTATCTTTCTTCCACTAAAATATTATCTATTTGATATCTGGCTCCATCTCCTGGTGATTTCCATGTGTATAGCCTTCTCTTATGATTTTCAAACCAAGTATTTGATATGAATATCCTCTTCTCTTTACAGAACTCTACAAGTCTTTCACCTCTTTCATTTCTTTTCTCTAGTCCAAATTTTCCTACTACTTGGTCTTCTCTTCCCTCTCCTACCACAGTGTTCCAATCGCCCATCACTATCTTGCAACAGTTTTTACCTTCCTCCTCCATAATATTTACTATCTTCTCGAATATTTCTTCAACAGCCTCATCTTAATGTTGGCTAGTCGGCATATAAACTTGTATCAACAGTAGATCTTTTGGGTGCATTCCTATTCTAAGACCAATTGCTCTATCATTTACAAATATCATCCTCTGTACACAATTTGCTATTTCCTTATTTAGTATTATTCCTACTCCATTCATTTCTCCAGTACCTCCTGAATAGTACACTGTGGTATCATCATTTTTATTTCCCCTCTTCCTTCCCGTCTCATTTCACTTAAGCCAATCATGTCCATTCTGTTTATTTTCATCTCTTTCTTTAAATTTTCCAACTTCCCTGCTCGTAGGAGTGTTCTTACATTCCACGTGCCAATTCTCAACTTCTTTCCAGCTTCCTTCCTTCCTTGTGTTAAATGGAACCTCTCGTGTTATAAGTTTACGCCATAGTTTTTAAAACAATTACATTATAATACAACCCACTGATTCTCTTTAGAAACACTAAATTAAAGCTATTATTATGTACAGTTCATCAGTCCCCATAATTGAAAGGAGTAATGTTCTTTTATTTAATAACATATATCGAGTTTTAAAATTTTGACATCATCATATGTATACGTCTTTGGTTGAAATCAATAGGACAATAAGAATCTTCTTATTAAAAAGCATTAAAGCAATGTTACTATAATACGGATTTCCAATTCCCATTGAAAAGCATTGTCCTGGTTGCTATGGTAGCTGAAGTTCTTTATTGTTGAGCATCTGCTTTTTTCCGATTAAAAACATATTTCTTTCTCAATTCGACACCGATATGAACCAATATGAAACGTCATTCTTTTAGCTAAAAAAGTGTTTTCATCCAGAGTTTCTATCTGAATTATAAATAATTTAAAAATGCAGATTTATGAAGCTCTGCAGAGATTTCCATGTTTTTCTTATGGAGTATCGAAATGGAATATTGCAGTCAAAAATACCCCACTAAATATTTAAAAATTAGTAACTTTCGATTTTTCTGGTTGGTTGTACCTAATAATCTATCGTCCTGCCAAATTTCAGGTCCGTGGCATATCTAGAGGTACCTTAGGTTTTATATCATATATATATATATATATATATATATATATATATATATATGTATCCTATATACCGTATATGTCGGCGTATAAGTCGACCTTGATTTTTCGGATTGTAAATACACGACTAGACATATATTCAATGTAGAAGTCGACCCCCCCACTTTTCCGCTAAAAAAAACTTCCCATGGTATTTTTACTTTCTCCATATACGAAGTATATTGAGAAAGTGTTTTCATGAAAATAATTGCTCGTGATGAATTTCATGTACTCTTTTGGTCAAATGATGAATACATGGAATTCTATGGTTTTTTAAACCTAAATGTAACCTTTTCCAAAAAATGCAGTGTCGATTTTTGAGTTATTAAATCATTTTTTTAATTTAAGAAAGATCAGTCATATACCGCATTGCCATCTATTGGTGGAATGTATTTTTACTTATCCTTCATTCCTGTAATTGCAAATAGATCATTTATATATTTGAGATACAGTAATAAAAACAAAAGTTAAAATTTTAATTTTTATTAACTATTAAAAATAATTATTTTAAATATTTTAAAATAAATTACAGAATATGTAAACAATGGCCAGCTAATTCAAAATGGTGATCACCTACACCGTAAGATCAAAGGTTTTCGTAAATATAAATTTTTTGAAATCTGTTATTTAAGGGTCTCATTTTATATTTGGCATATAAGTAGACCTTAAGTTTTCGGAATTTTCTTTTGAGTTTCAAAGGTGAACTTATACGCCGGCATATACGATAAATAATATATGTGTTAAATTTTACAGGTTGTATTGAGTGCAATTGTTGATAAATATATAGGAGAAAGTGCTTGTCTCATCAGAGAGATGTTTAACTATGCCCAGGATCATCAGCCATGTATCATCTTTATGGATGAAACTGATGTAATTGGTAAGCTAGTCATGGCACTTTTGGTTATTTGATATATATCAACTGTCATACTCCTCGCATTTTAAATTGAAGTAGTAACCGGATCGCTGATTCTCCAACCACGGTTTCCAGTATCCGTGGTTTTCCAGCTTGCAAAACCTCTCCGGCTCTAGGATAAATGTATGCAAAACTGCTCCAAATTCTTGTCTGATTGCCTACATAAGTGCTCAGTGTGGATTTCGATATTACAGTCTCCTAGAAAAGGGGATAAATATACTCTATACAATTAGAAAAATGTTGTTGCTAACATTTTATAGTTTAAATTATTTTTTAAGTGTTGGACCTCTTTTATGTTAAACCAATAGTTTTGATCAAACTGAACACTTGCAATAACGGAGAAAATCCTTTTAAAAGCCTTATTTAATGAAGAGGGTCTCTTCAGTTATTAAAATAATTATTATAGTTGTGATATTTTTAAAAAGACCATACCATTATCATCAACAGTTTCTGTGATTTTGATGAATATATGCAATATTGGGAGTGCACTGGTTGGCAAGGCAGCATTGAGGGCTTAGCTGCTGGAATAGACGGAGCTTTATGGCTATGTATGTGCGGAAGAGGACTGTAATCTACTAACCTCCTCGAAAAAGGAGGGAGCAGGAGGACATCCTATGAAGAATTTTATTATATATTAGAATTATAATGATAACAAATGCGATAAATATAATTTTTAAGCATGTTTTGTATGCATTATAAGATTTAAGGTGTCTCTCAAGGATCCCTCCCCCTAACCCCCTATTTTCCATAAGCCCTCTCCAACCACAGTCAAGACAGGAACATATGTACAGCAGTTGGAGAGGGACTACTGTACTTTCATTTCTGTAGAAATTGTTTAATGCTGTCCTCACAAAATGGTGTAGAAAGGCTTGAATGCTATTTAGCTCTCTAATTGTAAAATATCTATACTTTTTACGTAATTCTATTTCAGGTTCCTTATTTCTGTAAAAGTATTTTTAAATGATACTATTAGAGATCCCACAGTTCTACTGCAGGAAGTTGTGAGAAACGTTAAAAAATATTACAGATAAAAAATTACATACAGTATTACCCCTAGCCCTTTTCCCACACCAACATACCATCTGCATCCACAGCTCCCACCCCTCCCCCTTGCTGGGGTTGGAGGGGGAGTTAGAGACCGCAATTGGCAATAACTGGGTTGCTATGACAACAAAACCTTTTTGCTTAAATAACCTCAATTCTGTTGTTATAATGCTTTAGTTTATTACTACATTTTTAAGGCTGTTTTGCAATTCTGAAGTAATTTTATTGCTTGCTGAATAAAACTTCTTTTAGTGCTTCAATTGCATGTGCCTAATTATTAATAAAAAACTCGTCAATATCCGAAATAAAGTTTTCTGCCAAAAGATTTCTTTCAAACCAACTATACTTTTTATGCCAGCTATAACTTAATTTACCTTCTATCTGAATTAAAATTTTTCATTAATTAGGTGGCAGAAGATTCTCTGATGGTACATCTGCTGATCGTGAAATCCAAAGGATGCTCATGGAGCTCTTGAACCAGATGGATGGCTTTGATTCGCTTGGGCAGGTGAAGATCATCATGGCCACCAACAGACCAGACACACTTAATCCTGCTCTCCTCCGCCCAGGTCGTCTAGATCGTAAGATTGAGATTCTACTGCCCAACGAACAAGCTTGCTTGAATATTCTGAAGATCCATGCAGGGCTCATTGCAAAACATGGAGAGATTGGTGAGTATCTCAGTAACTCTTGCAGTATGTCATTGTTTGCTTCTCAAGATTCAAGCACCAATTGTGATGTATCTATGTTAGGTAGAAGTTTTCAAATTTTCATAATTCAATAATATAATGGCAGAAGTAGGTTGAATTTTAAAGAAGAATTGATTTTACTCTGTTGCTTTCTTTTGTTAAAATTTTCTAATTCAAGCACTGATCATCATTAAAAAATGTTTTCTCACAACAATTTAAAGAAATGTCTACTTTTGGAGTATATTTAGGGCTCAAAATGATCAAACTTACCTGTCTTGAAGTAAAGAGTCACCGATTCAGATTAATTGCATTGAATCCTGCGGCTTAATGTTGAAAATGTTCTGAATTCACAAATTTATCTAGCTTCATTAATTTCAGTTTGAGTAAACATTATTGTAGAACCAGAAAGGGAAAGATATCTTCATTAACCCCATGCAGTCAATAAATTAGGACCTTATAATATGAAAACAAAATATTATTGCCTTGAAGTGATTTATTGTCAATTTTAAATATAAAATTTTACATTTCATTGTGATCAATCGAAATAGATGATAACTTAACAAACAAATAGAATAATAGTTACTATCTAATTATACAAACATTTGAAAAGTTATGGCATAATTATAGCTGTTTGAGAATGAGTTTCATTGGAAGTATACCTCACGGTTCAGTGTGGAGAATATCATAGGTTGCTGTTTTTTAACCTCTGATGGATTAGTTGAGCCTGGGGGATGTTCATGATCCACAGCCACTCTTTTATTAACAGCAGTTAACAATGTAAGCAAACTGCTTTTTCTTCCATTTTCTAACAGCTCACTGCATAGGGACTGAATGAACCATGTACCGTGGTTTTTGTCCCTGACTGATAGGTGTCCTGTTAAGAAAACATGGAAATAGATATGATCTGTGATTAGTGTTTTCTACTTTAAAGTAACATTGTTAGATATTATATCAAAGCAATTTTGTCTACCATTGTAGGAATTATTCAGTTATTTTATGGCTGTATCGCAAATTCACCATGGAAAAATTAGAATGGTGGAGCTCTCAAAAGCAGCTCAAGCCAATCACTGAAAAGCCCAATTACCACATTATGCACAATTGTCTTTCCTCTTGGGTCTGCTTTAGTGCAAGATTTGGCAACACTGCTCCCTCCCTTGCAGTCAGTGCGCATGGTAGACTGTGCTAACTATAACAGCCTTTAAGGAGCTTTAAAGTTTGATATAATGCACCCATTAACATCCACATTCAAGTTTTTACTAATCTAGAATCTAGATCAGTGGTGTCCAACCTTTTCAACATGACAGGCTGCATCGGTGGTTGCGAATCCTTCGGTTGACTGCTAATTTGTCAATTCTTCAGCAGGCTCGTTTAGTTTAAATAGGAAGTCACCTATGTATTCTGAGATGACATATTAGTGAAAATCAAGTCCAAATAAGGTTTTTTTTATTGGTTGGAGGCTTGGTTCTTATGGCTACTAACTAAAGGTATAAATCACTCCTTCAGCCATAAAATTTATTGGAAGGGCCAATGCATTTCACCACTATGTGGGCATCCTCAGGGCAAACCTGCTTCAACAGTGACATGAGGCCGACTGTGAAGATTGCGCGGCAGTTATTTTGGAAGAAAAGTAAAAGAGGCGAAAACAAGTGAAGTACGAAATTTCTGTTGCCTGTGTTGTTGTGTGTTAGTCTGTGAGTTTGAATATTGTTTTGTTGAAGTCCTTGTCTGTGTTCATGAGGTTTGATCAGTTTTTGTAAATATGCAGGTTTTCCGGAGTTATGTGCAGACGTAATTATTTTAATATCATCAGAGGTTATGCCATGTCCTGTCTCTGCTATATGTTTCGCTACGCTGGATTTATCGCAGCGATTATATTTGAAATGTGCTGTGTTCTTTGAAGTGAGTGATTATTTTCCTTTTGGTTTGGCCAATATACTGTTTGTCACAATGAGAACATTGCATCCTGTAAATACCTGACTTTTCTAAATCAGCTGTCTTGTCTTTCAGGTTGCCTAACAAAGTTTTTAAATTATTCGTGTTTGTGTATACTGTTTTGTACCTTTTCTGTTTAAGAATCTTGTCCAAGCCCTTGTTTAACTGTGGGAAATAAGGTAATGAAAGTGGTAATGTTATCCAAAGATTTCTTGAGATTGTGTTTTCTGACCAAATTATTAATTAAGTTATGGTTGTACCCCAGATTTGTGGCTATTTCTTTTATGTTTGCAAGTTCCTTATCATATCTCTGTTTGTTGAGTGGCACATTACACAATCTGTGAACTAAATGGTGGAAAGCAGCTATTTTTTGGCTAATAGGATGAAAAGAATTGCTTGGAATAAAATTATTAGTGTGTGTTTTTCTGTAAATGTCAAATTCAATTTGTTGTTTGTTTTTTTATGATGAGCAAATCAAGAAAAGGTAAGGTATTATTTTTTTGTAATTCATGGGTGAATTTAATTGAAGGAAATACATTATTAAGTTGAGTAGTAACCCTCGCTAGTGCTCCACATTCCAATAATACTATCTCGGAAAAATCTCCTGCGCTTGATGGCTCCCATTCCGAGTCATCATCTTCAATCTCATACTGACCTCCTGACATCACTACCAGTCCAACAGAATACCCTAAATCACCGGTTCCATCACCTGCTGCCTACAACTCAGATGCTCCAGTAAACTTCTCACCTATCCTGACAACTGCTGCCGAGAAAACCAACCTGGTCAACCCTATAATATGAACAGAATCTACAAATTAACCTTTATCGTATGGATTTTAATGTCCATCGACCAAGAGTGCTTACTTTTTGTGTACATTTAAGAGTACACATGGCCGATAAAGGTTAAAGCTCTCATAACACTACACACGGATTATCATATAAGATGGAGCAAGATAAAAATGGTTTAATTCTTAGATGGTGGTTAAAATGATTAAAAAAACAGCAAAAGAATGTTCATTTAATGCTCTATCGGAATCAGTATATATGTAAAGAACTTGATAAACCTGATTTTACCTGCTATAGTCCATTTCAGCAGTTCGTGCGGGTGAGGCGTGTCTACAGTTAGACCCGCGGGGTGAGGGGAAGAAAATACCAGCCAATAAGAGATCGTAAATTTCCCTCTCCGCTCAAAATTTCTTGAGCCCTGTTGACACAATTGCTCACACTTTCCAATCGTATTTTGGCAATGGCTGAAAGCATGAACGTGCTTCATCCGGATCTATTGGAGCATAGAAATTCACTTGTCAGCAGCTACCAATGAACTGAGCGAAATTGGAAACTTGGCAACATAGCATCGTAGCCAAAGCGAAATAACCCGAATGCGAGCAGAATACTTTGAGTCCCAGCCGCACGAGCAGTAGAAACAGATTATAGCAATAAACACTTTATTATGAACCAATACACTAAGGTGCTTCAAAACAAAGATATGAGAGACAACTTCAGCTACTGAAGATGGGAGCATAGCTCCCGAAATACGTATCTAGAGATTTCCAGAGTGCTTGTGCATGTGTGTTTTTCTTTTTCTTCTTTTTAGGATAGTTTTAGACAACAGGTCCCTGTAGGCCATCATCGTCCTGCAAACTTGTAAGCATAATTTAATTTTCCTTATTTCTTATTGACGTGTGAGTGCTCTCTGGGTTAATTTACGGTTCGGGAGTTTTAAATTTTAATTCCAATCTGTACACCGTAGTCTCCAATTCCTTTTTTAATGAGAAACAATGAAGACAAATGGAAAGGTTTTTGAATTAGCTACAGCATTGCAATATAGTGACTCATTAAATTAATGTTAGTGAGTTTTAAATAAATTGTAATTGACACACTCATGCAGAACATGCTTTTACAAGATCATCTTCTGAGGAGAGCCATTTTTATCATGTACGTGTTTATAGGGCCTGCATGTATTTCTATCTTAATAGACAAAAATACATACAGGCCCCATTCGTGAGTTGCTATATGTGTGAATGCTTTAAGAAGATTCTAGAGTCAGATTAAAAATATAACACAATTTACATTTTTTGACCTTTGAAGTTATATTGATCATCACTTACCTTTAATAGTAGCAAAAAATATAAGGAAATCACTATGATTAGGAATAGTATATGGTTCTTTATTTCCATCACAGGCCGCCTTATCCATCAACACTGTGCCCTCCTGCATACTGTTTCCTCGGCAAGCCTATAACAATAAATAATATTTGAAAAATTGCATAAAATTGAGGGTTTTTTGATGCAATTGATAAAGAGCTATTTCATAGCAACATCTGTACCCAAACTGATGTACAGATATGCAGTGTATCCATTTAACCCAGCAGTGGTTACTTGATATTTTCTAGCAATTTTGGTGGTGGAGTAAAAGTACTAAATGCAAAAAGCTTTCAAAATTTTCCAATGCTAAGTATTTTGATTACTTTTAATATTTAAAGCAGGCAAGGATTTAGGGGGTAGATAATAGAGGTTTGCAAGGCTCCTAAGTGATATACATAGTTTGCAGGGCCCACAATTAGAGAATTCTGAAAACATGGTTAAATTTTATGGAGGAAAACAGGCAATCAAATTCTTAATAATTTCTTTGCATATATATTTTAAATACAGTGAGTGGGCTGCTGAGGTTGATTTTGGTTGCAGCTCAAAAGTCTTTGAGTGGAACCCTTAGAAATAATAATTTTTTTCTATGTTACCCATCAGGTGAGCTAATCATCGCCAAATATAGTTCATGTTATCTTCATCATCATGTAGGATAAGGGGTGGATTTGGAAAATTGCCACCCCTAGAAAAAATTGTTTTCACCACCCCCTCCATTTTTTCAATAAACCGATTTAATTTAAATATTATTCCAGAAAAATAATATATTATTTTGTCTGTATTTATGGTTAGATCCATAGTTTTGATAGGTCGGTTCCAATGATCTGTCATGATTTCTAAGTGATTTTCTTCATCCTTCATCGTCTGTCTTTTGTCTACTCCCGACATTCAATAAGCGCACTATTATTCTTTTATCATCTCCACTGCATAATATTTTATATTATAATGTTGTGTTAAATCGGCAACTGTTGGGTTGTCACGAAAAGGAAATTTATTCTATAAAAATAAACTTGAAACTTGTTTTAAAGTTTACTTTTGAGAAAATTTTGTCCATATTGGAAGATTGGGCTCAATAAAAAGAGCTTTCTTCTTATCTGTGCTTTAGTGCAGGTTTTAATTTATTTTGATGAATTAGATAAACTTTAAAATACAAAGGAAAATTATTTTATATGGAATAAATTAAATAATAAACTTCACTTTTTGTTTTCCACAATAGTCTTTTTATTCTTATTTTGATTCAATTCTTTTTTAAGTTGTCTGGTATATCTCGCATATGAAGCTACAGAGGCATGCGCCAGGTTTGCTTCACAACATTGTGAGGATAAACTGACACGAGAACTTCCAAGTCATGCGATTGAGTCGGAGGAAGGTCGTACCATCAAAATTGTCTCGAACTATTATTTTTGGAATTATTGATTATCAAATCGGAATAGTTGTGATAATTTTTCCCATCAAATGTTACACTCAGAGGGGGACATAGAGGATGTGAGACACTTAGGGGATAGGAGTTTGCAAAGTCCACGACTTAAGATTTCTGAATATGAGTTTATATTTTAATGAAAATAACATGCAAACAAATTTTGAATTATTTATTTATATATATACTTACAGCTTCTGATGTCTATCGTGGACCAGTCCTCAAATGGATTAGAGGCAGTTGGTTCACTGTAGTAACAACATTGGGTCATGGTTCTTAATTCTACAATTCACATAGAATCCGTCTAGAAAATCTTCACTTGTTTTACAACAGCAGTTTTTGATTCTTATGTGTTGGGAGATGCTTTAACCCTTGATTAATACACGATTGTAGTAAAATGACCTAAAATGTCGGTTTTATCATCTAACGGAAAGTCACCATTCTCTCTTAAGATGCGAATCGGACATTTTCGAACAATATTGCTCAATTGCTTATGGGTCAAAGGGAAAATCTACTCACCAGGATCACTAAAATTGGCGAATATACTAGGCTATTCCCCAACAGCAAACAGTTCTGCTGACATAGAAGTTGATGGAGCACTACTATCATAGTCATCACACTATTTTGGGCTATTTTGAATAATTGCACCTGTTTCAGCTCCAGTTTGCAGTTATGTTGGGGTCTTCAAGATTTTCATTTCTACTTTTGCAGCTAACATTAATAAGGTTTTCATTTTTCTCACTAACACTGCAACTAGAATCAGTTTTTTTTTACTGCACTCCTTGAAATTTTCTTCACAGTTCCTTTACACTTTCGTTGTGATTCTTCCAAAAGAGCATGCTTTTTCCTTTTAAATGCTCTTGATTTAAGCTTTCTATCTTTATCCCAATCTCTCCCTGACATTATATTACTTAAATGGGGTTAATTATTCTTCTTAATGTAATAATGCTAAACTATATATTTTAGTCAGATTTAAATGAGGTTAATTATGATAATGATTCATGAATACAATAAAATGCCCTGCAATAACGCTACTTAGATATTGGCAATTCACGGGAACTATGAACCAATTACGAGGACCAGCAAAGTCCGACTGATCAAGTCCTCGAACATGCCAGTTCTCTTTTACAACAATCATCTTCATCATCTACGAGGAGTCAATAAGTAAATGCAAACTTTTCATAGAAAAATAACTACATTTTATAAAAATGAAACCGACTATTTTTCTACATAATTCCCCTCCTTTTGTATACAAAGATTCCACCATTCAGGAAGCTTCCGTATACCTTCAACAAAGAATGATTTCGGCTGTGCAACGAGCCACAAATGCAAGGCCACTTTTAATTCATCATCATTGCTGAATCTCTGTCCTCGAAGATGTTCTTTCAGTGGTCCAAATAGGTGATAGTCGCATGGTGAGAGATCTGGACTGTAGGCCAGGTGGTCCAAAACCTTGAAATTCATTTTTTCTAGTGTTTCCATAGTTTTTGCAGCAGTGTGAGGGCATGCGTTGTCATGAAACAAAAATCATGCCATTTTTCAACAATCCTCTACATTTCATATGAACTGCCAGCTTCAAATGGTTCAGAAGCATGTCACTGTAATTTTGAGTATTTACTGTAGTACCCCTCTCCAGATAATGCTCGACAATTACTCCCTTCAAGTCCCAGAAACTGTAAGCATTAGTTTTCCGGCAGACGGAACAACCTTGAATTTCTTGGCACTTGGCGAGGTCAGATGTTTCCAATGCATACTTTGATGTCGTCCTTCAAGGTCAAAGTAATGAACCCATGTTTCGTCACAAGTCACAATATGATCTAAGAATGCTTCCTTCTCCTTATTGAATCAATCCAAGTGCCACAAACAGATTTCTAGATGATTCAGCTTGTGTTGATCTGTGAGTTCTCTAGGAACACACCTAGCATAAACTTGGTGGAACCCAAGAGTATCATGAACAATTTTATGAGCAGAACCATGGCTAATTCCCAAATCTGTGGCTATTTCTTCAATAGTAAGATGTCGGTTATCAAGAATTTGCTTTCTTACTGTTTCAACAATGTTGTCAGTTGTTGCTGTTGAAGGTCGTCCTTCCCGTGCTTCATCAACAAGATTTGTATGGCCCTCATTAAACCATTTTATCCATTTGTAGACACTGCATTGAGGCAAAACATTATGACCATATTGTTGAGAATTGTTCTGTGAATTTCTGCTCCTTTTACACCCTCCGACCACAAGAATTGAATCACACCATGTTGTTCTTCTTTGGTGGAATCACTCAGTTGAGCAGAAATGTTTAAAAAGCAACAGTTATGAGACAACTGAATTAACGAATGTGATATCATGCATCTGTAGTATGCGAATATAGAGATACATTGTTGTCAAGTTTCAAGAATTTTGCCAGAATGTGTAAGAAAATATTAACAATTTGCATTTTCTTATTGACTCCCCTTTGTAAAATGCATGACTAGTTCTTTGTGCTGGGACTTTTCAAACTCTGTAAACATTTTTTTCTCTTCTAATGTTAAGATGCTAGCTTATTAACTCAGCACCATCCGACATAGATTGTACGATACATCTGGCGAGAACTTCACATCCTGCCATCCGACCTACAATTTACATCCAGAAAAGAGTGGTGGAATTAAATTTGTTTCCAAGTGATAGGTGGAGCTAGTTGAGGTCTATTTCTTTTCATTGTTTGACTTGATCTCAAACACATCCGCAAAACCTTTAAACCTTTACTCTCTTCAAGACAGCATTCTGTCCGTGACTGCACATGCTCAGTGCTTCTTTCTTCCTCTCTCCAGATCTGTTCCTTTATTTGCCCATCGCTATTCTCCAAATAAACATCTGCTAAAGCTTTCTAGATGATGTTTTGAGCACAACTGCTCACACTGCCCCCAAATTCCTGCCCCAAGGCCATGGCTTACTTTGGCCTCAATGTAAATCCGCTAATGTGCAGCATATATGACAGTATCTTTGTTTTTTGGACTTTTCACATTGGTTTCCCCCTCGTAGCAAGCTGCTGACTCTGTTAACTATAACTCTCGTGACTTGAGGACGCTATGCCACCAAAAGTGCAAGGCCCTACAGGGTAGCCTAGATAAGTGGTTCTCAAATATAGAATTGCAAGATAATTTGACAGGTATTGCAAGCAGTCCTTGCTATGCCAACTGATTTTTTCTAATTCTCTCAATCCTTCAATTTAGTTTATAAGTCTATGTTTCATTTGATTGACAGTTGGAATCTTCAGGATAAATGCTTCATTGAGGAAGTAGCAAACATTTAACACAAAATGGACTGTCATGCCATCTTGCAGAACCACACCTGTTCCATGATCCCTATGTTGATCAGCTCCGAAATAAGATAATTCTTCAACATTTCCAGACATGATGCACTGTTGACAGGTTCATCAAAGAAATATGGGCCAATGACATGACATACCTGCACACAGCATCACGTGTGGTGGGTTGAACGTGTACTGAGGATTCTCTTTGGACTAAACAACAACATTTCTGTAACATCACAAATACTGCAGAAGATGTCATGAAAAACATGGTAATGCATCAATCTCTGAGTCAAATATGATAGTGCCGCTGGATTCATAAATTATGAGTACGTCAGAGAATGTAACAAATATACCATTCAAGTAAATCAGGGATATGGCCCTTCTTGGAAACACTGTGTGTGTTATTCCAATGTAATAAATAACAAGTAGATATGTCTCAGTACATATGATGCTGAGACACATAGAATGGTCTTTGCAAAAGTAGCTAACATATGAAAAGGATGTTGATTCAATTTCCACCATTTGAGGATTCTCTGTTTCCAGAATCGATCTTCCTCTATGTAGTGAGTCAGTTCTGACTCTCCCATGCATGCCTGTGTATATGGCTCATCATCTGAAGAGTCAGAGTCTGTAAATCTTCATTTTTCGCTGGTTTTCTGGTACCATCATTGTTCAACTGCTGTAGTTCACTTGTGTCCTCTGATTGCTTTCTGCTGTTACAAAACGCTTCAAAATTGTCACGTACTACTTTCCACACTGCTTCCCTCTTATTTTTCGGAAAATATTTGAGTTTCTTGAACCGTGAATCTAAAGCCGTAACCATTTACAAAATTGACAAAGCATCCATACCTTTAACTTTTTTAGTTAGATTGTCTAAAGTAACTGTTTTGAAGTGAGCAATGTAACCTGGATCATCATAATGATTTTGCAGTTATTTCGTCAAAAATGCAAGTGGTGGAAGCAGGAACTGTTCAGCACCTAAAAACTGTATTGCTTCAGCAAGTACATTTAAGATCGACACATATTTGTCAACTTGCACATTTCTCCACAGCATTCTTGTGCTTACGTAATTCTTCATTATATATACTCGAAATCATACTGTTGACCATTCATTGACTCAGTAAGGTGTAATATTTGTTCTAAAGTGCTATTTGCAACACCATTTGCAGACCAGGATCTTCCACAATAGCAGTTGGATGGCCAGAACTAGCAATCCATTGTGCAATGGCTGTTGTTAAATCCTTGCTAACTTTAGCCTTCACTGGTTTCTCATTCTGACATACATACTGTATCAAGATGGGGCAACAGGAGGCATCGAATGGTTCATTAGCAATGAGTTATATTGCTTCCTTTTGAATTTTTTAAATATTACTAGCGAATGGGAAAGAACCCCAGAAAAGAATGCGGCAAACAATATGGGAGTAGAAATCTCCATAATATAAGGACACAAGTACATCAGTGGAGACTGTGAATTGAATACACCTTATACGGAAGCAAGTAGAACTCAACTTACTGGATAGTTTGTTGAAATGAGTATCCTATCTTAAATGAGTATCAAGGTCGAAATTTTGTGCAGTTAACTCGAGGAATTGGCTTACAATTCACATATGCTAATAGGTCTTCACATGATTTGTTTTTGTTTGCAAAGTGGATCACCTGAGATTTATCAATATTTAATGTTAGAAAATTATTCTGACCCCAATCATTTAGATTTTGAGTAACTATTTTACTACTGCTTAAAAGGCCGTCAAAATTATGGGCTAAGAGTAAGACATTAGTGTCATTAGCATATAACATGGGTATAATACCATTTATTTTGTAGAAATTGTAAGGTAAATCATTAATATATAATAAGAATAGTACAGGACCAAAGATTGACCCTTGCAGAACACCTTGGGAAACTGTTATTCCAGATGAAGTGTATTTGGTACCTTTATAGTTAATGATGACATGCTGTATCCTGTTATGTAAATAGGATTCAATCCAGTTTTTAGGCAAGCCTCTTATTTCATGCCTATCAAGTTTGTTCAACAGTAATCTATGATTAACATTATCAAAGACTTTGGAGCATTGCAACAGATTCCATATTGTTGTCTAGAGCAGCGAGCATAGTATTGATTGTTTCATAGGAGGCAGTTGTCATTGACTTGTTTTGCTGGAAGCCAATTTGGCAAGGAGCTAAATGTTTGAAGGATTCGAGATAAGAAATTAAATGCTTGTAAAACACTTTCTCAAAGATTTTTGCAATGATATAGGTCGATAAGAGTTTATATCTCGAGCACTTCCATTTTTCTTATATAATGGGACTACTTTAGACTTTTTGAGTAATAAAGGAAAACCCCACACTGCAGAGAATCATTTATAAGAAACAGAGGAGGTGCTTTGAGTGATTTGAAACTGTGAGAAATAAGAAATTTTCATTAATACCTGAACTAAATTTTGCATCTAAATTATGTATGATAAGTTTAAGTTCAGTTTCAAGGCAAGGTGAGAGATATGGCGACTTACAAAAGTTTGGAATATTTAGATAATAACCTGGATCTGAAGATTGTGGACATGAGTGTAGATGAGTACAATGATCATTGAAAGTAGAAGATAATAGAGATAAGTCAGTCATAATTATTAATAATTGATAGGGAGAAAATATTAAATATATACAGTAAAACCTTATGCATCATGAATTCCGACAACACATTTTCATTATTGTGCTTTATTACATATCCGCTCACAGTGATTACAATTTTGGTAAGTTTGTGCTTTTAATATTTTTTTATTCATGCATGTATTACATATGTTAGAAATTAATATCTCATCTTGCCCTTAAGTTTAAGATAGTACTATCAGTAAGACGCTTGCTGCACACTCTGACAGCCTAATAATAAGACTACCAAGTACATGCAGGGCACATTTAGTCATACACGTTTTGAAGCAATTATTTATGTTTTAGATGATCCCTATTTACTTTCATGAATTAAGTTTATCTAAAACTTTATATTTAACTGTTATCATGACATAATATGTTGAAATTTTGCCTTAATCACGGCTAGAAATGATACACAACATGACCTTTCCTTAATGCTTTGGTGAACCAATATACTTTTTTCCTGAAAAATCTAAAAAATTGGGATGCATCTTATAGCCCGAAAAATGTGGTATATCCTAAATGATGATGACGATCAATATAAATGATAATGAGGGAAGACCCATCTCAACTGATGGGTACCATTGGAAAAACAGTCATTTCTCACTCAGAGACTTGGAGCTGAACTTGTCATTGATCTCACAAGCCCAAACACTATATTTTAATATAAATTCAACTAAACTATTCTGGATTTAAAAGTATATTTGCCTCTAAAAAATTTGACCACATGCTTCCAGATATCTCAAGTTGTGAGCACTGCAAACCACTATCGCTTGGACCTTGTACTCCCTAAATCTGCTCCTGTCTGCAAAGGAGATATTCAAAATATTTTTTTATTTTAAGAAATTACTGCAATGCATAAACGAGTATGAAATGTTTTACTAACCTGAATGAAAAACAATTTTGGTTTTCCAGCTAAGGTTAGACATTTGCCTTCTGTGAAATTTTCCCAAAGCTCTTCAGTCTTGAATAATTTGTCATATGCCCAGAGTTCACCATTTGATCCATGGCTCATGAATACTATGACTAGGCAGTCACAATCTGTATGGTCCTCACAAGTAACTGCAGAAAATAAAACAAGGTTATCTTCATATATAGCCACAGAATAGAATAAAAAATTTAAATAGAATTTTATATAGGTAGTTTGAGATGACCACACTCAAGCTCTACCAGTAAGTTACAGTTTAAGAGAATAAATGTTGGTCTAGCTCAGGGGTGGGGAACCGGCGGCCTTCAGGACACATGTGGCCTTTTGTAATATTCAGTGCGGCCTTTTGCATACTTGTCTAAACATAGTCAAACTCATATATGATTTTAGCATGAAAGTTACAGAAAGAACAAACAAAAGATATGTATTTTGCATCAACAGAATCATTGCACCAAATCTTGTTTTAAATGACACATTACATATAGTTATTGGTATTTTGAACTCCATTCAAGCAAATGCTTCACGGCATCGCCAATGGTTCACGGCATCGCCAATGCTTCACGGCATCGCCAATGCTTCAATATGACGATGAAACACGCACGCCTGTGCTGAATACTTTCTCTAGGAGCTCCGCGTCTGTTCTTTCATTCATCTTTTAGTCTCTTTATATTTTAAAAGTTATTTTGTCAATCATTTACATTCATATTGATTATTAACCATCTCGAGAAAATATTTTCATCTTTTTTTGAGCAGCGAGCGGAAAAGCTTGAAACGCATATATGCGTTGTTAGCAGTCAAGGCACCGCTCTGCTAGCCCACATATATGCGTCGATAGCAGCGAAAGGGTTAAAAATGGAAATTTTAAACAAATATTGTGATTTTTTATCTAGATATAGAATTTTGGAAATGAAAGAAGTCTACCATAAATCAAAATTTAAAATCTTGCAAACTTTTGTAGGAGATCGGTAATTAGGACTTTTTTCTGCATAAACAAACAAATTTTTAAAAATATTTATGAAGAGAAGGAGCACAGAAAATTATTATTTCGTTATTACTGTATACCTTTTTAGATCCCAGAACAGTAAATAATATGTTGTTATTGATGGCTATTGTTGTTCAACATTTGTTAAGTAAACATTTGAGATGATAAATCCGGAGTCTCTGCCGCTATTAAAATGGTTATTTTACCAAAGCCAGCATTGAGTTATAGCATAGTTATAAAAATACATTTAAGTCGCTATGGTTTCTTTCTGTAAAAAGCAGACTAAAACATTAATTTTTATTGAGTCTACATGAAATGTTTTTTCAAACAAAAAATTCACTAATATAAACATTCCTATTATTATATATAACAGGACACGCCAATCCCCAATGTCATGAAAATCCGATTGATATAAGCTGAGATGGAATTTAGGTGATAACATTTAAATGACCTATATTGGTAATATATCTATTTTAATATAAATGTATATAGATGGATATGAGGCCAAGAATAGAACTCAATTCTCTGGAACATACTATAATGTAAATTATATATTTTTTAAATTTCAGTCCGCATAAAATATTGTTTCATTGAATTAAAATTTATTAGTTATATTCAAAGGGTGCAATATATCCCCTCTCAAAATAGCACCACAAATGGACATTTATTTCTATCAATGCCATGTCAACCCTATATAAACAAATTCTGATTAGCTCATTATATACATTTCTGCCAAATTTCAATTTTCTATTTACATCCTTGATCGAGTTATTCGCGTTTTAATAACTTTACACTCAGACCAACTAACAGATAACAGCATATTTCAGCTCTTTAGATAAATAACGCAACAAACTATGAAAATCTTTTCCCTCTTTTCCCATCTTTCTCTTCTTCTTGTATTAAAAGTCTTCAAAGCACGCTTTAGCCCATAAAGGTGCGTTTACACTATGCGAGCATGAGCGAATGAACACAAGCAAACGAATGGATTCGCTGAAATGTGAACGGTTATTGAGAGTGAATGAATGAGTTCATTCGCTCTTGCTGATGTTTGCTAGCAGGGCATAAACCAGTGAATCATCAAGTGAGGGAATTTGTTCACAGTAAGGGCCCCTTCACAGGGAGCAACCATGGCTGCGCGACCAGATTTGAGAGCAACCAACCTAGCGACCGGACATACTACCAATGAGCCAGCTCTGTGATGTCAGAAACAAAATGGATGTCGAAGATGTAGTAGTGCTGTTGTTCCTGCTGAAGCGCAGAAGAAAAAGAAATAGAAAATTATGGGTACACCTGCTATTGAAAGATAGGTCCATGAAACTTTTAATACGAATCTTCAAATGTTCAAAAATAAATTTTTAAACTACCTCCGAATGTCAACAATATCATTCGATGAGTTATTGGATCCAGTGAGAACAGAGAGTTAACTGGAACTGAAATTAACATGAGGCAGTGCGTAACCCCAGAAGAAAAATTAGTCATTACTTTGAGGTAGGTAATAAAACCTCTGTTATTAGAAAACATTTATTTATGACCTTTGTGATTTTAAATGATTAAACATTGTTGATAATAAAACAAAGGCATCTAAAATAATTCAAAGAGCTCCGACTTGGCTTCAGAGGAAATACTGGTAACCATTGACACAGGTGAAATGATAGGGCTTCTTTTTTGGTTTGGGGTGGAGGCAATGCTGATAACCAGGTTTGAAGGTGAATCGATAGGCCTATCTTCTGGGGTATTTGAAGGATGTCTGCTTGTTCTTGTTGTTCAGAATTTGCAGGCTGCGAGGCATATCCTCTTTCATGGTTAGGGACATTAGTCAATAGATATCTAGAATACCCTGGTTCTCTGACATGGATAAGACTGTAAAGGAAACGTGGAAGTAAATGAGTTGGTTCAGTCTGAGCACTTTGAATAACCTTCATTAGCTCCATTTTTGTTGCAAAATGCAAATGTTGTGGTACTTTCTTCATAGGCTGTAACAAAGGCAACAAAAACATTCTATCTTCATCATCTTCCATTGACTTGTTATGGTCCTTTTGTTTCATGCTTTCTTGCAGAACATCAATCAGTTGTTGCTCCAGGAGAACTTTCTTTTTTAGCAGGATTTGAGTAAGCATTATTTTGAGATTCGTACGAGCAAGAACCTTCTCCAGTTTCATTTGCCAATCCTTCGTTTTTGACTTTGTGGTGCCTTTTCTCTAGCGATTGATCTAGGTTTACTTTGAATAATTTTTCTTAAAAATGATAGCTGTTTGTAATAAATATATGGGTTCTTCCGCTTGCTAGCACTGCCAGATTTCAACTTCTTAATCCTATTCAGCTCTCTACTAAAACAATCCCGCAAACCCTTCCACCTCCATTGAAGGTTTTTTCCTGCAACAGAAAAGAGCAATATGTCATAAATGTCATAATTTATTTGATTTTCTATAATATATTTCAAACTTTCTATATACATATACTTTATACATATAATTATATATTGTCGCGTATGTTCCGCGTTTAGGGACTATTGCTACGGTATCCCGCCGATGCACACCGATTTCTCTTGTCATCTCTACTCACTTCCTACTCCTCTCTCGACGCCACTACAATCTCCCCCCCCCTCTTCCGGTTTTTGGCTGCTTCCTCTTTCGTCCCGAACCGCACGCTACTGCCATCTCGCGGGCGTTCGCAACACTCGGCCCTTCCTGACACTGCCACTCGCCCTCGAGTGGCCCACTGCAGTCTCCGACGCCTGAATGGTGGTGGGAGAGGCTGGCCACGTAGTCTGCCAGCTTAGGGGGCCTTCGAGTCGCGCGCCGAGGACGTGCCCTTTCCTCTGCAGGCGGCCGGTTTTGTTCTTCACCGTCCATGCCTTCCAGTCTGTCCTGTCCCTCCTCTTTGGTGCTTATCGCGTCTCCGATGGCATCTGCGTCCTCCCCGCTGGTGAACTCACCGGTGGTCGCCTCTCCTTCGCCATAGTCCTCGGTGTCCGAATCCCCGCTGTAGTAGCCTGGCCGATAATACTTCAGCTGGGAGACGTGCACAGGGAATACCCTCCATCGCCGCCGCGTCTGGCGGCCCGGCGGGTCTGAAACCCGATAGGTGACGTCCGTTACTTTTGCCGTCACCAGGAAGGGCCTAATGTACCTCGACAGGAACTTCCCGCATTGCCCAACGGACCTGGGATGCCGTCGAACCATAACGAGATCACCGACCTTGTAGGCGGGGGGCGCTCTTCGTCTCCGGTCGTAATCCTCCTGTTGGGCACGCTTATGCTCCGTAGTCCGAGAAGCCACACACCTCCGAATCCTCTCCACTCGTTCTAGGAACTGGCTGTAGGACTCCGGATCTTCCTCCGGCCAGGGGAAGGTAGTCTCCTCGGGTAAGATCAGCAGGCGTCCGTAGACCACTTGGAAGGGGCTATGGCCCGTGGTTTCCTGCCGGGCTGTATTTATGGCAAACACCGCGTGCTGCACGTATTCGTCCCAGCTAGCCTGCGTTCCCTCGATGTAGCTAGCCAACACTTCTGTAAGCGTCCGATTTACTCGCTCGCATAGTCCATTGGACTGTGGGTGATAGGCCGCGGCCATAGCGTGCTCGACGCCCAGCTTCCTCAGCGCCTCCTCAAGTAGCCCAGCCGTAAACGCAGTCTCCCGATCGCTGATCAGTTTGCGCGGTGTGCCATGCCTTAGCACCATGACATCTAGAAGGAAATCACGTACGGCCGCGGCCGTAGTGTCCGGCACAGGCTTCGCCTTAACCCACCGCGTAGCGTAATCCACGCACACTAGCAGATGTCTATTCCCGCGTTGTGTGAGTGGTAGAGGGCCAACATGGTCTATGCCTAGCACCTCGAACGGCCTCGACACCGTCGGGATCGGCTGAAGGAACCCCGGCGGCTGTTATGAGCCTGGCAGTACGAACAGCCTTGAATGAACCGGCGGACGTGCTTGGTAAGCCCCTCCCACCAGAACCTCTCTCGTACACGTTCCAAAGTCTTCCGGATTCCAAAATGCCCCCCCAGTGGCTCCGGCGTAACACATCTCCATCACTTTTCTACGAAGCGACCGCGGCACCGCTAACCGCCGCTTACGACCATTGCCCTCCTCCGCTCTATAGAGGACGCCGTCAACAATCCGGAAGTGGTCACCGATCCGTCGACCCCTGCCCTCAGATTCATCGCCGACGGCAGCAAGATTGTCCAGTGCCAGCATTACCGCTCCGAGGTATGCATCGGCACGTTGCTGCAGTGCAAGGTCTCCGGCCTGCACTTCGTCAGGGACTATCGCCGCCGCGAAAAGCTCCTCCGGAACCTCGGTCTCTTCGGGAGTTCCGGTGGGGTTGCAGGAAAGCGCATCTGCCACGACATTGGTCTTGCCTTTCCGATGGACGTACTGGATGTCGTGCTCTTGAAGTGCCATGACCCAACGGCCCAGCCTCCCACTCACGGACTGCCTCATGTGGAGCCAGGTCACGGCAGAGTTGTTGGTTACCACCGTGAAGGGTCTCCCGAAGACATAGTGGCGCAGCTTCTCCACGGCCCACATGACCGCCAAGCACTCCAACTCGTAGCTATGGTAACGAGATTCGGGACCCGATAACCGGCGGCTGATGTAAGCCACAGGGTGTTCCTCGACTCCGTCGTTCTGCACCAGAACGGCCCCTAGTCCCTCATAACTGGCGTCCGTGTGGAGAGCACAGGGGAGGTCATCACGGAAGTGTTGCAACGCCGGGGCCAAAGAAAGGCATCGCTTGAGCCGCTCGAAGCTTTGCTCTTCTCCTGCTACCCAACTCCACTGCCTTCCCTTCTTCAGCAGGCCATGTAGTGGCCGGGAGATGGACGCGAATCCTGCGACAAACCGGCGGTAATAGCTGGCCATACCAAGGAACTCGCGAAGGCTCCGAACATTCCTTGGAGTAGGAAAGTTCCCGATTCCCCGCACCTTAGCTGGATCCGGTTTCAGACCCCCGCAATCCACCCGATGACCAAGAAACGTCAGGCTCGCCATTGCAAAATGATACTTCTCAGGCCGAAGCGTCAGCCCTGCGACCTCAATTGCTCCGAGGACAGCCTCCAGACGCAGCAGGTGATCTTCAAAGCTTCGGCCAAACACCAGGATATCGTCCAAGTATACCAGACAATGCTCCCACTTGAGGCCCCCGAGGACCGCATCCATTAGGCGTTGAAAGGTGCCGGGGGCATTCAACAGTCCGAACAGCATCCTATTAAATTCAAAGAGGCCATCAGGGGTCACAAAGGCGGTCTTCTCCCTGTCAGAGGGGTCAATTTTCACTTCCCAGTACCCGCTGGCCAGGTCGAGGGCAGAAAAGAAACAGGAGCCTCCCAGGCGATCCAAGACATCGTCCGTCCTGGGAAGAGGGTAAACGTCTCGCTTTGTGATGGCGTTCAAGCGACGATAATCCACGCAAAACCTCACCTCCCCCGACATCTTTCGTACCAAGACAACTGGGGATGCCGAAGGACTCCGCGAGGGTGCGATGATGTCGCCACGAAGCATCTCACGCACCTGTTCCGCGATGATCTGACGCTCTCCCGGTGACACGCGTCGGGGTGGCTGGTGTACCGGATGGTGACCTCCTACGTCGATAAGAGCGAGGTCAGTTCCTGGTAGTCGGTGGCTCACCGAGCCAAAACACCTACGGTGATGGTGGAGTGTGCGGACGAGCGCTCTCCTTTCCGCTTCCCCCAGTTCGTCCCCTACGTTCCACGCGGTAGCGTCCTCGTTGTCCTCCTCCGCCAACAGTGAGTGAACCAACAACTTCGCCCAGATAGGCGTCCACCAGTCGCTGCGAGCGCCTAAAAGTTATGGCCTTCCGACCGACATTCAGGAGGGGGATGTCTTGCCCTCCTCGACCTCCAGGACGGCTCCAGGGCTTGCCCATTCTCGACCCGGTTGGGCACACGTCACCGCGGAGGTTAAAATTATGGATGGCGAGGAGCCGGGGACGCGGACCGTTACGAAGGCTAATGCACCAGGGGGTACCACTTTCTCCTCCTCCACTACTAGGATGCCGATCTTATCCGGTCCCAGACCCGTTTCCATAATACCCAACTCCCGCACCGCTGCACTCCACTCGGTCGTATTCTCGACCTCGGCCTCCGGTGCGCTCGGAATCATAGAGGTGGGTGCGTCGTCGACCGCGTCGGCGTCCTCACTGCCCAGGATAGTGTTCGCCCCCTCGCCTCCCAACCTTACATGAATTCCTCCTCCACTTTCCACTAAGACAGCGCCGCTCCTTGAGATCCAGTCGACACCTAATATCAGGTCGAACGGGGGAGTGTCCAATACCCTGACGCCCTCCAGCATCACTTCCGCGTCGTGGAACCGAATCTGCATGCGCACAGTCCCCCGTGCCCGCACCGGGCGCCCATCAATGCCCTTCATGTCCATAACATCCTCGGCGTGAATCACTAGGCCTAGAGACCTCGCGGCGTCAGCCCCGATAACAATGACGCAGGCGCCACTGTCTACAAGAGCTCTAAGATTCCCACTGGGCGGCACCGCTACCTGGACCAATGGTAACTGTCCGCTCTTCACCATATTTACACAACTCGCCGGCCCTGGCCCGACGGGCCGGCGATTCCGTTTCCCTGCGGCGTTCCTGGCAGTCCCTTACGATGTGACCCTCGCGACCGCACAGATAGCACGCGATTTCACGCCGCGGCGCGTCAGGGCAATCCCGCGCTAGATGGTCACTCCCCCGGCACACGTAGCATTCTGACGCGATTCCCCCCCACCCCTACGATTTTCTCCCCGGGTCCCGGGATCCCGGACACGCCTACTCTCTTGACCCGACAACACCCCCAGCCGGTCCAATCGCGCGGAGACCCGCTCCAGCATACTTGGCAGCGAATCTTGGCGGTCGCCCTCGCTTTTCTCCACACCGGGTGTGGCTACGGAAGCCTGGTTGGAGATCCACCGCCGAACGTCATCGTCGCGATCCCCGACGAACGTTGGGATAGCGGCCATGCTTGTCGCGCTGAGCGCTCGGGGCATGGGGTTAGAGGTACCTTTTGGCGGACTCTCGGGCTCCCGCCGACAAAACGCGCTCTGGAAGGCTTCCCTCTGTGCCCATAACTCCTCCTGAAGGGCCATCATCTGCTGCGCCATCTCGCTCATGAGCTCGCGGACGAGCGAAGGTTCCATAGCGGCGTATATATCGTCCGTACCGTCAATCTCACCTTCGTAGTCTCATACACCCCTCCTCGCCAACGTCCACTTCAACACGGTGCAAACGTGCGAAGACGGCACGTGGTCCCCAAGGCCCGTTTAGGTATCTGGCTATCTGGATGCTCCTTCACTGATTTACATCATGGATATCGGCTTGGAATATCGACAATAAGTGGTATTGTGCAGCAAGTTTGTAAAGTCGTGTGGGAAAAAATAAGAGAAACATGTATGCCCTAACCGTCAACCGAACAGTGGTTACAGATTGCGGATTGTTTAGAAAAACATGCCAATTTTCCACATTGCATAGGGGCCATCGATGGCAAGCATATACGGCTCATTAAACCAAGTGAAAGTGGTTCGCTTTATTACAACTACAAGTGCTTCTTTTCTATTGTGTTGCTTGCTGTTTGTGATTCCAATTACCGTTTTGTTGCCATAGATGTTGGTGCATGTGGTAAAAGCAGTGACTTTGTTGTTTTTCAAGAATCTTTATTCTACAAAAAGCTCATGAGTAATTCTTTAGATATTCCAGACCCATCCCCTATTTCAAGTGAAGATGATGAAATACCTATACCATATGTTATAGTAGGTGATGAGGCATTTGGATTAGCAGAAAATCTAATGTGCCCTTTTGGTGGAAATCGCTTAGATCTTACAAAAAGAATATTCAATTACCGCCTATCAAGAGCTTGCTGATACGTTGAATTCACCTTCGGAATTTTATGTAACAAATGGAGAATTTTTTACAGACCTTTGAACGTAAAAACTGAATTTGCAGAAGACATCAAAGCTTGCTGTACTCTACACAATTTTGTAAGAACCAGAGACGGATATACGTTTGAAGACAAAATTCCTATTGAGGTGTGGAATTTAGAGGCAACAAGTACAAGACCATCTACATCTGCACTATCTATCAGAGAACAATTTGCACAATATTTCATAAATGAAGGCCAGGTTGAATGGCAGTACAAAAAAATATAATGTATGTATGCATGTAAAGTTAAATATAAAGTAAGCTTTCAAATTTTGTTTACTTACCAAACTCATTTTTTTCTTTTTTTCTCCTTCATCGCCAATAAACAAATCCGTGATTTCTTCACAGCATTTCTTTTTCAAATCTCGATTGCCGTAATCTTCGCTTGACATGTCCCAAATAGCAGGGTGGCTCTCCACCTCAATAATAAACTTTTCGGTATCGAAAGATTCCATTTCTAGGTACCAAACTCAGGGGCTTGTAATACTAGAAAATAACCTTGCGTCCGTGTGAAGGCTTTCAATTGTCTGCGTGTCTCGAGTGGTCTCGGCAGCACCACCAGTACTCTGGTTGCCCATGACAGCGACCAGTTGCGCCGTGTGTAGGGCTCCATTTAAAACAATGTAACACATTGGCCGCGCGACCATGGTCGCTCCGTGTGAAGGGACCCTAATGACCGCTTAGTGTAAACGCTCCTTCCACGAGCGAACAAACGAGCATTAACAATGTAATTGGTAGGCATGGCAACATCCCATTAAAATGGCCCAATTTCTCCAAAATATATGAATTAAATGTTTAACATGCAGGATTCCGAACTGTAAGCGAAAAACAATGAACAAAATAGGAAACCTTGTAAATTTCCTTTAAAATGGTTTTAATCTAAAGGTTGTGAGTCTATTCTTTCTAATTTTAATCTCAAAAAGAAGAAAAGATTGCACGTCAAAAAGTCGATTTTTACATATCTTATGGGGAATGCAAATCATCCCCTGGAGTCGAACCCTGGACGTTTTTCATAAAATTCCCTTTGTCATTGCATTGATATAACGGAGTAGATTATCTCTGCCAAATTTCAAGTTTATATCTGCATATTTGATCGAGTTATTCGTGTTTTAAATATATTCCAGGAACCCAGGAATCGGACGTTTTTAGATCTCTATCATAAATATTTTGAATAATTTGTGTATTTGTTTGTGCATTTATAACGCATCAACTACAGAACGTAGAAGCAAGCTGAAGGTGCCATTTTGACCACAATAAAAAGTTAAGGAAAATGGGAGGGTTTTAAAAGCGATTTGAACTACAGTTTTCATTTTTTAAATGTCTTTCTCTTTTCATTTTTCCCATTATATAACATGGGAATGAACGTATTGTTGGATTAACAATCTACTTGATAACCGTTATAAACATTACCCAATCTATACTATAATTTAAAATATTTGGATGTATGAATGTTATGCTATACAAATCCACACCTTCAAAAGAATGATATTGAAACTTAGGACGATTATTGAGGGCACCAAGGGAAAGACCGTAGGGCAGTTAAAATTCCCGACAGATTTCCCATAAAAATGTTATTTGCATTTTTTTAATTCCATGTAAGATAACGTGTAAAAATTGACTTTTATAAGAGCAGGCTTTCATTCATTTGCTTATATAAATTCGACTAATTGACGTAAGAACTTCGTACCTGCACAGTATTTAAACAGAATGATCATAGTTTCTTATTCTTATCGTCTTTTTTCGTCTTTGACTCGAAGTCGCACGCATTTCGCGTATATTCCCATTAATTTGGACTAAATTTGCATTTTTAACGATAAATACCTTGATGACATGGACATTTTTTAAGTCCAAGGACAATGTTGTTTTGGTTTATATATTTAGTTACTTAATAAATATTCTTATTTAGTGAACTGTGCTTAGACATGGTGTAATAATATAGTATATTATTTTATTTAAAATCATCGTTTTTTTCAGCACATTATTGGTGAGTATTTACGTATTTTATTTTGTATGATTTTAATTTTAATTAACTAAGTTTTAATTAATAAAGTTATTAATTAGTTTATATATAGTTAACGTTAATATTAAGAAGTAGTAAATTAGTAGATAATTTGTATTTAAAAAATCAATATGAAAAGTTTTAAATAAAGTATATAATTTTAGAAATAAAATATGTTCTATATTTTATTTAAACAACAACCTGTGCGAAGCTGGGTAAATCTTTTAGTAAATAGATCAAATAAGGAAAATATTAGTGTAAATATGACAAAAGCTACACCTATTTAGGAATATATCAAATCTATTAATACAAATAATCTCAGGGGTTCCCAGTTGATCTTGAAGAATCATTATTTCCATTATAATTTGGTCTGTGTTATTTATTAGCAAAGAGAATGGATGATATTGTAGCTTTTGAATGAACGCTTCGAGAAGTAAAAATATCATAACATGAATGCTTAACTTGTATAGGCAACACAAAACAAAAGGAAGTGACTCATAATAATACAATAATTAATATGGAAGAATTGTTGAAACTGTGCAGAAATAAAGATATTTATAGACATACTCCATTTTATCCATGGGAAAAAGTGAATTGAAAATATAATTGTTCTTATGCAAATTTCAATAAAAATCATTGTTGCTTCATTACAGTTTATTGGTAAGTGCTTTAAAGTCTCTAATGTGAATCTTAGACTGAAGGATTCAAATTTTATAAATGGAAAGTTAATTTATTAATAATACTACCAAATTTGAAATAAAGTACATAATATTTTTGTGACGATAAAACCAGAAAAAGAGGAGTCAAAATAATGGATTATGCATAAATTTTACTAACTCTACTGGGTGTTTAATAAAGAAAAAATCATATTTTAGAAACATGATAATCATGCAGAAAATGAAGAAGCTGTATTAAAGAGTGACTTACCATTATAAAGCTTTTCCATTAGGGCATCATAAGTCATATTGCCATTTCCATTACATATTTCAACATTAAATTTCAGCTTTGAAAATGTTTCAACTAATTTACTGACATCACTTTCAGAGCCAGCTCGTTCTTCTATTTCTTTATCAAATGTTTTAAAATTAAAAATTAATGCTTTTCCTCTCTTGCTGTGATTCATAAAATATTGAGTGGCATCCTTAGGAGTCTTCAATAAAACCGCTCTTGGTTGTTCTTTAGGTTGCACACGATATTGTACATCACCTTGCTCAACACGCTGGTGTTCTGCTAGTTGGTATCTAAGAATAAATTATCACTGTTAACAGTTTTATCTAATGACATAATAATATTAATAATAATTTTATTTGTCTGAGGTCAGCATTACAGCTGAATATGATACGTCAAAAATAAACTATGTATAATGGATACAGATATTGATTAACCCTCTTAGTGCTACGGGCTGATATATGGGCTTTTGCTTCTCGGGTGAGGAGTGCCACAACCGATATATCGGCTCTGGCATATACCAAAACTGAAATGGTAATAACTAATCATAGTTGCGATAGATGGCATATAATGATGGTGTCATTAGAAAGAGGAGATATTCTAGTTTATAGACCTTTTATTACTTTTGTTTTAAGTGTCTTGTGAATTTACCACTTAAGCTACATAAATGGCTATAATTGCGGTGCATATTAATCTACCGAGTTTGGAGTGTGACTAAAGTCGACCTTCAAAAAAATTATTTTCGTCAGTCGGGTAAGCAGCAAGAGTCACAGTTCCTTTAGTATCTTATCCTGGATTCTTCTGCCATCGGCTGTGATTTTTTTAACTGGATGGTATCAGTAAGAACTGGAATAAATGCTTTCATGCATAGTCGTTTCAAGACATTTTGGCGCTACAAATGAATTAGATTTTACTGTTCATTTTTGTTTGTAATGTATTGTTTTCTTCAAAGTATAAATAATGTAATTTTAAGCTTATAAAAAATGCATGTATTAATTGTATAATGAAAAAATATCTTACAAGTTAAAAGAAACGATATATTCTCTCCCGAAGAAATGATGCTGCCCATGCAAATGTGCTTCATGCGGTACGCAAAATCTGACCACAAGGAATGTTGGCATAAAAGAGAAAGCCATGAGGAGGATGCGAAATAATAGAAACCCTTTGCGATAGCATTATTTTGCTTGGTCTGAGATTTACTTTTGCCTTGTGAGCGTGTAGATGTAACAAGCAGCTAGTGAAAAGTTTACACTCAAGTTAAATATATATATTTTTAAAATAAGAGTAATTGCAGCTCTCTCATTATCCATAATGGCATCTCAGAATATGCCTGCAGAAGATTTGGCAAAGAATTAGCAAATTACATAAATTCATTGAGTGATGATAATGATTATTTAGAAAAGGAAGATCTGAACATCACAGAAGGTATGTGTGAGAATGACCAGTTGACTTCTGACACTGTCTGTAGTGTTATTGTCATACTTAAGAAGAAACCAACTGTTATAACTGAAAGTGATGATGGTGATGATGCATGCGAGGATGACGTGGGTGTTGATATTCAGCCACCGGAGTTCATTGTAATTTCTGAAAATTGCAATATTCAAACTTCTCCAACATTTAATTATGGGGAATACTAGGGTCCAAGCATACACCACCACCTAATTCTGATTTTATTGCATATTTCAATCTTTTTTTCAACCTTACCCTATGGAATATGTTTGTATGGGAATCCAACCGGTATGCTGAGCAGTTCATAGCTGCTCATGAAACCTTGTCACCAAGCTTGAGAATGAAGACCGTAATTGATATGAAAGCATTTATAGCTATTTTTTACTAGAAATGGGCATAAAGGTTCACAATCTTTTCCTACTGGGTAACCAATTCAAACTGTATACCTTTGTTCGATAAAATGTTGAGGAATCACTTCCAGTTAATTCTTAAGTTTTTTCATCTCATGGACAATTCTAAGCTTTTCCCACCCGGACATGAAAGTTATGATCCTTGCGGAACCGTACGAGATAGTTGAAATGTTCTCCATCAGAAGGCTCTATAGTATTTTGGAATAAATTTCTAAAAAGTAACCCACCCATATTCATGATTTCTATTGCATTAATTTACCCAGTCAGGTGGAAGTAAGCACATATTTTATTGATGCTGCAAGCAATGCTGCAATAAGCAACTAGTATTATTTATTATGGATTTTCAGTAATGGGATCCCTGGCATTATCTCAAATAGCTTTCGATGTGAACCCTAATGTGGTCCCCACAGCATTTTCATCTGTTAATGTGGCCTGCCTAAGAAGCTTCAACCATTAATGCAGCCTGCCGCATAAAAATTTTGCCCAATTTTGCCCTAAATCAACAGACTTGTATCTGGTGTGGTTAACATGCAGGTCATTATTCCTCCTGGTATCGTGGGAATGGAAGTGGAAGTCCATAGGTAGGCTGATTATATTATTCTTAATGTACAATAAGAGTGAGAATATATGGATGCATGGAATAGGCAGTATGTTCAATTTGTGTAAGGAGTGTTATATTTTTCCTGGACCATGATGCATAAAGCTTGTTTTAGCATTTTGAAAATTGTTATTGATAATGATGAGGAACCCTAAAAGGTTATGCTGTAAATGACATGTGAATTAAATTCCCCACAATAAAGTGTTTTCATTACTTCATCAGTAACTGAATGCCTTAAGCACTTCATGAGGAAGCATATTGACCTTAATTTATTACATAGAGCATCAATGTGACCTTCCCAAGACAAGTTACTATCAAGATGCACACCAAGAAATTTAATATTATATACCAACATTAAAAATTAATTTTTGGTTAATTCTTAAGAGTAGGCTTTCAGAATAGTTAGTATTGAAGAAATGTATCACTTGGGATTTATCTGTATTCAGACTTAACAGTGGCTGATAAATTAAATGTTTGCAATAAATACAAAAATTCCTTTTTAGCAAAACTATCATTGAGCATTTTGCAATTGAAATTCCCAGTGATTATAATGGATACATTGGGATGAATGTTTTGTAGTTCAACAAGGAGATAACCAAGTTCATCTAAAAAGACTTGAAAGTTATCAAGTGGGGATCTGTAAAGAGAGAAGATGTACAGAAGCTTATTATTATTAAGTAAAAAGCAAGTGACACAGCACTCAAAAATTCTTCCTTCATTTAAAGACCTATAGAAAAACCTGACAGGGTCCACTTTGTGAATATTTTTTATAAAAATAATGACGTCACCATTTTTACAATCCTTGCGGGAATATGCATCAGCTATGTAATAACCAGGTAAACTGACCACAGACAAATTATTAAAATTTAACCATTGTTGACAAAGACAGTCTATATCAGATTGGTGATTGTTTTTTAACACTTCAAGCTCTAAAAGTTTATTTTGTAGGCACTGAATGTTCAAGCATAATAGAGTAACAGTGATTAAACTATTAGGTTTTGAAGGTTCGGAAAATTTTCCACTAAATTAAGGGTACAGTCACACAGACAGAAAACTAACAGACTAACAGGCATGATAATAAAATTGGTCTATTATTTGAGCAATAACATGGGTAGAATTTAATAATTCAACAAAAATTACTCAAGTGGGTGATAGTGTTAACAGAGTCAGCAGTTTATTGTGAAAGGGAAAAGATGTATAGATTGAGTGTGAAAAGTCCAAACACAAAGATACAGTCATTTATACTAAATGTTGATGAAGATAATATGATCTATATTTAGCAGAGCCAAGTCTCACCTGACAAGTATCACTGAAAAAATAATTATTTCCAAGGGTTCCACCTAAAGACTTTTGAGCTGTTATTGAAATCAACCTCAAATTTTAAATATATATGCAAAAAATTATTAAGAATTTGGTATACTGTTTTCCCCTATAAAATTTAACCACGTTTTCATAATTCTCAAGTTGTGGGCCCAGCTAACTTCTATCATGTAGGGACCTCACAAACCACTATCGACTAGGGGCCTTGCAAACTACCATCACCTAGGAGCTCCATAAACCACTATCACCTAGGGGTCTCGCACCCCCTAAATCCACGCCTGCTGCCCAAATATGTCATAAACTGCGGTGGAATTTTGCCTTTTTGCCTCCGATGGAATTTCATTTAGCAGTCCTGTGTACAAATTGGCCTTCTTTTGGCTCTTTAAGCCATCAGCAAACAGTTATAGTCAATCCTTATTGACTAACCTCAGATTTGCCTAAGGAAAAAACAGACAGCAGAGGTCTCAAACTCATGGCCCAGGTGGAACATTCAGGAGGCCCGCAAATTAAGTTATATAAAGATGCAGCCCAAACTCAAATGTATATAATTTTTTTTATAAAATACCTCAAGTAAACCTTTGAAAAAAATCTTGAAAAAATACGAAATGTATATGATCAACACTTCCAAAATATTCAGAGTTTACCATTCATTCCTATTTGACAATCATAGACAGTCAGGGAATTGGAGAATACTCTTCACATTATCAGTTTTTCTTGATGCTGTCCAAAGTACCTAATTTGCGACACCAAATCTAGTATTTTTGTAATAAAGAGCTTTAAAGAACATATAGAAAGATGGGAGAACGATCTTGCTATGGAGGTATATTGTTATCAGGTGAGAGGGTGGAGATCATGTAAGCATATTTGGATATAACAATATTCAAACCTATTTCCTTCCTTCTTAGGTGAAAGATTTGAAGATCATTCCTTCTCTATTCCAAAACTTTCAACCATTTATGAAACATGAGCAGGTAGTCTGAATGCACAAAACTGAGTAATTCTTTTTCAATGGAAAATCATCTTCTGATATTGAAATGTTTCTATGGATACCAATGAACTGTAAGGCATGCTTATTCATTAATACACTTGTGGGTAATGATAAAGCTCACTTAACTGAGCAAATTAAATTGCATAATACAACCAAAGTCCTCATGTGAATAATAGACTAACAAAAACCCAAGCTGCATTATTATAATACCACTAAAGAGCCTGTGACGCTTTTTTTCCATACTTCCACAGCATTGATTTAATGTTTAGATTGCATTATAATTCATCCAATATGGCGTCCAGTTAAAGTCACATTTGTGGCTCTTGTTTTGATGGCATAATAATGCCGGAAAATTCATCTTCTGTGGCAACTGCCTCCAGTTATACTATCTTAAATGTGTAGACCTTGATGAGCAAAGATTTAAAATTATATCCGAATTGGTTGCAATATACAGGAAATGTTTGTTTTGTTGTCAAGACAATGATCGGAATTTTCTCAATATGGCAGCTGAATTAACTTCGATTAAAGTAGAAATTAAACTATTAAAAGATAATCTTCTGCCTTGTCCTCCGAATAGTAAATTGAACTGTGAGAATTCTTCAACCTCAATGAAGACTATTACTGAAGATACATCCCTCCATCCACTTGTCTCAAACACCTGATGAAGCTCATCCAATCCGGGCAGACAGTGATGTTGGCAGCCCACTGAATACTTCTGGAGACAATGGCGGCTTTATAACTGTCACCAGGAGGAAATAACATGGTTTTCAAAAACTTACACAGGTGCAGTCTGAATCTCCAACGGATCGAAAGAGCAATTCTAAAACAAGTAAGAACGTTTTGATAGGTAGTAATAGTGATGATAATGTTTGCAAAAACTTTACCGGCACCAAACATCATATAGGACGAGTTAACCCTTCGACTTCCTGCGATGATATACTCAGCTTCCTTAAAAATAAATTCTAGGGAGAAAACTTCACCTGTGATAAACTTTCATCATATAAACAAAGTGCCACTTTCAAAGCAAGCGCTAATTTTGAATTACATGATAATCTTCTGAATAGAGATCTCTGGCCTAAAGGTGTCAGTGTAGGGAGGCTTCGATTCTTCCACAATCAGAATTTGAGTGAGACTAGCAATAATAACACTGAGGTTGCATGTGATATCCTTATCTCCATTATATCTCCACCATCTGAAAGTTCTTTAGGCCCTAATGCTAACCTTGTCTCTGCAGAAACCAACCCTGCTACATGTCCACCCTTAGACAAACTAGAGAGCAATACAGTGATTAGCTCATTACCGCAAGTTGTTACATGCAGCCACACTGGTAATGCAAAACCTAAGGCTACAAATATGTGACTAGCTAAGCAATCTCGAGTGTCTCTGAGTGATAGTTTAATACCTCTTAAGGTACCTTAAGTCTTGCATTTGAATGTACAGTGCCTAAGAAATAAATTTTTAGAACTCAAAACTCTAGTGAGTGTACATAAACCTGATGCTGTTTGTGTTTGTGATCACTGGCTTAATCAAGATGAAGTATCTGCATTCACACTTCCCGGATTTATTGTAGCTGACTACTATGCTCGCTCAGCCAGTACAAATGGCAGTGTTATTATTTTTGAAAAAAATGAGTCAAAAACTGTACCCATTATCTTCAAGTATAGTTCATTACTTGTTGAAAGAGAATTTCAGTGTTGTGTAACTTGTTGCTCTTTCGATGAAGTTAATGCATTTCTCTTGTCTTTTTATAGGTCACCTCTGGGTGATATGAGCGTATTTTTAGAAAATTTTGGCTGCCTCATGGAACTTGTATTTAATATCTTTCCTAATCCTAATATTATTGCGACTAGTGACTTTAATTGCAATCTTCTTATTAATAATGCTCCTGCTAAATATTTTTTAAATGTAATCGACACTTTTAAATTGACTGTGACTGCCTCTTTCCAGATTTGCTAAATTTCGATTTACAATCTGCTAATATTACTGTAATTAGTTCTGATATCTCTGACCATTTTCCTCTTTTGTCTACTTTTTCTTGGAACATTAATCCTCAATTTCAGCCAAGCTATAAATGTTATTTCGCAGAGGAAAATAAAATTAATTTTATAAACTTCTTACTTTTTTAATCATGGAGTGATATGTATAGTGCAGGTTCTTTTGACGATGAATTTGAATTATTTTATAGCAAATTTTTTTATTTGTTTAATATAGCCTTCCCTTTAAAATACAAAAATAATTATAACTTCATAAGAAGCCACAGAAAAATTGGATTACTAATGAAATCTATCAATTGTAAGCTCGAGTGAAAGACTACTATACTCTTGCTAAGGTATCTAATGATAATGAATTCCTGTTGAGGTATAAAGTTCTTAAAAAACAATACCACAAATATATATCAAATGCTAAAAAATCTTTTAATAATGATAGGATATTAAACTCTGCTAATAAAACTAGAGAATGACGGAAAATCATAAAAGAATCTAGATGTCAGAGAATGCATTGCTCTCCCATTCAGCTGTCTGCTCCTTCTGGTGAACTTATATCTGATGCTGCATCCATTGCTTCTCTTTTTTCAGATCATTTTTCAGTCAAACCAAGTTTTAATGCCTCTTCTAACTCAGGCATGGTTCTTGCTCCCACTTTTAATGCTAATTCATTTTTTCTTAATCCCTGTCAGGAAAATGAGTTGAAAAATATAGTTCTCAAACTGTCTCACAAGAATGTGGCTGGTCCTGGCGATATCCCAGGCAGCACTATTTTATTATCTTTTGACTTCATCAAACATCCTCTTTTATATCTTATTGATGAATCTTTGAGTCTAGGTATTTTCCCATCTTCACTTAAACCCTCTAAGATTAAACCCATCTATAAGAACACAGGAAGCACTCATGACATTAATAACTATCTTCTTAACCAATTTGCAAAAATCTTTGAGAATATCTTTTACACCCGCCTAATAAGTTACCTGGAAACCAACAAGATCCTTTCTAATTGCCAACATGGCTTCAGACGAAATAGATGTATAACATCTGCTATATATAATGCAATTGATTACCTGCTTTTATTCCTAGACCACAGTCAAGAGACTCTGGGATATTTTTGGATTTCTCAAAAGCTTTTGATCATGTAAATCATAGACATTTGCTCAGTAAACTTAGTAGGATTGGCATCAGAGGTATACCACTTAATTGGATTCAATCATACTTAGACAGTAGAACTTATAGAGTAATCATCAATGCTGGCGGCATAAATCATTCTTCACCCTGCAAAACAGTTAGTCTAGGTGTTCCTCAGGGTTCAATCCTTGGGCCTGTCTTGTTCCTGATTTATATAAATGACCTACCTGAATATCTCGGTTCAGTTGAGGGGTATAAAATAATATTGTATGCTGATGATACCCATATTTTATTATCAGCCCCATCGCAAAGTAGTTTAATATTCAGTAGTAATTATGCCCTTCAACAGATGACTAAGTGGTGTGATAACAAATGCATTAATCTTAATGTAGATAAATCTCAAATGATATATTTTTCACCTAATTCACAATGTGAAAGTCTACTATGTAGAACTAATAGAAAAACCATTAAACAGGTCAATCCGACTAAATTCCTGGGCCTTTATATTGATGCAAATTTTAGCTGAGAAACCAATATCACTGCCCTATCGAGCAAACTAAGCTCACATTGTTTTATGTTAAGGTATTTAAAACAATCTGTAAGTAAAAGTGTACTTCTCACCATGTATTTTAGTGAATTCTACTCCCAAATTACCTATGAAATCATTTTTTGGGGTAATTCTTCTTACTCCTTGAGGATATTCAAGCTACAGAAAAGAGCTGTTAGAATTACAGCTGGGAAACCCTTTCACTCTCCATGCCATCCAATTTTTGCAACCTTAAAAATCTTGCCACTGCCATGTACTTATATTTTCTCTTCACTAATCTTAGTCAGGGAAAATATTAATCTATAGCCAAAAAATTCTAACATTCATAGCTATGCTACTAGGAGGCAGAATGACTTACATCAATACCAAATACATTATAAGAAGACAGCACTGAGGCCTAAAGAGCTAGGTATTTGTCTGTACAATAAATTACCGGTTGCCCTGGAAGTGACAGCAAGCACAGAGGCATTAAAAATTAAACTAAAAAAGTTTATTGTATTTATATTATATTTATTGTATTATTCTGTGACTGAATATAAGATATATAAGATATAAGATTCCCAATAGACTATAACCAACCTACCAAAAAGGTTCGACTACGATTACGGTAATATACTCGTAATAAAATATGACAATTATTTACTTACGGGTATGCATCAACATGGGTAGATCTTGGGTCATTCCCACTGTTGGTTTGCATTTTTTCATCAGCACCACTCATTTTGTAGCGGATCTCACCTAAATAAATAAAAAGTAATTGCAATATTATTTTATTGCTTCAATTGTCTTCTATTGAGAAACATTTATTTTGGGGAATTAAGAATGATGAGGATTTAATGGAAAACATGGCAATGTACAATTTCCCTGATGAACAATATGCTACAATCATATATACTGCATGGTTATTTGCACTAAAAGATGAAAATGAATAAAATTTCTAGTGGTATTTTCCCAATAGTGTCAACTGCTATTTTATGCCAAGTATCATAATTACGATTTAGGGATAATATTTTTTAACAGTAACACGAACTATTCAATAATTCAAAGTCAAATGAAGGAAATGGGGTTCATTGGAATAATAAATAAGAGAAATATTTCTGGGTAATATCATATAATAAAAGCTCTTAAAAATAGTAAATTATGAAAAATAAATAAAAATCTTTAGATTACTATGACCAACTGAGTAGGTACAGAAAGTACAAATATATGGCAATTGAGTTCAAATTACGCTAAACTTCCGCTAGTCGTCGATAAAAGCAAACAGCAGGCCTTGAGAACGCCATCCGATGGCGCATTCCAGAGAAACACACTTTTCAGTGTTATTCTCACAAACGCGAAATCACGAGAAAACTGTTGTCATTGTTCTATAACAGCGTTTAAGTATAAGGCAAGTCAGGAGAAGGATATCTCTCACCACTTTAGCCATGTCGTCTACTATTACACCAAAAATTCCCGCCACCAACCTTTCGTCAGTCAGCTGCTCGGGGACGAACCGAAAGTTGTATCGAATCGCGAAGATAAGAGAAGTATAACACAAGCTAATTTTATTATCGATCAGAGTTCCTAGTCGATGTTTTCTAATAATCCTACTATCAAATGCGCGCCGCCCTTTTTGTAAACGAGCGAGTTAGACGTTAAAGTAAGTTTTGTATTTTACGTACCCCTTCGTCGGCGGACAAAATTCCCAACGCGGGAGAATCGGAAAGCAGCAAGTATTTCAGAGCGTCTTCCTCTCAGCAGCTGCAATCCCAGACTGAGTCGCTGCTATCCAGTTATCAGAATCGCCAACGATCAACTTTTGCGAATCCGTCTTTCCTTCCCCTCAAATTTTGTTCTTCCGGTCTCCCTTGCGCCCTCTTTGGTTCGAGGGGAATTCCTTATTAACGTAATGAGCGATATTAACACCAATTATCAGAGGGCTCCTTTTAGATGCTTGACTTCAACAACCTCTGAGGTTTATTTTGTTTGGCGGCCTTGGGATCGGTGCCGCCAGGAGTTTTTCGGATCCAACCTTGGAGTGAATAATGGGTGTATCATACGAGTATGTTCATAATAGGGATCGTATATATTCTGCATACGTTCGCGACCATTCCCTGTCAGCTTGTGAATGCACCTCGAGAAACAAACGCCCCAAAGAAACCGCCTAATCGAATTGGCGAAACCGTAAATACGATGTAGTACGGGATTAGTTGAAGGTGGAATCAGTGCCGGCTCGAGGTATTTTGGCGCCTTAGGCAAGAGATCTAAATTCTAAATGGTGGCCGCTTCCAAATGAAATACTTTTGAAAACTTCACAGAAAATATTATATTTGGATTCTGATTGTAACAACCAATTATATTTAAAATTTTTGTGTTTTATCGAGAAACAGAAAATAAAAAATATATTACAGCGTAAAAGATACATATGGCGCCATAGGCATTTGTCTAGCTAGCTTGTAATGCCGGCCTTGAATGGAATTTTAGTGATGGATTTTATTGCATGTGCCAGAAGTGAAAATTTCAATGAAGAGATGAGAAAAATTCCGCACCTGACCGAGACTCGAACCCGGGTCTTCCTCTTGCAGGGCGGATGCTTCAATCGGCTAACCCAGTGGTTTCCCTGTGTAGGTCAGGGAAGCGCAAAAGATTTGACATGTATTTACTGTCTTTTTAAAAATCCTTATTGTGGGGCATACAGTATAAGCCGTCAAATTCTAGCCCTCAATCGGCTAGGACGTAACATTTGCATCCATGATTTTCTTAATGTGGTTATATAAATGTAAATTGTAGATCGAGTAGGTATTTTTTACGTACTGCGAACAAAAATGGAGGGGGAGCGAAAACAGAGTTTTCTAAGGTGAGGGAGGGCGTGGCTTTGCAATATTTCGAAACCGCCAGTTACTCCGCCGTCGAAACGATCTACGTACATGTAAGTCATACGTCATCGGAGCCGCTTAAAAAAAAGCCACGATGCTTCTTTTTTGATTCGGTGGAAGCAGACACAGCGTTGCCGAGTCGCCAAAGTCTCACTTCCTTCAGTAACAGACAAGTAGCCGAAAAAAGAAACGAGGAGCGGTGATTGGGCGACGGGAAACCATCGACATTTCTGGATTTTTTTTAAACTCTCGACGGCCTCGATCATGAAATCTCTTAAACATTTGAAAGGGCTATCTTTCGGCTGGATCCTTCCAGACGAAAATAATGATGCAACTTGTTCGAAAAGACAGGTATTTTTTTATAATGAAAACTCCAATTTTCATAAAAATTCATTATCCTATATATTATTTCAGAGTGTGGATTTGTTTGTTTATTTTTGGTTCCTTTTTTATTGTAAACGGAAGAAAAATCTTTTAAATGTGGTATTGTTGGATAGCACAGACTTCATTTTCCCATTTGATTAACATGTAGATCTATAGCCATATACATTTTTAAATGTCTCATAATTGAGATATCATCGCAGAATTTGCACTATTTTACGCAGGAAAGAATATAGATTCTTATTCACATCGTCTATTTACTTATCTAATTCGAATTCGCTCAAATTGTAAGACTAGTAGAATTTTTCCCGATTTTTTCACTTCAAAAGTAGGTTACCAAGGTTGTCCTCGGTGTTTTCAGTGCGTTTAGACTTATCTTACACTCAAAAACACGCAAGGTTAACGATTGATTGGAAACTAAGGTAAATCTTAACCTTTTGAGATTTAGCTTACAAGGAGAGGACACGGTAGTGGTATCACCCCATCCCAAATTTATCAGTTAACTGGGGTTTAGTAGGGCCCCGCAAACTCTTAATCCGGCTACGACTGTCGCGACTTCTGTAATGCTAATTATGCTGTAATAATACACGAATTAGATCGACGGGTTAAATAATAAACATTTAAAAATTAACAAATTAAAGCGGCGATCTAAAATGAGAAATCTCAAGTAACACTCTTTTTAATGATGTGATTTACGCGATTAAAATATCATGAAGGGTATTAAATATACCGGGAAAAAATAAAGTTTTTATGAAAAAACATACTATGTATAGGGATTCTATGCTACAGTAAATATTCATTGCATGGATATGTGAATTATGATATGATAAAAAAGTAATCCGAAATATTTAACACACAAATTCATACATTTTTATTAAAAATTTTATAGTGTAACTTTTAATATTGAAATCTTTACCATAAAAACCTTATTTAGAATTGACTTTCACTTATATTCTACCTACGAAAATATAGATAACTTCCAATTTAAATCCTAATCCGTCTCGCCGAAGATTTGGCAACTTACTATGTGGCCCGCCGAGATTCGCTACCACCGATGTGGCCCGCAATATAAGGTTGGGCACCACTGATCTAACCCATAGCGAGAGAACCTACGTCGTAATCCGACAGGCGAACGCTTTTGTTTTATAAACAAGAGAGTTAGAGGGCACAGAGTCGAAAAAGCTTTGCAGTTCACTCACCCCTTTGTCATCACACTAACGCGGATCTTTCGGTACGTCTTGCTCTCTGCAGCTGCGAGCCGTCGTCAACTCCTATAGCCGCTCATTTGATGATCTTCTCTGCCATCTATCAACTGGTCCCAAAACTATGAACCCTCCACTCCAAGCCTCCATTTACTTTCCCACATCATAGTAGGGTAGCCAACAGTCTATTTTTGACAAGATTTGTCCAGTGTCCATACCTAACATCTGGATGGACGCGATTTGTCCATCTTTCTGTAAATTTTACCATTTACTAGTAATTTTTGTGTATATAATAATATAAATAATAATTAATATGTTTTCGTAACACTAAAGCTGAACACAACTAACTTTGCAGGCAAAGAGCTCTTGGTGGTGAGTTCATTTTCCAGTACATGTATTGACTTTTAAAAAAATTCGTTCTCACGATTTCAGTACAGCTGACAAGTCAGCTGTACTGAAATCTCTCTCTCCCACCCCTTTTACTATATCAATATTTATTTTCAATTCTTAAAACTTTAAGATGTTTAAGATATCCATCTTTGGAGACAAAACGTTGGCAACCCTACATCATTGGTGGGATGAATACCGGCTCCTTCAAACCGAAGGGAATGCCGTTACGCGCTTACTAAGTATATTTAGAAAGTTTAGAACGGACGTAAATCATTGTGCGTAATTTCGGTGCTTTTCGGTGTAAAGAATTTGTTTTTATCGTGGTCGTCCATTGGAAAATGGAAAGAAATAAGTGTTATGTGCATGGATGCTCTACGGTTGGAGGGAACTTGTTCAGGTTTCCTGCTTCCAAAGGAAGGTAAGATAACGAACTTATTGCTATTTGATAAATTCTTAAGCATTTGGCATTACTAGCCCGATCCATTTCGTTTTCTCACTGTAAAGAAATACTTAGTAGCTCGGAAATTCTTTCAGTTTTGCTTTACGTGATTTTTTTTCACAGAGATAAAAACCAGGGACTGTTGGAGTGTTTACAGTTGACAATTGAATTATCTTTTTATCAGATGAACTCACGGTAGGGTGCAACCTTTGAGGACATTAAAATCTTGAAAATCATTACCTATAAGTACGTAATCTGCTCTTCTAAACTAAATTGTGGATCAGCTCAAATATCTATAGGAATCGTCCTCGAACAAATTTTTTTACCGCGAGAGTGATGATTGTGAAAGTGTAATGCTTGTTTTGAGTGTCGAGCGCCATTATATCACACACAGGTTTGTGGGCAGTCAGTGATTTCAAAACGTTAATTTTCGCTGGGGTTTATTATTAACGTCGGTATCACGATTTCTTCTTCCGTCCTTACCACAGACATTTTCACTTAATCTTTTTTTGGGCTTGATGCACATATGCAATCTTATCACTCTAATGGCTACAGCCAATTCTTGTTCATATCTAAATAGTGTCATTTCAATAATTTATTCCATCAGACATTAGTAGAAAAGATCTCTTCTTGATTTTAGTTCAGTCATCATTTTAATGTTTTTCAAATTGTTGATAATTCACATGCTAGCCTTTATAGTGAAGTCTAACTCAATTTAAAACTAATTAAGCTCTGATTATTATTAACTCTCCTCACAGGGCTGAGAAGTGGAGGACATTTTGCAGTAACCCAATTGTGGATAGGTAACCTATTGAAAAGTTGCATAACAACTTTCAAGTGTGTATCAGACATTTTTCAGAAGAAAGCTTTACATATCCATCATCACAGCAGTTACTTCGTTCTGCAGGCTCTTGTGTTTATGATGTGAGGTTTAAGAGTATGGTGGAAGCAACCCTTAGCATATTACCTCAGCCATGGGTCAACTCCTGCCACAACTCTTGCAGAACTGATAAAGGAAGTTCTTGGTGTCATTATGAATACTGGGATCCATGTTGTGGCCACCATTTGTGACATGGGACAAAATAATGTCAAATCATTGAAACTCCTTGGAGCAGATTTTGTCAATCCATCTTTTAGCTTTGATAGACAAACAATTTTTACAGTTTTTTACCCATCACATCTGCTGAAGTGCTTCAGAAATCATTTTTAATGCCTTGCTAACCGGGTGCCAGTGTGTTCAGCAGGAGAGAATGTATAGCTAACTGCAAAGTGGGAACATCTGAGGATACTTGCCAAAGATGATGCCTCTGTAAACTATCTTCCATTAAGGTAATTCCAACTTTGTTTCATGATTAACTAATGTAACTTGTTAAACATTAGAACCAAAAGTTTAAGAAACATGTTCAGTGTGAAAACATTAGGCAATTTCCAACTACTATTCGTTTTGTTTTCAGGCTTTTCAATTTAACAGAGAAGCATTTGGCACCCACAACATTTGAGAAAATGAGGGTCAACTTGGCTGCAAAAGTATTCAGCAGGTATGTAGCAGCTGGAGTGCATGCATTGGTAGGGAAAAGTAAGTATTAGAGACATTCAATGAATGCACTTGAGCCGCAAGTGATTAATATGTCTGTCTGTATTATTGATATAACTGTTCATGTAATTCTCCCCCCTGTGTTTAGATGTCCTTGGCCTGGATGGATTGGCGACTGCAGAATTTTTGATGAAAGTTGATAAAATGTTTGACAGTCTCAATGGCTCCAACAAAGAGAAGAACAATAGAAATGGAATGAAGCAGGCCCTATCAGATGACAGCCCTCATCTGTTGTTCTGGAAATCAGCAGTAGATAAAATAAGAACCTGGGAATTTTTAGGTAAACCAAAGTAATAAATCCTCCATCACAGGATGGTTGGGTTGCCACAATAACAGCCACTCAGATGCTATGGAAAACACTCAAGAATGAAAACTTTTGGCACTTAAACACTCAAAATTTAAATCAGGATCCTCTTGAAAACTCTTTTAACATTGTCCATCAGAATTGTGGGGGCAATCACTTTCCAAATGCAAAACAGTTTCAATCGGCTTTTAAAACTTCCCTATTAAATAATTTAATGTCTACTCAGACTGCAGGTAATACAATGGATGATGGCTGCTATGTATTATGTAATTTGTCAGATTTTTTTACCAAGGGAGATGATGCAGATGTATATGAAACACCTGTGAAGAGAAAATTAAATTTTAAATGTGCCATGCCTGAGAAGAAGTTATCTTCCATTGTGCAAGTGAGTGTTTATTTTGTCCAGCGCTTCCTTAAAGGAATCTCCTGTGCTCATTGAAAACAATCCCTTTTTGGTGATGCCTCTGCCTTGGAGGATGCATTTTTTGCATTTTCTGATGAAGAATTTGGTCTTCAGGATGTATGTCCTTTTGAAGGGTTAGTTTCTGTGGCAACTTCAGTTCTAAATGCAGCAATTATTAAATTAGTTGAGGTTGGGTACCACAGAAAACTATCAACATACCTTAATCCTGTGTTCATCAAGTCTGTAAATTTGGAATTTTTTTAATGTGAAGTTCACAAGGAAGAGTTCAGAACAACTTTCATAGATTTCTTTTTGGAAATTTCCATTCATCAGTTCTGCATTTATGTCAACAAAAAACAAATTCAATTAGGTATTGCTGGTTGACAAAATTAAAAATTTCTTGACATTTTAGAAAGAGCACTTATAGTATTTTCTACCATGCGAAAAGCTTGCAACACATGCATTCCTCATCTATAAGTATGGTGATAATGGAGATGTATTTTCAAATATGTTTAAAAAGTAATTGCACCGTGACTCTAGTTTCAAAGCTTTTTAAAGTGTACAACATTGTTATAGCTTTGTAACGTACATTGCCATTAAATTTACTTGTTATGGAAATACAATCAATATAGAATTCAATCATTTGAAAATATTTCAACAAAGAAAATCCATCTGAAATCAATTTATGGTGATAATATTTGTTTAGATCATTGCTATCCATTTTAATTATATTGGTTTGGAATAGTTCAGTTGTCTGATTGTTTTTGTGCCATCTAGGACATCTTTCTAAAGGCCCATACTAATACAGTAACGAGAGAAATTGAAACCTTGGAACGGACAGTAAATACATGAGAAACACTTTGTGCCACTCCCCCGACCTGCCCATCGTGCCCCACAGTTTGGAAACCACTGATCTAAGTTATCATCTAGCAATGTGCATGATGACTCTTTATTGCTGCAATTACTAAGCCCACATCCATGGGTGGATTCAAGAGGGGGGGGGGAGGGGGTAATTACCCCCCTTAGAATTTCTGAACACTCAAAAAAATTACCATTTAACTCCATTTCTTCATGTTGAGGTGTTGATTTTATAATGTAAAATATGTCTAATTAATTGTATATTTATACTTACTAACTGCATTAATTCACCGTTAATACAATATAAATATATAACCTTGTAAAATATGTTATGTATATGTGCATATAACAGCCATCTGCAATAAAGGATGGCTACTAGGCTACCACCATGTCCCTTTCTAAATACAAATTATCTTCTTATTACAATTCAGCAATACTTGATACTATAAAATACCATAAACACCTCCCTCTCCAACTTGGGCCCGTGCTTTTTTACATCGTGCTACCAATCCTTCTGATATGGCATTTCGGTCATACATTGTTTTCATTCTCTGTTGTTTACGCAGCATTGTATTACATGAGTCAAAGGACTGATTTCATATGGCCTACCCCAACACATGTGAGTTTTTCAATGTTTCATTGGTTAAAATTGGTACATTGTAAGGGAAAGAAACCTATTTCTTGCTATGCATTTCAGTTGCTTGTGGTCTACACAGGAGCAATATGTATATATATCACAGTCTCCCAATGTATCTTTAATTCCAGGAGAGTTTTTGGCTGTATTGGAGTGGCTCATAGTTGCAAAATCAATTAGTGTCTTTAACATTTTTATCTATGTAGTATTTATTTTTAAATTTGATATTAGTGATAATGTAATGTTTTTAAATAATTCATATTAATTAAAGAAGAAAATTACGATTTTAAATTGGTCTAAGAATTGCGTCGTTGATCATCGAAGATTTCGAACACGCATCATCGCTCTTAGAGAAAAGATGGCAATCACTAAAGGTAGGTTTATTTAATTTTAATTTTGGAAATCGAAGCAGATTGTTAATTCTCATTTTCAACGCCTCCCCGCTTGATATTACCGTGATTATTAATAATTCTTTTTAATTATAATTATTAAGATTACCATAAGTCTGGATTCCCAAGGCACTGCTTTAAAATTGCAGAGAGCCCTCGACTTCTCGACAGGTCTTTTTCAATGTTGGTTCTTACTTCTAAAATATAGAAATGCCATACATCCTGGGAATAAGGAATTACAGGAAATCGGATTGATACTGGTGAGTGTCTGAGCTTTTTTCAGTTTATCACTCCCTAGAAATTCAGTTTCTCCAGAAAAACAATTGATTGATTGAGGAACAGGTTTATGTTTTTGGTGTCCATGGACACTGTTTTTCGGTGCGCCTTGTTCTACTTAGAAATGTAATTATACCTGTATTACCTAGACGTAACATATGCGAAACAATTTCAGCATTATTTAAAATTACACACATAAAAAATGAAATAGTGTTAAAATTATCCCAAAAGTTACTCTATAAGTAAATCTCTTATTGAGTGTCCAGTGCGTGTTTGATTTATTTAAGGAGTGTCTCTACTGGCGGTATTTCGCCAATTTTCATTGAAACTTCTGTGGATGTTAATATGAGTATATGTTAATATGAACACAAAAATTTTAATGGATTCTATTTTTGTTGTCCCTTTTTTGAGATAATCACGATCGAAGGTTACATAACAATGTGTAAAAGCCTTTTTAAGCCTTTTTGTTAACGAACGGTTGGTGTTGTGCTGAGCGTGTGTTTTTGGGTTCAATTTCCGAAAAGTGAATTTTTCCCTCGAATGAACTGTTTTTAGTTGCGTATTTTCATTTTGCTTCAGGTTTTATGTTTTTATATGGTTTTAATCTTTTTGCTCATTTTGAAGTGCCTTTTGAAAAAAGCAGGACTACCACAATGCCTAGAGTATTTGAGAAAAAGCACTTAGGTACCGCGGAAAACGTACATCCTTACTTGTTTTTATTGATACGTCTTTTGTTAAAAATTTTACAATTGTTTTCTATTATCTCTAGTGTAGTTTTTCATTCATTTTTATTTATTCTAATCAGTGTTACAAGCAAAATTCATATTTACATTTAAATTTTAAAAATGCTCTCTAGAGTTAGAATAAAAGGAAAACGCATACAAATGGGAAAATGGAAAAAATAAGCAATTACTTAAAAAGAGCTCAGTCAAGAGAAAAAATCTGACCTTTAAGGAATAGACTCAGAAAACCCGTTCGTTCGCAAACTAGTGCATTCACTAGTTTTCGCGTTCGTACATTTTATTATCATATTGATATTATTATTTTCAAATTTCACTTACTTTGGAAATTGTTAATTATATTTCTATATTAGGGGCTACAATGAGTAAACAAAGAAAAGGAAATACATTGGACTCTTTCATAGTAAATCGCTAAAAAAGAGAACCCAATGAAGAACAAGATATACGTATGGGTGAAAGCAGTACTCTTCCACTCCTGACTTCTGATCCACCTGATAATCCGTCAACATCAACTAGTCCATTGCCGTCAACATCAACTAGTAATCCATTCGAAGCAGATGGAGAACATCAGCTACCACTAATAACGGATAACAGGTTACTCTATATTGGCATAAGAAAATATTTAAATAAAAACATAAATGATTTAGATAAATACAGATTGCAAAAATGTGAATGGTCACCAAATGGGAGTTACAAATTCCCTCATTCTACACATAATAAAAGATATAAGTATGTAAAATGCTATTTGTCAGAGAAACATTTTAAGCAGTTTAAATGGTTAATGCTTTCCGAATGTTTGAAAGGTGTATTTTGCAGATTTTGTTTTCTTTTTGCAAAGTCGGTGGTTTACACCAACAAACGCATCTACAAAAATTTGTTCTTAGCCCACTAACTAAGTACTCAAAATTACTTGGAAAATACAGTGATTTAACAGTACATGAAAATAGTTCTTATCACAAAAGCAGTCTAGTCATTGCAGAAAGTTTTATTGCTGCATATGAATCTCCATCCTAAGACATAAGAAATCTAATCCATGAAGCAAGGTTTAGACCGGTGAAGGAAAACCGAGAAAGACTAAAGTCAATCATATTCCTCGGTTGACAAAATATACCATTGAGGGGACATCGCGATGATGGATCTTTAGTGTCAAAGTCATCTATTGCTAATGAAGGTAACTTTTGGGAGCTCTTGCATTTCCATATTGCAGCTGGAGATAAAGTCTTGGAAAATGTGTCATCTAAAGCAACTTATATAAGAAAAACTACTCAAAATCAAATAATACATTTTTGTGGAGAAGAAATAAAGAACAGCATCATATAAAAAATACGAAGCAGTAAATACTACAGCATAATATTTGATGAAACAACTGATGTTAGTCATTGTTCACAAATGTCACTCATCATTAGGTATTTGGACAACTTCGACGTGTGGGAAGATTTTATTGAGTTTGTCGATTGTCGAACAGAAAACTATGTTGATTGTTCACGTGAACCAGTACTTAGTGAAGAAATACTGGCAAACACAGTCATAGGTATTTTACGTAAGCATGACCGTAATTTGCAGCATTGTGTTGGTATTGGTACCGATGGTTGTAGTGTGATGGCTGGCGAGCTAAATGCTGCTGTATCCATATTAAAGAAGTCATTAACCAGTACAATTAAATGCCCATGCCATAATCATGCACTTAATTTATCTATATCAAAATGTTGTACAGTAAGGGCTGTACAGAACACGGTTGGAACAATGAAGGAAGTGATTGCATTTTTTAATGCCTCATCCAAGAGAAGCAATGTATTTAAATCTATGAATAACGAATCTTTAATAAGATTAAGTGATACTAGATGGACAGAGAGACATGAGTCAATTTTAAGATTTAAATCCAATTTACTATCAATTGCAGACGTTTTTGATGTAATTTCACTGTGGCAAGAAAGAAATACTGCAGTTAAAGCAGAAATCCTAAAGAATGCAATTATTAATCCATTATTTGTTGTAACTGTATGTGCTCTAGCTAATATTTTGAGTACAACATTGTCTTTAAGCAAAGTCCTACAGAAAAAAGCACTCGATGTAGAATTAGCTAAAAATGTAATAAAGGAAATAATGGAAAATAAGAGACAAAATGCAAGTAATATGTTTAATGCCATTTATAATGAATCTTTAAAAATACTAGATGATTTGGGATTAAATATGTCTGCCACGAGTTGCTGGACAGCAAGCTAATATATCTAACATTATTTCACAAAATCCAGAAGATTACTCTCAAGTAAATGTTTACATTCCATTACTGGAATGTATTCTCCAGAATATGCAGCATAGATTTAGCGATGAAACAGTAAGTGAATTTGATCTAAATGTAGCTTTGCCGAACATACTGCTCCAAAAATCTAAAAATGAAATACTTGATTCTACTAAAACTATAGTCAATTTTATGAGTAGAATTGATCCTAGTTTAAGTGAAGGTCTTTTATCAATGAAACTTCAATCGGAGTTTGAATTTTGGAAATTGAAATGGGAAGATATTTCACAAAAAACTGGTAAACTGCCTGAATATGCATTATATACATACACACAGTATAATAGTGATGTTTCTTCCACAATAAAAATCCTTCTACATATAATTTGTATTCTACCTGTAAGTGTTGCTTCAGCAGGACGAAGTTTCTCTGCTTTATGATGCTTAAAATCTTGGTTGAGATCTACAATGTCACAAGAGAGACTGTCTGGTCTAGCACTGTTACACACACATAATGACATTAGCATTAATGTAAATAAGGTGATTGGTAAATTTGCGAACACAAAAGATAGAAGAGTTGATTTTATCCTTTAAATCTTTAATTTAAAATCATAAAGTCATTGTTAAGTGGTATTAATTTTGTTAAATAAAATTCTATTTAATTATTTTTTCAGTATCAATCGATGTATTGCCTGTGAAGTCTTAATGTGTTCGCTTTTTACTAATAAGTTCTATATTTGCTTTTTCTGATTAAAATATATTTTAAACAAAAATGTATCAAATACCTTTTCATTCCTACATTACCTCCCTTGGATGAAGTCTGGATCCGCCCATGCCCACATCTGCTGATTAACATTATTATTTCGATTACTCTTTGCAAAATCGGTCAAGTTAAATTTGCAGCCTTGGACTTGTTTTTCACATAGACTAAAAATGTCTTTATTATTGATCTTTACCCCTCCAGCGCTAACACCCCTTAGAGAAACAAGTATACTCATGCAGAGCCTGTCAGGCTCAGTTTTTGTTTTTACATGAAAATTCTCTTATATCAGTAAAATTTCTGTTCGTGTGGCTTGTAATATTAGTAAGAATGTTTATTGAATGAAACTGGTGGTTGTAAACATAAGTATACAAAATTTGTGAATAGATTATAATTAATGAAGTCAGTTAATTTTGTTGACTATTTTTGTTTTTAATGTCAATAAAGTGCAAGTTTGCTGGTGGGCCTTAGCTACATAAGTTGTTACATCAATGACGGGTTGTCCTACGAACAGAAGATTGTTCCGAGTATGTAGCAGGACCATCAACTTACCTTAAATAAGTTCATTTTTAGAAATGTGTGTACATCAAAATTTCAACTCGTGTCGAACATTGTTGAAAAATTTGAGTTTTGAGTTGAGTTCAAGTCTTATGTTTAAAGATATATTTTATGATTTTGTTAGGTAAAAGTGCTTGAAATGCATTTTTTAAGTTAATATTAACTATTCTTAATTTTTGATTCAAAACAAAGAATACAAAACCTAGAATTGAAAAATTAAGCCAGATGAATCTGAGAGTTAAAACAATGTATTTCTACAATATGAGGAATATTGCAGGTTTAGATTTTATTAATTATATTTGAAAAGCATTATTTATTTCAACATTTTTATATTTTGTTACTAATTAAATAAAAGAAGTGATAAATTTTACAGGTTAATACATATTTCATCCAAGAGATGTTAAACTATAGGTTAAAACGAGAAAAAAGAAAAAAATTATACTCAACCAGAGCCGGCCCGACAATACAAGCGAACCAAGCATCGCTTGGGGCGGCAAAATTTTGGGGGTGCAGATTTTGATTCACAAGAATTTAGAAAATATCTTAATTCTGTTGCATTGGCAGCTGACAAAAATCAGGAAAGATATTCAGCTGGTAACGTGGAGAAGACGTTCGGATATATCGTTTGAAGAAATCGGTCTAAGAAAGGCGAAAAGGAAATTGGAAAAGCCGAATAATTGAACCAAGCTCGAAAAATTCCCTCGTCTTGGGGATCCTTGCAAATATTTCACACGGTCTGTTTTCAAAGTGGAGCTGTGCAGGAGAGCGAGGCTGCGATTTTCCTTTTCTTTGGCAGCCTTTCTTAATAGCCCTTCCTCAACCCTTCATGGAAAGGCATGCGCCTTCCTGGCATGATCTTTGAGGGTGGCCAGAGGAAATTTCTGGGGAAATTCTGGGGGTCATAAAATCTGAAGTGAGACCTGTGCCTCTATGCTGAAAGAATGCATTTCTCCCGAGGGTCCCGGGGAAATCCCTGGAGCGCAAAACAAAGAGAATCGGTAGGAAGCATTGGGGGTGATACACTTTCATTCAGTCGACCCATAGGTCTTCATGTCGTTCCGTGTCTTATCATTCTATCTCATTCTTTTTCTTGAAAAATTATAATTCCTGGGAAAACATTATCTACTATGAAGCGCGCTGTATTATCACCATTCTCACTTAGTAAGGAGAAGAGCGCGGTGAATACTCTCCGTTGGCCTGTCTCTGTTATAAGTTGTGTTATAAGTTGCAGGAGTATATTTAGTGTTTCAAGAAGTAAGGGAAGTGGCAAAGTCTACGTTTCCTACGAAGAGATCAACGTAACACCTTTGACTGAAAGGATTATAATTTATAGAGGTAAGACAGTGTTTTATACAATCTTGAACATTTGTCGAGAGACGTAAGAGAAACATTTTCATTTATTTTTGCAAAAAATTATTGAAATCTTTCAATCCATATTAATTATCTTAATAGGAGGCACGTTCTCTGTTCACTGATGCTCATCACCCGCCCCCCATTGCTCGCTGTTATTTTTTTAGCAGGTACTTGTTATATTTAGATTGTTTTAATGGGATGTTTAATATTTTAATGAATTCATATTTTGCCTCAATTAGAAATTAACAAAATTATATAGTTAAGATCTCTAACTTAGCCTTTTCTTATAAACAACATCATAAATTATTTGATTTTCTGTTCTGCCACCATTATAATTTATAATATTATAATTTTATGAATTCAATTGAATAATTTATAAGGGATTTGTTTGGTTTTTAATGAATTAATTGCACAACTCGTTAAAAATAAACTTAGAGGAATAAAAATTACCGGAGATTAAAATATCCGAGATTGAGCATTGAAATATGACAGACAACCAAAAATAGAATGCTAGTCTTATATAGATTAAAAGACATAAGTAACACCCAATTTATTTTTATTTAATCCATAACTTCATTCAATTCCGGGAAAGTTTATTTTCCAAGCACTGAATTTAACGAGGTCAACAATACACGTAACCATGGAAATTTTGTAAAAGTTAGGAAACCTTGAACATAAATTCAATAAAAGCGATTTCGACTGAGATAGTAAAATACGACAAGAATCTATTAATTTAGGTGGGTTCAAGCAAATATTAGTAACAATATCTTGATTTTCAGATGTTTTAAAGGAAACAAAAATGAAACCCATTAAAATAAAACTGTGATGTTTACGTTTTATCTCTTCCTCATCCTCTGTATTTGAACCCTTGATCGTTCACGAAATTATTTTATATCATTACGCAGATATTCATTAACAATGATACTCTGAGGAATTTCAGACTTCTAAGTTTATTTCTAATCGAGTTATTCACAAAATTCGATCTTTAGGATCACGATGATTCCCATTTACAATTTCATTGTAAATATTACTGCTGTAAAAATAACAAATAATATCACAATAATATTCAGCTTAATATTATATTTTGGTACAAATATTATAAACAATTAAGATACTATTTCTACATTACAGTTAAAAACACAACGCTTGGTCGTAAAAAATTATCGGGAGCCGAATATCGCAAGAGAAAAGCTGAGATTCAATTAGAAATTAAAAAGCAATTGGGATCTATACAAAAATTCTTAAAAGAAGATCCGGCTTTGAGAGAATCCGCAATACAAGAAAATGTGGTTCTCGAAGACAAGAAATTGAGTCATCTTCGCATAGGTCTACGGAAGTGGCGGATAGTGCGATCACTTCTGATCGTAGATATGAATGTAGAAATGGAATTGTTGACAATATTTCGGAACCTGCAACCTGGCCCTCTGTCATCACAGATTCATTTAGATTAGAGGCAGTTTTAAGAGAACCAACAAAGCCAAAAGCAGATATTAATTACCCTAAAGTTAAGAATAACCGACGATTTACTGTTGCAAACGTCAAAAGGAAGCTGAGAAATGGAGAGGAGATTGATAGAACATGGCTTGTTTACTCAACAATTAAAAACGCAGTGTTTTTCTTTTTTTGTAAACTCTTTAGCTTGACAAAAATTTCTATAACTGAAGATGGTTATAATGACTGGAGAAATTTGAGTCAAACCCTTAAAGAACATGAAACCTCACCAATTCACTTTGAATCACATAAAAAATGGATAGAATTCAAGAAAAGGATTTTTGGTAATGAAACATTATATTATTATTTACAAAAAAATTTGTGTGCTGAAATTCGTCATTGGCAAGGAGTATTAGAAAGTATTTGTTATAGTCGAATTTCTCGGCCGTCAATGTGTCGAATTTAGGGGCTCATCAGACAGATTGCATGAAAGCAATAATGGTAATTATCTACAATTAGTAGAGTTGCTGGCAAAATTTGATTCAGTCATGGCAGAGCATCTGCAAAGAGTAAAATCAAATGAACACCATAGTCACTATTTAGGGAAAGCTATTCAAAATGAACTAATACAGCTAATGTCCACGGCAGTGCGAAATAAAATATTAGAAAATTTGAAGCAGGCAAAATATTATTCGATAATTGTTGATTGTACACCAGACATAAGCAATATTGAACAGATGTCAATAATAAAACGTTTCCTCAACATCAAACAAGGGGTAGAAATTTGTGAGCACATCAGAACTTACCGATGCAATTTTTATAGAACTTGAAAAGTTAGGTATTCCCAAGAGTAATATGCGCGGACAAGGTTACAAAAATGCTTCAAACATGAAATGCAGACATTCGGGTGTTCGAAAAAGGATACTTGATGTAAATAATCGAGCGTTTTTTGTTCCTTGCCATGCTCAATCCTTGAATCTTGTCATCAATGATGCTGCTAAATCATCTCATATCGCTGTTTCATTTTTTAGTATAATAAAAGCTATCTATGTTTTTATGAGTGGATCTATAAGACGCTGGTCTGTTTTAATTAAAAATGTTGCTAAGTAAATTTTAAAACCATTTAGTGAAACTAGATGGGAAAGTAGAATAGAGGCGATCAAACCTTTCAGGTTTCATTCTGGTGATATTTACGATTCTCTTTATGAAATAAGTGAAGATTCGTCCTTTCATTCAATTGCTCAACATGAAGCAGAAACATCAATCCCCTTCGCTCACACACACTCCTTGTCGTCCAATCTTCCCCACCTCCGCTGCGATCATCCGCACCCAATATCCCCCTTTTTTCTCCAATTCTCCCTCCTCCTCTTCCCCTGATGGCGTCCTGGCTGATACTGCAGCCGGCGACGCCTACGCCGCCCATCTACACTCTCCCCCCCCCCTCCCCCCTTTCAAATGAAAGATTTCCGCTTTATTTGCTGTATTGTTGTCTGGTATAATATTTTAAAGACGATTGACATAGCCAGCAAGTATTCAAAGGAAGAAAAAATATGCATTTCGAAAGTTGTTGATATATAAAAATCAACCATAGAAACCCTAAAGATATGTCGGTCGGACATTGCATTTGATGAAGTTTTAGAAGAGGCAAAAATAATTGCCGTTGATTTGGAAGTCCAACCATTTTTTCCCATAAAGACTCGTATTCGTCCCCGACGAAAAACTTTTAACCCTGCTCCAGATGAATCCCTAATTGATTTGAAGACGCAATTCAAAGTAGATTTTTACTTATATGTCTATGACGTAGTAATCATGTCCGTAGAAGAAAGATTTATGCAATTACATAACCACAGTAATTTATTCAGTTTTCTATTTGATGTAAATAATATTAAAAACATTTCCTAAGATGAACTTAAAAAAAAATGTTTGGATCTACAAGCAGCACTAACAAACTCAAATGATATCAATGTGACTGATTTGGTTGGCTCGGAAATGCTAGAGGAAATAACAGCACTGTCCCCTTTAATAAAAACGGATTGGACACAATTAGATGTGTTGCAATTTGTTTTACCAAATGATTTTGCTCCTAATTTGGCAGTTGCATTGAGAATTATGCTAACTCTCCTAATAACGGTAACGTCGTGTGAAAGAAGTTTCTCTAAATTAAAAATTACTTGAGATCAACTATGTCTCAAGAGCGACTGACAGGTCTGGCAACTATTTCTATAGAGCACGATGTTCTAAAAAAAATCAAATTTGAAGACCTACTTCAAGACTTTGCATCTGTAAAAGCCAGATAACAGAAATTCTTGTAAATATTTGTGACTTTTACATTAAATTCGACGTAAATATATTTAATTTTTGTTATTTTTTATTAGTAACATTTTAATCTTATTATTCTGTGTATTAAAATTTTTTATATCAAACCTTTTTATTATTAAATAGATACAAATTCAAAACAATCAAATTTTAAATTTTTTAGTAAAAGCATGAAAAATGTCCTGTAAAAATGTATGAAAATTTAATAATAAATTCTCTGTAAATATATTTCATAGGATCCGGACCACGCACGTCCCCAAAAAAATAGTATAAAAGAAAAACAAATTTTTTAACCCCAAAAAAACAGATTTCAGACCGAAGAGATCATTTACAATCATAATTAATTTATCAAGTGAAAGTATTTTAATCTTTATTTATAAACATTTAAAAATTAATGTACGTGTAACAATAAAGAAATAATAGAATTAAGATTGAAGAATGAAAGATCATGAATTTTTGGGGTTAAAAAATTTGTTTTCCTTTTATACTATTTTTTGGGACGTGCGTGGACCGGTAGCCTATTTCATTACTGGAAAACTTTATTATTTTGTGATAATTAAACAAGACTATCTCATCACCTATTTGGATGGTAACAATCTCTATCAAACAAGTTTGCAAAAATTTTTACCGGCGAGGGCGCCCGAAAGGCTCTGCGCTTGGGGCGCCAAAATATCTTGGGCCGGGCCTGCACTGGAGGACCGTAGATTGGACTCAAGGTTAAAACTTCTGGAGAAATATAGGTCGGAATGTCTAAAAGAGGAGGTAGTGGGACTAATTGTGGCACCAACGTATATAGGTAGAAAGGATCGAGACGATAAAATACGTGAGATCAATTGTAGGACGGAGCGTTATCTAGGCTCGTACTTTCCGAGGACAATACGAGATCACAATAGGAAATTTCGAATTGCATTAGACAATCTTTAGGTAGGATTTGGTGCATTGCACCACCTGCCACCCACCAACTTGGTGAATTGCAGGCTAACTTGTAGATGTATATGTACAAGAAATACTACCTGGCTTCCGTGATATGACCGGACGATCAGGTGCTGAGTCGCCATGGACACTATTCAAGGATATAATGCTAGAGGGTATCGATAAGTACATTCCAATTGAAGGTCGACAATTAAGAGCCACGTTGGTACAATAAGCAAGTTAGGAGTGCGCTTAGGCGTCAGAGAATAAGGCACGCGAAAATAAAAAATATGCCGTCTACATCATCCGATTAATATAGAGCAACTAAAGTTAAGACGTATAAGGAATCCCGCGCTAAAGCGAGAAATACTATGCGCGAGGCTTTTACTAACTTCCGGAATAAGGTAATAAATAATTATTTGAAGGAGGACCCTAAAGCGTTTTGGTCCTATGTGAGAGAGGTCCAAGGTAGAGGCCCTACCATACCTTCCTTGCGTAATGACTCGGGTGCCGTTATTCATGATAGCGTAGAGAAAGCCAACCTGTTAAACGGTCATTTTGCAAAAGCATTTACAGCCGTCAGCGACCATTGCGTACATTATGCACCCTCAATAAGGGGGGACCTGATGGGCGATATAGTATTTTCTGAGGTGGGAATAGCAAAGCAATTAAGTTCCATCAGACATAACAAAGCCACTGGCCCCGAAGAAATTTCTGCTCGCGTTTTAAAAGAATTAGCTGAAGAAATAGTACCTTTTCTTCGGATAATCTTCGAGAATCCATTTCTCGCGCAGAGGTCCCTAGCGACTGGAGGTTAGCGCACGTTACCCAGATTCATATGGGCGGCGACAAGGAGAACCCAGAAAATTACAGGCCGATTTCTTTAACTTCGATATCGTGTAAGATTCTCGAGCAAATACTCGTTAGCAACATAATGCGATTTCTTGATAGTAATTTATTGTTAGATGATTGTCAACACGGCTTCAGGAAAGGTAGATCATGTGATATTCAGCTCGGTCTTTTTGTTAACTGTATACTGAGAAGCGGAGAAAAGAATACGCAGGTCGATGCCATCTTCTTAGATTTTAGGAAAGCCTTTGATAAGGTACCTCACAGGAAGTTAATAACGAAATTAGAAACCTTAGGCGTTAATTCTAAAATCGTTAGTTGGATCCGTGAATTTTTATATCATAGGAAGCAGAAGGTTGTTATAGATGGAAAATCTTCGAACTTAGTGGAGGTTGTCTCTGGCGTTCCGCAGGTTAGTGTAATTGGTCCGTTATTATTTCTAATTTAAATAAACGATATCAGTTCAGTAGTCAGAAGTAAAATTAGGCTTTTTGCGGACTACACCGTCATCTATAGAGAAATAAGCAATCCGGAAGACCACCAGTATCTCCAAAATGACCTAGAAGCTATTTCTGCATGGTGTAAGGAATGGCAGTTAGAGATCAACCAAAAGAAAAGCTGCGTCATCAACTTCTGGAGAACCAAGAGTATCTTGTTGGATAATAATTATTCGTTCGACGGAGTAGAGATTCCAGTTTCAGACTCGATTAAATATCTCGGAGTCACGATCCATCGTGATTTCTCGTGGGACACCTACATTCGCCGATTGATAGGTGCCGCTAACAAAAAGCTGGCCTTTATAGGGAGAATAGTTCGAAATAGCTCCGAAAAAGTGAAAGAATTATGTTATTTATCCATGGTTCGACCGCAGGTCGAATATGCTTCAGCTGTGTGGGATCCCTACGAAAAGGGACTCACTAACGAGATAGAAAAGGTTCAGCGCAGGGCAGCTAGATTTGTAAAGAGGAATTACGATAGACACAAAGCGTAACATCATTAATAGAAAATCTGAAATGGACATCGTTAGAGGAACGTAGACTGCAGGGTAGATTTAAACTACTGGAAAATTTTATGTCGGAGGGACTAGCGAATGAGGTAGTAGGACTTATCAGAAGCCCAAAGTATCTCGGAAGGCAGGACAGTGAGGATAAGATTCGCGAGATCGACTGTAGAACGGAGCGATATAGAGGATGGTTTTTCCCTAGGACGATAAGAGACCATAATAGGAAAAGATAATGTAGGAAAACTATGGACCCTTGGTGCACTGCACCCCCTGCCATCCACCAAAAAGGTGACTTGCAGGGTATAATGTAGATGTATTGTCTAATTTTTTCCCGGACACTGGCCAAATACCGGACAGTCTGGTGCAAAACCGGGCACCTGGCGCGTTTCGTTTCCAACTTAAGCGCCTATTAGCTTCATTCTGTCCGTCCGTATGCATGTTCGTTCTCTGTTTCTACCAAACGGATTTTCATGAAATTTGGTATTTAGGACTTATGGCCAAATACAATAAGAAATTGGTATAAATGGTTTATATAACCCAATCAGAGATACCACTTTGTTGAAAACAAAAAAACATACTTTTCCTCATATCTTTTAAAATATTAGTCATACCGAAAAGGTTTTCAAACAAAATAAGTAGAACTAGTTAAATAACATATGTTTGGTTCAATATATTTCTATCGTTGGAGAAGCCGTTTTCAAGAAAACCAAATAAGAAAGTTGTAATTCATTTTGAACTTAGAAAAATTCATGCATGCACGCCTAATTGTTGTCAACGTAAACCATCTTTGCAGTAAGTGAAGTAAATAAGATGTGTTATGATTACAAAAATGCGTCTAATATAATTGTGTACGCAGCATTTTGGAAGCAGGAGAGAATGGATTATCTACGACGAAGAAAAGAACATAAACGTAAATATTACAACTACATATATCAAGTGAGTTGTTTAAATAATTTTCATTTGTTTGATTAATTACAACTGATTAGAAGATAAATCGGTAAATGAAAATTTAACATTTCCCTGGCATCATTTCTGATATATCGTTTTGCAGTATTTAGTCATACTAAAATTACGGAAATGTTTATTAATGCACCATCTTAGAGAAATGATGAAATTTTTAGTAGACGAAAAGACATAATCGGTTCATGGTGTTTCGCTGTTTTATGGCGTACGTTCCTTTAAAGTATATCGTTTAGACGGTCCTCGTTTTCTAACGTTGAGTGTCGCGACCCTGCGTGAAGTTGTGCCGGTACCGTGGTTGCTACAATTTGACCTTGATCTATTTTCAAGTTTCCTCATACCCATACCGAGTATATTTGCACAATGTAGCATCGTAACATGAACGCCCAATTCACTTACAATGCAGCAATTATAAACAGACACGCTGAAACACGCGTCATGAAACGCGCCAATACGCAGTTATTTTTTTAAAGCTACAAGTACTCGAATATAGTGCGAATGCGACATTTAAAGGCACATATTGGGGGAAAAAACATCGCACTATATTCGGGTCAATACGTATTCTTCTTTAAAACAGTTCCAATTCGAAGATCGATGGTCACTTTTTTCTAATTTGAATGTAAGCCTGCACGTCGAAAACTCGCATTATGCGTGTTATCTTACGGGAAACAGAAATAACATCCTGAAGTCGAGCCCGAATCTTTCTTCGAGGCTATTTCTCGTCGTTGACATTTAATGCGTGATTGAAGCATTCCTGCCATATTTCAATCTTCTACCTGGTCGGGAAGTTTGTTAAGACACGTTAAAAAAACATCAGTCAGAGTGGCAAAATAAGCGTTTTATACGGAAGATTTCTATACGACAGTCACAGAATCCACTTGAAACACCTGTTGCAAGAATGCTATTTTCCATCCTTCAATCTTTCGGAGGAGAATGCCGCTGGTTCTCCTACTACTATCGGCGACTTTCGTTTGACCCCACCGGCTCTCTTCGCCGACTTGTCGAACGGAATACCTTAATTACCTTCATAAGACAAGAGGGCCAGTTTTTGGCGACCTTTTTTTTCGGGAAAAGTGAGCGTCATTACAGGCCAACAAATGCGCAGGGGAGTAGCGAAGGCTTCAGCTGCTCCTGGACTGCGGGAGGGCCTCTGCGGGCAGAGGGACCCGATACCTCTCTGAATTACATTGGCCGCAATTTGATAATTGGTACCAGGTATTTTTTGAGTCATCACTTTCCAACCAACTGTCCGCCGTTCGATGCCTTACGGAATGGACATTAAATTCATCTGCCGATCATTCGAGCAACGGGGACTAAACCGTTCGCTCAGGCACAGATTGCACAGAATACTAACCATTCGGACTGAAATAAAAAGTTCCAAAATTTCAAATTATCAAAAAAATGTGGCAGGTATTTAAAAAATGCCTACATGAGAGGTAAAAAATTATTTCACAACATTTATTAATTTATTACAATTGAAATTGCATTCGAATTTAATCCTTTATCATTGGTTGATTTAGATCAGCGGTTTAAAACCTTTTTCTGACAAGGGGCCGGAGTATTTAATTTTCCGAGCCTGAGATCGGCTTCGTTGATTATACTTTTGCCGGGTTTACTAGATAAAATTAACATACGTACATTACAAAAATGCAAATTATGAGTTTTTATTAAGAATAAATTTAAGTGGACAAAAACTTCAACCATAACAACAAAAACGTGCGATGTTTTGCAAAACATCGCATATTTTGTTTACATCGATCGCTAAGACGGTTCTCTCAGCAAACAATTAAATACCATACTTTTCTCTTCTCTCTCTTCTCTTATATGATCTGTAAGTTATACATTTTATAAAAATATTCGGATCGAGGACAAAACAGTCCGCGAGACCACATAATTATGGCTTTAATTTCGGGTATAAAAATTCAAGAATCTTTCGATGCTGTTTTGTACGTATTTTCTATAAAGAACGCCTTTGAAACCTGTGTGTATTCCATTTAAGGAGCATATTTTTCCATCTTCTATATATTAATGCATTCCAAAATAAAATAATGAGAGTTTTATCAATATGTTATAAAAATATTTTTATAGTAAAAAAATGTTGAGTTGGAGTCCAGTGATACCCAGTTCAAATAGCTCCATAAAAAGGTGACGCTTTCTTTATGTTCGTACTTTTGTTTTACAAATCTGGCTGCTCTGCGCTGTACTCTTTCTAGTTGAATTATGTGTCCCTTCTCCTACGGATCCCATATGCTCGCTGCGTATTCCACTTGCGGTCTTACCAGTGATAAGTAGCATTTTTCACGTACTTTCTCTGTAGTGTTCCGTACTATTCTACCTATGAATGCCAGTTTCTTGTTGGCCGCGCCTATAACTCGACATGCATGTCCCACGAAAGATCTCGACTAATGGTTACTCCTAAATATTTTACATACTCAGCTTGTCGAATGCTCATTTCATCTATTTTATATTCGAAACCTAAATCTTTGTTCTAACTTTTCCAGAACGTAACTGCGGCACATTTAATATAATTAATTTCAATTTGCCATTCTTTGCACCCCGCTGAAATGGCTCTTAAGTCTTCAAGCAGTGATTGATGATCCTCCTGGTTTTTTATTTCTTTATATAGAACGGTGTCAACGGCGAAAAGCCTAATTTTACTACGAACAACCGAGCAGATATCATTTACATAGATTAAGAAGAGCAGAGGAGCCAATACACTTCCCTGATGAATACCCGAAGCAACTTTAACGGAGGACGAGTATTTCCCATCGATGACAACTATCTGTTTCCTATTCGAGAGGAAGTCTCTCACCCAACCGACAACTTTCGGGTTGATACCACATTGTCCTAACTTCGCAATTAATTTCCTATGAGATACTTTATCGAACGCCTTCCTGAAATCAATGAATATGGCATCGACCTAGGTATTTTTCTCTCCGCATCGCAACAAATCGTCCACGAACAGGCCGAGCTGCGTTTCGCATAATCTACCTCTCCGGAATCCGTGTTGGCATCCGCTAAGCAATGAATGACTATCTAAATAGCGCATTACAGAGCTAAAGACTATGCGCTCAAGTATCTTGCACGATAATGAAGTTAAGGATATCGGCCTATAATTTTCGGGGTTCTCTCTGTCGCCACCCTTATGGATGGGCGTAACGTGTGCCATCTTCCAATCTTTAGGAACTACACCTTCGGTAATGGATTTCTCGAGTATAATTTTTAAATACGGCGCGATTTCATAAGCTAACTCTTTCAATACTCGCGCGGAAATTTCCTCCGGTCCAGGAGATTTATTTGGCATAATTGAATGAAGTTGGAGCGCGATGCCATTTTCCGAAAATACCAAATCTTCCATCGAATCGCCCTGACGCATAGGAATAGGGGTTTCACATTCATCGTCATCACGAGTAAAAGCTTTCTGAAAGTGATGATTTAATAGGTTTCCTTTATCCTTACTATCGTGAACTACGTTTCCCGTTACCGATCGCAGTGACGCAATTGTGGGGCCCCTACCTTGAACTTCCCTGACGTAAGACCAAAATGCTTTCTGGTTCTCTTTTAAGTTATCCTGTAAAACCTTCTTTTTATAATTGTTAAACGCATTACGCATTGCTACTCTGGCTATGGAGCGCGCCTCCTTGTATGCTGCCTTATTATTGCAATCTGTTCGTCCGTAGCTGTTGAGGACAGTAGACCTCAAGTCAACCGTAGTTGACATTTCGCATTTCCATTTCTTCTAATGCGTCTAAAGGGTAGCACTCTTGGGATTGTCACTGGAAGTAAGCTGGAGAGTTGAGCTTCAGGTCACTCTCGGTCGCTTTGATGATGGTAGAGCTTCGGGGACATCTAGGCTCGCGATGGGACGTTTGTATTTGTCCCACCATTGAGCTTTGATATTCCCGAGATTTTGCACCTCTACGTGCAGAGATCTAGCCGCCTTCTTGTAGAAACAGCTCGCCATGGATGGGAAGAGTATATCTAACGGCTCTACGTCGGCATCTTGGTGTAGTCTGGCGTTCCCGTCGTACCTCGAACATCCCAGGATCAGGCGGAGTGCGTTGTTCTGCACCACCTGAAGCCGTCGAAGCACTGTCACAGGAACTCCAGACCACACCGGGGCTGCATAAGTGAAGACCGGTCTGATGCAGGTCAGGTACAGTCTTCTCTTCGTAGACATGGTCAGCGTCCGGGATCCCAAAAGCGGCCGCAATCTGTTGAGGGCAGCAAGACCCTGAGCCCTTGCAGATTCCACCTGCGCCTTCCACAACAGCTTCCTGTCCAGCTTCACTCCTAAGTAGGTCACTTCACTGACCCAGGGGACGATGTCTCCCGCAACGGACAGGGTGACATTCGGCAGGGCTCCATATCCTGGATGGAAGACGATTCTTTCTCTCTATTATCCGTCTATTTCTAAAATCCATCATCCTCTTGGTCCCAGACCTTGACGAAAAATCGAGATTCTACTATATATGTTAATTTGTTTTATCATTTATTACTTGTATTTTAAAAGAATAATCGATTCTATTATTTTACATTTTTTTATTTCACTTTTCATGTGGCCACGTATGAGCGGAGGAGGAGAGAGAGGGGGGAGGGAGAGAGGGGGGAGAGGAGAGAGGGGGGAGAAGAGAGAGGGGTAGAAGAGAGAGGGGTAGAAGAGAGAGGGGTAGAAGAGAGAGGGGGAGAGAGAGAGGGGTAGAAGAGAGAGGGGGAGAGAGAGAGGAGGGAGGGAGAAGAGGGGCGGAGATATAACTTGAGGTAGAGCAGCGGTTCCCAACTTGGGGTCCTCGAACTAAAAGTGGTCCGCGCTAGCGAAAATGTTGGACAGCCCAACTCGGGAAAGGGGTTTCACTGCGAGTCTGTAAACCATGTTCAAAATAACAAAATGTCAATGTAATTCGTCCATGTACCTGCATTAGACGACGCGAAAGAGATGCGGAGATAGACCTTGAGATAATGCGGTTCTCATCTTGGGATCCCCGGGCTAAAAAGGGTCCGCGGTAGCAAAAAGGTTGGGAAGTCCAACTCGGGATAGGGACATGACCGAGGTAGTACAGCGATTCTGTAAGCTATGCGTAAAATATCAAAAGGTCCCGATGTAATTTGTGCATTTACCCGCATTGAGATGGCCCGAAAGAGAGGTGGAGATTGACTTTGAAATAGAGCAGCGGTTCTCAACTTAAGAGTTCTCGGACTGAAAAGGATCCGTGGGGATGAGAAAAGGTCGGGAACCACTGAGATAAAAGACAGTTTTCGTTTTTCAGGTAGCAAACGACACTCAACGCTCAACACTCGTCGTTAGGATTAATTTAAAGATGCGATTTTTTTCACGGTCACAATACATATTCTATTTCGTGCTCGAGAAAGTAAAAATTAGGGCTAAGTAAAAGCTCGAACAACCAGACAACTCAGACAATCTAGATCCTTCGTTGGCTGTCAGAGTTTTCTAAGCCGCTTTTATCGTCATGACAAATTATTGGCAACAACCGGAAGTTGACACGAACCAGGTGTCGAGAGGCAGTAAAAATTAAAGCTGTTTAATTATAAAACACGAACGCAGCATGATGCATCACAGTCGACGGCGTATCGCGCTGACTCAGCACGCTCGTGGCCTGGGGCGTGGGGACGTGTTACGTGGTTCGCGAAATCGCGCGCAGCTGCTCCGATCTTTTATTTACGTATCCCCAAAGACGAGAGCGAGATTTCTGATTCGCTCACGCGAAAGGCGACTCGAGTGTGGAGATTCGCGGATGACGCAGGTGCGGCGCAGCTCTTACCTACTTCTAGCCGATGACGTCATCGCGAGAGTACATACATACAACGGTCCCCGCGCCATTTGCCGCGCGCGTTACGCAAATTGCTACATCTTCACAGATTCACGCAAGCTGAGGAACATTTTACCGATACGTACGTTGTTTCGTCGATGTTAAATAGAAGACCAATAGCAGTTAATATTAGGTTTTAAAAACTCATTTTCTTAATTGAAACAAAAACGGATTCTATGAATATTTTGGTTGCCAACGACGTACTTTGCGTCTTCCCTGGGAAAAGTCTCGTTGCTTTCACAATCGTGAAAAATTACAGCGTCATGAGCTCCGGTATTGCATTTTGTTTCAGTTGTTTCTTTCTCGAAATGCTTGTCATTGGGAATGGGAAAAAAGTCATCTTAATAAGTTTTGATAATTAGAAGGAACTGTATAAGCAATATGAGTGCAAAAATCAAATAACGGTGGAAACTTGTTAACGTGAAATGTCGAGGACTGGTACAAACATTTCGAGTTAAAAGTTTTGATGCAAACAAATTTTCATTTTGAAAACATGGAAGTACGCACGTATGCTAATCCATGATACATGTCAATGATGGGACGTGATTTGCACGATGATTAATGACACTAATTAATTGCATTCAATTGATTTATTTAATATATATTATTTTATGATGGCATTAGTCTAGAATTATTAAGTGAAAAGTTGCAATACATTTATTTAACATTAATTACAGAATTCATTATAATAGCATTAGTTTCTACTTTTTAGTAAAAATCCGTATTTTTTCGAAAGTGCGTTAAAATAATTTGGGGAAAAAAATGGCAGCTGAGAGAAGAAGAGAGAGGACGGAGAAACAAACTCTCAGCTCCTATTTCTTTATATACACAAACGTTTTTATAGTATTCTGTAAAAATATGTCGAGAAAATTTAAAAATGACATTTGCTATACATTTCATAACAAAATGCGAAACTCTAAATACTCTTCTCATCTTGGGCAATACCTATATAGTCATGCAGTCTTGACGCTTAACAGGGTTATTTAAAAATACAGGCATATTTCCCATAACGAAGTAGATGCATTCCTGGCATCCACTTCGTTGTCGAAAACTTAGTTGCAAGAGGTACACATAACATTGAGTGAATGTGGATAAATTCCTGTACTATACAATGCATACTGCACAAGATGTATATTATTTATACATAAGAATAAAAAAGAATTAAATTACATACATTAAATAGTGAGACAGAAAAGTCTTGAGAATATTTACTGCGAATGGAACATTTCTACATATCTATGCACACATGTGTTAACGTGGGCCCGATTGGGAATCATTTTACCGACGTAATTCCAAACACCATACGTGGGCTGTCACAAATAATGGCATGACAAGTGTCAGACCTTTTAATGTATGTTCGAAAAATAATACACACGAATCCCTGCGATGAACAGGATGCTAGGTTATCAGTATTTATAAAAAGCCAAAATAAAATAAGGGGAGGATGGACTTCGTTATAAAGGAATTTCGCTGTCAGAACCTTGGTTAACTGAGGTATGCCTGTAAAAAGTTTCTTAGAATAACAAATCTAGGTACGTATAGCCAGTATGTCAAAAAATGAATAATAATAAACTGATAGAAAAAGCCAGCCACTAAGGTGTAAAATATGTTCGAAGGGTAAGCACCCAATGTGTTCAAGGCAAAATGTTTTCTGATTGCGAATATCGGTGAATCCTAACGTTTTCATGGGAATTTGAGAGCCATCGTATGTTAAATTGTTTTCGCAAAGGCATAATAAAACAATAAAGATTTAAAAAAGGTCAGACAAAGGGAACTAGAAAAAATATGTCACAGCCACCAGCCATTAAAATTTTTCTACTAATAAAATCGGATCATTTCTGGTCAATGTCATGCTTAGGTCCATGGTATTTTTCCGACTCGCCCTACGAGCAAATGTTTTCGCAAGACCTATTTTTCCTCATTGGGAGTTGAAGGTTCCTTAAGCTTCTTCTGTCTATAACGTTCTTTCCTCCTGTTTTTTCCTACCCGAAAATTATTTCGTGGTGACCTCCACGCAGACACTATAATTAATAATGGCAAACCTTAAAAAAAAGCGCTTAGGTATAAAAAACGAAAAAAAAATACATCTTAGCCATCTCAAGGTCATGAAAAACCAAATGGGCATTTCGGCTGCAATGCAGCTGTCTTCAATGATGATCAAACTAGCAGATTTGAAACAAGTGACGGAAGAATTGCATAGCAAATTACTTAAGACGTTTTTTTCTCGTTTTATGATTATGGTGTCATCATAATATTATATGGTTAATATCGACGGCCTCATAACATAGCCCATAAATTCCCTTTAAAAGCATTATATGAACGCTATGCAGTATTATGTTTTCCATTTAAAAGCAGTAAACTCATTGCCATGGCAGTCGATATTTGCCAATGTTAAAAACAGTAAAATTTTCCTCAATTTTGGATTCAAAGCAATTGTTCACTCTCATCGAACTCATATCTTACTTTTAACTTATTTAAAACTGCAAATATATAATGCCCTGCACCTATATCATGCTGTTCTTATGAAGGGTAGAAATGAAGCAAAGGAGCCGGGAAAAGAAACCGCTTACTTTCCACCACTAATCCTAGATCCACCAAATTTTGAACATGTCTTTTTCTCATATAGGTAGACCGCGCTATCCTGAAAATTTGGCTTCTCGAAGTTGAAGTGTTCCAGGGATATTGCCCGAACGGACGGACGGACAGACAAACCGAATACATTTTAGCATTTTTTAGAAAAAAAAATGCTAAAAAGAACTTATGACCTGCTTTCGTTGAATCGCCATTGAAGACGTCTGCATTGTAACCGAAACGCACATCTTTCTCATAACTATGTTTAGCTACTGGAGTACCTACTTTTTTTATTTTTGATACGTAAACACATATTTTTTAATTTCTTCTTAGCTGAATTAATGGTAGACCTCGAAGTTTTGTTTTCTGAACTAATAATCATTTATTCTTCAGAGGAACAAAGGAAAACCCACAATCTCCTATGTAAGGAATACCTTAGGGCACTGTAATAAAATGTACTGATTAAATTAAATTTTGGTTTTATCCTACCGGGTAACAATAATAGATGATAAAAGTTCAAGGTCATCCATGTCGCCATCGCTTTTCTCTATTATGGATTTCAATCGTAATCGAATAATGCATACGTCTGGATAACTCCACAATTTACATCAGCCCTTGAAAGCCAAGCTGCAGAAATGCACAAAAAATCGATTTGGGATGCGGATTTCTTTTTTTACCAACAAATGTAATCGTTGTATCATTGTATTCTGGAAATAAGAATGCAGCGAAAAGTCACCTTTAGCACCCGTGCTTTATGTGTCGGATTTAGCTAACACAATACTCACCATAAATATACGAATTTAATTATTCAAATCAACTAATTTGGTTGATGTAACGAGTGAGTATACGTAAAAAATCTTTATTTATGATTTGAAAACTACTATATTTCACCAATGTTACGACAACGCATTTTAAACAATTTATGGAACCAACTTCGTAGATCATCGTTACTCATAGAATAAACGGCGCAATTTACATTGCACAAACTTTCTCATATACGTTTAATCTCACTACACTCTTTGCCCCGAAAATAACTCTGTGTACTTGGCAATTCACTGCCAATTATGTTAATAATGCATAGCAACAGAACCAAAGTGACTGACGCAATCAACCCCTCACATCTATCACCTCTCACTAATAAGCGCGTGGCGATAACAGTGAACAACGGAATTTTAGACTAGGAAGTCCCCGGGTTCCCCCTCTCCTCTGGCGCGTGCGCTGAGCGTCTTGTACAGAAATAATGCCACTGGACGATATATAGTAACTTTTTTGGGACATATGGCTTAGCATTATTTGTGACATTAGGCTGTACGATTGGATGGATTTTAAACGAAAACCTTAGAGTCATTATTGAGTAAATCGAATTTTGTTGCAAAATACCCAAGAATAAAGTACCCTGAATTGTTGCGCAATATCGTATATCTCATCAGAATGTCTTTTATGAATGATATTATTTCGCGATAACAATACTTTCTCAATATAGTACGTGCGTGAAAAAGTAAAAGGTCGATCTTGAAGCCATATTGTTTATTAACTTCGATTTAAGATCTGTAAGGCACTGACTGCAGTCCCAAAAAGTAAAAACGAGAATGTTGACAAACAGATCCTCGAGGTTTCAAGCACAAATTCCTGGTTGTCATGTTTACAGAAGAACATGTCGGACGGCCTCCCTCAGAACCTCTGCTTAAACCGAAAGCCATTTGAAGAAATTTTAGTGTCGTTCTTCCGAAACCGGGATGCAAACAAAAAATCCATAAAAGTCCTTCGCAATTTGACTTTCTCATGTACGTAATAGAGAGAGAAAGTATTTTAATCAGGAAAAAAACTCGACCTCGAGATTTTGACGGAAATACACGTTTTAGGTGTCGCCGAGTCCGAAAGAGTGGTTTTCGTCGTGCCGTCTCTCCGGCTGTTTGACTGTATGACGCCTTAGACCTAGGGGGAAAACATAGTGGAGCCTCGCAGTAAGCGTCGCATCAAGCATCGACTCGAGCACCGCATCTGTCTCCAAATCAAACACATTGTTAAATGTGCCCTTTCATAGTGAAGCATCGAGCATCGACTCAATCAGCGCATCAAGCATCGCATCAGGGCTTTCATAGTGGAGCATCGACTCATGACTTTCTTCCCAGTCAGATTCTAGAACTCGATACAGAAACATATCCTTCTACTTGTTATAGCTGTACTAAATTTTAGTGTGTGTAGTGTTGTTTGTAATACTTTTTTATATGTATTGATGTACTTCAAAAGTGTCATATTATCACCTCTCAGATTTGTAATGTCTTCTACATCTACATGGTACCCTGCAATTCACCTAATTGGTGGGTGGCAGGGGGTGCAATGCACCATAACCTACCTAAAGATTGTCTATCGCAGGTTGAAATTTTCTATTGTGATCTCGTATTGTCCTCGGAAAGAACGAGCCTAGATAACGCTCCGTTCTACAATCGATCTCACGTATCTTATCATCACGGTCGTTTCTACCTATATACGTTGGTGCTTCAATTATACCTACAACCACATCTTTTAGACATTCCGATCTATATTTCTCCAGAAGCCGCAAACTTGAGTTCAATCTACGATCCTCCAGTGGTACCCAGTTCAAATCCCTCAATAATGAGGTGACGCTTTCCTTATGTTCGTACTTTTGTTTTACGAATCTGGCTGCTCTGCGCTAAACTCTTTCTAATTGAATTATGTGTCCCTTCTCGCACGGATCCCATATGCATGAGGCGTATTCCACTTGTGGTCTAACCAGTGATAAGTAACATGTTTCGTGTACTTTTTCTGTAGTGTTCCGTACTATTCTACCTATGAATGCCAGTTTCTTGTTGGCCGCGCCTATAACTCGACGAATGTGCAAGCCCCATGATAGATCTCGACAAATGGTTACTCCTAAATATTTTGCATACTCGGCTGCTTGAATATTTATTCCATCTATTTTATACTCGAAACCTACTTCTATGTTTTTACTTTTCCAGAACGTAACTGCGGCACATTTAGTGTAATTAATTTCAATTTGCCATTCTTTGCACCACGCTGAAATGGCTCTTAAGTCTTCACGCAGCGACTGATGGTCCTCCTGGTTTTTTATTTCTTTATATAGAACGGTATTATCGGCAAAAAGTCTAATTTTACTACGAACTACCGAGCAGATATCATTCACATAGATTAAGAAAAGTAGAGGGCCCAATACACTTCCCTGTCCTAACTTTGCAATTAATTTCTTATGAGATACTTTATCGAACGCCTTTTTGAAGTCAATGAATATGGCATCGACCTAAGTATTTTTCTCTCCGCATCGCAACAAATCATCCACGAACAAGCCGAGCTGCGTTTCGCATGATCTACCTCTCCGGAATTCGTGCTGGCATCCGCTAAGCAATGAGTGGCTATCTAAATAGCGCATTACAGAACTAAAGATTATGAGCTCAAGTATCTTGCACGATAATGAAGTTAGGGAAATTGGCCTATAATTTTCGGGGTTCTCTTTGTCGCCGCCCTTATGGATGGGCGTAACATGTGCCATCTTCCAATCTTTAGGAACTACACTTTCCGCGATGGATTTCTCGAATATAATTTTTAAATACGGCGCGATTTCATAAGCTAACTCTTTCAATACGCGCGGGTATTTCCTCCGGCCCAGGAGAATTACTTGGTTTACCTGAATGAAGTTGGAGCGTGATACCATTTTCGGAATATATCAAATCTTCCATCGAGTCGCCCTGATGCATAGGAATAGTGGTTTCACATTTATCGTCATTAGGAGTAAAAGCTTTCTGAAAGTGTTGATTTAATAAGTTTGCTTTCTCAGCACTATCGTGAACTACATTTCCCGTTTTCGATCTCAGTGACGCAATAGTGGGGCCTCTACCTCTCTTCAGACAGTGAAAGTGATTTGTCGACAAGTACGACAGTTAAATGGTTGGTGATGAATAATACAAATCTATTGTGATTTTCTCTATCCCGCTCCGCTATCAATCTTTCTTTTTCCACATTTAAAGATCAATCCTTATTTCACATTCAACTGTGCCACACTAAATAATCTACGGGTTTCCGGGCTTCCCGGGTGCCTGTGAGTCAGACTGGGGTGTCCTTGAACGCACCAATCAGAGGCCATATTTCAGGCATCGGCCATCGCACTTAATTCAGAAAAAAAAAACAAGTTTGATTCCTTGATAGAAACGATGCTTGAGTCGATTCTTGGTGCGAGGGTCGATGCTTCACTATGGAAGGGCACATTTAACACAATGTGTTTGATTTGGGAACTGATGCGATGCACGAATCGATGCTTGATGCGATGCTTAGTACAAGGCTCCACTATGTTTTTACCCTCAGGCTTAGAGTCTAACTGGCTCAACAAAATTATATTTAGGATTTAGGCATAACATTACCCATAATAAAAACTATGAAGAGACGAGCCATATGTCGCAACAATGAAGGGTAGTTTATTCTTGCTAATTTTCACATAATGTTGATTTATTCAAAAATGGCTCTAACGATTTTGCTTAAAATTCACCCAGTTATTGAGCTCGTAGTCAAGAACAATGCTGAATCAGCCATATTTCTCAAAAAATGGAGATCTCTGTAAGACCGTATACTGTGCTCAAGGTTAAAGCTCCTAGAGAAATACAGGTAAGAATGTCTAGGAGAGGATGTATTGGGAATAATTGAGGCTCCAACGTACATAGGTGGTTTCGATCATGACGATAAGATACGTGAGATCGATTGTATATGCTCAATATTTTCGACCCAAACGCGTCCATAGAATCGAATGATATGTCGTATATGTGCAACATATCATCTTCTGCAGATCTTTTTTCATAAAAATAATATTGCAAAAAATAAAGGGTAGTTTATTCTTTACGATTTTTAGAAAAAATTTATTTACTCAAAAATGGCGCAAGAGAATTTGATTAAAATCGATCCAATTGTAGAGCCTGATGTCACAAATAATAGTACGTAAGCCATATGTCTCTTAAGATCAGTATATGGCGTCCAGTGACATTACAATTTACGCTAAGCTACCTTACGTCACGCCTCCGCCACGATCCACTCAAAATCTTATTCAAGCCTAGACGGTTAAAGTAAATCGAATGATGAAGAAAGATTTGAAGCTTTCCCGGCGAATCATCATGGTGAATTTTTCTCGGGTTTCCAACCGGGTTGTCTCGGAGATTTCTTCCGACGTTTCGGCGACTAGCTCTGTCGCCATCTTCAGGGATCCTGAGTGCCAAGGAGATTTCTGTGGAGGTTTATATACCTGCCGGGGGATGACGGCAGGTCGGTGATTGGCTGTTGTATGGAGCAGTCCTATTGGCTGGCTCTTGTTGGTGATTGGTTGTTTCATTGTGTGGTCCTATTGGCTGAGCGCTCGTTGGCTAATTGGGCTATCATAGGGTCCCACGCCTTGCTGAGAAGGAATCCATTGTCTCGGTTGATGTTATTGCGGTTCAGGCGGATTTCGATGGCTTCCTTCACTACGCGGTCCCAATAGCCATTAGCTCTCGAAATCCTTTTGGTGTCCTTGAATTGTATGCGGTGGTCCGAGGACAGGCTGTGTTCGGCCACCGCAGACTTCTCCGGGTAATTAAGTCTGATGTAGCGAGCGTGTTCCTTTAATCTGGTTTCAATTGTGCGGCATGTCTGTCCGATGTAGTCTTTCCCACACTCACACGGGATCCTGTAGATTCCCGACGTTTTTAGTCCTAGATCATCTTTTACTGGGTGCAGGAAACTCCTGGTTTTCCTCGGCGGCCTATGGACGGTTTTAACCCCATGTCTCGCTAGAATCCTTGAGATTTTCCCCGATATCGTTGAGATGTAGGGCAGGCATACTGTAGTTTTTGGTTTTTCCCGTTCTGGGTTCTTGTTGTCTGGTGGGTGTTCGGCCCTTTTTAGGGCCCTGTTGATCTCCCATTCCTTGTGACCATTCTGCCGGAACGTGTGCTGTAGATGCCGGATTTCTGCCGGAAGGCTTTCTTGGTCGGAGATAGCCCTCGCCCGATGCACCAGAGTTGAGAGGACTGATCTACGTTGAGCGGGATGGTGGTGGCTGTTCCCGTTTAAGTAAAGGTCTGTGTGTGTGGGTTTCCTATACACACTATGACTTAGACTCCCGTCCGGTTTTCGGCGTATGAGTATATCCAGGAAGGGAAGGCAGCCCTCTCTCTCCATCTCCATCGTGAATTGGATGCTGGGATGTTGTCTATTCAGGTGATTTTGGAATTCCATCAGGGCTTCACGTCCATGGGGCCATATCACGAAGGTGTCATCGATATATCGGAAAAAGCACTTAGGTCGTAACGGTGCTGAGTTTAGGGCTTTTTCTTCAAAGTCCTCCATGAAAAAATTCGCGACGGCAGGGGAGAGTGGTGATCCCATGGCCACGCCGTCAGTTTGTTCATAGAACTGTCCGCTATAGAGAAAGTACGTCGAGGTCAGGGCTTGGCGGAACAGGTCGAGGGTGCATGGTAGAAATCGGGGTTTCAGCAGTTCCAATGTTTCCTTGATTGGGACCTTGGTGAACAAGGACACTACATCAAAACTGACGAGTATGTCGGTAGGATCCACTCTAAGTGTGGAGAGAGTTTCCACAAATTCGGTGGAATTCTTTATGTGGTGCTTGCAGTTTCCCGTCAGTGGCCCCAGAAGGCTGGTCAGATATTTCGCCAGTTGGTAAGTGGGGGAGTCTATGGCGCTGACTATGGGTCGGAGTGGTACCCCTTCCTTGTGAATTTTTGGGAGGCCATACAGTCTTGGAGGTATTGCTGCTTGGGGTAGGAGAGTCCAGAGCATATCTTGAGGTAGCCCCGATTTCTTGACAAGAGCAGAGGTTTTCCTTAGGATTGACTCAGTTGGGTCCCGTGGGAGTTTCCTGTAGGCTGGGTCCTGAAGTAATTGCAATACTTTCCCATGGTATTCGGTGGTGGCCATGAGAACTGATGCATTGCCCTTGTCTGCAGGTAACACCGTGATGGTGGGGTCGTCGCGCAGTTTCCGTAGGGCATTCCGTTCAGCGAAGGTGATGTTCGGTTTTGGTGGAACGGCCCTTTTCAGGGCCATACATATGTCCCTTCTGACTTCTTCTGCAGTTTCCTGTGGGAGCACTCTGATCGCTTGCTCCACTCCTCCCATTATGTCTCGGACGGGGATCTTTTTGGGAGCGGGGGCAAAGTTGAGGCCTTTGCAGAGAATCGACTTGGTGGCGTCGTCAATTTGTTGGTCCGTGAGGTTGATGACAATCCGGTCCGGATTGAGTGGTGGAGCCAGCAACAAGAGCCAGCCAATAGGACTGCTCCATACAACAGCCAATCACCGACCTGCCGTCATCCCCCGGCAGGTATATAAACCTCCACAGAAATCTCCTTGGCACTCAGGATCCCTGAAGATGGCGACAGAGCTAGTCGCCGAAACGTCGGAAGAAATCTCTGAGACAACCCGGTTGGAAACCCGAGAAAAATTCACCATAAATCGAATGATATCTCATATTTGTGGATAATATCATTCATAATAGACACTCTGAAGAGATGAACGATATTGCGCAACAATTAAGGGTACTTTATTCTTGGATATTTTAAAGCAAAATTCGATTTTATCAAAAATGGCTATAAAGATTTTGGGAGATACGTGGCTTTCGGTGTCAAAGCTGTTTCCTGGAATGGAAACAAAACTGTTGTCATCACAAGTCACCAGACACGGTGGATCACTGACAGCCATGTATCCAGTAACCAAACACCGCCAAAGCCTTCGCCAAAATTTTATAAGGGCTTTGATTAAAATCCATCCAATCGTATAGCCTGGTGTCACAAATAATAAATAATAATAATAAGCCACCTATCCCAAAAAATTACTAAATACCGACCAGTGGCATTAAAATATACGCCAAACTACGGTTAACTTTGATTTATAAGCGTTTATATATATATATATATATATATATATATATATATATATATATATATATATATATATAACAACTTACGGAAAAGGAAAGGTAAAATGAATATATGGATGTCAACAAGGTGTTGGGATGAGGAAACCCAGTGAGCACTCACCAATCAGACGACTTCAGGTTGGCGAGGCCCCGGGGATGTCGAAGCGACACACGTAAAATAACACAAAAACACAGAAACATCACAAACGTAAAGCTTTCGGAACTACTCCTTCTTCAGCTACAGAGAGAGAACTCATCCCAACACCTTGTTGACATCCATATATATATATATATATATATATATATATATATATATATATACATATACACATATACATACATACATACACACACACACAGTAGAGCAAACGTATATACGTATATGAGAAAGTTTGTGCAATGTATATTGCGCCGCTTATTTTTCTTCATTATGGGTAGAATTATGTACCCATGTTTAGGACGCAGCCCATTTTTGAGCACAACACAATAACTTTGCGGGAAAAAGTGCTTCCTACGCGGGTATTTGCGATAATATCATCAGATGATTCTCGTTACGAGAAACACTCGGAGGAAGAACATCGCTTTCCCTCGAGGAAAAAATAAGACAGCCATCCTCCCGTGCTGCCAACTACGTCATAAAGGCCAACTCTCGCCGGTTGACTCCGTGACTCCGTCTCGCCCCTCCCCTCCCCCCCCCCCCTCCACTCCGCACTCCCACCGCCCCTCCTGGCAAAGTTGGAATGCCTTTCCCTCCCTCCAACACGCATGGGGACTGCCACCGAGACCATGACAGCGAAGAAGTCGGTCAGTCGAGTGTGTTACAAGAGGTTCACGGTCTATTTAATCTTCAAGGTTATCCCATGCCGAACAATAAAAAACGCGAAGATACGTCAAAACCAGAGGTCTCGAATACGCGGCCCGCGAAATAAGATAATTTATACTAGGGATGGGCAACTTCTTCTGCATGGCGGGCCGCATTGGTGATTGCGAATGTCTCGGCGGGCCGCATTGGAAGTTGCCAACGCTTTGGCGGGTCGGATTAGAGCTTACACAGGAAGATAACTAGGGATTCTGTGTTATCGAAGAATTCAAAATCAAGTTCGTTCGAAGGCTTTCGTGGTGTTGCTGACTTGCAGGCTTCATATTTCCGGGTGGTCAGCACGTCGGTAGACGAAACTGTTGTCAGTCTGCAAACTGACCAACGTGGTGACCACCCGGGTGACAATCGAGCCCAAATTATTCAAGGACAAGTATTTTTAAAGTGCTTGTTCTTGAAAATTTTCAGCCATAAGAAGAGCTCGATAATTCCCTGTTGAAGCCCAAAATAGGTTTTTTATGGTTAACATTTCAATATTAAATGTTTTGTTATGGTTATTTGAACTGGTAAAATATCACTGTCTGTTAAATTTTGCGGCTCTCTTTTTTACTTTATCCATATACGAAACATAGAGAAAGTAGGCATTGTTTTCATGAAAAAAATCGAATTTGAGATTTCAATGGAAATACATGTTTTAAGGTCCCCTAAACCCGTTTTGACTATTTTCTCGATGACGTCTGTGTGTCTGACAGGGATTTTGTGGGTGCTCCAACTCAAAAACTATTAATCAGATCAGCGTGAAATTTTATATTTTACATTTTTAAAATAAGATAAAAGTTCGTGAACTTGAAACATTTTTATGGCTGAATGAGTTTTATCTTATTTTATTTGATCTAGCCATAAGTTTACATTGAGCTCCCAATCACTTTGACATTTTTGTTAAAGGAAGACGTGCTGATTATTTTTTGGTAAAAATCGGTCAAACGGAAGTGCGTATTTACTCTTGTCACATCCGTTTTATTTATATTTGCATTAATAAATAAAAGTTGTAGGTAATTTAATTTTCTACAACTTTCATGCTTGAAATAATTTCACATATAATACATTGTTGAAGAGATATTTTAAAAACTTAAATGTTTTAGCTGCCGCCACCACACCACCTACCTGCGACTGTTGTAAATACATTACGCTCCTTTTTATTTTCTTAATTGTTGGAGCTTCGGGGGCAGGGGTACGAAACTCCTATGGGAGAATAGAGACCCATGTTTTACACGTAGTTCGCACGGGTCTCTGTCCACTGGGAAGCGCTGCAGTCGCAGCCACGGCATGTGAATGCGTTTTGTGAGAATGCTTTTATATTTTCTTAACAGATACCTCCACTGGATAGATCCTAGGAAGAAAGGAGAGAAATTTCTCTCGTTTCTTTGTGTTCGAGACATATTTTGAGAGGAAATGTTCCTCATTTTTAGGTGTTAAGCCTCACTTACTTCACCTATCTGTGCCATCCATTGCCCTGGGCGTGAATATGGTATGTGTTAATGCTCGCTGAGAGTCCCGATTTTTGATTGGCTACCTTGTTAGTACTTTCAAATTTCACGCACTACGTGCTTACGAGAGATTTTTGCGATTGTCGTTTGTTTGCGGAAAGCCCCGAGTGAGGCTTTTCTGTGAATTAAGACTTTTCGCTGTTTTTTTGGGTCGTGGCTGCCAAGGGAAGGCTAACTTAGTCCCTTCTTATCACTTGGCAGTCTCCGAGCTGCTTGAACTAGCCGCCTGGGCTAGTTCTTGCTGGTCGTGGCCCTGAAAAGGGCCTCTCCCGTATTTTCGGCCAACATGGCCATGGACCTTACCAGGTCAACGGTGTCGGCTGCCCTTCAAGAAGGGAGCCTCCATATTTCTCGGTTGTGTCCGCTCAGCGGCTCGTCTTTGGGGACTCCGGCAAGGCCGGAGAAAGCTCTTGACAGCCCGAGCGGGCTTATTGGTTCGGCTGCCCTTGATGAAGGGAGCCTCCAAATCGGCCGGGTTGAGCCGCCCAGCGGCTTCGGAAAAGTCACCCCGCAAGGGTTAAAGGATTTGGCTAAATCGGCTCCAGATGCTGCCGCCCTGGAGGCCGAAGAAGCAAATCCTAAAACTAAGCGGGGAAAATCTGCACGGGCCTCAAATAAAGGAGTGCAAAATAATAGTTCTGCTCCCCTTCTGGCGAAGGGAAATGTCGCCGTCGTCGGCGCCTCTGTCCCCCTGGATGGTGTGGAGGATGTTCTGCCCTCCTCCGCATCGGGCTTGGGGGCAACGGGGGCTTCGAGTGTGGCTGGGGAAAACGGCCCTTTGCAGGGCCATAAATCCTCAGCCCCAGAGGCGATGGAGGCCACGGAGGGTGCCCGTGGCAAGAGAAAAATTGCAGCAAAGAAGGACGTTGGCCCTGCTGACGCCATGCTAGCCGACCGCTCGGCATCTATCCTCGCTTCGTCCGACGAGGATAGCCCTGGCCAAGAGGGAGGGTTCACGGAGGTTACCCGCCGAAGGGCAAAGAGGAAGAAGACTTCCTCGAATGCTAACGGCGGGGCCGGTGGAAAGGCCCAACAAAAAGGTCAGGCCGGAAATAATTCCGGCAATGGAGCTAGGACACGGTTGCGCGTATCACCGATAGTGGTGTACGGCATCGTGTCGCATAAGGTCATCGCCAATGAACTGAGTAAGGTCATTGGCGATGACTATGAGCTGGAGGTCCGTCGGGCCTCCACCAGAGTGGTGGTCCATTCGGCGGAGCACCACAGGGCTGCAACTAAGGTGCTGGACGACGCTGGCGTCCAGTATCACACCCAGCTCCTGGAGTCGGTGCAGGGGATGCGCCTTCTCCTGAAGGGAGTTGGGCGTGGCTATACGGCGGAGGACGTGTCGGCGGACCTGACTGCGAAGGGGTTCGTGGTCAGGACCGTCCGGCAGATGACGGCGATGGAGGACGGCAAAAGGGTCCTCATCGGTCGCTTCGTCGTTAACGTGGAGAGGACTCCCAGAGCTCCTCTCCCGAACGACATCAAGAAGGTTTGCCGGTGCTCGATTCAAGTCGAGCACTTCCGCGGCAGTCGAGGGCCGCTGACATGCTTCAATTGTCAGCGGTTCGGCCACATGTCGCATGCGTGCCGATGCGACACTAAATGTTTCAAGTGTGCGGGTCCGCACAAGGGAGCTGATTGCCCCAAGCAACCCGACGCGCCTGCTAAATGCGCCAATTGCGAGGGCGACCACCCGTCCTCGTACAAGGAATGCCCCGCATACCTTGAGGCGCTCGAGAGGTACGAGGAGGGCCAAAAGAAGAAGGTGCCGAAACCGGCACCCAAATCCACACCGGCTCTGATGAAAGCCAAGTCGGCTCCCGCGGTGAAGGCGACCGCCACGCGGTCCTACTCCACCGCGGTCAAGGGACCGACTCCTTCGGCCCCTGCCCCTGTGCAGGTTCAGCGTCCCGCTGCTGCACCTGCCCCAGCTCCTGCCCCTTCTTCTTCGGGGTCGCCCGCCGTGGCGCCAACTCTCGCTCTCCCCGAACAACGGGAGCAAGCGGCTCCTCCCTCCAAGACCTTCCTGAGGAAGCAAAGGAGGAGGGCCGCCCAAGAACAGGCGCTGAGGGAGAAACAGATGGCCGATTCGGTCATGGAAGTGGAGAGTGCGGCCGTCGCTGACGGCCCCGCCACGACCACGACCCCCATGGCCGAACCGCCCAAAAAGACTGCCGCGAGGACGGCCCCCGCCGTCCACTCTGCGGAAGTGGTGCCTCCGCCTAGGGGTGCTGCACCACCCAAGACTCGTCTGCCTCGTAATGTCGAGCCAGAGGTAGCTGGGTCCGATGAGGACCCAGACTTCTGGACCACGGTGGCAATGATCTGTAGGTCGTTGAGAAGATATATCTCTTCGACCTCAGGACGACTCCTCCTCTCGCTGCTGGAGGAGTTGGTAAAGGAGCGCTCCTCGTCACCTAATAATGGCGACTAGGGGGTGCTCCGTAATTATCCAATGGAACGCACGGGGAGTCAAGGAGAAGACGGAGGAACTCCGTGCGTTCCTGCAGGATAAGAACGCCATCGTGGCCGCAGTCAATGAGACCCATCTCCGCCCATCGGACTCTTGGAAGGTACCTGGCTGGGTGATTTACCGTGCCGACAGGCCCGGTCAGCCAGCCAGGGGCCAGGGGTGGGGTGGGTCTGCATTATTGATCCGTCGATCTGTGAGGCATCGCCCGTGTCGGGAGCGAACATACAGATCGATGGAGGCTGTGTCTGCCGACGTGCTGACCGACTCCGGGTGGATCAGGATCTCATCGGCGTACTATCCGCCTGGGAGAGCGTGGGACCCGGACGAGGTCATGGATCTCGTCGGAGACGGCTGCCCCTCAATTGTCATCGGTGACCTGAATGCCAAGCATGCCAGCTGGCATTCGAGGGTCGCCAATACGAGGGGCACAAGACTGCGGGACTTGGCAGACGAGGAGGGGCTGACAGTGTTGGCCCCCACTGATGCAACCTTCCTGCCTTCCGGGGATGTCCTTGACGTTGCTGTTGTCAGCAATGTCAGGGCATCCCTGAGCATGCATTCACTCTGCGATTTGTCCTCTGACCATAATCCGACCCTGCTGCTTCTGGGGAACTCGCCTGTGCGAGTCCCACCACCGCAGCGTCTGGACCTCGCGAGGGCCGACTGGCAGTACTTCCGCGAATTTATCGCGGAAAGGCTGCCGGTCGTACCGACTCCGCCTGAGACGAGGGATGAGGCAGACCGGATGGTCGACCTCATCACCTCAACTGTCCAACAGGCCATGGACGCTGCGGTGCCTAAGGTGGTTAACGCCCGGGACATCCGCATCGCCCTGCCTCGAGTCGTCCGGGAAACCATCACCCGGCGAAACAGCGTCCGACGGCGGTGGCAGCGCCATCGGACTCTCTGTCTCAGGATCCAGCTGGATGGTCTGACCAGGACCGTCAGGCGCATGTTGTTAGACGTGCGCTCTGACGTGTGGGAGAGCCATCTCCGCACCCTGAGCCTGGAGGACCATTCAGTCTGGAAGACCTGCTCGAGGCTATGCGGACCTCAGCGGCGCGATCCCCTTATTGTACAGGGGGACTGCGTCGCGAGTTCCCCAGAAGAGAAGCCCGGATTGATGGCAGAGTACCTCGAGGGGGTTTTCTGTCCCAATCCGGCCACTGCAGAGTCGGATGCGGTGGAAGAGGACATCGCAGCGGTGCTGGGTTCGCTGGACCGGGACCTGAGGCGGAGTTTCCTCGATACACGAGCGGCGAAGTCGTGGCACTGGTTCGCCGTCTCGGGTTGAGGAGGGCTCCGGGGGACGACGGTATCCCCAACGTCGTCCTGAGGCAGGTCCCCGTCGCAGCGATAGAATTCCTGACCGCCGTCTACAACGGCTGCGTCAGGATTCCATACTTCCCGTCTGCCTGGAAAAGGGCAAAGATCGTGTGCATCCCGAAGAAGCCGGGGACGGAGGTTGGTCCCGGAGACATCCGGCCAATCTCGCTCCTGGCTGGCTTCGGGAAGATCTTTGAGCGTCTGCTCCGGAAGCCACTGGACGTCATCCTCCGGGAGAAGAATATTCTCCCGGACGAACAGTTCGGCTTCCGTGAGGGGCACTCCACCACCCAACAGCTGGGTAGAGTGACCGACTTCGTCACCGACGCCTTCAACAGGAAGCAAGCGGTCGCGGGGGCCTTCTTTGACATATCGAAGGCCTTCGACCGCGTGTGGCACTGTGCGCTCCTGTTGAAGATGGTTCGACTCCAGATGCCAGTCTGGTTCGTGCGACTTGTGCAGTCGTACCTACAGGGCAGGACATTCAGGGTGTTCTGGCTCCAGGTCGGATCGGGACTGCGGCGAATCTGCGCCGGTGTCCCGCAGGGATCCGTCCTGGGGCCAATTCTTTTCAACGTTTACACCCACGACCCCCCTAGGGGGTTTGGGTGGAACACAGTCCTCGCCCTGTACGCGGACGACGCGGCGCTCCTGTCGCGTTCGACCAAGAAGTACGCGGCAGTTGAGAATCTGCAGTGCGCCGTCGACGATCTGGCCACCTGGTATCGTCGATGGCGCATTGCGGTCAACCCTTCCAAGACAGGAGCGGTCATCTTCCACCCTGGAAGGGGAGCGCCGCCTGGAGTCGACCTGTCGGTGATGGGGGAGGTAATCCCCTGGAGCCAAGAGGTCACCTACCTTGGCGTTGTGTTGGACCGGAGGCTTCTTTGGAAGTCTCAGGTAGAAAGCGTCCGCCGCAAGGCGCTCGGGGCTCTGATGAGACTTCGTCCCATCCTCTGCTCCCGCGCCTTGTCGGCCGACACTCGAAGACGCCTATACCTGAGCTGCGTACGGCCAGTTTTGACCTACGCAGCTCCGGTTTGGTCCGGAGTGCCCAAGACCACCCTAAACAGGATCCAGGTCGTGCAGAACATCGCACTCCGGCTGATACTCGGTCGTACCCGATACGAAAGTGTCAGCCGGTTGCACGAAGACGGGAGCGTGGAATCACTGGACATCCTCTTGCCAAGGATGTCCAGGGAATTCTACGCGAAGGCGGCAGCCTCCCAGCACCGAGAGGTGAATGCGCTCGGCGAGATCCGGGCTAGGTGGTGGGACCGCTATAAGCGCCCCATCGCCAGCCTGGACTCGCAGGAATCCCTCCCTCCCAACAAGCGTCCCCGCTTGGAGTGAGGGAAATTTATTAGCCAATTAAGGCAATCGAACAAAAGGAGCTAGTTTATAACGATAATATAACCATTTATAGCAAAGCTGGTAATGGTACCCGCCAGTACGGGCAAATACGTACTGGTCCAAATACAGCGGTATGTGTTAGTTGTTCGAAAAATAAGTCGTAATTTTTAGATTGAGCAATTGAAATGTCTATTTAAAACTTATCGTGGTTATTCGTAGATTATAGTGAGTTCTTTGGAAGTTCAACTGCAACTTAGACGTTCGGGAATAGAATTGTGCTCGTAATATAATCAAATAAGTATACCATAGCGATGTCTCATTTTGATTATCGTATATTGTTTTATTTTTTAAAATTTTGAATTATTTACATAAATTGTTCACTTGTTTATTTCATGTTTCTTATTATACGTTTGATTGTATTCCTTGACGTTAAGATAATTCTGCGTTCTTTGTTTCAAAACGTATTTAGAAATATTTGTTTTTCGATCTAGAAATTGAAATTCCGTATCAAAAGTTTTCCTTATTATTTGATTAATACATATGGATCTTAAATGGCTTTACTGTGACTGCTAAGAACACCTGTTCGTCAGAAAATACAACTGTGCTTATAATATATTATAAATAAACAAAGTGGACATTTTATTGTGCAACATATGTGATCCTCAAAGAAAAACTTGTTTATAAACCACAAGTACCCTTAAATTAGATTTGGGGCAACATTTGAAGTATGCCCATTGCTTCCTACATCAACTTCTTCAGGTTTAGCATGTAGATAATAGTTATACTTAATGATTGTCATTTTTAGAAATTCATTTTCATTATTCTTACAGGTGGATCAGAGGATTCCCGTACGAACACGGGACTTTAGCTGAAGAACGCCGAAAAGAATGGAAATCACTTTACCATAGACATTTTCCGTCATTCGCGTGACTTTCCCGTAGGTTCATCTCCATGCATTAAAGGTATTAACGTTATAAAAGTTGGTTGCAATTATTAATTTTTATATGTATAGTATTTATGTACAAATACCTCACTGGTTTGTACTTTGATAATGACTTTGTATTCTCGCAGTGTGACATACGCCAATAAATTTGATTTCTTAAATGCAATTCAACATTATTTCATTTAAGTCGAATTCTTCTATCCAATTTATGGTATTTGTTACGATAATCGTATTAAAACGGGAGGGGATGATGGTGAGCGGTTTTCCCGGTACAAATACGTGTCGCCTTACGTGAAAACCTGGGCATCGATTCATAGCATTAAGTTTTCGGTCTAACCGTAGGGGAAGTCTTTGTTTGGGGCTATATCCAATATCAGAAGGCTACAGTTTGAGTTTATTTCTGTTTTTTTGTGAATTCTTTAAAATTTTCTCGCAGTTCCTTAAAATATTTATTATCATTTAACCTATTTGGAATTATTAGAAACATTACAGGTATGAGTCATGTGATGGCCACATCAGATTTTTACTTTCTCATACACGTTATATATTGAGAAAGTATTGTAATCGTGAAAAAATTCGACTTCGAGATTTTGATGGAAATACGTTTTAGGTGTCCCGGAGTCCAAAAAGGTTGTTTTCGCCATGCCGACGTACATTAAATCCAATGATATCTCGTATTTATACAATATATCATCTTTTGCAGAACTTTTTTCATAAAAATGATATTGCAAGAAAATAAAGGGTGGTTTATTCTTTGCGATTTTTAGAAAAAATTTATTTACTCAAAAATGGCTAGATAGAATTTGATTTAAATCGATCAATTTGGAGAGCTTGATGTTAAAAATAATACTGCGTAAGCCATATTTCTCAAAAAATTACCATATGGCGTCCAGTGACATTACAATTTACGCTAAGCTACCTTACCTAAGTCCTATGACGTCACGCCTCCGCCGCGATCCACTCAAAACCTTACTACAGCCTTACGGTTAAACTAAATTGAATGATATCTCATATTTATGGATAATATCATTCATAAAAGACATTCTGAAGAGATGAACAACAATGCGCAACAACTAAGGGTACTTTATCCTTGGATATTTTGGAAAAAATGCTATTTACTCAAAAATGACTATAAGGATTTCGATTAAAATCCATCCAATCGTACAGCCTGATGTCAAAAATAATACTAACTAAGCCATATATCCCAAAATATTACTAAATATGGATCAGTGGCATTCAAATATACGCTAAACTACGGTTAACTTTGAATTATAAGTGCTTTTCTTTTACAAGCGTACACAGTGGACCAAACGTATATACGTATATGAGAAATTTTGTGCAATGTATATTGCGCCATTTATTTAAAATAGCTTTGCGGACCGCAGAAAACTTTCTTGGACCGCATGCGGCCCGCACGGTGACCACCCCTGCTTTATATGTACTATGATGCAGCCCAAACTTAAATGTATTTCTCATAAAATATTTTGAAATAATCCATGAAATTTGAGACAATAATTAAATCAACACTTGCACACTGACCGTTGTTTATTTTTCAGTTCCCGTTTAAAACACTACGATGTTGGGGTGCGGAAGAATATTTTTAACATGAAATGTGGGTCGCGGATTTCGTACGTTGCCTTAATGTGGCCCGCGGATTTAGTGCAGCGCTATCATGCGGCCCACGTATTATTTGAGTTTGGGATCAGACTCCTCTAACCCCCTTCCTTCATCTCTTCCAATGGATAATAAACGGCGAAGGAAAGTGTCAACAGAGTTGTGGCAAGCGTGCGACTAAATGACAGCGAACCAAGGCAAGAATAAGACGGCGATAAAAACTCTCTTTTTAGATAAGAAAGAAACTGCCGACGCTGCACGTAAACAAGATGTCGTTACTACCTACTCGAACACGGCATAGTCACTTTCTTCTTCCCACGAACGGGACTTGACAACGAAAGATGCGTCATTTCTGCACCCTTCTCTATAACGCTAGTACATATCAACCTCTGAGGATTTCACAAAAGTAATAAAAACGTAAAATAATGATTTTTAAACGAACACGTTTTTGCCTTCTTAAACATTCCACCTAATGAACACTTGGAGCGATATATGGCTGCGACTTTTCAATTTATAAAAGTGCGGGTCCTTCAGTCCTCTGTTTCCACTGAGAGTGGAAGAGACAATGACCGAGCAATAAAGAGACGAAAAAATATATAAATGCTTACTGATTATTTTATGATAATTTGTTCAGAATTGAATACGTACATAAATTTTCTCTCGTGTAATGCGGTTGTATCTTATGTTCCTATGAGGACGGACTTTTGTTATACCCTTTATATATATGCCATTTTCCGAATTTAGAGTACCAACAAAATCCTTATGACAAGACATCCATGACAAGCGGCCCGCCATCTATTTCAAATTGATCCATTTGGACCCCATACGTTTTCGAGTTTCAGATCCCTGCACTAATGTCCTCTAACATAAACCATAAACATTTGTTTGAGATAATTTTTTATTCATGTGATTTAAAAAATTTTCCCATGTGAAACAGGAGCTCATCAGCCTCGGGATGCCAATGGCTGCAGCCCTGTTAGCCCGTTAGTTGTTCCGACCCTTCTCAGTAGTGAAATGTAACTCAAAATACAACACGGCTCACAAAGTACGTCGTCGCGGCCTGCAAACTGCCACAGCAAATCGGTTGTGATCCACCTCTCTACAAGACGAGGAGATTTTTAGTTTCTTCTAGCAAGTAAAACAATCTCCCTCTTCTTCGCATCAACGTCAAGCGTTCTCCTCATTTCGATGTCCTCTTTGGTCTTTCTTGTGACTGCTTCCTGTTGCCCTTGGATACAATACTGACATTCTCTCGCTCCCCAAGGCCAAACCGCGCTCGACATACCACTGCATTTTCTCATCTTTCTGTATCTTACTACATATTTCTGCACCTACCGTTTTCGCGACTTAACTGCAGCGTACCCAGGCTGTAACGCCGTCGATTATACCACGGATTTTCCTTACTCCCCTAACATTCTACCTTTTTTACTTTCTCAAAAAACGAAGTGTTATAGAGAAGGTATTGTGATCGCGAAAAAATTCACCTTCGAGTGTTTGATAAATATGGTTGTTTTAGGTGATGGTTATAAAAGACATTTTTTATACAACGATAACATTTAAAAAGAAACAATAAACTTCGAAGTTAACAGGACAGATATTAAAAAGTGAGAAATTTTCGGCGCTATAAATTTCGAAGTTAATATACAAGTTATAACAAAAAGTGTTTTTTACAATTCCGTCTGTCATCTGTTCGTGGGCATGGATGCTAAACGGTTAAAAAAATCCGACGGAATCTCGTATTTACATTTTGCATGAGCCGGAACCCTGATGAAATGAATCATATCCCGCAACAATGGAAGGCCGTTTATTCTTGTCGGATTTCACAAAATGTCGATCCACTCAAAAAGTGGCGGCATGAGCTTTGATTGAAATCCATCTAATTATAGATTTTATTGTTAGTTTCTCAAAGAAGCCATATCTATAAAAGAATGACTATATAGCGACTAGTGAAATTATAACATCGATTTTTCCGCCCGGCCACCACCAAGCTTTCCCCACTTCAACAGCAGCAGCACTGTTGATGTGAGTCATTGGTATTATTGTGCTGATTAGAAGCGTACGGCTATGAGATAGTTCGCACAATACGTTGCAACGATTTTTTCAACGCATATTCTTGCCCTGTGCACAGTGGCGGATTTACGCTTCCTGGGGCTCCTGGCGCTAAGCATTTGATGGCCCCTAGCGCTAAACATTTGGGGGCCCCTGGCGCTAAGCAGTCGGAGGCCCTGCAATCTAAATATATAGTGAAAGCGCTCCTCACGGTGACCCTCTTTCGTGACACTTCTTATCGATCGTTTTTCTAGGGAATCATAGAGAGGTTCCACTGATTTTTAAATTGTGACATTTAATATTTCTGAGACTATATACACGAACGTTTTTTTTGGGGCCCCTTACTGCACGGGGCCCTTGGCGCGCGCCATGTGCGACCCCCATTAAATCCGCCGCTGCCTGTGCAGTCTTCCTATAGTATACTCTTCAGCACCAGAAGATGCAACTATGGCACGCGCATACTCAATGAATCTGGGGCTACTCAAGTTCTCGTTTCCGCTCGTTTTTTTCTTCTATACTTTTTAGAGTGCTAAAATGAATCTCTCACGAGCTCTGTTAAGCCCGTATCTTATCTATATTCGCCCTTTATCTAGCCCAGCTGCGCTCTAGATAAGCTCTCCTCGAAGGGGTCCCAGAACGAGCAGCCGCGTTCAACGAGTTTAGGGATTCTTGGGAAATACGCGATTCACATCACGGTCGACAACGAAGTGCCCCTTTCAAAATCTTCTTCTATCGCGGTGGAAAGTACGGATCATATATCCCTATGCGACGGGCGTATGCTGGAGTGGTGGAGAAAATATGCAAGTGAGAGACCCGGGTTCGATTCCCGATCATGGCAGAATCTTTCTCCTGGTTTATAGTTTCCCCCATATTGCAGCATATTCCTGTCGCATGGGCATCTGTGATCCGCACTTTCCATTATGCTCTAAAGTTAATCTCACCGGTGAGAAGTTAGTGGATTTTCTTTAGTGTACCTTATGGAGGACATTTGTGATACTAGCTCGGCTAGCCCGACCCCAACCAAGAAATTCCACAACATGAAACAGGAGCGTTAGTGCATCACGATAGCTTAATGATAGTATATCTGTCTGCCAAGTATAAGGGTGGTCTTTGACTCTAGGACTTGAAAGAATTTTCTCTTGGTTTATAGTTTATCCTGTTCATTTACATTTGCCAGCGTCAATATAAAAAATCTATGCAAAATACTTTGCTCAATCTATCTTATAGTCATAACTTCCAGTCAGCGCTGTAACTATAAATAGTATAGTATAAATAGTATAAAATAGCTATTTTAACACCCGGGGCAAACTACCAAATATGCGCCCCCTCCATAAAAAATTCTCTGATACCTATATGGATTTAGGGTGAACAATTTATAAATAAAAATAGACTATAAATGATATAATTTCTTACTATAAATGTACATCATTTAAATACATAATTATAAATATAATTACATACATAATTTAAATACAGAAAGTATAAATATTTTAATATTAAAGAGCTATTCTATGTGATTTTAATGCAGCAAACTCATCAATAGCATCATCGAAATTTATAGTTTCTGTTATGGGTAATGCCTGGAACAAGTATAGTAGTGAAATCTCCACTGTCCTTGTGACATGCACAACTTGTCTTTAACAATTTTTGCGCCCCTTCTTTAGTTAGGCCCGGAGCAGATGCCCCACTTGCCTTGCCCTTGTTACGGCGCTGCTTCCAGTACATACAATAGTGTCACGGTTTATGTTATTAGACGGACAACTTGGCGGTAGCTGGGCGTAAAACTCGATATATTACGTCATTAAGAGCTGCATAGTTACATTTTGAGACATATATACTAGTACTGCTAATGACGACAGGTTTTATAACAGGATAAATTTAAATAAAATCTTGGATGCTGTTTTCGAGTAGATCAGCAGATTATGAAAACCGACAAGAAGAAACTACCCTTCATTATTGCACGATATTGCTAGTTTCGACAAAGCCTATATCCAGTATGAGATCTTACATAAATGCGACATTTCTTCAGATTTTGTTAAATTGTTTAGCCCGTACAGATACGCAAAGACTAAAAACGACATTATACAGGCAGACGGAATATCAAAAACCACGCAATCAGATTTTCGGACTCAGGGGCAGCTAATGCGCGAATGCTCATCAAAATATCGAAGTCAAATGTTCACTATCACAATAGTTTCAGTTTATACACTAGTACACGAGAAAGCAAAAACACCATATGGTAAAGGCAACAGCTCTCATGACCAGATATTAGAACTTTAAAATTTAAAATAAGGGATTATTTGTACTTTCGATGCAATTTCATTCATTAGATGCCTGTCATGCCTTTATATCCAGCCGAATAATAATCGTATTCTGAAAGAATCATCACTTTAAGTCAGGGGTCTCAAACTAAAACTCCAAGAGGGCCAAATAGATAATTCGAAATAGATCTACATCCACATTCGCATGACACTGCAAGTTACCTAATTGGTGTATAGCAGGGGGTGCAGTGCACCAAAAGGCACTAGTTTCCCTACGTTGGTGTTCGAGCTGCATATTGCTTGGAAATATTAGGGCCTGCATGTCAAAGCCTACATCCTTTAGAAACACATGACTAAAATGATATATAATTTGATTAAAAATAAAATATCATACAATTTCCGAATATAAAAAAATTATATTTATCTCATACCTCTTTGTAACTTCATGATCATCTCGCCCACGATTTCACCTATTTAAATTACAATCAAAGTAATGAGAGGGCCGAATTTATTAGCTTAGCGAGTCGAAGGCAGGTTTGAGATCCCCGCTTTACGGCACCCTATGAACTTCAGAGGCATCCGGGCAATTCATAACTTTTACCGGGGAAAGCGCGGACCTGGTTGGTTCCTAGCGACGTCTAACTCTTCCTCGAAGGTAAACATCGGCCACCTGAGGTGTCCCTCGAACTTCGCTTCGCTCAGCAGTTTTTGCGAACGAGTTGGCCAATCCTCTTCGCGGCCCAAGTACTCCGCGTGTCGCGAAGACGTAACAATCGCGGTCTTTCTCCGCCTCGAGCGAGTGTTTTTTCCGCTTGGAAACGAACCCGAAAGTGGCGGATCCTTTCGCGTTTTTCTTCGAAGCCCTCCTTCTCGGTGGGGGGAAATGGAAGGGGCGGAATCGTTTCAGAATGGAATTTCAAAATTTAGGAAACGCTGATAACGATGCTGTTTCTGTAGTCTTCGGCGGGCCGAAAAAATATAATCTCACCTCTGAAATGCAATGTCCTGCCCATTAAAAAAAATCTTTGAATTGAATAATAATACAGAAGCAAATGAAATGACGATATCATTAAAAATCTGATGTGGCCACCACATGACTTTTTCCGTACCTGTAATATTTCTAAAAATTCCCAATATGTTAAATGATAATGAATATTTGCAGGAACTGCGAGAAAAATTTAAAGACTTACCAAAGAACAGAAATAGACTCATACCGTAGCCTTCTGATATTGGATATAGCCAGAAATCTCCAACAATTAATAAAATAAAAAGGAGCGTTACTAAGACGTAACTAAGCGTCAATTGTTATCAATAGTCGTCGGTAGGTGGCGTGGTGGTGGCAGCTAAAAATATAAGATCTCTCTTAACTGATGCATTATATGGGAAAATGTTTCAAACAAAGGTTGTAGAAAATTAAATTTACTTCAACTTTTATTCCAATATTTTTACAATAATCAAATATCAAAGCAAATATTTCAAAAAACAGATGTGACAAGAGTAAACATCCACTTCCGGTTGACCGATCTTTACCAAAACTAACCAGTTTTGTGACTCATAAAAATGTTAAATGTAAAATTTCGCGTTGACCTGATTAATAGTTTTTGAGTTAGAGTACCCACAAAAAACTGGCACATACCCACACACACAGACATCATCGAGAAAATTGTCAAAACGTGTTCAGGGGACATCAAAACGTGAATTTCGTTGAAATCTGGAATCTGGATTTTTTCATGAAAACAATACTTTCCCCTATACTACGCATGGAGAAAGTAAAAAGAAAATAGAACACTTTCGTTTATATAAATATCTTGAATTTTATAGTTTATACAGTACATGATTTGGTTCACTACCCGTGATAAAAGTTACTTTAAGCCGCGATCACAAGACGAATGTAAACGTTTCGGCTGACATTTTTAAAAAGCATCGTATTATAATGAGACCAATCCAGAATTTAGTGTTATAAAATTTTTATCTTTTAATTTAGCCCAACAACATCCCTCATAGATCAATACGTGACAACCTGCAACGATCAATGTGCTTATGTTTTCAAAAGTAATTATTCTATCCTCTCTTTGAGAGAAGGATAACTAACCATCTATTTTTGGCAATCCGTTCAAAATAATACCACGTTGTTCGTAGTGCAGCTGACACAGTTACTGCAATATTATGTCGTACGATACGACTCCGGTTGAAATATCCGACTGGAACATAATAACCCTGGGAGCTGTATTATAGACACTTCCGTGTCACACACAAGCGAGATTCCGACAGTTCTTACGTTACTAGAAGTGGAGCAATCGATTAAACAATTCATGAAACCGCCTGACCTTTTTTCATTTCGTCTAAACGAGCTGCATGCGACAAATAAACATTAATAGCGAAACATTTTACCCCACATTATGCAAATAGACGTTGTGCAGTGATTTCAAAGCGTATGGCTTACAATTAGCAAAGAGAGTGTGGAAATCGGGACATACTTCTTTCACAGCATCTGCGGTCGTCGATCGAGATATAAATGCATGAAATAAACTTTAGAATTTACCAAATATCAAGATGAAATTAATTCTGCATCTTATATTTTATTATATGAGCGTTTGCTTTGGAGAGGTGAGGGGATATGAAAGTTTGGTTCGTAACCGAGAAATTTCAATTCCCGCAGCTTGAAAATAATAGCACGAGAGAAACTTTTGCCTTTCGTAGATAATAAACCATTTTCATAGATACCATACAAACACCTTATTCCCTAAACAATGATAATTAAATATCGACTTGAAAATCATAAAACTACAGCCAACGTGCATTGCTCCACTGTTACTCCGATTAGAATAAATATCACTCATTCAAAAAACAGACTACGTATGTTGATAATGCTTTGGTTAGTACCACCATCATATCTTAAAATTAAATTTCCTACAACTTTTATTCCAATTTATTTTCATATTTATCAAATACTAAAGTAAATATTACAAAATGACGAATAAGTGACAAGAGTAAACACCCACTTTCGGTTGACCGATTTTTACCAAAAACTAATCAGTTCTTGTGGCTTTTATAAAAATGGTAAATATAAAATTTTGCGTTGACCTGATTAATAGTTTTTGAGTTAGAGCACCCACAAAAATCGATCACATACACACACACACACACAGACATCATCGAGAAAATTGTCAAAATGTGTCCAGGGGACCTCAAAACGTGTATTTCCGTTGAAATCTCGATTTTTTTCATGAATACAATACTTTCCCCTATACTACGTATACGGAGAAAGTAAAAAAACGACCAAAACATGTCTGACAAGGCATAAAAATGGGAAAACCCACAAATTTTTACCTATACACGAAATTCGAAATCTATCATAATCTGTTTTTCTTTTATTTTTAGCGCAAATGTCAAGTTGATAGCATGTCTTTATATAGGTAACCTTAAATCTCAGAACACCTAAATGAATCCTTAGGACTTAGGGCAACTAATTCAATTTTCTTGATCATATTACGTTTACTTTTCCCTCTGTCTACCTACATCAGTGTTTTCAAAGCTGAATGCATGGTTACTTAAATGTCATCGAAAACAATCTTCGCTGTAACATAAGTAAATAAGATTGTTATAATTAAGAAATTGCGTTTAATTTCATCACCTGTGCATGCAGAATTTCACGAGCAGATTAAAGTGGATTATCTAATACAAAGAAAAGAACGCAAACGTATATTAATGACAACCGATTAGAAAATAAATCGGTAAATTAATAATTTAATATTCCCCTGGCATCATTTCTGATATATTGTTTTTCAGTATTAAGTCATTATCATACAATTACGTAAATACCTATATTAATGCACCGACTTAGGGGAGGGAAGAAATTTTTAATAGACGGAGAGACATAATTGATTCATGATGTTTCGCTGTTTTATGGTGTGCTTTAGTTCAAAGTATATCGTTTAGTTTCAAATACTCCATCGCACGAAACACGCCAATTTGTTATACATTGTACACTTCCCTAACATGTTGTAGAAAAACTTTCGAATAATTTTCTAAATATAAACAATTATAATACATACTTCATCCGGCTCTTCCAGAAAGATATCCTGATATGTCATAAAATTCTAAATGCCTGACATTTTAACTGTCGTTTTTATTTGACACAATCCCTCCACCCATGTACGTGCCTTCTGATATAACAATTCATAATAGTACTATATTCCTTCCCCATTCAAGTATAATTTCCGACATTGAAAGAGATATAGATACGATCATGAAGGATGAAAATTATCGCGATCGATAGGAACGATTACAGATTGGATGGAAATCGATTCTCTTCTACACCTTCTTTCGCTAAATACGTACATACATACGTATATGCCGCCGGACGTTTGTCCTCCATCCTATGCCTTAGTGCAGGTTGCATAAGGCGCAGGATGTTATTTCTAAGGACGGCTGAAATTACCGTTATCCACGGATGTCTTTATCCCCATCCGATTCACTCCTATGGACTCGATGTAGTGTTTAAGTATATGGAAGTTGGTGATTTGCGGAAGGAATTTTTGCCTTGACACGCTAATTTATTGCTTTGCTAGAGCCTGGTCGGAGAGACCTATTTTTTCACTGTCTCTAATAATTGCTTAATCTTTTATTCTCGCATAAATTCTACGCATTTATGGATAATCATTCCCCCTCGCCCCCTATAGACCAGTTTTTCAAACCTTGCATGCGATTCAAGGATGAATGAATTATTTGAAAAGTATAATTTTTTATGAATAGCAACCAACCGTTCTTCGCCTATTACCCTAATTTTAAACCCTGAAGAGGATGTGAAGACGACTGGAAAACACTAATTGGCGTCCAAAAGGTAAGTCCTTCCCTGCAATCATCCCATCGCTTCTCGGCTAATTTCCTTCTCTAGTTTTCATTCTTTCGACACCTCCAGATAAAAATAGCGTGGAAACTCTAAACAAACCATCCATGAAATACGAACTTAACTTATCTGGAGCTTATAGTTGTAGATGCAGCTGTCATAGAAAATGAACCCAAACCAAATAATGCTATCTCAACGTGGTTGTGTGACATATGTTATGAAAAATGTTATTTCTAATTTAGCTAGATATGATGAAGCATTGGTAAACGAATTCACATATTTAGAACGTAAAGAAAACCAATCCCTTTTTTCGTGGAAAAAAATATCCAGCAATAAGGACAATTTTCAGTTACAACATATAAGGCGCTGGCACAATTTTTAGAAGGGCTACTTATCGTAGTAACTAGGAACTTTTGGTGCACTGCATCCCCTGCCATCCACCAATAAGGTGACTTGCAGGGTATCATATAGATATAGTATCCACTATAGGTGAATACCGCTGATGACGGCTGCCGGATAACCGAAAAGCTGATATAGTTTTTCGTCACCTTTGTATGCCTTTTAGAGATACTTGTTTAGGTGCTTATTTTGTTAATTTGACTAAATCCATAAGACGTGCTCCACAGTCCTATCGAACGAGTCATTTCACAGTCAAATATGTACAGGCTAGATGACAGCCCGATCACTCAAAGCCATCCGGAGTCGTGAGACTTAGTCAAGGTGACCTTAAACCTCTCGACCCCGTCAAGAACATCGTCCTTCAGACTCGGATTTCGCCGATGGGATGACAAAAGCGACCCATTGATCATCTTAAGGCCTACGTGAATCGCTTAATGACGACTTCCTCAGACTCGACTTCCGTTTCCTCCTCCTCTCCCAAGCGATCATAGCCGTCGAGTCGCGTTTTAGTGGACATAAATGTGTTGGGCGATGAACAGGTCGCCGCTTCAAAGCCGTTATCCCGAGCCTAATATGGAAGCACGAGTCATTTTTAAGGCCTTTGGCATTTCGAAATCAATATCGAAACTGTGCCACGGTGCAATCAAAACACTCGGATCGATTTTGTCGTCGTAGTTTCTTAGCTAACAACAAGGCAAACAAATGAAATCAAACTCTTTACGTAATATTCCACTATAGCTACAATGAAAGATTACATTGCGAGTTTGATTTAATTTGTATAATATCGTTCCACGAACCTTCCTTGAATAATTTTATCAAGTTTTTACAGAGTAATTTAATCGAACAACAAAATTTCACGTGATATTTGCGTGTGGATTCAAAATCGAGTGGCTTAGTCGGGACAAGCCCGAGGTACCAGAGAGCAAGGTGGCTAACAGGAGCGCAAATATCTTGGGGACGCTTCCTAAACCATACATCCGTATATTAATTGCAAGTAGATAAATGTTCGCAGGCAATGAATATCGCTGAACTGGTTCGCATCTTGATGAAATTTCCTTAACGCTTTAGTCGTTAACGTTTCGTTTTTTTTTAATCTGCTTAAAGCAGTAGCGAATAAATTATTAAGTAGTATTCATGAAAATCGTTTGAAGTAAAGGGAGCGCTTATGTGAGTCCTTGCAAAGAGGCACCAAAAATGCCTCGCGAACGTGCTGGACTTGGCGATAATTCAAAATATGTTTGCGAGAAAAACGCGATTTTTCTGAAAAACGCCTTATGTCGTATTTTTGAGAAACTTTTTAAATGCAAGCATTAAATATCCATATAACTCATGACCCAAAAATAACATTTTTTTCACTAATGAGTGTATCGAATAATATTAAAACTGGTTTTTCACGCATATTTCGAAATGCGACGAAATATTCCGAAAGAGTTGCACGTCTCAGACCTTCAAAAACAGCGAACCTTTCCAATGACAACAAAATCATATCATCTAACTCAGACACATCGATAGTAGCTTTCTCATAATTGGCACCCTATCAGCGCCGATACTGAACTGCGTTTTATGCGGTCAGCACGCCATAACCCTCCGGAATGAAGTCTTGACGCCGTCTAAATCCGGTCTTGGGACCGAGAGTTCGAGATCTTTCTCTCTAGAAAGTTCTAGAACTAGGCGATCTGAAAATTATAGCGGACACTCGTCCGAAACTATTTTTGATTTCTTAAGTAAAAAATTCAAATCTAGGGTATTGTTTAGTAGGTGAAGTCTAGCAAATGAGACTGTAACTGGATGTGTACATGTCAAAATGTCGTGAAGAGTGCTAAACATCCAAAAATGTCGAATAAAATCTTTGGAAACGGCAGAAAGTCACATGAACTTCAATTTGCCTCTAGAAATCCATTGTTCTTGACCATTCGAGCAGGCGCAGTTGCTATAAGTACATAATATGTCTATTTACTTCCCGAGCTTAAGTAATGACAAAAACGTCAGAAATGATAACAATTAAAAATTCTTGGGTTGTGTATAATACGGTATCTCGTCAAAAGGGCGAAGCAATGAGGACGAGCGTCAAAAGGGCAAACGTAAAAAATGGCGAATTCTGCCATTCTGCCAGCAAGATGTTAGTAGCTAATTCCTTTAAAATTTCTATTAATAAGACGTGAAACATAGATTGAACTACAGAAAACTCCATAATTTAAAATTGTTTTTAATTTAAAATGTATATGTATATGCATATGTATATATATATATATATATATATATATATATATATATATATATATATATATATATATATATATGGATGTCAACAAGGTGTTGGGATGAGTTCTCTCTCTGTAGCTGAAGAAGGAGTAGTTCCGAAAGCTTTACGTTTGTGATGTTTTTGTGTTATTTTACGTGTGTCGCTTCGACATCCCCGGGGCCTCGCCAACCTGAAGTCGTCTGATTGGTGAGTGTTCACTGGGTTTGCTCATCCCAACACCTTGTTGACATCCATATATATATATATATACACACAAGAATATTAATAATATATATCATCATCATGAGGTGTTCTGCCTCTAGGCAGGTCCCTGGCACCAGCGTTGTCTCCACTCATTTCTGTTCCTTGCCATTTCTTTCATTTCCTGATACCCTCCCCTTTCTTTCAGATCGTCAAACATTTTTATTCTTCTACGTCCCCTTTTCCTTTCACCTTCTACTGATCCTTCCAAGACCATCAATAGTAAACCTTCTCCTCTCAAGATATGCCCTAACCAGTTACTTTTCCTCCTCTGAATTGTTTCAAGTAATCTTCTCTTCTCATTCACCCTTGTTAGTATTGCTTCATTCCTTATCCTATCCGTCCACTTAACCTTCTCCATCCGCCTCCACACCCACATTTCAAATGCCTCTAGTCTTTCTTTCTCTCTTTTCTTTAGCGTCCATGTTTCACACCCATAAAGCAATACACTCCAAACATAGCACTTCACAAGACGTTTCTTCAGATTTAAATCCATTTTACCACATAGTACCCGTTTTTTCCTATTAAATGTTTCTTTTGCCATTGCTATTCTTGTTCTTATTTCTTTTTCACTTCTCCAGTCTTCAGTTAGCATGCTTCCCAAATATCTATACTGTTTTACTTGCTCCACTCTTCCATCCTTTATTGACACATTCATAATCTCTCTATCCCCTATTCTCATCACCTTTGTTTTCTTTATGTTCATTTTCATTCCATATTCCATCATCCTGTCTTCTAGCTTTGTAACCATTTCCTGAATATGCCTCGTTTCATCTGCCAAAATTACCATGTCATCAGCAAACCTTATACAATTTATTATTCTACCCCCAATACTAATTCCTTTATCATTCCCTATTCCATTGTCAATCATTTCTTCAGCATATATATTGAACAGGGTTGGCGATAAGCAGCAACCTTGCCTTACTCCTCTTCCTAGATCATACCATTCGGTCTGTGCATCTTTTATCCTCATAGCTGCTTTCTGTTTCATATACAGCTCTTTAATTAACCTTCTATCTTTCCAGTCTACTTTTTTTGCTTTTAGTATTTCCATCAGTTTTTCCCAGTTCACTCGGTCGAATGCCTTCTCCATATCTATGAAGCACAGACTAATTCCTTTACCCCTTTCTATATATCTCTCTCCACTCATTCTTATCAATCCTATTGCATCTCTTGTACCTCTACTCTTTCTAAATCCAAACTGTTCCTCTGCAACATTTTCTTCCATTTTGCTAATTAGTCTCCTGTTCATAACCCTAAGTAGAACCTTTGCTGCATGTGTAATTAAACTGATTGTTCTGTGTTCACTGCATTTTCTTGTTCCTTGCTTTTTCGGAATTGGAATCATAATTGTTTTGACGAAATCCTCTGGCCACATCCCCTTGTCATAGATTGCATTACACAACTTCACTATTTCTTCCAGTCCTTCCTCATTAAGACACTTAAATAATTCTATCGGTATCTCATCTACCCCCATTGCCTTCCCATTCTTCATATCCTTTATTGCTTGTAGCACCTCTATTTTCAATATCGAACCCCCTCTTTCGTCATTATTTATTTCATCCTGCTCTTCAATACGGAGATCCTTTGGTTTTTCATTTGATTTGTACAACTCCTCCATGTATTCTCTCCATCTATTAAGGACCTCCTCTTCCTTATATAGAACTTTATCTTCTTTACTTGCAATCTCTTTCACACATGCACTTGTTCTCCATCTATCCCACGTTACATTTTTTACTTTCTTATACATCAAGTCATACATTCCTTTTCTCTCTAGATCTTCTATATCTGAGCATTCCTCCTCTAGCCATCTCTCCCTTGCTTTTTGGGTTTCTCTTCTTAGTTCATTATTCAGTTTCCTGTATTTCCTTTTTCCATCTTCATCAGTCCTGCTTTTGTATTGCCTTCTTTCTTCCATCTTTTCTATCATTTCCTTTGTCACCCATGGCTTTTTTATTCTCTTTCCTTTGAAAAACCCAATAGCCTGTTCTGCTGTTTTCCTTATAGCCTTCTTTATCCTATTCCATGCTTCATCCACATTTTCCTCCGACACGTTTTCTCTTTTGATTGCCTGAGCTAATTTTTCTCCTATTCTTTCTTTTCCTACTGTGGCTATATTCTCTAAATCCCATTTCCTAACTATCTTAGCCTTCTTAACCTTCTTCAAGGCTAGTTTTATTTCGGCCATGAGGAGCACATGATCACTGTCAATGTCTGCTCCTGGAAGTCCATATGCCTTTTTTACTCCATTTCTATATCTTTCTTCCACTAGAATATAATCTATTTGATATCTGGCTCCATCTCCTGGTGATTTCCACGTGTATAGCCTTCTCTTATGATTTTCAAACCAAGTATTTGATATAAACATCCTCTTCTCTTTACAGAACTCAACAAGTCTTTCACCTCTTTCATTTCTTTTCCCTAGTCCAAATTTTCCTACTACTTGGTCTTCTCTTCCCTCTCCTACCACAGCGTTCCAATCGCCCATCACTATCTTACAACAGTTTTTACCTTCCTCCTCCATAATATTTTCTATCTTCTCGTATATTTCTTCAACAGCCTCATCTTCATGTTGGCTGGTCGGCATATAAACTTGTATCAACAGTAGATCTTTTGGGTGCATTCCTATTCTAAGACCAATTGCTCTATCATTTACAAATATCACCCTCTGTACACAATTTGCTATTTCCTTATTCAAAATTACCCCTACTCCATTCGTTCCTCTAGTACCTCCTGAATAGTACACCGTGATGTCATCACTTTTTATTTCCCCTCTTCCTTCCCATCTCATTTCACTTAAGCCAATCATATCCATTCTATTTATTTTCATCTCTTTCTTTAAATTTTCCAACTTCCCTGCTCGTAGGAGTGTTCTAACATTCCACGTGCCAATTCTCAACTTCTTTCCAGCTTCCTTCCTTCCTTGTGTTAAACGGAACCTCTCGTGTTGTCCCCCCCGGAGATCCGAGCGGGGGACCATTTTGCCTCCGGAATATTTAACAAGAGAAGACTCCGTCATGATGCCTCTACATGGGATATATTGTGGCGGTGGTTTCCCATTGCCTTCCGCCTATATATTCAGCCGCCCCTAACATGGGGAACAGACGCTGTTTGCAGCCGCCCCTAATATGGAGAACAGACGCTGCTGCCTGTTGGTCCGCGGGAGGTATTTTATTTCCCTCCTACCCTACATATCTGTAGAGCGTTCCCCTATCCGCCACCCGGGGACGCGCCCTCTAGAGGTTACAGGCTCCTCCGAGGGAATAATATATATATATATTATTAATATTTTTGGCGGGGATTAATTCCGGGTTTTCATGCTTACAGCGGAGCGGGCTCAAGCTGTATGCATAGCTATTGTATATTTATGGTGTGTTGTCATTTAAAAATTGCCGGACAATAAATAGAGAATGTGTTAATTATGATAGATTTTTGTAAATTTATGTATGTATATTTGTGTACGTCTAGAGTTTCAAGACTTTTGAATAGTTTTTTTGGGATGACACCTGTGGACGATATTATGATAGGTACTATGATAACTTTATTTTGTTGCCACATGCTTTTAATTTCTTTGGCTAATGATAAATATTTTTGGATTTTTTCACTATGTATTTTCTCTATATTGGATGTGTTCGGTATTAGGTATGTTATTTTTTCTTCTTTTTTATGAGTGTGATGTCCGGTCTATTGTGTGGAATCATTCGATCAGTAATTATGTCTCGGTTCCAATAGATTTTTATGTTACTATTTTCGAGGATAGTTTCTGGTTTATATTTATACCATGGTACTATATTGCTTTCTATTAATTTGTGTTTCTTGCATAAGGTTTGGTGTATTTGTCTGCATACATTGTCATGTCTTTGTGTATATTCTGTACTTGCTAGGGTGTTGCATCCACTTGTAATGTGTTCTATTGTTTCATTTTCGATTTTGCATCTCCTGCATTTATCATTACTTATTGTTGGATCTTTTATCACCTTTTTCATGTAGTTCTTTGTTTTCATGACTTTTTCCTGAATGGCTGCATGATTTTGTCGTGAATGGCTATGTGGAAACCTTCGGTTTCAGCAAACAGGTTCCCATTTACAAGCCATTTATTAGATGCTTCTTTGTCTATGTGTGGTTGTGAGAGCTGGTAGGGATGTTTACCATGGAGTGTTTTGTTTATCCAGGAGTTAATTTTCTGGATTTGTGTTTTTATATGATTGCTTGTATCATATTTTTTATTTTGTAGTTGTAATGGTGTAGCAGATTTATCTATTGAAATGATAGCTTTGTGTAGTTGACTATCTTGTCTAGAGTATAAGTACTGACAGAGATTTTGTATTTGTTCATAGTGTAGGTTTTTTATACCAATACATCCTCTGCCTCCATCTTTTCTGGGTAAGGAGAATCTTTCGACGGCTGAATGTTCATGATGAATTTGTTACTTATTACATGTCATTCTGATGAGTGTGTTTAATGAGTCAAGGTCTGTATTTGTCAATTTTATTATACCAAAGGAATAGGTGAGGATTGGTACTGCATAGGTATTTATTGCTTTGATCATGTTTTTACCATTTAATTCCATTTTGAGTATTTTTCTAGGCGTATTATTATTAATGCCTCTACACATTTCAAAATTATAACCTTATACTCAAAAGTAGAATTGGCAAACAAGGTGGGGGAATTGCATGTTACATTAAAATTGATATACAGTACAGCTGTGTAGACATCATTCTTGATGAAACAATGTGTTGGGATTAAATGTAGAATACATGACAAGGAATGGTTAATTATAAGTATATAAGGACCCCAGATAAAAATAAAAGGAAATTAATTGAATGCCTATCAAATTTTCTATAAAACATAAAATATAAACTTGTAATAATTATAGAAGATGTAAATATTGAAATAAAAGATGCTGATGATGAGATTACTGAAATCTACAAAACAATCCTAACTACAAATGGTTTTTTACAAGTAATTAAACAATATACAAGAGAGGAGATTAAGGGAGACAAAATGGTTAAATCATGTCTAGATCACATAGCAGTTAAGGGAATAAAAATGAAATATTCTGGTATAGTTATTCACATGAACATTTCAGATCATCACCTTGTAGAGCTAGTGATAGAAAATGAATGGAGGTGTAAAAATGAAATATCTGAAGTCAAGTATATAGATAAATATGATAAATCTAAACTAAAAGATAGAATAAAGGAATATAACTGGCATATGCTTGAAAATATAGAGGATCCTGTTAAACAATATGATATAATAAAGGAAAGGTTTCTTAAAATATATAAAGAATGCTTAATAACATTACCTTTTAAACCAAAATCATTTTAAAAACCCTGGATGACAGCTAGTTTATTAAAAGATATGAATATAGGAGATAGACTATATAAGAAATGTTGAAAATCTCCTGGTAATCAGAAAATGAAGGATAGTTATAAAACTTTTAGAAATATTGTTCAGACTAAAATACCTAAAGCAAAGAATAAATATTTTAATGATAAACTTATAAAAAATAAAGACGATATGAGAATTACATGGAGTGTAATAAAAGAGATTTCAGGTACAGACATCTGCAAAAGTAATGATGCTACAATATGTAAACACTTGGGGTCTGCTATGTCAGTTTCTCAAATTTCCAATGCATTTGCAGATGAATTTACAAGCAAAATACAAAACATAATTCTGAAATGTGACAATTAATTAAATAAGGACTGTCAATTTAACCATTTACAAAGTCTTGTAATTCTTGAAGCAAGGCCAAGTGGCATACAAAAAGCCATCCTTAGGCTTAATGAAAGAAAATCTCCTGGGTATCCAGCTTAAAGATATTAAACAAAATGTAAATCTAATAAATTTAATTACAACTTGGATTAATAATAGTATGAAAAATGGTAAACTCCATGATGAACTAAAAACATGAATTGTAAGACCAATCTTTAAAAATGGTGATCATAAATTATTTACTAATTATAGACCTATCTCAATTTTATCAGTGCTGGATAAAATTATGGAAAGATATATTGCAGATCATATTATGTTATATTTTAAAAATATAACATATTATCACATGATCAATAGGGTTTTCAGGAAAATAAGAGTACAGTACTTTTATTAGAAGACTTTAAGAAGTATGCAAGAGAAGATCTTAACAAAAACAACAGCATATTGGCTATATTTGTGGATTTTAAAAAGCATTTGACACTGTTAACCATAATGTCCTATTAAAAAATCTTTACAATATAGGAATAAGGGAAATTTTACTAAATTGGTTTAAGGACTATCTTGCAAACTGATTTACTTGTGTAAAAATAGAAAAACAATGAGTGAAAAACAAAAAAATTTATCTGATGTTCCACAGGGTTCTATATTGGGGCCACTGCTATATTTAATCTATGTAAATGATCTACCAAAAATCTTGTACCGATGTAAAATATTTCAATATGCAGATGATACTGTAATTGTTACTGTTCATAGAGATTTGGAAAAAGCTACATTATATATGCAACAAAATTTAAATATATTAAATAAATGGACTCATGATAATTACTTATTAAAAATGAACAAAAAACTAAGCTCATGCATATTAAAAATTGTATGGAACTAAATAAATATATATAACCATTAAATTTTACAGCCATTCTTGTTTGCATGGAAAATCATATATAGAAATGTATTGTCAGTGTACAGTTTTAGAGCAAGTCCATGAATTCAAATACTTGGGTGTAATATTGGATGATAAATTTACTTTTGGAAATCATATAAGGATGAGTAACAATAAGATTAGAAGATGTGCTTATATGCATCACATTCGACATATGACCCCTATGTACGTTAAGAAAATAATATATTTCTCTACAATTGAATCAATAATATGAAATGGAATCTCAGTATGGGGCTGTGCTGCCAACACCTACTTAACAATACTAAAATCTGCCATATCAAAAATTTGGAAAGACATGACTGTAAATTGTAACATTGGATATTCTCTCCATAGAACAGATGTACAAGTACATAATAATAATGGACAATTACTTTAATGATAAGTATAAGATAAAGAGAGAAAATCTAAATGTATATGGGCTTAGAAATCAAATAGAATATAATATTCCTGTAAGCTTCAACTTTCATGGTGAAAGAAGGTTAAGTTCAATAGTACCTACATTATTCAGTAAGATGCCTAGCAACCTGAAAATTTTTACAACAATATCCAGAACAAAAGCTGAAGTTAAAAATGGCTTATGCAAAAATGAGTAAATGCTAAGAAATATCTATTGTTCTTAGTTCTTTTCTCTTGTTTTTGTTTTCTTGCAATCACCTCAGTGAAATTTCTAAGTGCTTCACAGTGACTTAATACTATATAGTAATGCTGATTTAAATATGATTTTCTCTGGCAGTCAAGCCTGTACTGGGCTTTGCCGGAACCTTTACAAATGTAACACTTATACTAACATGTAATAAGCACTGAAATGTATGTCTTGTAACTATAGTTGCCTGACAATTGTAGTATTCGATGGTCATTCCGTCAGATTGGGTTCGCAATACTTTATTATGTAAAGCTCAGTTTTGAGTGCATTTGATGGAATATTGAGTTTGTAAATATCAGTTTTTATATTTAAAATGTTAACCACTTTCACACATTCCAGTGTTATGTAAAAGAACATTGTGCTTAATATGTATTTCCTTATTAATAAATTATTTTAAATGATTATTATTATTGTATAATAATATATAATTATATATATAATAATATATAATGTATATATATTATTATTATTATTATTATTATTGGCACGGATTAATTCCGGGTTTTCATGCTTACAGCGGAGCAGGCTCAAGCTGTATGCATAGCTATTGTATATTTATGGTGTATTGTCATTTAAAAATCGCCGGACAATAAATAGAGAATGTGTTCATTATGATAGATTTTTGTAAATTTATGTATGTATTTTTGTGTAGGTCTCGAGTTTCAAGACTTTTGAATAGTTTTTTCGGGATCATACCTGTGGACTATTTAAAAAAATTATTATTATTATTATTATGGAATATCCGCTAATAACTTTAAACTTCAGGTTAAACATCACCAGATCCTATATATTTAATTCAATGCCATTTTCACTACCTATTGCAACTTCAATTAATATGATTGCTCCACAGAAAGAGTTACATTGATAAACAAGGTATAGTCGATTCTCTTATTCTTTAAGCCATCTAAAAGTACGAGTATTTCAAAATATAATATTAACGAAACCTCTGCTGATTAAGTACATACAGTTTAAGAAATTGTTAATAAGTTAAAAATAATTTATAAAATAAACATCTTATTAGCAGAACGGCAAAATTTGCCCTTTTTGTTTTTGCCTTTTTGTCGCTCGCTGTCATTGCTTTGTCCTTTTGACATGTAAGTACATAATACTTTCCTATTCGGCTATTTTTCCATTTAGTATGGAAATGTTACTTTCAATCTGAGGACGAAAATAATAGCACAACGCATAAGCTGTAATAAACCAGCAGTTACGGTTCACGCCCCCATTTCAGGATGATTTGATTTCAGCCAAACGAGCTAACATATAAATTATTTTTTTAATGAAAATTTGTGACATGATTTTTTCCTGTGCTGAGACCAGAACAACTCTGAAAATTTATAAGAAACGTGCTTCCCCCTCTTGCTTTAGCAGGAGTATCTTACTTGTTATTCATGTTTTCATTTTTATCAAGGCCTAAAAGTTCTCGACAACTCAACGCGCGTCGCGAACTATTGAAGGTTTTCTTTGCTCATAAAAAAGATAGGATTAATGGATTACATAATAAGCAATAACGCATCTTATCATCGTGTACGAAATTACTGCCACAGCTGCGACGCAATACCCATCGCGCTTCATTTCCCCATTTGCATTCCAATATGGAAAATATCATTTCGTTGAAAAAACCCTTCAAAGCACCGAAGCAAGTTTGTCAAGAATCGTGAGGTTAACGGTCGTAGGTCAATAAGATTCAGACCGACCAGGAGGTGGAGGAGAAGTGAAGGATTGGGAAAGGGAGTGGGGAAGTGAGGGTAAACGCATGTGTGTGTTTGTCTGCGTACAGTCGATCTCCTTGACGGCCTTCCTCATCCCCTCCCCTCCACTCAGCCTCCCTTATCCCATCCCCACTCCTTCCCTCCTCCCTCCCTCCTCCCTCCTTCTCTCTCCCAAACCTTCCAGCAAGGTCCTGAAGCAGTGAGAACCGCGGTGGCGCTCTTAGAGGTAGGTTAGGGAAGACAGGTGGGAGGACGAGGAGGGGAGGGGACGTAGGCAGGCAGGAGAGGGGAAAGGGATGGGTATAAAGTGGGAGAGGGGTGGAGAAAGGGGGAGTGGGAGGGAACCATTTCGAAATTTCCGTGTTGCCCAGTCTTATAAATGTAAAGGAAGTCTCCGCGGACCGTGTAGTCCATCACGACGAGAGCCGCCGGCCGGTGCGCCCGTGTGTCAGTGGCGGGTCTTCCCTCGAGTAGTTCTGTGCCCGCGTCATCTTATCGATCCAATTTCCGCGAGAAAAAGAATAAGGAGTTATTTTTTTAGGAGAGTTGAGATCGAAGGCGACGGAAAATGCTCGTGCAGGCCTTCCACGGCGTCAGCCTCGCCATATACCTGTTCCTGGGGTATTATTTCCAGAAGTACCTCAAGGTTCCGGATGGGGTCCACTTAAGTGTGCCTGACCCGGCGAAGGAACCGTGGCAGTACCTGACCATCTGGAACGTGGTGAGCAGAAGGGAAAAGGTTTATGAACCGAGGACCACCCGTTTCGAGTGCCCGTATTCTCTCTTTATCCACCCATTCCCTGAACGCGGGGGTGTGTGACCCTTACGGGGGACAAACCGTGTCGGAGGATGCGTTTTTACATCGGAAGTTATTTCGGAGATTATGTGGTACCGCAAATCAGTAAAAACTAAAGCCAAATGGTTATTCTTATCAAGAAGAGGATGTATGGCCTTAATTTTTGTTATATTTTACGATTAAATCGACTTAACTATAAATGCAATTGAATAAAAACACAAAAATTTTATAACAAAGGGAAAACTTTCTCAATTTACACAGCGGGGAAATTTTGTAAAAGTTTTCTTTCGACATAAAAATTTTGCATTTTTACACAAATTTACAATGGAGTTCCACAAGTAGTGCCTCGCAAAATCGATTCTAGGTTTTGTTAATTATTTTGGATCGCTTTTACATCATAGCTTCACGCTCTCGTGGATCGCATGCGGCCCTCAGGTCGCATACTCTCGCCCAGAACCCGTCCGCATCGCAATCAAAACAGTTGAGGATCAGGAGGCGCTTCGCTCTATTTTTTTGCCCAGTCTTCTTTAGCGCTTTTTATTTTTTATTCGAACTCTTTTCGGGAAACCTTATTCTTTTTTGAGTCGTCCAGCTGCAGTGATGCGGAAAGTGGAAAACGAGGACTGGTGACCGGAGACCCGTAAAAAGAGAGGTGTCCGCACCAATAAGAAGGGGCGCCATTTTTAAAGGCGTGGAATACTTTGTTTACGTACGGACATGTTAAAGGCGTGCTTATTTTTAAAAATCCCGAAGTAAGACGTCCATTACCCTCGTGAGGATATTTTTTCTTGTTCGGAGGAGTAACACCGTAAAAGTGAAATGTTTTTGCGGAGAATGAATCGCGTAAATATTAATTTCGCTATATTTAATCGACCTCTTTAGAGACGAAACGCGGAAGAGTCATTTCTTCGCCGATTACTGTTTTTCATGACTGCGCAAAAATTCTTCGTGCTGCTTAACGCCTCAAGCTATTCGAAAAAATAGCTTTAAACCGAATTTAATGCGATGGGATGATATTCTCGAATAGTAGACAATTTTGATGGACGGTGTTCATCGATGTTTACGTAAATTAAGGAAGCGTAACTTCAATTGCCTTTAATGTGTACTTAGTTAGGTGCCCATGCCATGAGTGATGATGGAATAATGAGGAGAAATTTGAGGAAATAAAGGATTAAATAAAAAAAGGTTCTGGAGTATAAATGGGTGACCCTAAGAAGAAAAAGTTGTCACCAAAACCTTCTACATCCTAACGTGTACGTAAAGTTGACTTCCACTTAAAATTTGCCGCGATTATTATTACTCTTTCCGCGGAGAAACCGTTTTCAGCTATCCTCCTTATCTCTCAACTTGAGAAATGCGGACGTGTAACTATATTGAGTAACGATCTTGAGCTAAGTCGAGATTTCTAAGCAAGTAAACAAGTCAGTAATCGATCAGATTTAGCAAGCATGACCTTGAATTGGAGAAAATATGAACGAAATAGTCATCAGAGTTCATTATAAACTTGCCGAGTGTTTGCATCGTGCCCCACGATGCGCGAGTATTCCGAAATTTACAATAAAGTAGTTAAAAATGTTTTGATATTTCGGGTGGGCGAGGGAAACGAGAAAAATGAGGCGCGGGAGTTGTTTGTCTGGATAGATTTTTTTAAATAACGGGAATAGAATTCTTTACTTGGTCCGCCCAAAAGATGCTCTCATGGAATCAGAACGTGGGCCCATTCGGAAGGCAAAAATCAAATTGGCTGAGTCTCTCCAATAACCATAAAATGTTTCAGCAAACCAGATGCGCACTTCGGCTGGAGAACAGAAGGCATCAAGCTATCCCAGATTCTAAAAAAATATGCTAAATAACTTTATCGCCTACTATTGGCGAATCGCCGCTGATGACAGATGCTTTGTTAATGTTAATGAGAAATTCCGTGATCCGCGTCTCTTCGATGGCGATGGACTCACCCACTAAGTACACTTTTGGCACTTAAAAGTCAAAAGTAATGGCTATCTCTGAAGCAATCCTGGGTGACCGTGACGTTAGGGATGGAAAATGTTGACAAGAGAATAGTTTAGCCGATGGACTCTAAACGATGTCAGCAAGACGTTTAGTTTTCTTTCTTGCTACCCCCTTCGCTGACGTGATAAGCGATTCTTGTTAGCGACAGATCAAAAGGGGATGCTACACACTGCGTGGAACGAGATGCACCTGGATGCATTGGAATGATTGACTGAAGGAATATATATATCGAAGAAGTGCTTAACAGTGCACAAAACGCCTTCGAGAAACCGAAAGGAATTTCGTCATCTCGAATGTTCCAAACAAACGACCAATATTTTAAATATAAACTGTAGAATATTTTCAATTCAATCATGCAAGGGTTAAATATGCTGGAATGAAATTCGAAAAAAATCTGGGCGGAATTAGCCATGCAACTCACGACGTTTTTTACTACACTCCTTCCATTGTCTCATGTTTAATTGTTTTGAACTCTTATAAGCCTTAACAAAAAGGTTTATAACTGCGAAAATGACGGATCTTACCTGTAGTTAAGTTTCTTTTACTGATATCATGGCAAAAACTATAATCTTTACCGAACAGCACATTACAACGGGAAACAATGGTGGAAGTTCTGAAAATCCGGGCTTCATTGCGATTCTTATATTTCATGATTTGACAACTTTTTTCGGTAACTATTAGCAAAGAATCCTCCGAGTATGAGATCGCTTCTATGAAATTGTCATATTTTCACCTCCAATCATACTCCGAAGATTCCTCAAGTAGAAAATAATGGGTCTTAGGCTCAAAATCCTCGGTCAGATAGAAATATTACCCCATGCCATAGATCAGAAAACAGCTGAGAAAGTACTCGAAATAATTGAAGCACCCATATAAATCAGGGAGCATGGCCACCATGATAGAAAACGTGAGATAGTACGACGGAGCGATATTGAGGGCCTTTTTTCGTAAAATAATTAGAGATCACAACAAGATAGTAAACTGTAAATAATATTTTATAGGGGATCTGATGCAATGCACCTCCTGCCACCCACCTCTCTGGTGAATCGCAGGGTATTATGTAGGTGTAGATAACCACTCTCCCGAATTTTCAGTAGTTAATGCGCATCTTTTTCCCGATCCCATTCTCCATTATTTAGTTCCCTCGCTTATAACGTTCATTTCTACCTATGTACCCTCCATCTCCATATTTTTCACCCCCTTACTGCAATTGATCTTTCCTCTCCTCCTTGAACTTTCGACCCCGACACCCACTGCCCTTTCATTTAACCACTCCTTCGGTAAAGACTTTTACACTCTCTGCTACGCTCACTATTTAGTGGCCGTAAAACTAAAGCGGATAATTGTCCAAATTCCATCCACTCATCTCCACTTCATCCCCTCTCCCTTCTTCCCGACGTATATTTAAGCCTGTCTAATGAATATTTGTTACCTGATGATGGCAATCATTCCTTTGAAACCGATCGTGTTTTTTCTCTATGTTGAAATAGTAAAAGTTTTGAATACCTACTGTGTGATTCGTTTTATTTCACCGAAGATCAAACTATTATACGAAATACTTTAAGTTCTCGCGATAAACTTCTTCCAGATCAGGGGTGTGCAACAATTTCTGCATGGCGGGCCGCATTCGCACATGTGAGTGCCGTTTTAGCAGTCGCGAGTTCCTCGGCGGGCCGGATGAGAGAACATATGAACTTTCTCAACAGATCATGTGATTTACAAATGAAATATCAAGTCTAAACCATTTTTTAAAAGTTAAAACTTCAACGGACAAGATTTACGGCGAAATGTTTTTAGAAAAATATACAAAATTAAGCGTATTAATATCATCAAAGCTTTGCAAACCGGATGCGTCCCGCGGGCCGTAGTTTGTGCGTTCCTGTTATATACCATTCTAAGTTCAAAATAATATCTTTGGCTATATTACGGTTGAGGAAACATTTCATACGCAAATTTTCCTCGCTCAGAGGCAATTCACCTATCGTTGGATCCCATAGAATTACCGCTGAGGACGTCAGATCTGCATCCAGAACGCTTACCTCGTTCATGAAACTCTTTTGACTATAAATTCGATTCAAGAGGTATAAATAATAGTCATATTTAATCGAAAAAAGTAGGTCAACAATTTTGCGGCGTTAAATTCTCCTGCATTCCGAACTGAACACTTGACTGAATGTTCCGTCATCAGCCTTTCCATTTCACTTGATAATGACGTAACTAGTGCGCGATTCGCAACAATGAGCACCTACGAGTGGTCGTAACGAATTGCTCGCGTGTTTTGTTTTCGTTCGAAGGAGTCTCATGTCTCGAATACCACGGATATTTTTTTAGCGTGTAGAGCACGCGAAGATAATCACTTATAAAATAATAAGATGAAATTAATCGAAATAGTCACTAGGACCAAGGGATACTACAGACAATTTTTCCAGGACGCGATAATACAGGTTAGTAAAGGCTTTGGCTAGAATTTATGTTTGGTGCAAGGGCACACTCTGCCAAACGCTATTTTACGGTAGTTATGTAAATAAATGTAAACGAAAATTGCTTCTGACCGAACGGCTTGAATAGCGAAATGGAGCCTATCGTTTGATAGTGACAAGACCAAGACGGAGGCGTCTCTGCGAATGTTCAACTGCTTCAAAAAGCCTCGCATAGGCGTAAAACGGATTGGCATCGATTCTTTTGTTTACCTCGATCCCAGAGCCGCCACGAGGCGGAGAGCGGAAAAGTAGCTCGCACGTGCGAGACACCCTCAATTCCTCCCTAATCTCCCCTCATCCCCCTCTTTATCTATCATCCCCGCCATATTTCACCAATTAATTCCTCCTAAACACCTCAATTCATATCCTACACCAGGGGCTCTCAACCTTGCGAGCACCAAGTTATATCCTAGAATATCAAGCGAGTACCACCATAGTATTGCGAAAATAGAAATGATGGTAAATAAAGTCAAACTGACGTCAATGTTATTTTCAATGTTCATAAATACGTTTAGAAAAAATCTATCGGACGGATTAAATTATTGGTGCTAATAAATGCAATTTTAAGCATCGCAGAAGAGTACAGCCAGACTGCCAAAGAGCGTAGCAGTGCTCGCGAGCGCTAGGTTGGGAACACCTGTCCTACACCAAATGGTCTCAAAACGCGCCCCGCTTTAAAAACCTCATTTTTTTACGCTATTAATATATAGATTCCTTAATCCATTTTACAAATTGAAACTTTCATTATATACATTTATATACATGAATGAGAGCATTTAACCAATTATAAAATACGTGTAGGGTAGGATATAAATCAAATCACTTGGCGAGTTTCAGCAAAATCCAATTAGTCTAGCAAGTCATACTAGTTATCCAATATTCTTACCAGAAATCCTTCATTTCGAGAATGGAGTAGTTTCATAATGCTAGAGCCCAATTGACTAGAGGAGGCACCCGATGAGTGAATGACTCGAGTTGAAACGAATTCTTCTCTATCTCTCTCCCTAGGATTCTTAGCCATCTTTCTCCCTACTACCGGCCTCGAATAATAGCCCCACTTCAAAATTTTCCTCTTCTATTGCCATATCATGGTTCCATATTCTATACAGCGGTTCTCCTATAACACGGGTTCATATACATAAAAGAAATTCGGTTTGTCTTTTAATACCGACAATTCAGATAACGCAAATTCCCATTAACGCAGTTGGGCCGGACATGGGTTGTAGGATTTCTGATTGCTGAGCGAAGAGAAAACATTTTGTAGGACCCTAGTGCTTTATTTATAAGTTTAGATAATCGACGGTAACATTCTATTTGCAAAAGATACACATCAAAGAGAGATTTTGGAATTTTGGGTATGGAGAAAGTTGGTAGAAGAGGTATGGGAAATAACTCTCCGATCACTATGTAAAACTAGGTTCACATAACACGGATTCGCATGGCACGGCACTTTTTCAGAGCACACCTCCCGTGTTATAGGAGGACCGGGTGTAAATTCCCTCTCATGTTAGTCCATCTTATATTCACTGTGTTCGTTCTTCGTGAAATCGTCTACAATATATTGTAGTTCTAATTTTTGTTTCCTTTTGTTTAGTTCCGCTGTAATTGTATAATTATTGTTAATGTTTTTTAAACGTTCAGTGATATTACTGTATTTTTTATTTTCTATTTTAATACATCACAACCAATGTTCATATAAATTTCAATAGTAACTGTTGAATTGGGAATATTTTTGGAAAGAGAAAAAGCTCGACTATGACCGGGAATCGAACCGGGGCCTTCCACTTGCCGGGTGGATATTCTACCACTGAACTATCGTGATAGATCAATTTTCCATTCCTGAACGCGGCTGTTGATCTGCTACGATAGTTCAGTTTGGTATTTTTTATATCTGTGCAATAAAACATTGAGTTTCCCTGGATAAAAGTCAGGGCCGGATTGTTTCACGTATTGAGTGAAGTAAAATACATTAAAATAATTATAGCAATAAAAACTTATTATGTCGTCTCTAGCGTAGCACGCAGAACGAAGGAAGAGTTCCCTACCTTTCTCTGGTTCGCCATATCCTATTCTAAAATAGTCCTCTTTTCCAATTTGCAGGTCTTCCAAGAAATTTACTTTATTCTCTGCGTGGCGGACGATGCCCTAGACTTAAGCAAGCAGAAGTCTTTGAAGGAACTCAAAGTGCTCATCAAGAACATGAGGAGGCTTTTCTTCGAATCCGTCTTCTTTCCTACCGGAGTGGTGAGTAATCCTGGGTGCGCCCGGTCTGGACAAGGCCGTCCATTTAACTTCCGGCCCGAGTCGAAAAATGTTTTTTTTTCGCTCCATTCCAAAAAAATCACTCGTAGTTCTGCGGTTTCCCGCATCTATCGTCACGAAAACTAAAACTACCTCGGCTCGTTTTAATAACGTTATTTTATTGGCACTGCATCATATAATGGGAATTTCAAAATTTTTATTATGAATAAGGGATTGGTAAAAAATATTAGCATGCAGCCCAGAAATATATGGTGGCTAAAAATAGATACGAATCAGAAGTTTTGGACCTCGTGTTTTGAGTTAAATGAGCTTAAATAAGGCTTTTCAATTAGTTTAAATGACCTATACTACAGATGAAACGTAGATTTTCGTTCTGCTCAGTATTCATGAAACAAATACCGGTGTTATAAAATAATAGATTAAAAATGTCAAGAATTATAAATATTTACTATTACAGCATCTGAAAAATAATTATTTCTGAACTTTTCGAAGTAAATTAAAATCCACGAAAATGCACATCTTTAACATTGTCACTTTAATTTCACGTCCTTAATCTTACTTAGCAAAACATTCCGCGTTCTGAATATTATGCAACCCTGGCAGCGCTATTTTTTTATCATACACGCGAAAACATTTTTGCCGCGTGAAATCAACGTAAATATTGCGTTGTAAAATACCTTTCCGACCGCAACCTGAAATCGATACCTGTCTCCAGTTCGTCAATCACCGATCGAGCGAAATGCCTCGAGCTTCATTTGCCGGCTGCAGTTACACAACAAAACATAGGAGAATTCATTTTTTACTCGCGCTTGTGAAAAGAAATTACCCAAGATCAGAAAAAGGGTGAAAATAAAAGAATGTTTAAAAAAACTGGTTTGTTTGAGGTGGATATTTAACTGGAACGGCACCAAAACGCGATTCAATTTAACCGTTTCACGATATTTCAACCATGAGGCGCAGACGCTGGATCTAATCCCGACTCTAATCTACGTACATTCCGCCCCTTTCTCCCTTCACCGCGACTTCAACGCAAACTGTTCCGATCTCGCCTAGAATCCTGTTCTCGAAGCGTACGTTTTCGCGGTTACCTTACACAATTTACTTTTTTATGTGAAGAAAACTCCTAGCGGCACGAGCGCTGAAAATATGCCAAGGAATACGAGTGACTTTTGAAGAAGAAAAGGAATTTTAAAAAAACAAGAAATAGGTTGCGATTGTCTCCACTGAGCGACATGCTATGCCTTTTTGCGGAAAAATTTACACGCGCTGCGCCTAGATTAATGTGCGCGCGCACGGGTTCTAACAAGTATGGAAAGAACTGCTGAAGCAGAGAGTAAATGACAATTTTTCAGAAAGTATATTACTAATACTGAATATTAAAATGTATGTATACCAGTATGATTAGTCTAAAATAATATAATAAAAAAATTAGACGGACAAACCGAGAAAGCGTGCACAACGAGACATAATGCTGAATCGATTGGCGAAAAAACGAAGTCTCCAGCTGCTTTTTTCATTTATAAGTTAGCGCGTGTGACAGACAGACGGGTCTTTACAAGAAAACGTGCACAATGAGATGGGAAACTAACTCGATTGGCGAAAAAACGAAGTCTCTAGCTGCTTTCGTGTAGCAGTTAGCGCGTGTGACAGGCAGATAGGCGGACCTCCCCAAGAAAAGGTACACAACAAGACGGAATACTATATCTATTGGCGAAAAATGAAGTCTCTATCTGCTTTCGTTTAAGATAAATTAGCGCGTCAGATGATATATAGACGGACTAACCGAACGCATAAGCGGATTATAAAACCGCTAAGAAAGGCGCAGAAAAACTCATACTCACTTCGGGACTACATATCGCCCGGTTAATCCTCCGTATGGCATTTTCGAGCACGAATAGTCGAGATTTTAATGTAAACATTTTAATAGCTCGCCGGAATCTGATCCAATTAACAGGATGCGTCGCCATGACAACGACGACTCAGAATAGCGACTTCGCACGTAGAAAGACGAAAGCCTTATTAACAGAAAACATAAGATGGAAAAACCACTTTAGCTGCGGACTTTTTTATTGCTTTGTCCATTTTTTCATCCAAAACCACTCAGTGCTATTTTCTTCTTCATTCGTCAGCTCGTATCGATGACCTGGACCGACCAAGTGGAAAATATTCGAGACGTTCTTCCCGAGAATGGACTGCAAGACGATTCGTAGCGTATCTGCCTCCATCTCTTCCTTTCCCTTCGTCCCTGTTGCGATTCTCGCGAATTTCTCTCTCTCTATTTCTATCTATCTTCCCAATTGCGACACGCGTGACTAATAGGAAAACACTCCCGTTTATTGACTTCGATAATTAAGGCCGTCTAGGCAGTCGATAATGAAAGTTTCGAGGAAAGAAATTAATAGTGAAAGTGAGAGCCAAGAAGTTCTTGGGTTACTCCTCAAATTATGGCTTCCCAAATTTACCTTAGGAGTTTTCGGGTCTAACCATCCTTCTGAACTTTTGACACTTTCTAAACGTTCCGAGTCTGGATGCTTGGGACTGGAAACTATTGACTTAGGCCTACGTCCTAAATCTTCAATTTTGTAGCTGCTATAACTCTTTGAATATGTGTGTGGATGTGTGCGGGCGTGACTGTCACGGCAAAGGTCCTTAGCTAGTCACACAGGTCTTCCTATGTTTGAATCGATGAGCGCAGAGAAATTTTCAAAAAGATCCCCAAAACACTCAATCCAGGGCTGCAAGCAGTGTTCCCTCTATTTTTTTAAGTCCTGCGCGGCCAGCTTAACTACATGAGCTGCGGTGGTAAGCCGGCGCGCAAAAAAATGTGAACCTAAAGTCAAGGGTCCCATGGGCTCCACATGTGATAGTTTCTGACTCGTGCACGGCAAAAAAGAGGCTGCGCGCGGAGGGAAAATAACCATGCGCGGCCACGCACCCGCGCAGATTAGAAGGAACACTGGCTGCAAGTACCTTTTATTGGCATCATCGCGCGCAAATAATCGAAATTTCAAACGAGAGGGGATTTTATTATAAGAAACAAAGGTGTTGAGATGACTTAATATGCATGCGGGCATAAATCTGAAATTGAATTTTGAACTTCGAGAAGGAGAAAAAATCCTGTACTTGACCGGGAATCGAACCCGGGTCTCCCCATTTGCCGGATAGGTGCTTTAACCAACTAATCTATCAAGCCAGCGTGATTCTCCTTTCTCGAATTGGGGTATTTATGGTGAAGAGTCCTATTTATTCTAATTTGTGCCATTACGAGAATCCAGTGGCTAATGACCGACATCCACATTTCGTGCATCTAAACCTCTATTTTTACCCTTTGCAAATAAGTCAACGGACATAAAAAAAGAATATACTCAGAATATGGTGATTGTTAACTTGTAGCAATATGCGGTAAAAAAACGTTACAATCAAAAACACTATAGTTAAGCACTATATAAAATCAAATGATTGCACAAGATACACAAATATTTCAACTATAATCCAATCATCGTGAGTTCCTTCTTATACATTGATCACAGGCGCCAAAATTGTTTCTTTTTATCAATACGAGACTTCCACTAATCCTGAAATGTTACAAGCATATGTTTTCCAGTGAAAAAATCATAACTTTTTAGAGTCGAGTGAAATCTAAACGCAAAAAAAAGTTCGATTTCTCGGCGCACATGCACCAATCCGTTAGAACGCTTAAAGAACCCTAGAGTATTTAAAAAAAAGATCACTTAAGCGCGATGGTTTTCTCGATTTCTTCAAAAGGGGATGATGATTCCTAAGACACAACCTCACTAATCCAGCGATATGGAATTCTCAATCTTAACGAGACATGCTCAATAGCGGTAAACGAAAAGATGCGTTCCTCGAAAACGTCACAAAGCAAACACGCGCGCAAAAGCAGTCTCTTTAAAGGGCTTACTTACTATTGTTTACTCATCTATGATGGAACTTTTCATTTTTTAAGGGAAGGTTAAAATATGGCATATGCTCGCAACAACTTTCGCTGCAGCTGCCGCCACCGAGGTCTCTTACTTCGGCGCTTTTTGTAACCTTTGTCTTCAAAATCTACTTCAAAAGGGAACATATTTGGTTAGGCTTCGAAATAGCCAATGCAGAAACAGCTATGATGTTACATTTTTCGTATTCGTACTTCGCCAGCGAAAGCGTCTCCTTAAATTGATGGAATATGACGCCGTAACACTAGAGGATAACATTCTGTGTATAATTCTTAAATATGTACCTCCAAAGTTTAAATGCTTCCTGACCGAATTGAGTAAGGGTTTGATGTAAATTAATCTGCTTGATGCGTTCCGCTCTCAGACGAATAAATGGCTAAGGAATGGTTGCAAATGCCGTCTCGATTGCTTTTAAATATACGAAAAATCGTGAAAAAATACAAATAACGAGAATTGAAATGTGACGATGCGTTGTTAATTGAGAATCGCGCTAAATAACGTATAATGAATAATTCTTGAGGTATAAATGACATGAAGTGATGAAATAAGCTACCGATGATAATCTCGTCTCAGAAGAAGAGAATAAAGCAACAGAAATACAGAATCTATATATTTCAGTTTTCCCAAAAATGTAAAAAAATCTTCACAGACTTTTTGAGAATTTATTAATAAAATTAAAGGCGGTACATTCTAATCTTATCCTTCAGGGGCCGACATTAATTAAATGGGGTGCAATAAAAAGCACAAACGAGGGCTGAAATAAATTACGCATTGAAATGTTGGCATGATTTGGTCCTCTAAACGTATAAACGAAACTTTCAGCTTATTATGGTGATTTTAATTCACGATGGAGAGCGAAAAAGAATTATAACCCGCAGCTAGCTGACCTATTATTAACCCCACCATGGGTAACACCTCCATAACTATACGTACAATTGCATAGCGTTACAAAACATGGCCGCAAACCTCTTCGTTTTAGATTACGTTAGTTACCAATGCGCGGTCTGCCTTTGATCATTGGCCTCAAATCACAGTTGCAACGATTTTTCGAAATATTTTTAGGCATATTTCAATTTATTGATGATTCGGTTTTGAATGCAGTCGTGCAATAGTGTACAAAACGGCAGAGGAATTTCTTGTAAAAACCAGCCGGGAATTTTGTGGAAAAACGTATTTCGAAGCGTAAGCTTCTCACCAACAGGTTTTTCTAGTCTATTTCAATTGCGCAATCTAACACACTATTCTTGGCGGTGCCTTGTGGCGTTTCCATGCCAATGCGCATTAAAATAAAACAACTCGTTGCTCAAAAGTTGCGAGCTGCATACATCACCTAAATTTTCAAAGCGCAAAGATAGTTAACATAAATAACATTCGACCTCATATAGTTTCAATATTTATGCAAAGAAAAATATGCAAAATGAGCCGATTTGACAAAATACTCCAGTAATGTAACATGATATACCTACTCCCAAGACATCATGTGATAATGTTCTTGGGAGGTCTGGTACTTGATAATTTTTACATTGACACTAAAAGTACCGTGAATGTATTTTTTTCCATTCGCAGATAGTAAATTATTGTTGAATTATCGTAGATGCAAACTATAACTCCTATGAATTTAGAAGTTTAAAAAAATGTTTGTACTATAACTTTAAGAGCAATTATTTACAGCTACAAATCTTGATTAATATAGGCATCTTCCCGCTACACAGAAATATAACGACAACAACTTAAGTCGTGTTGTTCACGAATGTGTTAAGAAGGTTCAATCACTTGTGGTGTGGCGTTGACAGAAAAGGTCGTACTCACAATCGAATGTCATATTCTCTCAATAACGTTCATATTTGCCTAAAGGACTTCAATTTATGACAGAAGCAATAAATACAATAGCAACGATATTACTCTGACCTTGCTTATAATAAAAAAGTAAAACCTTCAACCATACAATTTCTCTTCGTGAACTATTATTGTGAGACTGAACTTATATTAATGTAAAAAATGGCAAACGTATCTTTGTAGCAGGTAATTGGTGTGTTACAGAATGAAGTTATACTATCTTATCCTTTCAATGCTAAAGTTTAAATGTGATTTCTTAAAATAGTTGAAGCCTAACGATATTACTCACTATCTGTCTTGAAATGAATTATTCTGTAAGGGAATTATTTAAATGATTTATGATAAAATGAGTGTCATCCGAACGGTATAAGATATTTACGGTAACGAGGATTGTTTCTTTTAAAAAAAAATTCCTCACGCGAGACTTAAATGCCTCGTTTTCTGTACCTTTACATCTGGCTAATGGAAAAACCACTGAAATTTTTAAAACAAAAATAATGCAGTCAAATGATAAATATTTTATGAATTCATCTTCGCCAATTCAAGAGAAAAAGATAGTAAAACATCCCTTCGTTTTCTTTTTGCAGACGGTATTCTTCCTCTTCTGGCCAATGTTCCTGTGGAACAGGCAGATAATATATCCGGTAGACCTCGACCTGGTGGTTCCACTTTGGATGAACCACATAATACACACAAACATCATGATACTCATCGTGCTGGAGGTGCTGCTATGCCCGCACCACTACTCGGAGAGGAAAGAGGGATTCGCCAGGGCGTGCGCCGTGCCAGTCGCCTACACCATATGGTGAGTTCCACTTCATGCTCGGGAAACCCATTCATTCTCGATGTGAATGGATTAGAGGACGTAGATGGAGAAATTTAGTTGGACTGAATGAGAGGAGAACCTATGGGAAAGTCTTAATTAAATGCAGTAAGGAAGGAAAAGAAATTAATGGGACTGATAAGGAAGTGTATGAAATGGATGGGACGAATTTTGAGATTTCATCGAAGGAAGAATTTTAGGAAAGAGGAATGAATTCAAAAGGAATATTCCGTTTATTAAAATATAAGGGAGTGGTTATGAGAAGACGAGGAAAAGTGCCTTGGATGGGACAGGTTGGTTGAACCTATAAATTACCTAGAATATAAAATTAATAATGTTGGTACGCGTACCACTAGGATAAACCGTGGATCATCAGGTTATACGTGAAAGTAATTAGAAGCAATCATTTATTGCTTTAACTGTCAGTGATCAGACTCGATATTTTCTGAATATAGTATTTCTCCAAAAATGGATAGGCTATTTTATTTCACTGGCCACAAAATGAAATAGGTAGTTAAATTTTCTTTTAAATATACGCTAATAGTTTTCTCCTGTCAACATCCGCAATGTAATTTACAATATTTATTATTTTAATTAATCAGAAATAACTTTTTAAACCCTATCAATCATGAATTTCATTGAGGAATGTTTTTATCGCAAAAAATCGTAATAGTACGGATAATCCTTTATTGCAAAATTTTGAGGTCATAGGCCACACGCTTTCCAATGTACACATTTTCTATCGACTATTGTGTGTACAATATGCGTCGTAAGTTACCAAAATAATGCAATTCAATGTCCACAAATGTAGACGAGGCGACTGAAAGGATGAATTAAAATGAACTTTTTACCAAACTTTTTTTGAAAGCCGCTCATTAAAACCCGAGAATCGCCTTTACATTTTATACATTTTTCCCATATTTTCCTGCAGAAAACGAATACGACGACTCAAAGTAACAAAAAGAGACTATTCCTCTCCTTGTGACCAGGGCCGCTTTCGGGTGTGGGCGACCGCCCAGGGCTGCCCGGCTTTAGTGGCGGGCAAGTGATCGACCTTGGACGTTACATTTAATTCAAACTGAATCTCTTCCTCATAGTTTTTAACGCTTAGGTGGCACTGAAACCATTCCCCGCCCATACTTCTAAAAATAACCGCATTGCTTTCAACGAATGTGTTAACGACTTGCGTATCGTTTCATGATCGATCTCCAAGGATACTTATTCCTCCGCGTTCCCGCCTCGCGGCCATTATGAGGTCGACTTCGTCATCTGAGACGCGGAGAGATTTACCGAATCGCCCGATCCCATCACGACTGAAACTTGTCATTCTAAGTGAATCGACCGCATCTCTCCGTGTGTCATTCTGAAATAAGAGTCGCTTCCTTCTTCCTCCATCGACCTCGACCTAACAGTGCTGACCTTCATCGATCATGACGCTATTTCTTCCCTATTATCCTCAAGGTCATGTGCCATTTATTCCGATTTGTGAAATGTACGTAAGGGAGCAAAGAATTCCAATGACAAGAACAATTACAACATGGTGATTGGGTTTTCAATTCCGCGTTTACGCGAAAAACGTAACGGATTATGATTGATTACAGGTGTTCAACGAGGGCCGCATTCGGAAAAATTGACCATCTGCACGAATAAACGCTAACTTCACCATTAAAATTAATTTAGGAAACGTATTGTACGGTGACAATAGACGGAAAAAATCTTTTCTCCTTTTAGGGTAAATGAAGTATTTTAAAAACGTCGAGTGATTTTGTTTACACAACTTATCAATCGGGATGCAGAAAGATATAGAAATGGCCACTAGTTTGATATTTCTGGGTTAACGCAAAGAGAAGTATACATTATCGTTATTTTAGATCAAAATTTTCAGTTTATCGGAACGTTTAATGCTGCCGAAAAAAGAGAAAAATTATCTTCAAGCAAGTACTTTTCATCTAAAAATACTGTCACTCTACAAGGTTGAAAAGTAGAAAGAATGGTAAGGTAAAATAATATGCTCCCTCCGTAGTGTAACCATTAAAGTAGGTAGTTGAATTTAGCGTCACTCGAATTTTCGATACGCCGAGGATATTTTTTCCACTAGCATTCTTTCTGTGGAAGTTTCGCCGCATATTGGACTCGTAACAATATTCGATCTCAAAATCGAAATATCACGTACCCGTTCACGAGGCGTCGTTTATCTCGACCTTTGACATCGACGCGCCTAGAGATGCGATCTATCAGAGAGGCTATGATAAATTTTACGGCCGAGATACGTAACGGGATTAGTTCTCGATAAAAAAATAAGGGATTACCGGACATCTGTTCCTGCACTGTAAAGGTTTCCTAGGAGATTATTTACGCCGTTGATAGCGAAACCAGCACCACCCCGAATCGGCGAAGCATCTGATAAATTAAGGGTTGGAGCTAATGGGATCTCACATAGCCCCATAGTCTTAAAAATAACAGCAATTAATCAGGTACTAGTGAAAACTTAATACGGCGCTTACAAAGAGTTTCATTACGGAGAGACTTTTCAAGTAAACAACCCTTACATTGAGATTGAATCAGAACGTTTTCTTTTAAAATAGGATATCAGTGTTACTTGACAATGCGATTTCTAATATGAAAAATCGTGGTTTTGTGCTTCGTAGTATTATTATTATTCTGAGAAAATCGGAAACATTGATTCGTAAAATGAAATATCAAGGTCACCCTATGACTCAAAACGAACTGAAAATTAAGATAATCCCAACAGTCACAAAACGATTGGAAAAGCCAGATCCCCATTTCGGCTACAAAGTAATCGTCCTCAGTGGTCATCCATTGATCCCTGATCCATTGACCTCTGATCCTAAAAAAACACTCGAAAATCACATACATTTTGTGGATAATGAATCGTTGATATATACGTACAATTCCATCAAACTCCGGTCATGAAGTGAGCTCGATATTTCATTTTAGAAACAATGAGTGAATAAACATTTTGCCCATTAGTAGATAGGCGGCAGAAGGATGGAGCATTTAGTCCAGGATCTCATATGATATTATGTGATCACGTTAAGCGATATATATGCGTATATTTGTAACCTATATTTTCTTTCTCCTAGTTAATGGCATATATAAAATGAATAAACTAGCTTGCGCACGCATTCTTCTATATTCTCCGGAAAGTTAAAAAATAATCGTCCTCGAAGTTAAATTATTTCGTTATTCTCGTTAAACGAGTTTATTGAAATGTTTTATAGCTACGCTCTCTGTCCAGGGCTGTTTTTCTTAATAAAATATATGCCTTTTTACTGCTCAAGAATTCACTAACGACGACGTTGAACAGAAACGGAAGTAATTTCATAATAAATACATGGCAGTATGTGAAGGTATTGTATCATTTTCGACATGTTATAAAGAGAGAGGCAATCTATCAATAATAAAAGGCTACTTCTGTCCCTTTGTCCCTTGGTCCCTTTGTTGGCTCCCTCTGTCACGCTATAAGAATGCAAATAACTCGATAATAGAACGAGATTTATTTTTTATATTTGGCAGGAATGATCGACTCACATATTGTAAAATGATGACGAAAATAAATCTCGAAAAAGTCCTAGGTTCGACTCCGAGGTAGGCAATTCCATTTCCCATATAACAAGTAAAAATCGACTTTTGACTTGCAGGCTTTTATTCTTTTTGAGATATAAATTAGAAATAATTAACCTACGATCTTCGAATCTAGCCCATCAACGGCAATAAACTCGGTCAAATAAAAACCCATCCTAATCCTCTAATCTACATACATCGCAGAAAAATAACGTCACTAAGCCGATGGTTCGCTATGTATATTATGGAAAAATAAGTCCTGAGACAACCATGACTTGTCTCGTCTCGGTGTGAAAGGATTCACTTTTTATTCGTATAAAACACATTCCAAGTCCTTGGACGAATCACGGAGAGTTAGACACTCGACTCGGGCAGGGCAACGGTACCCCAGTCAGGGCCGTGCCGGGAGGTGAGGCTGCGAGGTGACTGCTTCAGGCGCCTCTCGAAAGGGACGAGAAAATAAGACTGCAATGAAAATATTTCCATAAACGCTCGTAATTTTTTCAATACTGTTTATTCCCGGAAAACCTTTTTTCGAACAATTTTGCAGAGAACCGTCTTATAGGCTTTTGTAATTCTGAATTGATCTTGGGCAGTACAGTAGCATTATTGTAGCGGAATCCCTCGGCGCGGACATGCAAGAAAGGCAGAGGAGCCAGTGCATTTCTATAACTACACTTGTATTTTAAGGAAAAAATGGGTTAAGCACTATGGCAATATGATAAAGTTTATATTAGTTCAAAATTCAGTTTTCATTTTACTTCTACTTTTTTATTTCTGACAACTAGTACGTGGAAATTCATGATTTGTTAATCAACTAGACCCGACATTACGATTCACTTGAATCAGTAGCGGATTTGAAAATTTTTCGCCACTGCGCCAAATTAATTTTTTGCCTCCTTTTTCGCGCTTTTTTCCTAAAAGAATCACTCGTGTATTTGGTTTGTCTGTCCATCCGTCCGTCTGCGGATCATAATTGTTTAATAAGTTTAATTCATCAAAAGTCGGCGTAATATTAATTTTTTATTCTCGCCCTAAAATCCCATCTTTATTGCCGCCCCAAGGCCAATGCCTGTTTGGCCTTATTTCAAATCCGCTACAGACTTGGATGCAAAATAATCATCTAAAACATTTGAAGCCTTAATTTAACCAAGGAAACTTTGGTGAAAAGGAATGATGCGCTTGTCGACATAAACTTATATTCAACATAAATGCGCTTAACACTTCACCACTCCTTATTAAACTGGTTTATTGGCAAAAAAAACCAGCCTCATTTCTCACTTTTTGTTTTCTGCCTACCGGAGCAAGGAGCAGGAAAAGATCTCGCCCATTGCATTCATTCCTCCCATCCCAAATTCGGAGTAATCGTAACTTGACTCGCCAAACTGGTTTCGCCGAAAGGCATCGACCTTCCATCAAGGCAAACCTCTCTCTCTCCCTCCCACGCTAGTCTTTTTACCTCTTAAATACTTCCTTTAATTAAACCCGCCCGCATTTCTCGGATCGGGCGAAATGATGCGATCCCAGCTGTTAACAGCTCACGCTCAGCATATAAGGAAGTCGACCAGTTTTTCCTTTCCGCTGCGAATCATGTAATCGGTGACGTTGATCGATTTCGTGGCGATGGCTTATGGCAGTGCGTGATGCCCCCAATAAAACCGCTTTGTTTACTTGCGCGATCGCAATCAATCCGTAACGCCGAGGTCTTCCTCCTCGGCTTCACTTCCGCACGTTTTTTTCGCTCTATAACACGTTCTTTCTCGATAACTCCTCCGCATCCGCAATTAGATAGGAAAAATTACAGCGCCGCCATGACGATGTATCTTTGTTTCGGGAAACGATTTCATTTTGTTTTGTTTTCTCAAGGTCGCGTACCGTTTGCAGAGAATCTTTTTCATTCCCCGATACATTTTTTTCGAACGGCACTCGGTCTGAAATGCAGGGGTGGGCAACATACGGCCCGCGGGCCGTATGCGAGCTCATAGAGCATTTCATGCGACCCGCGAAGATATGATGAAAAAGCGATCCGTAACATTTATCACACAATTCGTGTTTTTTGGTAAATTAAGACAATAAAACTTTCCATTTTTGAAAGTTTATCCCTCAAGTCCTTATTTAGTCTTGATTTCCATGTGTTATATTACGCATTGGAATCTATAGGTAACTCCCCATTTAAACTTGAATCCGGCCAGCAAATACGTAGTTGGTAACTCCGAATGCGGCCCTCCGAACTATTAGCAACCACTGCCGTTGCTCGCCATGTAAAAAAAATTGTCCACCCCTGGCCCCGACCAAGGGATTTCAATCGGGAGCACACGTACTCCTGGGGGTGCGTCCCTAGTTTTAAAGGGGTACGCCAAAGTATTAAAGTTAACATTTTTTAAATTTTATCGTTCACGCATGACTTCGAAATCAAAAGTTGCAATCTTATGACTAATAATAACGCCGTAAAACAGAAAGGTACGCCAAAACTGTGAATTGTAGCGTTAAAAACATGAGCTGTCTGTTTAGCACAAGTGTTATTAATTTCACCGTCATTTTAAAACTAACTAGGAGATAAATGGCCATTAAAAATACAGATACAGATCAGCAAAAAAGATTGAAGAGCCCAGATTGAGACAGTCAATGTTCTCCGTGATATGATACTTTCTCTGTGCGAGGAATATGGTAGTGGCAAAATTATTATTTTAATGCATTCTTACTTGAATTTCGAACTTGAGTAACTAATCGTCCATTGAACACCAGAAATTTTTTTCGCACGATGAAAGACTTCGTGATAAAATAAATCCGCCTTTTGTTAGATGAGAATGATTTCAAATCAAGCAACCGTAGTGAACTGTGTTACCGTGTCTTTAGGCAAACATTGGTTTAATTTCACCACAAGAACCCTTTAATATATTTTTATATTATTGAAAAATTTTTAAGATAACGGAATTTCTTGCCACTAATACTAATCTGAAAAGAAATCAAGCGTTATATTTAATATATTTTCATTTTCTTCATTATGATCCTCTAGGCGTTAACAGTTTTCTCCCTCTCCTGGGCGCATGTGAATCACCCCTGAAGACGGCTAATTTGTAGCCGAAATGCAAATTTTATAACCTTGTAAAGGATATTGGAGACATAAAATATGTACTTTAATTTTTCAATTTTGTATATTTATGCGTTTGTTCTGAAACAATGGAGGTTAAAAGTATCTCAATATACTTTGGAATGAAACTATAAAGTCATGATAAAATTTCTAGGCGTAATGGCAATATGTCGCCCGGATATTTTTGAAGACAAGAATAAGCCGATATTAATCTGTCAGCATTGTGCATGTTGTTCATATTCTGGTACTATAGCTAAGCAACGTCCGTTTTCTAGGACCTCCACTTCCTTATTTTGGGCTTGGGATTATTTCGATCTTCATTAATTAACAAGAGTTTCTGTTCTTTTTGGCCCCATTTATAGGGCTACGCTTTCTTTTCCTTGTTCCGCGTGTCGAGTCCTGCGCCGCATAACGCCAAAAATCGCTTCCCTCCTGAAATAAATGTTCTTAATGTTACTAATAAGAAAGAACTTCCTGCTCTCATTGGGTGAGAATTCTAAATCTCCGAACGTGTCTGTTATTTATCTCGCGCGTGAATTACGCATGCAGATTCCATTTATGGAATGGACACAGCAATATTTTTTTCTGGTTGTATTTCCAAATCTCAAATCTCTCAGACATCTTTATCTCATGCTATAGTTTTTCAGTTTATGGTTTTTACTTCTCCTCTTCTTGCGCCATGTATTAGTATGGGAAACACTGTAAATGTTTCAGATTTTTAAGTGAAAATTTGCGTACTAAAATCTATGCGTATTAGAAAATGTTGCACTTTATATTAAAAAATAAAATATCTTATTCAAATTGGCTCTTTCCGTGTGCGTTCGTATTTTATTACTTTTCTCCTAGTTTCTGGAAAAGAATGACTCCAGGTAACTGTACATGTAAATGCCCAAATGAAATCTCATTTGTTCGCTTCCACTACGATGGCTCTTTTGAATTACACTAAAAAAACATCGTTTCCAGAATTGCATTAAATAAGATGAGGATTGAACGATCAATCATGCGTCAGTTTGTTTAATGACTTTCGGAAAGAAAATTTTTTAACTTCAGATGAAAAGTCATGATATGCTGTGACATTAATTCTAACCGCAATAAAAGCACATCTTCGATATAATTTGCAGGACAATCCGGAAGAGAAAAAGCAAAAGAGCGGAGCATGTGAATTCCTCCGCCTAGCCTGTCGTTTACAAGACATTGGCGATGGTCCAGAAAAAGGTCGCGACCTTGACGCATATATTGCCGCGGTTTCAATACAAGATTTGAGAGAGAGAGAGAGAGAGAGAGAGAAAGCTGGTCCCATGTCCTCGAGTAATATCAAGGCTACGAGTCAAGAATATTCTATGAGTCTCAACGTCGAAATCACACCCATCCCTATTGATATCTCATCTTAAATTCGACGGAAGATTTTATAAAATATCTTCTATTTTTCTATAAATGGTGGAGTAATGGTAAAATTAACAGAATAAATTAGTTATAAGGGTAATGAGTACATTAAGTTACAGACAAATTACTGAGAAATATCGGACTGGATGTTGCGGGATAGATTTTCTGTGATAATTGATTAAAGAAAATTAAAATGAACAATATATTAAAAGATACATTTGATTTGGTTAATTAAGTTTTATATAGTAATAACCCTTCCTAAGGACTGCATAACCTTACAGAGTTGGGAGGGTTTGTGTACTCTTATGAACCAAAGAGCTATGCCGGCGGGAGATAATTCTCCTGGTAGGACCATCCAAGCCGGAAAAGTCTGAGGGGAAGAGTCAGACTAAGAAGCAGTCTTGGGGGTTTTACATCCCCCTGTGCAAGGGCAGCAGTTTGCACAGTACCTCTGTAAGTGGTGATCATCTGGATCTGAACAGCTACAGATGGGTAATCACTCTTGTGAAACTACGATGAGGAAAGAAAGGGTAAACTACCTCATTATATTTCCCATGATAGACTGAAAAGCTGCAAATACCTCTATGGATCTCTCTGGGGTACAATATTCCGGAGGTAAAATAGTCCCCCAATCGGATCTCCGGGTGGGGACTACCCTAGGGACTGGACAGAGGAAATGTAACATCAATAAGAAGAAAGCAAGTAGTGAGAAATTAAGAATAGACACATGGAATGTTAGGACTATGAATTCAGGAGGTAAACTAGAGAACTTAAAAAGGGAAATGAGAAGGAATAATGGAGGTATAGTAGGTCTTAATGAAGTTCGGTGGGAAGGAAAAGGGGAGATAAATTCAGACGAATTTAAGATTATTTACTTGGGAGGAGAGAAAAAGGAAAGGGGAGTGGGGATTATAATGAGAAAAGAGATAGCTGAAAGAATTAGCAAGGTAGTGACAGTTAATGATAGATTAATAGCCGTAAAACTTCAGATGGAGCCACTGGAAATGCCCATAATTCAAGTGTATATGCCAACAACTAATGCTGGTGATGACGAAGTAGATGAAATGTATGAACAGATTATGGAGATATTGAAGGAGGAGGGAAAAGGAAGGATCACCACCATAGTAATAGGAGATTGGAACAGTGTAGTCGGAGAGGGACAGGAAGATAACATAGAGGGAAAATATGGACTAGGGAAGAGAAATGAAAGAGGGGAGAAACTTGTGGAATTCTGCCATAGAAATAGATTGATTGTAACTAATACATGGTTTAAGCATCACCAGCGGAGACTTTACACATGGGAAAGCCCAGGAGACCAGAGAAGATACCAGATAGATTACATACTAGTCAATGAAAGATTTAGAAATAGCATTAAAAATGTGAAAACACTACCAGGGGCAGATATCAATTCCAACCACATCCTTTTGGTGCCAAATACACAATGTGGACTGAAGAGCGTTAAGAGAAACATAAGAGTTAACAAGAAATGGAACTTAGAGGAACTCCTTAAGAACAAGGAGGCTATCATGACTGAGCTGGAGGAAAGGTTGGGGGAGAGAGCTGAAGAAAATAGGAACAATGTAGATGAAGAGGGAGATACATCCATGGCAACATTAAAGATGTAATGGAAAAGAAGGTAGGAAAGATAACGGGTGAAAGAAACAAAAAACCCTGGATCACAGCAGCCATGCTGCAAAAAATGGAAGAGAGAAGAAAGTGGAAGAACATAAACACTGAAGAAGGCTAAAGAAAGTACAAGGAGTTAAATAATGCTTTAAGAAGGGAAACAGATAAAGCCAGAGAACAGTGGATAAATGAGAAATGCGAGGAGATTGTCGAGTGTGAAAGAATTTGTAGAACAGACCTCATGTATAGCAAAGCAAGGGAACTATTCAAGAAAAAGACAATAAAGATAGAACGTAAAGGAATCATGAAAAAAGTGGTAAAATAGTCTCAGGGCAAGACAATGTAAAGAATGTCTGGAAAGAATACATTGAGGTGCTGTATGACAAAGAAGGAAAGCCAAGAAATATTGAATTAAATGAAAAAGATGATGTGGAAAAAGATCAGCTAGGACCAAGTATTCTCAAGTCTGAAGTTAAAAGAGCAATTGATGACATGAAAAGAAGGAAGGCTGTTGGGAGTGATGATATACCAGTGGACGTTCTTAAGGTTTTGGGGTCGAAAGCAGTTAAGCAACTAACAAAATTCTTTAACCAAGTATATGATACTGGCATATGGCCTGAAGATTTTTTAGATGTTGTTATGGTACCACTGGAGAAAATGAACAATGCAAAAAGTTGTAAGGATTACAGAACTATTAGTTTAATTTCTCATACAGCTGAAGTTCTAACCAGAATAATAACCAAAAGAATTGAAGGTAAAATAGAAAAGGAGCTGCAAGATAATCAGTTTGGTTTCAGAAGAGGAACTAGAGATGCTATAGGATGTATGAGGATGATGATAGAAAGAGCGCTAGAAGTTAATAAAGGTATGTATTTTTGTTTTTTAGATTGGGAGAAAGCTTTTGACTGAGTGAAATGGGATAAAATGTTGGTTATTTTAAATAAAATAGGAATAGATTGGAAAGATAAAAGACTGCTTAAAAACCTTTACTTTGATCAGAAGATTAGAGTCGGGGTTGAAGGAGAAGAAACAGAAAGTATTTAAATAGGGAGGGGAGTGAGGCAGGGATGTCCTATTTAATATATATTTAATATTAATGCAGAAACAATAACAGAAGAAGCGTTGATGGAAGAGAAAGGATTTAAGATAGGAGGTGAAAGTATTACCACCATTAAATACGCAGATGATCAGGGCTTAATAGCAGAAGACGAGAAAGAGCTTCATATGATGACAGACAGACTAGTGGAGGTTGACCAACAATATGGAATGAAGATCAATGCAGAAAATACGAAAGTCATGGTGGTTTCAAAGGAACATAAAGAATTAAATATAATGGTAAATGGCCAAAAATTGGAACAAGTAAGTAGTTTCAAATATCTTGGCAGTATTTTATCGCAGGATGGAAGTAGTACACAGGACATCAGAAGTAGGATTACAATGGAAAAAGCAGCATTTAACGAGAAGAAGGAGCTTCTCACAAGCAAGAAAATAAATTAAGAAACAAGGAAGAAATTAGCAAAATGCTATATATGGAGCATAGCTCTTTATGGTGCAGAGACGTGGACGGTAAGGAGAAAGGAGGAAAAATATTTAGAAAGTTTTGAGATGTGGGTATGGAGGAGAATGATGAAAGTGAAATGGACAGAGAGGAAGAGAAACGAAGAAGTATTACAAATGGTGGGAGAAGAAAGGTTGCTGATAAAAACAATCAGGAAAAGAAAAGCAAATTGGATAGGGCACATATTGAGAAGACAGTGTTTACAAAGGACGATCTTAGAAGGAAAAATTAGTGGAAGAAGAGGAAGAGGGAGAAAAAGAATAGGAATATTAGAGAATATAAAGCAGGGATATAATACTTACAGAGGTATAAAAGAGGCTTCTAGGGAGAGAGAGAAATGGAGGCAGCGATTCAGTTAAAACCTGTCTTTGGGCAGAAGCATGATGATGATGAGTTTATCAATGGTAGAGAAAAATTGGAAAACAAACTAATAGAGCATTATCAGGTTTAAAATATGAAAAGCAAAGTCAAAATCTCTTTCTGATATTACATTTTGCATGTATTTTTAAAAATAAACGAATGTAATAAATGTTACTGTTTATACGCTAATATGTATGGATAAACTGTCCCTTGCTGAAGGCTAGTCGAGTGGAAAAGAAAACAAGATGGAAAAGTATACGCCATAAATGGAATACACAGAGATTTCAAAGGTGTTCTTTATAGGGAATACGTACAAAACGGCACCGAAAGATTGGGCAGTTCATGAATATCCGAAATTAAAGTCGTAATTACGTGATCTCTCAAACTGTTTTGCGGCAAATGTTGTCCTCTATCCAAATATTTTTTAAATATATAACATACAGTTCATATAAGATCTAGGAAAAGTAAAACATGGTATTTAATTGTTGCTTGCCGAAAGAACCGTCTTAGCAATCGATGTAAGGAAAATATACGATGTTTTGCTCAGGATTTTCTCGAATTATTATCTTCGAAACTATAACTCGTAATTATGTAGTCTCGGGGACTTTATTGTGGTAAATGAAGTCCTCTATCCAAATAAATTTTATAATCTATACCTTACAGGTCATATCAGATCTACGGAGAGAAATTAATGGCTTTTAATTGTTGCTTGAAAATAGATACGAGTATAAGTTGATTAAAGTAATTATGTGAAGTGGAAGTTCTACGTAACAGATTCAGTTCAAAATCACAATTGGGCGATAAATTTTAATAAGGATCACTCCTCCGTAATTTAATAAAAATCCGTCCAGCGGTTTAGGAGATGAAAGTTATGACGGACGAACGAGTCGTCCTCATAAGACGTTCTGCTACTATCGCTTCGCTGGTAAAGAACGCCTAATAACCCATTTGTTCACTCGTCTATACTCAAGCCTAGTCGGTAATAATCATCTCCATGGCAGCAATCCGATAAAATGCTATTTATAACGCAAAAACGCTGTTTTAGTAGAAATTCAAGAAAATACGATAAATTATCAGAATTCTGTGATAATAATTAGAATCTACATTCCATTCTCCTTAAAACATTCCAAACCTGGCTCCGATATCACAATTTTAAAATATTTTAAAGTATTAAAGAATACGTTTCAGCATGATGGATTTGAGACTTCCTGTGTAAAACAAATAGGGAAAATTTTTTCCTGGAATCGAACCCGGGACTTTAATCTTTGCCAAATAAAATATAGTCCGGAGGTGGACCCTGGCAGCACGAGCCTCATACCAAGTTTCATGAAAATCGGTCCATTGATGCAAAAGCTGTTATTGGGAGACGCACACAGACTGGACCATTTCATAAGGCTGTTTCCATTGGAAACCAGCCTAAAAAGAACAAAAAATCGAATTTTGATGGATGTTAGTATGTGAGACTCATTTCAATAGAGAACGACATTTTCCGGTCATTTAACTCGATCATTTGTTATCGAATCAAAAATTAATATTTTTTTCACGGAGAAAAAAGTTTAAATAATTTCTATGCATATGCTGGACCAGAAGAAATTCGAGAAAGCAGGAGAAATTTTCAACGTTCACCGGCAATCGAACCAGGACCTTTTGATTTTAGTTGTAAGATGAAATAAATGAAGCATGTCTAAGTACATGGCTAAAGTATGTTATTTCTATTTAAAATATTCCTTGGAATTTTAAAAATTATTTTCCTTTTATTATGAGAAAGATAAAGCTACTTGTAAGCAGAACCATGTTCGAAATGTTAGCGACACTTTGGTTCCACGTAATTTAATCAATCAAATAAACTCGTAAGTTTTTACTGTGAAATCGGTCGCGAACATAAACTTAAGTGAAAATTAACGGAGTGAGTTTTATTTCATTTGTAAACTCAAAAGGTTTAGTTTTTGTGAACCCAGAACGCTTGCCAACACCCATAAACTTCAAGTTGAGAAATGTCTTGATTTCATTACCTCTTTGGAAAGTTGAAGTATTTCGCCAATTGGCGATGCAAAAGGCGTACCTCTGCTGACCACTGACTCAGATGTTAAGCTTTCTAACCGACCTTGGTGACTTGGTTGTTATGTAGTAAGAGTTGGCAGTGCAGTCGCGCGTTTCCACGTTACTGAAACCTCTTTGGTAACGCTTTAAACTTGAAATATGAATGCCTAGATCTAGGGATTATTTATTCAATAATTTATTCATTTCGCTATAATGAAGTCTTTGAAATGCTTCTATTATTTTTTCGATCACTCTGTACATTTGTAATAGAATTTCGGCTGAAATATATTTTGCTTCTCAGGTTGTAATTAACAACGGTGTCAGTTTCCATGGAGAAATTTTAAATACATTGCCTTGACTATCGTATAAAGTTATTACGAACAATTTTCTAAAAAAAAGAGCAATAAACATTAAAATTTCGAAAAAAACTTCCTTTTCTAATTTCTTTCTAATAACATAAAATAACAAAGTAAAAAAAGGAGAGCGTAACCAATGGCATACGTTCTAAAATACCCGAAACTAAAGCATTTAGGCGTCTTTAAAAAAAAGCAAAAAATCGGTAAAATATACATGACACAAAATTTCTCATACACGTATGCGTCTGGTTTCACTATAATCTTTCCTGACTGGAAGTAACTCCGAAGAAGCGCTGTTGCTACGAAAACAAACAGCGGTAATTTTTTCCGCACGTAAACAGTATTAATATATTGACAACATCATTTATGTGAAAATCGAACTTGATAAATAGTTGTACCATACATAAATATCAAGTATTATTTGGAATGGCGAAGCCAATTAGACGCTAAACATTATTATTGGACGAAGATTGTTGGAAGACGCCATAGGACTGGGAATATCTGAACGGTAGTTGGACCTAAAAGTTGATATATTATAATGTCTCTGGACGCTCAGTTTTTTTAATTAATTTCCTCAGCAGCGTTTACACACTATCCTAAGCCATTACTATTTTTCTTTTTCGACCCGATTACGTAATTCGTAAAGAACGCCTCTGCTCTGCATCTATGCACGCAACTCTCCTAGTACAAACATTTACCTGGAGTAGTCTGTTTTTGTTCGCTGAAAAATTAAGTTGCGTGACTTCGTATTGCGAAACTACTGGATTTTAATTGTTCCATATACCGCGATGTATTGTTATGTTTCGCTCCCGCGTCTGACAATGAGAAGCACTGCAATTGTCACACGAAGGTGCGTCTCCAATCAAGCAGTCGCTCGTTACAACATTTAGGGCTTCGACTCACTCCTTGACACGATTTTATCCTCCCTTAACCATCATCCTATCTGTCTATTCAAAGTGCATTCTCATCACGCGAGAAGAAATCTTTCTTGCACATACCCCATTCGTAGACTGAGTGGCTTTTCTAATTCCGTATACAAATATCAGCTTGCACAGTAATAGTAATATTATTGTAATCTATATATTAATAGCGTAAAAAATGCGATTTTTAAAGCGAAGGTAACAGCCATCTTAACGTGCGATGCATCAAATAAAACGTCTCGACCTGCAGATTGCAGAAAAATTATAAAATTGATATCAGTCATACTGTTGGCGAGATATTGAAGTTTTTTGTGACCGACTAAACTCTGCTCGACGTAGTTGTAGTGGTTTATGTCCTAGCGGACATTAGTAGAAGGAAATAAACCTTGCAGTCACTGAGCTTTTTGGTAATGTGACAGAAGGCTAACTATCAAGACAATATTTAATCTAACCAACCAGCTGATTTATCGACGGGCAACTACTAGTTTGTTTTAATACTAGAAAATTATACATTTCACATTTAAAGGTAAGAAACAATTCTTAAATGTGTGTGTACGTGTATGTAAGCGTGTGCGAGACTGGCCCAATATACCGGCGAACAGGGCGGTTGTCCGGGACACAATAATCTAGGGCAGTATTTCTTAACCAGAGGGTGCAGGGGTGCGGGGATGTTAGCTTAAAAGCGTCACTTCCGACACTTATTAAGTAACCAGAGAGCGCCCTACCCTTTTTTAACAAATAATATAAATAGCTAAACTCATTATGAAATTTCCTCATGAAAAGGAGGATAATAAAACTTATACTAGTACAATTATAAATCGTAAACACTTCAGAAAAAACTTAACAATCTGACTGTATTAATGCACATAAAATACAATAAACTCCGACACAATCAAACGAAAGATATTTATGAAGGATGCGGTGGCCCTTATGGTTTACCTTTTTCAATATACATATGTACCATTAAGCAGAGGCGGACGGATAGAATCCTATATCCTTGGTGAAAATGTTCCTCATGACCATTATTATCATTTTGTAATCCCTTAGTAATAATTTTAAAGTGGGGTGCATAAGGATACCTTGATAGCAGGGACGTAACTACTATGCAGCCAGGTCCGCCACCGCGGGGGTGCCTGGGAGCCCGCGACGCGACGCCGGCATAAGCAGTTTTTATAAGTCATTACTAAAATTCTTATTTTTCCACCCACTGCAAACAGAGCCTAGCAAGCCGCTTGGCCTTATAAAGTGGAACATTTTACCTTGAGATCCATCTGGATCCATCGGACCCATATGGAAGACGAAAGGAACTTTTGTACTGTATTCATTAGGCATGACGATAATAAAGGGAAGAAGGCTGAGTTCAGCACTGTAGATGTGAATACGTATGCCGGTTATGAACACGGTATTCCATGAAGCTTGCCAGAAAACTTCGATTATTTTTCGGTGTCTTTAAGGAGAAAAACATTAATGTAATTTGATAAGTACAAAAATATAAGTTAGTCTTTATCTTATTGCATTATAAAGTATTTATTCATGTATATTTTTCTACATTACATATTGCTAGATATGCAGGGCCGGATTTAAAAATCACGCTCCCCTATTCAAAGCATCAAGACTTTCGTGTTTTCCGTAAGAAATGAAGTATTAAGCCATACGTACTTAAATATATGTCATTTGCGAAAGCTAGGATTTCTCGCAGGTGATTAACAGAAACTTAATATAAATTCTTTTTACTACATGAACCCTGCCATCCACCAATAAGGTGACTTGCGGGGTATCATTTAGATGAACAATATTCATCGCATTACTAGAACGCGAACGTCCCTACAAATATTCATACTTAATGGGAAATCCGTCTCTGTACACATCTGCGTTTTAGAAGAAAATGCTTTAAAAAACCGGGAAATCGGGAAATTTCTAAGTAAGAAAATATTTGGTTTACTAATTACGTATCAAGATACACTGCAATCATATTTATTGTTTTTCCTATTTATTTAGATGGAAAAGGATAACTCAAGTAAAACTAGCGTAGCTACGAAAAAGACAAGGAAATAAAATCAGAAGAGCTAAAAAAGAGGTACAGAAAATCACCTCATTGAAAATGCCTAATGACTTGTAAATAAAACTATATAAGAAATAGCGCATTTTTTTAATTTATATCAACATTTTCGAAGCGAATGAAGGATGATTTTTGGTATGGTTGCTTAACTTTCGCGGGGGGGGGGGGGGGGGGCAGAATTTGTAGTTATGCCACCGCTTGATAGTTTCATGGGATGCGATGGAAGAAAAAGGCTAAGAACCACTGATATACGGGGCGCCATTTCGACCATATATCAACATCTCGCTTGCAGGAAGATAATTGTATGCTAGCAATATATACTGCTGAAAAGGCAGAAGGGCAATAACATTCATTCAGTTTTCGTTGTCATTGATGTAATTTTTATGAACCGATGAATAAATGAACATATGCGTTTTAATGCCTTCTTAAAATGAAACGTTTTTTTTTCGCCTGGGGAGCCAAAATACCCCGGGTCGCTACTGCATGTCAGTGTGTTCGTGCGTGCATGCATGCACGTATGCATCTATGACCCGCAGTTAGTATTAAGTTGTTGAGAAATTAAATGATCTGAGAAAGACATTAAAAACAAGAAGACCCAAACGAAACTTATGATGAAATTGTTAGTCTTAAGCGTAACTTTGTGGAACGATTCCATAATTATAAATCAGGGAAACGGAAGAACAACGTATTGATCCACATATATGTGGATCAATACGTTGTTCTTCCGTTTCCCTAATTTATAATTATAGAAACTTACGAAATCTACTTTCCCAAATTTAGCGTTATAAAATACTACAAATACATTCGAACAGAAAACTAAATTGATCATGCGTATTTATGTGACAAAAATAACGCGTGTATATACTAGACTATACCGAATCCGAGTCCATCAATAGTCGTTGCGGTGGCAACACTCTCTTGATGAGTGATAAAAACTGCAAAAACGCAGTATTTAAGCGAAATTCTAAGAAATACAATCGATAAGCAAAATTAGAATCTACATTTCTTTCCTCGGTGAAGGGTACGAATCCTGCCCCTATATTATAATTCTAAGATATTTAAATGTGCAAGAGAAAATGACCATGCACGATGGATTTCAGATTTCCCATGCAAATCAAATGAGAAGGATAGTTCCTTGAATCGAACCCGGGACTTCCAATCTTCGCAACAAAAACTATCCTCGGGTGATCGGCTCTAGTAGCAAGAGATTTCCACCAAGTGACATGAAAATCGGTCTATTGGCTCACAAGTTCATAAGGGGGGACAGGCAGACACAGCGAATAAAACTATACCTAAGCCTATTCCCATTCTGGAAAGTAGGCTATAAATCAAAATCATCTACATCTGGATCTAAAAAAATACATATCAGGCTCGTTATTTTGATGAAAATAACTCCATGTTACTGGCGGGCAGAAAAGGATAAGTCCTGGAACTAAAGAGGTGAGAAAAATTGATTAAATGTTTTTAATATTCTCTAAAATCCCCGTATAAAGTAAATCTCATCTCAGCGAATATATTTTTACGCTGTAATCAAATAAATCGAAATAAATTTTCACTCAACGCTAAAAATATATTTTCTGCTGAATTGGTCGATTTTATGGTAATCATTCCTGACCTTTTGGGCTTATCCACTTTTATCCGCAAGCCATGGAATTGTTTTCCTCGATATCCGACAACTTTTCGTTTCAGAAAACATAACACGAGGCACGTTGCTTAGTGCTGTAACTTCGCTCACGTACGCCGCAATCATAGCAGGAGACGTCACTTTTGAGACACGGTACCACCATATCGCGAGGCCGTCTTAAGTGGTTGTAGGTTGGGTAAAAAGCGCGGTTTTCCTAATGTCAATGTGAAGTGTCAGTTCTTTGCCAAGGGCACGGACGATCCTCTTTGCCAACGTTGGAACAGTGGGTTCAAAAGGTTAAAAGCGAGCGCCTTTTGCGGTCGAATGCAGTTTTACTTCCCGGAGTATTTAATGAAAACGCCTTCTTTGAAGGTAACAATAAATGCGAATGAAAAGAAAGCTTTTCATTGTCACAATCACACCGATAACTTTGCAATTCCTCGGATTCTCTCAATGCAATCACTTTGCGGATAAAAACATATCAGTTCAAATGCTCAGGTTGTCGTATGATTTTTACTTTCTTCATACGTAGTATAGGAGAAAGTATTGTTTTCGTGAAAAAATCCAATTCGAGATTTCAACGTAAATACATGTTTTAAGGTCCCCAGAATACGTTTTAACTATTTTCTCGATGATGTCTGTGTTTTTCTGTGTGTGTGATAGGAATTTTGTAGGCGCTCCATTTCAAAAACAATTTAATTAAATCATCACAGAACTTCATATTTAAAATTTTTATTATAAAATCAAGATTTGAGTAGATGTTAGCTAAAACTGGTTAACCGAAAGTAATATTTATATCGTTCTTTCATTTATAATAATATTTTATGGTTCACAATTCTCATTTACATATTTACAACGTCCGTGTATAACAGTTTACAGTACACTTCATGTAAAATGTGTTAGCTACCTCTTATTGCTTCATCGAGACTAATCCAATTAGAATTTTTTGATAGAATTGCTTGAAAGTTCTTCGGTACGCTGAGAGTTGGCTTTTGAAAACCCATCTTCGAATATAGACAAACTATGTCCCTCAAATAGCCATAAAAAAGCTGGGAAAAAAGAAACCATCATTTAGTCTAAAAAGTAGCCGTCGTCAGTGGTTCTAAACAAAAGGAATCTGAAATTGTTAAACCACCGCTGATGACTTTGTAGTCGAATTCTGGATTCATGAATTTTTTTGTGTTTGTTGGAAGGGCAAAGTTTGTCAATTTTATTTCAGTCCTCGATAATTCTCCTTTGAATTCAAAGATGGTGAAGCTGTCACTGGCGCATCAGACAGGTGCCGGAGGCAAGGGCGGCACGAAGTACCCCCAGGACGCCAAAATTTATGGAACGTTTTCTCAACGTTTTCTTGTACATAACTTATAAATAGGGTATGAATTTTTCGGGTTAAAAAAAAAAATTATTTCGGAGGGTAAATATCGGGTTTTATTATTTTCCTTTTCATTCGGGTTAAAATCGGGTATAAATAAGTTACAGATTTTTTGAGGTTTTAAAAAAAGTTCAATCTCGGGTAATTTTCGGGTTTTGTTATTTTGTAATTCGGATAAAATTATTATAAAATAAAAATCTTGTTTAATAATGTAAAAGTTTGATCAACAATCAAAACTTTTTACTATACCTTAAGTATGTTTGAGAGTGTGATATCTTGTGCTCAATGCCTCCAGGTGGCACAAATATCTTGCTTCCCGCTTAACTACTTTTGAAAACACACCAGATATTAGTGAAATGATTTTTCTTTCGTTGTATTTTCAACTAACAAACACTTGGGCTCTTGGACTTCTTTCAAGTTTTTTTTCGTCATCACCTTAAAAATATGTAAATCGAGTATTTCTGCCAAATTTAAAAAATGTATCTCGATCCTTTATCGAGGAGGTCACAAAGGAACAGAAGAATGCACTTATAGATTTTAGATTGTTTTAAAACCTCTTTCATACATTTTCTAACCTCAGTTTTAACTTTGAGGGAATTGTAATATAGGATACATTAGTAGTTGGTCTCTTGTTATCACCACATCGTCAACATCGAGGAAAGATCTGTTGCACAAGTCAAAGTGCGTCTGAATATTGAATCTGTTAAACATTTGTCGCAAATAATGTATCACATGTCATTGGGATTTATTAAAGACTTACGTATTTACGTTGTATCAATAATAAATATCATGCTTAAATGAAAAATGGTATATTAAACATTTAAAATGCGAAATCATCCTTATTCCCGGGTTCTCCGGAAAAAAAATATCTCCGGGAACCCAAAACTCGAGTCGGTGCACTTCGTCCATTCCAAAATGCCAACGACCATTCTCTTTCGGCAGACCTTTATTCGAGCTTGCGTAACTGACTTTTTCTTTCTCTCTCTAGCCTTCTCCCTATTCTTATTCCTACTCTCTCTCTCTCACACACACGCACTCTCACCCTCACTCTCTCTCCCTTTCCGTTTCAGCTTGCTCGTCACGAACGCCGTGCGTGGCACGTGGCCCTACCCTCTACTCGGAATGATCGGACACATTAGCAGAGCAGTATTCTTCAGTTTCTCCTATGCCCTTGTGTGGGTGGCGTACGTGGCCGGGGAGAAGATCAACGCCAGACTATGGGGTGAGTTATACATTTCTGTAAACCTCTCGTCTTTTTAATAATATTTAAGTTTTTCTATACTTAATATGGGTGCATGGGTTATACTTATTTGGATATTGCTTGGAATTGTGATGCAGGGTCGGGATTTTAGAGGGTTTTACGGCTAAAACACTAATAAAGCTGTGGATTTTAATGTATAGTGGTTTTGTTAATGTTATGGGATTTGGAAATTTCACGTGTTTGCACGTTTCAAAATCAAAGCTAACACTTTAAAAACAAAAATTTGAAAAATGAAAACAGAGTGAGAAAAAATTTAAAAGCATATAGGACAATAATCCTTGTTTGTGTTATACATTCACAGTGGAGCAATGTGTGTGCATGTATTACTTATTAGTATACGCTCGCATTTTGAACCATTAGTACTATTTCATATTCATATCCTTTTTAAAATTATAACTGAACATACAGCCAAATAAAACTAACACCCGTAAGAAATCTAAGTTTTTTTTATTCAGTTAAAACAATATCCGCGACTTGCTTTTATAATGCCATCTTCGGTTTTCTTCTCCTGGCCATGACGTTGCAACTCCGAAACGCGGACAGAGTTTCTAAATAAGTTAATTAATGGAATTTTTAACGGGTTTAGTATTATTTCGCTACATTGAAATGGCTTTCCTTGGAGATTTTAAAACTAAACCCATTTTAACACGTTAGCAGAGAATTTTCTCTTATTCATAAGTGCATTATTGTCCTTTGGATCTAAAATTTCAGCTCTCAATTATTAACTTAAATCCTTCATTTTGTATAACGCCAAAAAGAGAGGGAAAAAACGATTTATATCATAACACAACTTCCGATGTTCTGCCTTTTTCTTCTTCCGTTTCCTCGCAACATGCAAACATGCCATGCAAGTTTTCGTTTCCTTGGATGTCTTTGAAAATAAATGGCACGCTCGACCCTTTTGTTTTTCTCCGGAAAAAAGAATGGGCGTTATTTGCAAAGGAAAACAAAATAAGCCAAGGTCTCAAATAAATCATGTGACTTCCTAAAACCATAATGCGGCTGAACAAAGTACGAGTTCGTTTCGTCAAAACAGAAGCCGCCGTTGACTCTTATATAATTTGAATCTAACTCTGCATTATCACCCGGGGAGGTAACTTTATCGTTGAAACACGAGTTATTATTCTATAGATATCAGGGGCGGACTGGCCATATAACCTTCCGGTGCAATCATCTGCTGAAACTGTTAATTTTTTAATCAATTAGTCATTATTTTCAATGGGAAAATTTTCTCCCCATTATATTACTCGGTTTTAAATAAGATTTGATCCACTCTCCGCTAAGAGTGCGATGGAACCGCGTGTTCATCACAAATTATCGGGCCGTTTTGTACCTCTCAGTCCGCCCCTGCAGGTCATATATTCCACGCAAGCCTAGAGCAACTGATTCTCGGATATTTGTTTTTGAATTAATCCATGTCTCTTAAAGCCAGTGTAACAAAAATTAATTTTCTAAGGATAAGGTTTTCGTTTACCAGCAATATAAGCAATAAAATTGAAGAGATTTTAAAATCACTATTAATGCAAGATGATCCGTTTGATTCCAATGCCCATTAAAATGTTCAATAAAAAAGAAGTCATCCTCAGCGTCAATTCACCGATCGTTGATTCCGAGCTCTACTGAAGATCAACGATGAGGTAATTACCACTGACGGAGGCAAATTTGCAGATGCAATGCCAATCTGATTTATTACGGTGTGCTATGGCAACAATAATTACCTACAAAAATCTATAAAAATGTGTGTCACGCTTGTTCGCATCGACATTTAGGCTTCTCTGTCTAACACATGAAAAGAAGATGGATTTCTATTGAAATACGTGGACTCTTTTTCTTCATATGTGCATGATGAGTGAATCTAATGTCATTGCTTTTCTCTTTCTTTTAATTATAAATCTTTCGTAATAACTTGCATGTTCTCCGCTGCACTAAAAATCACGGGGAAGAGATGGATCATTTCTTTGGCTTTGACATAAAATGCAAAAATCGTTGAAATAAAAAAAACGTATTCACCGAAGATGTAATAAACCGCATTTTTGTGCCTAGTTATATTGTCATAAAATTTAAGTAGTGTATTTATTTTATTTTTCATAAAATTCCGCAAATTGGAAAAAACATGTTTATGCATGTGTGTAGATAGATATTTCTATTATATATGTGTGTAGATATTTCTGGTTGTGTGTGTGTGGCTTCGGGTTGTCTTTGAGTGTGGGTTTTGAACAACGTCCAAGTTTGACTGTATCGGCTTTCACTTGGTAGTATTTCATCTAAAAAACACAAAAAATAACTTTTACAAAAATAAATCTGTGGTAAATAAGTAAAGATGAAGACTACGGCGAAATTGATGTTAAAAAGAAATTAACTCCTTAACCGTAAAATTGTGGTATTGTAAAGGTAATTTTTATCATGTTTTTTAACATCCAAGTTTTATGACACAACTTATGCGTCTATTTTACATTTACGTTTTTCCGACTAATTAATCCATAATCATCACGGTATTAACTTTCATAAACGCGGTTTCTCCAACTCGTATCATTAATAAAATCTTGTATGAAAAAAACGGAAGTCCCACGACTACGCGACCTACTTAAGCAATGTTTCCTTTTCACACACGTCAGCAATTGCCAGTTTAATGTCGACACGTTTTTTTTCATTTATGCACAAATATCATCTTTATTATTCAGAATAGCTTAATTATTACACCCATCTCACCCCGGTGAATGCGTTACTGAAAAGGACCATGTCAAGCGAAATCGTGAAAAATAAGGCAAGTTTCTCCATAAGAATACACGAGCTTACCTTTGAGCTCGAGGAACAGTTTAGTCATATTGTATCCAGAATTGTTTCATTTGTTATTTGTTACAACTTCTGAATCTATCTGTAATATTTTATGATTTCCTTTAAAGGTTGGAGAACATTTCTAAACCGTGCTAAAGTTAAATTGATGGTCGTGCGTTTCGAGATAGCTCTCTAAAGTGAAAATCGTGCTGAACTGAATCCGTGCAAATCGAGGGATGGGCGCAATGCGTTAGATACTTTCTGTGCTATCGAGTGATAGTTATTTTTAAAAAGTTCCTAGTTTTTCGCACACATTAAATAGCATTTGCAATAGGTCGACGTCTCCTTGTCTATTGTTACTAAAGACACATCTGCCGTGAGAAGCAGGTCAATCCAAATTTAGGCGGTCAATGATGTTACAGCATAACTTGTGCGTTCATAATTGCTGCTATTGTTCATTCACTATAACAGTAGGTCGCACGCTCAAAGAAATTTCCATGTACTATTCATCTTTGCCTTAGGCATATATTAACTTACTTTCATTCGTATTTATTGATTTGCATTAAAGTCTGGAAATCTTGTTCAATAGGCAAATAGCAAAAATAAATATTTTCTAAAAGCTTAGTATAAGTATTTGTCGACTAGAGTAATTTAAATCAAGACATAAAATGTAGCGAATATTTTGAGAGCGATTGGAAGTTTATTTCAACGGCGCAGGGCAATAACGGGATAGAGCTGCGAAACTTTCAGACTCACACAATCCTATAATCATATTATTTTCAATCATAATATAATGTCGGAGAGACAAATCAAAATACATATTTACAAGATGTAAATTATTCGTATGGAACCAGGAAAGCTAACTATTAGACCCTAAAATTGGAACGTAAATTTGGTCCGGTATTTGCTGTGTTTACTTTTTCGCCCTAGGCCGGAAAGAATTTTTATTCGCCAAAATGCGAATCCCAGTAGGCCGCACGACAGCTCCAACCACGCTATCTCTTTTTGCTTCCCGCCTGAGTTCTAAACGTCACTTCCGTTCCGGGAATCCGTTCGGTCTCGTGCGCCTAAAAAAATCGGGAGATGTTCGTTTTCTTCGGGGGCGGCTTGATGGCGGTGCCAAGGGTGCAACTGCGCCCAGCACCGCGGTAACAGAGGCTCCGCACCCACACTTTGCACCGGGCCCCGCGATTTCCAAGCCGGCTTTGGTTTTCGTTTTCGGTACAAACGTTTGGACCGGTTTTATAACTAAGTAACTAACACACATTATTCAATAGGCGGCCGCTTTAACATTTAGGCTTCCTCTTTTTCTCACATTATTACGTCAGAGACTGCAAACCTACTGGCACGCGAGCCCAAAAAAGTAGCACGAGAGACACTGAAAGCCAACGGTTGCACAAAAATGCTATTTTGGTCTCTTTTCAAACACGCTTGAGAACGACCATAACTGATCGCAGAAAAATGCTGAGTTCACAACTCGGGGTGTCATCAATTTAAAATAAGGAAAAATTAATGACTCAGTTGATAACGCGAATGGTGTTTACGTAAACACCGATGTACGCGTACGAACACTCAGCTCAGGTGAAGCAGAATAAATCTCAGGTTATTTATGGAATAAAATTTACCTATGTTAGTTTAGATAAACATGTAAACGACCTTATCCACCGACGGAAGTTATTTAATTCTATTTTTTATGTTTTTTATACGGAAAGAACTACTTCGAAGAAATGTTTACCGTGGTTTGCCGGGTAGTGAAGAGGGATTCTTGTAGTCTCAAACCATAGCGATTCGTTTCGCTGGGAAGTTGTGCCTACTGATGAAAAACTTCATTAGCTAGCGACATAAAGGCTAGTTTTACGCGATAAGCATTCCACGGTTGATTCACTTACGTATTAGTTTTCCTTTCGAGCGCTTGTGAGCAAAAAAGATAAGTTTGGAGTTTGATACGATCCTGTTCGAGAATTGCTTCAGGGTAATTGCATTTTACGCCGAACTTTTTCCTGGTAAGGTTTTGGCGCATCGTCAGCAAAATAAACCGCATAACCGAAAAGATTTTCTAACCGCCACAATGTCTCACCCGTTAAATTTTTCGCTGGGTTAATCGAGATGACCCATACGGGAAGGTCCGAGTTTCGTTTGGCGCCTCACCGAGTATTACTTTCATATACGTTTTGCCGCAATACAAGGCAGACGGAACGATTAGGCACCTATACACGGCAGACGCCCGATGGCGATCGCAAAAAAAAGTTGCAGCTATACTATACACATACGAGCATTCGCGATTTATCGCAAATTCGACCGTCAACTGTTTGCGAATTATTTTTCACCGTGCATCAAGCGAAAAAAATGTCGACTGTCTTTCGTCTCGAGGTCGATGCTGCAACGAAAAGGAGAAACTTTATTCACCCCTCGGTTGAAAAAATTGACGGATGCTCCCTGACGCCGAAGAAAAACCGGGATTAAGTGAGGAGGAGGCGCTGCATTAATCTCTTCCGAATGTCATCCAAACGTAGAAGAGGAGATCGGAGGAAAGATGAATTCCATTCTGAAAAATGAGAGATGTCGAGCGTCGGATTAAAAACAGCGCTAGTTCCTTGACGATTTTGGCAAACATTTTTATGCACCGGCGAATCAACGCATAACAACGCCTTTACTAACATATATTATTATTACATTATTATAACATATCACATCTCGATTTCCGCATGCGTGCATGATGGGTATGTATAGTGTCTGCCAACTGCCTTTGAATGTGGTTAACATTAGATGTATTGCATGTGGGCACTGTAATGCTGAGCTTTCTTCTTCCGTTTCGCTAATTCGATTATTCAAGATGCAAGCGACACAACGGAGCCTTATTTCTGCTTCCAAGCTAAGTTCTATCCGATGGGAATTATTGCTCTTATAAATTGCGGGTTTAATTTTTAAGGGTCAGGTGGCAATGGTGGTGGATTCGAAAGCTTTTTCACTCGACTCACATTTAGATTAAGTGAAATTTCGATCGTTTATTCCGTGCAATTGAATTTTAAAAAGGGCTCTTTTTCTTCTTTCCTTAGGTGAACGTGGAAAATCCAATGGGTTGAATCACTCGACTATGAAAACCTCAAAGATACATTGATTTACTTTTACATCGCGAGTTTTTTATACTATTTATTTGTATGCCGTCGTTATCTGTAGATGTGTTTTATAATAAAGCATGAAAATATCGTTCAGCTCGTTTCTAGTTGTTTTTATTTTGTGAAAGTGCACAATAAAATCTCATTAGTATCTCTATATAAATAATATGTTATGTTTGTAATTCCACCACGCTTTCGTCGTTAATGGAAATCGTGTTGTTTTCTTCGTGGGATTATGTATAGAAAACTGGATTTAGTTATGGTACAAAATTAATATGTGGCGTAGAAAGCAGTTTACATGAGTTAAGCAGATCCTAATAAATGTATTTATGTATTATTTAGACGCGCGTCAAATATATAGTCATTGGTTGTAACAAAGAAAATAATTGATGTATTTGCATAGGAATTCAAAAATTATTTTCAAGCTTTCATATTAGAACTTTTATTTTATCTCATAACAAATTTATCATTTTGTTTATATTAGAAATATTCGCCGTAATTCCGTTTTTTTCTCTATTTCTGTATACATTTTATTTTTTGTTTTGTGTACATAGAAAAAAATAAGTTAATGCTTTCAACCGTAATTTTGTGTGATGAAAAAATTGTCCGAGAAAAGTCTGGAAGTAACTTTAACCAACGTTTAAAATCATCATCGTATAATAATAAAGATATAATTGACATTTATTTTTTAAGACTCGATCAATATTGAAAATGGGCCACGGCTGTGTTTATTTCCGTTGCTATTTTGAATTAACACTCTGCTAAGGCACACATGTAGAAGATTTTTAATTTAATACATCAGTCATAGCCACCCGTCATTTCTGACGGGCAATTACACAATTTTACTTCAGATATAGGCATTTTTATTACGCGTCATCAAATTTCCTACATAAATGTAAAATTTAATTATAATATAGCGTAATAATAATAATGATAATAATAATAATGGTAGCAATGCGTGACGGTGCGAGGCTCATAGATCCTCCCAAAGGAAATTTTTGTAAATCCTGAAACGACTTCAAATTGGAGGACAAAGAGCACCCGACGCATTCCGTGAAATATCAAGCCTGAATTCCGCCTCTGCCGTCTTTTCGAGACAGAATTCACACCAAAACGAAGATTAGAATGCATTTTTAAAAATATTGAAAAGTTGAGCTAACGATACAACAATTTTACGATTCGTGTCAAGACGACGATAAATGCGATTCTTATGGATATATGAAACGGGTGAGAATACCTCAAAAGAACCTCAGTCAAAAATCAGCAATCCTAATCGCTGATTGCAATGAGGGCATTATTTTAACGAGCCGATTGCGAATTTCTGCTGGCGAGGTCCGACTTTCAAAAGATATGCGCACTTGGGTTACGAAATCTTTTCTTGGGTTACGCGTGTGATTTGTTTTCGCGGCATAAAACGAGTAAAGAAACCCCTTCCCACCTGCAGCCTCGAGAGGTCACATGTGGGAATGGACCGTAAAATAATAAAAGAGCTGAGTGGGAAATTTAAACGTTTTTAACTGCCGCCGATTTTATGTGTTGGCGGATGAAGCGGCGCATTGTTGCGTCAACGGTCATTTGTATGGGGACGAACGGGTCATTTTCTTCTTGTTTTAAGACGCAAGGGCTTCACAGAAAAAAACTGTTACTTTCTGCCAAGGTCAACGGAAAAAAGTTCATACATTCCACCAGTGGTGGATCCAGGGGGGAGGGGGGGGGGGGAAGACGACGACCCCATTGCCTTCCAATGGGTGCATTCTAAAATTCATTCCGCGCAAAATCCCTTGTTTCTACACCGAAGATTAAGTCTGTACTGCAAGGGAAAGAAAGATTTTGATGGGAGTGGGGATTTTCAAAAGATAGGGTCGTCGGCAGAGGCGGATTCAAGAGAGGTGAGGGGCAATTGGGGCGATCTCCCCTCCCCCCCCCCTCACTTCGGAAGTTTCTGGATCCGCCCCTGCGTTCCAATTGAGTTATTCTTCAAGTTACAAAGGTGTTGAAATTACATACTATGCATTTTCGCATAAAACTGAAACTAAACTAAATACCCCGGCTGGCCCATAGCTCTGGCCTGCCCTGTGCAAGAGCAATGGATACATTAGTTGGAACTATGAGTTAGGAAAAAATGGCAATTTATAGTTCTTTAAATAGGTTTTGACAATTATCAGGGATTTAGTTTGTATTATCGGTCACCAAAATTTATTGCATGTTCGGATTTGAGCATTTAGAGATCAATTATTACTAATGATACTGATTTTAAGGATGATTTACAGACCTTAAGCTCAAATATAAATGTTCACAAAGGCGTGGAAATGATTACAAGTGGCAGCGTGTATGTCAATGGGACATTTCCACACATTTCTGAAAAAGTTTCGAGTTATATCATGCCAGATTTCGAGACATTTCCTCCGAACTTCACCTTCCTTCTTCCATAAAATTTGAGGAGCTTTAAAATGCAGATGCTAATTTGGAGACCACCCCTTTGTTGACGGAGAGTTCCGTAGTGGAGAATATTATATAACCAGGTTTGGAAATGAGTATTGACCCTCAGGAGGATGTTGGAGGTAAAGCCGGCCCTATTCGCGGCATTGGAGTTAGTGGAGAAATTAAAGATATGTTCTTCGACATCTGTCGACGTGCCAGAGACACTATTGAAATCATCTGATGATATAGAAAGGTATGTAAAATGGCATATTTTTTAAATGTCGCAAAGTAAAATATTATAATATTTTAAGAAACAATAACGCGAGTTATAAATAAAAATTTTTATTTTGTCCATACCCTTTGCATCCAATATTTCCGGTGTCACTTACTATTAGTATACCTAACGTCAAAATATGCACGTTCAGCAGGCACACGTTGTATCGAGATGTCATTGTATTCAATGTCCCCGTTAGATATTTACGCAGTATTTGGACCCAATGCTACCACCGTTAGTAAACAATACCGAGGGGAGAAGATTTGACTAATTGGTTAACGCATTTACTAGAATCGATTCCTGAGTGTGGCGACGTATTTAAATTGTTAAGAACATTAAATTGTAGATATTAAATGTAATTCTAGAAGTAAATCAACAAAGCGAGAAACCTTTCTTTCCAAAAATCGACTTTGATTTACGATTATGATAACCTATCATGAATATGTGGGTTGTATTCAGTTTTGTGCCCTAATTTGGCACTACTTTTTCCTGTACATACCTAGGAACGGATATAAAGTTGCTTTTTAATGTGCGTAACATTGAGCGAGAATCGCAAGAGAAGAAAAATCCGTAAATATAATTTAAAAATAGAAATAAAAATCTATCGAGAGAGATGCACACTAATATAGTGAAAAGGCAAAAATTTTAAATAAGAAAATGTCCGTAGATGACGAAAAAAATGCCGCGGGTGATGATCGAACCCGGGTCGTCAAGGTCAAAAGACGTGTCGTGCCTAGCGCCTTAGCGCGGTCGGTTAACCAGCTTAATTGCTGTCAAGTTGTTATCGGAGGAATTTAAGTAACCGGTAGGTTTTTCGTGATCTTTAAGTGTAAATACTTTACGCAGGAATGATCATTGGCGGCTAGAAAAAAAGAGGTGTCCAATTATTTTTGATGTTCTTTCATACCGTGGTGGTTTAGTCCGTAAACCAGGAGACGAGTTGTCTAACTCTCCTTGTAAGACGTAACTAAACAAAACTTTCCCCTATACTACGTATGGCGAAAGTAAAAACTCTGATGTGGCCACCACATGACTTTCTCCATATCTGTAATATTTGTAAAAATTCCAAATAGGTTACATAATAATAAATATTTTAAGAGACAGAGAAAATTGTAGACTTTACAAAGAACAGAAATAAACTCAAACCATAGCCTTCTGATATTGGATATAACCACAAAGCTCCAACAATTAAGGAAAGAAAAAGGAGCGCTATTAAGACGTAACTAAGCGTCAATTGTTAACAATAGTCGTCGATAGGTGGCGTGGTGGTGGCAGCTAAAAATATAAGATATCTCTTAAACAATGCATTATATGGGAAAAATTTTCAAACAAATGTTGTAGAAAATTAAATTTTCTACAACTTTTATTCAAGTGTATTTCCGTTGAAATCTCGAAGTCGATTTTTTTCATGAATACAATACTTTTCCCCTATACTACGTACATGGAGAAAGTAAAAATCGGATAAGTGACTAGAGTAATCACCCACTTCCGATTGACTGATGTTTACCAAAATCTAATCAGTTCTTTTCCCTTTAACAAAAATGCCAAATATAAAATTTCGTGTTCATCTGATTAATAGTTTTTGAGTTAGAGCACACACAAAATCCCGGTCACAGACACAGACATCATCGATAAAATAGTCAAAACGTGTCCAGGGGACCTTAAAACATGCATTTCCGTTGATATCCCGAATTCGATTTTTTTCATGAAAACAATACTTTCTCTATATGTACTTCGAATATGGAGAAAGTAAAAACTCGGACTAAAGATGCACCCAAAACATGCATGCTCATCAAAACTATGATAATTTCTCCACGCTCTTTGTATATCTCGCTATTTATTACAATTAAAACATACCGTGCTGGCACGTGCTGGGTTGTAACGTCGTCAATGAGGAGCGCATGATACGGGAAAAGAATGTTTCGTAATTCAGGTTTTCAATCGCAGACTTGGCAACCAATAAGTTATTGATTTTTGGGAAGCAAGAATAATAAACGCGGACATTGTGGATCTGATACTCAGATCATGATTCGTTCGCTTCATCACTAGTAGGCTGGTTTCCAAAGGAAGCATAGTCTTATGAAATGGTCGTATCTGTGTATATGTGTCTCCCAATAACAGCTTTTGCATCAATGGACCGATTTTCATGAAACTTGGTATGAGACACGTACTGCCAGAGCCCACCTCCGGGCTATATTTTATTTGGCGAAGATTGAAGTCCCGAGTTCGAATCCAGGGACGTTTTTTCCTTATTTGTTTTACACAGGAAGTCTCCAATTCATCGCGCAGAGATGTTTTCTTTAATACTTTAAAATATCTTAAAATTATTATATCGGAGCGAGGTTTGTACTATTATAAGGGGAAAAGAATGTAAATCTTATCACATAATTTTGATAATTTATCGTATTTTCTTGACTTTCTACTAAAACATACCGAACTCGGCTTGAGCATAGACGAGTGAAGAAATGGTTATTTTCTTTTCCACTCGACTATCCTTCAGCAATGGAGAGTGGATCCATACATATTAGTGTATAAACAGTAACATTTGTTACATTCGTTTAGTTAAGAAAAATACATGGAAAATATAATGTCTGAAAGAAATTTTGACATTGATTTTAGTATTTGAAACCTGATAATGCTCTATTAATTTGTTTTCCAATTTTTCTCTATCGCTGATAAACTGTGAATTACAAATGGTGTTTATGGTATGAGAATTCCTTGGAATGACTAACACACACCGAAACATTTCCTGTCAATATAAGTAATCAATTCGGGACGTCAACTTTGGGAAACCAGCCTGCATTAGTCCTGGTTTGAACTTCTTGTTTTGTTGTTTAGTTTGTTCATTAATTTTAAGTTTTTGACTTTCTCAAATACGAGGTAGAAAGAGAAAGTTGTGTCCTTTTTTACATTCATAACAGCATAGTCTTTCATCTCATCGTCTTTAGTTCGCCAAGTGGATTCCAATGTATAATATGAGAAACCTCTTATAAAATAATGATTTAATACGACAAACGACTAGAAAACACAATCAAAGTAGGCAAAAACGAAATTCAATTCAACCGGAAATAAAGTTAGATATCTATACCAATCAATACACACGGTCTATATTCTATGATACTTAGCACTACTTCTGCTAGGATAAGCCTACTGCTAATCTTGAAGATCGTGGCGATCGAACCTGCGGGTGGCAGGAGTCCGCAGCACAAAGGTCAAGGCAAGTCCGTCCGTCCGAAAAAATGAGCGGCCTCACTAAAAAACTTCTAATCAAAGTCAGTAACGATCGCAGCAACTTAGATAACATCTATTTCCAATTATATTATATATATATTTATATACAATATACTAAACTCTATTACTGACTGTCCTGAGTTACTTGCTCAATTTAATTTCCATGTTCCTAATAGATCTACTCGCTCTTCTTTCTTATTTTACTACCCCACCCCCAGAATTTCACTTGCTAAACGTTCTCTTTTCTTTCGTCTCCCCTCCCTTTTAAACTCACTTTCCCCTAATGTAGATCCTTTTTCAATGTCCAAAGAGTCTTTTCTTAAAAACGGAATGTCATGTTGTCGCACAACTTAATTTTATTGACTGCTCCTGCATACACTTATATTATATTGTATTTCATTTTATATTATTTGTACTTTATTTTGGTTGTTATGTTGTTAATTTTTGAATGTTTAATTTTCACTGTAAATTGGCGGTATCGCTGTATGTGAAAAAATGATTAAATAAATAAATAAATATTAGCATTTATTGTGATGTAACGTCTAGTTATTTTTAACGGGCAATAATCCAACTGTCCTTCTGTCTGTCTCCTCTCTGTATTTCAAGAACTCTATGTTGTAGAGTGATGAGGTAAACGCCGTTTTGTTTCTGTTAGCTAAGAGACGCCAGGAAATCTATTTTCATTTTCACTTGCCATCTCGGAACAAAATGGTTGCCATTCAAAATATTTAAAACTTTATTTTTCGGAAACGTACGCCAGAGAAAAAACTTTATGGGCAAAAAATATGCGTCTTGATAATTATTTTCAGCTTAGCGAGGCTAGTGAGAGAGTAAAAACGAATTCGTCAGCGGGACCAACTAATGAAAGGCAGAGAATGGGGCTCCATAACTCAAGAAACACAAATTGACACGTACGCGCAATGAAAAAGCTCAAATTTTCGGCAACCCATGCACCTCAAGGATGAAATTAATTGAATTGCCCGGCCACACGAAGCTAGAATGCTTTCATATTGATCCGGCAAATAAGCATCTGGTCTTAAATGGCCGAAAAAGTGAATGTGTTATTGTGGTATTAAAGCGAGAAAAACTCCCCGCAGCTTTGTTTATCTTAGTGTATCTCAAAACGACGCAGGCAGTCGAAGACATTCGCAAATAAGGGACGCGTTATAAGAAAACGAATAGGTTCGTTTGGGACTTAAAATGAGCATAGGCATATCATCCAAGCATAGCATTTCCCAGAACACGCCCACAATCACCTAAAAAGATTTGAGAAAAATTCCTTAATAAAAAGAAAAAAGGGGAAAAACTCTGCATATCATGAAATAACCCAACTTTTCAAAAGAATGGATATGACATCGTAGCAGAGAAATAAGGAGGAATATGATTTACAGGCAAACATTATGTAACGCGATTCTTACATTTAAAGCAATTAAGATACCCTTGCTAAGGCAAAAGTAGGAAGCACATTTACTTAATATTTTAGCACGTTTTATGCCTTCTCCTTTGGGAGGTAGCAACACGCACCGTTGAAAGGTTAATCCTCGACAGACTGTCACATCCCCGAAAACTTCTTTCCTCTAGCTTCAGTAGTTTGGCTGCAATACCATTTAAAACTTTCAAATTTTCCGATTTTGAATCCACCTAGGAAAGTTCAGTCGGTGGAAAATTCATAGATTGATAAGAGCTATCTAATTCAAAAAGAATTTTTGGTTCTTCTCCATTAACTGTGTCAATTTAAATACAGCGACAGTAGCGCCGTCAATGGCGAGAAAGCGATCAGAAATGGTACTACTGCCGGATGCATTTCAATACAATAAATGACGAAATAAAAAATAGCGAAGAAACGAACGACGACGAATAATATCAGCGAAGATCAACGCAACCCTACCCGAGGGAGGGGACTAAAGTGAACGTGGAAAGGAAACCAACTGAGTAAACAGAAAAGATTTCAACTCCAAAGTAAAGGAAACTCGTTTATGCCATTAAAAAAGGGGGAGGGAGAAACGTCACCGGTTTATTTACAAGACTTCCATGACGTTTGCTTAAAATACGACGCATTTCTACGCTTGATTTCCTTTTAATTTATTTACCCCTCAACTTTACGCACCTCTGTTACTAATTATTTTTTTCCTTCTTTAAAAAAACCTAATCGTGGTGTAAAAAGATGTGAGGAGCAATTCTTATTTGACATAAGACTACTTTAAAGAGAATTACATCCATGGGATGGTAGCGTTGCATGGCATTCATTCAATTATTCACATTTCTTTGTATAATAAATGAGCTTGGATGGGAGCCTTTATAGTAACGGCGTGTAAAGTCTAGGTATCGACTTAGAAGAGAAACAAATTCAAGATGAATGAATTAGATGATGAATTATCAGGCGTAATTAGGAGCCCATCTTAAGTAGGACGCCGTGATCACACTGACAAGATAGGAGAAACTAATTGTAAGACTGACAGATACATGGAATCATTTTTCCTTAAGACAATAAGTGAGCAAAACAGAAGAATAACAAGATAGGGTAATTTTCAAGCTCATCGTGACTGGATGTGCAATTACACCCAGATGCAATGAATAGATTTCTACAGACAGAAAAACATTTCAACGGTCCCTCATTAAACTACCTCTTCGGTTGCTTTAAAACCTGTATATCCGTGTTAATGAGACGTCTTTATAAATTACTATTAAATTTTGAACGATATTTTTGAGTAAGTAAATTTAATATGATTCGTTTTTTAGCATAACAATATAAGGTTAAAAGTAGATAGACGGGGACCTAGCGGCGGTCAATCCCTTGGACCGCCATTAGCCCGCGAGATACCTCAAGTCCTCGGCTGTGCAAACCCTTCCTCGACACCCGAGCTCACCCTTCCCAGCGGGTTATCCTCTGACCGCAGGGATGATTAAGCACGAATTAATCAAAACTTTTTTAACGCATTTCTGATGAGAATGCACGTCTTTTAAACGGCTTTCTACGGCAAATATTAAGGAAGTTGATATTTTTCGCTCCGAGGTACCAAACCAGTGATTTGTTTCCCGCGGTTTCTGCCACATTTAAACGCCCGTGATTGACATCCCGAACTACAATTCAAAACCACTTAAAGGATTCACAGCGGCTCTGAAAAGAGTCTTTTCGGAGCCCAATTAACACGGACTATGCACAAATAACATCTAGCGGCTTTTAATGAGTTTTTCAAGCAAAAAGTTCTACAAAATCATTTCAACTGTACTTATTCGGGTAGAAACACTTATAGCTTCAATGAAATCAAAGAATAGACCTACCTTCGTAGCATGCTTGCTTCTCCACATGTATTCTATGAGATATGCCTCCAAAGAATCAGGTGGCATTCTTCTCAGTCTCAGTCAGTCACACACGGTTTTATTTCCGACGGCCAAAAGCACTCTTATCAATCTCAACTATTTGTCCTGGGCCTCCAATTTAAGACGAATTCTCCTCCAACCACGCGGACAAAAGTTCTCTAATACTATATATCAGTCGCCTGGTTGTCTCGTGGCAATGTCTCGTTTCCCTAACAATAACAAATGTTCAATATCCACGCCAACGCTACTAATAGAAAAATATCTATTCCAACTTTCCGTCCAGCAAATATGATCTCGCTCTGAAGGATATGCTCTTCCTGCAGATTTTCTTTCCGCATCTGTACTGTGACTCCATCGTTTTCCCCTTTGACGAACGAAATCTTCTGTTTATAAATCCAATCGATTGCATTTTGTTATGTAAATTTAACTTACATTTGATCTGTTAAGATTTTTATGAGATGATAAAAAAGGATCAAAATTTGATTAAAGCAGATAGAAGAACTCTAAAATATGACTGAAAAACCTTTGGCTACTTGATTGTAATACTGTTAAATTAGTTATGAAATATATAAATTAAATTGCTATTAAAATAAATAAAAATATAGGGTAGGGTGGGGCTATTTGGATCAAAATAAGCATTTGACCTACTGCGCATAATGTCTTGCGCATTCCGGCATTCATTTGCTAGTGAACGATTATAGAATACGGGTGTTATGCTGCTGAAGTGAATTTATTTAGTCTGTACATGCCTTCAAAACGAAATTAAAGGGATCAAGGTGAGCAGTTACTAGCTCCGATTTTAACGGTATGTAACATTACAGTCTTAGAATTTAAGGTCTAGTGTTAAAATTGTTCTCGCTTTGTTCTTTATTTGTCTCACTTACAGCGTTACTACTTTCTGCGCTTTTCTATGATACAAGTAGCGCATTATCTTCGTGGCTACGGCTACTTCCTTTTATCTGAAGTCGACACAAGTGGGGCTATTTGAATCAATTTTAGTGGGCTATTTGGATCGGTAAACCCATTGCACTTTCAGTAGTATCCAATAGGTCTAGAGGTTTGTAAATTTAAGAATGTTTGCGGGATAATTTTTTAGTGTAAATAAAAGTAAAATATGTTGCAAAAATATAGAAATACTCTAAAAATTAAATTTTAAGTATCCTCCAATTTGGGTTTCATTTTTCTGATGATGAGAAAATGTAAGCGGAAGGAAGCTTATTTGCAGTGGAAGGAGGAAGATATGTGCCAGGCCTTATCCAGCACACTGAATGAGCTGCAGATCATTTCAAAATTCCATTTTCAACTCTTCAGAGACAAGTCCAGGATGTCAGATACAATAGAGCAGGGGTCGGCAACCGGTCGATCGCGATCGACCGGTCGATCTCGAAGCATATCCTGGTCGTTCGCGCAGTACTTAACAAAAATAGGGAAATTAAAAAAATACGTCTATCATTGTGAACCTTACAAAAAGTTTCGAATGTTCACGACGACAAAAACAATAACATACGATTTTAGCTCATCACTTTGTAATGTGAGGGAGACAATAGTAAAGTCCTTCAGTGAAGAGATTAAGTTCTTGTTTAATAAATGTTTCTTGAGGGAAGTTATGGACAATATCGATGTCATCAAAGTGTTTCATGTGGTGACTAAAAGATTTTATGTTCTGTGCGTGTGTGAGAAAAAGAGCCTCTGGCGTGGAGTAGTTTCCCCTAACCATGGAGAGAGTGTGTGTGATTGAGTGTATTGGGTCCCTGGCGTGGAGCAATTTCTCCTAAACCGGCGTGTGAGTGCTTCCTTTTTATTATTTTTATGGTTATTAGGAGGTTTATTTATTTTGCATTAGTTGTAATTAACCATAGGGCTCTAATATAACTTTCTCTTTGAACGAATGATTGCTTTCTGGAAATATACCTTCAAGACAATTTATCCTCAGATATAACATTATCGAGAATAAAACTTCGGAAAATACGCTTTGCGTTTTCCAGAAAAATAATTAACGAGGATGCAGATGGGACTCCCTTGCTACGCGAGGGTGCTGCAGCAGGTCATGAGACTAGGAAGTCTATTTTTCCAGAGAAGGAGAGAGGGGGAGAGGGAGGGAGGATTAGAGAGAGGAAGAGAGAAAATGAGGAAGAACGGAAAATGCCTTAAATTTCATACTAATTCCACGCAACCAAATTTAATAGGATTGCTATGATCACGTACCAATAGCGATTGACAAAAAATTTCAAAAAATGTCTCGGGTTCGACTCCATAGGAAGATTTCAATCTAATAAGACACTCAATATCTCCGCCGTTTGTTTGATTACAAAGCCCGTTTTAAACGGGCTAATTCATCTAGTAAATAATAATAATGATGATGGTCATTTACCGTTAAGATATTAATAGCAAATAATACTGGTCTGAAATAAATGTAGATGCAGTCAGTAGCGGAGTTACTAATTTTGCACCCATAGGCATTTAGAGATTTTCCCTCCTTTTAGTTAAAAATAAACATGTTTTTTATTCAAATTTAGAACGCATTTTTTCTAATGTTTCTAAATAAAAATCACATTAAAAGTTTTTAATCGCATTTTTACTACATTACAATAATAAACTAAATACAGTAGTGGCCCGAGGAATTTTGACGCTCCGGGCGAGATAACACTCCAGCGCCCCCCTCCATTAATGTTTGTTGAGATATTAACAAAGTAAATGTTAATTTTTTCATCGCTCTGTAAAAATTATTGATAATGAAAAATTCAAAGGAATGCCATCAAGATTCTAGCCTGTTTCTCGGTATAAACTGGTATCCAATATTTGTTCACTTGCAAGTAATTCATATATAAATGACCGGGATAGAGCCCCCAAAACGGGGACCGGCCCTGAAAAAATATTACGTAAAATAAAAAATATGTGCCCCCTAATCCTTGCCCTAATCATTTGCGCCCTTAGGCACTGACTACATCTGTCTTAAGGCAAATCCTCTATTGGGTGCAGCGTTTGTTGTCCTTTCAATGGTTAATCTGAATAATTTGGTAAGTTCAAGAATTAGCGCTTAAATATAAAAATATTGAAAAAGTACTTATCTCAGGTATCTCCAATAACCATAAGGTTAAGAAGAACTACATCCAAGAAACAGGACACTCGATAACTATAATCGATTTGAAATTAATAAAACTGACAGATCAAAAACTAAACGCATTGGAGAGTTTACACGTGTTCAAAACTGTAACCAAATCCATTAACAGTGTTTTCGGGCCTATCCCTTCCTCTCCACTCATGCGCGGATCCAAGGGGGGGGGCGATCGCTCCCCCCCCCTTGGATACTCTCTGGGACAAGAGAATAAGCAGGCTGTCAGGTGACGGGATGGTTTCTTCAGTAGGCTTAGGTTATTGAATAGATTCTTCTTCGAAATTTACCATGCTTCTTGTCTTTATGTCGCTGCCGACTTATTGTCCTAGCAAAAAGGGTCTGTTGGAGATAGTGGGGAGGGGAATGGGATTCCCAGGATTTTCAACGAATGGCGAGTGAAGGGGAAGAAACCTACCCACGTGGGGCATTGCCTTCGAATGCGCTCAATGTGCGCACTCCGGTCGCGTAGCCTTTTGGAGAACCCTCGCACCGGGTGCAGTAAAGATAGTATCATATGAATCCTCTCTCTTTCGAACCGCGAGTAGGAGCGATGGCCATGTCAACGACCTACGCTATCGGCTAGGTGCCGGTAAAAGGATGAAACAAAGCCATCGGTTTATGCCTTGGTTCTCCTTCCACCCTCATTCACTGGTGTCGGTTCGTTTTGTTTATACGAATGGCTATAATTTAAGAAGCTTTTTAGATGTCTCTTCTTGGGTTTACCCAAAAGGACTACAATGATATTTCTAAATACACATTTTGGAATTTACCCCCCCCCCCCCCTCCGTTTGCTTAGAGTGCTTCCACACTTCTGAGCTCTTCCATCTCCCAAAATCCTTTACAAGGGACCTTTCTCTATCTTGGGTTTTCCCGTCATTGTTTTCAAGAGCTCACGAGCGTTTTAAGATCATTCATTCAGTGATTCGCTAGCGCGTGTGTGATAGTTTGCCGGAGAAGTGCTATAAGTTGCAAGTGTCGCAGAAGTATATAGTCGGTAGAGACAATCAGGTTTTGCGTTTTATCGTGTCCCACAATTTAGCATTACAGCAGCAGTTCTACAAGTATTCGAAATACCATCACTTCAAGAGTGATTACTATTTCTTTGGAGATAGTCGACGAACATGCAGCGGAAGAATTCTACAATTATCTGTAAGTGATTTCTTACGAAGTTTTTATTGTTTATTTTCTCTATATTAGAATTCAAAGGACTAAAAATGCAACAATCAATGTCTGATAAAAGTATTATTATTTTAAAAATTATTCTGGGGAATTTATCTTTAAAAGTGAATTTATATATTTAGTCATAGTATTATACTTTATTCAGCATTGAAGATGTATAGTTAAATTTTGTATATTATTAACGTGAATCATTATTTGAACATTTTCAGATATACCTTGATTAAAATGAAATCAAACAGACAAAAGCGCAAGAAAAAGTTGCATGTTTATCTCAATTCTTCAGAAAAAGAATCAATAATAAATTCGAGCAATCAAGAAGTGGAAGTTGCAGTGTCTACGCTACTACCTGTCGACTCATTGAAGAGAGATGTATACGCTTATGAAGATAACAGTTCAGTTATTTCATCGGTTCATTCGGTAGATATCGAACATTATATTAGTGATAGTAGTGCAACGGTGAAGAATGATATCGGTATTTACATTGGAGGAAAATTAGATAATTTAACAAAGAAAGAACTCCGTTTTGTCCACCTAAAAATTATGTCTTTCCTTTTTCTGAGCATCAAAAGAACGGCAAAGTTGAAAAGAGATACCTCAATCAAACTCACTTAGATAGATACACTTGGGTAGTATATTCTCCAATAAAGCAGGGAATTTACTGTAAATATTGTTCCTTGTTCGTTCCTACAACTGTTGGTACAATTAAATGTAAAACTCAGACCGGGGTTTTAGTTTCAAAGCCGCTTACTGCATTTTCAAAATTATTGGGTAAGGATGGTGTTCTTGAAAAACAACAAGGCAATGCTATCATAATATCTCTGTGGAATCGGCAAAAATGTTTTTAAGGAACTTTGGAAAGCCCCAAACTGAAGTTCAAAACATGTTAATTTCAGGGAGACTGAAGCAAGTTCAAGAGAATCGAAAGCGTCTTTTGCCTATTATTGACACGATCATCACCCTAGTTCAGGGGTGGGCAAACTGCGGCCTGCGAGGGCATTTTATGTGGCCCGCGATGCCATTATGAAAGCGAACCGTAATATAAAATAGAGATAATTTCATATTTGTAGTTTAAATTAATGCCGGAAAACCTTCTCCAGTGATGTTATGGGGATAACATATTATTTATTATTGATTTTCACTAACAGGATCCCTCGTATTATTTCACATTACTTACGATGTGAACCTTAACGTGGCCCACCGAAGCATTTTCATCTGTTTATGCGGCCCGCTTAAGAAGCTGCAACTGTTAATGCGGCCCGCCACGTAAAAAGTTTGCCCAGCCCTGACCTAGGTAGACAAAATATACCATTTCGAGGCCATAGGGATGACGGCAATTTTTCAGACAGGTCTGAGAGCAGTGAAAGCATTACGAACGAGGAAAACTTTCGCGCTATAATAAAATTACGTATCCGTGGTGGTGACCAGGATCTTGAAAATCATCTGAAATCTTCTAGCGCAAATGCCACATACATTTCAAAAACGACTCAGAACTCAATTATCGATTGTTGTGGAGATTAAATTTTGGAAAAAATCCTAAACTTTGTGAGAGAAGGAAAATATTATTCCATTTTATTTGACGAAACTACTGATATAACTATGGTGTCTCAATTAAGCCTTGTTATTAGGTATGTTTATAAAAATAAAATTAGGGAAGATTTCATTGGTTTTGTGGATTTGCACGATGAAAATTTCACATCAGGAATTAGACAAGACCTAGAACCAAAATTAGTGGGGGATGTTCTAGGAAAATCAGTTGTTCAGTTATTAGTAAAAAATAATCTTGATATGAAAAACTGTTATTTGCACCGATAACTAGTGTCATGGCTTCTGAGCAGCGTGGTGCTGCTTCAGAAATCCGTAAGGTTTCTCCTCATGCGGTTAGAGTTCCTTGCCAAAGCCATTCATTGAACTTGACTTTGTCGAAATCGTCCGAAATTAGGGCAATTAGAAAATGTTTTGAATTAATAGGCGAGGTTATAAATTTTTATCATTTGTCTGCTAAGAGAAGTTTTCTTTTAAAGAGAGAAATGGGTGGGGGATTAAGTAGCTTGTGCGATACACTCTGGGTAGAAAGGCATAATGCTTGTTTAATGTTTGAGAAAATTTTTTCCACAATTACCAAGATATTGAACAATAACAGTAATTGGGATGATAGGACATCTTTAACAAAGGCAGATTTACACCTCAATAATCTCATGACAAGCGAATTCATTGTTTCTATGAAATGCATTATTTTTATTTTTTCCTTAACACTTCCGGTTAGTAAGTCATTACAAAAAGAATCGCTATATCTGTATTCAGCTATAAAACGCATTGAGGACATCATTTGCTTATTAGATTGTGAAAGGAAAAGGGTTGACGAAGTATTTAATAGAATTTGGAAAAGCGCTAATGAATTTGCAGATATTTTGCAATTAAAGATCATTAAGCCCTAGTATGCAACAAGACGAATTAACTGTTCGGAAACCGCTGAGGAATACTATCGACGTAGTGTATTTATCCCAATGATTGATACTCTCCTAGTTGATTTTCGAAGCCGTTTTTGTGAAGGCATTTAGTTTGGGAAATATATTACCGAAACAACTATTGTGTTTGGATCAAGTTGAGTTAGATAATACTGCAACGTCATTATGGGAAAAATATTCTGACTTTTTTAATGTTTCCATTATTTCAAATTCGTTTAGTATTTTTCTAAGCGAATTAATAATGTGGAAAACCAAATGGGAACGTGAATATAAGTGCAATAACATTAAAACTGGCATGAGTGCCTGTGAAGTTTTCAGTATGTGCGATGAGGAAACTTATCCAAATTGCAAAATTTTACTCACTCTTCACTCACTCACTGTTGCTAGCTCTGAACGCAGCTTTTCGGCTTTGCGACGATTAAAAACTTGGTTTCGGAACAGAATGAGTGAAGAAAGACTTGTGGGTTTGGCGTTACTCCATATACATCAAGATGTTCATCTTGACCCGGAAGAGATTTTAGATCGTTTTGCTAATTCTGGCAATCGACGACTTGATTTTTTATTGTGATTTTTAAAATAAAATGTTAAGAAGAGCTATACAAAGTTAATAAAATGTCACAGATACCCGATTTAAATATTTTTTCTTTTTTACATTATGCGAAACATAAGCCATATACATGATTTTCGCAAAATATGGATTATTATAAGGGAGGTCAATGTATGCGTGGTTTTCAAAATATATTTCACCTAAAATAGGTTTATGATAGAAAATATACTATGTTATTATTTCTTGTGATAATCTTTTTAAAAAGTCCTGAATATAATTTTGACGGATATAGGGAGTTGTATTTGAAAATTTTCCTATTTGCGAGGAAAATAGTACTTAATCGCCCCCCCCCCTTGGGAGGTTTCTATATCCGCCCTTGTCTCCACTATATTTCTTGGCAAAACACACGGTACCGAGTTCTTAGAAAAATTCTTCGGGTTTAACCCAGGTTACCTTTTTCCCCCTCCTCCCTCTAGCAATAAACCAACTCCCATCCCTTCCCTTTTAAATTCGCACACCCCAGACCATTTCCCCACATGCACCCTCAATGGACGCCCATCCACAGACCCCACCCCTTCCGCACACATAAAAACAACAAAATAAGGACGCGCGGGTTCTATTAGAATCTAATATCGGTGATTTGCCACTGAATACGGCTGCATTGTAGCCGAAATGCGCATCTGGTTTTTCATAACCTTTGGCAATTGGAGATATACGAGATAAGTGTTTTTAAAAATTTATTTATATATTTATTATTATTTATAGTACATTAAGACACTAATTTTTTATTGCTTCACAAAATTATGTATTGTACCGAGGTAATTTTAATGACAATTTTGGTCGGAAAAAAATATAATTTGCAATTTAAAATGGCACTCACGTCTTTTATGTGTTGTTTACTCATTGATACATGTCACGAAAGAGCTCCGGTTGTTCCAGTTTAATTATGTACGGGATATCCCCAAGCTGTGTCCCTCCGGAACTTCGCGTGCAGAGATACGAAAAGATTTTCAATTATTGACATCCTGCAAAAATAAAAAAATCCAAGCTTTAACGAAAAATCTGATAATAAAAAATCGCATGACCGTAATGAAAAATATTACGCCATAAGGAAAAATTCAATTAGTCGCCATCGCAACGACACAATGACTAAGCTTAATGGGTTTCAATCGCCGACTGACTCGCTGTGTATCCACTTCATATATATAACATTCAAAGTCAAATTCGATTATACATATTTGCGACATGGTTTTAAACAGTTCCGTAGCAAGGAAGTTTAGCGCTCGGGGCGAAACATAAGAACATCGTCCCAGACAATGATTGTCATAAAAATAACTTAATTATAAGCCAAATAAGAAAACTATTACATAAATGCAACAATTAATAATCAAGAATAATATAATTCCAAATATTTATAACAAAATATATATCACGACACGCCTATTGGTACCCGGACGTTTGCCCCGCTCTCCTGTTCTTGCTACGGTACTGAATTTAAACAAATAAACTTACTTGCACAAATCAATAGGATGAGCACATACACGGACAAAAATAATCATGAAATGTGTTTGAAATAACCGCCTTCGGGAACTTCACTCTATTACGTACTAAATATCGCTGCCAGATGGCAGTACGGTAACTAAGCAGTGAAAATTCATAAAATAGCTTTAGTAATAATGAAATGCAATAATTTTAGCACATAAAATATCAGTAACAAAGATTTAATTATAATTTGACTAAAAAAGGGAGTATTTATTTAATAAAAATTGTAATTGATAAATAGAGAGAAAGTGAATTTAAGTTGTCAAGAAGTAGTTTGATGCAGATTAAATACCCTACCTCAAATTTTTAGAATGATCTTCGGTCTTGTTTCCCTTCATTCGCATAAATCTTTCGCCTTTTACTAAAGATTTCCGTGGAGGGGAATATTATGACACTTTAAATAATTTTTTGTCGAGCCCGGCGGTTTTCCGTTGGGCCAATAAATGGTACCATGAAGCGAATCCGAAATATCAATTGGCTGATAGCACGATAGCACTGAAAATTGTATATCTGAAAACTATGTACAACACACACAGGTAAGCGTTTCGTTCTTCCATTCATTTAAAATAGCGTGCGTACACTATTTCTTCGCAATTATTATTTATCATCGTAGTGAATTACTAATAACTTACAGCTTATATAAAAGCATACTATCTAAACTTGGACCATCAAATTCGCATATTTGCGTCTGGGTTTTGGAGAGAAGTTCTCGAATTTGTTAGGTATGCCAACTTTTTGAAATGGAATTCTCCGGGGGAGGAGGTGGGTAATAAGGAAAATAGCTCATATATTTTCATTTGAAATAAAAGAAGTTTTTTAAAAATCACTCAAGGACATTGAGTGCAAGTTGTGGGTTTCTTATAATATCTCCATTCCGGAAATTAACGTCCCGTATGAAGTTCGTGCAGGATACGGGGAACAACCGATATGGATGCAGAACGGATGTGGCGCCTTCAGTGGAAAGAAATGAAACTACATGTTGTCAGTTATTCGACATTTAGGTAACAACGGCGGGACGGCGGCAAACTACAAAACGAACTTGAACGTTAGCTAAACAAATTTCCTTGCTTTTTAATAATAATGACGAATCCACCCCCTAACCAGGTAACCAACCCTGAGGGGACGGAATAGAACGAATCCAACCTCTAACCAGCCAACTCAATTCGGTGGGACAGAACGTTCCATTACTGTCTCGCTAGTCAGGTACCACCTGGTCCCACCTCTCGCCATATGCGTTCTGCGATCCATATCTCCTCTTATTGTTAGCCGAATTCGAAATGTTATTTACAGTACCTACTGCACAAATCGCTCAAAAACCTCGATATTTCAGATGAATTGATAAGAAAAGTTCAGAATTAATAAAGATTGAAAGCAGAAAATAGAGGCCCAGACGATTACCTTTGCTCAAATATAAACAAACCAAAAATATATCCATGGAATAAGAAAACGTAATTTGAAAATCATAAACTAAATAATTTCATTGTGATACAACTAGGATAAAGGCATCTTTGTATCAATGAGCTAAGCAACAATGACAAACAGTTGCAGTATATCTTGAGTATTTCATTCGTCCTCAGGTCGGGTTTATGTTTTGTTGGACCATGTTCTTGCAGGCCCTGGAAGTCATCCATCTCGGCGAAAACGATGCAGTGCTTCTGCTGTGATTGATCCAATTCATTCATTCCGAGACCGCCGACCAAGTAATGTTTGAGGAATTGCTGTAAAATCGGCATTATTTTGACAAATGAAGGAGTTTCACTGGATTCATCACCCCGCCTGACGCTTAGATTTAACGGTAAGATGTAAAAGTTGAATGTCGATATTGTTTGATATAAATTTACATAATAAACAATTCCGTAAGTAGTAATATATTAGATATTGTTTCACTTGGGAAGTAAATCATAAGCTTTATAAATTAATCTTTGGACAAGGTCTTTCACAAATGTAGTTTTTATATTATGTATATGCAAAATGAATATCGATGTTTCTGAAGCGCAATAGTAGGCTCTTTAAAATTGCCCGTTGTTGATAGAGAGTGATACGGTGATACAATTAAAAATAAATAATAGACAAAAGTTTTAAGCCATAATTTTCTTTCTCAGCTTCATAATACATTGCAAGCGTCTTGACATGTTCCGAACTATATAAAAGTCGTTTACTTATTCATCGTGCTATACGTTTCGCCATTTCATGCTATCGACTTAATTTTCAGTTTGTAACTCGTTGAATTTTATAGTATTTCCAAATATTCCCGTTAATGTATTTAAACATCAATTATTAAGATCAGCATATTATAGATATTACGTTCTATCAAAATTTAATATTAACGCGGTTAATCATTTGAATTTTCAGTTATTCACTTTTTGATGTTTATTCCAATTATCTCCTGTAGTGATAGTAAAACAAGAAACTAATGATATATATTATTTCTTAGGTGCAGAAAACAGTATTGCTGTTGATGGAATGATGTAACCTCACTTTTCCATGCTGTAATTTTTGTTAATAAATAATAAGTCAAGCCCCTCAACTCAAGGTAGTAAATCTGAGAGAATCTGCCACCAATACAATGGAGTGCTAATTTGGGGGTAGGCAGCAAGCACTTAAAACTTGATGTAGGATGAAAATCATTCTAAAGGAATGCAAACTGCCGTTTCTTGTTAAAGTCAAAAAAGACAAACTTTTAATGCTAAGGTCACTGGTTCATCTGTCCTGTGTATGATCATTATTGTCTTTGTTTCCAATGTAATTTTCAAGTTATGCAAATAATTACCTCAAAATTTTAACTTATATCAGAGATAATTGAGTATTGATTACTTTGAACAAAATAAAAGCAAAGGCTTGTAATCTCTTTAGAAGCTCTTCTATCACTTATTAAATCTCTTCAGTATTTAGCAATAAAAATGCCAGTATTAACCATCCATTCAATTAAAAGCACAGCATATCGAAAAAACCAATTGTATAATGTCTTAAAAAATATAACCAGCATAATTTTACTCATGCGTGTTATGACTGTGTTTTTCATAAACAACTTCTTAATCAGATATGAAATTCATAAGTGAAAATTTTTTAACAAACATCACTTTTTATGCAATACTTGAACAATTCTCCAAGAAAAGTTTTAAAAGTTACAAAAAACATTTTTTGTATGGGATTACCCATACTCTTTTTCTGTTAACAAAAAGCTGAAAATAAACATTTTTTCATGAGATTTGGTAACCCAATGCTCACATTAATGGTGGGCATACCATCATGAATGTGTCAATAAAGGATGGAAGAATGGAGCAAGTAAAACAGTATAGATATTTGGGAAGCATGCTAACTGAAGACTGGAGAAGTGAAAAAGAAATAAGAACAAGAATAGCAATGGCAAAAGAAACATTTCATAGGAAAAAACGGGTACTATGTGGTAAAATGGATTTAAATCTGAAGAAACGTCTTGTGAAGTGCTATGTTTGGAGTGTATTGCTTTATGGGTGTGAAACATGGACGCTAAAGAAAAGAGAGAAAGAAAGACTAGAGGCATTTGAAATGTGGGTGTGGAGGCAGATGGAGAAGGTTAAGTGGACGGATAGGATAAGGAATGAAGCAATACTAACAAGGGTGAATGAGAAGAGAAGATTACTTGAAACAATTCAGAGGAGGAAAAGTAACTGGTTAGGGCATATCTTGAGAGGAGAAGGTTTACTATTGATGGTGTTGGAAGGATCAGTAGAAGGTGAAAGGAAAAGGGGACGTAGAAGAATAAAAATGTTTGACGATCTGAAAGAAAGGGGAGGGTATCAGGAAATGAAAGAAATGGCAAGGAACAGAAATGAGTGGAGACAACGCTGGTGCCAGGGACCTGCCTAGAGGCAGAACACCTCATGATGATGATGACCATCATGAACTGTAACATAACTTACACATTGATAGTATCAATTATTAATATTATCAATCTTTAAGTGGAAAGCTCAAGTTAATGACTTGCTATGAATAACAAGTTAATTTAGTTATAACAGTTCAAGTGATTTACCTGTAAGAACCATTGACAGACAATATACAAAGGGTTTTCTAACAAGTTCTTAATTTTTTGAGACAGATTTTGTACACAAAAATGCAAAGGCTATTCCAGAGTTTGCTAATAAAATTGCAGGGCCCAGTGCAAAGTATACATCAAATTTTTAATAGTAAATTTTAATAAATAAACCTCGCACTATGAGTTTAGGAGATTTTTCTGATTTCTGTCAATGTATTTACTTAATAAGTACAAATATTTTTTAGAGATCATGGGTCCCTGTGCAGTCACAACATTTGCACTACCATCAAACCGGCTCCAGATAGTTCAAGGATATGATAGCTTGGATATAAAATAAAGTTAAATCAGATGCAAAAACACATGCTTTAAGGATACTGAAAGTTCTTGCACTTCAAATTCAGCTTAATGGTCAACTTCAAACATTTGAATATTCAACTATAGAATGTTTTAAGCTGTTACCAACCCTCATTTAAACAGGCCAGGAATGCTTACTTTCATTTGTTTATACAATATCATCTAAAACATGGACAGCAATCCTAGCTGTGAATGCTTCAGGAGATATAGGAGGTTGCAAGTGCTTCAGTGTTTTGGATGCATATTCATATTGGACATTATCTTGAGATTCTGTGGCATTCTTATTGAAAATCAAGTCTAAATAATATATGTTTTAAAACTTAACCAGAAAAGGTTTTATGACCACAATATTTATTTAAAAAAAACATTGCATGTTGAATTTCACAGATAACTTTATGGCTTTGTGGGCTATATTAAATGTTCTCATGAGACATGGCCCCTACGCTGTTGGTTGCTGACCCCTTATATGCTGCATACTTCTTATTCCTTGATCTAAATTCAACAGCAAATTATAAATTTTCAATGTCATCAACAGATTTCACATCATTTATATGTAACATGGAATTTATAATACAAGATTTCCATGTAAGGATCACGATTTTGATATGATAGTCACATAGAAATAATAAGGCATAAATAAAAAATATATGCGACAGAAAATTCAAAATAGTTTTATGAGGTTTATGAAAATATATTACTCCATGTGTTTCTTTGCTCAGAATATAAGGCTTTCTTATAACAATTTTTTATTTCTTAAGACTATTTTAGCTTATTCACTGCACAGTTAAATTTACCAATTTGATATAAATGAAATCATATATTTACATTGTTTTCCAAAAGCCAATATGAATGTTGAAAAATATTTTACAATTATTTATTACTTTACAAATTGATGTACTATTAAGATATAGGTACTTCCCAAAGTAGTTCCTCCAAAGTAAAATAGCTAGCTAAAATTCAAATTCTTGCAGGGCTAATGAAGGAACTTAATGCCCTCTCTGAAGACAATATGACAACTCTTAGATAAATTATATTTATGTACACTGAAATTATAACAGATAATCTACTACTAAGGAAACAGATATCAATCTATAGTGATATAATTAATATCACTTGAAGCTGCAATGCTTGAATCTTCCTTGGAGTTTTTACCTGCTGCTGTAGCACCTTTTTCAACTTGAGAATCTTCCTTGGAGGAAGCAGTCACATTCCTGGATGGTGCTACATTCTGCTTCAAGTAAGATACAAGAGAGTGGCTTCTGGGAATTTCTTGGCCACAAGGTACCGAAACCAACAAAGGAACACGCTTTCGTGCCTTAGGCTCCAAGTTAATTGAATTAACTGGGGATGGCTTTGAAACTGAAATTTCCTGACTTGATTTTCCTATTGAGGTTGAAGGACTTGACAATGCTATTGTGGTCACTGGGCTTGGCTTTGCTGCGGTGATCACTGGAATGAGTTTAGCTGCAGACGTCACTAGACTCGTGCTACATGAACTGGTTGACACACTCGTGCTTCGTGGCAACTTTTTCAGTTGTTTAAGTCTCTCTTCTTTGCTTATGACCTTTGTGAATTTGGTTATGAGGTGGGGCTTTGTAGACTGAGGGGGAGGAGTCTCAGTGCTGACTTCAGTCGACTTGGAAGATGGAGACGTATCAAGAAGTGATGTTCCAACCTTAGTTTCTCCTTGAATTTTCGGCTTAAGGTTGTATTTCCAAGAGTTGGGAAGAGGTAGGTCTGTCAAGCCGAACTGTGCCCTCGTTTCTTCGGGTACGTACCAGCAATATTTACCATGGTATGCTCCAGCTTCAGGCCACTGTGTCCAGGATGCAATTTCTTTAATTTTTTTAGATGTGCTGAGTTTGGCAATAATGTTCTTTGAAACATTTGGGGAGCCTCCTTCTGCTCCTTCCTCTCCTGTCTCACCAATGACACAGCTTTTCTTTTTCCAATGCGTAACAAATTCCATTACCATGAATTTGTGGTTGTTTTTGTTGCCGTGAACCAACCTAATAAGATCAGGTATTGCTGAAAAGAAAAACGGCATCCATATAAAAGTAGTGCAAGTATACTTCAACTGAACATGTGGGAGGGAGAGGTTAACCAATTTATCTATTTTTATAAGATTTAGAAATACCCTTGCAAAAGCAATGAGAAATTTTGCCAAAGAGAGCTTGTGCTATAACTACTTAGCAGATAAAATTCCTTATAGGAATCTGTTGACGTACCAAATACAACTCACTCTTGTAGAGTCTATAGATGAGGAAATGTTATGCAGCTTATACAATTCATACTCAAAGACAAGGTAAAACTAAAAGCTAAGTTTCCTAAAACATTCTAAATACTGTATTTCAGGAATGGCACTAATGGTTTTGGCACCTTGTTCAAAACAAAATTTGGCACCCCTATTTCATTATGTCACACATGCTGGAGGCATAAATTCCATAAAAATTTGGTGCCCTTGATTAAGTGGGACCCTGTGCTGGAACACTGCTAGCACACCCCTTGCACTGGCTCTGCTGTATTTCCCCGAGTCCAAGACAAGGTTTTCTTTCAAAATCAATTCAAATCGATGGTCGTCTTAAAATTTAATATGAAGTGTTACAAGTTTAATAGATACTTTAACAATGAATGAAAAATAAGATAAAATAATTGTATCTGCTGAAATTTTCTATAGCAAACTTATGATCCAAATTTCAATTAAGTCAGTATTAATTTTAAAAAATCCTATACAGGTATACCTCGCTATATGCTGTTTTGCAATGTCTTTTCGGTTTTATACTCATTACACTTTCAGCCTCTATCTCTCGATCTGCTCGCTTGATTTGGACAGGCTCTTACAAAACCCAGAGAACAAAGAGCCTTTCTCTGCCCATTGGGAAGGGAGTACAAGTGAACAACTAACAGCAAATTTGTTTCATTATATACGAACTACTTTTAAACTGTTTTCATATTCATTGAATGTGTATACAATATTGCACCGGAGAAGTAATGTAATGGAAGAGATTCTTTTTATGTCAAAGGTAATGCTTCAGCAGACTACAGCCAGTTTTCAGTCTGAGATTGTGGTGGTGCCACATTTAATTTGTGCTCGAGTTTTTACCCTTATAAGTTGGAAATGTTGGAAGCGAAAACAATAAAGCGAAGTATTTCTCTTGAAATTAAATATATAATAAATATATAATATATATATTAAAATGTTTTGCTTAGGAACATTGACTTTGCCGCCTCAATCATCGTGATATTACATGCAGTTCGTATGTTTGGCAGAAGATGGCAGCACAGTGTAATTTGCATTTTATATTGTGGTGACATTGCCTAAAAATTATGTAATGCCCTTCTGTGGGACAAATATGTAAAGATATTTTAAGCCACCAATCTAAGGGATTGAAAGTCTTTGTGTATGCATTATATTTTATTTATACTTGGATGATAATTAGAGTATTATACTTATGTACATAATATATATTGCATGCGCTCACTTTTCCCCTCCTACCTTTTACATGGTTTCCAATGGGATTTTTGCATTCATTTAGCACGATTTCGCGCAACAAGACCCTTTTTGGAAATACATCTCTTGTGCTTACCCGTGTTTTCATCCATTTAGGAACGCGTCTCTTTTTATAGCCTTGCTCTTATGTAAAAATGTATTTCGCAATTATACCGATTCACGATAGGCTCTAGTTTTTTGGAATGCAACCCAAGCATACCGTGAGGTATACCTATATAACTTCTCAAGTGTCTTGTCTGTCCATTCGTCCCTCTCTGTATCTCAGGAACTGCTTGTCATAGAGAAATGCAGTAAACAACACTTTGTTTCTACCACCTAGGATAGTGTTTCCCAAAATATGGGCCGCAGCCCCCCAGGGGGCCCCAAACTTATTTTGGAGGTAAGGTGAAATGCCAAAAATAAATAAAAATTTTACGAATAATAAAATTTTATCAGGGAATTTTTGGAAATACAGTATAATAAAAACTATTAATAGTTATATATAATGAAGAGATTTGTATTAAAGTTTCTAATTTCTACTCTTTTCATTTCAAAGGGGACCGCAGGATATTCAAGGGGGCCGTGACAATTGAAAGTTCATGAATCAATGAGCTAGGAGACACCAGGAAAACTATTTACATTTTCAATTGGCATCTTGAAATGGCAGCCATTTAAAATACAGTAGAACCTCATAAATCCAGCATTCAAAAATCGGGAATTATAAAAAATCTGGCACTTTTTAAAAGGGTGTCATGAGTTGCCTGCCATCCTAGGTGCATTTCGAAAGGACTGATATTCGACTGCAAATAAAAGGTATCCAAGAGTATTCTGTGTTTTCACTCTTGTAAAGATACATCTTTAAAATTTATAAGTTGGATAGTTGCTGGACTGGGAAATAAGGTGACCAGACTTAACAAAAATTTGTGAATGTCAGATTTTTACATTACGTCCTGAAAATAATCTTCCTATCATGAATTTGTTCCGAATTTCTCATATCTGCTAGATAAAATGACATCGTCACTATTTAGTTAAATAAAAAATTGAAATAACCGAAAAAAATCTTACCACCAAAAATGAGTTATCCCGTATATGCCTACTTAAAAGTTGGCAACCCTACCAGAAGTAGATTCATCAATATCATCATCTGAAATCGTTTGATCGGAGTAAATGTAATGATCACCATGGGAAATATTTTCTTCCTCGTCAGTGTCATCAGTTTCGTCAATGCCAGCTTCTTTGTCTGAAAGCTCTTGAAGTTCACTAAGATATTCTTCTTCAGCAACAAAATGTCACGAAGTGAAGGTGGGTATCAGGCTTAATGCTGATACAGCAAACAAGAAATTTCACGAAGACTTGAAAATTAATAAATCTTGCGATTATTCACTGCTTCAAGTTTCATCATGGAATACAAAAAATAGCAGTGTCTGGTGAAAAACTTGGCGCCGATTCGGATGCTGCCGAAAAATTCTAGTCTGCAAAGTTAATTTTAGATGAAAATCTTACCGCCGAGCAAATCTATAATGAGGACGAATTTTGGCAATGTTTTCCTCGTAGCACACTTGCAGCTGGTATTGAGGATATGGCATGAGGAATGAAGGAGTCAAAGGGGAGACTGATGGGTCTTGCGTTCACTACCACGCTAATAAACTTGCATGAATAACTTCGCAAATAACGGTCGATTGGTTTTTGAATCACTTTGCGCTGGAGGCATGTGCACATTGCAAGTCTAAGAGACAAGGTGATGATTGTAAAATAATTCTGATATTAGATAACTGTCCTGTCCATCCTGATGCATCACTTTTGGTAACAGGTAATATGGGTGTGATTTATTTACCTCCAAATTGTACTTCTATAATTCAACCTATGGACAGGAAATTTTAAGGTCACTAAAATGCTATTATAGAAAAACATGTATGCAGAAATTGCTTGTTGCTTGTAATGGAGGAAAAGGTGTTGATGGATTCAAAAAGGAATTCAACATTAAGGATGAGATTTTGACTCTAGCTAATGAGTGGAATGATGTAACAGCCACAACACTGAAAAATTCCTGGCATAATTTGTGGCCTGCAAGGATGTTTGAAGATGGTGATGAATCGCCACCAGATTTTCTAGGTTTTAATGTTAGTGAAGAAAAGATACTGGTTTCTGAAATTATGGAGTTCGCTAAGGCATTGACAAATAATGCTGTCACGAAGAATCTGGAAGATGACGTTGAAAATCGGATGGAAATCGACAATGAAGCACCTGTTGTATTGGAACCCAAATGTGAGAAAGATGAAGGAAGTGAAAGTGACTATGATCCAGGGGCGGATCCAGAACCTTCCCAAGGAGGGGGGCGATCACCCCAAACCTTCAATAGACCATTGCATACAATTGGCTGTTGATTCCCCGGAAAATTCGTTTTTAATACAAAAAAACACAACTCATCAATAATGAGAATTGTGAATTAGTATGGCCGCCGCATTTGAGCTTGAGGGAATATTACATGAAAATTGAGCCTTTGACGATATTATGTAAATTTGTTTGTTTATATTTCGATTTCGACCACTGTTGAAAAATAATTTTTATTTGAATGGACAGTAGAAATAGTTTGTGGATTTGAATTGTACTGTTAATGCCTAATAGGAGTAAATTAAAACAATGTGAGATAGCTATTAATTATTTAAAGCAAAATTGTACTTCGCATTATGTAGCCTTTGACGATATTATTCGTAATTTGGTTAAGATACTATGTTGTACATGACGATTTGTCCCTGGATACTTAGGCTATGTGCGTCACTTTCAGAAATCTGGAATTTTCTAAAATCCGGCACGGGCTATGTCCCGAGGATGCCGGATTTATGAGGTTCTACTGTATTTGAAAAATTATATAATGGAAACGCTGCATCGGAGAAGAAACTTTTTGTACAAAGAATGTCTTGATAAAAGGAGTTTTGAAAAATTATTTTCTGCTTATTGAGAATAAATGCAAGGTGGGTAGCATCTGCGACTCTGGAGTAGTGTTGTGTCATTCCGGAAGGGTTCGTTCCAATGGAATGAATCCAGTGCCGGAACCAGCTGGTACGAATCCACGGCCTTGAAAAAATTTGTTCCCCAGACTCGTAGGATTACGTTCTGGATCTTCCTGGCTCAATGGTTCCTTGGACTCGACCAACGACAGACTCAGAGGATTTCGTTCCGGACTCAATGGTTCCTCGGACTCCACTCAGATTCGGAAATTTCATTCCTCGGACACAATTATTTCTCTTAAACTAAAAGCCATTGGCCCGAAATTTCGAAAAGGTATTCCTATTATTTACCTAAACTCTCCAATGGTAGAAGACGAACCAAATCTGTGAGTTACAGTCCATAGCCTCTCCTTGTCAGAAAATTTCGTTCCAGAGTTGAATGAACGAAATCGGACATGCGCAGAAGTGTATTTCGTACCAGAGTGACGTGTCTCGGTTCTTTTCGCAGAGCAACAAAATGTTTTTTATCGTTTATTGGGATTGCTATATTTGACTTCTGTACTTCAAAATGATTGTGAATAAAAGGATATTATGGGTGCATGGGGTATTAATAGACAAGAAACAACCACACAACAACATAATTCGTAATAATTTTATAATACTTGGTTGTTTAGGAAGATAAATATATCATCAAAGATTTTCACCATTCTTCCAAAAAATTCTTTAATTTCTTAATTTTAATAATATAATAATTTATTAAGAATTAATTTTAATTCTAAATTTTTTTAAATTCTTCCAACAAAGGTTTTTACCATTTTAAAAGTGAGAGAGAGAAATACAGGAGGGATATCAGCGATGAAAAGGATTGCATTGGCCTTGCTGGGAACAGTAATTTTTCTGCTTCACACCAATAAATGGAGAGCAAAAGAAGTGGAATTTGGAAGATGTTTTCGGAAAGTTTTTCAGAATTAAACTAAACACTATCTAGTTTAATTTTGTTACATAGCAATTACCCAATGAAGCGATTTAGATTACTTAGTCGATTTTTTAAAGTTCGTTCAAAAATTTCGGGGGTTCTGACCCCACTATACGCCCATGTCGTTTAGCATTGCCATTAACAAATTTGTTATTAATAAAATTATTACTAACAAAATGAGGAGTCAAAAAATCATAACAACAAAGTTTTCCAACATTAATCACAGGAAATCCAACATTTAATCAAGTTCATACGTGCAGTAATGGAACGAAAGGAACTCATCCTTTGTATCATTCCGACTGCGGAACGATATGAAAAGGAATGAATCCACAAAAAGAACGACAATGCCCATCACTACTCTGGAGAGAGAGAGGAGGGCAAGGTTGATGCATGAACATTTTAAAACTTTTTTTTCTCAATCTACAACATGTAACAAATCATTTCAATGAATGAATCAACTATGAATACATGTGTATGAAATATATACAGAATATGTACAAATGACGTTCTTTAACGAACTATAAAACTGGATTTAATTTTTGCGTGATGATGTTCAATGAACAGTAAGTTTGTAACCGATTCCCAAAGTGAACTTAACTTTCCCTCTCTATTGGCTAATTTCACAGATGTCAAAACAAATGATGGCTTAAGTCATGATTTACCCAGTCAACAGTTTTTAGCCATAAATCCTCTAATTGTGATTTTGTCTCATATTCATTTTAAATATATCACCCTCAACTTTAATATGGCTGATCAAGTAGAGATAAGAAGTACAACAGCAAAGGGAAAGATATAAAAAGGAATAAGGCATAGTTATGATGCCAATTTGAAACTGAAAGTGATCAAGTACTGTGTGTCCTTGATTAACATCCTTAATTCATTCCTAGAAATAGCGACGTAGAATGACACAATGTAAAATGAATCAATATTTCCCATAAGAAGCCATGATATACAATACAATCCGGTTCTAAACCTCGGGTTCAAAACTTCTCACCACACAAAAAGATGTTATATACATATATGCTGGTGTATAAGTCGACCCGGCATATAAGTTGGCCTGGCGTATACGTCGACCTCGATTTTTCGGATTGTAAATACACGACTTGACATATATTCACCATACAAGTCGACTTTACTTTTTCGCTAAAAAAACTTCCCATGGTATTTTTACTTCCTACATACACATACACGAAGTATATTGAGAAAGTGTTTTCATGAAAAAAATTGACTTTAAGATTCCAACGGAAATATGTTATAAGGTCCCCTGAACACGTTTTGACTATTTTCATGATGATGTCTGTGTGTCAGTTTGTGGCTGTGATTGGAATTTTATGGGTGCTCGAACTCAAAAACGTCTTATCAGATCAGCACAAAACTTTATATTTATAACTTTTGTTATAATATCAAGAACTGATTATTTTTGGTTAAGATTGGTCAACCGAAAATGGGCGTTTATTCTTGTCAACATTTTCAATTTTCTCAAATAACTCCTCTAAAACTTAGTTATTCGTAATAATTGTTAAGAGCGAAGTTGTAGAGAATAATATTATCTACAACTTTTGTTTGAAATAAATTTTCGTAGACCCTGTCATTTAGGAGATATTTAATTTATTCGTCATTTACCAGTGAACACAGCACCATCTGTTGGATAATTCAACATCCAAAAATACCGATGACAAAAAAGGATGACTGTAGCCTTATTAGAGACGAAATAATAATTTTAGCGTGAAATTCTATTTTCGAGTATATCTTAAGCAATAATTTTATATTTTCAATAGTTTTTGCTATAACAATTTGCCACTCTTGACAACAATTAACAATTTTGTTTATTGATGCTTAATCAGCATTTTAAAGCATAACATTACTGGTATGTGTGTGTGTGTGTGTATATATATATATATATATATATATATATATATTAACTAAAGGAAAAGAAAGGTAGTGATGAGGGTGGCAACAAGGTGTTGAGGGAAGCCCAGCGGACACTCACCAAGTTGAGGACCAAGCTGGCAGGCTGCTGGGGGCGTCGAAGAGACACGTAAAACACACGAACACAAAAACACACGCAAGCTTATCGGGCCTAAGCCCTTCTTCAGCGAAAGAGTAACGTAAAGTGACACACTGGGCGGGGAATGACAGGGTGATGTGGGAAGGTTGATGATTGGAGGATGTGGGGAGTAGGAGGGGTGGATAGCCAATAAAGAGGGAGTGTGATGAGGTAGAGTTCGAATAGTTACAAAGTAACAAGGAAACATTGTAAGGGGGCTAATAGGGTTAGCGGAGGTTGAGGCCAGGCGGAGAGAAAGAGTCGAGAAGATGGATATGTGCTAGTTCCCAGTGTCGGAGAAGGGGGGCAGGAGTGTCATAGGGTAAAGCGCGAATAATCCTAACATTGTAGCAACTATTAAAGGGAACATTGTGGGTATTAGCATGTAATGCAACTGGGAGGGGGCGTCTGAGAGAAACGCTATTCCGGTGACCGTTCATTCGGATGTTTAACGGATTACTGGTGAGGCCTACGTAAAACGCGGGACAAAGGGTGCAGGTAAGGAGGTAAATGACGTTACGGGTGGTGCAGTTGCTTCTGGAGGTGATGGGGTAGGTGATGTTGGTGGAGGGACTCGAGAAAGAAGATGATGGTAGGTGGATAGGGATATATAGTTAGGGATATAGTTGTTATATATATATATATATATATATATATATATAACAACTTACGGAAAAGGAAAGGTAAAATGAATATATGGATGTCAACAAGGTGTTGGGATGAGGAAACCCAGTGAGCACTCACCAATCAGACGACTTCAGGTTGGCGAGGCCCCGGGGATGTCGAAGCGACACACGTAAAATAACACAAAAACACAGAAACATCACAAACGTAAAGCTTTCGGAACTACTCCTTCTTCAGCTACAGAGAGAGAACTCCCATCCCTCATCCCAACACCTTGTTGACATCCATATATATATATATATATATATATATATTGAAAAATTCCTAATGTGAGAGAAACTTGTAAGTATTGCTCTATCATATAAGCTGTAATTTTATTTCTTTATATAATAGAGAAATTATAACCTACGAACCCTAATGGAGAAAGTCATGTGTTGGACACATCAGATTTTTTTTTCAGACAAAATCATGGTTTTCAATCCAAGTGTTAACCAAACTCTGAAATAAACAAAATAAATAAAATATGTAAATATTGTTTATAGTCTGTGCTGTTCTTCTTGATCCTTCCGTGTGACAGGAATTTTAATTTCAACAAATAAGAAAGTTATTCTCGTGGAGCTTGACCCACGAAATGTTGCTTCCTATGCTTCCTTTGATGTCAGCTGTTAATGATACTATTGAAATTTACTCTACGAGCGTGAAATTCAATAAAATATGATTGCAGGAGTTGGTCACACTGATCTATGATAAAATTGTAATACTCTCATTATGGCTTCGCCTTCAAAAAGAATGACGTACGAAGCAGGTTTCAAGTTAAACGTGAAATTTGCTAAATCATCAAATAACTGTACTGCAGAGAGAAAATTTGGTGTTAGTGAAAAGCTGGTGTGAGACTGGAGAAAGAACAAATCCGTAATGATGAAGATGCCAAAGGCAAAATGTGACATGAGAGCCGGCAGCAGTAATTGGCCTGATATTGAGGAATATGTTTCGGAATGGATCCTTGAAAACCGAAAGAATGGCTACATCATCACTTGGAATGCAATACGCGTATATGTGCTTAGGCGGGCAAAATCAAATCCAGAACTAAGCTTAGAATTTAGGGCAACATCTAGTTGGTGTACCTGCTTTATGAAAAGATCTCTGGTGTTGTGGCAGAAAACCAAGATTGGACAGAAACTTCTGAAAGATCTCAATGACAAAATTACCAGTTTCCAGCAATTTGTCATTAGAAAGTGGCCAACACATGAGTACCCATTATATCATATCGGTAACATGGATGAAACGCCTATGAATTTTGATATGCCCAGCAACCGAACTTTTGAATTAAAAGGCACAAAAACGATTTTCGTAAAAACTACTGGGCATGAAAAGACAAGATTTACGGAGGTACTAGCTTGCATGGCTGACAGAACTAAGTTGAAACCCATGGTGATTTTCAAACAGAAAATCAAGTTCCCTCCAAGAGTTTTTATTTCCATGAAAAAGAGTGAATGAATGAAGATGGAATAAATTTGTGGATAGATAATAATTCAAATATGGGTAGTAATTTTTTAACGTTAATGTGATTCAACATTAATCGAAGAGACATTAAACCAAGGACACATTGTATGCAGGAAAAACTAATAACTGTGAAGCCAGGAAAATAGTCCGTGTTACTGAAGCAAATGTGCAAAATTGGAAATGGTCTAAAATGTGCTTGCTTGCAGAAAAACCAGGTAATTGAGTTTGTGCGTACTCCGAGACAGTACAACATGCCAGTTTCGTGTGAAACATTCAAACTCAAAGCACAAGAAATTGTATGTGAACTAAAAATCCTACTACAGAAATTTAAGGCCAGAAATGGTTGTAGTGTACAAATAATGCAACGAAATTGTTTTTACTTACACTGAAAACTTTCACTGCACCAAAAATTGCCTGCAGACTTCATTAAGAAACATGTTGCCTATCAAAAGCATTTACTCAAAAACCAAGTTCAAATATGCAATGCTGGTGAAACTCCATCTAATTACACTGTCAACGACAAAGCTGCAAAATCTGTGATAATAAGAACGACAGGTAACAAAAAATTTAAGAGCTGCCAACAAGCCTTTTAAACCAATTAATCAATGGTAAGAAACTCCTTCAGCCAAAATTATAGGATTATTCCCAATGTATTTCACCCACCAAGTGGGCATCTTCAGGGGCGAACCTGACCTGGCAGTGAACAGCGGTCGACTGCAAAGAAGTTAGGGGGAGAGGTTCTGAAGAAGACTGAAAGACATTTGAAGAACGAAAAGAATTTTGGGCGTCAGTGTTGATAGGTTCGGTCAATTTGTATCAAGTTTTATTAAAATCTGTGTCTGTATTCATAAGTGTGTTTCTGTTTTTATAAATATGAAGATTTTCTAGAGAGTTTAGTGAATTATTGGCTGGAGTTAGCAGTGTTAAATTCTTCAGGTGTATACTATGTCCAGTTTCAAAAATATGACCCTCAAACTTGACAACAAAAAGGTCAACAAATATATAAAACTACCTTATTTTCCACTATTAAACAGGGGCTTGAACAAAATTTTCAAACATAAGAAATACACAATAACATACACAAATCCACATAGTTTGAAAAACCTACTGGACAGCACCAAAGACAAAACCGAAACTCTGAATAAATCCGGAATCTACAAAATACAATACTCACACTGTAATCTAATGTATATAGGACAAACAAGATGGAAGTTAATAACACGATTCAAAGAACACATGGCTCATTTTAAACACAATCATTTTGAAAAATCAAGCGTTGCCAATCATATTTTTGAAACTGGACATAGTATACACCTGAAGGATTTAACACTGCTAACTCCAGCCAATAATTCACTAAACTCTCTAGAAAATCTTCATATTTATAAAAACAGAAACACACTTATGAATACAGACACAGATTTTAATAAAACTTGATACAAATTGACCGAACCTAACAACACTGACGCCCAAAATTCTTTTCGTTCTTCGAATGTCTTTCGGTCTTCTTCAGAACCTCTCCCCCTAACTTCTTTGCAGTCGACCCCTGTTCACTGCCAGGTCAGGTTCGCCCCTGAAGATGCCCACTTGGTGGGTGAAATACATTGGGAATAATCCTATAATTTTGGCTGAAGGAGTTTCTTACCATTGATTAATTGGAGCCAAAAGTGTTCGAGCTATCAACTAATGAAGCCTTTTAAAGATAATTTAAAGGGTTTATATTATGAGTGTTCAAATTTATAATGATAGTAAAGGTGAGAACAATGGCAAAGAGAGCATAGAGAGTGATAATGACTGACATAATACAATGACCTATGATATTCAAGAAAATTATGGAACCCAATAAAAATTTCTGATAGTTTTCTATGTTGTTTTTGCTTTTGCAGGAATCATATGTAATTAGGTCATGAAATCTATTTTGTTTTGAGTCTTGAATTTGGGTAAACACGGTATGTACACATTTCTCCTGCTTTGCATGTAAGATGCATTTCTGGACAATCCTGCACATTATGGGCACAGAAAAGGTATGCAATTCATCTGAAGCCATGTATTTGCCTTGAGCTTCTAACTTTAATAATTGCAACTTTAATTAACAAAAAATCAAATCTGCAGAAGTTGTAGAGGTTTGTCAGAGTGACGAAAACCCGTCCAGAGGAGAAATCTTAAGAATTAAAGAAATATTTCTCATGATGAAATATCTCTCTGAAAAATTAATGTTCTTTCAAGGTGAGATTAAATGCTTGCAGTATGCAAGCACCTTCTACTAGTATATATATATAGTAAATGTAATTGTTTGATTAATTAATAAATTCCTGACAATCATTTGAATTCTCCCAGAAAATGAAGCACTTGAAATTTATTACATTCTGGCATCAATATAAGACTCGATTTGCCACTCTTTGGCTCCTTTATTCTTCCTCTTCGTATGTTCACTGAATAATAATATTCTTCAATTATTATCGTTGCAATCTATTAAGTTTGACATTGCGCAAAGTGAATAACACAATTCTTTCGTCTATTTGAAGGCTTAATAGACGCTAATTTATCGGAGGCAACAATGAGGTTCGCCTTGGCAACACCCGGAAAGGGTATGAAAAAGCCACAAAATTTCTAAAAGAAATGAGTGTTTCTGACAACTTCTTCCGTGTAACATCTAAACATCGCAAGAATAAGATATTATATAGTTTTAGCCGTCGAAAAAAACAAAAATGGAGAAATTCGGTCCATATTTACATATTTTAATGAATGAAGGAAATAAACCTCGCACCTTGAAAAATCGAAAATCCCGTGTAAACTTATGGGAAAATATAATCATCTCCTCGAGTCGAATCCGGGACTTTTTCCAGGATGTTTGAGTTTTCTAAGGACCACCTCATGGGGGTTTAACGATTGTGAAAGTTTCAGCTCTTAATTCCATTGAGAAATGTCCAAAAATAGCGGGACAGACAGACAGACACTTGAGAATTATTATAAAAGGATAATCTGCATTGAATTTTGCAATGGAATTTTCAATTTTGCTACGATATGATAGTGTTTCTCTATTTAAAAATCGTTTTTCAATGCAGCAAGGAACCTTTCCTTGGTGTTTGAAATGCAATGTAGAAACTGTGTATCTCTTCAAAGGAGAGCACGATTTTTCTCCTCTTTTTTCCTGGTAGAACCATATGGCTTATATCATGCAGCCAAGATATTCGTCGGCATGTATAAAAAGAAAGGAAAACGTCTTGTCTGTCTACAAACAGCTTATTAGAAATGTTTACGATGAAGAATAGAATTAGGTTGAGTAAAAGCATTTTGGTAAACATTTGCTTCCATGACTGTGTGACCCTCCATTCCTCGCTGCATAGGAGAGCATCAAATCCAACCAACATCTGTCATTTCACCCTCTTCGAGGTGGTTGGGATTACTAAGGTTTATCACATCCCCAAAGCAAGTTAGTTGAGAAGGGTCCAGTTTAGATGGGTCCAGTCGTAGAATGAAAGTTTAAATTGTTTTTTGATTAAGATTGTACCTCAATATTTTTCATCCATTTCCTGGTGCTGAATGTTATGCTAAGTGCAAATGCACAAAGGAAATTTAGCGATTGGTGTACATTCTCTTCTACTGCAGCAATGTTTGTGTGTAAAATATGATACGCAAAATGGGTATTTACAAATTTAATGTTTTACGTAAATCCACAAAAAAACTCGGAAAAATCAAGAGGAAAACTTCTAAAGTTATGAATTTTTAAATTTTTTCAAACATTTTTGCAATGCAATTGTGAAAATTTAAAAACCTCATCCAGCCATACAGGTGGGATTTAATAAATCTCTTCCGAGCTTGAGGGTTAACAAACAATAATGAATATCCAACTAAGATCATAGAAATTCGCATGTTTACAAAAATCCGAGAAGCAGCCTTGTAAAGCCAAAGAGCAGGGGTTCCCAACCTTTTCGATGAGGTGAGCACCAATTTTTATCCTAGAATATGAAGTGAGCATCATCATACTTTGCCTGTCATTCTATGTTGCAGTCTGTAGAATGATGATGGTCAGTCGCATCTAGATTATCATGGGCCAGAGGCTCATTTCATTATAAGGTTTGATCACCTAAATCATGCTTTCTCTCACTGAGAAGGCTTCCTTTATGTGTTTGGTTGCTGCCTTGGTTTTCTTGTTAATCCAATATTTTAGGTGCATTAATGGACAATTTTAACAACTAAAAAGAATAAAATAAATTCAATTATGAAAAATCTTTTGGCTGGAACGCTTCTTGAATTTTAACATGGAAGTCAATGGGAAAATCACGACCGTTAAACAAAAATGCATTAACATTTTTTAGGAACCCATATCAATCGTCGAGAGTTGCCTGTATTTCCGTTGAAATCTCAATGTTTTTTTTTCATGAAAACAATACTTTTTCCAATACTGAATATAGAGAAAGTAATAAGTTTAACAATTCTTTCACTTATGTCCTTCATCTATACCACAATGCCAAACCATAAATGACCATTTTAATAGTTTAACAGAGCTGGTGACCAACTCCCATGATAAGTGTCACCATTTTTTATTCCCAAAACTCACAATCGTTACAGTTAAACTGAGGAGAATCCCGTAAACCTCAGTTTTATTCTCCAGTATTATTATCAAGACAATACCTTTTTCCATCATTTTCATCCTCCATTAATAGAGGTAACATAAACACACTAAGCTAAAACCTCTCTTATCTATTACTTGCAGGCTGAATTCTTCCAATTGAATGGGCCATATTTTCTTTTAAAAGCAAAAGGCAAGGAAAAAAGAACTTTTTCCAAGAGTAAACTCATATAGCCTCTTCCACTGCTTCTGTCACAATTATGATACGATAACCATAAGATATAAGGAATTTTGACTACAAATGATGAGAGTGATGTTTGATGTAAAGTATAATAATTCTCATGCTAAGCTGAATCACAATTAGAATTTATAAACACCTCATCCAGAAACTCAGCATAAACAACACAATATGTTATCAACAGAAACTTTCAAATGTTTATACAATTGCAAGATTCTTTTGTCTTAAATGTAATATAAAATACCTTCTTGAGGAAATACTGATTTCTTCCTTCCAACAGACCCTGATGTCGTGGTTTCTGACAGACCTCCGCCAGAAGCTCCAATGACAGAATTGTTTAGAATGGTTGTGAATGATGTTGGGATAGGATCATGGATTGTTACTGCCTTGTAGTTCATAAAGATTTTGTCATATTGATGCCACACTGAAAATTTTAATACAGAAATGAATATAAATAGAGAAAAAGTGACACATTAGAACTCTTTCTAAGTTAAATGATAAATCAAGAGTACTTACAATGTTCATCTCTATTATCATTAACCCAATAGCACCCCACCAGTTGAGGTTTAATCTGTTTAGTTTTCTGCTTCATTTCTTCCTCAAATTCCAACCCAAGCAACTTCAACTTGGCCTTTTGAGTTTCTGGGGACTGGAAAACAATTTCAGTAAATAACTTTCAAATTACTAACACAGCATACTTGGCTTAGAGAACAATATGAACAAATGCATGAAACATTCTTTTGCTCTTTCATCTATTTATGACAAGAAGGCAGGAAAACTTGAGCATGTCAGAATAATAATAACTATAAAAATACTAGTGTGATGGCCCATCAAAAGTGTAACAGGTAAGTGTTAAAATAAAATGTTCTAATAATATAGATTGAGAATAATCAAATTGTTTAATAATTCTGAAACAAATACATTATTTGTCATTGAAATTTAACTTTAATTTTCACAACTTGCCCTTACCTAGCAGATGTTTACATAATTAAAAATTGCTATCCTATATGCTAAACTAATTTGTTTTTTTTTTTAAATTCTGTCAAGTCAGCAACAATGTGGTTGTCCTTTTGCTTTAGACTGCTAGAACCCCAAAAATGAAATCTTTTCAATTAAGAAATCTGTGATACCCAAAATCGAAGTAGGTACCTACTGGAATTTATTTTATTTTTTCCTTTTTAATGCATTAATATATAAGTTATTAAAATTTATCTACTTTGAAATTTTTAGTCTCCACAATTATTTCATTAAATAATGAATGTTTATTTAAGACTAAAAATTCAAATCCAGAGTTTGTCCATCAATCAGATATGCAGCCATCTTTTCAATTTCAGCATTATTGACAGGTAAGAAAACATACAGTAGAAGATCATTTATCAGAAACTCCAAACAATGAAATAATTGATTAATAATATCTATATATATTATTTTAGAAATAGAAGTTGGTGGGACTCAAACCAGTGTAGGGGTGGTCAATGTACCCAAACGTCTCATGTATAACATGCATATTATACAATGTTTTTTAATGTACTAACAGGTATTAACCTTTAAAACGCCAGATTTATTTAGGGCTATTTTTGTTTGTTTTCTGGAAAATCACCTCATAAACTATTGTTAATAAAATGTTCCAATAAAAAAGTATTTTATAGTACAAGTAGTGAAGAGGTACATGCTTCTGTATTTTTTGGAGGAAATATGCACGTCAAAAAATATGAAAAATATTATTATTATGATAATTTCACCTGCATTAGCTTGCTACCGCTCTAATTAGACAAGTGACTAAAATGCAGACATCCAAATGGACAAATATTAGTATTACTCAATATATTCACTGTATCTACATCGCATGATGATTCATGTGGTTCTTTGCATTAAATAAAATGTATTCTAAGTTTATTATATTTGTGACATCATTTATTTCCGCCATACCTTGTTTAAAATGTGTTTTTGTTGACGTGTTGCATTAAGACAAGTTGGTTAAGACATCCAACATCCGGAAATATCGTTTATCTGAAATAGATCACACCCCGACCGTCTCAGATAAACCATCTTCTACTGCATTGACTTTTTGATATCAAGCAAGCTGCCTGGAGATCAAGCAATATACATTGAGATTTAATTCCATGCTCAGATTATTAGGATGAGGTTCGATAAAAAGTGTCACAACATTGAGAAGTGGATCACAAGATCAGGGGCATAACTGGGTTTCTAAGGGCCCAGGTGCAGCCTAGGCAGAAGGGCCCTCACACACAACACTCAGTAACTAGCTTCAAAACTCTGCTTGCAGTCAAAAACAGGCCAAATAAATGACTGACAGATGTTCAAAATAAACTTTTCAAGAATAAAAGAAAAAAGTAGGTATAATTTTAGTTTATATAGCTCATAAAAATATCTTAAAATAAAAGCAGAGTACAGGAGGTCCCTGGTTGCGAACGTCCGTACTTACGAATGTCCACACTTATGAACAAAGCTCCATAAGGTATTCATATTTTAAATCCTTCCCTGGCAATGATGTGATTTGTCATCATCAACAGTGCACACTTTTCACATGAAAATGTTAACTTTAGACATTTTCAAGAGCCCAATTTTCATTTTTCTGCTATCTACTGAATGGCTGTATTCAATATATCTCAAATGGATGATTTACAATAAAAAATGAAATTGTCAGTAAAACCACACATTTAAGTCGCAAAGCATTAAAATACCCTGCCAGGGAATGGGTTAACAAATCTGGCATACATCAACTACTGGCCCAAATATAACGCAGTTTTTTCCTGAAATGACATTGTAAATGTAATACTGTGTTATATTCGAGGCCTAGGTATAGCCCAAATATAACGTGATGTTTTTTCGGAAATGACTTTGTAAAAGTAGCACGTGTTGTATTCGAGGACTAATGATTTTTTATTAAATAATACAAACACTTTAATCTCTGCCTGCTTGTATAGGAGGTACAAAGGGGCATAACTAGGATATTGGAGCTCCTATCTATTTTTTTAAAATTAGAGTGGAACTCCCATAAGTCAAACTTCAAAGGAAACAAAAATATATTTGAGGCATAGAAAATTTGACTTATGAAAATATGTTTTTCTCATTTTTATCTTGCCAGGTAAAATTAAATCAATTCGACTTTTGGAAGATTCAAGTTATAGACATTCAAGTCATGGAAGTTCCACTGTATATAAAATTAATTTTATATCGTTTTAATTTTTAATTAAATGCAACACATCTCATTGCAAAATGTGCCAAAAATTAATTAATATTGACATTTTTCAACATTAATTTCAATCCGAAAGTTTGCTATTTGGAGCATGAATATTGAGCGCTAAAGCCAAAGACTTCGGGTGAAATCTGCAGAGGTGGCAACCCTAGTCACATATGAAGTCCAAAACACTTCTAACTCCAGTCATCTATGAATGGGAACTTCCCTATGTGGCTGGGGAGTTTTTTCGCATAGCGTCTTGTGAGTAAATATTGGAAGGTTAGGAATAAACAAGTCCAAACACTTGAGATAGGGATTTCCATCTTGAAGTGGATGAGAGATCAAACTTGCACATATCTATTCTCCAGCCGGCAAACCCTTCGTAGTCTTTTAACCATAGCTATCAGTATGTCAGCATATTCTTTCTGCTTACTTTTGTGAGTTTTTGTCCATCCGATTTTTTACAATGGATGACGATCAAGGTAGGAGTGCTGCTGATCATGTTGAGAAGAAATATTTTCAGGTGAATGAAGAAGACTCCGGAAATGGAGGTGAAACATTGGCGAGAGCCTAATTATAAGCGCAGAATTATCCTAAATACAGCACGCTGATGTCATCAATGGCACTTTTTAATGTGTTTTTAACAAACTTCCCGATTAGGTGGAAGGTTGAAATTTTGCAGGATTGTTTGAATCAAATATAAAAATTAAATGACTAAAAAAATACAAAAAAGACCCGGGTTCGGGGATATAGAATGGAAGGTACATAGAGAGTAAGGAAGGTATAGAATTAGAAAAGGACAAGAGGAAAGAGATATAGGGGGAGATGGAGAAAGAGGGAGTGCTATGGATTGGGACAGGAGGGAATGAGAGGGGGAAGAGAGACAGGGACAGGGCAAGGCAGAGAGAGGGAAGGAAAGAGAGAGGAATGGAGGGAGAGAGGGACGGTGAAAGGGAGGGAAGGGGCTCATCATTTAGCATATCTTACTGATTTTTCATATCGAAATAAAATATATTTGGAATACTTTTATCATAATCCCATCATATTTGACAGGCAATTACGCTAGTTATTAATGTTTATTAATTATTTAAAGGTGAAATAAAGAAAATTTTTATGGTTTTCTTGTTTTTTTCAGTATCTTCTTGAAAAACTTTCAGTCTTAGGGGTTGCATTATATTTGAGTCCACATTAAATTCGAGCTAATACAGTAGTTGCGGCAGCAGAGTGTAACGTCCACCCTCCGCGGGATGTTCTGCAACAGAGGTCTGTTACTCTCTTACTCAGTTACTTCTTCGACAACTGGTACAATAACCAAAGACAAAGCTAGAAATTACAACAGTATTGTTTTCTACGATAATTCATTGCAAATGTATAATATTTCAGCTTAAATGCGGGTTAAACAGGTTTTTGTGGACTGGCTTGGGAACCTAACCACCATTTATAAAATTTCATCTATGGTTACAAGTTCCGAACAAAAGACTTAAAAATTAACTTTTGGAATGCAACCCATTCATAACTCGGGGACCTCCTGTTAACAGCAAAGATAACTAGATACATTCTGAATGAATGAATGGGAAAAAATAAATGTATTTTACATGCAGTGTATGAGATTGTAGGAAATGCTTTTAATGCCCACATTGTAAGGGAGCATGAATAAATAATGATGTTCTGATAATTATGGCTTCTGAAATCTTTTCTACTGAATACAAAAGGATGTCTTAACGAAACAGAGACAACCTTTTCATTCTTTCGCCAAGTGTATGCAGTCTCATATCTCATCACTGCTCATTGACACAGTAGCTGCTCGCCAAAATAATTAAAAAGATTTACTGATTTTCTTCTTCTATCCGATACCTAGCCTTCATCTTGATGAAACTGCACTGCAAACTTGGTTGTCAGATTTTTATTCACACAGCAAATGTTAGAAAGGCATTTGTATCAGAGGTTATTATTTCAGTAGTAAAATAAATGCCACAATAAAACTCGGCTTGTCTTATCAGTTTTATCAGAACAGTAACAGGAGATACTCTTGCACTACAGAAATTGAAAAAAAATGTCATCACTTTTAAATAACCTAATTTGCACAAAACTACGAAGCTTTCAGGCAAATTACAGCACTTTAATTATAAATGGGTAATGCCACATGCTCACACCACTAACCATGACATTCTCCTCAGCCTCGTCTGCAACTGCTTCTTCATTACTGAGGTAACCATGTGGAACAAAAAATTCATTGTCCACCTCGTATTCATCTTCTGATTCCTTCTCGTCATCTGAACCATGTAATGATTCTCCTGGTTCCTCTTCTTCCCATTCATCATCAGAGTCCACTTCATAGTCAAAGTATTTCTGAAATAAAAATATCCCACATTGAAACATTTTAAGGGCCCATAAATTTTATCGTATAAACTTTTTGAATATTATATAAGAACCTGCACACGCTAATTTTTACTAGATATTTAGTTCAACAGGTAACTATCGAGCTTGTCTCATGGCTGAAAAAAATTCAAGAACAAGCCCTTTAAAAAATATACTCCAATAGCTATTTTTGATGAATTACCACTGAAGACGGTTGACTTGAAGCCAAAATGCACATACGGTTTTTCACCTTGTGGGTGTTGGAGATACCTGAGGCAAATATATTTTTTAAATTGCTTGTTCTTGAATAGTTATCTATTTAGTTATTTATTAGGGATTACTTTCCCAATTTAGAATTAAATTCTGATTCCTATATTGTGGATTGGGATTGCAATCCTACAACTAATTTCTGTGTACGTTTTGCAGGAAATCAAGAATATTCAACTTTATAAAACAAGTTCACTAAGGAACATTTCACAAATTATTTTAGACATTACACCACCTTTTTGAACTTCGCAAATAATTGGTTCCGGAAAACTGACGCAAAATGCATATTCACGAAGTGCAAGTCCTATTTTCCCATGAGATGCAATGCTATTATGGGAGTATGGTTCCTAGTCAACCTAAAAAATTCTCTTTTCTATCATAAAAATGCAGTTTAACAAATAAAAGAAAATGTTACAGCAATGTAACAGCAAATGAAAAGCAAGCATCATAAAGTGAAAAAAATTCTTTTAATTATCTTCAAAATGTATTAAAGTTGTAACATTTCTTTTAATAATTGTGTTTAATATACGCGGCAGAAAATCTTACGTTACAAGATGATAGCAATTCTTAGATTTACATTAAAAATTCATAATAAAAAATGAAAACCTAACAAAACAAAATAACATTTCCTTAAATTGCATTCAAAATATGTACAAAGATAAGAGCAAATGAAAACCTTCCATTCCAAAATTATGGTGTTTCTTTCAATTTTAAACTAGTTTCATCATCGAAAATAGCGCCGTTGGTGGTGAAATAATTAATAACAATTAAGTTGTGAGTTATCACATTTGTTTACTTCGAAAACTGCTAATAATGAGAATTATAAATATAATATAATAATAATCTCTTTCCTAGGGTGCCAAAGATTAAACTGAACTCCGAAACAAAAAGTAGAGGTTTCATGCGTGTTGCCATCGCAAACGCATGACATGAAATGAAAATGATCGGCGTGAAACAGAAGTAATGGTAATAAAAAATTTTGTCGTGAAGTGCAAATTCGCGAACCACAAGCACACGAAGTTCAAAAATGTGGTGGACTGTTTGTTTAAAGAAATTCATTGAAGCAAAGATACTCTACTGCTAATGCAAAATCCAGATTTGTTTCTCTCAATTTAACATACAAAAATTAAATCCTTTGGAAAACCTTTAATTTAGATTTCAATCAACTCATGATACAATGATATTAGTTATTCCCTGAAATAACAAGTGGAATATGCTCTAAAAAACAGTATTTCTACCAAAGAAGTAACAAACAAAACTTATTAGATTAAGAAATATTTTGATTTAACTGGATACATCAAATCCTCAATCAAGTTCAATAAATTTTGATCTTGGAGTTGCTGTGACCGGAATTTTTAAAAACATTCAATAGTATTTCCATTGCCCCAGAGCAACATGAATGGATATCAAACATTCATTCATGTTTTATTGTTGGGTGAACTGCATCAGAAATTCTAAAAAAATAACACTATTGACTTGTACACAAGCTGCACTTTTCCAAAATTTTGCTACAAAACAGACACATGGCTTAGAATATCTATGAGCAATTTTCATTGCAGAAATATCAATTTGTTTGAAAAGGAAATAATGCAGGTATAAATGAAAAAGGAAGAGATTAAAAAATCAATTGGTATGATATCATTAATTTTTAAAAACTTCAAATTTTTTTTGCAAGTATCAGGTCATGCAGACACTAATGAAGATTACATTTTTTACTGCTAAAAAAATATTAACTACACCAATACCAAAATTCTGAAACAATTTAACCTCCAGTTGCTATTTATTCTGATTTAGTGCAGAAAAAGTCATTATGTTGAGTAGGGATTTCACTGAATTTAGTAGCTTTTAAATAGAGATTTGTGAAACCAGAAAGATCATTTACTCACTTTAAGTGATTCATTACTTGGATTAAATAAATGAAAGAAGGTAGACGTGACTCACATCATCCTTATAAAACGGGTGACGTGGTCCAACCTTGGAACTCTTCTTGCGCCACGTGCCCCAATAAGGAGGGCGCTTGTTCTCGCAGAATTGAAGCAACTTGGCACGAAGGTGATCATCACTGTGAGTGTCCAGGATGAGTCCATCCTCACTAGCAGGCACGTCCTCATCCTCTTCACCCTCTGATGGTTTGTATTTAAAATAATAATAACCTTAATAAATCTTCATAACGAATGGAGACTACGGTGAAGATAAAATAAAGAATGGAATCAACACCTATGCCGTAATTTAATAAATAGTGTCACATAAAGGTAGAGAGAAAAGAAAAATAAAAGGAATGTTGAATAAAAATAAAGAAAAGAAATTAACACAGCTGACTTCCAACACATACCCCAACACAAAAGTCAAGTGTCTCCCAACCACAATATGACTCATAGACACAATAACACAAGCAGATAAGTGACACACACAATTGAAAAATAAAAACCTGGGAAAATATGGAATATAATTAACCTCTTGACTTGGGAAAGCAAGAGAGTTGGAGAGTCGGGAATGAAATGTATCTTTTTTATATTACCTCTTACCATATATTTCTTTTTTAATATATAAAGGAATTTGTTCATATTTGCAATAATGTATTAAAAATTCGTAAAGTAACTAATTGTTTCAACAAATACCGTATGTTCACGTGTACCACGCGCACCTTTTTTCCCTTAAATCCCCGTCAAAAAACTGAGTGCGCGTCTTACACAAGTATTTCATCTTAGGCATTGAAACGCGATGTATCATACAAACTTAGCTGAAATCGTGTTTCGGTATGACAATGATGCAGTTGGTGTTGATTACTACTTAAAATACCGGAGAAAAGGTACCAATGAAATAGCTACAAAATTCTGACTGCCAGATCAAATTTCTAAATGATGATGCCTATCCTCTGAAACAGTATACGTATCTGTTAAAGTCTTTTCTAAGAAGATACAAAATCTCTGTTTCTGATTCCTTTGCACCCTTCACTCCTTTTACTCAGTACTTCGTATTTGGTTTGTGCGTGCGCGTACCATTTGCTTTTGCTGGTGGCCACAAATTCAGGTTATCTCCTCTTGCCTTATAGCCCCTAAAATGAATAGTAATATAAGATTGCGATCTTTACAGCAAGCGAAAAGCTGTAAGTGATCAGAGATGCAAAAGATATAGGAAACCGTGCTGCAGGACGAAAGTAGGATGTGTCAGAACCATGCATAAGGAATTGGAGGAAGAAAATGGATAAACTTCTCACTACAAACAGGGACAGAAGAGCCTTTAGGGGAAAATCCGCCAGATATCCTGTCATAGAAGAACGGCTAGCCGAGTACATAAGGGTTAGATGGCAATTTGGCTAAGCAGTGTCGACAGAAATGTGTGTCATAAAAGCACTATAGATAGCCACAGAGTTAGGTGTTAGTCAAGCTGAGTTTAAAGCTAGCAAGGGATGGGCACAAGTTTTTTCGTCGGAATGGCCTTTCCATAAGGAGAAGGACAACGATTTCTCAACGCCTCCCCGAAACTCATGATGAGAAACTGTTAAGTTTTCAGCAATGTTATATGCCTGCGAGAAAAGTACTCATACTTATTAGGCCAAATAGGAAACGCTGATCAAACACCTGTGCATTTCGAAATGCCATATGATACGACAGTTGCTGATATGGATACAAAAGCTGTTCATGTGATCACTGGTGGAGGATAAAAACAACGATGCACTGTCATGCTTGCAGTGTCAGCGGACGGACGGACGTCATATTCAAAAGAAAAACTCTTCCGAAAAATGAAAAGTTCCCAGCAGGAATTTTAATAAGGGCACATGAAAAGGGTTGGATGAACAGTGATCTAGTTTTAGACTGGATAAAGTGTGTGGGAATGTCGTCCAGGTGCCCTTCTCAATCTTCCCAATATGTTGTTGCTGGACAGTTTTCGTGGCCACCTGACTGAAGACGTGAAGGAATGCCTTAAAAAGAAAAAACTGACCAGGTGATCATTCCAGCAGGAATGACGTGCGTGCTTCAGCCACTGGATGTTTGCATCAATCGTCCTTTCAAAAATCATATGAAGAGGCAATACACGGAATGGATGGCAAGTACTGTTCATGAAACTATGCCGACGGGTAGGATAAGGAAGCCAGGAGTGAAGCAGATATACGAATGGATCATCACATCTTAGAACCTAATTGAAGAGGAGGTGATAGTTAAAAGCTTCAAGAAATGCTGCATCACAAATAAATCGGACGGTAGCGAAGACGGCATTGTTTGGGAAACTAGCGAGGAGGAAGGTGCAAGTTCCGCCGAAAATGTTGATAGCATGAGTGACGAAGATTAAAAGTCAGTATAAAAAGCTTTCTTAAATTTATTTATATATTCTTCTGCGTTTATGTCGATTCGTTTTATTTCTAAATCGCATATAATTTCTTCTACCACGAGAAATCTCGAAATTGACCAGACAGTGACAGCTATTTTTGCTATTCACCGGAAGTTTTTAGTGTAAAAAAATTGACGCAATCGTAAATATTTTAATTTCTTCGGAAGATTTGTTGTCCCTTTCCAAAGATTCTTAAATAATAAATGCTTTTGCTTTGTTATAAAGTTTTTTAATTCTTTGCCGATTTTTTCGCAAATTATTTTTTCCCTATAACTTGATGCTCAAAAACAGGGTGCGTGTCTTACACGAGTGCACATGGTACACGTGGACATACGGTAATTTGTTAATATAATTTATTATTAACAAATTGTTATTAACAATTAAAAATAAATGTCAAAATATTTTTAATCAAAACCTTTCATAAATTTTCTAGTAGAATAAATTAAAATCACTAATGAATTTGTTTTTGCAATAAGCAATATTTAAAAATCAAAGGAGTGATGCAGCAGTAAAAGTTGGATTTAGCATAAAATTTGTATTTCTACTAATTATAATTATCTACTTTTATAAATACAGTCTAGGTTTCCCTCAAAGAATTTAATCAATTTACAATAACATTAAAAAATAGTCAATTCACAATTTGTTATTAACAATCAATTTGTTAAACAATTAAATTTTTATGCTTTTTGAACCCAAGTTTTTCTTAATGTTTTCAGACAAATCAATTTCAAAGCAGTAGTCCATATGCTATTTGACATTGAGGAAAAATAGAGAAAACAATTCCTTATAACAAAAGATATGAAATAACAATAAAACTGTGGAATTAGTTAAAAACAAAAGTCCTAAATATGATGCATTCGCTTACAAACAGACAGTCTAGGTACCCCACAAATAATTCAATCAATTTACAGTAACGTATTAAGATGCATAAAATAACAATTTATTATTATAACTTTCTTCTAAAATTTTGGGAATATCTTCATCTGAAATTTTTGGCCTTTCATGTATAGTGAAACTGGGTTAAAAAAATAACTGTGAATGAGAGCAAAACTGTGCAGTCTGGGAAGTGAGGGAAGGTAACATATTGTTTTACATTCAAAATGTCAACAAGTGAGGAAAGAACTGAATTGCAAGTCATATAAACCACTTTTATCAAACACTTGACTATAACCAAAGCTTCATTACACCATTATCCAAATCGAGAATAAATGAAAATTTGGTTGGTCTAACTTAATTAGCTTGTCTGACAACATCTATACAGCCAAATGAGGTGACAAAGACAAACTAAAAACATCAGCCTTTATATCTAAAATGCTCAAGCAACAAAAAGTTTGTAGCTTTGGTATAATAAATGGAGTTGACATTTGTTTTAGCATGGTGAGCCAAACTCCTACCTCTTTTGGCAAATGGAGGAATGACACCCCCTACCATTCTGCTATACCAACCTGTCAGGCTAATTAACCTTAAAGTACAGGCAGTTCCCTACTTTTGTACATAACGCGTTCCTGAAAACGTGCACGAAAGTCGAACAATAGACATGTTATATGGGGGGTTCCATTCCCCGAGAGTTTTTTTACCCGTTATACAATGTGCACATGATTATTAAAAACATAGATTAAACATTAACCTTTATCTGCCAGATTTAAATGCCTGAGAGTTCCGTTCTATCTGCCGGATTTATTCTGGGATATTTAAAAAATATTTGCTTACATTCTGGAAAAATCACGTATCTAATCAACTATTCATGATAAAACGTTCAAATAAAAAGTATTCTGTAGTTAACATATTGCAGAATTATGCTGCTTATTAGAGGAAAGAAACATGTCAAAATATAGTATTGGTATTCAAATTTAGATCAGTGCATTAAAATGCAAATTCATTCCACTTGGCCCAGCAGTGAAAAGGTGCACACCAATGTTTTGTCTTCGGCCTTGATGTGGAGATCTCCATTTAGATGAATCACCATTCCTTGCCAAGACATCTTTCTCAGGCTTCTCTTCACCATCGCTGCCACTTTCAGCACCTTCGTACCCGTCAGAATCGGAATCGAAAATGATTTTCTCTATCTCTTTACGCATCAATTTATGTTTAGAAGAAATTTTAAAAAATACGGCTAATAATAATAACAAAAACAACAGAGGAATAATAATGAGGAAACAGTAGTAGAATTACTAACAAAAATAAAATATTATGAAAATACGAAAATGGAAACTTCAATAATCGCTTGCGCCATAGCCTACTCCGCACTATTTGGTGGTATAAAAACGACTGAAGAAGCAGAATAATAAAACATAATTGTACAAAGGGAAGACAAAAATATAGTGCGAGTCTTTGGGTTGGGGCTTACTCATGGGTTTGTGTTGATTGCATTTTGAGGTCCGAGAAGGGTCCAAACACCGAGGACAACATCTATCCAGTAAACACTTTTCAAAAGTCCTTGTGAAGGCTTCCGTGATGTTTCTTTATATGACTCCTATCTTCTTTCGGGTTAAAACTGCATGCATAGTCTTTTTCTGACGAGTTTTGCTGCTATATATAGGGACAGAAAAAATCTGCATGCCACTTCAACCTGAAGATGCTACCTGGAATGGTAGCAAAACTGTCCTCAGAAAAAGACTACACAAACGGTTGTAACCCGAAAGAAGATAGCCATTTTTCAGAAGTGTTTACTTAATAACCCCCTGACCAAAACTTTAGGTCATGGACTTAGGGATATTAGAAAGATATGAAATACCTTCTTATCTCTTATTATCTCTGATTCTACAACAAGTACGACCTCTGTAGGAATTTTTGGACCCAGCGAGCCAATATTGGTCCGTTTCTTAGAGAGCGGGTATATTTGACATGCCAATATTGTCAATATTATAAAATAATAAGGGCAAAATGCAATAAAATATTCAAATAATTTCACAAACAAACACCATGCGATAACTGAAAATGTTCATTCATCCGCTGATGCACGAAAGTCCGAATTCAGCATATGAAAGGCGGTTTAGGGGTGTCAATGAATAATGTAAGAAAGTGTGGATAGTACGAAAGTCAAACATACAAAAATCAACGATCGTTTGTACGAGTCTATTTCTCTCAAAGTACCCTGTTTTCCTAAGAATATAATACAAGCTTCTTAAGTTCTTTCAAAAAATATTTTAAAAGTTCTTACCTAGTATTACAACATCGTCTTTGAGTTCACTCAAAGGCCACGTCTCGGGAAAAGTCTTTGCAATCCTAGTCTTTTCATTTAACTCAGTCAGATAAAGTTTCTTTTCAGATTGGTCAGCTATTTTGATATCAGCAGCTTTCTTGGCATCATCACTCAATCTTTCACGCACAATTGGAGCAAGACGCATGTCTCCTTTCACCTGAAAAGGAATTATGCAAATCTTTTGAACAAATATCTTCTATCATCGTTTATAAGTAATTTAAGTATAGAAACAGGAGCAATTTATTTTCACCAGGTTGGGCAAAGACATTAAACAGTTACACGAATATCCACTTTCTAATCTTACGTACAATAACCTGCTTATTGGCTATATAAATACTATTACCATATCAGATGCAAAACTGGCACCTATTTAACAAAAAATAATTTATGCTCAATGTTAAACAAGTTCTCCATAAATTTTATAGAAAGAGGATTTTACTTGTATGGTTAATGTAAAAGGTAAAATTTCAGCTAATTTGAAAGTTAAACATTCTCTCATAGTCACATTATAATAAGAATCAATTTTATATACTAATTTATATACTTTTAAATATTAAAAAATAATTTCTGAAGCTAGAAATGCATATTTGCTTACCATAGAGGTCACAATATGAAATAAGACTTCTGTGGCAATATGAAGAAAAGTCACTCTCCAAAAACATTATTAATCATGAAAAACAAATTATAGCATTTCAGCAGTTCTAAGTAAACTCCTCCATCACTCCACTAAATTCTCTTTGTTTTGTGTTAGTCTTTCCTATTTAAACGTGTAATTTTGTTTATAGAGAATTGTAAAGGAAGACTTAAGGGGACTCAGAGCTCCTTCGTTGGTTTAGTTCTTCGTGATATCCTCCAGGAGGCACAACGGGAGAACGACTTCAGTGATCCTTTGAGGAATTTTAGAGAACCACTAGGAGTGGAAGATTTAGCCATTTGGGTGATTACTAATTCATTTGGCAACATCCAAACGTTAGCAGTTGTTCTCTGGGTTCGACTGAAGGAGGTGATGCTGGTTCAAAAGACATGGGTCATAGCTTTTCTATTACCATATTGTCCCGAATATAAGGCGACCTCGAATATAATGCGACCCTAAGAATTTTGGCAAGTTTTTCAAGAAAAAACTAAACCTCAAATATAACGTGCCCCCAAACAACCTTCAGCCAATCTAACACAAGTTCCTCATTCATCCATCCTTTCTCCTGCACGCGAAAGATTAGACCTAACGATAACTTTTCCTTTGGCATTCTTGTATGATTTAAAATAATGTAGGGAGTCAGTTTTCACCTGTTGGCAGTGACTGCAATCATATCAGTTATCCTTGATTTCTCATTTCCGGTGGATTTTAACAACACTGATTTAGCACCTTTTTCGTTGACATTTGACAGCATATCAAAACATACTGGGGTTTGATCTGCATTCCCCATCTGGTATAGCAGATAGTTATGTTTTTTTTTCCACAAGCTTATGACATACCTCAAATAAAGCAACGTACTGATAGCTTCAAGGCAATGAATATCGAGGGGTTCAGCCGCCGACTGAACTCGATCTATTCTCACCTCAGACACTTTTCAAGTACAATGTAACATACGCACCTAATGTGTCTACAATCTAACAAATATTTTGTATCTCTTAAACAGACATGCAGAATGTATGGTGATTTTTCGAAACAATTTTATCATCTTTTAAAATTATTAGTACTCGAATATAACTTTAAAATTTCATTTAAAAAACGCGTTATATTTGGGGCAATACAGTATATGGTATTTAGATGTGGGCAGTAGATTCGCGCTAGAGGGAAAGAAGGAAAGAAAAGGGATTAATGTTGGCACACTGCACAGTTAAATGTGAATAAAATTTCATCATGTCCAGTCAAATCTCCCATCCAAAGCGTGGAGTTCGTAGTCTATACTCCTGAGGATGTCATCTTTTTTTTCTTGCTAGCAACTTTCATAACCTTACTTCTTGCGAAGAATGTTTATTCTGGAGGACTAAACTGACTGCTTGAGAATTTATGAACAGTATTCAAGAGATATACTATGTACATATATGCTCACGTATCATTTACCCTCTCTCGCATCTTCGTTTGCCATCGTGAAATAAAAAAGCAAAAATTGTGCATCATATGTGACTAAGGGAGGCAAAGTGAAAGACCGTGCACCTGGAAGTTTTTTTATCAACTGAGAAGTGAATCTCATTTTTTTCTTCTCAATGACCTTTGATCAAGTCCATAAATATTTATTATTAATACTACAAGGCATAATAGTGTAAGAGCATTCCTAGGATGACCACATTCCAACAAGATGAAAATGGGACAATTTTTGCACAATTTTATAAGTGGGTGAATTTTATCACTCCGATAACTAAATAATTTGATGGATTTAAGCAATCTTGAAGATAAGAAATTTATTTTCATTCAATAATTTTCGTAAAATTGAATTAAATTCATAGGAAGAAAGAAGTCTACATCACAATGTACCATGTGCGAGCCATCGCTAGGGTGTGCGGCAGTTGGTGTTTTTACAACATAGTAGTTCATATAAGTCGGTATATTTAATCCTTTACGATCACGCAATGTTCTCGGGAAAAACGATCACCAAAATCTCTCTGCCTTAAGTATATCTCCCTTGATTTTTTTATCATGATCTAGCCTACTGTGGTAGTTAGGACTTCTCATTACCCCTTTGACTTCTGTCCTGAAATAACCTGATTTGTACTGTTCTAAGAGCAGCAGTCTAACATGAAGTCTACGTTTCTCGAACAATTTCCATCCTAAATAGGACAATAATCCTCACTCATACACTTTTATCATGACAGTCAACTCAACTTGCCGTGAACGCGTTCCTCTATATCAAAAATTAATTAATAATTAAATTATTTTCCCATTAAAATTTCATTTTCTAAACCAAGTTTCACATCATATTTTAATTCAAATTGAAAGACCAATAATGTTTAAACAATAGATTCATTGTTAAATAAATAAGCTTAATTAACGCATGAATATACGCTAAATTTCGAATTTTTATGCAATTTTGGAGGAATTTTACTGTATCTTTTCAGTCTTCCTTTCATTGCCTTTTCTTTGTCGTGGCTTCTTCTTTCCTCCAGTGATACCGAACTTGTTCATCCAAGATATATTGAGGATTTCTTATTTGCATTGATCGACTATGTCTTGGATTGATTATCTCAGACAGCAAACAATTTAAGAAAAATTTCTGCAAATGCAGACACATTTCTTTTTCTCAGAAATTGTCGTCCCTGAAGATTTTTTCAATTTTGATTCCTTTTGGAGTCCATATAACAAAGTAGCAGTAATTTCTTTTCGTTGTGTGTAGTTGGCCCTGTATTTGAAAGTTGAAGTTGTGGCATGGTTTAATTCCAGTCACCCTATTTTTCCTATCAATTTTCCAAAATGTAATTATTTTCTTGGAAATTGTCTAATCTGGAATGAATTCCTTGGCTGAGGCTGGACACTTTACCTTCAATGAAACCATCATCTCTAATTAATCCATTCTGTGTTGCAGCTAAATATGGCACTTCTCTTTCAATAGTGAGGCCACAGCGTTTCACAATTAAAAAACCATTTGAAAATTGATCGAAAACTTTTCTCACAAGAATAAATTAATACAAGTGCGGCATGGGTCGGTACCCTGCACCGAGATCGGCAGCATGTGAAGAAATTAAGGTCCGTACGGTGCACTGAGGTCGGCGCTGAAGGATTAACAAAAATAAAAATAAGCAGAAAATTTTAACTAAAAAAATGAGAACGATTTTGACTTGGATTTCTTTTGGTCAGCCGGTCATATTTGGCTAGTGGTTGCTTTTCACTAATTTCAATCAATTTGTGATCTTTGGCTTAAAAATAAAATTACAATCACTCCTTCCAGTTGGCAGGCCCCGCCTGCCCTAAAAACATTGTTGGTATACTCCGTTCCACCATTGATGACAGCATCTAATGGAGAACAGTGTTTTCAGACTTGGAATGTGGCTCCTTTGGAGTTAGGTGACCAGAATGCACGGATAAAATGATCTCCTTCAGTGAATTTCGTCAATTTCTTATAATGTTAGCTATAAGAAATTCATAACTTTTAAGCGTAATTCCAATGTTAAGTTTTTAGTTAAAATACTTCTAATAAGTTTATATGTTATTTCACTGTCCGAGAGAATTTCTATTAGCAGATATTAACCCTCTTAGTGCCATGCAAATTTCGGTGGATACAGCCAGAAGAGCCACGGGCAATTTGTGAATTTTGTATTACCTTAGGAATACCATCACAGCGAAATTATTTCTAAAGATAATAAGCTAATTTTGTCAGGAATTGTAAAAAATAGTACATTTTTCATAATTTTTATTTAAATGAAATGTTAAATTATTTAATAAGAATCAAAAGTTATTGTCGGTCTATGCCAGAGCCGATATATCGGCCGTGGCACTCTTCGCCCAAGAAGTGAAAGCCGATATATCAGCCGGTGGCACTAAGAGGGTTAACAAAGTATTTCCGGCAATGGAACTTAGTAGCCGAAGTTGACAGAAACAAGATTTTCATCGATTTTCAAAATTTCATAACTCCCATCTCATTTGAGCTATTCCCATGAAATCTTCACCAAAAATATCTTCATCATTTTCTCAGTAATTCATATGCTGCATGTGTGTTAGTATGTGATTTTATAGGAGACTACTTTTTCATTGCCAATATCAAAATCTGCGATTCAAGGCTTCATATAAAAAAATATAACTCATTAGATCGATCATAAATAAAATAAACGTATCTCATTATGAATAAAATAAACTGACGTGGGCAACACATGACTTTCTCCATATTTATATGTCAAATTACATGTAGTTAGCTCTGGGATCGTTGTCAATATTTACTTCCGGTTGACAATTAAGAAAAGAAAAAGGAGCGTTACTAAGACGTAACTAAGCGTCAATTGTTAACAATAGTCTTCAGTAGGTGGCGTGGTGGTGGCAGCTAAAAATATAAGATATTCTCTTAAACAATGCATTATATGGAAAAATGTATCAAACAAAGGTTGTAGAAAATGAAATTTCCTACAACTTTTATTCCAATACATTTTTACATTTATCAAATATTAAAGCAAATATTTCAAAATAACAGATAAGTGACAAGAGTAAACACCCACTTCCGGTAGACCGTTTTTTACCAAAAACTAATCAGATCTTCTAACTTTTATAAAAATGTTAAATATAAAATTTTGCATTGACTTGATTAATAGTTTTTGAGTTACAGCGCCCACAAAAATTTATCACATACAGACAGACTGACATCATCGAGAAAATAGTCTAAACGTGTTCAGGGAACCTTAAAACATGTATTTCCGTTGAAATCTCGAATTAGATTTTTTTCATGAAAACAATAGTTTCTCTATACTTCGTATAAGGAAATTTCCTTGAATCCTGGCTCAAAGAACATAACTTACCACAAAAATCAGTCAATGAATACATCCTATTAACACACGTTTGCATGAAACAAAATTTCTTCCAAATAAACAACATATACCAGCAAAACCAGGGCACAACAATGGGAAATTCTCTGTCACCGTTCCTTTCAAATTTATTCATGATTAATTTAAAAAGAAACTGTAAAACCACATTCACATACTTCTCTAGAACTTGGTTTAGATACGTTGACGACATATTCACGATTTTTGACACATCAAAATGCAACATCACTAACTTCCTTCAAGAACTAAACGACCAATATGACTCGATTAAATTCACACTCGAAAAAGAAAACACACTACCCTTCTTAGACTTATTATTAACAAGACACAACAACAAGTTAAAATTCAATATTTACCGAAAAGCAACACACACTGATAGATATATCCCAATCATCACATCTCAGAAATTGGCCCCTTTCCATTCCATGATCAATAAGACTTCTTCGCGTGCCTCTCTCCCCATCTGATTACCGTAAAGAACTCACACATATTAAGAACTGTGCAAAAACCAACGGATACGACTCTGAAATGATCGAAACCATCCTGCGTAAAAATAAACATAGGCTCCATGTAAAAACGCACACAACACTAACTGATACTTCCCCCACTGACACAAAATACATTAAAATCCCCTTCGCTCCTGGACTCACCAACAAACTACAAAACATCTTCTCAAAATTCAATTATATGACAGTATTTGTTAACGACAATAAACTTTCCAACTTATTACACAACCCAAAAGACACAATTCCTTCTTTACACAAATCCGGCATATACAAAATATCTTGCGGAGGATGCGACAAAATGTATATTGGACAAACAAAACGTAAGATAGAAACACGCTTCAAAGAACACATAGCTCATTTTAAACACAACAGATTAAACAACTCTAGTGTAGCAACACATATCCAAGAACACCACCATCCAATCACGATCGAAAACCTAACTCTTGTAAAATCTGTAACCAACCAAAACAAACTAGACGCATACGAAAGTATACACATAAACAGAAACAAAAATTCCGTTATGAATAACGGCCGCGGCTCGATCCCCCTTTCACCTCTGTACGTTGTAATGGCTGAACCTCTTTCCCTCCCTTTCACTTCAGCACACAAACATATAAATACTGCCTACAACACTCCCACCCCTCATTACACATCAACTACTGATGATGAGAGCCTTGCTCTCGAAATACGTTAACTCATTTTTAGAGATCTTGTGTGCGTGTATTCGAGTGCTTGCGTGTGTGATTGTTTCGGCTGTTAGGTCCCTGTCGTTGCCGGAAGGCACATAAACCTACAGGCCGCTTGGTGCGGTACTAGGTCCCTGGCGTGATTTAATCTCCCGTAAACCTAGCATTATTTCCCCATTCCTTTCCCGTTTTTTCCCCTTATCTCTTGGCGTGTACGTGTGTGTGTTTGTGGTTGCTTAGTAGGTCCCTGTCGTGGTCGTACTGACTCTCAAACCTTCTAGCAACAGTGTGATTTTTTAGGTCCCTGGCACAGAGTAATTTCTCGCAAACCCGGTCCCGTTTCCTTTCCACCTTTAGGATTAGTGCTTGTGCAATTGAGCGAGTGAATTTCTGAGTGACATCAGGTCCCTGACGTGGAGTAACAACCCCTAAACCTGTAAGTTTATAATTTTTATCATCTTTTGCCTTTTCCTGCCTTACCTCCCCCTTTTTCATTGAGTGTCTCTAATTTTGAATTTTATGGTTAAGGAGTTAAGTTATTTAACATCAATTTCGCCGTAGCCTCCATCTTTACTTATTTAATTTAATGTAGATCACTGAATGCCAATAAATGTTCATGTTTTATCATAATTATTGGTTAATCTTATCACTTAATTATATTTGGTAATTAAAATTAAGCATATTATTTTTGTGAGTTATTTGCAACATTATCATTTTAAACCAAAAAAATTGTACGAGTAATTTACTGTTAAAAAGAATAATATTACCATTATGAATCACTACAACACTCATTGAGCCCACTCCATCCATAGTGGAGTGTGTTGAAGGCCATAACACGTCAAACAATCACTTGCTTTAAACTCTCATACGAGACAGTTTCATTGTGCCAAACACTGGGTCCTTCTCCCTTGGGAAAAATCTTTGGTACTTGTCCCATCAGATAATTCCGTTCCTTCCTTCATAATTCACACATTTTACAGAGGAACCAAAAAGCTGACACCTATTAACCATCTCCCTTAGAAACACCTCAGTGCAAACCTCTCATCTATTCATTTAAGCGTCATAAACTATCCTTGTTGAGGATTTGCAAATGAATTTGTGTCTGTTTACTTCCAAAGAAGCCTCTTTCTTCACAGGTTGGCAGGTCGAGGATAGGTTTTTTAATTATTTTCTGCGTCTCATTTCTTCAGGGTATTTTGTCAAGGCTTCAAAACCGCTATTTAGAGCAAAACCAGCTTTGTTAAGCATTATATTTTTAGCTGCCCATATATACGAAGTTTACATTATTTTCCCTTGGTTATAGTCTTAGTTAGTTGCATTCTTAACCCCTCAATGTCGTCCTGTGTACTCAGGACGAAAACTTCATATGCGGTTGTCCTGCGTACTGAGTATGCTGCGGAGATGGAGATCGCTAGATTTCTTTATTTTTTTGATGCAATACACTTTCTTAATTCTGAAAAACTTGATATAAAACAGTAACCTTGGGCCTTCCTATTATGCTATATTCTGTAATTGTTACTGTATTTCTTTTTACCTTTATTATATGTTAAATTTCATGTTTGAGTTTTTGCGTAGTTATGCGAATTGTGGCTTCTAAAAACCCTTATTCAATGCTGAGATGAACCGAACCTCCATACTAAAGTTACTGTGTAGTGCAAGGGGATGTAGACACTGCTTATCTGCTCTGTGACATCTCTTACTCTGAGAGATACTTTTTTGTTCTTATGCATCAACACTTGACAGCTATATGGAAAGGGAGGAGGAATGGTCTTCGGATCTGGGCTAGTGCTTGGTTCAGCATTTCTTGAGAACAATATAATGAGAGAGAGAGAGAGAGAGACACTTATCTGACATCATTGCACAAACAAGCCCATTCAAAGATATTTACGATGCTACCTCTTGACCGAAAGTATTATGCAATTCAGAACGCAATGTTATATTGGTGTGTTTTCATAAATAAAAAGTGATTTCAAACCAATTATATCGTTTGCAAATTTGTATTTGGGGTCAAAACTTTGTGACGTCATATATGGGGTGGTCTGATTTTTTGTGATGAAATATGACGAGGGAGGGAGGAGGGTCAAAAATCCGCCAAGTTGTGACGTCATTTGTGGATGGCCCCCTAGACTATTTTCTGGACCTGCATTTTTCGGTCCAATGACTACTTTTCTTTACACCTACATACCCATATTACTGAGACTATTTTCCTCCATCGCCTCTTCTACAACTATTGGCTCAATAGAAATCTCGGTACTGGTGACTTCTTGGTCTTTCGATTTTAACATTCCCTGCTCTATCCGAAGTGTTATCACCAACCATCTAATATTACCGACACAAACAAGATAGTTAAATTAAAGCAGGCGAACTCTTGTGAACAATGATAAAGCTGACAAAATAACTCAACGAGGAATCATCATCTAGGTTTGACTCAATGAACATGTTAAAGAACCATTTAAATCCCTTAAGTGCACAGCACCTTTGTCACACACCCATTAATCATATGTCACACACCTCTTTTCTCACATCCATATAAGTAAATTTTGTCCCGTTTCATTTGTCTAGCTGATAGATGTAACTGTAATGAAATATCACCTTTCCAGTATCAGTCCGACTCTTTAGACATTTTCCCAGAGGAGGGGTAGTCTTCACTGGTATAGGTATAGACATGATTTTCTAACAGCTATACAGCATTCACTCCTAAATATTCTCTTCCAAAATGCTCCTCAAAATTGAGAGGAAAAGATGAATGGTTGGAAGGGAAAAAATAATTAAGGGAATAAGGGAAAAAATAATAATAACCACAAGCAGAGTGAAAAACCACTAAACCCTACAGTCACACACTAAACTGCAATCAGTCTTACTGCTCCCATCAGAGCAATGGGAAACCGTTTGCGGCAGCTTTCCAGCGTGATATGTACTCTCCCCCCACCGTTTCTCTCGAGGAACCTTTTCTCTAAAGCCAGGCAATCTACAAGGTTGCCACTGTTTGCATTCTCTAAGCTAGCACCAACGATTGACAACCAGTGGCAAAAGGCTGAACTATTTACTGCCAGTCTCCAATAACACATGGTTACAAAACTTGCCGAGCAATAGTGATTATTTTTTCAAATTCTGAAGATTTTCCATGGAATATGAGACCAGAGCAACGAACGATAGACTGATGGCAATCAAGCTAAAAGCAGTCCCAGTGAACATGCTGATAATCCAGGTATATATGCCAACATCAGCCCATGAAGATGAAGAAATCGAGGAGATGTATGAGCAAATTAATGACATTTACGAAGAAGATGGAAGAGTAAAGGTAAACTGCATAATAATGGGAGATTGGAACAGCATAGTCGGAGAAGGACAGGAAGAAAATGTTGTCAGTCAGAACGGACTTGGGAATAGAAAGCGAGGAGGGGAAAAACTGGTAGAATTCTGCATCAATAATGACCTTATAGTGACTAATACATGGTTCAAAAATCATAAATGAAGGATATACACATGAAAAAGCCCAGGAGATAGAATGAGATGCCAAATAGACTACATCCTAGTAAAACAAAGATTCAGGAACAGCATAAATACCGCTAAGGCATTACCAGGAGCAGACATTGATTCAGATCACAGCCTTCTAATAGTTGACATAAGTACAAAGCTTAAACAAATAATAAAACAAGAAGAGAAAGATAGACTAGAAAAATTGAAATAAAGGCAGGATGTAGTCAGCATGAAGTTGGAAGATCGACTAAGAAATTTAGAAAACAAACCAAAGACCGCGGATATAGAATGGAAACAAATTAAAACCAGTATCAAGGATACCTTGTATAAAGAGATTGGAAAACAAAAGATGAAAATCAGAAAACCATGGATCACAAAGGAAATGCTAAAGAAAATGGATGAGAGACGAAAATGGAAAAACGTTAACAGTGAAGAAGCTAGAACCAACTGTAGACATATAAACAATGAGTTGAGAAGGGTAACAGATAAAGCTAGAGAAAATTGGATTAAAGAAAAATGTGATTAAATACAACAAATGGAGAGGTTAGAACGGTATGATATGATGTTAGGGCACTGGAATTAGAAGATAAAAAGTCTAATGGAATTCGTGGTAGAGGAATTATGAATACGGATGGAAGATAGTCGCAGAAACAAAGGATGTAGCACAGGTATGGGAAGAATACATTAAGGAACTATACAGCAAGCAGGCAGGATCAGCAAAAATAGAACTGGAAGATGAGGAAAACATTGAAGAAGACAACTTAGGATCAAGTATTATGGAGAGCGAAGTAGAAAACGCGATAGTGTAACTAAAGAAAGGGAAAGCCACAGGCAGCGATGGAATACCAGCTGAGGTACTTAACCCTTTCACGACCGGAACGCCCATAATTACGGCTCCTGTGATCGGCCGGAATGCCCGAAACCGCCTGAAAATGACTCTTTCGAAATTACCTCCGAAAACTCAGATTGGTCGACGTATCTCGTTGAAATGGCTTGTTTTTCATGTTAACAAAAGAATAACGAAATCAACTAGATTGTTGGCATCCTTTTTGGAGTTTGCGTACACCTGTTTTTTCGAAGTTTTTGATCAACATTTTTTCGGTTTTCTTCGTGAGTAAAGTCACCCCAAATGGCTGACGATAACTCAAATTATGCCAATCTGAATTGGAGTTTGAATTCTGACAATTCAAGCGATGAATTCTTGGGATTTGAAGTGGAAGACGATAGTTTCAGTGTAACTTCAGGCAATGCTCGACGAGGTTTGGAAGGCGAGTCAGACATCGAAGTGTCTGATTTTTCGGATGATGATAGTTTATCCAGAGATGAAACACAAAATATTTTGTCTGATGAGGGAGATTCCGTAAATATTCAATGGAGCGAGTCTTTGGAGCCTGTACGAATTGAGGAATTTACCAAAAAGTGTGGTCCAACTGTGGAGATGGATGCTGATCCGATCGAATTCTTCCAGCTGCTTGTGAAACCAGAATTCCTCAAAACTGTGGTCCAGGAAACGAATAAGTATGCTGAATTTTGCCAAAAAACAGTGAAAGATAGTGATTGGATTCCAGCCAGTGCATCAGACCTTAATTTGTTCCTTGGAGTTAGTGTTATGGATGGGTATAAATGTGCTTCCAGAAGTGAATCATTATTGGAGCAATGATGATTCGTTAGGTAACGCATTTATAAAACGAATTATGTCCAGAAACAGGTACAAATCTTTGTTAAAATATTTGCGTCCTCTCTTGTCCCACCTGTCAGAAACATTTCTTAATAATTTTGTTCCCCCATGTCATGTGAGTGTCGACGAGGCCACGGTCAAATTCAAAGGCAGGCTTAGTTTCCTGCAATATATGCCAATGAAGCCTGTGAAAAGGGGTATGAAAATTTGGATGTCAGCATGCCCTAAGACTGGATATTCATTTACTTTTAATGTTTACACTGGTAAAGCCGAGGCTAAAAGTGCAGAAGGGTTGGGGTATGACCCAGTGATGAGACTAACAGAGACAATGAAAGGGGCATATCGTCATCTTTATTTTGACAATTTTTTCAATAGCGTGAAGCTGCAAATGGACTTGTTGAGAGACAAAGCATATAGTTGTGGAACCATGATGGCGAATAGGAAAGGGTATCCCTTGAAAAATATTTAAAAAATGATAAGGGGTGAGTGTGTTCACAAGCAGAGTGGTAATTTGGTGGCTTCTGTTTGGCAGGACAAAAGGACTGTTCACCTCTTATCTACAAATTCTGACCCTAACATGGTGCAGATTTCAAGAAAAGGGAAAGGTCGAGGCCAAGAAACTGTCATGAAGCCTGTCTCAGGAACTAACTACAACAAGTTCATGGGAGATGTTGATTTAGCCGACCAAAAAAGGTCCTATTATGAGCTTGGAAGGACTGGGTGCAAGTGGTGGAGATATTTGTTTTGGTGGTTCATTAATGTTGCAATTGTCAATTGCCATGTATTGTATTATTTGTGCCAAGAGTCAAAACAAAAAAAGCCCATGACTCATTTTCAATTCAGGCACCTCCTTGCCAAGCAACTGTGTGGTGGGATTCCTAGTAGGAGGAGCACTCCTCAAAAGAGAAAATTAGAGAGGTTACTCGAAAAAGAGAATGCAGCAAGTCATTCTCTAGTAAAAATGCCAGGTAGAAAGAGTATGTGTGCAGTGTTCAAATGAAGGATGGAAGGCACCAAAGGGAGGGAGCATTCAAAACTCTTATGGGTGCATGCAATGCAATGTAAATTTATGTGAATCTTCTGGTTGCATGCTAAAATACCATAATGCTATTTCTTTAAAATAAATAATTTTTTTCTTTAAATGTCTTTTTTAGTCAATAAATAGCCTCTTAAGTGAATGTTGTATTGTTTTACTAAATCTGACCCTAATTTTGGCAGCCATCTTGGATTTCTCTGGACTCTTGAGGTCAGACTGACTACAGCGTCTCCGGTCTTGAAAGGGTTAAAGTCATGGGATCAGAAGGACTAAAAGCGATCACGAAATTAATTAATAAGATTTATGACATGGGAGAGTGGCCTTGGGATTTCCTAGAAGTAACAATGATCCCTCTAAAGAAGAAGCCAAAGGCAATGCAGTGTAAAGATTACAGAACGATAAGCCTTCTGTCACACACTTTGAAGATCATCACGAGGACTATTAATAGAAGGCTGGAAAAAAGGCAGAAGAAATGCTAGGGGAAGATCAATTCGGTTTCAAAAAAGGACGAGGAACTAGAGATGCTATAGGAGTAATTAGAATCATATCAGAAATGGCAATAGAGTACAGTCAAGATATCTGCGCATGTTTCGTAGACTGGCAGAAGGTCTTGGATAGAATAAATTGGGTAATGTTGATGAAGATATCAAAGGATATAGGTGTAGACTGGAAGGAAAGGAGACTGATCAGGAATGTGTGTGAGAATGAAGTTGTCAAGGTCAGGTTGGAGAATGTGGACACCTGCAGAGTAAATATCAGTAGAGGACTAAGACAGGGCTGCTGCCTGTCGCCGACCCTATTCAACATATATGGAGAAAGGCTAATGCATGAAGCGTTAGAAGGCACAGGAGATTTCAAAATTGAAGGATTATAAGAACAGTAAAATACGCGGATGATAAAGTACTTGTAGCAAGAAAGGAAGATGAACTCCAGAAAAGGATAAATAGACTAGTAATAACAGGTAGAAAATACGGTATGGAAATACAGAAAATCCAAGGTCATTCGAATATCAGGCAAAAAAGAGAATCTGAACATAAGTATTGAAGGAAAGCCTTTAGAACAAATTTCAGATTATAAATACCTTGGAAGCATCATAACAAGAGAAGCAAAATGTACAGATGAGATCAGGACTAGAATAGGAAAAGCAAAAGCAGCTTTCAGAAGAAAGAAACACCTATTTAAGGGGAATATAAGGGAAGATATCCGCAAGAAGCTCACAAAATGCTATGTATGGAGTATAGCTTTGTACAGGGCAGAAACATGGACACGAAGGAAAAATGACATCAAATACTTTGAAAGCTTTGAAATGTGGACTTGGAGGAGAATGCTGAAGATAAAATGGACAGATAGGATGAAAAACGATGAAGTGCTACGAAGAATAGGAGAGAAGCGAATGATTATACAAACTATTAGAAATAGGAAGGCAAACTGGGTTGGACATTACCTGAGGAGAGAGAGAGTATGATTAAAGATGTGTTAGAAGAAAAACTAGATGGAAAAAGGGAAAGAGGTAGGAAAAGGTTTCAGCTGATAGACGATTTGAAAGGGAAAGAAAGTTATCAAGATATGAAGAGGACAGCAGAATATAGGAGTATATGGAGAACCAGATTTAACCATGAATAATCACGGACCTGTCTACGCACAAACTACCTATGATGATGATGACACAAAGTTGCATTTACCTTTAAACTTAAAGGTTTAGTTTCCTTTCCCAGTTCTTACAATTGTGGTAGCCTGCCTACTTTTGGAGAAAATAGAGCACTTGTAATTGATAGTTTCCATGCTGATTGCGGACTTACAAGCAATAAAAGTACATTTAAAAAAAATGGATTATGTTAATGATCGATAGTTTAATAATAAACAGAAAACTGCATTCAGATATGATTACCCGTTTGCGAGATATCTGATAAGGAAATTGCATCTAAAGTGAGCCGTTGCAGCTGCTGTGAGACATCCTCTTAAGGAAAATCATCTATAAACCTCTCATGTGATTGTACATTTGAGATGTCTATATGTCAGAACATTTAATATTTGCAACTTGCAATAAAGTTACATACCAGCTAGCTTAATACATCCAAAGAATTCTCTTCAACTGCATAACTAAGGGAATTTCCAAGAATGAAAATCTTCCCATTCAAAATTAAAATCTTGTCAGCAGTTAGGAAGCAAAGACTATGAAGCCTCTAAAACTCCATCTCTCTAAAACTTACAGGTTTGTCCATTTTTCTGATGATTTAACCAAGTCAAGCAAGATCTAATATTGCTGAATTCCATTCCATATTCTTAAATAATCATTTTAAAATTATTATTACAAATTAAATGAACCCTTTCAGCCTCAGTTGAAAATAGCCATTTAACCAAAATTCAAGGATAAATTAATTTGACCACCAATGTCACGTGGTCACGAAAGACTCAAACTTTTCTCCCATACCATGAATGGCATGAATTTCTCCACAGTAACTTGCTGCTCTTCTGCTCCTTTGGTCTGTTGACTGTTCTTCTTGGGAACAAAGAAGCTGACGAATGCGGCAGCTTCCTTCTCTTTCTTCTTCTCCTTCTCTTCTTCCTCTGACTTCTTCCTCTCCTCCTTCTTCAGCCTCTCCTCTTCCCTCTTCTGTTTCTCCTTCTGCTTCTCTTCTTCCTTCTTCAGTCTCTCCTCTTCCCTCTTCTGCTTCTCCTTCTGCTTCTCTTCCTCTTTCTTCAGCCTCTCCTCTTCCTTCTGTTTCTTCTTCTGGTTCTTTTCTTCCTCCCTTCTCTGCTTCTCCTCCATCTTCTCGCTGGAAAACAAGACAGGCATAATCTGTGACATTGTTTTATAGCAAGTTTACTAAATGTTTATCAGTCTAAATGACATTGCGTTCAATTCAACGAATATTGTTTATCTGCAAACAGCGAGGTTCAAGGGTTACAGAAAAAATAGGGTTAGGTTCCTGGTTTACAAGATATTTTGAAGTAAAATATTTTAGAGGTAAAATATTAATATACAGAACAACACAGATTATCTGACCTTCAATTATCTGTCATTTCGTATTATCTGACATGACGAATATAAGAATTTTTAAGAATGAACATCCAAAAAACCAAGGGCCTTCAAAAATATAGCTCCTACAGCATTGCCAGTTTGGTATAACAGCCAAAAAAATGCGTGGATAAGCTCTGAAATTTTTCTAAGATGGTTTTTTAGTAAAGTAACAAATCCCAATCACTCACTACTTTAAAAAATGAACTGTTATATTTGCAAAATTATTGTAAATGCTACTTTTGTTTGTGATATTGTTTTGAATTTGATGGCCATATTGTGTTTTCATTTGAACTAGTAATAAACTGACTGTATGGAATTTCTGGCTAATCAACCTCTTGGATTATTATAGTTATTACTCCCTCACACCAAACACACACACAAGGGAGGAGGTAAACCTGGTGCAGACATTAGTCTGCTCTTTACGAAGAGCACCAAGAAGGCCAAATGCTTTATGTTCCATCCGAATGACAGAGCGCTGACTTGCACGGTCTCCTCAAATCACACAAGTAGGGACCGGGATGATCCCAGATTGAAATATCCAACTTTCGCCAAATTCGAACCTGGGAACACTGCATGGAAGAACAATGCTCTAACGACTCTGCCACCATCACCCCAGGAATAAACTGAGTTTATGGATATTTGTACCTGTTTTTTCATTAGTATTCCGTATTATTCGACATTGCCGTTATCTGATCATCCTTCGCTCCCGTTGAGGTCAGACAATCAGGGTCTACTGTATTGTCTTTTAAAATTAAACAATTTAATTTAATGTACATAAAAATTAATGATGTTCAAACAATAAATAAAGTGAACATACTGATGGGAATTATTCAGAAGCCCACATTTCGTTCTTATTTGGTTTGGTCTCTGCTTTGAGGACTACCACACCAAGCAAAATTATTAAGGTAAGCCATTATTTTTTTGGTATTTTTTGTCTTTTCTCCCTTTGTTGCTGGTGTGCCATTCTAGCACTGTAGGTTATTTTTGGAGAATTTTTAAAATTTGTTTACCGAAAAACTTATGAGAAAGATATAGAAATCTAAGATAAAACAGAATCTGAGCAATATACTGTAAACTTGGAATAAAAAGTGTAAATTGTTTCTGTGAATGCATTAAATAATTCATCGATGTGTTTCACACAAAAAGAATAAATAGAATTTGTTTAATATAAGGTGTATAAATACACAGAGTTTTATGGAAATCTTCAAAAAAATTCAGGTAAATCCATTAAAAATATAAAAAGTTATGATTTTTTTAAAACTTAGCTACATAATAGCCAATTTATTTAAAAATCCTCCGGCCTCCCAGATGGGTCTGATTTAAATGCTGCCACGCTTGAGGGGTTAACTATGGCAGTGCTTCTCAACCGGGGGTCAAAGTGTTATTTCTTGGGGGTCCGCGAGTTGAGTATGACATGATTATTTTTACCTATAACGTGTTTGATCCAGCACAGTTTCAAAGTGAAAATATGAGAAAATTAATGAAAAAGCATGAATTTTTCATAGAGACAAGGTCTGCAGAAATTGTCCGACTTCGTAGGTGGTCCGCGGCTCCAAAAAGGCTGAGAAACACTGCTCTACAGCATCTACCACTTTGGGGAAATACAGTAAAATCCCTTATTTACACTTTTCTAGGAACCTGGGAAAAAAGTGTAAATTGTGGGAAAGTGCAAATTGAGGGAAAAGGAAAAATAAGTAAACTGATTTTACTTTTAAACTCGTTCATTTGTTACAGTAAGACTAACAATAAAATCAGTGTTAAAAGAGCTAAGTTTATAAAGAGTATATCTATTTATTCATTTAATAAGCAGCACACTTTTTTAATAATAATTATGTTAAATTATATGCCGAATTAAAATGCTTGTCGTATTTAGAGGTCTTCATGTACATTTTTTGGCGTGACCTGCATTGAATGGCACCATCAGCGACAATTTTTCGGTTTTTAACAATCAAGTTAAGTGTTGAAATTGGCAATCCGAGTTGTTTGGACAGTGATATCCGCATATCATTGTGTTTGTCAATTTTTTTCAAAATTGAAACTTTATCCTTCATGGATAAGGCTTTCCTGTTTCTCTGTGACATCCTACAAGAAGTAAGGGTACCTTCAACAATAATTATTAATGAAAATGAACAAAACAGTGTTTCTCAATCAACGGTCCACAGAATGCCGTCGGTCTGCGAGTTATCTTTCCAAAAAATTCTTTTTCGTGAAATTCCATTTTTCTCATAACAGTTGAATATTGACAGCATTGATTTAAGATTTTCTTCAAAATCAGGAATAAAATGTTTTAAGCATTGCCAGGGCACTTATTGAAGAGAGTAATTAATAATAACATTTTTAATGCATTTACAGGATTGTGTATGTAGTTCCATCAAGAAGCTGAAAGTTGGCAGCACATCCCGGCATCAAATCAAGGCATATCATAGTTATTTTACTGCACTTACACTTTTGACCAGCATGTACACTAGTCTTTCCAATGCAGTCAACATAAACTTTAGGTTGTATGTGGTGAAATGTCAATAAAACAAAAATGTTAAGTGAAATATACGTAAAATGCAGGATGGTTATTTTTACGATGTGTGTATTGCAGGAAACTGTAGTACTGCCACTCCCTGGCTTACATAAGCCTCGACTTACGTAAACTCGACCTTATGTAAACTTTTCCATAAGCAACAAACAAAAAAATTCAAAATGCGAAAGTGCGTACATATTCTGTTACGCTCAGAACGTAAAATACGTACCGTATATACTCAAGTATTTTACGACCCCACATAATTTGCGAACCCTTATTTTTGCCTCAAAATCTTATTTTCATCTTATGTGTCATGTAATGTGCGAGTTCGAATTTTTGAGTTCTGGTAGTGTGACCTTCAGTTCCCATAAAATATAGTGCGTTTTCTTTAGTTCGTTTCCATACGATTTCTATCTTCATGAAAGTAAAGAGAAAGCATTCAAATGTATACCTGTACTTATAATTGAAAAAATATCTATTAATTACCTGTATTTACGTATTAATGAAGAGAAAATGAGTGTAGGCCTACCTACCAGCGCATCTTTAACTGTTGCACAATTGTAACACAATAATGTTGCCATAGATCTCCCAAGAAAATGCTGCCTTCAGTAAGCCGAAATAACACTAGGATTAATGTAAGTGGCATTTTTTCTTTAATATCGGATATTATTTAGACCCTGGGTTTGCACTTCTGCAACCTTACCACTACCACTGTTCAGCGTGCCATCTATCGTCCACCATTCCAACTACCTCGGCCTATCAGGAATATTGTCGCTGTTGACTGCTTGTGAGGCTGGAACTTTTTGCGGTTACTGTTTTCCGAGTGAGGGATACCACAGGGTATAAACAGTTTCCTTAATTTCTATGATTAGAATCATTTTTTCCCAATGACTTATTTATTGTACTGAACTGTATGGGTAGTTAGGCGAATTCCAACTTACATAAAACTCAGGTTACGTAAAGGTTTGTGGAACAGAACCCTTACGTAAGTTGAGGAGTGGCTGTACTAAAATGAATGGGATAAAAACGGGACCTTCAAAATTAAATGTGAATCGCAGGAAAAAAGTATATTGCGGTAACGTATATTTGGAGGAACACTGTATTTCTACCATGCCAACCCATGAATAGCTGAGGTCCTTGGGCCACAAACAGCAAAGTTGCGCCTAAAAAACTTGACCGCAAATACGCGAATCCACAAAGTGCAATCTATTACTGTAAGTACTTAAAAATTTAATTGAAAAATATATAAATATATACTTAACATACTTAACTAAATATCTCCAACAGCCATAAATAAGGTATGAAAAACCAAATATACATTTTGTCTATAGGCTGCCATCATCAGTGTTATTCCCTGATTACAGATTCCAAAAGAACAAGGATGATGTATTTTCTATGGTTTTTATGTTTGTAATGGGAGGATGCCTATTACAGGTGCACATAGTATGAAATTGTTTACTCGAATGAAAAATTCTCATCCATGTGACCATCTAGAACCGTTTACGTTGGATCCATTTCCTGTCCAAACTCGGATGTGAAAAAAAATGCTTGTGTGGCCATAGCCAAAGAAATGCTGTAGCAACCAACAAGTTGCATTAAATCGAGGTAATGATTCATGAAGTGCTCAGAAATTAAATCACACTAAATCTGGAGAAAACACCAAAGTGAGAAACATTAATTTTAAGAAAATAATACATTGCTTAAATAGAGTGATAGGATGGCAAAAAATAAACACTGAGTGAGCATAAACCTTAAATGCGGTACTGTATTGTTATTTTTCTTTGGCAACGTATTTATACATACAGTATATCCATAAAGGAGCCATTTGTGCAGTTTACAATTAAAAACTTAATGGAAAATGATAAACCTAACCCATTTATCTATTAGATTTAAATACTTTCTGAAATACTCGATTACAATTTCAACAAGTTAAAAACTAAGGGAAATTGCATCCAGAATTAACTGGAAGAAACTTGGCAGTTTAGCCCAATAAGCTTGTATTTTTTTAAAATATGCATATACAGGCACTCCCCGAGTTACGTAAGGAATGCGTTCCAGCACCGGTTAAATAACTCGAAATTTGCATTAGTCGAAAATTACAACTGACAGTGTACAGTACAACAGAGATGGGAAAATTACATGTATAACAAAAAACTAACAGTTGTATTTTCTTCTGAAGAATAATTGAAAGGCCGATATATAAATCATGTTTTAGCTAGAGGAATTATTGCTGCTACTTGTAGATGTGTGTTGTTGTATAGCATCAGATGAAAATGAAATAACAAAATTTGCCATATCTGCCCAAATATAAGCCAACCCTCCAAATATTTCCACCATTTATTGACAAAAAAGTAAATTGTAATAGTAAATAGATTAATAGTAAAGTACATTTTATGCTGAAGTGTGCCATGTATGCATGCATGGCCTAGAATACATTATTGGAGATCGAAGAATAGAGTGGGAAATGGTTTGGTTGTTTACATTTGAAATATTACTCCAATTGATAATTTCACATTGTTGAAAAATGTTCCACATTCAGTTATGACAATGTCATTGATCTTCATTTTCAGAAAAGGTCAAATAAAGCAATAGCGACCTCGCAAAGATAATTTTTAATCCAAGTCTACTTCCAATGTAATTAGCATTTACATTGCCTTAAGAAATTGCATTTTTATAATTATACATGTTCCATGAAAGGTTTTACCAAAATTCAGAAACAGTTGAGCATCAAAAGCCAACATCGCAAAGATAATTTATAATCCAAGTCTATTTCCAATGTAATTAGCATTTACATTGCCTTAAGAAATTGCATTTTTATAATTATACAGGTTCCAGGAAAATTTTTTACTAAAATTCAGAAACAGTTGAGCATCAAAAGCCGTCATTGCATTTTGCGTAATCGTTTGCGTAGTAAATGTACACAATTTTAATCGATTCCATGAATGAGGTTTTAACATGCATATAAACATTACAATGGCTATAGCAATAACTACAATAGTCAAGTAAAACTAATAGGAACTTCTTTTAATGGATAATGAAAAATAATAGAAATTGCTAACTATTCTTAATGATTCATATGCATAGCCTTGAGAAATGAAAGAAAATATCCAATAACATTTAGAAATGAAAGAACAGGTAACAACGATAACAAAATGGGTACTGCTAAATTCAATATTCTAGCTTTATTATATATTCATTAATATTCATCGTAGGTCAAATATTTACTTTACAAAAAATATATTACTATCATTTGAACGTGACAGCAATGAGAGACATGCTGCCATCTATGGGTGACTATGAGTCAACCCTAACCCCAAATTTTTTCTCGAACTCGCATTTAAGCCGAGGGGTGATTTTTTCATGATAGATTTTGACATAAAACATCGGCTTATATTCGGGCAGATATGGTACTGTTACTATGTTAATATTATAATGTAATTTATTTTTGTATCCGTATGAGTGCATATATATGCCACAATTATAGCCAGTCGCTAGAATTAGATATATTAAAGAGATTCGCTAGATTCTTAGGTAGTTGCTGTGGCCTTCTTTTAGGTTGCTAGTTCGAACTCCAAGATGCTAGATCTAGCTAAAAATTCGCTAGATTGGCAACAGAGGCTGGGTAGCATAGTGAGGCTAGCGCATTACAACCCACACCTTGCGTTCTTCATCTGTGTACATATTTAGTTCCTGCTCGCTTACAAAAACAGCTAACGTAAACTTTAACGCAAACAAAACGAATTTTATAGTAATTTATGGGACCGCTTCCGTAAATGCAGATTTGCATAAGTCGAGGCTTACATAACCCGGGAAGTGCTTGTATTTTTCTCCATTTTTTCATAGTTCCCACTTGATACATACCTCAGCCTTTTCTGCAGTTGCTCTTTCTTCTCCTGCAATTCTCGCTTTTTTTGCAGCAACCGTTCCTCTTTTTGCTGGTCCTTCTCTTTCCTCTTATCTTCTTTCTTCCTTTCTAATTCCTAAGAATTAAAAAAATAATATACTGACAGCATTCCAATATATATGCCAGGAATATTGTATAAGGAACATGTAAGCGCCATCAAATCCAAGGTATTTATTAACCACTAGTTTGTAAACAGCATAGGGGGAAAGGGAATTTTTACTATTTAATGTGAGATTACACCCTGACATATAAGGCACCTCAGAAGATACGAATTACTCCCAATCTTTCATTATAATGAATTTTCTAAATATTTTGCTTTTGCAACTGTAGTAATTATTATTAAGCAATAACAATCCCAAAGATTTTAATTACTGTGATTTATTCCAAAAAAGGAATACGGTTAAAAAAATGCACATTATTAACTTTAACCAAGAAACCAACAATCATTTTAAGGTTGATACTTTGCATGCAGGTTTTGTGACGATTTAAAGAACTTATGCTGCCCATCATGAAAGTTCTGCTGCCAATGTATAAAAATCTGATGTCTAGAACATTATTTTCTCCATACAGAGTAATATGATTGCAATAGTAAATAATAAGCTGCTCTCGACAACAGTGATATCAAAAATAACTAACAGAAATAACACTCATGCATAATTTTTAAAGACTGAATAAGTTTTATAATAAAAAATACTTTGAATAACCATTCACATTTAAAATAATAAGTAAACAAAATTTTTATTTTTTGTTATGGATACCAAAACATTGATGCACGATTAAAATTACTGTTTTCATAGCTGTTAATATTTGCAAGAAAATTTGTTTACAAAATGATGCTAGGTGGCATTGGGATCATTTTTATCGCAATTAAAATTACCTGTGACAGCATAGGTGTCGCTATCAAGAGTTAGAAAGTTTAATCATAGCAACGCAAACTAACGTAACACTTAGCGATATATTTAACATAAATTCAGATGAATAATTGATATACGAGGGGCATTTGAAAAGTAATGAGACTGGCAACACTGCTCAGCTGTAACAACCTCGATTGATGAGGCACATGCTTCAATTTGCAACTTGACATTCAATGAGTCAGTACTGCAATGTGCATTGTTATGTTCCATTGTGTGTGTTTATTAGCTGTTTCACTAAACCTATTTTTCAATAGCGGCGGGGAACAATATTTCGTACATTTTAAGACAGATGTGCTATAGAATTTTGTGTGAAGCTTGGAAAAAGTGGTCAAGAGACATTCGAGATATTACAGAATGCCTACGGATCAGAAGCAATGAGCAGAGCAACAGTATTCAGGTCGTGGAAGTATTTTAAAGGTGGGAAAAAAGCTGAGGTCGATGACGCTTGAGGCGGGAGACCAAGCACTGCCATTACAGATCTATCAAGAAAGCTGATCAATTATTGAGGAAAGAAGATTATTGTTACGGGAATTGTCTGCCAGTTTAAATGTGTCATTGGAAAGGTTTCACCACATTGTTAGAGTGGGATTACACATGAGCCAAGTGTGTGCAGGTTGGGTTCCCCTTGATCTCAGCGACGAACAAAAATGAACATGCATGGAAGTCTTCCAGTCTTGTTGAACAAAACTCTGATTTTGTATCTTCCATAATCACCTGACACTATGACCCAGAATCGAAACAGCAGTCAAGTGTTTGGAAACACAAAAACTTGCCTCAACTGAAGAAATTCCACACGACACCATCGCCTGGAAAAATGATGCTGTTATTGTTTTTTGACTCCAAAGGCATTATTCTGCAGCACTGGATACCTCAGAAACAAACTGTGACTGGTGAATATTAAGCAAAGATACCTAACACTCATTTTAGATATGCAATTCAGAAAAAAAGACCCGAGTTCTTGACGAAGCAGTGGTTTTGCTTCAAGACAACGCACGGCCGCATACAGCACATATGGCGATGGAGGCGCTGGTGGAACACCAGTAGAACACCCACCTTAGTCCCAACCTCACCCTGTGTGATTTCTGGGTGTTTCAGACACTTAAACATGAGCTATGAGAACACAAATTCGACTCCAACACAGAATTAAAGCAAACCAACCTGCGCAATATGTCTCAAAACGGCATATTGCATGTTTGAGAAGTGGGTGGAGTGATGCAAAAAACATAATAGCATGTGAAGGACGTTACTATGAAAAGGAAACCATGCCCAAGCCTGAGGATACCTCAGATACCGAATAATGTAAGTAGTCTCATTACTTTTCAAATACCCCTCAAATGTCTTAAATAATCCCTTTTAATCCCTAAAAATGTTTTGAACAAAACTTACAGAAAATTATATTGTCAACTTTGATAATAACAAATATTTACATTAATGAAGCTCTAACAGAGGTATTTAGCAAAAACAGAAAAATGTCTAGAGTAAACCTCCATTTCCAGTTGACCAATTTTAGCCAAAATCTAATCAGTTCTTGATTTTCTAACAAAAATCTTATACATAAAATTATGTACCAGTTTGATAGGTAGTTGCTGAGTTAGAGCCTGAGACATTTATACTATTTTGCATTATTTAAAGTGGTTTGGCATGCTAGAGGAAATCCTTTCACAGGTAATAGGTTAGGAACCCTCCATCTAGAAGAGGTACCTCCTTTCTTCCCAATCTCTACCACAAGAAACTACTACCCTATACCTTACCTTTTCATTGAGTATTCAACTAACCTTAAAAACTGATGGGAAGAATGGATCATAAGATGCAGTTGGCATTAGTTGGAATTTTTGGATTAATTTGAAATCAGAAAAAATATCGCACCATGATCAGGAATCAAAGCCAAATCTTCCACTCAAGTATTGTAGCAGGCTAATTCTCCAAGTAGGTTCAGTGGTAGAACATCTAATTGGTAAGTGGAAGACATGGATTTGATTCCTGGTTTGTTTCTCCTAATTTCAAATTGTTCCTAACTAAATTATACTACAGCAAATTTATTGACATGAAAAACACTTTTTGATAAATCATATTAACTATGTGCAAATGGAAGTACTTAATTGGATTTCAACCACCAAAAATCAAGTTAAAGTTCAATCATTCCAAAAAAATCAAACTTTTTCTGCCTTAAGCTACAAGGGAATTTCAAAGTGCTAATCCGTTTATCTCAAACACCATACCTGCTTTATTTTTTCACGTTGCTCTTTCATTTTCGAACTCAGCATTCTCTTTTTTGGCACGGCAACAGGATGATTTGGAGTCATCAGCAATAGAGAAGTGGTTGAAGTATTGAGCTCACTCAAGTCTTCACTCCCAGAGGGGCTGGCCTTAGCGTCAGATTCACCAAGGCTCAAACTATCACCAAAACTTAAACGATCACCTACATTGTTTTCCATTTTGCATGTCTCTGTCTCCTCTTTATTTTCACTAAATGAGTCGGTCTCTAAAGTTGTGTTCGCAGCCTGCTTATCATCTTTATCCGATTGATCAGAAGTGACATTTTCTTCCTTGGATGTGGTGTCATTGACATTTACGGCTGGTTCAACAGGAAGGGAACTTACATTTTCTTTGGGTGACGCTTCACAGTCTCTTGTGGAAGAGTCCAATTTAAGGCAAATGCTTTCTTCCTCAACGATACAATCACATTCGGTTTCTATAGGTTTTTCCACATTTGAAGGGGTAATGCCTGAATCAGCTGGGGCTTCATGTTTCTGCAATTTAACATCCACATTCTCTTTCGTTTCTACCAAGTCAATGAACCCTTCATTTTGCTTGTCTGTCCGTATGCTCTTAGAAATTTTGACATCTCCCGTCTCATCGCTTAGTTTTCTCTTTTTGGATGCCGATGACACACCCACAGGAGAAATTATTTGAAATGGTAAAAGAGCTGAAAAAAATTGCATAAATGTTAAGTATCATTTGACAAATGTTGATGAAATTTTAAATAACTTAAATGTAAAGCTAAATTCACACAGCGTAATTAAAAATACACATCAGTCTACAAACAGTATGAATCTTTCAAACTTTAATAATTGGTTTTTCATACACTGTACTAAAATGAAATATTGAAATTTCCACTAGATGGTAAGAAGTCACCATTGAGATGTTTGAAAGTCAATGAATAACATGATTTGTCAAATAAAACATGAAAGCAAAGAGGCCGAAGAAAAATTATAGGTATGCATTCTATTGAATTTAATAAAATTTGCGTTTCAGTGATATGTTGCACACCTGAGGATCCCAAACCAATGCCAAAGGAACCACACAAAATTACATGTCAAAAATTACTGTAATAGTTTACCCAAAGAATAGGGAAAACAGAAAAAGTCATCACATATTCTCACTTGAGATTAATATTCAGAAACTATATAGTATACAGCTGTGTTATAGAAAAAAGTTGAAAGTTAACCCATAGGGCAAAATAATTTACTCTATCTACATAACATTTTCAAACTCTGTATCATGGTACCAAGATTTTTGGGAGAGAGAAACACATTAATGTTTCTTTCATGCAAGTGCTACAAAGGGCGCCAGACATCAAGATGAAAGTCATCAGTCTAAAATGAAAACCATTGCTGCAGAGAGATTTGTATTCAACAAGTGTGCTGGCCCCTTGGTGATCTTCGTTAACAGTAGGCTAATACTGGCATCAGGTTTCTCTCCTCCCTTGTGAGTGTGTCTGGTATGTAAGGAGTTACGGCTATAATAATACAAGAGTTTGATTAGCCAAAACTACACAAACAAACAAACATCAACAAGTGCATATTTTTATTTTCCCTACCATTTCTCATATTTTTCAACCCTGCAGGCTACAGAATTTAAAAATGAATTTATACTATAATGTTTCTACTGCTCGTGCAGCTGGAACTCAAAGTATTCCGCTCGCATTCGGGTTATTTCGCTTTGGCTACGACGCTATGTTACCAGGTTTCCAATTTCGCTCAGTTCATCGGTAGCTGCTGACGAGTGAAGTTCTATGCTCCAATAGATCCGGATGAAGCATGTTCATACTTTCCACCATCGCCGAAATATGACTGGAAAGTGTAAGCAATCGTGTCAACAGTGCTCGTCAAGAAATTTTGAGCGGAGAGGGAAATTTACAACCTCTTATTGGCTGGTATTTTCTTCCCCTCACCCCATGGATCTAACTGTAGACACGCCTCACCCGCACAAAATGCTGGAATGGACTATAGTGAATCTTTTAAATAAAATGCTATATTTGTCCCATTAATCTTCTATTACTTCATAAACTACTCATCTCAATTTTCTTCCTCCACAACAATAACAGCAGCAAAGGAGAAACAGTGGCATTGTGTCAAGGATTCAGTGTGTTGTTCTCTTGTTAGGAATTTGTGAAATGGTTGACTTCTCATTTATTCAGCTCACTCTCAAAATAAAATGAGAGTTTAGTATAAATTTAAGGTTAAGTATCTTACTTTATTGGAATGAAAGTATCTTTTCCTGTTTTGTTATAGCTACATATTATATTTTTCCAATATTTAGGCTCTTAATAATATATGTAGATATCATGTTGATATTGTTAATTTATGGCACACCTATAATCACCATGAATGTCCAACCTTTTGTCAGAAATATTAATTTTTGTCTCTCAATGACACATGCTAAACAAGCAATTGTTTCATAAAAATTTCCAAAGCACCAATGACAGCTTACTGATTCAAAGAAAAGGTTTATCAGATTGGGCTATATTTATGGAGACTGCATATACTACTTTGCTATTGAAAAATATAATCAACCGCTACTAAAATGAATTCAGTTGTTCATTGAATGTAATATAAGATCTTACCTAAACTATCTATTTTATTAATTAATGATACTGTATTTAGTAAATTGTTTCGGTTGCTACTTGGTAGAAATTCATCATTAAGAATTAAAAATAACTTTGTAAATTCCTACAATACATTTATTGAGAGAGACTATATAGATTTTGACGCTCTGCATCATAATCAGGAGTGATGATAATGATGCAAAGCGTCAAAATCTAGATAGCCTCTCTCAATAAAAGTATTGTAGGAATTTACAGTTATTTTTAATTCTTGATACTGTATTTATTTGCAATGGGCTTGTTGGTAATAAATACTCTATATTTATACAGTTATGTATATATAAATATTTGCATTATATTAAAGCCTATACCATTACGAATAAAATTGTTTTGTAATCTCCATTCCGTTTATTGCAACTTTAAAAATAAATGAAATAAAAATGTCATATGAAACATCCATTTCATATTAGCTCTCAAGCATATCCCTTTTAACGGTGAAATAACATAATAAAAGCGGATCCATAAAAAAGATATGAAAACGTAAACATGCTCATAAACAAGTAAAAATGACGTTTAGGTTTTTAATACTTTAAATATTTATTTATGAAAAGTTTATTAAGGATAAGCTTTTCATTTCAAATTTTTATGGAAGAATCGAGGTGAAAATTTCCAAACTTAAGTAGGTATTATTCACAAAAATAGGAAAATGGGAACTTTTAGGTAAATAATAATAAAAATCAGGAGCCGATCGAAATTAAAATTTATATATGTGAATCAATGCGTTGTTCTTCCGTTTTCCTGATTTATAATTATGGAATCGTTCCACAAAGTTATGCATATGATTATTTATTTCATACATAAATATGTACCTATAGTATAATAAATTTAAAATTCATAAAAATTGCTTCAGACAATTTGATGTGCTGACCATGTCGGTCTAAGGATTTTCTGCTCAAAAGCGTAAGCATTACTAAAGCGATGATTCGCCATTACTTTGTATTTCTTCTGAATTAAAAATCTTTATGGAAAAAACGTCGACGAAAATTAATATTGTAAAAAAACGCTCTACCGTGATACTACCGTCAAAAATCTGAGTAAGAAACATATATCTAAGTGGGCGGTAAGTATTCATGCAAGGATATGTTTTAATAATAACTACAAATACTAATTAATAACCAATTTATTTTAATTAATGAATTTGATTAGCTTATACCAAATCAATTAAATGAAATATGAAACAGAAGTCAACGTCAATTTTAAATCATCTAAATTAATGATAATCCCATACATAATAAATAATAGGCCTTCAACACACGGATATTAACTAAACACTAACCTTGCCGCAATTTTTTCGGCGGTATCGGCGAATCAGGAACTTCTATAAAGATATTTCACATTATTTTGAAAATTGTAAACAATTTTATCATTCCTGATGAAATGATACACGCTAACATTCAATTCAACTCAGCAAGTGCACTCACCTCTTCTGGGGGTGTCCATTGTTTTCATTGTGAGCTACTAGGATAACACTGTAACAGGTAAAAGAAATGCTTGTTTTGGATATTTTCTCTTCGGATGCAAACACGATGATAGCAAAAATTGGAATCTTATCTATTTAAAAATTTATACACGAAGGATATCAATTATCTAATACAAAATAATTTTTATGGCCACGAAATCTATCGGAGGGCACGACCCGTGCCCGCCAAATCGTAATGTTAGCTTAGGCGGGACAGCGCCGGAAGATTGTTAATCAAAACAGTTACAATATAATATCAACCGAGTTATTAAGCTTCTTGTGATTAAGTTAAAAAATTAAATAAAATTCTTTAATTATGGCAGCAATCTGAACTATTATTAAGAAAATTTAATGTTACATTAGCTTTGGATTAGACCCGGGAAATTCGATTTCACAGTAGGTAATGGTTTATAGTTTATATTCGGCTTTTTAAAAATTAATCTTTCATTAAAAAGATTTTAAGTTACATAAACACAAGATATTTGGCATTCATTTACAAAGAAGTAATACTCAACAAGGTGAACGATCTCAATTAGAATATAAAAGCAAGGAAATTATGCAAGAGATTATCATACGATTTGATACGTGAATTTCGATAAAGTCACAATGGCAAGTATAATTCCATCGCAAATAATTAGACGTCTAGAATCATGGCATTTGATGCAAAAAATGATTAAGAAATGAGTGAATCAACTCATAAGGAGTAAAAAAGTCATTTGCCTCCTCATTAAGGTTAAATTTGGATGTCTGTTAAAACTACCAAACTAATAAGATAATAATATTATTATTGCCAACTTCAAATATATAATTTGACTAAAGATTTAATGTATAGTCAGGTCTACCAAATCTTTTACCCATATCAACCCGAGATCACAAGAAGAAGAACATTATTTAACGAAGAAAATGATTTTTAGACACTATATCTAGATGCCATATAACAATAATTGATAATTTGGTATTAACGAGGCTCTACCTCCGCAGCACTTCTCTGGGGGCGAGATATGGAACTACAAGGCGCTAAAAGTGGCGGGATTATGAATTACGTGGGGCAGTACTCCATTGCAACTCAGCAGAAAAATTTTACTCGGCCTCACCGGGTTGGGTAAGTTGGTGGAGGTGTTTTTTCGTTCCTCCTCATGTTCATTGTGTTCCCCCTCTGGTAGGGAAGCATTCATCTAAATGTATCCATGAAAAAATAATTCCGCCGCCAAAACCTGAACGTAACCTCCACGTAATTCAAAATCTCGCACTTTCAGCGCCTTGTAGTTCCATATCTCACCCCCAGAAACGCGCTTCAGAGGTGGAGCACTGTTAATACCAAAGTACCCAATAATTATAGCAAAACAAAATATATAATTCTTCACGTTCCTCGGTAGATCTATAATTATTTGTAGGTGCTTGAAAACGAATAAGCCAAGCAATTAACAAAATACAATAAATTGATTTATGTTTGCTAATATTTCTCTCATTTGCCTGAAACGCAAATAATGTTAAATATTATAGCCAAAAGTAATTGTTTTCAGTTAGTTTATTTGGTGATATCCTGTATGAGAATCAGTGTCAAGTGTACTTGGCATATATTAATTTAGGTTCTGCTGCATTTTGGCTATCATCAGATATTAGATAGCAAATGCGGGTTCTAGGAAGTGTTGACAATTTCTCGGGCTCGATAAGAGAAATTGTCCAGACAAAGCGTTACTCAATGTGATAATAGCACTAATATTTTTTAAGTATAGCCCAATAATATATTTATAAAACCATATCATTATTGTAAAACCAGAGTAACATTTTTGGGAGTTTGAAAGGGAAATTATCAGTTTTCCTTGCCATATTCGTTCATTTGCACGTAAGAATACACCAGCGCCGATTTTGTTGAGCGGATAGATTGAGTCATTAAACATTTGTTACGCTGAAACAAAATTAATGAGCATAATGAATTAATTTATATTTCACAGGATAAAATCTCAACGATAAGACCTCAATTACGAAGCAAACTATTACTAAACCGGAAGAAATAGTATAGGTATTCAAAAGTTACCAATTTTGTAACATATTGTCTAGATTTCGGCCGAACGTCCTTCCTGTAGCTTGCTGCGAAGGCCGATCTACATTCTGTCCAAATTAAAAAAGATTGCGATATACTATTTCTTCGTAGTGTTAAATAATTTCAAGATAATCATCTATGGCCATTAACTTTGAATATTCAAAAGTACACGAACGGTAATTCGCAATGGCGTTTCCTTGTGGTTGATAATAAATTTTTTTACTAATATCGTTCTCATGACCGAATTTTGATCTTCTAAATGTAATAAATTGCTAATATGTCCAAAATAATATAACATACAGGATTTGGTATTGACATAACTTGCATGTGAACATAAGGACTTGACTCATAGTAATTCTACCTTGTGGTAGGTTTTAGGCACACTCAATCCAAGGTATTCAAAGCTTTTCTCTTCAAGCTCTCATACCCAATTCCTTCTTTTAATTCATCTAATATATATTTCCACTTCTTACCTCTTTCCTTCTATGACTTAATTCGACAGACCGTTTTTTTTTACAAATTTTGACCCACCCATTTCTTGTCTGTTCTTTATTACTCTAATTATGATACTTTCTTTCCCTTCTATCTTCAGAACTTGCTCATTTGTCTTCCTCACAGTCCAACTAATTTTCTCGTTTATGCCACACCCACATTTTTAATCTGCTCACATCTTCTTTTCAGGATTTTCACTAACCTCTTAATATCTTTATTCAGACTGCTGGTCAACAACTCTCACCATCTTATAAATGCCTCCTTTGCTCTTGCTATCCTTTTCCTGATCTCTTTCATTCTTCTACCATCCTGTGGCAATACTACCTATGTAAATACCTAAAATATTCCACCTGTTCCAGCCTTTTCCTATCCACTGTAACATTGACCTGATTATCTCCACTCTTGGAAAATTTCGTCACTTTCCTCTTATTAATTTTCAACCCAAAAGTCTCTGCCTTATCAACAAATTAAAAAAAATGTGGCCTTCTCATTTCTTTACTGAAACTAAGTGTAAGAGAGCGCATACAAGACAATTATGGAAACAATATGCTTCATATTCATGACTTATAAGACAATTTGTGTTGTTCTAACAAATGTACCAACCTTAGCAGTAAGGTGGAACTAAAACCACAACACAAAAGGGTTGAGAGCTTGAAATTTATAACTCTGATGTTGAAGTATGACTAATGTGTATCGAGTAGATTTCTCAATTTCATAATTTACAGAAATTCATTTTCATGAATATAAAAGCATTTTACGATTATATTAAGGAATGTCCAACTATGTACTACGCAACTGTAAACAGGGATGGTAAAAAATAATTTATGCATAGCTAAGCATCCCAACTCAAAGATCTCATGGAACTCAATTGATCCTCACAGTGACTGAAACAACCACCAAGACATTTATAGCACATAGCAGCGCATTTTTTTGCATTGACATTTAAGAATAACAAAATCAGTTTTGAGGTAATTTGCATTGGCTGTCTGTACACTCTTAATGCCGATATTTTTTATGCAATTAAAAAATTACAATTCTCAATAATAGATATGAACATTCATGCTGCAGGAAATTGACATTTCTAAAAATTGAACAAGTTCTAATCCAACTTGAGATGAAATATTATTAACAGGCATTAGAGAGATCTTTTATACTTAAAAATAATTTTGAAAGCAGTAACTAAATCCTGTATCAGGTCAGAGATTATTAATTTTCAACCTATTTCTCATTTTAATTGCTGTCTTATCGAATAATATCAGCATTTACTTTATTTCCAGTAATGGTTTTCTTTTAGCATAGTCTTTTCCTGAAAATTGAGAGGTTTTAATTAGATGATTCCCTTCCTTTCTGAAGGCTTGTGAGACTAGTAGTGAAGGCAGGCCTGTGTGATAAGGTATGCAGGGTATGATACACATATGGGTTCCAAATTTTGCTTTTACTATAATTCATTGTTGTCATCTGGCACAGTATATGTATACTTATCAATAAAGATAAATGGTCTTCAATGGCAGAGGCTCCCTTTTTTCCTCTGTGTCACAAGACAAAGTATAAAAAATGCATTTCAAATGTTATGTATAATAAATCAATTACATCATCAAACAAGTTAAAATTAAAAATTTAACCATAAGATTCAAAATTTAGAGAAACACTGAGAAAGAACAGTTGTATAAAACTCCTTCAGCCAAAAATTGTAGGGTAAGCCCTATGCATTTCGCCCACTAAGTGGGCATCTTCAGGGGAGAACCTGCCTTGGCAGTGAACAGAGTTCAACTGCGATGAAGTTAGAAGAAAAGTTTATAACGAAGACCGATAAACATTTGATGATCGAAAAGAATGTTTTTTGGTCTTCGTTATAAACTTTTCTTCAAACTTCGTCGCAGTTGAACTCTGTTCACTGCCAAGGCAGGTTCTCCCCTGAAGATGCCCACAAAGTGGGCGAAATGCATAGGGCTTACCCTACAATTTTTGGCTGAAGGAGTTTTATACAACTGTTCAACTTGGAGCCAAAGTGTTTACGAGCTACCATCTACTGTACTGAGAAAGAAGGAAAAAGGGGAGAAAAAAAGAACAAGTACGAATTTTTTAAAAATTAAATCTTTTATTCACAAGAAATGGTCCTTAAAAGAAGAAAACAAGAAAAGTATTTCAGACTATTTGTCCATTATAAAAGATTTTGGTGTCATTTTTCACCATTAATTTATTTAACTTAAGTTTGCATATCAAAACAGAACATAATTTCACTTTAATTGAAGGTCTTTGGGGTGGAACAATGCTTAAAAAAATAGAATTTTAGAAAATTCTTCAATAAGTAAATTAATCAGGACACCAAAATCTTTTATAATTGACAAATAGTGGGAAATATTTTTCGTTTTCTCCTTTTAAGGACGACTTTTTGTGAATAAAAGATTTTATTTTTTAAAAATTCGTGCTTGTTTTCATCTTTTAAGGGCTAAAATGAGTAATATTCAATGTAAAAATAACCAAAACACAGAAAAAAATATTCAACCCCAATAATAATAGATATCGGACGAACACATATAAAAGATTTTACAATAATTTGAAAGATTTTATAAAAATTCTTATGTACAGCGAAATATTCCGACTCCCAGATGAAGAAAAAATGAGGAAAAATTCCAGACCAACTGAGATTCGAACCATGACGTTCCTTTTGCAGGGAGTGTGCCTTAGCCATCTCAACTATGTGCCAGTTGTATTACATTTACAAAGGCAGATGTGATAAGTGAGTGAACTCCTTAAGCCAAAACCCAGGGATTGTGAATAAGCCCAATGCATTTTGCCCACCAAGTGGGCATCCTCAGGGGCAACCTGAACACGACAGCGACTGGAAGTCAACTGTTGTTCCATTCCTGACATTATTCCTTGACATGACCCCCTGGCTGTAAAGTTGGTCCTCATTTTGCAATTTGGGTGCCCATTCCCTTACTGTTGTTTCATATAATTTCATGTTTTATTTACTTACCCCCCTTAGTTTTCCAAGAATGTTGGATCAACCATTAAAGAAACAGCATTTGAATGAGTAGAAATTTTTAAGAATGGTGGACTACAAGATTTGGAATGAGTAGTGCCTGCTACTTTTGAAATATCAAAGATTATTGCTCAACATGAGAAAGCATTCAGTAATGGTGATTATATTAAAGAAATACTGATAGAAAGCGCTCCTTTCCTTTTTGACGGTTTGCTAGAAAAATAAAATTATTCAACGGATTTGCCACAGTAGAAATACAGTGAAAGATAGAATTTTGAAAATGAAAACAAATATATCAGAATAGCTAACACAAGATATTGCATCATACCTTTTAGTTTGTGTTAATGAGAGCACGGATATGACATTGTCAGCTAGGTTAGCCATTATTGTTAGATTTTCTCTTTGTGATGAGATACACGAAGAACTGGTTAACTTGACCTGAAAAGACCACAGACTGAAATATGTAAGGTAGTTGTAAGTTAAAAATTTAGACTTTTCAAAAGTGGATTTCGTGACAACAGATGGTGCACCTAGTATGGTTGGTAAGGAAGCAGTTTTTGTATCTTTGTTTAAAAACATGTTGGACATCCAATTCTAGGGTTTCATTGCATTATACATGAGGAAGCTTTGTGTGCAAAAGCTGGGCTTAAAGAACTCGAAGTAATGAAAACTGTTACCAAAGTGGTAAATTTTATTTCAGCGCGTCCGTTGAAAAAAAGACAATTCCTAAATTTGCTTAACAAGGTGAATTCAGTGTACAAAGGACTGCTCATGTACAACAATGTTCTGTGGCTTAGCCGAGGTAGTGTTCTTGAATGATTTGTTGAGTGTTTTGAAGAAATTCGTATGTTTATGATGAATGAGAAGCTGTCATTTCAAGAATTATAGGACGTTTTGTGGTGTTGCAAATTAATGTTTTTTACTTGCACTTAAATATAAAATTACAAGGGTTTAATAAAACAATTGATGTTATATTTGATCTCGTAAAAGCTTTTAAAATCAAATTAAAAGTTTATAAACATGATATCAACACTGGCAAATTTAAATATTTTCCAAATCTAAAAAATATTTGAGTGATCTTGAAGATCAAAAACCAGATGTTCATAGAATACAGATGCAATTCTCAGCAGTTATTGATTCGACCCTCGAACAGTTTTCTTCAAGATTTACTCAGTTCATGTCTTTTGAAGAAACAGCAAAATTGATAAAATATGCAATGTAAAATTAAACAAACTGAATTTGGAAATGTTTCAATGGATTGATTTGCATTATTTTGAAATACAGTTGATTGACTTACAGAATAGCTGCATTTGGAAGCAAAAATTTGTCGATTTAAGAGATGAATTAGAAAATATTGAAAGAGAGAGGTTAGTCGGATCAACACTAAAGAATGCAGAAAATGAAGTTCTGAAGGTATGGAATTCCTTGCCTAAAAAATGTATCTATAACAATACTGTCAATATTATCGTCTACATACTCATGCGAATCATTGTTTTCAGTAATGGGCATCGTCAAATCTAATTTTAGGAGTAATCTTATCGACGAAGCTAGTGCAGCCTGTATAATTTTAAAAACAACTAAGTATAAACCTGATATAAAACATATCCTTTGTACAGCAACAGAAGTCACATTGACATTGAAAATGGTTTATTTTATTTTTCTTGGTATTTTATGCATTATACGAATCAAGATTATTATTGTTGTTTAATACTGTCACGCACATTTCTTCCTTTTTTGTTTCACATTTATTATGGTGTTATTATAAAAATCATCAAATTTAAAACAGTACAAACATGTAATTAATGATTAAAACAGGTTCCCTGATATGCTTCATTTATCTCAATACTTTTGTTATATACTCTTAAATTAAAAAATAAAAAGAACATTTAAACTTTAAAATAAATGGGAATGCCATTAATTAATTTTTTTATTTAATAAAAACATCCTATGCTCCTTACCGTAAAAAATCATCAATGTCCCCAGCTCACACTATGGTTGGCACACGAGCCAAAAATATTCCTATTTCATTAAAATTTAACTCATTCGCCACCCCTGCCACAGGCAGTTTGCCTGAAAAGTTGTGAAAAACCTTTCCATTGTAGTCAAATTCTGGTGTCCCTTAGACATTTTGCACCTTTTATGATTAGATGCATTTCATAAATTGGCACCCTAGGCAGTTGCCTATGCGTATATCCAGCAGTGTATATATATATATTAGGAATGTCTATATATAATGATATACACATACAGTGCCGTAACTAGCTATTTTAGCACCCGGGGCAAATTACCAAATATGCGCCCCATTCATAAAAAATTCTCTAATACCTATATTTTCTAACTATATGGATTTTGGGTGAACAATCAATAAATGAAAATAAACTATAAATGATGTAGTTTCTCACTATAAATGTGCATTTTAAATACATAATTAAAAATATCATACCTAATTTTAATACAATACGAAAATATTTTAATGAGTTATTTTACGTGAATTTAATGCAGCAAACTCGTAAATAACATCATCAAAATTTATATTCGGCTACAGAATGTTCTATAGAAAGAATAGATTAGCACCGATAATCTCTACTAACCAATGCTGGATCTTAAATAATCCTTTGCTAACTTGTTTGCTAAAGCTGCTTTCACATGTTGCTGTTGTTACGGGTAGTGTTAGGAATATGCAAAGCACAATAGATATATTAGGGTAACCTTCCACATGTGAAGAGTCTTACAGTAATTGAGGAATATCTGTAGTTTTAGTGAAAGATAAAATTCTTTAAATCATTTAGTTGGTTTTTAGGGGGCTTACAACGCGTAATGTCTGGAACAACCTTGGACAAATTACCATTAACAATTTTTGCACCCCTCCTTTAGTTGTGCCCAGGGCAGATGCCCCACCCTAGTTACGGCACTGTACACACATATTAGATGAACACGTGTAGAAGATTTTATAAAAAGGAAAGGTAAGAGATCAGTAAATCAGTATACGTGTATTGAAAGCTTACACACCCTAAATGCGTAAACTGTCATGTGTTGTAGGGGGAAGGAAAGTGAAGGGGCCATTAGGATTCAGCTCTATGCAGAGTCTCAGCAGAGAATGACGTAAAATTTTACCTTACCCTTACATTTTGAGAATACTCATCCAGACCAAAATGAGTTTTTGCGCATGGTCTGCCAAGTTTCAACAGAGCTACGCTGAACTCACACTTTCCCTTTTTGTTTTCTTTCCTTTTTCCTTCTTTCTCAGCGTTTCTCTAACTTTTGAATCTTACAGTTGAGTTAAATTTTTAATTTTAACATTATTTTCACCATAGTCTCCACCTTTACTTATTTGTCACCATACAAATTAAAAGACAATGCATTATACATGCTCCACTTTTTATTACAGCCATTACAATTTTCATTGTCCATATTTAATCTCTCATCATCTTTTCCTTCTGTTTGGCAAGTTTCTTCTTTGAAACCTTCTTCTTTGCAGGCTCTTCTTCTGCTGCCTTGGCAACCACCTCTTCCTTCTCAGTGAGAACAACTTCTATGTGGCAGGGGCTGCTCATATAGGCTGGTTACAAAAGAAAAATGTATAAATAAATTCAATCACTTTTTCAATTATTCATATAGTTAGCCATTAATCTTCGTTTTGAGTAAAGACATAAATGAAATTAAGTAGTAAAGGCCATTGCTATCAAAATTATAAAAAATAACAATTGTTCCATAATAAACTCACAAATCAACATGCTATCAATATGAAAACTGAGCTGTTGGTTATTACATTCCTACACAAGAAAATATATTAAATAACTACTTGCATCCCTAGAAGTATGAACCTGTTTACATGATTTGCATGGCAAATAAAAATTAAATAAGCAACTGAATGCAAGACGAACCCACTTTTCTATCAATAATGACATGATTACCTACTATTATAATTCAAATAAATCACAACTGCACCTGAAGAACACAATTTGGACATTATCCTAACTAAAAATCTGATGTGGCCAACACATGACTTTCTCCATATCTGTAATATTTCTATGAATTCCAAATATTAAATGATAATAAATATTTTAAGGAGCAGAGAGAAAAATTTAAAGACTTGACAAAGAACAAAAATAAAAAACCGTAGTCTTCTGATACTGGATATAGTCCCGGAGCTCGAACAATTAAGAAAATAAAAAGGAGCGTAAAGTGTTTACAATAGTCGCCGGTAGGTGGTGTAGTTGTGCCAGGAAAAAATCTCATCAACAATGCCTTATATGGGAAAATGTATTGAACAAAGGTTGTAGAAAATTAAATTTCCTGGGACTTTTATTCCAGTAGTTTTTACATTCAAATATCAAATAAATAAAATATCTCGAACGAAAAAATGTTTCAAATGAAAGTTATTGAGAAGTTTATAATAAACAACATTTTCATTTATGAAAATCTAAAAGATTTATTAACCAAAAACCAAAATATTACTAGAATAAACATCCACTTCTAGATGAGCAATTTATGCCAAAACCTAATCAGCTCTTCCTTATATAGTAATATTTCTAAATATAAAATTTGGCATTGATACAAGTGTAAGTTTTTGAGTTAGAGTGCCCACAAAATCCTATCACATACAGACTGACAGATATCGAGAAAATAATCAAAACGTGTTCAGGGGACCTTAAAACATGCATTTCCATTGAAATCTTGAATTCGATTTTTTCATGAAAACAATACTTTCTCTATACTTCGTATATGGAAAGTAAAAATGCTCAATTTCACAACACTAGCTACTACAACAGTAGCTCAACTAGATAGATGGAATGACAATTTCTAAGAAACATTGCTGTAGCCATTTAAATTGACCAGCAATATACTATATTTTCACAAAGATTACTTGTAAATAGAACATTACTGCTCATCTACCCCAACATCTTTCCAAATACCTTGAATCTAAAAGAGGCAAATTACAAACACTGGATCAACATATTCCTTTATCTACCAAGAGTGGAGCAGAATATGAACATCAGGAATCAACATTGATGCCTTTACTTACGATTAATTCGACCATGAGCTCTGTATGTTCTCCTCCTCAATGCTGGGGCCCTGTTCACTTGGATGTGGTCTATCACAAGACGATCGACATCCAGACCCTTGTAATCGGCATTTGATTCTGCATTTTTCAGAAGCTGAAGAAGAAATTCAGCCGATTTCTTGGGCCACCGACCTTGAGTTGTCCCCCATTGTTTAGCCTATAATTTCGTGTAAATATAAAAGCATTAAAAACAACAACATAGCATATTAACATTAAATTAATTTAGACAGACTTATACAACTAGTTTCACCCAAGGTATGAAAATTTCAAGTTATTTTTATAACATGCATAAGAAGAAAACTACATGAAATGCTTCTTTTACTAACTTTAGACAATGCTAGAAAAGTAAAGTATCTTATCTTAGTTTGTCACACTTCACTTGACCTTTCCTTTGCACATCAATAAAATTCAAACAGTTCAATTAAATGATATGATTACCCTGATGTGAATATAAATTACAAACCAATTTGTAACAAAAGATTGCAACATTTAACGAACTCATTTTTTAAAAGGCTTTACTAGTAGCAAAATGACACAATCCCTCCATTAATACCTCAACTACTTCAAACACTGAGTGCAAATGTATTCTCCAAATAAATGCAACAAGTTGGTTAGGAAGGAATTTTATTTTTATTCAAAAATATAAGCAAATGAACAGAGTGAGTCCTAGGTATTTGTTATGAATGTATTTCAAGGGTCATGACATGCAACAAAACGTGGACAAATAACTCACTGACATGTAAAACATGAAAGTCATGTTCCGACAACAAAAATGATTCTATAATCAATTATTTGGCAATTCTTACTCATGCTTACAACAATATCTCACAACATACACTAATGCACTCCCAGCACAACATCCAACTCGTTGGAAGAAGAAACTGCACCTTTAATTTCTTTCAGGATTCAAGGTAAATTGAATGACCAGGTTATGGTGAATGAAGTTCTTTCTTTCGAAGATCCTAACTCTCAGAATATTGCTTAACAGCTGGATAATAATCACTCCTGAAAAATACGCCGAGTAACCCATACTTTACGGTTTGAACAACAAATTACAGGCAGGTTTGCGTTTCAGTAGTCCTTCAGTCCTTGGGAATTTTTTGGGTGTTCAACCCGCAAGAAATTTAATTTTTAAGCTCGCAGGGGATAGCGTAGTTCTTTTACAGTGAAGTGGTTTACCTTTTTGGGCCAATATTGACAAAAATTGGAGATAATTTATTTTAACACGGCGAATAACGAGGACATGCAGCACCACATCATGTAATCATTGAACAGCACAAGCTGCAACGATACACATCCCCCACGTTTTCTCTTTCTATCAAATAGGAAAAACTTGGTCAGTGCAGGTTATCGTTAACAAAAAATTGAGTTTTGGGTAATGCTTTTACTCTAGCTAAGGTTAGATTGGGTTCAACGTCTTCCTATTTCGGATTGTACAGCATGTTCAAGTAACCTCTACGAGTCAACTGTAATATACTTCAAAAACACCCAGCACATTAACACTTATTTTATCATGATCCTAAGAATTCTTTGACAAACTATGACAACCGTTTAGAACTCCTAATTATTAGTTAAAATATGAAAAAGGTTTTGTATATTTCCTTAGACAAGTTTCGATGATTAAATAATTCCTACTAACATAAGCAAACCGGTTTGGGATTTGCTCTTTGTATGTACCTCACTTCTAGATTAGAATATAAAACTTACGATTTGCTCAATAAATAATATCTCATTACTATATAACAAATAAGAAGTTTAATTGCACTAGCTACGCAGTTAGTGTTTAAATAAAATGGATTTCAAATTACCTGAGCACACCGTCCTACTCCTCCGTTAAAACGTCTGAATGGTACGCACTCTTTATGCCCAACAACATTCTTTAAGTATCGGACAGCACGACGTAAGGGCATGCGTTTGATGGCCATTGCCGTTTCTCTGGTATTCTGGAAGAGTTACAATTATATTTAGACATTTCGATAACAGCCGCGAACTTAACGATCACATTAGGAACAATACTGCACAAAAATATCTTACCTTAAAATGCACTCGTAAATTTGATCCTCTCGCTTTACATGATTTAGTTGCATTATCAGGCTCATGTGAATATCGTCCCATTTTTAACCTACAGTAACGTACATTTATGATTAGCGGTTAGAATTACCGAGTATGATCAGGCATACGTATGTGATAAGAGTACACATGATTAAACTAATTCACTTAAAGAGACTAAATTTAAAACCAGCTTAAAAATTAAATATTTTTACAAATGACTAATATATCACAAAAATTTTCTAATTATAGGATGCTTTACGATTACTGAACAATATACCTCGTGCTTACACCGCGTCGTCCACCTTACCGGAAAGGACGTCACCAACATCAGTTTCAGGGAGTCTTTTCAGACCTCTTTTGTTTTTTATCACGGGTATGGAGGACCTCTATGTTGACGTAAAACGACGGAAACGACGTACAACCAATCTTCAACCACAACTACCTGTCTCTAATTCAGAGATGCCGAGTATTCTAAACCTTTGTGTTAATTTATAATTGTGGGAAAGTAGCAGTTTACTATTGTGACGCTTGAATTACGTATGAGTGTTGGGCAGAAGAAAATTTGCGAGCTTGTTATATTATTCTCCATTAAATATTCTGCCATTTCGTTGTGTTCTTTCGAATAGTGTCCAGTGTACCGTCATCATATTATTTCAAATATGTCGAAAAACAAATTAAATTTGACTCTTCCTCCAGGATCAATTGATCCTATCGAACCAATTTATCCAACTCCTACACCTACTAGCGTGGAACCGGTTGTTGTTTCCGAGTATGAAGTGAAATTATTTGACTAGTGATATCTAGATGTTGTTTAGAAGTATATATTTATCAATGGTTGCGTATTTAAGTTCTTCATTGCCTTGCAGGAAAAAGTTATCATCAGGAACTGGAGTGACCTGCCGGTATTAATTTTTTTAATTTGTGGAATTAACCTTAGAGATTGATGTTTAGTTTGAAGTTAAATTATATTTGATGATGATCTAAATTTGCAACAGGCACAGCACAAACATCGGTAAAACTAGCATTGAATCTCTTCAAGAGCGTTTAGAAGAACTGGAAATGGACGACACGCAGAGAAAAAGAATGGAATTTTTCCTATGCCAGAAACAGAAAGTTGGAGAACTAAGCGATGATGATTTTGAAAAGCTTGGTGAGCTCGGAGCTGGAAACGGCGGAGTAGTTATGAAAGTTAGACATCTTTCTAGTGGTCTTATCATGGCAAGAAAAGTGAGTTATTGGCGCCATCAATATTTGTTTTGGCGCGACACTGTCCATGTTATTTTTTAAGGATGAATCATTCTCTTTCAATTCAATTAATTTTTCAGCTTATTCACCTTGAAGTGAAGCCGGCAATAAAGAAGCAAATTATAAGAGAATTAAAAGTTTTGCATGAATGCAACTCTCCTCATATCGTTGGCTTTTACGGCGCGTTCTATAGGTATGTGGTAAATTATATAATGGTTGTAACAAATCGTTTTGTTTCGACCAATCGTCCCTAGATTTTTGTCTTCGACTCGGTTTTTAAACCTGTATTGCATTGGACCTGAATGCGTTGTTATGGTTGTATACACTAGCAATCTGTAGCGATTGTTAATTCATTGTTTGAATTTCCTCACACTGCTTAAATTTTCAAGGGGGGGTTATAAGTATTTTTATTTCTCGTTCCGGCATTACTTGTTTTATTAAATCATTCGTTAAAGTTTTAGGTAATTAAATATTTTTATCTCTTCAATATTATTTTTGTGACTTCTCTGTTTCATGCGTAATAGATCAATCATTCTCTATGAAATTCATTTATAGGCTAGTTTTCCTAACAACCAAAGGTTAGCGCTCCGGCCGACAAAAAAACTATCAAAGTGTGACATTTAAATCGTAGTTCTCTAGTTTTAAGTTACCAGAAAAAAGCATCTAATTTATATTTGTGCGACAATGAAAATTTCACAAGCAGAGAGTTTGAGGCATGTTTGGATATTATTTCACGCATTTATTTTTGTCACGCTAGCGCCTTATAATTAACTCAAGGATTTATCGAAAATTCAGCCGTCGTACTAGAGCTTCGTTGAAAAAATTGAAGTTCATCGTGTCTGAGCCATTTTGTATTATTTTCATAACCAATCGTACTTTTTAGTATTCACGCACAATGCAAACATAAATATAAATATTACAGGTGTAAACTTCGATAGTTATTTACCATTAATTTTGAGCTACCATGCGTGTAAGAGAATTTTCCTCTCCTTTAGATTATCCATGTGGATACTTAATGATGTAAATAAATTTTAGGATCAACTTATCTCATGTATTGTCTCTTGGTTCTTTCTTCAAGTTGTTAACTCATAATGATGTTATATTCGGCAGTCTTATGATATCTTTTTATCTTCCTATGCTTCCCATTGTACTCACTGTGACTGCCGACTGGCAAACCCTAGATGGAATCCAGTACAAATTTCCACCAGGCAGGATGTTAATATGTTGATGTAAATAATCACTACCTCCCAATACAAGAGAGCAAGTTTCATGTTACATCAAGTTGCATATATCTTAACTTAGCTTTTGCACGCTAAAATTTGTTGTTGCTTAATGGTGCTATTCGTTTCAGTGATGGAGAAATCAGCATATGCATGGAATACATGGATGGAGGTTCATTGGATCTCATCCTAAAAAAGGCTGGAAGAATACCAGAATCCATCTTAGGAAAAATAACGTATGCTGTAAGTTTTAGTTTTATTTTTTTTGCAAAGTTAATCTGTTTCCAATAATGACATTGTGGTATTTAAATTCTGCATTCCCATGATTAGGTTTTAAAAGGCTTAAGTTATCTCCGTGACAAACATGCGATCATGCACAGAGATGTGAAACCTAGTAACATTCTTGTAAATAGTCGTGGAGAAATAAAAATATGCGACTTTGGAGTGTCTGGCCAACTAATTGATTCCATGGCCAATTCATTTGTTGGTACAAGGAGCTATATGTCGGTAAGAATTTGATCATAATGTTTGTATTTTGTTTTTCTGTGAGTTTTCTATGTCAAATAAATATTAATATATTAATTATCTCCCAGCCAGAGCGATTGCAAGGAACTCACTATTCAGTCCAGAGTGATATATGGTCTTTAGGTTTATCTCTAGTAGAAATGGCCATTGGGATGTATCCTATACCTCCACCTGATAGCAACACTTTGAATGCTATTTTTGGATCTAGGCGTCTTGATGATCCTGATGTCATGTCTAATGTGCATGGACCTGGCTCTCCTAGTCACAGTATGTTTTTAGTAATATTATTCTAGTGTAATGTGTTTGCATTTTCTCATCCTAACGTAATGATGATTTTTGATACTGGGTCAAAAGAAGTTTTCTATCAACTTGATTTTTTGCCTAACCTTTCAGTTGTATTCATTCTAAATGCTAATTCAGTATTAGAGGTAGAGTCAATGAAAATTTTGTAATCTTTTTAACCCTTTCTGGTTGGAGCAATTTTAAAAATTTCCATGGCCAGGTCATCGGTAGTCTGTGTGCAGATGCAACAGATAATACCAACAATTTTGCAACCATCAATATCCAGAAAATTTACTTTACCCTCTCTGTCGCAGTCTTCATCACTGATTTGCTGTGTGATTCTTTCTTCTTCAATACAAATATCACTATCACTATCACAGCCATTTAAATGATCAATTATTTCATTTATCAATTCAACTTTTTCGATGAAAACAATTATTACACCTTCTCTACATGCAGAAGGACCTTCATTGCTCTCATCTGACTTTGTGATAACTTTTTACTGAGGAAAAATGATTTTCCCATATTATTTTATTAAATTCATTTCGAGTATGTCAGATGTCAGCATACTAAGGGAAAAAAAGTATTCCTAGTATGCATATATGATATACAGCCATATATAGTTGACAAATGATCTGCTACGGCTGATAAAATTCTTGTTGATATTATACGTCAACATCCAACTGGAAAGAGTTAGTGAAAATAATGAGGCGAGAAGGTTCTCGTTATCAAACTGCCACAAGGAGTAACTTTAGAAATCTGAAAATCTTTTTATCTGTAGGTAACTATCCACAAGGTACTAATGGCCCAAGACCTATGGCGATCTTTGAACTTTTGGACTACATAGTGAATGAGCCGCCTCCTAAACTTCCTCCGGGTGTGTTCTCTTCAAGTTTCAAAGACTTTGTTGATAGGTGTTTGAAGAAAAATCCATCTGAGAGAGCTGATTTGAAGACATTGATGGTAAATATTTCCTTCTGTGTTTGTTAGTTTTTTTCTTGTAATTTATTTAAAATTGTCTAGTCATTTTCTTGAAGCACTTAATATCACTTCCATCCAGCTTATCCTCACTTCTCTTCTCTTTCTCTGTAATCACCTTAATTCTCATATTTATCATAAAAATGGTGTTTCCCATTTGTATTGTAGAAGTTTGTCCATTAGTTTTTCTAGCCAGTAGCAGAGCCAAGGGGGAGGCTGGGGGCCTCAGCCCCCCATAATTTTGGCCCTATACTGGAAAGTTTTTTTTTGTTCATCACTTTTATTTATCTAATAAGTAAATTTTTTTGATTCACATTATCAGCGAAATTGAGCACCGCAATGATAAGGTCACGTGATGCTTCAGTCAACATGAACTTGAAGTGAGCCTCCCCATAAAAAAAACCCTGGCTCCGTGAGCCTCCCCATAAAAACACACTTGCTCCATGAGCTCTCCCATAAAAAAACCATGACTCTAACACTGCTTCTACCTACATTGTTCATTGTTGAGTCCTCAATTTCAGTGATGCCATTTTGTTCTTTCATTAAAAACTTCTCATTTTTTTGTAGTTTGTGTACTATGGGTAAGTGCTCTTTATTTATTTTTAACTAGCTCATAAACAATCATTAACGGCCTTTTATAATGAGTGTAATAACAATAACAAAGGCAAATGACCATGTCCTTGGCAGAATTCAAACCCGCTACCCACCTCCCTACCAAGGCCAGGATTTGTATGAATATTTATCTTTAGGTTTATACATGGAGATTTTAGATGTCTTAGTTGTTTGTAAATACATTGCTCTTTTTAGAGTTCATATTTATTATGATAGTGTGGCATTAACACAGAAATGGAAAAAAAAATTCAAAACTTGGAGTAGAAGAAAGTATTCCTAATCTTTACAGATTATTAAGGTTTTATCAATCAACCATGGTTTTGTTGTACGGTCTGATGGTGGTACAGTATACAAAGCCACAGTTATGTAATTAAAGATGTTTTGAAGTTTTGTACAGTTTTTCTGGATGTTGAGGACTGGGTCTTACATGCAAGAAATGAGAATAAAGATGCACATCATGTATGAATTCAAGGAAGGCCGAGGCATTCATTACGAATTATGTAATCATTTAAAAAAAGAAAACTATTAATGGTTTAGTATAATGGGCGGAGTGAATAAAAATCATACAAATGCTTAAAGAAAACAGTAAAAGCAAAAGCATTGCTTCATTTTGAGTGAATAAAAGTTTGCTTTTACTTATAAGCATTTACTGTTCAGTTTTAAGAATTTGCTTAAAACTGAATAGTAAATGCACACATTTAGTCTTTCCATCAAGCAGACCGACTATTATATCTCAAGAAATATTATAGATTACCTTAATTTTCAGGATAAACTTTTATGACCTTCTGCTCGAAATGTTAGGATCTTTGTTTAGTTATCATAAGCTTGTAGCGAAAAGGTTGAAGTATAAATTAGTTATTTTACATAAAAAAGTTTATATTTTTTTCAAGGAAAAAAGCACCTTATGTAAGTTGCTCTACAATTCTTCCCTTGTTGTTATTGTTTGCATTTAAAAACAAGTGATACTTGAATGTGATAGTTTCATCTTCGATTTAGGGTAAAATTAAAAAATCTAATTTACTATAACTTAAAACAAATACAGTACAACCTTGTTAGTGCATACTTCAAGGGACCTAAAATTTTATGATTTGTACTAACAAGGTTTGTAAAAAATGAGTTCATTAAAACAAGGAGCATATACCAAGGTTTTTGCAGGGGACTGAATTACACTACATATTAATGAGCATTTCATATTAACCTAGTTTGCATTATCAAAGTTTAACTGTAGTTTCTCTTGATTTTGTCCTAGAAATAGATTTGAAATATGGTCAACATTTTCTTTGGTGAAACGACATTTTTATAATCATTAGTTTTTGGCATTTACCTTTTTACATATTTTTTCACTTTTCATGGAATCATAAATGTGGTCATATCACTGATTTTGGTAGAATTATCCCCAAAATATAATAGTATAGAACTTGACAAATTTTTAGTGAGCACCTCACTTAAAAAATGCAAAGCATATGCTTAAAGAAATTAGTATAGGCACAGTTTTTCATACATTTTACAGAATTTGCTGCAGATAAGTTTTTAAAATAAGCAAATGCTATTTCTTTCAAGTGAAAGCAAATACAGGTAACTCTCGTTTTACAAACTAGTTAGGTTCTGAGAAAGCATTCGTAAATCAAAAGTAGAATTAGAAAAATACTGTAACATGTATAAATAATAAATGGCAATTGAATATTTTCCTTAAGTTAAAACAAATCCTCTTTGTCATATAATCTCCATACAACTCCCTCTGATTAAAAAATCACGCACAATTCCTGCATTTCCTGGCCGCTAGACACCTTATACATCTTATATTCACATATGCATATTCATATTTTTACTGTATAAATGCAAAATAAGGAAGAAAGTAATAAATATTTATTTTTACCTCAATGAAGATACATAGATATTGCGTTAACATTTGCTGAGATGGCTTGAGGGTGACGGAGGTTACATGAGGGAGGCAGGATTGTCTGGATCAGATGATGACGAAGCTGGTGATGTTTCAGGTGTAACAGGTTCACCTTTCTTAAAATATGAGAGCAATGACATTTGCTTTGCATTCGTCTTTTTTTCTTTTAAGATTTCTGAATAGCATGTCAATGAAGCAAGAACATTTCTCTTTACTTTTGCTTTTCTTTCTAAGTCTGGATCATCTTCATCCAAAATAGCCAAACCTTCATCGATGAGTTCAAATGCTTTTGATAATTTTCTGCTAGTGAGCATGCGCATTTAATTCTCAACTGTCACTTCCTCCTCCGGTTCCTCCTCCCGCTGTTCACTTTCAAGTTGAATTAAATCTTCATTCGTTAAATCTACCTGAAGTGCTGCTAATAACTCTGCTACATCATCTAGCTCTATGCCTTCAAATCCTCCTTTCTTTGCCAATTTTCTTTTTTGTTTCAACGATATCATCGTCAACACTGAACTCTTTGAAGTCATAAATAAAATATGGACACAATTTTTGCCAAACACCATTCATACACGAACGAGGAATCTCATTCCATGCCTCGCCAATGAACATTATTGCATCTCAGATATTAAAGCTTTTCCAAAACTCTTTGACACTTATATTTTTCTCCTTCATTCCATTCAACATAATATTGAAACTCTTTTTTAGATAATATGCTTTCAATGTAGCAATTACCCCCTGATCCATCACGAATTGTGACGATAGTACTTTTAGCCAACCCAAGTCGACAACCAATATCTGTGATTCGTTCACCTTTTTCTAGATGATTTATTACATCTAACTTCAGTTTGTGTTATTGTTTTTCTTTGTCTCTTCATTGGGGTTGCAGCAGGATACAAAGATTTATGTTCCACCCGGATCACATGCACAGTGTAACAACTGCACAGCGGAGACCGTGCAGATGGAATGCACATGCACTGTCGGCAATGTAAATAAAAAATCACTACGAGTCATAATTAACCGAGTTCATTAAAGCAAAAATACGTAAAACAAACATGCGTAAAATGAGAGTTACCTGTACTACTTTTTTATTCAACACAAATTAAGCTTTTGCTTAAAAAATTAAGTAAAAGCATTTGCTCAACTTTTTATTCACTTGACCCAATGTCTAAACACTACAAAATGATGCATTAGAAGTGATGCTAAGGAAATATTGAATTTTTCATTTACAGATTTATTTTCTTGTTAGTTGTAACTAATAAGACAATAAAAAATTATTTAAAACATACCTCACTTGAGTTAAGTAATTGTGGTGCGATCTTTATGTTCACATTTATTTCTTCGTCATAAATTATCCATTTTTAGGTGCGTTTCGCTTCCAGCATGAGCACTTCTGTCTGTCAGTCTATATGTTAATTCTCGGCTTCTACCAAATGGACTTGCATGAAATTTGATATTAAGGACAGTCAAAGACAAGAAGAAAATCACAAAAATGAACCACGTAAGACAATCAGGGGTACCACTTTGCTGGTGACAGGAAATGAACTTTCCGTCATATCTTATAATGTATTGGTCATATCAAAATAGTTTGTAAAATTATAGTCAAGCCAGCCTGAGTTGGCTCCTGAAGAGCTGGTTGCCTACCTACCAATGGGAAGGCAATGGTGCTAAATGCTGTTACGACCATCGGTTTACCCCAATCTGCTGAGTCACTGTTCATAATGTGTGTAGAACTAGTGAAACAGGAGGGATTAGAAAAAATGACAACAGCGCATTGTTGCCATGGTAACAGCTCGCTCTTTACACTCTCATTGGCTAAAGCTCTCTCCCCCCAGACGTGGCACCTTACTGCTTCCGAGCAGCCAAGTGCCTACTCTTGCCTGCTCAACTATAGTAGAGTATTTCTTTTCCCATACATTTTTATCATAGGAGTAACTGTTATCAAGAAAATCAAACAAAGTCTTAATTCGAGTTGATCTTGGAAAAATTCTTGCATGGTTACTTCATCATTGTTGCTAACATAAATAAACAATATCAAGTTCAATGACTTTTATATGATCATTTCTCTAAAATGTTTCATTGCACAAAACGTGCCCATTTGTGATACACTGTACACTTTTCTAACTTGTTTCACTTACAAAAAGGAAAATAAATGTATTTATGTTAATTTCTTTTTTTAGATAATTTAGTTCTTTCTGCTCGCTAAATACTGCATGCAAACAAAAGGAATTTAAATGAATTAATGTAATTACTAGGAGCCCTGCCCCAAAGTGCTCGCTGTGCTACGCGCCTCGCTAAGCTGTAAATAATTTTTTAGGATACCTCTTCTCAAGACATTTTTTGTTCATCAAGTTTTTTCTCTGATGTACCATTTCTGAAATATACATTGTTAAATATTTTAAGCAGCCGCCATTTTGTTCCAGGATGGCAGGTGAAAATGAAATAGTCTCCTAGCTTTATCTTTTAATCGCAACAATTATCACAGTCTCTCTTCACCCTGAGATCAAAATTTTAATGATCAAATTTTTAGAGCAATGCTCTCTTAATAATTTCTTTATATCAACTATAACAACATCAATTTAATTACGAAAATTTGATGGTAGGGAGACTGACAGCGCCAGGAGTTTGTTTGTGTTTGTTGACAAAAATTAAAAACCATGCAAGAAAATTTGAAAATTCAAATTGAATTATTCTTGTTAGATTTTCTTGATAATGGCTACTCCTACGATAAAAAAGTATTTGGCAAGAAATATTCTATTTAATCCTCTCCCGGCCAAATTTAAATACCTCGAGTAGCCAATTTTGACACTGTTTTTTAATGAAATGGTGCATTATGTGCGTCACTTCATGTTAACTGCAGTAACTTGGAAACTAATCAACATATCTTAATCACATTTTTAGGAATTATTTATTGTACTAAATTGCTTTAAAAATATATTAAATACCTGGAATTGCTCTCAATTTCTCACGTCCACACCTTTTTCTTTGTGGTATTCTAGGGAAATCCAAATTTACACAGATGTAAGTCACAATTACTACACTTCCGGGATGTCTGGATGCCCCTTCCTGAAGGGACATCCAGACATATTCTGTGAAAGAAAGTTCATTAAACCCTGGTGATAAGTCATGAATAAGTCCACTATCACCAACCAAATCTCCAGATCCAAAAGGCACTCATATCACTCTTGGTCACAAGTTGTTCTTCCGAGTCTAAATTGTCACCTCCTCTCACACTAACACAGAGCTTTTTAGTGTCTTCTATATCCCTATCACATCGTAAATCACTATTGCAAAATTCACTCCAAATATCCGAACAAGACAAACTTTCGGAATCACATAAAATCGTCTTCAGAAACTTCCGCTTCAATTTCGTCCTCTCTCATACCTGCCATCTCAGCAACTGAGGGGGTTTTCATTCAAAATAATATATCTTCTACTACAATGTACAAAAGTGACAATTTTATCTGTGTGGGAAATGTATCTATATACATTGTCAGTGACATAAAACTACAAAGAAGTTACTAAGTAGACGTACAGAGGCTACTATACTCTGTTCCACCCTGAGAAGACAGTATTGCACTTATGGCACATGCAGTTGACAAATTTCCTGTGAATTAGAGTCGGCGCCTATCCCTTTAAACTCCCTGCTTGATCCAGATTCCATGCTGATTCAGATAATTTCATAACAACAATTTAAATATTTTTGAACTTCTACCTACAAAAAAAAATAATTTATAGGATACGCTGACTTGAAAACAGAATCAGTTAATGGAGTGTAATAACTAACTTGGAAAAAATCACGCTATGCTGATGCATTTGAAACACTTCACTTTTCACCACAGTTACTATATTAACACAATGTATATCACCAACAATCTGCAAGGCACACTAAATCTTATAATTACACATCAAACAACCACTTGCTATGAACTTTCGTATGAAACTGTTTCATTATATCAAACATTGGGTCTTTCTCCCTTGAGAAAATTCTTCGACATGTGTCTCGTCGGGTTAATCCCTTCCTTTCATCGTATAACATTCATTTTACAGAGGAACCATCTCATTAGAAATATCTTGGTGCAAACCTTTTGTCTATTCACTCAAGGATCATAAACTCTCCCTGTTGAGGATTTACAAACAAATATGAATCTGTGTTTACTTCCAACTAAGCCTCTTTCTTCATAGCTTGAGAGTTTTTAAAATATTTTTTTTCAAGGCTTCAAAACTGCTTTTGAGAATAAGGCAGAGGAACCCAAAAATCAGCATTGTGAAGTGTTGTATTTTTAGCTGACCATATATACAAAGCTTACATAATTATCTCTTGGTTATAGTCATACTTGCATTCTTGAAAACATGACATTTCGCAAAAATTTGATAAGCAAGGGAGTTTCCCAATAATAAAAAGCTAAAACAATAAAATATGATTTTATGAACTCCAAACAAGGTCTTTGGTAATCTTATTTAGAAAGATCTTTTGATTTTGATCCAGATTCAAATACTGATGTTTGTGGAATCCGATTATTTTTATTTATTCATTGATTTTAAATTAATTCATTAGCTAAAATATACCACATGTGTTGTAAATAAGCTTTATATTACAATTTTTCATTTATACATTAATTTACATAATACTTATTTATTATTACAAATGTCAATGCGTGACTAAAAATGTATTAATTTATATAAATTGGGCATTATTTTCTAATGAAATTATTAAAATGACTAAGATTCAGATTTTATTAGTTAAATTAGAAATCATGGAAATGTATTCTTGATGAATGTTTCTCACTTCAATTTTTATTTACTTTTGGTGGTGGGTATCATGAAATGGTTTTAGACAGCCTTTAAAAAAGTTTGGGAGTTACAATGTGATAATATCTCGATCTGGCACAGCATCTCAGTCTGTTTCTCGGTGGTGTACCATGCTTTAGTTTAAATATCTGTATCATAAAAACTACAAATGTTATTGGATTGGGGTCTTTTAAAAAAAAAAATTTGAACATTTTTGCATATTTCATTCGCTCAATGCATCCCTCTAAATCTATTAGGGAAAAAGTTTCCTGCAGACCGACTTTTTTGTTCCAAAAAATTATTTTGGAAAAATAATGTTATTAAATTTTTTAAAGACATTTGATTAACCCTTAAACCGTGCAATTGATCCGAAAATATACCTGCCCCATGTGCAAAAAATCAATATTTTTTATTTAAATTTAATCCTAAATACTCTTGTGACATGAATTAATATGGAAATTATGCAAATATGGCATAATTTCTCTCAAATACCTATTTAAATTTGTACTAAATTAAGGGATCGATTTTTTGCAATTTCTCCCACCCATTTTAAATGACACCACTACACAATGTTTTAACTTTTTATTTTTGATTATTTAAATATCATATAAACCATAATTCAAATATTAAATCTCGGAAATACTCCCCAACACAAACCAATGTCGCATTCTCTGCACCACGTTCGTACCAGCTTCTGCTTTCTTTCCCTACTTTTAGTGTACATTCACACCTGGCACTGCCATTAAGGCTTAGCCTTCTTTTCTGTTGGAGGCACAAACTCCAGGTAGTGCCATAAAATCGCATCCTTCCCTAGGAGTCAGTCGGGAGCATAGTTGGTGGGGGAGGAACGGCCAGGGTGAGCTTGGGTTAGAGCAGTGTTTCTCAACCGGTCCTCCGCGGAGCACTGACATGAGGCAGGTGCTCCGCAAGCCTTTTAAAAAATTCAAGTGAAAAATCCAATTATTGGAAATATAATATTAAATTGTTTATTAGAAGGAAGTGTAAAGACTTTTGTTTATCACGTTACGATAATCGCGACACTGCTTTGATTATAAAGTCCACTTGTTCTGCCTTTTCTTTCCGAATATGTACTACCTCGTTTTCTTACCCATCCCCCAACCTCTTCCAACTTTCTGCCTCCCCTTTCCTACTCTCTAATACCCTTTCTTCTCCATCTTACTTTGTTTACTTAGAAGCATATTCACTCCCTTTATTCCTCTCTCCATTTCACGGACCTTCTCCTTCCATATTGTATACATAAAAGAACATTTTATTGCCCGCCAACCAACCTCTCCTTCACCATTCCACCTCCCCTCTCCTACTAACTGATTCCCTTCCTCCCCCTCGGTGTAACATTTGCTATAACTTCTATATACTTGCAACTGATAATGCCAGGCCTCTGTTGTTGACTGCGGACTCTTCCACTGCCTCCCTCCACTCACCTTCCAAAATCTACTCGGAGACATAGTTACATCTCACGGACTATAGTTTAATTACGTTGTGCCCGCAATCCACGAAACAAGCCCAGCACTGTATGTGGGCAGCCATTTACCCTGTGTTCCATCGTAGTTGTTTGTATATCAGTTTTTTCGTTTACCATTGTGTAATATTTAAATGCGTTGGTGAGTGGTTATGAAACGTGTATTCTACATATTTTGTCGAATTTTGGCAGCACGTGAGTAGCCTTTTGCATTAATAAAATGAAGTTTAAATTTGATATGTTTCTATTTATTCTAATAAAATTACGTCTGCTTGGTACCCATAGGATAAAATGAATCAACAGACCAGGTTGACTTTTTTTATGAAAAATTCCGGAGTGAGTGTAACAAATGTTGATGAAGCGATTCCATCTACCTCCATGAGAGGCAATGCCGGTAATAGATCATGTGACTCACCTTCATAGTCAGATCGGAAAAAGCAGGAAGTGGTAGTACATCGAAAGTATGAGCCTGATTACATTAAATACGGTTTCACATGTCAAGGCAGTAGTCCACAGTGTGTTATTTGTTCTGAGGTTTAGTCAAATAGCGCCATGTTTCCAGCAAAATTAAAAAGACATCTTGACAAAAAACACCAGCAGTATCAAAATAAGCCACTCGAGTATTTTTAGAGAAGAGAAAATGAATTTAAAAGCCAGAGGGGATTAATTAGTAACATATGCAAAGTAACTGACTCAGTGCTTAATGCATCGTTCTTAATTTCACTCCGAATCGCCAAAACTAAAAAGCCTTTCACCATAGGAGAAAGTTTAATCATGCCTTACTTAGTAGATGCATGCAAGACGATTTTGTGAGAGAAGGCTGCAAAAAAAATTAGACAAATTCCACTCTCCAATGATACGATTGCGAGACATATCGCAATGATGAATGAAGATCATCAGCAACTGTTAGAGAAAGTGAAAAAAGCTAGAACCTTCGCTCTTCAATTGGACGAATCAACAGATATTGCTAACAAAGCTGTAATAATTATGTACATTCACTATATTGATTGGGACAGTGAAGTGATTGAAGAAGAATTAATGAAAAGCTTTTACTTGACACACCGTTCAACTGGGTCCGAAATATTCAAGGTAATATCTGAATATTTCTCCAGCAAAGATATCGATATTTCAAATTGTTTCGATTTGTACTGACGGTGCAGCAAATATGACAGGTGTACAGTCATTTGTAAAAGTCTGTGGGCAAGCTCGGTCGCGCCGCTCACGGCCAAACAGTAAAGTTAAAATATATGTTGGCACTACGTGATTCGCAGCGAGAGAGGGGAAGGGTGGTGTGGGATATATGTTTTGGAAGTTCGAGTGAATGAGGGGAAACAAGAAATTGCCGTAGAATTGCAGGCTACCAGGGTCGAATTGAGACCGCACCTCGCCCCGGAGGAAAGGTCTCGAAATTGAGACCCAAAGACGGACAAGCATTTTCCATGCTCATGTCAGACCCGGTTACGATTCAGCTCAAATCCTCCACGTCTCTGATATGGTTTTATATTTTCACCGATATACCGAGAGTGTTTGGAATGGAGAGGGAAGTGAAGGAAGAGGATTACGGGAAATGATGTTAATGAAATTTACCAAGGGCTTGTTTAGCATCCAGCCGCATAACGTCAAATTAAGAATTATATTAATCCTTCAATTTAACTTCAATTTGTGTAACTCACGGATTGTATGCGGAAAGAATGAGTTGGAAACCTCGTGAAAATGAAAGCTATTAAATTCTCTAATATGTTTAAATGTTTTTCTTATAACAAATTATTACTATTTTGGTTTAGTATTAAAGGTTTAGTAGACCTGCTGTTTTGCTCAGTTTTTAACTTCTTTTGTCAAGTAGGTTTTTAAACGGGTGGATTGGGCTGCGGGGGCATTGGACAAAGTTCCGGTGGGCCAATGGTCTGTGAACCTGTGGTGCTGCCTTGGCCTATAGGTTGATAGCCTGAGTGTTACCAAAATGAGCCAGAGGCGGGCTTTTTTCTGGTCCGTTTCCCACTTCCAATTCGCCCCTAGTTATACACTCGCAATTAGCATTCATCGGGCATTGGAAATGGATCGAGCTCCGTTTGCTGAGACTTCGCCTGCGGTCAGAGGAGAGATTGTGGGGATGGTGGCTGCTGGACATTCGGCCGCCGAAGTAGCAAGGCAGTTCGGTGTGCACCGAAATTGCGTGTACAGATGGGTCAAACGTAGCAATGATGGGGACCGTGATCTAAAAAATAAACAATAAACCACGAACGGTCCGGCCCAGATTCACGACTGAAGATCAAGATTTGGCGATTCGGCAGCATGTAGCAGAGCATCCTCTCACAAGGCGTGGATTGGCTTCGGTGCAACGAGATTTCGGTTATGGATGCAGCTATTGGATCTATAGGGCTAGAGCGCTTGAGGCTGGACTGTGCCACCATAAGCCGTGCCGTAAGCCACAGCTTACATCAGGACATAAGACATCCCGCTTATTCTTTGTGGAAAAATATGCGGAAATGGAACAGGCCTTCTGGGATCTCGTCATATTTGCCGATGAAAATCATTTCGGAGTGATGAGGATGGCAGGATACAGTCCCCGAGGAACAAGGTTTGCAGCACAATTTTTTTTTCATATTTTATTTTACTTCTCGCAAGATTTTGTGCTCTGCTGTAAATCTGTAAATATTATCATCAGAAATTTTTGATATGAAAGAAAGTTTTCCTGAAATATGTGTTTTCAGGTACGAGCCGCAAAATATGGTTCGCACTGAAAAGTCAGGGCACGTAAGTGTAGGTTTTTGGGGTGCGATGACTGCAGCTGGACCCGGTCCTTTGGTGAGAATCCCGCCTAGAATGTCGGCAAGAATTTACAGTGATATTCTTCGCGAGCAGCTCCTGCCTTATGCGAAGTAAATCGTCCCTGAAGGCGAGGAAGTCGTATTTACTCAGGACAATAGCCCGATACATACTGCACGCATTACAAGGAATTTTTTTAAATAATCATCCCGAAATACGAATTCTTCCCTGGCCTGCACGTTCTCCGTATTTTAACCCGATTGAAAACCTATGGGGCATCGTTGTTCAGGAGTGGTCCGCAGAATACGAGCGCACTCCTGAATCTCTGGAAGAACAAATCAGGGAGAAATGGACATCTCTTGGGCGGTGTCCGGAAATATTCCAAAATGTAGTGGGGTCCATGGGACGGTGACTACGTAGCACAATGGAAGTTCATGGAGATATCACAGAATATTAAACTTGTTAACATTTCTATGTTTTTTATTTATCTAAATACCCGCTAAAAATTACATTTTCCTTATGCACAAGGGAGACCGGGGCTAGTTGTTGCACTTTTCACTAATTATTTTTTTTCTCTTTTATACCTGAGATGAATTGACAAAAGACTTTCCTTGCTATGTTATAATTTTGCTTTATAAATTTTATTTTTATGCGCTATTTGCGTAGCGGTTGATTCCAAATTAAAAAATCCGAGCGACAAATTAAAAAAAAACGTAATATCTTCATGAACCCTCGAGGGAGCGGATTTTTGGTATTAGTGAAAGATTGGTAGAAAATTTGTTACAATGCCGTATTCTTCATATTCTTCCGTTATGCACTAATTTATAAAATAATTCAATTCTATTTAATGTATTTGTTGAAAAGAATAACTTCTCAACGTTCTCTGGCCATGGTAAAAATTTGATTAAGTGAAACATAATTTTAATAATGCAACAAACAATACTACAATTTTCGTCTATTATGTATTTCTAGTGCCAAAGTCGATTTAATGTTTGCTTCCAGTAAACTGGAATACTTATTTGAATAACAGATATTACTATATCTATTGTTATTAAAATTAAATATTCTGCAGTATAAAATCATCTTTTCGGTTTTCATTAAAAAATAACTCTAAAAATACCTCAATTCCATGAAATAAGCGAAAATTTAAATTAAAAATTTTCTATTAACGCACGCGTCTACATCCTTTACTCCGTTGTCGGTTCAAGTCCCTAGCGATCACGGTAACGCAGCCAGTGTTAGTCCAGCGGAAATGGAAAGCCATATCCTTTGGTGAACCATTTCAGATGTGGAATATCCTCGAGGATTTGGGCTGAGTCGTAATCATGTATGGCATGAGCATGGAAAACACTTTTCTGTCTTTGGGTCTCAAATTCGAGACCTTTCCTCAAGGGCGAGGCGCGGTCTCAATTCGACCCCGGTAGCCTGCAATTCTACGGCCATACCTTGATTCCCCTCATTCGCTCGAACTTCCAAAACATATATCCCACACCACCCTTCCCCTCTCTCGCTGCGAATCACGTAGTGCCAACATATATTTTAACTTTACTGTTTGGCCGTGAGCGGCGCGACCGAGCTTGCCCACAGACTTTTACAAATGACTGTACATGCAGGATTGGTTGCAAAATTTAAAGAAGTAGTGCCAAAAATTCAAATTACACATTTCATTATATACCGAGAATTATTAGCATGTAAAAAGTTAAGTTCAGAGTTAAATGAAGTGTTAGCAATATCCATGAAAACAGTAAATTTAATAAAATCTAGTGCACTTAACTGCCGATTGTTTGGAATACTATGCGATGAAATGGGATCTGCACACTTCACACTATTATTGCATGCAGAAGTTCGCTGGCTGTCCAAAGGTCAAGTGTTAAAAAGATTGTGTGAGCTTAGAGAAGAAGTAGTGTGTTTTCTGTCTGAGAAAAAATTCAGATATTGTGAAGTACTACAAGGATATTAATTGGTACTTTAAACTTTGTTATCTTGCAGACATTTTTCAGAATTTGAATGAGTTAAATTTATCACTACAAGGACCATTGAAAAATGTTTTTCACATGTATAGTAAAATGAAGGATTTAAAAAGAAATTAAATTTATGGGTTAACAGAGCCAAAGACAACTACTTTTATATGTTTTCTGGATTAACAGAGCTTCTGAATGAAGTTAAAGATAGAAACAATGAAGAATTTAATTTTGCAGAACTTCAATTGATCATTGTTAATCACTTGGACACACTTAGTGATAAATTTAATAAATATTTTCCTTTAAACAAAGATCCAAGGGTAGGTTCTTTGTGGGTATTAGACCCATTTAATGATAATCAAGGAAATAACTTATCACTAGAAGAAGAAGAGTTACTAGCTGATCTTTCCATCGTTTTGACATCACTTCAACATTAAGACTATCTCTATCCAAACTTAATCCAAGGATAGATGTACTCTGCTCAAACATGCAGGCACAAATATCCCATTAAGTAGATACGGATTTAAAAAATCAAATTATCAATTTTCTACTAAATTTTAATGTTACTTTTTTATTACTCTGTAATTATAATATTGTTTATTAGTTTTTTGTGTTTTTGGTAAGGTTACTTAATTTTTTTAACGTTTCCTTTATTTTTATGGTAATATTTTGCTTCGACATCAAGTTTTAGGAATAATTACTATTTTGGATTTTTCTTTCATTATTTCTATTTGTTGGAATACCTTTATGTTAATTTGCCTAGTTTGTAATACTAAGTTTGTAGTATTTTCTGCTTTTATAATTAAAGGACTTGCTACAATGTTTTATTTGTTTTATGTAATAATTTAATTACGATACTAGCTATCAAGCCACTCTGGCTTTTATAGACCATAGGTTTCTGTGCTGAGGAATACATTTTTCCATAATTTATTTACAGGTATTATCTGTGTAAAAATAAGTAAGAACTTATTTATTTCATTTTGTGGATCATTTTCATGAAAATGTAATATTCATGTACTGTAAAATGTAAAAAAGTATATGCATATATACAGTGCCTTACTTAATTACAGCAACAATTCAGATACCCTTGACTACAAAAAATTTTCTTCTAAAATTTAGCCAAAATTTCTTTTTAATAATGAATTTGCGGAAGGATTCGACGCGTATTCGAAAATCAATGGCCGCAAAATGAATCTCCATTCTTTCAGGCGTCGTTTGGTTCAAGTGCCGCATTCATAGAGGGATTCTAAGTGATTTTAAAATGCGAATGAAAAATATGCTGCATCGCATTTGCTCCCATTTAATTTTATGTCAACCTATAGGGCGAGGAGAGGGTTTTGATTTTGTATAATAGAAGGATTTGGTCTGGTGCTCCTCCTAAATTAAGGGATATCGTGGTGTGCTCCACGGTCTAATAAAGGTTGAGAAACACTGGGTTAGAGTACCATATTTTTTTAATATTTCAACCGCCACATCATGACTGAAAGCTTTCAGAGGCCTTCTTTTCCAGTTTTCACCACAAAGAAGTTATACAAATTCAACATAGTGACATTTACAATATGGAAAAACATTTTTTTATACCATTTTACACATTTCCGCACACACCCCACTGATCCAATCTGCATGTCCACCTTATCCACTAAATGCATGTTTTTGGTGTAGTCCAAAACTGTGTCTGGTTTCTTGATATTTTCATTTAGTCTGAAGTCCCTTTTACCACTATCTAATAACTTCCCTTTATGAACAGTGGTAAGCATGAACATGTCACCTTTATCATGCCACTTCAATGCCAAAGATCTTTTGAGATTTTTTTAGATAATAATCACCGGGTCTGCATCATGTTGGGAAACTTGGCATACCTTTTTTGTTTATTTTCACTGTGCCACGCGATCACATCTTATTTTCAAGTAAATACTTGCAAAGGATGGGGCTAGTGTACCAGTTATCTGTATACAATATATGTCCCTTTCCCAAATATTTCTCCATCAACTTTTGCACTACAGCACCAGAAAATCCAAGATTGCTTATTTGGGGAATATCTCTTGTCTTTCCTGTGTAGGTTATCATGTCAAGCACACTACTCGTTTTGCAATCGCACAAAACAAAAAACTTAATGCCAAATCTGTGGTGCTTTGAGGGGATATATTGCTTGAAGGTGAGTTTTCCTTTGTAAAGCATCAATGATTCATCTTTCACTAACTTCTGGAATGGGTAGAAACATGTTGAAAACTTTTCCTTCAAGTAATCGAATACATATCTAATTTTATGCAAGCGGTCACGTACAGCATTTTCATTGTCGGCAAAATGCAGAAAGCGTGATATTGCTAAAAATCTATCCCTTGACATGTACTTCGCAAAAATCAGAGTAAAAATCAATGGATCCTTGGGCCAGTATTCGTGAATAGTAAGTTTTTTCACATGAGGCATCAGCAACAAATGTCCAATGAAACCAAATTCCTGTGCACTTACTTTATGCCAACGCTGCATACGACTGACTATATGGTGAAAGTGCCTCCACCTCAATACATTGCTCTGCATATCTATTTGTTTCACTGGCAATGTAATCCGCCAATTCTTCATTGAAGAATGCCTCGAAGTAGCGTAGAATATTTTCATCATCAAGCATGGCAAAATAACCAGTATTACCGGAAGCCGAATCATCAAACAGTAATCCGCTCGGCTGAAAATTTCTTCCGTCGGGCCACGAAAACCCCACAGTTGAATCTAGCGCTTCAATGTCCTCTTCTTCTACATCTTCATACTCATCCTCACTCTCATCAACTCCTGAATCTGAAAGGAAAATATTCTCTTCCTCATCACTAAACTCATCAAGAGCTTTCGAGATCACTCGAGGCGACAGCATGTGTTTGCCTGGACGGCTGCCGCTAGACATAGAAGCACTTCTTTCATCAGGCATCGTTGAGGGGTCACTAACAGGAGATTTGTCAAGGGAAAGGGGATGAGGGCTTCGAAAAGGTACCTAGGAAACTCTATAGAAAATTTGGAAGAACTATTCCTTCAAACAAGGGCGGGAAAGTAGGGATTGTATATATACGATGGGAGCAGTCTGCTATGCCCATCGTAAATTAACGATGGGAGCAGTTTAGAGGTTAATATTATTTATTCATCATTTATAGAAGCATAATAAATAATCCTTCAAGAGGCATGACAAAAAAATTGGCCTTATTGGATCAGTAGAATCCCAGATATGATGTTGTGTTTAAAGATAGATAAAAGCTTACCATGTTCACAATTTTAGTGTTTCTTATTTTTAATAACTTGGTCAAATTTTTAGAAAATTAAGATATACATAATCAGATTTAGTATTAAATTTACCACAATTGAGTCATAATTTTACTTAAACGACAATATCACCATAATCACAACAAATTTGGCAACTGAGTGGGATTAGAGAAGGATAGACCTGTACGGAAAAGCAATGGAAAAGAGAGAGATAGTGATAACCCATAAGACACCATGCTGTCAACTAAGTGTGGAATGCGCTATAGGCATTAGGAGAAAAATCTGACACTTTTGAGCATTTAGGCCAGGAGAGGGTTAACTAGTTCTACAAATTTAATTTGATTACTTTTTGGTATGACTAATATTTTACGAGATACTACAGAAAGTTAATTTTTTGTTTCTGTAAAGTGGCACTCCTGATTAGGTTATATGAACCATTTTATATAATTTTCTTCACCCAAAAATCGAAATACCACATTTCATGAAAATCTGCCCTGTAGTTTTGGAGAGGAAACATGCAGGTAGACACGATCTGACCATTAGGTGTTCATTTTTTACTTTTTGTAAAGAACGCCTAAAATGTTTAATTTCTTTGGCCAGTTTACTTTATTGAATTATCTTCCAAACCATATCTTAAAGCCACACATACTGTATATGCTCATGTATAACACGCACCCATACTTTTTGCCAAAAGTCCTGACTTTTTCTTATACTGTGTATTTTGAGGGGTATAAGAACAAAATTTTAGAATTATAGTGTCATGTTAGGTATTAACTAGAGTACCATAAATAAATAAATACAAACCCATCCCGGGTAATGCAAATCCGAGTTTACGTAAAAACCTCCAAAAATTCCAAGTTGCGGAAATTTGCTTACAAGGCAAAATGATTCAGACTTAAAGGTCAAATATTGAATGAAGTTTAAACGTCAATTTATTTTAAATTTATCAAACTACACATACCACTTATTCACAGAATATTGAATGGCTAGAGATATTTAATGACAGTATTTAATACATCTTAAATTTCATTGCGTATCGTGGTTGCCTTCTTCGCATAGATATTTGGTGCCGAAGATGATGAGGAAGATGAATTCTATGGGTATTATATATCATTAATTATATATAATAGGTATATTCATTAACTAACTATTAACTATTTCAATTTGCATATTTACTAAGTTTTTTGTTTTCGATATGTGTTTTGTGGGAAGTGTACCTAGTGATTTTGCAGGAGATTACAGCAATCAGCAGATTAGCTAGTGAAATGTGGAATATTTGGAGAATTGGAATGAATTCAATTGCAAGGAAGTAATAAGGCATTTGATGCATTTAATTAATATATGTATAAGCTGGATTATTGATAATTAGTGTGGTTTTCCCCTCAATTCACCCAAAAAGCAAGAATCTGGTGCAAGGTAGGTACACTTATTTTTTATTTTAACTGCACAAAAGTTTTGCCCGTGTATAGCATGCACCCTTACTTTATGACCTAAAAATTTGGTCTTCAAACTGCACGTTATACACAAGTATATACGGTATATATTTTAAAGTAACCCATTTTATATCCTAAATTAATAGAATAAGTACTCAGAATTGAAATTCACAAAATAAGTATTATCTCAAGTATCTTGAAAAAGTCAAGAAAAACCATATTTACATTTCAACTATGAAGTAGCCATCATCATTGGTAGATTCTAAAAGAACACTACTAATGCTAGCAGCTAGCAGAATTGGATATAGGGTTTTTTATAATGTTTTTATGATGCTTAAGTACTTATTTTGTCTATTTGAACTTTGTGTACTTATTCATTAAATTTAATCCACAAGACAAGCTTGATATTTCTCTATTGAATCAATTCTGTAATCTGCCGAACTTTAAAGAACTCGGGGTTTGGTTTATATCTATCAGATCTTACTGTATCTTGTTGTAATGAAAGAAATCCTTAAAACTTTCAGAATGATGAATGGGTTAAGAAGTCAGAATCGGAGATGGTGGACATTGCCGGTTGGGTGTGTAAGACGATGGATTTGCAGCCATCTACTCCTACAAGGGTGTTTTCTGATTCTTGAGGATTATCACCTTTTGAGTTGCCAAGGCACGATGTGAAATGTGAGTCGTGATTTGAGGAGGAAGGATATGAACGTATCACTTCGTGGAATGTACAGCATGATGGCTGATTGGTTGGCTTTACTTTTTCTGTGTACCCAATTAAGAAATGCACGATTGTTATTCTAAGTCATAAATAGATTAAAAACCTCTATGTTTGTGGATTCCAATAACTGGATAATTCCTATACATTGATATCCTTGTGTGATATGCATCAATTTTGGAACTGGAGCAGTTGTTTACTTGCTGCGCGACATGTGATTTCCTTATGACACCAAATACTAAGTATTATTATGAGCTGGCTTACAGATGAAGTGTACATTTTGTTTAATATTGGTTTTTATGTAAATACCAAGATACACCGGCAATTTATTTTCTTTTTACATTATGATATCATTAGGATGTATATAAGTGTTATTTACTGGATAAGTGTATTTATGTATAAATTGCACCAATTTTAATTAGTAGATTTCCCGATGTAAAGCATTTTTGCTATATGAAATAATGTTTGATTTGGCCTGTCTACTATTTACAGCCTTGATGGTGATGAAATCTAGCTTGTTGTTCCAAAAGATTCCTCTACCTGTGTCAGGAAATAAGTGTTTGTTACAAGTGCAAGTGGTTTCTGTGTTGTGGTTCCTTGCTGTTTTATTGATTTTTGCAATAAATTTACATCCCATTTTTAAGCATTTTACTAAGAGCAGTATTGATCAGTAATGGAATCATGGCAATAAGAGTTGAAGTGAGTCGAAATGTTTCAAGTAATGTTATTGGCATTTACTTTGCATTAAATGTATTATTATTAAGGGAATTGGGAAATTGTAAGTTTTATTTTACATACAGTGTGAAGTGAAAAAATAAACATGAAGGATTTTATTTAGCAGGTTTACATGGAGTTCATGAAATGTTTGTCTCAAGTAATTTTGGATACTGTAAGGAGGTACTATTGTCTTGTTTATTTTGTCACTTGATTTCATGTGGTGACTCATTACCCATGTTAATTTGTACTCCATACTCTTTTAATGTTACTGTGTAATTTTTTGTAAAGCATTTTATAGCCATTTTGCCAAAGATGTATTCTATTCTAAAAAAAACTTGTTGTTCTGCTAATAAGTTAGAGAAAATGTTATTGCAAAATGAGCATTTTAAAACCTATCAAAATATCAAGTGTTAGTAAGTCATGCACAACATGTTGAATTTGACTAATATTTTCTGCTTATCCAGTGTTCATCCTCATTAATTGGCTGTAAATAGAAATTTGTTAAATAATACTATTTAATATCCCACCCTGATGATGTTATTTTTCATTGTTGAATATTTCCATTTATAGAATATATTTAGATAGAAATAAACATAGCTTTGACTTAACACAGGATTTAACATATGTAAATGTACCCCAATTTTTAATATGTATTTATGAGGAAATACTTTCTTCTTTTATGTTGTGGCAACATTTTTGCTTCTAGGCTGTCACTCCAAATGGAGTCGTTGGTAGGCAGAGAGGATATAGTGAAGGAATAGGGGAGAAGAAGGTGGCTTCAGAGAACTTAATATTACAATTTCACTGGCCATTATGTAGTTTTTTTGACATAGATTACACATTATGACACCAAGCTTTATTAACTGGATGGTTATTATAATCAAAAGCATCCGAGCTGTCTTTGAATATATTTACAAGAATGGATTACCCTCCATTGTTATGTGGTGTGGTTCATCTTGATTAAGTTTCCATTTATAAACAAGAACTGAAAAGTGTTCTCCATGTTGGAGTACACAAGAGTTTCCAAAGTCATTCTTTACAATTTATGTTATCTTGTCAAAAAAAGATAAATATTAATGGCTTAATTAATGTCTAAGCATTGCAAAACAATATCAGTAGCAATGTCAAGGAAATATTGAATTTGTAATTTACCGATTTATTTTTTAATCAGTCATGATAAAACAATTGAAAATTATTTAAAACACCTCACTTGCATTGAGCAGTAGCAATCTTTGTGCTCATGTTCATTCCTTCATCATAAATTATCCATTTCTTTTCACTTTCAAAAGTTGTGTATACATAAGGAAAATAAACATTTAAGTTAATTTCTTTGTTGTGGATAATCCATTTCCTTTCGTTTATTATATGCTGTAGGGGCACGAAAGAAAATCAAATCTATTTATAGTAGATCTTGTTTACTTCTGTTGCTATGAAGATTGTTTTCGTTGACAGCAAAATCATGCGGAAAAGTTTCCTAAGTTCTAAGTGAATTAAGACTTTCTTGTTTGATTTTCTTGAAAATTTTGTTTGAAGACTATTTTGATATAAGTAATATTTAATGAGATATGACTGAAAGTTCATTTTTTGTAACCAGTAAATTGGCACTCCTGATTAGGCTTTGTGAACCATATATATCATTTTCTTATTTTATTTGCCCTAAAGTGCTAAAATAAAAAAGGTTTCTGTCTGCCCACTACAATTTTAAGGAACTGCTGCTTCACCTAAAATGTCAAAATTTTGCAAGTGGTACCTGACCGATATTCATTAAAGGGAAAAATCCAAAAACTCCAAATTTTGTAGTTTAAGACAAAAAATTTTTAATTCATGTAAAAGTTTATGGTTCACAGTTTGACAGCATTGATGAAAATTCGGATAGAAATTCCAAAAGTTGAAATGTAAGGTGAGGTTATTATTACAGTATTTACTCGTGTACCTTGCATGTCTTTTTTCCCAAAATGGTGGTGAAAAAGGAGGTGTGCATCTTAAATGCGGATTTCTGAACAGGTTACTGTAAATACCCACGTATAATGCGCAGGGGGTTTTCAGCCTCATAATCTATGATTTTTCTATATACTCGCATATAGCACAAACATTTTTTTTTTTAGCATTACCGTCCCAGAGATGGTGTAACATGGTCTAAAGCGATGATCGAATCATTGGTATTATGTGTTGGTACATAACGAAAGTGCGAAATGAAATTTTAGAATAATGTTCCAAAAGAACGTCAGCTAACTCAATCATTACATACTCTGTTTACTTACAAGGTGATATTAGGATATACACAATAATCCAATTATATTAATTTCATAGTATGGTATATGGCATTGTTTGAGCTAATAAATTGAAGGAATGACAATAATCCTATGTCGAAGTTTTTTTACATACGTTTTAGTCACACCTGAGGTGGACGGGTTTGCCCAACCTTCAGTTTTTTCCTTATTAGAACACTAGAGCACGTAAAAACGATAGCAAATAATCATAATTAACTACAGACTCTAAGAATCAAGAATAAACCACGTATGAATGCTGAGAGAAAAGTAGGGAACGATAACTTTATTTAGTTCTACAAGAATCATCAACTCCCAGCATACTCAAAGACATTAGCTGCCATTGTTTCTAATTGTAAGTAGTACCAGTACCTCATCACCATCATGCGTAAGATGACGATTCCGATAACAACATCGAAGAAGAATGGTCCAGTGACGAAGAATTTCTTGGCTTTTAAAATGAATAAATACTGAATTCATTCTTTTCATATCTAATTAATGTATGTTTATAGAATTAGTTAATAAATTTTAACTATTATCTTATTTTTTGTAAAAATCACCAATAAAATTATGAGGATACCCGGGCAGTAATTAATGTGCCGAAATTGTGGAAATATGGGGTCAAATGAAAATAGGAAGATTATGTACCCTTGCATAACACGCATCCTAATTTTTAACTCAAATATTTTTTAAAAAAGTGCGCATTATACGCGGGTATTTACAGTATATAAATTGCGTCTCAATAGTAAATTCACTGCCAAATGCTTGTGTTGATGTTTATATAAGAAAAAAAACTATTGCTCATTTAATGATGAATGGCAGAAAATTTTCGACTGATTACTGAAAAAGAACAATTTTGATGCCAAATGTTAAATATATATAGTCAAAAACTTTCAGACTTGAAGTTATAAAAGCTGTAAGTAAACATTCTCTTTCAGTAAAACATACACATTTTAAGAAACAGAAAAAGTACTACAATTACATCTTTTTTAAAAACAAAACATCCAAGAAGATGATCCATTAACAACTGCAAAAGTAACATGTATATTTCAGGGCTTTACACATTATAATTACAATACTCGGTGTGTGGAAATAAGTTAGTTAAATGTTACATAAGTTGCCCTACAACTTTCTGTGGATGCACGTCCACGGCTAAATATCCCAGAATTTTAATAGGTGAAATTTCCTGGAATTGTAATATGTGAAGTTGGCAAGCCTATTGGTGCACCTTATATTACTGAGGAATTTAGATGCTTCAAAACTTTGTATTGGGACCCATGTTATTGAAGCAGTTATTTTGAAAAGATGACTGTTTTTATACCACATCTCTAGCAACTAAGAATTCAAACATCTTTAATTTCCATTCAAGGTTTGTTTTGCAATGGCAATTAATAAGGCTCAAGATCAATCACTAAAAGTTTTCGTGCTTGACTTATGTGTGCATTGTTTTTCTCATGATCAGTTTTACATAGCATGTTCAAGGGTAACCAAAATAATTTTTTATTCTTTTGCCAAGTGGCAAGAGCTTCAAACTATGAGAGTGTATTGCAAAAGGGTTTTCAGTATGTTTTTCAAATTTATGGAAGTTGAAGACAATAAAGTTATGTCAAATCATTGGTACCTACCAATGGAAGCTTTTCAAGATATTAATTATAAATACCGCAGGCAAAGAATGGACTGTTTTGCTAGTTTCTGATATTTGTAAGCTTCTAGTTCTTGCAATGCCTCTGATTATGTTAATATACGTTTACATGTAGTTTGACCCAGCAACAATGCTGCTACTGTTAGTGGGGAGAGCTTAGCAGCAGCTAGGTGTAAAACTAGGCATTATAATGTCAATGGATGCTATGTAGTTACTTCCATTTCAACCTTTCTTTTCCTATATAAATAGGAGATTTCATCAGCTCCTGGTAAACTATCAAGCCAAGGGGTTTTCAATAGGATTTCAATGCTCACCAAACTGGTGACCAGGTCATCATATTTGCCACATGATACAAAATGTATCCAATCTTAATAAATAGGACATGCCTTTTGAATGTAGGATTTGGGTTGTAAACTGACTTGGATCCAGAATGATTACAATAGACCAGGGGTGGGGAACATTTTCGGCATGGTGGGCTACATTGGAAGTCACCAATGGCAGGCTGGCTGGATGAGAGTTTAAATCAGAAGGTATCTAGAGATTCTGATGTATCATATAAGTAAAAATAGTTTCTAAATGAGATTTTTAGGGTTAAAATTTCAATGTTAAATGCTTCATTATCATAATTTGAGTTAATAAAATATCAATTTGTTTAAATTTTTCATCACAGCTTTGCGGGCTGTGCAAAACTTTCTTAGGGGTGGTGGCAGAGTGGTTAGAGCATTGGCCTTCCGCACAGCGGCCCCAGGTTTGAATCTGGTGGTCGGATTTTTCAACCTGAGATCGTCCCGTCTCCTATTTGTGTGCTTTGAGGAGACCATGCAAGTCAGTGCTCAGTCCTTCGGAAGGGATGTTAAGCAGTTAGCCTCCTTAGTGCTCTTCATAAAGAGTAGGCTAATGCCGGCACAGGGTTTCCCTCCTCCCTTGTGAGTGTGTTTGATGTGTAAGGAATTATGGCTATAATAATCCAAGAGGTTGATTAGCCATAAATACAAGCCAACTACAACATTTCTTGGGGGCCACTTGTGATCAGTGGGCTCTAAGTTCCCCACCCCTGCTATGTACATTAAACCAGCAGTTCTCAACCTTTTCCGGTAATGTACGTACCCCTTGTAAATTTTAACATTGTCATGTACCCTCCACCCCATCCCCTCTTTCTACTTGCATTTTATGACCAAGGTTTTCTTATCTAACAAATTTAATGAAATATTATATTTTAACTGCCTTTTCAAAAATCAGTCTTGTAATTTAAAAAGATGATTTATTGATTTATTTACGATATCTATTGGATTATAAGAAGCACCAAGGCTATGAATTTAAAAATCTAGGAAACAGAATCTCATTGTTTTTTACTTTTACTTATATGTAAAAGCAAAAATGAAGCACTACAGAACAGCAATGCAGCACAAAATTTCAATTGATCTTACTCATTATAAGAAACCCAAAAAGTCGCATTACTGCTGTCACACACAATAATATGTATGCAATTTACAGTTGAGGTTGTCACTTTGTAGAATTACAATGTTGAAGAAGTAACTCTAAAACTTGGTCGGATAAATTTTGTCAAAGTCAAGTCTTGCACGGGTGGTTTCAACGTGATTCGCATCATCATCTGAAGATAATGTAAATTGCGCCAAGGCTGGTCATGCATTTTTTGAGTCTGATGGGGTAGATTTAGTGGGATTTTGGTGTTATTTCCTAAGCACTTGTGTTATGATGTAACGTTCACAATCTTAAAATAGCGCACCATATTCACTGCCTTCAATTGCCTTGTTAATACTACGTTTCCTAAAACACTAACAAAACAAGGGAAATAACAATAATATCTACAATTTGTAAGGCTAAACAATCAACATGCAGTTTTGCATGAGATTTAAAAAGTTACTTGCATTATAGTCTACTTTTTCGGCGGTTACTTCGTAGAAATTTTACCAAGTTACATTATATATTAATTACTTAAAATTAGTGCAATTTTTGCACATTTTCCAGACATAATCTTCTCGATGCGCTGTCGAATTTTGGTCACTGCAAGGATGAGATCGTGTTTGGAGGTCAGACGATTGCGGTTCTGCATCTTTATTGCTGTCAAAGTTGAGAATCCTGTCTTAGCATTGGCTAACCTCTCAAGATATTTAATTAAATTCCACCTGTCAGATCTAAGGACAATTACATAAATCAGCGATTTATGTCTCTCCCTTTCCTTGTATTCACCGCCCCAGCCCTTGCCTACGATGTTAAAACTTTGTATACTAAGAACGTCTTGTGTATTGATACTCTATGTACACCCATTTTAAGCTATTTTTTTTACTTTCCCCTTCTCTCCCAAAAATTTTCTCGGGTCTGCATTGGTGCATTGTTGGCACTTTCAGGACCCTTGCCACTCTGTACCCCCTGGAAGAAATTTTGTACCCCTGGTTGAGAACCGCTGCATTAAACCACTGTAACTTAAGAGTTTTGAAATGTTAACAAAAGAATTTTTTTCACTCCTTATACTTACTACAAATGGGATAAATTCAAAGTGTGATTAACATTAGACTGCAAATTGTTTAAAATGAAAAATATTTTCAGCCTAAAAAAAACAAATTTAAAAATTAGAAGAGAAAATTATAATTGATGAAGAGCATCTTAATCACATTTACATTAGACCGATCTGCCACATTTATTATGCCAATTTTGCAGCATTGCTATTGCTGAAGGTATTAGATATTCAGGGTTCAGCTGCTGGAGCTGTGCACACACTACGGAGAGATGGAATCATAAAACTATTTTTGGACTGAAAAACCTAAAACATGCATTTTCATCAAAAGTTGACTTTTTTCACTATCACAATTCTTTCTGTATATGTTCTGTACATGAAAAATTAAAAAATTCTTTTAGAAATTCTCTTCAGTATAAGATGAAATAAATATTCTCAACAAAGGGTTAAAATAATGTTTCTTCCCCGGGATCATATAGACCCACTATCAGAATAAACTAATGAAATTACAAAAAATGCTAATAAAAATTGAAATAAAACATTGCTGAAATATCTGTAACTTCCAGTAAGTAAAAACATACCTGAACACAAGGTTGTCCATCCACTTGGGAAAAGGGAATGTATTCATGAAGTCACAATATAAATGGCATGAAGAAGAAATACTACAAAAACAGAATATAAAACAACTGAAAAATTGGAGTAAAGAAAAATGTGGTCAATAAGTTAAAAATAAAAAGCACACGCTATGCTAAAACTTCAATAGACAAAATAATTTCTTACACAATTGGAACAGAAAACCCTACATCACTCAAATGTATTTTTGCCAAAAAATCATAAAATAAGAACAAAACTTTAAGCTGATGGTTTATGCTATTAACTACCATGACTACAAAAATAGCTTAAATGACTTTCAAAGGAAAAAATTAAAAAGATTGAAATGATGTGGAATTAAAATCCTACAGAAGAAATTGAACTGAAAAAACAACATTAAAGCATCCTTTTAATATAGAAAAGAATATATTCAACTGAAGTAGCTGGCTTAAAATTCTGAAAATTGCAAAATATTGAAGTCAATTCACCAAAAGACTAAGAGTTCAATCCTGGTAAGTTTAGGAACTCCCTTTCAAAATTTGAGTTTCATGATGTTTAAGCTATTTGGTTGGATTTTGGGGACAGTCATATAATGGGTTCTTTATGTTTCATTTTGTCTGAGCATTAGCGGATTTGCAATAAAGCCAAATTAGGCAATGGCATAGGAGTGGCAAGATTTTGATATTTCAGGGCAGGAATGAAAAAAAATTAAAATTACACACTTTTGATGAATTAGATTATTATGATCTGCCGACTGGTCAATTGACAGGCAAACTGAATACATTGGCAATTTTTTAGGAAAAAGCTCTAAAAAGGAGGTGGAAAAATAATTTAGCCTAGGGGCGAGAAACTTCTAAATCTGCCACTGCGTTTGGGTATAGTATATATATTTATCAATGCTGTATTGATTCCAGGAGGCCTAGACAAAATAGCCATTTGAAAATAAAATATGGAAATTAAGAAAAATTAATTTAAAAAATTCACATTATTTTAATCTCTCAATAATATTTTATTGCCCTGGTTGCATACTTTTTTACAGTAGAAAACATTAAATCAATTAAGAGTTGACTGATCGTTAATCTAAAAATACCTGGCATCATCCAAAAATATTGTATCTGCCATGACTGAAAATAATCAAAAATACTTGAGTATCTCAAAGAACTATTGTTACTAAGCGCTAAAAACTAACAAAATTATTGATAAAATTACAAGTACATAATGTTTTAACAAAAATGCCAACTCTGAATTAATATTGGAGTTCATAACATGAGGAAAGACAATATTATTTGCCAAATACACACATACATACATGCATGTAACAATAATTACTTTATGCATCCTTCTACAATTCATTAGGCCTTATTTAGACATGTCAATAATGACTGTACTACCAAATTACTTTATCTTGAAATGTCTGTATTGAAGACTTAAAGGTGTAACAAAGCAATTGAAAGCAGAGATGAGGGAGGAAAAAGTTGGACAGAGAGAACAACAAAGATGGAATGCAATATTTTCCTATCTAAAATTATGCTTTTAATATGATTGTTATACCAAATGGTTAGTGTCCTCATAAATAAATGTGTAACAAAACATAGCTCTTGATTTATAGGCGGAGAGAGCAGGAAAGACAGAACATAACTTGAGATTATGATGAATTTTTACCCATCAAGTTAACTTAGGTTTGGCCATAAAAAATATAATTTTAAATTAATAGTGTTATGTAACCTATAGTGCTTTTTGGTATAGCAAATATCAGAAACAGCCCTAATTTATTGATCTAATAAAGAAAAAAATTTGAAATAAACATTACCCCATATAATTGATGAACAAAAAATTATTTTGGTAGACGAGTGCATTTTGAAGCAAAAAATTTTTTATGCATTTACAAAATTTATCCTTATGGATAAATATCTAATTTTATGATGGATAAAGCTGTAATAGGAGACAATGAAGAAACCTGAAAATTATACCAAATGGCACTTTTCTGTTGACATTTATTTATCAATAAAGAAGAGAAAATAGTGAATGAATACTGCCATTCTGAGTAATCACTGTCAAGTTCTACTTATGATGATATCTAATTATGATGATTAGTGTTAAAATAATCCCATCTACTTCTAACATAAGAACCTAAAATCAAATGAATCTGAAGATTAAAATGGTTTTTCTCTAAAACTTTATTTAAATAACTTTTATGTACATTTAGTAATGAAAAAACAAGTTAATTAGTCAAGGAATAGGAAGAAGAGGTAGGAATTATTCTTTCAGATAAGAGCTTTTATAATATACACCAGTTGAGGATATTAACAACTACGATAAAAAGGAAAGCCTTGTTGAAGAGATCCTACAACTTCTTGTAGTAATAATTTATTGGGATATATAACAAAAACAACAGGATATTAAAGAGCATCAAAAACGATCTATCTCTAATCCTCTGACAAATAGATTGACTTTTATACTTTAAATATCCCTCTATCCACACTTTTTGCACAACCCTCATTTCATACTTTCTACAAATGCTGCATTTTAAAATACTTCTGAGGCAATATTTTGTATTCAATAACAACTTCAAAACTTTGATATGTACTTGGTTCACTTCACATTATTTGATATGTATTGCTTTTTTATTATGACTTATCTATTAAACACCAACTCATTTTTACCATTACATTAAAATTTAAGAACAACAACCATTGAAAGTTACAATTGTCAACACTGCTGAAGCTTTTAGGGTGAACTTTCACAAAAAATTGCAAACATTTTGGATTTGGAAAATCATACATGCATTAAGCATCTGTTTTAAATAATGTAAAGTTAAAGATTTAAAGTAATATTTCTATTTTTTTGTCATTAGACTTTACTTGATGCATCTGAAACACAGAAAAGCACTTTTATATGCAGATCTTGAGGATTTAAAATAATCACAAATGCACCTGTTTGATCACAGAAATACACTTGCATATAAATGAACATTGACAGTATGTCAATTAATCAACTCTCAAGAAATTTCTTTCAGCTAGAAGACAATAGATTTTAAACCAAAAACATTTAAATCAGTATCACTAACAAGTTATATATTTCTCTGTTATGGTATAGGTTAACAAATTCATATAACATCTCTTATTTTATATGAGCAATGAATAATAACTAGCAAATCAATAACAGGAACCATAAAGTCAAATTGGTCATAATATACAATAGATATAGGTTGATATTAAATAACTAATAAATTATATGTACAAAAAGACAGTACCCTTCAGTTTCAATCAGGTTTTATAAAATTAACACAGTCCCATTAACAATTGACACCTCACATATCCTCTTAACCATTTCGTCTATGATATGTATACTCTTGTACATAGAATTAAGTAATTTCCTTCAGGTTCACATTTGGAAACATTTTAACAAGTGATATTGGTGATAAGGCTATAGGAAGAGGTATCATTTTGACACTGACATTAAAAGCAATTTAAATCATTAAAACCTATGTTTTTGTCCTCAAGGGTCTTTGAAAATTGCATTACGAAAGTCTATTAGGTACTAGTTTACAAATGTGTAGCACAAACAACCAAATAGTGTTAAATTTCCTCAAGTAAGCTATTAGAAGTTTTGAACACGATTTGGAGGTTATTTACCTCGTTAACAACTATTAACTTATAAAATTGAGCTAAAAAGTTACAAGACTAATCACACACTTAAGCTGATTTGAAAACACCTCAAATTAACCACACATTCAAAAGACAACAAGAAAGCATCATAAAATTTTAAAAGATTAATTTCAAAGTACTTTACATTTAACCTAAAAAATGATGTATTGAAAAATCTATATGAAACAGGTTGTTGAAAAAGGAAACTTCTGCTTATAAGCAACAGTCATTATGTAATAATTATCAATAAAATAACAATAGAAAATAAATCTTCCTAAGGATTTCAACATTATTAAACAACCTGGATAACTCAAGCTAAAAATTTAATATTTGAAATTGGATTCTATGAGATAAATTAAAATATAACTGTAAGACATTCCATAATGGCATACAGGTACATTTTTGTGCAATACCGCTTCTATATTGAATACCAATTCAATTGATTTGTAACAAAGAATTTAAATATACACACAACCTGATCTGCTTCATCTTTTCCTTTTCAAAAGAAGACAATACATACTGAATGAGGTTGATAACTACATGCAAATTCAATAATCAGAACAAGTGAGAAAAATTCAAGTATTTTTTACTCACACATTATCCACAATAGATTACAAAATATGTCTATAAATGGTATAAAAGAAATTTTGCAAAAATAGGGTATATTAAAGCAAAATTTCATTCATTATTATTTAACATTAAAATATAGGCTTTCTCAATCTAAGTTATGTAAATGAAACAGATTCAGGGAAACCCCAATTTATCGTTCTTGAGTCTAAACTGTTCACAGGACCACTGTTTAAAAATTCTTTTTAGAACCAATATGATCAGCTTTCAACATTTCCTTGTCACCGATTTAAATATATATACATATATATAATTTTTTAGTGGTTTGCTTAAAATATCACAAAAACTTTTTAGAGATGCCATTAAAAAATTGTGCTACATTCTGTCTCTGAAATGCCAAGCCCAAAATTGTCTTACTGAGAAAAAGAACATAAATGATAATTCCTGCAAATAAATTTAAATGGAATTTATAGCAAAAACTATAGATTTGGTGCTTATTATTATTTTAAAATGAAGGAGATGAAATGTGTGCAACGCCTCCACAAAGTATGTAAATTATTGAAGAGAAATCAGTCTTTTGAAGTGGCAAGTTTAACCAAGAAAGGCACTACATATGAAATTTATGCAATATTTGATCAGGATTTAAGGTGAAAAACAATGTCTAGCACAAATTTTTTACAAGAGTAGATATAAATACCCAGGTAAATACACTTTTAAATTATGAACGGTTTCATATATTTGATAATGCTAATTATAGCTTTTTGGATAAATAACATTACATTGTATAAAACTTAATTTGATATGTATATTGTAATAATTAATTTTTAAGTTAAATGATACACTAAAGGTATTTGTTCCAAACCTGAAAGGATAACTATTAGGCACTGATTTTTGGCAGGTAGGAAATCCCATTGGGTCGTCCAAGTATACTTGGGCAATGATAGATACATTGCAACATTTCCTGGTTTCAGAACCCTCAAAACACACTATTTTGCTGTTGCTGTTACATGTGACTGTAAATTATAACACTTGTCCAAACTAAGATTTAATGATGTCAAAAGTAAAAATAAAGCAGAACAACATTTCCTGGTAAAACGTCACCTACCAATAAGAATTGAGTATCCTATCAAAACTATAGCCAACATTTTTATATTTGTGCATTCAAATCATTTCAGAACCAAATACCAAATATGATTAAAATTGCAATTTTTATTGCAAGTATAAAAACAAAAAATTATAAATATGATTATCAAAAAGGTTAGGATATTACCTTTCCTTTTATATGAAGCTGAGAAAGGTGGCTGGGTATTCATTATCAGCTCTTTTAAACATCTTCTGATGCCGCGACGGACAATAAAAAATTTCAGCTGTTTCATAAAAATCATTTGTACTTTTCCCTTCATAAATCAACTTAGTCATCTCATATCCTGTAATAAACATCAAGTGTTTACTTTCAGTTATTTTTTTAACATTAAATTTAAATCAGGTAATAGCTAGTATTTTTTCAAACTTGGTTTTTCATTTAAGGGTAAGTATTACAATCATAAGAATGATACCTAAAATAGAAAATAGCGCAGTTTTGAGGGATCTGAGACCTACAACTTTCGGTTAAACCAGTTGTATATGGGCATATTTTTATGAACTGCAAATGCAGTTTTAAGATAATCTTTCCCACCCCTTTGAACTATTTCTTCAACATTACATAGTAGTTATAACGCATAAATATTCCAAAGTTAACAGGCGTATCTTCACTTATGAATTGAAAACACAATTAATATGATATGTATTTCTTAACCTGAGGGCAACATTAACTGGAAATTCCAATGTTCATAATCTTCACATGCTTGTTTTTCATAAATATTGGTACCTGGAAAAACGATACGTTGAAGTTTCGCTGTGATCTGAATACCTCAACTTATAAGGAATAATTTCACAATGTTTTACACAATGTGTAGCGCCAATAAACTTCTCAGAATTATTATCATCTGTAGCCTTTCATGTTGCTAATTGCATTTCAGAATGTAATATTCATAAATTTTGGGATGCAAAAATGTTCAAGGAACATAGTTTCAAGGGTTTCATATTCTACCTACACTAGCAGTTAAGACAAATATTAATGTTTATACATAGAATATGTTTAAAAATGTATAGAAAACCATTTAAAAAACTATTGACATTCATAACTAATCTTAATGATATGTGTTATTCTTCACAGTCAGTTATGATAAAACCTTTTATTCATTAACTTCACGATATCGTAGGGATAATCCTTTTCACTTATTGCAGCTGATAACAATATAGAATTAAAATGCGATGGAAAATTTTTTATACAACAATGACTAGAGATTATATATTCCAATATAATAAAATTATTGTTTCCAATAGAATAGACTGAGATTCAATCAGTCAAATTAAATATACTGATTGAGCTACAACAATGAATTAAAAATGCTTCAAAGCAAGCCTATGTGTATGCATTCCCACATTCAAAACAACCTTTTCATTTATGAGAAAAATAGAACTTACGAAAAAAAATCTATATAAGATTTTTTAAAACTTTTCTTTCACTTCAATAAAAGCCCCTGATGTCGTGTAATTCATCCACCCAATTCGCATTCAAGACAATTGCTAGGCATAATAATACCTCTTAAAATACGAGACTTAAAACTGTGATATGTTTTCTTTCACACGAGCAGCTCGCTAAAATGAGAAATTATTGCCAGTCAGGTAGGGGTATAGAAATATCGTCACAGACCACCTTTCCCCTACCAAAGGTGTTTTGATGAAGCATACTAGGTCTTGAAAAAAAATATCGTCTTCAACATTTACAGCTACAGCTTGGTATAATGACTCACTTCACAAATATCAAAAATCACCTTATAGTAAATGATATGTATTTCTTCACAGGTATTATATATATGGCCCTTTCTCCTCTATATTAATAATCAAATTACCCAATAAGATACTAATACTTGATATAAAACATTGAATCAGATGAACATCTCTGCTCCATAATTTCTTGTCTAAATTTCCACTAATTTAAAATCATGTTGAGTGCTCATTCTGACAGACAGATATTAGGAAATAGTTTCCACATTATATTCATTAGTCATGCAAAATTGTTTCCAAGCATCTTGTCGGATGAATCTGAATCAAGTACAATGAAAGGTTTTCTTAAAAAGATTTGTTGCTGCTATTTAATAGCACCCTAATTAAAGAGAAGCATTCTCAAATGAAAGGATGATCTATATTGGTCTGAAGAAATATTTTTCTTAAAAATTGGTTAGAATTATTGAATGATTAGCATTTACATAATCAGGATAGTCCGTAATTGTGAAAAATTCTGGCAAATAAAATTATTTGCTTCATGAGTATTTTTGAACTGGAAGTAACTCAGAGGAACATGAAATGAAAACATCCATTCCAGAAATTCAGGAAAAGGACAGACTGGGTGCTCTTCCAAAGATTTCACTTGCAGCACAAAGAGATCCTAAATATATTTTTACTAATAAAAAAACAGGTTTCAAAGATTGTTGCTTGAGAAACTGGCTGTCATTCAGTATTACAATCAATGATCTCCTACATCTTACAATATTTAACTGTAAAATCATTGCTAAATTAAAGTGTAACATTATGAAATTTTAAAATATTTCTAAAACAATAAATAATATTTAACCTCTGTTTCCATTATTCTATTTTAACAGTTAAATGATAGGTATTAGGAGTTTTGTTTAAAAACTCTGATATGTATATTGCCAATAAGGCAAATTGTACAGAATAATCAATCACATATTACTTCAGCATAAATTTGACATCACCAACCTGACAAGCGATAGAACACGATATTTTCATTAACAACTTAATAACACTTTATCTCAGCCATTATTTCCACAATATTTAGATTTGAGTAAAAATTCCTCCAGTTGAAATGGATTCAATTCAGGTATATGAAACAGTATGGCTGCATCAGAACAAAAGCATGCATGGCCTCATTGAGAAATTATCTGAATGCTGAATTATAATATGATGGATTAGAGGATTTATTCCTCTGGCCAACCAAAATCTTCACCCACCATCTCGTAGAAACGCCTGTTATGCTCTGCAAAGAACCTGCGCAACTTGTGTACTACAGATGGATCGACATGCGGATGCCTCCGACCTTTACTCTCCCTCAGACATTTTCCCTCAGGAAGTGATGGCGAATTATTGACTGATGATGGCAACATGGCCATGCCATCTACTTGTTGTCCCGGAGGCAGACTTCTGAGGCAGTAGAATCCCTGAGAACAAAAAGGAATGTTTAATTAAAAATTAATTAATCTATCTATCTAATCTATCAATGATAAGGCTCTTTTTAACCCTGCAGTACTCGTGCGGGGTGCTGTGGACAGCCCAGGCATATGTTTTATGAGAGGGTCCTTTTCCTTTGGTCTTCAGTAGCAGGAATGGCACGTGTATGGAACCTTCTCTGCTATAAAATCTTAGTATCCTGTTGTTATCCTTTGAGAAAATCAGTTTTTTCCTTTGCGTGGACGTTATTCACATTTTATTGTGAACTAATTATTTTTATTTATGGCACATGTATTTTTACATAATTCATGATCTTTCATCAGTTTCTTCACTGATTGACATCTCACAAGGTTTGTAATAATTTTTTCTTTCTTATCACAATATCAAGTTTTTTTATTAGTCTTGACGATTATTGGATAAACTGAAATTTTCAAAATTGATTTACTTTCCCTATAGAAGTAAACTTTTCATTATGAGAGAGACACAGAGCAGACTGCTCTCCTTTTGAATGAAGGAAGCATCTAACGCAAGTTCTGACATTCTAAAGCATACATGTAAAGTTTGCCAGAGCCTATTGCGGATAACTGTGATTTCTCATAAGTGCAAAAGTTATTCTCACTCTTTTGGGGCATTGCCGGTTTTGTTTGCAGCATTAATGTTATTATGAATATATTTTGAACATTTTTCAACTATTATTTCACCTACTGATGTCTGAAAAGTTTCGTAAAAATAGTTTCGAACAGATATATCTTTATAATCCTAAATCATCTTGTATTTTTCAAATACTGACGATAAAGTTATATTTTAACAAAAATATTTCTGAGGTGTCAGGAACATCCCACACGAGTACTGATGTTCAAAAGATTTGCATGTACCGCAGGGTTAATTTGGCTATGCATAAAAATATGTTGATAACTGGATTGTTGGCATCAACTAATTGAATGAAACTTGAAACTACAAAATTAGCATTTTAACTACATGTTAACAAATAATTTATTTAAACATTTGTTTTTTGATGATTTCTTTCATATAAAGCCATCCGAGTTGCAAAATTATATAAAAGGATAGCATCAATAGACACAAAGCTGCTGTTAGGTGGCAGTTTAACTTCCACATCATCAATAGCTCTTGAAATCATATATCATTAAAGATGAGGCATCTTACAGTTACATAGTAGAGGAGCTGCAAATATCAATAAATGAAAGCATATGCAATAATAAACACGATTTTGAAGAAACTTAAAAATTGACCGAACCAATAAAACATCAGCAAGGCTGGAATCTATAGAAGTTCTCCATTTTTCCTTGTCTTCTTTACTTAAAAGCTCTTTAGAAACTCTGATTAAATTAAAAAAAACTCCAAATTAACGAGTGTCATCACTTTTCCCACATCAAGGATTACAATACCTTGGTGGCATTGAAGTAGAAATGTGTCGGAGTCAGAGCAGGACGCAACTTCAAAAATTTCTCCACAGAAACCAGGACAGGTGCAGGATTCGAAGCTAATTGATCACCGTCGACAATGAGAATTTGATCCCTAGGGAATGCCTCCAACCATGCTGCAATATGCCTATGGTAGAGAGATACTGATATCGGCCTCCATGACATATCAACTTGCCCATCAGGAAGAATAGCCAAAGACTCGAACGAGGATAGGGAACGAGTTGGCTGCTGAGAAAAAAATAAGCATTCAATTTCAAAATCAATGTGACTATCCCTTCAAGTAAATGAAAAAGCAAAACTATTTCATTAACTGGTCAAATATTTACCATGTTTACTAAATATATATATATTTTCATGAGAGTAAAAAATATAAGCAAAATTGGTATTCATACCTGAATTTATGTTTGATGTTTCACGACAAAAGAAAAGAAAAACATTTCCTAAAGTGCATGAAAGGAATTTGATTGAATTCAATGAGTAAAATTTTTTAAACGCTTGGTTTTTTATTTGCATTTATTTTCCAAGCCCGGAGGAGCTCAAAAAATAAACAAATAGTTATGCTATTATTTTAGGCAAACAGGATGAAATGAAATAATTATTGCATAGGAGTTGATTTATTTGGTGAACATAAATAGTTCACTTTGCTATGTAGAGCCAAAGCTTGTTCATTTTACCCAAAAGTATTTTTAAGAAAAATAGCTGTTATAATACAGGTTTATCTTCAATAAAATAATTACTTTTATGTCCCGTTTTACAGAAGAAAAAATGAACAATTTATCACAGCTGATTTTTTTAGAAAAAATTTTGTACTGGGCCTGAAAGTGCCTAGATGTCACCGTCAGTATTTAGCCTTAAACACAGCAAATATTCGATCTTAAGTCACACGTCTCATTTTCACAATATCTTTTGTTTTGGAATGTTTCACACAACAAAAAGGATCAATAACATGAATAGACGGTCTTGTCTTCCAAACACCATATATTCTGATTTATAAAAATGTCAACAGACAAGAGGATACAAATAAGTAGCATTGACAAACCTTTTTGCCATAATCCTCTTCTCCTCCACCATCAAGCTTTGTTCTTATTGTTGTATTAGCTTTAGCTGCAGATGAGTGGCTCCTTAACTGAGCAAAGTCTGATATTGCTCTGGTCACGGGTTCCCTGACAATCAGAAGAAGGCGGATGCTGGCATTCATGGCCCTTACCCTTTCTGGAACCTCAGGTGTTACAAAGTAACTTGGACTTTTCTCAACAGTAATCTGTAAGGAATTGAAGATGTCGATTCAAGTAAAATTAAATGTGAATTATAAAATAATCTGAATTTTGTGGTAATTGTTACATGAATGTAACTTTGAATAAACTCAAATTATTCCAATGACCGATGGAAACATTATAAGTACGAGAGGAATTAAGTTTTACTTATTGTTAGTATATCAGCCACAGAGTCCAAGAATTTCATGCCAAGATAAAAGTAAGGCACTAATGAAAGAATATTGACTCAATGCTCATAACTTCCAAGTGTGGTGGCAAAATAACAGTTTTATGTATACAACATGCAAAAGAGATAAGGAAATGTCCTTATGTCCTTGGAGCATACGTTTATTAAATAAGGCTAGATATTTTATAATATTAATTCACCCCATCTCAATGAACTTCCATATAGTTTACATGCATGTTATGTACCTTCAAATGTCCATAACACCAATAAATCTTTGAGACTTCTTTTTGGTAGCATTTTAAATCTTTGATTTCGTATCAAAAGAGCAAATTTCACCATAATTAATCTACCTGATGGAAAAACCCTTCTGATTTCTGAAACTCTCTGGTTCATTGCTCATTACTCACTTGTCCTTTGAGGGAAGGTGGCATCCTTCTCCTGTACCACTGAAGGCCTTTTGCATAGTTTTCATCTCGATCAAAAAAGTGAGCTTCCCCTGCTGCCTTTTGAATCAGAGGATGGAGGTGAAGCATCTCCAATAATGCCCTTGTTCCCCCTTTTCTTACACCAATTATTAGTGCCTGAAAACGTAAAAAATTTCTTAATGACCATAGTTAACAATAATTTTATATACTGTGTACATTTGCATCTATTGAGTTTGTAGACCTTTTATGGAGTCAATGAATACTAACAGAAGAGGTAGGCCTTTGAGACTCCAAAACTCACGAAAAGGTATAAAGCATATCATAGAATTGGTCCTTATCACTTCTAAGTAGCAACTGAACAGAAACAGACAGAGCAAAATGTTTCACAATTGAACACAACTAGAATTCAGATTGACTTTTACTATTACCATTTTAGTCGATGTTTTTATAGAAAGTCGAGACTTGTCACTACACCACAAATCAATCGCTAGTGAATATACTCCTAACATTAACATTTGTTCCAGGTAAAAATATAGTCATTTCAACTAATAATTTAGAATTACACATAAGATATACCAGGTTAAATATTTCTTCACATATTTATGGCAACCTTGAAAGATTTTGGTGGATATCTTTTTTTTACATAATTAGACATCGACTTATGTCATTTTCATAATGTCACGGGTCTGTCATATCAAACAAAGTTTACCTGAGGCAATCTCCTGGTTGCTTTCGGAAACTTGATCCGATTCCCAGATGTAGCCAGCATCCCCATATCCTCTTCTCCTACATAGTCCTCGATGTTACCATCTGCACCTGTTGTGGCACTGTCTATCCCGTATGCAGCATTCAGCTCATTCTTCTCTATGAATGCAAGATTTAGATCAAACTCATTCTGGCTGTCTGTTGTACCCTCATTGTTCAATAAAGAAGATTTTGTCTGGTTATCCATATTCAAGAGACCTATCTTTCCATCATTCGGCAGATAAGACTGATAAACATTTTCCTCAGCATCTGGTACATAGCCAATTGCATCTGTAAATGTAGTCTGAAGTTTCTTCATGCCTGAAACTATCATATTCTTTCCATCATTCTCGTTTTGTTCTTTGTATTTATTTTTAATCCAGTGGAGTGCATTCTCTTCAGGTGGTAATAAACTGGATACATCACCATTGTTCCTGTTGACTAAGGTACTTGCATCACCTTTAGGAATGCTAAAATTCACTGCATTAAAAAAGTTAGAAGTGCTCTTTGAGATGCTTGGATTCAGGTTGCCTTCGTGTTTTAGAGTAAAACTAGTAGATAAAATCTTAGACACACTTAAAATTTGTCCATTTTCTGGTATCATGCCACTGCTAGCAGTTATCTTGTTATTTGTGCCTTTGCTGATCACATCATTCCTAGAATTCACGTCTCCAATGGTCCATTTTGGAATTTCATCTTCATTCTTTATGTAACTAACGCCATTTCCAATTTCTTCAGATTCTTTTAACAAAATAATTTCTTCTTTCACCTCATTGCTTTGAAGACCAGGTTCATCAGTTCCAGTAAGACCTCCCCATTTCATTTTATCCGGGTAATGCAGGGATGATTTCTCAAGATAGGAGTTTTCTGAGCTGAAAGATGAAGTCGTCTCATCTTCTTGAACCAGGAAGAAAGTCGGCTTTATGTAGAGTGACGAATCGGTAGACAAAGCATGGAGTGAAATGAGTAAGGAAGTCACAGCGAGGCAAAATATCAATATGGTGAGTTTTGATCTTTTCTTCGAGCCTGCAGCAGAGAGAAAAAAATTCCGGCTAAACTTTCTGTCTGAAGGCTTAAATTTCGAAACTCCTCTTCCAGTATCACAGGAAGAAAACCTGTCATATTTGCCTGTTTGTGGGACAATAATCATGCCGTCAGTTTCATACTTCAAACCGTGATCATCTCTCATATTTCTTTCCTCAAATCCATTCAATTCGCCATTCGTCGATTTTTTGTTAGACTCAAATATGGTAGAGGCAAGAATGTTTTTTATACTTGAGAGGCAAGCATTGCCATAGTGATTAAGCTTCCATGAGCTAGTGATCGGTTTCAACGCAGAGTCAAGTTTGGCATTCAAATCTTCCCTTACCTTGAAAAATTCATCATCTGGAGCTTTTTTGGCCTTTTTAAATTCAACCCCAGGTTTATTTTTGCCTACTTTGCTAATTTTGAATGGCCTGCTGTATCCTTCCAACCGTTTAGATTGGATCTTCTTTTTCAACGAGTAATAATTTGTGTCCAAGATTTCTAACCCTATTTGGTCCTTATTGGTCCTTTTCTGCTGATCATTACATGATTTGTTATTTTTGAAGTCATTCTTGAGCCTTAATAAACTGAAACTATCCCTCCCAACAGGCATTTGACTGGTTCTAATGCCATACATACCATTTATCAATTTCTCGGATGAAACTTTGGAATCATTCATGAGTGGACTGTCTTGTTTATTAACGTTATGTTTCCAATCTGGGCAGGGTGGGGTTTCACAGTTTTTGGCTTGGTTAGGAGTTGGAGGAATTGAGCCAACTTTTCTACAGTTATGGTCAGTAAAATTCTTACTAGGCATCTGTAAAGCTTCTTCCTCTTTTATAACAACAGCAGGTTTACTTTTACAGTTCAAGCAGTCTGAATGCCTCCAGTGCATTGTTATATCTTTACCCTGAATTTTAGTTTCAATGTGATTCTCTATGATTGTGGATTGATTACTTTGAGTTTCACCATCAGAATAAAAAACCTTAGGTGTGTTTGATGTTCCTTCACTTACTTTTTCATCCCTTTCAGCAAACTTTTTTAATGGAATCACTGATTTGGTCTTTTCAAACCCTTTCCTCTGAATTTCTGGAGTAAATAGATTACTGTCAAAATTTTGTCCTTTTGATTCTTTGTTCAAAAATCCCATTTCTGACATACAATTACTGTTTGAAGACTTTGTTAAAACAGCTTTTAACCCAAGATTGTGCATAGAATGAACATCTGAGTGTATTCTTCCTTCTTTAATCTCTCTGTGTGTCAGAAAAATATCTTCTACATTTTGTACATCTCTATGAGAGTTATCAGCAAGCGATGTAAGCCATTTTGTGTCTGGATCTGATTTCTCCTTTGGGGAGTATATCCCCAATGGAATAACAGGAACGGAATCTTCATTATTGCCGTTGAATTGCACATCAACTGAGGTATTTGTTGAATATTGCTGATTAGGACGGGATGAACTATGACTTAGACTCAAAGACTCCTTTGGATTAGTGGAGATATTTAACGAGTGAAAAAAATTAGAAGGTACTAATAAGCCCAAGTATACAGATTTAGCATCAAATTTTCTACCTTTGAGAAAACTTTCCCCAATAGAAAATTGCTCATCCAGCCTTATTATTGTGCATGATATGCAGCCATTTAATGTGTCTTCCATTGCTGCTGTCTCATTTGCGGGAAATATTTTGTTCCAGGAATTTAATTTCTTTAAGCTATCATTGGCAGGATTAATTTTGATGAATATCTGATCATTTGCCAAGTTTTTGTAATAACCTGAAGATTCATTTTTTGAGTCGAAGAAGTAATTTTCTGCTGCAGTAACTTTTATTGAATTTAATGGAGATGACTTAATATCAAAAACTGCTTTCTTTTCAAAAACTAAGTTCTTGTTGCTACACACAGGCAATACTTTTGATAAATCAAATGTAATAATATGGTCGGAAATAACAGGAACTTCAGCCAAAATTAATATTGGTGGGTTTTCGAATTTTCTTTCCCTAATTTCACTGTGCAAATCATCGCTATTTACAACAAAATTTTTAGAACTAAGTAGACCAAAGTCATAACCATTAAGTTCAGGTGCAATTATTTCAGCAATTATATCAGAATTTACATAGTGTAGAGAAGGGCTCATGATTAATGATGGCTTAAGAGTAAACTCTCGCTTTTTTCTCCTGTTTGTCAAATGGTTGTAAACAGATAAAATTTTATCTTCAGAATTACTGCTGCAGCTGAGTGGTCTCGGTAATGATTCTGAAGCTGGAGTGGCAATTGGAAAGGTCGGATCAGAGAAGTGATGTGTTTCAGAGGAATGAGCACTACTTTCTTTAAGATTAGACATCTCAAACAAGTCGCATCTAAATTGGTCTATTGTACTTGGATTTTGAAGGGATTGCTCACATCTTGGTCTTACAATTTCTCCTTCAACATAACGATACAGTTGAAAGGAATTTTTCACAGACGATGGCTGTAAATCACTAGAAGTATTTCTCATATTTCCACTATTTACACCTTTACCAAAATAAAATTCATCTACGTCATCCCTTAGAAATGGAACAATGGAAACATCTTCACAGAGGTTCCCTTCACTGCAAGAATGAAGCTCTTGAGCTGATTTCATAAGTGAGAAAGGCTTTAACATATTTTCATGGAAGATATTAGATTGTATGGTTGGAGATTCTACTTTTGACTTTTCATCATCTATATACTGGATGGTGTTCAAAGTCTTGCCAATATCTATGTGTCCTGCTTCTTTTTTGCCATTAGACTTGTAAATAACTTCATTGACCATTCTAAGGCATTTCGGCAAAGGATCAGCACAAGCAAAGGGTTCTTTGACTTCATTTTCCTTTCCAAACATGCTTAAATATCTGCATTCAGGCACCTTCATTGAAGAAGTAGATGAAGAATTTGAGGTCTGCTGAACACCTAAGTCATTTACACAGTTACAGTCTGAAGTTCTAGGACATAATTCTGCCAGAGGAAAAGATTTAGATTTTGCCTGCTCTCCCAAAATATTCTCGCCATGCTCAGTATTTTTCAAGGTTATTAGATTTGATGCAGAAGTTACAGGATCAATGGATAGAGAAGAGCTTTCTTGAGATGGAAGCGATCCCACATTCCTGCAGCCCAAACTTGGTCTTCCGCAAGAATGCACATCCAAGGAGTTCAGTGTTGCCATGTCTACAATAGTTGATGAAGGAGGCATAGAAAGAATCTGTTGGGAAATGAGACCTTCGGTAGGGGTTACCATCGTGGGTTCAACTAAGTGTGAAAGGGAAGGGAAATAAACAGAGGAGGAAGATGGATGAGATGAGATAGAAGTGGCAACACTGGGCACCGGCATGGTGCATCTGAAAAGGAGATGACAAATTTTTACTGCCGCTGACAGTTAAAGACCTCTCTCACAAAATATGAGATGATAAAATACCCTCTGTACTCTATAAAAACAATTTTATTTATTCGTATAATCCTCACACTTTTTAATAATGAAAAGAATACTTAGTGGTTTCCACAACTTTAATAAACACCACCGGTTTCACTACGATCATAGCATCATCAGAAAAACTACATGAAATAGTGATACTTTGTATTGTTACACAAAATCCACTTCTCAAACATTCATTTGACGTGAAATATTAGAATTTTCAGCTCCTTTAAATGCAATATGTGTAGTAAAAATTTCAACATGAACTAAGATAGAAAATACTCTTCCACATCATGCAAAAGGTTGTGTGTTTTATTAGCACCTTATGGAAAGCATCTTCAACAATGTAGAGAAGCACCGACTATCTTTCATGATCACCAAATATTAAATGAATAAAGGTACATTTCAAACAGTTTCATAGGGCTCATAGAAGTTGGTCTTTGCAAATTGCCAGCCAGCGGCCTTATTACCATGTTTTTCTTCCTCAGATTTATTTAATTATCATATCTTCAATTATGCTTGGTCAAGGATTATGATAGTAAACATGATACCCATTTACACTGGTTTAGGAGAATTTATCCCTTGCCAAGGACTGGCATGCTTACACCCAACATTTATTTACATACACCAGCAAGGATTAACTTCCATTAAACTTGTGTAAAAGTACTTATAACTCATTATTTATTACTACTCAATGAGAGAATTTCATAATCTCTAATTGTAACAACAAAGCATTATTGTAATTATTTTTACCCAGGGCTGGTCTGAGGTAACGGTAAGCCTGAAGGCTGCCTAGGGCACCAGAGTCTTTTAAGTACTATATCTATATGTTATTTGAAAGTACATACATAAATGTTGGCTAGCAATTTATATTGCAGAATAGGGTGGGATCTCAATGGCATTACTTTCAAATTTTTCACCAACAATAATGTTTACGGATCAACAAATAAATTAACATGTATGCTTAAAATATCTTTACAGAAGTTTACAGAAGGGGGTCTTGGAGTAGATTCTTGCCTAGGGTACCAAAATACCTTGAGCTGCTCCTCTTTGTCATGAAATAATTATCTCAATTTTTTGGAAAGGAATCCTCAGATAATGAAGTACAATTAAGAGAAAGGCAGATCAAAAGACTAGTAAATCTAGGAAGTATTTGATTAATGGGCATAATGTTATAGGGAATTAGTTTGGTTTCAGAATAAAGCTATATAAAAATTACTTTTTAACCTACCAACTTTTATATACATTTAAGTGCACTAAAAAGAAAAAAAACAAGAAAATGATTACAATTTTCATGTAAAAGATGGGTAGCTAATTTTGTAAATATTTCATTTTCTCCTCAATGTACACATATTTAACTAAAAGCCACCCAACTGTTACATGAAAACTAATTATTTTCTTTCTTGTTTTTGCTTTTTAGAGCACTTAAATATATATAAAAGCAGGTAGATTAAAAAATAATTTTTATAAAGTTTAATTTTACACTCTTCATCTATATCGTAGCAGCAATATAAACAAATCTTACCATCAAATGTTTTAACTTAATTATAAATTAATTTTAATGTTGAATATTTTCATGATGTAGCATCGAATATTTTTAAATAGAATAGCAATTAAAATCATAAAAAACCATGAAACATTTACCTTTATCTCCACACATATAAATTATTATAGTGACGATATAAACAAATTTTTTCATCATAAATTACTTTCAAATGGATTTATATTACTGAACTCTTTTCAAAATAATGCAATAATAACTTAGGGAATAGCAATTCAAATGAAATTAGAACTCAAAATTCATAAAGAAAGCTACTAAACATCTATCCAGATATTTACATGTGTAAATTATAATGACTATTAGTGGGCTGCGGATATGCTAAATCAATGGTGGTTGGCTAAAGCAGCAGACTTAAATATGAGTAAATCGAGGTAGAATGGTTTTGAATCCTGTCGAGGAAAGGCTCCACCCATATTCGCGTCAACCCCAGGCCTAGCTCCACAAGGCGAATTCATCTGCTGTCCATGTGCAACCCTAAACCTCCTCCTTTCGGCATATATTTAAGGTAGAAAATTATATCTAGCCCTATTTTCGGGCTTCTCTCCCCCTTCCTCCCTCTCTCATCCCCTTCTCTTCCTCTCTACCTCCCTCCCCTCCTTTCCCAAACTTCCACTTTCCCTCATTCTCTCCCTCCCTCTGCCCCTCTCTTTCTCTTCTCTCCCCCTCCTCTCTTTTTCTCCATACTGTCATCTTCCTCAGTTATCTCAATATGGTGCAAACGAAGAACAAATGAAAAAGAAGTCAAAAGTCGAGTGTGAAAAGATGATGAGCGTTGACAAAAACAAACCCAATGGTAAGGAGAATGTTTAGTCTATAGTCTGCCTCAAAGCATTTGTTGCAAGTTGATTAGATCAAGATCAATAATTCATTATGACATCCTTATTTTATTGAAAGCATCTAGCCAATGCAATCTTTAGTTAGATTCCCTTATATCCTTGAGCTTGTTGCTATGGTAGTTAGAATTTTTCATTGTTGCGCCTTAGAAAAATATGCTTTCTTTGCTATTAAAAACATATTTATGCTAATTCGACACAGATTTGAATTTCGTCTCTAAAAATTAAACTTCATTTTTTCACCTAGAAAAAGTTTTACCCCGAGTTTGTATCTCAGTTTAACTAATTTAAAAAAGCATATTTAGAATGCCCTGCATTGAATTCTATGCTTTTCTTACAGGGTATTGAAATGGAACAATGTGGTCGAGAAGACTCCCTAAAAATGCAAATTTTTGGATTTTTGATTTTTCCTGTTGGTTGTGACCTATGACCAACCAGCATGCCAAATTTCAGAGCCATTCTAGAAGTATCTTAAAATGTGGCATGGGACATCTAGGAGGTTTGTACACACGATTTTTATATTATAGAGAGAGATACTACTTTTGAAGTTAATATAATAGTTGGTAAAAAATGGCCATTTAGAGGGATAACCACTGTGAGAGGTTAGATTTTTCTTATTTGAAAATAAATTAAATTATATGGCTCTTCATAAAAAAAATGAAAGTTTTCTAGTCATTTTCATCAACAGAATATTTATAGGAATAATATCATATTATTTTTTTCAACATCTAAGAGTTCTAGTAAATGCCATTATACTTTCTTAATTAAGGCATAAATGTTACAAATATAATTAATATTAGATCAATTAAAACTAAGATTTTCATAGGAGAGAAATGAAGAATTCTTTCAGAAGAAATGTAGAAAGGGAAAAGCTTAATAAACATTCCAGAATCAATTATCAATGAGAAAAGCACCTCTAAATAAATACTTTTTACAATTTACGGGAGAGGTGTGCAACCTACGGCCCACAAATCTAGGACTGAAAAGAGATCCCTAAACTTTTAAAAAATTTCGTATCATATACATTCAAATTATGACAATAAAACACTTGAGATTGAAATATTAATGCTAAAAACCTAATTTAGACTTGAATTTCACTGATATGACACATCAGAATCTCTAGTTAATATTTAATTTAGTCAAGTCCAGCCCACCAAAGCATTGACGACTTGCAATGCAGTCCACTGAAGAATTTGCAACCGCCAATGAGGCCCACCGCATAGATAAGACTGCCCTCCTTTGATTTAGGGTAAGATCAAATTTTTTTAGCTTTAAATTTGTAGCTACTGATATTCACATTTTTCCGAATATCTGTGGAGAAATTTTTATGCCCTGTATATCATCATGTAAAACACATTGAATGAAAAAAGATAATATTTCATCATTCAGGTGAATTCTTAATAAGCAGAGAATCATATATAATCCTTGGTTTGTGAAATTTATAAATGTGACGTTTAATTTACTGGATCATTAATGAGGTCAGGCTCAACTTGGTGGAATTTACTCATATCGAAAAAAGAAGAACTTTGTATTTCCACAAAATTTTTATTTTAAACTCGACCGGTTTCACTATGATCGTGTTTAAAATAAAAATTTTGTGGAAATACTAAGTTCTTCTTTTTTCAATAATTTACTGGAGTTTAAGTTGGCATCTTGGGAGTTTATGGCACCCAAGGTTCCAGGGTATGAGCTTACTGGTTCAAAGAAAGCTGGGTGTATGGACTTGTTTTAAATTTGGCTTCCATGGGATTTGCATTTGACCTCATTGACAGGATTTAATACATAGGGAGAGAATTTCTTAAGTATTTTACTTTCTTTAACATGTTGTTTAGAATAATATGCAAATTCTCTCTGATATGGATCCTCATGAATATTTCCAAAAGATTGACTGCATAGTTAAGATTTTATTAGCAGTCAAAGACAAACTTTGTTTGTACCACTCTAAGATGACATCAAGTACATGCAGGTACACATTTTTATTTAACTAAAGCTCTAATTGTCTTCTGAATGCAACAAATTCAATTAACCCTGAGAAAGTCCCCTTGCATATCCCACATTAATCAAATTTTAATTAATAAAATCAATTTAATGCATATGCTACATGTGAAGTAAATTAATTAATGTAATGAAATTATAACAAGAAAATGGGAAAAAGTTGTTTGAGTGGGACATATGTGAAAAAAGCTTTTTTTATTGTATTTATTTATTATTCTTATTTAGGTTACAAAAATTATAAAATAAAAATACAAAAATAAAAAACAAAAGATTAATAGGAAACCATAAAAATTATACCACAAAAGATATACAGCTTTTAATGCATGAAAAAATTATTTTACTAAAAACCCATGGAAAAGCATTTCAACAAGAAAATGACATACAATTCTAAAAAAGCAAATTCTGCCCTAGAAAGAAATATATATTATATTTAATTTCAGTTTTGCATTAAACATCAAGATGGCAAAAAAATCACATTTGTCCATCCAAGAAGCAAATTAAAGTATCGTAGCCTTGCATAGTAAAATTTTGTTATATAAGAGACAAATTTGGCTACAATGTAGAATGCTTATATTGTTTTTCATAAACTTGTTATGGCTAGTAGCGTTACCTAAGATTAAACTTACTTTTTCAATTTTTTAAATTGAAAGGCCTATTTTTGTATATATTTTCAGCCATATGATAACTATGGCTTTTTGAAACTTATTTTACTGTGAAAATAACAAATTATAACTTACAAAAATCATTAATTAAGAAAAGAAAATGAAATTGAACCTCTTTACAAACTAAATTTTTTATAATGTTTGTTTTAATTACCAAAACCTACCCCAAGTGAAACTTTTTTGTTCACCCAACTCATTTGTGAAGAATTCATAAATTATGCACTTCAAAATAAAATTCTTTTTTACACTAAGATCCAAAGCCTTGAAAGACAAAATGTTGCCACTGAAAAATAAAAAATAAATAAAATTTAAAAATAAAAATATCTTAATAATAAAATTTAAAAATGATCATCACAACAACCAAATTTCGATCTTCCAATAAAATAAAAATATTACCAATTAATATATGCATACAATATTTGAAAAACTTAAATCCAAACATAAGTAATGGATATCACTATTGATTATAAAGAAGAATGAAGAGCCATGAAACATAACACAATATTTTAAGCATCTCCATACCATTCAAAGAGAGAAAAAATAATACAACCACTGGCATATCAATAACAGACACTCCTGATTTAAATAGGTACAAATAATGAAGGATTATTATAAAATACAATTACAAAGCTTCAACTTACAGAAGAAATAATAATAATAATCACTTAAAAGTATGTAAATGTTAACGATTCCTAAATAAAGCACATATTTCGGTATTAGTTTGGCTAAATGACCGATGATCACAAATTTGTAATACCAAAACTTCGTGGAGGCAAGAAAAAGATAACCATTCAATATCAATATCGTACATTATGGAATGATCTACATTTACAATTCTCGGTAAGGTACATACTTCAATTCTATGCATGCACACCTAAGTGTTAAAATTTTTACTTTTATAATTTTTAAAGTTAAACATAATCATTTGCTTACTTTTAAATTCTGACTTCATTCTGATTACGACCTATAAAATCTCGAAAAAGATATTGTTCACATGCTAAAATTACTTTTTGATTTATTTGCCTTGAAATCTCTCATCCCTACGCTCTAAAGATGCGACTTCATTTATACTTCATCTGATATTACTTGTCTTATACATGGTAATAAAACGGTCCGTCAAAACATCGTGGACTAATAGATATATACTTTGGCAATTTTATCCGTAATAATATAAGGGAGATATATGGTACAAGAAGGAAACAGATGGAACTAAACCGGCTATACTTTTAGGCCGGGAATATCAATGAAAAGCAACAAATATTCAGTCTAAATACAGCTTAGAATACGTACAGAAATTGAGATATAAATACGCATCCAAGAGTGGTAATCTCATTGAAAAATGCAATCCAGAAAATTGGAATTACCACACAGTACATGAATGTGAATAAAATACCTCATATTTTGGGTACGAATAACAGAAATTGATATAGTACCATAATTTTCTAAATAATACAATCATATATACTCACCAAATCATAACACCTTTCCTCATCTCACTTCTCTGGTGAACGTTTTTGAGTAACTGTAAAAGACCTTTTCTGACGAAGGCGCAGCCATTTTGATAGACGACTCTCTGATTAAGGCAATGTTCAGATGTTAGATTTATGATGTATTCTTAAATACAGGACCATAATAATTATTTTTCACAATTTCACTTACTAGTTTGCGAGTTGCTGTTGCTAAAAGCTATTTATTATGGAAGGACATCTACACTAAAATCACTTTCCGTCGATACTCCATATTGCTCCTGATTTACGTAGCTTCCTGGGAAACTAGACTGCAACTATAATGCATGTAATTCAGATGTACAAGTAGTACTAAGATTCTGCAATAAACTTGAAGGTATAAGAATTTTTTTCTGGCAACATAAGATGCCAATTATTATTGCTAAAGATTGTTTAAAATATCGGTTATTTTTTGGGGATTAAGAATCAACCAATCAGTTTTATCAAATGGCAAAGACAGGCTAACTTTAATAAAATTAATTTGTATCATGAGCCAGATCTATTCTTCTTATGTAACAAACTGAGTAAAAATTAATATGTAATTTATTTTATTGCGAGGGGTGGGGTGCATAAACCGGAAGTACCTCATTAAGCGCAAGATTTTTTTCTGCACTTGCCGGATATTTGAAAAATCATGTTTTAGTCAATCTTTCCTCAAACATGATAATCCATAATTGACAAAATTAACTTACTGAAATATCAGAGAAGGTATTCTCCGTAATATAAATTCATAGTAAGAAACGCATTGGTATTTTCATGGTTTTAACTACGTTTCGGATGGAGCACGTTTTCAACAATAGTGGAAATTAACAATATCGAAAAAATTTCCAGCATATGATATAATGGTAAAAATTTAACGAATAAGCATATATATAAATATTAGATCACATAGTAGAGTGAATGTCTGCGATACAAACAAATATTTTCCATATTAGAGATGTCGCTTTAAAATATGCGCCAAGCAAAGTATTCAAAATTAAAAACATTAACTCCGTTATGATAAAAAACGCTATCCAAAAGAATAAAAAAATATTCAAGTAGTGACATCTATAGGTAAGACTTTATGTCGCGTGGATGAAAGCTTTGCCTAGTTTGCAAAGTTGCCGCAAAGATGGAGTATCATTCGAATTTTTCAAATAGAATTTAACTCGTCAATCTCTTAACAAGTTCAAAGGAAAAACCTGATATGGCCACCACATGACTTTCTCCATACCTGTAATATTTCTAAAAAGTCCAAATAGATTAGATAATAATAAATATTTAAAGAAACTGCGAGAAAAATTTAGACTTTACAAAGAACAGAAATAAACTCAAACCATAGCCTTCTGATATTGGTTATAGCCAGGAATCTCCAACAATTAAGAAAAGAAAAAGGAGCATTACTAACAATAAGACGTAACTAAGCGTCAATTGTTAACAGGTGGCGTGGTGGTGGCAGCTAAAAATATAAGATATCTCTTAAACAATGCATTATATGGAAAAATGTTTCAAACAAAGATTGTAGAAAATTAAATTTCCTACAACGTTTATTCCGATATATTTTCACATTTATCAAATATTAAAGCAATTATTTCAAAATAACGGATAAGTGACAAGAGTAAAAACCCACCTCCGGTTGACCGAGTTTTACCAAAAACTAATCAGTTCTTGTGACTTTTATAAAAATGTTAAATATAAAATTTCGCGTTGACCTAAGTAATAGTTTTTGAGTTAGAGCACCCACAAAAAGCTATCACGCACGCACGCACGCGCGCGCGCACACACACACATCATCGATAAATGGTTAAAACGTGTTCAGGGGACCTCAAAACGTGTATTTCCGTTGAAATCTAGAAGTCGATTTTTTTCATGAATACAATATTTTCCCCTATATTAGGTGTATGGAGAAAGTAAAAATCCTAAAACTTGCACGCACTTAAACAGAGGTGGCCAAACTGTGGCTCGCGGGTCGCTCATTTAAATTAAAATCTCATTTGGCGATGTTGCTCACACTATAGGCAACTTTTTCTACATGGTGGGCCGGATAAGTGGCATTGAATCCTTAGGTGGGTCGCATTGGAAATTGCTAATGCTCCGGCGGGCTGGAATGAAGTTACATATGAAGTTACCATGGGCGCCCGCAATAAGGGGCAAGAGGGGGCACTTCCCCCCCTGCATTTCACAAAAATATAATCATATACATAATAAACACCAGTCACTGTCACCAATAAAATTATTTAAATATAATTCATGTAATAATTTTTCGAGTTGAAATGTGCATTTCCCCTCGGTATCCCGATCGAATATTGTTTTTTTTTGCAAAGTTCTGACACCTGAATAAGCCAAAAATAATTATAAAACATATTTTTAATAATCGCAATACTTGCAGCTGCGATCATTTCAATAATTGTTAGTTCCATAAACCATGACACCGGTGTAGATTAAAGAACAAATACTGTAGTTATTATAATAAGGTACATCGCACCGGGCAAAAAATGGTACATCTGACGCTTGAATCGCCTTTTGTAAATTTTTGTTTAATTTTTAAAGTAAAATATGTTTTATTAAATTTTTATTTTCTTTCTCTATACATCGTATACAAAGAAAGTAAAAATTGAAAAATTATTTTTAGTATCAAAGATCATCATTCGTCGATCAGTTCCGCTAAGATATGGGAATCCCCATGGCGAAAATTTTCTCATATAATAATGATTGGACTCTCTTGTCGAAAAGCTTAGTCTTGTTTACCTTGCCCACACCCTACACCAGAGGTGAGTAACCTTTTTTTAAGACGGGCCAATAAAAAGGCGCGATTTTTTTGGCGGGCCACTATCCTACTACAGTCAAATCTCTCTAATCCGGCAAACTCGGGAAATGACCGGAGCCGGATTATGGAATTTGCCGGATTGCGGGAGTTACATAACCATTAAGCTAATCCGAGTCAGTCTCTTCACAATATTAGGTTTTATAGCACAGTAGATATGAACATAAACACGTGAAATGCACGGAATGTTATTCAAACATTTACCTAGAAAATAAAATAAAAAACATTTATGGTACGCACGCGTTTTATTTTATGGCAGTCAATACCTCATGTGCTGTCTGAATTCTGATTTCAAAGTTACCTGTGTAAATATCGCATTCTTTCGAAAATTTCAAGCTCTAATTAAACGGATATTGCCGAAGTGGACTAAGAAAAACGTTTGCCACGTTTGCCATTGGTTTCCGAATGACGATTTTGATAGCATTTTACATCTTTACAATTGCCTATTTTTATTTATTATAAAAACCGTAGCGGAAAAAATATTTTACAATTTTGATTTTACAGATCACATAATGGATAAAAGAAAATATTAATATAATTTATAATTTGTGAAACTAAATTGTAACATTGTATGTCAATGAATGTAATGTGTTCATAAATGATTATAATTACCTAAATTAAATACACTTTAAACAGAATTATTTCTAGTTAGCCTACTCGTATCCATTATTTTATTAATTCCAAGGTGCAAGCTGCTCCCCTGTATAATTTTCCTCCTCCCCCTTGAAAAAATTCTGCGGGCGCCCTTGCCCCCCCCTGAAAAAGTTTATGCCTGCGCCCTTGGAAGTTACCTAGAGATTCTTAGGCACCATATGTGTGAAAATCAAGGTAAAGTTAGGTTTTTAGGGTTAACTTTTCAATATTAAAAATCATGATGGAATTCAATCTTAGAAATACCTTTGAGAAAAGATCAAAAATAACATTAAAAAGAACTTATTCGAATTGAGATATATTTAATAAGTAATTTAAAGCTAGATATTTTAACAGTTTTTGCTAGATAAAAATATCTAATATTTGGTAGGTATATCAAAAGAAAAATGAATAAAACTTTGAAAACTATGAAATACTGGCGGTAGGCCGAATGAAATTGCTTAGTGGGCCGCAGATTGTGCACCCCTGCTATACGGAATGACTATCAGTACGTGTTGACTGGACAAACATTTGTAGAGTGTTGCACATATAAAACGAATGTGTGTTCTTACGTTGCTCTTTGATGGGATACAGGTTATGCTTACCATTTCTTCATTAAAAATGCGTTTAACTCATACCAGTCGCATGCCCGGAGCAGGGCCGTTTTACCGCCTAGGCCGAGGGTCGATAATCTTTTTCACAAGAAGAGTCACTTTTTCAAATTATGTATGACACGAGCATAAGAAGAGCCGCAGTCATTGGCGGATCCACGGGGAGGTGAGGGAAGCGAACGCCATCTCCTTAATTGGGTGCCGATGGTGTAATGGTTAGGACGCTGGCTGCTACTCGAAAGGGCAGCAGGCACGAACCCTGCGAAAGTAGGATTTTTTCCAAGGTCGCCCGGCCTCTTGCTTGTATGGTTTGAGGAGACGGCGCAACGTCCGCGTTCCGTCCTTCGGAAGGGATGTTAAGCCGTTGGTCCCCTTGGTGCTAATACCGGCACCGGGTTTCCCTCCTCTCTTATATATGTGTTCGGTGTGGAAGGAGGTATGGCTATAATAACCAACCAAGAGGTTGATAATTAAGCTTGCCAGTTGTACTGATTTAGGAAGTACAGTACTGATTTTCTATTGTCTTGTTTGAACTGTACTTTTTTCAACAATTTGCAAAGAAGTATCACAATGTACTTTTTTGTCAAAAATGAGAAATTCTCTCACAAAGACGTTTATGAAAATCAACTGAAAAGAAACAAAAATCAAATACAATGTTAATTAATTAAGGTAATACAGCGCAGCTAATTTCATTGTTGATTAATTAAATTTAATTGACTTAAATACAAACGGTAAGACCGCATTCGTTTATTCTTTCATTAAATACTCTTTATTGGTCTTATAAATTAAAAAGAGGACATCTTCACTAAATTGAAATAAGATAGAGTAACTGAAGATGTAAACTGTGTGTCGTATGATAATGCCGTTTGCTGCGTTATTTATCTTTTCTCCGTGGATTCATCTTTTCCATCTTCAGCCGGCTCTACACACCTACGTCTTCACCATATCAAAATAGATGTTTTTTTTAATGGAAAAAGGTGAGAAATCCGTTATTTTACCGTTTTTGCTAATCTCTGATGCTGTTATTTTAAGTTTCGTTCTTTTTGTTAGTGATTTTATGAAAGTTTTTTTAATTTAAAATTTTAACTAATTAATTATTGAATTATTATGCCGATTTTGGAAATTGTGTAACTTATTAGTTTTTAAGAAAATTTGAAGTAAACATCTATTTTAAATTTAAAGGGACACCAGTTAAAAATGGAAAGGACACCAGTGGTAGAAAATCTTTCTGAAGAAGAGTATAATACATAAGACGAGCACAACAGTCGAAATCAAGATTTGGGCCGTAAGAAAAGAAAAAGAGGAATCAATCATTTAAACTAAGAATGGAAAAATATATTTTTCGATTGCAGCCGGGAAGGATGGATACGCAAAATGTATTTATTGTAGTCCCGAATTCAGTATTACAAAAGCTGGAATTGCAGATGCGAAACGACACCTGAAAACGGAAAAACGCCAAAAACATCTGAATACAGCAGCAAGTACCAAAAGTTTGTTTTTTTCGGCGTCTTCATCGTCCTCATTATCTTCTCTTAAAAAAACAGCAGCTGCAGAACAACTTTTGTTTTTCATACTATATATCATGCACATAGTTTTAATTCTTTTACCTGTAGCAGTGCCTTATTTCCCGTAATATTTTCGGACTCTAAAATTGTGTCCGGATTTACTTGTGGACGGACAAAAGAATCTCGATATAAAATCATTTCTGATATTAAAAACAATAATCTTCCTTTTTTGATAGCAACAGTTGCATCGAAGAAAGGAAACAAAAATGTTTACATTAGTAGTGCAACATTTTTTAAGAGATGGAGTGCAAACAAAAATTTTAAATGTTTTTAATGTTCAATGGAAACATCTCAAGAGATTGCTAATTGTTGAATTTCTAAAATTGAAAAAGCGGGCTTAGATTTGAAAAACATTATTAGTTACTAGCGTAATTGCCCGTCAAATATGACGGGATTATGATAAAAGTATTCCAAATATATTTGATCTCGATATGAAAAAATCAGTAAGATGTGCTAAATGATGAGCCCCTTGTCAAAAATGAAGTAATAATAACAAATAAATAATAATATTCCCTCCCTCCCTCTCGCCGTCCCTCTCTCCCTCCCTTCCTCTCTCCCTACCTCTCTCTGCCTTTATTTTCTCCCACCCCCCTCTCCCATTCCCTCCTGTCCCAATCCATAGCTCTTCCTCTTTTTCACCTTCTCCCTCATAATCTCTTTCCTCCCGTCTTTTTCTAATTCTATACACCCCTTACTCTCTATGTACCTTCCATTCTATATCCCTTCCTTACTATCTCCCTCCTCACATTTCCCTTTCTCTTACTCTATATCTATACCAGTGGTTCTCAACCGGTGTGTGCCGCGGCACACTACTGGTGTATTAAGACTTGTTGAATCCAGTTAAAAAATATCACTGCTTTGGAAGGCGCGTAAACAGTAAGCCTGACAACAACGTTGTCAGCATTGTCATAGTAACGGAATCCCTTGTATATGAGTCATAGACAATTGCTTGGTTCGATATCGTGTAATATTCTCGAGCATATACTCGTTAGCAACATAATGCGATTTCTTGATAGTAACGCATTGTTAGATGATTGTCAACACGGCTCCAGGAAAGGTAGGTGTTGTGATACTCTGCTCGATCTTTTTGTGAATTGTATACTGAGAGGCGGAGACAATAGTAGGCAGGTCGTTGCCATCTTCTTAGATTTTAGGAAATCCTTTGATAAGGTTCCTCACAGGAAGTTAATAACGAAATTAGAAACCTTAGGCGTTAATTCCAAAATTGTAAGTTGGATCCGTGAATTTTTAAATCATAGGAAGCAGAAGTTTGTTATAAATGGGAAATCCTCGAACATAGTGGAGGTTGTCTCTGGAGTTCCGCAGGGTAGTTTAATTGATCCGTTATTATTTATAAATTATATAAACGATATCAGCTCAGTAATCAGAAGTAAAATTAAGCTTTTCGCGGGCCACACTGTGATTTATGGAGAAATAAGCAATCCGGAAGACCATCATTATCTCCGAAATGACCTAGAAGCTATTTCTGCATGGTGTAAGGAATGGAAGTTAGAGATCAACTAAAAGAAAAGCTGCGTCATCGAATTCTGGAGATGTTAATTATTCTACTCCAGAAATTCCAGTATCAGACTCGATTAAATATCTTGGAGTTACGATACATCTTGATCTCTCGTGGGACACCCACATTCACCGATTGATAGGTGCCGCTAACAAAAAACTGGCCATTATAGGGAGAATAGTTCGAAATAGCTCCGAAAAAGTGAAACAATTATGTTGTTTATCGTTGGTTCGACCGCAGGTCGAATATGCGTCAGCTGAGTGGGATCCCTAAGAAAAGGGACTTTCTAACGAGATAGAAAAGGCTCAGCCGTTGGTAGGAAACTGTGATATTTGTGGTTTCGTCCAATTATCATTGCTAAAAATTATAAAACTTGCGCCTCTAAAAATGGACAGATTTATTACAAGAAAACGTAACGGTGGAAAATATGAAGAACATATTAAGGAAAAACCCAGAACAACAGCGGGACCAAGCCAAGTAAGATTTCTAAGGTTTCTCCCATGTATATGGACAGTTGAGTCTGGGTTTTTCTTGGTGTGGAGATAAAGATTGTCCTGTTTCAATGTGTGCTGTGTGCGGTGAGAAACTATCAAACGAATCCATGGTTCCCAGCAAATTGAAGCGACATTTCACCACAAAACATCCACACCTTGAGGGAAAAGATTTGAACTATTTTAAAAAGGTTGGTTGAACTGCATTCTAAACAAGCGAGTTACTTTGAAAAAAAAGTTTTAATGTCTGATAGAGTTCAAGTTGCTTCCTATCAGGTAGCAGAAATCATAGCTCAAAAAATAAAGCCCCACAGTATAGCTGAGTCACTTATTTTGCCTGCGTGCCGTGCGATAATTAGAACAATGCTCGGTGATGAAGCGGGACAAGAAATTGCCAAAATTCTGCTTTCTAATGATACAATTCGAAGGTTAGAAGATGTCATCTAACATAGAGGAAAATGTTTCTAATTACCTTAAAATGTCAGACTTTGCAAGTTGACGAGTCAACCAATATTAGCGGCAAAACACAACTATTAGCATTTTTTCTCTTCAATTCATGAAAATGAAATAATTAGTCAATTTTTGTGCTGCAGAGAACTCCCAGAACACAAAAGAGGTCAAGCTATATTCGATACTTTGACTTCTTACTTAGAACGTTTGGAAATTTCATGGAAGTTATGTGTAGGAATTTGTACCGACGATGCTCCATCCATGTTGGGATCTGCCAAAGGCTTCGTCTCACTTTTAAAATAACAGAATCCAACTACAATAACTAGGTAACCATCGTTATTTGCACAGGGAAGCCCTTGTTGGAAAAACATTAAGAAGTTGACTTAAAGTCCGTATTAGACCAAGTTTCGGAATGGTTAATTTTGTGAAATCAAGACTTATAAAGACCCGCCTCTTAAAACAGCTTTGTAAGATTATGGATTCGCATAAGAATATGTAATTTTACACACAGAAATAAGATGACTGTCAAGAGGAAGTGTTGGCTCGTGTGTATGAACTTAAAGAAGATATGTCAGTATTTTATGAAACAGAGGGAAACAGTGATTTTTGTGAGCTTTGGTACGCCAAATTAGTATATTTGGCAGATATATTTATGTATCTGAATAGTGTGAACAACAGCATGCAAGAGCGGAATGAAAACATCCTGACTTCTACGGATAAGCTACTGGAATTGCAGAGAAACATAGTCATCTGGAAAAAGAGAGCTAGAGAAGGTAATCTTGAAATGCTTCCTCTGATTCCAAAAACCCATACGAAAGAAATTGTTGCTCTCGTGGTGGATCATTTAGCAACTCTAGAGCACAATATCGACCGAGTTACTTTCTATCCTTGACTATAGAGAAATACGACTGGGTAATGAACTTGTTCACACCAGTGACAACTGACTTATGCGTTTTTACTCTCTCCGCAGAAGAGTTAGCTTCTCTTTCAACTGATCGCACTCTGAAAATCAAGTACGCCGAATTGTCTCTGGATATATTCTGGATATCTGTTAGAGAAGAATAATCAGAAATTGCGAAAAAAGCTTGGCAGTTTTCTACATCCTGTGTGAGTTGGGGTTCTCGACACTTACACACATTAAATGCAGAAATAGGGAAAGGCTCAACTATGTTGAAGATGAAATGAGAGTCGGCTTATCACGGATACGTCCTAATATCAGTGCAATAATTAGAAAACGCCAAGCTCAAGTGTCACATTAGGTAATATTTTAAAATAGATTTTTTAACAAAACCTCATCATTTGTTGTTTTACGATATCACAACTTAATTTTGTCGATTATATATACGACATAATATAAACATATATATATATATATATATTTTTATGATAAATCCTAGTATTTTATTCAAATCTAATTCCAGTGTGCGGCGAAAAAAGTGATTATCCAAAGTGTGCCGCGAGCAGCAAAAGGTTGAGAACCACTGATCTATATAGTCGTTTATATAAGCAAAAGAATCCAAACTTAATTCCAGTCCCATTAGGATTACGTAATTTCGCGAAAAATACTACGATAATTTAAGGCAATCAATGCACTCGTATATATTACACACTAGCAGAAACGCCCGGCTACGCACGGGAAAGAATTTTCTTTTAAGTTGCAAACGATTTTATTATTTACTAATTGTGCTCTCAAGCTCCGCTTTAAAAATCTTGATTTAATTATGGTATTTTGTAAAAACCATATATATAAAATTTAGTTGACATCCATTGAGCCAATTCCTTGCAAATCCATAGTTAGTGAAAGAGTTTAATGTGTAATTGTGGCACCCCTGTTTAGTGGATCCAGTCCAAATATGCTATTATGGCTTTATATATGTGTACATAATAAATATTATAATATGGTTAAAATCGATGCGGACATATCAACAGAAACACTTATAAAAATAAAATTTTTATTACTTTTATTTTGGCTGTCCTGCTTTGTATATCTATCCTAAAAATCTTATTTTTGTTTTTTTTTATCTTGCACAACTCCTTCATACAAAATTTCGTTGAAATCGGTGCTGCCAATTCCTTCCAAATTCATAATTACCGAAAAGTTTAACTTGGCAATTGTGGCACCCCTACTAAGTTAATCGAGTCGAAGTGTGGCATTTTGGCCATGAGTTTCTGTGAAAATTTTATGTACCAAATTTTGTTGAATTCGGTTCGGCCATTTCCTTCCAAGCAAGCAAGCATAACTACAGAAAATTTGTTTGCAATTATGACACCCCAGCTTGGTCTATCCGGTCCAAATATGTCATTTATGTGAAGATTCTATGTACCTACCTAATTTGGCTGAAATCGGTTCAGCCAGATCTTCCCTGAAATATACGGACAGGCAGACGGACATAGCCGAAATTTGGACCGACCGTTCCATGGGGACCCCTCGAAATCATGAAATTTGGATCGACCCTACATTACGATCCTTGACCCCGTAGACCGATTTTATCCATTTTAGGTTCGAAAATGTATCTCATAAAAATTGATATTATTGGAGAATTCATCAAAATCGGTCAATTGGTTGCTGAGATATCTTAAAAAACCGACATTTGGACCAACAATGGGGACCCTCGGACCCCCGTTGGCTGATTTGAATTATGTTTGGCATTGCAACTCTCAGGATCAACCTGAAGCTGCTACCAAATTTTGAAGCTCCTACGTTTATTTTCTGAAGAGTTATGGCTGCCACAGACAGACAGACAAACATTTTCTTTAATTTATAGGATATGCGGTTTGAGACAACAATTGTTTCTCGAAGTTTAACAATGACGTGGTCGTCAAGGCAACATCCCGTTTAAAAGCCGATATTTTCCCAAAATATGTAATTTAAATGTTTAATATGAGGGATTTCGAACGGCAGGAGGAAAAAGATTAATAGAATAAGAAATTAATCAATTTTCCTAAAACATAGCTCAAATTCAAAGATCGTACGTCAATTCTTTCTAATTTTTATTTCCAAAAGAATAAAATCCTACACTTTAAAAAGTCGCTTTTTACGTGTTGTCTTACAGAAAATGAAAATCGCCCCCCCTGGAGTCGAACCCAGGACTTTTTTCGTAATTTTGTTTTCATTAATTAATTGTTATATCTGAATCAAACATTCTTGCGAAATTTCAACCTTTTACCTAATCTGGAAGTATGTTAAAAACGCGTTAAAAAGTGCCATTGATGACGTCAGCGTTTCACACAGACCAGACAGAACGACAATACTGGAAAACTATATGTAAGACTAGCCGATTTTCCCGTCAAATATGACGGGAGTAAGTATAAAATAATACAATATCTCGGCTCAAAATCGATTATAATTATTGCATACTTATTACCTTATAGCGATCAAATGGCAAATACCTCCATATTGGTGTTTTTTGGCAACAAATTCCATAGTAGTCTTTCTCAAAGTCCACGATTTGGGTACAAGAGTCAAGATCTGAACCCTTTTGGAACCTTTTGTTGATTTTTCCGCAAATTTCTCTTTAATCTGTCGCAGTATCTCAGACGGAGCATCATCTTCCTTTGTTTTTGAAAATGAACTCGAAAACACTGCCTTCACGGCTTTGATGACTCTCTCCTCCTTTTATATTCGATATTTCGAATATTTAATTTTCTTTCGCTTAATCGGTGTTTCTCCCACTAAGGGAAGTGTTATGTTCAATTTATCAATATCATCTTCAGAAAATTCCTCTCCATTAGAAGAAACTGTTTCCGTTGGTAAGTGGCTCGATGAAGGGCTTGGAATATCTTCACTCACGTCATCAGCGCTCGGATATAAAAATACTGAAACTATTTGATGAAGTATTTTAAGCATTCACAGAAGCGCTATTTCGCACGTCTTTATTCTAGGTTTACGGATTGCTTCATCTATACTGCTTTCATGTAAATTTCAAACAAATAAACACGTAGCGTAAAAAAATTTAGTCAGAAACGACTTCATTGCATTATAAAGATGGACAACTCAACATTTCAAATAGGAAGATACTTCACGCGTATATTGAAAATATCTTTTCGTTTGCAAATTTTATTGGGCAGTTTAAAGCAATATTGACAATGATTATTATTAATTTCTTTATATAATTAAGCAGGATATTTGACGCATGGCCGGTGCATTTATAGTGATTACAAAAAATGTGTGAATTAAAAAAGCTACTTACTAAGTTCTTTCGTCGTCAAGGTAAACAAAACAAAAAGCCAATTAAAATATTAGCGGTCGCACGTTCGTTCGCATTTCTTCCACGCCTTAGAAATGGCACTGCAGTAAAGAAACCTATCGTTAAAATTCGGCCATCATTACTTCCCTTTCGATTAAAATGCATTCAAAATATTTAAGACGAGTTTTCACAATTGATTTAAAATACAATATCATAGTTTATGTCATGCTTTTAGATATAGACGTAATTTTGCTAGATCAGCAACAATGCCGTCGCCCTTGACTACGAAATTTTGTCGTCTAAAATATAGCCAAATTTTCGTGTAAAGTTGTGGAACTATTCGACGCGTATTCGAAAATCGATGGCTGGAAAATGAACATCCGTTCTTTTTGGCGTCGTTTGGTGCAAGTCCCGTATTCATATCGCAATTTTAAGTGATTTTAAAATTCAAATGAAAAATGCAGACACAGAGAAAGAAGGACAGAATTCTCTTTAATATATGTATTTAGATTAGGTATTACGTATTGTTTATAACGGTTGTCACGTAGATTGTTAACCCAACAATGCGATCGTTCCCGTGTTATTTAAATGGGAAAAATTAAAAGAGAATACAATTTAAAAAATGAAAAAGGCTTTAAAAACCCTCCCATTTTGCTTGGTGGCGTCACGACAGGAATACATATTCACCGACTGACATAACATTCACATAGATAGGAAGTTAAGTCATTCCATTTTTGCAGTCTTGCGGATTTTAGTATAACCGTCTTTGGATCCCCATTTATGGCTATAATGTGGCCCGCCCATATTAAATTAAATCCCTAGGAAGGCACACCGTTTTATCGATCGATCTACGCTTATTTTGGCGTTTTTATTTCTAAAGAAAGGTGAATTTCCGAAGAGAGCTTTCTCGATAATTTAATTAATTGATTTGACTAATAGTATTTTAAATCATACCATAATTTGAGAAAGCAAAGCGTAAAAACGAGCGTAATACTAAAATAAAACTAAGTTCGAAATCGATTATTTTTTCCGATCTTTATTCCTAATGAGCTTATTTGGCAAAATACGCCGGATTGTTTGCGCGCAGCCGCGCGTTTTCGTGTTTACGGCGCAGATTTTCTTGGGAAATTTTCTTTTGATGAGCAACAATGGCACAGACCGCGTAGTCTTAAAGAGAGGCGCGCTTTTAGGGTTTGTCGGAAGTAAGTGGAGAGGATGGGGGGCATTCCGAAACGACAACATATTTGACGGCTTAAAATGTTACTTTGTGAAGCGTTAGTGTCGTCATTTACCTTGTCCTCCTGTAGGAGAGAAAGGACGTTTTCTCTATCCCGGTTCCTCCCCCCGCTTCTCTCTCTCTATTCCTACCCCTCGTCATCCTCTTCCCGAAGGAGAGAGTATGTGTCAGATTAGCAGCTACCCACTCAATGCAAACCAAAGCAACGCGAAAGGATGCCATTCTGACCGAGGGGGTCACAAATCCTCCAACTACTACAAACCATTCTGTTTCCGACCACACTTGGCATTTTTGCGGTGGGCTTGTAGAGGCAGAGAGAGAAAAAGGGGAAGGGAGAGAGAGAGGGGGAAAAGGGGGGGGGCATTCTAAAAAGAAGGATCCCACTTGGGGGGAAACCCTTTTATATTTCCTTCGTTCATTGTACCGAGACCACAACAGGACTCTCTCCGCAGGTAATTCGAACGTCGTAGCCTTTTCCTAGACTTGAGAGAGTGTGGCAAGGATGAGGGGGAAGGATAGTTAGGGAAGGAGAGGTGGTCAGGTAGGGAGGGGGGGGAGAGTTTTTAAGCTTCGAGGCATTGCTCGTCAGGGTGAGGGTCACAAAGCATGAATGAAGAGAGGGGGGAGTCGGAGGCTGGGAGGAGGGGGCTGGTTGGTGGGTGGGGCAGTATGTCTCCCAAAGCGTGAGGGGCGAAAGTGCCGGGCTGACGAAATTGTAAATACCGTTGCAAATCTTGTGAACGCTGAATGACTCCTTGACAGGACACTCAATGGAAAGATTAGCGGAGAACTACTCGAGTAAAATGGCCAAACATCACCCATTTCGAATAAGCCTGTTACATTTTTTTAAATCCATGAATACGGATCGGGGAAATCTGTCCCGTGGTTTAGTTGTACATACGAGAGCTGCCTTCTCGTACTCAAGGCGTATGAATTTCCAACGATTACCTTTCGATGAGGAGAACTAGCGGGCGTTGAATATTGAGTTTTTTTAATTCCTGTAAGACTATAGTCTATAGCTGGAGGTGTCCAACCTGCGGCCCAAGAAGCAATTTTATGCAGGCCTACGCCAGTGTTTCATTGTTTCCAAATTTTTTCATTTTTAAAAATTATCGATCAAATATTATTTTTTATCTAGCAAAATCTGTTAAACTAACTTGCGGTAAATTGGGACTCCTTAGTAAATATTACTCAATTCAAATTTAGTTCTTTTTACGCTTTATTATTTTTTTTCAAAAGCATATCTAATGCCCGAGTGCACCAACCCCGGCTAAATCAACCGTTAGCTGATCGCGGTTAAAACTAACAGGCGGTTAAATCAAACTTGGAGTGCACCAACATTAAACAACGGTTTTGTAATCGCGGTTTGCTGACGACCAGTTTGCTCGTTGATTGCTTCGCTCAGCGCCGTTGCCACATGATTATTGCGAAACAAAGTGGTAACGAAAACACGCAGGTTGAATATCGTGATTCATTTGTCAAGGTACAATTAGAGGCGGTGAAATAATATATTGTACTAAAGATGAATATAGACGAAAAGAAGAGGCAGAGGACACAAAATTTTTCCGCATGTGAGGTCGACGTAATCGTGGAGTTAGTCACAAAATACAAAGAGGTGATAGAAAACAAAAAACAGATGGGACCACATTGAAGGAGAAAGAGGCGACGTGGGTGCAAATAAGCACGGAATTCAATTCAATTCCAGGTAATTATATGAATATATAGTCGTATTGTACATCCGTTGCCATATCTCCACAAAGTATCTGTTAAACCTACTAGTAACTTAACTAAACTTACGGTGGGAATAATTTTGAAACGAGAAAAAGTCTGCTATGACCGGGAATCGAACCCGGGTCTTCCACTTGCCGGGCGGATATTCTACCACTGAACTATCGTAGCAGATCAATTTTCTCGTTTCTGAACGCGGATGTTTTCTTGGTCTTGGTTCTTTTTCGAGGACATCCGTTGGGGCAGTTTGATACTAGCTTGGCTAGTTCCGTCCCAACCTAAAAAATCTAGATCAACGAGCTCGTCTTCAAAATTATCCCATCGGAACTCCATCTTTGTTTCCAAACTGACGCTGGTTAAGGAACTTAACCGCTCGATTTTGGCCGGTTAATTCTTAATCGAGGTTAAACGTCCGTTATGCCCTAACCGGGATTGGTGCACACCAAAACGGGCTTAATCGCGGTTAGGAAATAATTTTACCGCGGTTAACTCCTAACCGGGGTTGGTGCACTAGGGCATAAGATTGAATTCCATCATGATTTTTAATATTGAAATGTTAATCTTAAAAACCTAATTTTAACTTGATTTTCACTCATATGTTGTCTAAGAACTTCCGATTTAACTTCAATCCAGACTACCAAAGCATTGGAAATTTCGGCAAACTTCGGCTACCAATCGGATTTGATCGGGTTCGGCATTAACTCGTCCGTTTTAAATTGCTTTTTTATAAATATCTGTTAAATATTTAACGAAAAAAATTACATTTGCCTATAACAATAGCCATACAATACAACTTTATAAAATTTTCGGTAATTCCCGATATTTGACAGTCTCCCATTGGCAACAAAGTAGTTAAAAAATGTCCGAGACAGCGATAGCCCGTGCGGTAAGGGAGGATGCCAAGTGGAGTGAGGGATTAGGTCACACCAACTGTGCACCCAAAATGTTCTTTTGATAGCGGTAGACCTATAGAACTTATTACAGATGTGCTTTACGCTCTTGGAAAAGGGCGCGTTGGGAAAAGTCGCATAGACGGAGAGCTTTCTCACGTCACATATATTCGTAGAATTCTATCCGCACACAATAAATTAATAAAGGTAATTGAACTTTGTACGCGTTGGGAAAATGAGTATAAAATTTGTGTGTCATCAAACCAGCGTTGGAGAACCCAGCAACGGACAATGATACGAGGTAGCGGTTCCCAAATTTTTATGCGTTTGCGACCCCCTTTTAAGGAACCCGAAGTTCTCGCGACCCTCTCTTTTAAGTACGCGACTTTTTCGCGAATCCCATAGCATCATCCATCAACCAATAAATATGAAATATAATGCTGATTTCAAAATATTATAAATATATATTTATTAGCACAAAAACTGATTCCATTCCACAGAGATCCATACAGATAATCAGAAAATAGAATAAAACCATTCGGTATTCGCAACCCTCTGAAAATCCTTTCGTAACCCACCCAAAGATCTACCGCGACCCTGCAGGGGGTCGCTACCCACAGATTTGGAATCATTGGTTTACTGAATATTGCTAACAATTTATACAGGAATAAATAAAAAACGAACTATGTAAAAATTCCCCTAACAATAAGTATGGAATATAGTGTAATTTTTACATAGTTTGTTTTTATTTGTTCGGAAGTATGGAATTCCGCAAAATTAGAGCTTCCATAGTGGCTTATATATAGGAGTAAATAGAATACAATAATCCTTTCTTACTATTATTGTATTTTAGTGCAATGTTTATTTTAAAATTGGTGAAACCATTTCTAACATAAGCATTCATGTAAAATCTGAGTAAACGCAGAAACAGCTGATGATATCACCACAAATTGAAACATATCCATTAAATTTCCAGACAAAATCTTTCATTAGGCTACATAGATGTAAATATCGTAACCACACTTCTGGAGAGATTTTTTTATAATATAAGAGATACATTCATAATTATCGCATGACTTCCTGAAGACGGAATAATTGCAATTTTAAAATTTTAATTTAAAACATTTCTTTCATGCGACTGCATAATGAAGTACTGAAAGAACGAAAATAATTTAAATTTTATTAGGGAACAATTTTTCTCCGCACTGAAAGGTTTGATTTAAATTTGAATTGTTTTAAAGAGAGGATGATACTTGGTGAGATCCGATAATAGAGATTAGAACTTGTATATAAAATTTGTGTAGTATAATTAACTTTTACTAATAATATTGAGGTAAAATTGAAACACCAACACTACCTGCACCACTAAGCTTTTGAGACCATTAGACCTGTGAGATAGAAAGCAACATTTCGCTGCCAAGTTTTCATAATTTCGCGGGAAACATGCTTTAAATGTGTGTCAGTAAAAGCCTCTTGTAATAAAATTTTCAAATGTTAACAGAGGGAGAGCGAGCATCTGGATGCATCTCTCCCAGCGCTTCATAGTTACCAGCGGCTTTGCCGCACTAAAATTGGAAAATCTAATTCATTCACTCCTATTTCACGAAATAAATGGTAACATTAGTCAGGGCCGGCCCGAGCTACGGGCGACCGCCCGGGGCGCTATCTAGATCATTTATCTATGCATTACTTGCAAGTGAATAAATATTGCATACCAATTTATATCGAGGGACGGGATTGGATCTTGATGGCATTCCTTTCAATTTTTCATTATCAATAACTTTTACAGAGCGATGTATACGAATACGTAAATTAACGCGTACTTTGTAGATATCTCAACAAATATTAACGGAGGGGATCGTTGGAGTGCTATCTCGCCCGGGGAGCTAAAATTCATCGGGCCGCCCCTGGCATTAGTCATAGTTTCCAGAAAGAGATGAAGAATTAAACAAAAAATTGATAAAACATTTTCAAACAGAAATTGATTCAATCCAAATAGTTTGTCAAAACGTTAAATAAGCGATTTTTCACCATTTGTTAAACATTTATTTTGGCAGTTTTTCCGTCGATCTAATAAAAGTAGAATAATCGATCGCAGACGTCAAAACCCAGCCTATCCGCGATTCCGAAAGCCTTTATCCTCCAATTTGCTGGGCGTTCTCCATACGGTTCCTCTCAAATTGTCACATCCCTCAGACGTGGAGCTCCCATAAAACCACAAATCCATCCAGGTACCATTCCCCTTAACCCACCTCCTCTCCAACCTCAGAATCCCAATTTCCCGACCTGGCACTCGGGAGGAAAAAATACGCGACACTTTCGACAATCTCAATCTTGTTTTTCCAATGCCTTCCCCATCCCTCCGCCAGGGGGCAGGAGAGTAGGAGGAGCTCCCACCAAAAACGACTCCTCCTTTCCACCCCACACAAAAGAAAGAAACGAGAGGGAGAATGGCCGCTAAACTCATGTTTTTATCGCCGAACGCTTCTTGCTTCTTTTTTCCCCCACGAATCACACCACACCACTCATATTTTCCCTCGCTCTCATCCTCCGGAGGAGAATTCGAAAGAGACAGCGTTAGCGGAGATTTTGGGGAGGAGACCTTTTTCGAGGCCGGAAGAAGGGATGAATGAAGGCTAGGCCACTTGGAATTGTGCGCAGAAAGACAAATATTAGGACGTCTGTGTAAAAGGGAGGGAAAATAGCCCGGCTTCTGAGGGTTTCTCTGTGAACTTAGGTGCAAGAGGGAGAGAAATGGAGGGAGAGAGAGAAATGAGGGGAAAGAGAGAGATGAAGGGGGGAGAGAGGACAATGAGAGAGAATACGGAGGGAGAGGTAGGTTTAAAGAGGCTTGAGAGGGAGCAGAAAGTGGAGAGCAAGTAGATATGAGCGATAGAGGAGGTAGGAAACTCGGGGTTGAGTGCAGGATGGAGAGATGGGGAGGGGAGAGATGGGGAGGGGTGAGAGGGGGAGGGTGGGGGGAGGGTGGGGGGGGGAGGGAGGAGAGAGAGCGGGGAAAAGGAGCGAGGGTAGGTGATAGAAGTTGCTTCTAGGATCGATAGATACATACATGATAGTGAGAAATTGTGGTGTGAGAAGAGTTTTAAGGGTTTCGAAGAGGGCAAGGGACCAAGTGCATAGGGCAGATGTGAGGGGAAGATGAGGATGACACGGAGAGAGACCCTATATTTACATATATGAGGTGGGAACGCATGTATGTTTGTCCGAAAATGTGTTTTGGGGACTCGGGACACTTTCGGGCAAATATAATCACGCATTCCGGATGAGTAAGACGTGGTAGTAAACGATATAAGTGGGGCCTCGGGTGTGACGCGGTCCACAACGCAAGACCGCTATGTAGGTGAGGTCGTGTGATAACGAGGTACTTAAAAACAAACAGTAGCAACAGCAATTCAACAGGGAATTATCGAGCTCGTCTTATGGCTGAAAAAAATCTAGAACAAGCACTTAAAAAATACTTGCCTCAGATATCGCCAATAGGCACAACAAGGTTATAGAAACCGGATGCGCATTTCGGCTACATAGCTACCTAAAATACATTCTAAAAGAATTTTAGAATCTATTTTCGGCGAATTACCACTGAAGATGCCTGTTTTGTAGCCGAAGTGCGCATTTGTTTTTTATAACCTTGTTGTGGGTATTGGAGATGCCCGAGACAAGTATTTTCGAAGTTCTTGTTCTTGAAAGTAGCAAGAGTAATTTACAAAGGATTAAAATAATAGCCAAAGAGGCTGATTCGCTTAAACAAACATACATACAAACAATTAAAGCTGTCTCATGCATTATATAATGCAAACGAACTATCGCCACGAAAATGAAGTCATTCGATTCATGCCCATTAAATTTTATTATTTTCTGTTATGATAATCAGCCGTCATTAGCTTTATATTTTATGAGGTGAATAAGATTAAATCAACACTTTGTGACTTGAATGCAATTGATGAGCAAAGCGTAGACACGGAAGTTATCTTGGTCATCAACGATAGATTAATTGCCACTTACGAAGGATACTTGGCAATTGAAAAGTACATAAGTTGAACGCGAAACCTTTTTTGATAAGAGATACATCCCATACATCTTTCTCTCAGCAAACAAATATTTAAAATCCATATATTTCTCTCCCATTCTCTTATATGATCTGTAAGGTATAGATTAAAAAATGTATTTGGATAGGGAACAAAATTTACTGCTAGATAGTCCCCAAGACCGTATAATTACGACTTATAGTTTTGGAGATAAAAATTCGAGAATCGCCCAATCTTTCGACACCGTTTCATACGTAGTTCCCGTTAAAAACGCCTTTGAAATTTCTGTGTATTCCCTTTATGGAGTATACTTTTCCATCTTGTTATATGCATATGCATGTATATATGGGCTTAATAGGAAGTAACCTATCATTCCTCTGACAGATGTAATGTTTAAGTGGAAATTAGACGAATTGTCATAATTCTATCCAGAAAGACATAATACACTCGTGAACTCAGCTATACGCCGTCATTTACGAAACGTAACTCTATCAACCATAGTAATGCGATGATTTACCTTAGTTTTTAACTTTATTGTGCATTTGCATTGATGTCTTAAACTTGCGAATAAGTTAACTCCAATCCATACGAAGACATTATGCGAAAAGCTTTTTGAATGACATTCCATGAACATTGACGGACATTTTCTCAAAGAAGATGTTTAAAAATTTTCCGCTTTATTTAGAATATTAAACTAAATTTTTTACGTTAATGAATATTAACGATTCTTTCCAAAATAGGTATATTCGAGAACAAATCTAATTACTACATTGATTATAGTAATTTTAAAGGTATTTACGTTAAGAAGTGAAGGTATTACTCAATTTTGTGGCTTAATTATCAAAATTAGAAATAGAATGTTGACATACTCGAGATCGAAGTAGATGTTTTTAAATATGTATACATACGAGAGCCGCGTTTTACTAAAATGATATACAAAGAAAATTCCATGGGGAGTGCACTTTTCCCTCCCTGGAAATGTTGAAATTTGAAATACGAGGGATTTTACTTAAGAGACCTCTAAACTTATTTAATATCATATTAAAGTTATTTAAATTACATCTAAGGGAGATGAAAATGATGAACAGGACGGAAGTAATTTATTTACTTTATCAAAGAAAATCACATTGGCTTGCAAAAATATCAATAACGTCCCATGTTCACTGAGCAAAATATTAGATAAATATACATTTTACCAGGCTTTAAAATCAGCAACAAAAATTACGCTACTTTTACCTGCAACGACGTGTACCATCAAGTCATCATTTAAATACTTTCTCGGAGTGAAAAACTAGACTTTAAAATGGCTGAAGATAGGCTTACAATTAGTGGACTGTGAATGTTAAGTGCTCAAAGAAAAAAATTTTGAAGAAATATTTTATCGAACGTGTAATAGACGTTTATGGGGAAAAACAAGGAGGCTTTTGTTTGTTTTTAAAAATAAATTAATATTCATCTATCTCATATTTTTGAAATTTAAAGATGTAATCAATAACGCTGACACAATAATTATTTTTTTGCGAATTTTTCGCACGGGTGTCGTTAGTTTGTCAATAAAAGACATTATCATATTTAGATAATTCCTTTCATCATAAAATGCATCCTTGATTCTGGCTATTAATATTAAGAAAAAAGCGTTTACGAGTCGACGTTTAAAAATATATATTTAAATATGTTTTACTTAGAATGTCCAGCTTTGTCAAATTCTGTTGTTATCGTTGTCACGTACAAATAAAAAGGTCCAATACAGTTAGCGTAAATAAATAAAAGGATTAGGTGGCACCAGGTGTAAAATACGAACTAATTTTATGCTTTTTTCAATATAACAACAGTGAAAATAAGAACTACACAGCTAAACTTCAATATATATCAAAATAAAACAAACCAGCTTATTTCAACAATTTCAGTTTTTAAAGAGCTTGTATTATTATTTTGCTATATACCAGCTGCATTTTCAGCCTGTGGGGCCATTAAATGTTTACTTACTTATTATTACATGGACTGTTTCGTGATGACGATTCGGAAGTATTTCCGCAAGGAAATCAACTGATGTGGGCAACACATGACTTTCTTCATATTTATATGGAAAATTACATGTTGTTAGCTCTGGGATCGTTGTCAACATTTACTTCCGGTTGACAATTAAGAAAAGAAAAAGGAGCGTTACTAAAACGTAACTAGGCGTCAATTGTTAACAATAGTCTTCGGTAGGTGGCGTGGTGGTGGCAGCAAAAAATATAAGATATCTCTTAAACAATGCATTATATGGAAAATGTATCAAACAAAGGTTGTAGAAAATGAAATTTCCTACAACTTTTATTCCAATACATTTTTACATTTATCAAATATTAAAGCAAATATTAAAAAATAACGGATAAGTGACAAGAGTAAACACCCACTTTGGTAGACCGATTTTTACCAAAAACTAATCATATCTTCTAACTTTTATAAAAATGTTAAATATAAAATTTTGCGTTGACCTGATTAATAGTTTCTGAGTTAGTGCGTCCACAAAAATCTATCACATACAGACAGACATCATCGAAAAAATAGTCAAAACGTGTTCAGGGGACCTTAAAACATGTATTTCCGTTGAAATCTCGAATTTGATTTTTTTCATGAGAACAATACTTTCTCTATACTTCGTATATGGAGAAAGTAAAAAAGGTTACATTTTTAAGTAACAAATTAAGTCAGGAAAATAAATAAGGTCTTTAAGGATGGGTTAGGACTTATTCGCAACCCTCAGTCGACTATAGGTACCACTCCACTTGTAAATAAAAAAGAGTGGATGAGAGCGAAGAGAGAGAATTCTCCACGAAGCGTTGGACGCAGGTGGAAAAAGAAGTTGTCGGAAGGAGAAGCTGAAACTGCAGACCATTTGGTGAGGATTGATTAGAAAGAGCGGTCAGAGAGCAGATCGAGGGAAGAGATGTGAGATGCTATTAGAGAGAGAGAGGGGGGGAGAGGGATGGGAGAGAGATGGGTGGTGGACGGAGAGAGAGAGAGAGAAAAGGAGAGAGTAAATGGAATGAGGACGAAAGGAGATAAATTGGTTAACGATTAATTGAGGATGATGGACGAGCGTAGGGTCCTTTTTTCTCAAGACCGCAAGTTGTCATTCGCAAACGCACACACACAAAGAGTATCGTAATTGTTGCGGATAAGGAGGAATCCTTACTAAATAAACGAACGAATCTCAACTAATTTCTCAATAGTGTCAAAGCAGTAAAGGAATCGCGCAACGAAATTAACAATAATATAAAAAAGCTCTCGAAAGGAACCATTCGTTAAGACGACGTCAATAATAAAACAAGATGATGCCTACTTTCCATTTAATCATTTATTTAATACTTATATTGGCTTTAATAGCTTTAAAGTCATCGCAGATATGTAGCTCTTTGTGTTCCCAAATTTCATAATTTTGCGTTATAAAATACTACAAATACATTCGAACGGAATATTAAATTGATCACGCGTATTTGTTCGGCAAAAATAACGTGTGTACGTATAAGAATATAGGTATCTAATCGGAGTCCAACAATAGTTGTTGCTATGGCAACACTCTCGTAATGAGTGATAAAAACTACAAAATCGCCAGTATTTACGCGAAATTCTAAGAAATACAATCGATAAGCAAACTTCTACGATAAAAATTAAAATTTTCGTTCCTTTCCTCAGAGAATAGCGCAAAGCTCGCTCCGATAGTACAATTCTAAGATATTTTAATGTGCAAGAGAAAACTACCTTGCATGATGGATTTCACATTTCCCATGTAAATGAAGTGGGAAGGATAGTTCATGGAATCGAACCCGGGACTTCAATCTTCGCAACAAAAACTATCCTCGGGAGGTCGGCCCATGTAGCAAGAGATTTCCACCAAGTTTCATGAAAATCAGTCTATTGGTTCAAAAGTTAATAGGGGGGACGGACAGACAGACACAACGGCAAAACTATAAGCCTATTTCCACTCTGGAAAGTAGCCTAAAAATCAATGTCATACACTTAATAGGTTAAATTAAATTAAGTCTATAACTGTGATATCATATTGATAAAATAATAGGCTCCTTACTTTCTATTTTCACAACCGCTTAACAGCACCTGTCGATCATGAGAATCTATCATTTAAACGAATTAAGCGAAGTAGCCTAAAAATCAATGTCATACACTTAATAGGTTAAATTAAATTAAGTCTATAACTGTGATATCATATTGATAAAATAATAGGCTCCTTACTTTCTATTTTCACAACCGCTTAACAGCACCTGTCGATCATGAGAATCTATCATTTAAACGAATTAAGCGAAGTAGCCTAAAAATCAATGTCATACACTTAATAGGTTAAATTAAATTAAGTCTATAACTGTGATATCATATTGATAAAATAATAGGCTCCTTACTTTCTATTTTCACAACCGCTTAACAGCACCTGTCGATCATGAGAATCTATCATTTAAACGAATTAAGCGAATCAAACTTTTAAAAATCAATTATAAATTCCATCCGCTATTTAAAAACAGCCAATTACTTACCTCTGATGATCACATCCAGCTGCCCACGCACAGATGGAAATGTAAAAATATCGCTCTCTGTCGAACAATTTTTAATTGGAAAACGACGCGAGCTGAACATGATGAGAGTTTAGATGGGAACCTACTAGATCATATGTGATTTAAAAAATTAAAATCAAATCGAAACAATTTTTGAGCGTTATAACATCCTCAGGTAACGTCATATGGCTACGATTTTAAATAAATATACAAAATTATCCGAGTTAAATATCACAGACCGCATCTTCATCAAAGCTTCACAGGCCGCATAAAATGCTCTCGCAGGCAGGATGCGGCCTCTTTTTTTAAAAGTAGGTATGTATTTATTTTTACGCTTTATTTTTATCTGAAACCCAATGTCCCTGAGTATGTATTCGTGCATTTCAGTATTTAAGCGTTCATTACAGTGATTTATTTTTCAGAATTTTGATATCTTTATTTCATTTCCACATTTATTCCGCTATCTTTATATTTATTAGACAAAAACGCCATTTAAAAGTTTTTTACGTTAAGTCATAATATCAGTTCTATGCTGCTCAAGAATCCGTAATTTGCAGAAACCCTGGCTGGCGATAATGAGCGAATAATAAGGTCAAAGCGCGCCAGAAAATTAGTAAAAATAATCGCCGAAAAGGACAAGTAAGTACTATCGCTCCTTTCTTTTTTCAGATGCGATGCGAGAGGCTAATTCGTTAAGAGTGGAGGTATGGCGCAGCGACTTACGGCGGTTTTCAGGATGATTATCTAAATCTAAATGTGCGTACAACTCCTTAAGTTCTTCCCCGCTCCATTACATCCGTTTGCGGAAACTAATACGGCGATCGCAAAGAGCATTTAACACTTCTTTCAGCAGCCTTTTTAACCAAGAAAGGTCAGCAACCCCTTACTAATATGACCAGCGAGGGGGGGGGGGGGAGAGCACAAAAGCAAACGTTTCAAAAGTAGGAACGGGCGATCAAATAGCGGAATAGTAAGGGCAACAGGAAGCGACGCAAGAAAGGCGAGAGAAGTGGGGAACATTGAGCGATAAAAGGTGACCTTTTCTTTTGAGGGGTTCGAGAGAGGGGATCGGGGAACAGAGGAGGGCGGTCGTGTAATAAGAGAAATGAGGGAGATGGAAGAAAAAGTGGGCCAATGTGTGGCGGGCCAATCGTGAGGAAATGGCTATTGGAGACAACAAATGCGGTAGGTGAGGGAGGAGTGGATTGGGGTGACAACAGAAAGGTGGGCACGAAGAATGTCCACGTGGTTTTGAACGAAAAATAAGGAAATGAGTATAAGCTGAAGAGATAGGAAACTAGACTCTTAAATAAAAGCATGCAATAGCATTTGAAGTGAGGCATTTCCTGGAAAGTTTTTCCCCAGTTGTTGACATTATTTCAGACTTAACTTCAACTTAAATCCTAGGTGGAAATTGCAGTTTAAATACAGAGAAAAATGCAAAAAATGTCAAAACTGACGCCACTTTGCGTCGAGGAGATTATGCAATGTCAAGACGGAATATCTTGTATGTAACTAATTGCGGAGGGCCCATAACTTCATAGCCACTTATGAAACTCATCAGACAACCGAATAAAAAGAAATTGAAGTGTTGAAAATCCACCAACTCAAACCATACTGTACCGACGCATATATTTCATAATTTCTTTCATTTAAATCAAATCGGCTTCGAAACAATAGCACATTTTTTCCTTCAAAAATTTCCGCCTCACAACCCATCATTGCCCTCAATAAAATCCGCCTCTGTCTCTATGCAACTTCAATTTTATTTACTCGGAAGAGATCGATAGAAATGTGAGAGAACGATAGGAATTGCTCGCGAGAGAAAGAGGAAGAATGAAAGGGGGCAGAGAGAGAGAGAGAGAAACGCACCCACTAAGTGGGAGACGACAGGTTGAGACGCCCGCAAACCCTTTTAACACGACGTCACCGGCTTTCAACCGTTCGAATCGTAATATTAGCAGGCATTCAGTTTCAATCCGGCCTGGAACGTCACTTCTTCTAAACACGAGGAGTGGATTTGCCCCTTTTAAGAGGGGAGTTCGACTCTCTCTCAATATGGACGTATCCTTCCCCTATTCGCATAAACCCTCCCCTCCCCATCCCACCTCCTCTTCCTCCCAACCCCGGGGATATCCTGTCACCAGAAACCCTTTGTCTGACACTATCTGCTGCCCCCGTGACTGCCGCGGTAATGCGATGATTGCGCTGCGACCACATGTCTCTTAGCGGAGGGGAGTTTCTGCTAAAGGGGGAGCATAGGAAAGGGACCAAGGGGGAGGGTGGAAGGAGAAGATGGGCGAATTTAAAGGAAAGAGGGGAGTCGCAGATGGGTGAAATGAGGGGGGAGGAAGAAAGAGGAATTGGGGGCACGCTTTCGGAAACGTTTGCGTGTGCCGATGGGACACTAGTGGGCAGGGGGGAGGCGGGGCACGGAGCATTGGCAACTAATAAACAAATTGCCCGGTTATCGGAGCATCGGAAAACTTTTAAGCATCTTCCTTCGCTTCCAATATATGCAGTATACGTGTACGTCATCAAAAGGCGGCTTTGCAAACTTTATTTCGGTTCGAAAAGAGGTTCTCCTTCTCTAAAATTACAGAACGCCGAAGGATACGTTTTCTGGGGAGAATTTAAGATCGTTAGAGAGAGCTCATCTGTCTACTAAACCTTGTACAGGAAGATTGTTACGGTTCGTTAAGGGAAAATTGGTAAGCTGGGGAGCGGCGCGTAATTTACCGTGACATAGCGGCTATTTGATGCTCTCCTTATCCCCGTAAATAGTACAGGGAGCGCCTTTGCTGCTGACGTATATACGCCATGACATGGTCTACTTATCCATCCCTAACCCCACCGTTGTGTACACACTTATCTCCCTGATCTTCGAGTTGTTGTTTTCAATATCGGTCAGGCGGTCGGTCAGAATTATTGCACACCTATTACTATTTATGGAGCTTCATTCGTTTCTGTATTCATTCGCGCATTTTTCTTAATACTCCTTTCTATAAGAATAATTAGGATGCCTGTCTCCCAATGTTTGGATTGCGAGTTCGAATCTTGCCGATTGGTCGTGTGAGTTTGTCTTTGTTATCTTTGCGAGCTCATTGTGCAAGATGGTTAAGTGGTTATTACGAGCGAATAGGAATAAAGAAATACGTGCCACCTTTTTTAATATTTAGCAATAAATTGGAGTCTCGTGTACTTTAACCCGGGAAGGGTACACTGGGGCACTGAATACCCAACGGATTTATATTTTGCATGTAACTGAGAGATATTTGCGTATTAACTATCCACTTTTAGAGTTGTCGATAATATTTTGTTTGTCATCACTCGTTTTCATACGTTCTGTAGCGTCTTTGGGGCACTTTTTTTCGAACCTGTTTCAGTGAACTTTATTATTAACCGTAATTTTCAAATCCGACGAAAACTATAACTCCACCGATCAGATTAGTACAAAATGCAACATTGAGACACGTTTTTATACATTGCATTAATCTTAAAACTTTTGCCACGGATGCCGATGTAGCTGTTTACCTCTCGGAGTGGATAAACTAGAAGATGGCTCTTGCTATCTTTTATGGGTTGTTAAATTCTGCAGCTATCAATGCGTTTGTTATTTTGTCACACAATAATGGCATGTGAGGCAAATCTAAGCTGTCTATGCATTCTTTCTTGATGAACTTGGGAGAAGCTATGATCAGGCCCCAGCTCCAAGAACGCCTCCAAATTACATCTTTCAGAATTTCCCTCCGTAAGTCCATAGCTTCACAACTTCGACTGCCAGAGGCTTCAACGAGTAGGTACTGCAATCAATTTGGAGTCAAGGAGTGGAAGATGCCAGCAATGCGACCGCAGCAACGACTAACTACAAAACTACAGCACGCCGCAAGAGCTGTCAGGAGTTTACTTGCCGGAATCATTCGGATATAATTTGCAACAAATGTTTTAAATAATTTCTAAAACTGTTTCTGTTCACTTTTTTGTTTATAAATTAAAAAATAAACACATTTGTTTGCTAACAGTTAATGGCTAAATACAAATTTTCTTCATGAGGTGCTCAGTGCCCCAGTGTACCTGAATAAGGTGCCAAAACCTAGTATACCTTACCAGGGTTAAGAAGGGCGAAGAAGGTTCCTTATTTTCTGTTTATATTGACTATTTTGTCTTTCAGGGAGGCATGTTTATTGGTGTAAAGCAACTTCATTTTATTAACTTTATGTTATACCCTCCATTGTAATCCATAAGATTCATTTCTTCGAATTTTCTAATGAATATATATTTAGAATTATGCCTATGAACTTCTTACGCAAATTTTGAAATAGTCCTTAGGAAAAATGGCAAATTTCGCTTTCTACCGTAAAATCGTTTTTTTTACAGAATGCTCCGACCTTATTCCGGAAGGACGAGATTTCGCTGTACGCTCGATCAAGAATTGGGCGCGCACCGCATTTTAAGTATGCATGTTCTGAGAAATATTCTATTCTGTACAAACACGTGATTTTTTACCTTGATTGTTAAATTTTAGCGACGCGATTTTGCCCAACGCGGCATTTTCCAAGAACGTCACCCCCGCGTTGCGCAAGAGACTATTGTGTATCCATTAAACTCTCATTCCTCCCATTTCGTATTCTCTCTCTTTCTTTTTCTAGCTTTTCTTTACGCCGCTCTCTGCCGCCTATGCATACCTCCCTCTCCACCTCAATGGCATAGCAAAAAATAGACAGAGAGGGTGATAGAGCGAGAAAGCCGCTCACATGTGAACCACACACACAAATACATACAGATACGAGTAGTAGTAATGATATTTGATGGAAATTGAAGGGGTGTGAGCAGCAGAAGGGGAATAGAGGAGAAGGAAGACGCGTAAGGTGGCCGGCGGGTAAATGGGCGTGGATATGGGGGAGAGAGGTGCGGGAAGGTTGGGTGCAGGAGGGAAGAGAGAGAGTGAATTATGGTTTGGAAGAGGGAATGGGAGGAGGATCGATGGAACATCGAAGGAAATAAGGGAGGGAGAGTTGGCGGAAGGATGGGCGGGTAAAGGAGAGGAAGTAAGGAGAGAGATGGAGTGAAAGAGAGAGGGAGAGAGAAGGCTGGAGGGGGAAAGAGGGAGAGAGAGAGGGAGGAGGAGGGAGAGGTAGAGTAGGGAGATAGAGAAGGGAGAGATAGAGGGAGAGAGAGGGAGGAAGAGAGATGAGGGTTTTGCTCTATCTCTTTATTTTAGGATCAAAATTCATAACCTCCCCACCCTAATAGCTACTGTCTCTCTCGCATTCGTCTAACCCGCCTACGCTTATCTGATAATCCGGCTGGTTTAACCGTAAAAGCTCTCTCTCCCCCACGTCCGCATAAAGAGAGGCCAATTAGAGATCGGAGATGGTAGAGGGAGTGGGGGAGGGAGAAGGGTAGGGAGTGGAGGAGGGAGAAGGTGAGGGAGTGGAGGAAGGAGTAGGGGAGGAAGGGAATTGGAAAGAGAAGTAACCGGAGGAGGGGGAGTAAGGGAGGTAAGCAGGATGCGTGTGAGTGCGAGAGAATTGTACAGGAGGGAGGGAGAAAAACGGAGTGAGAGAGAGGATAAGAAAGAGATAGAGGGAGAGAGGGTAAAAGAGGAGAGAGAATGAATACGTGGAGAGAGAGTAAGAGAAGGGAGGGAGAGTGGAGAAAGAGGAAGACAAAGAGGGAGGGACAGAATGAAAGGTAGAGAGGGAGATGAAGGGAGGCAAAGAGTGTTATCCTATCGATCGTGCATTCCTAATTATGTAAACAATAACGGGAAAGAACTGAACAATAAAACAAGCAACATTATGAGAAACGTAACTGCAATCAATATGATTCAAATGCAAAGCATACACTTATTTCACAATCAAAAGAAACAATCAACACAATTTTGTTGTCAATTTACAATGCTACCGGTTTGGATACACAATTATACCCTATGATATGTATCAGTTCCGTAAAATGACGCCTACAACAGTTAATTGAGTCAAAGCGCAATATTGATCACGAACACGTATTTCACAGGAGACTTCTCGAGCTCGTCATGGATGTCCGCATTCTTCGATCTTGCATGGACTCAGATATACTCTATACTGGACCATGAAATTTCACGAATCAAGTGGGACCGAATACACTCTTTCGGTCATATTTGCGAGTATTAATTAGTTAGTATGTTTTACTGTCACATACATATTTTGATACCTAGAAACATCTGACTCTGTAAAAAAATCTATAATAACGAGTACGTATTAAATGATTGCACTGGCGAGCTTTACTGAAAATGTTTAAATGATGTATATTTTGTATTAATCTATGTATTATTTGTATGGATTTATGCAAAATACTTTGCGTGTGTTTATACATTATTTATAGATATAATATTGATGGAATAAAGCGAACTTAACATACCTACAGAATGTTTTCTCGTTTCCAAAAAGATATTTATAGGACAAATATTGTAAAAATTGTCGCCACTTGACATTAGCCTACTAGCTATAATTAAGATTAAATAAAAATATATTAAGAAAAGTTTGTGAGAATTGGAAAATAAACCTTCACACATATAAATCTACATATTATCATATAATGCCCAGGTTAGGTGGGTGGCAGGGACGAAACTGCTTAAAAATGCCCTCATAATTTCCGTTTATAGGCTTGAATGTTTCGATCATTCCTAATACCATCTCAGTACACCTTCCTCAACTTAGCCCGAACTTAGTCTAAACGTGTTCTTCTCCAGAGACTTCAAACTTCAAGTTCATTCTGCGTTCCTCCAGCGATGCAAATTCAATCTCTTTTTTAAATGTAGTAACGCATTACCTAGAATAGTATTCTTTATCAGAATCTAGCTGCTCTGCGCTAAACATTTTCTAACTCTGGTATCTGGATAATTCTAAAAATGAATTATCGATTTCACTTTATAGCTGCAATTCAGTTGAAAATCCCGGAATATCGATAAAACGGTTGATCAAATCGTAGTAATTAACCGAACACCGAATCTTTTTCTTTTTTAGAAATACTGTCGACAACTTCTACTGAGGACGGCTGCCTTGCAACCACAATGAGCAACTGTTTTTATCAACCGTTTAATTCCTATCGGAATTTTCTGCTTTTCCCTCAAGTACTATGTGGTCTTCCTCATATGAAGCGTATTCGTCCTGAAGTCATACCTATTTTCGATATCTTTACTTTTAATGTGATTGAGAAACAGCATTGAACGGAAAAAGGATTATATGAATTCCAAAGAAATGCATGTAATCCAAAGACCGAAATTTTAAACCACCTTTCCTTGCAGCCGAGCATACCAAGTATTACGGCTGGAAATAGTTGATATTCGTTTACATTCACATTATTACCCAGTAATCCGCTAATGTCGTTTGGCAGGTGTCATTAGACAAACACGTCCACCTTCAGTTAACCTTGGAGGACGCGCGGCGTACTTTGCAACGTAAGGACGCGTGTTGGATATTTTCTACCCAAACGCGCCAAATAAATTGTTAGCATTATAGATCACTAGCGCATTATTTCCTGCAATGGTTAGAGATCCATAAAACACCGTCAGCGGCCAACTTGATGATTTTCTGGACACTGAATACGTTTGACACAACTGATCTACGGTATCCACTCCCCCTTTAGTTCCGTCGTAAAAACTAATTAATCTAAATCTCATCAACGAGAAATCCAGTAAATATTATTTATATTACACATTTGTAGCGCACTTTTACAAAACATTAATTAGTTTTACCATGCCTCTCTTGCGTTAATTTTGTTGCTCATGGACGCGCGTGTGAAAAATGCCCGCTCTCTGCTTTCAGTCTCAATTACTCATAAGCAACTTGTTGTAAGAATAACAAAACACTCTAGAGCTAACAGGGAGAGTCCAAGTGGGAAGTATTGGAGGTTAGGCTCAAATAATGCCTATGAGTCAAAAGATAAATACTTATCTTTTCTGCATAGATATTTTTTTACCCAGGCGCGCGTCCTTCCGGGTTAAGGATGGCGCAACGTGAATTTCGATTATTTCCAATAATATGGACCTGGAAATGATTGGGCAGCGAAAAGAAAATATCACTTCAACCTCGCTGGTTACACTTCCAAACACTAGCACAATGGATCGACGCACGTAAGTCAACCAGTCGAATGAAGGTCATCAGCATCTAATACATACATAATATATCTATATATAACACCCTGCAATCCATCAAACTAGTCCCGTGGAGTGCATTGCCCCCTAAATGTTCAAAACAACTTTCGTTAGCAGGTTTGACTCCCCTCTCCCGTGACAAAACAAATAAAGTGGAGTAAACAACGCATTTACTTAAGAACTACCAATCCCCTGCCAAACGCTATTGGCGGCTTGCATGGTAGTAATGTCATGTAAATGTTATGTTGTAGAAGTGAAGCTTAGCTGTCGAAACATCGGTGTTTAGTTCTTAGCTTTGGTAAGAGCTGTGTTAGTGCTTTCGACAGAACTGCATGTTTCTGCGAGTGTGTTTCCTTTTGACTTAGGTTCTGCGACAGTGTTACCAGCGACCTGCAGCGTATGTATTCTCTTCCTGTATATGGTGAAGGAGTTTCTTGTTCATTTACCATAAATATTGTGGAAATGATGTTACGAGATAAAATAAACTCTTTTGAGTGACCTGGAAGAACGGTTAGGTGATTACTGAAATTAAAGGGGGTTGAAACGCCGCGGGGTACACAATTACAACAACATATTCGTCGTCTTAACACACGAAATAAACAAGTTAGGTAAGAATTGCAGTGTCGCTTTTTCGAAAACTTGTACGTTGTGTGTTTGATGGCGACCAAAATTTCCATGCGAATTTCTTATGGAAAGAGGATTATACTCTAAAAATTTGGTTGAACTGGTTCTGTTAATTTCTGTGTTGATTCAACTTCATATTGTATCCACGTTTAAAAAATGTAATTAATCATATTGGTGAGCGGTGCGGGGGGAGGAGGGGGTGGTGGGAGTGCTTTTATATACCTTCCAATCACAATGAAATAATGAAAGGAACACTTTTCCCTCGTCATTATTTATATAACAAGTGGTACATTAAAGGTTTTTCCTTTCGTTTGTTCGTTAGTTATGTTGGAATAACACAAAGTTAAGACCAAGACTGTCGATTTTACTTCTACACGTAATTTTTGTGATGTTTTGAAAAATGTTCCTTTCAACATACAGTATAACCTTGTCCCCGACCCAGGATTTGGTACTACACGGTGAATTTAACGCAACACTTAATTATTAAATTTAATCATTCGCAGTCCTGAATTGGGCTCACTCTGTATTTTACGTATACAACGTAAGAAACCTCGTAGCCTACACGTAGTGATTTTTTCCATAAGGTTTCAAACCTGATATCAAATTAAAACAATTTTGCTTAACGCGTCTTTTTCCAAGAGTTTAAATCCGCAAGAGGCTAATGTTCCAGGCAAATCATAGTTTATTATTCAGAAGGGAAAACTTTAAATATTTGGACTGAAGATTTAATTGTAAATAATAATTTATTTATTTAACACAAACAAGTTTTCCCATTTAAACGTGTCGCAATACGTGTAATGATAATTAATAGCGAAGTTAGGACACTATGGTATCAATCCGAAAGTTGTCAGTTGGGTGATAAACTTTCTCTCGAATAAAGAAGAGATAGTTGTCATCGATGGAAAATACTCGTCCCTCGTTAAAGTTGCGACGGGTGTTCCTCAGGGAAGTGTATTGGTTCCTCTACTGTTCTTAATCTATGTTAATGATATCTACTCGGTAGTTCGTAGTAAAATTAGAATTTTCCCCGATTATACCTTTCTAAAACCAGGAGGACCATCAGCCGCTGCATAAAGACTTAAGCCCCATTTCAGCGTGGTGAAAAGAATGGCAAATTGAAGTTAATTACACTAATTGTGTCGCAGTTACTTTCTGAAAAGTAAGAACAAAGAAGTAGTTTTCGAGTATAAAATTAATGGAATGAATATCCAACCAGCTGAGTATGTAAAATATTTAGGAGTAACCATTTGTCGAGATCTTTCGTGGGACATGAACATTCGTCGAGTTATATGCGGGGCCAACAAGAAACTGGCTTTAATAGGCAGAATAGTATGGAACACTACAGAAAAAGTACATGAAACATGTTATTTATCACTGGTTAGACCACAAGTGGAATACGCCTCAAGTGTATGAGATCCGTAGGAGAAAGGACATCGCAGAGCAGCCAGATTCATAAAACAAAAGTATGAACATAAGGAAAGCATCACTTCATTATTGAGTGATTTGAACTGAGTATCACTGGAGGACCGTAGATTAAACTCAAAGTTGAGGCTTCAGGGTAGATTTAAAAATGTAACTACACCTCCACCAAGACCGCTCTATAAACATTTCAATTAACAACAGAAATAATTCCTTTGAATTTTACCTCGAATATAATCTAACCTAAGGTAACTGTACCCAGTATGGTCTGCTCCCCAATATGGGCTAAACGCCGTAACGAACGTACTTTGTGACAAAATTGATAGATGGTGGTTGCAGTATATCGATAGACTGCTAACAACTGTGTTTATATGGAATTCTGCTGGACGCGCTCAGTTGGCTGAATTTGCTGGAGTGTTTTGTTTGAGACCAGCGTTTGTGGTTACGTGCACCTAATTTCTAGACGTTTGTTAAGTCATTGTTTGTACAGGTAAAAGTAAATTAATTAATTTGATTTTAGGCATTCTACAAGATAATTGTCTCTACTATTAATGGTGTGATTGGTTTGGTAATTCATTGGGATGTCATGTGGTTCCAACGGAGTATGTTTTACTATTCCAAGTCTTCCCATTACGGCCTATGTAGGCCATATTGCCCATTTTGTGATCCTTACATAATGACAATGAATTTTTTGAATGATTTTAGATCTCATTTTGTTGTTCATTTCTTTATTTAAATTAAATTTTGACCTCATGTACCTAAATATTTGGTGGTACAATTTTACGATTTTGACCTGTGTAAAATTAGAATCTTGACTTTTATTCTCTCATATTTTTAGCTATTTTTCCCTACCGACAATTTATTGTATCCGTTTTTGAGCAATCAAGCATTAGAATTTTGATACAAGTATTTGATAAATATTTCAGATTCTATTTCTCTTATTTTTTAAACAATAACCAAATAGGCTATATTGAGATCATACGTTTCTAATATGGCCTAACAGCAAGGTTTTGCGAAAATGCTAACCGGTAATTCCATGTTGAGGGGTTATAGTTCTAACATTTTTTTCTGTTCACTTAAGTAAACTGTCTAAGAATACATTATGTTAGTTTTACTTCAGCATTTGGGAAAGATGCTTAAAAAATTAATAAGGCCATATTGGGTAGAGTTACCCTACATCCCGCTCGACCAAAAGAACACAAATTAAATTCTTTGCCAATAACTTACACTGGGTCGTATCTTTCTCTATTTGCAAAACGTTCGGTCGGATTTCATTTGCGGCTACATACGAGTCGAAACTGTCGATCCGGAAAAACATCGAAAACACTCGCATCTGAGGCTTCATTTGGGAGAATTCTATTTTCAACCTCTCGATCCAAAAGCGGGCGAAATGAAAACGGAGTGAAACTGGTGGACGGGGCCACAAAATACGTGGCTAATGGCATAGAAAAGGGGAAGGGATTGCACGGGGGAGAATAAGCGAGGATGATTGGTAGTTTACGAGAGGGAGAGAGAAGGGAAGGGGAAGGAGGGGTTGGTAAGGGTTGACAGGGATAGGGGAGACAGAAGAGGGTGACATGGGGAGAGGGAAGCGATCTGATCGGAAGAGTGAACAGGACGAGAAAGAGTAGGGTGAGAGGAGAGAAAGTTATGTAGAGATAGAGAGAAAAGAGAGAATGAAAGAAAGTTTAAATGGAGAGAAGAAGGCAAGTGAAGGCGAAAGGGTAGGAAGCAGAGAGTAATCCAGGAGAGTGAGGAAAGATGGAGAAAGGTAGGAATAGAAGGAGGGAGACAGAAAGAGTTCGGGATTTGGTGAAGAGAGGGGACTGGAGAGTTTGAGAGAAAGACAGGGAGGGAGAGAAAGAGATGGAGGGAGAGACAGGGAAGCAAACAGAAGGTGAAATAGATGAAGAGAGATGGTGATTTTGGGATGTGAATGAAAAGAGATAAGAGATTGAGAGACTAAGGGAGAAAGTGAGGAAATATGAAGAAGGGCAGAGATAAATTAAGGAAAAGAGAGGGATAGAGAATGAAGAGAAAAGGTGAAAGAGAGGGGGAGAAATAAAGAGAGGACAGAGGGAGGGAGAGAATGGGAGAAAAAGAGTGGGAGAGAGAGAGGGAAGTCGAGGAAAGGAGAGAAAGGGAGAAAGAGAGAGTGGTAGGAGAGGGAGAGATAGAAAGGAATGGATAGGGAGAATATGGAGGGAAATTTTTTGGCAGGGAGGGAGGTAGAAAGAAGAGAAAAGTAGCAAGAAAGAGATGGAGTGGAGGATGTAGTATGAATACTGAAGGAAAAGGGAGACGATGCGTAAGAGAGGAGAAAAAGAGGTGTGAGAAAGCAGTTGGAGTGTGAAAGTTGAGGGAAGTCGGACTGAGGAAAATGTTAGAGACGGTGGATTTCCAGGACATGCGGAGGGAGCGTAGGAGAAAGGGGTTGTCGAGGGATAGGTAGAGGGAGGGAGTCAGGAGACAGGGGAAGATAGAGGGAGAAAAGAGGTAGAGGTGGGCAAGGGTAGAGAGGATGATGTGCTTTAGGGTGTCGGAGATAACATTATGGGCGTGGCGCAGCATCTGTCCCTCGTCCGTAAACCAACTACACCATTTTTCGCTCCTCAAACAAACCCACACATCCAGCGATGGCTTCCACAAACCGTAGAGAGGGAGAGGCACAATAAATAGTTTGATCTCTCTGGGGGGACTCGTTTTGATTCTTCTTCTCTCTGCCATCACGCGTCACACGGGAATTATTCCCAAACAACGCGAGCAAATGTTCCTCGAAGAATAAGGCAGGAGGAGGACCTCCTACAGGAGTGCCAAAAACGGTCCGAAATGCTAATGTTATAAAAATACGTTTGCTTTGCGCTCGGTGTGTTATTCCAGTTTAGGGCGTCGGAGAGAGGAAGAGAGAGAAAGGGATGAAGAGGAGAGAGCGTGAAGGAGGGGTTAACCCTCTGAACTGTCGCCTTTTCAGTCTGCGGAGATTGTTTGGGTATTGTGAATGGAATGGCTGATGAGGAGAGGGAGAGGTGATGGGGGAAAGGGGGCGTATTTTGGCGTGATGAGCGGTCAGGAGACGTCCGATTATTGCGACGATCCAGGTCGTCGTGGGGAGTCGAACGGCAGGAGGGGGAGGGAAAGAGAGGGAGGAAAGTGAGTGAGTGAGATAAGAGGTGGGATGGAGAGATGGGAAGAGAGGGGGAAAAGAAAAATAGAGGTGGGACAGAGGGAAAGAAAGAGAGAGGGAGATAGGAAAGGAGAGAGATGGAGAGAGGAAGAAAGAGAGAGGAAGATAGAGGGAGATAGAGAAAGGGACATATAGGGAGAGAGAGGATAGAGAAAGGGGGAGGGAGAGAGTGAAAAAAGGATTGAAAGAAGGGGAGAGCAGAGGGAGGGAAGAGAGGTAAGAGAAGGGAAAGGAGAGAAGGGGAAGTGAGGGAGAGCGAGAGAGAGGGTTATGGATGGGAGGGAGAGAGGAGTAGGAACGGGAGGAGCACGCGAATCGATGCGTTTGAGAAAGGTAGACTACTACTAGTAGTAGGGATGGAAGGCGAGAATTGCGCTAAGGCAGCAGAGCGGCTTTAATAGCAACTTTGGTCAGCACGAAGACAAGAATATTTCGGCCGCTCATCAATTTTGACAATGCCATCTATTAAAGGATAGAAATGTGGAATTGATACTTTGCGACCACTATTTCCTAACACTGAATTTTTGACGCTCAGATGACAGCATTCTAACGATTAAATTTTACCTACAGATCGTTTATGGAACAGATTAGTTATCATTATTTTCTGAATGTAGTTTAAGCATACACTAAAAAACGTAAACCATTTCCCTAATCTCTTGAATGCATCATTTGCGACTTTTTTTTCAGAGTGAACGATTTTATATATTTAGTTGTGTAGTTATAGAACTGTAATCATGAGACGATACGCTGATATCAAGCTTTTATTTGGCCTCGGGTTAAGTTTATTCCGATAGATTTAATCAAACAATGAAGGGCGTCTAGCGCATAGATAGGTATACGTTTGTTACAAAGGTGAACACAAGCGCCTATACCAACGAGCAGTTTGGAAACCCGCCGCATCAGTAACTGAGAAAAATTAGATTTGCTGAGGATGTACGTCCCATAGTTGTTCTTACCAGAGCTAATGAGCTTAAAATTAGTCCATAGTATACAAAAAATACGTAGAAGCAATTCCTAGAACAGACAGGCATAATGCGAAAAAACTAACAAATCTTCCCAGTAATGTAGGTACGGTGCAATGGTGCCACCTGCCATACGCTTTTGACGACTTGAAAGGTATGTAAATTAAATGGCCGTGTGATAAGTTTAACCGCGGAGTTCTTGTAACTTCTATAGTTATATTTTATTTTCGGTTGCTAAAAGATGAGCCACTATGATTCCTCTATATATCATAAAACTCGAGTTTTACATACCTAAGCGGAATTACTGCTGTTTTCTCAGAATTATTTTAAGTTACACGGTAGTTCGCCGACGACTCGAAGTCGAGATTTGATTTCTCCTCCCGTTCACGGGCTACAGACACATTCGGCTTAAATGGAACCTATCGATCCGACTTCTACAGCACTCGGAGCAATGGTGTCTCACCCTATATGCTCCCGAAAAAACCTTCTCCCTCACTCCCTTACATTCCTCCCCCTCTTCAAATTCCCTCGCCCCTCATTTCTCACCATCTTCCGCCTCAAATCACCCATCTTTTCCTCTTTCTCTCTCGCCGTTTCTTCTACCACCCGTGCGAAGAGAACATGGCGGACAGAGGGTGAGGAGTAGGGATGGAGGGAGGGGAGGTTCGGTACGCATCTGCTCTCTTCCTCTCTCTCTCTCACCCCCTTAACAGGGCGGAGGGATATAGGGAGGGAGAGAGAGAGAGACAAAGTTTGGATCAACATACGGACGCCGGTTGGCCGTAGGAGTTCTCGTGGGCCGGGCATGCTCGGCAAGGTTGCAAACCATGGGTACACAGTGGGCGGGGAGAGGGCGGCCAATCCGAGTCCTCCCTCGGAGCCCTGCCTCCCTCCCACCCCGCCGCCTCCTCCGCCCCCCCGTCCCTCCTCTCGCCAGGACGATGTTTCCCACAAATATTGGAGCGTGTTTGGCGAGAGCGTTCGTTCGCCTTGTCCCTCCCCTCCCGCCTCGGAGGTGGCGGTCCCTGCCATGTGCAGCAACGCAGGAGGTGGCCCCGGGGCCATCTCGTCCTTCCCCTTCGGAGAGCAGCCGCCGCCGCCCGCGCCTCCTCCGCCACCCCCGGATGGAGCGCCGAGGTCCCAGACCGCACCCGGACCGGCGCCCGCGGCGGACGTCGAACCCGACACTTTGGGACAGGCTTTTCCCGCCCTCGGCGTCGGTTCGCCCTTGGACCACTACAGGTTGCAGCTGTACCACTACGCGATGGCGGAGAGGCTGCGGTACGCTCACCCTGCGCTGTTCACCGCGCCGCAGCACCCGCACCATCCGTACGCGGCCTCCGTGGCGCCCGGGTTCCAAGCCCTGAGGCCTCACGACTTTCCGCTCGCCGCCGCTTACCAATACGGGAAACTCGACCCGCGTCTTTTTCGGGTCGCGGAGGAACCGAAACCGCAACACTCTTACATCGGTCTAATCGCCATGGCGATACTCAACTCTTCCGAGAGGAAACTCGTCCTCTCGGATATATACCAGTACATACTGGACAACTACCCGTACTTTCGGAGCAGGGGACCGGGTTGGAGGAACTCCATAAGGCACAACCTTTCCCTGAACGATTGCTTCGTGAAGGCGGGCAGGAGCGCCAACGGTAAGGGCCACTACTGGGCCATACACCCGGCGAATGTGGAGGACTTCCGAAAAGGGGACTTCAGGAGGCGGAAGGCTCAGAGGAAGGTGAGGAAACACATGGGTCTGGCGGTGGACGAGGAAGATTCCCCCTCGCCGCCCCCGGTGTCGCCTCCGGGATGGGCGGGTAACGCCGCCCCCCTCCCGCCCCTGCGACAACCCGCATCCACCTCCCTGCCCCCGAGGCCCCTCGCGAGGAAGAGGCAGTTCGACGTGGCCAGCCTCCTCGCCCCCGACGACCCCGCGAGACCCGATCCCTTCGACCTCCACCACCAACGCCCCCACGCGCCGCCCCCGCAACCTCCCCTTTCCCACGCTCCCCAAGGACCGCCGTGTTGCAGCGACGAGGAGGACGCCATCGACGTGGTCAGCGGAGAGGAGAGGCGGGAGGCGGCGCCTTGCATCCTGCCCCCGCCGCCGTGGGTGCGGCTTCCGCCTCCGACCCAGGTGCCCGCCATGCTGCTGCAAGCTCCCCACGCCGCACCCTCTCCCATACACCGCCCTTCTCCGCTCACCTCCTCCACGGCGGCCGCGGAGCACTTGGGAAGGATGTATCTGCAGAGTTTGGCGCAGAGGAGGTCGAGGGAGGCGGTCGCCGCGGCGGCGACCTCCGAGAGGTCAACCGGGAACCCTTCTAGTCCCAAAGACTGAGAGAGAGAGGCGGTATAAGACGCCGGCTGATGGTTGTGTGAGGGATGTGAGTTGTGCGCGAGGCGTGCGTCCGTCTCTACGGTGAGAACGGACGAAAGCTTCTTCTTCTTCCTCCTGTGGTCGCTACGACGGCAAAACCACGAACAGTTAAGTAAAATTAAAAAAAAGAGAAACGAAACGCGTCGTCATCTCGCGTGCGTGTGTGTGCGCGTGGAGAATATTCTCTAATCTCGCTCTCAAGTTTTTTTAGATGTGATTTTTTGACTGCAAAAACCTTTAGCGATTGAATTCTCGTATTTTGTACCTCACTACTTTAAAATGGTGATTTACACTTGTCACTACTGTGGGAACGAGCCTTTGCATGGTTTATCCTCTTTCTAAATCTCGCCAAATTCATTGTTCATAGAAAATAATACCGGAATCACAAGTAAATAAAGATCAATTTGTGAGTTCTGTCGAAGAATGCGATGAAATTTTTCCTTAATTCCAATGCGAATGAAAGAAAAAAAAATATATATATATATATATATATATATATATATATATATATAAATCCGGCACATGAGAAAGATGTTGCTTAACGTTTTCGTACCTTGTTGTTTTTGTCTATGTAATGCCAAACAGTTATGGCCGTGCAAAGGTACGCAGTGTGACCCCAGAAATTTTTGGAAGCGACCATGATCTCATTACAGTATTATTTGTGGGACTTTGTTCTGTTTGTAACAACGCCATCGATAGTGTTTCGCAAATTTTTATTTGGTTACAAAATCTTCGCATGTGAGATTGGAAAACCGAAAATATTTTTTAAATCGGTCTATTTGATCTGAATGTACCATATTATGTATAATTATTTGAGTAGATCGTAATAAAACATTCATTTAATCGGATTTGTCCGTGTTTTTTTGTGCGGTTTCTTTTGGAAAAACGCCCTTAAACCAAAAAAAATTTCGAATTCTTCGATTAAATATCGTTGCTAGAGAAATGTCTTATTTCTTATGTGACTGAGTGGTTTTCTCCGAGAGATTATGCCATCGATTACGTCGACTATTTTTCCCAAGTCCGAGTTTATGCATGATTAGAAACGACCTTTTTCCATATCTTTTGTTGCACTGAATTTCATTATAAATAGTTCTATTTTAAAAGGCATTTATTTGTTTATTTAGTTATAAGCGTCGTTTATGAAATAATTATCGAGCTGCGTTATGGCTGGGATCCATTTGACAAATCAGATAGCTTCTATAGCCATGAAATGGTTGGTAGAACCAGCTGAGCATTTCGTCTAAAAGCAGTCGTCATCACTGATGATTTACCGAGTGTATTTTTAGATTTGGTGTTAAAGGAGTCACTTAAATTATCGACTGGATTTCAGCAATAAGGAGAGGCTATAAATTCCTCTTTTGAAAAATTCAAAATAAATTCCAGTCATCCGAAAGTCCCAGCATAGATACTTCCAGGCTACCTCCCCGGCATAAGGTTGCATCAAACAGGATGTTCAAGCGTTATTGTAACTTTATTCCGACTTTAAAAAGAATTAATATCAATAGCAAACGTCTCATTTAAATGCAACTATAACAATAAACACTCTATTTTTATGTAAGATAGCAAATTGGAGTAATATGCATACCTGAATGCATTTAGTTAATAAACCTAGAATGTCTGACAGAAGAATTATATGAAACTGACTGAATGACCGAGAGAAAAAAAACGATGTACACGAAAATCTGGACCCGAAATCTCTCGAATCAATAACGAAGAATATGTTTAATATTTATCACGCTTGCAATTACTGGTTTGATAAGAGAAGACAGGAATAAATTGCGCAGTCGGATGAGAGGAGGGAAAAGTGTGAGGAAATGGATGGTTATTTAAAAGTTAAAAGTATTGTAAGAAAGATGAAAATGTGGAAGATTTTCGGGAGAAAAATATTTTGCGTTTTACATGATGTAACAGCAAGTTTCGATAGCGGAGGTGGATTTTAGAGCATTTTTGGGTAATTAATATAACCAGTGACTTCAATTTTTACGCTGTAGCGAGATGTTCAGTGTTTGAAGACTGACTCACAAACTCGTACGCTCGACATCGTGAGTTATATGTAAATTAAAATTCCCTATGAGATTTTATAGCTTTTGGCCAAAAATATTCTAATTAGAGTACGGTTTGGATAACTGAATTCTAAATTTTGGTAGCATTCAGTTACCAATCAAGATAATAAATAAAGTGAAACGCGCGGTCACTTGTTCACTTAACATATATGTCGAATATTATGATTGCGAGTCAATTTTAAGGTCAACATGTACATACCTTCGGTTTTCATACCGAATCAGGCTTTTTGATAGGATAATGACAATCGTCTAATTGATAGTGCTGAAATTAAGGTGACTCGAACAAGAAAATTGCCCGACTTTTATTTATGTTCACTTCAGATGAGTAAAAAACGCTCCGGAGAACCTTCCTTATTTTTGCGCTAGAAGGTGACCTCGCACTTTATCCGGTGTAAATTTTTACTTTATTAATAAGAAATGAATCAACTTGCAGTTCCACTTACAACTTACAATTGTAAATTTCAAGTGAAACTGGACATAACCAATTACCAAATGCGGTAGGTAATTACCCTGATCAATAAACTCCTCTCCGCTTTGTTTGAGAATTGATCATAACATAACAATCCCTTTTAAGGAAAATATTCGATTCGAAAAAATGTAATTTAACGTTTAGTGGCGACTAGTTATCTTTCGATAAGAATGAAATAGAATTCCTTCCATTTATTCAGAATCCAAGCATTCTGGACAAACCGACCATCGCAGACGATTCGGAGGCATTCATTCAGAACTCGAATAAAAATGAAACAGTTGAATTTTTTACTCGTTTATAGGAAAATAATTCAAGGTACAATAGGTTTTGCGCCAAGCATGCATCGAAGATACTAATATTTCAATCGACTTTTGAAAGAACGACATTTGAAAAGTCTCTTTTCTTTCTGCATATTGTTTCAATCGCGGATTTTTCCAACAACCGAAGACGACAAGAATTCATGCCCGCCTAAAACACAGGAAAATTATACGAATGCGGGAGCCGCGACTAAAATTTTTTACGACTAACGTAGGACATGCGCCGAAATGAGAATCCGTTACCAAAGTGTATAGTGGTGGTTTAGTATAAAACGACGACTGGTAAATTCACGTCACATTCAATATTTGGATAACAAATACGGTGAGAATTGCCTGGGAATGAATTTGGAATTTGTCAAGGAAGTATCATTTTGGATGAAGGATATCTCGCGATGCCGTTCCGTAAATGTTGCATAAATTCACACACTTTAACATAAGATATTACTACTTTGTGACAGTGAAATCTTCGAACGTAAGTGTGAATGTGAGATAACTTCGGTGAAAACCTTTCCGTTACGGAAGCAGAAAAAAATACTTAATACCAGCAGTTAAGATTGGCTCTTCGCCATTGTTCTAGCCAGCCATGCTTGCATGTAAGCACATGGGTGAATGTTACGGAATTAATAATAAATACACCAAAAAACCACCGACATAAATTTACGGGACGGGCAATGCAGCTTCAAATGCCGGTTTTAGGACACGGGAGAGTCTCCATAGGGAGCAAAGGATTAGCGAGGGAAGGGATGAAGAGATGTGTAGATAAAAAGGAGAGGGATGGGAGGAAAGGGAGGGATGAGTAGAAATGGCGACAGCTGAACGGAGAGGAATGGAAGCGCCGTCTGTCGGACGAGCGGAGCGGTTCCAGATCCCGGATATATAGATCGATTAGATTAGCGAAAAACGTTTTTCATGGCGCCGAAGTATAATATTTTCGAGTCTAGGCGAGGCGAGCCGATGGGCGAACCTCGAAGGATTTTTATCAATTCAGACATTTGACTCGTTCAAACGGTGGAATCTTAGATAATACGGCGCTTCGAAGAGAACGATGCAATTTCGATACTTGGGTTCATATTAGGAAACTGTGTACTGGAAGGTTGGAACGCGAAATAGTCAAAGGTATGAGAATAAATTCTTCTGTATCAAGTTTTTATCGACTGTACATATATACGCATTATTATCAGTGCTCCTCCTGTAATATCGTCTTAATCATTTTTACTTTTTTAGTGTACAATATATTCCCTTTTTCTTATATTATCGGTTCCTCAGATCTATTAATTATCATAAACATCTTTTCTTTACTGTTTAAAAAAATTTAATTGAGCAGCTATACGCTAAGAAGATACTATGTAAATATCTTAGCCTGCACATTACGGAGCTTTTCAACAAATAATATGATTAAATGCGTAGTCTGCACTCTCTTTCATCTTGTTCCGTGTAGTTACTCTAAATTTCTTTAGCTGACTACCGTAATTGATAATTAAGAGAGGGAAGAGTGAATCAGATCCCACCGAAGATGAATAATTAGTTGAAAAATGCGCATTTAGTTTATTTGACCGTTTTAAGGCTATAGAAATACCTTGATCATCAATGAGACTTTAGCGATAATGTGATATTAACGCAATAAAAAAGAAAGAAAGCACTAGAAAGTTCTACAAAATTTGTTTTATTGCAGTTATTCATGCTAATGATTTGCTTCAAGTGTGCCATAAAACTCTCATATTAACTTTTGATCGATAGTGAACCTCAAAGTAGAAACCTGTATAGCTAGAAAATTTTTAGATCCCCAAAATCGAAGCACCTCCTAATGAAAAATTTTTATTTCCCCTTTTTAGCGCGTTAACATAAAATTTATTCAAAAAAGTCATTTTTAAAAAACAATTTGAATCGAGTATTGCTAGATGACTGATTGAACGCTAGGTTAAGGCTTCTGGAGAAATATAGATCGGAAGGAGGTTGAAGGAATAGATGAAATTCCCTAGAATGTTGGGTATACGCGATCACGGCGATAACATACGTGAGATAAATTGCAGGACGGAGCTATATTGATGCTCGTTTTTCTAGGAAAATGAGGAATCACTGTGCAGTAAAACCTACAAAAGAAATATTTTGATGCACTGCACCCCCTGCCACACAACTTTTCGATGAATTTCAGAGTAACATGCAGATGAAGATAAATTCTATCCTTTCTCCAGTGGGGCGAACGAATTGTGCATTCATTCGAATTCAATCATCATATCATATCAAAGTTTTTTCATTCTTTAGACTCAAGTCGACTGCTCTCGATAGAAATCAATCTTCTGAATTTATAGTTCCCTTCTAATTTCTTCCTTGCCTATCCTCTATTTCTCCCGTGGTTTATTTTGATGGGTTTCCTAATTTTAGCACGTTTTCTTAAAAGAAAAACCTTGCTTATGTGGTCACTCTGTCTGTCCGTCTGTGGACAATCAACTTTTTTGTTTTAAGAGATATTTGGAAAATTATTTTTGAATTAGATAGCTCTCATAAATCCATTAAGTTTCCACGGATTGTATTTTCCATGCAATTCATAGTTTTTCCTTTAAATGGCTTCAATTTTGAAAATTTCAAAATTTTGAAGTGATAGGCATTGTATCCAAACTACTAATCATAGAGAAGGGACGTTTTCACGGATGGGAAAATTCTAATGAGGAACCACATTACAACTGTGGAGGTTTTTCCCTCCTCATAGGAGGAAGCAAACCAGAACCCTGAACAATTCTAAAAAAATTTCTACCACCTCCTGTTTTAGCAAGGGTATCTTACTTGTTCCTAATAATACCATTTAAAGGGCTATTGCGAGAAAAAGCGTGAATATAGAATCCTTCGCGGATATATCAGATGGATCTTATCAGACTTTTCCTTCCTCCTTTGGTATTTATTTACAACCGAGTTCACTCCTCTCTCACGCACCCGTACACTCGATTTATTAAAAATCGTCGATAAATAATAGAAATTTATTAAGAGGAGTCGTGATTGGTGGGGGGAGGGGAGGGAGAGAAGGAAAGAAAGGAAGCGCTCGTGTATGTATCGATCCGGAAATGCATCGAAAACTCTCTCTCTCCCCCTCATCGATAAAATCCGGACGCATTCCGACGGTTAGGAATTTAATTCCAAAGAGAATAATTACAAGCAATAAAAACAAACACGTTTGCATAAAATATTTTTCCCACCCAAACTAGCCGTTTTCATGTATTCCTGCATTTCGCATTAAAATCGTAAAATATTATTTGAGAAACTGCCACCATACCAGAATAATATAGTTCGCATTAGTGCTGGAATACAACTAATGAAATAGGAAGTTCCAGTAGCAATCAAAAGTTTAGGAAAACCATACGCGCATTTGGGCTTTGAAGCTCCCGTCATCAGTGGTGGTCCACTAATAACAGAATCTATTAAGTATTAATTTTTTATAATATAATGCCATTGACAATGACAATGCACTTATGACGCATGATTTTTAGCCGAAATGCTCATATGGTATTTCATGGTAATTGGAGCTATATAATTCATCTATCTTGCCAGATTTACAATTTTCAACTTTATCATACTAACAGTAATAATAAAAAGACAAATGTCGAGCTCAACTCAAGACTGGAACATGATTGATAATAACGATAATTCCTGCTGTGTTAAAACAATTCCTTAAACCCGATCTACATGAAAAACAATCGTAACCATAGTTAAGTCGCCGATATTTTGTTCTAAATTTAGAATTACTAGCCACTGAGAGCGGCCGATATGCACATCTGGTTTCCTCAATCTTGTTGTTCAGGTAGGAACGAGCACGATTGCCAATTGGAGACAAAATTCGTTTTCCAAAAATTAGTTTTGAGTTCCGAGTTCTTAGTGAATTTTTCGGGATATTTTAAATGGCAGAATATATCCCGGCCAATGCGCTCTCATTTCTGCAATGGAAGTTGGTTCAAATGATGGCTACAACAATACTGATTATTAATTTGAGTTTTTAAAATTACGTCTAATTTCTTGAGTGTGGGAGATCAAATCTCCAACGTTTATTCTCGCGTGATTCTCGTAACTCGGTCCTCTTCACATTTTAAATAACTTAAGATTCCATGCTTTCCTTTCTTGCAGTACAGGAGACACACGCCAACATCATTTACCGCCCTTAATTATAAAAACTGATGGCCGTGGAGAGAATCTTAAATACATTAATCCATCCAACAAGACCATTTTCTTTAAAATCATCCTTCTGTTGGAATTATTAGCTTCTTAATTCCTCCATAAAATGTATTGCTTTCCAATTATCACTTCATGAGACTTTTTATTTTTAAAATGTCTGTTCTTATTTCCTTTATTGCTTGGCAATTGAAAATTACTGTCCAAAACCCTCCATTTATTTTATTTTTGGATTACTCTTTTTAATAAAAGATGAGCTGGTGATCTGTCACTTACATCTAACCGCGCAGATTAACACATATTTGGGTTGCAGTTTGATACTAGTATGATTTTGAGTGAGTCACGAAGATACAGACTAAATAAATAATGTGTGTAAACACATTATTAATAAAGCATGGCTCTTGTTGATTCACTAATAATGTGCATATAATTTATATTCATTCATTCATTTATCAAAAATTCCATTGGACAAATTAAAATTCACCTTAAAAAAACTGCGACAAAACGATTGTGCATAAATTTACAATTCATGAAGCAGGTTTCACATTTTACAATGATAATCATCCCAAACCCTTCAGAAAAATAAACTAAGCACCCTTTTCTTGCTAAACGATGTAAAATTCTACTAGCTATAAATATTCAATGATAAAAGATGGAGCTACGTCACCTTCCGCCGATTTGCGTCTCATTACCCTCCGCAAAATCACAATGGGTGCCTTGACGTTACCAAAGCTTCCGTATTATTCTTCAAATGTACCAAAGAACTTCTTTCATTTCGCCGGGTGTTCAATCCATAATATGTTGCCACTAAATAGTCACCTGTAGGATCATTTAACTCTTTATTTGACAGCATTGCTCTCAATAAACATGATTGTCCTTATACAAGGGCGGAACCAGAAACTTCCCAAGGGGAGGGGGGGGGGAGTGGGCGATCGCCCCAATTGCCCCTCCCCGTTCTTGATTCCGCCTCTGCCGACGACCACACATTTTGAAAATCTCTATCCCTATCCCTATCAGAATCTATCTTTCCCTTGTCATACAGTCTTAATATTCGGTGTAGAAACAAGGAATATTGCGCGAAATTAATTTAAGAATGCCCCAAGTTTAGGACATCGGGTCATCCAAGGGGAGGGCGATCGCCCCCATCGCCCCCCTTTAGATCCGCCACTGTCCTTTACATTAAACGCATTTCATATAATTCCAGATTGTTCTTCATCACCAAGGCAAAACGTTTTGCTAAAATATATCCAAGCGATTATTTTGTGTACAGACCACAATGAATGAAATCGAAATATGTCCAGTCAAAATGTGTCAAATGGTCGTAGGATGAGAGACAAAACACTGAGAAATGGATGCATAGCAAAAGGAGAATCGTGTTGCTTGAGATGAAAGCTGCAAAATAACGGATTAATGGAATTCCCTTAGCTCAGCCGAGATATTTAAAAGCCTGAAAGAGAAGAGAAAAGACAAGCGATTATATCTTTCAGGAAGTTTCGTAAAAAGTAGAGTATATAATAAATGCAACTCTAAGATACATCCGAGGTTTAAGGAGAGGTTAAATTAAAGGCATTTATTTTATCATCGGTATTTCACAGTAATACTTCGTGGAACTACATGGTACATATATATTTGTATTAAAAATAAAATTTTTACAAAAAGACTTTTACTTTCACAGTTGCATAAGTTTTTATACAATATTTATTTTACTTTGGAACCAATCACAACATTTTTCCTTTACAATAATTCGCGCTTTTGGGGGCTCTTTTTTATTTATCCGAAGTTGTAAATTTAGTATCCGGGTCCGTGGAGGTTATTTTAATTTCTCACTCTGCGTTTCACATGGCCATCCCTTTGTATCCTCGTATTTTTAAGTTATTTACACTCTCTCTTTCCACTCTCTCTCTCTCTCTTTCCCAACATTATTTGATCTGTTACCTTTAAAAAAAACTGACTTGCTTTCATAATCTGTCGCAATCTCACTCGTGTTAATGCTTGACGTGAGGGTTCTTTTTTCAAAGATGCAGAGAAGCAAAAAACAATGTGGTCTAACGAGTTCTAGACTCTCCAGATCGCTTCAAGCAAAAAATAAAGTCAAAAATAATTTCAAAAACAGAGCAAGTGAAAATTACACCATTATGCCATAGGTTTATGATTATCTTTACATATAATTCACCGATTTGGATGATCATTAAAAATTATTGCTCGATATACCGTATTTACCCGAAACCAAGACGAGGTTTTTTCCAAATTTCGGCTTGCGAAAATCTAGGATCATCTTAAATTCGAGTACGAAGTAGTCTACTGTAAATATGTAGCGATCAATTCATCACGCGACAATTCGTCACACGACAAACTCGTCGCGCGTTAATGCATCACACGAAAAACTCATCGCCCGTCAATTCGTGGCGAATTCGTCGCGAGACAAATTGGAAGGCGATACACATGACTACGGCGGGGGAGCAGGGAGCGATGAATTGACGCGGGATGAACTGACCGCGATGAGTAGTCGTAGAACCGTAGGAAGTACGGTTTTACGTTTAATTTGTTTTCTAAAAACAAATTAAACAAAAGATACTGAAATTTTTCATTGCAAACTTACGATCAGGAATACAATTAATAAAGTCTAAATTTTAAAATATATTTTAAAAATTCTGTTACTTCTCAAACAATAATTTTTAACAAACCATTCTAATTAATGAACGAACTAGTATGCCTATACTGAATGCGTGCTCGAAATACGTATACACCAAATACATTCAGTAAGAAATTAGGCCATAAAATATTTTTTTTTGTTTTGACATTCTGCTAAGATTAAAATCTTATTGTTACATTCGGGTTCGTCTTGGATTCGGGTAAATACGGTACTTTGCCTGCATTTTTTCCTCGTGCCGAATTTTTGGGAATTCGGATCTTAGCACCTGAGAAAATTAATTGTTTACTAATGCATCAATGCCGCGTTCTAATCTTTTTCAAAATTGTGGTACGCAGGTCCTCTCGGAAAGCGCTCAAAGATCGAGAAGTTCACGGGTGAATTCGGCAAATTTCGGCAACACGAACTGAGGAACTGTTTTCACTTCTATGTTCGAATCTTCAAGTAAAGCTCCTTTAGAAAATCTTAACATTAGCTATAAGCGTCGCCTTATAAACAGTTATTATTCTCAGTAAAATTTCATTTTGGTATCGTTGTTTTCTTTCTTTTTGTGCGTGATTTGTTTGTTAAACTTGTTATAGACATGAAATCCTCGGTGAATTAAAAAACACTGCGCTCTTTTTAATTATTTGCGACTCTGCGTGTATTTTTTCTAAATTCCAAATATGTATTACGCATCACATGGTGACTTAATTTTATATGGCAAAGTTTTTTTGGGAGACTCAGTCGTTTTCCACATTTCCTCGCTGTTCATCTTTTCTATACAACTTCAGCTTCTTTTTCCCAAATTAAAAATGATTAAGTGATTATTCTGATAATCTCAATAGCATTAGAGGGACTGGAAAATCATATGCGCATTCATTATTACCTTTTAAATCAAAGAAAAATGTATACCCAAATGTTTTGCTGGCATTGAATCTTGAAAAGCAAAACGATCCCAGCCGTATGTGAGCTTAATAACTCATTTTTGGGATAGGTCCATTTTTTATCCATTGGCAACAGTTCAGATTCTCGTTTATACTCGATACTAGTCATGTTAATATAACCACTCCAACATTACCCTGCTTTTCAGTCATTCGTATTTTACCCTAGTCAAAGACGATTTGATTCAGTTTGTAATTACATTTTAGCAAACTGTTGAACTCAATAGTTGCATCTCCAAACCTTTCCCAATTCGGTTATACAATGCGTTTAGTTTATCATATTATATTGATAAAATATTTTTTATCAATTGTATATAATGTAATTATGTAATGCAATTATGTAATTTAATTATGTAATGTAATTATGTAATGTAATTATGTAATGTAATTGAACAAACCCACGCCTTTTGTCCGAGAACCATGTTTAATTCTATTTATTCGCTAATAATTTACCGATAAACTTCCATTAATTCTACGTTAAGATCTTTTGCGATTCTAAATCGGCCTTCACATTACCCTAGCTATTATTATTCTTAACATTAAGACCGAAAGCATTTTCAGCCATATGATCGGCTCGAGCATTTTCCGCATGTCTTATTTCCACGGATAGGACCAGCTGATCATGGTTGCTTCCGGGAGAGTCTCAGTCTGTCCCCGATGTCCTCATTGCGCATTCATTCCATTCGCTGCTCCCATCTGTTGATACCTGCAATCTTTCCAGCCACCGCCACGTCCGATACCTTCATTTTATGCTCCGGAAGCGCCCTGTCCACTAAAAATCTCTTTCTTCGCTTGCCGAATAGAACTGTTGACCCAGAAATAGCCCCGCGCATCGATAAATTTTACAATGCTGCAACGCAAAAAGACGCAATAAAATAAATCGGTTCAACGCTCGGATTTTGAAACACGTTTACACGACTCAGAGTTGCTGCCATGAAAGTAGGATCAGGAACTGGCCTTCCTCTTGTACACATAAATTACGGCGAGTTAGGTTAAACACGGAAATGTGTTCTCTTCGTCACTTTTTTGCTTCTTTGTTCTTCAGTCTTAACATTTCTCAAATTCATTCGTCACTTTTCTTTGGGGGTTCTTTCTGAAAATTCTTTTGATACAGATAAAAGTTAAAAAAAAACAGGCAGGCAATTTTTAGGTCAGTGATTGAAAAACTATATCTCTCCAATAGCCATAAAAAGGTCGAAACTCGCATTATGTCTACAGAGCGATCAACAGCAGTAATTTAACGGTGCCCTATTATAAAAATTTAGATTCTATTATAAGCGTTGCTTTGTAGCCGTAATGCGTGCCTAGTTTTTCTCAACCGTTTAATGTATATTGATGAGACACAGTTTGACAATTATATTTAAACCAAAAGGTAAGTTCGATAATTCTATTTTGAAGGTCAGTGATTGTTAAAGCGCAGTTTTGATGAAGATTTATATCTAAAGTTTTCTATTGCTTCATATGCCTTCGCCATTTGGTCAAAACACGTGACCTAGCCCTCGAAAAACTCACTTTAACTGCTACTTGGCATTTATATAACAAAATTATTGTTAAGACATACCTTCCAAAATGACACTGCATACAGGAATGAAATACACGCGGGCGAAAGAAAAAATACGAAACAATGCAAACGAATGCAGCTGAAAAAGATACTGTGAATGTAATTTCGACCAGTGTTGAACGCAACTTTAGAGATGACTTGATCGCGTATTTACCATAGACCTTGCCGCATATGTCTGTCAAAGAATAGCCTTGGATTCGCAAAATTAAAATAAGCGTTACTAACAAGCTTTTACGCGTATATCCCTGCCGCATTTTGCGCATAGTTCCACATTTTTTCGCAACGATGCCGCATGAAAGAAGAACTAAAACGAGAGAAAACACTCTTCTTAGTCGTACTAATTTATTGTGAACGTTAATTTACGCCTTCGCCAGTCCCCAATACATATTTATCGAGATTAATATTTTTCGTAAATTTTCTTTTGCCTTGCATTGGATGGCAGCAAAACACTTTTTAAACGCACACCAAGTTAGTTAAGCTTCGTAGATTCAAAAGAAAGCACCTATTACCATTTATCTCTAAGTTTTGTTTTATAGTAAATAACATACACAAAAGCTGGATATTGTTTGTAATTATAGCCATAAAACAAATTAATGACAATCGGAAGAACGTGAAATTTCGCTAAACGATATCTGTACATACCCTAGTAACAGCCACGCTATAAGTATGGTAATCGATGATGTTGATAATCCAAGATATGACATTGCTTTTTGGAGAGAATTGATCTTTCAAAAGCGATGTCTTTACTCTTAATTTATCCAATGTTCATGCTTCTGACTGTAATTTTATCCGATATAACTCCTGTCCGCCATCTTTCCCAACCTGTGCTCAAATCTTGATGGCATTACTTCCCTATTGAATTTAAACGCAGTTCTTTCAAAATATACGATACACCAGTGCATATGCCGCATAAACGTTTCGCGCTGAAAGTATTTTATTTTTCGCTGCAAGCTACATATGTACCTATATGGAAATTTTCAAGCTGTAGCAAAATTGAGTGTTTTCACGAGTAACAAATTCCCTAACAAAAAGGTACAAAATGCGTTATTCTTTATTGTAATAATTTTTCTCGATTCAGAATCTATCAAAATAATGTATAAACACTAAGATAAGAATTGAATAAACAATTCTAACGTTAAAATGAAATGACATTTGACTAGACGCCTTCTCTCATGGATGAGTCGGATTACACAACTAAGATAGAGTCCAGAAATATTTTTAAGTCTGCTAAAACAAGTAATCGCATTAAAACTAATTATTATTCTGATGCGAGCACACGTACGGCATGAATGGAAATTTTTATTTTTTAGTGAATTCATGACCTCTACAATGGCAAAAAACAGCGAATTAATTTTTCAAATGCCGCATCGCGATGGATCACGAGACCGCTACGTATTATGCAGCTCTTTCCGCGACTGATTGAACCACTTTCCATCATCGCACATTACATAAAAATAGCTTTTTCGAGATACGCTTAAAACCACTGCAGCAAAGCAGAGACAGGATGGTAGCGTTTGTTGGATGCCAGTTAATGCACGCTTTGAGTACTCAGCAAACAAATGCTGCCGCGTCCTGAAATCAATCTGAATTGTTTCGTGTACCGAGCAGGAGAAACACAACTCGAATCGACCCGGTACGGTAGAGCGAAGAGGGAGGGAGATATAGAAGGGCGAGAGAGAGAAGGGAAAGATAGGGAGAGGGAGCGATGGTGTCGTAGGGAAATGGTGTGATAAAGAGAGGTAGAGAAAGTGAAGCGGAGGGAGATAGAGAAGGGAGAGAGAAGAAAAGGGAGAGAGAGGAAAAGGGAGAGAGAGGAGAATGGAGACAGGAGGTAAAAAGGGAAAGACGGAGGGGGAGCGACGGAGCTTTAGCAAAATAGAAAGTGGAGGAAAAGTGGAGAAAACGACGCCAGATTTAAAAGAAAATGGAATGATTAGTAAAAAAGGATGAAAATCATCGAAGTTAGGCAAGAGAGATATAAAGCAGGAAAGAGAAAGATGAGGTAAGAAATAATCATCCTCTAATAACCTTAGTTGCATGGTGGGCCACATTGGTAGTAGTGAATCTCCGGAGGGTCGCATTGGAAGTCACGAGAGCTTCAGCGAGCCGGATGATTGATACCTAGAGATCCTGTGGTCTCATATTAGTGAAAATCAAATCTAAATACATAATTTACTAAAGTTAAAAATACGCTAGAAAAGGTTTTGAGACCATCATTCTACCGAAAAATATGAAAATGTCTATATATTTATTATAGTTTACCGATCACTTTTTCATCATAGCTTTGCGGGCCGCATAAAGTGCTCTCGAGGGCCGCATGCGACCCGCAGACCCTAATTTACCGACCCCTGCTCTAATCGGCGATAGGAACGGAGAATACGATAAAGCGAGAGGTCGAAGAATACTGAAAACCGTTGGATATAAGGGATGATACATGATGAAGAAGAGAGATGAAATCAGTGTTGAGGGAGAAAAATAGGAGGAAAAGAGGGGTCGAAGAGGGTTTCCTCCGCCCTCGCTGAAATATAAAGACACCTCCCAACAACCCCTAGAGACCTATAAGGAGACCACTTCCCAAGTGACGACTCCATCCATGATTCGAGAAAGTAATTACCTTTTTAATTCCGCAAAGGGGGAGGGAGAATAAGGGGGAGGAATGGAGAGAGAGAGAGAGGAGGGGCGAGGTTGGGAGAAAGGGGGGGAGGGCGGACATTATCCCACTACAAGGGCACCGCTAAGCGGATTCCACAGCCGATCCATATTGACGAACGGAGGGCGAGAGAAGGGAAGTGGGAGGAGAAGGATGAAAAGGGAGATAGTAGGGAAGGGGGAGAGAAGCGGGAGGCGTGCAGGAGGGATGGGAAGAATAGGGCGAGGGTGGCGAGCATATTGCCATGGACGGATAATGGAGAGGGAGGCTTTGATAATATTTCGCGGCGGTCACGCGGCCTCGCCGAGAGGGAGTGGGGGGGGAGTAAGAGGGAAGGAGTGGGGGGGGGATAGGGAGGCGGGAGGGAAAGAGAGTTTGCGTGTCGAAGGCCTTGTGACGGGGACACCGTTCTCACGCATTCCATGTAAGACACTAATGGAAGAAACAAGCGACGTTTGAAAAGGAAACTCGACTATAAATAAACAATGTCTCTCAACAAGCAAAGGAGTTGGAGAGAGAGAGAGAGAGAGGGGCGGAAGGGAGGGACGGAGGAAGGGAAATAGAGAAAGAGAGGGAGAAAGAACGAGAAGAATTTTTTTCGCCGAGATGTCTTTGGTGCTATACCCTCACTTCTCCAATCCCACAGCATCTTATATTGGAAAGGTTTCAATAAGACAACCGATTGCTTCGAGATGATATCCCAGAATCGATTTACTCCGTGAGAGGTCGCGCAAGGTTTTTATATCGCTCCGATCTCGTTTCGCGATATCGTCGTTCGATTTTCCGTCGTCACGAATGCGATGCAAATAAGAAAGCCCAGGCGAAAACGTAAGATCGATATCCATGTTGGAAATTTCATAGGAAACATTTCTGCGTGTTTTTGCCGACTTGTCCCAGATATTCGCTATCGTGGTAAGATTAAATTTTGAATGGTTTTTCTTTAGGAATACGCCTGGAGAATGAGCGAATATAAAAATTGTAGAATGGGATGTAGTTAATAAAATGCTTCTCATTATTATGATGAATTCATTAAATTAATCATCATCTTTTATTAGCTTGGTTTTTATAACCTTGTAATGACTATTGTAGCAACCTAAGAAAAGTGTTTATTTTTTCAATGGCTTATCGTTGAGTTTATCATATTTTATTCCTGCAAAGGGTCTCTCATGAATCTTCTACGCATTGATTAACATAACGGCGCCACTCGAAACACTATGTACGAAATAAATGTCTTTGTTTTCAAGTTATAAGTAAATCAGCCGAAGATTGGATGCACTAAACATTCAAGCAAAGAACTGCCTTTTAGTTTTAGATAAAATTTTCAATGACTTTTTCCAAGATTTAAAATAACAAGCTAAACGTGTTTGTACCATGACTGTTTATTTTAACGGTGTATCACCAAGCTAAAATCTGCAGAGGCGATCATTTGTTTGAACGAAAAAGTAAACAATTGCAACGCAGCACGACGGTTTCAACTTGGAATCCATAGGACTATCAAGCAACAATTGAAACCACCAAATGGCGAAAATGAACCAGCTTTACTATATAAGACGCCGAAGATTTAATCCGGTTACTTTCACACTGTTTATGAGATGGTGTACATTAAGGTTTAGAAATGATGTATTGAATACAGGGACAATTAAAAAGAAACCGCTTATCATTACGGATGTTAAGATAACCTTTTTTTAGCAATCAACTACTGGAGATGGCGATGTAAGGTATTATGCTATATAGTACAGTGGCGATCACCCTCTTCTTGAACAACCACATTGCCCTCCATTGGGTGCCTTCTTATAATCATTCCGCTCAACATTCAATCTTTCTACACCGAAGATTAAGATTGTATGACAAGGGAAAGATAGATTCTGATGGGAATAGGGATTTTCAAAATGTATGGTCATCGGCTGAGGCGGGGTCAAGAGAGGGAGAGGGGCAATTGGGACGATCGCCCCCTCCCTCCTTGGGAAGTTTCAGGATCCGACCCTGAGTTAATATTATACAGTTATTCTATAGATAAAGAAAGGGTTAGAAAAAACAAAAGTGGATTACGGCTGATAAGCAGCCGTTATTAGCAATAATTCAGCGTTTTTTAGAGTATAATTTTAGCGAACTGCCACTGAGGGCGGTTGATTTGTATCCGAAACATAGCATGGTAATTTATAAGACGCAAAATAGTGGCAAAAAAGTTGGAGATGTGCACCGAGTTCTTTTCGCCTTCATCCCCTTGTCCACAACTCCTCTCTTCTCCTTATGATTGGCTGGTTCGACAGATTCTCAATATTCCGAAAAGAGGATTAGCTTGGCATCGGAGGGATTCTTCCGAAGGAGAAAATTAGGGGGTGGGAGGGACGAAGTAAAAGGGGAGAGATCGGGGAGAAAGAGGGGGCGGAGAGAAAGGAGGAGGATGAGTGTCGTGTACGGAGGCGACCGTTGTCTAGCATCTTCCTTCTATACCTGCCACTTCTTCTCTCGGAGAGTGTATTCTCCTCCCCCCTCTTCCTCCCTTCCCATTCACTCCCTCCCTTTCCTGCCTTCTCTCTCTCCTTTTGCCTCCTCTGCCCTCCTCCTTCTCGCCAAACTTCGCCTCGTAAAATGATCGAGTCTCCATGAAATGGCCGAGTCAATAATCTCCACTGCTTATAAGATTAACTTTCGTAAATTATACCTCCGCGTTTGTTTGCTTGTTCCCCTTTTAGAGAATGTACACACGCGGCGACTGGGTAAGGTTCATCCCGCCATACAGTGGCGTAGCGAGGGGCGAGCAGAGGGGGGCAGTTGCCTCCGGGCGCAGGGCTGAAGGGGCGCAAACTCATGGACCAAAAATTAACGTTTCTGTTTATAAACAATAATAATATTATAATATATGCCGAATTTTAATGCTAGTATAGTATGCTTGGGTTTCAATTACATTCCCAACAATACATTTGTCTGGAAAACTGTACAGGGAGCAAAGGGAGAGGGGCGAATCTCCGTGACGCCCCCGGGCGAAGGAGAACCTAGCTACGCCACTGCCGCCATAATCACTCGTTTTTCGACTAAGGTTCCTGCTTCTGGTAAGTTTTTGTCACTAGGAAAATTTATTTTTGGAAAAATTACAAAATATTCGCGAAAAACAGTTTTGTGTTACAGATAGAAGTTCTCCAAATCCCTATCCAACGCGCAAAGATCAAGAACGCAGCTGCAATAATCCTTTCGGAATGAAATGAATGGATTTTTTTGTTAAAATATAAATGGTAAGTATTTTCCGGAATAAGTATAATTACGAAGGATATAATATTATAATTTTTTGTAAAGGATCTCTTTTTAGCGCATTTTATATCATAAAATTATGTCTTCACTCTGTCTGTCCAATCAAATAAATTAAAATAGTTAGTAAACTGTAACAGATATGACTGAAATTTTCAGGGTGTATGTGATCTATGATGCCATTTATTACGCTGCCAAAGAAATTCTTTGGAGAAATCGGGGGGCATCAGGGAAGGGGGATTTAAAATTTTCAAATTAAGATTTTGAGCAAATTGTTATAGATAGAAAGTTAAAATTTTTCAATATTTATGTAGCCTTAAATGTCATATATAACACTGCAGAAGAAATATTTTTGAAAAATCTGGGTCCCTTTTAGTAATGTAGTATGTTCATATCACAAGCCAATAGTCACTAGAATAGAAACCTAACACGTGTAAAAAAGTATGAATATACTTTTTAAAATTACTTTATGTCATATAATTACATTACTAAGTTTATAGGAAATTTTAAGTTTACAACTCTAAATAAACCTCAAAAAATAAAACGCGCTTTTTCATATTGAGTCAGCAAACTAAGCTCCCATTTTTCTATTCGATTTCAGCCATAATTCTCCGAATCATTCGTTAAGAGAAAGGAAAAGCACATAAGTTGGGGGAAATATTGACGACGACTACATCTCCAAAGGGAAGATGAGAGACGAAGTAATTTGCTTGTTATGTCGGCGAGAAGGAAACTCGGAACTTCGCGGAGGAAAGAGTAGATCCTAAAAGATCTCCAAAATCGTCTTACACAAAAGTAGCGGAATTATGAAATTTTGACTCAAGAGTTTCGCTCTTCCGCATCCGAATTTTCTATTCGGAAACTTCTCGTCTCTCCTGTGCTTTTGGGACGACTCCATTGTTCTCAAGTTCTTTTCCCAAGTTTCTCTTCCGCAGTCGCTTTTATCGACTTCGGCGGACAACAGACTCCAGAGCAAAGCAGCCGGATGGGCGGGCGGCTTGGAAATGAAGAGCCAGGAGCGCGCTAAGGTGATGCATGTCGCCAAATGATTATTATAACACCACATAAATGTTTAGCAAATATATAAAAACTAGTCGATGAAATAACGTTAACTTTGAAAGTCGTGAATTCTCATTTATCTCTAGGAGTTCATTGATTTTTATTTCAAATGGATGTAATTTATGAGCTGAAAAAATATTGCTTTAGTGATTGTGTAAAAAAATAATATTAAACACTTGGGTAGAAAAAAATTAATTTATATATAAAGCGTTGGATTATATTAACATTAACACTGATGGGTCGATAAGTTATTTTGCTCGAGCATAAATAAAAGGTTTTCAAATGTTTTCGGGATTCAAAATTACGTTTGTCTTCAGTAAATTCTATTGCGATTTACCATTTGAATTGGACTTGATTAAATCAAAATCATCTACGTTTTTATTTTTTTATAAAGTAAGTAAGTATAAGAAAGTATTATCAATACCTTATACTTATATAAATCGTCCCCGCGTGTAAATGTGTCATTTGAAGCGACCTATTCGCTCCGATGACATAGCGAGGAAGCAGGAGAAGAGGATAGCGAAACCAGCGCGGAATATGAAGACGTCATCTTGCCTCCTGACCTCGGAATTTTTCAGCGTGGCTCGAGACTCGAGCGGCTTGACCCGCGTTAACCACCGGGCAGGAAACCATCCTCCTCGGCGTAGGGAGTCTGGCGATTGTCATTTCGTCCCGAGCCTTTCCGAAGGATATTTATCTAAAGCGGTGTCAGCCCGTGAAGAACCCATTTGTACACGATTCTCACCTGCGATGGCAGAAATGGTGGCGGGATTGTCTCACTTATATGCCGAGCGGGTGTTGTTAAAGACAGTTATTATTGTACGGAATAAACAAACGACGGCGAATCGATGGTGTTTCGGACGAACTCGAGGTAAATAAACAGTGGATGCCATCGTTGAGTTTGTCAAAATGAATATCACTGCATTCCATTAAAACTATGCATTGGTACAAGGAGTGTTTTCCACCCCACGCTTTTTTTCCCTTGTCCTGTCTCTCTTTTACGTTTATGTTTTTTATTCCTTAGCTATTGAGGGTAAAATATGCAATAAAACTCCATTTTATAAATCACAAAGGTGCAGCTTGATTACTATAAATATGTCAGCTGCCCTTCGTAAAAATATTGGCCTTCTATTTGTCAATGTTTTTTCATTATTTTTGTTCTGGATTAATATTTCAAAAAAGTGTGCCTTTTCAGAGTTGAACATGAAACACTATGGCTTTGTTTTAATTTACTCTCAAAGCACGTTTTACGTTTTTGACGAATAATTTAAAATCGAATCGTACAAAGCAACGTTTCCGCAACATAGTGTCCGGCAGCATAGTTTTGGTTAAATGCTTTTATGCATGTGACGTGTTCAGTATCTGCAAAACTTCCTCTGTGAATTTCTCCGTTAGCGAATCCACACGACAGTGAATATTTATCGTGGCTAAATATAACCTTGGTGCGCCACCATCGATCACGTTCACAAGCGATGTAAGGGTAATGTATCTACACGCTCATGCATTCTTGCTCATCCTATTTTAACAAAATTTTGTTGGATAATGAACGCAAACGTATAAATTGAACAAAAGGCAAATTCTGTATGGGTGTTTAGAAATAGCTAAATCTCAGGATATTTTCGGAGCAGATCTTTGAACAAACGGCTTGACGGTCTTCCACGATTTTAGCGTTTAAAATTAGTTTTGCTTCGCACTGCACAGATCCCACAAATTGAGCAAGTCATATTTTTTGTCTGCTACAAACCGCCTCACTCAAACACAATTACATTAATTAGACTTTTGCTTGTTAAACTGTTTCTAATTTTCTACATATCTCTTAAGAAATTTATTGAGATTTGCATAATGAAAGCTTGGGCAGGTAAACTGCAAGATAAAATGCAAAGTATTTTCAGTCGCTAAGTATGTTGTCTGTTCAGAAAGAATGCTTCTTTTTATCTCGGTTCATAAGAGCAATAGACACCATTCCACTTTCATCAAAGTTCCATAAAGCAAACACCCGCAACGATCTCAAAACAGGATTGTATATCACATCGATGAACTCGGGCTCGACTTGGAGAAAAATTGCTCTGTAACTTCCACGAAAAGATTTTATCGAGAACACGACCGGTTATGATGCTACGTTTGTAGCGGAACCGGTCATGTTTTTAATAAAACCTTTTCGTGGAAGCTAGTTATTTTTTCTGTGGTTATGATTAGGATAATACATATTAATTTCACGAGGTCACATCATGTGTATCTCGGCAGAATGATCAGTTTTAAGCCAACTCAGTAGTCAAAAACTGGATTGATTTCTGCGGAGAATTTTCTGCCAAGTGCGTTCTTTTCCTAAAATAAGTGTATGATTAGACAGATAAGTTTCAACCTCGGTTTTCTTTGAAAAACCATTTTCCGATTTTTTTTAAGGAAACTAGACACATTCAAGATTGCTTTACGCTAATGACGATTATTTGAGAATGTCACTCGGTTCACTTCTATAGATGTAACCTCTTTAACTTTCCAACTTTCCCGTTGCTCAAATCTTCCTCATAACCATTACCCATCTCCCACTCACCATCAGCTCACCGAAACAAAATTCCGCTACTACAGCATTACTGCAAAGCCTTCGCCATGAACCTTCCTTAACCACTCCTCACAAAACTCGACTTAATCACCGACAACCCCATAACGACTCCACTAAAAACCTCGACTCACCCTCATATGGAATATAGCCCGAATTACTTCGCTCATTCTAGGATCCAATGACTCCCTCTAAAAACCGACTTCCTCATCTCCTTCCTCCATTTTGGCCGACTCCGCGCCTCCCTCTCGCCCGCCTCTTACCCCTCGCCTCCCCCGGCGCTACGCCTCCGCCGTATCCGGACGACCGCGAGGACTTAACACGTTCGCAACGGATCGATCGGTGGAGCGAAACCCCGTCCGGAATTCGGGGGACTATTTAACGTCGTTAAATAGAACGAGGAATTAAAAGCCTCGGTGTAGGTAATTAAAGCGATTCAACTCGGCGAAGTTACGCGGAAACAATGAAAGCGACTAACGATTCGGAATACGGAGAGTTATGTCGAATCTCGGTGAATTTAAGAGCCCGAACGCTGGGATTTATGCTGCCTTTTAGCATTGTCAGTGCGTGGTCGGTTTTTTTTGCAAAAAAAGCATCGGGATTTTTACGAGTTTATCCACGCCGTGAACTAAAAATCAATAAGGATATGCAAATATGTTGAATGAGAGTACCTATGTTGGTAGTTACCACCTGAAACATAATGCGTGTCTGTAAAGTTAATTTAGTAATAATAATAACACCAAAATATGGTATCATTCTCCCTCCGTGTCACTGATTTGGTGCCTATAATTTTAGTCTCCAATATTTCAAAAGAATAATACATTCCATTCGATATAAACTCCATTATCGTAAATATTACAAAGAGAAATCAAATTTCGCTCAGTTCTGTTAATATCTATTTTACACAAAGAGATAACTACCGACATTGTCCTTACTAATCTTCCTATTATTTTGAATAATGGCGTCGAAAAATATGGCAAAATTAAAATTTACTTAATTATCAACTGTTTTGTTTTTGCTTTCGTTACAACTTCTTATGATAGAATTAAGAAATTTACCTACATCAAATGAATGATTACTTATGATGGAAGAAAAAAGTTGGCGGAAGGATATTTTGAAGATATTTTGCATAACTGGGTGTTAAAGTATTTCATCTCCCTCTACTAAATTCATCTCTTTAATAATCGCATTTCTCACAGTACTCCAACAGAAAGGCATTTATGATCTTGATATTAATCAGCCTTTGGAGATTTTATTTTGGTCGTTCCTGAGTAACAGTGATAACTATGTTGCATTTGAGGAGTAACAGATTAGAATTTTGCCTTTCCAAGCGCCGAGTATTTCCATATACATATATTGTCACTTGAAGAAAATGTCAAGATCTTCAGGAAACTAACGTTGTTCCACAGCTTTGTAATATACCTCACAAAGTCTGTTCGTTCCTAATGACTGAGAAGATATTTACATACACATATACAAATTTACATAACCTTTACAAATATTGTTGTCGCAAAACCATTTCTTATTTTGTTTTTATGAAAACCTGTATGTCTTTAGAATTAGAATTACCTTCAAAAATACTTGACGGCAATTACCAAAGACACCAATGCGACTACATCGACAAATCTTTCAAGAGGCATACAACAGCTGAAGGCAATCAAAACCCTTCGAACCGATAATCTTCCATCGCAGAGATTTAAAAAACACATCTTTGAAATAACAAAACAACAGCAAAAAATTTCTTTTGTTTCCGTCTCTTCTATAAGAACCAGGCATAAGATATTTGGCTCTTTCCTAATTTGTGATGTAGGTAGATCAATTATGTTCGAGCTTTAATGCGTCGAAATTTCCAGAACAAGATGCTCAACATCACTGTGAAAAGAAAGCAATAATTGCAAATGATTTTCTTACAAAGCGAAATGAAGCAAGGTGCTTGTTATTTCATCTTGGACGATATTATATAGAACTTCTTTAGAAGTTGATGAACACAATCTTTTTCGTTTTTATTGGAAATTTACAACACCCAAAAATAAAATCCACAGTATCTTTTCACAACGAATCCACGCTGAGATAACTACAGGTAGGTACGCCTAAATTTATACAATAAATTCGATAAAAATTTTTAGTAGAGAATTTTAACCAATAAAAAGACCAGACGTAATATGCCGAGATGATTCACACGCTATAAAATCTAATAATTATCGTTTTTTTAGAAAAAATGTGTTCATCAATGTGCATTGGCTAGAGAAGGGGCCGGCAACGTATGGCACGCGAAGAGATTTTACATGGCAGGATATTTCAAAGAAAAATTGCAAACATGTATTTTTAAAAGAATTTTACTTTTATTTTAAATGTATTTCATACTGTAGTGATAAGGCATTATATTCAGGATGCTTCATATAATAAGTTTTCGTAAGCGTTCATCATAGTCATTCTGCATTTCGGCAGATTTTTGGCTCACCCAATCCACTTTACGGACAAAATAAATTTAATAGTGGCACGCGCGGAAGGTCACAGATCATAGATATTGATAAAGAGCGGCACACAATAGAAAAACGTTGCCGACCCCTGGGGTAGAGCAGAGGTCGGCAAACTGCGGTTACGGCTCTTGTGGCTCTTTAGAAGTTAGCTAAGTTTTCTAACCTTTATCAGTCATGAAACATGCTTATTGAAATAACTCGGATCTCAAAAAAGAAAAAAGATCGTACAGATTGTCACTGTGCTGCTCTCAATTATTTTGGAATGAGACAAAAAATAAAAAATGGCTATTTCACTTTGAAAGGTTGCCGACACCTGGGCTAGAGTATCCGAGGAGTGAAAAGTCTATCACATCTTTTACGGAGGAAGATTGAATGGAATTATTTCGGAAGATTATGCCTAATTCTTTGCTCAAGTATGCAAAAATATTTGCTTAGCGTTATGATATTTACTATTTCTCGCCGTTTCACGCGTTTTGTGGCGATTACGTGAGAAGCAAATGAAATTACTGAACGGTCTTATTTGCCGAGGTGCTTTGGAGAACGCACTCAAGGCGACATTTTCTGGGAGGTCCTCTCTCTCTCTCTCTCTCTCTTTTTCTCTCCCTCTTTCAAGTCAAATACGAGTTATGGGCCCTTTTGGTGTTAAATGGATAATGGGGTAATTCCTAAATTAAGAAATAGCCCCATCATCTTTTTTTAGGAGGAATAAGCGAGAAAAAATAATTCTCGTCCAACAGTATTTCAAATTACATGCCATCTTTGGAAACATTTTTAGTTTTTGAACATTTCGTCATTAACATTTTTACGCTTAAATTACACGAAAAGTAGAGAGCATTGGCGCTGTCGTTTATAAAAATAGACTAATCGAGTTGCGCAATATCTGTAATATGAAGTATTTGTTGCTTCGTTTTCATTAATTCCGAATCAAAGGGAATAATCATGCTGACCTTTAGGCTAAAATCAAATTGACAAAGTTTGTCTCTCCTATAAGCAACAAAAAAAGGTCGGGTGAAACAGGTGCACATTTCGGCTACAAATCAGTCATCATCAGCGGTGTATCACCAGTAGTAATTTTACAAGTTACTAACGGTGAATCCCCACTGATGAAGGTTGATACGTAGCCGAAATGTGTATGTACCTATGGCTTTCCCAACCATTTTATTCGCTAGCACTGGAGAATTATCGAGCTGAAAACTAAATCCAGAATAAACTCTTCAATACCAAAAATTGAAAAGTTTAGCACTATCTTCAATAGCCATAACAAGGTTATGAAAGACCTGACGCGCATTTCGGCGACATTGCAGCCGTCTTCAGTGGCGATTCATCGAAAATATATTTTAAAAAGAACCTCGTTATGGCTATTTGAGATACCTAGTGCAAGCACTTCATTTTTCAATTTTCGACAATCGAATGCTTATTCTGAAACCATTTATGGGTATTGAAGGGATATATTTTGTCAATTTATTAATTCCCGATCCACCAACGCCATTAAATAATATCATTATTTTAGCATTTACTTTCCCTTTAATATTAAGGTGCCTGCGTAGTCTTATCATCCTAACGGCGATGGATTTCCCGAACGGGGCCTCTAGCCCTCCTTCCCCTCTCATCCCTCCCCTCTTTCACCCCATCTCCCCTCGACCATGTGTTTTTGTAGTCCGTGTCGAATCCAGAGCAGATTGAGGAGGAGCCGGTAGAGAGAGATCGCCCAATCATGGCTCGACAGCGTTGCCGGATTTGGTGCCATCCCTGAAATTCACCGGAACGTCCAAGCCTTCAAGCGTTTGATACGGTTTTAGGAGTGGATCGGATGCAACAATCAAACTCTGGCCGGGTCCTCTTTTAAAAGCGTCCATTGAAGACGCACTGATATATTTTGTGAAAATGTGTATGTACAATAACGAGCGATAAAAAAATGTTTAATGAAGTAAAATTTGAAATGACTACACTCGGCGTTTACTTTTTATTAGTTATCCACCTTACGGCAATCATCTTTACCCTCTTTACGAAATAGTAAACATTTAAAAGAAGGAATAAACGAGTGGTGCTGAAACTACGGACCGCGGGCCACATCCGGCCCGCCGAGTCTCTTCATCTACATCTACATGATACTCACCTTTTTGGTGGATGGCAGGGGGTGCAGTGCACCAAGGGTCCATAGTATTCCTACGTTATCTTTTCCTATTATGTTCTCTTATCGTCCTAGGGAAAAACGATCCTCTATATCGCTCCGTTCTACAATCGATCTCGCGAATGACGCATATTCGACCTGCGGTCGAACCAACGATAAATTACACAATTATTTCACTTTAAACTATTCTCCCTATGAAGGCCAGTTTTTTGTTAGCCGGACCTATCAATCGGCGAATGTGGGTGTCCCACGAGAGATCACGATGGATCGTGACTCCTAGATATTTAACCGAGTCTGAAACTGGAATCTCTACACCGTCCAACGAATAATTAACATCCAACGAGATATTCTTGGTTCTCCAGAAATTGATGACGCAGTTTTTCTTTTGGTTGATCTCTAACTGCAATTCCTTTACACCATCCAACCCTCGATGAGTTTAAAAACCACACAATGTAACCTAAAATAAAAATGGGAACTTATAAAAATCAGTATATTTTGTCTTTATCTCTCTATAGATAAAGCAATCTTGAAAACAAATCAGCTAATATAGAGCCACAACTAAACCCTTTAGTTTCCTCAAATTATTCTTCAGTTGTGCTTGCGAAGATGTCGGGACCCCGAAAAAATGTTCGTGTGCATAATCTCAGAAATATTAAATGTCTCAATTTAAAAGTCAGTGGAACCTCTCTATGATTCCATAGAAAAACTATCGTTAAGAGTTCACAAAAGAGGGTAGCCTTTAGGAGCGGTTTCACTATACATATATTTAGATTGCAGGGCCCCCGACTGCATAGCGCCAGTGTCCCTCGAATGCCTCGAGCCAAATGCTTTGGGCACCGCTGGACTAAACTACAGTCTAACAAGGAAGTAGCATGATGGAAAGTGCGGATCATAGATCCATACTACCGATATTCGCGGGAGAAATCCGTATTGGGTAAGGGTTTGCTATACTATATATTTTATGTGCGGTAATTTTGTTTCAGGTTGTCGCACATAGGCGGCGTGTGTTACATGATAAACAAAACAAAACGCAATAAAACAAACTCTTACTGTGATGCGTTGTGTTTGGCTGGGTTGAGAACTTGCGGGTACCCACCCATAAGTTGCAGAAGGCCGAAATATATGTCTACGTATGACCACGTATGGCTTTCAATGCCTACTCCCAATACTGGAGACCAATTGGAGGCCATCCATCTATTTCCAACCCAAACTAATGACCTTTTATGGAAATATTCAAGTCTACGCTATTCGGTTGGCTACGGTTTATGAAACCGGTAACTGCTTGCTCCGTTTGGCACTAAATATGAGAAGTTTTTGCAATACAGTCATACCTCGATTTGTGCGACCCCATTTTAAGCGGATTCGCAATAACGCGAAGCAGGCCGGCGCCTACCAGGTGTTCAAAAAACAAAGGCGGCCTAACAATAAATGTATTTGGAATTCCATTTTTTACAGGCTTTTGGATTTTACTATAATCGTCTTTGGATCCCTATTTAGGGCCAGGATGTGGCACACCCATGCTATAAAAGAAACCCCCAGAACCGCGCACCGTTTTTAGTTTTCTATAGCATTCGAAACTTACTGATTAAGATAATTTATAGAATAAATGTAACGACTTGCATTGGTGGATGGCAGCTGACAAGAAGCTGTCTTTTTCGCGCTAACAGCACATTTTTATTAATATATTACACTTTAGTTTTCGCGTCCATGGAACCTATGATCATTGACGTAATGACCCCGTTGTGCGCGAAATTTTCAGGAACCTATCTGTCGCATAAAACGAGGTATGGCTGCACTGATATCTTTGAAAATACACTGGTCGAATTTCATTCGATTCCTGTGAAAGAATGAATTCAGTGTCTATTTTCAGCCAGAACAAATAAAGATGAAAACTGAATATTGTCTTATTCTGGCATTTGAATAAAATGAAATTCACATGGAAAATAATGGCTGGATTCTGAATTGATGGTATGCGTTGTAATCGTATTATTAAGGGTTATGAATATTTTTAAATCATGCGTCGCACTTTTCATTCCTGCCATACGCTATTGACGGCTTTCGGGGCAATAAAATAAATGTACATTTAAATAATTTCTTGATTCAGCCATAACTGCAAAACCTCTAAACATAGCGATGAAGATTCAAAAGCACGTATTTTTAGTGAGATTAAGTTAAAGATTACTTTTTATAAGGTCTGAGGTATTTAATTATATTAATAAATGTAGTACACCAGTACATTTAAATTATTTTCTCTTATTTCACCTAGCTGAAACAATACAACAATATGTTGTAATGTATCGTTTCAATTAACAAGTAGGGGTGTAGATGGGTTTCCCGTTGTACAGAGGTGCTTTTCGTAAACTTGGCCCTAGTATTATCGTATACTAACGTATTTGCTTCGAAATCAGAAAATTATTTTTCCTTATATTGTGGTAGCCCTGCTTTTTAGAACCGTTTTAAAAATGTTCATTTCGTAATGAAAAAATAACTTTGTAGTTTCCACAAATTTGTGGAAAATACAAAGTTATTTTTTCATTATGAGTAAATACCACCGAGTTGAGCCTGACCTCATTACATATATATATTCATTTCGCTTTGTCATTCTATAATCTCTTTACAAACGAAATTTCTTTGAAATATGTTCAGCCAATACCTTCGAAATTAGTAGTTACAGACAAATTCTAACTTTGATATTGTGGTAGCCATGTTTAATCGACCCGGTTTGAATATAATAATTTTGTTGTTTTATATAAAGATTATATACATCATATTTGGTTAAAATCCATGCCGTCAGTTCTCTAGAATTACGTATAAAATAAATATTATTTTACTTTTTACTGTGGTAGCCCCGCTCTTTAGCTCAGCTTTAAACATCTTGATTTCATGATGGTATGAATTTTATATACAAAATTTAATTGAAATCTGTTCGGCCAATTCCTTCCTACTCTATAATTAGTGAAAGAATTTAATTTGTAATTGTGGCACACCTGTTTGGCTGGTTCGGTTTAAATATGCTATTATGGTTTTCTATATATGTGTACATTATAAATATTATAATTTGGTTCAAATTGATGTAGACATTTCAACACAAATATGTGTAAAATAAGGTTTTTTATTTCTTGTATTGTGGCAGCCCTGTTTTCTATATCTATACTAAACATCTTGATTTTGCTTTTATATGTTACACACCTCCTTCATACAAAATTTCATTGAAATCGGTTATGCCAATTCTTTCCAAATTCATAATTACCGAAAAGTTTAACTTTGTAATTGTGGTACCCCTGCTGAGTCGATCCGGTCCAAATATGCCACTTTGGTCATTAATTTATGTGAATATTGTATGTACCAAATTGGGTTGAAATCGGTTCGACCAATTTTTCCCTGATATATGCGTACGGACGGACGGACATCACGAAGATAATAATACTTTTCAGCAATGACGAAAAGCACTAAAAACCAAGTTTCACATATGAAATAGAATTCATGTGAATTATTACGGCTCATACCATAACATCCGTAACATAAAAGGCCGATATTTTTAAATTCATCTTTTGAATTATTCTGGATCAATCACAAATTTTCGAATTGAAATAAATAATTAAAAAGTATACACGGTCATTAACGATTTCATAATCTTCCGAACGAGATGTAAACGTTTTTTCCTAAATAGAGAAACGAGCATTCGTTCTCTCACCTAACTAAGGGTAAAACAATAGAACAATATACCGAGACGGCCTTAAGGATGGGATAATGGAGCAATTGTCCGGGGCCTCACGCATTAGGAGGGAAGCCAAATTTTTACAAATGAAAATATGGGATTAATTTTAAAAAGAAAGTCGCTCAAATTACACCGATTGAATGTTTTACTATGAATACTGCACAAAGATAGCTTTATTGGAGTTGCATAGGTAGAAATTTAAATCAGAAGTGCCCGACTCGGTTACAATCAAAGAGGCTCCAAATGACTCTTGTCCAGGACTCCAAGAACTCAAAGGCCTCACATACTGTAACGCATTACATATAGTTTTGGACGCACAAAAACGCGTGTTTTAGATTCGACACGTAATTCATGTGCGCTAATGTATTTCAAATTACAGATCCCGCATCATAACTGCTTGACACAAAACAAAAATTTACCTCCTCGGTTGTTGAAGTGGAATTAACAAGTTTCGAATAGAAATAAATTACAAGAAAAGTTTTAAAAAGTCATTATCGTTTCCGCATCATTCGTGGCAAAACGAAAACGATTTAATTCCGCAAAGCAGAGAAAAGGAAAACGGACTCTGTTTTCCAGCTTAATCCGTCCCTTCCGGAGCGTGAATGGGAGAGTGCATGACAGGTCCCTCTCGCTGGACAGGACAATAAGGGTCCTAACAAACCTCAGCAGTTGATGAATGAGAGTCCTCCTAAGGAGAAAGAGTTGTCCGAAGCGCTTCCAAATGTGCTTAATCCCTGCTGAGTGTGTTTGACAACCTGATCATCCCCGTCAACGAGAAGCGGCAGTCGATGGTAGATTAAACTCCTCGAAGCTGTTATGAATGAGGAACGTCAGTCGATAACGATAACTCATTAGGTTCGAGCGTAAATAATTGATGCATGGAAATAATATTTCACGCAGAGATACTGTTCATACTTGATTTTATCGGCAGTTAAACGAGGAGTGAAAAGAATGACATAAATTAATGCTACTTTCGCGATTTTAGGACAATTCCTTAGTATATCATGTCTGTTGAACCTATTTCTGTTGTGTCTCGACTGCAAATCGGTTTACAGAACTACGTCTTTACGTTATCTTGAAATTCGCCATAGTAGCGGGTGGCAGGTGGTACAATGCATGAACATGACCCTAACAATTTTCGCTTTATAGATTTTATTCTCCATTATTATCCCTGATTGTCCTGACTCCACTACCCTCTGAAGAGTTCATAAAAATTGCCTGGAACGCCATTCATTCGTCCTGCAGACCACAACAGCTACGACAGATAGGTTCAATAGGGGTAACTTAGCGGTGAATGAGGGCGATAGCCCTCTCTCAACTCGTGTTCACTCCATTAGGGGCCGTAGTTGTCAAAATATGGTCAGGACGCATAAACAACCGGTTACGCAGTTGCCTGAGAGAGGGAGGAAGTACGAGAGGGGATATTCAGAAAGTCCTATTACAAAATCTTAGTAACGAATAGATGAAAACAATGTCAATATCTCCTGGTGATCTTCCTATGTACCCTCACGTCACGGAATTGATCATTTAAAAACACATCGCTGAGTAAAAAAATGCTTATCCTTGCTTTATCTCTTTCAATTTTTAATCTAAGAATCCGGATTTAACGATCAAAAGATGGCATTGGCTGGTTTATTGGAACACTTTGCTAAATAAATGCAATTTAAAATACATGTCAGCCGGATAAAAAACATGCTAAGGGAAAGGAACCGTCCATGTCAATTAATTTTTTGTCTATTAAGAATGTAAAGATACATTGGAATATTTAGAGATTCACAAAAAAGGAGGAGAAGGGAAAGAAGGTATCCTTTATATATAATTACTCAATGGCTGACCGTCCGCCTGTCTGTCCGTTCCCCCTTTTATCTCTTGAACAGTTTGCCGCAGAGAAATGCTGTAAATGTCATTTTGTTTCTGCTAACTAGGAGACCACAAGAAAATTATTTTCGTTTACATAAGTGCCCCAGGTTCGACTCCAGGAGACAATTATATTTTCTCATATGTTTACACAGGAGATTCGAACTTTCAAGGTGCAAGGTTTTTTTTCTTCCATTAATTAAAATACGTAAATGTGAGCCGAATGTCTCCTTTTTTACTTTATTCGACGCCTAAAACTATAAAATATCTTATTCTTGCGATGTTTAGATGTTAAACGGAAGAATTTGTCAGAAATACGTATTTATTTTCGAAATTTTATGGCTTTTTCGTATTCTTTCCGGGTGTTGACAATGTGACCCGTATTGTTACCTCCGATTGAATTAACGTCTATTAAGCCTTCGAATAGACGAAAGAATTGCGTTATTCGGTTCGCGTTTTTTATGAAGAACCGAAATTATAGTTATAGCAACGTCAAACTTAATAGATTACAACGTTATTAATTGCAGATTATTATTATTCAGTAATCTGCGTATGGACTGGACATTTTTAACGATTGACCAAAAGAAAAACAAGATGATCCAAACAGAACTTATTATGCCTACTTTCCATTTAATCATTCATTTAATACTTATATTGGCTTTAATAGCTTTAAACTCACCGCGGTTATGCAGCTCTTTGCGTTAAAAAATTTCATCATTCAGCGTTATAAAATACTACAAATTCATTCGAACGGAATATTAAATTGATCATGCGTATTATTGCGGCAAAAATAACGCGGGTGCGTATTAGAATATATCAAATTTGAGTCCAACAATAGTAGTTGCTATGGCAACACTCTCGTAATGAGTGATAAAAACTACAAAATCGCCAGCATTTACGTGAAATTCTAAAAAATAAAAACGATAAGCAAAATCCTACGATAAAAATTAGAATTCTCATTCCTTTCCTCAGAGGATAGTATAAAACTCGCTCCGATATTACAATTCTAAGATATTTTAATGTGCAAGAGAAAATTACCCTGCACGATGGATTTAAGATTTCCCATGTAAATCAAGTGGGAAGGATAGTTCCTGGAATCAAACCCGGGACTTCAAAAATATCCTCGGGAGGTCGACCCATGTAGCAAGGGATTTCCACCAAGTTTCGTGAAAATCAGTCTATTGGTTCAACAGTTAAGAGAGGGGGACGGACAGACAGACGGACAGATAGACAGACGGAAAAACAAGCAGACGGACAGACAGACAGACACCACGACAAAACTATAAGCCTATTTCCATTCTGGAAAGTATGCTAAAATTTTTCCGTTATTTCAATAGTGGAATGTTACCTTTTTAGTAAGGGAGGAACAATTAAAATTGCACATATAAATTATAAAAACAAACATGAAATTAAAAAATGTCAGTTTTCTAATTTTATAACGATAAATGGGCTATTATTACTTTTAAACATGCAGATTTCTGACTGATTTCTTACATATATAGGATATATAATGTAAAATCTAACGTACTTCTAGAGGTTCTACAGAGTTGAAATTTGGCATGAAGATAGGTCATTGAGTACAGCCTCTGCAAAAAAATCCGAATTGACAGAAAAAGTTATATTTAAGAGGTGTTTTTGACCCCCAAAATCCCATTTTAAACACCCACAAGAAAAGCAATGCAAACGGTGCTTGGATTTTAAAAATTGTTTTATATTTTATATACAATTAAGATACAAAGTCGAGACATGCACCATACTGTGGAAGAAAGAATGAAGATTATTTTTCTTTAAGACGAAATTTAGTAAAACTTGAAAACTATTTTAATGTTGTGTTTCGTAGTTTTTTGAGAAATTTTACCTATTTTTAATTATTAAATATTACGGCGTCATACGTGTTTTGCGTTTTTAAAATCCAAATACGTGCTAAAGGCAAGGATACCGATGCCATAACATAATATCCTAGTTTTTTCATAATTTTAGTGTATAGGGTATTGTCTTAATGGTGATTATTCGTATTGCTGATTGCGACCTGAGTCACGAAACTTGAAATACGAAAAGTTGGACACGAGCCGATTGCCAGAGAATTTGGGAATTACGGATAGTTGCCTTAATTTTGTAGAAAATGATAAATATTCTGCGAGAACTCATAAAATTTATTATCTATACCTATTGGCTTCACGTAGCTGAAGTGCTGTTGCCCTGGAGATTGCATTGGTTTGTTTACGTGTTTAAATACTGGGGTATGGCGATTTTTTAAAGCGCTTGCAGTATGAAAACACCGACAACTCGTAATACAAATAAAATCACACGCAAAGGAAAAAAAAACAAAAATTTTAAAAATAATTTAAAATAAAAGGAAAAAACAATAAAAATAGATTTAAAAATATACATACATGCTTACGGGACATTTATTCCATGCTAGAGACCACAGTCACAATTATTTACACATTTTAACTTAGCTGTAGTCTCCAAAATTAGTTGTTAATTGGCACCGGGAGTATAAGGGATATTAGGAAATAAGCGGTTAATCATCTAAAGTACAGTAGAATTGTTGTATATTTCCACTTAAAATAATTTCACTAAGACCATGGTCGAAACCAGGGAAAATTCTAGTACACTTCCGAATGTCTGGTTATCCGCCTCCCGGTAAATCTGAACACTGACAATCGAGGTTTCGCATTTGCATTTTCACCTCGAGACGGCAGCTTAAGAAACCAGCTCTAAATTTTAAGCATTACTCCACTCCATCCAAAGCGGATGTCTAATACTATTACGATCGGAATTCGTGAGCGCTGGCGAAAGCGGCGACAGCCGCACACGTTAAAACGACAGCACGATGTTGTAGTTTGCGGTAGCGACGAGGGTATGACTCCGGACTGAAGTAGATTACCGTTTTGGTCGGGTAGTCTCCCTCCTCCTTCCCTTTTCCCCCTCTCTATTCATCGTGGAAGATTATACGCACGGAGACCATAAAAGGGTTTTTATCGCGTCACCCATGACCCTCTCCCTCTCACAAATTAAATCCCGCACGCCGTCCCGATGCGATGCGACGGAGATGTCGCCAATCTCCCCTCTTCCTTTCCAGAATCTCATGCTCGTGTGCTCGCCTTGGTCCCCCGAGGGAGTTTGGGCACCCGCGTACGGAAGGGAGCCATGCGGCTTTGGGGATGGGATGGGGCTGCGTCGGAAAGCTAGGAAGGAGGGGAAAGAGATGTGGAAAAGAGGAAGATGATAGGCAAACTCTTGGGAACCACAGACAGACGGACAAACGTCCAGTTCTTCTCCATCAACTGGGAGAATTTCAATACAGCGACAGCGGCGCCGTCGATGGCGAGAAAGCGACGAGACATTGTACTACTACGTCATACGTACATATTACGTAAATTTGAATGTCTTTTTCGCCCCCCTGAGTTAGGTTGGGTTGGTTTCCTTTCCACGCTCAAGTTGTTTGGTTGATCTTCATTCATGTGGAGACGCGAGCTCGGCGAGGAAGACGCCTTCAAGGTATCGCTGCCTTTAGTCCTCCAGAAATTGATTTGTGATTTGTTATGTTGTTCAAATAAATATTTTTAAATGTGGCTGGATAATGAATTGGGATGAAGACGACGAGTAATATTAATGAGGATTAACGCAACCAACCCAACCCAAGGGGGTGGGGGGACCAAAGTGAAAGCGGAAAGGAAACCAACCCAGCACCAACCAAGGACAGGGAATCCCCTAAAGTAAAGTGTCATATTTCCCCAGTTTCAAATTTCCGTGATATGTACGTATGGCGTAGTAGTACAATGTCTCGTCGCTTCCTCGCTATCGACGGCGCCATCAATCAATTCGGGGATTCTACAGCGTAAGGTTAATATTTAAGGAAATCTTCCTTATCCTTTAAGCTTAGGAGAAATGGAGTATTCCATTCCTTCCAGTTTTTATATAATTATAAATTTAATTAAATAATCAACATGGATACTACATGATTATATTTTCACCGCCTTAAGAGGCCTTCTCTTTCAAACTTATGGATTTAAACGAAGGATATGAAACATACATTCTTAGTTGCACGCTGCAATAAGATCGGTCGTTTAAGTGACCGAATATGTTGGTTATTGGATATTTAGCCAGAGCGAGAATTATAGGGATCCCAGGAATAATATGAATTGCAAGAACTACTTACACATGTCACTATTAAATTAAAAAAAAAAACCATGTTTCCTTGCCTGTTTTGGATATATTTTATTTTCACGTATGTGGGGTTCAACATGACGGCAGATTTCGCAGACTTTTATAAATAAATTATTCCTTAGTGTATTTAGTGTATCTTATCCTTTAGCTGATAGTTTATACATATGCGTAAAAGATAAAAATATGGGCGAAAACGACAAATTAAAAAATATGTTAAATAGCACGAATAAACCATCATTGTTCAAATTAACAAGAAGTCCAAATCAGACTAATGCAGGCTGGTTTTCCAAAGTTGACTTCCCGAATTCATTACTTACATTGACAGGAAATGTTTCAGTATGTGTTAGTCATTCCAAGAAATCTCATACCATACCATAAATACCATTTGTAATTCATAGTTTATCAATGATAGAGAAAAATTGGAAAACAAATTAATAGAACATTATCAGGTTTAAAATACTAAAAGCAATGTCAAAATCTTTCTGACATTTTACGTGTATTTTTAAATAAACGAATTTAATAAATGTTACTGTTTATACGTTAATACTAGGAGCCCGTTGCAGTACTTCCTGCAAACATTTAGGGAACTTTGGGTGAAGTGGACCGATGCGATGGTTTCTATGACAAAAAATTGTTACACGGGGTGTTATCAGTTGAACCACTTTTATTGCCCCTCTCAAAATAATCATATAATTCACACCATTTTCATAACCAAAAACATTGATCTACATGATTTAGTCTGGCACTTACTGGTACACAACAGTTTTTGTTTCGTTCCCTATTTCTGATGGCACAGCAAATAATATGTTCTGCGGTTTATTCAATATCAAGTAATCATTATAAATGCACCGGCTACGCGCCATAGATCTTGCTTAATTATCAAAAGAATTTATCACAAACATTATCAATATAATAATTTGCTTTAAACTTCCCAATACAATTTGCAAACGAAATGATATTTTCAATGTTAGCGTGAAATATCTTCCTATTTGAAATGTTAAGCTGTCCATTATTACAATGCATTGGTGTCGTTTCTGACTTTAAGTTTCTTTGCTACGTGTTTCAATTGTTTTATATTTACGTTAAACTTTTCAAATAAATTTTCAATCGGTTATTGTCCTTGATGCGTTTGCTTCATAGTAAGTTTAGTGCAAATCCACTTGAAAGCCCAAGTCCAACAATGCAAAAATCTAAGATCAACAATCAACATTAAGAAACACCTTTTTTAAATGTTGAAAAATCGGAGAAAATCTAATCTAAACTTAAAATATGAGCAAACGCGAATTAAAGAACAGAATCGAAGCTAAGAATAAGAACCTTCATTTCTTTCTAGGTGAAATAGTGTAAATATCGAGTGAAAGTCTCGATGGTAAATTATTTTAAAATAAGAATCCTAATTTCTTTCTGCGTGAAATGGTATAAATTTCGAGTCAAAGTCTCGATCGTAAGATATTTTAAAATGTTAAGGAATAAAGGTCTACACATCGTATTCTAGCCGATTACGTGTTAATCAAATACAAAAACGAAAACTATCCTGGTATCGAGCCCATGCCTTTCCGGGGGAAACTCACTACTCACTTAAAACCTGCAATAGTTCGCGCCGAGTATTCAGGAGAAAGATTCGTCGAAATCGAGCCGACCGTTTTCGGTTTATTTGCGTTCATGACTGGAGGTGACGTCACTTGAGGCTTCAGACGCAGGCACGCAAGGACGCACGCAGGGACAGAGCGGTTATAATATATTAGATGTATGGATAAACTGTCCATTGCTGAAGGGTAGTCGAGTGGAAAAGAAAATAACCAATTTGTTCACTCGTCTATGCTCAAGCCGAGTTCGGTAATAATCGTCTCCATGGCTACAATCCGATAAAATGCGATTTAAAACTCAAAAACGCTGTTTTAGTATAAATTCAAGATAATACGATCAATTATCAAACTTCTGCAATATGAATTATAATCTACATTCTTTTCCCCTTAGAACAGTACAAATCTCGCTCCGATATCACAATTATAAGATATTTTAAATTATTAAAGAAAACATTTCTGCACGATGGACTTGAGACTTCCTATGTAAAACAAATAGGGAAAAAACGTTCTTGGAATTGAACCCGGGACTTCAACCTTCGCCAAATAAAATATAGCCCGGAGGTGGGCCCTGGTAGCACGAGCCTCACACCAAGTTTCATGAAAATCTGCCCATTGATGCAAACGTTGTTAGTGGGGGATACAAACACATACACACAGACAGGACAATTTCATAAGGCTACGTTTCCTTTGGAATCCAGCCCAAAAAAATACTAGTGCTCACTTAAAAAAATCCGCAGGAAATTTAATTATAACCGTGAGATTTCGATGCGCGAGTCGGAAAAAACGAATTCGGCGTATTGAGGAAATAGAACTTGTTAACCTTTTCACGTGTGTTAAAAGGATAATTATTTTGTGAAGGTGAAGTCTTTCCCTTTAGTTTCACCATTTAAAAACCAGGGTTTGCGTCTTTATTCAAATAAGTGGCTCCTCGGTTCGTCAATGTTTTCACAGCGGTTAATCTGATGAAGAGCGTTCTTAAATTCAGGGCCGACTTCTTTCTTGATAAACGCGCCACTTAATGAGCCTTACTGTCAACTGAATGTCGTATGTCAACACAATAACTTTATTTTCGTCGCTCTTTTTACACTGCTTGTCAACTCCATCGTCCTTCCCCATCGTGTCTCAACCGTTTGAGGCTTCCTCCTCCCTCCTGCTACCTACTCAGAGGAGAAACATCACCACAAAACTGGTCACCTCCTGCCGCATTCTCCCTCCTCCTTCTTCCCTCCCAACCTCTCCTAAGTCCCGAACACAAGGGGGAAATCCATTCAACCTCGTGTCCCGAAAATTTTAAAAGCCTTGCGGGAGTTCATTTGTTGGTGCAACAAAAAGAGTTGCTCTACGCGAGATTTCAGGTCAGAAATACAACGCTCGTGGCGTGAGGAATAAGAGACGGAGAAATGCACGCGAATGCTTCCTTCTCTCTGGGTTTTAAGTGTAGCCGATGATAATGGCGAGGCCCTCGACTCATCGAGTGGGATTCCTCGAAGCAACTGGAGTCGCCGCAGTGTTATGGAAGTGGGGTTTAGAGTTACGGGGAGAGCCCGAGGAGGTATGCGTAATAAGGGCACGGGCCTTTTGAAGGGGGATTTGAGGAGGAGGATGTGCTGGAGAGGTGGTGGAGGAGGAGGGTGGGGCAGGGTTAAGAGCGACTCGCCGACGCGTTGATTTTCCGAGAGATAACGCGAACATTCACTCGAAGACAGCGGGAAAAAATATCCCACTGTCAGTTTTATAATCGGTCAACTATGTTGCTCCATTAGCAAAAAAAGGTTTGGTGAATGGAGTGCAATAAAGGAACACGTGTAAATAAATCACTTAAAATATTACTACTTATAGGGCCGGGTCAAGGTGTTTGGCGCCTTAGACAAAAGGTCTAAATGGTATCCAACGTAAAATGCTGTTGTAAAATTCACAGAAAATATTATTTTTAGAAACTGATTGCCAAAATAAATTCAAGCTATACTTTTTGTACATTATAAAGTACGTAATAAAGGAAAGCAAAAATATACATTACAATGCAAAACAGAGGCTCATAAACAAAAGACGCTCTAGGCAATTGCGTGTGCATGTGTATTTTTGGCTAATCAACCTCTTGGATGATTATATCTAGGCAATTGCCTAGCTTGCCTATACGGTATGGCCGGCCCTGACTCTTAAATAATTTTAATAAGTGATAATATAAAAATTAATTTTTATAAATAACTTTTATATTGGGAATATATTTGAAATCAGGAGAAAAATTCTTTCATGACCTGGAGACGAACTCTGGTATCCCACCAGCCGTGCGGATGTTCTAATACAGACTTATTCCTCCGTTTCAGAACGCGGATGTTTTCTTAGTTGTGGCCGGCCTAGTCAAGCTAGTATCACACCAACGGATGTCCTCCAGGTGATACATCAAAGAAAACCTTACCCTCTAAACGGTGAGATTACCCTAGTTATAAATTGATGGAATGAATAATTCATCATGGCAGAATTTTTCTCCTGATTTTCAATTCATCCAAAAAATTAAAAGCTCGCATAGGGATCCATTCATTCCATCAATTTATAACGAAGACAAGTTCACCATTGAATGATGAGGGATATTATTCTTCAATGGATCTGTTGGAGTTTTGATCGGTTTATTTAAATAATGGGATTGCATATCCCTATATATGATATTTTCTTACGCAATGGAGGACTAAGAGATCCATCACCATAGACTTCGCCTTGCTTCTCTCTTGACGAGAGATGTGATCTAAGTCAGCGTTTCTCAACCTTTTAGATAACACGGTTTACCTACGCTACAGGAAATTATCCACGGCCCACCTAAATTACAAAGTTTTCGCAGTCCACCGATATATCAATACATGTATATATAGGCAGTAGAAAATTCTATAATATTGACTGGAAGTAATGAGTTGTTTAAGAAAAATTAAGAAATTTAATACATTTTTTGTTAGTTATTTAATATGTTTGCTTTTTACAAAATAATAAGATTTTGGTATACTTTTGCGACAGTTAATCAATATTGTTAATCGATCTTAATTTTTTCAAATTATTCGCGGCCCATCTCAAATTCTTTTGAGACCTACCATTGGTCCACGGCCCACAGGCTGGGAAACACTGGCCTAAATTCAGGAACAAGCAATTAAAAAATATACTTGCCTCAGGTATCTCCAATACAACACGAAGATACCTGAGGCAAGTATACTTTTTAAATTGCTTGTTCTTGAATTTTTTCCAGCCATAAGGCGAGCTCGATAGTTACCTGTTCAACTGGTCTGACTTCCGGTGTACTGCAGGTAAGTCTAAGTACTTGATGTGCTGCTTATTCTGCTTTATGCTAATGATTTGGTGAACAGCAAAAAAATATCAGGTACTAAGACATTTTGAGGTGATTCAGAAATATGCCAGGTAAGAAATTTTGCAGGTGATCCCTAAGTTCACAAAGTAATCAATTCATGTAACGAGCAGACGTTATTGAAGGAAACTCACGCAGTTGCCAAGCGGTCTAATAATTGGCAGCTTTACTTAATCGATAAATATATCGTCAAGAATTTTGCGTGTACTAGGATCATCCGTGAATAATTCTAAATTTTTTATTCAGTAATGACGGCAGGAAAAAATATACCTCTTACATCCTATGTGAATTCAAGACTAGATGATTTTTGGAGAATTTCTCTTAACACCCTACATCTACATGCAAATGACAAATTCATCAGGTTGGCGGATGGCAGGGGTTTCAAAGCACCGAAATACTTGAACAATTTTCTCCTACAGGTTTTTCTCTACCTTTATCATCTATGATCGTTCTAGGAAAAAAACGAGCCTCGACATCTTTCTGTCCTGCAATTGAACTAACACGTATTTCGTAGTTTTCAGACGTCATCGCTAAGCAACACGGAATCTCGCGACGAATCCGCCGAGGTAACGAGCGAATATTTCACATCACAGAGCGGCGCGGGCGATCGAATCTCCTTAGCATTTCTCCTCTACTTTCCCCTTCAGTTCTCATTTTTTCCTGGTCCCGTTTTTATTCATCGCACGCCAGTTCCCCATCGAGTTCATTTCTCTCTCTCGCTCTCTCTTATCTCCACTTCCTCCTTTTCCCACTCCCTCCTCTCTGGGGTACCCCAAAGGGAGCGAAGTCTTGGCGAGACGCATACCTCTTCCCCTCCTCCGTCCACACCTCCCCTTTCCCTTTCCTAACTTCCATTCTCACCACTCCTCCATTCCTCTCACCACTCCTCCATTCCTCTCACCTCTCCCCCATTCCTCTCACAACTCCTCGCAACACAACCGAAAAGCAGGGAACAATGCTCGAAGCGGAGGGAGGCAAACACGCTACTGTTGCGGACGAGGAATGGATGGGTGGAGAGATAGAGAAAAGAGAGGCAGAGAGTGGGAGAAATGGGAGGGAAGGAGAGAAAGAGAGAGTGACTGGAGCGCCTTGGAGTTATCCTTTCGTGTTCCATAATCCGATTGAGGTTCTCACGGCTCAACGAATCGTTTTCACGCCATATATACTAGGGAGCCACACATGTAAACCCCCTTCCCCTCGAAAGCAGTCAACAAGGCCCATCACGCCCACTTCGCCCCTCTCCTCCCCACTCTCGCTTTCTTCTTTCACAGCGCCTCCCTCTCTCCACACCTCATGCCTCCCGTAACTCCCCTTCTTTATGCTCTCCTTCCTCCCTCCATCTTTCTCTCCTTTCGACTGTGTATGTAAGCATGTGTGTATAAATATATACATATACTTAGGCCTATATATATATATGTATATATATATATATGTACACACACACACACACACACACACACACACACACACACACACACACGAGGGTGGTTCAAATGAAAACAGCAAAAGTGAAAAGAAAAATTTTTTATTAAAACCTTTGACAAAATACTCATTTACTTTTCAACATAGTCCCCTCCTCTTGCAATGCACGTTTGCCATCGCGAAACCAACGTATGGATTCCGTCGGAGAAGAACATTTTTGGTTGCTTACTCAGCCAATCATGCACTGCATTTTTAAGATCGCAGTCGGAACGAAAGTGTTTCCCTCGTAATGCCTCTTTGAGTGGGCCAAAAAGATGAAAATCACTCGGAGCCAAGTCCGGGGAATAAGGGGGATAGGGTATCACTTCAAAATGCAGATCCTGAATGGTTTCAAGAGTCGCACGGGCACTATGAGGACGGGCATTGTCTTGTTGCAAACCAACCCTATTTCGGATGAGTCCCCGACGTTTGGACAGGATTGCAGGCTCCAGTCCGTTCTTAAGAAGATCGCGGCAGGAATCACTATTGACAGTTGTCCCTTTTTCCGTATAACTCTCCAAAATTACTCCATTTTTCCCAAAATGCAGTCAACATCACTTTCCCTGCGGATAGTGTCGCTTTGAATTTTTTTGGCTTGGGCGAGCTTGGATGCCGCCATTCTTTACTTGCTCGCTTACTCTCAGGCTGCAAGTGATTGACCCATGTCTCATCCCCAGTCACTATGCGGTTCAAGAAATCTTCCCCTTCAGCTTCATACTGAGAGAGTAGCACAGAGCAGGAGGGGCATCCACATTGCACAAACTTTATTGAATCCAAGCTCCTTGTGGACAATATTGTGAACAGATTCAACGTTGATGTTCAATTTCTTGCTGATTTCTTTCACTTTAATGCGACGGTTTTCGCGAATGAGCCTATCAACGGCAGAAATGTTCCCCGATGTGACTATGCGACCAGATTCGTCTGGCAGAGCAGCGTCTTTCACATCTTGTACACCATTTTTTAACTTTTCAAGCCATTTATACACTATCTTCCGTAATAAACAGTTATCTCCATACATATTAACAATCCTCCTGTGTATTTCAAATTGGTTTCACTCCTGCGTTAAAAAATCGTATCACTGATCTCAACTCCAACTTTGTGCAATGTTCTATACGAGATGCCATATTTATATGAAAAGGGGTACCAAATACCACAAAATATCCCTAAAAAATAATAATAAAAATAAAAACAAAAATAACTAACGACAACAATAGCAACAAAAATAGCAATAACAATAATAATAGGATTTAAAACTTCTTCCCACTTTTTTCACCTTTGCTGTTTTCATTTGAACCACCCTCGTATATATTTACATACAGTGCTGTGACTATGGTATGGCGAAGGTGGCATTTGCCATAGGCGCCCATTATAATAGGCGCCAAACGTTCCCGCGAAAATGCCAAGAGTTTATTTCCCCAAAAATATTAATTTAATACTCAAATGTTAAAATTAGTGTTAATAAAAACGATAATATTCATTATGAAAACGCAGCAAAAATTATTCTGCATACACTAGATGTTTCTTTAAAATTTTGCCATAATCCTCTACGTACATCTAAACATATATTCAAACATACGTTTAAAGATGTATTTAAGCATATATATATATATATATATATATATATATATATATATATATATATATATATATATATATATATATATATGTGTGTGTGTGTGTGTGTGTGTGTGTGTGAGTGAGTGTGTGTGTGTGTGTGTGTAAGTACCTATCTGTGCGCGCACGACCGATATTTTCTCAGAAAGGACTCAACATAAATTCAACTTGTCCCCTCTTCAACGTCCACATCTCCAACTGACAACACTTCTTTAGAGCCATCGGTGGTCAATACATACAGAGGAGTTCCGATTATCCGGATATCCAATAATCAGGAAGAGATAAAAAAAATAGTTGCCCTAAATTTTCAGAAGGGACGTTAAACAGTTGGCCCCCTTGGTGCTCTTCGCAAATAGTAGGCAAATGCCGGCACCGGGTTTCCCTCCTCCCTTGTGTGTGAGTCCAGTGTGGAAGGCAACGGGAAACGACCACACTATAGGTATGTATATTCCCTAATGAAAACCAATCAATGAATTGGTAGGACCTGTCGTAAGAGAGAACACTAGAATGAATGAAATTTTCAGAAGCTAATAAATAAGGAGGAAATGCGGCGTTGTTAAAATAAAAAAGGTAAAACAACACAAGTGTAATAATACTTTGATATTTTTATTTTAACACCGCCACATTTCCTCCACATTATGGAACTCCACGATGTCTCGACTTGGTCTATTCATTTTATTGCCAATACATAAGAATTATCTTTTAGAAATACTTCACTTAATAAAACAAACTTCCGTAGATGTTTGACATATTTGCTAAAGGTGTTTAACCCCTAAGCGCGCTCTTCCGTGCAGTTTATAGGTTTCACTGTTTTCAGGCGTCTACAGTTTAGCGCAGGAAAAGATATTTGCTTCAAAAAAGTTTTTATTGCCTTTATCTTCTACTTTTGATACCTACATTATGTGAGTTTATTTATTTGGCTAATGGGATAAGTGTTTTAAAGCAGGGGTGAGCAAACACCCAGAGCATTTAATGAGCCCCACAAAGCAATGACGAAAAAGTGATCTGCAACTTCAAAGCTCAAATTAGATAATATTTATAAATTAAAGCCTTGAATTGTGACATATTAACACTAAAAATCATTTTCAGAATTGATTCCCACTTATGCGGTATCTCAGAATCTCAAGGTAACTCCCTACCTGCACACAAACTCCCTTTGTTTATTTGATTTTCTGACTAATCAGCCTTTTGGACAATTATAGCCTTAACTACTTCCACACCGGACACAAACAAAAGGGAAGAGGGTAACCCGGTACTGGTGTAAGCCCACATGTAAACTCTAATCTGCTCTTCCAAAGAATTAGCTCCAATGTGACCCGCCAAAGAATTTGTCAAAACCCATGCGGCTCACTTTGTAGATAAGGTTGCTCATCCGGTTTTTAGATAGCATATTTTCAAAATACATCTTACCTAATTTCAATGGCGGATACAAAGAGGGTGGGGGGGGAGATGGGGTAATTACCTCCTCCCCCTTAGGGAGATGATCAATCTTTATTAAAATATCATCTCAATTCATGTTTTTATGTTATTGTCATTCTATACATATTTTGCAGTTATCTGACTAATTTATAATGCATGCTGTATATTTATAATAATGAAGCGCTATTATCTTGCATAAATATTTTTATCAGTAAATATATTTGTATTCATATTATCCCCCTCCCTAAGCTATGCACCTACTAGATCCATCTTTGCCTACTTTTCAGCACTTTGCTGTATTGCAGCATTCTAATTATTAAAATTAAAAAAATGGTAGTCCGGGGGATAATCGGAACCACTTTATGTCTGTATACGTCTACCACTACCCTCTATTACGCTCCATCCTTTCTTTTCTCTTTACCCTCCTTCATCTCTCCTCTCTCTGCCTCTACGTCGATCCCTCCACGCCGATTATTCCCTATCCCCTCCACCTCCCTCCCCCTCCCCCTATCTCCTCCCCCCTTCTGCGTGTCTCCCGGGGCCAATTACAGCACGCGTGGGGCGGGAACAAGGGGTGGACTTCTCATGTCGCGTACAATAAAGGCAAGGGTTTTAGAAATTCGATTTTCTCCGGCTGCGACTGTAACTCGCCGAGTGGCGGGTGAGAGCGCCTCAAGGGTTCCCCGGGACCACCGCGCCGACGCTTTTGTCCCCGCACCGCAAGCACGGTTATTTACGGATGCGTGCCCATACACGCGAGCAGCTATAGACTTGGAAGAGTGCTACTCTGTCCCGAGAGTAGGAATCGCCTCATCGTTCATTAATTCGTTAAACATCCGTTTATTTATGGTTTGTTTTGGGTTATGATTATCTCCTGCCCGCCATTTTGCGGAATTTTAAAAGGACGCATTAACAGTAACACGCGTAAGCAATAGGAACATGGCAGGATTCGGATCAGCGACGTTAAAACAGGGAGATAGGTACATTATCCAACTCCAATAACTTCATGTATACGGACGTGCAATCTTCGGTCCAGGGGCCGCATATGGCTCGAGGGGGCCATTTAATGCAGCCCGCGAATAACTGATGAAAAAGCGATGCGTGGTACTTAATTCAAGCAGTATTCTCTTTTTAAGTAAAATTTTGGCCATTAAACTTTTATGGTGAAGTTTTGACGTTAAAAAATTGCTTAGGGTTGAGTTTCCTTTGTATACTATTACAAAATCACTTTAGTAAGTTCTGATGTAAACTCGTGTATGGCCTTCCGGAGCACTCGAAACTTCTATAAAAACCCACGAAGGGGTTCGCAACTACTAATACGGCCATCCACACAAAAAGTTTGCGTTCCCCTGACTTCATGAGGGTTTCGATTGGACTTAATGTTATTGTAAGTATATCTACATCTACAAGTTACCTCTCAATTCACGGAAATGCCAGTGGGTCCCTTATAATATTCACTCGCAAGTTTAATTATCCAATAATGATGTATTGATTATTATGACATTATTTCACGTTAACTAATTAATGTCAATTAAAATGCAACTTGTTCGCAAGTTTTGTAATCAATCCATGAAAAAAAATGTTTTTCATGCCGGCATTTATTAAACTATCTTACTTTCTTACATTTTTCAATGTAACATAAATCGTCGTATCAAAATAAAAAATAAAGCTAAATGCCATCTAAAATTGAGGGAGTCATAAAAAATCAGATGACTTAATCAACAATGCAATTGAGTAAAAAACTTTATGCCCACTACTTTGTTCAAGATTTATGTAAATTTTAATCAAAGATTAAATGCTAGTTGATTTAAGATGAAATTCACAGGGTTAGTATATGATTTTTTGAGAAGAAAACATAAAAAATAAATTTGATCTCCATAGTTGGATTGGCTTGTTTTTTGTTTAGAATTTTTGACGGAGATTTTTAACTAGAGGCTATTTAACGTTCTCATCATAAGAAAAATTTAATTTTAATAATTAGCATTAATGAAGAGAGCCGTAGAAGGTTAAATGGATTTATCTTCATAACAGAATGATCATTTACATATGAGAAGATAATTAGGTATGTAAGCGTAATATCGCTTAGTGAATCCTAAGAGTCGCCTTGTTTGCAGAAAATAAAGTAAATATAAAATCTACATCGATTTTGTGTAAACAAGATATAACACGGGCCGCAACAAGGCTCAGCCGCATGCGGCTCGAGGGCTATTTTCTCATATCCAGTCTAAATGATCATGTTAACCATTATAAAATACTATCAAGAGGCTCTAACTAAAGTAGCGACTCTGGCCCCAACATGGCTAAACCCTCCATCCTTTCGGGTCCTCAAGAGTCGAGGGGTTGTTTAGCGAGGTGACCTCCTGCGGCTTTCTGTCGCAGCTCTCTGCTTCGCAACAATGGGCGCTGCGCGCGGCCGTCCTTGCGTGATGCTCTCTATAGCGATTTCAACACCGCCTCAGGGAGCAGCACTCCAACTGTTTTCCCTGGCTGCGAACTAGTGTTCGCTCATGAGGAAACACTTCTTTCACTTGACACAAATTCATTCTCGCTCTATGAAGTATTTTTTTTGATAAGCCGTCGAGTTATCACCACGCGGAACACGCACACACGTAATGCGATTGTTATTGTCGGGTACCTCGACAAATCATATCGCTGGAACAATTGAGCCATTCGAATCCAGCGACACGAGAATTGTTCATGCGAAACATATACGCGTGAAACTCTCTGCTCTGCGGCTGTCGATGTTACTGCGTCCTGTCTTTTCTGCTCATAGATTGTAACAGTTTTTGTATTTTCTGGAGATAAAAAATACAAATAACTGATTTTAAACCATTTAGATGGCATTCTAACAAAATTCTTTAGTATGGAATTACGGAAAATATGTTTTTATGATTATGGGTGATATTTTGAGTATGGATGATCATGTACACCCACATGAGGAGGGTCATATAATCTAGAACACGTTCAGCGAAAAGCAGCTGGATTCCTTGAATAAGTATATGATTTAAAGCTGACAGTTCTTCACTACAGAATAATTTGCATTATTAATAGGTGAAGGAATGACGGAGTTAACTGAGAGGTAGAAGTCGAGGAATTTACTTGAGGTTTTAGGAAAAAGTGAATCTACCATTTATATGAGTAGACAGATCAATTTTAGAAAAGAGTAACATCAAAGATCGTTTTTTCCTATGGCAATCAAATGTAAAAATAAAAAGTCATCCTTTCAAGCAAGGACACTTGGGAATATTTTGCTGCCAACCACATTTCTGGTTAATCACATGAAAACATATAAAGGTAGATGGTTTAATTCCTATTTGAAATTTCAAAATGAAAATATTGCAAATTATCTTCAATATACACATATATAAACCTATCATAAATAACAGCATCTTACCTAATGTTTTTTGGATGTTTAGCATGCTAATTTGGACATTGTTATAGAGTGAATTGAAGGACAATATTCTCCTGTGAGAGGCACAAATGACAAAATTTCTAACGCACCTTTAAACATTACGCCAGCCAACCAACACATACCTACATATATTTGTTAAAAATGTTTTCTTAAGACGCCGAAATAGCTCACACCGATCCTGATTTTATCCGTGGAGAACACGAAAGATAGATGCCACCACATTCCATAGTCCATCAAATAACTTATCATAAACTTCCCGAATATCTCCGGTGATTTTATGTATCTATGGCTCTGAAGGATTTTGAAGTTGTTGAAAAATATATATTTTAATGCCTTTTCAGTACTATTTTGTTGACTGTTCTCTACAATTTAATTACAAAACAATCAAATTGTATATTAAAAACGATCGATTAAATAGATAATTAATTATATTAGGATGGTTACTCTAAAGGAGTGATAATTAAGTCGCGTGAATATCACATTCAAATTCATAGCGCTGCGCGATTCATATTTTACCCTTGATAGCTAACTGTAGTAAAAAATATTCACCATTTTAAATCTGAATACTTAAAACATTAAATGAAGTTTTCTTAAACATGATCGAAGTTACGCTTCCATCGCTTCGTTTGACATTAACTTCAACGCCACTTTTTGTTTGAGCATCTAGTTTCTTAAACATTTCCATCCTATATCTTAATGTTTACTTATTTTTCTCAATCCCTTCTCTGTTTCAGAGTGATTCGCTCCTCTCATTCTTCCCTCATCTCTTACCGTTTATTTCACTTTCCGCCATCTTACCTTATACTCTTCCCATGATGCCCTCTTCCCTCCATCTCATCCCATTCACTTTTAATTCTTCCCTCTCTCTCTCTCCCTCCATCCTTGCTCTTGCTCCGGCATCCTTCTTCTCCTCCCCCCAGCCTCCTCTTTTCCATCCCTCCCAATTACTTCCACCGTTTATCCGTAATTTCGAAGCGAGACGCGCGTTTCTCTCTCTCTCATCGCAGTGGAATTAATGCCAAGTCAAATTGCGCTCTGTTGGAGTCGTATACGTCAACCGTCGCGCCCTCTGTTAGGCCATTGAGTTCAAGTGAACCGTGTCGATGTCTTTTACTTGTATTCAATGCGACTACGTTTCTGTGCCCACATTTCTCTCTCTTTTTCTCCTTTGTCTCCCTCCCCACCCCACTCCGTCACTCATCATCGATCGCTCGACGCCCCGCACCTTTCTCTCGGCGCGAATGTTCGGTTAAAGTCGTTGCAGCTTCCTTGAACGTTTTTTACGATCCTAAAGTCCTCACACGTAAAAATAATCAAGAGTTGGTGACGTCATTCGTGCATTAATTGAAATGGCTGATTATGAAAATCTTGGTGGGATTGTGTATATTGATTTGAAGGCCAGATAAATGGGGTAAGTGAGGATATTTCTGGTTCTCCAAATCGTAGAAAAATATATTTTTGTGGTGAAGTTTTGGCACGAATCCTGTTTATGATCGAGGAAATCCCTTGAAAAACTAGGTTTTATCAATCGCTATGAAAAGGTTGGGAAAACCACATAAGCATTTCAGCTACAAAGTAGCCGTCACAAGTGGTGATTCATCGATACATTTAGAAGGAGAAACATTTTAGTTAAACAAGCTGGCACTTGACTTTCTGAAATTCCAAAATACAGGCAAAAAAAAAACAAATTTATTTCTGAATAACCTCATTCAGCTTTCAAAAAATTATATAAGCATGAGATCTAGTCGAATTCAAACCCGCGAACCTATCATTGTGAATCAGGCACTCCGACCACCCCCTTTACCAATATCTCAAAAATTTTTAGTTTTAGTTTTTAACCTTACTTCTATATCAAGTAGAATGTTATCCATTAACATGGACAACATTAGCGCGTTTTTTATTTTTCATGTGGCTATTTTGTCACATAGTCGGTCACTGGAGCCTCGTTTGTTTTATAACCGAGGGTACCATGTGAAGATGAGGTTAGCGTATAAATGAGAGAGACTTAATAATTAAGTTATTAAGTTAATTAAGTTTCATTGCGCATCTTCATTCTACGTAAACATATTTTACATTAAAATAACTTTCTTGGATAATCGATACTTCCGAAATGACATTCAGGTTTAGAACGAAATCAATTTTCAAAATTCGATCTTGCAAGAATTACTGGCATCGATGTGGAATTGAACACAAGATTTCAGCTTTCCATCTTTTATGCCTTCGGAGACAATTAAAACAATCAAAAATTATTTAAAACATACCCCACTTGACTAATTGTAACGTAATACTTGCGCTCAAGTTCATTCCTTTGTCGTAAATTATCCATTTATTTCACTTACAAAGCGCTTTCTGCGCACGAAAGGAAAACTAACGTATTACCGTTCATATCTTCACCGTAGATATAATCCATTTCCTTCTATTTACTATGTTCTGTGCGCACACGAAAGGAAATTAGACGTTTTTACTTAGTGGTAGATCTTGTTTACTTCATATGCTATGCAGATTGTTTTCGTTGAAAACAATTAATAAAACCGTGTAAGTTCAAAATAAATGACGTCTTTCTCGTTGGACATTTATCAAACTTCCAAGAATAAGTAGCATTAATGTAGGAATTTACGCTCAAAATTTCAGCTTCCCATCTTTCACACCTTCGCAGATAGTATTAAAAAAACAGAATTTGAAATGGGCCCCGATCCGAAATTTATATTTTTCAAAACTCAAATCTGAAGAAAAACAAATGGCAGCAGTGCAGTACTCTGCCCTCCAAGTTTCTGCTCTCTATCGTTTACGGGTTCGTCACAATTTCCATTTAAGAAAGTGCACAAAGAGACAGACGCCAAAGAAAAACTTTAAGTGCATTAATAAAAATGCTCTAGAAACTGCCCATAACATGTAAATTCCAATTGTTGATTTTACAAATAACTTTTTTCCATTACCTTTGACGAAGTAATGATGGCTTCAGCTCTGGATCGATATTCTAAGATCAGGAGATAATGAAATAACGACAACGGGTATCTCCATTATGCCGATATTTTCTTAACGTGATCTCTTAAATATCAGCATTTTATCATAAAATCATAACTACACTTTGGTCAACTACAAAAACAAAATTTCGTAACTCTTCCAACCGAACGAACACTTTTATCACGAGCGAAAAGTCAATATGTATTACCTTATCATTCAGCAATCCTACCACCATAGTAATCCATTTGGAGACAAAAATATCACAGCTTTCCCAAAATCGCTAATTTTGAACTGTTTGGAACTGTTTATGACGCCATTCACACCGATGGCGTACGGTGGAAGCAATCCGTAAAATATTCTAGTACGGTGATTTGGTTTTTAGCAGATGCGTTTTGTGGCTTTCTATATGACACCTAGAGTTCCATTAACTTATAAAATACTACCATACAAACATGTAAATAAACTAAAAAATAGACTTCCTTTACATTTATAAGATAAAATAAAATAAATAATAAAATAACAATAAAAATATTATAAAAGCGATACTCATCTTTAGAAACCGTAATAGTTACACATCGCCATTGAAACGTAACGAATCAAGTAAATATGCGCTTTCGACGGCGTTCCCATTAAAAATTTTCCGTAATCTAACCTTTCCAAAAATTGCATACATACTACAGACACGTACGCAGTTAACGATGACCAATTTCTCAGGAGGAAATATCATTCAATTTACCTAAGTAATCCATTATTTTTTGATGGGATTAGATAATTTCGAAATTTCCTTTGTAGTTGCCATCGGTGAGACGCCACAGATGACGGCTGTTCGAAGGCGGGAATGATTTTTCCAACCTTTTTGTGGCTACTGGATATATAGCTCGCCAATTCCATTCCCCCGTAACTTTTTTGCACTCTTATTAATGCGGTGGTTTGCATAAAAACAAAATGACGAGTGTGAATTAGATCGCGACCAGACGCGTCGGAAAATTCGAAATATATCACAATCGTTCGGCTAAAACTTTCATCGGGATAAGAAAATTGCTTTTTAATGGTTCTACTCTCTCCCTCCCCACTCCTCTGTCTTAGCGCGGATGGCCGAGATGGCTACCAAGACAAATTAGAACAGACAGATTTTTTTGCCGTTAATTTTGTTGCGTAACCCGTTCTCCATCAATCTAATAAAACGAGAATGCTTCTGCGGACATAATCAGGTATTATAGCGTACGAAAATGGTTGAAACAGAGGTCGAGGGTACGTGAAGACGAGCTGTGCAAGGGGATAGAAAGAAGGGGAAGGATTTATAAAAACAAAGATAAATGTATTGGTTTCGTTGGGGCGAGGTTAATAACTAAGCAGTCGGGAAAAAGGAGAGAAAAAGTTTATTCTTTTGATTTCGTTCGTAAGCTACAATTTTCGTTCGTCCTAAATTAATGAAACAAAATTTTTATATCGAAAATTTCTGCTATTAGAGGTTAAATAAGAAATTACGCCTGGATTGGCGGATATTTGTAGCAGGAGGAAGGTAAATTTATCAACTATGTTATTCCAATAGTCATACATAGGTCGAAACTTCCTTGGAATCTACTTCCGGTGAATCACCGCCGATGACGGCTGCTTTGTAGCCATAATGGTATTCCCAACCTATTTATGGCTATTGGGTTAAACGTAGTTTTTATATTTAATTTCAGCTATAAAATGTGGTCGATAATTCTCTCTTGAAGAGTTGAAAAATTTAGTTTTGAATGAAAAACTTGATCAGTTTCTCTTCTGACGCTTGTTACAGAGTAAACGGCAGTACGATGGAAATCGTTAAAATTTGTTTTATACGTTAGCTTTACTGTCTTACGGTGGATGAAATATATATATTTCTTTCTATTTACAAATTTCTCAGCAGTTTTGCTTAGGAAATATTTTATTTTTTGTACTAATTTCATTTGAAATTATTATCGTTTTAGCATTTTTCTTGAATTGGACTTGCCATAGTAAACAGCACGTTAGATCTTGCAATCATTTCAATATATAGTGGAATTTACCTAAGTGTGATTTTTCTATTCTTGATAATAGATCGATTCTATAGTGTTACACCTGAAGCGATTGATACTGTTAATGGCTTTTATGTTATTATGAGGCATCCTTCCTACGGCGGAAAGTGCTGCCCAAACGTTTCTGCCATCACACTACAATTCTAAGTGTTCATTTCTTGCCACTAATATTTCGATGCAAAAATTGTGGTGTGGTACCGATTCCAAAAACCGGACATTAAAGGAAATCTGATAAATATTCCGCACGGGTTGCGGCAAACGAACTCACTTGAATTCAACGCCGGACTTGTTTTGTGACTCTTCGCTTTATTTCTGCGATCAATCGCTCTACTGCGTTCTAGGGTGCTTTTCGTTATAAAGTTCCGCCTGATCGTGACGCTTCTTTAAAAAAAAGTGGTACTTGGATATTATCCACACCTGCAACTTGCAATTCACGAATGGCAGGGAGTGAAATATACCAAACGGTTGCTAACAACTCTTAACTTGTAAGCGTCGATCACCTATTATGCCCCCGGATTGGCTCGATATTATTCAGTTCTGTAATCGATCTCACGATTTTATCTTCGCGGTCAAGTCCTGCGGCGTAGGTAGTAAGGCATTTGGATTACTACTAAAAATCTGTTTATCTAAATCTTCCGGCTTAGTATCTCTAAAAGTTAAATCAATGAAGTAACACTGATTTTCGGCATAGACATTATTTCACGAATCTTGCTCTCCTGTTTTTAGTCAGGTAAACGTGTGGGGCAGTCAGAGTTCCATGACATGGAAATTAGGAAAGGATATTTTAATTTCCGCATAAAAATGCTTATGAATAAAATCCATACTTGGTACTCGGTCGTGGTACGGCCAAGAGATTCCACAGCAAAGTATGTTAAAAGTACCAACCGTTTACTTGTTAGGCCTTTAAAAGTTAGATAGTTATCTGACAGGAATTGTCATATTTCTACATTATCGCAGCAACGTGTTGCCCTGCAATTCGCTATAAAGAGGAGTGACAGGGAGTGCAATGCAACAAAATATTCATCATAGTTCTCGCTTGTAGTCACGAGTTATCTCTAGTAACAAGAAGTCCAAAACAGGACTAATGCAGGCTGGTTTCCCAAAGTTGACGTCCCGAACTCATTACTTATATTGACAGGAAATATTTCAGTATGTGTCAGTCATTCTAAGGATTCTAATCTCTTTCTGACATTATATTTTGGATGTATATTTTTAAATAAACGAATTTTATAAATGTTACAGTTTATACGCTAATATGTATGGATATGAATGGATATGAAAGGTAGTCGAGTAGAAAAGAAAATAACCCATTCGTTCACTCGTCTATGCTCAAGCCGAGTTCGGTAATAATCGTCTCCATGGCTACAAACCGATAAAATGCTATTTAAAACGCAATAACGCTATTTTTTAGTATAAATTCAAGAAAATACAATCAATTATCAAACTTCTATGATAAGAATGATAATCTAAATTCTTTTTTCCTTAGAACAGTACAAACCTCGCTCCGATGTCACAATTTTAAGATATTTTAATGTATTAAAGAAAACATCTCTGCACGATGGATTTGATATTTCCTATGCAAAACATATAGGGAAAGAACGTTCCTGGAATTGAACCTGAGACTAAAATCTTCGCCAAATAAAATATAGCCCGGAGGTGGGTCCTGGCAGCACGAGCCTCATACCAAGTTTCATGAAAATTGGTGCAAAGGTTGTTATAGTTGGGAGCACGAACGAAGGCGGGTAGGTCATAATTACTGCGCAGAGAGAGAAAAATACTCGTTACATTGCTGGAGGGAGGGAATATTATTATTTATTTATTAAAATTGTGTAAGGAAAGCGTACTTTGAGTGTTTTAATACGTGAGAGAGAGGAAGAAAGGAGAGAGACGGGGGGAGAGAGAGTGGAGAGAGAGGGAGAGAGACAGAGGAGAGAGAGGGAGGGAGATAGAGAAAAGGAAGAGATGGATAATGGTCTTTATTAGGGCGAGATTGAGAATAGGAAGTCTAATTGTCCAGAGAAGGAGAGAGAGGGCGTGGGAGGGAGGATGGGGAGAGGAGGATGGGAGAGAGGAGAGAAAAGGAGGAATAGGGGGAAGTTCCTTAAATTTAATACTTAATCCACGCATACCCGTCATATTGTACGGGCAATTACGATAGTAGACATATAGTAGTTGAATAAAACAAAATGAAAACACAACGTGCACAAAGAAACATAAAAAACGTTACTATAATGTGTTGTTGTATAAAACTGCATGAACTGCGAGAATTGAATTAAATGCTAAACAAAAATTTGTATGGGAGGAACTAAATACAGTCAAACTCGTTTATAACGAGCACGGTTGTAACGAGGTCACGGCTATAGTGAGCAAATGCTACCTCCAAGATAAGTTTACGAGCATTTACATACAAATATTTCACGTATATAACGAGCACGCTTCACGGATATATCGAGCAAACTTTGACCACTTCTCACTGTCTCAAACGCGGCGGCGGTCTGTTCCTTCAATCCTCATAGTGACCCAAGATATGTAACCTTGTGTTCTCGAGTCCAGCCTCTACACCCTATCCCTCGGGGAGGTTAAAGACCGCGGCGTTGTTGTTGAAAAATAATCCCTTCGTCCAAACCAATAATTCCCAACTTGCAAGTACAGTGGCACCCGCGGAGGTCCTTTGTCCTCTCCTCCCAACCCCCAGCTCTTTTACAGCCAGGAGGTTGTGTTTGGAAGGGGGTAAGGGCATGTACAATGGCGCCCACCCCCGTCGCTCAGCCGAATGCACCCAACACCCTTTCCCACGTAAAGATGGGAAATCCCACGTTTAATCCGTCTCCTCATTAACTCTTCCTGGAATTGGTATGCTCACAGTTTGCAAAGAAAGTTCGTAGCGTTGATCACAAAAATCAGTTGAGATTTTGCCCTTGAACGAGTAACATGTCCGTACATAAAAGGAAGTGTTTGTCTATTCGCGAAAAGGTTGATATTATTCGAGAGTTAGAACGTGGTAAAAAAATGTTGAAGTGTGTAAAAAATTTAATTTATCGTCGTCTACGGTTTCAACCTTATGGAAAAACAAAGAAGCGATTTTATCTACACTAGAGAACAACCTAACAACGAACAAGAAAATGAGGAAGTGTGACTTGGATACTGTTGATCAAGCACTTCTGGAGTGGTAGAAGATGCAGAGAAATGCTGGTTTCCCCATCAAGGTACAGACAGATAAATTTGCAAAACAGTTAGGACACGAGAACTTCACATGCAATAACGGGTGGCTTGATCGTTTTAAAAATCGGCATAACATTGTTTATGCAAAAGACCCTGTTAGCAGATTCAAAAACGGCAAGTGAATGGGTGAAAAGTGTTTGGGAGGAGTGTCGAAAAGGTTACAGAGAAGAAGACATCTACAATGTCGACGAAACTGGACTGTTTTACAACATGATGCCTGATGCAACGTTTAAATTCAAAGGCGACAAATGTGTTGGTGGCAAAAGACCTAAGAATCGTTTAACAGTTTTAATGCGCGCAAACATAAATGGGACTGACAAAAAAAACTTTTTGTTATTGGTAAGTCACAAAAGCCACGTTGTTTCAAAAATGTAAAGAAGCTTCCCATTGAATATGCAGCTAATGAAAAGGCATGGATGACTTCCAATATTTTTCAGAAATATGTAAGTCAGTGGAACAACTAGTTACGGAGGAAAAATAGAAACATTCTACTCATTGTCGATAACTGTCCTGCGCACCCACATATGCAGGAGTTATCCAATGTAAAACTGGTGTTTTTGCCTCCAAATGCGACTTCTATTTTGCAGCCAATAGACATGGGGATAATTAAAAGTTTTAAATGCCATTTCAAGAGATTTTTTGTTCTAGAGTTGATTGAAAGGAGGGAAAGAGGTTTAGATGGCAACGACTCTGTATTGGATGCAATTCATTTGATGACAGATGCATGTTTCACCTACAACGATCATAAACTGTTTTCGAAAGTCTGGTTTAATATCGGGAGAATTTTCGATTGATAACCATAACATTGATGAAGATCAGAATGTCTTAAAGAAAATGGAATTGCGAATTTTGACCATGTAAATGACATTGACAATTTTGTTCATGTTGATGATGATTTGATTACCAGAGGAATTCCTACGGAGAGTGAAATAATAGAGACAGTATAAAGCACAGCAGACAGTGATGAAGACAATGTTGAATGTGTCGAAGACACAATCCTGACGATCCTTACTCAGGATGCCGTGGAAACATTAAATTATTTTTTTGAAAACATTGACATTTCCGATGGTGTTTTTAGTGCACTAAGTGTAATAAGAGGAAACTTAAGAGACTTCAAAGTGAAATCTATGAAACAGGTTTCTATTCAAAGTTATTTTTGTAAAAAGGGGAGTGATTAAGGATGCAGCTGTGAGTAAATTTTATATGTACGTATGTTTACTTTAAATTTTCTAGTTTATTTTCATTTTTAGATTTTTTCATAAATTTACTAAATAAACTTTCTGTTTATATATTCACTTTTACTTCTTATGTCTTATTTCACCATACGCATGCATGCTTTTGCCTTCACGGATATTAAGTTTAACGGCTATAACGAGCAAAACTAAACGGTCCCGTGGCGCTCGTTATAGCAGAGTTTGACTGTAATATTAAATGGTTTCACTTTGTCATTCCGTGCTTTAGGTTCTCGCGGTTCACTGTAATAATGCGTTCTATGCACGAAGTGAACGCATATAGGGGAGGTTTTTTTCCTCCGTCCGTCCGCGTGCTAAAACTTGGGAACCGCTGGACGTATTTTGGTGAAATTTGGTATTGGGGAGTTTTGCTAAAATTAGTCGAAAGATTACAACTTTAGTTAAAATCGAACAAAGATTACGACTCCTTTACATGAAGACCTACAATTCTCCTTTGTTTCAGCTCGGGAACCGGTATACGTATTTTGATGAAATGTTATATTTAGGAGTTTTGCTAACATTTTTCGACCAATTCCAATTTTGGTTAAAATCGGACAAAAATTACGAACACTTTACATCAAGACCTACATGTAGTTTACTATGTTCCTTTGTTTCAACTCGGGAACCGGCGGACGCATTTAGATGAAATTTGGTATTGGGGAGTTTTACTAAAATTGGTCGACCGATTCCAATTTTACTTAAAATCGGACAACAATTACGACTACTCTACATGAAGACCTAACATGTTTACAATGTTCCTGTTTCTACTCGGGAACTACTGGACGTACTTTTGTGAAATTTGGTATTGGGGAGAATCAGGTTGAACCAGTAATAATCACGGACAGATTACCGATGATGATGAGGTGCATATTTGAACAGCAAACAAAAATATTTAAGTAAACAAAAAGATATTTTCGGAATGTTTTGAGAGAAGCGCACCTTTTGTGAATGACACATTCGCCGTACCCTAATTACTGTACAGATTCCTCAATGTATTGGAAAACAATTAACATCAATATCTGTCATATAGCCTATTGAAATGTAGGCAAGACGTTTTTACCGTTTTGAACGCTACACTCGTTTTGTAAAGAAAAAAGATCTTTTCGAGAGGGAAAACGCGTCCTTCCCAGAGCGCTCAATCTTTTATCGATCACACCGCCGTGACTTGTACGAATCCCAGCCCAATTCAAAAAGCGTGAGCCAGGACAGGACGACAAACAACGACCGCTCTTCCATCCCAGACATAAATACGTGTTTTTTCCCTTCAAAGTATCCTTCGTTCCCATGGCGGACGCGGTGCACGGTGCTGCCACCTACGCGGAAACAACAATATTCCTTCGCATCCTTCCAGAAAGCTCCATTTCAAAACCTCCACGGTTGTTTATAAAAAGAAAACATCCCGCGAGTCGCTGTTTGAATAAAATCTCGGAATTCTCTCCTCCGTCTCCCCTTTCTCTCCAAAGAGAGGCCATTTGTTTGCTTTGCTTCACTCCTCACACCTTCGCCGCGGACTGCCAACTAATACCACAACCTCCCGAAGAGGTGTAGAGGCGGTGGTCGGCCATTCCGGAAAAACTCGGGGAAGAAGTGAGCACACACACACACACACACCCGGTGTTTTTCTAACACCAACATCTCCCTTTCTGGCGGGTGTGTTGCCCATTAAGACCCTTAGCATGGAAAAGGGTAGAAGGGGGAGGGAAGGCAGCCGGGAGTGAGTTTGCCGGAGGGTGGTGCTTATGTAGGGGGAGGGGAGAGGGTGGATGACGGGGCATATTCCTCCGGAATAACACCATATCATTGCAACAGAGCAAACGGACGCTGGGCTCTCACTACGGCCGTACTGGGTAGAGAGTGGGAGTTGGGAGGGAAGGAGAGAGAGAGAGGAATGCGTGTGAGAAAGATAGAGAGAGAGAGACGTTTGGCGAATCTCTTGTCCGTCCATCAACGCACGTTTCGTTTTTTCCCGGCAGCGGACGTTGGTACTCCAAAAACCCGGCGAATCAGACGAAAGGTATCGTTTTTTTTTGTTGGCCGCTTTATAGATTTGAAATTCGTCCGGCGCAAATATTTGTAGGATTAAATCCTAACTTTATTTTTTTTGGTAAAGCGTCTTCGCTATTACCGTGTGTGTTTTTTTGTATGTCGGCATGTAACCTTGGTTGCGATGATGCGCAAGAATATTATAATATACCTTGTTGGGTGTCTTTATATTTTGTTAACGCTTTCCGCAGGACTTAAGGTGTCTTATACGAGTGTGATACAAAACAGCATATTGGCGCATTGAATCTTTAAAAACTCATGTATTAGCTTTGAAGAAACGAGACGTACATGAGGATTATTTATAGGAAAAAATTATCTAGAAATTAAGCCATAAATTTGGACTCTTTATAAAATAATATTGTTGAATAACAACATTTAAAGCACATTCTCAAGATTTCATAAAATATACAATACGTTTCCATTAAACATCTGAATAAACAAGAAGATTAAAAAAACTACATTCAATAAAGTATTTGTTGACGATACTTCCAGGAGTCAAAGTCATGTTCTCAAACATTTACTACGATCATCTTTATTTATATTCAAATTTATTTATGGTTCCACTTTCTGATGCAAACTAAAAATCGGTGACATTTTCGCTTTCTTCAACTATCCGTCTGTGCAGACACCTGTCAAATTAACGAATCTAGAAAAATCAAATTTTCAGTGTAATTTAAACAAGAATAAGGAAAGTAGTTATTTTTTTACTGTCCAACGAGTTCCTATATTTTGGAAAAATAGAGCGTCTTACTTAATTTTTTGAGTTTGTTGTCATTTGTTGTAACTTATGATGATGTCGTGCACATATAAATAATTACAGACAAATGAAATACTTTCTGCAGGGACTAAACTTCTAAAGAGAATCCTATAATACTTTCGGTTCATTTAAATCATCAGCATGGGATGCATCTAAATTCTAATTTTTAAATATACCAATTAATAAAGTATAACTTTGGTGAAATTTTTCCAATCCTGACTGTTTTTTGCAATAAATACAGCAAAAACGTGTCTCCAGTTGTGGTGATATCAACGCTTGGCATTAGGGAAAAAACGAGAGGAAAAAACTATATTTCTGTTAATTATGCCGCTAACCAACACACTCATTTCTCTGTGTTAGCTCTATCCTTTCTTTTCCATCATCGCTACGCCTTTCCTTGCTTTCCCTCCTTCTGCCTTCCTCCTCCTTTCAATCGATGGCTACCACCTCTCTCCCTCCTTCACTCACTCACCGTTTACTTGCGCTGTTTATCCAACACTTCGTCCTGCGTTGTTTGGCTCTGTGGTACATACATACAAACCGTGAGCTGCTGGTAGTAAAATCTTTTTCGGACGATGCCCTCGTCTCTAAGTCTTACCTAGAATTACATTCTACATAAGTTTTTTTATGCTCTCGTGAATGCCAAACAGAATCCTTCAACCAAAGATTAACATACCTGCTGTTTTTATGTGTGCACCATGTATTAATGCTAGTGTATATTTTACTCAGAACATTATAATCGTCAAAAAGTGGAGCTCATTCTCTCATTATCACGCTGCAAAACATTTAAAAACTATTTACTCCACAATAACATTCTAACACGTCTTTAACCATTTCTTTGACGTTTTCATAGAAATAATTTTATGTAGCATTCCGCAAAATTCTGAAAAAGAAAGTCTCAGGAATAAAAAAGAAGCTTAAATTATGCTTATTAACAATTATTCTTATTAACGATTATTAAATACAAAATTAATTAATTCTGTACAACTTCTTACGAAAAAAATAATTTTTTTTGCTAACAATATGACGTGGTTTTAATGAGTGATAGTCGAAAATTTTATCACATGAGTGAAAATTTTCTACAAATGCAGTTCAAATAGCTATGTCAAATTAGAACAATTAGATAAATATTACAAAAAGATGTCTGAAGAACTAAAAAATAGGACTCGCAAGATAAAGCTACGAGACCTTCCCGTGGCAGAAAAGGGAACCAGGTGTGGAATGATCACTCAAAAGAAGACCAGCTAAAACAAGCATATTATCATCTAATGACAATGACGTGGAAGACGGTGATGAGAGCATAATGTCATCAAAGGAAGAATAGCGATTCGGCAAACAGATATACCGTGACAAATTAAAGTCTCCTTCCACGAGGAAATGAAACCTCTTAAGGCGACTATAAAAACAATGAATCGTTAAAACATTATAGCATCGTCTCATTCAGGCAAGGAACGCATTTCCATGTACACACACGCAACTTATGAGATTGAAATTCAATCAGTCTAATGCCAGTAACTGAAACAAATTGCACACGAGTTCACAAAATTTGTAATATTTCCACGCTGACAGTGACGATCGTTAGTCGAAACCGGACGTGTAACACAAATCTGTGGAAATGGTAATCGTAAGAAGTTTATAAAATCCTGTGCAATTTGTTCCATTTCTAATTACAAACATTTCCCTATTATGGAGTTCCACTAGATATCGAGCTATTTAATGAATTATATATCAAGAGTTGAATTTATGAAATTATTTGTCCATTGCTAGGATTTGGTTGTTGTAGCTTTAAAATTTTGAATACCATTCAAAACAAAAGGCGATCGTTTCTCGCATTGGTTTTGTTACCAAACAGTCTTCAAGGTATAGCATAGATATTACAAGAAAATGCTCCTCAAAAACAAAAGAAAATGGCTGAAAAACAAATAAACCGTTAAAATCATCAACACAAAAATAGTGGGTTAATTTCGGCTGAAATCGTCACTCTACTAGCATCATGTTGCTCAAGATAACCCTAATGGGCCGTAGTAAACAACTTTGAATGAAATTTGTAAGATTTCTTTATTATGTGATCACGAAGAGCTTATCCCACAAAATTCTAACTAAATAATAGATTTTTAACTACAAATGTGCTTTAAATTGAAATTAATCTAAATCGGTGTACTTATTTTAAGTTTCACATGGAAAATAAAGCTCAAACAGACAAACAAAAAACTTACATATATTTACATTGATTCATTGAGCTTGATTTTGTTTCCGTAACACGAATTAATAAGACTTTCGATGGTTTCCGGAGTTTTCCTGTAAAATTGCGTGAGTAGGACACTTGGCGCCAAGCATTCATTTAAAGGAATAAAAGGAGGTTAAGGGGAGAAAGAAAGGAAGAAGCAAAGATGCTTGGAAGGGTTAAATAATTTTGAATTCTCTAAACGGAGAGGAATAAGGAGGGGATGAAAAATTATAGAGAGAGAAGAGGGAGTTGGGGAGCAATAAAGGTAGAAGAAAATGAAAGAGGAGTTGATGGAATGAAGGGAGGGAGGACGAAAGGAGGGAGGAATGGAGAGGATGGACGGAGGAAGGGGATGGAGAGTGGGGAATAAGTGAGAGCTAGGAAGGGAAGAGGGAGGGAGAAGAAAGTGAAGAGTAAGAGAGAAGGGAACGAGAAAGGAAGGATGAAGGAAGAGGAAAAGAGAGAAGGGATGGAGGAAGGGAGGATGGAGGAGTAAGTGAGGGAGAAGGGAGGGAGGTAGGAAGAGAGGAAGAAGGTAGGAGAAAGGGAGGATGGAGGAGTAAGGGAGGGAGGAGGAAGGTATGGAGGAAGGGAGGATGGAGGAGGAAGTGAGGGAGAAGGGAGGGAGGTAGGAAGAGAGGAAGAAAGTAGGAGAAAGAGAGGAAGAAGGTAGGAGAAAGGGAAAATGGAGGAGTAAGGGAGGGAGGAGGAAAGTATGGAGGAAGAGAGGACGAAGGGAGGAAGAAGAGAGGAGGAAGAGAGGAGGAGGGGAGGATGAAGAGAGGATGTAGGGAGGAGGAAGTGAGGAAGAGGGAGGGAGGAAGGTAGGGAGGAAGAGAGAAGGGAGGGAGGAAGAAGAGAGGAGGAAGAGAGATGTTATGAAGGGGTGATGCAGGAGAAAGGGAGGAAGGAGGGAGGAAGAAGGAAAGAAGGGAGGAGGGAGGGAAGAGGAAGGGATAAGGGAGGAAGAAGGAAGGGTGGGAGGAGTGAGGGAAGAGGAAGGAAGGGAGAAAGAGAGGAGAAAGGGAGGATGGAGTAAGAAGGAAGGAAGGAGGGGAGGAGGAAGAGAGGAGAAAGAGAGGAGGGATGGAGGAGAAAGGGAGGAGATAGGGAGAAAAAAGGGAGGAGGGAGGGAAGAGGAAGAGGGGAGAAAGGGAGGTGGGAGGGAGAGAGGGAGGAGGGATGAAAAGATAAAGAAGAGAAGAGGGTGGAGGAATAGGGATGAGAGAGGAAGGAAGGAAGAGAGGGGAGAGAGAGAGGGGGGAGGGAGAATGGAACGGGAGAGAGTTGGGAGGAATGGCAAGAGGCTTGAGGATGGTAAGTTGAGTAGGGAGATGAGGAGTAAATAAGCGTGGAAAGGGAGGGTGGATGTGAGAAGAGGGAGGTGAGAGATAGGAGTGGATAAAGACTGAGGCAACAGAAAGGAGGAAAGGGCGGAAGACGGAGTGGAGAGAGCGGGAATATTGCGGAGGGAGAGAAACGTGAGGAGATTAGGTATGGAAAAGAGGGGAGTGGGTGTCGGGCTATGACGGTGGAGAGGAGTGAAAAAGAGGAGGAGGGGTCATGCAGAAAGGTTGGTTACGCTGGGAAGGAGACTAGAGGTTAGGCGGGGGTGTGTGCGAGGGAGGGAGTGGGTGAGAAAGGAAACCCAATTATCATCCGCCCTTTTATTTTCAAAGAATTGCAAATAGCGGAGCGTTTCCGAAATTGCCATGCTGGCTGACAAGCGGCGGTGGATTGGGATCGAGGGGGGGAGGCGGGGGGAGGGAGGAGGGGGAGGGAGCGGAGTAGGTAGGAGGAGGAGCGAGTTTTCCTGCGAGAGCGGCAAATATCTCGACGCGATGGAATATTCCCGCGCCGTCTGGAGGCGGTTTTAAGGCAATGCGGATGCGGGAAGCTTTTCTGCTACCCCCACCTCCTCCCCCTCCAACCTGTACCCGCCCCCCTCGTCCGGGGGAAGGTTAAGGCGGCTCGCGAGTTGTTTGCATAAAATTTTCATAAATTTGGGCGTAAATATGAAAATGGTCCTCATCCTATCTTCGCTGGAAGATAAACGTCAAAATTTCCTTCGCTAGGGGAATTAAAATTTTCGTGGTACGCGTTCTGTGTTTCCAACGGAATTCCATGAAACCCTTCGCCGATTATGTATTCCGAGATAATCGAATTCTAGAAGATGGATTCACGATGTTTTCAATTTGAGACGTATTTGGCTTTGTCGAATCGTGGTGGTAACAGCCGAAATTCAAACGTGACAATAAAAACGAGAAAATAAATACGGCGATAAAAATTAATTAAACCGTTCTATAATTGATTTTACGCCGGGGACAAAGGGTAAGTGAGAATAATCTTCACAGTGAATCTTATTGATTGGTTCGGAGGGCATTTTTGATGCAAATGGTGCGCACGGGCGTGTTGAATTACGAACTGACGTAAAATAGGAAGGTATAAATAAGGCGAATTTAAGAATAGTTTTAAAATGGTTTAATTCGGCAACATAAACTCGTTATTTATCTCAGTGTAACTTTCTAACGCGACAAATTGATTCCGGCGACTGAGTTGCTTTATGTTTCCATGAAAAAAAAGGTTTGGTTAAGAGAGAAACCAATCCACTTTACCAATCCTATATGAATTCAATTACATTGAAAAAATCAATCAATTGTACAGACATTTCTGTGATATCTGTGTTCATATTGTGCGCACATTAAACGGCAAATATCACCTGATTTAACTCCTGTTGGCTGTTAAATCGAATGGAACTTCGCCATTCAACAACGGTAAAATCATGAGGAAGGCCCTTTTAAAAACTGTCAGCTACATTACTGCCAAGTTCATATCGAAAAAACTGCAAAGTCTACATGTTCAGACATGCAGTAACGAGGGTAACTGTTAATGAGTAAATAATAGAAACATGTCCGAGAAATATATAAATTTACCGTATTTATTGGCTCGCCCTAGTATGAATCAATCTGAGTTAACGGTTAAAAAAAAAGGAATTATCGAACTCACCATATGCCTGGATTCTGAATTACGAACTTCCACAAAACGGTTTAGAAAACAGATACATACTTCGACTACAAAGCAGCTGTGCTCAGTGGCGATCCACTGATCCTCAATCCTGCAAGAGAAAAATAAATTTTAGAGTGATCATTAATGGAAAATGTACGATGAATTCTAAACGACAAAGAAGACGGAATAAAGAGATTATTCGTTCACTAAATAGCTCAAAATACATTATTGAGATCATATTTTTGGAAGCATTCAATAAGAATTTTGAAATATAATTACAGAAGGTTCCTCTGATTTATTCAGATAGATATACCTAAAAATTCATGTATTCTTAGTACGTGCACTCTAAAGTGGCAGATCTGTCAAGCCAACTTCGAATAAAAAAATCTTAAATTTATACAGGCAATGAAAATAGAATCATGGCGATTTTCTATGAGATCGATCATACGTACTTAAATTTAAAATGTAAATATTCTCAGAATTGCACGAATCTGAAGGTATAAAAATATCTCTTAAGCGTATCAAACATATGAAACACAGATGAAGCTCCCCTAAAAAAATATGTTTTATATATATTAGCTAATAAAAACGGCAAGAATTGCAATTCTAAGATTTTAAGTTTTCAAAGCCTTCTTTTTCACTAAGATATGGAAACAACACTTTCTGCCACCAATGAAATGAATTCGATTCCAAATTATGTCTTGTCAAAAATTTCCAAAAGTGAACTATTAAATGAAGAGTTAAAAACTCAACGCTTTTTCCCCATGCGTGTGTTTCAAACCTTTCAGACGAAAGGAATATTGACGCAAACACATGGTGGATGAAGATACCACACTTAACAAGTAAAATACCCTTGCTAAAATAAGAGGTGGAGGCACGTTTTCTTAGATATTTTCAGGGTTCTGGTTCACCTCCCCCTTTGAAGTGAGGAAAACTCGCACCATTGGAATGTAGGTCTTCACTAGACCTTCCCATACTTGAAAATCTCATTCCTTTAGCTTCAATAGTTTGTATACAATACCATTTCAAAGTTATGAGTTCCGAATTTGAAGCCATCTAGCGGAAAATTTATGAACTACGTGGAAAATCCAATCATTTAAATAATTAGAGATTGATAATGGCTATCGAATTCAAAAAGGATTTTCCAAATATCTCTCAAAACAAAAAAGTTGTTGTCCACAGACGGACGGACGGAGTGATCACGTAAGTATCTAACCACCATCTTTCAACCAATTGAACACAATAACGAACAACACAAGGACATATTTCATTTAGTAACATTACGATTAGTAAAAAGTACTCTGCTCTTGAAGTTTATGATCAGTAGCGCTTGGTTCACTCCGTGTTTCTAGCAAAATTTTGCTTTGTGTGTATGTAATATTGGAACTTAAATGAAAATTTTATGAAAAATTGGCACTTGTATTAGCAGATATCGAAAACAAATGCGAATATCCCCCTAAGCATCTTACATCGTTCCGAAAGGTGCCACCTTAATAGAGGTCACCGAAACGGTCCATCATTTTATCAATAAGGCAAATACGCATCAATGATTATTTTAAATAGCAAAATTAACAATTAGAATATCACTAGTTCTTGTTGTATTAAGAATAAGGATAAATTAATTGTAAACCCATTATAATTAATATGACTCCAATGGGTTAATGGAGGAATTTGCGCCTGGCATGTCACCCAACAAAAAAAGGAATATTTCGGTCGCTTTCTCGTGGCATTTGATCTCTTCCAAGGAAAGCGCGTTTTCTCTCCACAAGAACATTCAACGGGATTGCCACTCTTCCTCTCTCTCTAAGCACTCAAGCAGCTAAAGGGAGGAGAAGAGGATGAGGAAAGTGCGGGTGAAGGGAAGAAGTGGGAGAGATGGGAAGGAAGAGTAGTGTGAAATGGGAGGAAGGGGACACAAAAGAATGGGAGGGACAGAAAGAAGGGTAGAGAGGGTAGGTGTGGGTTTGGAAGTGTGAAAGAGAGGATGACAAAGAGGCAGGAATGCCAAAACTGTCGACCAGAGGGCCATATGTAATCCGCAAGCCGCATGTGGCCCTGTCTGTGCCATTCTGCGGCCCTCGCGTTACACATCCATATAAAAAAATTAAACGGATTTTATAAATACAGTCAGACCCAGATTTATCGCCCCCCCCCTATATAGTGCCATCCCCGCATATTGCCCATGAATCGTTGTGAAGGGAACTTCCATCTTGATTAAATAGAGCTAGCATATCTATACCTCGATTTACCTCCACCCCCGCTTTAGCGCCAAAGTCAGTGATGGACAAACTGTGGCGCTAAAACGGGGTCTGACTGTACCTAATTTTCCTGCAACAAGAATTGTTTTCCATATTCATTGAGCAATAGGTACATTTTCTCGATTACTGCTCTAAATAAGTAAATAAATTTCACTTATGAAGATTAAATCTATTCTATCATCATTGCTTCTCATCGAAACATCTTTAATGCTAATCACGTATTCCTTGAGTTCCGAGTTTTGCATGCCTGTAATGTGTTATGGAAAGGGAGAAATTGAAAGGAAAGGAGGTAAAAGAGAATATAGAGGAAGCGAGAAGAATGAGGGGGGGGAGTACAGATAGAGATATAGATACCTTTATTAAAGCGAAGTTGAGGCTTGTTAGTCACCTCTCACGCTTAAACTCATTCATCACGAATTTCATAAGATAATACACAGGAATGCTGTAAAAAGAACAACAAAAAGTATAAAGCCGACAAAAATATACAAACGGAATATAAAGTTAAAAGAGATAGAGTGATTTATCTTATTTAAGTTGAAAAAGCTAAATATGAAAAAAAAAAATAATAAGAGCCAACAGGATTAATGTAGGTCGGTGCTTGTCATCTCCTGCTACATGCATTGGCGGACTGCGTAGTATAAATAGTAAATATATAGTGAACAACCTACTTGCAGGAAAATTCCCACGCAAACCTAATATAGAAAAGTCAAGAAAACTTCGGATATTTTCACATGCACGTTACAATGTATACCACCATGACAGGCATACAAAAATATTCATATGCATAATCACAATAGCTGAATTGCAGTAGAAAATACCAACGATCTTATAAGCACTAACACGAGGAATGAAACTGAAGAAAGCGTGAGGAGGTGAGGAAGGGAAGACAAAATAAAGATAACAAGATGATCGAAACGGAGCTAATGATGCCCACCTTCCACATTTTTATTTTAAATGAAATGAGAGTTAATTCATTACACAGATCTAAACGGTAAAATTGAATCCTCATCATATATATTGATTACTTATACCTACTATTAGTGAATTTTCATATAACCGAGTGGTGCAGCAATTACTTATATTGACTTTAATAGCTTTAAAATCACCGTGGAAGAGTTGCTCTTTGTTTTCCCACATTTCATAATTTAGCCTTATAAAACATTACAAATACATTCGAACGGAAAACTAAATTGATCACGCGTATTTGTGCGGTAAAAATAACGCGTGGGTGTACTAGACCAGTGGTTCTCAAACTTTCAATTGTCGCGGCCCCGTTGAATATCATGCGGCCCCCTTTGAATTGAAAGCAGTAAAAACAAGAAAATTTGTTTCAAATTTCTTCATTTTATGTAACTATTAATAATTTCTATCACATCGTTTTCCCAAAAATTCCCTGATAAAATTTTATTATTCGTGAAAACTTTATTTCACCTTGCATCCAAAATTATTTCACGCCCCCCTAGGGGGCCGCGGCCTACCGCTTGAGAAACACTGTACTAGACTATACCGAATCCGAGTCCAACAATAGTCGTTGCGATGGCAACACTCTCGTAATGAGTGATAAAAACTGCATAAACGCCAGTATTTACGCGAAATTCGAAGAAATACGATCGATAAGCAAACTTCTACGATAAAATTTAGAATCTCCATTCCTTTCCTCAGAGAACAGTACAAATATTACAATTCCAAGATATTTTAATGCGCCAGAGAATATTACCCTTCACGATGGATGTCAGATTTCCCATGTAAATCAAATGGGAAAGATAGTTCCTGGAATCGAATCCAGGACTTAAAAATCTTCGCATCATAAACTATCCTCGGGAGCTCGGCCCCACTAGCAACAGATTTCCACCAAGTGTCATGAAAATCGGTCTATTGACTCAAAAGTTAATAGGGGGGACCGACAGACAGACGGACAGACAGACACAACGAAAAAACTATAAGCCTGTTTCCATTTTGGAAAGTAGGCTAAAAATTGAGAATACGTAAGAGAAAAAGGGATAAGGGCGGAGTGAATTTACGAAGAACGGGGGAGAATATAGTTTCCGGAGAAGGGAATAGGTTAAGGGGGTTGATGGAGGGTAGCAAGATGGAGGAGAAATGGGGTGGAGACGAGAGGGGATAGGCAGGTGTGTATGTGGAAGCAAAAGGGATGGAATGGGGGGTGGGTATTGGTTGAGAGGAGTTGTAGATGGAGGTAAGGGAAGAGGAGTGATGGGAGGGGGTAATGGGAGGGAGTGATGCTTTTGGAAAGTTGTGCAGTTTCTGTGAGACGGCGAGAAGGAAGGTGTGGAGAGGAGGAGAGAAAGAAGGGGGTTGGAGTGGGAAAGGAGGAGAGCAGGGAAAGGTAGAAAGGTGTTAGGGGAGTAGGATAGGAATGATGAGGGCAGGGCCGGATTGTGTAGGAGGAGGGGAGAGGGAGTGGATGAAAGGTACGGAAAGTGAGGAGGAGAAGGAGAGAGGGAAGTGAGAGGGAAGGGGGGAGGAGAACAGTGGGAGAGGATGGATGGATAAGAGAAAGGGAGAGGAAGGACGAAGACAAAGGTTGGGAGATGGAGGTAGGGAGAGGAAGGAGGGAGCCAGAGGGAGGGGGAGACAGAGGGATGGAGACAGAGGGAGGGAGACAGAGAGAGGGAGACGGAGGGAGGGAGACAGAGGATGGGGGGGAGAGAGAGAGACAGAGAGAGAGAGAGAGACAGAGAGAGAGAGATAGAGGAGGGAGATGGGGTATGGAGACAGAGGGAGGGAGACATAGGGAGGGAGATGGAGGGAGGGAGATGGCGGGAGGGAGATGGAGGGAGGGAGACAGGGAGGGAATTAGAGGAAGGGAGACGGAGGTTGATAGAGGGGAGATAAGTAAGGAGAGATGGAGAGAGACAGAGTGGGAAGGAGAGAGACAGAGGGAGAGGAGAGAGGTTCTGGATGGAGGGTGGGTGATGGGGACATTAAGGGGATTGGGTGGAAGTGGGAGGACTAGGCGGGAAGTTCAGGGGAAGATGGACTAGATGCAGGCAATGCTGTGAGGCGCGCAGTAATTGGACGTAATTGTCGGAAGCGCTCACCTGCTCAGCCACTTCTATTCTAACGAGTCATTCCCTAAAGGCACCTCTCTTTCTCCCTCCCACTCCCCCTATCCCACTTCTCTTCATTCCTCCTCCTCCAGCTATACCGTCCTTCCTCTCTTTCCCACCTACTCTCATTTTTTGACTCTCTCTCCCTTCCCCACTCCACCTCGCGCCAATTATCTCCTCTCCCCCTTCCCCTGACCTCTTCTGATTCGAGGCACTTCTCTCTCCGCATGGCATGTGCTCTTACGCTAATAAAGTGTTTGCGGGTACTAAATTGAGACCCCCTAAAATACAACGCGAGCCGACAAAGGATTTAAGGTTTTCCGAGATGATATTGTTTGACCCGCGACTCATTCGATGGGCATTGAAGGCAAGTCGTCTCATGTCTTGGACCTGACCAACTGGCTTAACTTAAACATTTTCAAACACCTTTCCTTTTAGTGCATCTCGATAGATTTTCTCGAATCGGAATTCCTTACTGACCGATGAGTACGTGAAAACACCTATGAGAAGACATAAATAAATTCTATTTCCTATTAGTTTTACTCATAATACTTTTGATATATTGACAGACGTGCGTCAAACGCAGTTACTAATATTATCGAGGCGCCTGTTTGATTTAATAATATTTACGGACTAAATGAACGAACCGTTTACGAAGGAATTATTTTATAACCGGTAGCAATATTTGGTCATAATTTTTTGGTGTGGTACCAACGTTTAGTCCATACATTTTCATCGAGAGTAAGTAATTTTAAAATTTGAATTGAATAATTTTTAAACATAAGCAAACAATAATAATAAATAATATGATTTAAATTTAGAGAATGTTTTCTCACAATTGTTTGAAATTTATAAAAACACACTCTAGAAACTTGAAATCTTCAGTCATACAACAGTTATTGGTCAACAGTAAGAATAATTTTTTCATACCTGAGATTAGTTTCTAGTTTTTTAAATCCACTAAACAAGCCATCACTTAGTGGAACTCCATAATAATAGGTATGATTGAATGTAAAATAAAATAAAACACACTGTATTACAAACTTTTTCTATTTCCACGACTGGCTTCGACAAATGATCGCCATCATCAGGTTTTCAATACGGCGCATTTTATTTTATTTAACATACAATCATACCTATTTAAAAATATAGTAAATGACAAATAAAATCAGTGATACGGCGTTCCTTCACTTCTTAGTATCTCTTGGGATTTATAGAGCTATTGAAAAGTCTCAACGTCATTCAGAATCAACAACATAAATAGTAGTGTTTCGCTAGTAGTAATTAAAAAGCGCAATTGTTTCAGTTTTGTACTGATGGAGTCATGCAATAAAGACTCACAAAAAAGTACAAATTATAAATTGCTCTTTTGGGCCTTTCCAAATAATAATAATTTTTTTCTCTCCCCAAATATTTGACTTAAGATTTCCATGTTTTTGTTTATACATAATACCTGGTTGGGAATTAAAAACCTTCCAAAGAGTCACTATACTGATGTACGAAACTTGAGATGCGTCAGAGAATGTATCGAATATTACTCTTTAATATTAATCACGAAATATTGTGTCATGCATATGCGTGTTTTGTAAAATTGATATTCGTTCGTATTTCATGAAAATAACTGACATCTCTTCTATTGTAGGATAGATGAAAATTCCTTCTAAGGCCCGCAATGGAAGAAATAATATTTACTCAGGTTTGGTATATCGATAAGTCTCATGACATTCTGGAACACTTTTTCGTTCGCCTCCATTTCCATAAGAACATTTTGGGTAAGTTCTTAATGCGCTAAACCATTAATCATAATCAATGCAGTAACTCAACAGTTATTGGAAATGTGCTTGGTCAATGTTATTTCGAATTTACGATTTGATTTTATTAAATTTTACACTTCTTTTTAAAGTCAAGATTGCTGTCGGGCTTGGTAGATGAGTGGTTTGCGTGTCTACCTCACAAAACAAAGTTCGCATTTTCGGATCCCAATACGGGCATGGATGTCTATGGCTGTCTTTTTTGCTATTACAATCTCTTTGTAAAAAGGCCAAATTCGTGCCGTTTTAGAGCCAATTAAAAACAAGTTTAAAAAATTAATATTCAAGAGAAGCTCAGCTTCTTTTTAAGAACAACAAAAGATTCTCAAAATTAATATATAAACCCGACAATTCATATTAAACGATAAGTTACCATCATTGATAGGTATATAAGGTCATCTAACATACAAATCATTTCCATAAATTTAGTAATAATTATCATGAAATCATGTCTCTATGATAAACCTACTACGCGTATAAAAACAAACAGTTCTCGAGAAACACCAGCTGAAAATCTTTCCTACTGCATGAATATTGGATGGCTTTTTTCATGGACGGAAAATCAGACAGGGGGCTTAAAGCCATATAAAGATGATATGGCACATTTATGAAAATTGGGCATACAAAAAACACGCCGTAAAAAACTCAGGCACAAAGCAACCGCCAAAAACAAGTCAGTTGGGTTCGACCAAGGAAAACGGCCAACAACCTCCTTGACGACAGACGGAGATAAAAGATCGTGTGCGCCCTTCACAATGTAACTGTATTTCTACTTATCAGTCGTAATATCCCAGATAAGCAGGAAGGCAATAAGTTATAAAGTAATTAACGAAACACTTCCTGATCCCATCTTCAAATGTCAGAAACATTTTCCCGAAACAAAAACTTTATATGTTCCCTCGAAAGTTTGAAGGCTTACCAAATTTCTAATGCCCATATTTTTTTGTAAATATGGGGTAGAGAATTTTCTTTGCTTTTCAATATGTTCTAATGTTTTTAAATCACTTTCTTGATTGTAAAATAAAAGGGCAAACATTTCCACTCTTGTTCGTGTTAAACTGCTTGGAAATTAATAGCTAATATACAGGCAGCGTTGTAAAATGGCTTAAATAAATACCTTCAGAGACGTCTTTTGGATGAGAAGGCTAATCTATCAGATATGAATTGAAATGTATTTGTAATTTTATAACAGAAATTTTGTATGAGTCAAACTTTTATAAATATCTTTATATGTTAGTTTTATACAAGAGGAAAACAAATTACTACTCAATTTTGCAAAACTTTCAATAAAATAAGAATTATCTATATGGTAAGTTCCATATTAGTTATGTTAGGAAACGTCGAATAATCTAATTAAATGATCGTATTGACGGTACGTTTAAGAGTGTATACTGATGAAAGAGTTAAAATTAACACTTCGTTTGTTTACTTCTTAATTTTATTGAGTTCTAAAATTGTTTGCGAACGTGAAATTATTGATCTAGCATCGAAAAAATCGGCCAAAGTAGAGGCAAAGCACGTTTCAAACACAGCACCGATAATTATTATGGTACTCGAAAATTTGTACTTATCTCAGGAAAAAGTTGTGCCTTCCGAAAAAAATATTACTGATATGTATAATGAATTATAATCATGTGCCATTTCCAACAGTGTACAAGTCGAACCTCATTATTCCTATCCAAACAGTTGGGTCGGATGCATAAGTCGACCTTTAATCTCTAATGATCAGTCTATCAAAAATTTCATATTGCTATTAACTGGTGACGGGAATAAGAATGTGCTACAGTTGAAAAACTGTGAAACAGAAGCGCATCGATGGTGATTCGCCAATCGAGCCTAAAGATACTACATTGGCAAAAAGCAACCAGAAAACATTTTTCCCAAGATCGATATGACGATGGTTAAGCCAACTACCAAACGAAGACTACATTTACGGACATTATAATTAACATGCAAATGGGGAGGTGTATCGCGGCAGTATAACGAGCCACAGAATATTGCACATGCTAAATTAACCGAAATTCAATTATATCACATTTTGCAATCGTTAATACTGTGGAATTAACAACCCGAAAAACTCGTAAAAATCAGTCACACAATTGAAACTTCTCTCACCTACCGTATCTAAAAAATAATCATTGAAAAATCAAAACTGAAAAATAAGTACTTATCTCGGTAACTGAAATTCCATAGATGAAGCCTGCCTGGTTACCGAAATGTGAATGTTTTTTTTTACTTCCTTTTTATGGCTACTGAAGATGCCCGATTGTATCTTATTTCTAGTTTGATTTTTACGAGCTCCTTTTTTGAGCCTTTTTTGAGTTTGCTGTTCACTTTGACGAGCTCGAAAATCATCTATCGAATTAACAATTAAGTTAATTTTCTTTGAGTGTTTTCTTTATCATCTTGACTTTCACCTCATTTGTTTCCGCTTGTTTATATCATCGAAGGTGCCAATATGCATACTGATATTAGGAATAGGCTTCGTCCCGAGGAATCCGGGAAATCGGGATTTTTACTGTGCTCTGCTTAACGATCGACTAATGAAACGTTAGCGCGGTATATGAGAACGAAGATGCGCATCAATTCCGAGTTATTTTTCTTTGTATCTTCGGTATGTATGTACCAACGAGCTCACTAAACGCCCATCCACCCGCCTCACTCTCCCTCCTCCTCATAATCCCTCACACCCCATTCCTTGTGGCGGCCCTCGAGCAGTGATTGACGCGGCGGCACCTCAAAAAGAAAATAACGCAGAGAGAGAGGGAGGAAGAGTAGGAGGGAGGTAGGGATTCCCTTCCACTAAAGCAAACTCTCCCCCTCACCACCTATCCATCTTCATTTCCCCCTCCTTCTCTTCTTTCTCCCTCTCCCACTCCTCTCTTCTCGCCTCTTAACCCTCGCCCGATCCCTTCTCGCTCTCCCGATGACAAGTCGTGTTCTCCCTTTTGAATTTCCCGAATGACCCCTCTCTCCATTATTCTCCGCGCGGTCGCATCAGTTCCAGCTCGTGAAAGAAAAGAGGCGTCGAACCATGGCTCTATTCCAGAAAAGGCTAAAGTAAACGAAGACAGCGTGAAGAACCTCGCATTTCGGATTTTGAAAAAATATGTATATACATATATATTTAAGGGATTTGTTAAAGGGATACTTAAAAATTTTGCTCCAAGGGCATTTCTCGTAATGTTTTAATAATTATCAGCAAGATTTCTAACTGACAAACTACGTCTCTCCAACAGTCATAAAAGGGTTGGGAAAACCAGGTGCTCATCTCGAACACAAAGCAGCCGTCATCAGTTGTGATTCATCCGTGGCAGTTCTAAATAGGAAATACTAACTGTGAATCACCACAACTTCCGATGCGGTCCGCCTAAGAATTCGCAAGGAAATACGGCCCGAGATGCATAAAAGGTTGCCCACAGCTGACATATGTTAACACTGTGACTTCTCAATGTTTCACGCAAATAAAGTTTATCTGGGAAAGTTGATTAAGTGGAATTCGTCTCAAGTAACCCACCTTCTCATTTTCAGCACATAAGCATAAAAGAGAAATATGTATCTTACGGTGATGACTGAAACGCAAAATGCACCAACCCTTTTTAATTCAACAAGGCCTCCATTTAATAATATCTTTTACTATGCTTTTAAATTCATAACATCAAGGTTGTTATTTTATTTGGATGTTAAATTTCCTGCATTCTTAATATTGTTTCTCATTCGGAAGATTTCAAAATTTGTGCGCACGTCATTTCTATTAAAGTTTTCGACGACAACCGTATTTAAGCAACTATAATACGAGGTTTTTTTCTGTATTTCCATCAGTCAAAGTTTGGGGATTGCCTTATATTAGCGAACAAAGAAATAAATAAAAAATACTGCAAGTGATTATGGCAAGTCAAGCATAGTTTAAATCACATATACCTTCCACTGCACATTTTCATGGCAACTTTTAGAGATTTAAATAAAAACAACTCCTAAAATTTAATTTGTTTGCTTCAGAATGCCTAATAAATTTTTTCTCGAAATTAGCCTTTGTAGAAAGGTCGTCTCACAGACGGGTAAATACAGTAATTACTTTTGAAGAGGATATGAAAATTGCAGTTGTTGTACTGATTTCCCTGTTCACAAAATAATTGTCATTCACCAAAAATGTAATTTTTACAGTGGCAAACTAACACTCATAAATTAAAAAGAGAAATTTCCAGCTCTCCACATTATTAAAAATAAAATAGCAAACTATCTCTCCAACAGCCGTAAAATGTTTGGGAAATTCAGATGTTCATTTCGGCTACAAAGCAACCGTCGTCAGTGCCGATAGTAGAATATCATTAGAATCTTCTATCGGTGTAGTCAAAATGAGTATTTGTTTTTTACAACCATTCTAGTATAATCACTGGAGAGGCATATTTTGTCAATTTCAAACTCACAAAGGAAACTAAATTTCCCGTTATTTACGTAATTCATCGTTACTTTGTAATTTACACCGCATGGCTATACTTTTCAAGGAAATAAAGTCGCCTAATAAAAACTCTCCCTAAATTACGTTGCAGGAAAATGTTGGAAAGCCATTTTAGCTAAGTTTTCCAAAAACGCGTCCATAGCTACGGTGTATTAACAGAGATAATTTGATAAAACTTCAGTAGGTTTTGATGCAGGGCTTAAAACCGGAAGCCATGTTGTCGGGTATCCTCAAAATTCGACCTCGGTGAGGCAAAGGGAGCCGCCCTGCAAAGGGGTGGGGGGAACCCTTTTCAGTCTCCCACTAAACCACATTATCGTCCTTTTTAATCAGCGCCCCATCCGCCAAAGCCAAGAAACCTTTCTCCGGCCAATAATGAAGGGAGGAGGGGAGGGTGTAGGAGAGCAGTCGGTGTGTATAAATGTTGAGGTCTCCATTCTAATCTAAGCCTTCTCTCGGAAAAGCTTTTTGCTTGCCGGTGCTTCTATGGTCCCTAACTAGGCCCAAACCCACGTCCCATGAGAGTTGGTAAGGTTTCCTCATCTCAAACTCATTCTCTACTCTTCCTCCTTTACCCTGCTCCCCTTACCCTCATCCCCCTTGCTCCCCCTAATGCCTCGCTCCTCTTCTATAAACTGCTCCCTTTCCCTCTTTCATCCTCTCCCCCTCTCCTTCTCCCTTTTCGCACTCTATCTTCGCTTCTCTCCCTCTTTCTCTCGTTACTCCTGTCACATCCACTCACCTTTCACTACGCTCTCCTTCTTTCACTTTCTCCACCTTCCTCATCACTAGCTCTCTCCATCCATCCAATTTCCTCTCCCCCTCTCTTCATCGCTTCCTTCTCCTTCTCCTCTTCCATATTTCCCTTCTCTACACTCTCATCCTATCGACGCTTTATAGCATTGTTTACTTACCTGAATGTATTTGTCACATTCCATTGCATTGTGTTGTTTATGATTACCGTGTGAGAAATAGACTCACGTTTGAGAAGGGTTTTATACGCCTCAGTCACATAAAAAGGAAAGCACTTTACGTACACAAGTATAGACCCAAAAGTTTACGGGCTGATTTTTTGTTGACAAACATTTATGTAACAGTTGTAACAAAAACGATTCTGAGAAACATTACAAAACAGGGCTTCTAAAATGCTAAACACCGTTATCTTTATCCAATTGCTTTTACCTTTCCCTTTCATTTATTTTATACATAATAAACGAAAATAAATAAATATAAATATATATATATATGTAGTATATACCTACTGCCTTTTCTTTGAACTTTCCTCCTTTATCTTCCCTTTTCTCTTGCTAGATTTTTTCTAACTTTCTTGCCTCTATTAAACTATATTTTCTTCATTATATTTCTCCACTTATCTTTCGCTTTCCCTCCTCGATGGAAGAAGAGACTTACTTGTCTCATTATCCTCGTAAAAATATTTCTTTTTCTTGACTCCATCCAATAAGATGTTCCCTACCTTTATATATTAAAATGGAATCAATAACGCTACAGTGGCCAAATATACATTATTTTATTAATGTTGTACAAATTATGCCATAAGAGAAATCTTTAAGTTTTACCAAATTTACAACAAATTAAAGTACTATCGTAGATTCTACGAAATTGATATAAACGTATAGAAACTCGCAAGAAGCGCTTTTTGATGTTTCAAACGATCTAAAGGAAACCTTCTAAATTTCAATTTATCTCCGCTCTCTCTTCTTCTTCGTTTCGCAACTGTAGGTATTTATTAAGCTATTGATGTTACCTTGTCATACTTTTTTCATTTATTACATTTATGTTATATGTATACTAACGCTTGCTACGTTTCCTTCATATTACTGTATGTTCGTAGGTTTTTAAACCCCTCTTCTTGTGTGAGCATTTTCCTGCAGTGGAATTTTCCTAAGGTGTATTTAGTCTGTTTCTCCTTACTTTTTCCTCACAAGTATCCTTATCACTTACGTACATTTCATGTGTTGTGTAATTTATGTTAAATTTATTTTATTATTTGTACATGACACAGAGTTAGATAGAAGAAGAGAGTTACTTGTCTCAATCTCACCCGTTTAGTCCCCAGCATCACCCTACTCCAGGTGTAGATAAATACTGTTTATTATAACGACTTTGCTACTATAAACTTCTTTATTAAAAACCATGAAAATTTCAGTCTCTTAAAGTTTTTCGCCAACAAAGATTTACTGTACCAGTATATATTGGCAAACTGCCTCCCATTAGTCACGAAAAGTTTGAGGAAACCAGATGCGAATTTTGGCATAAAGGAGGCGTCATCAGTGGTTCTGACCTTTTCTTTATTAGATTAGCCTCAGGATTTCCTAGAAGTAACAAAGATTCCTTTAAAGAAGAATCAATGCGTTGTAAATAGGACAGGACGACAAGACTATTATCGCACGTGTCGAAGATAATCACGAGAACCCTCAATAAAAGGCTAAAGGAAAAGACTCGATAAACGCTAGGAAAAGATCAATTCGGTTTAAAAAAATGGCGAGGAACCAGAGAAGCTACCAGAATAATGAGAATTAACCACAGACACCCAATTTAGCGCCGCCGTTTTTCCATCACTGACATTGGCACTTAAGCGGGGGTTGCGGTAAATCGAGGCATATGCTTACTCTATTTAATCATAAGATGGAAGTTTCGTTCACAATTCATATGATGGAAGTTTTGTTGAGAATGATTTAGGGTTAGTATGTGGAGGTGGCACTATATAGAGGGCGCTACATCGGGGGTTGACTGTTTTACAGAAAGATCAATGGAGGGCAGCCAAGATTGCTGCGTATGTTTGTATGTTTCGTCGACTGGCAGAAAGCATTTGATAAAGTAAATTGGGTATTGTTGATGAGAATATTAAGGAGTAGACTGGCAAGACAGAAGTCATCAAGAATCTCTTTGCGAATCAATTTGTGAAGGTCAGACTAGAAAAAGCTGACTGAAAAGCTGGTGATCAAGTGCTTCTGGCAAAAAAGGAAAGGGAATTCCAGAAATTATAAATAGACTGATAATAACAGGTAAAAAATACGGAATGGAAATAAATACAGAAAAAAATCCAAGTTCATGCGAAAATCGGGAAGGGTTGATGGAAAACGAATAGTGCAAGTTTAAGGCTGTGAAAACTTAGGAAACAATATTACAAGAGATTTCAAAATGTACCGGTGAAATAACTAGAATAGCAAAAGCAAACACCGCTTTCAGAAGGAAAAATCTTATACTAAAGGGAAATATAAAGTAAGACATGGGTAAGGATTAAGAAAATGCTAAGTATGGTGTATCGTGGAAACGGACATTCCGAAAATTTGACATAAAATACTTGAAACAAGATATCTACCTTAACAGTGAGTGACCATGACGATAGAAAGTTTGTAAGTTAATATAAACAGTGGCGGACGGTGGTTGTTTTAACTGGTAGGCACAACATATGTTTTTAAAAACCTAAAATTATAATACAAAAAAGTATTTAATTTTTTACTTACCGAAAAATGTACAGTAGTGAGTAGATGAAGAAAGTGTCCTACAGCTAAAATGAGCAGTAAACAAAGTCCATTCGGCGATCTTTCTTGTTAGAAAATAAATCAATAACTTTTCTGTTGAAGCTATGTTATTTAAAAAAGTTTTTTCACACCATAGCATGCATAATGCACTTAGTTTTTCTTCTTTCATACAATTCCTAAGAATTCTTTTCATCACTGAAAAACACCGTTCTGCTTCTGATGTCGACATTGGTATCGTAATCAACACTATTAAAAGCTTTATTGTCTCTTGAAGTGTTTCACACAAATCATCACCCAAAATTAGCCACAGAAATGGTACCGCACCAGAAACTGCTCTCAATTCCTCTCTTTCTTAAAAAGCTTGAAGTTCGCTCTTCAGCCTCTTTTTTCCAAAAAAGGATACTTTTCAATTATTTCACTGAGATACATGTCACGGAATTTTTTGCTGTAATTATCAAATTCTTCGACCACAAATAGATTCGTAGCCACGAGGTGTCAGTAAATTGAAATCGATCTTTTAGTTCTGTGATTATGGTGTCACAAACTTCTTTACCTTCTCTCTTCCTGCAGGCAGAGTCGCTGTCAGTGATCCGGGGTCTTTTTGGTCGAACTTCTGCCTCTTCATTTTCTAACTCGACTTCAACCTGTTCGGTAATCATATCAACTTGGTTTCTGACAGTCTGTATGCTATTCTCGAAATGCTGCATCGCTTGCTGTACTTTAACTGGATCGGTGATTCGTTTTTGAACCTGACTAAAAATTGTTTACACGTGAGGCATTATCCGGTGAAAAAGCGTTAACCAAAAGACAAAGTTATATTTTTCAGCCTAAGTTTATATGAACCTACGTGTGTTATAGTAGACTACAACTTTATGTCATCGCTGTTTTTAATAATTTTCATAACCGTTCTGAGTTCTTTCCTATATTCATAAACATTGTCAGCATTGTCAGCACGACTCCACGAAAATGGAAATTCCATCTGGTCTGTGATACCCGGGGTAATGTTCTCTGTACGACGTCATCCAATACTTTTCTTCTTTGGAAAGAATTAGAAAAAATGAACAGATTTCAGACAAATGTGCAAAAAAGTTACGGGTTTGGCGGTTGATGGCCGCTGCGTTAGACATAATGAGATTCAGCCGGTGGACGTAACAGTGGACGAAATTAGCAAGCGGATACTTGTCTTTTATCATTTTCTGAACGCCATTTAAACGTCCACTCATAACAGAAGCACCATCAAAACTTTGTGCTATAAGTTTATTCGGACTTTCACCAATTAGGGGGTCGAGTTGTTTTAAAATACAATCTGAGGTTGCACGAGCATCATGTCCGTCAAGATTAACGAAATTCCAGAACCTTTCTACCGGTTTTCCGCCTACAATGTAACGTAATACAATGACTAACTGAAATTGACATGACACGTCAGTAATTTCATCGGCTATCAATGCTACATAATCTGCTTTTTGAATTTCTTTGCGAACTTCTTCGTGGTATACTTCTAACATGCATTCCAGCAACTCATTCTGTATAGTTTTTGACGTACCTTTAAACAAAGCTGATTGACTAAGGAGAACTTTTAAGCGTTTATCTAATCAGAACAAACTGGATTAACTCACGAAAAATTCCCTTATTTTGTGACTCATCCGATTCATCATGCCCTCTAATGCCCCACAAAAACGTATACAATTTATAATCAAATTTAATACTTACCTATTTTTATCTACTTGATCGTTGTTTAGATATAGATAGCCGATACTGTGAGTTAAACTGACTTTGAATATTTGTTTTACACAGCAACGATAAACTCAAAACATTGTTCATATGTTGTTTAGATTTTTCGTGAGCCCTCATTTTTTCCAAATGTTTACCAAGTCCGAAATCCCGTTCCTCGACCAGCTGACATCTCCTTGTAAAGAACACAAGGAAAACAAAAAAACGCATTTTTTTATCACACCCGTACAGCCAATTGTTCTTCGAATAAATATCGGAATTAAATTTACGACACCTTTCCTGTTTGTTGGCATACTGTTGCTTTTAAACTAAATTCAAATTAGGGAGGGGTCTTCCCATTCGTTTTATTTCGAGTTTATCATCGTAAGACAACGATGAAAACGGCTGTTTTAATAAAGCACTTATCGCATTCATTGCGGAGAATTAGAACATTCACGCTCACCAATACTACATCAACCTACAAATTTGAAGGTCGGCCGAGCCAAACTGAACTTGGCCCCAAGGGTCGATATTCTCAAGCGCGTGAGAGGTTAGGTGAGGGGAGAGAAGCATGCATTGCGCATGCGTTTCACGTCTTGTGACCGAGCCAGATAGTCGGTGGCCCGGCGGACTCGCCGCCAACTTCTCCTCCCGTAAATCCTCTTACCGACTGGAGTATTGTGCTGCTTCACGACAAATCAAACTTATTAAAGACTCAAAAAGTAAATCAATCGGTTCAAAAATAATTATTTATAGTGCTTTTTTCTTTCTGTGAATTTTGGTGGCCTCCATGGCCCTTTGCCAGCGACCGCCACTGAATATAAAGCAAAAATAAATTCATCGAGATGTGAAGGAATTGATATCGCTGTCCTGCTCATGGATTAAAAAGCATCTGTTAGAATATTGAACGAAAGATTCAGAGACGCATAGGTACCATATCGTGTTGTTTGGGTATTTACCCACTTCCCACTAAATCTACTGCGCATTAAAACCCACTGGAATACATAGTTCCCACCAGACTACGTTCCCACTAACTCTTTGTGCTGCTCTCTAGCGGGGACACCAGGAAACAAGAAAAAATATTTTACTGCCGTTGTTTGACTGGCGCATCTACAATTCGCATATTTATTGACAAGAAGGCTGCGAGTGAATGTAAACATGATCATTTGGAAGCAGAATTGGAGAAAATATGATTTTGTACTTGTATTTGGTATGCAGATGTTTCCATTTCTTTTATTGTGTTTTTAGTATATCTACAGATGGTTGTGTGCCAGATTAGCGTATAAATTATGGATATCCACAAAATATTGCGTAATTGGTTTGTGGAAAGTATTTTACCATTAGTCATTGACCCTGACAAAGTGTTTCGGGTTTTAGTTGAATTCTATACTTACTGCATATATATTTATTCAGCTGAAGAAGACAAATCTTTTTGACCGTGTAGAAATATTTCTTACTAAAAAGTTCTCACATAACCTACAAATGCATGATTCACATAAACATTGTAATGCAATTTTTTGGTGCTTCGCAGATTCCAAAACCGGTTACATTTCAAAGTTTGAAATTTATACAGGTAAGAGATAACCTGGAAATTAACATATAAAGACAGCACCGTGTTACAGGGTATTTTTAGAATTGTGCTCAATTATAAAAATAAGGACTGCTGTGTAGCCTTTGCTAATTTTTTCACAACATATAATTTGATGAAGGAATTATTGAAAATGGTATATATACAGGTGGTAATGTTAAAAGAAAGAGGAAATGCCTGCCACAACTTTTATGATAAATTACATCCCGGAGAATGGGGTGATTTGAAGAATGGTGTTGCTGCAAAGAAATGGCAGGACAACAAACCTGTATGCATGCTGACAACTGTTATGAATCCAAAACTTACAACAGTTGTGGAACGAAAAAATAAAGATGGTACTAGAGTTGATGTTTTTTATCCAGAGGTTGTCACAGTTTATAATCAAGGGGCGGGGTAGACCAATTTGATCAGTTCAGAGACAGATATGCTATTGGGAGACGTTCTATAAAGCGGTGACACCGCATATTTTATTTTTTGATTGATTTAGCAATAATAAATTCTTACCAACTGTGGAGGCTGAATAAACGTGGTGTGACAGACCAACTGATATTCAGGATAGGATTGGCACGACATCTTATTGATGATTACAGCTCAAGGAAGCGGAGAGGGAAAGTGACCTTCAAGGCTCCAAAACGCGGTGTTATTGGGGTTCCTGATGAAATTGATGGAATAATATGATACTATGCAGATAGGCATAAGCTGTAATTTGGGAATAATTTTGAAACAGGAAAAAATTCTGTTATGACCGGGAATCGAACCCGGGTCTTCCACTTGCCGGGGAATATTCTACCACTGAACTACTGTAGCAGAAATTTTTCCTGTTACTGAAAGCGGGTGTTTTTCTTAGTTGGGTCCGGGCTAGCAGCCAAGATAGTATCAGCCAGCCCCAACGAACGTCCTACAAGAGAACGTCGAAGAAAATCTCCCTCTCAAATGGTGAGATTGCCAAAGCTAGAAACTGATGGAATAATATGATACTATGCAGATAGGCATACGCTGTAATTTGTGAATGATGACATTTGTTTGTCACAAGTTGGCATTAATTTACCTGCTCAGGAAAATACTTGGTGTAGATATGGACAGTGTAACACAAAGAATGAGGAAAAAAGATCAAAAATTATTTGTTCAGATTGTCAAGTACCACTTTGTGCAGTACCTTGTTTCGCAAAATTCGATGGAAAGTAAACAAATATAGAAAAAAATCAATAAACCAGATGAGTCTACGAAGTGTATTGTAACGGAACCTTATATCCGGTAATGTAATTTTTTATCCTATTTTTGTAATGATTTAGGTTGTAATAATGTTTGTAAAACCATAAACATTTAGTTGGTTCTAAATAAAAATATTTACTTAAAAATTCAGCCATTTTGTGGATTCATTTGAAGTTTGCTCGCCTTATTTTCCAGTTTTTTAATGGTAATATCAATCACAGATAACCACCGGTGTAGTAGATATGAAGGATTACTGGGATACATTTTTTTAAGCAAAGTAGTAAAGAAAAAATATGAAGTACTAATATTACTATTATATAACCTCATTTATGCATGTTCTTCAGTTAAAATTATTAAAAAATATTTAGAAGTAATTTAGTCATGAAAGGGTTAATTTTCGCGGTTGCTTGAGCTGTATCTATGAGCTAAGCCAGCTTGAGGTTAGAGCATAACGTTAAATCGCGAGCGTTATCGAGCACGTGCTTTTATTGGGCTCTAGAGCGGAAGCACTAGCGCGAACGTGTGTCTGTGTGTGAGCGTGTGTAAACGTGTGTGGGTGCGTATGAGCGAACGTGTGCGTGTATATGCTTGTGCTTTTTGCGCGCCAATAGCACGAGCACTAGTGCGAGCGCGTATGTGTTGAGTGAGTGATTGAGCAAGCGTGTGAGTGAGTGAGCATGTAAGTGCGAGCGATCTTGTGTATACATGACTTTTTTACGCGTTATTTACCAGCGAAGCAATAGTAGCGGAACGCCTGTCTCGTTTGTCCGTCCGTCCGTCGCGACTTTCATCTCTTGTACCGGTTGACGGATTTTGATTAAAATAAGGATGAGTGGTCCTTATTAAAATTTATCGCCGTATTATGATTTGAACTACATCCGTCAAGTAGAACTTCCACTTTACATAGGCACTTAAAAAAGCTTATATCCGTGCCTCGTAAAATTGTATCATCAAGCAACAATTAAATACCATATTTTCTTTCCCTAGCCCTTATATGTTCTGTGAAATATAGATTAAATGATATATACGGATAGAGGACAACATTTACCACAAAAACCTCCGCGAGGTCATATAATTACGACATAGTTTCAGAGATAAAAATTCTCGAAAATTTCAAGCAAAACATTTACTTACTTTTTCTTCTTGTTTATCTTACAAGTGAATTTCTGTTAATTTTTCGGTTTTATTGTTATTTTATTTATCCTAATAGATTAGTACGGCAGTAAATGTCCAACCATACAATACCTTAGAAGCATAATAACAAGAGATACAAAATGGCCCGATGAAATAAGGGCTAGAATAGCGAACGGGAAATATAAAGCAAATTATACATAAGAGAAAAATAAAATGCTCAAGGGTGGAGTACCGCTTTGTATAGAGTAGAACAATGTATACTTAGGAAGAATTGTATAATACACTTGGATATCTTCGAAATGTAGACTTAGAGAAGAATGCCGAAGATAAAATGGACAGATAGAATGAAAAACGAGGAAATGCTATGGAGAATAGGAGAAAGAAGAATGATTACACAGATCGTAAGAAGAACTGGATTGGGCATTAACTGAGAAGAGATAGCATGATTAAAGACGCGTTAAAAGGAAAACTGGAAGGAAAAAGAGAAAGAGGTAAGAAATGGTTTCAGCTGAAAGACAACTTGATTGGAAAAGAGATCAACCAAGAAATGAAGATTGCGGAAATGAGGATTATTTGTAGGTTTAACAAAGAATAATCGCGTATTTGTTTAGAAATAGGCTACCAATGATGATGATTTCTTTTGGTTTGATTGTGCTTCTGAAAAGTTTCTGTCCACATTCAAGAGATTGATGAAAGAAAAGGGTTGCCAAATGTCACACTGAAAATTTCAATTTGTAATAACAATGCCTATTACGATATGTCAGTTTACACTTTCTCCAAATACGAAACATAGAGAAAGTGTGTATTGTTTTTATGAAAAAATCAAATTCGAAATTTCAACGGAAATGCATGTTTTAAGGTCCCCTGAATACGTTTTGACTATTTTCTCGATGATGTCTGTGGGTGTGTCTGTGACCGGAATTTTGTGAGAGCTCGAACTAAAAACTAATAATCCGATCAGCATAGAATTTCATATTCAGTATTTGTATATAAATTCAAGAACTGATTGGATTTTAGCTAAATTAGGCCGATCGGAAGTGGATGTTTACTCTTGTCACATCCTATTTCTGTAATATTTACTTTAATATTTGATAAACGTGAAAAGTATTTGAATAAAAGTTCTAGGAAATTTAATTTTCTACAACCTTTGTTTGAAACTTTTTCCCAAATAATGCATTGCTTAAGATATATTTTAAAAACTATATTTTTTAGCTGCCACCACAACACCACCTACCAGCGACTATTGTACGTCTTATTGTTAGTAACGCTCCTTTTTATTTTCTTAATTGTTGGAGATTCGTCGCTACATCCAATATCAGAAGGCTACAGTATGAGTTTATTTCTGTTCTTTGTAATGTTTTTAAAATTTTCTCGCAGTTCCTTAAAATATTTATTATCATTTATTCTATTTAGAATTTTTAGAAATATATTTTTAGAATATGGAGAAGGTCATGAGGCTTTTTCTATATAAATAACACAAAAATAACACTTATATAATAAATAATACAACCCGATACCTTTTTAAAATTTTAGGATTTTTCTTATTAAAACATTTTATATATTTGGTATTATATAGCGAATATGGTGATCCGTTCGCCACAAGTGAGGCGAACCACGAAATCCTGTTGGAAAAGCTGATCCAAGGTAACGCCAACAATCAATTATTCAATGCATAGTGTAATTGCTGACTAATAAATGCGTTATAATAAATTATGTTGTATTTAGGTGCTAATAATAAAAAATCAGTCACAAACTAAAGACATTAGTCGCATCCTCCATATCTCGAAAAACAACGCTTAATATTTGCTTAATGTTTACTCAACAGTGATTCGGGCGCAACAAAAGCGCAGCGTAAAATCGATCTATCCTGAAATCTGCCCTCCGCGGGGGGAATCTCGAACATTATCCCTCCACCTCGTTCCCTAGGACGCAAACCGAGAGTTATTCTTAGCGACGAAGATGAGAGAGACCAACGAAACGGATGGAAACGGCGCGTAGGGAAGAATAAACCCGGGCATAATAATGGCGGCGCGGGGAAGGTAAAGGTACCCTTCCCCCACCCCTCTCCCCCCGGCAACCCAGTCCCTCTCCCCCCTCTCATATCCTCCCCCTTTCCACACCCCCGCACCTCTTTCCGCCTCCCAAGCCGGAGGCAGGGCATCGCCACCTCCCTAGGGATCCTCAGAATCCCCAATTCAGGGTACTCCAGGGGCTTCCCTCCCCCTACCCTACTACCCGCCCCCCTCTCCCCAACATCTCCAGGCAGCGAGACTCTCCAGGGACATGGATGCGCCACAAGGAAGAGAAGGAGGGGGAGGAGTCCAGAGGAGTAGGTGGAGATAGAGGAAGGAGAGAGGTGAGAAAGAGGTGGGAAACAGGAAGGGAGAAAGGGATAGGTATGAAAGGGGTATGGGAAGGGAAAGATGGAGCCACGAACACGTGTTTAGGAGGAAATAATGATGATGAGAATGTTCCTTAATAGCTAGAAAACCCTAGAGATGCCCGCGTTGGATTCAATTTTTATCCCCGCTGCGTGATCTAATTTTTTTTCGTGAGCCGATAGAATTCGTGTTTTTCCATTACGTCAATTACGACGCAAGGGTTCCTCAATTTATCGCCTGATTGGATTTGATGATAAATGTCAGTTTCTTCCTGTCATTGTCGAATGTAGGTCCTTAACGAGGAGCCATTTTTATTATATGCCCTAAAGGGCTGTGCTCGAAGGGTGTTTATTTAACTAATCTCGTCGGGGAGTATTATTTTTAACTTTTCCATCTAAAATATGCGATAATAATGAAGAAATTGTACAAATCATTTCCATAAGAAAATTCACGCAATGATCGACTGAAAATCGGTCTTGATATGGATCTGTTAGACATGCTTCAAACACGTACATAAACGAACTCAGAAGTATGACGATGACCCAATGACTTTCTAAGTTGTTCGTTGAAATACGTCCAAAAACAAGACAAAAATAACAGAGACTTTACCAACTCATCGATTATAATATATTTAATTACTTTTGACAAACAATAACACCCATAACTTCTAGCATAGATTTTTATTTTTTTTCGCATCCAATTACGCAATGTTATTTTGTGAATAAAGGTGTCAACAAATGCGAAATGCTCATCCGATTTTAAAAGCGACATGGTTACGTGAACCATATTCACAAAAAACAAACCTAAAGATATGTTTTGAAGACGGCGAGGCGTTATGGTGTGACAAGATAAACATTCATTATAAATGACTTAGTGTTGTAGTTTGGCAAAGCAGGCTTAAACCGAGTTAACTTTTTGCACAATGAGTTCACAATACTCATATTACACATTTTTTATAATTCAAAGATTTAATACGCTTTTTTAGTGAAAAGTTAAGTCTGAAATTATATTTTTATACTGATAATGCTAAGTCTCATTTCAAGCAAGACATTTATTTAATTATTTTTTCTAGCTACTTGAAAAGAATGATAAAAATTAAGCTATGGTTGCGCGCGAATGCATATCCGTAGAAATTAATAACATTAGCGCTCAAACAAGTGGTAAATACTGGGATTGCTGTTGTTGACATACAGAAAATAGCAAGCATAATTTAAGACCAAAACCACCTATAACCTAATAATGTTTAAAATAACGGTGCAGCGAACTTCAAAAAGTCTTTTCAAACAACGTTTCACTGTCGGACCGATTTTAACAGAAAAAAATTAATTTTCAGATATTAAATTCATAATTATTGCTTAAAAATATCCAACCATGGTGAATCTATATGTCTTTGTAAATCAGCACAGAGGGGTTTCTCTGCCCTGAACCGGTTGAACAAATGAAATTTGTAATGAAAATAAGGCATGGGAAAAATTCCTCTAGCTCAAAAATTTACCTTTTTCACGATCATAAACTTAGGGTCAATGTTTTTTCATGATCATGAACTCCCGCTATAATAACGATCCGTTTTTACCACGCATTACAGAAAACTCCTTGTTGTCAAATACGGGAGGCAAAGCTTGCAATAATGCCACGATGTTTTAAGCTGGAGCGGTTTATCTAACGTAAGAGGAGTCCCATCAAAATTTGTACGCAATGATGCAGAACTACCCCTTCGTAAACGCAAAAGCCATAATAGCTGGAGCATAAGGGCACGGAGGGAGGAGAAGACGAGGGACGGGGAGGGGCGGAGGGAGTACAATAGAAGCGGGAAGGAGGGGGAGATAATATGCGTGTAAGGAGGGAAAGGGGTGAAAGGGATGGAGTGCGGGAGTCAATGGATACACACTCGCAGCGGGAGAGATGGCGAGGTGGAAAGAGAAGGAAGGGAGAAAAGCCAAGGGGAGAGAGAGGGAGGGAGAGGGATTAAGGAGGAGAGAGGGGAAGATCATGGCCAGAGGGAGAAAGGAGGAAGGGACCCTTGGGATGGCGCCAGCGGGTGATCAGGGGAGGAGGAAGAATGAGGTGAGGGAGAGAGATGAAGAGAAGGAGAGAGGGAGTGGAAGAGAATGGATCGGGAGTGAGAGAGAGAAGGGCGGATGAGATGGGAAGAAGGGCCCTTGGTGGGCTTCGGCGTCTCGATTCTTCCCTAATCCTCCGGAAAATCAGTTTTTCTGAGCCCATTGATTCGGCTCCCAAAAAGATCCTCCTCTTCGGCGTAGCACGCTTGCAAGCTAGCTGAACCATCCATCCTCACTCTCTCTCTATCTCTCTTCGTCATCGCTCCACCCTACACTTTCTCATCCTGCCTCACACCCTGTGCTGTACCCACTTCCTATCCTATAAACCTCGTACTTGCTTCGGTTGTTTTACCACAACTTCTCACCCTCTCTCTTTCTTTCTCTATTTCATTCTCTCTCCCATCCACTCCCTTGTTAATCCTAATTAATACCCCTAATCTAAACACTTTCATTAGCCTTCTTTGGCGTATATTTTAATGTGTCGTAACATAACTTATTTTAGTACCATTTCCTTTAACAACAACTGATGTAAATGTTTCGTGTGAACTGTAGCATGTGACGTAGGTTTAAATGTAAATAAGGGAAGAAATGTCTCAATTTCGCCCGAATAAAATCATTTGTCTGTCCCTCTATTCCGAAATACGTGTCTCATCGATGTTTAATCAGGATCTGCATTAAAATTATACGATATAGCCAGAAATACCGAAAAATCTGGATGCTAATTTAGACAGTATTGTGTTGATTTACAGTATTGTATTTGTTACGGTTTAAAAGGTTCTTTATAAAAGGTAATGAATGTACTGTTCAAAAGTTGACAAAAATAAATAAATAAAACTAATGATAATAAATTATCCTTTGATTAATAAAACATATCTAAATGAAACTTCCATCGTCGGTTTGTTTTCTATACAAATACGTATACACTTCCCTGTGCACATGAACTGTTAATTTGAATACTCAGAAGCAAAAACACAAAACGACGAATAGATTATTTCATTCAAAGTTTTAATTCATCCAAATGATTCAATCAATTCTATTGTCATTTTAGGAGTTAAATAAATGAGGATTTGACTCCTTATTGTTAGTACTATCAAAATAATCGCAAACGTAAGATCGCGTATCACAAGATTCAAAATTTTGCCAATGGACAAAATTTTTTTATTTAAAAAACTCCCAAATTTAATTTTAGCCACCGAAGACTCAAAATGAAACGAGAAAGGTATAACCAAGAGACGTCCTTCACGATCATAAAGCGTAAACGAGTGGCACCCGAGCCTAATTTTTGTGTGTCCATCTGACGCAAAAGGTGGATAAATCTCATGCTCCGCGAATTTTGAACAAATGAAACGCGGCGAAGCGAAGCGCAAGGCAACTACGCCGATACAATTGGATTAAGGGTACGAAATAGGAGTAGCGAAGAAAGACTTAAGTGAGAAAGAGCCCACAGGAGAAGACTCTGAAACAGCATCAAATGTGCGAAGGCAGAAAATTCAAAACACGGTCTTCTTTGATCAATTGCTAGGGCAAAGTGTGCCGCCAAACCCTAACTTTCGCGTTGTGTGAGGGATACACAAGCGGAGAACTTCTCCCTGCGTGAAAAAGGGAGTTTAACCCTTGTTTCCGCACGCCGTATCTCGTGTGGAGAAGCTTGTAACAGAAGCCGTGTCGAAATATACCGCCAGCGAGTGAATGTAATCGTTAATCTGATCTTCAGGGCGATACCTTTTCTAAAAATGGCTAAGATGCTGCTTGTAGCGCGTCGGACGATACGTGGATGCAAAGAACCATATGTTTTCATTAAAAAAAAGTGTTTTTGATTTTATCTCTTAACACCAGAACGCAGTGAACATTGAAAAATCATGTTTCTCCAGTAGCAATGAAAAGTTTGGGAAAACCAGGTGCGCATTTCATCCACAAAGCAAGCATCATCAGTGGCGATTCATTGATTGTAGATTTTTTAAAATTGGCTGTGAATTACCATTATCGATGGCCACTTGATAGATGAAATTCGTAACAGGCTTTCCCAGTCCTTTTATTTATTTAGCTTCCAATGTCGCAAGTAGGTTAACGCCAGGCTGCGACAATACTGAACCCATAAATATCTTTAAAAAACATTAATTAAAATTCTAAAATTGCACATGGTTATACAATATACGCACAAAATAATACCTAATTTATCCATAAATAAATACAATAATACACAATTTAGAAATTATTCAATTAAAGTTTTACTTACTTATTTTTATCGAGTTTAGAGTTTTCTAGGTTCAAGATGGGCTTTCACTGGTGAAACAAGTTTATCGATTTGATGTCGATAATGTGAGCTCGATGATTCTTTCTTAAACCAGTAAATGTTTATTTTACAAAGAAGTGGGTAGTAGCAAGATTACAGATTGGATGAATGTGATGTTCTGGGAAAAATGGCATTTACACCAAAAACATATGTTATTATAGGAATTTGTCAGAAAAATCTCTGAATCAGACTGTAATTCGTATAAGGGACTGGCCAAAACGTATAAGAAATTAGAAACGATAGAAAATAGAAAGAACAACTCATTTTGGAACCTTATAGGGAGGAATATAGTGCTTGCGACTCGTTCCCGTACTGTTTTTCCTCGTAAATACACAGAAGTTTTTATGAATGTTAATTTTTTCGCCGTCCCAAGTGAGAGCCACCAAACTTGGCATAGTATTTAATTTGACAAAAAGGAAGACCGTAGTCGGGTTTTGGGGACGAAATTTCAACCTCCAAGTTTACCTGTCTGTACGTAGGTATGTAATGCTCTTTGAACGGCTATAACTCCGCCATTTTAGATTCATATCCAAAAATATTTTGGATTTATACTTACAATGATACACTGAATGGATAAACTGTGGAACATTGAACCATATTGGTATTTCCTGTGGCCTGCACATGACTTTCCGATATTTAAATTGAGAGTGAACGGAAGAACCTACCGAGGTATATGGCGGCTCATTTGAAAGCCTAAGTCACTCTGGCGTCGGGGAACATTTAAGATTTTTATTTTCATGTGGCCAGCACATGGCTTTTTGATACCTAAAAGTGAGAGCGAACGAAAGAACTTACGGAGATGTATAACCAATTATTTGAAAGCGTATGGTCATTTATCTTGAGAGTACCTTGAGTTTGGTTGAAAATATTAGCGATTGATATGAGCATGAAAAATTCGAAACTGTGAATCGGGGGCAAAGCCCGGGTAATTAGCTAGTCATAACTAAAACATTGCCGCTTGAAAGTCAAGATTAAAGCAAGACATTGCAGTCGTGTAGTTATAATTCTCGCGAGTATTACTTCTTGTTATTCAACAAAGATGAGATATATTTCGTGAATTACGATTCATAACAAGGAATTCCTAAAGATGATTATAAAACGGTAAGAAAAAGGAAAGCTCAGCGACCTCGAAGCATCCTCAAACAATCGCAACATATTTAGCCTGCAAATAGTAACATAGATTCACAACTGCTTAAAGAACTATATGGATTAACTCAAGCATTATATAGGGCCTACATAAAGTAACGCCACAGCATCAGTTTATAATCTATTACTTATTTTAATAGGAGATACAAACTTTTACTATCAATAGTCGTGAAAATAATTTCTTCGCCATTTCCCATCGAACTTGTTTCATACCTGCAGCGTAAAGATTCGTCCATTGAATCCACAACATTAAAGTGAGTCTAAAATTCTCAGTTTTTAGCAGTATGCTAATTCTACCCGGTCTTTTAAACGAATAAATAGGATACACTAGGTATGTACTCAAATGTAAATTTGCGTGATATTTCACGCTACCATGAAACGAACGTGAGATAAAATCTTCATGGACCGTCCCTTTAAGTCGCCCATCTTAAAAATGTATTTGGAATCGGCAGTGAAAAATTTGAGCGAAGATACAGAAGAGGATGAAGGGAGAGGTCTAGGAAGGGGACAGGAAGGAAGAAGCAGAGATGAACGAAAGAAAATAGGAGTGGGAGAATGGGGAGTGAGATATGGAAGGAGGGAGGGAGGAAAGCGGGAGGGTTTTTTTTTAAAAGGGGAGCGGTGGAAGTGTGGAGCTGTGAGGGACTCCCTCTAATTGGCATCGAGGGCCAAATTTCAGTCCTTTTTCCATTTTTTCCAGCGGGAGAACCAGACTATTGAGGGAGAGAGAGGTGAAGAGGGAGAAGGAGTAGGAAAAAGAGAGGAGCGGCACCCTTTTCACGCCCAAATGGAAGTAGTCGCTGCTGGCTGATGTTCTGCGGAGGGTGTGAGAAGGATCGCTAATGGTGGGCTCAGGGGCAGGCACCAAATGGGAGAGCGGTTTAGAGGGAGGGAGGAGTGTGTGTGCGCTCGGAGAGAGAGCAGCAAGATGGCGGGGCGACTCCGATTTACATCCCTCCTCGGGAGAAGGGGAGGACTGGGGGGGGGGGAAATGTCAAGTGGCGCCAGGAGAATTGGAATCGAAGTGCGTAGAACCGCCAATAGGAAAAGGCATTCTTCCAAGTCCAATACATCCACTCTGCCCATTTCTCTGTCTCTCCTCTCTTTCTATCTACTTCCCCCTCTCAAGCATTGTATCCCTCTCATTTTTTCTCATTTTCCTCTTCCATAAACTTATTCGACACCGTCTTTTCTTCTATCCTTACTCTATATAGTAAAAGGCACTCTTCCCCAACCAATGCATCTATTCTCTCTGAGTCTTTCTAAGTGCATACCTCTCTTTCACCATTGTATCCTTTTCGATCTTTCCTCGTTTCCCTCTTTTGTAAGCTTATTCATCCCTCTTCTCATCTCTCCCTACTCTTTATTTACCACCTTCCTCTTGCTCTCTCAAGTTCCTACCTGATTCTTCTTTCATTCCCTTCCACTCCACCCTCATTCTCATGCCCATCTTTCCTTTCCTGTCATCCATTCTTCGTCTCTACCTCCATCTCTTTCTCCCTCCATGTCTCCTCTCCATCGGCTCTTGTTCCTCTGTCACTCCCTATTCCTTTTTTGTCTTCCTCCCTATTGACACCTTCTGTTTCTACCTCCCTGTTTCTCTCTGTCTAGTCTTTTAACCTTACTCTGTCTTTCTCCCTCGTTTTTCCTATCCCTTTTCTTTTCCACTCCTTTTCCCAACACGTACTTCCTCCTACCAATCCACTATTTTATCCTTCTTTTCCCTCCAAAAAGCGATTCCTTTATCGTTTTCTTCCGTTCCTTGTTCCATCACCCTTAATACACTCCTACTCGCAGCAAAAGAGACCCGCCTTTCCTTCCCTTCGGCTCGTATTCCTCTCGTTCTCTCTCTATCTCTCTCCCCATCTTCTCTTCCTCCCACCCGCCCACTCTCTAACCTCTCCATTCCTCAGAGACTGAATTTAGCACGCATGGCGACGCTTTACGAATCCAAGATTTCGTTTCATTGCAGTGACAACAAACCTACTTTATCTAAAACCTTGAAATGTATGGAAGGATTTCTAGTCTTGCAGTTTAAAAAGAAACACGTCCGAGGAAACGCTCCGCCAAGGAAATATGGCGAACAAGTGGTAAAATACGGTTTCCAACCGTCTTAGTACGTTTTAAAAGTATAATATTTTGCTTAGCGTGGAAATCTTGTATTTTTTATATTAAAGTGGATATTAACTGAAAATCGGCTTAGCATGTGATCAAAATCTACTAGGAAAGGCTGAACTTAGTGGAGCGATTCCATAATAGTAATAATAAAACTTTATAATTTCCTGTGAAAATTACAAATTTTTATTATTATTATTATCGTGCGATATTCAATGAAAGAGAATAACCACACTTTCATCATCAACTCCTTGAAAATAATCCATTAGCAATGTTTATGTATTTTCAATGTCTAGAGGAATAAAATATTTCAATAAAAGCAAAGTCGTTTTTGACAAAATGCGACATTTTATAGCATTTTAGTTTAAATTATGTTTAAGCGCAGTCTTAATGAACTAATAGCACACAAATACACTATTTATGAGAAAGTAAATTCTACCAAAGGAATTATTAAACATAGATCCATTAACAGCATCATGAAAAATAAAAATGAGCTGACAAACACAATTTTTTCAGCGTGGTGAATCATTTTCACCTCTTTTTCTTTATAGAAGACAATGCCACAAATTCAATTTTTCACGTTCTTTATAATCTAAGAACGCAAACCGAATTGAATCCTGCATTATCTTTCCATATTTTTGAAAGAGAAATAGCATCTCGATTTATATTATCAAAAGTTTCACGTTCATCGGTAATAAAAGCTCAGGAAAACAAGCTTTATTTCGTTAATTTTGATACAATCGTTTCAATAGAGAGTTATCGAGCTCGTCTTATGATTGAAAATGAATTCCGGAGTAAGAACTTACGTATCAAAATTTGCATGTACTTATAACATTATGTCTATTGCATATACTTAAGACAAGTACTTCATTTTTCAAATTTTAATACTTATACTGCTTATACTGGAATATGAACATTTGTTTGAGAACAGGCCCAATAAACGGACGAGATGCAGGTTATGTGGCGATAAAGAATTTTCATTTCAAACTTGAGCATGGGCATTCTTTTTTGCCTGCGTAAAAGTTCATGTTTTCAGGGGAAAAACAAAAGGGAAGTTGAAGATGTAATCGTACAGTAATTAATGATGAAATGAAGATGCAAAAAGAACAACATTAACAAAGAGGAAGCATAGCTGTTATCTCTGATTTCTCTGAATGGAAAATCACGGTCCTTGAGAAAATGGGAAATAAAAATCAAACGGCATATTATGCTGGAAAATATTGTTTTCGGAAACTCTTAAGGGAAGTAGCTCAGGTATTCGAGGGCCATTTGTTTCTCACAAGTGATCCGAGCGAGTGATATACAGATATTACCAAGATTAGTCACTCACATTTATTGCAATGCTTTATGTATATTTTACTTTTCCCTCTAAGCCCTTTATCCATAAACAAACTTGATCACTAGTTGTAAGATACATTAGTTATATACCCAACGTCTCTCTTACCCTAGTGATTCACATTCACTTCAGGATTGCTACAAACCTAGTAAACATGAGTAAGAACGTTATTTGCTCTAAATGATCCTTTTGAGCCACTGTGAGCATTGATATACGGAGAAGCGCGATGAAATACGAAACCTAATCCTCTACATACAACATCTTTACTTCCGCTATTCACCCATGTAGGTATTCGAAACATTTTTCCAATCAATAATTTCATTTTTCGTCGATTATGACATCCCATTCTTGTGTTCTCGTTTATGTTTAGATCAATCCCTTTATAAACGGATAGGGAGCTTAAAATTTTCATTATTCAGGCTTCTATCGAAGCCTTTGGTTTCTTCTTGCGTAATTTGTTTCTATTATCTCATTACAAACTTGCCTTCTTTCACAATCCTTCTTTGTTACCTCGTCAGCCATTTCTACATACCTATAGTAGTTCCTCCCTTCTTGGAAGAGGCTGTTGGGAAAAACCGCGTTGTGCAAATTGAATGCCTTATGAAAAAATCACGCGTTCGTATAGGTTACGCCGGTTTTCTCAAGTCGCGCCCAATTCAGGACCGCGTGCAATTAAATTTCACGCGTGTTCTTTAGATAAATGTCGCATTTATTTAACAGCGCATGATCAAATCCGTGCTATGCAATGGTTATAATTTCTGATCTCTATTAAATAAAATAATTGTTACAATGGACTGCTTTCGTTTACTTGACCTTAAAATTCTTGCGTTTCAGCACCCTAGTGGGATATAGTATACTCTTGTGAATGCATATTCATGAACGCAAGCGGTAGCTGCTTCTATTTCCGTTCTCTTGGATGGGCATACTTCTCCTCTCACATTGAATATTTTCCCTCTTATTAGTGTCGGTCGAAACCTTAACTCAGGGCCTCCGTGTTATTTTAGTAGCATGAAAATAATAACATGGGACCCCACTTATCATTCTTAGGGAAATGTGTTCAAACTTTAAATATTGTGAGAGTTGATGTGATTGAATGGAGTGTTAAACTGTGTATTAACGTCACCGGCACAAACCCCGCTGTTAAAAAAGAAAACTTCAGCGTTATACTATCGATGTCAATTTCAAGTGAGTTAGAATTTTTGAAATCATTTATCATAACCAAGTGGGAAGTAAGACAGTTACCGAGAACAATGAGGAGCTGGGTGAATCGCTCTTTTACGCCCGATTCTTTTCCACTTTTTCAAAATAAGCCCTATACATGGCAAAAATTGAAAAATGGAGAACGTACTTGTCTTAGGTATCTTCGATAGCCCCATACTTAAGAAAAGTACTTAATTTTTAAATTTTTTCCCAAGTGCCACCGGAATTTATTTTCGGCCATAAGACGAGCATGATAATTCTCCGTTGAACTTTTTCCATTAATGACATTGGAGGCGCTTCGTAACACCCTTCATCCTTAATACGACTCATTGTCAGTGATATCAACTGCGTTTCGGCAATCTTATGCACCATCTTGAGAACGGGAGGGTTTCGGAATGGATATATTAAAAACGGATACTCTCCAAATTAAACGCGTAAGAAAACGACGAATCCAGATAAATATTACAGCAGGAAACGTAATCGAAATTGTAAAAGGTTCACGTGTATGAGATATTATTTAAGGTATAATCTTGCGAGAAAATCTGAGAACACACATATCCCTGCCATTTTGTGTACCTCCCTTCGACAGAATCAATCGCAATCCTTTTTATGCTGACAAGGAAAGCATTCCTCGGTTCAAATATTAATCTCGAGCCCGACGTATAAACTATGAGTTAACTCAAGCTTGCAAAAACGCAGAATTCCTGTTACCTTCAAGTAAGCACAATTATAAAGCTACGAGGATGGGACATAATATACCTCTAGGACGAATATGCCTCGTAGTAGAAATCCAGAAACGCGCATTCGATAACGCTAAAATTTCCTTTAAAAAAACCAGTCGATTTCGAGACGGCAGGAGAAGGACCTGCGCGACTACGTGGAGTTGAAGAGGAGGGAGGGAGGGGGGAGGAAGGGAGGGGAGGAGTAAGGGAGGGGAGGGGGAGGGAGGAAAGGGGACAATATGGCGCCCTCCACATGCAGAACAGAGCGCGCGCGTATGTCGCCTTCTCCCTGCTTCACGCGCAATCTCCATACATCTTATCGACCTCCTTCGCCCCGCCCAGAGACTCCACCACACCCCCCCCCCCCCCGCCCCCGCTTCCTCCTCCCCTCTCCGACACCCAGTCGACAGATATATACACATATACATAAGCCCCTCGGAATAATAGACCGGGCATCCCCCACCTCGTTAAGCGAACTCCTACTCCGCCCACGCGCCAGCCAGCGCCTCCCAATCCTCCCTCTCTTCCTCCTTGCCTTCCTTCTTCCCCTCATCTCTCTCTCTCTCTCTCTTTTCCCGCTTCTCTTCATCCCAATCTTCTCGGAGTGGAACCGTCGCAGAAAACAAGATCTAATTGTTGCTCCCGCTGCCTCTCTGGAACAGAGGCATAAACTTTATTCGGAAGATTTGTTGGATGCAAATGGGGGAAGAAGACGGGGGCAAATGTCTCGTTTGCGAGGAGGCCGCGGCAAGAAACGTTACCCTTTTCGAACCATCACTCCTTAGCATTCGTCCTAGGCTTTTCCTCGTTTCATTGAATGCGCTCTATTGATTTTTTTGCGATTTTTACTTTCTCATATACCTAGTATATAAAGTATTGTAATCGCGACGAAATTCGACTTCGAGATTTTGAAGGAAACACACGATTTAGGTGTCTTCGAGTCCAAAAAAGTGGCTTTTCCATGCCATCTGTCTGTGCGAGGTCCTAGAGCATGGGTCCGCAACCTTTTCAATTTGGCGAGCACCAAGTTATATTCTAGAGCACCCAACGAACACCACTATACTTTTGCAAAAGTAGGAATGATCATAAAATAAATTAACATCAAAGTGATTGAAAATGACCTTTCGTATGTTTAGAAAGAAAACAGGCGAACAAATCGAATTAACGGTACATACTAGAAAAGACGGTTTTTAGCATCGTAGAAGTGCACGGTAAGACTGCTAAAGAGCACCAGGTTGCGGACCACTATCCTAGAGCTTAGACGGCTTAACGAAATCAAATGATACTAGCTGCCCGTGTACACAAAAATTGCGCGTTATTATTATACTTGTATGCAGTATAAAACTAATATTTTTAAAAGAAAGCACATTTATGCAGCATAGTAAAATAACAGTATAGCTTTGCATGTACAACAGTTTTCATTTGGTCATTTATAACAAAAAATACAATCTTACATATATTTCTCATACTCCGTCTGCAACAACTTCCACCACGCGCCACCAGACTGCGCCACTGATTGACTGTAATGTTATTTTTAACAAACTTTCCGAGTAGGTAGAAGGTTGAAATTTGGTAGGAATGTTTGATTCTTATAGTAAAAGCCATTTACGAAACAAAATCCCAAAAAAGATCCGGGTTCGACTCCAGTAGATAATTTCTATTTCCCATAAGATGCGAATTTTATATTTAGTGCTTACTTTTTAGTGCATTTAAAAGATGGTTTCATTAATTTTTATTTAATACGTCACTCACGCATACCCGTCATATTTGACGGGCAATTACACTAGTTGTTCGTAATTTGTTTTCAAAATTTAAAATAGTAATATCAGCAAAAACTTTTAAAACGTTATTAAAACATATTTTTGAACTAAATGTAGGGACTGTGGAATTTTTTAATTCCGAGTTCGTTCTATTCTATTCTAACTACATTTAGTCTAATGAATTTTAAAATGCAAATATGAAAAGTCATACACCGATCCCCATTGGTTGGCATTTATTCTAAAGAGATACTATTTATTTGCCGTTTTCATGAGCTCTCAGTTCCATCGGGAAATGCCAGAAGAGTTAAATTATCAACGAACGTATATTACGAAAATGAAACAGTAAGGAAAAGACAAAGAAAAATGAAAAGAAAATACATAGGTATGTGATACAGACGTTCTTACAAATAGTAATGTAGATAATCGTTCGCATTAATGCAATTGCTTCCGGTACGTATGTGCCCGAACTAAATAAAACGTACTTTATTAATACCCGATGCCACTAGCAACAATAGTAGTTTGTTTATAGTTGTCGCTACAATACAAGTTCTCGAAAGGTACATTACAGTAATACAATATAGATCTCACTTTGTTTTTGTTAATTTCTAGTAGACATTCACAGTACAATTCCAATTTACAGATTATTTTTAGTTTTATTCAAATAAAACTTATTCACCAATATCGTTCGAAATAAAAATCGAAATGTAAACAAACAAAATTACGTAATATCGACCACGGGCTCAATTTTCACGTGTGTAATACTAAAACCTTCAGTTTGCAATAATGTGCGTAGTTATGGTTACCAAGATTTCTTACCGAAAAAAATTTGAATTGCGGGCTTTAATTCGGCCACTGAACTAAAATTAGGCGTGGATTCATATTCTCTTTGATGTAAAAAGCAAGTTAATTCTTTTGGTTTCACGTCCAAGTCCTGAGTTCATATCTTAAGTATAACTAATTTTAATGTTCAACTTTGAAAAGGTTGCTCGCAACGTTTCATCTCTTCCCATATTATTCAAATGTAGGAAAGATAGGCTCATGAGTTCAATGTAGACGGTGAGCATTTTAAAAGTTATAGGTCACGTTAGCAAGTAATATCTGAAAGTTTGATAGAAAAAATGGACAGCTTTTGAGTTTTAAGCGTTTTTATTGTTCTCCCATTTAACGCCATATAAGGCTTCATACACAGGGACACAGCGATTTTAGGATGGTTTCCGAAGGAAACAGCCTTATGAAATGGCCCTGTCTGTGTGGGTGTCCCCTACTAACAACTTTTGCACCAGTGAACCGATTTTTATGAAACTTGGTATGAGGCTCGCTACCAGGGCCCACCTCCGAACTATATTTTATTTGGCAAAGATTTAAGCCCCATGGTTCAATTCCAGGAACGTATTTTCCCTTTTCATTTTACATAGGAAGTCTCAAATCCATCGTGCAGAGTTGTATTCTTTAATAATTTAAAATATCTTAAAATTGTGATATCGGGGCATGGTTTCTACTGTTATAAAGGGAAAAGAATGTTAATTTTAATTCTTATCACAAAATTTTGATAATTGATCGTATTTTCTTGAATTTCTACTAAAACATATCGTTTTTTGCGTTTTAAATCGCATTTTATCGGATTGTTTCCGTGGAGACGATTATTACCGAACTGGGCTTGAACATAGACGAGTGAAAAAATGGGTTATTTTCTTTTCCACTCGACTACCCTTCAGCAGTGGACAGTTGATCCATACATATTAGCGTATAAATAGTAAGATTTATTAAATTCGTTTCTTTAAAAAATTCATGTAAAATATAATGTCAGAAAGAGATTTTGACATTGCTTTTAGTATTTTAAACCTGATAATGCTCTATTAATTTGTTTTCCGATTTTTCTCTATCATTGATAAACTATGAATTACATGTGGTATTTATGATATGAGAATTTCTTGTAATGACTGACACATACTGAAACATTTCCTGTCAATATAAGTAATCAATTCGGGACGTCAACTTTAGGAAACCAGCCTGCATTAGTCCTGGTTTGGACTTCTTGTTAATAAGTATAATAGATTTCGTATTTAGGTATAACATTTATCCAGAATAGAAACTATGAAGAGATGAACGATATAGCGCAGCAATGAATGGTAGTTTTTTTTAACAAAAAATCGAGTTACAGCAATGCCTCCGTTAACAAATCCTCTGGAAACTAAACCCCTTGACAACGTAGTTGAAGTTATTTCTGCAAAAATGGAAAAATTACGCAAAATCTTCAGAAGCTTCAAGGAAAGCAATTAAAAACAGTAAAATGTTATCATCACTGACATCGTACAAATGGCCCATGAAATGAATATCGAGAAAGTTGACGATGTGCAATACCTGCTAGATAGCTATGGATGGCATAAACTTGCCTGTCCCCGTGTGGTTCCTGCCACCTCAACTCCCACCGTTGCCAATTCGGATGAGCAGGTCTTCAGAAGGACCTATTTATTTACTACCTAATTTAATACATCCTAAAACTTAATGTTTTAGGCACATTTGATATTATTTTTGTCAATACTTAATGATGTTTAACTCTCCCCTTCTTTCTTAAGTCCTATCACCTCCTATGTTATTTCTAAATCTATTAACGAATTTTCTGATAACGATGTGACGTCACGTAACACATCTACTTCATTAATCGAGATACTGTTGTATAGGCATAATCAACTCTGAAACCCACAAGTCTCGAACCGAATAGCTGGAAAGGCGCCACCTCCTTGCGACTCCTCCCTCCGAGGGACAAGAACTCAAAAATATTATTAATTTCATGTTTCCAATCCTTATTCTTTCTTACATTTTCATTCAGCTGTATCAAATTATGATAACCAACCCGTCTGAAACCCACTTTTGAGAAAGTGCCCTTTCGAGATTGCGTCCTTTCTACATTCCGTATTTCGAGGTTACACTAGCAAATGGTATAAACATCTTAAATTGTGCTCTGTGTTTTGTCCGACTGTGTGTGAAATTAGCATTGAGCCATGTACACGAGAGAGAGAAAAATTTAATTTCGTGACTTAGCGCGGATTAGAACGATTTTTCAAATGTTCCTATCACGATTAACAAATCATGAAACACTGGTTAGTTAAAACTCATTGGAATTAAGATGAACTTACGATAAAAATTGAGTTATGCTAGTTCTGCAAAGCCACATCTTATACGGTCAACTATGTAATCAGTGATATTATTACTAGGACTAGAAGCATACGAATACGAGAAAGCTATTGCAACGTACGCTGCACAAAGCAATCATTCGTGGCTTCTACTATTCCACCCACGATCAGATTGATTTTTCGTCATTCTTGATTCCAATAAACAGGAGTAATTACCTAAAATCAAACAGTTATTCCATCGTTCATGCGGAATTCCCATCATCACAATCTCCGACTTCGCCTCCGCATCTTTCCTATAGACTCTGTTTAAGATGTACACCACCGACATTTCTTCCATGATAAAACCATTTCATTTGACCTCTCTTTAAATTCGTGTTCGAACACTGAAGGTTAATCATCTATATTTCAATTTCCGTCGACTACAATTACGTCAATACTTCTCCCCCCCTCTCTCGAGCTTTTCCGCTTATGCGTTGACGAAATCTCTCCCCCCCCCCCTCTGCTATCGCCGCTTCTCCTCCCTTTCCCGTCATAACTCCCCACATTCCCCTCTGATCTCCTTTTATTCTTTCCCCACCACACTCTCATTCCTCCGCTTTCCTCAGAATTTCTCCAGCATATTATTTTTTACATTTTTCTTTTCATGGCCTTATAAATCCGCCCTTTTCGTCGCTACGTCCATTTTCTCAGTAAAAGTTCAGCTCAGGGCAGCTAGATTTGCGAAACAAATTTATGACGCAAAGAGAAGCGTAAATTCATTATTGAATAACTTGGATTTGAAATCACTATAGCGACTCCGACTGGAGATTTGATTGAAGCTATAAAGGCCGAATTTGGATAATTTAGCTGAATAGATGTTAATAATAGCTGAAGGGACAACGATAGGGTGATAAACCGTCCCAAATTTCGAGGGACAGTCCTTCCTTTCCATCATTCGTTCCTCTTTGTAAAATGTGCCAACTTTGTTCCAGTTTTAAAAAAATAATTATTTGCATCTCAAATTGTCATCTAAACTGCCAAGGAACACCCTCACTGGTCATATCAAGCCATCTGATATCTACTACATCTACCTATCTATCTAAGGCCGATCCATCAGTAAATGCACAATAAATACGCCACTGCAATGTCTCTACTTAAAGTAGTTGCAAATTCGAAAATGTATCTCCTTCTCCTTCTTACAAGTTGACAACTTAGATTACAATTATGAAATACGTGAGCTCGATTGTAGAACAAAAAGATATTGAGGTAAGTTTTCTCCAAAGACTGTCGGGGATCATAATAGGAGAGTTAACCCTTGAATTTGCGTTACTCAATTGTGCTAGTGAGAATACAGCTATATCACAGCATAACAGAAAATACATTTAAGTATTCGCTAGAACCGAGAGACATTACAGATAATTTTTTAAAGACGCGTTTTTTTGAAAGAGAGAATATCAATTTTAATTAAAATACATACAAATCTTCAATTCAAAATAAAATTATGGAGCCAAACTTATAATAAAAATCAAATTGACAAACTAGATCCATTAAAATCCTTTAGATAAATATCCTTGTTACAAAAGGCTAGAAAATAAGTAAATTTGATAACTTTTGCTTGAAATCTTCTATCGTTTTGAGAAATATATAGCAATCGATTCGCTGGACTTACACAATTAAAATCCAACTGTCGCATTTTCTCATTTGATGAAAAATTATAATCGTTCACTGTTTTTACGAAATTTACCAAACGTGGATAGCCAGCCTTATACCTAAATGTTCACAAAAAATAACAATCACTACACTAAGCAATCCCTTTCTCCGAAGAGTAGCAAAGTTATGCGCATTAAAGTGAAAGTGACCAAATATCTGTGAAAATAATCCACGTAAAAACTAAATACAAAATTTCCAATTACCACTTTATTATGAACTAGGGAGGTGCCCGTAAAAAATTCAACGGGAAAGGTTTTTGTGATTAAAAAATTAACATAAATATACCTTGACTTTCTTTGGATGGCAAGAAAACAAACTTTCGTTCTTTTAGGCGTTCGTTGTTTCAAGTTTCGAACTCCTACGATGATCCTAAGTACCTAATTTTAATATGTGAATGATTAATATTCTACATTCAAATGTACTCCTTCTCCTAAATAACGCAACGATGTTGTTTACATTGCTTGCTATGAAAAGAATTTCTCACTCCTCTTTGTCGTACTAATTGTAAGAGCATTCAAAGCACGCTTTCACCCATAAGGATTGAAATAACAACAGGATTTCGAGGTTTAACAATGTAATAGGTTGGCATGGCAACATCCCGTTAAATGGCAAGATTCCCCTAAAATATGTGAATTAAACGTTTAACATGAGGAATTTAGAACTGTAGGCGGGAAAAGATCAACAGAATAGGAAACTTCATAGTTGTTTCTTTAAAATGGGCTAGATCTGAAGATCATGGGTGGATTCTTTCTAATTTAGATCTCAAAAAGAATAAAAGCCTGAAAGTCAAAAAGTCGATTTTTACGTGCTATCATATGGGAAATGGAAATGGCTATCTTGGAGTCGAACCTAGGATTTTTCGAGATTTATTTTCGTCATCATCTTATAATATGTAAGTCAATCATTCCTGCGAAATATCAAAAATGAAGCTTGCTCCAGTATCGAGTTATTCGCATTTTTATAGCGTGACAGAGAGAGCCACAAAGGGACAAAGGGACCAAGGGACAAAGGAACAGAAATAGCCTTTTATTATTGTTATATTTAATAAGGTGGAAATTAGCAGGTCTATAATTGGTACTTATATAATTTTTTCTTTTCAAAATTACCTATTTTGCCGTAATAATGCTAAAACATTTGTCCATCTTAAGTAAAATAACGCGTTTTTTCGTAAATGTATTCCGTAACTTTGGCATCAAAATATATACTTATGTGCTTCACTTCATATGCTGTTTGCATGTCACAATATAGTTTCAAGCAACTCCTCCATATTTTTATAAAATAAAAATAAATTAACAGTTTTCACCGACAATGACGAAGGTTTTTTGAGTTCTGCGTTTGAATATTAACGATCAAAACAGCGAACGTATCGAAATAATCGGCATCGCCCATATTCATAAAATCAACCCACGTTATTATGTAAATGTATGTAAATGATAAAATTTCATTCGGGAACAAACACAGGTAGGTATGGAGGAAATGGTGAGCAATCCATATTAATTGCGTGCGCAATGCGACACTTGGAGAAATGAAGATGATTCCTCGCATCAAGATACGTTCAATATGGCAAATGCACGTTAGATACAATTACTATTGTCGTTAAAAGAGTTTCACGTAAATTGCCCTGTTGTCGAAAATACCTCAAAGCAAAGCCTTCGCACCAACTGTAAGGTTTTGCGTGAGATGCAATTTGTTAGTATAAGAACGGTAAAAGTCCCTTAGAGCGAGTTTGTAAAGTGAGCAAATATTATGATTATGGCAAACTTCTCGTCACTAGATTTTAATACTTAAAATCGCTCGTTTTATTGGACTTTAGACAAATTCCGGTCAGAAAAAAAGATTGCGAAGACGCATTGCTGAAAGATAAAAACAATTTAGTTTCTATGCGTCGAAATAGGAAAATATTTTTATTGCAAGAGCAGAGAAAAATAATTTTAACTGCTGATGAAGTAGAGGATGTTACTCTGGAAAGCTCAGAGCACCTTGACTAAGCATTTATCGATCAAACATTGATGAATGTTACGGATGAAATTTATCAGCCAAAATTCATTCAACTGTTAAGGTCGAGTTTTAACTTTTTTTATCCAACGCAAGATAATGCGAACAGGTAATTTAGTAGATATAGTAGATATAATATTCCAAATCTTTTTCTGTAAAAATGGTCATGTTATACGCTGTAAGTTACAACGTTACGCATTACATTGATATTGACTTCTTAATATTACTAAATTCCTTTTATTTCAGAATAACTTTTGTTGAATCTCTACTACCCTGCTTCTTGGAAAAATTGTTACCAATGCAATCTGAAATTCCTTTGATATCGAAAATAACAATTTTATTCATCTTTGAGGGTAACAATAGATTCTATCTTCTATATGCGAATCACATACCATGGTGATCATTTTCAGATGTAATTCACACATTGTGGATGATTATTGCTCTCGGATATGTCTTTCGATATCCTGAGTCGCTTAATCTTGACAAGTAAACAGCTTGCAAACATTTTTTACAACGGCTCTTTTCCATATAAAATCATTCTCCATGCGCAGGATCATTATCACCGTCATTAGAATACAGACTGGTCCGTAATTAAAAGTTACACAGGGTACACCACGTTCCTCTCTCTTCCGCACCTTTCTTCAATAATGGTTTTATCTTCAGAGCGTCTAATAACTAAAACCTTATCCTCTCCTCTTCCTCTTTTGCCTGCATAGTCAAATCGTAAATAACGAATTATATCATCCTGATCAAGTTCGTCTTCATATTTCTTATATATTTTATTATAAATTTCCTTTATCCTATTATCCTTCTTCTCACTTCCACATTGTTATTCCATCATACTTCCTGTAAACTTCTCCACGACCACATTTGGAAGCCTTCCAGTTATTACGTAAAATTGTTCGTACCCGTCTCTGTTCCCACCATATAGAAGACACGTTAATAACAAAACTATTTTTTAAAATTATTGTTGTGATAACATAATATCCATATGCTTAGTTAATGTAAATAGCATATCTAAGCTTGGCAACCTTTTTTAGAGATTGTAGGCAAGACGACTGAGTAAAGAGAGACTAGACCAGAGGTCTCAAACACACGCGGATCGCCATTTCAAAAGTGCGTCTCTCTCACTACTATGATTCTACAAGAAGCACGTGGAAAAGACAGCGTGCATGAGTAAGGAAGAGATATAAAACTACAAAAAATGTTTAATATTTACGAAATGTAAGACGGATTGTTTTTAATGAAAACTTCTACCATACTGGGTCCTTTGTTTTCAAGTTTCAACGAAATTCTTGCCTTCCTTATTACGGCATGCGTCCCTCTAAATATTCCGAGATTATCTATTTGGCCTCCAGGCGAATTGAATTTGAGACCCCTGGACTAGACAATTACGTGCAGCACCGTAGCGCCTGGGGCAAATAAAAATAACGATCGAATCAAATCACAATCCGAATAAGAATAAATAATATTATTAATAATAACACTTAAAAATTAAAATACGAGAATTATATTTTCACCAAATATTCATAGAAAAATGTCGCGACACTCCTGTCGGTGCCTATCGGCGATCATCCCACCATTTATACGCCTCTCCCCCATTATCTATCACGCATATTTGTATCGAGGTGGTTCGCACAACCAGATCCATCACACGCGTTTCACATAGAAAACAAACGCCATCCACGGCACGCCAGAAAATCCCGCGAACGATGCAAATCGCTCCAACCGACGTTAAAGTCTACGGAATCTTATTTCCATTTGTGCCCCTCGATCTACGGGGTGATTCCGAGTAGAAAGTTTCGAAGGGATTTCGGGGAGAAAGGGAGGATGTGGGGGAGAGGACGAATCGGCAAGACGGGGATGGGTGGTGGGGAGGTGGAGAGAGGGAGAGAATCGAATCGAGAGAGAGAGAGGAAACTTCCCAATTGCCCCCTTTATTCGCGAGCACTCGCACGACATACGTAACGCGACACACGGGGAGCTAAAAGATAATGAGGAGGGATTCGTTACGATGGTATTCTTTTTGATCGACCGCCTCTCCCCCTTTCCCTTCCTCCTACTCCTTTCCCACCATCTCCCTCCCTCCATTTTTATCCCCCTTCTCCCACCAACCTCACCGTCACCCTCCCTCCTCCCCCTCCTTTAACGGCCGTTCGAAACCTAGTTCGGGATCTCACTGCTTCCTATGAACGGAAGCAATTAAATGTTTGTGCTCCGACGGTTCACTTCAGATGCAACTGAATGGCTGGTGACGGGAGGTTGGAGGAGGAGGGAGATAGAAGGAGGGAGAGAGAGAGAGAGGTATCAGAGGGTGGCGAGAAAGGGAGGGGAGAGAAAGGGAAGTAGGGGGAAGGAGATGTGGGGGAGGAGGTGGAGGGGGTGAAGGAGATGTAGAAGGAGAGAGAGAAGGGAGAGAGGAGATAGCAGGAGATGGAGAGATGTGGGTGGGGAGCGAAGGGGAGTGGGAGGATGGAGTTGGAAAATGCAGAAGGAAAAGAATGGAGGCGGTTTGATAGTAGAGGAGAGAAGGGGATAAAAAGATGGGAAAATGCTGTAAATAGAGGCTATATTTAATTTCTGCATCTATAAAACAAAGGTGGAGTAAACCAGATGGCCATCCCAGCCTAATAGTATCAAGCCTTCAATGGCGCGGAATGGAAATTATGTATTTTATTATGTTTATTTGTTATACATGGAGACTGAAATACAAGTATACCTCTCCGTCGCGATTTTGCCTTTCTCCGTTTTCCTCATTCGCACTGATCGCAACATCATTTTTTGTCCTCTCGTATTCCAAACTCACGGAAGAGTCCTTTGTAAGCGGCCTATCAGTACTCAGTAATGCAATGCGGTGGCGATCTTCGAAAAATACTCCTTTCGTTCATACATACGCGTCTGAATTTGGGGAATGAGGTAGAGATGGGAAGGAAATTTGACGAGAGAGAATTATAGTTGACTATACAGCAGAGGTTCTCCACGTGGTGCACGCCGAGGTGTTTATAGGTGCCCGTCGAGGCATTTACAGGTGCTCGCTGCTCTAATAGCGTGGCAATGCCAAAGAGACATAATATATAAATATAGCTCAAGGCTCGTCATTCATCATTTGATATAAATTTTCCACTGGGTTAAGGCAATGTTAGTGATTTGAAAACTAAATTATCGGAGCAGCAATCTATATTTACCAAACATGTTATAAATTGTAAAAAGGTAACAGTAGCTTATTTTAAAATTTCTCACTTATCAGCACGAAGAAAAATCCGCTTGAAGATGGCCAGCTCATTATGGAAGCATTAATTGCAAGAGGTGAGCAACTTTTTGTTGAATTTTCAAATGAAGAAGAAAAAATATCAACAATAAAAATTTTCAAATTTCAAAAGACGCAATTACTGGATGAGTGACTGCCATTTATGAAAGTTTAACTCTAGACATCACAAAAATGTGACGTATTCCCTTCAACTTGATGAAAACATAAACGGAGTCAATAGGATTCATGTCAGTCCCCAACCGAAACTATCCTGATAATCTTAGCTTCCCAGCTCTTCTTGCTGTTTCAAAAATTGGCACACGGACGGACGGACATTGAAAATATAAAATAGTGAAAAAAAAAGCAATAAAAGATATTAGGTACTATTAACACCAGTTTGTTTTGCTTTTATAAGAATTCGATTAAAAATATTCAATTTAATGCCCGTATATGACTTGTGTCCGCCTCCCTCTTCCAGATTGTAGTGAGTGCCCAATGGAGATAAAAGGTTGAGAAAAAAACTAAGATACCACACTAAGCGTCGAAGGGATTAGTGGAGGTAGTTGATATGGCAAAGGATCTAAAAGATGAAGTGATGGAGGTTGAACTATTCATGAAAAAAGGGTATCGAACTTAAGAAGAGAATTAATTCTGCGGAATGCAAGATTAAAAAAAAGGAAGGCTTTATATCCCAGCACTCCTGAAGCCATCTTCACCTACCGTCACCAACTAACACTCAAACATCTCCATTCCAAACACCTTAATTCTGCCTGCTACATCATTAATGGCGAGTTTTTCCTGTACGTTACATTCCATCATATAATTTTAGTTTTCCCCCTTACTTGAAAATAAACAATGGCATTTAATATCTGTGCCTCAGTGAGGAAATATATTGGGATGAGGTTTATTGCTTAGCTAGCCCATTCTCACTAAAATCCCCTGAATTGAGCACGGCTAATCAATCTGCATTGGGAACTAAGTTTTAGCATTTGTTTCTGAAGATGGAAATCCAGATTCGACTCCCGGTCAAAATCAGGATTTTTCGTATTTTCTCTTATGGATTTTATCTTCATTGAACATCGACTCTGATATTTATTACAGACTCATTTGAATCTGTGAAATATTGACCCATGGGATTCAGAGCGATTATAAATTTCGCGGAACTCATTCTCTGGCGCGATATACATACTTTATATTATTTCTCATTGCTACATTAATGAAAGTTAATCATCTGATCAATTATCCAGATGACTAATGTAGCCATCGACCGGTTGAGATTGGGCCAATGATTTACGAATAATTATGGGAGAACTGTTGCTTTGTCTCAGACATAGGCTACTGGTTTATTTAACAGACATAAAGGTGGGATTTAAAAATTACCCTATTTACTCGCGTGATTGCCCAACTATTTCACACATATTTTAACACTAAAACAAGGGTAGGGCAAATACGTGATTTTCCCCTATCGTATGAAAGTGGTCATATCAGAATAAAATAGACTTCTATTTCCTTCTCATAATTTTGGTGGGGAAATTACGCGAGTAAATACGGTATTTTTGAAAATTTCAAGGGCAAGCAAAAAGAACGAAAAGTACATAGGTGCGCCTAGCCCTCCTATTACATTGAAAATAAACTCTGAAAAAAATGTCTTGTAATGTGAATCCGTGCTACGAGAACCTAACTTTGCACAGTGAAATGAGGATTGTGTTCCATACTCCTTCAAGCACCCTTCTCCTGTCCTGACCCAAATTCTCAAACCTCACTCTGATGCACATAGGTATAGAATGTTTTTGTCGGTTATCTAAACTTGTGAAAGAAGCACTCGGATCCATCCAAAATGTCTCTTTCTCGTTCAGTGAAATTCCAGGTACATCCAAACCGCGTTAATTCGATCCATATCGACCGTATCGGAATTGTTTATATTAAAAAACTGTTTTTTAGCGAATCCGTGTTATAGGACGGCCAGGTGCACAGGATATTAAAAGATGGAGAGAAAGAAGAAAGGAGAACGAGAACAAAAATGGGGAGAAATGAAGTGAAAGAGGAGGAAAAGGAAAGAAAAGAGTGATTAGGAGAGAGGAAGAGAGAGAGGGAGAGAGGAAGGGAGAGAGAGAGAGAGAAGAGGATGCGAGGGAGTGAGGTGGGAGTTAATCGGTGACAGGAAAGCACATTCGTGTGCCTGCGTGCGTGTGTGCCCGTGCGTGTGCGCTCGTGCGCGCGTGCGTGCGAGCTTTTGGTCGCATCGTGGGAACGGATGGGATAAGGAGCGAGACGATCTGGGAAAATGACAATTCGACACGGGGATGGTTGGTTTTGAGAGGAGGGGAGTGAGGGGGAAATGGAGGAAGGGAAGGAGGGGAAATAAGAGGGGGAGGGGAGAAGGGGAAAGAGGTGGAAAGGAAGGAGTGGAAAAAAGAGGGGGAGGGGAGGAGGGGAAAGAAGGGGAAGGATAGGCATAGGAGAGAAGAGAAGAGAAGGGATGAGCGAAGATTTAGTGTGTTGGTTTTTGCAGACCTAGAGGAGGCGATGGGGAACATTCTGTGTATGAAGAAAGACTACGGAAACCCTTTTGATGGCGTGGATTAAGGGAGCTGTGAAAAACGTAGGGCAAGGGAAAGAGATATGCTCATGCGACAGAAGAAATAAATTAAATCCGACGGTAATTTTTTTCATAAAACCATCAGGGTATAATATTTATGCAAATTTTTTCGTCATTCGTTTCTAATTGGTTTAAAGCTAGAATGTTTTGGGATAAATGAGACCTAAATTAATATATTTTAATTCGTTCTGTATCCCTTATCTGATGTGATATACTTCATTAATCGGCAAAAGATTCTTGCGTTCGTCAAATAAATGGTGACAGCTCTGATTTATCCCCCTTTCTAATTCGTGTTCTCCTATTTTTAGAATTATTATTTTACTTCGGGAATAATGCTTATTGATTATCTAATTGATACCATACGACGCGTTTTAACAGTTTCTACGCCAAGCAAATTATCGGTCAGGAGCGCATCCTTGCATTATATACCATAAACTCCTGTGAGAAAATGGCTTTTCGTATAGTGCAGCGCAGTTTCAAATTATTACTCTAGCATACAATATTCATTTTGTTATGTCAATAAATGACAAGAGGAATTACATTACATCTACCCAATAAATAAACTACTTAAGCGAGATATATCGATTACAATAAATAAAAAATAATTTATCTTAAGCTAACATCTCCGTGTAAAACCTGCTGTGTTTTTTAAATAAAAATTAGGAAATTTGAATTTTGTTTGCTAACAGTAATCTGGGAAAAATGCTTTTCAAACTTCTGTTAATTAATTTTTAGCTCATAACATATTTAATTAAAGATAGGCATTAAGGAAAAAGCAGAGCACATGAGTTACTTGTAATTGAATTAATAGTTTAATAACTATTCTACTGTGAGTCACCCGTACGAAAAAGATACGATCCTCTAAGAGGAAAAAAATTAAGCGAAGAGATGTGAGAGATAAGCGAAACGCGAACACAATATGGCGATTCGTTTTCCAGGCTTAACAGATAAGTCTGGTACTAATACACGAGAGGAAAGGCCAAGCATCGCATTAAGATGGGACAAAGCTAATAATGAGATAATGGAATTTAATTAGATCTAGAAGATGGTTTCTTTGAGATAAAATTGAAGGCATGTAAATCCTATTTCCCAAAACACGAATACTATGTAAGCATTTCGATTAGGTTCGATTGGTAACCATTATTCCATTCAACGCGCCAGTATTAATGAAATGCTGCCGCTAAGTCAGAGTAAAATTCTGGAAGCATTCTGTTATCTATATAGATTGAAAAAAGTTTATAATAAGGCCAGTTAAATACATTCCCATATCTATTCTGAGCGGTTTATCATCCTATTAACAAAAATACTACACTGTAATGTGTATTCGTCCATAAAATCTGCTGTCAGTTAAATTTTTTAGATGTCTTCTAATTCGTTTCTATGTACCTTTTTGCTCATTCAAATCTTCTCTTTTGAAAATTAAAATTAGACTGAAATTTTAATGGAAAAGAAACAGGCAATTCCTCAGAAATGTTTTGCTCCAATGTACAATATAAGACAACTATACGCTACGGGTATACCTTCTACTAATTCTACTTGATATTAATATATGCGCAAAATAATGACAAGTTTTCTGAGGTGAATAAAACTACATAAATATTCAATAACGACTTTGGATGTTTTTAGGCTAGTAAATTCTGAAATTCTCAAAACTTTTAATTTAATTTGTGAAATAACATGTTTCACAAAAATTTAACCGCTGTAAAACTCCTATCTTTGAATTGAAAATTGAATAAATATGCATTTTTAAAAGTAAAAAACATAACTGGAGTTGATGGAATAATATGATCCGAAGATCCTATGCAGACAGGCATAAGCTGTAAAGGTGGGAATAATTATAAATAATAATATAAAAATAAAAATTATTCCCACCTTTACAGCTTATGCCTGTCTGCATAGGATCTTCGGATCATATTATTCCATCAATTTCTTGTTTGGCAATCTCACCATTTGAGAGGGAGGAGTTTTCTTCGATGTATCTCTTAGAGGACATCTGTTGGGGCAGTTTGATACTATCTTGGCTAGTTCCGTCCCAACCAAGGAAACATCCGTGTTCAGCAACGAGAAAAAGTGTTCTGCTACGATAGTTCAGAGGTAGAATATCCGCCCGGCAAGTGGAAGACCCGGGTTCGATTCCCGGTCATAGCAGACTTTTTTCTCGTTTCAAAATTATTCCCACCATTACTGGAGTTGGTTAAGACTTTTGTTTTAAGAACTCCGGGAAATGGTATTTCAAAATAAAAATTGACATGGTCACAGACAAACTAATTTCCAAGTTATTTGATTTTTACTAAAAGTAATAAATATGACATAACCAGTCTATACGTTTGCTAAAATGTTGTGTGTATACTTTAGAAGTCTCAAATGCTCCGACGGGTCGGATGAGGGTTTACATCGGAGCTTACTCAAGAGATCAGATGTGATTTTTACAAATGAAAATAAAGTACTGTCCATTTTTTTAGCGTCAAAACTTCACCAGGCAACAATTTTAATTGGAATATGCAAAATTATCTTTATTAAAAATCACGGACCACATCTTCAACATAGCTTTGTTGAGCGACCCTGCTACTAAAAGTTTCTCAGAGAATTCAATTTTTAAGCGACGCGGATAAGATGAGGTAAAAACTTTCTAAAATTTTAGTCTCGATCTAAGTAGAGCACGTTTTCTTATAACCGGCTCCGTGTCTCCGGCTTATAATAATAAATAAATAAAATAATTCAAATTTTATACTCCGTATGCTTTTACATTAATGACAAATTCTATAAACCAATGCCTTAAAAGCTAATTAAATTAATTATTTATAACATTTATATACAGCATATCGTCGCGTGTTAGCATAAAAAACTCAAAAAATTGTGATCGACAAATATGACAAGTAAAAATGTGAATCTAAAATTTCGCCTAAATGATGTAAAAATTGGTGAAAATGACATCCTTCCAGCCAGAGAATTGGCATTATGAATTTGCTGTTTCCGTGTTTACAAATTATTTAACTGACATTACGGTGATTAGTTTGGATAAATGTTTTTGTAAATAGTACGATATATCAAAGAATAAAACATTGTTACATAAGACATGCCACGTGGCCGTCAAGAATTTCTCGCATATTTCTCGATGATCAACGTTATATGTGTATCTCCGTCTTTTATTCCAAAGTTTGAAAATTTTATTTATTTATTTGTAAGAAATCGGCTTACAACACGAGGCCTATTACGGCCGGTCGATTAACAATATATAACAATAACAATTACAAACAACCATGACCAAGGCGGGACTCGAACCCGCGACCCTAGCACTAGCGTCCGGAGCCAGACGGGCTAGCCACCCCTCTACCAAGGCCGTCTTAAAAAAGATATTAGGGTTCTTACCGACCAATTAGGTGATACCTCGGATCAAAAAATCTAATATTAATTTAATAAAATGTTACTTATGCAAAGTTAAAGCGATGTTATGAGTAACAAAGCGAAAGGGTGGCGATAGAGATCGCTTGTCTAGATCTGCGAGATAGAGAGATAAACAAAGAAGAAACAACGGTAACTTAGCGAGACCTTTGAATAAAAACGTCCCATATTAAAATATAATCAATACTTGTTTCTACTATGGCTTCTGTGTTTAAAACACTAACCTACGAATTTCACTAAAATCAGAGTGCAGTTTAATTGCATTTTATATGAGTAGTATGTGTTTCGTACCTGCAGCTATGTATGAGGTACTAGATTCCCCACTTCATCTGGGCAAACAATTTCTGCTATATTTATTCCGAAAGGGAAGATTATTATTGAAAAATTCAATCCTTTAAATAATAACCTCTCGAAATGTTCAGTTATAGTTGGCTTCATTTAAGAGTGTCAAGGTCATTTAAGAGTTAAGAAGTTGGCGGAAGGAACATCTTCTAACAAAACTTGCTAATATCTCTTGCTTCTGCATTTTAGTGGAATAATTTTAATAATATAGTTTATATTAAACAATACAAAAAATAACTTCATGTCATATTTACATACAGCATAGCTTTATACGAATATTTAAAGGAAATATCTTGACATTTTGGAATACGTTTAATCTTGTGGGAATTACTTACCATCTGAGCGTTTATTTTTTTAATTAAGACAAGAAATTACCTGAGATCGAAACAAATATTTTTCATTTTAAAAAATTTCAAAGACAATATTATTGTTTATCCCAAGCCCTTACCCCGAAGAAAAGACGATCGAAACGGACCCTTTCCTTTCGTCCTTTCCTCTAGCATATTTGATCCTCCTCCCGGATCGTCTGACGAATAATTGCGCCCCTCCTGCTCTTTTCTTCATCTACTCTCCTCCTCCTCCGTCGCATCAAACGCTCCTCCGCTATCCGCTACCTCTTTATTCCTCCCGGGAATTTCAAAGCCTCGCAATTAGAGGATATCCATGCTTCCCCACTCCTTTCTTTTCTCTCTCTCTGAAACCGCATTTCCCCACGGATGCGTTTCCAAGCAACCAACCTGCGATTAGGAGACGAGTGGGAGGGGCAGAAAGGAGGTAGGGAGAGAGAGGGAGGAAAGGAGAGGGAAGGAGAGAGAGAGAGGGAGGAGGGAGAGGAGAAAGAGGGAAGGAGTGAAAGAGGGAGAAAAGAGGTAGGGAGAGTAGAGTGAAGGAGATAGAGGGAGGGAGAGAAGAGCGAAGGAGATAGGAGGGAAAAGAGAGACAAACAGATGTAAAGAGAGAGAGGGAAGTAGGGAGGGAGAGGGGCTGAAGAGAGAGGGAAGGAGGCAGAGAAGGAGGGAGAGAGATAGAGGGAGGAAATGAGAGGAGGGAAGCAGAGAGAGAGGAGAGAAAGTTAAGGCGATAGGGGGAGAGAGAAGAGAGAGAAAGGAATGGATAGAGAAAGGAATGTAGAGAGAAAGGGGTGGAGGGAGAAAGGGATGGAGGGAGAGAGTGGAAGAGAGAGAGGGATAGAGTGGGAGTGAGAGAGAGATGGAGAGAGGGAGGAAGAGAGAGGGATAAAAAGAGGAGGGAGATGGGAGAGGGCAGAGCCATCCACCGCGCCACTGGGTATCACTTCCGCACGAATATATAGCGGTACATCCCTCATTCTTTTATCTACCGTAACCCAAAGGACCGACTTCCCTTCCTTTCCTCCTAACCACCTCCCCTCCGAACTGCAACCCTTTCCTAAGCTCCCATCCCCATTCACTCCTCCTTCCTCTTAATCTCCCACCTTCCTTTCTTTCCCACCCTTCATCTTTCTTTCTCCACCGCCATCTTCTCCTAATACCCACCCCTTCCTTCTTCTCCACCTTGTCTTCCTCTCCGCAATTTCATCCACCCTCCTCTTTTCCTCCATCCTCTCTCTCTCTCCATCCATCTTTCTCCTTATATACCTCCTATCATTCACCTTCCTCCATCAAAATCTTTCCTGTCCCTCTCATTCTTCTTCTCCAGCCTCCACGAACCCTCCTCCTTCCTGTCTCTCTCTCTCCCTCTTCCTCTTCCCCCTCCACCCTTTCCTTTCTCCTCTAGAATCTCCCTCTACTTGAATCCCTACCTCGCCTCCTCCCCTTAATCCCAACCAAAGCAACCACCAAACCCCTCCAACTTCTTTCGTTACCTCTCAACACCAAAAAACGACCCAATCCTTTCCATCTTCGTTCTCCTTTTCCGCCCCTCCCCCTCCTCTAACCCCCTCCCACCTCCCAGCCTCCCACCCCAACCCCTCGGGCTACACATCCCTTCTTCGCCATTACGTCTCATTTATTCGCCGATCAATGACGCCGAGCCCAAGAGGGAATACCTCGCACCCTCCCCTTCTCCTCGTGCTCAGACTACTCTTTCACCCTTCTGACGCCAGCCAATCAGCTAAACGTTCATTCCCCTCCCATGTACCCCTTCTTCCCTCATCCTACCCCACCCTCGTTCAATCCTCCCCTCACCATCTCTTGTTACATTCTTCGCTACTCATTCCAATGCTCTAGGCTTCTTCCCCCATCTCCCTCACCCCCTTTCTTTCCTTCTCTCCCCCTCCTTTCTCTCTCTCCTGGGGACTTATTGAACCCCAGGATCGCTTCTGTAAGACCGCAAGAAAGTCGGCAAGAAGAAGATCGACTTTTGACTTTTATTCCTGTAGAGCTTTGTTTCCAGGTTTAACTTTATCAAATGAGCAACTCAAATTTTCTGACGTCTCTGATGCAGTGCAACAAAAATTGCTGCCGCAACGATGCATTTTTAAATTGATCGCGGAAATCATAAATCATAAATTGTGAGCTCTGACAATAGTGCTTATTTTATTATAATTCTTGGCTAATAGATGTCGCTCTCTTATTACATTCTTATTAAATACATCGGTTTAATTTTAACAAAATAATTTATATTGAATTAATCCCTCTCTATTTGTGATTTTTGCGTTTAATATATCATGGTTGTTATGCACGGAAGATTTTTTAAGTATTCCTTACCTTATGCTTTATCAAACATGAGTACGAATGCATCTTGCTTGTTAATTTGATTGTTCTTTATATATACAGTTAATAATCGTATTAGGCCTATACAAAAATAATGAATTAAAAAATTGAGAAGTCACCTTTCTTTCTAAAATTTTTAAACTGAACAGCTATTAATTGCACTGCCTCTCAGATACCCATTGCGCGTAGGCCAGAGGAAGTCAGCAGGTCGTAAATTTAAATTTAGGCATATAATAATATCTAATAATAGAGGAAGTCATCTTTCTTCCTAAACTTTTGAAACTGACCAGCTATTCAATGCACTCGTAATGAGTGATAGAAACTGCAAAATCGCCAGTATTTACGCGAAATTCTAAGAAACACAATCTATAAGCAAAATTCTACGATAAAAATTAGAATCTTCATTTTTTTCCTCAGAGAATAGTACTAAACTCGCTCCGATATTACAATTCTAAGATATTTTAATGTGCAAGAGAAAATTATCCTGCACGATGGATATCAGATTTCCCATGTAAATCAAATGGGAATGATAGTTTCTGGAATCGAACCCGGGATGTCAATCTTCGCCCATGTAGCAAGAGATTTCCACCAAGTCTCATGTAAATCGGTCTATTTGTCTATAGGTTAATAGGGGCGACGGACAGACAGACAGACACAACGACAAAACTATAAGCCTATTTCTATTCTGGAAAGTAGGCTAAAAATCAGCACAAGAAGTGCAGGACAGGAAGTCAATCAGTGCAATGCTGAAAAAATCAGTAGGTATGTTAGGTCACTTAACTGATAGTCGAAAGAAATGTTTGCGTATATGATAAACATATGTCCCAACAAACCTCTTATTCTGTTTCTTTATAAATTACCTAGTAAAATGTGTTAATTTGATTAGAATAAATTCCAAGCAATTAGTCGTTTATGGATGCATGAAGAATTTTGCGTATTTATATTTACATTAGGAAAGTAAGTCCTCTGAATTACAGCTGGCTGCAATGCTGTGAACAAAGCAATTGCCACCATTCTTACAAGTTGCTAATCGTAGAAATTTTAAACAATAAAAGATGGGGAAAATGACATAAGTTAAACCAACTTTTTTCTATTATCAGCGTGTTTAATGGAGAACTTGAATAAATCATTCCGAAAGAATCTTATTTATAAATCTGAGCGGAATAGATAATAGAAATGTATAATTGAAATAAGTAAATATAAGGCGACGGTTTTTCAAATAAAATTCAACCAGTTGATCGTGAGTAAAATTAAATAACTTTTTTAACCGATTGTTCTTAGAGTAAAACAAGAAGTTTTGGAAAGAACTAATCCGCCTACTTTGCTTTCAATACAATTTTAATATATAACAAGTAGGGGTGTACACAGGTCCTGTGGTACAGAAGTGCTTTTCGTCAAATACGCCGTAGTATAATCGTATACTAACCTACTTTCTTTGAAATCAGAAAATTATTTTTCCTTATATTGTGGTAGCCCTGCTTTATAGATCCGTTCTAAACATTTTTATTTCCTTTTGCCATTCTATACCCGCGCTACAAACGAAATTTCTTATGGAAATCGGTTCAGCCAATACCTTCGAAATTCATAGTTACAGAAAAATTCTAACTTTGATATTGCGGTAGCCCTGTTTAGTCGACCCGGTTTAAAATGCTATTTTGTTTATTTATTTATATGAAGATTATATATACCATAATGGGTTAAGATCCATGCGGTCAGTTCTCTAGAAATACGTATAAAAGAAATATTATTTTACCTTTTATTGTAGTAGCCCTGCTCTCAAACTCCGCTTTAAACATCTTGATTTCATGGTATGTTGTACAAATCTTAAATATAAATTTAGTTGACATCCGTTGAGCCAATTCCTTACAAATCTATAATCACTGAAAAAGTTTAATTTGTAATTGTGGCTCCCCTGTTTAGTTGACCCGGTCCAAATATGCTACTGTGGTGATATATATATATATATATATATATATATATATATATATATATATATATATGTGCCGGCCGCGTGTGTGTGTGTAAATATTATAAATTGGTTAAAATTGATGCGGACAGTTCAACATAAACACTTGTAAAAAGAAAATTTTTATTAGTTTTATTAAGGCAGCCCTGCTTTCTATGTCTATCCTAAAATTCTTAATTTCGTTTTTTTATTATTAAGAAGAGGAGGGGTCGATTTATATCACATTGATTGCGTACATTGAAAGAATGAGAATCTCCTCCAGTAATAAGGTGCAAAACTCGACGCGTCGATACATGACATGTTGAGATGTTTAAATGTTTTAAATGAAGGAAGAACGAGGAGACAGGCGGACAAATTTGATTCATTTCTCGTACAGAACAGGGTAAATTTAACATTTGAACGCGTAAATGCATCAAATAGATAAATGCAACACTATTTAAAAGCGCGGCGATTTAATACAATGAGAAGAAGGAGAGAAAGAGATTAAAAGAATAGGCTTAAAAGAGATCGAGAGAAAAATTAGAGGATTAAAAGAGACGGAAATAAGAGAAGAGGGATGGCGAAAGAGAGTTTTAGAGAAAAATAGATAGAGGTAAGAGAGAGGGATGAAGGAAGGGGGAGAGAGGCAGGGAGATGGTGAGGGAACCCCGTATTTTGCATTGTCTGTAAAGGACGTTTTGACACAATTTGTGTCGCTAGCGGAAATCCAATTTCGGACTTATTCTATCATATTTCGAGGACTACTCCGTCCACCCCTTCGCGAGGCCCAACTCGTCTCATGCAACGTGATGTGCTTTTAGGCCTTCAATAACAATGCCGAAGGGAAAATGCAATTTCACGCCATTTGCCTTTTTCCCTCCTTCCTCCCTCCCCCCTTCCCCCTCCTTCCTCCCTCCCTCCTCCCTCCCTCCTTCCTCTCCCTCTCCTCCCACCCGAAAACCCCACCCATAGCCCCCTCACGGGCACTTTGAGGCATAATGAAATCAACGGCGAGAGAAGCAGAGGCGTTGCGAGGAGGAGGAGGGTGCTTCGCAGTGGATTTGCAGTCGGCGGGGAGGAATGGGGGAGGGAGGAGCAGGGGGAAGGGTCGGTGCTGGCGGAATGGGAGAGACGGATAGAGGGAGACAGACGAGAGAAGTGAACGGGTTGCCAAAAAAAGAAAAATTAGGATGACGCCTAGTGTCCACGAGCCATTACCTAATCTCGGACGAGACTATTTATTGTTTTTTCCCCCGAAAATCCTACGTCTCTTAAAAATTCACATTTTCCTTGCGAATTAGCCTTCGTCGAGTTAAAAAAAAAGGAGTTTAACATGCGCGGGTTTCTCTGCCGGGCTTGTTTTTTTTATTTCGGAACGTTGCGGCAGACTTGTCTTCAAACATCTGGGGAGATTTGCTTCGCGATTTCTCCGCCAGAGCGCGCGCGAATAGGACGGCATGAAAAAATGTGCTACGGTTTAACAGACGTCTCGAAGTAATGACGTTTTCGCTGGATGAGATTGCGTGATGGAGTTTTTTCGAGGTGGGAATGGCATACGGTCGGCGCGGAGTTAAAATTCGGATGGTTATGAAAATATGCTAGCTCGATAAAAATCAACGATGGCGAATGGGCGCTTGTAATAAATCTTGAGTTTAATTCGAAACTGAGCTATTAATACATATGTATCATTCATTTGGCGTAAAAGCAGAGCAGCAGAGCAGTTTTTTTAGTTATACACATTTTTATCTAAACTTGTACATCATTATTTACATATAAATATGTGCATTAATTATTTTATATGTATTTTAAATATGTATTAGTAAATGATAAGGAATACTGATTCGTAAATAGTGTAAGATTAAATTCAGCAAACAGAAGTCCGTGATTCGAAACATTTAAGCTTCCCGCCATCCATATTGGCGCTCGAAAAAAATTTGTTGCGAATAGCAAACATTAATTACATATATATTTTAATAGCAAATACCTCTACACCTCAATAGTCTATGAACGGAATTTTTTATCATTCCCATCAATACTATACTCGATAACTCGAATCTTCCGTAAGGATAACATTTTTCGTTTTCTCCTTAGGTTACGGTTTATTATATTTACGGCATCCGTTGAACTATACAAATGCATGTAGTTTAGAGAATACTCTGGAAATATTGTGAAAGGTTTCACTGGCGCAGCCAGATATTTAGTTTTGGGGACGAATACACATTATTATCAGAGCACTTGTTTATTGATTTCGTGGAATGATATGAGCTAATGCATAAAGATCTTGATTCTACGTAATTTGGACACCTTCGATCCACCTTATTTCCATCTGGCGCTCGTATACTCTATGTCAAGGGTCGGCAACCTTTTTTGCATTACGGGCCGCATTCGTCAGAGTGAATGTTCCGGAGGGCCGCATTGAAAATTCCGAGAGCTTCTGCGAGTCGGATGAGTATTTACGTCAGAAGTTACCTAGAGATTCTGTGCTCTCATATTAGTGATAATCAAGTTAGCATTAAGCAAACAAAGTAAATGGTTTTAAGACCATAATTTTGCTGAAAAAATGTGTTGTCTATATTATATTACACCGACCAATTTTTAATTTCTCCATAGGTAGTATAGGGGAAGGTATCGTTTTCATGAAAAAAATCGACTTCGAGATTTCAACAGAAATACACGTTTTGAGGTCTTCTGAACACGTTTTGACCATTTTCTCGATGATGTCTGTGTGCGTATGTGATAGCTTTTTTGTGGGTGCTCTAACTGAAAAACTATTAATCAGGTCATCACGAAATTTTATATTTAACATTTTTATAAAAGTCAAAAGAACTGATTAGTTTTTGGTAAAAATAGATCAACCGGAAGTGGGTGTTTACACTTGTCACATATCCGTTATTTTGAGATATTTACTTTAATATTTAATAAATATAAACATGTAAAGGAATAAAAGTTGTAGGAAATTTAATTTTCTACAACCTTTGTTTGAAACATTTTCCCACCTACCGACGACTATTGTTAACAATTGACGCTTAGTTACGTCTTAGTAACGCTACTTTTTCTTTTCTTAATTGTTGGAGCTTTGTGGCTATATCCAATATCAGAAGGCTTTGCTTATTACTGTTCTTTGTAAAGTCTAAAATTTTCTCGTAGTTTAAAAAATATTTTATATGTAACCTATTTAGAATTTTTAGAAATATTACAGATATGGAGAAAGTCTTATGGTGGCCACATCAGATTTTTCATCATAGTTTCACGACCTCTGCTCTGTGCTTTTGTTAAGATTATTTCTCCGATATTGGTTGCCACCCCCCTGACTGCGCCACTGGTATGTTCACACCACGGTAATATACCAGAATGGGACTGTTCGGCGACGGGACCAATCGGCGATGGACTATTAGACGCGGGACAGTTCGGCACCAGCAGGATTTTGCAGGGCACAGTTCCAACATACTTTGACGGGAATGGCGTAACGATAATATTAATAATACAACTATTAAGTCATCGTCGCTGAATTGGCTGCAAATTTAGCTTTTTAAGTTTACCGTGATTGGCTTAGAAGCAAAAAAATACTCCCGGAAATTTTCAACATATTATTTAAGAATCTCCATATTTTAAAATGGCATTTCCAATTGAAATTTTACGTCCCCCCAAGGTTGGATTGGGGAGGGTGTGTAGGTTAGGTACTGTTTTAGGCTCTAATACAACTTTTGCCTCTTGTTTGAATGCCCTTCGGGGTGGATTAGAAAGTATATTAATTGTGGTTGTAGGTATTAAAACAATTAACGGTTTAAACTCGGGAACCGCAGGACGTATTTTGATGAAATTTTTATTAGGGAGTTTTACTAAAATTTGTCTACCGATTCTAGTTTTGGTTGAAATCGGACGATAACAACAACCACTTTACATGAAGACCTACATATGTTTATCAACGTACCTCTGTTTCAACTCGGGAACCGCTGAACGTATTTTGATGAAATTAATTGTTTATACTTTTATTATAAGAAAAAACTGTTCTTATGGTTAAAATGACATGCATATTGTTTATCTGCAAGTAATCTCGTAACATCGGCAGAAAACATGCCAAGAATGCCGAACGAGATGCGACGTTAGCGCGTAAAAAAATCGTGCTGTTAACAAATTTATTTCACTTGAAAATCGGCGAGAAAAGGTCGTATTTCGACGGAATTCCTTCTCACGTAAATAGATCAAACACGTCACCTTTTAGCTCAATTTTCGCGGCGCGAATTCTTTTAGAGAGCGACAACGTCATGAGAATGGACGACGCTTTCCACCCACGAGCTTCACGCGAGAGGGAACATCGAAGATTTATTTAACGATTCTCTTTTATTTTTAACCCGAATTTTTATATTCCGATAAGATTCGGCCGGCGGATTCCCCTGCTCCCTTCCGTCACCTTTGATACGTGGGACAGTAGGGAGAGAAAGGGATGGAGAGAGGGAGGGAAACGGCAAGAGAGAGAGAGAGAGTAGCGGAGTTAGTTCAGTTGGACGGAGTGGAGAGGGGGCGTGTGGGCGAGAGGAAGGGAAGGGGTCCGAGGTTTGAGGACCTGCCGTGGACTTCCCTCCGGGAATCCCCAGAGACCCCGAGGTTGGGGCCATCTCATCTGCATGAGGCCTGCGTGCCCCCAACCCCTCCTAACCCCCGCGTGCCGTGCCCTGAATGTCACTTCCCTCTCTCTGTCACCTCCAGCCGCAATCCTACGCCACCCTTCCCTAAGGTAAAACGGACACAATCTGCATTCCCTGTGCGCGCTATAAAGGGCGGAAAAGGAGTCGAGGGAAACGAAACCAGAATCCGTACGCCCTTGATAGAAACAAATTGAATCACGCTCCGAAAATGTTGGAGGCATTTTAAGCTTTTGTTAATGATTTCCGGAAAAAAATTAGGCTAATTTTTATTTTTAACCGACTCGATCTAAATACGACAGGAGAGCAGATGCATTCCGAGCCTTAAGTCGAAAGGTTTTAAATTTTGATCGTAGCTTGGAAGTAAAATTTTTATGAGGTCATCAGTTCCCCTCTGCAATACTTCGATGTAACATTAATTACGTGAGTGGAGTAGCATATGTAACCAATACAGAGTCTTATTCCTCTTTTATAACGGTCCTACTGCCATCAAAAATCCGAAAACTTATTAACTGAATCCATTCCGGAAATACGGAACATTATCGAACTTCAAGTGTTTTCCATCTCCCGATATTAAATAAAAGAAGGTTTTGAATTAAGATTTAAAACATGCATACATGTTTAGCCATTTAAAATACTAATATAAAATAAAAACATTCATTCGATTTGTATGTCACCAGCGCCGTAACTAGGGCGGGGCAAGCGGGGCATCTGCCCCGGGCGTAACTAAAGAAGGGGCGCAAACATTGTTCAAGGCAAGTTGTGCATGTGACAAGGACAGGGGAGATTTCACTACTATACTTGTTCCAGACATTACGCATAGCAGAAACTATAAATGTCGATGATGCTCTTCACCGTAAATACCCCAATTCGAGAATGGAGAATCATGCTAGCTTGGTAGCTTAGTTGGTTAAAGCACCTATCCGGCAAACGGGGAGACCCGGATTCGATTCCCGGTCAAGTACAGAATTTTTTCTCCTTCTCAAAGTTCAAATTTCAATTTCAGATTTATGCCCGCATGCATAAAAAGCCTTCTCAACACCTTTGTTTCTCTATAGGAGATATTTGAAAAAAAGGAAAAATGGCAAGGGTACACCTCCACCATTTGTTCTGATTTTATTAGTGGTTCTTGAGTAAAAGCGCTCACTAAATTCCTATCACACGCACGCAGACATCATTGAGAAGGTAAAATGTATTCCGGGGACCTTAAAACGTGTACTTCCGTTGAAATATCGAGTTTGGTTTTATTCATGAAAACAATACCTTCTCTATACTGCGTATGGAGAAAACAAATGTGGCAGGCTGATAGCTTAATCACAGATTTTAACAGGGCAACCCGAACACTGATTACAATACTCGAGTGGTGTATATTATATGCACACATGAAATATGATTTCATTTAAAATGGATCGTGTTAACTGAAAAGACGGTGAATTATATTTTAGCAGTAATGATAACATTATCGGTAATAATTTTTACACGTTTAGAGACTATTAGCTCTAATTTTTACAGGAGATAGGGGGCGGGGGAGTGTAGCAGGAGAGAGGGAGTGGGAGGAAGGGGGTGGGAGGAAGGGGGTGGAGAGGAAGGAGAGAGAACGAATGTGAGAGAAGTGTGGGGAGCAGATGGCAGAGCGAGACGTGAGCGGGCGATGAGAAAGTAAAGAGAAGGGCAGAGGAAAAGGTCAATACAGAAAGAAGGTACTGGAGAAGTTGGAGGTGGAAAAAGAAAGCGACAAGAGAGAGAATACGGGAATAAAAGAGAGGTAAGAAGAATGGTAGGAAGAGGGACAAACTAGAGAAAGAAAGTCGGAGGAAAAAGGTTGGAAGTGAGGAAGAAATAGTGCCAGAAAGTCTGGATGATGGCGGAGGGTAACTAGGAGGTGAAGGAGCGGGATGGGGGGAGGGGACCGTGGAGGGGGAGAGGAGGAGGGGTACTTTCGATGAAATTGGGGAGGTGAGTGGTCGACAAATCGAATCACGCCCACTGCTCTCCTCTTTTTCCCTCCAGTCTCTTGCCACTCTATGTAATCGAATCCGAGCAGATGTGTAAGTAACACCTCTGCCGCCAGGAGGAGTCACTTTGGAAACGAAAAAGGGACCTTCAAAGGCGTTTTTATCGTCTCTAGGGTGAGGGCGGAGGGAAAATGGACCGGAGGATGAGAATGTATGCTGCAAACGAGAAACTCCCATCTCTGTATCTCTTTCTCTCGCCTTGGAATAACACGAATGAAATTATGACTCTCCGTCAGAAGTTTGTCGAAGATTTTTTTATATTTCCCTTGATTTCGACTCAAATGCCGATCGAATCCACTCCGCCATTGTTGCTCATTTTAAAAAGCGCCATGTTCTGTCCTATTGGTCGGTTCGTTAGATGTTTCCGAAGGAGAGACGGGCTGGGTAAAGATGGTTCCAAAGCTTTTTGCTGTTGCGAGTTTATTGATCTATTTATGGTTCAATTAAGCACTTAAGGACGCCCTTCTGTTCGCTGCCTTCAAGAGTCGGGATGGTGAGAACGAAAGCTACAGGCGGAGCACGGCGGTTGTCTAGAATAGTGTTTATCAAAGTGTGGGTCGCGACCCATTCCTGGGTCGCGAGGTTCATAAGGAAAATGTGAGCACTCATCGTATAACCAGCTGAAATATATCGAAAATGATAGGGAAAGATATGTTCGTATTAGATTTTAATCATCATCATCATAGGTCGTCTGTCCGTAGACAGGTCCGTGATTATTATTGATTAAACCTGGTTCTCCTTATACTCTTCTGCATATCTTGATAGCTCTCTTTCAGGTTGTCTATCTGCTGAAACTTTTCCTACCTCTCTTCTTCCCTCCAGTTTTCCTTCTAACACGTCTTTAATCTCTTCTAAGGCAAGGTCCAATCCAATTCGCCTTCCTCTTTGTTATAGTCTGTCATTCGTTTCTCTCTTGTTTGCCATAGCATTTTAAGTTTAGAACTAGGTTCACGTATAGATTCCTGATCAGTCTTCTTTCTTTCAAATCTACACCTATATCCTTTAATATCCTCATCAACATTACCCAATTTACTCTATCGAAATCTTTTCCCAGTCGGCAAAACATACACAGCAATCTTGGCTATATTATATTGCGCTTTCTGATATAATTCTCATTAAACTGATAGCATTTCTGGTCCCTCGTCCTTTCCTGAAACCAAATTGGTCTTCCCCTATTATTTCTTCCGTCTTTTTATCTAGCATATTATTAAGAATCCTCCTGATGATCTTTGAAGTGTGTGACAGTGGCCTTATCGTTCTGTAGTCTTTACACTGTAATAGCCTTTGGCTTCTTCTTTGGAGGGATCATTGTCACTTCTAGGAAATGCTGGAGTCACTCTCCCGTGTCGTAAATCTTATTAATTAATCTCCTTATCAGTTTTAGTACTTCCGATCCCATGACTTTAAGTACTTCTGCCAGAATTCCATCGCTGCCTTTTTCTTTCTTCAGCTCTTGTATTGAATTTTCTATGTCGCTTTCCATAATATTTAGCCCCAAGTTCTCTTCTTCCACATTCTTTCAGTATTCTTCCCATACTTGTGCTACATCCTTTGGTTCTGTGGCTATCTTCCCGCCTGTATTGATAATTCCTTTACCATTAGGCTTCTTCTAATTCCAATTCCCTAGCGTATATCGTATCGTACCGCCATAACTTCTCTATCTGTTATATTTCGTCACATTTTCCCTTTTTCCAGAATTCTCTATTTCTGTCTGTTATCCTTCTCAACTTGTTGTTTATGCGTCTATAGTTAGTTCTACCTTCTTCACTGTTAGCGTTTTAATATACATAGTTTTTTATTGCGAGTTAGTTAAAAGTCAAATTAGAACATATCTCTTCCTGTTGTATTTCACTCCACTGGATCGCGAGAAAAAAGTTTGAAAAACACTGGTCTAGAACATTATGTTACGCGAACCGATTTTGTTTCATAGTAGCCATTTGTATGGCACACAGATGTTAAACCCCGAATTTCATCAATGCATCGAATCCACATTTTTTCGTTGTTATAGCTGTATCGTTTGCACAAGAAATGACTTCCATAATGAAATCAACAATGGGTCAGTAACCACTGAGTATGATTAATTTAAACTAGTTGCCCGTGACACTACTACGATTATGTACGTTTTAAAACATATAGTTGAACTGTTTATGTTTTTAAAAATTTAGTTGGTGATTCACAATGATTAGTATTTATTGAAAATATTTTTTAAATCAAGGCATCATGATAAACAACATTTTTGGTTAATGTCATTGGATAATCAGTAAAAGCAAACCTGATATTTACAGGTTTATTGACTCTAGAGCAGTGGTTCCCCAACTTTTTCACCCTGCGAATCTCCTCTTAAAAATAAACATTTTAAAGAATCATCTTCCTTACCTGAATAAAGGCTGGTGTTTACGTGTTTAAACACCCCCTCCCCACTTCAGGCATGAAATTTAAAATACTTCAAATTTGCGTGTAAATTACACTTAAAAATGATTCATAATTGCTCATGAAAATTTTGTCCTAGATCGTGTCGTAGAATTCAAGTTTAGGCATTTAAAATGATCACTTTGCTTTAATAATGTAATCATTTGCTCAACAACTCATGTGTTACCATATAATCAAAGCAAAAAATGGCGGCAAATTACGACAGCCTTGAACACGTAAATGCGGCAATAATGCGGTTGTCGTTATAGTTACAATTCCTCACCGTTAAAAAACCTGAAAATTCTGGGTCGAAAAGAATTTCACTCTAAAATGTCACGGATTCAACTTCTCTCTCCGACAAAAATAAATTTTGTTCGTTTACGCGTCCAAGCGTCTCAACTTTGTTGATTATTTTAATATATCTTAGGATGATAATTACATATATTTTACTATCAATCATATGTTAAACAAATGTACGAAAGAAATGCTCCTTGAATTGAACCAGTCCCGTCACTGCAGACGATGTTCTCTAATAAATTGATTATAATGTGGTACCAACAAATGGATATGTTCAAACGTTGTAATACTCGTTTGTGAAAATATAATAACCTTGTTTGAAGGCTGAGGTGCCGCGAAATTCTGTTTATCTTTGAAAGGGTGCCGTGCCTACAAAAAGGTTGGGAACCATTGCCTTAGGGGTTCGCGAACCAGAGTCAGCTACATAATGTTGCCCATGTGTAAACACAGGTTCCTTCAGGTAGGCCTACACTTAATATAGGAAATATCCCCACTTAATATATAGGTCTCGTTTTTCATATACTCCAGTTTAATATACGTAATTACACTATTTTTCACTGCCCTACCCCTCGCCTCTCAATCACTAAACGCTCCTTTCTCTATCGCCTTCCTGATCTTTGTAATAGTTTGCTGAAGCGCTTCCCTGACTATGACCCCTTCACTAAGTCTCCTAACTTCCAATTTAAACCTAATATTTGATTTGTTTTGTTGTCTATTTTCCTTCCCCTTTCTCCCGATTTATTTGTCTTTCTATTCGCTCCTTACTTTGATTTCATGTGATTGATGTACTATGTATGTCTTCTATGTATTCACTGCTAGAGTTTTAGTTATTTTGTTTGATAGTTTTATTTTTGTTTTATTCTTGTTACTTCGTTGTTATGTATCCAATGTAATTGGCCTTGTGCTGTTTTTGGGCGTTTTCAAATAAATAAATAAATAAACAATGCGGCAGTCGTTTATAAACAAAAAATTTCACGTATAAAAACGGAATATTTTCATGTCAAAACAACATTTGTGGACCGATTCGACCCGTACAAGGAAATTAATGATAAGAATAAGAAACTTGATTAATTTTCCTTTAAAACAGTCCGGGTCTGAAAATTGAGTCAGTTTTTACTTTCTCCATATACGTAGTATAGGGGAAAGTATTGTACTCATGAAAAATATCGACTTCGAGATTTCAACGGAAATATTTTGAGGTCCTCGGAACACATTTTGACCATTTTCTCGGTGATATCTGTGTGTGTGATAGCTTTTTTTGGGTACTCTAACTCAAAAACTATTAATTAGATCAACGTGAAATTTTATATTTAACATTTTTATAAAAGTCACAAGAACTGATTAGTTTTTGGTAAATATCGGTCAAACGGAAGTGGGTGTTTACTCTTGTCACATCCGTTATTTTGAAATATTTGCTTGAATATTTGATAAATGTAAAAATGTGCTGGAATAATTGTTGTAGGAAATTTTATTTGCTACAACCTTTGTTTGAAACATTTTTCCATATAATGCACTTTTTAAGAGATATCTTATATTTTAGCTGCCACCACCACGCCACCTACCAACGATTATTTTTAACAATTGTCGCTTAGTTACGTCTTAGTAACGCTCCAATTTCTGTTCTTAATCGTTGGAACTTTGTGGCTATATCCAATATCAGAAGGCTGTGGTTTGAGTTTACATCTGTTCTTTGTAAATTCTAAAATTTTCTCGCAGTTTCTTAAAATATTTATTATTATGTAACCTATGTGGAATTTTTTATAAATATTACAGGTATGGAGAAAGTCATATGGTGGCCACATCAGATTTTTTTATTTTACTTTGCAAAAGAAAAGAAGCCTGAAGGTCGACAAATGGATTTTTACGTCTAATTTTACTAGAAATAGAAATTGTCTCCCTTACTCGAACTCGAATCTTTTTTCGTTATTGACTTGTAATGCACGATTGAAGCATTGCTACCAAATCTCAATCTTCTACCCATTCGGGAAGTTTGTTAAGACACACTATAATATTACGTATACTGCCTTGTGACACCCGGAGAAACACACATCCCCACTCAAAGACGTACCCGGAGGGATGGGTCCAGAACCCCCCCTCCGGTCTACAAACATTTGTGGAATCCGCGATAACCACGTACAAACTTGCTACGTTGCCTCTTGCTACGCTACCACTTGCTGCGTTGAATTATGTGAACTAAAAACGTTATAAAAGTTCATATTATTTGAAAAGGACTTTTATTTAATCAATTGCTGGAAATTGGTTTTCGGCCTCAGACCCCTCCCCCCTCCCGAAGTAAATTTCTGGATACGTACATGTCCTCACTTAATATTTAGGATGTGCATATGGTCTCTCCAATCGTTTTATGGCTAAATTATTTCTTTATGCCGCTTAATTAATATAAGCTATTGGTCGAAGCTGATTACTAATTCTTGAACGCGGTAACGGCCCAGATAGTACTACGTTATTTTGAAAATAATGGAAACGGAAGCAGTGGCCGATTCTGAGAAAAATATGAGTTGAACCATATCGGTAATAAGAATATACACCTTACACTCCTATAACACGGATTCACCACAACACGGTTTTTATACGAATATTCGTGGATTATGGTTCACATTAAAGTGGTTTGATTAGACTTGAGATTTGGGATTTCAGATAGCAGAGCAAGGTAGGACAGAGTACTTTGTTTATAAGCTTAGATAACCGGCAACATCGCTCTATTTGTAGATATGTATGCGTCAAAGAGAAGTTTGAAAATTTTGGTACTGGAGGAGGTTGCTTGAAAGGGTATGGAACGCAACACTCCTTTCTTTATGTAAAGCCAGGTTCACTTAATGCGGATTTACGAGGGGCCGCATTTGGCGCGCGCCAGGGGCCACGAAAAATGTTCCTATGTATAACCTTATAAAAAAAGGCAGCGTCCGCTTAACGTACGTTCGATTGACGTATATCCGCCGATACGTACGTCGTATAATGATACCGTATGTCTGTACGTACGTATGTACAGTCATTTCCAAAAGTATTCCATCAATTTCAGCGGCGTCGCTTTCGCGGCAGACTGAATTTCAACTTCATATCTACGTGAATGTTATGTCAGTCAGTGACTATGTACCTATTCTTGTCGTGACGCCACCTCAGCCTTCAAGTTTTCTTATTGTATAAAATACGACGTATTCTTGCCTATCGACCGAAGTTAAAGATTATTTCGCGTCTTGGGCGATCATTTGAACGTACTATTATAATTTGCCATTGCTATTTAACAATCATCTTGCATCGTGATGATAGCGCAAGCAGGCCTATGGAATTGTTTTTTTTGTCCAAGTGAGGGGTTGTTTGAGGAGGGCTGAAGCAAACTCGTTGCTAAATTAGTTGTAATAGTAGAAGTACGAGTGGATTTACGAATTTCGAATCGACGATTTCGTCGGTTTTATCAAATTCTCCAGTTCGATAGTAGTTGTTACATAACAAATATGGCGAAAGTGACAAGGCACAACTCTCAAAAACAGTCGAGATATACGCGTTTAAAAAAGTAAAAACAACACTTTTGCAGAGCTTCTTTTTCCATTACTTGCTACTTGATAACATTCTCCATATATTCCACGTTAAACACCGACGTAAGAAGTCGGTTTGACTGACGAAATGCACTAGATGCAGCACTATATCTTTTTTATAATTCATTGAATAAAATTTTTGTTGCAACTATCATCATTTCGTTTCAATTCGTTATTAAGTGAACCTCAATTTCACAGACGAGTCGTAGGTAATTGCAAGATAAATCAGTCTCCTAACTACGTGGACTATTCGGTTAAACATGCACATTTCTGACTGACTTCGCAACGTATTCGCGGGTACCACTGTATAGTTTAATTTTTTCGTGCGCACGCAACATTTTGAAAAAGAAGGGAAATGGATAATCTACGAACAAGAAATGAACGTAAATACCTACGTCTATTTTATTTACGTATGTGTATACACGAGTGCAAGTGAAAAGAAATGGGTAATTTACCATGAAGGTATTACACGAACATACAGATTATATTACAACTATTCGAGTAAGGTTGTTTTAAGTAATAGTTGATTGTATTATTAATTACAATTGATTAGGAAATTAATCGGTGAATCAATAATTCGATATTTCCTTGGCATCACTACTGGCATTTCAGCTGGTATACATTATACTAATCCATTAATATTTTCTTTTTTGACATGATTACATAAACCGTAAAGAACGCTTCTGCCTCGCATGTATGCACGCATGATGTGTGCATCTTTTCGCTCTTATTTACTTATTCCATACGTATTACGGAGATAGTACTACTGTTTTCATGAAAAAAAAACGATTTCGAGATTTCAACGAAAATACACGTGTTGAGGTCTCCTGAACACGTTTTCACCATTATCTCGATGATGTATATGTGTGTTTGTATGTGGTAGAAATATTATAGGTGTTCTAAAAAAACTATGAATCGTGTAAAAGCGAAATATCATATTTGATATTTTCGTTAAAGAGACAAGAATTGATTAGTGTTTGCTAAAAATCGGTGAAACGCAAATGGGCATTTTCTCTTGTCACATCCGATTTTTAAAAAATAATTGCATTACCACCACCGCCCTCATATCCCCCACTCATCCTCCCCTCACCGCCCCCCTCCCCCCCCTCGCCAGCATCTTCACCACCTCCCTCACCGCCCCTCTTACCGTCGCACTTACCCCTCACCCCCAACCCCATCAACATCCCCCCTCATCGCCCCCTCACAATCCCCTTCACCACCTCCCTCACCATATCCCTCACCACCCCTTCACCACCTCCACCATAACGGTCACCGCCACAACCCTCACCACCACCACCACCCTCACCACCACCCTCGCCTCCACCGCCTCCCTCGCCACCACCACAGTTGTAGGAAATTTAATTTTCTACAATATTTGTTTGAAACATTTTCCTATGTAAAGCATTTTTAAGAGGTATCTTATATTTTTAGCTGCCACCTCCACGCCACCTACCGACGACTGTTGCTAACAATTGACGCTTAGTTACGTCTTAGTAACGCTCCTTTTTATTTTCTTAATTGTTGGAACTTTGTGGCTATATCCAATATCAGAAGGCTATGGTTTGAGTTTATTTCTGTTCTTTGTAAAGTCTTAAATTTTCTCGCAGTTTCTTAAAATCTATATATATAATGCTAAGGCGATACGTGGCACGCAGTAACACTGTGTTGCTAATCAACAAGATATATACAGCTGAAACAGCTGTCACTGAAACATATCAGATCTTTGTATCATAATGTTAGTATTGTATTGTAAAATCTGTATTAAAATTATTATTATTATTATTAAGTAGATATTAATTTTTAAATTAATTTGCGTACAACCTTATATGGTAGATTATATATCATTACAAGCTGTAAGCCCATAAAAAATTACGGAACTTAAATGATTAAGCGTTTTCGTCTACTTAATGACCCGAATCCCCCTTGGTTGGTCAGAGACATTTTTGTTCAATAAGAATTTATAATACATAAATAAATTATATCATTTAGCATTTCAAGAGATACGGAATTTTTCTTACCATTGTAAAGTACGTAATGAAAAAGCGGCATTGAACGCTATCATTACTTTTCTTCTACAAAACAAATTATCAGCAACTACGTCAATTTAAATAACCACTATGACCACACTATACTTTCCATTTCGGCAGAGGTGCATCACAATGCATCACATTTAGCTAAATCTTACATGTTAAATTACTAATAAGACTAAATATTTATTTTTAAATGCATATCATTCGATATAGATTCATAACAACCAAGTAGAACCACGTCAATTTAAATAAAAACAAAATAATTACCACTTTAGAAGTAATGCATAATATTACTATTCCGTATTAATATCGCAACCAAATAAACAATGTCTAATGTTTATTTACTCAATATCTCTAGCAACGTGATGACCAGCTTCTGTATATCGCATTGAAATACAATATCAAGTTGAAGCCATTTAGATAATGTTTATATGCAACTATAGAAGAATTTGTTCCCAAAAAAATACTTAAAAACTACAACAAAAGAATTAAGGTATTAAAAAGGAAAATCAGAGAGGGTTAGGAGATTTTTTTTGCAATGGTATAATAACTTGCTGGAATGCTTGAACACAGAGAAAAGGAGGGCCAAAGATAAATATCTACAAAATATACTAGGTACTAAAAGCAGCAGTGATTTTTACAAATACCTCAGAAGGCGGAAGGATAACAGAGGGAAAATATGTACAATTAAGAACGCAGAGGGGAATATAATAAAAAACGATGAAGATAAAGCAAAAGAATTTAATAAGTGGTATTCAAGCGTATATTGAAAAAGAAATTATAGCGACATTATGGAAAATAAGGCGTTCCTTGGGAACAATACATATGCTCGGTCAGGTAATGATGCTGGAATAGTGCCAGAAGCGAAATACATCAGAATTAAAGATACTGACATATTGAAAAAAGTAGATAGACTAGGAAATCGCAAGTCGAAAGGACCTGATGATATTGCAGGAGAAACATTAAAGTTGGGTTCAGCAGAAATAGTACCGTATCTCAGGGTTTTATTCAACGCAACGTTAAATAATGAAACGATCCCAGATGACCGGAAAAAAGTAACCGCGATACCTATTTATAAAGGTGGAATCAAAACCAACGTTGAAAACTATAGACCTGCTAGTCTGACATCTGTAGTTTGCAAGCTGATGGAGAAAATTATTGCTGATTACATAAGAGACCATTGGGAAGTATACAACTGGTTATGTAAAAATCAGCATGGGTTCAGGAAAGGTTATTCGTGCGAGACAGTTATTAGGGCTGTTACAAGACGTTGGAGAATCGATAGATGGAGGAGATGAAGTCAACAGTATCATCATAGATTTTTCTAAAGCTTTCGATGTAGTACCTCACGGCATTCTACTCAAGAAATTGAAAGAGTTAAATATTGATAGGAGAGTAATCCAGTGAATAAAAAAATTTCCTCATTGGTAGATCCCAACGGGTTAAAGTAGGACAGAGTCACTCCGAGGAAAATCAGGTAACATCAGGAGTTCCACAAGGGAGTGTTTTAGGGCCCTTATTATTCCTGATCTACGTAAACGAACTACCCAATTACGTTAAGTCTGAGGTGCGGCTTTTCGCAGACGACTGCGTTATTTATAGACGAATAAGAACGGAAAAGGACCGGCCAATTTTGCAGGAAGACATGGAGCGGATAGCAAATTGGATTAAGTTGAACAAAATGAGTGTTAATGGAACAAAGTGCAAGCACATCAATTTCACTAATAAAAGGACCGAGAGAAATTTTCGCTACACGCTTAATGGGGAAACGGTACAAAAAGTCGATAATTGCACATACCTAGGCGTTCAAATAACAAAAGATCTAAAATTGGGTATACACATTGAGAAAATCGTAGCAAAAGCGTATAAGACCTTGCATTACGTGATGCGTAATCTAAAAGGAAGTACTAAGGCAGTAAAAGAGTTAGCATATAAATCATTGGTTAGGCCTGTATTAGAATACGCTACAAACGTATGGGACCCCTACGAGATAGGGCATATTAAGATATTAGAGAAGGTGCAAAGAAAGGCAGCGAGATATACCTTAGGAAGATTCAAAAAGGGAGATAGCGTCACTGAAATGATTAAAATTGTTGAGTTGAGAAACGCTTGAGAAAAGGAGGAGGGTAAATTGATTAGGGGGTATATTCCAGGTAATTGGCAAAAATAAGGCATGGGAAGATCTAAGGAGTAGGATAGAGAAGTCAGACCTTATTGGAAAAAATGGACACGAGTTTAAAATTAAATTGAGACCGCAAAAATAAAATCTTGCCAAATATTCTTTTATTAATAGAGGAATCTGGGATTGGAACATGTTACCTGAAGAGCTCTTTAAACCCCTACCTAAAAATGCTAAAAAATTTAAGAATAAAGTTACTATGATTATAGATAACATTGTAAATTGTAACAGATGACGATGGAGTTGGAGGAGGTAAAGGAATGTCTGATGGGGTGAAGTACGGTGGGGATCTTGTGAGTCCCATAACCGCTACCGTAGCCGTGCAGGTCAATCATGAACCTAGAAAACTCTAAACTCCATAAGAATAGTGTAGTAGTTGTCACCACCTGACTTTAGCCAATCCGGACATTTTAAATTAAATTAAATAAATTTCATAGCTATGTGTTATTTTACTTATTAGACATGGATGATTTTGTTTACTTTATGTGTTCATTGGATACGAATTGTTTTTATATTTTATGTGATGTACGAGTGTGTGTATATTGTGTGATATTATATTAAGTATTTTATATTATTTCTTTGCCACCAGGCTTATGGCCTACTTGCAATGTTAACTAACTAAATAAAGATGTTAATTAATTTAATTAATATTTAAATTGTTTGCTCAGAATAAAAGTAATGGCTTCAAGATCAACACGTTACGCTGATTATAATGCGAGAGGAAGAGCGGAACGAGCCAAGCAATCTGTTGAAGAAGCAAATCGAAGAAGAACGAAGAAGGGAGGGAGACAAAGGTAGAGAGGGAGGGAGGGAGAGAGGGAGGGAGGGAGAGAGGAAGGAAAGGAGAGAAAAAGACAGAGGGAGGGAGAGAGGGATGAGGAGATCATTTGACTCTTAACTATTGGATCAGCAAATCAAGAGATCGAAAATTGTGTGTATAAAGAAATTTATGATACTGAGCAATACAGTACTAGCGCGCAGATGCTCTGCGCGGGTGAAGCTAGTTTATTTATATTATGGAACCTAAGTATTTGGAATTTTTAGAAATGTGACAGTTATGGAGAAAGTCATGTGGTGGACACATCAGCTTTTTTAAAAATGTTTTTTAAATGTTTGCTTTTGATAATTTAAAATACATTTTGTGTTATCTATTTATAAGGTGCTAAATATGTGCAGTCATACGTCGCTTTACGCGACAGATAGGTTCATGAAAATTTCGCGCAAAATGGAGTCATTATGTCAATGAGGATAGGTTCCATGCGAAAACTTCAGTGTAATATTAATAAAAATCTGATGTGGCCACCACATGACTTTCTCCATACCTGTAATATTTCTAATAATTCCAAATAGGTTAAATAACAATGAATATTTTAAGGAACTGCGAGAAAAAAATTTAAAGACTTTACAAAGAACACAAATAAACTCAAACTGTAGCCTTCTGATATTGGATATAGCCAGGAAGCTCCAACAATTAAGAAAATAAAAAGGAGCGTAATGTGTTTACAATAGTCGCCGGTAAGTGGTGTGGTGGTGGCAGCTAAACAAATTAGTTATTAAAATATCTCTTCAACAATGTATTATATGGGATATTGTTTCAAACAAAGGATGTAGAAAATTATATTACCTACAACTTTTATTCCAGCACGTTTTTAAATTTACCAAATATTAAAGCAAATATTTCATAAAATCCGATTTGGCCACCACATGACTTTCTCCATATCTGTAATATTTCGAAAAATTCCAAATATTATAAGAAATTGCGAGAAAATTTTAGACTTTACGAAGAACTGAAATAACTCGAACTATAACCTTCTGATATTGGATATAGCCACAAAGCTCCAACAATCAAGAAAATAAAAAGGAGCGTTACTAAGACGTAATTAAGCGTCAACTGTTAACAATAGTTGCCGGTGGGTGGTGGCAGCTAAAAAATGAGTTTTTAAAATATCTCTTAAACAATGCATTATAGGGAAAATATTTCAAACAAAGGTTGTAGAAAATTGAATTTCCTACAACTTTTATTGCAATACATTTTTACACATCAAATATTAAATCAAATATTTCAAAATAAAGGATAAGTGAAAGAATAAACACCCACTTCCAGTTTACCGATTTTACCAAAAGCTAACCAGTTTTGTGACTCATAAAAATGTTAAATATAAAATTTCGCGTTGACATGTTTAATAGTTTTTGAGCTAGATCACCCACAGAAAACTGACACACACACAGACATCATCGAGAAAATAGGAGAAATTAAAAAAGGATAAGTGACAGAAGTAAACACACACTTCCGGTTGACCCTTTAACAAAAACTAATCAGCACGTCTTCCTCTAACAAAAATGTCAAATATAAAATTTCACGCTGATCTGAGTAATAGTTTTTGAGTTAGAGCACCCTCAAAATCCCGGTCAAGACACAGACACACACACAGACACACACACAGACACCTACAGACATAATCGAGAAAACGGTCAAAACGTGTTCAGGGGGTCTTAAAACAAGAATCTTCGTTGAAATCTCGAATTCGATTTATTTCATGAAACAATACTTTCTCTATACTTCGTATATGGAGAAAGTTAAAATAACCCGTTATTCTAAAAAATCTGATGTGGCCACCACATGACTTTCTCCATATCTGTAATATTTATAAAAATTCCAAATAGATTACATAATAATAAATGTTTTAGAAATCGAGAAAATTTTAGTTTATAAAGAACAGAAATAACCTCAAACCATAGCCTTCTGGTATTGGATATAGCCACAAAGATCCAATAATTAAGAAAAGAAAAAGGAGCGTTACTAAGACGTAACTAAGCGTGAATTGTTAACAATTGTTTACGGGCTTACAGCTGGTAATGATATATAATCTACCATATAAGATTGTACGCAAATTAATTTAAAAATTAATATCTACTTAATAATAATAATAATAATTTTTAATACAGATTTTACAATACAATACTAACATTATGATACAAAGATCTGATATGTTTCAGTGACAGCTGTTTCAGCTGTATATATCGTGTTGATTAGCAACACAGTGTTACTGCGTGCCACGTATCGCCTTAGCATTATATATATAGATTTTAAGAAACTGCGAGAAAATTTAAGACTTTACAAAGAACAGAAATAAACTCAAACCATAGCCTTCTGATATTGGATATAGCCACAAAGTTCCAACAATTAAGAAAATAAAAAAGAGCGTTACTAACATGTAACTAAGCGTGAATTGTTAACAATTGTCGTCGGTATATAAGATATCATTTAAACAATGCATTATATTGGTAAATGTTTCAAACAAAGATTGTAGAAAATTAAATTTCCTACAACTTTTACTCCTGTACATTTTTACATTTTTCCAAATATTACAGCAAATGTCTCAAAATAACGGATATGTGACAAGAGTAAACACCCACTTCTGGTTGACCGATTTTTACCAAAAACTAATGAATTCTTCTGACATTTATACAAATGTTAAATCTAAAATTTCGCGATGACCTGATTAATAGTTTTTGAGATAGAGCACCCACAAAAAATCTATCACATACACATCGTCGAGAAATTAGTCAAAACGTGTTCATGGGACCTCAAAACATGTATTTCCGTTGAAATCTCGAATTCGATTTTTTTCATGAAAAGTATTTCCCCTATATTACGTATGGAGAAAGTAAAAATCGGTCAACGGAAAGTGGGTGTTTAGGTACTCTTGTCACTTATCCGTTTTTTACTTTCTCCACTTTCTTGTGTTCTTGTGTTCGAGAAGGATTTTATTGATATAAGTCTAAAACTTTATGATTTGCTGTACTCCAGGTGAAAATTATTCTATACACAATTTGGATTGTTTGTAAGCTCACCCCCTTCGACAAAATTTTCATTTCTGAAATTGAGAGTTATCACACCGGTTTCTGTTTTTATCATCGAAGTGCCGTTATTTTTTGTTATTCCTTTATTTTTCGTTTTCGTATAGTTATTTATTTTATCCATTGTTATTGAACCTCGGAGATTTTTCTATACTACCAAAATTTTTAACTGCCTTATTATTCGACACATTATGCTCTCTCGAGCAGAAATTGCGTATAAAAGTTAGACAGCATTGCTTTTATTCTGATATTTATGGATTGTTACTATTGCTGCTGGCATTCTTATCGCATAAAAATATATGGAAATACAGCGCCATTTATATATTTTTACTAATCATATGACACTGTTTTTACTAAGCGTCTCCTTTACTAATTTATTACAGCTACGACTACTGCGATATCAAATAATAATTGCGGAAGTGTTGAGCGATGTCCGATTTGAGAACCATTGTCCGACTCAAGACTGGTTGACCCAAGATCTCAATGATAAAGTAAAAAACATAAAAAGTGCAGGTACTTATAAGTTGAAAAATAAACACATTTTTATTCCACGAACAACTTCAGTCGTTAAAAAATGTGACTTATCTCGGGTTTTCCTATACTAATTTTCGCATTTCGTTTTGTGATAGATTCAACTCGTATCAGGAGAAGGATGTTATCTTCACTCATTGTCAGTTACACAGTGTATCTCTGAAAACAACACCTTCCTGTCCGGTCTGGTATATCATACCAGTATCTTACTTCAATATTTGATGAACATGATTTGATCTAAAAATAAAAATTTTTAGTCATATTTTGTGAGAAAAAGGACGAAATTGTTTTCACCCGTCTTTCAAGCGGAAAGTAGACAGTGAATGTCGTGCATTCATAAGGAAATGGAAATTATCGTATTTTTTGCAGAATCAAGAGGAAAATCATTGTGTTTAATTTGTCATCAAACAATTGCAGTTCTAAAAGAGTACAACATTAAAAGGCATTACGATTCTCATCATGCTGCTATACACGCACAATATGTTGGCAAAATTCGGGAAGAAAAATTAGGGGAACTTGAGAAATCCTTAGAAAGGCAACAATCGATATTTAGCAATCCTAAAAATACCAGTGATGTAGCAGTGAAGGCTAGTTTTATAATTTCGCAGTTTGTCGCGAAATGCGATGGCCGACCGAATTTCAGGTTTGGCGCGTGATTTGAATCTTCAGTTACATGCGCGCGTGGAAACCTTTGTCTTTCTCAATAGCTGTAGATGAGAGCACAGATATTTGCGATACTGCCCAATTAGAAGTATTTATTCGAGGAGTAGACAAATAATTTAATATAATGGAGGAGTTCGTGGAGTTAATGCCCATGAACGACAGAACTACAGGGGAAGACATTTATAAAAACATTTTAAGAGCATTTGATAACTTAGATGTAGATTGGACAAAAGCAGTAATTATGACAACAGATGGGGCCCGTTCAATGGTAGGTCGAAAAGCTGGTGCAGTTTCCAGGTTGAAAAATAAAAATCACAGTTTGAATCAAAATCAAGAGTTAATCACATTTCATTGCATTCTACATCAGCAGGTTCTTTGTGTAAAAGACCTTGGCATGGACCATGTAATCGAAGTCGAGGTTAAAACTGTGAATTTTATTAGAGGAAGTGCTCTTCATCATCATCATAGGTAGTCTGTCCGTAGACAGGTCCGTGATTATTCTTGGTTAAACTTGGTTCTCCATATACTCCTATTTTCCGCTGTCCTCTTTATATCTTGATAACTCTCTTTCCCTTTCAAATCGTCTATCAGCTGAAACCTTTTCCTACCTCTTTCCCTTTTCCCATCTAGTTTTCCTTCTAACACGTCTTTAATCATACTCTCTCTCCTCAGGTAATGTCCAACCCAGTTAGCCTTCCTCTTTCTGATAGTCTGTATAATCATTCGCTTCTCTCCTATTCTTCGTAGCACTTCATCGTTTTTCATCCTATCTGTCCATTTTATCTTCAGCATTCTCCTCCAAGTCCACATTTCAAAGCTTTCCAAGTATTTGATGTCATTTTTCCTTAGCGTCCATGTTTCTGCCCCATACAATGCTATACTCCATACGTAGCATTTTATCAACTTCTTGCGGATATCTTCCCTTATATTCCCTGTAAGTAGTTGTTTCTTTCTCCTGAAAGCCGCTTTTGCTTTTCCTATTCTAGTTTTGATCTCATCCGTACATTTTGCCTCTCGTGTTATGATACTTCCAAGGTATTTATATTCTGAGACTTGTTCTAATGGCTTTCCCCCAATAGTTCTGTTCAGATTCTCTTCTTTACCCGATATTCGAATGACCTTGGATTTTTCTGTATTTATTTCCATACCGTATTTTCTACCTGTTATCACTAGTCTATTTATCATTTTTTGTAGCTCCTCTTCCTTTCTTGCTAGAAGTACTTGATCATCTGCGTATTTCACTGTTCTTATAATCCTTCCTCCAATTTTGAAATCCCCTGTGCCTTCTAAAGCTTCTTGCATTAGACTTTCTCCATATATATTGAATAGGGTTGGCGATAGGCAGCAGCCTTGTCTTACTCCTCTACCGATATTTATTCCGCAGGTGTTCACATTCTCAAACCTGACCTTTACAACTTGATTCTCATATAGATTCCTAATCAGTCTCCTGTCTTTCCAGTCTACACCTATATCCTTTAATATCTTCATCAACTTTATCCAATTTACTCTATCAAAGGCCTTCTGCCAGTCTACGAAACATGCGCAGATATCTTGACTGTATTCTATTGCCCTTTCTGATATGATTCTAACTACTCCTATAGCATCTCTAGTTCCTCGTCCTTTTCTGAAACCGAATTGATCTTCCCCTATTATTTCTTCTGCCTTTTTCTCCAGCCTTTTATTTAGAATCCTCGTGATGATCTTCGATGTGTGTGACAGAAGGCTTATAGTTCTGTAATCTTTACACTGCATTGCCTTTGGCTTCTTCTTTAGAGGGATCATTGTTACTTCTAGGAAATCCTGAGGCCACTCTCCCGTGTCGTAAATCTTATTAATTAATTTTGTGATCACTTTTAGTCCTTCTGATCCTATGACTTTAAGTATCTCAGCCGGTATTCCATCGCTGCCCGTGGCTTTCCCCTTCTTTAGTTCCACTATCGCCTTTTCTACTTCGCTCTCCATAATACTTGGTCCTAAGTTGTCTTCTTCAATGTTTTCCTCATTTTCCAGTTCTATTTTTGCCGCTCCTGCCTGTTTGCTGTATAATTCTTTATTGTATTCTTCCCATACCTGTGCTACATCCTTTGTTTCTGAGACTATCTTCCCATCCGTATTCATAATTCCTTTACCACAAATTCCATTAGACTTCTTATCTTCTAATTCCAGTGCCCTAGCGTACATCATATCGTACCGTCCTAACTTCTCTATTTGTTCTATTTCATCACATTTTCCTTTTATCCAATTTTCTCTAGCTTTATCTGTTACCCTTCTCAACTCATTGTTTATACGCCTATAGTTGGCTCTACCTTCTTCACTGTTAACGTTTTTCCATTTTCGTCTCTCATCCATTTTCTCCAGCATTTCCTTCGTGATCCATGGTTTTCTGATTTTCTTCTCTTGTTTTCCAATCTCTTTATCCAAGGTATCCTTGATACTGGTTTTAATTTCATCCCATTCTATATCAACGGTCTTCGGTTTGTTTTCCAACTTTCTTAGGTTATCTTCCAACTTCATGCTGACTACATCCTGCCTTTCTTTCAGTTTTTCTAGGTCCCAGGTCTGTCTTTCTCTTCTCGTTTTTCTTATTTGTTTGAGCTTTGTACTCATGTCAAGTATTAGAAGGCTGTGATCTGAATCAATGTCTGCTCCTTGCAATGCCTTGGCGTTCTTTATGCTGTTCCTGAATCTTTGTTTTACAAGGATGTAATCTATTTGGCATCTCATTCTATCTCCTGGGCTTTTCCATGTGTATAACCTTCGTTTATGGTTTTTGAACCATGTATTAGTCACTACAAGGTCATTATTGATGCAGAATTCTACGAGTTTCTCCCCTCCTCGATTTCTCTTCCCAAGTCCGTATTGCCCGACAACATTTTCTTCCTGTCCTTCTCCGACTATGCTGTTCCAATCTCCCATTATTATGCAGTTTACCTTTCCTCTTCCGTCTTCTTCGTAAATTTCATTAATTTGCTCATATATCTCATCTATTTCTTCATCGTCATGAGCTGACGTTGGCATATATACCTGGATTATCAGCATGTCCACTGGGACTGCTTTTAGCTTTATTGCCATCATTCTATCGTTCGTTGCTATTATCTTTGTCACGCTTTTCATCATATCTTTCCTAAGTACCAGAGCTACTCCCCTTTCCCCACTATTTCCTCCAGAATAAACTACCGTGAATTCTTCCGAGTCGAACTGTCCTTCTCCTTCCCATCTAGTTTCGCTTAGCCCTATAATGTCAACTCTATTTCTTCTCATTTCTTCTTTCAGGTTCTCTAGCTTTCCTGCCTTTCTCATAGTTCTTACGTTCCAAGTCCCTATTCGTAATTTACTTTCGACAAATGTTTTCCTCAAGGCAGTCCCCGCCCGGAGATCCGATTGGGGGACTATTTTACCTCCGGATTGTTTTACCTCGAGAGAACTCATATTGTCCATATAATCTTTACTAGGGATTGTAATGTGGTAGTTTCCCTCTTGCTTTCCACATCGCAGTACTGTAGCCGTTCAAATCGTCCTGATCACGCCTACAGCTGTATTGGATATAGACCCAACCAACATCATTTGTTTTCGGCTCTATACCATACTGACAGTACTGCTGCCTACTGCCAGGCACTGATGATAGTTTTTTTTTTTAATAAAACCTTCATTCGAGGGGTTTGAACCCCCGAACTTTGCAATAGAAAGCCGACACGCTAACCACTACACCACCAGTGCAATATTAGTGCTCTTAATCATCGTCAATTCAATTTACTAATTCAAGATTGCGAAAACCTGTCCTACTATGTCGAAGTACGTTGGTTAAATCGTGGAATGGTATTAAAGCTGTTTGTTTTTATACGAGGAAAGGGATTGATGATTTCATGATAAGTTAAAATAAACCAATCGTGGAGTTCAAAAGTGAAGAATGGCTAAAGGATCTTGCTTTTTTGGTTGTTATATGGGTCATATGAATGATTTAAATACAATAATGCAAGGACGAAACCAAATGGTAATGCTGTTCTATGATAGTGTCTGTGCTTATGCAAAAAATTGGATCTTTGGGAAAGACAAGTATCGCTCGGGAAATTAGATCATTTTCCTGCATCAAAATCGGTTGCAAAGACCTGCGATGGCTCTGCCAAGTATACAGAGAAATATGTAAAACAAATATCATTGTTAAGAAACGAATTTACAGAATGATATGCAGATTTCAGACAATGCAAGCAGAAATTTAAATTATTCATTAGTCATAACACTTTTGAGGCAGAAAATGCACCTATATATCTTCAAATGGAGCTAATTGATATCCGGTGCAACTCAGGCTTAAAAGATAAGTTTTTGTCGGTTTCTATTCCAGAATTTTATAAATATTTGGGCGAAAACCATCAAAATTTCAGAAAATGTGCATTAGATATTTTGTCTACTTTTGGTAGCACATATTTGTGCGAACAAATTTTCTCTGTAATGAATATCAACAAATAAAAACTACGTTCAAAATTTACGAACGAACATTTTAATTGTATTTTAAAGGTAGCTACTAGTCAAGCGCTGCACCCAAATGTTGATAGGCTGGTAGAAGAAAAACGAACTCAAGTATCTGGCCAGGATATAAGTTTTAATTTTGTGAAACAATACATTTCAAGTTAAAGGATATTAAAATATTTTACATTTACTAAATTAAACAAAATTTATTAAACTATTTTAATGAATCTACCAATTCAAAAATGTAATTAAATTTAATTAAGCCATTGTAATTTCCAAAATAAATAAATGTATGTACATAATTCTTGTTTTAAAGTTTATTCGAACAACATTTCATAGGTTTTGGCTCGCGAGGAAATTTGAATTGACAATCCGGCCCGCGAACGGTTTTGTGTTTGACACCAATGCCTTGATGGGAGTTATCTACAGGTGCCAGGAGCTTAGCTACCTAATGTCCCATATGAAAAGGGGTTCTTTGAAGTGCACCGACATCGTACAATACACGGGATCGACGGCATCACTTCCTCGCCAAAGGAATACTTTTCATATTTTTCAGTTGTAAAATATCATCGACCTCGGCCAATAATCGAACCCGCAATACTTGAAACCATTGACGAGTTTTTCAACCACTGTTCCACCGGCGTCGACCGATAACTGTAAGTTAAAAAGCGTACTCAATGTCATCGAGTAATGAATATGTCTTATTTTTATTGTCTCTATGACATTATAACGATTGTTAGGCATAATATAACATTTTGAACCCATTTCTCCAAATGTATTAAAGATAATAACAGAAACAAACGTATTACGATAATTTTTTTTAATTTCAGGCTTTTCAAAATATCAGCTGTTTGTGAGAGGGGAGGGGGAGAATTCTTCATTACTATATAGGCAATGATAAGTAATTCAGTTTGGAAAATATTTAAGATTTACATTGGGGAGTGGCCGCATTATTTGCTGCCCCCCCTCCCTCCCCCCAGCTTTTCCGGAACGCCATTGTATATATATACGTATTGAAATTAACACAATCCGCTCTTGAAAATTGAGTTCTTTGGTTAAAAGTTCTAAATATTTTAAGTAAATATACAAAAATTACATTTTTAATGTGTACATATTAATGATATACGCGTATTTACATTCAAATCACGATATCAGCGAAAAACACTACAAAAAGAGCCTCATCTTATGAAACGTAACGCTGATGATCTGAGCGGATGGTTTCTCTTCGTGTGGCATTGTATATACACCTTTAAGTTTCCACCATGACAAAAAGTGCATAGGCACCGGAGAGATTCGAACTCTCGATCTCCTGTTTACTAGACAGGCGCTTTAACCAACTAAGCCACGGCGCCAATGCGATTTAGGCAGTAAATAGTCATCTAAAAGTTTGGGAAGAGGGAGAGTGAGAGCGTAGTGAGCTGTCTGAATCAGAATTAACGCAAAGGATATCCGAGTCCGACGTTCGTTATTAACATGCATGCAACAAGGTTCACTAGCAAGAGAGGATGCATATAGAAGGGATAGGAGCAAGATGGTGTAAGCGCTGCCATCTGTTATCAAACAAAAGCACCAACTCCAGGCATTGGGAGTTTCTTGAACCCCGACGGTCAAAATGGCTGAATTTTTGGCGCGAATTTTATTTCACTGATTATAATTATTAATTTAATTTTTACCATGCCAGCTGCAAATTGATGCTATCAGAATATAATTAAAAGTAAAAATAAAGCACTCACATGTAATTTTCTTGCATCCATCCAGGTTGAGCAGTAGACAGCTATTAAGTCTAGTTTTCAGAGTAGAATTTAGGATCTTATGAATATCGAGGTGGCTATAGGGCTAAATAGTTACCCTCGCATATTAAATAAATAATTCCGTTATTTCCTTCAATTCCGTCGTAATGATCACCTTTTAACAAATAAATGTCAACAAAGTTCATTTAATACCTTAACATTTTGCTATCTAACGGAAATTACAATAACTAACTTTATTATGGTAGTATGGCTGCTGAGATGACTATTTTATATACTTACATGATAAAGAAACATTTTATTAAACAAGTTATATTGCTCATAATGATCCAAACTCTGCAACAGAAGCAAACTAAATTGAATAATTTCTCCATAATCATTCGCTAGTATTACTTTTTCATGTATTGACGCCTTTTCCATGTTGTTTAAATATTATCTAATTGTAAGACAATATCTGATATTACAGAAAAATTCCGCGTATGTACCTGGATAGCTCGGGACCAATATCATTTCAGGTACACGAGAATTTTGAATATATGCGAATAGATTGCAATACAGTCATTGATTATTCTAAAATATGTACCTGATTGAAGACGTTAAAAACAACTTTTACCAGGCTCCTAAAAATGCCTATTTCCCTTGAAATGTTACAATCAACATTTTTCTTTTCATTAGTTTACTGCTTGAAGATTTACTAAAGAGATATCCAGTTGACTTAGGTAAAATATTTGAAAACTGCACAAAAATAACTATGATATAATGTTATGCCTGGTTATGCCACTAAAGAAGTTGCGTACGCGCGTAAACAAAATTTATACTACACAACTAGCTCTATCTATTGACTGTGAAACAGAAGTAGCAATTCAAAAAAGTCGGTTTCCCGGGTTCCATATATCATCATATCATAACGGCTTGTACAATTTTCGTTATGGTTTCCTATTCCGCAGGATGAAATAATAGGTATTTTTCAAATAATGTTAGCATCAATAGCTAGCACGTATTATGTGTACTTAATTTTTGTAGCTACGGTTTTCGTCTTATTCGTTTTCTTATAGATTGAACAGCAAGCCCCACATCCTTATAATTCTACTAAAGAAAATGAGACTCCCATATTGTAGAGGTATCATATTCTGGACTAAAAATGAGAACGACCTTTCCAGTAAGTTAAAAGAAGTTTTTGTCGGAATTTTGGGATAAATTGTATAGATTAATACGGAGAGTACCACCACATTTCTGCATCTGATTTGCAATTTCTCATGTTTTTGGCACATTTTAATGTAAAAATCGTAGATAGTAAGAAGCATTAGAGTAAAACAATTTCTTAGTAATGGAGTTAGCCTCATTTAAAACTTTTTCGTCTGCTGTGGAAACTAGTATTTTGAGTGAACTTCAAGTAACTGAAATAACTTATAAAAATGACAATTTAAACAGTATGGAACCTAATTTAAGAAGTATTTAAAATAAACTAAAGAAATTCAACCTTTTCTTGCGTGTTCTTTTGGTTGCTTTGCTTGGTTTGATAATATAACTGAAAGTAATTTCTATTAGTATGTAAAGAATAAGATGATTTTTATTTCACAAGAAAATTTAATTTAGTCTTTATTACATTTAAATAAGCGTTTAAAAAAAGAGAAAAACTATAGAATTTAAGAAATTATTTATGCTGAATATTTTTATATGAAATGTAGTTTAAAATACTGAATTAACACAATTTCAAAGCATCTAAGTTAAAAACAACAGGTCCTAAAACCACCAGTATTCATTTCCAAATATGATTTAGTTAAATATTTTACAACCCTGGAAATTTGTCATTTCAAGGTCCCATAATATTTACAAGATGGTGTTTATTCACCCCATATTATTAACATTATATCGTAAATTATGCTTGAACATTGAAGTTGAAATATCAATCTTGCTATCACAAGGAGTGAAAATATCAGGTCATTTTCAGGATGACGCAATTGATAATGCCATCACTGAAGTCCCTGCTGTTATACAACAGACTCATGTCATTCTTGGTAACAAAAAATCTAAATTTAACAAAGGTCATAACAAATAGATTCTAACAGGCAACAAAAACACAGCCTTGCAAAAGGACAAGAACACACCTTTCTTCATAATTTGGCTTTAAAAAATTAGAATACTTTAATTTACAAACTATTTTTTGCCCTTTTCACAGGCTCACAATTATTCCTCAGAGAAGGGGTTCAGCAATTTCTTTATTTAAGAAAAAACTGACTTAAAAAAAGTTATTTTCTGAGAGGCTTCACAGATGTTGCTGATGCAGTTATCAATCTTCTCTTGAGAAGAATATTCCAGACAAAAATACATATCTTTGAGATTTCTTTACATCATGTTTTCCCTGGCTTACATTACATGCATTTTTGAACAGTTTAAAAATAGATTAATAAATTTTTGTTTTTTAATTTGAAGATACACAGCAATTGATCCAGATGTCAAGAAAGAGGTTCTCTCGTTGTATTTGGCAAGCATAAGCAAAGTAGGCCACCTCCTGCAAGGGTAAAAAATGAAAGTACTATATCAACAGCATTCTTTAATAATTGTGATGGTTACAGCGAAAACATTGAAAACGTAATACTTATCAGGATAAAAATGTTTCAGGCCTTAATAATGGTGTGAGAGCTTGTGGGAGAATAGATGTGGCAGTAGAAGTAGAGATGTGGAACGTTATTATGATTATGCTCATGAGCTTACTGAATAAAACTAGTGTGTGCAGATAAAGAAACAAAACTTTTTAAGGAAGAAAATACTTAAACTATTAGTTTGTAGTCAGTACCTCCGTAGTAGCATTAAAAAAAATAATTTTATGGCTTTAAAGCGATACAAATGTTGTCCTAAAAATTTTAGCAGTTTTATGAAGGTGTAAATGGAATCTTAATAATTTCAAAAGGTACTAATTGAAGTGTAATTCACACCAATTTAGATTATATGTGTTATGTGATGATTGATGTTAGTGGCATTCTAGAAGTTAAAATGATGGATTAATAGATGGAAGATAGACTATTTAATGTGTAGGAAAATGGATAATAAGGTACAATAAATGTTGATTGGCATAGCAGAGTTGTATTTGGGGTACATGATGGGAAAATGAAAGGGAAGTTCACCTTGAGGGAAGTGGACTGCCAAAAAAATTCAGTTGATATAATGACAAGATTGACGCTATTATGATGGCCATTCGATTAGGCTGCTTAAGCCACAATTCGATTATGGATATGGATCTTATGAACTTCAAAAATTTACTAGATTTTTTGAACACAATTATAGACATGTTTCACATATGCTGTGGCAAGAAAATTTTTCATAAAAACCAATGCCATATTACTTGTGACATTAGTTCTAAGTAGCCCTAACAGAAAAATTTCTTTCTATAAATTGTTAATGCTAAATACTGTGTTTTGGGGAAATCTCTGTCACCCATTTCATCACTTAGAAGTAGTACAGATACATGTACATGATGTCCATCTATGAGTTCATGAAGTTACCTTACAAGCTCTTGGTTTGTCAGAATCCTTTTTATTTAGTAAGATGACCATGAACATGTTAAATGTACTCACAGAGAGAAATCAGAAGTGTAAATTGATGTGGGTTTTATCAATAACTATTACTGAAATAAATTTTTAAATGTCTTATTTCCTTCCATTTCACATTATTATTTTCTCTTCAATTATATTATACTTTACAGCACAAACATCCTTTTGAGTAACCCATACATTCTAGATATATTTAGTTAATTGTGTAGAGGAGTGACCAATTGTATGTACATTGTATAACAATTTTAAAATAATTACTATGAAGGAAATAAAAGCGTTATTCCACTAAAAATGGAAATTTCAATAAGTCTCTCATCTATTATAGAATATTTCCATAAAGTTGAGCCTTCCCAAGTGGATTTTGTTAATATGAAATTTTATGCTTACCAATAAGAAGTCCAGCAACTATGAATGTTGGAGCTGGACAGTAAGCATCCAACAGCATTGCTATCACTATATTTCCAATTATACCTCCTAGCCTTGCTGCCACCATGGATATTGCTACCCCAGTGGCCCTAGAAAGAATATAAATGCTGTCAAAGTAACATGTAAATATAAGAGACAAAGATGTTCAGTTGACTAATCATTTTACCTCAAATTTGTTGGAAAAATTTCAGTGATAAGGCAGTCCAGTGCAGCATTCCCGCAGCTGATGGCACTACTGAAAACTGCAGAAACCACGAGGTTTTCTGTGGCATTATGCACAAAGTACATGCCAACTGCACAAGCACCTGATGTGAAAGTGCTGAAAACTAAAATTTTAATGCAATAAGTGCCATTGTTGCATTTTTGAGTCAAGGAAGTTGCATTCTGGCAAGGATGATTATAAATTCCAAAATTGAAAGCAAAAAGAAGGTAAGAAGAAAAATTGATAAATTTAGGTTATCAAGGCAAATCAAGAAGGGGAAATATCTTGATTAAAAGTCAGAATCAGATTAAATTTAGATATCTTAAGATTAATTTACATATTTGCAGACAAGATGCTCGTGGTGGTTGTTATATATGCAGTAGTATAGGAGCATTATGGCTGTAGTTGTCCATACCAAGTCCACTCGGCAAAGAATGGCATCCCTTGATGTCAAACAATACATTGAACTAACACATACAACATACTTTGCTGCTCTAGTAGAAAGAATAAAATTCAAGCAATTCTCTGCAAATGTGTAAAAATATTAAAAGGAGGTTTGTATACTATGATGACATGAAACCTAATTGTAGGGACTAAAATAAGGAGATTCTGATAGGTTTAACCATATTGTAACAGAGAAAACAAAAACATTAATAAAGCAAAAATTGAAAGAGTTATAATTCCAAAGTTTAAAAATATAGAGAACAAGTTTCTCAGAGCTTGGTACAAATATGTTTCATCCAAAATTAGAAACTGAAGTGAAAACTTGAATACTTGCACATTTTTGTAAACTACTGTAGTTAAGGCTATGAATGAGAAGATTAGAATAAATCTAAAATATGATTTGGTAAGTGATCTAAATTTTCAAAATCAGAAATATATTGGATGTGAAATAATTAGAAGAGAGAAAGATAAGGTATCCAATTTGTTATTATTATAGCTTTAATTAATTAGTGTAAAATAAAGGAACGTACTTATTGAAATCATGTATACATTCATAATTAATTACATTAGTAAAAGTACCAGATTTCAAATTATTGATACATTCACTGTTTCGCATCTTTTATTTGAAAATTTCAAGGTTTTTAAATTGTTTAAAATTACGTCAATGAATATATTTATTAAGAAAAGTATGGTAACCTAACCATGTCAATATGGAGGTCTACATTTATTGGCAATAGTACTTTTATAAGAGAAACAAAATACATTTGGAGGGTTAATTTAGTGGAGAGATTGAAAATGAATATTGAAGAGTCATCAGTGAACGTGGAGTGGCTACTTCAGTTTTCATGATGAATAATTTGTCCTTTGTTGTTTTAAAATATTTGCACTATGTATTAACTGGTAATATTTAGAAAACATGCCAACGTAGTGTTTACCTGTAGGTATGTGGATTTGTAATTGGAAATTTTGTACTGATCAAAGAAGTGTCATACAAAACAAATTACACCTTCAATTATCATTTTAAAGCATATCTGATTCTAACATGATTACATGAATTTAAACAGTGGAAGTTCCCTTGATTACTTTGTGTTGAACTCATACTTATTGGGATTTTGAAAAGGGTCTTCCATCCATCCTGAATGCAAGAATTACTTTAATAATTAACTTAATGATTAATGCTAACTAATGAATTTGGAAACATGCCAAGTATGTAATATTGAATTTTTATTTTTGGATCATCAACTTGCAATTGTTAGAATCAGGAAAATAGCTCAGTAGAACTATAGTTTAAAATGAAAATAAGAGATTGATATTAGTTACAAGATAGTTCTTGTTATAATTCTTTGATATTTCTCATTAATTCATTAAATATACTTATAAACTGATTTTAACTTATATAACTTGACAGTATGAAGATAAATTTGGGAAATTCCTAAGCATGTGAGAAAATATTGAAATGTTTATTCTGACTCTCCTAGTTATTTACAAATATCATTTTATTTTAAATATTATAAAATATAACTTGGATTAATGTTTAACATGCCATGAAATAGCATTTAGATAAACAAAACATTCATTTGAGCCTTAATGAATGGCATAATTTTTTAATGGTCTTATAATTTTTAAAAATTATATTGTTTGGCAAGTATAAATATTCTGCCGCACTTAAAACATATATTCTCAGCCATTATTTAAGCTGAAAGCTTAAAAATATAAAGTAGGCATGGAATAAAGTGTAAGACCAATGAACGTTCTTGGGAAATAGTACCTTAACTAATTTCCCCCTCATTGGGAGGATACAGTACCCAGGAAGAACTTCCGGCCAAGACGATCAATGCAGAGGACAGCAAAAATATTGCTCGGAATCGCAGCAGCTACGGTAATCAGGGATTCCATGAATACAAAGCTTTCAATCTTGTCTGTGCACAGGTCAGCATGAGAATGTGATCCGGTGTTGACCACGTATGAAGTCACGTCACAAACTGAGGCATCTTGTGTTGGGTATCGTCTACTGAACTCGTCAAACCGGCTGAAGAGCTCTGGGAACCACATCATAAGACCATAATACCTGGGTTAATGGAAGCAAATGTTAGAATTCAAATGTTTGTTATTTGTAGAACGTAATAATTTTTTCCTTTCATAATTTAGCCAGTTCACTACTTTGTAGACTCAGTAACTACCTAACCAGTAATAAATTGTTTTTAAGTTTATGGAAATAGAGATTTGAAGAAGAAGCTGAGTTTAATCTTATTGGAAATTAAATCATAAGTCATCCTGTTATGTTCTTCACCAACATTATTCCTGGCCATATCCATATTGTATGAACTTCTAGTTAATTTATATTTGTTAATCTTATTGTTATGAAACTAACTCTTATAACAGGATTGAATGATTTAGAATCAATCCATATCTTTTAATAGACTACTTTTTGGAGTATTTATTATAATTCTCATTCATCCTAGATCAATTTTTGATGATTTCCTTCATTGTTTTATCAGGGCTGTTGTCTTCCACATAGAACTTTATTTTTAGTTGTTTTTATGGTAAAACTTTTGTTCTACTTTATTACATTCAGCCTAACTTTCATGAAAAAATGGAGTTGTATGATTGTTTTTGATATTATTACGAGTGACTGGGGACGAGGGTACTGGAGGGCAGCTGGATCCCAGGAGTTAGTTCCCTGAGCCAGAAGTGAAAGACGTGAGAGAGTAGATCTGGGAGCGTTATTAGGAAGATCTTATGTGAAGGTTTTGAAAAATCCGTGGCAATATAGTCTTGTATCATACCTATATCATATAGAAATATGTCTTTATAAAATTAAAAAAATTGTGACCAAGTGACCCATCTGTAGGTTTAGGATACTATTGGGTTTCAACCTTTTTATGACATTTTTTTCTCCAGCTCATACGAGTCATTAGATTTGATCTATATTTGATGCATGGAAGGCAATGCTTAAATATGCCCCACAAACAAAACATTTCAAATTTAGAATCGCAGGAGGGATGAATTTTGACAAACAGCAAAGTTACTGTATATGAAAAATATTCTAATTCTAGCAAACCAAAAGAAATTTCATGTGCTATTGCAATATAAAACAGCTAACATCTTGAAGTATGACACCATATTTTTCGGCATATAAGATGCACTTTTTTCCAGAAAAATGACCCCCAAAATCAGCCTGCATCTTATACACTGAAGGTAAGATTATTACTTTTCTCAATACTGACACTAACGAATGCACTCATCCCCAAAATGGAATAATTGACTCATTCGATGCAAAAACAAAATATACATTATTAATAATTAATAGTGAGAAATTTGTTAATATATATAGTAATAACTTATGCCGAATGAATTCCAACATATTTTCATTAATGCACTTTACTACATATCTGCTCGCAGTAATTACAATTTCGGTGTGTTTTTGACATTAGTCATGTTTTAGTTCCTAATGGACCCATTGAATAGCCACGAAACATAATTACAGTAGATGTCATAAAAATTTGGATAAATAACATTACATGTATTGAGATTCCAATGGCTATAAGAGTGTTAAGATATGCCTATACCTATAAGCTTCAGGTGATTCACAATGCAAAAATGCACAGAAACTGAGCAGCAGAATATCATTTTGGTCTACCTCCCATGGAAAAAGAATGATCCATGAATGGTGAAAACAAGGTGACAAGAAAAGAGAAAGTCTTCGTAAGCTTGGTTGTAAATGGCCACAAGTAGTGGAGTAAGTGATGGATAGTAGAACAGAGGAAGTTGGGTAATGTGTCGATCAAAATTGTTGTATGTATGGGGCAAAAGGAGTTGCAGAAGAAAAAGTAGTTGAGCATATATCGTTATTAAATGTGCATTTCATTTATTATTTATTCAGTTAAATTAAAATCTCATCTTGCACTTAAGTTTAAGTAAGTAATATTGGTAAAGAGTATCTACACGTGCGACATGTGCGGTGCACTCTGACAGCATAATTAATGGGACTGCTAAGGGCACATTTAGCTATACAAGTCTCAAAGCTATTATTTATGTTTTAGATCATTCCTATTTATTTTATGAATTAAGTTGATATATAAAGTTATATTTCACTGTTATCAGGCCATAATATTTTTAAATGTTGACAAAATATGGTATATTACTGCAGATGAGGGATAATATGACTACTAACTGTGTCTGTGTGAAATTAATTGGGGATATCAAACCTCAAATTTTCAGCTTTTCAAGAAAAATATCTAGAGGGAGAGCTAATAATGCTGTTTCTTAAACACGCAAGCTGATTTTGAATGCTAACCCTTGGTTGAGAACATGCCACGCAGCATTTACAATTTAGTTGTAAAAAGGAACTCCCAGACAACACACCTTCACAGAACATGCAGGTAAAGGTGAACAATGGTAAAATCATTATTAGTAGTAAAATGTTTTGCCCAGATTGTAATTAACCCTAAACAGAGCAAGTTAGAAGGCAACTGATATACAGGCAAGGTGGGTCCAGTAGACTCACATTAACAACATGCTTTATAGTATTTTTTGGTAAATTTTATTGAAACTATAAACATGATATAGTAATGGGTGTGCTTCTACATTTGGTAATATTTTAGTGGAAGTTATATCTACCTGATTGAAATATTAACTGTAAAATATGAACTTATAAAAATTGGAACTATTTTTGGCAGGAAAGGCAAATTTGTGTTGTTTTACTATATTATAGTAAACCAATTATTTCTTTAAAATGTGATAATACTTTTTCAGCCATTATAAAATAGCAGTATCTTCCAAAAACAGATGAGGGAAGTTCCTAGTCCAGCTGTGGGACCATTCTATATTTTTTGAACATTTCATATGTTTTACAAGCATATTCATTTGCTTATTAATATTTATTTTTTTAATCTTGCAGTCGTAAAATATTTGTGAAAATCTATTAAAAAGTACCAGACAATGAAAATTATCCATGCAGGAAAAAGAAATAAGTTTTAAAAAAGAGAACCAAGTTTATCTTCAAGTAAAAGCAAAAAATGCATTATGGATCAAAATTGTTTGAAATCTGTGGTTCTTTACATATTTAGTAATCCTAACATAATTTTAATTCGCAATACTTTTTATAAAATTACAGACATCTATCATCATTGCTGTAGTTTACTGCTTATATTCCAGTTTTGAAAATATATCATTACACTTAGCACTTACCCAATATGGAAAGTTAAGTTGATTGTAATTGATATAAATGTAAATCTTAATATTGGAGAGACAAACAACATTTTGCTGTTTTGCATTATGTCTTTCCCAATCACTATCCACTTTCTTTGAAATTTTTTTACAGTTTCAGTCAAGCAATGATCTCCAATTAATTCTTTTACCTGAAAGAGATAATATTGCAAATATTACCAACAATTTTTAATAGATGAAGTTCATCATACAATATAATATTGGGATGGTAGGATTTGAAACTGCAATACAAGACCTTGTCTATGACTTTTGGTTAGTTTTGATGGTGTCTTTAGTAGAGGAAATCATTTTGTTAAGAGGATTTTTTGTGAGAAGTGAGTAAGATCCATTTTTAAGTAATTGTTCAACTTTATCAAAATAATCATGCTTATTCATGATGACAAGGGAATTTCCTTTATTGGCTTTTGAATAAAAAGTTTAAATTTTTGATGAGTTTGTAATCTGGATTGAAAAAGTGATTTCTAGTGTTGTTTTTTATATTGTGTTCTGCTTGTATTTTGCAAGCAGTTCTTATGTGATTTTAGGTGTTATCATTCATGTTTTTAATGGAAGATTCAGTTCCTACATATAATGATAACATCCAAAGGAGATTCTTTGCTATTTTCATCACTCAGGGCTGGCCATGCGAATTTCCACCTGGGGGCCCCCCTTCCCCTGCCCCAAGGATAAATATTAAAAAACTTTTATATTTGAAAAAATATTTTATTTTAAAAATGTACTTTTATAATTAGGCATATATGTTATATATATTATACATTATGCAATATAATACGGTATTCATATGTTATGTTATATTTAAACACTAGTGTAATTGCCTGCTAAATATGATGTGTGTAAATTATGTATTAAAATTAAGGTACTTCCCATTCTTCCTCCCTCCCATTCTCTTCCCTCCCTCTCCGTTTGTTCTCTCTCCCTCCTATTTTCTCTCTCTCTTCCTTCCCATTCTCTATCCCTCTCTCCCTCCTATCCATCACCCTCACTTCTTCCCATCCTCCCTTCTCCCTCACATTCTTCTCATTCTTCCCTCAAAAATGTAGCTATCTCTCTCAGTGTGGTATATGAAGATACAAATCTTACATCCAAAAAGAATATTTATTTGTTAAACATTACACTAGACAACTGTAGCTGACCAAAATTATTTCAACTCTCTGTAACATACTATAATGTGAATTATATATTTTTTTATTTTCAGTCCAAATAAAATATTGTTTCATTAAATTAAAATTTATAAATTTTATCCAGAGGAAGCGTAATATATCCCCCCCTCAAAATATCACCACAAAGGAACATTTATTTCTTAAATTACCATGTCAACCCAAAATAAACAAATTCTGATTAGCTCATTATACCTACTAATTTCTAACAAATTTCAATTTTCTATCTACATCCTTGATCAAGTTATTTGCGCTTTAATAGATTGACACTCGCAATCAGACCAACAGATAGACAACATAGCCTTTTATTATTATTTTTGTGATTCTTTTAAACCTCTCTTTCTCTTCCTATTTCCCAAACCGTCCTCAAGTCCTCCATTCTTCTATCTAACTCCCGTAACCTATAGCCCAATCCTTCACTATAAATATTTTACATGCTCGGTTTGTTTATTGAAACATCCAGCATGTTCATCTGATTTTCATACCATTTTTGTTTCAATATTATTGAATTTAACTCAATATTAAAATTTTTAATCTTTATGAATAGGATTTCAGTTCTTCAAGTATTCCTTCTCGTAAATAATGAATGTTGTTTGCAGAAAATAATTTCTCTCTCCTTCCGTCTTTCTCTCCTTGTTTTAAAAGCCTTCAATGCACACTTAAACCCATAAGGATTGAGGTAACAATACGATTTTCAGGTTTAAAAATGTAATTGGTAGGCAAGACAACATTCCGTTAAAATGGCAAGAGATCCCCAAAATATGTGAATTAATGTTTAACATGAGGGATTTTGAACTGTTGGTGAAAAAACATGAATAGAATAAGAAACTTTAAAATTTTATCTTTAAAATGATCTAGATCTAAAGGTCGTGAATCAATTTTTAGGCTGGTTTTCAAAGGAAACATAGCCTTATGAAATGGTTGTATCTGTGTGTGTCTCCCAATAACAACTTTTGCATCAATGGACCAATTTTCATGAAACTTGGGATGAGGCTCATGCTGCCAGGGCCCACCTTTGGGCTATATATTATTTGGTGAAGATTGAAGTTCCAGGTTTGATTCCAGGAACGTTTTTCCCTATTTGTTTTATATAGGAAGTCTCAAATCCATCGTGCAGAGATGTTTTCTTTAATACTTTGAAACATCTTAAAATTGTGATATCGGGGCGAGGTTTGTACTGTTCTAAGGAGAAAAGAATGTAGATTCTAATTCTTATCACTGAATTTTGATAATTGATCGTATTTTCTTGAATTTATACTAAAACAGCGTTTTTGCATTTTAAATCGCATTTTATTGGATTGTTGCCATGGAGACGGGTTGACCAATTTTTACCAAAAACTAATCAGTTCTTTCGACTTTCATAAAAACATTAAATATAAAATTTTGCATTAACCTGATCAATAGTTTTTGAGTTAAGAGCACCCACAAAAAAAACTCACCCAGACATCATCGAGAAAATGGTCATAACGTGTTCACGGAACCTCAAAACATGTATTTCCGTTCAAATCTCAAAATAAATTTTTCTCATGAAAACAATACCCTATACTACATATGGATAAAGTAAAATACCGATAAGTGACAAGAGTAAACACCCACTTCCCGTTCACTGATTTTTACCAAAAACTAATCAGTTCTTTTCCCATTAACAAAAATGTCAATTATAAAATTTCATGTTAATCTGATTATAGTTTTTGAGTTAGAGCACCCACAAAGTTTCGGTCACAGACAGACATCATTGAGAAAGTCAAAATGTGTTCAGGGGACCTTAAAATATGTATTTCCGTTGAAATCTCAAATTAGATTTTTTTCATGAAAACAATACTTTCTCTATACTTTGTATATGGAGAAAGTAAAAACTATTTAAGAGATTACATTTTTTTTGTTATAAGATATTTTAATAATGTTTAGTTTAATCATAACTTGCCTACAAATACTAATTAGGCCTAATAAATTTTATGAGTAAGTTATGTGCTCATAATATATGACCAAAACAATGTCTCCATGATTCAGCACTTAGGAAGAGCACTATGTGAAGCGCACTATAATGAGGAATGCCTGTACTTAATAGTCAATGCAAGCTATCCTTGCCTTTCAAAGCTTTTAGCACCTATGTACAAAAATAGATGGGGAAATGGTCATGAAAGAGATCAACCAAATTTGCACTGCATTATCAATACAACAGCAGTGTCTGGTAGCAGGGGCTTATTTACTGCTTTCTCTCCAACCTATGTATACTGTATCTTCACTCAATTAGAAGTATGGATCGTGAGGGTCCTGGTGTGGTTTTCAAGGTCCTATTGGTGGTCAGTTTAGTATCGCAGCAAAAAAAGGAGAGAACCACTGTTCTAATCTGTACATTCTATTGATGTAAAATGTGAAATAATATGTAGTAATTGTAATACTAATCTATAATATCAAAAGGTGTTGTGTATGTGTGTGTGGGGACAGCATTTCTTGAAAACCAAGAAACTTAGAGACTTAAAACTTAATATACATACATACTAAAGAGACCTTGAGGATGCGCATCTCAGAGGCAGAATTTTGATTTCTGGGGGGGAAGGGGGGGGGGTGCCATACTAATCATACCCTGACTAGAGGCCCGTGTTAATTTTTTGTTTGTGTGTATTTCTGGCTTATCAACCTCGTGGATTATTATATCCATAACTCCTTATACACCAAACACGCAAGGGAGGAAGGAAACCCGGTGGCAGCATTAGCACTAAAGGGGCCAACTGCTTAATGCTCCTTCCAAGGGACATAGCATTGACTTGCACGGCCTCCTCAAATCACACAACTAGGGGTTATGTTAATGTTTTGTAAAATTGCACAATTTATTTTGAATATTCTTAGCAAAATATCAAATTTGAACCTATATTTAATTTGTTAATGATTGAACAAATACTGGAAGCCATCTGTAAGATGTCAGTACCTATGTGTTGTCATAGATCTAAATATGATATACTTATATTCATTCATTGCTTAGCTCATTCAATTTTGTACATGATTTTAGATGATGTTATTAGTATAGGAGAGTAAAATGACCATGAAAAATTTGAAACTGGAAACCAGGGGCAAAGCTCAGGTAATTAGCTAATATATAATAATAGTAATAAATTACAATAATGGTCATTTATAAAGAATATTATTTATGGTAAATAATATTGAAGTCTGAAATAAATGTTGGTGCAGTGTATGTTTTCCTATCAATGATTAGTCTGAATAATTTGGTAAATGAATAAAAATTTGTTTGAGGGATCTTTTTTTTTACTCTTCACCTTGATAGGATCTTATGCTCTGTCTTGTGCCTGGGCCAACTCATTCCTAGTTATACTATTGATTCACATTTTCCATCTTTAGTAAAATATATAGATGGAGGTTTTTGTCTCCTCAGCTCCACATCTTTTTCCTCCTCATTCAATCAGAATTTCTCCCCTTTTTAATACTGTTTCAGCAGTGTGAATCAAAATAAGTCATGAGACAAATGATGGGCTATAAACAGGGTGAAGAACCACCACCCTTAACAAGTCATGAAGACATTCACTGGAAATTTTTTTGAGGAAAAACACCTATGGACAGATCTGGTTACTTCCTTTTCAGATCTTATTTAGGAGAGTTTTGGAGTACATTGCAGTTAGTAGCATTGGCTGTAAAGCCATGTTCCAGAACATCCACATGAGTTATTCCTGTAGCATCCAAAAGCACAGTGGCTATCAATTTCATTGCTGAAGATGCAGTGTTGAACTTCTTCAGTGGAGGAAAAGATTTGTCACCACCCAGTGCAGGAGCATTTGTATTCTAGAATGAATCAATGAACTCATATCTCATTGTAGGTTACAGTGAAATTTGGAAATTTATTACCTTCTCTCTGAAATATTTTATTCAAAAGAGCTTAAATTTGAACTCATTACACCAATTGCTTTGTTGGTAACTTCTGGAGTATCCACTGCAAGCTAGCTTTGCTAAACCCTAGCTTATAATGGGCAATGGTTTCAAAACTACCAACTAAGATTTGATGACAAATCATCTGATATAATCCTTTATTATGGGCTAATCAACCCAAGCAAATCTCAGCAATTACTGGCTGCGTGTGTGTATTTTTAGCTAATCAACCTCTTGGATTATTATAGCCATAACTCCTTCCACACCGAACATAATCACAAGGGAGGAGGGAAATCCGGTGCTGGTTTTAGCTTAGTCTTAATGAAGAGCACCAAGGGAGCCAATGGCTTAACGTCCCTTCCAAAGGATGGAATGTTGACTTTGCGTGGTCTCCTCAAACCACACAAACGGGGTCATACTTTTGCAGGATTTGTACCCGCTGCCCTTTCGAGCAGCACAGGCTGTGCTTTTTGGTATTGGCTCATAAGAAGTTCATGACTCCTTAAACAAATTGCACCATATGTACCCTGATGACTGTAGCAGACAAAATTATCTCTCAATTTTGAGATTTTAGAAGGAAAAAAAATTCTGTATTTGACTGGGAATCAAACCCGGGTCTCCCTTCTTGCCTGATATGTGCTTTAACCAATTAAGCTATCAAACCAGCCTGATTCTTCATTTTCGAATTGGAGTATTTACGGTGAGGAAGAGCTAACTAAGTAGTAAACCTCTAACACAAACGTCCTCATAAAGGCATCGCTGAAAAATCCCCATACTTTATCCCAAGAAAGTGAGATGACTTCAAATAACAAATTACAAAGGTGTTGAAATTATATATTATGCATGTTCGCATAAAGCTGAAACTAAATTTTGAAATTTTAGAAGGAGAATCAGGCTGGCTTGATAGCTTAATTGGTTAAAGCACCTATCCGGCAAGTAGGGAGACCCGGGTTCGATTCCCGGTCAAGTACAGAATTTTTCTCCTAAAATGTCAAAATTTCGTTTCAGCTTTATGCGAACATGCATAATATGTAATTTCAACACCTTTGTAATTTGTAAGATTACCTCTATTTTAATGTCAGTCTTTCCAAGAATTTCACCTCGTTTCACTTTGCCCCTTTCCTAATATTTTTTCTTCTATGGCTTCTTTCAATAGACTTCTTTCAAATTTGGACCCTCCCATTTCTTCTGCCTGTTCCTTGTTACTCTAATTAAGGTCCTTTCTACAATCTTCAAAATTTCCTCATTCATTTTTCTCTCTGTCCAACTAATTTTCTCTAGTCCACATCTCAAACGCCTCTAGTCTACTCACTCACTTCACTGTCCATGTCTCGCACCCATATAATGCTACACTCCCTATCTGGGTTTTCACTACTCTCTTTTTAATATCTTTATTCAGACTCTCGCCATCTCGTAAATGCCTCCTTTGTTAATGCTATTCTTGTCCTGATCTCTTTCGTGCTTCTTCCATCCTGTGACAGAATAGTACCTAAATAATTCAAAAATTCCACCTGTTTCAGCCTTTCCGCATCCACTGTAAAATGGACTTGCTTATCCCTGCTCTTGGAAAGTCACGTTTCATCCTGAATGCCTGTACAACCCATTACACAATGTTGCCAGTGTCGGAGTCCTTATGGAACTTTCTTAGATGAATGTTTTTTCTCCTACCATCCAATCATTCTACTTTCTTCTCATAATATCTTTAAGTGGTTTATTAATTGAGACATGCAATGGCTGTACAAGGCTAATTATGCTGCTAGGAATCACTGCAATATCTGTGTTTTGCAGTTTTACTTATTTAGCAACATCACTCACAAGGTTCGATTTAAACATCCCAGATGAGAAGATTTTTCCTTCTGTAACCCTCCCAGTTGTGAATTCCAAACTCTCTTCAGCCATTATTTTAAACCACCTTTATCCATCCATCCTTCATTGTGAAAGTAGATTACTAATCCCTTTGGGAATTTCTGTTTTGGAGTAGTTTTTCTCTTGAATATTACCATTGACTTCATTTTAGTTCCATCTGACATACATGCCAGCACCAGAGTGAATCGAGTTTTTTGTGGCGTTGTTTTTATTAGCACTGTTTTCTCTCCAGCTTTGTTCACAGTCTGACTTGATGGCATATCAGACTTCATGGGAGTTTCATCCATATTTTCAATACAGGCCAACCTGTGTCTATTATTTTGTCGATGCCTAATAACAAATTTGAGAAACACGATGATCTTCTCATCAAGTTCTGCCAGTAGGCACTGTAATATTTTTGTCTTCTGTCGCAGTACAAAATTGTGTCTCCTCATTAACCTTGTACACTAACCAGAGCTTGCTTTGAAATCTGTAATACTAAAATTCTTTCCTTTTTTCAAGACAGAGATTTAAATGGATCCATGGGAAACAGCAGCATTTTGGTGATTTTCAAGGACATACTTTTTCACTTCTTTTTCTAGCTCCAGCCATTTGCTAGACCTTCCTCTGTTTGCTCATTTATTTTTACGGCTCCATCTCAACTGTGTAGAAATCTTCCTTCAATTCCTAAAATTCTTTTCAGATACATTAAACTCTCCCTGCAACACAATTGTTAGTTTTTGCAAATTTGATGACTTTTGAGTTTGAACTTTGCTATTAAACTGCATCTTTTGAAATCCATACTTTTAAAACTATGGTTCACAATAATATTTCTTAACTCTTATGTGGCAGTAAGGAACGTGGAATAATAGACATTAATTTGAAAGATTAATGGGCATAACACACTGCTTGGCAACACTAAAAAATTGGTACTGGTGTTCTGCTTGTGTTCGGGAAAATATCTACTATCTACATAAGAACATGATGTCATAAGTTGGATAAACCAAGCTGTCGAACAGGCCTCGGGTGGCAATTCTAAGCCCTACAAAAATAAGTGTAGTAAACTATACTTAAATTAAATTCAAAGATTATTGCAAAGATAAATGTATAGAAATTAATTCAATCAATAGAATATTTAGCTTTTTATATTTGAAAATGTTTTAACTATTATTTTGACTTTAGTGTTCAGGAAAATTTTACGTATTTCAGGATATATTGTTACAAATAATGAATTTAAATAGCTTATTAATTGTTTTACTTATAAATGTATTGAATTATGTTGTATTATTGAATAAAATGGATCAATACACATTAGGTAAACTCATATAATGTCCTTCTCAAAAACTAGAGTTGGCTTTTACATGAGATATACAGAAAACCAAAATTTTAGTATTTTGTGTATTTTAAATACAAAATACCTAATTCTTTGTATCTAAAATACAAAATAAATCTGAGAATCCCTTTCGAAATACAAGATACAAAATACAATACCTAGTATTTAAAATACGTATTTTAAATACATGTATTTGAAATACTGCCCAACCCTGCCCACAGCTTCCTTATCTTCATTGTTGTTATTTTCCCTATAGTTTTATTTGTGCTTTCTATGATAAACATTTTCATAGTTTTCCAGTTTTCCTCGACTGTTGTTTGCCTACCTGCATTTTCTAAGGCTTGTGTAACAGCTTACTGATAATCTTTCCTCTTTCATCCTTTGAGCACTTTTAAATCCCATTTCTGTAGTCTGTTAACTTGGTCAATTATTTTAAATTTCAAACAAGACTTCATGACCACCAAATTGTCTGCATCACAGATTCTGCATGGACTACTCTTAACCTGGTCCCTACCTCTTAAGCTAACTGGCATGGTGACCCTACCAAGAGCAAATGCTCCAGCCAGTGTAGCTCTCAAGATCTACAGAACACTCAAGCCCTTCTACTGCTTCAAGGTAGTAGTCCAAAGAAGGGAGCAAATAATTATTCCCTTGGAAACATTATATTAATTATTTTGTAGAGATTATATTATAGAAATAACTTGACTATCATGCCATATTGCTATGTTAATTGTAAGAAGTAAAAAAATGACATGTCCAGGTCAAATGTGTCTCACAAAAGAGTAATAATTCCTTTTGTGTAGGCACAAAATTATAAAGCAGTTTGGCAACCTATGACCCACGGGATAATAGGTGACCCACAGTCATGATTTGAATGAGCCACAAAGGTAAACATGTTTAGAAGTGTTTACGTATTGCAAATTAAAGTGGAATTCCAATACTGAATGTAGTTTACATATACATGCAAGTTTGATTTTTTCATTTAATTCAAAGTTTTCAATCGATACATCAGATTTAAAAAAAAAATATTAATAGACCCATGATCATAAAAGATTGCCTACCACTATTATGAAGAATGGAGTGGGAGACCTTACCGGGTAAGAATCTGCATCCTTGCCTGTGTTGGTGACATATATGTAGCGGAATATTGATAAAGCCTTTTCTCCTTGCCCGTGCACAAGAAGAAATTTTGGACTCTCAGGAAGAAAAAATAGCAAGATTGCCACAAGGAAACTTGGGACGGAGCACAGAAGAAGAAATACCCGCCAGGAATTAAACAGGAAACTTGATGTTGCAAAGCCAATATTGCTTGGTATCACAACCCATGCCATTCCTAAGATAATGAAACATTTTTAAAAAATTTCATAAAACAAGTATCCAAAATAGTTATAATTTTACAACCAAACAATTTCATAGAAAATAATTACTTCAAAGATAATAATTCCATATATGTTAAAGTTGCATGCAAAAAATGGTGTTTCTTTGACCCTTTATGGTCGGATATCGACATATAATCGACATCCCTAATTTGTTTCCCCTGGTCGTTTGTCGACTTTTGATTGACATTTTTTTCATGTGTGGGAGATTGTTTTTTTATAATTTTAATATCTGTGCCAATAATAATTTATAAAAACTGCACATACGTATTTTATTGCCTCTATGCCTGCAATGCTGACAAACTTGTAGCAGACATCTTTTTAAATCGCTCCGACTGGAAAGAGTTACTTAATTTTGGGAAGCTGAAGGATAATTATTTTACAAGTTATTTTTTTAAAACTAAAAGCCAGCTAAAATATATTTAAAGACCAAAATTAAGTGACCATTATTGTCTAGAGCAGTGGTTCCCAAACTGCGTGCTGTAGCATACTGATGTACTGCAGTAGATTTTCAGAGGTCACGAAAAACTGTTTAGTAAATAAATCAATGATTTGGATGTGTTGGTTAGTAATTAGGGCAATACTTTTTATTATAATAAATTGATTATGTAGTAGCATCAACAAATGGATGTGTCCAAAGGTTGTAATACCCATATCTAAAAAGTATGTAAAGCTTGTCACAAAGCTGAGATCCTGCGAAACTCTTTATCTTTGAAAGTGTGCTGCAATTCGAAAAAGTTTGGGAACCACTGGTCTAGAGTAGGGATCAGCTATGTACTTTGGTCGATTGTCACTCATAAAAATATTTAAAATTTGTGACTCATACACATCATCATTAAATTTATATTCATCCCTAGTATTTACGAAGTATTCCTTTTTTGATATAAGATATCCCAGGCATAATGGTGGAAAGGTACATAATGGAGTGAAATTAAAAGATCTGAAATTATTTTTAAAATATGTTTTCAGTAATTTTACCATGAATTGGAATGCTCTGTAAAATGTCTTTATGTACCGACTTGGGCACATGTCCCATTGGTTGCTGATCCCTGTTCTAGAGCAATCAACATGGTAAATAAAGTACTCATTTACCAATGGTAAGCTCTTGGGCTATCTGAGAGTGCTCTTTTAAAATACCTAAAATTTTACGTGCCTAGAATTTAAATTTTTATGTAATTTTCTTTCCAGATTTATTTAAACAATGACCTTGATTTTGGTTAGTTTTTATTTTTGGTGATTATTAATTTTTGCAAAAAGATAGTGCTTCTCACTTGATCTGTGTGTGGATGGCATTTTTCGAAAACCAAGAAACTTAGGGACTTAAAACTTGGTATACCTACTAATGAGACCTTGAGGGTGTGCACCTAAGGGCCGGAATTTTGATTTTTTGGGGAGGGGGGTGCCATAAAAAAATCATGCCCCACAGCATTTCTTGAAAACCAAGAAACTTAGAGACCTAAAACTTGGTACACATACTAAAGAGATCTTGAAGATGTACAACTCTGTGCCAGAAATTTGATTTTTGGGAGGGGAGAGTGGGAGGGAGATGCCATACAAATCATACCTATAGTATTTCTTGAATACCAAGAAACTTTGAGTCTTAAAACTTTGTACACATATTATAGAGGCCTTGAGGATGTGCGCCTCTGGGCCAGAATTTTAATTTTTTGGGGAGGGGTTGCCATATAAATCATACCCTGACTAAAGGCCCATGTTAATTTTTTGTACAGTTACTCAACTTATTTTGAGTATTCTTCGCAAAATATCAAATTTGAATCTATATTTAATTTTTTCATGCCGATTAAGGGAGAATATTGGTCACTTATCTTGAGGATACCTTTGGTTTGAATGAAATGAGCATGAAAAATATGAAACTGTAAACCTTGTGCAAAGTCCGGATAATTTGCTTGTACTCTCTAAGTTTGCACTCCTCTCATTGAATAACTTACGACTACTTTATTGTTCTCTTCATTATAAATCATATGAAATTTTATAGTTTAATCATTTCAGTGAATTATTTTTCTATCTGCATTATTGAAATGTTTAATGATAGTCATGTGAAAAGATTTACAATATTCACAACTAACCTGCTACAAAAAGGTTTCCAAGTGTCCAAAAGGCAGCCATAAAACTAAGCATTGATCCTCTCTTATGTTTTGGCTGAAACTCTGCAAAGTATGACCAAATAACGGGACCACTTCCACCTAAACTGGAATCATGTGGACCCAAATACAATACAAAAAGAATTTAAAATGGCAATTAGGAAAAAACAACTATGAATTTATACATTAATAAAATGTCTTTACATTAATTTATGGAAATTCTGATAAACCATATGTATAGTTTTAATATACTTATACAGGGTGATTCAAAAGTCACGCAACCCAGCTTTTTGGTGTCTAGTAATCCGTGACAACGTGTTGGAACTTATCCTGAGGGCAACAGGTGGTACCACTTAAAGAAGTGAAATGAACTGGGTAATCATTTTCCAGTATACATTACCATCAACTGTTGCCACAAAGAAAATGGGACCCACCACACGCCGACAAGATAGAATGCACCATACTCCAAGTTTTGCAGGGTAAGGGCATTTCGTACAACAAATGTGGATTTTCACAGGACCAAAGCCTATTGTTCTGGCTATTTACATACCTGCTAAGGTGGGACCATGCTTTGTTACTGAAGAAAACTGTATTGAGCAAGTACATTCCATTTTTCTTGACAAATGCCTGAAACAACCACCTGCAATACTGGAAGCGGTTTGCGGTCTGGCTCCCCCAGTTTGTGAACCACATGAATATGTTACGACCACAGGAGTAATGTCTTTGCAGCCCTGTGTGCACTTGAATAGGACATATGTGCTTGCGATGCAAGTTTCCTTAGACTTTTCCTCAGAGACTGCTGTAACGGTACATGCACATTGTCCAGTTTTTCTTGGGTTAACATGAATGGTCATCCACTCCGTTTCCTGTAATTTACACTTGCAGTATCACAAAAATGGTCAGCCAGTCCCTAAATGGTCATCTTATGATGTACAGGAGCATCAGGATATCTCCTCTTAAATGCTTCTTGCACCTGTGCATACGACCAAGTTGCAAAATAATGTTCAATTATGAAAATCTGCTGTGCATGAAAAACAAACTGTTGCTCCCATTGCAGACAAAGCACTACTTGTGCTGGATGGGACACATGACACTACCTGTCAGGGACTGTGAGTCATTGCGACAGGTGGTACCAACTGCTGCCTGTAGGAAAAGTTTCAACACCTAAATGCTGGGTTGCGTGTCTTTTGGATTGTCCTGTATTTAAAAAGACTATTATGCAATGAAAATTTTCAAGGTCAATTTTGAAGAGCTTGGTCCCAAACAATACAAAAAGTATTAAAAATGGCAATTAGAAAAAGACAATTATTAATTCTTACATTAAGTAGAAGAGATAGAATGAGATGCCAAATAGATTACATCCTTGTAAAACAAAGATTCAGGAACAGCATAAAGAACGCCAAGGCATTGCAAGGAGCAGACATTGATTCAGATCACAGCCTTCTAATACTTGACGTGAGTACAAAGCTCAAACAAATAAGAAAAACGAGAAGAGAAAGACAGACCTGGGACCTAGAAAAACTGAAAGAAAGGCAGGATGTAGTCAGCATGAAGTTGGAAGATAACCTAAGAAAGTTGGAAAACAAACCGAAGACCGTCGATATAGAATGGAATGAAATTAAAACCAGTATCAAGGATACCTTGGATAAAGAGATTGGAAAACAAGAGAAGAAAATCAGAAAACCATGGATCACGAAGGAAATGCTGGAGAAAATGGATGAGAGACGAAAATGGAAAAACGTTAACAGTGAAGAAGGTAGAGCCAACTATAGGCATATAAACAATGAGTTGAGAAGGGTAACAGATAAAGCTAGAGAAAATTGGATAAAAGGAAAATGTGATGAAATAGAACAAATGGAGAAGTTAGGACGGTACGATATGATGTACGCTAGGGCACTGGAATTAGAGGATAAGAAGTCTAATGGAATTTGTGGTAAAGGAATTATGAATACGGAAGGGAAGATAGTCTCAGAAACAAAGGATGTAGCACAGGTATGGGAAGAATACATTAAGGAATTAGACAGCAAACAGGCAGGAGCGGCAAAAATAGAACTGGAAAATGAGGAAAACATTAAAGAAGACAACTTAGGACCAAGTATTATGGAGAGCGAAGTAGAAAAGGCGATAGTGGAACTAAAGAAGGGGAAAGCCACGGGCAGCGATGGAATACCGGCTGAGATACTTAAAGTCATAGGATCAGAAGGACTAAAAGCGATCACAAAATTAATTAATAAGATTTACGACACGGGAGAGTGGCCTCAGGATTTCCTAGAAGTAACAATGATCCCTCTAAAGAAGAAGCCAAAGGCAATGCAGTGTAAAGATTACAGAACTATAAGCCTTCTGTCACACACATCGAAGATCATCACGAGGATTCTTAATAAAAGGTTGGAGAAAAAGGCAGAAGAAATGATAGGGGAAGATCAATTCGGTTTCAGAAAAGGACGAGGAACTAGAGATGCTATAGGAGTAGTTAGAATCATATCAGAAAGGGCAATAGAATACAGTCAAGATATCTGCGCATGTTTCGTAGACTGGCAGAAGGCCTTTGATAGAGTAAATTGGATAAAGTTGATGAAGATATTAAAGGATATAGGTGTAGACTGGAAAGACAGGAGACAGGAGGAAAAGCAAAAGCGGCTTTCAGGAGAAAGAAACAACTACTTAGAGGGAATATAAGGGAAGATATCCGCAAGACGTTGATAAAATGCTACGTATGGAGTATAGAATTGTATGGGGCAGAAACATGGATGCTAAGGAAAAATGACATCAAATACTTGGAAAGCTTTGAAATGTGGACTTGGAGGAGAATGCTGAAGATAAAATGGACAGATAGGATGAAAAACGATGAAGTGCTACGAAGAATAGGAGAGAAGCGAATGATTATACAGACTATCAGAAAGAGGAAGGCTAACTGGGTTGGACATTACCTGAGGAGAGAGAGTATGATTAAAGACGTGTTAGAAGGAAAACTAGATGGGAAAAGGGAAAGAGGTAGGAAAAGGTTTCAGCTGATAGACGATTTGAAAGGGAAAGAGAGTTATCAAGATATAAAGAGGACAGCGGAAAATAGGAGTATATGGAGAACCAAGTTTAACCAAGAATAATCACGGACCTGTCTACGGACAGACTACCTATGATGATGACATTAAGAAAATGTCTTTACATTCATTTCTAGGAATTCTGATAAGCCATTTTTATTATGGTTTTAATATACTTTTATTTAAAAAGACTTACTCAATGAAAGTTTTCAAGGACAATATTTAAGGTCTTGGAAATTTTCCTTTGATTAATGATATTTTCAGTTGCTCAGCTCTTTCTTTAAAAGAAAATGATTTTAGCATTTATATTATCTTTTCTTGTTATTCGCAATTGGCTTTTTTATTTTATAAATATCAACTTTCTGTTGATAAAATTAGTCATGCTCATTTCTAAGATATGTAAAATGGATATGCAGTATTTAAATGTAAAACTTGTAAAATTCATGCTTCTAGCGGTATTATTTTTTGAGATATGATTAACTAGATAGCAGGTGAAATGATATAGATATCAACTGCTCAAAAAATTAAAAAATATTTGTTTTTTATTTAGCTCAGAAACCACTTCATAGCCTTTTGCATTGTGCATATCAGCAATAATGGAGACGACCACATATGTCTATGCCCTGTGACTTTGTGAAACAAACATGCTAATCACTCCTCTAGTTGAACATCCAAGATAATAATTCATGTAAGTCTGTTTCATGTAATTTAAAATTCCCAATGAGCAAGTTTTTTTTTGAAGCAGCAATTTTTTTAAAATTTAAGTTGCAACAATTTATGAATTTCCATAATTGATCTTTTCTGCCTCATTATTATCATTAACACTAAAATGCATAAATTATGTTAACCTCTCTGTGATTCTCAGTTCTGCTAAATCAGTGTTTCTCATAATTTTCTTATATGTATACATTTCTCTTGCTCTGTTTCTAAAATGGAGTCCATTAAAACAATGACATTATGATATGCATGTCAAGGTATTTAAATTTCTGTTGTTTGTAGTAATGAGGTCTGTTATGATAACCAAACTGCAAATAAGTTATCAGAACTAGTTCACAATTTGCTTTGTAGCATTTAGTATTAATCAATACCTGTGGTTCTGAACATATATTTAAGCATGACTCCCTTTCAAAAATAAAGAGAATTTCATGGCGCACCAACCCCAAAACAGCTACAGTCAAACTCGTTTATAACGAGCACGGTTGTAACGAGTTCACGGCTATAGTGAGCAAATGCTACCTCCAAGATAAGTTTATGAGCATTTACATACAAATATTTCACATATATAACGAGCACGCTTCACGGATATATCGAGCAAAATTTGACCACTTCTCACTGTCTCAAACGCGGCGGCGGTCAGCCCCTTCAATCCTCATAGTGACCCAAAATATGTAACCTTGTGTTCTTGAGTCCAGCCTCTACACCCTATCCCTCGGGGAGGTTAAAGACCGCGGCGTTGTTGTTTAAAAATAAACACTTCGTCCAAACCAAGAATTTCCAACTTGCAGGTACAGTGGCACTCGCGGAGGTCCATTGTCCTCTCCTCCCAACCCCCAGCTCTTTTACAGCCAGGAGGTTGTGTTTGGAAGGGGGTAAGGGGTAAGGGCATGTACAATGGCGCCCACCCCAGTCGCTCAGCCGAATGCACCCAACACCCTTTCCCACGTAAAGATGGGAAATCCCACGTTTAATCCGTCTCCTCATTAACTCTTCCTGGAATTGGTATGCTCAGTTTGCAAAGAAAGTTCGTAGCGTTGATCACAAAAATCAGTTGAGATTTTGCCTTTGAGCGAGTAACATGGCCGTACATAAAAGATAGTGTTTGTCTATTCGCGAAAAGGTTGATATTATTCGAGAGTTAGAACGTGGTAAAAAAATGTTGAAGTGTGTAAAAAATTTAATTTATCGTCGTCTATGGTTTCAACCTTATGGAAAAACAAAGAAGCGATTTTATCTGAACTAGAGAACAACCTAACAACGAACAAGAAAATGAGGAAGTGCGACTTGGGTACTGTTGATCAAGCACTTCTGGAGTGGTTTAAGAGGCAGAGAAATGATGGTTTCCCCATCAAGGTACAGGCAGATAAATTTGCAAAACAGTTAGGACACGAGAACTTCACATGCAATAACGGGTGGCTTGATCGTTTTAAAAATCAGCATAACATTGTTTATGCGAAAGGCACTGTCAGCAGATTCAAAAACGGCAAGTGAATGGGTGAAAAGTGTTTGGGAGGAGTGTCGAAAAGGTTACAGAGAAGAAGACATCTACAATGCTGACGAAACTGGACTGTTTTACAACATGATGCCTGATGCAACGTTTAAATTCAAAGGTTACAAATGTGTTGGTGGCAAAAGACCTAAGAATCGTTTCACAGTTTTAATGTGTGCAAACATAAATGGGACTGACAAAAAAAATTTTTGTTATTGGTAAGTCACAAAAGCCACGTTGTTTCAAAAATGTAAAGAAGCTTCCCGTTGAATATGCAGCTAAAAAAAGGCATGGATGACTTCCAATATTTTTCAGAAATATGTAAGTCAGTGGAACAACGAGTTACGGAGGAAAAATAGAAACATTCTACTCCTTGTCGATAACTGTCCTGCGCACCCACATATGCAGGAGTTATCCAATGTAAAACTGGTGTTTTACCTCCAAATACGACTTCTATTTTGCAGCCAATGGACATGGGGATAATTAAAAGTTTTAAATGCCATTTCAAGCGATTTTTTGTTCTACAGTTGATTGAAAGTAGGGAAAGAGGTTTAGATGGCAATGACTCTGTATTGAATGGAATTCATTTGATGACAGATGCATGTTTCAGCTACAACGATCATAAACTGTTTTCAAATGTCTGGTTTAATATCGAGAATTTTTGATTGATAACCATAACGTTGATGAAGATCAGAATGTCTTAAAGAAAATGGAATTGCGAATTTTGACCATGTAAATGACATTGACAATTTTGTTCATGTTGATGATGATTTGATTACCAGTGGAATTCCTACGGAGAGTGAAATAATAGAGACAGTATAAAGCACAGCAGACAGTGATGAAGACAATGTTGAATGTGTCGAAGACAATCCTTACTCAGGATGCCATGGAAACATTAAATGATTTTTTTTTAAACTTGACATTTCTGATGGTGTTTTTAGTGCACTAAGTGTAATAGGAGGAAACTTAAGAGACTTCAAAGTGAAATCTATGAAACAGGCTACTATTCAAAGTTATTTTTGTAAAAAGGGGAGTGATTAAGGATGCAGCTGTGAGTAAATTTTATATGTACGTATGTTTACTTTAAATTTTCTAGTTTATTCTCATTTTTAGGTTTTTTCATAAACTTACTAAATAACCTTTCTGTTTATATATTCACTTTTACTTCTTATGTCTTATTTCACCATACGCATGCATGCTTTTGCCTTCACGGATATTAAGTTTAACGGCTATAACGAGCAAAACTAAACGGTCCCGTGGCGCTCGTTATAGCCGAGTTTGACTGTATATATTTTTTGGCGTTATTTATAAAAATAAAAAAGAATGCCTTATGGTCAGGTTGTGTCCATCTGTCCGCATGTTTCATCTCAGAAACTACTGGATGGATGTTGATGAAATTTGGTATTTAGGATATAGGAGCAAAGAAGCTAAGAAAATGATATAAGTAGTTTATGTGACCTAATTGGGAGTACCACTTTACTGCAGACAAAAAATGAGCTTTTCTTTATATCTCATACAATATCACTTATAACAAAAAGGGTCTTTCAACAACTTTGTAGAGCTAGTCAAATAGCATATGTTTTGTTCAGTACATTTTTATTGAAGGAGTAGCCAATTTCAAGAAAATCAAACTAGAAAGTCGTAATTTACTTTGGACTTAGAAAAAATTTCATGTAGTTTTTTATTGTCAACGAAAACAAGCTTCATGACAACTGATGTAAACAATATCCGGTTTAAATACCTAATTAGTTTAATTTTCTTTTGTGCACATGCAAGATTTGGAAAATGAAGGGGAATGGATATTCTACGACGAAGAAATGAACGTAAATACATCTATTTTCTTTACGTATACATAGCATTTATAAATGAAAAGAAATGGGTAATTTACAATGAAGGAATGAACATGAACATAAAGATTACATTCACATCGAGTGAAGTAAGTTTTAATAATTGTTGATTGTTTTATTAATTACAATTGTTAGGAAATTAGTCGGTGAATCAAAAATTTGATATTTCCTTGGCATCAGTACTGGAATTTCAGTTCATAGACATTATACTAAGCCATTAATATTTATCTTTTTGGCATGATTACATAAATCATAAAGAATGCCTCTGCCTCATATGTATGCATTCATGATGTGTGCATCTTTCCACTCATTACATTTGAGTCTCATCATGCTTAAACCAATTAATTTGCTGGTAATACATTATCAATCTTTGCCCTAATTATCTATCAACATTTGCACATTGTCGATTTTTTACCAGTTTTGTATTTACAAGCTTTTACGGTATTACCAAAATATATATTTAGCCAAGGAGTAATACAAGAACCATTCTCAGATTTTAAATTATGTTCCACAGATAACTGTGATTCTTAAAGCACATCTATTGATTCAGATGAACAAAGGGATAACTAAATAATAACTAAGTATAAAGTAATTTTTCTCATTTACAATTACTTATAATCAGTGAAATGGTACTATGAAAATCCTTTTAAACTCTCAAACATGATTTTTATCCTGATGCAGGACTAATTAATTATTGTCTTGCTGTCTTATTTCAGTTTGATTGCCCTAATTTGATAAGGTTCCAACATCTCAAACTTAGTTGCACTTTTGTTCTTGATTTTTTCTTTGTATTTTATAAAGCTTTCTATAAAATATAAATTTTGTTATTGTAAACTTAAATTTTTACTTGAGAGTTTTGAATTTTTCTGACTTGTTTTTGAACTCCAATTTTTAAACCATATTGAAACCTCTTGGCATGTCTTTCTTAACTTCTAGGAGGCTTTTGACCTCCTAACTATGTAACCATTCTAATTTTAAAAAATCTGATGTGGCCACCATATGACTTTCTTCATATCTGTAACATTTCTAAAAATTCCAAATAGGTTACATTATAATAAATATTTTAAGAAACTGCGAGAAAATTTTAGAATTTACAAAGAAGAAAAATAAACTCATACCATAGCCTTCTGATATTGGATATAGCCACAAAGCTCCAACAATTAAGAAAAGAAAAAGGAGCATCACTAAGATGTAACTAAGTGTCAATTGTTAACAATAGTCGACAGTAGGTGGCATGGTGGTTGCAGCTAAAAATATAAGATATCTCTTAGACAAAGCATTATATGGGAAATTGTTTCAAACGAGGTTGTAGAAAATTAAATTTCCTACAACTTTTAATCCAATACATTTTTACATTTATCAAATATTAAAGCAAATATTTCAAAATAACGGATGTGACAAGGGTAAACACCCACTTCTGGTTGACCGAAAACTAATCAGTTCTTATGACTTCTATAAAAATTGCAAATATAAAATTTTGCGTTGACCTGATTAATAGTTTTTGAGTTAGAGCACCCACAAAAAGCTATCACATACACAGACATCATCGAGAAACTGGTCAATACATATTCAGGGGACCTCAAAACGTGTATTTCTGTTGAAATCTCGAAGTCGATTTTTTTCATGCAAACAATACTTTCCCCTATACTACGTAAAATAAAAATGAAAATGTCATTTACATATGTTATTATTTTGCTATTATGAAGCTGCCAATAATTAATATTTAAAAACATAGATCCAATAAGTATTCCTCTTCTTGTAAGTACCCTATAACAGTGATTCCTATCTTTCTGTAGGCACAATAATTGTTCAAAGATAAACAGAATTTCATGGCATTCTCATCTTGAAATGAGATTTTATATGCATATACAAATACAATAATGTTTGTACTCCTTGATTTGTTGGTAGTACATCATCATCTATTCATTATAGAAATAATTATAGTCCTAAAGACATCTACATATTCAAGTCATTGATTTATTTATTTAAGCATGTTTTTATTTAGCACTCCTCACAATCAGCTGTGCAATTCCTGTATGCCAACACCCCATTTGAGAAACATTGTTTTCTAATCTGAAGCCAACATTTAAGTTCACTCATTTCAAATCTCATTGGTTTGACATACAATTATACAATTTAAGTTAAATGAAGTTGATAAAAATAATACCTTCTTTTGAGAAAGGTTTGTTATTTTGAGGCAATATACAGTAGTTCCGGAAGAATGGAAATGCCAGTGTGCTGTTCCTTGTATCTTGTTAGTGCCTTTCAGATTGTAGTTAATTTGAAAGCGTAAAAGAAAATCCCATAAGCTCTTTAATATTAGAGAAGATGTCAAGCATGTGATTCAAACATTGTGTCCAGTTTAATTTAATTATTAACTTATAACAGCTAAAATTTTATGAAACATCTTGCTCGTATTTAGCTATAAATGTTTCATCTGAAAGTTTTAATAAACCATTTCATATGACATATTTGAGGTAGGTCATTGTCTGCTCTCCTTATCATAAATAGGTTTTTAATTTCTCCATGTACGAAGTATATAGAAAGTATTGTTTTCATGAAAAAATCGAATTTGAGATTTCAACAGAAATACATGTTTTAAGGACCCATGAACACATTTTGACTATTTTCTCGATGATGTCTGTGTATGTGACCAGAATTTTGTGGATGCACTAACTCAAAAACTGTTAATCAGATCAATGCAAAATTTTATATTTGACATTTTTGTTAATGGGAAAAGAACTGATTAGTTTTTGGTAAAAATCGGTCAAACGGACGTGGGTGTTTACTCTTGTCACATCGTTTTTTTTAAATATTAGCTTTAATATTTAATGAATGTAAAAAAATTAGAATAAATGTTGCAGATAATATAATTTTCTACAACATTTATTTGAAACATTTTCCCATATAATGCATTGTTGAAGAGATATTTTAAAAACTAAATTTTTTAACTGCCACAACCCTACCACATACCGGCAACTATTCTAAACACTTGACGCTCCTTTATAATTTCTTAATTGTTGGAACTTTATGTCTATATCCAATATCAGAAGGCTACGATATGAGTGTATTTCAGTTCTTTGTTGTCTGAATTTTTCTTGCAGTTCCTTAAAATATTTATTATCATTTAACCTATTTGGACTTTATAGAAATATTACAGGTATGGAGAAAGTCATGTGGTGGTCACATCAGATTTTTTGTTTTGATTTTCAATTGGACAAGATTTCTGAGAACTATCAATGTGCCACTGTCTCTTTACACACGTTTCACCGCTGAAAAAAATGAACGATACTACAGTATCACTCTGTGTTCAATTACCATCCCATAAGCTCCTGTATTTACTTCACCGAGAGCATGGAAACGTTCTTGCGTCTGCACACACGGGAGTAGAAGTACTCACGCAGCTCCGTTGAGGAAACGAAAGACCATAAAAAGCAGATAGCTCTGGCAGAGGCTGGAAGCGACGATGCAGACGCCATTCATGAAGGATATGACGATGAGGACCTTCTTCCTGCCCATGGAGTCCGCAACCGCTCCCCATACGTAAGCACCCGCCATCATGCCTAATGAGAGATACACATAGAGATAAGTGGGCCTAAGTGGTGTGTGCCTTCCATTAAAAAAGAAAGGGCTACCGAAGTGGCAGCTCTTCTGTATGACGCGGCGATGATGGCACGTGAAAATTGAATACGTTAATGGGATGACCTTTTTCAATAAGTTTTTGCTTTAAGGACGCGAAATGGATGCGTTGCACTTGTCGAAGGACGTCGAGAATTTAAGAAAGGGGAAGCGCAACACCAGGACTGCCGCGTAAGGTGAGTTTGAGAGGTTACCGCCTCAGGCGCCGCTTTTCTGAAGGCGACATTAGAGAAGAGTCGCCGGCGATCTGCGCCCATGTGTCGTGAATTGAGGTGGCATTTTATATTTTTACCTCAGACGGCAGATTTCCACGCAAAGGTCCTGTGAAAGAGTGGGCTATGGAGGTGCCTTGAGCTGATCGGTCAACGGCAAGGGTTTATATCGTCGCCCAGCTTTTCAAAATGTAATGGAGGGTCTAATATATGAGAACTGAGGCTATTGCCTTGTTAGCTTATGGGTCAACCGGCCCCAGTGGGGTGGAATCGTGCAAAGTCAGAAGAAATGATAATGAAATCGGAGGTGTAAACATTTCCTAGACCAGGGGTAGACGTGCTCCTGGGGATACGCGAGGTCTTTACAAGAGGTACGCAAATATATTATAGCATAAGATTCATATTTTCCAGCAGTACTTTCCCACTCGACAACCGGCCTTATAAGTTATCTTCCTTTTCATCAATTTCTTTTGGTTAAATAAACCAACACGAAGAAATTTTAGTAGAAATTACACCTTATTCATGGTAAAGTCAGCTTATGACATTTAAATAGAGAGCAGAAAAACGGCGGTGGGAAGTTAAAACAATCGATTACGGTTAGGAAAAGACAATGTGGGAGTAAGGGTGAGAGTGAAGAGGGGAATTCTAAAGTACCTAATTAATGCACTTATGACGGATTGGCTATAAATTTTCAATAAAGGAACGCGGTGAACTATTGGGAAGGAGTAACTCATTCTGTTCCATGGGGTATTAATTACTTTAAAATGTTTTAAGAGATACGCCGACAAAAAAGGTTAACCCTAGAAAGGTACACTATGTCACGAGTTACGTAAAGGGTACACACTCGTAAATACATAAAAATATAGATTTTGTTTATTTATCGATACGAAAAACATCAGAAACTCATAATTCAAGTAGGAAACGAAAAAAACTTATTTAGTTATGATAATTTTTATTATTCATAACAAATTATGCAACTTTTTCCTCTATGCTCAGCTCAGTGTTTTTTACATTGCCTGCAGTAATTTTGTATCATGTCTTTTTGCAGAGGGACATACTGCACAGATGGTACGTTGTGGTTGTTCTTGAGATTTACTTGGTTCTGGAGTCGATATTTGCTGTGGCACACCTAAAATTTTCTATATCTTCTCACAAAAATTTGATCTCCAGGCGTTTTTTCAACCAAGGCATGAGTTCGTGGCTCAATGATTTCAAAAACTCTTTCCTTTTTTTAGGTATTGTGTTGCAATGATGGTTATTTTGGCAGTAAATTACCCAAGAATTTATAAATGATGCATTCAGCATACCATAAAACACACACAATGGCCATCTTTTTATTTTTCTACTGCAGAATATATTATTGCACATCTGATCGAAGGTATCAGTTGCTCCATTAGTGCTGTTTTAAGGGTAAAGAGATTAGAGAGAATAAAAACTCTATGTATAATGAACAGCACATAAGCAAGTTGATACTCACTTCGTACACAGGGTACACACGTAATTTTCACGACGTACTAAATAAGAAAGGCTTATAACTTTCAATGTAGGCACAATTTATTTACGCGCGTGAGTCCAGATCAACGTCTGAATTTGTACTGCAGTTTTTTTGTGGGTGCTCTTAACTCAAAAACTATTAATCAGGTCAACGCGAAATTTTATATTTGACATTTTAGTTAAAGGCAAAATAAGTGATTAGTTCTTGGTAAAGATCGGTCACATCAGTTTTTTTAAAATATTTGCTTTAATATTTGATTAATGTAAAAGTATTGGAATAAAAGTTGTAGGAAATTTAGTTTTCTAGAACATTTGAAACATTCCCCCCTATAATGCATTGTTTAAGAGATATCTTAAAAGCTATTTTTTTAGCTTCCACAATTACACCACGTACCGGTGACTATTGTAAACATTTTACGCTTAGTTACGTCATAGTAACGCTTCTTTTTACACATTTTTATTTAACTTACTCTGTTATATATGTTTCTTTCAAATCTTTCTCGCTTTATATCTCTGCCCCTATAAATGCTACAGAGCTGAAATTTCGGATATATTCTTATTTCAGATGTCAACTGAAGTTAATATTTAAGGGGTCTTTTTAACCCCAATGTTCCATTTCAATACCCCATAAGAATAGCATGGGATTCAGTGCAAGCCTTTCTAAAAATGCATTTTAAAATTACTTAAAATTGGGATACGAAATCGGAAAAAGAACAGTTGTGTAGCTGAAAGAACGGAGTTCTTAATTGTTTAAGTTCGATTAATTTCGTATTAAAAGAAAATGTGCTAAAAGTATAATAGGTCATGTTTGCTTTTTAGCGAGTTTTTTAAATGCACTTTATTGTTTCACTTTGGCGTCTGTCTGCCTGTGCACTTACTTAACTTGAAATTGTGTCGAAACCTTAAATGAAACTTGGAGAGTAGATTTCTATACTGTTGCCATTTGTTTTTCTTTGAATTTGAGTTTTTTAAAATATACAATTTTGAATTGGAGCTCATTTAATATTTTATTTTTGAATATCTCCGAGGATGGAATGCTGAAAATTTGAGCGTACATTTCCACAGTAATGCCACTTATTCTTGATAAGTTTGAGAAAAATCCAATGAGAAAGTCATAATTTTGAACTTATACAATTTATTGCACGGTTTCACCAGTTGTCAACGAAAAAAATATTCACAGCAGCTGAAGTAAACAAGATCTACTACAACGTTCAATTTCATTTCGTTTGCACAGGAGACTGGAAAGGAAATGGATTAACTACAATGAAGAAATGAACATAAATACGTTAATTTTCCTTTCATTTGCACGAAGCGCTTTGTAAGTGAAAAAAATGGATAATTTACGACGAAGGAATGAACTCCAACGAAATAATTAGGATACAATTTCTCAAGTGAGATATGTTTTAAGTAATTTTCGATTGTTTTACTTTTATCTCGGAAGGCATAAAACCTGGAAAGCTTAAACTTTGAGTACACATTAATGACACCAATTCTTGAAAAGTTTGAGTTTTGAAAACTTTACAGAGGCAGATAAAGAACCGTTCAAAATTTTAATGCAAAATTGATTGCGTTCTTATCTTAGATTTCATTTTGGAAGTATCAGTTGTCCAAAATAGAATATGCTTATGTAAAATATCTTTTTATGTAGAATGATGATGTGCAAAAAAACAAACGTTCTATTGACCGAATATGTGGCGGTATAATCACATGAAAAATAAAAAACTCTAAATTTATCCATGATCATGGATAACACTCTACTTATTTATTTATAATATCTCTGAATGTTTACTTCCTACTCCCACTTCTTTCATCTTACTAATAACTAACATTACTAATATTGGTTATTTTTCGATTAGGAAATGAATCTTGGGTTCCGGTTGTAAGAAAGAGTTGAAATATACTGCCCCTGATTGTGACGTCTCTTACCTATGAATATAATGCTATTCATCCATCCTTTGGTTTCCGTATTGAGTCTCAAGTCACACTGTGCAGACGGCAGTATGAACGACATGGAGATGACATCCATCTCTTCGCTGGTACTCACAAAGCCGCAGACTATTAGAAGAAAATAGTGGAACTTACCATATCCTGAAAGAAAAAGTCATAGGTATGTTCTTAACTAATATTACCCAAAGGCTATTAAATGTTACTGAACATTTGGGATAGATATTTCACTGGATGAAAAATTATAGATTAAAGTTTAAACGTGTTCAGACTAAGTTTCATAAATGATGCCGTTTAAATGCTCTAAGTCAGGTCCGCCCCTAGGGTAGGGCTAATCGAGGCGACCGCCCCGGGCCTCACACTTTGGGGGGCCACGTGCTTCGATATCACTGCAAGGAAAACCTAAGTCAAATTTGGTGGTAAATGTTAAAAGGGTTCCGCCCAAGTCGATTCGCACCCGCACCCCTCTAGGAGCGACCCTGCTCATAGTAGAGGTAAAGGGGTGGGTAATGTGCCCAAAATTAACTAAGAAAAAATACTATGTAATGTTTCATAAACTAATATGTGTATGACTTTCTGCCAAACTGTTTATGAATTATTATTTGAAATTACCAAAGAAAAATAAGAGGGTATATCCTTATAAAAATGCATTTTATTATATGCTATCTCCAAAGTAAATTCATGGCTGCGCCACTTTGTGAGGGGAGTGTGGGGTGGGAGTTTTGAAGTGGAAGAGGGGCACGGGGTTCGCGGGGGTGATTTTTGAGTGTCGAAGGTTAATAGAGAGAATGGGCCTTTCTGCTAAGACAATAGTTCTCAACCTTTGGTATCTTGCGTCCCATCAACCATTTTGTCAAAAGAACCTGGGTCCCACCATTGTAAAAACATAACCTCATATTTTCCAAGAAATGGATATTTACGTCAAATGCATTTTAATATTATGTTAACCATTAATAAAAATCTTTAAGGAACTTAAATATTACAGTATTTTGTAGAAAAAGTTTTATAATAATTATTTTCGAAGCTTCGCGTCCCACCGGTTGAGAAACACCGGAGACAGAAATGGTCGAATTCCGTAGTGGGGAGGGATAGTCCCAGGAGACAAAATTTGAGTTTTGCCTGGGCGAGCTCATGTGGAGAAGTTTTATCTGTTTATTTAAAGTAATATAAAAATCATCCTTTGATCTATTACGGCGCATTGATAACTGAAATAATTTAAATAATAACAAGAAACAATACAACAATAAGAAATGCAAGCATAACAAAAAAACATGAGATGTGGTGGGAATAAGTCGAAACAACGTGGCCACAAGAACAATACCGAGAAGGTCAAGGTGGCGGGGGGGGGGGGCATTTGGAAGTGAGAATTAGGACTGCGGAACGGAGGGTGAATGAAGGAGGGTGAGAATATGTCCATGGAAGAATTCCGGGTAGATATGGTGTTGTTGGTATGTGGAACATTAATCTCTGTGATATAGATTGACAGAATTTTGTTTGGTGGAGAAGACTCATACTGCGAGTAGGGGACCGGGAATTTAAGATGCCATCGTGGGTGGAAGACGAGAGGAGGTTTTTAGGCATTGTGGTATTGTGTCTGGGTCGGGTGAGTTTTATTTTTTGTTTAGAGCCGCGTTGTCCAACACGGTCGCCACTCGCCGCGTATGACAAATCGGCCACTGATCGGTAGCGAACTGGTGCTCTTCATCAGTTAAAATTAATTTTTCGTTTCCTTGAACTTGAATGTGTTTCGAAAGTCGAAGCGTTACGGCTGTCGCTTAAGTGCGAAAATATAAACGAAACATTACTTTTTAGATTCCAACTGATTTATTAAACGAACGACCCGGGTTTCGGTATTTTGCATCATCAATAGGTTTTGCGTTGTTTAAATTTATGGGTAAATAATTTACGAATAATAATTATTTGTAATGAATAATGCAGCCTGAGACCTGTTTTTAAAAGATAAAGGAGTTTTCTTATTGATATTTCATTTGTTTTGTGTAATGTGGCGTATATGGTGATCTGTTCGTCGCAAGTTTGGCGACCGTCGAAATCCTGTTGGACAACGCTGTTTCCGAAAATATCTCTCGGACTAGACTTGTGTGAAGAAGGGCGTGGTTTATTACCCTGGTTGAGAGATGCAACAGATATCTAATGGCTCAACTGGAAATGCTTGACCCAAAGAAAAGAAAGTTTCCTCCTGAGGTCAGCGTCAGTCTGTGCACTTCTGTCGAGTTCCCGTAAGGCGGGGACGGTTTTCTCGATTTTATCTTGGAGGGAGATGGCAGTACACTAATAACCGATTTTAACGCCGTCGTTTATCTAGATCTACATGTTACCCTGCAATTCACCAAATTGATCGTTGGCAAGGGGTGCAATGCACAAAAGCCTACCTATATAACAGTTGTTTCTCGCAGATTTGACTTTCCTGTTGTGATCTCACATTGACCTCGGAAAGAAGGAGCTTCGATATCCGTTTATTCTGCGGATTCGGATATATCGCGGGCCTGCCTTACTCTCCATGTATTCTGGATTCGATAAAATACATTGTACCAACAAACCGATTTTCATGACGCCTGGTGGAAATGTCTTGCTACTGGGGCCGAGCTCCCGAGGATAGTTTTAGTTGCGAAGATTGAAAGTCCCGGATTCAATTTCAGGAACTATCCCATTTAATTTACATGGGAAATCTGGAATCCATCATGAAGGGAAATTTTCTCTTGTACATTAAAATATCTTATAATTGCAATATCGGAGCGGGATTTGTACTATTCTCTGTGGAAAGGAATGGAGATTCTAATTTTTATCGTTGTAATTTTGCTTATCGATTGTATTTCTAAGAATTTCGCGTAAATACTGGCTATTTTGCAGTTTCTATCACTCATTACGAGTGCAATGAATAGTTGGTGTTTCAAAAGTTTAGGAAGAAAGATGACTTCCTCTATTTATTGAAATTATAAATAAATAAACTATAGCACTTGCATGTTTATCCCAAAAATTGTATGAGACTTATTTGTGCAAGAAATAGAAAAGCGGCACAGTTACCGAAAATAAGTTGATTGTATGTACTATTGCAAATTTCAAATTTTCCTATTTTTTTAGTACAATACTGAGATATGAACGTATTGTATAAACAATCTTGCAACGCCCCACTTAATCGATGCTGTTATCATCGGAAGCGAACGATCGTCATGAAAAGAGGAAGCTAATAATGGGATCATTAGAGGAAGAACAGACTTGAAAGATAATCATTAGATAGAATCTAATGATCGTTACTAGAACGACTACTTATTTCTAGCTTAAATGGATTTAAATGTAACCTATTTTCTTGGAGATTTAAAATATTTTGTGTGATAATTAAAAGAGTAATGATTAGCGCAGTATGATCGGAGGTTTGTCGAAAGTGGAAAGCGAAAATAGTAGTGCGAGTTCGGCAGAAGTATGAAGGAAGAGGTAGGATGACAGTTTTTAATAATTTTAAGTGATAATTGAACCCAAAACATTACATCGCGCAACTTGAGTGAAATTAGTTATGTGGATCCGCCTGCACACTCCCTTTGAGAATTAGTGCACAAATTTGAAAATCCATTCTGTAGAAAAAGTGTTAGTGTATAAGTATAATGCTGTCAAATGTCATCGGTATATCAAGAATCCTGCACCGTATTGCCTCCATATATTTCTGTAATCTTTTATCTCTTCTGTTATATGAGTTACATTCCAATTTTGTCTAATTGTAAGTTATTTGTTATAAGATAATATTTTTCGTCTCATATGCATATTGTTTTATGCAGACTCCTACAACAATGCATTTTTCACTAAAAACATCCATCTAATGTATTTTCCTTTATACCGTTGTGATCTGTGATGGATTCGGTGTGTATTCAAAAATCGATGGCAGGAAAAAAAACATTCGTTCTTTTAGGCGTTCGTTGTTTCAAGTCTCGACCTCCTACTATGGTTCTAAGTAATTTTAATATGCGAATGATTAATGTTGTACATTCTGAAGTATTCCTTCTCGCATATAACACAACGAAACAATTCCCCCCCTCTCTCTCTCTCTCTCGTATTAAAAGCATTCAAAGCACGCTTTCACCCATAAGGATTGAAATAACAATAGGATTTCGAGGTTTACCAATATAACTCGTTGTCAAGGCAACATCCCGTTAAAATGGCAAGATTTCTTCAAAATATGTGAATTAAACGTTTAACATGAGAAATTTCGAACTGTAGGCGGGAAAAAATGAACAATAATAAACGTTATAATTTTTGCTTTAAAATGGTTTAGATCCAAAGATCGTTGGTTAGTTATTTCTAATTTAGATCTCAAAAATAATAAAAGCCTGCACGTCAAAAATTCGTTGTTTACGTGATATTTTATGGAAAATGGAAATGTTTTCCTTAGAGCCGAACCAGGGTCGTTTTTCCAAATATTTTTTCGTAAATCACTTTTAATATGCGAATAAAGCATTCCTGCCAAATTTAAAATTTCTATTTTGATTTTAATCGATTTTATAGAGCTTAATCAACAAATGTATAAAATCGATGGAATGATATGATCCGAAGATCCTATGCAGACAGGCATAAGCTGTGAAAGTTGGAACAATTTTTGAAACGAGAAAAAAGTCTGCTATGACCGGGAATTGAACCCGGGTCTTCCACTTGCCGGGCGGATATTCTACCCCTGAACTATCGTAGCAGAACATTTTCTCTCGTTTCTGAACACGGTCATAGCAGACTTTTTTCTCGTTTCAAAAATTGTTCCAACAAATGTATAGATAGATTTCTCAATTGTTCTTCATGCTCACCGTGTACATCCGTGAGGTGGTTCGAATCCTGGTAAAGGTAAGAAATTTTTCTGATCTCGAAGGGCTTGAATAAAAATATATAAACCCCTATATAAATATATCGTTATAAATAGCTGCTTCTTACATATATACGATATAGGATATCTCTTCTCTATCTATGTAAAACTCAACCTGTTTGGCTGGCTGACTGGGTGTCTGCCGTTTCCTTCAAATATTTATCGCTTAATATCTTCGGATTTACTAAGCCTAACGAGATGAAATTTTCACAATCAAACATCCCGGAAAAGGTCCTGGATTCGACTCCGGGAGGCAATTATATTTTTCCATAAGTTTACACGGGATTTTCAATTTTTCAAGGTGCAAGATTTTTTCTTTCATTCATCAAAATACATAAATATCGACCAATTTTCTCCAATTTTGCTTTATTCGACGGCTAAAACTATAAAATATCTTATGTTTAGATGTTATACGAAGAAAATTTTCAGAAATACGCATTTCTTTTCGAAATTTTATCGCATTGCCTTCGATTGAATTAGCGTCTATTAAACCTTCAAATAGACGAAAGAATTACGTTATTCGCTTCGCGCTTTTTATGAAGCATCGAAATTATTGTTATAGCAACGTCAAAGTAATAGATTGCAACTTAATTAATTGCAGATAAGTTTGATTGTATGGTTCACCCGTGTGTATTGCAGGCAGAAAATTTTGGATTAAAAAAAAGTGGTAACCCCTAGAGTGCACCAGTCCTTTTGAGTGTTACATTTGTGCCAAAGTTGGGGAATAAATCCAGGTTAGATTTTTATTTTAGATTTTAGCCCACGTAACTTAACCATCCTAGCACCTGGAGGAAAAACAACAAATATTGTTTGCAAGGAAATATTATAAACGAAAGGTAAAATATGATGATATATTACTATTTTATATTATTTTCTGACAGCCTCCGGTATCTGTGTTTTATTTCGTTCTCGGACTTATTTTTCAGTTATATTATTTTAACCTTCAACAAAATAAATACTGTGCCACTTTAATATCCCGAGCGAAGCCGGGTACCTCTGCTAGTATATGTGTGTGTGTGTGTGTGTGTGTGTATATATATATATATATGGCTTCTATATATATATATGGCTTCTATATATACAGGGTGTCCGGTGACTTTATGTCATAACTTCGGGATCTTATTCCTTAAGTGATTTTGAGTAAAAAATGTCATATGAACATGGGTCCGATTCTCATTTGTTACAGAGCTACGGGCAATTGAAATTATCTCGTACTTTGATTTGTACAACTTAATGGCTGAAAAATGCATTGTTTGAATAATTATTCGTATACATTAATTGTTGAAAAATGAACTATTTAAATAATCATTCGTTTACATTGATACTTAATCCATTGTTACAACAATTGTTCAAAATGGCCGTCTTCAGCTTGGATGCACAATCTGGCCCGTTTGAGTAGGGAACGTGAAACTGCAGCGTTATTAACGCGCCTCGCAGCATCAAAAATTAGCTGAATAAGTTCTTCCTTCGTGCTCACTTTGGCTTCATACACAATGTTTTTCATTTGCTCCCACACATGGAAATCCAACGGAATGAAATCCGGAGACCTCGGTGGCCAATTCTGGGCACCGCCACGACCTATCCATCGATTAGGGAACTTCTTGTTAAGATACAGCGTACCGTTCCTACTAAAATGGGTGTGTTCCCCGTCATGCTGGTTGTCGTGTTTGCAGAGAAATGTCTTCTAAGAGACCCAGCATTTCATTTTCCAAAACATCAGCATAAATGGCACCTGTCAGACGTGGCGGGAAGAAGTAAGGTCCAACCAGCTGGTTCCCAATGACACCACACCACACGTTCACAGAAAAACGGAGTTAGAAGTAGCTTTCAACTGTTCAGTGAGAATTTTCGCGAGCCCATAAATGGTAGTTTCTCGTGTTGTTTATTCCATCACGAGTAAACTGTGCCTCGTCCGTGAACAAGATGTAACGGTTCAGGCGGGGTGTGCATTTAACCAACGGCAGAATTTCAACCGACTAGCCATATCCCCGGGTTGAAGATCCCGAACTTGCTGGATATGGTATGGATCAAGTCCCTCATCGTGTAATGTTTGCCAGATTCTCATTCGCGGAACGTTGAGGCGGGCGGACATTCCTCGTGTACTAATACGTGGACTTCGCTGAACCATTTGAATAATGTTTTCCTCCTCATCCGCATTAACTTGTACTGGACGTTCAGCTCTCAAAGACACGGAAATGAGCCATTTTCTCGTAAATGTCGGTGAACTTGAATAAAAGTACGTCGATCTGGTGTTCTTCTCTGTGGAAATCGTCGTCAATATTCGTAAACGGCAGAAACGGAGTTTCCATCTCAAAACCCGTACACGAAGCACATATCCGCATACTCTTAATTTGAAAATGTAAACGGCATTATTAAAAGCTAATGATACCACACGTGTCACAGCGCACTACACTGAACGCTAGCTTACGTTCTACTAACATGTTGCCTGCGAGCTTGCAAATTACGTCCACGTCTGTTGTGCAAGCGTCATGCTTCTCACTGTTGTAACAATGGATTAAGTATCAATGTAAACGGATGATTAATTAAATAATGCATTTTTCAACAATTAAAACTGTATACGAATAATTATTTAAACAATGCATTTTTTCAGCCATTAAGTTGTACAAATCAAAGGACGAGATAATTTCAATTGCCCGTAACTCAGTAACAAATGAGAATCGGGCCCATGTTCATATGACATTTTTTACTCAAAATCATTTAAGGAATAAGATCCCGAAGTTATGACATAAAGTCACCGGACACTCTGTGTATATATATATTCTCTGTAGCTGATGAAGGAATAACTCCGAAAGCTTCTACGTTTGTGATGTTTCTGTGTTTTAGTGTTCTTTTACGTGTGTCGCTTCGACATCCCCGGGGCCTAGCCAACCTGAAGTCGTCCGATTGGTGAGTGTTCACTGGGTTTCCTCATCCCAACACCTTGTTGCCATCCATATATCCATTTTACCTTTCCTTTTCCGTAAGCTGTTATATATATATATATATATATATATATATATATATATATATATATATATATATATATATATCTAACTACCTAATTTTAATATGCGAATGATTAATATTCAAATGTACTCCTCGTGAATAACGCAACGAATGTTGTTTACATTTAACATTTACATTTAAAGAATTTCTCTCTCCTCTCTCGTACTAATTGTTAGAGTATTCAAAGCACGCTTTCACCCATAAGGATTGAAATAACAATAGGATTTCGAGGTTTAACAATGTAATGGGTTGACATGGCAACATCCGGTTAAAATGGCAAGATTTCCCCAAAATATGTGATTTAACGTTTAACATAAGGAATTTCGAACTGTAGGCGGGAATAGATTAACAGAATACGAAACTTCATAGTTTTTTCTTTAAAATGGGCTAGATTCGAAGATCATGGGTGGATTCTTTCTAATTTAGATCTCAAAAAGAATAAAACCTTGCAAGTCAAAAAGTCGAATTTTACTTTCTCCATATACGTAGTATAGGGGGAAGTATTGTATTATTGAAAAAATCGACTTCGAGATTTCAACGGAAATACACATTTTGAGGTCCCCTGAACACGTTTTGACCATTTTCTCGATGATGTCTGTGTGTATTTGTGTATGTGATAACTTTTTTGTGGGTGCTCTACCTCAAAAAACTATTATTCAGGTCAACGCGAAATTTTATATTTAACATTTTTATAAAAGTTAGAAGAACTGATTAGTTTTTGGTAAAAATCGGTCAACCGGAAGTGGGTGTTTACTCTTGTCACATCCGTTATTTTGAGATATTTGCTTTAATATTTGATAAATGTAAGAATGTATTGGAATAAAAGTTGTAGGAAATTTAATTTTCTACAAACTTTGTTTGAAACATTTCTCCATATAATGCATTGTTTAAGAGATATCTTATATATTTAGCTTCCACCACCACGCCACCTACCGACGACCATTGTTAACAATTGAAGCTTAGTTACGTCTTAGTAACCCTCCTTTTTCTTTTCTTAATCGTTGGAGCTTTGTGGCTATATCCAGTATCAGAAGGGTTTGGTTTGGGTTTATTTCTGTTCTTTGTTAAGTCTAAAATTTTCTGTTTCTTAAAATATTTATTATTATGTAACCCATTTGGAATTTTTAGATAAGTTTTTTACGTTATCATATGGGAAATGGAAATGCCTACCTTGGAGTCGAACCTAGGACTTTTTTTGAGATTTATTTTCGTCATCTTCTTACAATATATGAATCGATCATTCCTGCCAAATATCCAAAATGAATCTCGTTCTATTATCAAGTTATTCGCATTTTTATAGCGTGGCAGAGGGAGCCACAAAGGGACAGAAGGACCCTTTTATTATTGTTAGATATCATATAAAATCTAAGATACTTCCAGTAATACTACTAGTACCTAATGTCCTATCTTCCTTCCAAATTTCAGCTCTATGGTCTCTGTAGTTCTCATGTGAGTAATATATACGTACGTATTGAGTGTCTTAATACGAGCCATCAAGCATTTAACGTGTCGTCCAGAGAGTCTTCAATAAAGCACAACGGTTTTCTATGACAAATCATTAAAGGTTACGTCATATATCCATTATGTTAGAATTTTGAATACAATTTTGACATTGAAAGATAAGAATAAATTATTTCTAAGAATTATAAGTGCGAGATTTTAAGTTGAATATTAAATAATATATTCCTTCCCGGCATATTTACGGGCTTTATACTATTTTATAATGTAACAGTGACAGGGCCCGCCAAAGGGGGGATGCGGCGGGTACGAGGCATCCGGGCCCCCGAAATTGGGAGCTCCTGAAGTCTGTAGATCTCAAGCACTAAAGTATCAGGTGCAAATTTTGCTTAAACTTTTGGTGAAAAACACTTGCTAAACTGATTTCCAATAAATACACTTCGAAAAAGTTGTAATTTAAAACTGGGGGCTCCATAAATCACAGAGTTATCTACTGTTTACTGTAATGTTTTTTTGTATGCTTAGAGCTTAAAAATGTTTTTATCAAACATTGCTTTGTAGAAAACTGAACTAAAATTCAATATTCAGATGTCACATATATCAGGGAAGCCCCATGGATACTCGCATCCGGGCCCCCTCCACTGCTGGCCGATCCTGAATACAGAGAAAAGAGCCAGCTTTGCGGTCAATCGGGTATTCGAAAAGAACCGAGTTTATTTACCGAGGACTCAAAGCACTACACTTCAAATTCCTTAATAGTGTTTTCATTTCGCCTCACATAGTCAATATTTAAAATTTTAATTAAATGATTATAGTAATGAGCTTCATTTTCAGATTTTTCAAAGCTTGAACAAACGTCAAGTCAAATTTCTCGAAAAAGTCTATATTTTTCAGTAAATTGCTGCTAAACGGCAATTATGTTTAAAAATCATAGCTCATCAATTTAATCCTTTATTATGATATGGTGAATGCTTCTGTAGGCATTAAGATATTGGCATATAGCTGCATACCGGTAGGTTACAAGCCCTATTAAGCAGTTTAAATTTAGTGAAAAACAGTAGGTCAAGGCAGGTTTGTTTTGAAAATTTAAAAATGTAAGCCCAGCGGACTGCTTGCTCTATTCATTTAAAACGGGAGAACGGTATAATAGATTTGCATTTGAAACACCAAAGGAAAACCAAGGTCTAAGCTGGAATGTTTGCTATGAATTTTTGCGAGGCCAATTTTGATACCTATGTGAGAGATTGTAAATTTTTCTTGATGTGGGTTTTAAAGTTCCCCACAAAGCAAGTAATTGTCTAGAATTAAATATGTTTTACAGAAATTTATGTAAATTTTTCTTCAAACGAAAAACAACGCAGTAATGCAAAATATCAGTCAATATAATATGCGGTCTAGCTGTGGAGGTCAAAGGCAGTAAAATAGCAACGTGAGAGGTTTGCTTACCGAAATATAATATATTTTATATAGTTGCAAAATAATTTCCACTACAGTCGCTTTTATGACAGCATAAGGTTGAAAATGCTACAGAGCCGTGTGCCTACTAATTTAGCAGATCTTAGAGAATATTTTATGGAAGGCTGGCGGATGGTATTGAAAAGCCATATCGGTTCACTTAGACAAAATACTCTACGTCCACATGTCCCTTAGTGGCTCCGATCAAGGGGTAAAAGGATCCCCAAAGACGGCACGCGCTGACCTTAAACGGGAGTAGGTATAGCAAGACACACCAGTGCATTTAGAAAACATTCGGCTTAAATTTTTGATCAGTCTTCTCGCTCGCTCTCCTAACCGTGAAATGAACTAACCGGTAAATAACTCTTAATTCTGCATTTATATGCCTACTTTTGCACTTCAGCCAAAAGGAAGTAATTGTTTGAAGAGCTGCTAATATGCCCTCAAAGAGCCATATGAATCTCAAGAGGAGGTATATTACGAACTGGCAACGTGACGCACTTTAATCTATAAAAAAAGTTTAAACTTCACGGGGGAATTCCGTTACAATAATGTTAAAGCGCAGCACAACAACGTCGAAAAATAATATTCCAGGAATAAAGGAACGCATATGGAAAGATTTTCATTGTGGTCAAACTTTGGCGCCCCTTTCGAGAGGCGGCCTCACCTATCGGCACGGCCCTGTGTATATTAAGGCAATTTTTTTTAATTAAATCTAGAAAGGTAAAATGTACAAACTTTTAGTATCATTTTTCAATGTCCCCTTACTTTTACAAACACTTGTTAAATTGGTCCACAAGCTTCTTAATGCCTTATTAGAAGAACGGTTTCTGTTCTGTTTCTTTGACTTTGTCATCATGTGAAAATTGACGTCCACAGAATGCTTTTTTCTGAGGACCAAAAAGGTGATAATCACTTGGGGCTAGGTTTTGACTGTAGGGCGGTTGAAGAAGAATTTCAGATTTTAGCTCTTCAATTGTTTCAATGCTTGCAGTGGTTGGATGAGGCCGAGCATTGTCACGACACCTTTTGACAGCAATCCTCTGCGTTTACTGTGAAAAGCACAAACTATGCGATATTTCAGGTCATCGTGCATGATTGAATACGCAGATAGCTGATGTCTAGCATTTTGACAACAGCAGTAACAATAATCCGTCTGTTTTCTCGTATGAGTACATTAACTCGATGAACATTGTTTGCTTAAAAATGAAGTAATAATAATAAATAAATAATAATAATCAGTCCCTCTCTCCCTCCCTATGTCTCCCTCCCTCTCTCTCCCTCCCTCCCTTCCTTCCCCCCTCTGTCACCCTCCCTCACTCTGTCTCCCTCCCACTCTCCCTCTGTCTCCCTCTCTTTCTCTGTCTCCCTCGCTCCCTCCCTCTGTCTCCCTCCCTCTGTCTCCCTCCCTCCCTCTGTCTCCCTCCCTCCCTCTGTCTCCCTTCCTCCCTCTGTCTCCCTTCCTATCTCTTTCCTTCCCTCTCTCTCTACCTCCCTCTCTCTCCCTCCCTCCCTTCCTCCCTCTGTCACCCTCCCTTCCTCTGTCTCCCTCCCTTCCTCTGTCTCCCTCCCTTCCTCTGTCTCCCTCGCTCCCTCCCTCTGTCTCTCTCGCTACCTCCCTCTGTCTCCCTCCCTCCCTCTGTCTCCCTTCCTATCTCTTTCCTTCCCTCTCTCTCTACCTCCCTCTCTTTTTCCCACCTTCCCCCCTCTCTCATTCCCTCCTGTCCCAATCCATACTTCTCTTTTTCTCCGTCTCCCTCTTTATCTCTTTCCTCCCGTCCTTTCCTAATTCTATACCTCCCTTACTCTCTATGTGTACAGTCATTTCCAAAAGTATTCCAACAATTTGAGCTTCGTCGCTTTCGCGGCAGATTTTAACTTCATATCTATGTGAATGTTGTGTCAGTCGGTGAATAAGTATTCTTGTCGTGACGCCACCTCAGCCTTCAGGGTTTATTATTGCATAAAACACGACATATTCTTCCGTAATGACCGGAGTTAACAAAGAGTATTCCGTCTTTTGCGCGATCGTTTGAACGTACTATTATAATTCGCCATTATTATTTAACAGTCATTGTTACATCGTGATGATAGCGTAAGCAGGCCCATGGAATAGTTTTTTTTTGTCCAAATAAGGGATTGTTTTAGGAGGACTGAAGCAAACTCGTTGCTTAATTAGTTATAATAGTAGAAGTACGAGTGGATTTACGAATTTCGAATAGACGATTTCATCGGTTTTATCAAATTCTCCAGTTCGATAGTAGTTGTTACATAACAAATATGGCGAAAGTGACAAGACACAACTCTAAAAACAGTCGAGATATACGCGTTTAAAAAAGTAAAAACAACACTTTTGCAGAGCTTCTTTTTCCATTACTTGCTACTTGATAACATTCTCCATATATTCCACGTTAAACACCGACGTAAGAAGTCGGTTTGACTGACGGAATGCACTAGATGCAGTATAATATCTTTTTTATAATTCATTGAATAAAATTTTTGTTGCAACCATCATCATTTCGTTTCAATTCTTTATTAAGTGAACCTCATTTTCACAGACGAGTCTTAAGTAATTGCAAGATAAATCAGTCTCTGAACTACGTGTGACTACTCGGTAAAACATGCACATTTCTGACTGACTTCGGAACGTATTTGCGGGTACCACTAGATAGTTTAATTTTTTGTGCGCAAGCAACATTTGAAAAAGAAGGGAAATGAACGTATATATGTCTATTTTCTTTACCTATATACATTCTTTGCAAGTGAAAAGAAATGGGTAATTTACGTCGAAGGGATGAACGTGAACAAAAAGATTACATTACTACTATTCGAGTAAGGTATGTTTTAACTAATAGTCGAATGTTTTGTAAATTACAATTGATTAGAAAGTTAGTCGGTGAATCAATAATTCGATATTTCCTCGGCATCACTACTGGCATTTCAGCTCGTATACATTATACTAATCCATTAATATTTTTTTTGACATGATTACATAAACCGTAAATAACGCTTCTGCCTCGCATGTATGCACGCATGATTTGTGCATCTTTTCGCTCTTATTTACTTACTCCATATGTATTACGGAGATAGTATTGTTTTCATGAAAAAAATCGATTTAAAAAAATACTTGTGTTGAAGTCTCCTGAACACGTTTTCACCATTATCTCGATGATGTATATGTGTGTTTGTGTGTATATGATAGAAATATTATAGGTGCTCTAAATAAAAAAACTATGAATCCTGTAAAAGCGAAATATCATATTTGATATTTTTGTTAAAGAGACAAGAGTTGATTAGTTTTTGGTAAGAATCGGTTAAGCGAAAATGGGTATTTTCTCTTGTCACATTCAAGTTTTCGTATTTCAAGTTTCGTGACTCAGATCGCACTGCATGAGCAATAAGAATAATCACCATTAAGACAATAACCAATATATTAAATTTATGGTAAAATTAGGATGTTTTGTGTTAAGATTCTGGCATCATCATGCATGTCTTTAGCGCGTATTTGAATAAAAAATATCGAGAAATAGGTATGTCGCCATTATATTTAACAACTGAAAATAGTTACATTTCTCGAAAAACTACGAAACACAACATGAAAATACTTTTCACGTTTTACCGTCACTGTTATCAGGGTTGCTTCTCCTATTGTGATCCCTTATAGTCCTGAAAAAAAACAAACCTATTTGTCCTTCCTACAGTCGATAACTCAAATTTAATCGCCATGTTTGTGCTTTCAGTAGTACGTGAGAATTGAAATTATCTACGATACCCTCAGTCACAGTGCGTGATGCAATTAGTGTTTTGGATAGAGTAAAATCGTACATATTATCGGAAGACAATATTGGTAATGATGTTTTCATAATATGCATGATATTGAAAATTAGAGTTATATGATTATGGGAATAAACTTGATTCAATTAATGAAAAATGAAAAAATATATTTCCGCAACTCGAATTTTCTATAACTGGAATAAATTTTGCTTTCCTTTGAGATTCGAGTTATAGAAGTTCCACTGTGTTTATACAAATATTTAAAAACATTTCTATAACTTTAATTTTCTATTACTAGAATAATTATTACCTTTCCTTGAGATTCGAGTAATGGAAGTTTAACTGTAATTCGTTATCACGGCATTAATTTCCATTTAAAGCATTAAATCACTGCAACCGTAAGTATAATATCAGATCTCTTTAAAAGCATTGAGGTCGTTGCCATAGTATTTAAAGATTTTCATTGTGGAAAAGGGGAGAAATTCACACTTTTCCGATTAAAAGCAGATATTTACGCTAATTCGATAGATATATGAATTCTACTTTAAAAAATTAAGAACCCCATTCTTTTAGAGAGACAATTGTTCTTTTCTCGAATTCGTATCTCAATTTAAAGTAGTTTAAAAATGCATTTTTAGAAAGCCTTGTACTGAATCCCATACTTTTCTTATGGGGTATTTAAATGGAACATTGGGGTTAAAAAGACCCCTTAAATATAAAATTTTTTGTGATTTTCGATTTTTCTCGTCGGTTGTGTCACTCGATCTACCAACATACCAAATTTCAGATTTCTATCCCTTCTAGAAGTACCTTCGAGTTTTGTGTCAGTGAGTGAGTGAATGAGTGAGGCACAAGTAGCAATATATGTATATATTATATATATATATATATATATATATATATATATATATATATATATATTAGAAAGTGGTTGCGAAAATTTCATTCGAATCACGGCAACAGACTTGGAATATTTCCTGCAGCTAGTTGCGCCTTTTATACAAAAAGAAGACACCGAACTAAGAAATTCTGTATCCACAAGAGAACAGTTGGCTGCAACGTTACGCTTTTGTTAGCTCCTGAAAGTACTGTGATCTTAATTTTTTTGTCTATGTAATTAATATCGCAGTTAAGCTTTGACCCGATTTCGCTTATCACATCAATTCGATTATTTGCTTGTTTGTGTTCGCTAGATCTAACATACCATAAAACTATTTTTTGTAAAGTTAAATAAGTTTAATTGTATTTGCTTTTGTCCAATCCATAAGTACAGATATGCATGTTCTCTTAGTTAGCCGAACAACAGCAGACCGACAGCAGCGAGCAATAAACAACAAGCGTTTGTTGACAATTGAATAGACTGACCTTGAACTCGCTCATGCGCAAATTCTGCCAACAAATCGGGCGATTGTTTCCACTTAACAAATAAAATCCAACACAACAAATTCAGCGAGTTTTCGCAGCCAACATCCAACATGTTGTCCAAATGAAGTTGAGATTTCACCGATTGTTTCCACTTGTATTAAAATATCGCTAACATGTTGGCCAACATGCTTCTGAAATTGGTATTAATGGAAACCAAGCATAAAGATTGATTCACCCTTAACGACACGGCAAAGACACGGGACGACAACGACACGACGGCTTCGGATTGTTAGCGAGAAAACCAATGCACCCGTCCACACTAGGACGGCAACGACACGACGCGCCACAGACACGACAGCGACAATGCTCAAAAGGAATCCTCGGCCGTGTCGTGCCGTTGCCGTCCTAGTGGGGACGGGTGCATTGGTTTTCTCGCTAACAGACGAACAGAGACTGGGGTAATTGTCGTGTCGTTGCCGGCCCGTGTCTTTGCCGTGTCGTTAAGTGTGAATCAACCCTTACACGTATGCCAGTTGTGACAACAATTGATTCTCGAAGTTTAACAATGACGTGGTTGGCAAGGCAATATCCCGTTTAAAAGCCGATGTTATCCCAAAATATGTGATTTTCATGTTTGATATGAGAGATTTCGAATGGTAAGCGGAAAAAGATGAATAGAATAAGAAACTTCATTAATTTTCCTAAAACAGTTCAAATTCGAAGATCGTACGTCATTTCTTTCTTATTTGAATTTCCAAAAGAATAAAAGGCTGCACTTTAAAAAGTGGCTTTTTATGTGTTATCTTACGGGAAATGGAAATCGCCCTATTGGAGTCGAACCCGGGTCTATTTTCGTAATTTTTATATCTGAATAAAATATTCCTGCAAAATTTCAACCTTCCACCTAATCGAGAAGTTTGTTAAAAACGCGTTAAAATGGGCCATTGATGACGTCAGCGATATACGCAAATACATATAGGCTTATATCATAGTAACTAGCGTAATTGCCCATCAAATATGACGGGTATGTGCAGATTATGTATCAAAATTAAGGTACTTCCCAGTCTTCCTCCCTCTCCCTCTGTCTCACTCCCATTATCTTCCCTCCCTCTCCCCTTATTCTCTCTCCCTCCTATTTTCCCATCCTATCCTTGATCAAGTTATTCTGGTTTTAATAGCTAAACACTTAGACCAACGGACTGAAAACTTAACCTTCTATTATTATTTTTGTGATCCTTTTAAACCTCCCTTTCTCTCCATATTTCCCAAACCGTCCTCAAGTCTCCATTCTTCTACCCAACTCCCGTAACCTATCGCCCAATCCTTCACTCTATATATCTATAGGTCTAGAATGTTCTTTAGATTTTCATACAGTTTCTATTTCAATAATATTGAATTTAGTTTATTACGATTTTTAATCTTTATGAATAGCATTTCAGCTCTTTAGGTATTCCTTCTCGTAAAGAACGTAACGAAAGTTATTTGCAGAAAATCATTTCCCTCTACTTCCGTATTTCTTTCCTTCTCGTATAAAAAGCCTTCAATGCACGCTTAAACCCATAGGGATTGAGGCAACAATACGATTTCGAGGTTTAACAACGTAATTGGTAGGCAAGGCAACATTCCGTTAAAATGGCAAGATTTCCCCAAAATATGTGAATTAAACGTTTAACATGAGGGATTTCGAACTGTAGGCGAAACAGAATGAACAAAATAAGAAATCTTATAATTTTTTCTTTAAAATGGTTTAGATAGATCCGAAGTTTTTTCTATTTTTAATCTCAAAAAGAAGAAAAGCCTGCACGTCCAAAAGTCGATTTTTACGTTTTATCTTATTGGGAATGCAAATCATCCCCTGGAGTCAAACCCTGGAGGTTTTCGTAAATTTTGCTTCGTCACAGCATTTTTATATCGTAGTAGATTATCTCTGCCAAATTTCAAGATTATATCTGCATATTTGATTGAGTTATCCGCGTTTTAAGAGCGTGACATGAACCAACGGACCAATATAGCCTTTTATTATAAGGGGAGATATATACTAGGGGCCCGTTGCAGTACTTCCTGGACACATCTAAAGACCCTTACGTGAAGTGGCCCAATACGATAGTTCCTATGACAATAATTGTATTACAAAGAGTGTTATTAGTTGAACCACTTTTATTGCCCCTCTTAAAATAATCATATAGCTCACACAATTTTCATAACCAAAAACACATGCCTGCATGATTTAGATTACCGGAACAGAATTTTTTTGTTTTGTTCACTATTTCTGATGGTACAGCATATCGTATGTTCTGTAGTTTGTTTAATATTAAGTAATCATCGCACCGGCCACGCGTCATTATCGAAATAAATTAATCACAAATATTATCAATATAGTAATTGGCTTTAAACTGCCCAATAAAACTTGCAAACGAAACGATATTTTCAATGTACGCGTGAAATATCTTCCTATTTGAAATGTTAAGTTGTCCATTATTACAATGGATTGAAGTCGTTTCTGACTTAAAAGTGTCTTCGCTACGTGTTTCATTTGTTTTATATTTGCACGAAACTTTTCACATAAATTTTCAATCTGTTATTGTCCTTGGTGAGTTTGTTTCATTGTAAGCTTAGTGCAAATGCACTTGAAAGCCAGAGTCTAACAATGCAAAAATCCGAGATCAACAATTGGAATGTTGAAAAATCGGAGCAAATCGAATACATACTTAAAATATGAGCAAACACGAATTAAACAACAGAATCGAAAGTAAGAATAAGAACCTTAATTTCTTTCTACGCGAAATAGTGCAAATCTCGAGTCTCGATTGTAAGATATTTTAAATTGCTAAAGACCGAAGGTCTACACATCGTATTCCAGCCGATTATTTGTTAATCAAATGTAAAATCGAAAACTTTCCTGATATCCTACCCAAATATTATTTGAAAATCTATGGTAGGAAAATAAATTTGCGTTCTTTTGCACGTAGTATGGTTCAAGTTTCTAATTTTTAGGACAATTATAAGTAATTTTAAAAAGCAAACGAAAGATGTCTAACACTCTTTTACGTATAAATGAAATAGAGAATGGAAACTATTCTGGCATCGAACCATTCTTATGTTAGACAACGCATATTTGTCACATGCAGAACCTCACGCCGAGTATTATAATTAAAGTTTCGTCGAAATCGGACTGACCTATCGCACCCCATGATCTACCGCGTACATGCTACATGCCGAGTTTGAACACCAAATTGCATCTGAAAGTCCTCTTTAGAAGCGTGCTTGACAACAACAATGCTCCAATGTTAATCTAAAGCGACCCTTACACGGTCAGTAATACTGACAGTATTTATTGTCAGTTATCTGTAAAAGCTACTGTATTGCAAACTCCGGTAAATCCCTATATAAACAAATGAAGTCGCGCAGCACTTTACGTTCACTGGGAGATGATGTTTTCTCGGCCATAGCTGCCGCAATACTGACGGAATACTGCCAATGCGCACCTCACACCATCAGTATACTGTCATTCTCTTCTTCAGTATTTAAAATAATTTGAGATTTTTCTTCAGCCCGTCAGTATAATGTTAAACTGTCAGTATCGCCCTCACACGATCAGTATTACTGACAGTACTTAAAAAACGTAAAAAATATTGTCAGTATTACTGACCGTGTAAGGGTCGCTTTATGGGAATTTTTTTAATTTTCAAAATGTTCTGGGGCAGTTAAACTTAAAAACTGCCCGTTTTCGCAATTTTTCCTTTGTTTATAAGTCATGAATAATCAGTCTGAATTTTTTAAGCATTCTAGATCATACGGAAGTAAGAAATAGTTTCCGTAACGCACATTAGTGCGGTTTTAATATATATATATATATATATATATATATATATATATATATATATATATATATATATATATATATATATATATATAACGGCAGCTGGAGCTCGAAAGGATCAGGAGGGGGCAATTAGAAACCTAATAGTGTTAATTTCCACCGCGATAGAGGTAGGCATTCTATTTTCGGGAATACGCCATTTTTGACAAAAGACAAACTAAAACTAAAGCTATGTGTCTCACTGGGACGTTGTTATGAATGTGGAGGGTTCAGGTAGTTCAACGTGGGTTCTGGAGAAAACGATGAGCGCTTTAGTCTATTTGGAGTCGAGGGGTTTGTTTGTTTGTGTGTATTTTTGGCTAATAAACCTCTTGGATTATTATAGCCGTAAGATCTTACACACCAGACACACTCACAAGGGAGGAGAGTAACTCGGTGCCGGCATTAGCCTACTCTTAACGAAGAGCACCAAGGGAGGAGACGAGGAGTGCTACCGGGCATCTCCGTAGTTAGTTAATAAAGTTAAGTTTTGAAGAATATATGAACATATTCATATATTTCACATTAAAACAAAAATAAAAATAAAGGTACTACTGGGTTATCCCGGACCCTTATGAAAAATGCTATAATATTTTTATTGTACTCAAGTACCCGAATCCAAGTTAAGTTGCTGGGGGTTGGAATCGTTCCATTTTCCTCCCCCGAGTTCGGTTAAGTGGTTGGGGGTTGGATTCGTTCCATTTTCCTCCCCCGAGTTCGGTTAAGTGGTTGGGGGTTGGATTCGTTCCATTTTCCCCCTCCCCCTGTGTTGGGTTAAGTGGTTGGGGGTTGGATTCGTTCCATTTTCCTCCCCCGAGTTCGGTTAAGTGGTTGGGGTTTGGATTCGCTCCATTTTCCTCCTTCTGGGTTGGGTTAAAGTCGTTGGGGGTTGGATTCGGATACTAGGGTGCAATGGGAATATTATAGCATTTTTAATAGGGGTAACCCAGTAGTACCAAAATAAAATTTTTAAGTTAATAACTTTTATTTAGCACGCAAAAAGTGTAGAAATAAAAATATAATAATTTTTTATTAATAAATTATATAAAACGCATTGAATGAAAGAGAAATAATTTAAATTATTGAATTAATAGAGATATTGAATATATTAAATTTATGTTGCAATTCTAATAATTAGTTCAGATGCCATAAATATGAGGTTAGGGTGCTGCCAGTGAAAAAAAGGTTGAAAACAAACACTGAGTTAAATATGGTTAGAAAATAGTTTTTAAACCTTTCATATTGCTAATAATCGATAAGAAATTGTAACGTTTTTCAGACGAGCACCTGAGATAATTTTTTCCATTTATGCAAAAATTTCCGCTTACCATATTCTTATACGAAAATATATCATCAGAATAACGCAGTCTTGATATTTGAAAGGCTTTGGACAAGAACATTGTAAATTTTTATATTTTATAATGTGATATTTTATTGAGGAATTGTCGTTAATTAAGAAATGATACACTGCACTGTAAATTAACCTAAGTAATGTAAAGCAGTAGATATAATTTAAACTATTTTAAGCGAATCTTAAAACTTATATTAGTTGTTATGTAACCTAATTTTTTCACAGCATAGTTATGACTTGAGATTAAAACAAAGATGAATAGTACTCACCGGTCATCTCGATGGCTTTCTCAAAATCCGCCTTTTCTTCTATAGGACATATAACCACTGGCATTGCTGCAGAGAGAACAGGAAGAAATTAATTAATTCCGTTTGATCCCTCGCCGGTACAGATGAATTTTTTATAATAGTTAAATAAGGGAAATTACGGTGACATAAAGAATGATCGTAAATATTCTTAAAATTTTGAACGAGAAAGTGTCATAAACAAATAGATCATCAGCAAAGAGAAGAGAAGGTTCTGTATTTTGGTAATTTTTGGCATGATTTAGCCATTTTGTTTTATTGTAATAATAAGAACGTGTATTCCGAAGAAATTCAAAAAGTACCCTACAGTTAAGGAGCTAAATTGTCACCATCCTTGAGCAAATATGTGTTTCAAATATTAAATTTATAAAAGAATGAAATGTTTTTACCTCTCCGAATTTTCATTAAATTTTCTGTGTTTAATTGGTATAAGGGTATCAGGAAAAATAAAATTGAATATTGGATAATCAAATTGAACATTGGACAATCTCGCAATGACTTTTCTATATAGTTAATCGCATTTAATAACTTGGCCTTGTAAAATTTCTTCGTTACGAATTAAGAACATTTAATATCTATCATATGTCGAATTATTTTTGCACTTAAATGACGCCAGAGTTATAATTCTACTAATTATCGTTGTCGGAAAATGGATACATCGCCCTCAATCGTAATAGACTATTATCCGAAAGCACTATTCCTTCTCTAAAACGGCCTGTACTAGCAAAAAATTCTTTCGTAAGACATCCAATTTGAGCTTCTACGCAATTACTATAAAAATTATTTTTACAGGAAAAACCAAAGGCAGAGTTAATTTCTCGTTTCGGCCAAAATGGAAACTGATCGAGTACTCTGACCCAATTATGCCATTACCATCTCCTACTTCGATACAAATATTTTAAAAAAAATAAATCACAATATTTCACAATCAGAAGAAAAGCGTAAGAGCAACTAAGTATGTAACTTCCACACAAATTTATTTTCACGACCGGTTTCGCTAAATAGCTAGTATCACCGTCTACACAAATAAATTTGTGAGGAAGTTACATAGTCGTTCTTTTCTTATTGAAATATGATTATCACCTGCCACAAAGTTGGGCCGAATTCCTAAGACCACAATACTTCCAGCGGCTCTCCTTCTATGGATTGGTCGAATCTAATAAATTGCTTTTTTCTTTTAAGAGCCGCGCCTTAAAAAATGGCGTTTGAAATGAAGAAAGGCCATTCTTGACTTCCCTTTCCATCCCGCGGGAGATGGTATTTCAAGAAAAAGGAAGTTAAGAGGTAGCATCGGACGAACGCGATTGAAAAACCATTCTTTCTGTTTGCGTTATTAGCGAGTTAACGCTAACTGCCCCTGCGCTGATTTAGTCCCATTGAACAAAAGGGAACGAATTATCATTGATGGTTTGCAAATCCTCGGGAAATAGGGCGCATCTTCGCCCATTAAGCCAATTAAAGCCTCCGCTTAATTAGACCGCCGCGATTTTCTCTTATGAAACTTAATTTTCCCTTTCATGCCTCCGCCGTCGAGTTTCTTTCTCAGAGCCTTCGCAAGCGATGAAATTTAGCGTGGATAAGGTGACAGTTTCATGCGGGCTCATTTTTTCGGGGATTTCTTCAATAAACAAAATTGGAATAACGATCCATGCGGATCAGAGGCTACCAAAGCGTGGCCCGCGGGCCAACTGCGGCCCTCGAACTTACTCCATGCAGCTCGCAACCAATTTTATATTACACTCAAACTGGGGTTGCCAGATTTTTGGAATCACAAATCGGATCATTTACACATTTTTGAAATATTGAATCGGGACATTTATATGAAGTCAAATTCAAGATAAAATTATATCAAAACCATTTGGTTTCGATATAATTAATTGGATCAATTTATTCAAGCTGTGCATACAATGACGGTCCCTTAAAGGTATCTAACCTTATATAGTATTAGCGCGCCACGCTAATACATACAGTAAAACCAGTTTCAAGTGGCGGGTGAGATGCGCACAAGATAGAACGGAATTGCGTTAGGAGCAAAGGAGATAGACCACCAGGCTAAGCACATGTATACTCTGGAGGAGAAAGCCTTGTTTATGCGATGAAGGCACTGCATGTACTACTACAAACCTAGCCGTTGCTGGTTGGTAACACCTATATTCCGATTAAAATTTTGAGTGTTGAACAATTTCGTTTAAAAAGCGAGAATTTCGAAATAAAGTCGGGACGCGGGAAACACCTTATCAAGTCGGGACAATCTCGGGAAAATCGTGACGCCTGGCAGCCCTAAGTCAAACCCCGATTTAGCGCCCATGAATCATTGTTAACAGAACTTCCATCTTATGATTACATAAAGCAAGTGTATACCTCGATTTACCGTCACCTCCGCTTTAACGCCAATGTCAATGACGGACAAACGGTGGCTGTAAACCGGGGTTTGACTATAATATTGTACATACTTATAATTCGGTGGTGCCAAAACTACGGCCCACCGAGTGTCTTCATCCGGCCCGCCATAAGTCTTACAACTAAAGTACAAAATCGAGCATAAAATGAAAATAGGAAACTACAAAAACAATATAGTATTTGGTCTTTATCGCCCTACTTATTTCCGTATCAGATAAATGCATCGAAAACAAATCAGGTAATGTTGAACCACAACCAAACCCTTCAGTTTCCTTAAGTTATTCTTCGATTCCCTTTTCGACTGGATGTGGCCCGCGAGGAGTGTGGAAGTGGGCTATGCGGCCCGCGATGAGCGCAGAAATGAATAACGTGGCCCTAGAGTCGATAAGTCTTTGGCCACTAATGTAGGCCATCCCACCAAGAATCGAAACTTACCAAAACCTGTTGACGAGAAAAACGTGACGCGCGGACACGGGTCGCGGTGTGTGGAATGCCGTTCACCCAGCACGCTCACCTTCGCCCTATCTCCATCCATTACTCATTCTAATCGTGTCAGTCATTCAACTCGTGTTCAGTCCCTTAATTTGATTTACTTGTTTTTATTTTAAACCCAATACGACGAATGCAAGTGGCGAAAGTCGGAGTTTATTCGAGAATTTCGGAAATTAATCGGATGATTGAGCCTATTTTCTGCTAAAACTTGTGCGCCTTTTAAACTCAGAAGAGTGGCTGGCTAGCTGGGAGTCTGCCGTTTCCTTTAAATATTTCTCGCTTAATATCTTTGGATCTACTAAGTCTAACGAGCTGAAATTTTCACAATCGTTAAACCCCCATGAGATGGCCCCTAGAAAAATCAAACATCCCGGGAAAAGTCCCGGATTCGACTCCGGGAGATAATTACATTTTCCCATAAGTTTACACAGGATTTTCGATTTTTCAAGGTGCAAGATTTTTTCTTTCATTTATCAAAATACGTAAATATAGACCAATTTTCTCCATTTTTACTTTATTCAACGGCGAAGACTATAAGCTATCTTATTCTTGCGACGTTTAGATGTTATACGGAGGAATTGGTCAGAAATACGCATTTCTTTTCGAAATTTTATCGCTTTTTTGTACTCTTTCCGGGTGTTGCCAAGGCGTCCCGCATTGTTGCCTCCGATTGAATTAGCGTCTATTAAACCTTCAAATAGAGATACATCGATGAACATCGAGATACATTGATGAACAGTGACACTGACTTCAACAAGACACTTTACAGACTTATTGACCAGAGATAATACACACGCGCCTCTGTTTTCGTTTTTCTTTTGTTCTTACTCCACCCGTGTTTTTCGTCTTTCTTTTGCCTTTCGTTCTTTCTCCACCCTTGGACTCTCCACTCCGGCACAGTCGACTTTGGTCACTGTCGAAGGAACGTCGCCCTTGAAAATGCCCACTTAGTGGGCGAAATGCATCGGGCTAATACCACTTGTTTTTGGCTGGAGTTTTAATTTTACTTCAGTTTACGCCAAAAGTTTTTTGAGCCATCTTTGAGCTTCAAATAGACGAAAGAATTACGTTATTCGCTTTGTGCTTTTTATGAAGCATCGAAATTATTGTTGTAGCAATGTCAAACGTAGCTGAAATTTCTAAATTATTTAGAGTTCAGTCTATATAAACGTATAAACATTTCATTGTATCCATGAAGTCGTTATTGCGACCGTTAAAAATTATTTAAATTTAAACAATTAGATAAATGTTATTTCACAATTTCAATGTTATTAACCCAATGTGGGAAAACTATAATATTCCTAAAATTGCACAAATTAGTGATTGTTTTACTCCATTATTGTTCCATAATAAAAAAACGAAAACAGGTCCAGAGGAGAAATCTTTAGAATTAAAGAAATATTCCTCATGATGAAATATCTCTCTAAAAATTAATGATTTTTCAAGGTGAGATGAAATGCTTGCAGTATGCAAGCACCTTCTACTATTTTTAATCTCTACATAAATATATTACGGCGGCTGTGAAAAATGTTTAAAATTTAAACAATAAGAAAAAAATTATTTCACTTCTAGAAGTTCTACAACTTTAAAATTTGCCAAAAACGTGTAACATTAGTACCCCATAATGGAAAAAGTATAAAATTCTTAAAATTGCAAAGTTTGGGGATTGTTTTAATCTATTATTTTTACATAAGGGAAAAACGAAAATCGCTGCGGAGGTGAAATCTTTAGAATTAAAAAAATATTTGTAATGATGAAATATCTGTCTGAAAAATGAATGCTTTCTCAAGGTGAGATGATATGCTTGCAGAATGCAAGCACCTTCTACTAGTATATAATATAGCTACTTGTGCCTCACTCATTCACTCACTGACAAAAAACGCTAGAAGGGATAGAAATCTGAAATTTGGTATGTTGGTAGGTCGAGTGACACAACCGACCAGAAAAATCGAAAATTGCAAAAAGGTTTATAGTTAAGGGGTCTTTTTAACCCCAATGTTCCATTTAAATACCCCATAAGAAAAACATGGGTTTCAGTGCAAGGTTTTCTAAAAATGCATTTTTATATTACTTTAAATTGAGATACTAATTCGAGAAAAGAACATTTGTCTCTCTGAAAGAATGAGGTTTTTAATTTTTAAAAGCAGAATTCATATATCTATCGAATTAGCGTATATATATGCTTTTAATCGGAAAAAAGTGTGAATTTCTCCCCTTTTCCACAATGAATATCTTTAAATACTATGTCAACGACCTCAATGCTTTTAAAGAGATCTGATATTATACTTACGGTTGCAGTGATTTAATGCTTTAAATGGAAATTAATGCCGTGATAACGAATTACAGTTAAACTTCCATTACTCGAATCTCAAGGAAAGGTAATAATTATTCTAGTAATAGAAAATTAAAGTTATAGAAATGTTTTTAAATATTTGTATAAACACAGTGGAACTTCTATAACTCGAATCTCAAAGGAAAGCAAAATTTATTCCAGTTATAGAAAATTCGAGTTGCGGAAATATATTTTTTCATTTTTCTTTAATTGAATTAAGATCAAGTTTATTCCCATAATCATATAACTCTAATTTCCAATATCATGCATATTATGAAAACATCATTACCAATATTTTATTTCGATAATATGTAAGATTTTACTCTACCCAAAACACTAATTTCATCACGCACTGTGATTGAGGGTATCATAGATAATTTCAATTCTCACGTACTACTGAAAGCACAAACATGACGATTAAATTTGAGTTATCGACTGTAGGAAGGACAAATAGGTTTGTTTTTCTTCAGGGCTATTAAGGATCACAATAGGAGAAGCAACCCTGATAGCAATGACGGTATATATAATGGCGTCATACCTATTTCTCGATATTTTTATCCAAATACGCGCTAAAGGCATGGATGATGATGCCATAATCTTACACAAAATATCCTAATTTTTCCATAAATTTAATGTATTGGTTATTGTCTTAATGGTGATTATTCTTATTGCTCATGCAGTGCGATCTGAGTCACTAAACTTGAAATACGAAAACTTGACACGAGCCGATTGCCAGAGAATTAAAAAATTACCGATAGTTGCCTAAATTTTGCGGAAAATTTTAAATATTTTATTAGAACTCATGGAATTTATTATCTAATACATATATGCTCCATGTGGCTGAAGTGCTGTTGCCATGGAGATCACATTGGTTTATTTACGAGTTTAGATCTTGGTGTATGGTGATTTTTTTAAGCGCTTGCAGTTTGCAAGCACCGACTACTCATATATATATCCAATATCCTATATCCTCCGTAAGAAGCAGCTATTTATAATAGACTAGCAGAAGTACCCGGGCTTTGCTCGGGTTTAAGGTTAAGAACAAATAATCAATGCAAAGTATACAGAAACACTTTAAGTACGAAAAAGTTGCAAGTTATTTACGCAATTCAACGTTTCGGTTCTGATTCAATATTGATAAGAAAATTATATTTGAGTGTTAACCATTCAATCTTCTGTTATATAACAGTCCTGTATTAATACAATATATGAAATTTAGCAAATATTATTTTAACAAAAAAACTTGAAATTATGACAGTGAAGAGGGAAGCTATGAAAAATAGGATTTTCTCCACATAGGCCCAGATGGGCTTTATTTGGATCATACATCACATTTTCTTGCAAATGTAAGTAAAGTTGTCTTCACTGGCACAATGCGATTAAATAATTAAGGGCATACGTTTGGGTCGGGGGAATTTCCCTAAAATATGCCTTTTGTATTTACGAAGTCGCTTTCACATATAGCTTGTAATTATCTTTATCTCACAATACCAACAATGCTATTGACAGAAGTTTGTTTATTTACGTTACCATGATAAAAATAAAAACTCGCATACCCGGTTTACCCTGTTCAAGAAGTCGGCAGCAATTGGATATACATGGCAACCATAAGTTTTCGATTAAAAATGTGGAAATTTTGCTGTTAAAAATGTAATTTATGAAATCTTTGGTCCGTATTTGAAATTCGACGGCAGGAAAACAAAAATTCATTCATTTCTGCGTTCCAGGGTTAAAGTTTAAAACTCGTACTAGGATTATTAGTTATTAGTCCAAATTAAAATTTGTCTACACTCATTCCCATGTTATTCAAATGGAAAAAATTAGAAGAGAAAATATTAACGGCTACGGCGTTTTTTAACCAAGGATCAAAACTTTCTAGGATTAGTAGGTATGCAAGAGGACATAGGTTGAACATAATCAACATAATCACGAGGAATTAACGCCTTTGAGTGTCGCCTCAAATCAATAAATGATTGGCGAGATTCCACGCTAGGATAAGATTTCCACAGGTACCAATCACGATTTTTATTACGCAAGGCATATATCGTATCAGCCTTAAACCATGGTGTGAACTTTCTTGCCCAAGGATAGGCGTGGCTTGGGTACTGGCAAGAAAGAAGAAAATTTTTACTGATTCAGAAATGTTGGAAGCATTAGCGACGAAAAAACGAAGTCGAACGTCATTTCTTCGGTTCAACAAATTCCACTCTCAGATACAAGTACGAACCGCAGAGTTGAAATTCTAAGAAACTAAGAAAAACTGAGATTACGTCTATGGCTACTCCGTTGTGCGTGCTCTCCCGATTTTTCGATGAGGAGAGTTTCCGTTAGAAGCGCATGCAAGTGAAGAAGTATTGTTTGAAAAATTTAGTACTTATTTCAACGGACGCGAACTTGATGTAAGTAAAATGTTTGCTAGTCACGGATGGAGCTCCCTCAATGACTAGAAAGGTAAAAGGATTAGTTGCAAGACTAAGGTCTGCATCTCCACGCATGCAGTCCTTCATTGCATTATCCGTCAAAGTATATTGTGTGCCAAACTTGCATGTTAGCTTAAAGATGCGATGGATACGTTCATGAAAATCGTTAACTTTATCAGATCAACGTCAAGTCTTCGGCATAGGCTTTTTCGAAAATTCCTTTGCTGAAATTTGTTGGTCCGCCAAATCTTTAACCCTTTTCAAAGTGGCCCGCTCAACATACGAATTGATAGCCCTGTTCTGCATTCTGTTGGATTCTTTGCCGATCAAAGCCACATTTTATGCGTCACTGATCCTAACTAATCCTATGGTACTTCAATAAATATTTTTTTCGCATGAGCCAAAATAAAAATAAGTCAGTTTTTGAACAATTGTTTACGAAGGAGGTCTTTTAAGTTAAAATTAAGTTTAAATTTTTATGAAACTTTGTAGAGGGCTCAAAAAGAAGTCGCATACTTTTGTTATTTGTGAGGAAGTGTAAAATTCTCTTTATTTCTCATATAATTGAAAAAATCTAAATCCTAGCAAATACGAAATACCAAACGAAATTCAAAAATGTATTATTTAGAATCTTTTTAATTGTGACGTTTTATTTTACATTTAATCTTTAACAGTATTTTTGGATAAACTAGTTCTGGTATCCATTGTAATTTGGGAGTTATTTGAAAGTATTGCCGGTGACAATGCCCCCCTTTTCTTCTTTCTTTTGTTATCAAGTAGGAAAATTACACCTTTCTAAAAGCCCGCAAAGGTGCATTAAAATCGGAGCGAATCGTGTAAAAAATATTTTCCTTTATTAGGTAAATGGGATTTAATCAGCCATAGGGACATAGCAGCTTTTATTTAGATTAACTGGAAACAAATGCAGCCCGAAAAAACGAGTATGGCCTATAAAAAGAATTTTACTATAACGAGTTTTTAATGCAGCGTCAATTTCACCATCCAAATATAGGTACAATTCATTATTGTCACGTGTGATTCATTTACAATGAATCTCTACACCTAGGGCCCTCAGATACATTCTACCTCTTCTTAAGACGTAACTGTCAACTTCTTCAACACTATTTACAATCCTTAAGAAAGTAGAAAACTAAAATTCGCTTTTGTGATGGTTTAAATAACAAAGAAAAAAATGCTTCGTGATGAAAACTATGGTGGTGATGTTTCAGAGGCTTTGTGGTGTTAATTTTTCCATTGCTTTATATTGTTTTCCGAGCGTGATAATTTTCGTATAATTTTCATATACTATTCCATCATGGTGTGGATCAGAATATTTATGCAAAAATATTAATGCAAGAGGATTACGTATCAGGGATGGGAAACTATAAAATTCAATGTTTATTTCTCTTCTTTTACAAGTTGTAGAAAAAATCACCATTTCATTTTGAAAAAGAAAAATCCTTCTTTTCATGCATAAACCTTAGAAAATAATAAATTCCTTCAAGGTGTATGGAATTCGTATAAGTAAGCTCCTTTAATCAGCTTCCAGAGCAATTTTAAGATTATATAACTAAGAAGAACGTAAAAAATAGCGAATATCATTCTAAATTAGAAAAACATGTATTAATATTTCCTAATACCAGAGGTTAAGAATTTATAAGCATCTTTGAAAAAATGTTAACCCAAAAACATAGTAAGACCAGTTGGATTCTAAGGTAACAAATTGAACGATAAAACTAAACATGCTTTGATTACTTACCAGTAAGCTCGAGCTCCTTCCCACAAATAGTATTCGATTCATTGTTAACGTTGTTCTCTGAAAAGAAGTAAAAAATGGAGTTATGATTTGTCATATTTTCATCTATTGTCAGGAGTTTTCAAAATAATTTTTATTTTTTTATTCGTTACGAAAACTTCTCAGGATTCATGTAATATAGTCTAATGTGAATTAACAAGATTGGAAAGATGTACTCCATGTCGGAGTACACAGAGTTTTCAATTGCGTTCTTTGGGATTTCACAATTCTTAATATTTTCGATCAGATGAGTATTTAACGAAAAGCTAGCGAGGTACGTCGTAAAATACATGTGTCCTTATGTAAAGTTGTCGTTATTATCGTCCGATTTGAACTAAAATTAGAATCGGCCGACCAATTTTACTAAAACTCAGCAATACTAAATTTCATCACAATACCTTCAGCGGTTTCCGAGTTTTAACATGCGGACGGACGGACGGACGGGTGGGCGGACGGACAGACAGACTGACGGACGGAAACGAACTCCCCTATGTGCGTTTACATGGTGCAATGAACGCATAATAATCATAAACGACACTGACTGATCATTGACACAATTGTGGAAGTCAGTAACAGGCAACATTTAATGGTATGGTTTGGATATTACACCGTGTTCCCTTAAGAAAAATCGATTTCCATAAAATGTACGTAAGAGAAAATGCGATAATAAAATAGGTTACTCTTTATGCGTGTTACGGAAAAGATAATATTTAAAGACTTGAAATTTGTTAGGAAAACGCAGCAAAGCGCCATATAAATAACCTAATAGATACTTCAAAACGATTCAGTACATTTTCTAGTAAACTACGTTTAATAACAAAAAGCTTAATATTAAAAAATATATATATGCGCACAAAATAGTAATTTATGAAACGATAGCTCAAAAAGAAATTGAATCGTAGAACAGAAGGTGATTTATTTAATTTTGTGACAAAAGCAGTTTATAGCAAAGAAGTAACTGAAATCATTACGAGCAATGAAATTCAATAGCCTGTTAAAATTTAAGAATACGCCTCTTAATGTTCTTTGAAAGATTATAAATCTGGAAAATACTTTTATTTTCTTTTAAATTATTAACGGTAAAAGAACTATTATGCCAGGAAACACTTTAAACTATGCACCTGATGTATTTCTCCAGCTTTTTCAGATTTTCTTAACCTTTTAACAATCATGGATATTCAGTAGAAAATTATTGAGCTCGTCTTATTGCTGAAAACAACTTCAGGTATAAGCACTTGAGGAAATAAGTACCTATCTCAGATGTCTCCAATATCCATAGCAAGGTTATGCGCATTTTGGCTACAAATAGCAATCTTCAGTGGCTAGTCACCGAAAGTAGATTCTAAAAAATAACATTTTTATAATCTAGCTTCAGTGAAGATGGCTGCACTGCAGCTGAAATGCACATATGGTTTTTCATAACCTTGTTACGGCTATTGAATATATCTAAGATAAGTACATACAGTAAATCCTCGATTTAATGGACTAATAGGGGGAAGGGTCATCCGTTAAAGCCGAATGTCCGTTAAATGCCGAATGGAATTTTTCGATTCCAAAAACACTTGTACCTACATGAGAAAACCTCCTTTACTGAAGGTAATGATAATCAATGTATAAAATACAGCATTTTCACGAATATACGATACAAAATTGAATTTAAAACAACCACATCACCTTTTAATTCCTCAGAAAACCTTTTTTCGATATTTTTAGAAAATACGTCGACACAGAAATATCGCGAATTTCGTACGGTATGATTATATCTGAATTGTTTCACTGACTTTGCCATAAATAATCTATTTCTTTTAATTTATTCGTCGCAAAACCCTGGAATTTAATAAATATTTCTGAGAACTCCGATGGCACTCTTAAAAAACTCCGCGGACTTCATAAGCATCTGAGGCCACGATCAGCTGGCTGGCATTCAATACCGTCCGCGAGCCAATGCACGGATCATATCATGTATACAATGGATTATTATTATAACGGGCACTTAACGGGATAATTTATATCCCCTAGAGCAGGGGTCGGCAACCTTATCTGCATGGCGGGCCACATTTGCAGTTGTGAATGTTTCGGAGGGCCGCATTGGGAGTCAAGAAAACCTCGGCGGGCCGGATGAGCGAATAAATCAGAAGTTTTCTAGAGATTCTGTGATTTCATATTCACGAAATCAAGTCTACGTAATTTACTAGCGTTAAAACTTCACCATAAAAGGCTTTGAGACCATAATTTTACCCAAAAAATATAAAATTGCCGATGAGAAATTTTCCTGATCACTTTTTCATTGCAGCTTTGCGGGCCGCATAAAGCGTTCTCGAGGGCCGCACGTGGCCCGCGGGCCGTAGGTTTCCGACCCCTGCCCTAGAGCCTAGAGTTGCAGTATTCGCTTGCAATCGCAGCGCTCGCATTACCCGTAGTGTGAACTCAGCCTAAGCCCACAACGAAACATCGCTTCCCTTACATGTCGTACCTGTTCGAAGACGGAATTATCCTTCCACGGAAGTGCCTACTACGGCATTGCCTCAATGTTAAAAATCGTTCTCATAGGCCTTGTTCCTCAAGAACGTTCTTGCGATCTTGAGACCTCGAAACAGCGTTGTTGTGGCCAAAATTGAAACTAATATCGGAAACTTTTGAATTTTTCTCTCCTGTAAACGTTTTATGGATAAAAGGCGATCGTAATTCACAATTTTTGCAGTAGTCATTACAAGAATTTTAACCTTCAGGCCAGCTGCAGGCCCACCTTAAGCCATGATTGTGTCAAGAACGGGAAACAAGAACACATCTTCGCGTTCTTGTTCTAGATCTCTCGCGTTCAACCGTCATTTTGACCTCACTAAAAGGCGAGATTCTGACGTCATCCCGCCAAGAACGTGCTTGGAGAACATTGAGACACAGCCTGCACAAAAAACATGTAGTATATAACTGTGAACAGCCATTTTGAGGGGAAGAAGCGAACAATCTCTGGACTGATTCGCCAAATAATAGACTTGGTCCGTTGTTTGGGGCTGTGTCCATTATTGCCTTTGCCACGATTTTGTCCGTTAAATCCGAAGTCCGCTAAACCGAGGTCCGTTAAATCGAGGGTTTACTGTATTTACTTTTTCAATTTTGAAATTTAAGTGATTATTCTTGAATTTGTTTTCAGCCATAAGACGTGCTCGATACTTCTATGGCGAATTAAAAAGAGATGTTCTTTCTTTGCGTTAGATGACAACGAATTTCACGAAATATTTATCTGCTTAATCCCCGAAATAGCATTGCAGTTGCGTTGGCGGTAGGTCAAGTTTTATAACGCTTTCTTCATATTTCTGACATAAATCCAAGTTTGGGTCAAACTGATCCTAATATAATCTTTATAACAGTGGTCTTGAAACTTTATTTTTCCTTTGTGTATTTTTTCAGTGACCACGTAACCTCAAGTATATTTGTATATAATGTACACTAATCACATTGAAATACAAGACTTACATTTATAGATTTATAGGTATAAATAATAATTAAAATATAACGTGACACTTGTCTGTTATTAGGTATGTTTTCCGACACGGTCATAAGTCATAACGACCACGCGCTCAAAGAAAAGACCGCGATTTCAAGGGAATTAAATTAACTTGCCGTTAATCTCGCTTCATTGAGGAGCTGCACGAAAATATTTAAATAATTTTTCTATTGCAACATTGCTTTTTCGGTGAAAACGTTCCTACTGCGTTTTATAACACTGATTCCCAAGTCACGAATGTAAGCTGAAGTAAAGAGGCAATTATCGTACTTAATATTTTTGCGTTTTCCTTTCATAATTTTCGTGTGCCCTCTGAAGTATGCGCATCCCCTATATCAGGGGTTGGCAACCTTTTATTCACGGCGGGCTACATTCGTAGTTCTAAATGCTTCGGTGGGCCGCATTGGAAGTTAGGAGTGCTTCGGCTGGCCGGATGAGCGTTTATATCGGAAGTTAACGAGAGATTTTATGGTCCCATAATAATGAACATTAATTCTAAATAACTTACTAGCGTTAAAACTTCATCAGAAAGTGTTTTGAGAAAATAATTTTAATGAAAAATAGTAAACTGTCTTTTAAATTTTACCGGTCATGTTTTCATCATAGATTCGTGGGCAGCATGAAGTACTCTCGGAATCCGCCGGTGGCCGATCCCTTCTCTGAAGGAATTCAGTGAACTTTACGTGATAAGATTCTCATTTGCAAGAACAAATTATTTTCAAGAATCTCAAAGATGCAGACTTAACAGATTTCTTTGGTACAGAGAGGTCACGTTATTAGTCTAAGAATTAAGAATCTGGAGCAAGGATCGTGTGTCCATGATTACACGTTTACCAATCAACCTTCCATTTAAACAACCCAATAGTAAAATTTTCTCATTTTTTATTTCATTCTCAGAAGATGAGACTTTAAAATTATCTTTATTCGGTAAATATCTCAGCAGCTTTCAGTTTCATTCTTCGCAAATGTCCATGCTTATATCCCAGGTTTGCTCATAACGCTAAATTTATTTGCGCTAACTGACACACAGATGTCACTATCCCTCCAAAGAGCCTATTTACTAAATTAATATGCCCCTTAGTATAATTATAATACCTCTATTACGGCAAAAAACTTTTGTTTCTTCGTCTTTTAACCGTAGGAGAGGATATGAATACAGAAGAATCGACATGCGTTTTACTATAACGGCAGCAACAGAATTGCACGCGTTAATTGATTAGCAAAACCATGCTCTGCAATTGACTTCTAAATAACATGTGCAGAGAACTAGGTACTATTTCTTACGTCGTACTCCGAATATAGTATAAGCGACGAGGAAATTTCCTCGCTCAATTTTACACTTTTCTAACGAAGGACAGTCGTTTGGGAAACTTTTTGAGATATAAATGCTCCATAATGTTTTAAAGCGTTGTAGGCTATTTTATCTAACATTTTCTATAGTATAAGTATTATACAAATAAGGACTAGAATGTTGGGAGTCGTGATTGCATGCGTGGCCAAAATATGCGAATTTGCCTGGTAATACAATAAAATAAACGAGTGCATCGATATTAAGAAAAAAATGACCTCGCCTAAATAATAAGCAATGGAATTTGGTCTTTCCAACTACACCCCATAAAAACTATACGGGGCGAGAAGAAAAATGAAGGAAGTAAACACTGTATTATAAAAGAATACAGGAGGCTGGAATGGTTTCAGAATAAGAATAGAAGATGTGGACAGATTGGAGGCGTTTGAGATGTGGCTATGAAGTAGACTGTAGGAAATTAGTTGGACGGAGAAAAAACAGATGAGGAAGTCTTAAATACAGCTGGAGAAGAGAGGAACTCAATTATAATAATAAGGGAAAGACAAGAAATGAGTGGGTCAAATTTTGAACGGGAACGTCCAGTTGAAAGAAGTCATAGAAGGGAGGATGCTAGGAAAGAGGTATGAGGAGTAAAGGAATATGAAATGCGTTAAAAGAAGGGGATGGATATGAGAGGCTGAGGAGAAAGGCCTTGGATGTTACAGGTTGGGCTAAGTCAAAACCTACCGGAAGGTAGAATAACTACGAAATAATGAATATATACTCATATAAATATAAATATATACTCATATAAATCGTAAGGAATTGTGGAATGTTTTGAGCGAGTATGGAGTGAATGGTTGGTTGCTGAATGCTATAAAGGTAGTGTATACTGGAAGTAGGGCATGTGTAAGGGTGAATGGCATGATGAGTGATTGGTTTAAAGTTGAGCAAGGTGTACGACAAGGATGTGTCATGTCCCCTTGGTTATTTAATGTGTTTATGGATAAATGTGTGAGACAGGCATGTATGGATATGGTGGGTGTTAAGGTATGCTGATGATGCTAAGTTAATGGCTGAGAACCCAGGAGAATTGCAGAGAATGTTCGATAGCCTGCATGATACAATAGGGAGAATGGACTTAAGGATAAATGTGGCCAAAACCAAGGTAGTTGTGTTCGATCGGGAGAATGAGGTGAACGACTGTCAATTTAGCATAAATGGTGGAACGATTGAGGTAGTGGATGAATTTGTATACCTTGGTAGAATGTTTAGTAAAAATGGTAGAGTAGATGGGGAAATCAAAAGGAGAGTGAATGCTGGTAGAAAGGTGGCAGGGAGTGTGTGGTCGATTGCAAAGAATGAATGGTTGTCAAAAGAAGCGAAAATGTCTGTATACAAGAGTGTTTTAATGCCTACCTTGCTGTATGGCAGTGAAACATGGGTGTGTCAGGAGAAGCATAAAAGTAGTTTGAATGCGGTTGGGATGGGATACATGAGAAGAGTTTGTGGGAAATCTAGGAGGGACAAAGTAAGGAATAATTGGGTGATGAACGAATGTGGTATGAAAGCTAGTGTGACAGATTTGTATGAGAGAGGTCTGCTGAGGTGGTTCGGGCATGTAGAAAGAATGGAGGAGAGTAGAATCACCAAGCAGATATATGAAGGAAGAGTGAATGGCGAGAGAGGGAGAGGCAGACCGCGCAAGACTTGGTTGGATGTGGTTAGTGAGACTCTGAGAAAAAGGGATGTGAAAAGTATGAGGAATAAGAGGAAATGTGTGACTCAGTGTATGAGTGTAAGTGAAGCAAAAGAAGTGTGTGGAGGAAGCATGTGGTGATGGGTTGGTAATTGGCAGACCAATGGCATGGCTTACCCCGCAAGGGAAAGCGTCAAGGTGTGTTGTTGTTGTTGTACCCATATAAATAATTATGTCATATGGCGTATTATAATGACGTATGTTTATTAATGTTTTTGTAAAAGTTACGATTTAAAGTTTTATTTTCCCTGCATAAAATTATTATTTTAATATTTTTATTTGTATTATTATTGCAATATTTAATTTGGAGAAAAACTATTTTTTTAAATTGAGCGCTTTATCACACAAGCTCGGTGTAAACGTTATGTCAGGGATACAACACGTATCTATATAGCAGGGGTGGCCAGACATTTGAGTCTGCGAGCCGCACACAGCATCGTAAAAAATATTAAGATCCTCACTCAAGCGAGTACTGTGATAATGGGTTGAAAATGCAACACAAAGAAAACTAAGGAAATGAATTAGCAAAAAACTTGTTTATTCTTTAACAACTCCGAAAAATAAGTTGCAAGATTCGGAGCATATTTAAACATGCCTTCGGGAGGTTAAGATAAAATTCATTCAGGGAAAAGATGGATAATATTCCCCCGCGAGCCGCACATTGGATACAAAAGAGCCGCACTTTGGCCATATATACCTATATAGGTATAAATAATAATATTCACGAAATTATTCTGAAAACATTTTTGACCGCACAGTTACAAAAGGAAAGAGAGATATAATTAATTATTCGCTCTATCTTTAGAGGTTAGTGTTTGCTACTTAGCACTAAAAAAATAACAAAGCTGAAAAATTGAATGGAGTGATTATAATTTTATAATTATAAGTAACGTTATATTGCTGCATATTTTTATCTTCAATTATATCTATCTATTGAAATATTTGCAAAATATAGCCTTTCTACTGAATTCATTTTACGTTTACATTTTCTTCGTGTTCCAACATTATGGTAACGTACCGGCTGCTGCGTTGAATCCCACGAACTTTTATATTATTTCTTGGGAATGTCACGTATTTGTTTACTGTTTGCATTCACACAGATCAAATCAACTTCCTCTATCGACACCTTCTAGTGTGTAAGGAGTTATGGCTATAATAATCCAAGAGGTTGATTAGCCAGGAATACACGCAAACAAACAAACACCGTTATATCTCATCGAATCGAAACATAAAGGGGCGATGGAGATTAGTTGACAACAGGAGTTGTTTAATACTCTGCCAGTAATTTAAGTAATGGGCGGCAGATAGAGGCAAGTATTATACTATAGATGAGGAACAGCACGGCACTTCTGCCGTTGCGAGTGAAAGTACCCTGCCTCTACTGGCAAGTAAATACTGATAAGTGTCAGTGATTATGCTGTAGTAAATATGGATAATGGGTTAATCAATGCTTGGAGTTTAGAAAAGTAGTGTTTTTTTATTAAAAGCCGTCGCTTGAAATTTTATTGTGAAATCGATATCGGTCAGAGTTGTAATAAAATTCAATAACGAACGAAGAGGTCGGTTGGCACTTATAGATAAAGTTTGGTTGCCATACTTAGCCAGAGTGATTCGTGATGTCAGGACAATTTTAAAAAAGCACGGAAATCGCAAAATGTTCAGTAGATCGTATTGAGGTTTCAGTTGTTGAAAGAAAACTTTCTGCCACACTTACTGTCATGGTGACTGAAACTTTGGCTTCCGCTTAATCATAGACCTGTCTAGGGACAGACTACGTATGTTGATGCTATATACACACACACCTATATAAATATATATATATATCTGCCCATTCAATATCTATTTTCATTCAACCATTGTATATTCGTAAAATATTATTCTATTATTTATACCTTCAGAGTATCTAATCGGCTTAGCTCCATTTTTTCCTTGTTCTATTCCATTTGCAATCGTAGGCACGATAAGAAAAATATCCCTGTCGTTGCATATAATATAAATAATCGGGGATAATCGATTGACATGGTCGAACGAAAGACACGAGAGACACGGACGAAGGTCTCAGCCGCAATTCGCCGCTGACAGGCCAAGAGGGTCTCCACCGTCGCAGAACCTATCACCTCGCTTTCGCAAAGGGGACAAAAGGGAACTTTTATTCGCCTCGCATTTACCCAATTAAAGATCATTGATTTGGCGGTCACCCGTTGCTCTTATTTTTGGGCGGCCTGCCAGTAGGCCGATGGGAGAAAGATTGTGGTTCGAACGAGCTGAGATTTCGAAACCGTGGCACATGCGCGTACCGCCGATCTCACGAAAAGCAATTTGGATTTAAAAAAACGGAACATATCGAACTACCCTCGGGATTGCACCTTCCTGAATGAAGGGCGTTTATGCGATAAAATTGTGCGTTTCGATGTTGGAAGTTAGCGCTGCAGTCGAGCTTCGTTCAATTTTAATTTAAAGGGAAGACTGTCGTCTCGCGCGCATCAGTAGGGTCCAATCGGTTCAAAAGAATCTGAATAAATATCGTATTTATAGATGATATCTCCCGAAATAGATTCCATCTTGAAATGAATCGTATCGCGTGACAATTTATGGTTGTTTATTATTGTCGATTTTCACATATTATCGATAAAATCAAAAATGATCCATAGAATTTAAATAAAACTAATCTATTTATAGCACTTCTGTTAGACGTAGAAAATTTTCTTCATATTTCGATAAAATATTGTTGCTGTTGGTAGCTTACCGTCATATCATTCCAAATAGATGAATCGATGAATCATTTAAGTGCTGAATTTAAAATTTCATCTTTCGTTTTGGTGTCTTGAAGAAACCTCTACGAAATGCGAAATCTTCCTTCAATTTTTTGAGAATCGAATTAGGATTGATGCTTTGGGTGAATTGAGAGAACATTGGATTTAATTTTAAGAAACATACAATCATAATCCTTAGACTTGTATGCATGCAAATTTTGACCAATTTGGAACATTTTTAATAGCTGCAATTGATATATAGCGATATCGGCTTTGATTTGAATGTAAACCTATGCCACTGACTGAACCTGGCACGTAAAAGATCGTAATACTTCCATATCAACCCAGGAATGTGACATATCCTCTTAGTTTTAATTGAGTCAGTCGTTTTATACGTAAAAAATCGAAACAAAACCCATTTTTGTGGAATAGCTAAATCTAGTTTACGCATCCATCCCGGTGTTTGCCATGCAGCGATGCGCGACCGGTTTTTTTAAGAAAAAAGCGTGTATTTTTGGTTAGAGCGTCTGACTGTAGGAAAATAACGGGCTGTACCGCTACGTAGATTTTGATGAAATTTCATATTAAGGATCCATGTTAAAGAAGAATGATCCTCCAACCCAATCACGTAAAAATTAATTGTACTTAAAAGTACCTAATGAGTAACGGAACAGGATGCTAGCCTAATCCATGAAGTGAAGCTGAAGATGAATAGTAAATAAGAAGACAAAAATGGCATGACGGGATCAAATCATCTAAACGGGGCTGTCACTTCACTTTAAACGAAAACTGAACTTTTCGCCTTAAATCGAGAACTTAATTTTTCTTCAGTAATTGTAGAAAAAAATGCATATTTCCCTTTAGATATTATTGTCATGGAATGCATAGTTTTTGAGAGAATCGTTATCAAAAATTTTCAACGACATCCTTATCATGTAGGCTCATCCATTTTAGCGTAATTTATTTGAGGTTTACATTGAAATACTAGACATAATGACATCTGCCTCATTTACTCAACCATGGATGCCATTTTACGGGAAATAAAATTAGGAATTTCAACTCCGTAATCCTGCGATCGAAACTCATATATTTTAAATAAAGCGAGATGATATCGCACTTGAACCATGCCAATGTATTAGAGCTGGAAACATAAATCGAAATTTCAGTTCCTGATCCTTTTGGGAAAAAAGGGGCCTTAATTATGCACCATCTCTCGCGTACTATACTCCTGCTTGGCTAGCAGAAGTATTCTAGTAAAAACGTTTGCACAGGGAAAAATGAAATCAAGGCCTCTTGCACGACAACTGCGGGCTATAGTGCAAAATTCAGATAAGTTTGGCGAAAAACTTGGACAGTTTGCTGAAATTTAAATCAGGGGTGTGCTCAGTGGCGTATCCTGGATTTAGTGGGCCCGGGTGCAAGTGTATCGTCAAGGCCCCTCCTCCCACCTTACACATTCCCGGAGCCCAATACAATATATATGGTATATAATAAGAACGACACAATTGCTGGTGCAAGGCGTTCTTTGCGCATACGGACCACGGGGCGATAGAAACTTTTATCGGGCCCGCCGGCTCACTCGGAACTTCCGCAAAGCATTCGCAACTACGAATGCGGCCCGCCATATAAAAATATTGAACACCCCTGATTTATTCAACAGGGAACTATCGAGCTCGTCTTATGGCTGAAAAACTCCAAGACAAGCATTTTAAAAATACCTGCCTCAGGTATCTCCGATAGCCACAACATGGTTGTAAAAAATTTTACAACCTTGTTGTGGTTATTGAATATACCTGTGGTATTTTTAAATGCTTGTTCTTGAACCCTTGATTTAAGTAGTAGAATGAGTATACTGACATGTAGGACACCACGATAATATACGCGATTCAAAATTAACAGATGGAGAATAAAAAATCTAAATATTCAACTACATGTCGTAGAGTCATCCTTTAACTTTGATCTCAGCGTAGCCAATATCCTATACTATACTTGGCGCTCGATTGCTTTTAAGCACCCAAGGACGTGCGGCATTTCCGCATGGCACAATGGAGGCGTCGTATCTCTCCATCTCTTTCTCTTTTCTTTGCTCCCTTCTTCTGACTCCTTGCTCCCAATCCTTTCTTCCTTTGAGCCTTCCTTCTGGGGTCGGCCTGACAAGACTGCTCCATTTGCCCGCTGTCCAATTTCGCTAATCTTTTCCGCCGGTTGTTATAATCTCCGTTTTGATTACATCAACTCGACGCTTAAACGTACAAAACGTTCGAATGAATTTATTGGACATAATTTCCAAATACAACGGTAGCTCTCTGATAGCATTATGTGAAATTGTTTGCGTGTTATAAAACGACTATGATCCCTTCTAAAATATTGATAATTAATTTAAACAGATAAATCACTCTGCATTAATATGGTATTGTTAGCCAAGGTAGATTTCGCATCGTTGAATGACATTATAAAATTGGAATGAAACTGTTAATTTCCACTTTGAAATCAAAGTGGGAAAGTTCATGGTTTTATTTCAGTTGCAGTAATATTTTATTCTGCAAAAAATGCACCGCGTGGACGTAACCTATTATATCAATGTCGTGCACTTGAAGATGCTTTCAGCGAGCTTTGATAAAGCTAGGTGCAATAAATGGATATCCTCACCAATGCATCACTTGCCGACCAAATTAATGCCCCGACCAACAACGCACGACCTTCATTCGGTTTCATTTAAGAGGCGGGAACGAGCAGTTAGCGCACATAATATTCCATTGACAGATGCATGTAGGTCAACGTTTTAACGATAGGGGTCACCGCGGACGCCTCGTACCACAAGGGGATTGTTGAGCGATCACTTGTCTGCGATGCTTATCAAAGAGTTTTAACTTAAGGAACGGCCGGGCGGAAAAACTACGAGCCGAAGAGTTAAAACCCAAGCGGTTTAACATGTGTTCGCATTACTTAAAGATTTCTAGTCCTAGAAATCTGTACGTTTAACCAAAAGCCGGCGGGCTTTATTAAATATTTGTCTCTTAACCCATTAGTAGGCACATGGGGCTCTATGTGACTCCAATAGATATTTGATACATTAGACCAGTGGCACACAGCATTTTTACATGGCGAGCCGCATCGGTGGTTGAGAATCCTGCGGCGGGCCGCATTGGAAGTTGCCAATTCTTCGGTGGATCGGATTAAAGTTGAAATTGGAAGTTACCTATATATTCTGAGGTGCCATATAAGTGAAAACCAATTCCAAAGAATGTGTTTATGGTTAACATTTCAATATTAAACGTTTTATTATAAACATACATAAAAATGTAGATATGAATTGCTGTGTTAAATTTTTCGGATTGCTTTTTCATGATAGCTTCGCGGGCCGTAGGTTGGGCACCATTGAATTAGACCATAAACAATTTTTTTGATCTGCTGTTATTTTCGTTCAATAATTTTTTTCTTCTGGCACGTGTTTGCGGTGTATTTTCCATAAATAAAATTCATTAAATAAACAATTTCATGATGATTAATAGAAAAATATAGGTCCCAGGCTCCCACTTGTGTGTACGTTCCTACTTAAGGATTAAAATTTAACTGAAAACGGAACAGTGCCCCACACCTATGACCTAGGCCCTACGTGGACAGATATGTCTCATAGACAATCGAATCTTAGGTAGCTTGGTGGCTACTTGGTAATCATCAGTAATATTCCGTACTCATGCGAAAAATAAATTAAAGAACTCATTGGAAAGGAATAGAATCTAAACTCATTATAGCAGAGGATTGGTGAAATGGCTTTTCTAAGAAAATTTCCATTGATGTAGCTACGCCTACGCGGGACGTTAGAACCCTCCGGAGGACTGGGCCAACTTAGAGAGGCTACATATATCGACTTATATTTCTGTTTATATCCACAAAAATACTTTTAATAGTTGCCTACGTCGTCCAAGTAGGAATTAGTAATATCACGACGTGTTTTATTATGAGACTCAAATGATATTTCGCAAAAGTCTTTAGTTATTGTTTAAGAAGGAAAGGGCATTGCTAATTCTTGCGTAGGGGCCCACTGAGCCCTAGCTTCAAATACTCGGCTGAAAGATTTTCATAAAATTTCTTGTTTTTCGGTAATGCGAGTGAGAAAACTGCGACGAAAAATTGATTCACGAAAATATATTTTTCTTTGAAATTGCCGCTGGAAAAATGCATGAGATTTTTGTATCTTTAAGCTGCTTATTTAAATATTTAATTGCTGCGTAGGATTTAGAGCCGAAATATGTACATTACATTGTCACGATTGATCAATAAACGTAATAAAATTTGAAGCTATTGGGAACTTGCGTAAAATTAAAATCGTATTAATTGGCATAGTATTAACTTTACGAAACTCCGAAGTATTAAAAACGTCCAGCTAAAGTGGCCATTCATTTTGTACGGTTTCATCCGTTCAAAAAGTGTTTTTCTTTTGAAAACCTTCCGATGAAAAATAACAGGATCTTACGTGCTGCGTTTTCGCCGGTTTCACTCCTCGCAATGTTTCGCGGGAATATTCGAATCGCTTCGAAATAATTTCCCGGATCAAAACTCTCTCACTCGATCTGGGTGCCGTTCGAATTTCGCCTCTCATCGTCCGTTGTCATTACCGTTCCCACGCCCCTTAAAGTCCAACGGGAGCAGAAGCGGCGAGGGTCATCGGCGTTCCCATTCGTAGCGATCAATTTGGCATTGGGGCACTCATCACTATGCTACTCACCAGAGTGCCAGCGTCGATCATCCTCAGCGGCGGCCATTGCGCTGTCCGGCCGAGGCTGCAGCGAGGGGAGGGGGAGAGTGCCGCGGTGCGATCTCCCTTGGGAGAGCCGTATCGCGTTGATCTGCGCCCCACTCCGACAACCTGAGGGCCCGAAAAAAGAGGGCAAAGTTCAATGGATAGTTTCGCCGGACTTGGGATCGATCCACCGTGTGGCAGAAGTGAAGAGGGAGAAGCGAGTCAATAGGAAAACGTACGGAAGGGATCTGTCTTTTAAACCTCCGATTTTGATTTAGTCATACAGTCAAACCCCGATTTAGCGCCACAGTTTGTTCAGCACTAACATTGGCTCTAAAGCGGGGATGGAGGTAAATCGAGGTATATCCTCTATGTAATCATAAGGTGGAAGTTCTATTCTCAACGAATCACTGCGGTATGCGGGGGGCGCTAAATCGGGATCTTGACTGTATAGGAATTGAATCTATTTTCCTGAAAGCAGTAAGCTGTTTAGTTTTTCGTGGTATTTTCTTGTTACTCGTTGACTTCTGGAATTGTCATGTCGCTCTTAATGCCTCTTATTTTCAATATTTTTCCTGCGTTTAACATCCATCGAAGCGTGTATTCAGTCGGATGGCGCTAACAAATCCGGCATAGCCGCATTACCGAGAAAGGAACTTGAACGGAAATTCCCGCGGCAATTGAAAAATAATGCCGCGACGCCGAGCCAAAGCGAACGCTCGTTATCTCCGCGTTCTCCTGAAATCACATTTGTTTGTTTTCTGTCGGCCTCCTCAGGTGATAGAGGTTGACCAACCGTTTAAAAATTTTCGTAATTGTGAAGCTTGGCATCTTTCAGGTCATTATTTAGCGCACCAGTTTCAAGTAAATATACATCAGGCTGAGTTAGCGTTAATTCTCAGAAGTGATAAATGCCTAAGGCAGACTGTAAGGCGTCATTGTGAATTACAACAACATTTATGAATTTGTATTCGAGAAAATTTTACTTAGAGAAATGAGGCACTTTGATGTTTTTCTTTTTGACTGGTCAAATTGGTGTTCAAATGGCTTTTAAAGGGTGATAATTATCATAGTACAACAAAATGTTCTTGATAAAGAGAAGCTACGTTGATAATGCTATACGACATCGCAAAATTCGTTGGAAGGTATTGTTAGCGAAGTGTTTGGCAAATAAAAATTAATCAAAAATTTTATCAAACGATTCAAAGTTGCAGTGAGCTACACAGAGAGATGGTCTCATAAAAAGCGTTAAGTAACTTCTTTTGATGCTCGTAAACTTTTGAGTCTGTAAAAACAAAAGGCTGTGTGTATTTTTAAAATATCACTAACTTTCCTTGCCTAATGCATCTCATGCGCCACAAAAATAAAGCTTTCTTATTAATAAGATTTTTTTATTTTTAAAGGAATACTAAAACAGAAAACACATTTTTTGTGTCACCTCATAATCTATAATTAATTTCAGGAAGGAATTTAAATTCCATACGAACGTCACTTTTGATACTTCGTTGACATCTTCTGTTTGGAATAATATGATGGAATCGTAATTTAGGAATAAAATTTATAAACGAGCACTATTACTACTCTAATATTCTGCCAATTGATTAGTAACCACTACTACAAAAGTTTTATTCGCGATTTCATTCAGTTATATCCTAGAAAAATATTCTATTAGAATTAAATATTTAAACTTAGTTGAATTATATTGTTAGAAATACTTTACCTTAAACAAGATGTATTTTAGATCTTAAGATAAAATATCACTGTGCAACTTGCCGAGGAAATTTAGTGAACTAATTATGACAGGATAACAAAGCGTGTTGGTAAATAGCCAAACGTTATGTATTTCAGAAGACCAAGGAGCTTAATTTTATGTTTTACCTGAATTTCAGTATTTAACCATAGAGTAGGCAGGAGATAGTAAGGAAAAATGTTTTTAAGAATCTTTATATTTTACAATTTAAATTGAAGCTATGAATTACCCAGAAAACCTATTTTACGTATTCAAATATTTTTCAACATCTTTTAATCTGTCAAACAGTAGACCATTAAAAAAAATTATTTCGGATTTACATATAAATTTATCCTTCATATCCATGCAACGTTAAAGCCGCTGCCGTTCCGCAACAGTATGACGCAACAGTGTTTATTGGAAGTGTAGGCAGAGTGCTCTAACAGGTTTATATATTTCACAGCCTGAGTTGCTATTATTGGCGGTGGAAAGGTAAAAATACTTTTAACGGTCACTCGAAATAAATGTCGATATACCATAGTGTGGGTTTTTAAAAAACATTTTAGAATTAGCTTCCAACGGCATTCAAGTGAAAGTTAAAACCGGGCTCTGAGTTCGTAGTTTGGTAGAGTGAATTTGGCGAGGAAAGTTTTATTTGAAAGTCGTCTCTTACTCTTTGTATTTTTTTGGAATTTGATAATTTAAAAAAATATTTTATCATAAGCGAGATAAATAAATCGTTAAATCTGAGCCGTTTTAATAGTCCTTTTGTAATTGCTTGTTCATTGCCACCTTTGATTGCGTTATATTAAGTACATTGACTCAAGTTCTGGCCTTATTGGAGAATTTTGTTTCATTTTAGATATAAAAGGTTTGAAATGAGGTGCGGAGGCGGTGCGGGAAAAACGACCGATTTTTCCTATCTCGTTCTATGGCGGAATTGAAATGAAAACCCCTGAGCCGTAAAATAATCCAGATGAGCACTCACACGTCAATAAGAGAGAATAGAAAAAATTAACATTATACTTACAAGTTTTCATACGACTTCAGCTACTGAAGATGAGAGCTTAGCTCTTGAAATACATATCTAGTGAGTTTTTCCCGAGTTTTTTTCCGAGTGATTGTGCGTGTGTGCTTTTCTTTTTTCTTTGGCTAGTTTTCGGAAACAGGTCCCTGTAGGCCATCGTCCTGCAAACTTGTAAGTATAATTTTAATTTTTTCTATTTTCTCTTATTGACGTGTGAGTACTCATCTGGATTATTTTACGGATCAGGGATTTTCATTTTAATTCCATTCTGTATACCGTGGTCTCCAAAATTCATCTTTCTATGACAATTCAAATTTTTATCGTTCAAACCCTTGCCCTTAATTATTACACTAATGTAATTTCCCGTCGAAATGCAAATTAAAATAAAGAGTTTAATGAAGCCAATCTTTACATGGACTAAAAAACAATCAATAAATTTAAAATTCGCGTAATTGAATGTTCCAGAAAGTAAAAATTGTTTTGGAGACATATAAGTTATGTGGAAAAGAAATATTGAGTATTTATTTGTTAAGCATTTTAACTCTTATATGCCCAAAACTATTTTAATATTCTGGAATTATTAGGTGAAATTTATATTTTATTAATTTTTAGCGCATATAAAACGTTTCATTACAACACATTTATAAATTTATTTTTCTGTCTTTAATCAAAGATTAGAAACTTACTCAGCTTCCGCGGAAAATGTACTCGAACTATTTTTTAAAATCAGCTTTTTTAATCTCAATGTCTGACTACTCATTAATACAATATCAATGAACGATGAACTATTTACTTATTCATTTAATTTCCATCGTATTATTTATCGTTATCAATGTATTGTTTAAACTTCAAAACAGCGTCGAAATTTCTTAAATACGTGGACAGATGCGACGCGAATTTATAATCTCAGTAAATCATACGCAATTATTCGAAGCCGGCAGCAATCCAAATCACCTATATGCAAATGATTAACGTGCTACACTCAGCCCTCTGTTAATCAAATGGAGAAAATAAACGCTTCTGGAATCGAACCCATGACTTCTATGTAGACTGCGACCAGTTAAAAATTTTAAAATGGCGTTTCCAAGTAATTTTCGAAAGAAGAATGCATTTGATCTCCTCCAAATCTCTCGATAAAATCTCGTTTAAAGTATTTGAGAGAGACGCACGAACAAATATATTCGTGTAATTAGTTTGAACCAAAGACTGGGTTTAAAAATCTACAGTGACTGAATATTACCTTCAAGTTCCAAATAAAAGCAAAGCGATAAGTCAGAATTGAATCTACAATACGGAGCGATGATAATTTTGTTGAAAATAGTTATCTTTGGCCTAAATTAACATATTTCAAGAGAAAAGTACGCGATATTCTAAATTAATTCCAAACATTTCTTTTTGATAGAGGTAAAACTCTAAAATCAATAAATATTTCATATAACATAAAAACATTATTAAAAAACTTTGAAAAATCATCGAATATATTCGTTTAGAACTGTGATTAAATGTTTAAATCGTCGGCGGAAACCTTGGTTGGGAACGAATGAGAAAGATCAACTCCTGAACAGGTTTGATTTACTTGAAAAAAATATGTCGAGTCAATCACTCAATCCAACCTTAATTAGTTTATCGATATATGCCGATTAAAAATAATTTATAAATTATACCCCTATGCCTTGGAGGTATTTTCAAGTTGACTGAAACGCACGTTTTTCCATTCTATATAAAAGTGACGACGTATTTATCGTGTATTAGAAATCAAGAGAAATCATTATTTCTCATTGGTGAAACCAAAATTATTTTTTGATGTACGTATTTTTGACGCATTATTTTTTAATTTTTGTTAGGTTACCACGAAGTGAATTCATCAGCGTCCATTTCCTCAAAAACAGCAAGCAAGACTTTTTCATCCTTAAAAAATTAATTCAATATATTGCACGAAACGTAATCCTTATATTACCCACTATCGCAAACGAAAAAAATCAAGTAATATAACAAGCGTTAATGGGCTTAAAAATCCTTAAAATTTTACATATCGCCATGGCAGCCTCACGACCCACCCATGTCAAACTGATTGTCTTATTGTCGTTTTAATAAAAATTGAAGTTAGGTTTTTTATGTCGATCCTTAGGGTAAAGTGAATAGCAATTAGTATCTCCGTACATATATTCATCTACAGGTGAGTAGGTGTAGGCTTACGTACACAAGCTAATGAACAGTATCTGAAATGTGTATCCTCAGGAGACGATCCTAAACCTTTTCATTGATAATACTCTACGATTATAATTTTATGAATCGATGTTGATTACGGTTGTGCATGTACAAATAAAAGATATAACAATTGAAGCTTAAATCGCTACCGTATTAGAATCATCCTTCCTCCTCGCGTCGAAATTTTTAATATTCATCCAACTTTTGTTAAATTACTAGGCTTACGAAATATGAAAAATGTAAATCAATGTGACAAATAAGGATATTTTAAAATCGAGGCGATCATAACTTTTATACTTAATGACTCTATACTTTTTCGAAGAGAAGATCAGACAGAAATGAAAAATTACGAACTCCTTATAGCAAAGGAAAGATAATCAACAAAAATAGTGAAGGATAGTTCATAAACTATTAATCCTTTATCGAATACAAGAAACTAGGTGGAGAAAATATAATTGATTTCAGTACATAAACATGAAGTAGCGAATTTATAAAATTGTAGGGCTAATGTCGCTAAGAAAAAACCTCTGTGACGAATTCCCATGCAATTCCGTTTACTGTGGCATTCACGTTAGCCATATAAATGTTTATTTACTTATTTATTTAAAGTATCCAAAGACAGCACTCAGGCCTTTTACATAGGATATTATGGCTGGAAAGAGAATTGAAGATTAACTATTCCACAGCAAAAAAATATCGAATAAAAATATTATGCCGTAAAAACAAAGCAATAAATTGACGCAAAAAACAAAGGGGAAGAAGGATAATGAAAGTAATCCAAAAACTTCAATTAAAAAGTTTGTGGAAATCTGTTATAAAAATAATGAATAGTTCAGATATAAAACGATTGGTTCGGAAAAGATAAGAATGAAATCTACAATTACTTGAAACCCTTTGATAAGAATGACGAATTTTTTAGAATCAATAAAATGTTCAACCTTAACACTGAAAGTAAGCTACGCTTTTTGTATTCCGTCTAGAAATGTTAGGAATTTAAGCGTCCACTTGGAAAAACGCCGAAAAACCTACGTTGAACGCTCTTCACGTCTCCATATATACTAACCATTCCTGCAATTACATACCGAAAATCCTCCATGTTAAAAACGGAAAAAGGCTTAATACATTGGATCAATTGGAAATAGTAACCCATTCCCGTTCGCCACTTAATAACATTGTCTATCAGCATCTTTCACCTTACCGCTTCCCTCAGCTAACCCTATTTTGTTGTCGTTACACTTCAAATCGTTTAATCCTTTCGTATAATGTAGTATTTGTTGTTTTTTGTAATGGTACCCTGTATTTTTGAGATTTTAATTTTATGCGCGAGATAATATTATGTAATCCAGTGATTTCATCTTTCAAAAGGATATCATAGATCGGCTCACGATCTGAAATTCGCCGAAATATCCGCCGTGCGCAGGAAATAATACGAATTAACTAAAACAATTATCTTACGAGATGAAATGTTTTCGTGAAAAAATACGCCTTCTACGTGAGGTTTAGCAGGGACCAATTTTACTGTCAGCGCGATCGCCAAGTGTCGGTTAGCGACGCAACCGTCCCCATAAACTGGTTTCCCCGTCGGTCCGAATCGTGGATAACACCGAGTTCACACTCGTGCTGTCACGGTGAAGAACCGGCGCTTCGCACTTCACTCGCTCGGGCCCCTATTACGCCCGTCTGCCTACAGTTCTTTGACGTCGAAACGAAAAAATAAAAACCCGTCATTTTCGGCCACGGCTTTGCTTTAACCCGATCATTTTTCCCCTCGAAGGAATCCTTTAATACTCACGGATACGTCCGAATCCCTTTCGGCGGAGTCTTTTATTTCCGCTAATCCACGGTGGCCCGCGGACGAGACGGAGGTGAAGACTTAGCGTTGTGCCCTCCTCCCACTCGTATAGGCCGCCCTCGACTGGGTTCCCTCTGTGATACGTAGAGTGGGCGTGCGGGGGCGTGCAAGGTGGTGGGAGGGGTAGAGGAGGAGGAGGGGGCGTCGGGGGAGAGAAAAGGAGTCGTGGGGGGATGAGGAGGGAAGAGTCGAAGGTATGACATCTAGGAAGAGTTTAGCTTATTCATTGGACCCATTTTGCCCTTCTCCATTGGTGTGACGCGAGATGGGCGAGAGCCTGCATGTCGAACGCAGGTTGGCTTTCGAGCACCGTCACCGATTTCGGTCGAGTATTGAATTCGGAAATGCTGCGAAAATATCGCGCGAAAATTTTCGAAAAATTCATAAAATTGATGAACCACAGTCGCTATATAAAGGTTTGGAAAATTAGATGCGCGTTTCGGCTACAGGGCAGCCGTCAACAGTGTTGATTCACCGTTAGTAAATTTCTTTTTTGGTGGTTTTAAAAAAAATCCACTCATGCGCTCTATTTGCCCGTTTCGTTATTGCGTTGTGAAATCCGTTTTTATTAAGCCATGAAGGTTAATTTGGAATTGAAAGAATCACTTTTCGCTTAATCCAGGCTTTTAGTTATTCCTTTTTTATTAAAGGAACAGTTACTCCGGTTTACTCTTCTTGTCTGTGGCTCCAGATTTAAGCCCTCTTGGTCTAGATTAATGGTCTTAACTCAAATGGCGTGAGGACCAAATAAGTAATTCCGAAAGAGATGACCGGCCGCATGCCCAATAACAACCCGAAGCATTTTTTTTTAACTTTTGAGAATATGCCACAAATGGTATTTATATATTTTAATTAAACAAATTAATATACAATTCCTAATTATTAAACAATGCTGTATCGTTTCGTATCTCTTAGTTATTAACTCGATTGCCTCGTTCACACTTTTTCTTTCACTTACTTAAAATAGAATTAAAGATATTTGAAGGCGGCGCTTTTTGGACTGGCCGACCGTATCTGTTTGATCTTGACACAGGCATCCCTCGCATAATGACGTTAATTCGTTCCGCGGAGAAGCGACGTTATGCGAAACTTCGTTATACCATATCCCATAAGAACTAAATTATAATGCTTTAATCGGTACCTGGTTTATGGCTTTCCGACCAAAATTTCACGTATATACGAAATTTTACAAAGTATAAGAAATACAGGATATGAATACCTATTTTAGGTTGACGCGTTACTGAAAAATACCCCGTTACTGAAAAACGCGGTAAACGGAAATAAATTTCACATAATGAAGGATGTAATAAAGAAGAGATGCATTCCTGGCCCATCATTGCCAACCACAAGTTTTAAAACGTATGTTATAGTACACATTACGTCCGATCGATGGTAAGCCAAAAACTGAACTGTGCACTAACACAGGTGACGCGGCGAGTTTTATTTTAATTTGTATAAGAGCTGAGGAAGCTAAGCTAAGCGTCGAAACCTATGTCGTGAAATTCTATTTAACCTATAGTGGAAAATTACGTTTCTTTGTTTCTTAATATTTTAAAAGAAAAAGACGAACGTCTATAGCGTTTGGATCCTGTCATTTCTTTTTATTTTTTCTCACGCTTATTTTAAATTTAGAGGAATATTTAATAGAAAAATTATTCAGGATTGATGATAAGATCTTCAGTTCTGTCTAATCATGAAATATTCAAAATTGGCGACTCCTAAGCCAACACATTTATGTCAGATAAAGAGCAATAACACGTGTTTAAGTTATCATGTAACTGACATCAGAATAATTAAGTTGTAAGTTGTCTGTGAGAACTGATAAGAACCACGTTTTGATTGCAAAAGTGTGGAAATTAAGTCACCGTTTGTGAGGCCTTGAAAAGGATTTCAGGTGTCAAAATAAAAACCAAACTTCTTGGTAATCACAAAATATGCTGATGCTCATAAATTTACTTATATACTTATGCCAATCTGTTAATTGAGTTCTTAATGAATACAAGTCATGCTGATATGGTCAGTCTTTATATTCTATAGAATGCATGCGAAAACAAAGAAGACATTCCTTTAAAAATTGGTAATGTACAACCAGACCTTTGGATCGTTTTTTGCGAAGGGAGATTTGTTTGTTGTTATTAATTTTATTTTAAAAATCGGAAAAAATGATTTATGTTAATGCCGAATACTAATTTAAAATTTCAGAATTGTTTTTCATGAACATGTTCGAAATCAGGGAAGAATTTTACGCAAAATTCTTTTGATCAAATTCAAAATAATGTGTTTCTTGATAATATTCGCAAATACAAATAAAATCGTGGCAAGGTGATTTCCATGGTATCAAGCTCTCATTGGCTCTTAGTGTCCGACCTAATGAGAAAAGTAGGCCACTTTTGGTTGAGGAGAACTCTGATGCAGATAAGGCCGGTGGCGTTTTACGATTCAGTAAGCAAAATATCGTTTTGAGATTAATTTTTTAGGGAGAAAGAAATTAGCGAATTTTGCCTATTTCAATTTTTAACGAGTCGACCAAACTGGATGATGTTAGGACGTTTTTTGGTCTTTCGAGTCGAAAACTCGGTTTATTTCGCTGAATAAAATGCGACGAGTGAGATGTGCAGAAATTTGAGAAGGGAGTCTTTGGTGGCTAAGCGTCTGGATACAATGAAATCTCATTATAGCGTATCCCTCAGAGGCAGATTCAGAAACTTCCCAAAGATCGATCGCCCCATCACCCCTCCCCGTCTTGAATCAGCCTCTGCCGACAACCCTGCATTTTGAAAATCCCTACCACTTCAGAATCTTTTTTTCCCTTGCCGGACAGACGTAATCTGCGGCGTAGGATCAAGGAATATTTTGCGAAATGAATTTTAGAATGCACACAATGGAGGGCAATGGGGAAGGGACGGGACGATCGCCCCTTCGCCCCCCCTCCCTCCCCCTTTGGATCCGCCACTGGTATGCCTGCGGACTAGACTATTTATTTCCTTACTTTATATAAAAAGCATGTCGTACTGAAAATTCTCACGAGGGACAGAAAAATCTAAAAAACAGTCATTCTAAAAAAATATGATATTTTTTGCTTTAATTTTTAAGAAATAACGCTTTTAAAATCTTGGAATGGAAATTTAAACTTTGAGAAGGAGAAAAAACTTGACCGGGAATCGAACCCGAGTCTCCCCATTTGCCGGATAGGTGCGTTAACCAACTAAGCTCTCAAGCCAGCATGATTCTCCGTTCTCGAATTGGGGTATTTAGTTCAAATTTCAATTTCAGTTTTATGCCCGCATGCATAAAAAGTCTTCTCAGCACCTTTGTTTCTCGTGGAATGGAGTTCAAATTTTTCTCGTGCCATATCCTTTCGATCAACGCTTCCCAGCGAATTTCAATACATCTGGTGTCCCGATCGTGTAAATGTATACGCAATGCTAAAAATCTATTGAAGTGTGTTATGCTGAAATATCTTTACGTCATTTATGTTACTCGTATGGAATTAATAAAAATTGTCTAAATTTAAAAGTGCGTTATCCCATGGTTTTTGCTACATTAAGTGAAGGTGTCTTAAAACTTTACCGGAGGAAATCCGCGGGAGCATTGGTCGTCGATTAACCCCTATGACGAATAGGTTTCTAGATCTGCGAAAAATGTGTCGAAAATTTGGTTAGCGGAAAATTTTTAGTAGGTGGATGCATCGGGCGTGATCGAGTGGTTCCACTGACGGTATTAGCAGCACGGTGCGATTTTGAATAATGCTGTTATAGACACGTGATTCCCGTTATATTTTCCGCTTGTGACATCCTGACACGACATGTGTTGTTTTGAAACATTTTTAATCCGCCTGAGATATTTATTTAGAATTTCACAAGTACATTGATTTATAGCAGGGTTTCCCATCATTTACAGTTTGACGAACACCGTGTTACTTTTATATAATATCGTGCGAGCACCACTATATTCTTGCCAGAAAAATAAGCGAAAAAAACTAACGAAAAATATATTACTATTTAAAAAATACATTTACGAAGAAAGCGACTCAGAAAATTAAATTCCTGGTGCTCGTGAGCATGATTTAAAGCATCGCAGAAAAGCACCATCATTTCCAAGAGCACAACGCTGCTCGCGAGCATTAGGTTGAGAACCACTGATCTGAAGCAAGGGTATTCAAAGTAAACTTAACACCAGATGTCTCAAACTCATCTTACAGGAATCCACAAAAATTGTAAATTTTGAATAAAAAATTGAATCTACTTACCAATTCCTTAACATTTAATATTTTAATATTGACGAGCATCGCTATTGCTCGATGATATCTCCATCTTATAATGAGAGGACCGCAGTTTTGGAACGGATATGTTTGAGACCACTGCCTTACACCAATAAAAATTTTATATGGTCAGTCATGAAGCATTTCCTCGAAACGTGTATGTTTTATTCGTCGTTTGAATTGGTGGCTTTCAGAAATGATGATAACAAACTGAACGAAACGATTTCAATTCTTTGATTTATTGTTAATTTCGATTTTTTCATAAATAAATGTCACTGATGGCAAATAAATAAATTATATACCATCATTGTGTAATTGATAAGCCCCTTTCAGCTAAAAAGCATCCACCATCAGTGGTGATTCACCGAAAGTAGACTCTAAGAAAGAACGTAGTTGAATAAACACTGAGGACAGCTACTTTATAGCAAAATGCTCATCTGGTTTTTATGGTTAATGGGGAGATGTAGTTTTTCGATTTGATTTCAGTCATAAGATAGAGAATTAAAAGCGATGTGCCAAGATGTATAGAAAAATAAAAGTCTTTGAAGTGATTTTTAACCTCGTGAAAACAATGGGATTATCTCTGGAAAGCATTTACTTCGAATACTTCTCCAAGAACCCGTTCTCCGACGTGATTTATCGCGTTTTTCCCTCTAATTATCTTATTATTCTGAAAGTACTTTGTTAGAAAAAGTGGCTATTTTCGTTTGCGTGAGAGTCGGGCAAAGGGCCGACAACCAAAAGACCAATTGCCAAAAAGCCGACAATACCGCTTTACAGAGAAACACTTAATTATTCTACAATATTTTTTCTAGGGTTTTAATGGTTTGATGTAATTCAGGTTGAAATCCGAGATTCATTTAAGATGTAAACATATGAGTGGAAAATCGAGTAATGGACTGTTTTCTTCTATTGTCTCACCTTGAAAATTTTGTTCAAATATTTGTGGTTGGGTTTGTTATTCTACCATCAGTGGTTATCACCAACTCCCTCACCCGGAGGCGAATCCAGAAACTTCCAAAGGGAGGGGAGGGGGGCGATCGCGATCTTGAATATCCCACTGTCAACCCTTTACTCAGAAAATCCCTACCCCTGTGAGAATCTTACTTTTCCTTGCCGTACGTACCTAATATGCAACGCAGAAACAAGGAATTTCACGCGGAATGGGATTAAGAATGCACCTAGTGGAGGGAATATTTTTGAATCGAAAAAAATAAATGCTATGACCGGAAATCGAACCCGGATCTTCCACTTGCCGGACGGATATTCTACTACTGAACAATCGTAGCAGATCAATTCTCCCGTTTCTGAACGAGAGTGTTTTCTTAATTGGGGTCGATCTAGCCAAGACAAGCGTAAGATGTGATGTTGGGAATGTTATTGAAATGAGAAAAAATTTTGCTATGACACGTTCAAAATATATACCCAACAATACAGCTTATGCCAGTTTGCATAGGAACCTAAGGTCGCTTTATTCCATCAACACCTAGTGGAGAGCAATATGAACATCCAAGAGTGGGATTGATCGTCCACACCGCCCTCCCCCCTCCCAACCTTGGATTCATCCGCCAGTGCTCTCAACTTCTTTCCTTCCTCCTCCACCCGGCCACATTAGCCGTTGAAGTATACTGTCCGCCCTTACATATTTATCCCCTTTTGGCATTGTCGGCCCTTTGGCCCAGGCATGTTTTATGTAATCTTGCTCTCCGATCGGATCTCTCTAACACTGCACAGCATTATCCGCAGCCAGCCTACCTACCATCGGTTGATGGATACTCGTTGCTTCCGAATGCGAGGGACATTTAGGCCAAGGTAGAGAAGTAAGGAAAAAATGGGAGTGTGTTGTGAGAATGAAGCCTTTGGCAAACAGGCAATGAAACGGGGTGAATGGGAAGGTAAGGGGGAAAGGTGTGGATGATTTGATTGCAGTGGAGAGGTAAATTCAAGGTCATGGAAATACTGTAGAAGGGGATTAAAAGGGAGGCGGAAATGAGAGAAAAAAGTCGTAGAAACAAAAGATGGATAGTGAACGTACTTTCTACATCTTTTATTCATTGGGAATGAAGCCGCAACGTAGGGCGAATTCATTAAGTACGTATGTACTTACATATATTCAATACAGGATTTAGAAAACTAAGGCCTGCGGGCTGTACGAGGTTTTCGCAGACTTCATCAAAACGAACCATGACATTCATCAGTGCCGTAGCTAGGGTATGATAAAAGTGGCATTTGACATAAACGCCCCTTGCGAATGGTGTCAAACATTTCTCATAAAATTCCAAAAGTTTATTTTTCCATAAATAAGTATTAATTTAATACTCAATTGTTAAACTTATCTTATTAAAACGCTATTATTTTGTATTAAAATAATATTCTACCTAACTAAGGTGTTTCCTAATATTTTACCATAGCCGCCATACCTCCCAGTTAAGTCTCTGAATTTTATACAGATAATTTCGTACCTAATACTTAAAATTATGGGCTGAAATCCTTTTCTAGTGAAGCTATGACGCTAGAAAAATATTTATTCATTGATTTTCACTAATAGGAATTTTTGAAATCCTTCAAGCAACTTCCGATATGAGCTCTAATAAGAACCGCCGAAGCAATCACAACTGCTAATGCACGTGCTAACTCGGTTGGCCTCGTTAAAAGCTTGGCCTATCCCTGATTTAAGTTTACCTCTTGCCAGAACTCAGGGCACTGAAACTCATTTTGAAATGATCGTTTACGTTTATGGAGGAGTTAAAGAATAAAATTGAATAAAAAGATATTATAGGAAATAATTTTCTTAATTTAAATATCTACTTAAGCGAAAAGCGATGGTCAGTGCATTACATACAATAAAATTATATTACGTACCTATTTTTCACTGGATTTGATATATTCTCCGTTTCAGAATATAGCAAGTTTATTTAATATGATTGAAAGATTAAAATGAACTGATTACCTATGTTTTTAAAGCTATATACATAAATTTAATAAAATAAGAATTTTGTAGCGATAATTTCATCAGTAGTTCATTTTAAAGACAAAAAATCTAGTCGCCATAGATAAACAAATAGAAGTTCTTCAAAAATATTCATTACACATTCGACTTTTAGCTTGAATGTGAAATATGTTATGAAGACGTTTTTCTCTACGATGTTACAAATCAATAAAAATTAATCTTTATATATAATTACTCAATGTCTGTCCGTTCGTCCGTCTGTACGTCCGTCCACCCTTTTATCTCTTGAACAGTTTGTCGTAGAGAAATGCTGTAGACGCCATTTTGTTTCTGCCAACTAGGAGAACCCAGGAAAACTATTTTCGTTTACGGAAGTGTTCCGGATTTCACTTCGGGAGACGATTATATTTTCCCATATGTTTACAAAGGAGTTTTGATTTTTCAAGGCGCAAGGTATATTTCTTTCATTCATTAAAAACGTACATATGGACAGAATTTCTCCGTTTTTGCTTTATTCGACGACTAAAACTATAAAATATCTTATTCTTGCGATGTTTTGATTTTACGCGAAATAAATTCTCAGAAACGCGCATTTCTTTTAGAAATTTTCTGGGTTTTCTACTCTTTCCGGATGTTACCACGGCGAACCTCATTGTTGCCTCCGATTGAATTTACGTCTATTATGCCTTCAAATAGACGAAAGAAGTGCATTATTTGCTTCGCCCTTTTTATGAAGCATCGAAATTATAGTTGCAGAAACGTCAAACTTAATAGATTGCAACTTTAATAATTGCAAATTATTATTATTCAGTAAACTGCGTGTGGACTGAGGGCATTTTTAACGATTGACTAAAAGAAAAAATCTTCTTTCTTTATTTCAATACTGGGAATGTTACCTTTTTCGTAAGGGAGAAGTAATTAAAATTGCACATATAAATTATAAAAACAAACATGAAATTCTAAATGTGCTGTCTAATTTTATAAGGAGAAATGGGCTATTATTACTTTTAAACATGCAGATTTCTGACTGACTTCGCAAACGTTTTTGCGGGTACCACTAGGTATTAGATAAATACAGTGCGTTAGTTTTTGCATTGAAAGCAGAATAACGTCTCAAGGCGGAGCAAGTGTCGTTTCGCTGATATCGACTAATCGTTGGTTGTTTTTTCGAGTCACAGTCAAACGATTGAAATAAGTGAGATAATTTATGTCCCAGAGCTGCTCCAGTTCTAAAAATAACCGAACCTGTAAAAACAGCTCGCGACACGTTTTCCGTAACAACATCGTCGTTGGCAAACGCAGATAGTCAAAACAAGAGAGCCTGCGGGAATCGCCTCTTCCTAGACCAGGGGTGGGCAACCTTTTCTACATGGCGGGCCGCTTTGGTGGTTGCAAATCCTTCGGCGCGCTAGATCAAAGTTTAAATCGGGAGTTATAGAGAAATTCTGAGGTACCATATCTTTTAAATTATATCAGGGGTCTCCAAATAATTTTACAAGTAAGCCATTTGGTCAATAAATTTTATGCTCGCGGTCCAGTGTGTGAACATGAAAAACTTTTTGAAAATATAGGCTAACGATTTACAAATGTAGGCTATTTTCGTGTTAAAAGGTGGTTAAGTGAATTGGGTAAATTACGATTTTTCGCACTTGTTACAGGCTCGAGGGCCACATGTGACCCGCGGACCATAGTTTGGAGAGCCCCGAATTAGATTTTTAGAGTCAACATTTCAACATTGCATCTTTTATTATCTTGATTGGAATGTCAAAAACATGTATTTCACTATTAAATTTGGCTAATCTCTTTTTTGTCGTCGGTTTGCGGGCCGCATAAAACGGCCTCAAAAGCCGAATGTAACCCTCGGGCAGCAAGTACCCCCACCCCTGCCCTAGACTAACGTATTCTCTTGGATTACGTAGTTCACTTTGTCATTTGAACATAATCCTTGGATAAAATACTTAACCTGAATAAAAGTCTGTTTTCAACTTATTTATTGGCACCCCCCGCCTGTTTTTGACCTTCTATGAAGTTGTTTGCTATTGCGCTATGCATTGTTACAATTTCATATTTCTTTCATTACGCGCCATGAATTTTACACAAAAATAATTCTATTATAGTACATTTCATCTCTCCAAATATATTTATAAGCATTTATTTATCAATATTATATATAAAACGATATTTTAAACATATATCTAGTTGAAAATTAGGGTTAAAGTGTGTGTCCTTTTCACGCAGTCAGCTTGTATATCTAAATTATGCGGCTTCTTCTCTCATTTCAATTCTTGCCGATCGCCTTAAATATTACTATCACTCGGAAAACGAATTAATTTAATCACCAGCGATTATTCAGTGGCTGCATGTTGGCTTGGTGGTGAAGCCGCACGTTCATACAGCTTTGGGAGTGGGACTGTATGCCCGCTCTGACCTACATTTTTTCCGAATCGCATCAGGGTCACCCTGCTAAAAGAAACTCAGTACTGGCCACTACAAACAACCTTGAGTATTTGATTATCTGACACCGTAATCGTGCTTAGACAAGAGCGTAGAAGTTTTGTTATATTATATAATTTTGGTACTAATTTACAGATGATGCTTATAAGCTTAAAGATATTATCATTAAAATATTCCTAAATTTTAAAAACTGACCAGCTATTCATTGCACTACCTCTTATATACCCATTGCGCGTAGACAAGAGGGAATCAGAAGGTCTTAAGAAAAGCTTAAAGATAAATAAAATATTTAATAAAATGGCGAAATTGAGACTGCCTTGATGTTAACTATTTATAACAGACAATGAAAAATATTAATTTCACCTTTTGCGATACTTTCAATAGTATAATGTCCCAAGCATAAAGCATTGATTTAAATGATATCATTATCCCATGGCGTGAAATGGGTGGGTGGAATATTTTTTAGAGGCCTTAATACGATGCACATTGGAAACACCTGCTGTACAACAGTGTTAATGAAATATTTCTTGTGTTCTGAGCGTTTTTAGCCTTTCCAGAAAGGAAATAGTCTTATAGTTTCGTCGTTGTGTCTGTCTGATGTCTGTCTGTCTCCCTATTAACTTTTGAACCAATAGACCGATTTTCCAAGAGTTGGATTAGCCAAAAATACACACAATATACACACTGATTTTCATGACACCTGGTGGAAATCTCTTGCTACTTGGGCCGAGCTCCCTAGGATAGTTTTTGTTGCGGGTTCGTTCCAGGAATTATCATTCCCATTTGATTTACATGGGAAATCTGAAATCCATCGTGCAGGGTTATTTTCTCTTGCACATTAAAAATCTTATAATTGTAATAAAGGAGCAATATTTATACTATTCTCTGAGGAAAGCAATGTAAATTCTAATTTTTATCGTAGAAATTTGCTTATCGTTGTATTTCTTGGAATTTCGCGTAAATACTGGCGTTTTTGCAGTTTTTATCATTCATTATGAGAGTTTTGCCTTTGCAACGACTATTTATGGACTCGGATTTGGTATAGCCTAGTACAGTGGTGCCCAGCCTTTTTAGGTGTTCTTTACTAGCGAAGCAGTAGTAGCGGAACGCCTTATGTGCACGTCTAGTCTGTCCGTCGTAACATTCATATTCTAAACCGCTGGACGGATTTTAAGTATATTGAGTTCAAGTGATCCTTATTCAAGTTTATAGTCCAATTGTGATTTTGAACTGAATCCGTCAATTAAAACTTAGATTAATTACTTTATTAAACTTATACTCGTATCTCGTTAAATGGCATACACCGGCGACTGTTGTTAACAATTTACGCTTACTCCGTTAGGGAGAGTATAATGATAGTTTCGAGATAAAAATTCGATAATCGCCCAATCTTTCGATACCGTTTCATACGTATTTCCCATTAAGAACGCCTTAGAAACCTCTGTGTATTCCATTTATGAAGTATACTCCTCTATCTTGTTGCTAATGCATTAGTTCTCTCTGCGTAACCTTCCTTATCCAAAATTTTCCCAACCCTATACTAAATCTCCCTCTGCTTCAACTATGCCATATTTATGTTTTACAATAAAACTCATACTTTCTATTCTGCACCAAACCCAATTATTTAGAATTAATTTACATAAATTCTCTTTCTATAGATACTTGATTTATAAGCAATGACAAGCCAAACTATTAACATTATTTTCAGATCTAATTAGATTTTATCATAAAACTCTATCTATATATCAAGATCCCTTTTTAGAATCAGCAAATGCGAATACATCTACATATTGCCGGAGGCATAGTTAGGTTCACCTTCTCCCGGGGCAAGTTACAGAGGCGCGCCCCCTCCCTTTGCTCCATCTACAATTTTCCAGACAAATGTAATATGGGGAATATGATGGAAACCCAAGCGTTTTATTTCGGCATATATTATCATATTATTATTGTTTATTAACAGAAACGTTAATTTTCGGTCCATGAGTTTGCGCCCCTTCAGCCCCGCGCACGGGGGAAAGTGCCACCTCTGCTCCCCCCTCGTTACGCCTCTGCTTAAAAGTGGAGCAGCTAAGCGAAAGAAGAAGAAGGATTTGTATGCCAATAATGCAAAAAAATCCAAAAATCACAGCATTTATTAATTCTTCAGTTTTCTCTACTAAACACTCCAACAGCAATGTTTCTAATCAATATCATAATAGTATTATTTGTACTGATTTTTTAAATGAAACTTTATTTTCAATTTAATTATATCTGAAAAAAATGAACAGGAATTTATAATCTCTGTATATTTTAGCGACATGGGAAGGGTTAAATCTAGCAACCACTTTGATTACCACCAACAAACATCTCCACAAAAGCAATCATAATAAACATCTAACATTTGCAATAAGAGGACACTGTTAATGTAGTGTCATCTTAATATTTGTTAACAAAGTTACTGGGACTACATTTAATCAGATAATCATATACTCCACCCATAATTTTACTTTCTCTTGAATCATTACATTTTCTAGAATTTTATTTTACAGAAGTAAAATAAGTATGTCATGCATGAGTTGTCATTGGAATTCTTTGAATCTATCTTTAAATAAAAGTCTCTTATAGTGCTTGTACCTAAATCAGGTAAAAATGTATTAATTGTTGATATCTCTGCTATCCATATATTTGGACAAATAATTATCTTTAGATAGCATTTTTACATTGTGAATTATTGAAGATTTGTTGTACATTATTTTTAATTCTAGAAAAGAATTTCTTTGGATAAGTTTTCTTCAGTTTATTGTTCATAATAAAATAATCAATTATAATTTATATCCCAACTCCAAATCAGGAAACTCTTAAGTAAAATTAATGCTTCCACCTATCATTTACAAGCTGAAAGATCATTAAATTAAAACTACTATTGTAATATCATGATTTTGTAAAATAAAGCAGTGATATAAGTTCTGGATTAGGAAAATAAAAACTCAGATCCAGTAAATCAAATAAAATTTTGGAAAATATTATTCCTCATAGTATGATTTTAGACACACAAAAGTAGTTGGCACAAATGCAAACAATTCTAATAATATATCAACCTACCTGTGTAGTGTCTTTCTGTACAGCATAATCAGTGGATGGAAACTCTTCTTTTTTTTAAATACAGCTCACAATAAGGTAATTTATCTTGAAAGAGGCATATTAGTTTGTGATGGTTTTGAATGCTTCAACAGCCTGTGCAAATGTTGGTAACACATTAATACATTTTTAATGCAGCATTTTTCATGAACGCATTTAATGCTCTCTCTCAGACAAAGGTACAAAACCTTCAATTCCAAGATGCTGTTGGTGATCCATGTTAGCAATAAACAATTATGTAGTTAAAAGGTAGATACATTTGTACTACTGAATGTGCGACTGTACCTGTGGTCAGGGGTGGACTGGCCATAAGGACCAATGATCTTCACCTGATGGGCTAGTGCCCTATTAGGGCCAGTTGGCTAGTTAACTAATGGTGACTGGTATGGCAGAAGATAGTTGATCCAATGATGTGGGGCCAGTTGTGTCATGACCCGGTAGATTTTTTTCCCATTCTGCCCCTGCCTGTGGTCTGTCAGAGTTAATATCTAGAAAGCAGTAATTGATTCTAGCTCCAGTAAATGATAAACTAAGGAAATATACAGGGTCACCCAAAAAAGACGCTTCAGTTTAAATTGCTTCTATTTTTTTATTTACTCAACGTACAGGAATGAGTTTCATATTAATTTACAAAGTAGACTTGGGAGATTAATGGAAAACATTTTCATTATGTGAACCACCAGCATCCAAGACCATTTGTAATTGATGTTGAAAATTGGCAACTACTCTGCCTAGAACATCAGGAGTGATTGTGCAGATAACAGATGCATTTTCTTCTTTGAGTTCATCAATTTTGTAGGGATTGTTTCTGTGCACATTGCCTTTCTGATACCCTCATAGAAAGTAGTCACAGGGATTGAGATCCAGAGAATATGGTGGCCAAGACCATCCACAGCCAAAATGTCCAGGGAAGTGATTTGAGATAGCACGGTGGTCAAAATGCCAATGAAAGAAATAAAAAATAGCATTTTCAGTATGCAGTCGAGCTCCACCCTGATGAAAGAACATTTCCTCAAAGTTAACATCCATGCCTTGAAGAAACGGGATGAAGTCTTCTTTAAAGAGATGACGATAACTCTCCAATGTCACTGTATCAGTGAAAAAAATTGTCCCAAAAATTCCAATAGCTAAAACAGCGCACCATACCATGCATTTCTGTGGATGTAATGGTGCCTCCATTATTGTGTTGGGGTTTTCTGAGGCCCCTATTCACATATTCTGCTTGTTGACATAACCGTGAAGGTGAATATGTGCCTCATCAGAGAACCAGATGTTTCAAAGAACTCCAGGATTTCTCTCCAAAAATTGCAGAAAAGGGTCACAAAAATCAACCCTAACATCTTTGGCACTTTTGCTGAGGGTCTGGAGCACTTGAATCTTATACGGAAACATTTCCAGATCTATTGATCGATGATCGTGATATAGCTAATTGTTGTGACAGACATATAACAGATATGTAAGGACTTTGCATAATTTCTTCATCAACATGTGCAATGTTGTTGACTGATCTCACTGTTCTGTTCTTACCGACAATACCTTTCTTATTGTTGGTCACAGCACCCGTATTTTCAAACTTAGTCACCAACCTGCTTATCACTGATCTGCTTGGACCTTCCCTGCACTTGAATTCATTGCGAAAATCACGCTGCACTTGCGCTACACTACCGGTAGAATAAAAAGTTTTCACTATAAACACATGTTGCTGTACAGTGTATTCTCTCTTGTTTAAACAATATGCCATCATGTTTAAATAATATTTCAGTAATATTCCACTAGGCTGCAAAATTTCTTCCATGTCTACTGTGTAAATTGACATAGAAATAATTCCTGTACGCCGAGTATATAAAAAAATATAAACAATTTAAACTGTAGCATCTTTTTTGGGTGACCCTGTATATGCATAGAAAACTTATATGGAGAATTTTATTTATTACATGTTATTTACATCTCTTTGATATTTGTTCATTGGTTCAAAAGAACTGATAAATTTTAATTTATAAATAAAATTTAAAGTTGAGAAGCATAAAATGCTAGATATATATCGTAATAGCCCAAATATAACACAACCCCAAGATTTTGGAAGGATTTTCAAGGAAAAAATGTAAATGCACAAAAAATCAGAAACTTCCACTATAGTATTGTGGTGATGTATGCACAGTTTCAAAGTAGTACATCAACATTGGGGAGATTATCTAGAAAAAGCCTAAAATATGATGTTCAAAACCATCTCATCCCTATTTGGACTGAGAACTTTTCAGCCTTACCTCTTATTAAATTCACTAGTCCTTGAATATAACATGAAAGCAAATTTCAAATGCAATTTCAGGATAAAAAGATCGCATTATATTTGGGCTAATATAGTATTATGAAAGATTAAATGTAGTTGCAATAAGTTTGTTATCAAATATTAAGATGATACTACATTAACAGGATCCTCTTATTGCAAATATATGATTGACTACCTTAAATTTTATGCTGAGTAAAAAGGAATTACTCCTATAAATTCAAGTTTTTTTCTTTTAGGTAAGGAATGATTTAAACATATTTCAATTAGGTATCTTTCTCATAATAGCAGTTGGAGCTGCAAATCTATATCAAAGAGATATTCATAGAAAATAGAATCATTTAAACGAAGTGTGCAACATGTGTGTGTGTTTGTTGGCTTACATGTCAAATTAGTTCAAATTACTCTTGATTACCATAGTATTTGTTTATTCTGTATAAACGAAAGCATAATTTAGTAGAATGCAGTGCTAGATTTAGAATATCAGCAATATATTAATGCTTTTATTATTGCCTCATGTTAAGATTACCATATTAGTTTGAGGGGTAACTGGAAAGTAGGAAGAGAATAGAGAGAGGAATTGTCGCCTATATGCATACAGTTTCATGATACTACTCACAGCTTTTTAGGATTTTTTCACAGTTTACTGCAATGTTGATTCATTTGAATGTTTTCCTCTCTTGTGGCTGAGACAGGACATCCACTGTGAGGTTCCTGCTTCAATCTCTCTCTTCTCCTTTTGAAATGCCCTACCCATTTTTTACAGTTGAATTACTGGATGCTACGCCTGCTGCATATCTGTATGGATTTCTTTAGCAACTAAACAGTAAACCTTTCAGAAAAATGTAACGAATCACAGTTCGGCACTTGAATTTCACCATGCCAATTAAGGGTTTGCACAAATGGACTAAATATTTTGCTGAGAATTATCTGCAGAGAATATTATCATTAAACTGTTTATACATTATTGCAAGATTTCAAGCTACAATGTATATATACGACACTTCCCTCCTCTGTTCACCTCCTGCTTAGGCTGAGAAATCTCATAGAATGATTCCTTGCTTTATTTTAGCATTTTGAATGACACAAACTATTATCTGCTTTGTTTAAAATTGTGACATAAACCATTGAATTAATATAATAAGATATTTTCATTAATTTTAATGCTTTATACCAATATCTGAGTACCAAACAAGGAGAAATTCCTACAGCACTGAATTACACTATTATATTTTCTGCCAAATTACACAGCTAATTGGTTATTCCTACCATAATGAAGATAAGATAAAATGAGTTTTTTTGTGGTTTTCTTTAAGAACCCACAAACATGTAATGGTATAGGAAAATGGAATTGTTTTTTACATTTTAAAATTTGAAACTTTAAATATTTGATAATATTATTAGATCATGCATCATTTGAGAATTATTATTATTGTATTATCCTAAAGTCTCATGTATAATAATGCACAGTCATGCATAATGTGCATCATTAATTAAGGAGTGATTCTATTAGTTATTGTTTCTTTAAAAATTATTTTAATTTTATTTTGATTTTTTTATTGTTTATTTAACACAAACAGATTTCCACAATTACATATGTTATAATAAATTCATGACAACAACATACAACCATACCCTTGTCAAGATTTGAACCTGCGAACCTTGCTTTGGGAGATAGACACACTAACCACCTGTCTACCAAGACCAGCATGGTTACTTTTAAATACAACCATGAACTATTTAAAAAAAAATAGGTATTTTAACATTTCTTTAAAAACCATTGATGATGGCCACAGTGATTCTTCATCCTATGAAAGCAAAGACATGCCAATTGAAACAGTTACTGGATTCATTTGTTAATATTCTCAATGAAATTTATTTTAATTGTAAGACTGAATCTGAGGAATTTGATGCATAATTTTTTCATAAAAATTTAATCCTTATAGATAATGCACATTAAGAAACTGTGGAAGTAACAAGATGGAAAGTTGAAGAGATGACTTCTTACGCATGTTCGCATAAAGCTTCAACAGAAATTTGACATTTTAGAAGGAGAATCATGTTGGCTTGAAAGCTTAGTTGGTTAAAGCACCTACCTGGCAAGTGGGGGACCCAGGTTCGATTCCTCGTCAAGTACAAGATTTTTCTTCTTCTCAAATGTCAAATTTCTGTGTAAGTACATGAAAAAACATTCTATAATGTACGTGTTATACATGAGACTTTAGGGTAGTATAAATTTTAGTTATTTGTAAACAGTATTCCAAAATGTACAAAACTTCACTTATGATTCCTATTTAGACAGTAAAAATCCATTAAACCATAAGTTCAACAAAGAAACCATCTTTAGATTCTGTTTACTTTAATCTCAAGAAGAACAGTAATGATCAATGAATGCCTACCCCTTCATTTATTTTTATAAGGTTTTGAGGCATATCTTCCAAATCTTGGGATCCTATTTCACAACTATATTTAAAGTTTTTACCTATTGATTATGTTGCAATTATTTTTGTTGCTTTCTATTATGAGCAAAATATGAAAGTTGGAAATTTGCAGATATGATACTGAAACAATAATATTGTAATGTGTGTGATTCTATTTATAATCTTTTATAGTATCAGCCTCTAAGCCTTAGCTGTAATGTTTATTTCATAGCTTAAATAACATTATTTTATAATAATGCATCTCAATAGAACTTTATATAACTAGCACCAGTGCCCATCAAAAAAATAAAGAGAAAATATTGCTTAAATTAAAGTTTAGTTATTTGGTTTTTAAATTTTACTGCAGATCTGCATAAATCTAATCATGGAAATTGGTACAATATACAATGCACAAGCATTCTCATATATGTATGCATCTGGTCTTATTACACTCTTTCCTAACTGGTAGGTGACAACATCGCAGAAATAATTATGCCATACATAAATATCAAGTGTCATGTGGATTGGCAAACCACACAGGCACTGAAGCATTATTGCTAGACAAAGATTGTTGAGAGAACTGGGGAAAGATGGGTCTAAAAATCAATATATTATAATGCTTCTGGATGCCATATAGTTATTTTTTTAGAAATGGCTTATGCAGTAGTGTAAATAAAAATGAATATTGTAAATTTCCACTAGACACAAATTTATTCCAACTGGTTTCACCTGTTACAGCATCATCAGGTTTTTATTTACATTATGGAGTCTTTCCACAAAGTCGAGCCTTCCCAAGTAAAATTTGTTATGCAGTATTGTTTATGACTACAAGCACTATAACTGAGTGAAATTTAATCAAAATTATTAGAGCCATTTTTGAATAAATCAACACTTTGTGAAAATCAACAGGAATAATATATCCTTCATATTTGCACTACATCATTCATCTCTTCATATTATAGTTTCTATTCTGAATAATAGCACCTATACCTAAATACGAAATAGTATTTTCATTGACTTTTTTAGGTTCCAGAGACACACACAGATAGACAGATGGCATGGCAAAAATCACTTTTTTGTACTCAGGAACACCTATAACATGTATTTCCATCAAAATCTCGAAGTCGATTTTTTTTGTGATTACAATACATACTTTTTCTCTATACTACATATATGAGAAAGTTAAAAGTCTATCCTTCCTATAATCCACACTTTCTCCTCTCTATGGAAAACATTACATTCTTCATCCAATTTTCCTTAAGGATATTGCACCATATTTCTGTGTAAAAAGAATGAGATTAAAACTTCAAATTTATTATATACCGTATTTGCCCAAATATAAGGTGAGGTCTTTTGTAAAATGTAAGCCGAAAAATTCATACTTTCAAAGATATCTTCTATACCTCCTCTCCCTCTCACCCATGCTAAAATTCAATTCTCTGTGTTATATAGTTTAGTGGTTCTCAAAAATCTTTGAGCCGTGACACACTTTCAAAGATATAGAGGATATCGCGACACCCCTGTCTTATGAAAAGCTTTATATAGTTTTAGATACGGATATTACAACCTTTGGACACATCCATTTATTATATTGTTGCCCTAATTACCCACCAACACATACAAATCGTTGATTAATTTACTAAACAAAATTTTTGCAGCATCCCTTAATATCTGCTATGGCACACCAGTGTGTTGCGGCACCCAGTTTGAGAACCACTGCTATAGTCTATTCCATCCTTAAAAGACAGTATTACGCACATGCAGCTGTCAAATTTCTCCTGCTTATATCTTCATCCTGTATTAAACATTTTAAGAAATAAAATTAATTATTTAATGTAGATCACTGGAAGCCAATAAATGTACATGTTATATCATAATTATTCATTAAATCTATTGCATAATTATATTTACACTGGACATTAAGCATAAGCGATCTGGTATTTTTAAATAAAAATTTACCATCAATTCCCCAAAAAACATTTTTCACATGGCTTCTGAAATAGGGGTCGTCTTATGTGTGAGGTTGCCCTATAATCAGGCAAATACGGTATCATTATAAATAGCTGCTTCTTACATATATGTATATATATAGGGTATATAATATTAGATATATCATATAAAACCTAAGGTAATTCTAGAAGTGATACATAACTGCAATTTGGAAGGAAGATAGGCCATTGAGAAAGGTCTGGAAAAAGTCTGAAATTCCAGAAAGTTATATTTAAGAGTTATTTTTGACCCCACTGTCCAATTTTAAACACCCATAAGAAAAGCATTGAAAATGATGCAGGGCTATATAAAACTGCTTTTTAAAACTATTTACAATTAATATACAAAGTCAGGACATGCACCCTACTGTGGATGAAAGAATTTTTCTTGAAGGCAAAATTAAAATTCATGCTGATTTTGCATAAAACTTTGAATTTAATCATGAAATTATGAAAAGTTTTTCGGTTTTAGACAATGATAAATATTAACTAGCATAGCAATGACTCAAATGACTTTTAATGGGAATTGATTTTCCATACTTCAAGAGCATTGAGTTAATGCTTATAATGGATTATAATTTATTTCATTTCAGCCAACAACGTACACATGATGACGTGGTAATTTAAAATTATTTTTTTATCCAGATTCACACTAAAAGGCATGGATGTTGATGCCATAATCCTAACACACAAACTATCCTAATTTTTACATATATTTTAGTGTAACATATAGGCTATTGTCTTAATGATGATTATAATTATTGTTGAAAAAGTGCGATTTGAGCCATGAAACTTGAAATTAAAAAACTTGGATGCGAGCCGATTGCCAGTGAATTTAGAAATTCCGGATAGATCCCTTAATTTTGCAGAAAATGAAAACTATTTTCTTATTATAAATGGGCTCTGTGTAATTCAAGTGCTGTCGCATTGTTTTATTTACGAGTTTAGATCTTGGTGTATGGTGATTTTTTTAAGCGCTTGCAGTATGCAAGCACTTAAAGCTTGCTATTTTAGTCAGAACCCATCATTTTACAGTTGGTCATCACTTAATGCTCTCAATTGGTTCTAAAAAAACAGTATAATGCAAAACCACATTAAGGGAGCCAAATACTTCAATAATAATTATTGTTTATAGGTTTTTTCTGTTTCCCTGCCCTGAGAGGTTAATTGGTGCTGTTAATGGCATATTTTGTTAAATGAAACTCATAGACAATCAAAGAAATAAAAATTAACTTAATATTTTATAAGAAATGCATTTAAGCAGGGCCGATCCTATGCATGTGCAATTTAAATTTGTGTTTCAAAGCTAAATAATATTAAAGAAACTGTATCAGGCATATATGTGGTAATGCATAAACCGAGCATGTGTAAATTTAGAGTTATCTGTATTTGCTTAAGTTAGAAGAAGAGGCGGCCAAATTTTCCTTCGCACACCACCGTAAAAACCTTAAGATCAGCTCTGCATTTAAGTTTGGGCCATGTAGTATGAAGTAACTTAATTGGTGGACTTCATAAATTCACCACACAGGCTGCATGCAGGCCAAGGGCCATGGGTTCGAGACTCCTGATTTAAAAGGTACAGCACAGAGGTTCAAAGAGCACTAATATTTCAAGTGCCAAAATTATGCAGATTAGCATAAGTTGGACAGTTGGAAATGATTTTGAAACAGCAGAAAAATTTCTAGCTATGGCAATCTTACCATTTGGGAGGGAGAGATTTTTCATCAATGTATCTCTTGGAGAACATCCATTGTGGCTGGTTGATACTAGCTTGGCTATCCCGGCCCCAACTAAGGAATACATTCACATTCAGAAACAGGATAATTAGTTTGCCATGATATCAGTGGTAGCAGGACTGCACAGACCTATGGGTGCAAGGGGTGCATTGCACCTGGGCGGCAACGTATGAGGGGCGGCAACTCACAGTCTTTTTCCTTCACATAGTATTATACGCATATACTTTAGTAATGTTTAATATTAAAAGAATCATTTATTATTTTTACTTATTAACTAGATTATTTTCTTTGAGAACTGGCCTGTAGGTGGCATCAGTCCGCCAGGATTTTGTCCATTTTCCAGGGACCCAATCCACCCCCTAGCATGTCAGGTGGCCGCCCGGGGTGCCGAAAAGTTTTAAGAGGTTTTCTTTCATACAACTATGTAGCAAACTATAGGGTGCAGCCTTTGAGCCGGTGCTGTCCCTAGGAATGTACTGCCCTAGTTCTTGTTCTGCCTTATGGGTTGCTTCTTCAGCCAGAAAGTGTCGCTTTTTCATATTCTAAAGCCGTTGAACCAATAGTTTCATTAGTTTTAATGAGATATATTACAGATACTCTAAATTATGAATGTTATCTTTATAAATGTTAGGAATATGAAAAAGGAATATCTATTCTTCTGCGTGAATTTTCAATATTGGTAAAGTTATTAAAATCTGTGGCAAACCTCTGTTTATTATTTACGTAGCAGCATTCTTAGTAGAAGCTTGTTACTTAAGCCATTAAAACATTTGAATGACTTCTTTCACATTCAAATAATGTTAATTTGAATATTTGAATACCCTTTGATAAAAATGTGAACAATAAAAACGTAATAATGATTGACATTTAATATGGAATATTTGGAACAATTAACAGGTAACTGGGGTTGGGTGCCGTAGGTGCCAGGGGCAAATCCCCTAGTTTACTACAGTTTTTCTTAAATTAAACACAGCTTGTAATCTAAAAACAAAAAAATCTGGGTCAGGGTGCTTTTATAAGTTTGTAAGGGGCGACATAAACTGCTTGCACCCGGACGGCAAATATCCACCTAGTGGAAGACCCAGGTTTGGTTCCCAATCATGGCATAATTTTTCTCCTGTTTCAAAATTATTACCAATTTCAAGTGAACAAAAGTCATAACATTCTCAGACTGGGTGTGCTGAGATGATGCACTGAAGCAATAGTGTACTATGCTGCCAAGCATGCGATTGTGTTAGTACTAAAGACAGTTGAGCAAGAGTTAAAATGAGCTATAGTATCAATATTTAAAGAATCAAATTAGGACTGAGCTACATTAGCTACTGTGCTACATTAGAAACTGCCTATACTCATACTTCTATACCTATTCGAGCAATCGATAAAATAAAAATCTTAATTGCAATACTTAATTCATCTTGTCCATTGTTTACAATTTCCTCTCTGTTGTTTTGTTTTTCTAGTAATATTACTATTTCCATCTTCAATAAACTCATTTTTTATGAGAACTAATATACAAATAGTATAATTTCCTATTTTTATCCACTTAAGTATTCTTGGTAATGTTGTTATGCAATTGAAATATGAACATATGAAGGTCTATTAATATGCAAAATTTTCCCCATCAAAATATGCATATTATGTAAACACATCATTCTATACATTGGATTATTTAGTGTTTTTAAATCAATTTCACTCTGATAAATTTAATTTTGAGATATGAAATTTAATGTTACATCTCCAGATGGTTTGTTATGAAAATAATCCAATTTTTAACATCTATTCTTAGTTTGTAGAATTTGATGTAAAAGTTGAAACATTTCAACTTTTAATACATGATGCCCATTTAACTTTGCACAGCATTCCACCCTGAAGCACAAATTATTCGTCACTACTCATGTTTTGGACCTTTTTTCCTAACATAAACTCAGTGTTAAGGGTGTATTGCAAATATCTGTATTAGTTTATTAAAATATAGAAAATTTTAATATTATTTAATCAGTGTCAAGTTTAGAAATGTATGTTCTAAATTAGCATACTTTATGGAAAAGTTACAGGAATTTAATCATTTCAAATTTTCACCCTGCCAAACTTTTAATGAGATTGTCTAAGCTAAGAGTATAAAACATTGTTGTGGTACATATTTCTAGCAACTATAAAATTAGACATATTGAAGGAATATAACTTAGAAATTCATATATGTTTGCAAATATTGAATCCGCTACTGAACTTGCTGAGGATTTATAACTTATTATTCTTGTGAAAAATCCCCTTCCTCAAATGAATAATATTACATGGTTAACTTTTAACAGCATTTCTTAAGTTCAGTAAGATAACTTCATCAAATCTAAATATATAATTTAGGAGAAACTTGTGAAACATTGAGTGAAAATGCTCAAGATTTGATAAGGGTTCCTATTTTGGTGTAACAACTAAAATTTAGGATAAAAAGGTTCAGGGTATTTGTGTAAGGGCTCAATTATTTCAACTTCTATATAGGAAGATAATCACAATATAGAGGGATTCTCAAGACCATTTAGAAAATTTAAATTTGTCATTAAAATGTTTCCAGTTGGATCAAAATTAATGAGCTGAATTGATATGCATAATGTTTGTTACCAATAACACATTGTTTTTATAAATCTGGTCTCACTTTTCATAATAATCTTTTGCTAATTTTTAGCATATTTTATTAAAAGCAGAAACCTGCTAATATGATCACTCTTTCTATCTGTTTTTGGACAATCAGCTTTTTTGTTTTAAGAGATAATTGGGAAACTCTTTTTTGAATTATATACCTCTTATCAATCTACTAATTTTTGACCAGTTGGATTTTTCAAGCAGTTCATAAATTTTCTGCCAGGTGACTTAAAATTCGGAAAATTTAAAACTTTGAAATGGTATTGTTGCCAAACTACTAAGGCTAGAGGAGTGAAGTTTCCATAGATGGAAAGGTCTAGTGAGGATATACCTTTTAAGGTGGGTTCAGACTAGGGGACTGGTCAAGGTTGGGTCATGATGGGGATGCTGTCAGGAAAAGGATTCTTTATAGGGAGACCATTCACATTTGTAGTTCACACCTCTGTTGGGGCATGGACACATTCTGGTGAGGGGATTATCACAACATAACAAAATTTTCAACCCCCCACTTATAGCATGACATAGTTTACGGATGCCACTTGCAGAAAGATTCAAGCTCACTTTGACTGTCACAGAGAGGATTGTGGATAGTAATAGAAGAAGGTTGAGTCTTAGGACAAAGGTTGCCTCCTCAAGCAACCCAAGGAGTCCAGACCGAGGCTCAACAGTGACCTGTCCATGCAGAATTCCCATTGAAAATAAGATTTTTATATTGGGTCTAAAATGATATGACTGTGATACAACCCTGACCGGTCCTCTAGTGTGAACCACCCTTTAATGGTGTGGGTTACCCATCCCTCCCTCCTCCTCCCTTCCCCCTAAGGCGTAGGCAAACCAGAACCCTGAAATTTTGCTTGCTTTAGCAAGGATATCTTGGGTGTTGTATTATACATAGACATCTTACTAATTTAGCTAAAGCAGCTCAGCCATGTGCCATATAAAATATTCAAGTTTAAGTGCAGGTGATATAAATAATTTCTCTTGAGTTTTATATCGATAGATATTGTTTTTCCCTTTTGCCCTCTTTCTTCTCCTTCCTCTCTCTTCGCGGTTTTTACACCCCTCTTCTCTTTGTCGGCGTTCTCCATCATGAGGTCTTTTTCTGTGTTTAAAAAAGGCTGATACACAGCTGTTTTAAACCCACAAAACTAACATTATTCAATGGTATTTCTCTATGTTCTACTATCCAATTATGTAATTAATATGCAATTAATCTCTTACATCATGCATGCAGGGGAGACCCGAGGAATTTTGTCGCCCTAGGCGAGATAGCACTCCAGCGACCCCCTCCGTCAATGTTTATTAAGATATTTTCAAATTGCATGTTAATTAATCGCTTTGCAAAAATTATTGATATGAAAAAATAAAAGTAGTTCAATCAAGATTCCAGGTTGTTCCGCGATATAAATTGGTATCTAATATTTATTTGCCTGCAAGCAGTGGTGGCTTGTAGCTAAAATTAGTGGGGGTGCTGCTCCAGAAAATTTTTAGCCTTTGTTTTAAAATTGTGCAAAAGGAAAAAAACATGTATAAAAAGAAAATTTATTCAGGAACTTGATAAAATCTTAACAAAAAAAAAACCAAACAATTTTTACTTACTTTAACTTAAATTGTTACAGTTCAAGCTTGATCTATTCATTTAAAAATGAAATCCATTCTTCTTGTTTTAATTTGCGCAAAAAGTTCAATAATTTTCTCCTTGATCTCTGGATGACAATTGAGGAAATTTTTCTCCATTGAAAGTACTGCAGCGCATTTAGTCTTTCCGAATTCATAGTGCTTCTTAAAAAGTTTTTATTCTTTTCAATGTTGAAAAGCAGCGCTCTGCCTCTGATGTAGTCATGGAATTGTCAAAAGGATTTTTATCAGTTTCGTAATTTCACTAAAAACATCATCTAGATTATTTTCCAAGATAAATTTCAGCAGCTCAATTAATTTGCAATATTCATGAATATCAGTCCTACAATAGAATACTTTTAGTTCAGTTTCAAGCTTTTCTTTGTCAATCATGGGATAAGCTTCAGTGGTCAGTACTATCTCTTTTGTGGGATGTTCATTCTTAAATCTAGTGAAGCATTTCTTGTTGAACAATTTAGCAGCTACTAAGTGTTTAGTGGAAGAATATCTGTCCATTATATCAACACATATATAGTCACACACTTCCTTAGCTTCTGCCATGAGTGTCTTTGAAGGATTCTCACAGTACTTTGAGTTTCTCAATTCTAAAATAGCAGTTTTGAAATTTGTTATATATTCATTAACTTTAAACAAACTAATTTCTCGAGATTGCATTTGGTTGTAAATTATTTCAACATGAGGCATAATCTTATGAAAAAGCTCTAACCAAAACTTGAAATTATCATCATTCAGGTATTTTAAAATTCCTGTTGCTTCTGCAATGGTTTGATCTGCATTTGATGTTGACTGAATTTCAGTAAGGCAGTTTTTTAAAGGTTGCAAATTTTCATGAACTCTGTTTATGGCCCGTATGTTGAAATTCCACCTTGTAGAGGATGGACGTGGAATGCTGACGTCCTTATGTTTCTTGAGAATGGACACACGTTGTGGTGATCTTGAGAAGAATGTTGGAATAGCCAGAATGTTAGAGAAAAATATTCTTGCGTTTCGTGTAATACTTGCTGCATTTCTCATTATTAAAGTAAGTTGATGTGCATAACAGTGAATGAAATGTGCATTACTATAAACTGCTTTTATTTTTGCTTGAACTCCTGCTTTTTTGCCTTTCATGACATTTGCACCATCAAATGTCTGAGCTATCAGTTTTTGTCCATTTCCTTGAAGGATTATGTCCAATTGTTCTAAAATACGTTTTGATATGCCATTTGCAGTTTGATTTTCTGGAATAAAGAATCCCCAAAAACGCTCAAATATTTCTTCATTCAATACGTACCGTAGAACAAGGACCATTTGAGTGTGTTCCGAAACATCTGTTGTGTCATCAGCCATGACAGCTACAAAGGAAGCTTTTCTAATTTCCGTCCTTATCTCCTCATGGTATATTTGTAGCAGGCAGTCAAGTATCTCATTCTGAATGGTCTTAGAAACACCTTTGAAGACTGCACTGGTTTCTAAGTGATTCTTCAAATCTGAATCTAATTTAGATGCAAAATTTACTAATCCTCTAAATACCCCTGGATTTACTGAATCGTCTTTTTCATCATGTCCACGTAAGGGAGTTTCAAAATTTCCACAAAAGTAAATGCAGTCTATTATTTTGGACATAATTTCACGGTTCTTTTTAACTTTTATATTATGCTCATTGATTGAAAGTCTGTATGCCTCACTAAGTTTCTCCTTAATACTTACGGTTCCTAAAAGTGACAGTGAAACAACATTATCAACGTGCTTCTTTGACTTCTCATGCTTTTCAGTTTTTTCTTTCATTTTGTTTATATTTCTAAAACCATCTTTTGTCCATGGTACATCACCTCCAAACAGCAAACACGGGAAGCAAAACAGTGCATTTTTTACTTCACAGCCGCAAAGCCAACTTTTCCATTGGTACCATTCAGAATTAAAGCTACGAATATATTTCTTGTTGTTGCTTTTGCCTGGCTGAGATATTAGAATATCAGGTGTTTAACGACCTCTTTTCTTAACTGTAACTTTCTCATGGAGAGATAGCTGTGAAAACTTAAGCTGTTGAAGTTCACTTACAGTCACAGAACTTATTTCTTGGGGATGCAAGGCCATGGTTAAAGTTTTCTGTTAAATAAAAGAACCGAAAAAAAATGAATCAAATAGAATAGCTGGAAGCAGAATAATAATCTAATTCTACACTCTTCTACACTTTATCACATTCAAGAATATGGTACACGGTTTTTAAGCACAACACACACTGAGTAAAAAAAAACTTCCTTCCACCATCACGCCAGAGCCGGCACTGCGAGAGCAACAGTGCTCTCTCTACCTGGCAGTCCCGCCTTCCTCCCCACCCCCCCCTCCTATGTGCGCATGCGCACAACAGTCAAACACCACGTCGCTGGCACTGTGAAGCGCACAGTTCCATACAAAGATTTTTGTATCTTTTTCATAAACTGGGGGATGGCTACTGAATTACTGACATTAAGCTTAAGGAATATATATTGTACTACAAAAATAAAGAAAGAATTAAAGAAAAAAGGACTCATTATATTAAATGTTATCGATAATATCAAGTGGAAATAGGGGGTGCTGCAGTTCCGCAGTGCCTATACACGAGCCGCCACTGCCTGCAAGTAATTCATAGATACATGATCAGGATAGGCTCTCCGAGACTTTAGCGCCCAGGGGCCCAGGTCAGCCGCCCGATTCGCCCGTACCTCGGGCCGACCCTGCATACCTGACCAAAGGGGCTATATGGTCTCAATTTCGTCCTTTATACATATAGTCCTTTGTCTGTCTGTCTGTCCTTTTTCTCATTCCTCCATCGCTCTCCACTATATTCTCATTGCATTCCTTTTCCACCCTCTCTCTTCCCTTTCCCTTGTTTCCTCTCCTCTCACACTTGCTCCCCGCTTACCTTCTTCGGTCTTCCCTTTCCACCTCCATTTCTTCACTCCTGCCACGTAAATAATCCTCCCTCCCCTCTGGTGGCCAAAAAAGCAACCAAAAAGAGATCGCTTGAAAGTAAAAAAATCGGCTCTGGACGTAATGGGACTTTTCTTCATTAAAATTCAACCCCCGAGTATTATTTTGATTTTGTTTGCTGATTCTCTCTCTCTCTCTCTCGCTCTCTCCTCCTCACTCTCCTTATTTTCCCCTTACATTTTCCTCCTCGTTCTAAGAAAGCGGATTACACTTCATTGTGAAAGAAACGGAAAATGGAGAGGCAGAGGAGGGTCGCTTTACACACACTTTAATAGTTTTGTGCACACACCAATGCGTGTGTTTTTTTCAATCTCTTAGGATATCGGGAAGTGTACGACGTATCCATGGGAGCGACAAATGTTAGAGGGGGGGATAAAAAACGGAAACCATCTGATTTAATAAGAGATTCAAAACCAAGCAACCGAAGGAGGGCATGTGTATTTCGTCCGCGACTTTTGGCACTGACAAAAAATGTGGCCTGTATGTTCGAAGGTGTTGTTTTATCTATGAAGTGGTGAAAAGGCATTTTCAAAAAGATATCCGAATATTTCTTGTATTTGGCAAGACGTGATATATTTGGAATTCTTTAGAAAAATATGAACTTTACGGTAGTTAAGATATGTGCACCTGCGTTTAAGCTAAACAAATATTTGATTTGAAATTCAAGTATTTTATTTTCTATTCATTCATAAACAATCGGCATACAGCACGAGGTCAATTACAGCTGATTGATTAACAAAATATTCGTAATTTAGAAAAATTCGTGCTTTGGATGATTTTATGAAATTATCCTCCTACATGAAAGTAGGTTTGCATCAATAAACGTCGAGAAGAAGGTCTGTCGTTAAATCAAGGATATGCTGGCTTTGCTGCCCTTTAAAAATAATAAAATGAAAATGACAGTCACGTGATTGGCGTGCCAAGAAAATTCGTCTTATAAGCCATTGGTGGTAGTCTGGGCCTCTTAATGAATGACGCATCTATTCGTAGCTTATTACAAAGCGATTTTGGTCAAACCAAGTAGAGCAGTGTCTTTCAAACTTTTTGCCTGGCGACCCAGAGGAAAGTAAGACAACAAGGAAAAATTTTCTGACTCGAGTTTTCATTATATCGCCATTGAAAGCAACACGTTCTAGAATACTGGCATTTAAATAAATAGAAGTATTCCGTTCTATGTCATTTTCGATAAATTTCGGTCGGTTATGCTTTTAGTGCTCAACTTTTCCTTATAAGCCTTGCGATCCAGTACTGGGTCGCGACCCGCACATTGACAAACCCTGAAGTAAAGGATGGGGAGAAGGGATTACATTGGAGCGAGAGCGAGGAATTGAATGAAATGCGATACTGGGAGGAAATGAGAGTTATTGACTGATCCGAAGAAATAGCGAGCAAGGTAAAGGAAGAGAAGAATAACATGATATGTCGGTGATATTCTCCCTCGACCACACACCAGTTGCGGTGGCTCTCAGGGTATTCATTCAGATTTAGATGAAAGTAAATGATTCGAGTGAGGTCCATCTAGGAATTCATGTTACAAATCCATCAATTAAAGTATACTAGAACAGATCGTAAATACGTCGTGGGACATGGCCAAATAAACATTTTGATTTGATTTTCAAACATTGCAAAGTATGTTTATTATTATATCTTGCTTAATAGAGCTATTAGAGCCGGAACCGAGAGATATTTTTCGTCCTTCTCCGGTGTTACCAGGAGAGCCATTTGGAATACGGCTAACGACACTTAGAAATAATTAGGCGCTTGTCACCCTCTGCCACACGCCTTGGCGGACTGCAGGGTATGAATTGTAAACTGTAAAAAAACATTCCATTTGCGAAATGCCATCCCATTCCCCATTTCGGTTGTTTGGTATTAGATGCTTATCATTCCCTCTCTCAAGGGCTCCCATTTCCTCGAATACATGGAGTCGTTCACCTACCGCTCCCTCTTCTCTTCCGCCGCCTAGCCTCTCCCGCACCCACTTCACCCTCCTTCACCTCCCATCTAGCCTTCGATCCTTCCACCACCGTTTCTCTCCTTTACGCCATATTATTCAACCTCCCACTTCTGAATGTCTCGGCGGCTCTCCTCATCCCCATACTCTCGTCCCTCTCTCCCCTCCCTAACTCCATCTGTTTTCTCCCTTTTTATCTCCCTTTCACTTCTCCCTCATCTATAAATCGATCTCTCCCCTTATCATTTCTTGCAGAATTTCTTTCCCTTTTGTATATCTTTCACCTAGTATTCCTAACTCCGCTTAAATGTTTTCTCTCTCTCCTCCCCCCGCCTCTTTCTGCCTACCCTCCCTCCCTCTACTTTCTCCTTCTCCTCTCTAAACCTTCTCTTATTAACTTCCCACTCCTTTCGCCCGCTCCTTACCCTTTTTTTATCCCCATCATCTTTCTTCTTTCTCTTCTCCTACTTATGTTTCCTCCATAGCAGTGGTTCACGAACTTTTCGAAGTTCAACAGGATTTTCCGACACCCCCACCTTAAAATGAGATTTTCTATTTGTGCATACAGTACTACAACCTTTGGACGCATCTATTTGTTGGTATTACACCATAATCAATTGATTAAAGCAACAGTTATTGGCCTAATGACCCATCAACATTTCTGAATCGTTGCTTTATTTACTTAACACATTTTTTCGCGACATCCTTAAAAAAAATAACTGCGACACATCAGTGTGTCAGAAAATCCGCGTTCGACGGGGGCACTATAACTCTTAGCATTAAAAAATGTAATGCATTAAAAAAGAGTCCAGAGTCGACTGCTTGGCTTTTTTGCTTATTACGCCAAATTGGTCGGTAACATTCAAGTAGCACGTCTCAGCCCCGCTTCAATTCAATTTGAATGACAATTGGCGAATGAAAGTGGATGGGCAAGAGATTTTTGCGCTAACCTTATTTTTAAGAAACCCATGCTGGTTCAAATATAAATTGATTGAATTATTTCTTCGTAATCTCTATTCATAATTTTATTGTAGGGTCTTGAAGATAAATGCAAATAACGTATTCTATCCCCATGAGCATAATAATGCTCGGAAATCCAAACCTTCGTTAAATCTTCATTAAGCTGCCCACTAAACAATTTTGATTTACTCAGAATTTTAAATAGATAATTTTTTTGTTTGTATAAACAAAATTAGTATTAGTTATATCATTTCATTATTAGGCAAAACTTCCGTCTTCGTGTTGGCGTACCCCAGAAATTCTCTTGCATACCCTTGAGGATACGTGTACCCTACGTTGAGAGACACTGGGTTACACTACTGTAGACCTTCCTCTTTTTAGCGTTTTTTTACCCCGCTGATGTAATCGTTTTGCCCGTCAGTCCGTCCGTCACACCCCCATGTTCAAGTTAGAGCAACAAAATTTTTGAGGGATTGTTCGTTGCCATAAGTTCTGCCCGCGTTTTAAATTCGGAGACTCCAGGGACAGGCGAAGGGGTGTAGTTTTTATTTTTTAAAACGCCCTTAATAACTAATTCATCAGTTCTTTCCTTACTTATTTTTCTATTCCATTTATTCTTCCTACCATTTTCTTCCTCATTCTCCCACTCCTCATCCCTCTTTTCTCCTATCCTTTCTTTCTGCACTGACGTCATAGTCATTCGAAGGAATACGGTATACGATATATATTTTTTACGAAAATAAATTCCTAAAATATATTTTAAAAATTGCCAAATTTGTCTGAGGATTAATCGAGTCTTTCTGTTATCCATCCCTGCCGAAACCCAAAATTGCACGGACGAAATGGGTTTTATCGTACAGGAATAAAAAATATTATCAAATGCGGTAATAAATTATAGCTGGTACACTTCAAAAGTAACCGTAGAAATGCTTGTGTCTGATTTCATCTCGTCTTTCTTATCATCCAAGTTTTTTTCACGGAATCAATTAATTTGCGTCGAATTTGAAAAAATCGCTGAACGGTCTTCTACTCTAGTTACAAAATTCCTAAATTGGCACAACAGTTCCCATCCCGCCCTACGTTTTTATTCTCCTTTCCCCTCTCACTCACTCTTTGCTTCGTATACCCTACTCTTCCTATTATCTCCCCTAACTCCCTCCCTCAGTTTATTTCCTCACTCCTCTCTCTCTTTCTCTCTCTCTATCTCTCTCTCCCACTCCCTCTCATACTTAACGTCCTTTTTTTGAAAACCCCTCATTTTTCCTCGCTCGTTATTTTTTCTTCTTTCCCTAAATTTCACATAATACCTTTTCCAAGAACTCTCTCTTCTCCTTATTTGAAATGAGCGGCATACAATTTCTTATTCTATTTTTAATCATTGTATTCCACATCTTTTTTCTCCCGGTTCAAAAGGGGAAGATGAAAAAATGCAAATAAGGAACAAGGTCCTGAATCGAGAGCCCTCATTAAATAACCCACGCCCGTGAATTGAATACCGCCATAATCAGACGCTCTCCTTTTAAAAAATAGTTTTCATATCGCTTAACTGTAAATGGATTCACGTCCAAATGTTTTTAAGCTTTCTTTTTTCTACATGTTTAATGGACATTTCAACTATATAAGGAAAAAGTGTTTAAAAAACGAAATTAATTTTTATGCGGAAAGTATTAAAAATATTCGAAATCGTCTTTCTTTATACAAATTTGATATGTCCGAATCAAATCGTCAATCGGAAGGATATCGCGATCATCAAATTTTATACTTTACCGTCAAAGTGTTTATTGTTTACGATCTTCAATTTTTAGTGATGCATTGTCAATGTTACTACATATTTGCTGGCGGCAAGTTAGTGTATCTTGGGAAATGGGAACCTGAAGATTCTTTCAAGTTAATTCGTTTGGATATTCATTTGTTAAAATTTGATGCAATGTTCGTAAACTTACCACGTACTTTTTTATATTTGAATTTATGCATGTTTTATTGGCCAAACGGAACACTGTTGGGCTCGAAAAAAATTGTTCTAGAGTGTAGGGGCGTAACTTCGATTTTGGGGCTCCTACCTATGTAAAAAAAATTGCTATAAAATTATTTTGATATGATTTTAATTTGAGGTTTTTTCGACATTTCAATTCTGAAAATTCTCGTCAGTTTTCTATTTGCTGATTTTGTTTTTAATGAAAGAAGTGATAAATACTTTAATCTGATTCTGGGCATACAAGTGCGTAGGTAGCTATTTATTAACTAAAATTTCGATAAGGATATTTCGTTTGACGACACACTTACAGACAATGTCAAATATATCATCAAAGGTGCGCATGCATTGCTATAGATTGATGCCAGTCTGTATTTAATTGTTAGTAAATCCATTAGTTCCTTGGTTTCCATGTAGCGTTAAATCTCACCTTTCAAAACAGTGTTTGTTGATAGCGAAAGAAGTTCGCCACAAAGACCTTGGTCAATAAATTTCTGTGAACATTCATTAATTTCTTGTTCATTCAATTTAATTTAAGTCTTCTAAGTATATTTGCGCCTCCCCCTCCCACCCACGCACTGCTTGAGATTGCACTCCCAGGTTACGCCCCAGCTGTAGTGGTATCCCCAGCACGATAGATTTATACGAATAAATAGTCAATGTACCTGACCTAGGTCAGGCTGTTTAACCAGCACCATTTTCCTATGCGCAACTTAAATGTTATAGCTAAATCTGAACTCTATTTTGCATGTACTCTAAATTTTTATAACTCTCTTTAAATCGCCTGTTTACTTTTTGTTAATTTTAACATTAATCAATTTCCAATACCGTTCAATTGATTTTCCATAATGTAACGCACTACCACCTTGCGATCGTGTTGGGAACCCTTTGAGGTTCCCAACACGACGAAGGAACTGCCTGGCCGCGGGTATTTTAAATTTATTCTCTGTGTTTATTTCCCTGCAATAACTCCTATTTTCGATTACGGACAATAAGTATGCTCGCGACAAACATTTTTATCAATCCTAATTACAATACAAATTCAGAAACTGGAACGGTAATTTTTATTTTGCTTGAAAGATATACATTGGATAAATAATAACGCAGGCACTCTCTGTTGTTCTAAGAAATAGGTAGATATTACTTTGGTAAAAGAAAGCGTGGTCTCATTATTAGAACATATAATAAAAATAGTGGATTCCAAGCCATTTTCCCTTTCGTTTTCTGTAGTGATTCATTTTATAATATATTTCTTATAAACTGTCAAAAATATCAAGTTTACGGAAAATTAATTCTCGCCAGGGACTTGATATCTCAAACAAATGTCTGATGGTTTATGCGTCACACGATAACGACAAGCACCAAACAGACTAAGTCTTAGTCTGTTTGGTCCCTGTCGTTGTCACCGTAGTCGCCTTTCTCTCTTATATCTATAATCTTATAATTTCCACTTTTCTGTTGTTTTTAATTTTTGTATTAACTAATAATATTTGTTTATTTAGTTTTTATTAGCACTGATGGGTAATAAGCCATCGTAATGATTGGTCTATTTTTCATTTATAACAAAAGATTTTCTCCAATGAAAGTTCTCAGCGGCAGTGCATTATAAGTTTGTAGAAATAAGGAACGATTTATTCTGAATTTATGATTTAAAGTACCTTAATCTGAACTATTTATTGAATATCTAGCATACACCATTGGCAGTAGTTGTGGTATGCTCAAACAATTTACGTGTCTTATTATTTAAAAAGTGGACGATAATTATTGACAGAAATCACAATACGAGTAAATGAAACCTAATATTTCACATTGGCAGTACATTAATTCATGTCGTTTCCTAAATTAAATCAAATTTTGAAACAATAAATTCACTTCGCTGGTGACAATATGGCAACATCCTTTTAACGAATTGTGTGATACAATTTTGCCCTGTCGAGCTAACGTAAGTTTTCGAATTTCCTTAAAAGAGTGCAGTTTGAAGTTTTGAGATGAACTTGTATGATAATGCAGGAGAAGTTTCAAATTTAAAAAAATCAGAGCTTTCGTACCGGTTCGGAACTTGGTTTTTGCATTGCGCTTTCGGAGCAAAAATTATTTTCGCTGATGAAGTGAACAAACCGTTTTTGATTTTGACAGAAAATCACAATGTCCTAAATAAAAAGTGAATTTAAATGACTCGGTACTTTGGAGTGTATTTGTCAATTACAACTTTGAACTCGCCCGCTAAATCTTGCTCGCAATTAAAAACTTCATTAGCACATCGAATAATTATTGGAGACGAGAGAAGTAATGAATAACTCCTCTTTATACACTTTTACATACAGGGTGTTTAAAACGCCTGTGCACTTGGCTCGCATGTAGTGCATGCGATAATAACAAACAATTTTAAAATCTAGTGCACAGAGTCATTTTGGACACCGTTTATAAGAAACTTCTGAATCTGAATGAATACCCTGCAAGCCACCGCAATTGATGATATGCAGGGGGAGAGTATCACCGACCTATCATGTTATTCTCCTGTTATGCTGTCTTATTGTAGATCCCCGTTATCTATCTGTTATGCATTCAATTTCTCGTATCTTTTCAGTGTGGTCGTTGCGTCCTACTTAAGATCAGCTCTTAATTAGGTTTGATAAATAGATCTAACAATAAGACAATAAAAGAACATAACAGGAAAAATAACATGATAGGTCGGTGATACTCTTCTCCTGCCACAAACCAATTGAGGTAGCCTGCAGAGCATTTATTCAGATTTAGATCAGAACCCCTCAGGCCGGTTCACCGTAGCGTGTCCTTACGTATGTTGCTATCCTGCCCCAGCAACGGTTGCACGTAGGCCTCTTCTCTTTATTCAAACTTAAATTTCGGAACCATTTAGTACCTTTGACCCTTCCTAATGCTTGCAACGCATTGGTAATGCTTTCACGATGCTCTTCTGTTTTTATTTCCCTAAATTAACTACCGGATGGAAGGGTTGATGTATTATCTTCAGAGGCATACTATATATATATATATATGTGTGTGTGTGTGTGTGTGTGTGTGTGCGCGCGCGCGCGTATGTATGTATGTATGTACTATGTATGTATGTATATAGTAATATAACTCGTTTTAAAACCCACGATTGCACTGCGATTTAAAACAATACTTTTGCGGGGCCGCAGGGACTTGGCTATATCTCCCAATTACCCTTCCAATCACGCTCTCTTCTTAATTTTAATTGAGTCACGCATAGTTCCTGCTGAACTTTCGTCGACAGAGGGCGTAAACCCTTATTCGTTCGTTACCCTTCTTATCCCGCCCCTTAAACATCTCCGTGAACGTGTCTCCTTACGATTTCCCTCTCGCTCACCCATTCCCCCTTACAGGGTTGAGCGGTCCGCAATACCGAAATTAATTGTGGCCGCTCGAAAATACTTTATTCTCCGCCGTGTAACGACCCCTTCCCTTCCCTCCCCCACCCCTTCCCCTCCACCCGTCTCATTTCGAATAAATCCCCGTTTAAGAGGATTAAGCACCGGGTTGCAGGATGGGCACGTGCGCAGTGGTGGGAGTAAAAAAGGGGAGGTGAAAGGGAGAGAGAGAGGGTTTCTTTGAGAGGGTGAGATGGGGAAAGTGAAGGGGAAGAAAGGAGAGAGAGAAAGGGAGGGAATGTGGAGGAAGTGGGGCATCGTTAAAGATGAGGAGGTCAAGAAAGGGTGAGAGATAGGAAAAGGGAGGGAGGGGAAGGGAGGTGGAAGGAGGAGAGGCGGCGAATGGAAGGGTGGGGCGGTCAAAAAGGGAGTCGGTAGATGGAAAGGGAGAGGGAGGGTGGAAAATGGAGAGAGGACGGGGAGATGGAGTTGGGAGGGGGAAAGGGGGTCGGGAGAGGGAAAGGGAGAGGGAAGGAGGGAAATGGAGGGGAGAAATGGGGTGGGGATGGGGGAAATGGGGAGGGGAGAGGGAAAAGGGAGTCGGGGAGGTGGGAGAGGGAAGGGGGAAATAGTGGGAAGAAGGGAAGATGGAGTCGGGAGGGGGAATGGGTATCGAGAGGAGAGGAAATGGAGTGGGAAAGTGGGAGAAATGGAGTCGGGAGGGGTAGAGGGAGACGGGGAAATGGAGTGGGGAGGAAGGGAAATGGAGTTGTGAGGAGGGGAAATGGAGTCGGAATAGGGGAAAGGGAGACCGAAGGAGGGAAAAATGGAGTCGGAATGAAGGGGAAGGTTTTAGTTGGCAGTTAGGTTGATGATAAAGAGTGGTTGGTGAGGAAAATGTAAGTCTCTCTCTGTCAAAAGAGAGAAGAGAAAGGACAGGAGACGAGTTTTGGGAGGGAGGTAAGGGTCGCGGTGGTGGATAGAAGGGGAGGGGATGAAGAGGGTGAAGAACGAGGCTGAGTCAGAGGGGATTTTAGGGGCTGAAATGGGTGTGAATGGAGGGTGCTAGGGAAAGGGAGAGAGAGAGAGAGAGGATTGGGCGAAATTTCAAAATGATGCCAAGGTTCCTGTTTTTTTAGAAACGACTGGCGAAAAATATTTGAAGATTAAATATACGTCGCGCATTAATGCGAAGGTAAAGAATTGAATAAATGGGCTAGGAAATAATTTCATTGTACATTAAATTACTGTTTTTATTCAATTTAAATTGTTACACATTTACGGAAATAATATTCTACTAGCGGAATTACCCGTTGAACGTCAACGGGACTTTGTAGTGTGATTAAAATATAACTTCTGAGGCGTGTGTGTAAAAACTTATATATATATATATATATATATATATATATATATATATATATATACAGGTAGTTCCCGCCTTTACGAATTAATTCGTTCCGATTCCTCTTTCGTAAAGTGGGAACTCATTACCCGTAGACGCAATGTGATAAACATGTCTTCTGTTCCTGACAATTAATTTATCCCATTTAAAACCTTAATAATGTTAAATAGAGGATAATAAAACAATAACTAATGTACATACACATAAGCAATGATTTATTTACAATACAAAATGAAAACAGCAAAGAAATATATGTTGTAGATACAGTAATACATACATATTTAAAACTTGTTTAATCATCATCCTCCTCAATGTCTAAAATTGCTGCGCTCGTTGAATGTTTCACCGCACAGTCCACCCTCAATGGTCCAGCACTTGTTGAAGGCTGCGCCGCACTCGTTTTTCGTTCGTTAGAGGCAGAACTAGTCGCAGTACCTTTCTGTAGAAAAGCTGTGATAGTGTTTTGCTTCCAAGAGAGTCTTTTCTTTTCTTTATAAATTTCCCGATAGCAGGCATAAGCATTTTTTAAATCTTTAGCAACTTTGGTAGTTCTCTCAAAGTTAGAATCTTGTGACTCGAAAATTTCAATTGCCTTTTCGATGTGTTGAAATGCTTCGTCAAGGTCTTTAAGAGTGAAAGAACGAACAGGAGTTTCAGTTGCAATATTTTCTTCCTCTTCGGCTTTCTCTTGCTCTTCCATTTCTAAGAGGTGAGTTCTTCCATGTGTGCTTCAAGAAGATCATTTAAATCAGTTGCAGAGACATCCAGTCCCAATCTGTCGGCAAGAGTAACGATCGCTTCTGTGTTCTGCTGTACTTACAATCTCTGCTGGTTCTTCAAACCCTTCAAAATTAGAAAAAACCGAGGGCAGAGTTTCTTCCAAACACCTTTCATGTTAGTCTCTGTATTTCTGTTCCAGGCATATGTCGTAATTTTTATTGCATCTAAAATATTAAATGATTCTTTCCAAAATTCTTTAAGAGTTGGACCTCCCTCGTTATCAGTTGCTTTAATTAACATTTCAAATGTCTGGCGAAGGTAAAGCGCTTTAAATGTTGCGATAACACCCTGGTCCATTGGTTGCAAAATGGAAGTCGTATTTGGTGGCAAAAAAATTATTTTAACATTAGGGTGGTGATGTTGAAGAGAGGGTGGATGCTCAGGTGCATTATCCAAAAGCAGAATCACACGAAAAGGAATTGATTTATCTTCACAATATTTTTTAACTTCAGGTACAAAATAATGTGAAAACCAATCTTCAAATAGCGAAGCAGTAACCCAACCTTTCTTATTGGCTATCCATATGACCGGAAGTGTAGTTTAAACAATTCCTTTAAATGCCCTTAGATTTTCTGCACGATGCACCATCATGGGTTTTAACTTGCAGTCGCCAGCTGCATTCCCGCGAAGCAATGAATGTAGCCGATCTTTCGATGCTTTTAAACCGGGCATTGACGATTCTTCTTTCGCAATGTAGCTTCTTGACGGCATGCGCTTCCAAAAGATCCCGGTTTCATCCACACTGAAAACCTGTGATGGCGAGTAATTTCCCTCTTCCAATATTGCTACCAATTTTTTAGGAAATAATTTTGCCGCTTCAGTATCAGCACTCGCAGATTCTCCGAGGATTTTGATGTTATGCCAACCAGCTCTTTTTTGTACCGATCAAACCAGAGGATATAACATAACATATAGGAGGATACTACTGTTTAGGCACTTCCAGATGAGCTCGAGATTCGAAATTTTTGTCTTAGGTAGGATTTTGTGCAAAACCTACTATATAAAACTAAAATCTTGAAAAAGTGAACAATGCTGCAGATAAAAATTCGCAATTGTTTAAACAAATTTTCAAGGTTTATGTATTTCCGAATGTGCTACGGAGCTAAAATTTTTTTTGGAGGTAGCATTTGTAAAAAAACGAAATGGGGGTTATAGAAAATTTGACATTTCAATTTGTTTGGTAGTTAAAAATTCTTAAAATTTAAACAAATAGGTAAATGTTTAGACACTATGCAGCGAGTTATGGAGATAAAATTTTTAAATTATTTACAATTTAGTCTATATAAACGAATAAACATTTCAATGTATCCCTGAAATCGTTATTGCGGCCGTTAAAAATTATTTAAATTTAAACAATTAGATAAATGTTATTTCACTTCTAATTGTGCTATAAATTTAAAATTTGGCAGAAATGTGTGGCATTATTAACCCAATGTGAGATGAAATATATATATATATATATATATATATATATATATATATATATATATAAAATAAGCAAAAAGTGTCGAAATATATGGTCGCAACCGCTTCGCTAGCGAGATATGGCAACATTACATCTGGCAACGATAGAAGGCAAATGGAAACAAAAGAACGCAAACAGTTGTGGAACAATAGTTTCATTGTTGTGAACAGAACGGCTTTTAGTCAGTTACCAACGGTTTACAGAAGATGTTCAAAGTGGCCACCATTAAATTCAAAACATAACTGAGCCCTCTTGCGCCAAGAATTCCTGGTCCGCTGTAAGGCGTCAGGCATGTTGCGTATTGCCGAGCCAGCCGCTTCAATGGCATTCCACAGCTCTTCCCACGTGTTACATCGGTGGTCGTAAACGATGCTATATATATATATATATATATATATATATATATATATATATATATATATATATATATAACAACTTACGGAAAAGGAAAGGTAAAATAGATATATGGATGTCAACAAGGTGTTGGGATGAGGAAACCCAGTGAGCACTCACCAATCAGACGACTTCAGGTTGGCGAGGCCCCGGGGATGTCGAAGCGACACACGTAAAATAACACAAGTTTCCTCATCCCAACACCTTGTTGACATCCATATATATATATATATATATATATATATATATATATATATATATATATATATATATATATATATATATTCATTTAACACTTTTTGCTTGTTTTTGTGTAGAACACGATGCTACTATTTAAGGTATGTAATTAAGAATCACCCGTATATATATCACTATACAACTTGATTTGCCACTCTTTGGCTCCGTTATTCTTCCTCTTCGTATGTTCACTGAATAATAATATTCTTCAATAATTAACGTTGCAATCTATGAAGTTTGAGATTGCGCGGAGCGAATAACACAATTCTTTCGTCTATTCGAAGGCTTAATAGACGCGAATCGGAGGCAACAATGCGGGTCGCCTTGACAACACCCGGAATGAGTACGAAAAAGCCATTAAATTTCTGACAAATTCTTCCGTGTAACATTTTAGCCGTCGAATAAAAAAATTGAGAAATCCCGTCCATATTTACATATTTTAATAAATGAAGGAAATAAACCTTGCACCTTGAAAAGTCGAAAATCCCGTGTAAACTTATGGGAAAATATAATCGTCTCCCGGAGTCGAATCCGGAACTTTTTCCGGGATGTTAGATTTTTTTAAAGACCATCTCAAGGGGGTTTGACGATTGTGAAAGTTTCAGCTCTTAATTCCATTGGGAAACGTCCAAAAATACCGGGACAGGCAGACGGACACTTAAGAATTATTATATAAGGATACTTAAAATGCAAAAAGCATGGAATGTGTTTTGAACCGAATGTAACGACATGAAACAAAAATAAACCTTCTCATACCATGCATATTTGACCAGTATGGAAACAACAATTTATTTTTCAGTTTATTTCCCACATTGAAGAGCAAAATATAATATTTGTAATCTGAATTAGTTTCGAAAAGTCTTGCCTCGTATGTCCCCGTTATGTTCTTGAACGCATAGACGAACAGAAGAAAGTCTAAAATATTGTTGTAACTTACTATTGAACAAAGCCGGATTTTTTTTACACGGAGGACCTTATTCGTCGTTGCGAAAGTTTTGGCGTGCCGCATTAGATGTTTGCACTACTCCTGCCGGACGGGTGAGTGTTTACATAGGAACTTATCGTGTATATTGTGACATTACAAATATTTTGCCACCAAAACTTTATCAGACATGAATTTTAATTAAAATATATAAAATTAACCGTATTTAGTACCGTTGAGAGAGGATCGTAACCTGATAAAAATATGATTTCTCTAACTTCCTAAGCTCAGTAGTTAGAGTGTATGTATACCAATAGATAACATGAGCGTTTTCTAAATATAACGCCATCACCCGAGAGGTTCCTTACATATACATAATAATAAGAGTCACGAGACGGATCGCTGGCATAGGGTGCGGTGCACCAGTCTTTCTAAAATATACCAATTTAAGTCATAAATAACCTTTTTAGGCGTTCTTTACAGTAAGTAAATTATGGTCAGGCCGTGTCCGTCCCTCCGTCCGTTTGTTTCATCTCAGAAACTACTGTGCAGATTTTGATGAAATTTGGTATTTAGGAGATAGGGGCAAAGACACTAAAAAATGTAAATAGTTTACGTGGCCTAATCAGGAGTGCCACTTTACTGGTGACAAAAATAAACTTTCTGTATATCTCGCAAAATATCACTTATAACAAAAAAGTCTTAAAACGACTTTGTAGAACTAGTCAAATAGCATGTTTTGTTCGGTACGTATTTATCGAAGGAGTAGCCGGTTTCAAGAAAATAAAACTTTAAAGTCGTAAATAAATTTTAACTTTCGTTAGACAATTTTTCCCTAGTTTTTTACTTTCTCCATACGTCGTATATACAGGGGAAAGTATTGATTTCATGAAAAAAAAATCGATTTCGAGATTTCAACGGAAATACACGTTTTGAGGTCCCCTGAACACGTTTTGACCATTTTCTCGATGATTTCTGTGTGACAGATTTTTTGTGGGTGCTCTAACTCATATACTATTAATCAGGTCGACGCGAAATTTTATATTTGACATTTTATGAAAGTGACAAGAGTTGATTAGTATTTGATAAAAATCGGTCAACCGGAAGTGGGTGTTTACTCTTGTCACCTATCCGTTATTTTGAAATATTTGATTTAATATTCGATTAATGTAAAAACATACTGGAATAAAAGTTGTAGGAAATGTAATGTTCTATAATATTTGTTTGAAACATTTTCCAATATAATGCATTGTTTAAGAGATATCTTAAAAACTATATATTTTAGCTGCCTCCACGCCACCTCCCGACGACAATTGTTAACAATTGACGCTTAGTTACGTCTTAGTGACGCTCCTTTATAGTTTCTTAATCGTTGGAGCTTTGTGGCTATATCCAAAGTCAGAAGGCTATGGTTTGAGTTTATTTCTGTTCTTTGTAAAGTCTAAATTTTTCTCGCAGTTCCTTAAAACATTTATTATCATTTAACTTATTTGGAATTTTTAGAAATATTACAGGTATGCAGAAAGTTATGTGGTGGCCACTTCAGATTTTTAATTGTTGTCAACGGAAACAATCTTCGTGACAACTGAAGTTAATAATATCTGATGTAAATACCTAATTAGTTTAATTTTATTTCGTGCGCACGCAACATTTGGAAAATGAAAGGAAACGGATTATTTATGACGAAGAAATAAACGTAAACACGTCATTTTCTTTACGTATACACAGCGTTTGTAAGTGAAAAGAAATGTATAATTTACGACGAAAGAATGGACGTGAACATAAAGACTATATTACTACTATTCGAGTGAGGTATGTTTTAATTAATTGTCGATTGTTTTATTAATTACAATTGATTAGGAAATTCGGCGGTGAATCAAAAATTCGACATTTCCTTGGCATCACTACTGGCATTTCAGCTCGTAGTCATTATACTAATCCATTAATATTGATCTCTTTTGACATGATTGCATAAACCGTAAAGAACGACCCTGCCTCGCTCGTATGCGCACATGATGTGTGCATCTTTCCACTCTTGTATGATCTCCGGTCGGAATAAACGTTCCTGAGGCCTAGAGTGAATTTCATTTATTTTATCATCGTGGCCGTGGTTTCCTCTATAAATGGGCGCTTCAATTATTCCGAGTACTACTTCAGCCAAGTTTTGTGATCAATATTTCTCGAGAAGTTTCAACCTAGCGTTCAGTTGGAGCACCCCTACAGATACCAATTCAAAATCCTTGATAATGAAGTAACTATGCATATACTCGTAAATTTCTTTCACGAATCTTGCTGCCCTGTGCTGTACTTTTTCCTGCTGTGACCTTTAATTGCAGAGACCGAGACGTTTTCTTTGAATCTAATTCGTCCAATGCCATATTTTTAAATATTTAGATCACACAATCCTGTAGCATAAAAAGGTTTTCTCACAAGTGGCCATCCATTCTCCAATTATCGCCTCGTGGAATTTTCAGGTAAACTTGGAAAAATGTAACACGGCCTAAATTTTTTAAATTCAAACAAGAAGAGTGCTGTTTTGGTATTTCATAAATACAATTTTTCTTTTAGATTAAAACAAAACTCCAGGATTTGCTACTAATTAGGGTCTCGCAAATTTTTCTACAATAATTCTGTTATTCTTTGTAGAATCAACGAATGTCGAATCGCCATTGAGGAAGATTAACGTATTGCGGAAATGTGCATATGGTTTAATCAAGAGTTTCGTGGCTGCAGGATTAAACTGAACGATTTGCTACATTCAACCCATAAGGTGAGTTCGATAATCTACTCTTAAATTTATCTTTCTGGAACAGTTTTGCATCAAATTACGTTTCCACGAAAAATTGCTTATAGGTGTTGTAAAAGTCTTTAGAATGTAATCCTTTTTATACAGATACTAGGGGCCCGTTGCAGTACTTGCTGTAAACATTTAGGGAACCTTGCATGAAGGTCCCTATGACAAAGAATTGTGGCTCAGGGTGTTTTCGTATAACTGCTTTTATTGCTCCTCTCAAAATAATCGTATTGCTTACAACATTTTTACAACCAAAAACACATACATACATACATTGGGAATAATTTTGAAACAATAATTTACAGCTTATGCCTGTCTGCATAGGATCTTCGGATCACTTTATTCCATCAATTTCTTACATACATACATGATTTAGACTAACATCGGTACACAACATTTTTTCTTTTGTTCCCTATTTCTTGTTGTAGAGCAAATCGAATATTCTGTGGTTTGGTTAATATTCAGTAATCACTATAAATGCACCGGCCACGCTTCAAATATCTTGCTTAAATATCGAAAGAAATTAATCACAAACATTATCAATATGGTAATTTGCTTTATACGGCAGAATAAAATTTGCAAGCGAAACGATATTTTTAATGTACGCGTGAAATATCTTCCTATTTGTAATGTTAACTTGTCCATTATTACAATGGATTGGAGCCGTCTCTGACTTCAAGTTTCTTCGCTACGTGTTCATTTGTTTTATATTTGCACGTAATTTTTCACATAAATTTTCAAGCTGTTATTGTCCTTGATGCGTTTGTTTCTTTGTAAGCTTAGTGCAAATGCACTTGATAGCTCGAGTCTAACAATGCAAAAATCCGAGATGAACAATGCCAGTAATAATAGGATTCTATTGAAAACATGAAAAATGTGTGTATTATATGGAAGTTGGGTTGGTTGGGTGGGTTTGGTTGGTTGGGTTGGTTGCAGCACAAACTTGGTGGCCAAATATATTAACAGAATGGGCCAGTATTGTTACTACGACTCGCCTTTAACTATTTCCAAGGCAATCCCGTCTCAGAAACTCTTAAAATAAGAATCACGATAGATTATTTAATGATAGAATATATCCCGAGCGTGAGGTAAATGCACGTAATACGAGAGATAAGGAGGAAGTTCATAGTAACATGCAGCGCCAATTTCGCGATAGGTCATTGATAGAATGTTCCGTAAAGGGTACGACGGGTCGCAATTCCAATTTTGATATGATGCCAAACAGTCGTGGGAGTGATTGTGATATGTATATTCCAATTAAATTGAAGGTCGACAATAAAGAGCCACGTTGGCACAAAAAGCAAGTTAGGAGTGCGCTTAGGAGCCAGAGAATAAGCCACGCGAAAATAAAAAATATGCTGTCTGCATCATCCGATGAATATAGAGCAACTAAAGTTAAGACGTATAAGGAATCCCGCGCTAAAGCGAGAAATACTATGCGCGAGGCTTTTACTAACTTCCGGAATAAGGTATTAAATAATTATTTGAAGGAGGACCCCTAAGCGTTTTGGTCCTATGTGAGAGAGGTCCAAGGTAGACGCCCTACCATACCGTCCCTGCGTTATTGTTCGGGTGCCGTTATTAATGACAGCGTAGAGAAAACCAAACGGTTAAACGGTCATTTTGTAAAAGCATTTACAGTCGTCAGCGACCATTGCGTACATTATGCACCCGCAATAAGGAGGGAACTGATGGACGATATAGTATTTTCTGGGGTGGTAATAGCAAAGCAATTAAGTTCCATCAGACATAACAAGCCACTGGGCCCGAAGAAATTCCTGCTCGCGTTTTAAAAGAATTAGCTGAAGAAATAGCACCTTTTCTTCGGATAATACAGCACATTTGAGCCGGCCAGGATATTTTTTTGGATTGATGGCAAAATGTCCAGGAACTGAGTTTAGTATGGGAATCTAAATCCGATAATATGCTGTTGCTTTTGCCGAGAAACATTCTTTAAAAAAAGAATTTGCGAGTGCAGCTTAAAGGATTTTAGACATTCGTTGATGCTAATTAAGGGCTAATAAAGGAAAACATTTATGATATAATTCTCGCAATAATATTTTATCCATAAAAAACTATATAATACTTTACTTTGTATCATTTGATATATTCCATCATTGTACTAAATATTCTCTTTATTCAACATAAAATATATAGAGAAAAATTAAACTTAATTATTGAGCGCTCGATCAACAGTCATACATCAAATTCTGATTTAAATGTGTTTTTCCAATCTGCAAAATATTTTACAACAAATAGCGAGTACAGGTATACCTCGCAATACTCTCGGGTTGCGTTCCAAAAAACCAGAACGTATCGCGAATTAGCGTATATTGCGAAACACATTTTTACATAAGAGCAATGCTATAAAAAAGAGATGCGTTCCTGAATTGATTAAAATCACGTATTAGCACGAAAAATATTTTCCTAAAAAGGGTCTCGTTGCGCGAAATCGTGCTAAACGAATGCAATGAGTAGGTAGAATAGGTTCAGTGCATACGGAGAATGGGTGAAAGTGCATACAACAACGCCAATCTACAGGAAAAATCCTAGCAAGCAATAGAGAAACATTTGTTCCAGGAATGCACTCCATAGGTAGATGCGTGAAGGGGTAGCTATACGACCACCGAAATTACTTTCTTCCGAACTTCGTTTAACAAGGCTCGAAGAACTATCAGCAGGACATATCCATTACCTTATCTGTGTAAAGAGAATCGTGGAATATTCCAGCATTTGGTTGGCAAATATAATCTCAAAAACCTCAAAAGGGCTAAGATACACGTGCTCTCTAAACTACCCTAGGGCCTTGCGTTCAGAGTAGAAGTGTGAGCTTTTCAAAAACGCGCATATTTGAGTGTAAGAAAATACCCTTCTTTCACTCCCACCGTTAATGTAACCCCAGTAAAGGAAAGAAATCGTAGGTAGAAAATAAAATTGGGGAAAAGTAAACAGAAACGACTTTAATATTATAGTTCAGGATAGAATGGGTTTTTAGACGTATACTTTTCCATCTTGATGGAGAATCGACGCTTATCGACGACTACTCATTTTCGTCGATTTTGAAATTTAAAAAAAATCGACGTTTATCGAATCCTACCAAACCTATTTATATGCTAATCGTATTCTATTGATTAGTGCTTTGCGACGTAATATTTTAAATTTTTATTAACAGAAAATATGGGAGAATAATTCTACATTTGATTTGTCGTTATTTATTTTCGCCCCTCTACTGTTGCAAAGAAATTTTTGTATAAAGTTATTGGTACCAGTGGAAATAAAGGGTTCGGTTTCGATTAGGTTCCTTCAAATAGCAGGAATCAGAAATGTTGACGAAATATAGGAGAACCCTCATATTGATTTACTTTCAAGCACAGATAAATAATAATATATATAATATAATAATATAATAATAATATAGGTCAGATGTGAAATTATCGTGGAACAAATGATGGTGCCTTCGGAGGGAACGTATCCTTCAGAGGTCATTTGTGGGAAAGAGAAAATATTTTACGGTCGTGGGAATGGAGCGTATGAGTTTGGAAGAAGGTAGAATATGGCAGAAATTGGGGAATGGATGGGGATTTCGAGAAAGGCGTAGCGAGGGCAAGAGCGAAGGAAGGTGTGGAAATGGAGGAGGAAAGTTGAGAGAGAAAATGGCTTGAGAGGATTATTAAGAGGCAATGTGCGAATGGGTATCGAGTGTATTTTGAGGAAAGGACGAAACAACAAGGGCTAACGACAAAAGAGCGAGCGTCAAAAAGGGGAAAACAAAAAGGGCGAATGGAAAATAGGGCGAGAGTCAAAAGGGCGAGAACAAAATGGGCGAAAGTAGAAAGCAAAATTAGCTAAGGTAGAAAAGGTACTATGACTAGGAGCATATGTCGATGAGAATTATTTCTTAGATATTATCGCTGTGGGTACCTCTTATTGGCCCGACGGAAGACCGTCGGGCTCGACAAAAATTTGTTCACAGTGTCATAGTGTTCCCCTTCACGGAAATCTTTAGTTATTTATTGAAACATATCAAAATACATTTAACAAAAATGCGATTAGTATGGATTTAGGTTCATGGGGCCTCGTCCGCACCGTCATGATGTGAATCCCCGCGTCGATTATCGTATTGCCTCCTGCCGGTGACATGTTCCACGTAGATGTCCCGTGCCCATCTTATTGCCTCGGAGACCATCTTTTGCCTGGCTCCCGCGGCTTCGCGGCCTTTCAGCCCCAGTCTCCGGAGTATTCCGTCGTTGCGCGGATCCCACGCTCCCAATGCTCCGACAATGACGGCGTCTAGAGTAACAGGGATGCGGTACGCGTGTTTTGCGCGGACTCTCTCTGCCAGTTGCCCGTATTTGGTCTTCTTCCGCTCTCTCGCTGCGACGAGTGCAGCGTACCTGTTCTCGAAGGGGACCGCTACATCGATGATGTATATGGGCCCTCCGATCCCCTTGCGGAGAAACAGGTCCGGTCGCAGCGCCGAGTCCGTCCCCGGGATGGCCCGGTTCGTCCTTATCTCCCAGCCTTGCGGGAGAGCGTCCACGAGGTGCTGGATGATGGCGTCGTGTCCCTTGGTCCAGGCGGCGGCATGGGGAAGGCAGTGGTTCAAGACGTGCGGCAGCGTCTCGTCGGTGTCGCCGCAGCGGCGGCAGAGGGCGTCTCCTGCCCTCACTCCTCGGTAGGCTCCCTTTAATGGGAGCACGTTGAGGCGGGCCCGGTGAATGAATCTCCATTCGCAGCAGCGGGTGTGGCGGCCCGTTCTGAGGAAATGGTTACTCACCGAGACCTTTGTAGTTGCCTCGAAAACCTTCCCTTGGTCGGGTTTGCCGACCAAGCGCCTCCTGTACGCCTCCCTTGCCGCCGACCTCAGGATACCGCATACGCGCTTTGCCGCCTTCTCGGGGATAATGATAGTGTCCGAGTGCGGGCTAGGGTTGGCGACCCTCAGCGCCAGTTCATTCATGGTGGGGCTCCACTCCCATGTCACTTTTACCAGCGGACTAAATTGTCTGGTGGCCTTTCTCGTCCTCGTCCATAGGGAAGCTGTGGTCCCCACGGGGTGCCCCAGACGCCCTTCCTTGTCTCCGTTGAGGAAGCGGCATATCTCCCCCTTGGTCGGTCGCGGCCCTTCGAGGCCGATCTTGCGGTGCACGACGTCGTCGAGGCTCCACCATGCAAGGTTCCGTATAAGCGGTTCCTTGCAGGAAAGCATCTTAAACGCGTGCACCAAGACCATTACGTCTGTCGATACTGTGAGGGGCATGAGGCCGGCTCCCCCCATGGAAGGTAGCAGGTGGAGGATCTCCCTCGATGCCCGCAGCGGGAGGTCGAGCCACGTCTTTACTCGCCGCGAGATTTCTTTCTCCGTCGCCCTCAGCCTCACTTTCGGAATGGCGGAGCACCTGAATGTGAAGTCGCACCGCGGCAGGAGGAATGTGTGGAGGGCGTCGATCTTCTGCCAGGGCGCCAGGGCGCTCCTATCCACTGCGCGCAAGTCTTCAGTAAGTGTGGCGAGCATGGCCCGCGGGGTTTGTTCAGCTTTGTACCCGAAGGGAATCCCCAGGTATCTGTAGTGCTCCCCCTCCGCAAGTGCCTTTATGTCGCGGCCTTGGATGGTGAACACCGTGTTGCGGACGCCTCTGGGAGCACTGGGCCTGCAGTCTACGTGGATCGACGCACATTTCCCAGGCTTAAAGCTGAGGCCGCTCCACTCGGCGACTTTCTCCGTGGTCCAGAGGAGTGACCTCAGCATCCCCGCGTCTCGCGATATCAGGACGACATCGTCGGCGTAGGCGAGGACACAGGTGCTCGACGATCCCATCCGGTATCCGGCCACTGCGCGTTTGGCCAATATGGCGCGCAGGAGCGGCTCCAATGCCAAGTTAAACAGTAGGGGCGAAAGCGATCACCCCTGCCTTACGCCCGAGTTTATTGGCAATGGGTCGGTGTCGCCCTCCACCGTCCTTATGCTGGTAGTCGCCCCGCGGTATAAGGCTTTAACGATATTAACTATCCCCTCCGGTAGCCCCATTCTTCGCAGCACACCTAGTATATGTGCGTGGGGGACGGTGCCGAAGGCGTCCGCGATATCCAGCCAGGCGATGGCGACCTCTTTTCCGTTCCGGCGGGCGTCCTCCAGTACGGTAGAGAGGACGAAATTGTGTTCAAAACAACCCTCCGTTGCCGGGATGAATCCTTTTTGGTGTGGGAAAGAGATCCGCCTCCCTGCGCGGGCCCAGGCCGCGATTATGTCTCCGAGGCACCCGGCGAATAGTTTACCCGAGGTTGGGCCTAATGCCAGGGGGCGCCAATTCCCAATTTCCTCCTTATTCCCCCCCTTGTGGATCAGAACCGTCCGCGTGTTCTTCCATCCCTCGGGAATGAACGCCCTATGGAGGCATTGCGAGAAAAGGGCGGCCAATGCCTTACATCCCGTGTCCGCCTTTTTCCACGCCGCGTAACGCACACCGTCTGGCCCGGGTGCGGTATTTTTTGCAGCCTCCAGTCTGCGCTGTACCTCGGCAGGTGAAAACGGCCGCAGGAGGGCAGTCGTTTCTGTCTCGGTGCAGCGAGAGGAAAATACCGGTACGATTGACGGCGGTTCCCGCCATTGGTGCTCGCAGGGCGGCGCAGTGAAGTGCCGCCGTACCTCTTCCATCGGGGTTGGGCAGTGGTCTGTTTCGGCCCCAATTACGCTCCGGAAAGCTTTCGATCTGTTGATTTTATAGAGGAACTGAAGCCGTCGTGCCTCGTTAGGCGCTTGGACCCGTCTCGGGCGCCTTACTGCTCCGTCGGGTGGCCGCACCCCTGAAATCCTCCTTGCTTCCTCCGTCATGCTGTTCATTATCCCCTCTATCAGGTCTTCCTCGCCCCCCTCGATGAGGCCCAGTTCCACCAGCCATCCTATCTGTGCCTCGGTTGAGGCGGCAGGTGCCGTCGCGGCCGGGCTAGCGGGAAGAGTTACGGGTGCCTCCGGCGTCTCTCCCCCCCTCCATTGGATTCTCGCCACTCCGCGTCTCGTCCTTGGCGCTGAATTCCGCAGTGAGGGCACGGACGTCTTCCTTTGCGGCCGGCGTCGGTTCCATCTCCTCGCTTGCCCGTTCTGCTGGTGCACCCCCCCCCCCGATCGGGCCGGCAACGGACGGGGTTGCCCGGGGTGCTGGTTGTCCGCATCTTCTCTTCTAGGCATCGGAGGTCTTATTTCCCACCTGCGCTGTCCTGTGGGTCTATTTCTCCGTCCCCAAGGAGCATAGGCTTGGTTGTTGCTTTGTCTCTGGGGCGTTTGGCGTAGGGAGCGTTCTTCGCGTTGGGCGCCTCTCCGTGGAGGGGGCTGGTGCCTTTGCGTCCTTCGTGGCTCGCCTCTAGCGGCGGGGGGATGGTTCCTTCTTCGGTTACGGTTACGTCGTCAGCCCTCTCTCCTGGGCGTCGTGCCTCGTTCTCCTCTAATGGTTCTCCGTTCCTCTTCATTTTGGGGTTGTTGGTGGGGCTGTTGGGCTCTCTGGTCGTGGGCGATTTCCACTACCCTCTCTCGGGCCTTCTCTTGTTGTCTCCGCTGCTTCTCCTTCCTCCATCGCTCGCTCTGAGGTGTCAATGGCGGTCTCGTTGGGGTGGGGGTTCCTCGCAGCATCCAAAAGGGGGTTTGACAGCCCATCTCCCTTGTTTGGAGAATATGTTTCTTGGGCGGAACACTTCTTACTCCGCAGATAGCCCATCTTGTACTCTCTAGTTGCATGATTCGCCTCTCACGTTCGCCCTGAGAGATCGGAGGCGCATGCGCAGGGCTTCCAGATGCGGCAGCGGCCGGAGAGTCGGGGCTAAGACCCTGGAGTCTCTTGGACCTCCTGGGAGTTGCGGCCTCCATATTCAGACTCCTCCTGGCCGGCGGCGGCGCCGGGTTCTCCGTCAAGGGTAGCGGTGGGAGCAGGTTTATTCCGAGGGCGGACGCTACTGCCAGTTCCAAGGGCGTGAGAAGAGGAGTGCGGCACCCGCCCGTGACGGCATACCCGTACTCAGAGTGCATCATCGCAATGCGAGCTCCCGCGGATTAACAGAATACGGCGCGGAGAGGAATGATGGGGCGCTGCTCGCAGTCTTCCGGTGTATTAAGGGTTGCGGCCGGCTCAGAGCTTGGTGAAGTTCCAAACCTGATGTCTCCTCCTCCCGAATTTCGGGATTCGGACTCCGTTGTACGCGCTCTGAGGCTGACACCCTATCTCCCAGTATATCGGGCCTTTTGATGCATGTCGCACACCTCGAGGTTACCCTCTCGGAAGCGTCTTCAGATTTACCCTTAACACTACCTTAAGAACTACTTACATCTAGCCATACATTACCATCTCACCCGGTATCCTTGAAGTTCTCTGCTCTTCTCTCGAAAGATTTTTACGATTGAAGGGAAACAAGACTCGTAACGTTCAATAAATCAGCCGTTTCCTCAGGCAGTTCACCCAAATTTGGTGTGATTCCTACGATCACGTGCCAATAACGATTGTCAAAAAAATTTATCAGAACATTTCCCGGGTTGGACTTCAGAGGGCGATTTCATTCTCCCATAAGATGCTCGACATCTCACTCGAATAGATACCGGGTATTCCTGCTAGATGGCAGTGTGGTAAGAAAGCACACTGTGTCTATAGCATAACTTAAACGACTGCGATATTGCGATATTTTTACCACTGTAAATCTGTTATTCTTTGTAGAATCAACGAATGTCGGATCGCCATTGAGGAAGATTAACGTGTTGCGGAAATGTGCATATGGTTTAATGAAGAGTTTTGTGGCTACATTCATGCCATAAGGTGAGTTCGATAATCTACTCTGGAATGTATCTTTTTGGAAGAGCTTTGCATCTCATTACACCACAACAAATCGCTTCTAGTTGTTGTAAAAGCTTGTGTTATAAATTATAATCGATATTATAAAGCAATACATGAAGTAGTGCATTCCATAGGTATAATTTAATTAGTATTTTCATAAAAAAATATTAATATACTTGCAGAATAAGTATACCAGATCGCAGATGCGTTACGTTTGGTAACCGCAGCTTGAAGGCAATTTTGAGTAATTGGTAATGTAGATTGGGATCAAAAGTTAATAATCCTTCGAGATCCTCACTCGAATAGATACCGGGTATTCCTGCTAGATGGCAGTGTGGTAAGAAAGCACACTGTGTCTATAGCATAACTTACACGACAGCGATATTGAGATATTTTCACCACATATAATTTAATTGATAGTAGCTCAATAACTTTGGCCAAAACTAACAAAAGTAGAATACTCCTTTAGCCAAAACAACAAGAAGGCTGCAAACCCAATGCATTTCGCCCACAAGGTTGGCAACGTCAGGGGTAGAACAGGTTCTACCCCTGACGATGCCAACCTTGTGGGCGAAATGCATTGGGTTTGCAGCCTTCTTGTTGTTTTGGCTAAAGGAGTATTCTACTTTTGTTACATATAATTTAAATAACAAAGTTTTAGCTACACCTTGATGAAAACTGCATGCAATAAATCAATAGAATCCATAGGTTTTAAATACAAAGGATGTAAAAATTGAGATGTCGAGGAGAAGCTCGCTGCAGGTAAAATTCCGTACCTCAGGTTTGGGTTTTGCTCGGTGGTCTTGTTTCCCTTCAATCGTAAAAATCTTTCGCCTTTTACTAAAGATTTCCGTGGAGGGGAACACTATGACACTGTGAACAAATTTTTGTCGAGCCCGACGGTCTTCCGTTGGGCTAATAAGAGGTGCCACAATCTTATAACATGTAAGACGTAATTCTTCCCGTATGCCAGTAACGGTATTATTGATTATGTACTATTTGTTGTTACACCAACTTTAATTATCAGGTCGTTTGTAAACATTTACAGCCGTCCGTATGTACATAATTTTAACTTAAATTATAGGGATGAGCAAAAGAGTTAATTTTCGATACCTGTTCCTGTTCTCAAGACATGCCTATTCCAAATACCTGTTCCAAAATCATAGTCTACATTGTAAATCCAACTATGTACCGGTATTTTGCTTAAATGGATCTCGGTTGTAAACTTGAATAAGGGGGTTAAAAGAACATAATACGACCCCGATTATTTCATGTCTCTAATTTAAGAAACATAATAAAAAAACGTTTATTATCAACAACAACCGTCAATTAAAAACTATTCATGATAAATGTTTAGTACAACTTTTAATGACAACGCAGATTGTTTAATCTTTTTCTTTTACCTTATATTAACTGTTGTCAGCAATAATGAAAGCATTCATTAGACATTTAATAACAAAGAAGGCTTTCATTATTGTTGATAACTGTTAGTAATAATCCAGAAATTGTTTTCGTCTTAAGTTATTTACATTAGGAATAGTTCAGAATTTAAAAAACGCAAGAAAAAACGATTTCTGTTATTATTATAGGTCGCACTAAACATTTGTTATTTACAGTTATTGTTGATAATACACTATTATTTATTGGCCGTTTCATTATGTTTCTTAAATTAGAGATATGAAATATTCGGGGTCGTACTATGTTTTTTCGTCGCTTATTCGAGTATAAAACCGAGATCCATTTAAGCAACATATGGGTAAGTAGGTCTGAATGATACTACCAGTAGGTGGATTTACAATGTAGGCTATTATTTTGGAACAGGTATTTCTTTAGAACAGGAACAGTTAGAAGAGGTATCGAAAAAAACCACTTTTGCCCATCCCTTGTGTCTATTATATATTAACAAGATGATCCAAACGGAACTTATGGTGCCTACTTTTCATTTAGTCAGAAATATGCATGTTCGAAAGCAATAATATATTCCATTTCTCCTTATAAAATTAGACAGCACATTTTGAATTTCATGGTTGTTTTTATAATTTATATGTGCAATTACGGAAAAGGTAACATTCCAGTTCCCAAATAAAGGAAGAAGATTTTTTCTTCGGGTCAGTCGTTAAAAATGCCTCCAGTCCACACGCAGTTTACTGAATAATATTTATCTGCAATTATTAACGTTGCAATCTATTAAGTTTGACGTTCTACAAGTGTAATGTCGATGCTTCGTAAAAAGCGCGAAGCGAATAACGCAATTCTTTCGTCTATTTGAAAGCTTAATAATTTATTATTAACAATGGCGGTCGCTCTGGAAACACCGGGAAAGAGTACGAAAAAGCCATAAAATTTGGAAAAGAAGTGCGCATCTCTGACAAATTATTCCATGTAACATCTAAACATCGCGAGAATAAGATATTTCGTAGTTTTAGACGTCGAATAAAAAAACGGAGAAAATTGGTCCATATTTATGTTGTATTTTGACGAAAGAAGGAAAAAATCTTGCACCTTTCGGAAATCGAAAATCCCGTGTAAACTAATGGAAAAATAGTATCCTCTCCTGGAGTCGAACCTGGGACACTTCTGCGGACTGAAATAGTTTTCCCGGGGTCTCCAAGTTGGCAGAAACAAAAAAGCGTTTCTAGCACGTCTCTATTACAAACTATTCATGAGATAATATGGGGAACGGACTGATGGCAATCACATAACTACAAAACGCTTATTCTCTTGGTCATTCTGTCCGTAACGTTCAATAAATCAGCCGTTTCCTCAGGCAGTTCACCCAAATTTGGTGTGATTCCTACGATCACGTGCCAATAGCGATTGTCACAAAAATTTATCAAAAGATTTCCCGGGTTGGACTCCAGAGGGCGATTTCATTCTCCCATAAGACGCTCGACTTCTCAGCCGTTTGTTTGATTACAAAGCCCGTTTTGAACGGGCTAGTCCATCTAGTTGTATATGAAAGAGAGTGATTACTATGACTAGGAGCATATGTCGATGAGAATTATTTCTTAGATATTACCGCTGTGGGTACCTCTTATTGGCCCGACGGAAGACCGTCGGGCTCGACAAAAATTTGTTCACAGTGTCATAGTATTCCCTTCCACGGAAATCTTTAGTAAAAGGCGAAAGATTTTTACGGTTGAAGGGAAACAAGACCACCGAGCATAACCCAAACCTGAGGTACGGAATTTTACCTGCATCGAGCTTCTCCTCGACATCTTATGTTTTACATCCTTGCGATTTACAACCTATGGAGTCTCTTGATTCATTGCCCGCAGTTTTCATCAAGTTGTAGATAAATCTTTGTTATTTAAATTGAATGTGGTAACAATAACGCAATATCGCTATCGTTTAAGTTATGTTACAGGGATATTGTGCTTAACTACCGTACTGCCATCTAACAGGAATACCGGGTACCTATCCGTGCGAAGATCTCGAAGGTTTATTATCTTTTGATACAAGTCTACATTTCCAATTACTCAAAATTGTCTTCAAGCTGCGGTCCCCGAACTCAATGAATCTGCGACACCCCCTTAAGGAAGCCGAACTCATCGCGACCACTTTAGCCCCATCAATCAACCGATAAATATAAATTGTAATATGAATCTTTATATTATTCAATTTAAAATATAACAATCGCTCACATCCACATTAAAGCTGGGGTGGCGCTAATCCGCTCCGTTCGCAACGGCTCATGGGCGGCGTGCTGCGGGGGCACTGTATAGGGGGGCTCTAAACCGGAGTCTGAATGTATGGCCATGCATACAATTTAAGAATATTAACGTTTAAAACAAACACTATCCGTCTTCGAGTGGATCTGAAATCCTTTGCAATTCCCTCCTCGGAAGCAACTCGCTTCAAGGATTTCGATCGAAGTTCATCCTGTTTATGTAGCGTTCGTGGAGATTATAACATTATCGGCTTTTCGGGTCAGTAAGGTTAGTGTAGACGTATAGAATTTCAGGTCCAGCTCCGCCGATCTCTCCCCTTCCTCGACGTTCTGTAACCAGCCACGTTCTCAACACCAACCTCCTCAATTCCTCGCCCTTTATCAGGAGTGAGCACAACACTTCCCGCGGTCCACGCCTAGAGATTTAATACGGAAAATTTTTTATTTTCTGGTTGAAATGAATGCCGGAAACCCTTTTCTAGAGGATTTATGGCGCTGAAATGTTACTAATGATAGACTTTTATGCGTCCTTCGCACGAAGTGAACGCATATAATGGAGGTCGTCTCCGTCCGTCCGCATGTTTCAACTCGGGAACCGCTGGACGACGCTGTTGACGAAATTTGGTATTGTGGAGTTTTACTAAAAATTTGTCGACCGATTCCAGTTTTGGTTAAAATCGGGCGATAATAACGACCACATTACGTGAAGACCTGCACGTATGTTAGGTACAACTTAGGTACCTCGCAAGCATCTCGTTAAATACTGATCTGAGCGAAAATATTGAGAACAGAGTAGAATACGTTACACATATGCACGTTGTTGTAAAATAATTTTTCCCGTACAACGTAAGGATTTCGATAAATTTAAAGAAAAGCATATTGACGTTATTATAGCAAAAGTTTACCCTCTCCCCCTTCCCCGCACATATACGGTTGCGATTTTCGATCTTCTTTTGAGCATCCCAAGAAATTATTGGTGGAGACTGAAGTAGTGCTGGGTTGTGATGTGATCTTTAGATTCACGTTCATTCATAAGGATAACAGAATCGTGCATAACTCTGTGTAGCAGCATGGCTTGAAGTGCCCCGTCCATGCCTTCGTAGTAAATTATTAATTTCCTTTCACTAAATATTCTTTTTTGTGTACCAAAAGTAAAAAAACGTTCATACGGCCATTTCTTCTTCTTGGTAGATAATCCATTTTCAGACTTCCGGCATAAGCGCCTATTAGCTTCGGTCTGTACGTGCGCATGTTCGTTGTCGGCATTCTGCCGAACCGATGTTCATATAATATGATATTAAGGACTTACAGTCAAAGGCAATATAAATGAATCACGTGAGCCAGCCAGGGGTACCGCTTTCCTGGTGGCAAAAATGAACTTTCTCGTCATATCTCGTAACGAATTGGTCATATGAAAATAATTTTGATTTAAAACTTGTAGAACGAGTAAATGAGAGTATTTCTTTTCCCATGAGCTTTTATCGTAGGCGTAGCCGTTATCAAGAAAATCAAACAAGAAAGCCTTAATTCGGGTTGAACATACATTAGAGAAATTCATGCATGGATGCGAACTTGTTGTCAACGTAAAGGATCTTATTGGTTACTGAAGTAAACAAGATCTGCTATAATTACAAAATACGCTCATTTCCTTCCGCTAGCATGGAATACTTTGTAAGCGGAAGGAAATGGATTTTCTACGGCGAAGAAAAGGACAGATACTGCAGTATGTTATAAATATAATTTTCGATTGTTTGGTTGATTAAAACTGATTAGAAAATAAATCGGTAAATAAAAATTTATTATTTCCCTGGCATCATTTCTGATATATATATCGTTTTGCAGTAGGTATTAATTCATTAAAATTAAGTAATATGTTTATTAATGCACCAACTCAAGGGGGAAGAAGCTGTTCCAAGGTGCGTGTTCGTTTAGTTTTTAGTACTCTATCGCTCGAAACGCGCATATTTGTGGTGCACTGTACACTTTCCTAACTCGATTCACTGAACGCTGTGTGTGTGCACGAACGGAAGATAACGGATTTACGTTGTTTTGGCTACTCTTGTTTAGATCGGTTGCAACAAAGTTAATTTACTTGTAAACATTAGACCATTTGTCGTCCCTAATTGTCTTAACACACGATGGTAATTTACTGTTTCTTTATATGAAAATTTTTGTTGATTATGCCCAAGAGAAAAACTAGCCGTGAAGAGCATAAGCTCTGTCGGGAGGGAAGAAAACAAGTGCATGCTGAGGGGAAAAGACGACGACGCGAGGACCCCGAATAGAGGCAGTCGGACCAAAAAATATACACAAGAGCTCACAAACATTGTTTCCTCGATTGTAATAATAGATTTTAATCTTAATTACGGCAATCAAATACCCCGCGAAGTAAGCACTACGACATGAAGTACTATTCTTCAAGCACCTAAAAAAAGACTTCACGACAAGTTAGAGCTTTCAGGATTGTGAAATTCCAATGAACGAACGCTTTTGGAAATTCTGTGTATTCAGACATGGAGTACACCTTTCCATTCCTGCTTCTCTCAATAATACTAATAATAATCCTGACTGGTGTGCTTTGGTGCACCGATATTTGATACGAACTGAAATCCAGTTATTTTTTCCTATAGATATTTTAAAAATTACACGTTTTGTGGAATTAAAAAATGTAATAATTGAAATATAAATGGTGAGGAAAAAGGAAATGTTGCGTAGCTGCGTACTGTAGTCTTAAGAATGAAAGCTGACAAAACGAATAGTCGAGCCGCAATTTCTCCTTCCGCATGTGAGATATTAATCAACAGTTGCTAAAGAAATTCTTCGATTCTCGCGAAGCAGAATTAGGTGCGATGCTTTTCGCGTGCTACGTAGGCTGGAAGAAGACGAAACGTGCAAGTTGAAATGAAAGAAACTCACGTTTACCGCTTCGGTGCTGTCGATGCTGACATCGCACCAAGTATTGCGATAAGGCGCCTTTTATAAGTAACAAACTGCAAATGAAGTTTGCGGTGATCTATACTTACTTTCAGGAAACATCCCGTTTCGTAAAGACAGGCTCTTCTGACTTGAACAAACATTTGTTTTTACGAAATCTTATTGTATTATTATACAATCCCTGTAATATACATATGGCGGCCTTAGGCTGACGGTATTTTTCGTCTATTCGAAGTGGTCGTGGTTCGTAGCAGGGGCGGCGTGATGAGGTGTGCAGAGCATGCCTACAGAAGGGGGCAGGCACCAAGTAGCGTTTGTTCTATAGCTAGGGTGACCAGACGTACCTTTTTTGTCCGTCCGTACGTTTCGTCCTCTAAAAATACAAATGATTGATATATCGTTTGGTATTAATGAAAATATTTTTGAGTAAACAGAAATTTCAAAGGCATAGCTTAATCCGGTTTTACCTAAAATCCATATCCTTTATTTGGATGTTTACAACGTAAATAATTATTGAGAGTTTCTCGAACGTTGGTCTCGGAAACTTCACTTACCAATCACGTAGAAAATTCTTTCTTCTATTCGAATAACTTTTTATTCCACTCCTTGCAGATAATACAAGTAAAGGTGTGAGGAAAGTGCGATTTTTGTAGGCGTTCTTTACCAGCGAGGCGCTAGTAGCGGAACGTCCGTCCGTGTGTCGTAAATTTCATCTCCTAAACCGCTGGATGGATTTTAATCAAATTTATAGTCTAATTGTGATTTTGAATTCCATTCGTCAATTATAATTTCAACTTCATTTGAGCACTTTAATAAACTTATACTCGTATCTCGTTAAATGACATCCCTCAAGCAGCAATTAAATGTCATATTTTTCTCTCCCTATCTGTAAAGTATGGATAAAAAACTTCATCCGGATAGAAGACAACATTTGCCACAGAAATGCCCGCGAGACCACATAACTACGAGTTATAGATCCGGAGATGAAAATTCGAGAATATTCGTAACAAAGCATCGCATATTTTGTTTACATCGTTCGCTAAGACGGTTCTATCGGCAGACAACAAATAAATATTCATATTTTTCTCTCCCGTGTTGTTATATGATCTGCGAGGTATATATAAAAAAATGTATTCGGTCAGAGGACATCATTTACCACAACAAGGTTTGCGGGTGAACATAATGACGACTTATAGTTTCGGATATAAAAATTCGTGAAAATCCCTAACGTGTTTTGTTTACATCGATCGCTAAGACGGTTCTATCGGCAAACAATTAAAACTCCACATTTTCCCCTCCCATGCTTTTACATGATCTGTATGGTATAGATTAAAAAATAGAGGACAACACTTACCACAATATATTCCGCGGGACAGTATAATTACGACTTATAATTTCGGAGATAAAAATTCAAGAACAACCCAATCATTCGATACCGTTTCATACGCATTTCCCATAAATAACGCCTTTGGAATCCCTATGTATTCCATTTAAGGAGTACACTTTTCTATCTTGTTAATCATTGTTTCTGTGACAGTCTTCGCGATATATTAATAAGAAAACTACGTCGGAAATGTTCGTTTCGTTTCCACGAACAAACGGTTGCCGTAAATAAACCAAGAAATTACCTATTGAAATTAATGTTACTGCTTATTTTAGATTTATCGCGTATATTAAAAAAAAGCACGTGCATCGGAAAGCTCTAAGTCATTGCCGTTTAGAAAAACTCGCCGCCTGAGGCAGTAAAAACTTCGTCTTTTAGAATTAAACAAAAACATTTTCATATTATAAATATGCACAGAACAGAAAACGCCGCTTTTAGAAGATTCTAGATATAGTGATGGTTGACAAATAGCATATTAGGTTCAAATCAATCAGGTCCGACAATTCCCCGTAATTTTTAATCATTTTCGATTCAGGATATGTGAGTAGTAGGGAAAAGAGGAGTCTGGCCCCCCCCACCCCAACTTTTATGCAGCCGCCATCTTGGATTTATGACGTCACATCCGGTCACGTGACCAACCTGTGGCGCCACCACTCGGAGAAAGTTGGAACTAAGAACAAGTGCCGTTCGAAAAGCAATGTTGTCAAGTGAGTTTCGATATATCGAACAGATCGGTGTTGCCAAAAACAAATGAATCCCACATGCGCCCTCGAGCCGAAAATTTAAAAAGTGTAAATTTAAACGGATGCGTACAATTGAATTGGGTGGGAGCATTGTGTTTGAAAATATTTAACGAATGAAATAAGAAATGAGCAACTTTTTTATATCGAGGTTGCAGGCCCAAGGTTTGAATCACTGTTCGGACACTTAAGATAAATTAACACGAAAAGGTGTGACGGAAAAAGGAGTGAAATAAAAACATTGGTATAGGTTAACTCAAGTATTTATTGACATTTGTTTACAATTTTCAATCACATTCTGTTCTTTTAAATAATGGACACCCTCTCGAAAATTTGTCGTGCTCTTCTTTAGGATCGTCACCTTTTTCCCATGAATATATGCTCACACCACATTTACAGCATACGGTGACGTCCTCATAACCAGTAAAAATAAATCCTATATTAGCCATTTTGGTAATATTTAAAAATATCCTTTTTTTGGGAAAATCGTTAAACGTTATAAATCTATCATGTTCCCTATCTAAATTAACATTGCTCTGAAACCATTTCGTTAGTGATTCTAACAAATATTAATTTATATTTTTTTTATTACTCAACATTTATTATTAAACATCTTTTTTAACAAACTGAATTTCTCCTTTCCAGAATATATTCTTATATCTCTTCGTCGCATATATCGTTATATCTTTTCGATGGGAATTTTCTTTATTCGTTGAGTTTCCGAGGTGGTGGTATTTAATCGAGTTAAAATTTTTCCGATTGGTAACAGGTATGGGGTGATTTGAAATTAATGAAAATGAAACAACATTGAAAGGGTTGAGTAATTTTATTGAGACATGTTAATAACGAGTTCATTTTTAATTACTTTTAGAATTAAATTTCTTTTAACATTAGAATTGTTATAAAATTGTATTTCATCATGAGTTAAAATGTTGTATTTGTTAGGTAGGAAAATCTTTTTTTTTAAATCCCAGTCTTTATCTGATGTTATTACTGCCACTAACGCCTCCCCATATTTAGTTTTTATTTTCTGAAATTCTTCTATGTTATATACGATATCCTCTTCTAATGTTTCTTTTTTTATAAATGTGATTGTTTCATTTTTCATTAGAAGTTTCGTTGCAATTGCTTCCATCTAAAAAGGAAAAAGTTTGATGAGTCAATGAGTTTTTTAATATCAACAGAGCCTAATGAACTTTAAGCACTTACGTAAACTCTGAAGACATTTATCTTTAAAGCGAAATACATATAATTCTTTTTCCATTCAAGCTAGACATAATTTAGACAAATATAACGACTCACTGTAATATTCGGAGAGTGGCGGCGGCAGTAGTAGAGACGGTGAAGGTTATGAGGATTAGTCTAAAAAAGAGACCATTCATGAGCATAATGTCAAAGCTTTCTCAGAGTGAGAAGTGATTAAAAAGTTATAAATAAATGAATACTATGCTTACTCAATATCTGTTGTAGCCTAGGCAGCGGAGACGGTGGCGTAGACGGTGGCGGAGACGGTGACGGTAATGGTGGTGGTTGCGGAGTTGAAAGTGTTCTAAAGAAAATAGACCATCCGCGAGAATAAAGTCAAAGCTTTCTCAGAGGGAGAAGTTATTAAAAAAATATAAAAGAAATGAATGTTATGCTTACCGAATATCTACAGCTGTTGGTGCTCTTACTCGTAGTCGAAGAGGAGTAATTTTCTACGATTATCGCGCTGCTTATATACTGAAATTGTTAGTGTATACGATACAGGAAGAGGCGAATAACCTACATACCTTGGTAAAGTCGCTTGACCTGCTTTTTTCGGGTTATTTTCATCGTAGGATCCACCGTTTTCGAGATTTTTGGCAAAATCCGAAATTTTCGAACAATTTTGTTAATATCTCCGTTATTTGAAGAGATATTGGAATGGTGTAAATGCAAAGTTTGTTCATATTACAATTGCGCTTCCAATAAAAGAAATAGCTTATTTAAAAAGTTGAAAGATTTCGAGATATTTTAGACAAACTCCTTAATATTTTCTCAAGTCGCCAATTATTGGTGACTTATCAATCAACGTGAAGACGTTTCTTTCAAGAAACGCTTCACCGAGACTATAGTGTAGCATTTTCTGGAAAATACTATATTGAAAAATAGAGGATAAATATTTCAATGTCTATATGTAATTTGTACTATAGCGATGGTTATTGTCATATCAATAAATTAATTTTCGAACTACAGCACAGTTTAAAATGCATGAGAAATTCTAATTATTTCAGATACAACGTGATTCATATTTATATCTATAAATCCTTTTCAGATCTACTTTTATTTTTATTCACAACTGAACTTTTGAAGTAAGCAGATCTCCTTAATTAAAATGGATAAACCTATTTATATAGGTTTATGTGTTCTAGATTTAAGCAAAACTTTAATGTATGACTTCCACTACAGGAGAATGAAACCTAAATATGGTGACCGCTTGAAGCTATGCTACATGGACACTGACAGTTTCATATATGAAATAAAGACCGACGACTTTTACGAAGACATATCGACCGAATTAGACTTTTACGATACCTCCAACTTTCCAAAGGATCATCGATGCTATTCAAACAAAAACAAAAAAGTTATCGGAAAAATGAAGGACGAATGTGACGGGCGTATTGTTACACACTTTGTAGGATTAAGAAGCAAACTTTATTCCTATAGGATAAAAGGGGAGAAAGATAAAAAGAAAGCGAAAGGGATCACTAAAGCCGTAATTAATAAAAGCTTAAGTTTCGATGATTATGTAAATTGTTTAAGAGAAAACTCGACAGGACTTAGGAAGATGATGGTAATAAGAAGTACGAAACATGAATTATTCACCGTAGAGATGAATAAAGTAGCGTTGAATGCTATGGATGATAAGCGTTACATATGCGAGGATGGTATAAACACGTTTGCCTGGGGACATCTCAAAATTCCAAATTTAAAGAGGACGTGGGATGAAGCCTTTGAATCTGAAGGTGACACTTGAATAAAAGTTACAATTTCGGGAAATTTTCTCAGTTAGGGTTATGTCGTTGAGGTGGAAACATCCCTTTACCTGTATTTGTGCCGGTCCTAGTTGTTGTGGAAAAACAACTTTTGTGTTGAGGTTTTTAGAAAATTTACAACATTTGGTAGAAGGTGATATAGATCGTATAATTTGGTGCTGCAGCCCCGGTAGTGAGCCTGATATTGAGGGAATCGAGTTTGAAAATCAAATTCCTTCTTTCGATAACCCGAAAAGAATACCGACTCTATATGTCATCGATGATTTGATGCATGAAGCATATACTAAACAAGTTTGCGAATTATTCACGAGAGGTTCACACCATAGTAGTATCTCTGTAATACTCATAACTCAAAACGTGTTCTATCAGAGTCCTCAATCGAGAAACATATCTCTAAATTCCAAGTACATCATCGCTTTTCGCAACCCTCGCGATAGACTTCAGTTTGGTCATTTAGCGAGGCAGGTGTATCCGGAGCAATCGTCCGAGTTGGTGAGGATATATAAGGAAGTGACATCAGAACCGTACAGTTATTTGGTCCTAGATCTTTCACAAGAGACGGACGATCGTTTGCGATTCAGCACATGTATATTTCCAGATGAGATTACCACCGTATATGCGCCATCACATCTGATCGATGATGAAAAGGTTGAGATCTAACAAGCATTTGCTACACGTCTTGAAAAACGCCAAACCTAAATTGCGTAACGCGATTTTGAAAAACGTAGACGAAGAGGTAATCAAAGTCTTGTGCGAGTGCTGCTTGAACACTTTGAACGGGAATCATAAAATAAGCCCTGCCTTAAAGAAAAATCTAAGGAAGCATTGTAAAACGCTAAGAGCGCTCGGCGATAAGAAAGGGTCCTTTAAACAGAAGCGGACATTATTGATTCAGAAAGGTGGTTTCCTTCCAATGCTCATCGGTTCCATTCTCAGCGGAATTATAGGCAGTCTGATAAACAAATGAGTCTGAAAAAGATGTTACTCATCGACCCAGAAGTTCTCGACAGAGAACGATCAAAAGCACGAATATCTAAATTAGACGAAGAAATGCAAAAGGTTCTCAACAGGAAAGATCTGAGCGATGTAGATAAATGGCACCTATACAAACGTGCGTTGGATACTTATTTAAGCGTTGCGGCAGAGGAGAGAAAGCCCATTAGTATTCCGATCGTGAAAGAAAAAAGAGTTAGGAGGCAGGCGGTGAAGAGACCCCCCGGTAAAACCTTGGAATCTCTAACTAAGCGCATAAAATTAGATAGTGTAGCGTTAGATAAATCATGGGAAGGTATGATGGAGAGATTAAACCGCGCAGAGGCGTTAAACGAAAAAATAACATCAAAGCGGGGAAGAAGCTTACCGCGTCGGGGATCTCGGGTTCGAAAACCAAAGACGCCGTGGACCCCGATAAAGTAATCGAAAGTATTTACGGTGATCCTGCAAATCCTGTGGGTTTTTTCACTGCGGATAAATTGTGGAAAGCTTTGAATAAAAAGATATCGAAAAGTAAAGTTCAAAATTGGCTGGATTCGCAGGATGCGTATACGTTGCATAGACCGTTACGAAAACGTTTTCAAAGAAACTTTTACGACGTTTCGTACATTGACGAAACGTGGCAATGCGATTTGAACGATATGCGAAATTTGAAAAAATACAATAAGGGATATGTATATATTTTGACCGTAATCGATTTGTTCTCAAAATATGCGTGGGCACTTCCGCTAAAAAGTAAAACTGGGGAAGACATCGTGGAGGCATTCAGGTTAATATTTAAGCAGAGCGGTAGAAAACCGTTAAAATTGCAAAGCGATAAGGGTACCGAATTCAAGAATAGAAAATTTCAAGAATTTCTAACAAGGGAAAATATAAAGTTTTATTACACACACAATCCGGATGTTAAAGCTTCGGTTGTGGAAAGATTTAATAGAACCCTCAAGACTAAAATGTACAAATATTTCACCAAATATTCCACTTACGATTTTGTGAGCGTCTTACCGAAACTTATGAAGGGATATAACGATGGCGTTCATTCTACCATCGGAATAGCTCCTTCCCGAGTAAACGACTCAAATGCATTCGAGGTGGGGAAAAGACTGGTCGAGACACGTCTCGGAGAGAGGAAAAAAAGAAAAAGCCGAGATTTACCGCGGGAGATTACGTAAGAATCAGCAAAGAGAGAATGCCGTTCGCTAAAGGATATACGCCAAACTATACGACCGAAGTTTTTAAAATTAAATCTATCGTTACGGGGAACATTGTTCCTACGTACGAGTTGGAAGATATGAACGGAGAGAGTATCGAGGGATACTTTTACGAACCAGAACTAAAGAGAACAATCGTATCCGACGCCACCGAGTTTAAAATAGATAAAATATTGAGGCGTAGAGGAAAAGGTCGCAGTCTCGAATATTTCGTCAAGTGGAAAGGATATTCGGATTCCTTTAATTCTTGGATTAAGGCTTCGACGGTAAAACGTTTAAAATGAACGAGTTCTATCTCACCCTCCTTAGCGATAGCTCTCGCGAGTATTTCGAAGATAATACAATTGCTCATTTTTGGACGAAATTATCTCAACGAGTGGATTTAGGAAGCGGAAAATGGAGAGTGGGTTTGGCCGAATTTTCGCATCCAAGGATTCGTGATAACAGGATCCACAGGGAGGAAATGAATAGGGATAGACGACAGGTCAATATCGAAATGGATGATAGTACACCGATCACGATAGCTCCAGGAACTTATAAATCTATGAAACATATGCTAGACTCGTTACCTACTGAGAAAAGAAAACGCGCTTTGGATGTATTGAAGGAACATATGACTTGTCCTAAAGATAAAGTTCATATTGTGATTCCCGGTGATTTACCAGTTACGATCCATCCCGGAACTTACAACTCGTTAGAGGATATGTTACGATCGCTATCGGCTGATGAGAAAAGAAATTTGCTGAAATGTGATGAAAATGACTCGGATAAGTTATTGGATTTAGTCTTAGAATCGAAATCAATGATGAATGTTGAATTAAATGCAAGGTGGTCTTTAGGAACGAAGGTGATTAAGGAGATGGATAAATTAATAGGCGTCTATGTTGAAATTCCACCAGATTCATTGCTTATTGCACCTCCTGCGGGAAAATACGAATCTTTGTTGCAATATATCATCAGTATGAATTCCCAAGATTTGAATGCTCGTTTTGACGATATTTATTTGCAACTCGTATATTTTCTCTACAAATGCGTCGACATACCTGAAGATGTGAAAAATTTAGAAAAATTTGCTAATGTACGCATCGAAATACCAGAGAATTCACCGATTAGATCATCTCCTGGCACTTACGGGTCTGCTGTTGAATTAATATCTTCGGTTTTAGAACCGAAGAAATCGGGTGAAATCGATTTCGGTGAAAGGATGATAAAAGCTATGGATAAACTCGTAAGTTTCCACGTCGAAATATTACCGAATGGCTTGGGTGTGGATTTTCCCCCAGGATCTTACGGGTCTCTGGAGGAATTGTTGCGAGTATTATATGAGGTCCGTGAAAAAAAGGATTTTTTGTGTAGCGAAGCGAAAGTCGCTGCAAGAGAAATGATGGATAAAATAAACTATGTCATATTTGAAAATCCAAATTATTCGATAGATGTCACCAAAGGAGGAGAATATAGGAAAAAGCGGGACATCGCACACAATATTGACACGCGATATATTTTCGTTTATACGGATTTAATCAAGCCGCAATTGGTTGGTGATTCTCTCAGCAGATGTTTGCGAATTGTCAGCGTAAACGAAGAAAGACACCATTTTTTCAATCCAGTTTACTACTTTCCCGTAGAGAAAAAAGAAATCGAGAACGTCGAAATACTACTCACAGGAAAAGATGGCAAACCATATCCTTTCTTCGGTGGAGCTACACCTTCTCTTTTAGTTTTACACTTTATAAAAGTGTTGCAATAACAAAAAAAGCAATCATTATCGTTCGAGATGTTAAAGGACGTGGATCGATATACGACGTATTACGTCAATCAATGCGGAGGAGAAATAGGTCCCGTCTACCGCGCCAGTTATCGTGTGCAGAGAGGTAGAGGATTAGGAAGCTTTCTCGCGGGTCTTTTTCGTTTCGCTAAACCACTTATACAAAGCGGTCTTAAAGCGGTAGGTAAGGAGGTGGCCAGTACGGGGGTCGGAATTCTGTCGGATTTGGGAACGAGACCAATTAAGGAAATATTGCGTAATCGATTGGGTGAGGCTGGAGCGAATTTGAAGAGAAAGGCGGAAGAAAAAATTAAAAAGATGAGTGGATCGGGTTTACGCATAAGTAAAAGACCAAAGTTAATAAAAAGGAACATCAAACGCAAAAAACTTCATTCGAGGAGAAAGAGACGTCGCGTCAATACGGACATATTTTCTTCATAACCGAGATGGAACACATGCTATCCTCGCTCGACATATTTAGTCGGCCAGCTTTGCAAACGAATATTTTAGGCAAGCGCCTCATTCCGTACAAACCGATCTCTTCCTTAGACAATCAATCGACCATCGAATTCGTAGTGAAAGATTTGGGAGAATCGTACAAAAATTTGAACAGTTTTTATTTACAAATCAGGGTGAAATTTGTCAAAGCTGATGGATCGGACTATGGGCCAGAGGACAAAATACAACCCGGGGTAGTGAATAATGTCTTGCATTCGATGATCGAGCAATGCAGCGTCTATTTAAACGGAAAGCAAGCTGCATCCTCGGAAGGTAATTATCACTATCGTAGCACTTTAGAAAATCTCCTTAGTTATGGTGCAGATGCGGCGAAGACTCATTTGGCATGCGATGGGTGGTTGCTCGATAGCGGTGAGGATATCAATAAACAAGATGACGCAAATGTAGGATTTGTTACGAGAAAAGCTAAATTTGCTAACAGTAGGGTCGTGGAGCTCTATGGTAAATTGCATGTCGACGTATTTAACCAAGAGCGTCTCTTAATTAATGGAGTCGACGTAGGTGTAAAATTAACGCTCGCAAAACCGAGTTTCTACATCAAGGAGAATGCTGCGGGTACTTCCGTGCTGAAAATTCTCGATGCTACTTTATACGTCGAGCATAACGATATAAACCCCTCAATTTTGTTGGCTCATTCCAGAGCGTTGGAGCAAAGCAACGCGATATATCCTTTCAAGCGAGTGGAAGTTAAGACGTTCACCGTCCCTCGAGGAAATCAAACGATTTCTGTAGATAACGTCATAACAGGACAGCTTCCGAACAAAATAGTTTTCAGCATGGTCGATAACGATGCGTACGTTGGAAGGAGGGACAAAAATCCGTTCGCGTTCTCTCATTATTCTTTGTCTAGTTTCTTTCTCATCGTCAACGGTGAGCGAATGCCACCGCAAGGCATTTCCACAAATTTCACCAATCAAAAATGCTGGACGCAAGCATACCGTTCTATGTTTTCAGGAATCGGCGTACATCACGGTGATAAAGGTAATCAAATAACCTTGGACATGTTCGCACATGGATATTTCATTTTAGTTTTCGATCTAACACCTGACGGTTCGGGTAACGAAGAATATGTCGGTTTGATGGATAAGGGTACCGTGAGAATCGAAGCTGGCTTCGAAAACCCGCTCGAAAAAACCATAACGTGCATCGTTTACGCGGAATACGACGCCTCTTTGGAAATAGATAAAAGTCGAAACATCATCACGAATTTTGCATAAGCGATGAACACGTTAGATATATACAACTTACTTAATCGCGATCTACGCACGAGAAAAGTGTTTCGTGGGGTGTTTCCTTCAGATAGTTTACCCTCACCCTCGCCTGGAATCTACGTGATAAATTTAGACGCTTCTACTCGACCGGGAAGCCATTGGATCGCGGTGCACATTTTAAATAAGCAAAAGGCAGAATATTTCGATTCGTATGGTTATCCACCACTCGTCCATTCGATATCAAAATTTCTAGAACCGTTCTCTCTCGCTCGAAATTCAGTTCAACTTCAGAGCTTTCGTTCGGACGTTTGCGGGGAATTCTGTTGTCTCTATGCACTCTATAAGTCCACTGGTAAAACCCTCACCCAATACCTCAACCTATTTTCCCTCCCACAATTCAACGACTGCCGAGTCGCTCAACTCTTTTACCTAGAGTTTGGGAGCACCAGGAAAGGAAGACGTTGCCATCCTCGGTCGCAGAGTTGCTGTTCGAGAATAAATAGCACCGCTACCCGCGAAAGTCATCACTCGAGATTCTGACTCGAAACTGTCAAGATGCGGCTCATCATCGACTTCGAGTGGGGCTCGGACCGAAGAGTGAAAGAATTGGCTGCGGTGGAGGTGGATTCCGAGAGAGTCTTTTGGTGCAGCTTCCAAAGTCCGAACAAATGGATCGGTGGAGGCAGAAAGGTGAAATCGAGCAACGTTCTCCTGTGTAACGAGACATCGTTCGCAAACGGATTCATTCCCTACACCGAGCTGCTCTATTGCCTGGAAACTATCATCAAGGACGCCACCGCCCTCTACGTCTTCGACGAGGAAAAATGTAGCTTCCTCTCTGACCTCACCGGATGCACTTTCATAAGCATGAGGAAAGATTTAGATTGCCCTTCACCGGATGACCTTTCCTTCCCCTCCATTTCCTGCTTGAATCCGTGCCACCGCTTACGCAAAAGTGACTGCGCATTAAGAAATGCGTACTGCTTATCTCATTGGCTGAAATTCCTAACCTTGAAGGTCGACGTAGATCCTTGTTCGACCAATGTCGAATGTTCCACCTCCTCACTCCCTTCCGCCTCCTCCTAAAGCATATATCCTGGCATTCAACCTAGTTATCATCAGTTGTCATGCAGAAACCAGCAAGTGCAGAGTCTCCCACCCTTCCTAAACGCAGACGGGTATCTTCACGGCCACCACCATCCGGTCTGGAAACCCCCGAGAAGCGACCCTCACCTCCATTAAGTCTGCAAACATCACCCACTCCAAAATCTAACAGACAGCCGAAAACTGTGCAGAAGAAGAAGAAGAAAGTGTGTGATGCCACCCAGTTGCTACTAGAAACTGTGTTTTTCTTGAACTCTGCTAAAACAAGAATTGTCAGCATCGGTTTCGATCCCGAGAGATTCTGTGAAGTGATCGTACAGTTAACTCAAGTGAACAAGGGATCGGTTGAACTAAACTATACCGATTGGTGTGAATTTGTTAGTCAAGAGAAATTAATATCTGATTATTTTAATTTGGGACAAAAAAATATTCCGCTCAAATCTCCTGTGAGTTTAGTGAATTATTTTGGAAAAAAACATGTGCTCATTAAAGGTGATCAATGCTCGGTGACCTTGAATGCTGAGGAATGGAATAATTTGTTACTATGTGTGAAATGTATAGCACTGGCTTTTGACAATCTAGACAACGAACGGATAAACGTAGACTATTTTTACGAACAGTTTATTGAAGTGGCAGGTGTAATCGGTATCGAAAACGTCGATAACTTGGAAAAGCCTGAGGGGAGCAAACTCGACTTCGAACGTTTGAGACTTGAAATTCCCTTACATTGCTCGCTATCTGATAAAATTATCGGATGAATGTGAAAGTGGTGACAGTCACTGGCATCGGGTTAAAACCGTGTAAACTGCTCATCTCTGTGTGTGTATGTGGTCGATTCGGTCCCTGGCGTTGGGTTTAATTACCTCGCAAACCGTGAGTGTGAATGATGGAGTCGGTCCCTGGCGATGGAAGTAAAACTCCCGTAAACCGTATTCCATTAAAAGTCCTCCGATTGAGTAAATGTATAGTGGATTTTCAAGCGTATCTCAATAGCGGTAATCAATTCGTAGTCAGAGAACTTGCAATTTGTGATACCGATCGCAATTGCTCTCAATCGTGGGTTTTTGACTGCCCAAAGGATTTGTCATTTAAACGAGAAAACACTTGGTTAGCTCATAATCATCACAGAATTGCATTAGATGATGGGGAAGTTCATCATGAGGATTTCCAACGAGTTTTAAACAAATACATTTCAAAATATCATTTAATCTTTGTAAAGGGATTACAAAAAGTTAAATTCCTTTCCTCACTTTTGGGAGACCGAGTCATCGATCTACAAGTTTTCGGATGCCCCTCGATTAAACAACTACCATCAATGTGTAGATATTGCATGTTACCTCAACATAAAAATGGTAAAGTCATTTGTGCAACGAACAATTGTGAATCACTAAGGAAATGGTTTCAGAGCAATGTTAATTTAGATAGGGAACATGATAGATTTATAACGTTTAACGATTTTCCCAAAAAAAGGATATTTTTAAATATTACCAAAATGGCTAATATAGGATTTATTTTTACTGGTTATGAGGACGTCACCGTATGCTGTAAATGTGGTGTGAGCATATATTCATGGGAAAAAGGTGACGATCCTAAAGAAGAGCACGACAAATTTTCGAGAGGGTGTCCATTATTTAAAAGAACAGAATGTGATTGAAAATTGTAAACAAATGTCAATAAATACTTGAGTTAACCTATACCAATGTTTTTATTTCACTCCTTTTTCCGTCACACCTTTTCGTGTTAATTTATCTTAAGTGTCCGAACAGTGATTCAAACCTTGGGCCTGCAACCTCGATATAAAAAAGTTGCTCATTTCTTATTTCATTCGTTAAATATTTTCAACCACAATGCTCCCACCCAATTCAATTGTACGCATCCGTTTAAATTTACACTTTTTAAATTTTCGGCTCGAGGGCGCATGTGCGATTCATTTGTTTTTGGCAACACCGATCTGTTCGATATATCGAAACTCACTTGACAACATTGCTTTTCGAACGGCACTTGTTCTTAGTTCCAACTTTCTCCGAGTGGTGGCGCCACAGGTTGGTCACGTGACCGGATGTGACGTCATAAATCCAAGATGGCGGCTGCATAAAAGTTGGGGTGGGGGGGGCCAGACTCCTCTTTTCCCTACTACTTATGTGGTATTTATTTAAATTTGTATCTCACACTTACGCAACTATGGAATGGAATGAGAAAAATAGCTCCTTAATGAGCGGTATTGTAAGATTAAAGGTATGTAGTGGATAGTAAAATTAGACTTTTCGCAGAGGACACCGTCATATATAGGGGGATACTCAGCCGAGATGACCATCGGTCGCAGCTGTAGGATTCGAAAGCCATTTCCCCGTGGTGTAAGGAATGGAAAATTGAAATTAATTACAGTAAATGTGCCGCAGTATCGTTCTGGAGAAGTAGGAACAGAGAAATAGGTTTCGAGTACGAAATCGACGCAAGGAATATTCAAGCAGCTGAGCATGAGAAATGTTTAGGATTTAGCATTTGTCGTGCCCTTTCGTGGGTCATTCACATTCGTCGTGTTATAGGCGCAGCTAGCTTATTCTCTTGGTCATTCTGTCCGTAACGTTCAATAAATCAGCCGTTTCCTCAGGCAGTTCACCCAAATTTGGTGTGATTCCTACGATCACGTGCCAATAGCGATTGTCACAAAAATTTATCAAAAGATTTCCCGGGTTGGACTCCAGAGGGCGATTTTATTCTCCCATAAGACGCTCGACTTCTCAGCCGTTTGTTTGATTACAAAGCCCGTTTTGAACGGGCTAGTCCATCTAGTTGTATATGAAAGAGAGTGATTACTATGACTAGGAGCATATGTCGATGAGAATTATTTCTTAGATATTATCGCTGTGGGTACCTCTTATTGGCCCGACGGAAGACCGTCGGGCTCGACAAAAATTTGTTCACAGTGTCATAGTGTTCCCCTCCACGGAAATCTTTAGTAAAAGGCGAAAGATTTTTACGGTTGAAGGGAAACAAGACCACCGAGCATAACCCAAACCTGAGGTACGGAATTTTACCTGCATCGAGCTTCTCCTCGACATCTTATGTTTTACATCCTTGCGATTTACAACCTATGGAGTCTCTTGATTCATTGCCCGCAGTTTTCATCAAGTTGTAGATAAATCTTTGTTATTTAAATTGAATGTGGTAACAATAACGCAATATCGCTATCGTTTAAGTTATGTTACAGGGATATTGTGCTTAACTACCGTACTGCCATCTAACAGGAATACCGGGTACCTATCCGTGCGAAGATCTCGAAGGTTTATTATCTTTTGATACAAGTCTACATTTCCAATTACTCAAAATTGTCTTCAAGCTGCGGTCCCCGAACTCAATGAATCTGCGACACCCCCTTAAGGAAGCCGAACTCATCGCGACCACTTTAGCCCCATCAATCAACCGATAAATATAAATTGTAATATGAATCTTTATATTATTCAATTTAAAATATAACAATCGCTCACATCCACATTAAAGCTGGGGTGGCGCTAATCCGCTCTGTTCGCAACGGCTCATGGGCGGCGTGCTGCGGGGGCACTGTATAGGGGGGCGCTAAACCGGAGTCTGTATGTATGGCCATGCATACAATTTAAGAATATTAACGTTTAAAACAAACACTATCCGTCTTCGAGTCGATCTGAAATCCTTTGCAATTCCCTCCTCGGAAGCAACTCGCTTCAAGGAGTTCGATCGAAGTTTATCCTGTTTATGTAGCGTTCGTGGAGATTATAACATTATCGACTTTTCGGGTCAGTAAGGTTAGTGTAGACGTATAGAATTTCAGGTCCAGCTCCGCCGATCTCTCCCCTTCCTCGACGTTCTATAACCAGCCACGTTCTCAACACCAACCTCCTCAATTCCTCGCCCTTTATCAGGAGTGAGCACAACACTTCCCGCGGTCCACGCCTAGAGATTTAATACGGAATATTTTTTATTTTCTGGTTGAAATGAATGCCGGAGACCCTTTTCTAGAGGATTTATGGCGCTGAAATGTTACTAATGATCGACTTATATGCATCCTTCGCACGAAGTGAACGCATATAGGGGAGGTCGTCTCCGTCCGTCCGCATGTTTCAACTCGGGAACCGCTGGACGACGCTGTTGACGAAATTTGGTATTGTGGAGTTTTACTAAAAATTTGTCGACCGATTCCAGTTTTGGTTAAAATCGGGCGATAATAACGACCACATTACGTGAAGACCTGCACGTATGTTAGGTACAACTTAGGTACCTCGCAAGCATCTCGTTAAATACTGATCTGAGCGAAAATATTGAGAACAGAGTAGAATACGTTACACATATGCACGTTGTTGTAAAATAATTTTTCCCGTGCAACGTAAGGATTTCGATAAATCTAAAGAAAATAATATTGACGTTATTATAGCAAAAGTTTACCCTCTCCCCCTTCCCCGCACATATACGGTTGCGATTTTCGATCTTCTTTTGAGCATCCCAAGAAATTATTGGTGGAGACTGAAGTAGTGCTGGGTTGTGATGTGATCTTTAGATTCACGTTCATTCATAAGGATAACAGAATCGTGCATAACTCTGTGTAGCAGCATGGCTTGAAGTGCCCCGTCCATGCCTTCGTAGTAAATTATTAATTTCCTTTCACTAAATATTCTTTTTTGTGTACCAAAAGTAAAAAAACGTTCATACGGCCATTTCTTCTTCTTGGTAGATAATCCATTTTCAGACTTCCGGCATAAGCGCCTATTAGCTTCGGTCTGTACGTGCGCATGTTCGTTGTCGGCATTCTGCCGAACCGATGTTCATATAATATGATATTAAGGACTTACAGTCAAAGGCAATATAAATGAATCACGTGAGCCAGCCAGGGGTACCGCTTTCCTGGTGGCAAAAATGAACTTTCTCGTCATATCTCGTAACGAATTGGTCATATGAAAATAATTTTGATTTAAAACTTGTAGAACGAGTAAATGAGAGTATTTCTTTTCCCATGAGCTTTTATCGTAGGCGTAGCCGTTATCAAGAAAATCAAACAAGAAAGCCTTAATTCGGGTTGAACATACATTAGAGAAATTCATGCATGGATGCGAACTTGTTGTCAACGTAAAGGATCTTATTGGTTACTGAAGTAAACAAGATCTGCTATAATTACAAAATACGCTCATTTCCTTCCGCTAGCATGGAATACTTTGTAAGCGGAAGGAAATGGATTTTCTACGGCGAAGAAAAGGACAGATACTGCAGTATGTTATAAATATAATTTTCGATTGTTTGGTTGATTAAAACTGATTAGAAAATAAATCGGTAAATAAAAATTTATTATTTCCCTGGCATCATTTCTGATATATATATCGTTTTGCAGTAGGTATTAATTCATTAAAATTAAGTAATATGTTTATTAATGCACCAACTCAAGGGGGAAGAAGTTTTTAGTAGAGAGAGAGAGATATGATCGGGTCTTGGTGTGTATCTGTTTCAAGGTGCGTGTTCGTTCAAATTATATCGTTTAGTTTTTAAATACTCTATCGCTCGTAACGCGCATATTTGTGGTGCACTGTACACTTTCCTAACTCGATTCACTGAACGCTGTGTGTGTGCACGAACGGAAGATAACGGATTTACGTTGTTTTGGCTACTCTTGTTTAGATCGGTTGCAACAAAGTTAATTTACTTGTAAACATTAGACCATTTGTCGTCCCTAATTGTCTTAACACACGATGGTAATTTACTGTTTCTTTATATGAAAATTTTTGTTGATTATGCCCAAGAGAAAAACTAGCCGTGAAGAGCATAAGCTCTGTCGGGAGGGAAGAAAACAAGTGCATGCTGAGGGGAAAAGACGACGACGCGAGGACCCCGAATAGAGGCAGTCGGACCAAAAAATATACACAAGAGCTCACAAACATTGTTTCCTCGATTGTAATAATAGATTTTAATCTTAATTACGGCAATCAAATACCCCGCGAAGTAAGCACTACGACATGAAGTACTATTCTTCAAGCACCTAAAAAAAGACTTCACGACAAGTTAGAGCTTTCAGGATTGTGAAATTCCAATGAACGAACGCTTTTGGAAATTCTGTGTATTCAGACATGGAGTACACCTTTCCATTCCTGCTTCTCTCAATAATACTAATAATAATCCTGACTGGTGTGCTTTGGTGCACCGATATTTGATACGAACTGAAATCCAGTTATTTTTTCCTATAGATATTTTAAAAATTACACGTTTTGTGGAATTAAAAAATGTAATAATTGAAATATAAATGGTGAGGAAAAAGGAAATGTTGCGTAGCTGCGTACTGTAGTCTTAAGAATGAAAGCTGACAAAACGAATAGTCGAGCCGCAATTTCTCCTTCCGCATGTGAGATATTAATCAACAGTTGCTAAAGAAATTCTTCGATTCTCGCGAAGCAGAATTAGGTGCGATGCTTTTCGCGTGCTACGTAGGCTGGAAGAAGACGAAACGTGCAAGTTGAAATGAAAGAAACTCACGTTTACCGCTTCGGTGCTGTCGATGCTGACATCGCACCAAGTATTGCGATAAGGCGCCTTTTATAAGTAACAAACTGCAAATGAAGTTTGCGGTGATCTATACTTACTTTCAGGAAACATCCCGTTTCGTAAAGACAGGCTCTTCTGACTTGAACAAACATTTGTTTTTACGAAATCTTATTGTATTATTATACAATCCCTGTAATATACATATGGCGGCCTTAGGCTGACGGTATTTTTCGTCTATTCGAAGTGGTCGTGGTTCGTAGCAGGGGCGGCGTGATGAGGTGTGCAGAGCATGCCTACAGAAGGGGGCAGGCACCAAGTAGCGTTTGTTCTATAGCTAGGGTGACCAGACGTACCTTTTTTGTCCGTCCGTACGTTTCGTCCTCTAAAAATACAAATGATTGATATATCGTTTGGTATTAATGAAAATATTTTTGAGTAAACAGAAATTTCAAAGGCATAGCTTAATCCGGTTTTACCTAAAATCCATATCCTTTATTTGGATGTTTACAACGTAAATAATTATTGAGAGTTTCTCGAACGTTGGTCTCGGAAACTTCACTTACCAATCACGTAGAAAATTCTTTCTTCTATTCGAATAACTTTTTATTCCACTCCTTGCAGATAATACAAGTAAAGGTGTGAGGAAAGTGCGATTTTTGTAGGCGTTCTTTACCAGCGAGGCGCTAGTAGCGGAACGTCCGTCCGTGTGTCGTAAATTTCATCTCCTAAACCGCTGGATGGATTTTAATCAAATTTATAGTCTAATTGTGATTTTGAATTCCATTCGTCAATTATAATTTCAACTTCATTTGAGCACTTTAATAAACTTATACTCGTATCTCGTTAAATGACATCCCTCAAGCAGCAATTAAATGTCATATTTTTCTCTCCCTATCTGTAAAGTATGGATAAAAAACTTCATCCGGATAGAAGACAACATTTGCCACAGAAATGCCCGCGAGACCACATAACTACGAGTTATAGATCCGGAGATGAAAATTCGAGAATATTCGTAACAAAGCATCGCATATTTTGTTTACATCGTTCGCTAAGACGGTTCTATCGGCAGACAACAAATAAATATTCATATTTTTCTCTCCCGTGTTGTTATATGATCTGCGAGGTATATATAAAAAAATGTATTCGGTCAGAGGACATCATTTACCACAACAAGGTTTGCGGGTGAACATAATGACGACTTATAGTTTCGGATATAAAAATTCGTGAAAATCCCTAACGTGTTTTGTTTACATCGATCGCTAAGACGGTTCTATCGGCAAACAATTAAAACTCCACATTTTCCCCTCCCATGCTTTTACATGATCTGTATGGTATAGATTAAAAAATAGAGGACAACACTTACCACAATATATTCCGCGGGACAGTATAATTACGACTTATAATTTCGGAGATAAAAATTCAAGAACAACCCAATCATTCGATACCGTTTCATACGCATTTCCCATAAATAACGCCTTTGGAATCCCTATGTATTCCATTTAAGGAGTACACTTTTCTATCTTGTTAATCATTGTTTCTGTGACAGTCTTCGCGATATATTAATAAGAAAACTACGTCGGAAATGTTCGTTTCGTTTCCACGAACAAACGGTTGCCGTAAATAAACCAAGAAATTACCTATTGAAATTAATGTTACTGCTTATTTTAGATTTATCGCGTATATTAAAAAAAAGCACGTGCATCGGAAAGCTCTAAGTCATTGCCGTTTAGAAAAACTCGCCGCCTGAGGCAGTAAAAACTTCGTCTTTTAGAATTAAACAAAAACATTTTCATATTATAAATATGCACAGAACAGAAAACGCCGCTTTTAGAAGATTCTAGATATAGTGATGGTTGACAAATAGCATATTAGGTTCAAATCAATCAGGTCCGACAATTCCCCGTAATTTTTAATCATTTTCGATTCAGGATATGTGGTATTTATTTAAATTTGTATCTCACACTTACGCAACTATGGAATGGAATGAGAAAAATAGCTCCTTAATGAGCGGTATTGTAAGATTAAAGGTATGTAGTGGATAGTAAAATTAGACTTTTCGCAGAGGACACCGTCATATATAGGGGGATACTCAGCCGAGATGACCATCGGTCGCAGCTGTAGGATTCGAAAGCCATTTCCCCGTGGTGTAAGGAATGGAAAATTGAAATTAATTACAGTAAATGTGCCGCAGTATCGTTCTGGAGAAGTAGGAACAGAGAAATAGGTTTCGAGTACGAAATCGACGCAAGGAATATTCAAGCAGCTGAGCATGAGAAATGTTTAGGATTTAGCATTTGTCGTGCCCTTTCGTGGGTCATTCACATTCGTCGGGTTATAGGCGCAGCTAACATGACACTGGCGTTCATAGGGGGAATAGTGCGTATTGTTACAGAGAAAGTTCGCGAAGCGCGTTATTTTTTCAGTAGTTAAACCGCAGGTGGAAAGTGCCTACAGTTTATGGGATCCATATGCCAAGGGCCACCGTATAATTCAGTTAGAAAGAGTACAGCGGAGACCATTCAGATTCGTTATAGAAAAGGACAAACATATGGAAAGCGTCACGTAATTATTGAAGGACTTAAAATGTAGATCTCTGGAAGGCCGTAGACTGGGCTCAAGGTTAAGGCTTCTAGCGAAATACACGCGAGAATGTATCTATATTAATAAAAGGCGGTGTGTGTCTGTGTGGACAGCATTTCTCGAAAACCAAGAAACTTCGAGGCTTAAAACCGGGTACACTTACTAATGGGACCGTGAGGATGTGCACCTCGGGGCCAGAATTCTGATTTTTTTGCGGGGAGGGGGGAAGTGGAGTGGGGTGCCATTTCCCAAAGATAACGCGCAAAAATCGATTTTTCGACTTACAACAGGCTTTTGCCCTTTTGCAAATTAAATTTGGAAATAATTGACCTACGATCTTAGGACCTGGACCGATTTAAAGAAAAAGAAATAAATAACGTTTCTTATTCTTATCGTCACATTTATCCTGAATAAAAAATCGCTCAATATCTGCGTTTAAATCATGTTTATTGGAAAAATGTAAGCATTGTAACGATATGTTGCCTTGCCGACCGTTCCATTGTTAAACCTCGAGATTGTGTTGTCGCCTCAACCCTTATACTATAATTATGCGTAAGGAATGGGTGCTTAGAATGCTTTATTATTAGAGAGAGGAAGAAAGAAAGGAGAGAGGGAGTGAGGGACAAAATTAAATGTTCCATAAATTAAAAATAATTTCGGGCATATAAGAATTGTATAGCGTAGCTAATGTATTTCTTTGTCGTAGAATTTCTATTCGCCCAAAACCATTTTTAATTTCTGGAGCACTAAATTATGTGAATTTTATATTTAGTGCCTATTTTTGAGTGCATTTAAATGACGGTTTCATTAATTTTTATTTGAATTTTATCTTAATGCTCAACTCACGCATACTCGTCATATTTGGCGGGCAATTATGCTAGTTGGGAATAATTGAAGCTCCAACGTACATACACAGGTAGAAGCGATCACGACGGTAAGGCACGTGGACAATTTTTTTTCGAAGCGAATTTGTTGGCATTTTAGTGCTTACACGTGGAATGAATGAAAACATTCAAGCTATATATAATATTTTTATTGTTTTAAACTCGAATTCGTAGCCGTTGCGACATACTCAGCAATTCCTAAGAAATTCATTTGTTATAATAGAGTAAATATGTCCCATGTAATATGCATATTTTCAGAGACGATACATCTTCTCTGAATCCTTTGTATCTATTGCCTTATATTAGAATATTTAGATCACTCAATCCTGTAACATATTAAGGTTTCGTCACAAGTGGCCATCCATTCTCCAATTATCGCCTCGTGGAATCTTTATGGAAACTTGGAAAAATGTGACACGGCCTAAATTTTTTAAAACTGAAACAATAAGAGTGCTGTGTTTGTATTTCATAAATAGAATTTTTCGTTTAGATAGGAACAAAACTCCAGAAATACCTACTAATTAGGGTCTCGCAAATTTTTCTACTGTAAATCTGTTATTCTTTGTAGAATCGACGAATGTCGGATCGCCATTGAGGAAGATTAACGTGTTGCGGAAATGTGCATATGGTTTAATGAAGAGTTTTGTGGCTACATTCATGCCATAAGGTGAGTTCGATAATCTACTCTGGAATGTATCTTTTTGGAAGAGCTTTGCATCTCATTACACCACGACAAATCGCTTCTAGTTGTTGTAAAAGCTTGTGTTATAAATTATAATCGATATTATAAAGCAATGCATGAAGTAGTGCATTCCATAGGTATAATTTAATTAGTATTTTCATAAAAAATTATTAATATACTTGCAGAATATGTATACCAGATCGCAGATGCGTTAAGTTTGATAACCGCAGCTTGAAGGCAATTTTGAGTAATTGGTAATGTAGATTGGGATCAAAAGTTAATAATCCTTCGAGATCCTCACTCGAATAGATACCGGGTATTCCTGCTAGATGGCAGTGTGGTAAGAAAGCACACTGTGTCTATAGCATAACTTACACGACAGCGATATTGAGATATTTTCACCACATATAATTTAAATAACAAAGTTTTAGCTACACCTCGATGAAAACTGCATGCAATAAATCAATAGAATCCATAGGTTTTAAATACAAAGGATGTAAAAATTGAGATGTCGAGGAGAAGCTCGCTGCAGGTAAAATTCCGTACCTCAGGTTTGGGTTTTGCTCGGTGGTCTTGTTTCCCTTCAGTTGTAAAAATCTTTCGTCTTTTACTAAAGATCTTCGTGGAGGGGAACACTATGACACTGTGAACAAATTTTTGTCGAGCCCGACGGTCTTCCGTTGGGCCAATAAGAGGTGCCACAATCTTATAACATGTAAGACGTAATTCTTCTCGTATGCCAGTAACGGTATTATTGATTATGTACTATTTGTTGTTACACCAACTTTAATTATCAGGTCGTTTGTAAACATTTACAGCCGTCCGTATGTACATAATTTTAACTTAAATTATAAGGATGAGCAAAAGAGTTAATTTTCGATACCTGTTCCTGTTCTCAAGACATGCCTATTCCAAATACCTGTTCCAAAATCATAGTCTACATTGTAAATCCAACTATGTACCGGTATTTTGCTTAAATGGATCTCGGTTGTAAACTTGAATAAGGGGGTTAAAAGAACATAATACGACCCCGATTTTTTCATGTCTCTAATTTAAGAAACATAATAAAAAAACGTTTATTATCAACAACAACCGTCAATTAAAAACTGTTAATGATAAATGTTTAGTACAACTTTTAATGACAACGCAGATTGTTTAATCTTTTTCTTTTACCTTATATTAACTGTTGTCAGCAATAATGAAAGCATACATTACACATTAAATAACAAAGAAGGCTTTCATTATTGTTGATAACTGTTAGTAATAATCCAGAAATTGTTTTCGTCTTAAGTTATTTACATTAGGAATAGTTCATAATTTAAAAAACGCAAGAAAAAACGATTTCTGTTATTATTATAGGTCGCACTAAACATTTGTTATTTACAGTTATTGTTGATAATACACTATTATTTATTGGCCGTTTCATTATGTTTCTTAAATTAGAGATATGAAATATTCGGGGTCGTACTATGTTTTTTCGTCGCTTATTCGAGTATAAAACCGAGATCCATTTAAGCAACATATGGGTAAGTAGGTCTGAAAGATACTACCAGTAGGTGGATTTACAATGTAGGCTATTATTTTGGAACAGGTATTTCTTTAGAACAGGAACAGTTAGAAGAGGTATCGAAAAAACCACTTTTGCCCATCCCTTGTGTCTATTATATATTAACAAGATGATCCAAACGGAACTTATGGTGCATACTTTTCATTTAGTCAGAAATATGCATGTTCGAAAGCAATAATATATTCCATTTCTCCTTATAAAATTAGACAGCACATTTTGAATTTCATGGTTGTTTTTATAATTTATATGTGCAATTACGGAAAAGGTAACATTCCAGTTTCCAAATAAAGGAAGAAGATTTTTTCTTCGGGTCAGTCGTTAAAAATGCCTCCAGTCCACACGCAGTTTACTGAATAATATTTATCTGCAATTATTAACGTTGCAATCTATTAAGTTTGACGTTCTGCAAGTGTAATGTCGATGCTTCGTAAAAAGCGCGAAGCGAATAACGCAATTCTTTCGTCTATTTGAAAGCTTAATAATTTATTATTAACAATGGCGGTCGCTCTGGAAACACCGGGAAAGAGTACGAAAAAGCCATAAAATTTGGAAAAGAAGTGCGCATCTCTGACAAATTATTCCATGTAACATCTAAACATCGCGAGAATAAGATATTTTGTAGTTTTAGACGTCGAATAAAAAAACGGTGAAAATTGGTCCATATTTATGTTGTATTTTGACGAAAGAAGGAAAAAATCTTGCACCTTTCGGAAATCGAAAATCCCGTGTAAACTAATGGAAAAATAGTATCCTCTCCTGGAGTCGAACCTGGGACACTTCTGCGGACTGAAATAGTTTTCCCGGGGTCTCCAAGTTGGCAGAAACAAAAAAGCGTTTCTAGCATGTCTCTATTACAAACTGTTCATGAGATAATATGGGGAACGGACTGATGGCAATCACATAACTACAAAACGCTTATTCTCTTGGTCATTCTGTCCGTAACGTTCAATAAATCAGCCGTTTCCTCAGGCAGTTCACCCAAATTTGGTGTGATTCCTACGATCACGTGCCAATAGCGATTGTCACAAAAATTTATCAAAAGATTTCCCGGGTTGGACTCCAGAGGGCGATTTCATTCTCCCATAAGACGCTCGACTTCTCAGCCGTTTGTTTGATTACAAAGCCCGTTTTGAACGGGCTAGTCCATCTAGTTGTATATGAAAGAGAGTGATTACTATGACTAGGAGCATATGTCGATGAGAATTATTTCTTAGATATTATCGCTGTGGGTACCTCTTATTGGCCCGACGGAAGACCGTCGGGCTCGACAAAAATTTGTTCACAGTGTCATAGTGTTCCCCTCCACGGAAATCTTTAGTAAAAGGCGAAAGATTTTTACGGTTGAAGGGAAACAAGACCACCGAGCATAACCCAAACCTGAGGTACGGAATTTTACCTGCATCGAGCTTCTCCTCGACATCTTATGTTTTACATCCTTGCGATTTACAACCTATGGAGTCTCTTGATTCATTGCCCGCAGTTTTCATCAAGTTGTAGATAAATCTTTGTTATTTAAATTGAATGTGGTAACAATAACGCAATATCGCTATCGTTTAAGTTATGTTACAGGGATATTGTGCTTAACTACCGTACTGCCATCTAACAGGAATACCGGGTACCTATCCGTGCGAAGATCTCGAAGGTTTATTATCTTTTGATACAAGTCTACATTTCCAATTACTCAAAATTGTCTTCAAGCTGCGGTCCCCGAACTCAATGAATCTGCGACACCCCCTTAAGGAAGCCGAACTCATCGCGACCACTTTAGCCCCATCAATCAACCGATAAATATAAATTGTAATATGAATCTTTATATTATTCAATTTAAAATATAACAATCGCTCACATCCACATTAAAGCTGGGGTGGCGCTAATCCGCTCTGTTCGCAACGGCTCATGGGCGGCGTGCTGCGGGGGCACTGTATAGGGGGGCGCTAAACCGGAGTCTGTATGTATGGCCATGCATACAATTTAAGAATATTAACGTTTAAAACAAACACTATCCGTCTTCGAGTCGATCTGAAATCCTTTGCAATTCCCTCCTCGGAAGCAACTCGCTTCAAGGAGTTCGATCGAAGTTTATCCTGTTTATGTAGCGTTCGTGGAGATTATAACATTATCGACTTTTCGGGTCAGTAAGGTTAGTGTAGACGTATAGAATTTCAGGTCCAGCTCCGCCGATCTCTCCCCTTCCTCGACGTTCTATAACCAGCCACGTTCTCAACACCAACCTCCTCAATTCCTCGCCCTTTATCAGGAGTGAGCACAACACTTCCCGCGGTCCACGCCTAGAGATTTAATACGGAATATTTTTTATTTTCTGGTTGAAATGAATGCCGGAGACCCTTTTCTAGAGGATTTATGGCGCTGAAATGTTACTAATGATCGACTTATATGCATCCTTCGCACGAAGTGAACGCATATAGGGGAGGTCGTCTCCGTCCGTCCGCATGTTTCAACTCGGGAACCGCTGGACGACGCTGTTGACGAAATTTGGTATTGTGGAGTTTTACTAAAAATTTGTCGACCGATTCCAGTTTTGGTTAAAATCGGGCGATAATAACGACCACATTACGTGAAGACCTGCACGTATGTTAGGTACAACTTAGGTACCTCGCAAGCATCTCGTTAAATACTGATCTGAGCGAAAATATTGAGAACAGAGTAGAATACGTTACACATATGCACGTTGTTGTAAAATAATTTTTCCCGTGCAACGTAAGGATTTCGATAAATCTAAAGAAAATAATATTGACGTTATTATAGCAAAAGTTTACCCTCTCCCCCTTCCCCGCACATATACGGTTGCGATTTTCGATCTTCTTTTGAGCATCCCAAGAAATTATTGGTGGAGACTGAAGTAGTGCTGGGTTGTGATGTGATCTTTAGATTCACGTTCATTCATAAGGATAACAGAATCGTGCATAACTCTGTGTAGCAGCATGGCTTGAAGTGCCCCGTCCATGCCTTCGTAGTAAATTATTAATTTCCTTTCACTAAATATTCTTTTTTGTGTACCAAAAGTAAAAAAACGTTCATACGGCCATTTCTTCTTCTTGGTAGATAATCCATTTTCAGACTTCCGGCATAAGCGCCTATTAGCTTCGGTCTGTACGTGCGCATGTTCGTTGTCGGCATTCTGCCGAACCGATGTTCATATAATATGATATTAAGGACTTACAGTCAAAGGCAATATAAATGAATCACGTGAGCCAGCCAGGGGTACCGCTTTCCTGGTGGCAAAAATGAACTTTCTCGTCATATCTCGTAACGAATTGGTCATATGAAAATAATTTTGATTTAAAACTTGTAGAACGAGTAAATGAGAGTATTTCTTTTCCCATGAGCTTTTATCGTAGGCGTAGCCGTTATCAAGAAAATCAAACAAGAAAGCCTTAATTCGGGTTGAACATACATTAGAGAAATTCATGCATGGATGCGAACTTGTTGTCAACGTAAAGGATCTTATTGGTTACTGAAGTAAACAAGATCTGCTATAATTACAAAATACGCTCATTTCCTTCCGCTAGCATGGAATACTTTGTAAGCGGAAGGAAATGGATTTTCTACGGCGAAGAAAAGGACAGATACTGCAGTATGTTATAAATATAATTTTCGATTGTTTGGTTGATTAAAACTGATTAGAAAATAAATCGGTAAATAAAAATTTATTATTTCCCTGGCATCATTTCTGATATATATATATATCGTTTTGCAGTAGGTATTAATTCATTAAAATTAAGTAATATGTTTATTAATGCACCAACTCAAGGGGGAAGAAGTTTTTAGTAGAGAGAGAGAGAGATATGATCGGGTCTTGGTGTGTATCTGTTTCAAGGTGCGTGTTCGTTCAAATTATATCGTTTAGTTTTTAAATACTCTATCGCTCGTAACGCGCATATTTGTGGTGCACTGTACACTTTCCTAACTCGATTCACTGAACGCTGTGTGTGTGCACGAACGGAAGATAACGGATTTACGTTGTTTTGGCTACTCTTGTTTAGATCGGTTGCAACAAAGTTAATTTACTTGTAAACATTAGACCATTTGTCGTCCCTAATTGTCTTAACACACGATGGTAATTTACTGTTTCTTTATATGAAAATTTTTGTTGATTATGCCCAAGAGAAAAACTAGCCGTGAAGAGCATAAGCTCTGTCGGGAGGGAAGAAAACAAGTGCATGCTGAGGGGAAAAGACGACGACGCGAGGACCCCGAATAGAGGCAGTCGGACCAAAAAATATACACAAGAGCTCACAAACATTGTTTCCTCGATTGTAATAATAGATTTTAATCTTAATTACGGCAATCAAATACCCCGCGAAGTAAGCACTACGACATGAAGTACTATTCTTCAAGCACCTAAAAAAAGACTTCACGACAAGTTAGAGCTTTCAGGATTGTGAAATTCCAATGAACGAACGCTTTTGGAAATTCTGTGTATTCAGACATGGAGTACACCTTTCCATTCCTGCTTCTCTCAATAATACTAATAATAATCCTGACTGGTGTGCTTTGGTGCACCGATATTTGATACGAACTGAAATCCAGTTATTTTTTCCTATAGATATTTTAAAAATTACACGTTTTGTGGAATTAAAAAATGTAATAATTGAAATATAAATGGTGAGGAAAAAGGAAATGTTGCGTAGCTGCGTACTGTAGTCTTAAGAATGAAAGCTGACAAAACGAATAGTCGAGCCGCAATTTCTCCTTCCGCATGTGAGATATTAATCAACAGTTGCTAAAGAAATTCTTCGATTCTCGCGAAGCAGAATTAGGTGCGATGCTTTTCGCGTGCTACGTAGGCTGGAAGAAGACGAAACGTGCAAGTTGAAATGAAAGAAACTCACGTTTACCGCTTCGGTGCTGTCGATGCTGACATCGCACCAAGTATTGCGATAAGGCGCCTTTTATAAGTAACAAACTGCAAATGAAGTTTGCGGTGATCTATACTTACTTTCAGGAAACATCCCGTTTCGTAAAGACAGGCTCTTCTGACTTGAACAAACATTTGTTTTTACGAAATCTTATTGTATTATTATACAATCCCTGTAATATACATATGGCGGCCTTAGGCTGACGGTATTTTTCGTCTATTCGAAGTGGTCGTGGTTCGTAGCAGGGGCGGCGTGATGAGGTGTGCAGAGCATGCCTACAGAAGGGGGCAGGCACCAAGTAGCGTTTGTTCTATAGCTAGGGTGACCAGACGTACCTTTTTTGTCCGTCCGTACGTTTCGTCCTCTAAAAATACAAATGATTGATATATCGTTTGGTATTAATGAAAATATTTTTGAGTAAACAGAAATTTCAAAGGCATAGCTTAATCCGGTTTTACCTAAAATCCATATCCTTTATTTGGATGTTTACAACGTAAATAATTATTGAGAGTTTCTCGAACGTTGGTCTCGGAAACTTCACTTACCAATCACGTAGAAAATTCTTTCTTCTATTCGAATAACTTTTTATTCCACTCCTTGCAGATAATACAAGTAAAGGTGTGAGGAAAGTGCGATTTTTGTAGGCGTTCTTTACCAGCGAGGCGCTAGTAGCGGAACGTCCGTCCGTGTGTCGTAAATTTCATCTCCTAAACCGCTGGATGGATTTTAATCAAATTTATAGTCTAATTGTGATTTTGAATTCCATTCGTCAATTATAATTTCAACTTCATTTGAGCACTTTAATAAACTTATACTCGTATCTCGTTAAATGACATCCCTCAAGCAGCAATTAAATGTCATATTTTTCTCTCCCTATCTGTAAAGTATGGATAAAAAACTTCATCCGGATAGAAGACAACATTTGCCACAGAAATGCCCGCGAGACCACATAACTACGAGTTATAGATCCGGAGATGAAAATTCGAGAATATTCGTAACAAAGCATCGCATATTTTGTTTACATCGTTCGCTAAGACGGTTCTATCGGCAGACAACAAATAAATATTCATATTTTTCTCTCCCGTGTTGTTATATGATCTGCGAGGTATATATAAAAAAATGTATTCGGTCAGAGGACATCATTTACCACAACAAGGTTTGCGGGTGAACATAATGACGACTTATAGTTTCGGATATAAAAATTCGTGAAAATCCCTAACGTGTTTTGTTTACATCGATCGCTAAGACGGTTCTATCGGCAAACAATTAAAACTCCACATTTTCCCCTCCCATGCTTTTACATGATCTGTATGGTATAGATTAAAAAATAGAGGACAACACTTACCACAATATATTCCGCGGGACAGTATAATTACGACTTATAATTTCGGAGATAAAAATTCAAGAACAACCCAATCATTCGATACCGTTTCATACGCATTTCCCATAAATAACGCCTTTGGAATCCCTATGTATTCCATTTAAGGAGTACACTTTTCTATCTTGTTAATCATTGTTTCTGTGACAGTCTTCGCGATATATTAATAAGAAAACTACGTCGGAAATGTTCGTTTCGTTTCCACGAACAAACGGTTGCCGTAAATAAACCAAGAAATTACCTATTGAAATTAATGTTACTGCTTATTTTAGATTTATCGCGTATATTAAAAAAAAGCACGTGCATCGGAAAGCTCTAAGTCATTGCCGTTTAGAAAAACTCGCCGCCTGAGGCAGTAAAAACTTCGTCTTTTAGAATTAAACAAAAACATTTTCATATTATAAATATGCACAGAACAGAAAACGCCGCTTTTAGAAGATTCTAGATATAGTGATGGTTGACAAATAGCATATTAGGTTCAAATCAATCAGGTCCGACAATTCCCCGTAATTTTTAATCATTTTCGATTCAGGATATGTGGTATTTATTTAAATTTGTATCTCACACTTACGCAACTATGGAATGGAATGAGAAAAATAGCTCCTTAATGAGCGGTATTGTAAGATTAAAGGTATGTAGTGGATAGTAAAATTAGACTTTTCGCAGAGGACACCGTCATATATAGGGGGATACTCAGCCGAGATGACCATCGGTCGCAGCTGTAGGATTCGAAAGCCATTTCCCCGTGGTGTAAGGAATGGAAAATTGAAATTAATTACAGTAAATGTGCCGCAGTATCGTTCTGGAGAAGTAGGAACAGAGAAATAGGTTTCGAGTACGAAATCGACGCAAGGAATATTCAAGCAGCTGAGCATGAGAAATGTTTAGGATTTAGCATTTGTCGTGCCCTTTCGTGGGTCATTCACATTCGTCGGGTTATAGGCGCAGCTAACATGACACTGGCGTTCATAGGGGGAATAGTGCGTATTGTTACAGAGAAAGTTCGCGAAGCGCGTTATTTTTTCAGTAGTTAAACCGCAGGTGGAAAGTGCCTACAGTTTATGGGATCCATATGCCAAGGGCCACCGTATAATTCAGTTAGAAAGAGTACAGCGGAGACCATTCAGATTCGTTATAGAAAAGGACAAACATATGGAAAGCGTCACGTAATTATTGAAGGACTTAAAATGTAGATCTCTGGAAGGCCGTAGACTGGGCTCAAGGTTAAGGCTTCTAGCGAAATACACGCGAGAATGTATCTATATTAATAAAAGGCGGTGTGTGTCTGTGTGGACAGCATTTCTCGAAAACCAAGAAACTTCGAGGCTTAAAACCGGGTACACTTACTAATGGGACCGTGAGGATGTGCACCTCGGGGCCAGAATTCTGATTTTTTTGCGGGGAGGGGGGAAGTGGAGTGGGGTGCCATTTCCCAAAGATAACGCGCAAAAATCGATTTTTCGACTTACAACAGGCTTTTGCCCTTTTGCAAATTAAATTTGGAAATAATTGACCTACGATCTTAGGACCTGGACCGATTTAAAGAAAAAGAAATAAATAACGTTTCTTATTCTTATCGTCACATTTATCCTGAATAAAAAATCGCTCAATATCTGCGTTTAAATCATGTTTATTGGAAAAATGTAAGCATTGTAACGATATGTTGCCTTGCCGACCGTTCCATTGTTAAACCTCGAGATTGTGTTGTCGCCTCAACCCTTATACTATAATTATGCGTAAGGAATGGGTGCTTAGAATGCTTTATTATTAGAGAGAGGAAGAAAGAAAGGAGAGAGGGAGTGAGGGACAAAATTAAATGTTCCATAAATTAAAAATAATTTCGGGCATATAAGAATTGTATAGCGTAGCTAATGTATTTCTTTGTCGTAGAATTTCTATTCGCCCAAAACCATTTTTAATTTCTGGAGCACTAAATTATGTGAATTTTATATTTAGTGCCTATTTTTGAGTGCATTTAAATGACGGTTTCATTAATTTTTATTTGAATTTTATCTTAATGCTCAACTCACGCATACTCGTCATATTTGGCGGGCAATTATGCTAGTTGGGAATAATTGAAGCTCCAACGTACATACACAGGTAGAAGCGATCACGACGGTAAGGCACGTGGACAATTTTTTTTCGAAGCGAATTTGTTGGCATTTTAGTGCTTACACGTGGAATGAATGAAAACATTCAAGCTATATATAATATTTTTATTGTTTTAAACTCGAATTCGTAGCCGTTGCGACATACTCAGCAATTCCTAAGAAATTCATTTGTTATAATAGAGTAAATATGTCCCATGTAATATGCATATTTTCAGAGACGATACATCTTCTCTGAATCCTTTGTATCTATTGCCTTATATTAGAATATTTAGATCACTCAATCCTGTAACATATTAAGGTTTCGTCACAAGTGGCCATCCATTCTCCAATTATCGCCTCGTGGAATCTTTATGGAAACTTGGAAAAATGTGACACGGCCTAAATTTTTTAAAACTGAAACAATAAGAGTGCTGTGTTTGTATTTCATAAATAGAATTTTTCGTTTAGATAGGAACAAAACTCCAGAAATACCTACTAATTAGGGTCTCGCAAATTTTTCTACTGTAAATCTGTTATTCTTTGTAGAATCGACGAATGTCGGATCGCCATTGAGGAAGATTAACGTGTTGCGGAAATGTGCATATGGTTTAATGAAGAGTTTTGTGGCTACATTCATGCCATAAGGTGAGTTCGATAATCTACTCTGGAATGTATCTTTTTGGAAGAGCTTTGCATCTCATTACACCACGACAAATCGCTTCTAGTTGTTGTAAAAGCTTGTGTTATAAATTATAATCGATATTATAAAGCAATGCATGAAGTAGTGCATTCCATAGGTATAATTTAATTAGTATTTTCATAAAAAATTATTAATATACTTGCAGAATATGTATACCAGATCGCAGATGCGTTAAGTTTGATAACCGCAGCTTGAAGGCAATTTTGAGTAATTGGTAATGTAGATTGGGATCAAAAGTTAATAATCCTTCGAGATCCTCACTCGAATAGATACCGGGTATTCCTGCTAGATGGCAGTGTGGTAAGAAAGCACACTGTGTCTATAGCATAACTTACACGACAGCGATATTGAGATATTTTCACCACATATAATTTAAATAACAAAGTTTTAGCTACACCTCGATGTAAACTGCATGCAATAAATCAATAGAATCCATAGGTTTTAAATACAAAGGATGTAAAAATTGAGATGTCGAGGAGAAGCTCGCTGCAGGTAAAATTCCGTACCTCAGGTTTGGGTTTTGCTCGGTGGTCTTGTTTCCCTTCAGTTGTAAAAATCTTTCGTCTTTTACTAAAGATCTTCGTGGAGGGGAACACTATGACACTGTGAACAAATTTTTGTCGAGCCCGACGGTCTTCCGTTGGGCCAATAAGAGGTGCCACAATCTTATAACATGTAAGACGTAATTCTTCTCGTATGCCAGTAACGGTATTATTGATTATGTACTATTTGTTGTTACACCAACTTTAATTATCAGGTCGTTTGTAAACATTTACAGCCGTCCGTATGTACATAATTTTAACTTAAATTATAAGGATGAGCAAAAGAGTTAATTTTCGATACCTGTTCCTGTTCTCAAGACATGCCTATTCCAAATACCTGTTCCAAAATCATAGTCTACATTGTAAATCCAACTATGTACCGGTATTTTGCTTAAATGGATCTCGGTTGTAAACTTGAATAAGGGGGTTAAAAGAACATAATACGACCCCGATTTTTTCATGTCTCTAATTTAAGAAACATAATAAAAAAACGTTTATTATCAACAACAACCGTCAATTAAAAACTGTTAATGATAAATGTTTAGTACAACTTTTAATGACAACGCAGATTGTTTAATCTTTTTCTTTTACCTTATATTAACTGTTGTCAGCAATAATGAAAGCATACATTACACATTAAATAACAAAGAAGGCTTTCATTATTGTTGATAACTGTTAGTAATAATCCAGAAATTGTTTTCGTCTTAAGTTATTTACATTAGGAATAGTTCATAATTTAAAAAACGCAAGAAAAAACGATTTCTGTTATTATTATAGGTCGCACTAAACATTTGTTATTTACAGTTATTGTTGATAATACACTATTATTTATTGGCCGTTTCATTATGTTTCTTAAATTAGAGATATGAAATATTCGGGGTCGTACTATGTTTTTTCGTCGCTTATTCGAGTATAAAACCGAGATCCATTTAAGCAACATATGGGTAAGTAGGTCTGAAAGATACTACCAGTAGGTGGATTTACAATGTAGGCTATTATTTTGGAACAGGTATTTCTTTAGAACAGGAACAGTTAGAAGAGGTATCGAAAAAACCACTTTTGCCCATCCCTTGTGTCTATTATATATTAACAAGATGATCCAAACGGAACTTATGGTGCATACTTTTCATTTAGTCAGAAATATGCATGTTCGAAAGCAATAATATATTCCATTTCTCCTTATAAAATTAGACAGCACATTTTGAATTTCATGGTTGTTTTTATAATTTATATGTGCAATTACGGAAAAGGTAACATTCCAGTTTCCAAATAAAGGAAGAAGATTTTTTCTTCGGGTCAGTCGTTAAAAATGCCTCCAGTCCACACGCAGTTTACTGAATAATATTTATCTGCAATTATTAACGTTGCAATCTATTAAGTTTGACGTTCTGCAAGTGTAATGTCGATGCTTCGTAAAAAGCGCGAAGCGAATAACGCAATTCTTTCGTCTATTTGAAAGCTTAATAATTTATTATTAACAATGGCGGTCGCTCTGGAAACACCGGGAAAGAGTACGAAAAAGCCATAAAATTTGGAAAAGAAGTGCGCATCTCTGACAAATTATTCCATGTAACATCTAAACATCGCGAGAATAAGATATTTTGTAGTTTTAGACGTCGAATAAAAAAACGGTGAAAATTGGTCCATATTTATGTTGTATTTTGACGAAAGAAGGAAAAAATCTTGCACCTTTCGGAAATCGAAAATCCCGTGTAAACTAATGGAAAAATAGTATCCTCTCCTGGAGTCGAACCTGGGACACTTCTGCGGACTGAAATAGTTTTCCCGGGGTCTCCAAGTTGGCAGAAACAAAAAAGCGTTTCTAGCATGTCTCTATTACAAACTGTTCATGAGATAATATGGGGAACGGACTGATGGCAATCACATAACTACAAAACGCTTATTCTCTTGGTCATTCTGTCCGTAACGTTCAATAAATCAGCCGTTTCCTCAGGCAGTTCACCCAAATTTGGTGTGATTCCTACGATCACGTGCCAATAGCGATTGTCACAAAAATTTATCAAAAGATTTCCCGGGTTGGACTCCAGAGGGCGATTTCATTCTCCCATAAGACGCTCGACTTCTCAGCCGTTTGTTTGATTACAAAGCCCGTTTTGAACGGGCTAGTCCATCTAGTTGTATATGAAAGAGAGTGATTACTATGACTAGGAGCATATGTCGATGAGAATTATTTCTTAGATATTATCGCTGTGGGTACCTCTTATTGGCCCGACGGAAGACCGTCGGGCTCGACAAAAATTTGTTCACAGTGTCATAGTGTTCCCCTCCACGGAAATCTTTAGTAAAAGGCGAAAGATTTTTACGGTTGAAGGGAAACAAGACCACCGAGCATAACCCAAACCTGAGGTACGGAATTTTACCTGCATCGAGCTTCTCCTCGACATCTTATGTTTTACATCCTTGCGATTTACAACCTATGGAGTCTCTTGATTCATTGCCCGCAGTTTTCATCAAGTTGTAGATAAATCTTTGTTATTTAAATTGAATGTGGTAACAATAACGCAATATCGCTATCGTTTAAGTTATGTTACAGGGATATTGTGCTTAACTACCGTACTGCCATCTAACAGGAATACCGGGTACCTATCCGTGCGAAGATCTCGAAGGTTTATTATCTTTTGATACAAGTCTACATTTCCAATTACTCAAAATTGTCTTCAAGCTGCGGTCCCCGAACTCAATGAATCTGCGACACCCCCTTAAGGAAGCCGAACTCATCGCGACCACTTTAGCCCCATCAATCAACCGATAAATATAAATTGTAATATGAATCTTTATATTATTCAATTTAAAATATAACAATCGCTCACATCCACATTAAAGCTGGGGTGGCGCTAATCCGCTCTGTTCGCAACGGCTCATGGGCGGCGTGCTGCGGGGGCACTGTATAGGGGGGCGCTAAACCGGAGTCTGTATGTATGGCCATGCATACAATTTAAGAATATTAACGTTTAAAACAAACACTATCCGTCTTCGAGTCGATCTGAAATCCTTTGCAATTCCCTCCTCGGAAGCAACTCGCTTCAAGGAGTTCGATCGAAGTTTATCCTGTTTATGTAGCGTTCGTGGAGATTATAACATTATCGACTTTTCGGGTCAGTAAGGTTAGTGTAGACGTATAGAATTTCAGGTCCAGCTCCGCCGATCTCTCCCCTTCCTCGACGTTCTATAACCAGCCACGTTCTCAACACCAACCTCCTCAATTCCTCGCCCTTTATCAGGAGTGAGCACAACACTTCCCGCGGTCCACGCCTAGAGATTTAATACGGAATATTTTTTATTTTCTGGTTGAAATGAATGCCGGAGACCCTTTTCTAGAGGATTTATGGCGCTGAAATGTTACTAATGATCGACTTATATGCGTCCTTCGCACGAAGTGAACGCATATAGGGGAGGTCGTCTCCGTCCGTCCGCATGTTTCAACTCGGGAACCGCTGGACGACGCTGTTGACGAAATTTGGTATTGTGGAGTTTTACTAAAAATTTGTCGACCGATTCCAGTTTTGGTTAAAATCGGGCGATAATAACGACCACATTACGTGAAGACCTGCACGTATGTTAGGTACAACTTAGGTACCTCGCAAGCATCTCGTTAAATACTGATCTGAGCGAAAATATTGAGAACAGAGTAGAATACGTTACACATATGCACGTTGTTGTAAAATAATTTTTCCCGTGCAACGTAAGGATTTCGATAAATTTAAAGAAAATAATATTGACGTTATTATAGCAAAAGTTTACCCTCTCCCCCTTCCCCGCACATATACGGTTGCGATTTTCGATCTTCTTTTGAGCATCCCAAGAAATTATTGGTGGAGACTGAAGTAGTGCTGGGTTGTGATGTGATCTTTAGATTCACGTTCATTCATAAGGATAACAGAATCGTGCATAACTCTGTGTAGCAGCATGGCTTGAAGTGCCCCGTCCATGCCTTCGTAGTAAATTATTAATTTCCTTTCACTAAATATTCTTTTTTGTGTACCAAAAGTAAAAAAACGTTCATACGGCCATTTCTTCTTCTTGGTAGATAATCCATTTTCAGACTTCCGGCATAAGCGCCTATTAGCTTCGGTCTGTACGTGCGCATGTTCGTTGTCGGCATTCTGCCGAACCGATGTTCATATAATATGATATTAAGGACTTACAGTCAAAGGCAATATAAATGAATCACGTGAGCCAGCCAGGGGTACCGCTTTCCTGGTGGCAAAAATGAACTTTCTCGTCATATCTCGTAACGAATTGGTCATATGAAAATAATTTTGATTTAAAACTTGTAGAACGAGTAAATGAGAGTATTTCTTTTCCCATGAGCTTTTATCGTAGGCGTAGCCGTTATCAAGAAAATCAAACAAGAAAGCCTTAATTCGGGTTGAACATACATTAGAGAAATTCATGCATGGATGCGAACTTGTTGTCAACGTAAAGGATCTTATTGGTTACTGAAGTAAACAAGATCTGCTATAATTACAAAATACGCTCATTTCCTTCCGCTAGCATGGAATACTTTGTAAGCGGAAGGAAATGGATTTTCTACGGCGAAGAAAAGGACAGATACTGCAGTATGTTATAAATATAATTTTCGATTGTTTGGTTGATTAAAACTGATTAGAAAATAAATCGGTAAATAAAAATTTATTATTTCCCTGGCATCATTTCTGATATATATATATCGTTTTGCAGTAGGTATTAATTCATTAAAATTAAGTAATATGTTTATTAATGCACCAACTCAAGGGGGAAGAAGTTTTTAGTAGAGAGAGAGAGATATGATCGGGTCTTGGTGTGTATCTGTTTCAAGGTGCGTGTTCGTTCAAATTATATCGTTTAGTTTTTAAATACTCTATCGCTCGTAACGCGCATATTTGTGGTGCACTGTACACTTTCCTAACTCGATTCACTGAACGCTGTGTGTGTGCACGAACGGAAGATAACGGATTTACGTTGTTTTGGCTACTCTTGTTTAGATCGGTTGCAACAAAGTTAATTTACTTGTAAACATTAGACCATTTGTCGTCCCTAATTGTCTTAACACACGATGGTAATTTACTGTTTCTTTATATGAAAATTTTTGTTGATTATGCCCAAGAGAAAAACTAGCCGTGAAGAGCATAAGCTCTGTCGGGAGGGAAGAAAACAAGTGCATGCTGAGGGGAAAAGACGACGACGCGAGGACCCCGAATAGAGGCAGTCGGACCAAAAAATATACACAAGAGCTCACAAACATTGTTTCCTCGATTGTAATAATAGATTTTAATCTTAATTACGGCAATCAAATACCCCGCGAAGTAAGCACTACGACATGAAGTACTATTCTTCAAGCACCTAAAAAAAGACTTCACGACAAGTTAGAGCTTTCAGGATTGTGAAATTCCAATGAACGAACGCTTTTGGAAATTCTGTGTATTCAGACATGGAGTACACCTTTCCATTCCTGCTTCTCTCAATAATACTAATAATAATCCTGACTGGTGTGCTTTGGTGCACCGATATTTGATACGAACTGAAATCCAGTTATTTTTTCCTATAGATATTTTAAAAATTACACGTTTTGTGGAATTAAAAAATGTAATAATTGAAATATAAATGGTGAGGAAAAAGGAAATGTTGCGTAGCTGCGTACTGTAGTCTTAAGAATGAAAGCTGACAAAACGAATAGTCGAGCCGCAATTTCTCCTTCCGCATGTGAGATATTAATCAACAGTTGCTAAAGAAATTCTTCGATTCTCGCGAAGCAGAATTAGGTGCGATGCTTTTCGCGTGCTACGTAGGCTGGAAGAAGACGAAACGTGCAAGTTGAAATGAAAGAAACTCACGTTTACCGCTTCGGTGCTGTCGATGCTGACATCGCACCAAGTATTGCGATAAGGCGCCTTTTATAAGTAACAAACTGCAAATGAAGTTTGCGGTGATCTATACTTACTTTCAGGAAACATCCCGTTTCGTAAAGACAGGCTCTTCTGACTTGAACAAACATTTGTTTTTACGAAATCTTATTGTATTATTATACAATCCCTGTAATATACATATGGCGGCCTTAGGCTGACGGTATTTTTCGTCTATTCGAAGTGGTCGTGGTTCGTAGCAGGGGCGGCGTGATGAGGTGTGCAGAGCATGCCTACAGAAGGGGGCAGGCACCAAGTAGCGTTTGTTCTATAGCTAGGGTGACCAGACGTACCTTTTTTGTCCGTCCGTACGTTTCGTCCTCTAAAAATACAAATGATTGATATATCGTTTGGTATTAATGAAAATATTTTTGAGTAAACAGAAATTTCAAAGGCATAGCTTAATCCGGTTTTACCTAAAATCCATATCCTTTATTTGGATGTTTACAACGTAAATAATTATTGAGAGTTTCTCGAACGTTGGTCTCGGAAACTTCACTTACCAATCACGTAGAAAATTCTTTCTTCTATTCGAATAACTTTTTATTCCACTCCTTGCAGATAATACAAGTAAAGGTGTGAGGAAAGTGCGATTTTTGTAGGCGTTCTTTACCAGCGAGGCGCTAGTAGCGGAACGTCCGTCCGTGTGTCGTAAATTTCATCTCCTAAACCGCTGGATGGATTTTAATCAAATTTATAGTCTAATTGTGATTTTGAATTCCATTCGTCAATTATAATTTCAACTTCATTTGAGCACTTTAATAAACTTATACTCGTATCTCGTTAAATGACATCCCTCAAGCAGCAATTAAATGTCATATTTTTCTCTCCCTATCTGTAAAGTATGGATAAAAAACTTCATCCGGATAGAAGACAACATTTGCCACAGAAATGCCCGCGAGACCACATAACTACGAGTTATAGATCCGGAGATGAAAATTCGAGAATATTCGTAACAAAGCATCGCATATTTTGTTTACATCGTTCGCTAAGACGGTTCTATCGGCAGACAACAAATAAATATTCATATTTTTCTCTCCCGTGTTGTTATATGATCTGCGAGGTATATATAAAAAAATGTATTCGGTCAGAGGACATCATTTACCACAACAAGGTTTGCGGGTGAACATAATGACGACTTATAGTTTCGGATATAAAAATTCGTGAAAATCCCTAACGTGTTTTGTTTACATCGATCGCTAAGACGGTTCTATCGGCAAACAATTAAAACTCCACATTTTCCCCTCCCATGCTTTTACATGATCTGTATGGTATAGATTAAAAAATAGAGGACAACACTTACCACAATATATTCCGCGGGACAGTATAATTACGACTTATAATTTCGGAGATAAAAATTCAAGAACAACCCAATCATTCGATACCGTTTCATACGCATTTCCCATAAATAACGCCTTTGGAATCCCTATGTATTCCATTTAAGGAGTACACTTTTCTATCTTGTTAATCATTGTTTCTGTGACAGTCTTCGCGATATATTAATAAGAAAACTACGTCGGAAATGTTCGTTTCGTTTCCACGAACAAACGGTTGCCGTAAATAAACCAAGAAATTACCTATTGAAATTAATGTTACTGCTTATTTTAGATTTATCGCGTATATTAAAAAAAAGCACGTGCATCGGAAAGCTCTAAGTCATTGCCGTTTAGAAAAACTCGCCGCCTGAGGCAGTAAAAACTTCGTCTTTTAGAATTAAACAAAAACATTTTCATATTATAAATATGCACAGAACAGAAAACGCCGCTTTTAGAAGATTCTAGATATAGTGATGGTTGACAAATAGCATATTAGGTTCAAATCAATCAGGTCCGACAATTCCCCGTAATTTTTAATCATTTTCGATTCAGGATATGTGGTATTTATTTAAATTTGTATCTCACACTTACGCAACTATGGAATGGAATGAGAAAAATAGCTCCTTAATGAGCGGTATTGTAAGATTAAAGGTATGTAGTGGATAGTAAAATTAGACTTTTCGCAGAGGACACCGTCATATATAGGGGGATACTCAGCCGAGATGACCATCGGTCGCAGCTGTAGGATTCGAAAGCCATTTCCCCGTGGTGTAAGGAATGGAAAATTGAAATTAATTACAGTAAATGTGCCGCAGTATCGTTCTGGAGAAGTAGGAACAGAGAAATAGGTTTCGAGTACGAAATCGACGCAAGGAATATTCAAGCAGCTGAGCATGAGAAATGTTTAGGATTTAGCATTTGTCGTGCCCTTTCGTGGGTCATTCACATTCGTCGGGTTATAGGCGCAGCTAACATGACACTGGCGTTCATAGGGGGAATAGTGCGTATTGTTACAGAGAAAGTTCGCGAAGCGCGTTATTTTTTCAGTAGTTAAACCGCAGGTGGAAAGTGCCTACAGTTTATGGGATCCATATGCCAAGGGCCACCGTATAATTCAGTTAGAAAGAGTACAGCGGAGACCATTCAGATTCGTTATAGAAAAGGACAAACATATGGAAAGCGTCACGTAATTATTGAAGGACTTAAAATGTAGATCTCTGGAAGGCCGTAGACTGGGCTCAAGGTTAAGGCTTCTAGCGAAATACACGCGAGAATGTATCTATATTAATAAAAGGCGGTGTGTGTCTGTGTGGACAGCATTTCTCGAAAACCAAGAAACTTCGAGGCTTAAAACCGGGTACACTTACTAATGGGACCGTGAGGATGTGCACCTCGGGGCCAGAATTCTGATTTTTTTGCGGGGAGGGGGGAAGTGGAGTGGGGTGCCATTTCCCAAAGATAACGCGCAAAAATCGATTTTTCGACTTACAACAGGCTTTTGCCCTTTTGCAAATTAAATTTGGAAATAATTGACCTACGATCTTAGGACCTGGACCGATTTAAAGAAAAAGAAATAAATAACGTTTCTTATTCTTATCGTCACATTTATCCTGAATAAAAAATCGCTCAATATCTGCGTTTAAATCATGTTTATTGGAAAAATGTAAGCATTGTAACGATATGTTGCCTTGCCGACCGTTCCATTGTTAAACCTCGAGATTGTGTTGTCGCCTCAACCCTTATACTATAATTATGCGTAAGGAATGGGTGCTTAGAATGCTTTATTATTAGAGAGAGGAAGAAAGAAAGGAGAGAGGGAGTGAGGGACAAAATTAAATGTTCCATAAATTAAAAATAATTTCGGGCATATAAGAATTGTATAGCGTAGCTAATGTATTTCTTTGTCGTAGAATTTCTATTCGCCCAAAACCATTTTTAATTTCTGGAGCACTAAATTATGTGAATTTTATATTTAGTGCCTATTTTTGAGTGCATTTAAATGACGGTTTCATTAATTTTTATTTGAATTTTATCTTAATGCTCAACTCACGCATACTCGTCATATTTGGCGGGCAATTATGCTAGTTGGGAATAATTGAAGCTCCAACGTACATACACAGGTAGAAGCGATCACGACGGTAAGGCACGTGGACAATTTTTTTTCGAAGCGAATTTGTTGGCATTTTAGTGCTTACACGTGGAATGAATGAAAACATTCAAGCTATATATAATATTTTTATTGTTTTAAACTCGAATTCGTAGCCGTTGCGACATACTCAGCAATTCCTAAGAAATTCATTTGTTATAATAGAGTAAATATGTCCCATGTAATATGCATATTTTCAGAGACGATACATCTTCTCTGAATCCTTTGTATCTATTGCCTTATATTAGAATATTTAGATCACTCAATCCTGTAACATATTAAGGTTTCGTCACAAGTGGCCATCCATTCTCCAATTATCGCCTCGTGGAATCTTTATGGAAACTTGGAAAAATGTGACACGGCCTAAATTTTTTAAAACTGAAACAATAAGAGTGCTGTGTTTGTATTTCATAAATAGAATTTTTCGTTTAGATAGGAACAAAACTCCAGAAATACCTACTAATTAGGGTCTCGCAAATTTTTCTACTGTAAATCTGTTATTCTTTGTAGAATCGACGAATGTCGGATCGCCATTGAGGAAGATTAACGTGTTGCGGAAATGTGCATATGGTTTAATGAAGAGTTTTGTGGCTACATTCATGCCATAAGGTGAGTTCGATAATCTACTCTGGAATGTATCTTTTTGGAAGAGCTTTGCATCTCATTACACCACGACAAATCGCTTCTAGTTGTTGTAAAAGCTTGTGTTATAAATTATAATCGATATTATAAAGCAATGCATGAAGTAGTGCATTCCATAGGTATAATTTAATTAGTATTTTCATAAAAAATTATTAATATACTTGCAGAATATGTATACCAGATCGCAGATGCGTTAAGTTTGATAACCGCAGCTTGAAGGCAATTTTGAGTAATTGGTAATGTAGATTGGGATCAAAAGTTAATAATCCTTCGAGATCCTCACTCGAATAGATACCGGGTATTCCTGCTAGATGGCAGTGTGGTAAGAAAGCACACTGTGTCTATAGCATAACTTACACGACAGCGATATTGAGATATTTTCACCACATATAATTTAAATAACAAAGTTTTAGCTACACCTCGATGAAAACTGCATGCAATAAATCAATAGAATCCATAGGTTTTAAATACAAAGGATGTAAAAATTGAGATGTCGAGGAGAAGCTCGCTGCAGGTAAAATTCCGTACCTCAGGTTTGGGTTTTGCTCGGTGGTCTTGTTTCCCTTCAGTTGTAAAAATCTTTCGTCTTTTACTAAAGATCTTCGTGGAGGGGAACACTATGACACTGTGAACAAATTTTTGTCGAGCCCGACGGTCTTCCGTTGGGCCAATAAGAGGTGCCACAATCTTATAACATGTAAGACGTAATTCTTCTCGTATGCCAGTAACGGTATTATTGATTATGTACTATTTGTTGTTACACCAACTTTAATTATCAGGTCGTTTGTAAACATTTACAGCCGTCCGTATGTACATAATTTTAACTTAAATTATAAGGATGAGCAAAAGAGTTAATTTTCGATACCTGTTCCTGTTCTCAAGACATGCCTATTCCAAATACCTGTTCCAAAATCATAGTCTACATTGTAAATCCAACTATGTACCGGTATTTTGCTTAAATGGATCTCGGTTGTAAACTTGAATAAGGGGGTTAAAAGAACATAATACGACCCCGATTTTTTCATGTCTCTAATTTAAGAAACATAATAAAAAAACGTTTATTATCAACAACAACCGTCAATTAAAAACTGTTAATGATAAATGTTTAGTACAACTTTTAATGACAACGCAGATTGTTTAATCTTTTTCTTTTACCTTATATTAACTGTTGTCAGCAATAATGAAAGCATACATTACACATTAAATAACAAAGAAGGCTTTCATTATTGTTGATAACTGTTAGTAATAATCCAGAAATTGTTTTCGTCTTAAGTTATTTACATTAGGAATAGTTCATAATTTAAAAAACGCAAGAAAAAACGATTTCTGTTATTATTATAGGTCGCACTAAACATTTGTTATTTACAGTTATTGTTGATAATACACTATTATTTATTGGCCGTTTCATTATGTTTCTTAAATTAGAGATATGAAATATTCGGGGTCGTACTATGTTTTTTCGTCGCTTATTCGAGTATAAAACCGAGATCCATTTAAGCAACATATGGGTAAGTAGGTCTGAAAGATACTACCAGTAGGTGGATTTACAATGTAGGCTATTATTTTGGAACAGGTATTTCTTTAGAACAGGAACAGTTAGAAGAGGTATCGAAAAAACCACTTTTGCCCATCCCTTGTGTCTATTATATATTAACAAGATGATCCAAACGGAACTTATGGTGCATACTTTTCATTTAGTCAGAAATATGCATGTTCGAAAGCAATAATATATTCCATTTCTCCTTATAAAATTAGACAGCACATTTTGAATTTCATGGTTGTTTTTATAATTTATATGTGCAATTACGGAAAAGGTAACATTCCAGTTTCCAAATAAAGGAAGAAGATTTTTTCTTCGGGTCAGTCGTTAAAAATGCCTCCAGTCCACACGCAGTTTACTGAATAATATTTATCTGCAATTATTAACGTTGCAATCTATTAAGTTTGACGTTCTGCAAGTGTAATGTCGATGCTTCGTAAAAAGCGCGAAGCGAATAACGCAATTCTTTCGTCTATTTGAAAGCTTAATAATTTATTATTAACAATGGCGGTCGCTCTGGAAACACCGGGAAAGAGTACGAAAAAGCCATAAAATTTGGAAAAGAAGTGCGCATCTCTGACAAATTATTCCATGTAACATCTAAACATCGCGAGAATAAGATATTTTGTAGTTTTAGACGTCGAATAAAAAAACGGTGAAAATTGGTCCATATTTATGTTGTATTTTGACGAAAGAAGGAAAAAATCTTGCACCTTTCGGAAATCGAAAATCCCGTGTAAACTAATGGAAAAATAGTATCCTCTCCTGGAGTCGAACCTGGGACACTTCTGCGGACTGAAATAGTTTTCCCGGGGTCTCCAAGTTGGCAGAAACAAAAAAGCGTTTCTAGCATGTCTCTATTACAAACTGTTCATGAGATAATATGGGGAACGGACTGATGGCAATCACATAACTACAAAACGCTTATTCTCTTGGTCATTCTGTCCGTAACGTTCAATAAATCAGCCGTTTCCTCAGGCAGTTCACCCAAATTTGGTGTGATTCCTACGATCACGTGCCAATAGCGATTGTCACAAAAATTTATCAAAAGATTTCCCGGGTTGGACTCCAGAGGGCGATTTCATTCTCCCATAAGACGCTCGACTTCTCAGCCGTTTGTTTGATTACAAAGCCCGTTTTGAACGGGCTAGTCCATCTAGTTGTATATGAAAGAGAGTGATTACTATGACTAGGAGCATATGTCGATGAGAATTATTTCTTAGATATTATCGCTGTGGGTACCTCTTATTGGCCCGACGGAAGACCGTCGGGCTCGACAAAAATTTGTTCACAGTGTCATAGTGTTCCCCTCCACGGAAATCTTTAGTAAAAGGCGAAAGATTTTTACGGTTGAAGGGAAACAAGACCACCGAGCATAACCCAAACCTGAGGTACGGAATTTTACCTGCATCGAGCTTCTCCTCGACATCTTATGTTTTACATCCTTGCGATTTACAACCTATGGAGTCTCTTGATTCATTGCCCGCAGTTTTCATCAAGTTGTAGATAAATCTTTGTTATTTAAATTGAATGTGGTAACAATAACGCAATATCGCTATCGTTTAAGTTATGTTACAGGGATATTGTGCTTAACTACCGTACTGCCATCTAACAGGAATACCGGGTACCTATCCGTGCGAAGATCTCGAAGGTTTATTATCTTTTGATACAAGTCTACATTTCCAATTACTCAAAATTGTCTTCAAGCTGCGGTCCCCGAACTCAATGAATCTGCGACACCCCCTTAAGGAAGCCGAACTCATCGCGACCACTTTAGCCCCATCAATCAACCGATAAATATAAATTGTAATATGAATCTTTATATTATTCAATTTAAAATATAACAATCGCTCACATCCACATTAAAGCTGGGGTGGCGCTAATCCGCTCTGTTCGCAACGGCTCATGGGCGGCGTGCTGCGGGGGCACTGTATAGGGGGGCGCTAAACCGGAGTCTGTATGTATGGCCATGCATACAATTTAAGAATATTAACGTTTAAAACAAACACTATCCGTCTTCGAGTCGATCTGAAATCCTTTGCAATTCCCTCCTCGGAAGCAACTCGCTTCAAGGAGTTCGATCGAAGTTTATCCTGTTTATGTAGCGTTCGTGGAGATTATAACATTATCGACTTTTCGGGTCAGTAAGGTTAGTGTAGACGTATAGAATTTCAGGTCCAGCTCCGCCGATCTCTCCCCTTCCTCGACGTTCTATAACCAGCCACGTTCTCAACACCAACCTCCTCAATTCCTCGCCCTTTATCAGGAGTGAGCACAACACTTCCCGCGGTCCACGCCTAGAGATTTAATACGGAATATTTTTTATTTTCTGGTTGAAATGAATGCCGGAGACCCTTTTCTAGAGGATTTATGGCGCTGAAATGTTACTAATGATCGACTTATATGCGTCCTTCGCACGAAGTGAACGCATATAGGGGAGGTCGTCTCCGTCCGTCCGCATGTTTCAACTCGGGAACCGCTGGACGACGCTGTTGACGAAATTTGGTATTGTGGAGTTTTACTAAAAATTTGTCGACCGATTCCAGTTTTGGTTAAAATCGGGCGATAATAACGACCACATTACGTGAAGACCTGCACGTATGTTAGGTACAACTTAGGTACCTCGCAAGCATCTCGTTAAATACTGATCTGAGCGAAAATATTGAGAACAGAGTAGAATACGTTACACATATGCACGTTGTTGTAAAATAATTTTTCCCGTGCAACGTAAGGATTTCGATAAATTTAAAGAAAATAATATTGACGTTATTATAGCAAAAGTTTACCCTCTCCCCCTTCCCCGCACATATACGGTTGCGATTTTCGATCTTCTTTTGAGCATCCCAAGAAATTATTGGTGGAGACTGAAGTAGTGCTGGGTTGTGATGTGATCTTTAGATTCACGTTCATTCATAAGGATAACAGAATCGTGCATAACTCTGTGTAGCAGCATGGCTTGAAGTGCCCCGTCCATGCCTTCGTAGTAAATTATTAATTTCCTTTCACTAAATATTCTTTTTTGTGTACCAAAAGTAAAAAAACGTTCATACGGCCATTTCTTCTTCTTGGTAGATAATCCATTTTCAGACTTCCGGCATAAGCGCCTATTAGCTTCGGTCTGTACGTGCGCATGTTCGTTGTCGGCATTCTGCCGAACCGATGTTCATATAATATGATATTAAGGACTTACAGTCAAAGGCAATATAAATGAATCACGTGAGCCAGCCAGGGGTACCGCTTTCCTGGTGGCAAAAATGAACTTTCTCGTCATATCTCGTAACGAATTGGTCATATGAAAATAATTTTGATTTAAAACTTGTAGAACGAGTAAATGAGAGTATTTCTTTTCCCATGAGCTTTTATCGTAGGCGTAGCCGTTATCAAGAAAATCAAACAAGAAAGCCTTAATTCGGGTTGAACATACATTAGAGAAATTCATGCATGGATGCGAACTTGTTGTCAACGTAAAGGATCTTATTGGTTACTGAAGTAAACAAGATCTGCTATAATTACAAAATACGCTCATTTCCTTCCGCTAGCATGGAATACTTTGTAAGCGGAAGGAAATGGATTTTCTACGGCGAAGAAAAGGACAGATACTGCAGTATGTTATAAATATAATTTTCGATTGTTTGGTTGATTAAAACTGATTAGAAAATAAATCGGTAAATAAAAATTTATTATTTCCCTGGCATCATTTCTGATATATATATATCGTTTTGCAGTAGGTATTAATTCATTAAAATTAAGTAATATGTTTATTAATGCACCAACTCAAGGGGGAAGAAGTTTTTAGTAGAGAGAGAGAGATATGATCGGGTCTTGGTGTGTATCTGTTTCAAGGTGCGTGTTCGTTCAAATTATATCGTTTAGTTTTTAAATACTCTATCGCTCGTAACGCGCATATTTGTGGTGCACTGTACACTTTCCTAACTCGATTCACTGAACGCTGTGTGTGTGCACGAACGGAAGATAACGGATTTACGTTGTTTTGGCTACTCTTGTTTAGATCGGTTGCAACAAAGTTAATTTACTTGTAAACATTAGACCATTTGTCGTCCCTAATTGTCTTAACACACGATGGTAATTTACTGTTTCTTTATATGAAAATTTTTGTTGATTATGCCCAAGAGAAAAACTAGCCGTGAAGAGCATAAGCTCTGTCGGGAGGGAAGAAAACAAGTGCATGCTGAGGGGAAAAGACGACGACGCGAGGACCCCGAATAGAGGCAGTCGGACCAAAAAATATACACAAGAGCTCACAAACATTGTTTCCTCGATTGTAATAATAGATTTTAATCTTAATTACGGCAATCAAATACCCCGCGAAGTAAGCACTACGACATGAAGTACTATTCTTCAAGCACCTAAAAAAAGACTTCACGACAAGTTAGAGCTTTCAGGATTGTGAAATTCCAATGAACGAACGCTTTTGGAAATTCTGTGTATTCAGACATGGAGTACACCTTTCCATTCCTGCTTCTCTCAATAATACTAATAATAATCCTGACTGGTGTGCTTTGGTGCACCGATATTTGATACGAACTGAAATCCAGTTATTTTTTCCTATAGATATTTTAAAAATTACACGTTTTGTGGAATTAAAAAATGTAATAATTGAAATATAAATGGTGAGGAAAAAGGAAATGTTGCGTAGCTGCGTACTGTAGTCTTAAGAATGAAAGCTGACAAAACGAATAGTCGAGCCGCAATTTCTCCTTCCGCATGTGAGATATTAATCAACAGTTGCTAAAGAAATTCTTCGATTCTCGCGAAGCAGAATTAGGTGCGATGCTTTTCGCGTGCTACGTAGGCTGGAAGAAGACGAAACGTGCAAGTTGAAATGAAAGAAACTCACGTTTACCGCTTCGGTGCTGTCGATGCTGACATCGCACCAAGTATTGCGATAAGGCGCCTTTTATAAGTAACAAACTGCAAATGAAGTTTGCGGTGATCTATACTTACTTTCAGGAAACATCCCGTTTCGTAAAGACAGGCTCTTCTGACTTGAACAAACATTTGTTTTTACGAAATCTTATTGTATTATTATACAATCCCTGTAATATACATATGGCGGCCTTAGGCTGACGGTATTTTTCGTCTATTCGAAGTGGTCGTGGTTCGTAGCAGGGGCGGCGTGATGAGGTGTGCAGAGCATGCCTACAGAAGGGGGCAGGCACCAAGTAGCGTTTGTTCTATAGCTAGGGTGACCAGACGTACCTTTTTTGTCCGTCCGTACGTTTCGTCCTCTAAAAATACAAATGATTGATATATCGTTTGGTATTAATGAAAATATTTTTGAGTAAACAGAAATTTCAAAGGCATAGCTTAATCCGGTTTTACCTAAAATCCATATCCTTTATTTGGATGTTTACAACGTAAATAATTATTGAGAGTTTCTCGAACGTTGGTCTCGGAAACTTCACTTACCAATCACGTAGAAAATTCTTTCTTCTATTCGAATAACTTTTTATTCCACTCCTTGCAGATAATACAAGTAAAGGTGTGAGGAAAGTGCGATTTTTGTAGGCGTTCTTTACCAGCGAGGCGCTAGTAGCGGAACGTCCGTCCGTGTGTCGTAAATTTCATCTCCTAAACCGCTGGATGGATTTTAATCAAATTTATAGTCTAATTGTGATTTTGAATTCCATTCGTCAATTATAATTTCAACTTCATTTGAGCACTTTAATAAACTTATACTCGTATCTCGTTAAATGACATCCCTCAAGCAGCAATTAAATGTCATATTTTTCTCTCCCTATCTGTAAAGTATGGATAAAAAACTTCATCCGGATAGAAGACAACATTTGCCACAGAAATGCCCGCGAGACCACATAACTACGAGTTATAGATCCGGAGATGAAAATTCGAGAATATTCGTAACAAAGCATCGCATATTTTGTTTACATCGTTCGCTAAGACGGTTCTATCGGCAGACAACAAATAAATATTCATATTTTTCTCTCCCGTGTTGTTATATGATCTGCGAGGTATATATAAAAAAATGTATTCGGTCAGAGGACATCATTTACCACAACAAGGTTTGCGGGTGAACATAATGACGACTTATAGTTTCGGATATAAAAATTCGTGAAAATCCCTAACGTGTTTTGTTTACATCGATCGCTAAGACGGTTCTATCGGCAAACAATTAAAACTCCACATTTTCCCCTCCCATGCTTTTACATGATCTGTATGGTATAGATTAAAAAATAGAGGACAACACTTACCACAATATATTCCGCGGGACAGTATAATTACGACTTATAATTTCGGAGATAAAAATTCAAGAACAACCCAATCATTCGATACCGTTTCATACGCATTTCCCATAAATAACGCCTTTGGAATCCCTATGTATTCCATTTAAGGAGTACACTTTTCTATCTTGTTAATCATTGTTTCTGTGACAGTCTTCGCGATATATTAATAAGAAAACTACGTCGGAAATGTTCGTTTCGTTTCCACGAACAAACGGTTGCCGTAAATAAACCAAGAAATTACCTATTGAAATTAATGTTACTGCTTATTTTAGATTTATCGCGTATATTAAAAAAAAGCACGTGCATCGGAAAGCTCTAAGTCATTGCCGTTTAGAAAAACTCGCCGCCTGAGGCAGTAAAAACTTCGTCTTTTAGAATTAAACAAAAACATTTTCATATTATAAATATGCACAGAACAGAAAACGCCGCTTTTAGAAGATTCTAGATATAGTGATGGTTGACAAATAGCATATTAGGTTCAAATCAATCAGGTCCGACAATTCCCCGTAATTTTTAATCATTTTCGATTCAGGATATGTGGTATTTATTTAAATTTGTATCTCACACTTACGCAACTATGGAATGGAATGAGAAAAATAGCTCCTTAATGAGCGGTATTGTAAGATTAAAGGTATGTAGTGGATAGTAAAATTAGACTTTTCGCAGAGGACACCGTCATATATAGGGGGATACTCAGCCGAGATGACCATCGGTCGCAGCTGTAGGATTCGAAAGCCATTTCCCCGTGGTGTAAGGAATGGAAAATTGAAATTAATTACAGTAAATGTGCCGCAGTATCGTTCTGGAGAAGTAGGAACAGAGAAATAGGTTTCGAGTACGAAATCGACGCAAGGAATATTCAAGCAGCTGAGCATGAGAAATGTTTAGGATTTAGCATTTGTCGTGCCCTTTCGTGGGTCATTCACATTCGTCGGGTTATAGGCGCAGCTAACATGACACTGGCGTTCATAGGGGGAATAGTGCGTATTGTTACAGAGAAAGTTCGCGAAGCGCGTTATTTTTTCAGTAGTTAAACCGCAGGTGGAAAGTGCCTACAGTTTATGGGATCCATATGCCAAGGGCCACCGTATAATTCAGTTAGAAAGAGTACAGCGGAGACCATTCAGATTCGTTATAGAAAAGGACAAACATATGGAAAGCGTCACGTAATTATTGAAGGACTTAAAATGTAGATCTCTGGAAGGCCGTAGACTGGGCTCAAGGTTAAGGCTTCTAGCGAAATACACGCGAGAATGTATCTATATTAATAAAAGGCGGTGTGTGTCTGTGTGGACAGCATTTCTCGAAAACCAAGAAACTTCGAGGCTTAAAACCGGGTACACTTACTAATGGGACCGTGAGGATGTGCACCTCGGGGCCAGAATTCTGATTTTTTTGCGGGGAGGGGGGAAGTGGAGTGGGGTGCCATTTCCCAAAGATAACGCGCAAAAATCGATTTTTCGACTTACAACAGGCTTTTGCCCTTTTGCAAATTAAATTTGGAAATAATTGACCTACGATCTTAGGACCTGGACCGATTTAAAGAAAAAGAAATAAATAACGTTTCTTATTCTTATCGTCACATTTATCCTGAATAAAAAATCGCTCAATATCTGCGTTTAAATCATGTTTATTGGAAAAATGTAAGCATTGTAACGATATGTTGCCTTGCCGACCGTTCCATTGTTAAACCTCGAGATTGTGTTGTCGCCTCAACCCTTATACTATAATTATGCGTAAGGAATGGGTGCTTAGAATGCTTTATTATTAGAGAGAGGAAGAAAGAAAGGAGAGAGGGAGTGAGGGACAAAATTAAATGTTCCATAAATTAAAAATAATTTCGGGCATATAAGAATTGTATAGCGTAGCTAATGTATTTCTTTGTCGTAGAATTTCTATTCGCCCAAAACCATTTTTAATTTCTGGAGCACTAAATTATGTGAATTTTATATTTAGTGCCTATTTTTGAGTGCATTTAAATGACGGTTTCATTAATTTTTATTTGAATTTTATCTTAATGCTCAACTCACGCATACTCGTCATATTTGGCGGGCAATTATGCTAGTTGGGAATAATTGAAGCTCCAACGTACATACACAGGTAGAAGCGATCACGACGGTAAGGCACGTGGACAATTTTTTTTCGAAGCGAATTTGTTGGCATTTTAGTGCTTACACGTGGAATGAATGAAAACATTCAAGCTATATATAATATTTTTATTGTTTTAAACTCGAATTCGTAGCCGTTGCGACATACTCAGCAATTCCTAAGAAATTCATTTGTTATAATAGAGTAAATATGTCCCATGTAATATGCATATTTTCAGAGACGATACATCTTCTCTGAATCCTTTGTATCTATTGCCTTATATTAGAATATTTAGATCACTCAATCCTGTAACATATTAAGGTTTCGTCACAAGTGGCCATCCATTCTCCAATTATCGCCTCGTGGAATCTTTATGGAAACTTGGAAAAATGTGACACGGCCTAAATTTTTTAAAACTGAAACAATAAGAGTGCTGTGTTTGTATTTCATAAATAGAATTTTTCGTTTAGATAGGAACAAAACTCCAGAAATACCTACTAATTAGGGTCTCGCAAATTTTTCTACTGTAAATCTGTTATTCTTTGTAGAATCGACGAATGTCGGATCGCCATTGAGGAAGATTAACGTGTTGCGGAAATGTGCATATGGTTTAATGAAGAGTTTTGTGGCTACATTCATGCCATAAGGTGAGTTCGATAATCTACTCTGGAATGTATCTTTTTGGAAGAGCTTTGCATCTCATTACACCACGACAAATCGCTTCTAGTTGTTGTAAAAGCTTGTGTTATAAATTATAATCGATATTATAAAGCAATGCATGAAGTAGTGCATTCCATAGGTATAATTTAATTAGTATTTTCATAAAAAATTATTAATATACTTGCAGAATAAGTATACCAGATCGCAGATGCGTTAAGTTTGGTAACCGCAGCTTGAAGGCAATTTTGAGTAATTGGGAATGTAGATTGGGATCAAAAGTTAATAATCCTTCGAGATCCTCACTCGAATAGATACCGGGTATTCCTGCTAGATGGCAGTGTGGTAAGAAAGCACACTGTGTCTATAGCATAACTTACACGACAGCGATATTGAGATATTTTCACCACATATAATTTAAATAACAAAGTTTTAGCTACACCTCGATGAAAACTGCATGCAATAAATCAATAGAATCCATAGGTTTTAAATACAAAGGATGTAAAAATTGAGATGTCGAGGAGAAGCTCGCTGCAGGTAAAATTCCGTACCTCAGGTTTGGGTTTTGCTCGGTGGTCTTGTTTCCCTTCAGTTGTAAAAATCTTTCGTCTTTTACTAAAGATCTTCGTGGAGGGGAACACTATGACACTGTGAACAAATTTTTGTCGAGCCCGACGGTCTTCCGTTGGGCCAATAAGAGGTGCCACAATCTTATAACATGTAAGACGTAATTCTTCTCGTATGCCAGTAACGGTATTATTGATTATGTACTATTTGTTGTTACACCAACTTTAATTATCAGGTCGTTTGTAAACATTTACAGCCGTCCGTATGTACATAATTTTAACTTAAATTATAAGGATGAGCAAAAGAGTTAATTTTCGATACCTGTTCCTGTTCTCAAGACATGCCTATTCCAAATACCTGTTCCAAAATCATAGTCTACATTGTAAATCCAACTATGTACCGGTATTTTGCTTAAATGGATCTCGGTTGTAAACTTGAATAAGGGGGTTAAAAGAACATAATACGACCCCGATTTTTTCATGTCTCTAATTTAAGAAACATAATAAAAAAACGTTTATTATCAACAACAACCGTCAATTAAAAACTGTTAATGATAAATGTTTAGTACAACTTTTAATGACAACGCAGATTGTTTAATCTTTTTCTTTTACCTTATATTAACTGTTGTCAGCAATAATGAAAGCATACATTACACATTAAATAACAAAGAAGGCTTTCATTATTGTTGATAACTGTTAGTAATAATCCAGAAATTGTTTTCGTCTTAAGTTATTTACATTAGGAATAGTTCATAATTTAAAAAACGCAAGAAAAAACGATTTCTGTTATTATTATAGGTCGCACTAAACATTTGTTATTTACAGTTATTGTTGATAATACACTATTATTTATTGGCCGTTTCATTATGTTTCTTAAATTAGAGATATGAAATATTCGGGGTCGTACTATGTTTTTTCGTCGCTTATTCGAGTATAAAACCGAGATCCATTTAAGCAACATATGGGTAAGTAGGTCTGAAAGATACTACCAGTAGGTGGATTTACAATGTAGGCTATTATTTTGGAACAGGTATTTCTTTAGAACAGGAACAGTTAGAAGAGGTATCGAAAAAACCACTTTTGCCCATCCCTTGTGTCTATTATATATTAACAAGATGATCCAAACGGAACTTATGGTGCATACTTTTCATTTAGTCAGAAATATGCATGTTCGAAAGCAATAATATATTCCATTTCTCCTTATAAAATTAGACAGCACATTTTGAATTTCATGGTTGTTTTTATAATTTATATGTGCAATTACGGAAAAGGTAACATTCCAGTTTCCAAATAAAGGAAGAAGATTTTTTCTTCGGGTCAGTCGTTAAAAATGCCTCCAGTCCACACGCAGTTTACTGAATAATATTTATCTGCAATTATTAACGTTGCAATCTATTAAGTTTGACGTTCTGCAAGTGTAATGTCGATGCTTCGTAAAAAGCGCGAAGCGAATAACGCAATTCTTTCGTCTATTTGAAAGCTTAATAATTTATTATTAACAATGGCGGTCGCTCTGGAAACACCGGGAAAGAGTACGAAAAAGCCATAAAATTTGGAAAAGAAGTGCGCATCTCTGACAAATTATTCCATGTAACATCTAAACATCGCGAGAATAAGATATTTTGTAGTTTTAGACGTCGAATAAAAAAACGGTGAAAATTGGTCCATATTTATGTTGTATTTTGACGAAAGAAGGAAAAAATCTTGCACCTTTCGGAAATCGAAAATCCCGTGTAAACTAATGGAAAAATAGTATCCTCTCCTGGAGTCGAACCTGGGACACTTCTGCGGACTGAAATAGTTTTCCCGGGGTCTCCAAGTTGGCAGAAACAAAAAAGCGTTTCTAGCATGTCTCTATTACAAACTGTTCATGAGATAATATGGGGAACGGACTGATGGCAATCACATAACTACAAAACGCTTATTCTCTTGGTCATTCTGTCCGTAACGTTCAATAAATCAGCCGTTTCCTCAGGCAGTTCACCCAAATTTGGTGTGATTCCTACGATCACGTGCCAATAGCGATTGTCACAAAAATTTATCAAAAGATTTCCCGGGTTGGACTCCAGAGGGCGATTTCATTCTCCCATAAGACGCTCGACTTCTCAGCCGTTTGTTTGATTACAAAGCCCGTTTTGAACGGGCTAGTCCATCTAGTTGTATATGAAAGAGAGTGATTACTATGACTAGGAGCATATGTCGATGAGAATTATTTCTTAGATATTATCGCTGTGGGTACCTCTTATTGGCCCGACGGAAGACCGTCGGGCTCGACAAAAATTTGTTCACAGTGTCATAGTGTTCCCCTCCACGGAAATCTTTAGTAAAAGGCGAAAGATTTTTACGGTTGAAGGGAAACAAGACCACCGAGCATAACCCAAACCTGAGGTACGGAATTTTACCTGCATCGAGCTTCTCCTCGACATCTTATGTTTTACATCCTTGCGATTTACAACCTATGGAGTCTCTTGATTCATTGCCCGCAGTTTTCATCAAGTTGTAGATAAATCTTTGTTATTTAAATTGAATGTGGTAACAATAACGCAATATCGCTATCGTTTAAGTTATGTTACAGGGATATTGTGCTTAACTACCGTACTGCCATCTAACAGGAATACCGGGTACCTATCCGTGCGAAGATCTCGAAGGTTTATTATCTTTTGATACAAGTCTACATTTCCAATTACTCAAAATTGTCTTCAAGCTGCGGTCCCCGAACTCAATGAATCTGCGACACCCCCTTAAGGAAGCCGAACTCATCGCGACCACTTTAGCCCCATCAATCAACCGATAAATATAAATTGTAATATGAATCTTTATATTATTCAATTTAAAATATAACAATCGCTCACATCCACATTAAAGCTGGGGTGGCGCTAATCCGCTCTGTTCGCAACGGCTCATGGGCGGCGTGCTGCGGGGGCACTGTATAGGGGGGCGCTAAACCGGAGTCTGTATGTATGACCATGCATACAATTTAAGAATATTAACGTTTAAAACAAACACTATCCGTCTTCGAGTCGATCTGAAATCCTTTGCAATTCCCTCCTCGGAAGCAACTCGCTTCAAGGAGTTCGATCGAAGTTTATCCTGTTTATGTAGCGTTCGTGGAGATTATAACATTATCGACTTTTCGGGTCAGTAAGGTTAGTGTAGACGTATAGAATTTCAGGTCCAGCTCCGCCGATCTCTCCCCTTCCTCGACGTTCTATAACCAGCCACGTTCTCAACACCAACCTCCTCAATTCCTCGCCCTTTATCAGGAGTGAGCACAACACTTCCCGCGGTCCACGCCTAGAGATTTAATACGGAATATTTTTTATTTTCTGGTTGAAATGAATGCCGGAGACCCTTTTCTAGAGGATTTATGGCGCTGAAATGTTACTAATGATCGACTTATATGCGTCCTTCGCACGAAGTGAACGCATATAGGGGAGGTCGTCTCCGTCCGTCCGCATGTTTCAACTCGGGAACCGCTGGACGACGCTGTTGACGAAATTTGGTATTGTGGAGTTTTACTAAAAATTTGTCGACCGATTCCAGTTTTGGTTAAAATCGGGCGATAATAACGACCACATTACGTGAAGACCTGCACGTATGTTAGGTACAACTTAGGTACCTCGCAAGCATCTCGTTAAATACTGATCTGAGCGAAAATATTGAGAACAGAGTAGAATACGTTACACATATGCACGTTGTTGTAAAATAATTTTTCCCGTGCAACGTAAGGATTTCGATAAATTTAAAGAAAATAATATTGACGTTATTATAGCAAAAGTTTACCCTCTCCCCCTTCCCCGCACATATACGGTTGCGATTTTCGATCTTCTTTTGAGCATCCCAAGAAATTATTGGTGGAGACTGAAGTAGTGCTGGGTTGTGATGTGATCTTTAGATTCACGTTCATTCATAAGGATAACAGAATCGTGCATAACTCTGTGTAGCAGCATGGCTTGAAGTGCCCCGTCCATGCCTTCGTAGTAAATTATTAATTTCCTTTCACTAAATATTCTTTTTTGTGTACCAAAAGTAAAAAAACGTTCATACGGCCATTTCTTCTTCTTGGTAGATAATCCATTTTCAGACTTCCGGCATAAGCGCCTATTAGCTTCGGTCTGTACGTGCGCATGTTCGTTGTCGGCATTCTGCCGAACCGATGTTCATATAATATGATATTAAGGACTTACAGTCAAAGGCAATATAAATGAATCACGTGAGCCAGCCAGGGGTACCGCTTTCCTGGTGGCAAAAATGAACTTTCTCGTCATATCTCGTAACGAATTGGTCATATGAAAATAATTTTGATTTAAAACTTGTAGAACGAGTAAATGAGAGTATTTCTTTTCCCATGAGCTTTTATCGTAGGCGTAGCCGTTATCAAGAAAATCAAACAAGAAAGCCTTAATTCGGGTTGAACATACATTAGAGAAATTCATGCATGGATGCGAACTTGTTGTCAACGTAAAGGATCTTATTGGTTACTGAAGTAAACAAGATCTGCTATAATTACAAAATACGCTCATTTCCTTCCGCTAGCATGGAATACTTTGTAAGCGGAAGGAAATGGATTTTCTACGGCGAAGAAAAGGACAGATACTGCAGTATGTTATAAATATAATTTTCGATTGTTTGGTTGATTAAAACTGATTAGAAAATAAATCGGTAAATAAAAATTTATTATTTCCCTGGCATCATTTCTGATATATATATATCGTTTTGCAGTAGGTATTAATTCATTAAAATTAAGTAATATGTTTATTAATGCACCAACTCAAGGGGGAAGAAGTTTTTAGTAGAGAGAGAGAGATATGATCGGGTCTTGGTGTGTATCTGTTTCAAGGTGCGTGTTCGTTCAAATTATATCGTTTAGTTTTTAAATACTCTATCGCTCGTAACGCGCATATTTGTGGTGCACTGTACACTTTCCTAACTCGATTCACTGAACGCTGTGTGTGTGCACGAACGGAAGATAACGGATTTACGTTGTTTTGGCTACTCTTGTTTAGATCGGTTGCAACAAAGTTAATTTACTTGTAAACATTAGACCATTTGTCGTCCCTAATTGTCTTAACACACGATGGTAATTTACTGTTTCTTTATATGAAAATTTTTGTTGATTATGCCCAAGAGAAAAACTAGCCGTGAAGAGCATAAGCTCTGTCGGGAGGGAAGAAAACAAGTGCATGCTGAGGGGAAAAGACGACGACGCGAGGACCCCGAATAGAGGCAGTCGGACCAAAAAATATACACAAGAGCTCACAAACATTGTTTCCTCGATTGTAATAATAGATTTTAATCTTAATTACGGCAATCAAATACCCCGCGAAGTAAGCACTACGACATGAAGTACTATTCTTCAAGCACCTAAAAAAAGACTTCACGACAAGTTAGAGCTTTCAGGATTGTGAAATTCCAATGAACGAACGCTTTTGGAAATTCTGTGTATTCAGACATGGAGTACACCTTTCCATTCCTGCTTCTCTCAATAATACTAATAATAATCCTGACTGGTGTGCTTTGGTGCACCGATATTTGATACGAACTGAAATCCAGTTATTTTTTCCTATAGATATTTTAAAAATTACACGTTTTGTGGAATTAAAAAATGTAATAATTGAAATATAAATGGTGAGGAAAAAGGAAATGTTGCGTAGCTGCGTACTGTAGTCTTAAGAATGAAAGCTGACAAAACGAATAGTCGAGCCGCAATTTCTCCTTCCGCATGTGAGATATTAATCAACAGTTGCTAAAGAAATTCTTCGATTCTCGCGAAGCAGAATTAGGTGCGATGCTTTTCGCGTGCTACGTAGGCTGGAAGAAGACGAAACGTGCAAGTTGAAATGAAAGAAACTCACGTTTACCGCTTCGGTGCTGTCGATGCTGACATCGCACCAAGTATTGCGATAAGGCGCCTTTTATAAGTAACTAACTGCAAATGAAGTTTGCGGTGATCTATACTTACTTTCAGGAAACATCCCGTTTCGTAAAGACAGGCTCTTCTGACTTGAACAAACATTTGTTTTTACGAAATCTTATTGTATTATTATACAATCCCTGTAATATACATATGGCGGCCTTAGGCTGACGGTATTTTTCGTCTATTCGAAGTGGTCGTGGTTCGTAGCAGGGGCGGCGTGATGAGGTGTGCAGAGCATGCCTACAGAAGGGGGCAGGCACCAAGTAGCGTTTGTTCTATAGCTAGGGTGACCAGACGTACCTTTTTTGTCCGTCCGTACGTTTCGTCCTCTAAAAATACAAATGATTGATATATCGTTTGGTATTAATGAAAATATTTTTGAGTAAACAGAAATTTCAAAGGCATAGCTTAATCCGGTTTTACCTAAAATCCATATCCTTTATTTGGATGTTTACAACGTAAATAATTATTGAGAGTTTCTCGAACGTTGGTCTCGGAAACTTCACTTACCAATCACGTAGAAAATTCTTTCTTCTATTCGAATAACTTTTTATTCCACTCCTTGCAGATAATACAAGTAAAGGTGTGAGGAAAGTGCGATTTTTGTAGGCGTTCTTTACCAGCGAGGCGCTAGTAGCGGAACGTCCGTCCGTGTGTCGTAAATTTCATCTCCTAAACCGCTGGATGGATTTTAATCAAATTTATAGTCTAATTGTGATTTTGAATTCCATTCGTCAATTATAATTTCAACTTCATTTGAGCACTTTAATAAACTTATACTCGTATCTCGTTAAATGACATCCCTCAAGCAGCAATTAAATGTCATATTTTTCTCTCCCTATCTGTAAAGTATGGATAAAAAACTTCATCCGGATAGAAGACAACATTTGCCACAGAAATGCCCGCGAGACCACATAACTACGAGTTATAGATCCGGAGATGAAAATTCGAGAATATTCGTAACAAAGCATCGCATATTTTGTTTACATCGTTCGCTAAGACGGTTCTATCGGCAGACAACAAATAAATATTCATATTTTTCTCTCCCGTGTTGTTATATGATCTGCGAGGTATATATAAAAAATGTATTCGGTCAGAGGACATCATTTACCACAACAAGGTTTGCGGGTGAACATAATGACGACTTATAGTTTCGGATATAAAAATTCGTGAAAATCCCTAACGTGTTTTGTTTACATCGATCGCTAAGACGGTTCTATCGGCAAACAATTAAAACTCCACATTTTCCCCTCCCATGCTTTTACATGATCTGTATGGTATAGATTAAAAAATAGAGGACAACACTTACCACAATATATTCCGCGGGACAGTATAATTACGACTTATAATTTCGGAGATAAAAATTCAAGAACAACCCAATCATTCGATACCGTTTCATACGCATTTCCCATAAATAACGCCTTTGGAATCCCTATGTATTCCATTTAAGGAGTACACTTTTCTATCTTGTTAATCATTGTTTCTGTGACAGTCTTCGCGATATATTAATAAGAAAACTACGTCGGAAATGTTCGTTTCGTTTCCACGAACAAACGGTTGCCGTAAATAAACCAAGAAATTACCTATTGAAATTAATGTTACTGCTTATTTTAGATTTATCGCGTATATTAAAAAAAAGCACGTGCATCGGAAAGCTCTAAGTCATTGCCGTTTAGAAAAACTCGCCGCCTGAGGCAGTAAAAACTTCGTCTTTTAGAATTAAACAAAAACATTTTCATATTATAAATATGCACAGAACAGAAAACGCCGCTTTTAGAAGATTCTAGATATAGTGATGGTTGACAAATAGCATATTAGGTTCAAATCAATCAGGTCCGACAATTCCCCGTAATTTTTAATCATTTTCGATTCAGGATATGTGGTATTTATTTAAATTTGTATCTCACACTTACGCAACTATGGAATGGAATGAGAAAAATAGCTCCTTAATGAGCGGTATTGTAAGATTAAAGGTATGTAGTGGATAGTAAAATTAGACTTTTCGCAGAGGACACCGTCATATATAGGGGGATACTCAGCCGAGATGACCATCGGTCGCAGCTGTAGGATTCGAAAGCCATTTCCCCGTGGTGTAAGGAATGGAAAATTGAAATTAATTACAGTAAATGTGCCGCAGTATCGTTCTGGAGAAGTAGGAACAGAGAAATAGGTTTCGAGTACGAAATCGACGCAAGGAATATTCAAGCAGCTGAGCATGAGAAATGTTTAGGATTTAGCATTTGTCGTGCCCTTTCGTGGGTCATTCACATTCGTCGGGTTATAGGCGCAGCTAACATGACACTGGCGTTCATAGGGGGAATAGTGCGTATTGTTACAGAGAAAGTTCGCGAAGCGCGTTATTTTTTCAGTAGTTAAACCGCAGGTGGAAAGTGCCTACAGTTTATGGGATCCATATGCCAAGGGCCACCGTATAATTCAGTTAGAAAGAGTACAGCGGAGACCATTCAGATTCGTTATAGAAAAGGACAAACATATGGAAAGCGTCACGTAATTATTGAAGGACTTAAAATGTAGATCTCTGGAAGGCCGTAGACTGGGCTCAAGGTTAAGGCTTCTAGCGAAATACACGCGAGAATGTATCTATATTAATAAAAGGCGGTGTGTGTCTGTGTGGACAGCATTTCTCGAAAACCAAGAAACTTCGAGGCTTAAAACCGGGTACACTTACTAATGGGACCGTGAGGATGTGCACCTCGGGGCCAGAATTCTGATTTTTTTGCGGGGAGGGGGGAAGTGGAGTGGGGTGCCATTTCCCAAAGATAACGCGCAAAAATCGATTTTTCGACTTACAACAGGCTTTTGCCCTTTTGCAAATTAAATTTGGAAATAATTGACCTACGATCTTAGGACCTGGACCGATTTAAAGAAAAAGAAATAAATAACGTTTCTTATTCTTATCGTCACATTTAGCCTGAATAAAAAATCGCTCAATATCTGCGTTTAAATCATGTTTATTGGAAAAATGTAAGCATTGTAACGATATGTTGCCTTGCCGACCGTTCCATTGTTAAACCTCGAGATTGTGTTGTCGCCTCAACCCTTATACTATAATTATGCGTAAGGAATGGGTGCTTAGAATGCTTTATTATTAGAGAGAGGAAGAAAGAAAGGAGAGAGGGAGTGAGGGACAAAATTAAATGTTCCATAAATTAAAAATAATTTCGGGCATATAAGAATTGTATAGCGTAGCTAATGTATTTCTTTGTCGTAGAATTTCTATTCGCCCAAAACCATTTTTAATTTCTGGAGCACTAAATTATGTGAATTTTATATTTAGTGCCTATTTTTGAGTGCATTTAAATGACGGTTTCATTAATTTTTATTTGAATTTTATCTTAATGCTCAACTCACGCATACTCGTCATATTTGGCGGGCAATTATGCTAGTTGGGAATAATTGAAGCTCCAACGTACATACACAGGTAGAAGCGATCACGACGGTAAGGCACGTGGACAATTTTTTTTCGAAGCGAATTTGTTGGCATTTTAGTGCTTACACGTGGAATGAATGAAAACATTCAAGCTATATATAATATTTTTATTGTTTTAAACTCGAATTCGTAGCCGTTGCGACATACTCAGCAATTCCTAAGAAATTCATTTGTTATAATAGAGTAAATATGTCCCATGTAATATGCATATTTTCAGAGACGATACATCTTCTCTGAATCCTTTGTATCTATTGCCTTATATTAGAATATTTAGATCACTCAATCCTGTAACATATTAAGGTTTCGTCACAAGTGGCCATCCATTCTCCAATTATCGCCTCGTGGAATCTTTATGGAAACTTGGAAAAATGTGACACGGCCTAAATTTTTTAAAACTGAAACAATAAGAGTGCTGTGTTTGTATTTCATAAATAGAATTTTTCGTTTAGATAGGAACAAAACTCCAGAAATACCTACTAATTAGGGTCTCGCAAATTTTTCTACTGTAAATCTGTTATTCTTTGTAGAATCGACGAATGTCGGATCGCCATTGAGGAAGATTAACGTGTTGCGGAAATGTGCATATGGTTTAATGAAGAGTTTTGTGGCTACATTCATGCCATAAGGTGAGTTCGATAATCTACTCTGGAATGTATCTTTTTGGAAGAGCTTTGCATCTCATTACACCACGACAAATCGCTTCTAGTTGTTGTAAAAGCTTGTGTTATAAATTATAATCGATATTATAAAGCAATGCATGAAGTAGTGCATTCCATAGGTATAATTTAATTAGTATTTTCATAAAAAATTATTAATATACTTGCAGAATATGTATACCAGATCGCAGATGCGTTAAGTTTGATAACCGCAGCTTGAAGGCAATTTTGAGTAATTGGTAATGTAGATTGGGATCAAAAGTTAATAATCCTTCGAGATCCTCACTCGAATAGATACCGGGTATTCCTGCTAGATGGCAGTGTGGTAAGAAAGCACACTGTGTCTATAGCATAACTTACACGACAGCGATATTGAGATATTTTCACCACATATAATTTAAATAACAAAGTTTTAGCTACACCTCGATGAAAACTGCATGCAATAAATCAATAGAATCCATAGGTTTTAAATACAAAGGATGTAAAAATTGAGATGTCGAGGAGAAGCTCGCTGCAGGTAAAATTCCGTACCTCAGGTTTGGGTTTTGCTCGGTGGTCTTGTTTCCCTTCAGTTGTAAAAATCTTTCGTCTTTTACTAAAGATCTTCGTGGAGGGGAACACTATGACACTGTGAACAAATTTTTGTCGAGCCCGACGGTCTTCCGTTGGGCCAATAAGAGGTGCCACAATCTTATAACATGTAAGACGTAATTCTTCTCGTATGCCAGTAACGGTATTATTGATTATGTACTATTTGTTGTTACACCAACTTTAATTATCAGGTCGTTTGTAAACATTTACAGCCGTCCGTATGTACATAATTTTAACTTAAATTATAAGGATGAGCAAAAGAGTTAATTTTCGATACCTGTTCCTGTTCTCAAGACATGCCTATTCCAAATACCTGTTCCAAAATCATAGTCTACATTGTAAATCCAACTATGTACCGGTATTTTGCTTAAATGGATCTCGGTTGTAAACTTGAATAAGGGGGTTAAAAGAACATAATACGACCCCGATTTTTTCATGTCTCTAATTTAAGAAACATAATAAAAAAACGTTTATTATCAACAACAACCGTCAATTAAAAACTGTTAATGATAAATGTTTAGTACAACTTTTAATGACAACGCAGATTGTTTAATCTTTTTCTTTTACCTTATATTAACTGTTGTCAGCAATAATGAAAGCATACATTACACATTAAATAACAAAGAAGGCTTTCATTATTGTTGATAACTGTTAGTAATAATCCAGAAATTGTTTTCGTCTTAAGTTATTTACATTAGGAATAGTTCATAATTTAAAAAACGCAAGAAAAAACGATTTCTGTTATTATTATAGGTCGCACTAAACATTTGTTATTTACAGTTATTGTTGATAATACACTATTATTTATTGGCCGTTTCATTATGTTTCTTAAATTAGAGATATGAAATATTCGGGGTCGTACTATGTTTTTTCGTCGCTTATTCGAGTATAAAACCGAGATCCATTTAAGCAACATATGGGTAAGTAGGTCTGAAAGATACTACCAGTAGGTGGATTTACAATGTAGGCTATTATTTTGGAACAGGTATTTCTTTAGAACAGGAACAGTTAGAAGAGGTATCGAAAAAACCACTTTTGCCCATCCCTTGTGTCTATTATATATTAACAAGATGATCCAAACGGAACTTATGGTGCATACTTTTCATTTAGTCAGAAATATGCATGTTCGAAAGCAATAATATATTCCATTTCTCCTTATAAAATTAGACAGCACATTTTGAATTTCATGGTTGTTTTTATAATTTATATGTGCAATTACGGAAAAGGTAACATTCCAGTTTCCAAATAAAGGAAGAAGATTTTTTCTTCGGGTCAGTCGTTAAAAATGCCTCCAGTCCACACGCAGTTTACTGAATAATATTTATCTGCAATTATTAACGTTGCAATCTATTAAGTTTGACGTTCTGCAAGTGTAATGTCGATGCTTCGTAAAAAGCGCGAAGCGAATAACGCAATTCTTTCGTCTATTTGAAAGCTTAATAATTTATTATTAACAATGGCGGTCGCTCTGGAAACACCGGGAAAGAGTACGAAAAAGCCATAAAATTTGGAAAAGAAGTGCGCATCTCTGACAAATTATTCCATGTAACATCTAAACATCGCGAGAATAAGATATTTTGTAGTTTTAGACGTCGAATAAAAAAACGGTGAAAATTGGTCCATATTTATGTTGTATTTTGACGAAAGAAGGAAAAAATCTTGCACCTTTCGGAAATCGAAAATCCCGTGTAAACTAATGGAAAAATAGTATCCTCTCCTGGAGTCGAACCTGGGACACTTCTGCGGACTGAAATAGTTTTCCCGGGGTCTCCAAGTTGGCAGAAACAAAAAAGCGTTTCTAGCATGTCTCTATTACAAACTGTTCATGAGATAATATGGGGAACGGACTGATGGCAATCACATAACTACAAAACGCTTATTCTCTTGGTCATTCTGTCCGTAACGTTCAATAAATCAGCCGTTTCCTCAGGCAGTTCACCCAAATTTGGTGTGATTCCTACGATCACGTGCCAATAGCGATTGTCACAAAAATTTATCAAAAGATTTCCCGGGTTGGACTCCAGAGGGCGATTTCATTCTCCCATAAGACGCTCGACTTCTCAGCCGTTTGTTTGATTACAAAGCCCGTTTTGAACGGGCTAGTCCATCTAGTTGTATATGAAAGAGAGTGATTACTATGACTAGGAGCATATGTCGATGAGAATTATTTCTTAGATATTATCGCTGTGGGTACCTCTTATTGGCCCGACGGAAGACCGTCGGGCTCGACAAAAATTTGTTCACAGTGTCATAGTGTTCCCCTCCACGGAAATCTTTAGTAAAAGGCGAAAGATTTTTACGGTTGAAGGGAAACAAGACCACCGAGCATAACCCAAACCTGAGGTACGGAATTTTACCTGCATCGAGCTTCTCCTCGACATCTTATGTTTTACATCCTTGCGATTTACAACCTATGGAGTCTCTTGATTCATTGCCCGCAGTTTTCATCAAGTTGTAGATAAATCTTTGTTATTTAAATTGAATGTGGTAACAATAACGCAATATCGCTATCGTTTAAGTTATGTTACAGGGATATTGTGCTTAACTACCGTACTGCCATCTAACAGGAATACCGGGTACCTATCCGTGCGAAGATCTCGAAGGTTTATTATCTTTTGATACAAGTCTACATTTCCAATTACTCAAAATTGTCTTCAAGCTGCGGTCCCCGAACTCAATGAATCTGCGACACCCCCTTAAGGAAGCCGAACTCATCGCGACCACTTTAGCCCCATCAATCAACCGATAAATATAAATTGTAATATGAATCTTTATATTATTCAATTTAAAATATAACAATCGCTCACATCCACATTAAAGCTGGGGTGGCGCTAATCCGCTCTGTTCGCAACGGCTCATGGGCGGCGTGCTGCGGGGGCACTGTATAGGGGGGCGCTAAACCGGAGTCTGTATGTATGGCCATGCATACAATTTAAGAATATTAACGTTTAAAACAAACACTATCCGTCTTCGAGTCGATCTGAAATCCTTTGCAATTCCCTCCTCGGAAGCAACTCGCTTCAAGGAGTTCGATCGAAGTTTATCCTGTTTATGTAGCGTTCGTGGAGATTATAACATTATCGACTTTTCGGGTCAGTAAGGTTAGTGTAGACGTATAGAATTTCAGGTCCAGCTCCGCCGATCTCTCCCCTTCCTCGACGTTCTATAACCAGCCACGTTCTCAACACCAACCTCCTCAATTCCTCGCCCTTTATCAGGAGTGAGCACAACACTTCCCGCGGTCCACGCCTAGAGATTTAATACGGAATATTTTTTATTTTCTGGTTGAAATGAATGCCGGAGACCCTTTTCTAGAGGATTTATGGCGCTGAAATGTTACTAATGATCGACTTATATGCATCCTTCGCACGAAGTGAACGCATATAGGGGAGGTCGTCTCCGTCCGTCCGCATGTTTCAACTCGGGAACCGCTGGACGACGCTGTTGACGAAATTTGGTATTGTGGAGTTTTACTAAAAATTTGTCGACCGATTCCAGTTTTGGTTAAAATCGGGCGATAATAACGACCACATTACGTGAAGACCTGCACGTATGTTAGGTACAACTTAGGTACCTCGCAAGCATCTCGTTAAATACTGATCTGAGCGAAAATATTGAGAACAGAGTAGAATACGTTACACATATGCACGTTGTTGTAAAATAATTTTTCCCGTGCAACGTAAGGATTTCGATAAATCTAAAGAAAATAATATTGACGTTATTATAGCAAAAGTTTACCCTCTCCCCCTTCCCCGCACATATACGGTTGCGATTTTCGATCTTCTTTTGAGCATCCCAAGAAATTATTGGTGGAGACTGAAGTAGTGCTGGGTTGTGATGTGATCTTTAGATTCACGTTCATTCATAAGGATAACAGAATCGTGCATAACTCTGTGTAGCAGCATGGCTTGAAGTGCCCCGTCCATGCCTTCGTAGTAAATTATTAATTTCCTTTCACTAAATATTCTTTTTTGTGTACCAAAAGTAAAAAAACGTTCATACGGCCATTTCTTCTTCTTGGTAGATAATCCATTTTCAGACTTCCGGCATAAGCGCCTATTAGCTTCGGTCTGTACGTGCGCATGTTCGTTGTCGGCATTCTGCCGAACCGATGTTCATATAATATGATATTAAGGACTTACAGTCAAAGGCAATATAAATGAATCACGTGAGCCAGCCAGGGGTACCGCTTTCCTGGTGGCAAAAATGAACTTTCTCGTCATATCTCGTAACGAATTGGTCATATGAAAATAATTTTGATTTAAAACTTGTAGAACGAGTAAATGAGAGTATTTCTTTTCCCATGAGCTTTTATCGTAGGCGTAGCCGTTATCAAGAAAATCAAACAAGAAAGCCTTAATTCGGGTTGAACATACATTAGAGAAATTCATGCATGGATGCGAACTTGTTGTCAACGTAAAGGATCTTATTGGTTACTGAAGTAAACAAGATCTGCTATAATTACAAAATACGCTCATTTCCTTCCGCTAGCATGGAATACTTTGTAAGCGGAAGGAAATGGATTTTCTACGGCGAAGAAAAGGACAGATACTGCAGTATGTTATAAATATAATTTTCGATTGTTTGGTTGATTAAAACTGATTAGAAAATAAATCGGTAAATAAAAATTTATTATTTCCCTGGCATCATTTCTGATATATATATATATCGTTTTGCAGTAGGTATTAATTCATTAAAATTAAGTAATATGTTTATTAATGCACCAACTCAAGGGGGAAGAAGTTTTTAGTAGAGAGAGAGAGAGATATGATCGGGTCTTGGTGTGTATCTGTTTCAAGGTGCGTGTTCGTTCAAATTATATCGTTTAGTTTTTAAATACTCTATCGCTCGTAACGCGCATATTTGTGGTGCACTGTACACTTTCCTAACTCGATTCACTGAACGCTGTGTGTGTGCACGAACGGAAGATAACGGATTTACGTTGTTTTGGCTACTCTTGTTTAGATCGGTTGCAACAAAGTTAATTTACTTGTAAACATTAGACCATTTGTCGTCCCTAATTGTCTTAACACACGATGGTAATTTACTGTTTCTTTATATGAAAATTTTTGTTGATTATGCCCAAGAGAAAAACTAGCCGTGAAGAGCATAAGCTCTGTCGGGAGGGAAGAAAACAAGTGCATGCTGAGGGGAAAAGACGACGACGCGAGGACCCCGAATAGAGGCAGTCGGACCAAAAAATATACACAAGAGCTCACAAACATTGTTTCCTCGATTGTAATAATAGATTTTAATCTTAATTACGGCAATCAAATACCCCGCGAAGTAAGCACTACGACATGAAGTACTATTCTTCAAGCACCTAAAAAAAGACTTCACGACAAGTTAGAGCTTTCAGGATTGTGAAATTCCAATGAACGAACGCTTTTGGAAATTCTGTGTATTCAGACATGGAGTACACCTTTCCATTCCTGCTTCTCTCAATAATACTAATAATAATCCTGACTGGTGTGCTTTGGTGCACCGATATTTGATACGAACTGAAATCCAGTTATTTTTTCCTATAGATATTTTAAAAATTACACGTTTTGTGGAATTAAAAAATGTAATAATTGAAATATAAATGGTGAGGAAAAAGGAAATGTTGCGTAGCTGCGTACTGTAGTCTTAAGAATGAAAGCTGACAAAACGAATAGTCGAGCCGCAATTTCTCCTTCCGCATGTGAGATATTAATCAACAGTTGCTAAAGAAATTCTTCGATTCTCGCGAAGCAGAATTAGGTGCGATGCTTTTCGCGTGCTACGTAGGCTGGAAGAAGACGAAACGTGCAAGTTGAAATGAAAGAAACTCACGTTTACCGCTTCGGTGCTGTCGATGCTGACATCGCACCAAGTATTGCGATAAGGCGCCTTTTATAAGTAACAAACTGCAAATGAAGTTTGCGGTGATCTATACTTACTTTCAGGAAACATCCCGTTTCGTAAAGACAGGCTCTTCTGACTTGAACAAACATTTGTTTTTACGAAATCTTATTGTATTATTATACAATCCCTGTAATATACATATGGCGGCCTTAGGCTGACGGTATTTTTCGTCTATTCGAAGTGGTCGTGGTTCGTAGCAGGGGCGGCGTGATGAGGTGTGCAGAGCATGCCTACAGAAGGGGGCAGGCACCAAGTAGCGTTTGTTCTATAGCTAGGGTGACCAGACGTACCTTTTTTGTCCGTCCGTACGTTTCGTCCTCTAAAAATACAAATGATTGATATATCGTTTGGTATTAATGAAAATATTTTTGAGTAAACAGAAATTTCAAAGGCATAGCTTAATCCGGTTTTACCTAAAATCCATATCCTTTATTTGGATGTTTACAACGTAAATAATTATTGAGAGTTTCTCGAACGTTGGTCTCGGAAACTTCACTTACCAATCACGTAGAAAATTCTTTCTTCTATTCGAATAACTTTTTATTCCACTCCTTGCAGATAATACAAGTAAAGGTGTGAGGAAAGTGCGATTTTTGTAGGCGTTCTTTACCAGCGAGGCGCTAGTAGCGGAACGTCCGTCCGTGTGTCGTAAATTTCATCTCCTAAACCGCTGGATGGATTTTAATCAAATTTATAGTCTAATTGTGATTTTGAATTCCATTCGTCAATTATAATTTCAACTTCATTTGAGCACTTTAATAAACTTATACTCGTATCTCGTTAAATGACATCCCTCAAGCAGCAATTAAATGTCATATTTTTCTCTCCCTATCTGTAAAGTATGGATAAAAAACTTCATCCGGATAGAAGACAACATTTGCCACAGAAATGCCCGCGAGACCACATAACTACGAGTTATAGATCCGGAGATGAAAATTCGAGAATATTCGTAACAAAGCATCGCATATTTTGTTTACATCGTTCGCTAAGACGGTTCTATCGGCAGACAACAAATAAATATTCATATTTTTCTCTCCCGTGTTGTTATATGATCTGCGAGGTATATATAAAAAAATGTATTCGGTCAGAGGACATCATTTACCACAACAAGGTTTGCGGGTGAACATAATGACGACTTATAGTTTCGGATATAAAAATTCGTGAAAATCCCTAACGTGTTTTGTTTACATCGATCGCTAAGACGGTTCTATCGGCAAACAATTAAAACTCCACATTTTCCCCTCCCATGCTTTTACATGATCTGTATGGTATAGATTAAAAAATAGAGGACAACACTTACCACAATATATTCCGCGGGACAGTATAATTACGACTTATAATTTCGGAGATAAAAATTCAAGAACAACCCAATCATTCGATACCGTTTCATACGCATTTCCCATAAATAACGCCTTTGGAATCCCTATGTATTCCATTTAAGGAGTACACTTTTCTATCTTGTTAATCATTGTTTCTGTGACAGTCTTCGCGATATATTAATAAGAAAACTACGTCGGAAATGTTCGTTTCGTTTCCACGAACAAACGGTTGCCGTAAATAAACCAAGAAATTACCTATTGAAATTAATGTTACTGCTTATTTTAGATTTATCGCGTATATTAAAAAAAAGCACGTGCATCGGAAAGCTCTAAGTCATTGCCGTTTAGAAAAACTCGCCGCCTGAGGCAGTAAAAACTTCGTCTTTTAGAATTAAACAAAAACATTTTCATATTATAAATATGCACAGAACAGAAAACGCCGCTTTTAGAAGATTCTAGATATAGTGATGGTTGACAAATAGCATATTAGGTTCAAATCAATCAGGTCCGACAATTCCCCGTAATTTTTAATCATTTTCGATTCAGGATATGTGGTATTTATTTAAATTTGTATCTCACACTTACGCAACTATGGAATGGAATGAGAAAAATAGCTCCTTAATGAGCGGTATTGTAAGATTAAAGGTATGTAGTGGATAGTAAAATTAGACTTTTCGCAGAGGACACCGTCATATATAGGGGGATACTCAGCCGAGATGACCATCGGTCGCAGCTGTAGGATTCGAAAGCCATTTCCCCGTGGTGTAAGGAATGGAAAATTGAAATTAATTACAGTAAATGTGCCGCAGTATCGTTCTGGAGAAGTAGGAACAGAGAAATAGGTTTCGAGTACGAAATCGACGCAAGGAATATTCAAGCAGCTGAGCATGAGAAATGTTTAGGATTTAGCATTTGTCGTGCCCTTTCGTGGGTCATTCACATTCGTCGGGTTATAGGCGCAGCTAACATGACACTGGCGTTCATAGGGGGAATAGTGCGTATTGTTACAGAGAAAGTTCGCGAAGCGCGTTATTTTTTCAGTAGTTAAACCGCAGGTGGAAAGTGCCTACAGTTTATGGGATCCATATGCCAAGGGCCACCGTATAATTCAGTTAGAAAGAGTACAGCGGAGACCATTCAGATTCGTTATAGAAAAGGACAAACATATGGAAAGCGTCACGTAATTATTGAAGGACTTAAAATGTAGATCTCTGGAAGGCCGTAGACTGGGCTCAAGGTTAAGGCTTCTAGCGAAATACACGCGAGAATGTATCTATATTAATAAAAGGCGGTGTGTGTCTGTGTGGACAGCATTTCTCGAAAACCAAGAAACTTCGAGGCTTAAAACCGGGTACACTTACTAATGGGACCGTGAGGATGTGCACCTCGGGGCCAGAATTCTGATTTTTTTGCGGGGAGGGGGGAAGTGGAGTGGGGTGCCATTTCCCAAAGATAACGCGCAAAAATCGATTTTTCGACTTACAACAGGCTTTTGCCCTTTTGCAAATTAAATTTGGAAATAATTGACCTACGATCTTAGGACCTGGACCGATTTAAAGAAAAAGAAATAAATAACGTTTCTTATTCTTATCGTCACATTTAGCCTGAATAAAAAATCGCTCAATATCTGCGTTTAAATCATGTTTATTGGAAAAATGTAAGCATTGTAACGATATGTTGCCTTGCCGACCGTTCCATTGTTAAACCTCGAGATTGTGTTGTCGCCTCAACCCTTATACTATAATTATGCGTAAGGAATGGGTGCTTAGAATGCTTTATTATTAGAGAGAGGAAGAAAGAAAGGAGAGAGGGAGTGAGGGACAAAATTAAATGTTCCATAAATTAAAAATAATTTCGGGCATATAAGAATTGTATAGCGTAGCTAATGTATTTCTTTGTCGTAGAATTTCTATTCGCCCAAAACCATTTTTAATTTCTGGAGCACTAAATTATGTGAATTTTATATTTAGTGCCTATTTTTGAGTGCATTTAAATGACGGTTTCATTAATTTTTATTTGAATTTTATCTTAATGCTCAACTCACGCATACTCGTCATATTTGGCGGGCAATTATGCTAGTTGGGAATAATTGAAGCTCCAACGTACATACACAGGTAGAAGCGATCACGACGGTAAGGCACGTGGACAATTTTTTTTCGAAGCGAATTTGTTGGCATTTTAGTGCTTACACGTGGAATGAATGAAAACATTCAAGCTATATATAATATTTTTATTGTTTTAAACTCGAATTCGTAGCCGTTGCGACATACTCAGCAATTCCTAAGAAATTCATTTGTTATAATAGAGTAAATATGTCCCATGTAATATGCATATTTTCAGAGACGATACATCTTCTCTGAATCCTTTGTATCTATTGCCTTATATTAGAATATTTAGATCACTCAATCCTGTAACATATTAAGGTTTCGTCACAAGTGGCCATCCATTCTCCAATTATCGCCTCGTGGAATCTTTATGGAAACTTGGAAAAATGTGACACGGCCTAAATTTTTTAAAACTGAAACAATAAGAGTGCTGTGTTTGTATTTCATAAATAGAATTTTTCGTTTAGATAGGAACAAAACTCCAGAAATACCTACTAATTAGGGTCTCGCAAATTTTTCTACTGTAAATCTGTTATTCTTTGTAGAATCGACGAATGTCGGATCGCCATTGAGGAAGATTAACGTGTTGCGGAAATGTGCATATGGTTTAATGAAGAGTTTTGTGGCTACATTCATGCCATAAGGTGAGTTCGATAATCTACTCTGGAATGTATCTTTTTGGAAGAGCTTTGCATCTCATTACACCACGACAAATCGCTTCTAGTTGTTGTAAAAGCTTGTGTTATAAATTATAATCGATATTATAAAGCAATGCATGAAGTAGTGCATTCCATAGGTATAATTTAATTAGTATTTTCATAAAAAATTATTAATATACTTGCAGAATATGTATACCAGATCGCAGATGCGTTAAGTTTGATAACCGCAGCTTGAAGGCAATTTTGAGTAATTGGTAATGTAGATTGGGATCAAAAGTTAATAATCCTTCGAGATCCTCACTCGAATAGATACCGGGTATTCCTGCTAGATGGCAGTGTGGTAAGAAAGCACACTGTGTCTATAGCATAACTTACACGACAGCGATATTGAGATATTTTCACCACATATAATTTAAATAACAAAGTTTTAGCTACACCTCGATGAAAACTGCATGCAATAAATCAATAGAATCCATAGGTTTTAAATACAAAGGATGTAAAAATTGAGATGTCGAGGAGAAGCTCGCTGCAGGTAAAATTCCGTACCTCAGGTTTGGGTTTTGCTCGGTGGTCTTGTTTCCCTTCAGTTGTAAAAATCTTTCGTCTTTTACTAAAGATCTTCGTGGAGGGGAACACTATGACACTGTGAACAAATTTTTGTCGAGCCCGACGGTCTTCCGTTGGGCCAATAAGAGGTGCCACAATCTTATAACATGTAAGACGTAATTCTTCTCGTATGCCAGTAACGGTATTATTGATTATGTACTATTTGTTGTTACACCAACTTTAATTATCAGGTCGTTTGTAAACATTTACAGCCGTCCGTATGTACATAATTTTAACTTAAATTATAAGGATGAGCAAAAGAGTTAATTTTCGATACCTGTTCCTGTTCTCAAGACATGCCTATTCCAAATACCTGTTCCAAAATCATAGTCTACATTGTAAATCCAACTATGTACCGGTATTTTGCTTAAATGGATCTCGGTTGTAAACTTGAATAAGGGGGTTAAAAGAACATAATACGACCCCGATTTTTTCATGTCTCTAATTTAAGAAACATAATAAAAAAACGTTTATTATCAACAACAACCGTCAATTAAAAACTGTTAATGATAAATGTTTAGTACAACTTTTAATGACAACGCAGATTGTTTAATCTTTTTCTTTTACCTTATATTAACTGTTGTCAGCAATAATGAAAGCATACATTACACATTAAATAACAAAGAAGGCTTTCATTATTGTTGATAACTGTTAGTAATAATCCAGAAATTGTTTTCGTCTTAAGTTATTTACATTAGGAATAGTTCATAATTTAAAAAACGCAAGAAAAAACGATTTCTGTTATTATTATAGGTCGCACTAAACATTTGTTATTTACAGTTATTGTTGATAATACACTATTATTTATTGGCCGTTTCATTATGTTTCTTAAATTAGAGATATGAAATATTCGGGGTCGTACTATGTTTTTTCGTCGCTTATTCGAGTATAAAACCGAGATCCATTTAAGCAACATATGGGTAAGTAGGTCTGAAAGATACTACCAGTAGGTGGATTTACAATGTAGGCTATTATTTTGGAACAGGTATTTCTTTAGAACAGGAACAGTTAGAAGAGGTATCGAAAAAACCACTTTTGCCCATCCCTTGTGTCTATTATATATTAACAAGATGATCCAAACGGAACTTATGGTGCATACTTTTCATTTAGTCAGAAATATGCATGTTCGAAAGCAATAATATATTCCATTTCTCCTTATAAAATTAGACAGCACATTTTGAATTTCATGGTTGTTTTTATAATTTATATGTGCAATTACGGAAAAGGTAACATTCCAGTTTCCAAATAAAGGAAGAAGATTTTTTCTTCGGGTCAGTCGTTAAAAATGCCTCCAGTCCACACGCAGTTTACTGAATAATATTTATCTGCAATTATTAACGTTGCAATCTATTAAGTTTGACGTTCTGCAAGTGTAATGTCGATGCTTCGTAAAAAGCGCGAAGCGAATAACGCAATTCTTTCGTCTATTTGAAAGCTTAATAATTTATTATTAACAATGGCGGTCGCTCTGGAAACACCGGGAAAGAGTACGAAAAAGCCATAAAATTTGGAAAAGAAGTGCGCATCTCTGACAAATTATTCCATGTAACATCTAAACATCGCGAGAATAAGATATTTTGTAGTTTTAGACGTCGAATAAAAAAACGGTGAAAATTGGTCCATATTTATGTTGTATTTTGACGAAAGAAGGAAAAAATCTTGCACCTTTCGGAAATCGAAAATCCCGTGTAAACTAATGGAAAAATAGTATCCTCTCCTGGAGTCGAACCTGGGACACTTCTGCGGACTGAAATAGTTTTCCCGGGGTCTCCAAGTTGGCAGAAACAAAAAAGCGTTTCTAGCATGTCTCTATTACAAACTGTTCATGAGATAATATGGGGAACGGACTGATGGCAATCACATAACTACAAAACGCTTATTCTCTTGGTCATTCTGTCCGTAACGTTCAATAAATCAGCCGTTTCCTCAGGCAGTTCACCCAAATTTGGTGTGATTCCTACGATCACGTGCCAATAGCGATTGTCACAAAAATTTATCAAAAGATTTCCCGGGTTGGACTCCAGAGGGCGATTTCATTCTCCCATAAGACGCTCGACTTCTCAGCCGTTTGTTTGATTACAAAGCCCGTTTTGAACGGGCTAGTCCATCTAGTTGTATATGAAAGAGAGTGATTACTATGACTAGGAGCATATGTCGATGAGAATTATTTCTTAGACATTATCGCTGTGGGTACCTCTTATTGGCCCGACGGAAGACCGTCGGGCTCGACAAAAATTTGTTCACAGTGTCATAGTGTTCCCCTCCACGGAAATCTTTAGTAAAAGGCGAAAGATTTTTACGGTTGAAGGGAAACAAGACCACCGAGCATAACCCAAACCTGAGGTACGGAATTTTAATTGCATCGAGCTTCTCCTCGACATCTTATGTTTTATATCCTTGCGATTTACAACCTATGGAGTCTCTTGATTCATTGCCCGCAGTTTTCATCAAGTTGTAGATAAATCATTGTTATTTAAATTGAATGTGGTAACAATAACGCAATATCGCTATCGTTTAAGTTATGTTACAGGGATATTGTGCTTAACTACCGTACTGCCATCTAACAGGAATACCGGGTACCTATCCGTGCGAAGATCTCGAAGGTTTATTATCTTTTGATACAAGTCTACATTTCCAATTACTCAAAATTGTCTTCAAGCTGCGGTCCCCGAACTCAATGAATCTGCGACACCCCCTTAAGGAAGCCGAACTCATCGCGACCACTTTAGCCCCATCAATCAACCGATAAATATAAATTGTAATATGAATCTTTATATTATTCAATTTAAAATATAACAATCGCTCACATCCACATTAAAGCTGGGGTGGCGCTAATCCTCTCTGTTCGCAACGGCTCATGGGCGGCGTGCTGCGGGGGCACTGTATAGGGGGGCGCTAAACCGGAGTCTGTATGTATGGCCATGCATACAATTTAAGAATATTAACGTTTAAAACAAACACTATCCGTCTTCGAGTCGATCTGAAATCCTTTGCAATTCCCTCCTCGGAAGCAACTCGCTTCAAGGAGTTCGATCGAAGTTTATCCTGTTTATGTAGCGTTCGTGGAGATTATAACATTATCGACTTTTCGGGTCAGTAAGGTTAGTGTAGACGTATAGAATTTCAGGTCCAGCTCCGCCGATCTCTCCCCTTCCTCGACGTTCTATAACCAGCCACGTTCTCAACACCAACCTCCTCAATTCCTCGCCCTTTATCAGGAGTGAGCACAACACTTCCCGCGGTCCACGCCTAGAGATTTAATACGGAATATTTTTTATTTTCTGGTTGAAATGAATGCCGGAGACCCTTTTCTAGAGGATTTATGGCGCTGAAATGTTACTAATGATCGACTTATATGCGTCCTTCGCACGAAGTGAACGCATATAGGGGAGGTCGTCTCCGTCCGTCCGCATGTTTCAACTCGGGAACCGCTGGACGACGCTGTTGACGAAATTTGGTATTGTGGAGTTTTACTAAAAATTTGTCGACCGATTCCAGTTTTGGTTAAAATCGGGCGATAATAACGACCACATTACGTGAAGACCTGCACGTATGTTAGGTACAACTTAGGTACCTCGCAAGCATCTCGTTAAATACTGATCTGAGCGAAAATATTGAGAACAGAGTAGAATACGTTACACATATGCACGTTGTTGTAAAATAATTTTTCCCGTGCAACGTAAGGATTTCGATAAATTTAAAGAAAATAATATTGACGTTATTATAGCAAAAGTTTACCCTCTCCCCCTTCCCCGCACATATACGGTTGCGATTTTCGATCTTCTTTTGAGCATCCCAAGAAATTATTGGTGGAGACTGAAGTAGTGCTGGGTTGTGATGTGATCTTTAGATTCACGTTCATTCATAAGGATAACAGAATCGTGCATAACTCTGTGTAGCAGCATGGCTTGAAGTGCCCCGTCCATGCCTTCGTAGTAAATTATTAATTTCCTTTCACTAAATATTCTTTTTTGTGTACCAAAAGTAAAAAAACGTTCATACGGCCATTTCTTCTTCTTGGTAGATAATCCATTTTCAGACTTCCGGCATAAGCGCCTATTAGCTTCGGTCTGTACGTGCGCATGTTCGTTGTCGGCATTCTGCCGAACCGATGTTCATATAATATGATATTAAGGACTTACAGTCAAAGGCAATATAAATGAATCACGTGAGCCAGCCAGGGGTACCGCTTTCCTGGTGGCAAAAATGAACTTTCTCGTCATATCTCGTAACGAATTGGTCATATGAAAATAATTTTGATTTAAAACTTGTAGAACGAGTAAATGAGAGTATTTCTTTTCCCATGAGCTTTTATCGTAGGCGTAGCCGTTATCAAGAAAATCAAACAAGAAAGCCTTAATTCGGGTTGAACATACATTAGAGAAATTCATGCATGGATGCGAACTTGTTGTCAACGTAAAGGATCTTATTGGTTACTGAAGTAAACAAGATCTGCTATAATTACAAAATACGCTCATTTCCTTCCGCTAGCATGGAATACTTTGTAAGCGGAAGGAAATGGATTTTCTACGGCGAAGAAAAGGACAGATACTGCAGTATGTTATAAATATAATTTTCGATTGTTTGGTTGATTAAAACTGATTAGAAAATAAATCGGTAAATAAAAATTTATTATTTCCCTGGCATCATTTCTGATATATATATATCGTTTTGCAGTAGGTATTAATTCATTAAAATTAAGTAATATGTTTATTAATGCACCAACTCAAGGGGGAAGAAGTTTTTAGTAGAGAGAGAGAGAGATATGATCGGGTCTTGGTGTGTATCTGTTTCAAGGTGCGTGTTCGTTCAAATTATATCGTTTAGTTTTTAAATACTCTATCGCTCGTAACGCGCATATTTGTGGTGCACTGTACACTTTCCTAACTCGATTCACTGAACGCTGTGTGTGTGCACGAACGGAAGATAACGGATTTACGTTGTTTTGGCTACTCTTGTTTAGATCGGTTGCAACAAAGTTAATTTACTTGTAAACATTAGACCATTTGTCGTCCCTAATTGTCTTAACACACGATGGTAATTTACTGTTTCTTTATATGAAAATTTTTGTTGATTATGCCCAAGAGAAAAACTAGCCGTGAAGAGCATAAGCTCTGTCGGGAGGGAAGAAAACAAGTGCATGCTGAGGGGAAAAGACGACGACGCGAGGACCCCGAATAGAGGCAGTCGGACCAAAAAATATACACAAGAGCTCACAAACATTGTTTCCTCGATTGTAATAATAGATTTTAATCTTAATTACGGCAATCAAATACCCCGCGAAGTAAGCACTACGACATGAAGTACTATTCTTCAAGCACCTAAAAAAAGACTTCACGACAAGTTAGAGCTTTCAGGATTGTGAAATTCCAATGAACGAACGCTTTTGGAAATTCTGTGTATTCAGACATGGAGTACACCTTTCCATTCCTGCTTCTCTCAATAATACTAATAATAATCCTGACTGGTGTGCTTTGGTGCACCGATATTTGATACGAACTGAAATCCAGTTATTTTTTCCTATAGATATTTTAAAAATTACACGTTTTGTGGAATTAAAAAATGTAATAATTGAAATATAAATGGTGAGGAAAAAGGAAATGTTGCGTAGCTGCGTACTGTAGTCTTAAGAATGAAAGCTGACAAAACGAATAGTCGAGCCGCAATTTCTCCTTCCGCATGTGAGATATTAATCAACAGTTGCTAAAGAAATTCTTCGATTCTCGCGAAGCAGAATTAGGTGCGATGCTTTTCGCGTGCTACGTAGGCTGGAAGAAGACGAAACGTGCAAGTTGAAATGAAAGAAACTCACGTTTACCGCTTCGGTGCTGTCGATGCTGACATCGCACCAAGTATTGCGATAAGGCGCCTTTTATAAGTAACTAACTGCAAATGAAGTTTGCGGTGATCTATACTTACTTTCAGGAAACATCCCGTTTCGTAAAGACAGGCTCTTCTGACTTGAACAAACATTTGTTTTTACGAAATCTTATTGTATTATTATACAATCCCTGTAATATACATATGGCGGCCTTAGGCTGACGGTATTTTTCGTCTATTCGAAGTGGTCGTGGTTCGTAGCAGGGGCGGCGTGATGAGGTGTGCAGAGCATGCCTACAGAAGGGGGCAGGCACCAAGTAGCGTTTGTTCTATAGCTAGGGTGACCAGACGTACCTTTTTTGTCCGTCCGTACGTTTCGTCCTCTAAAAATACAAATGATTGATATATCGTTTGGTATTAATGAAAATATTTTTGAGTAAACAGAAATTTCAAAGGCATAGCTTAATCCGGTTTTACCTAAAATCCATATCCTTTATTTGGATGTTTACAACGTAAATAATTATTGAGAGTTTCTCGAACGTTGGTCTCGGAAACTTCACTTACCAATCACGTAGAAAATTCTTTCTTCTATTCGAATAACTTTTTATTCCACTCCTTGCAGATAATACAAGTAAAGGTGTGAGGAAAGTGCGATTTTTGTAGGCGTTCTTTACCAGCGAGGCGCTAGTAGCGGAACGTCCGTCCGTGTGTCGTAAATTTCATCTCCTAAACCGCTGGATGGATTTTAATCAAATTTATAGTCTAATTGTGATTTTGAATTCCATTCGTCAATTATAATTTCAACTTCATTTGAGCACTTTAATAAACTTATACTCGTATCTCGTTAAATGACATCCCTCAAGCAGCAATTAAATGTCATATTTTTCTCTCCCTATCTGTAAAGTATGGATAAAAAACTTCATCCGGATAGAAGACAACATTTGCCACAGAAATGCCCGCGAGACCACATAACTACGAGTTATAGATCCGGAGATGAAAATTCGAGAATATTCGTAACAAAGCATCGCATATTTTGTTTACATCGTTCGCTAAGACGGTTCTATCGGCAGACAACAAATAAATATTCATATTTTTCTCTCCCGTGTTGTTATATGATCTGCGAGGTATATATAAAAAAATGTATTCGGTCAGAGGACATCATTTACCACAACAAGGTTTGCGGGTGAACATAATGACGACTTATAGTTTCGGATATAAAAATTCGTGAAAATCCCTAACGTGTTTTGTTTACATCGATCGCTAAGACGGTTCTATCGGCAAACAATTAAAACTCCACATTTTCCCCTCCCATGCTTTTACATGATCTGTATGGTATAGATTAAAAAATAGAGGACAACACTTACCACAATATATTCCGCGGGACAGTATAATTACGACTTATAATTTCGGAGATAAAAATTCAAGAACAACCCAATCATTCGATACCGTTTCATACGCATTTCCCATAAATAACGCCTTTGGAATCCCTATGTATTCCATTTAAGGAGTACACTTTTCTATCTTGTTAATCATTGTTTCTGTGACAGTCTTCGCGATATATTAATAAGAAAACTACGTCGGAAATGTTCGTTTCGTTTCCACGAACAAACGGTTGCCGTAAATAAACCAAGAAATTACCTATTGAAATTAATGTTACTGCTTATTTTAGATTTATCGCGTATATTAAAAAAAAGCACGTGCATCGGAAAGCTCTAAGTCATTGCCGTTTAGAAAAACTCGCCGCCTGAGGCAGTAAAAACTTCGTCTTTTAGAATTAAACAAAAACATTTTCATATTATAAATATGCACAGAACAGAAAACGCCGCTTTTAGAAGATTCTAGATATAGTGATGGTTGACAAATAGCATATTAGGTTCAAATCAATCAGGTCCGACAATTCCCCGTAATTTTTAATCATTTTCGATTCAGGATATGTGGTATTTATTTAAATTTGTATCTCACACTTACGCAACTATGGAATGGAATGAGAAAAATAGCTCCTTAATGAGCGGTATTGTAAGATTAAAGGTATGTAGTGGATAGTAAAATTAGACTTTTCGCAGAGGACACCGTCATATATAGGGGGATACTCAGCCGAGATGACCATCGATCGCAGCTGTAGGATTCGAAAGCCATTTCCCCGTGGTGTAAGGAATGGAAAATTGAAATTAATTACAGTAAATGTGCCGCAGTATCGTTCTGGAGAAGTAGGAACAGAGAAATAGGTTTCGAGTACGAAATCGACGCAAGGAATATTCAAGCAGCTGAGCATGAGAAATGTTTAGGATTTAGCATTTGTCGTGCCCTTTCGTGGGTCATTCACATTCGTCGTGTTATAGGCGCAGCTAACATGACACTGGCGTTCATAGGGGGAATAGTGCGTATTGTTACAGAGAAAGTTCGCGAAGCGCGTTATTTTTTCAGTAGTTAAACCGCAGGTGGAAAGTGCCTACAGTTTATGGGATCCATATGCCAAGGGCCACCGTATAATTCAGTTAGAAAGAGTACAGCGGAGACCATTCAGATTCGTTATAGAAAAGGACAAACATATGGAAAGCGTCACGTAATTATTGAAGGACTTAAAATGTAGATCTCTGGAAGGCCGTAGACTGGGCTCAAGGTTAAGGCTTCTAGCGAAATACACGCGAGAATGTATCTATATTAATAAAAGGCGGTGTGTGTCTGTGTGGACAGCATTTCTCGAAAACCAAGAAACTTCGAGGCTTAAAACCGGGTACACTTACTAATGGGACCGTGAGGATGTGCACCTCGGGGCCAGAATTCTGATTTTTTTGCGGGGAGGGGGGAAGTGGAGTGGGGTGCCATTTCCCAAAGATAACGCGCAAAAATCGATTTTTCGACTTACAACAGGCTTTTGCCCTTTTGCAAATTAAATTTGGAAATAATTGACCTACGATCTTAGGACCTGGACCGATTTAAAGAAAAAGAAATAAATAACGTTTCTTATTCTTATCGTCACATTTAGCCTGAATAAAAAATCGCTCAATATCTGCGTTTAAATCATGTTTATTGGAAAAATGTAAGCATTGTAACGATATGTTGCCTTGCCGACCGTTCCATTGTTAAACCTCGAGATTGTGTTGTCGCCTCAACCCTTATACTATAATTATGCGTAAGGAATGGGTGCTTAGAATGCTTTATTATTAGAGAGAGGAAGAAAGAAAGGAGAGAGGGAGTGAGAGACAAAATTAAATGTTCCATAAATTAAAAATAATTTCGGGCATATAAGAATTGTATAGCGTAGCTAATGTATTTCTTTGTCGTAGAATTTCTATTCGCCCAAAACCATTTTTAATTTCTGGAGCACTAAATTATGTGAATTTTATATTTAGTGCCTATTTTTGAGTGCATTTAAATGACGGTTTCATTAATTTTTATTTGAATTTTATCTTAATGCTCAACTCACGCATACTCGTCATATTTGGCGGGCAATTATGCTAGTTGGGAATAATTGAAGCTCCAACGTACATACACAGGTAGAAGCGATCACGACGGTAAGGCACGTGGACAATTTTTTTTCGAAGCGAATTTGTTGGCATTTTAGTGCTTACACGTGGAATGAATGAAAACATTCAAGCTATATATAATATTTTTATTGTTTTAAACTCGAATTCGTAGCCGTTGCGACATACTCAGCAATTCCTAAGAAATTCATTTGTTATAATAGAGTAAATTCGCAAAATATGTCCCATGTAATATGCATATTTTCAGAGACGATACATCTTCTCTGAATCCTTTGTATCTATTGCCTTATATTAGAATATTTAGATCACTCAATCCTGTAACATAAAAAGGTTTCGTCACAAGTGGCCATCCATTCTCCAATTATCGCCTCGTGGAATCTTTATGGAAACTTGGAAAAATGTGACACGGCCTAAATTTTTTAAAACTGAAACAATAAGAGTGCTGTGTTTGTATTTCATAAATAGAATTTTTCGTTTAGATAGGAACAAAACTCCAGAAATACCTACTAATTAGGGTCTCGCAAATTTTTCTACTGTAAATCTGTTATTCTTTGTAGAATCGACGAATGTCGGATCGCCATTGAGGAAGATTAACGTGTTGCGGAAATGTGCATATGGTTTAATGAAGAGTTTTGTAGCTACATTCATGCCATAAGGTGAGTTCGATAATCTACTCTGGAATGTATCTTTTTGGAAGAGCTTTGCATCTCATTACACCACGACAAATCGCTTCTAGTTGTTGTAAAAGCTTGTGTTATAAATTATAATCGATATTATAAAGCAATGCATGAAGTAGTGCATTCCATAGGTATAATTTAATTAGTATTTTCATAAAAAATTATTAATATACTTGCAGAATAAGTATACCAGATCGCAGATGCGTTAAGTTTGATAACCGCAGCTTGAAGGCAATTTTGAGTAATTGGTAATGTAGATTGGGATCAAAAGTTAATAATCCTTCGTGATCCTCACTCGAATAGATACCGGGTATTCCTGCTAGATGGCAGTGTGGTAAGAAAGCACACTGTGTCTATAGCATAACTTACACGACAGCGATATTGAGATATTTTCACCACATATAATTTAAATAACAAAGTTTTAGCTACACCTCGATGTAAACTGCATGCAATAAATCAATAGAATCCATAGGTTTTAAATACAAAGGATGTAAAAATTGAGATGTCGAGGAGAAGCTCGCTGCAGGTAAAATTCCGTACCTCAGGTTTGGGTTTTGCTCGGTGGTCTTGTTTCCCTTCAGTTGTAAAAATCTTTCGTCTTTTACTAAAGATCTTCGTGGAGGGGAACACTATGACACTGTGAACAAATTTTTGTCGAGCCCGACGGTCTTCCGTTGGGCCAATAAGAGGTGCCACAATCTTATAACATGTAAGACGTAATTCTTCTCGTATGCCAGTAACGGTATTATTGATTATGTACTATTTGTTGTTACACCAACTTTAATTATCAGGTCGTTTGTAAACATTTACAGCCGTCCGTATGTACATAATTTTAACTTAAATTATAAGGATGAGCAAAAGAGTTAATTTTCGATACCTGTTCCTGTTCTCAAGACATGCCTATTCCAAATACCTGTTCCAAAATCATAGTCTACATTGTAAATCCAACTATGTACCGGTATTTTGCTTAAATGGATCTCGGTTGTAAACTTGAATAAGGGGGTTAAAAGAACATAATACGACCCCGATTTTTTCATGTCTCTAATTTAAGAAACATAATAAAAAAACGTTTATTATCAACAACAACCGTCAATTAAAAACTGTTAATGATAAATGTTTAGTACAACTTTTAATGACAACGCAGATTGTTTAATCTTTTTCTTTTACCTTATATTAACTGTTGTCAGCAATAATGAAAGCATACATTACACATTAAATAACAAAGAAGGCTTTCATTATTGTTGATAACTGTTAGTAATAATCCAGAAATTGTTTTCGTCTTAAGTTATTTACATTAGGAATAGTTCATAATTTAAAAAACGCAAGAAAAAACGATTTCTGTTATTATTATAGGTCGCACTAAACATTTGTTATTTACAGTTATTGTTGATAATACACTATTATTTATTGGCCGTTTCATTATGTTTCTTAAATTAGAGATATGAAATATTCGGGGTCGTACTATGTTTTTTCGTCGCTTATTCGAGTATAAAACCGAGATCCATTTAAGCAACATATGGGTAAGTAGGTCTGAAAGATACTACCAGTAGGTGGATTTACAATGTAGGCTATTATTTTGGAACAGGTATTTCTTTAGAACAGGAACAGTTAGAAGAGGTATCGAAAAAACCACTTTTGCCCATCCCTTGTGTCTATTATATATTAACAAGATGATCCAAACGGAACTTATGGTGCATACTTTTCATTTAGTCAGAAATATGCATGTTCGAAAGCAATAATATATTCCATTTCTCCTTATAAAATTAGACAGCACATTTTGAATTTCATGGTTGTTTTTATAATTTATATGTGCAATTACGGAAAAGGTAACATTCCAGTTTCCAAATAAAGGAAGAAGATTTTTTCTTCGGGTCAGTCGTTAAAAATGCCTCCAGTCCACACGCAGTTTACTGAATAATATTTATCTGCAATTATTAACGTTGCAATCTATTAAGTTTGACGTTCTGCAAGTGTAATGTCGATGCTTCGTAAAAAGCGCGAAGCGAATAACGCAATTCTTTCGTCTATTTGAAAGCTTAATAATTTATTATTAACAATGGCGGTCGCTCTGGAAACACCGGGAAAGAGTACGAAAAAGCCATAAAATTTGGAAAAGAAGTGCGCATCTCTGACAAATTATTCCATGTAACATCTAAACATCGCGAGAATAAGATATTTTGTAGTTTTAGACGTCGAATAAAAAAACGGTGAAAATTGGTCCATATTTATGTTGTATTTTGACGAAAGAAGGAAAAAATCTTGCACCTTTCGGAAATCGAAAATCCCGTGTAAACTAATGGAAAAATAGTATCCTCTCCTGGAGTCGAACCTGGGACACTTCTGCGGACTGAAATAGTTTTCCCGGGGTCTCCAAGTTGGCAGAAACAAAAAAGCGTTTCTAGCATGTCTCTATTACAAACTGTTCATGAGATAATATGGGGAACGGACTGATGGCAATCACATAACTACAAAACGCTTATTCTCTTGGTCATTCTGTCCGTAACGTTCAATAAATCAGCCGTTTCCTCAGGCAGTTCACCCAAATTTGGTGTGATTCCTACGATCACGTGCCAATAGCGATTGTCACAAAAATTTATCAAAAGATTTCCCGGGTTGGACTCCAGAGGGCGATTTCATTCTCCCATAAGACGCTCGACTTCTCAGCCGTTTGTTTGATTACAAAGCCCGTTTTGAACGGGCTAGTCCATCTAGTTGTATATGAAAGAGAGTGATTACTATGACTAGGAGCATATGTCGATGAGAATTATTTCTTAGACATTATCGCTGTGGGTACCTCTTATTGGCCCGACGGAAGACCGTCGGGCTCGACAAAAATTTGTTCACAGTGTCATAGTGTTCCCCTCCACGGAAATCTTTAGTAAAAGGCGAAAGATTTTTACGGTTGAAGGGAAACAAGACCACCGAGCATAACCCAAACCTGAGGTACGGAATTTTAATTGCATCGAGCTTCTCCTCGACATCTTATGTTTTATATCCTTGCGATTTACAACCTATGGAGTCTCTTGATTCATTGCCCGCAGTTTTCATCAAGTTGTAGATAAATCTTTGTTATTTAAATTGAATGTGGTAACAATAACGCAATATCGCTATCGTTTAAGTTATGTTACAGGGATATTGTGCTTAACTACCGTACTGCCATCTAACAGGAATACCGGGTACCTATCCGTGCGAAGATCTCGAAGGTTTATTATCTTTTGATACAAGTCTACATTTCCAATTACTCAAAATTGTCTTCAAGCTGCGGTCCCCGAACTCAATGAATCTGCGACACCCCCTTAAGGAAGCCGAACTCATCGCGACCACTTTAGCCCCATCAATCAACCAATAAATATAAATTGTAATATGAATCTTTATATTATTCAATTTAAAATATAACAATCGCTCACATCCACATTAAAGCTGGGGTGGCGCTAATCCGCTCTGTTCGCAACGGCTCATGGGCGGCGTGCTGCGGGGGCACTGTATAGGGGGGCGCTAAACCGGAGTCTGTATGTATGGCCATGCATACAATTTAAGAATATTAACGTTTAAAACAAACACTATCCGTCTTCGAGTCGATCTGAAATCCTTTGCAATTCCCTCCTCGGAAGCAACTCGCTTCAAGGAGTTCGATCGAAGTTTATCCTGTTTATGTAGCGTTCGTGGAGATTATAACATTATCGACTTTTCGGGTCAGTAAGGTTAGTGTAGACGTATAGAATTTCAGGTCCAGCTCCGCCGATCTCTCCCCTTCCTCGACGTTCTATAACCAGCCACGTTCTCAACACCAACCTCCTCAATTCCTCGCCCTTTATCAGGAGTGAGCACAACACTTCCCGCGGTCCACGCCTAGAGATTTAATACGGAATATTTTTTATTTTCTGGTTGAAATGAATGCCGGAGACCCTTTTCTAGAGGATTTATGGCGCTGAAATGTTACTAATGATCGACTTATATGCGTCCTTCGCACGAAGTGAACGCATATAGGGGAGGTCGTCTCCGTCCGTCCGCATGTTTCAACTCGGGAACCGCTGGACGACGCTGTTGACGAAATTTGGTATTGTGGAGTTTTACTAAAAATTTGTCGACCGATTCCAGTTTTGGTTAAAATCGGGCGATAATAACGACCACATTACGTGAAGACCTGCACGTATGTTAGGTACAACTTAGGTACCTCGCAAGCATCTCGTTAAATACTGATCTGAGCGAAAATATTGAGAACAGAGTAGAATACGTTACACATATGCACGTTGTTGTAAAATAATTTTTCCCGTGCAACGTAAGGATTTCGATAAATTTAAAGAAAATAATATTGACGTTATTATAGCAAAAGTTTACCCTCTCCCCCTTCCCCGCACATATACGGTTGCGATTTTCGATCTTCTTTTGAGCATCCCAAGAAATTATTGGTGGAGACTGAAGTAGTGCTGGGTTGTGATGTGATCTTTAGATTCACGTTCATTCATAAGGATAACAGAATCGTGCATAACTCTGTGTAGCAGCATGGCTTGAAGTGCCCCGTCCATGCCTTCGTAGTAAATTATTAATTTCCTTTCACTAAATATTCTTTTTTGTGTACCAAAAGTAAAAAAACGTTCATACGGCCATTTCTTCTTCTTGGTAGATAATCCATTTTCAGACTTCCGGCATAAGCGCCTATTAGCTTCGGTCTGTACGTGCGCATGTTCGTTGTCGGCATTCTGCCGAACCGATGTTCATATAATATGATATTAAGGACTTACAGTCAAAGGCAATATAAATGAATCACGTGAGCCAGCCAGGGGTACCGCTTTCCTGGTGGCAAAAATGAACTTTCTCGTCATATCTCGTAACGAATTGGTCATATGAAAATAATTTTGATTTAAAACTTGTAGAACGAGTAAATGAGAGTATTTCTTTTCCCATGAGCTTTTATCGTAGGCGTAGCCGTTATCAAGAAAATCAAACAAGAAAGCCTTAATTCGGGTTGAACATACATTAGAGAAATTCATGCATGGATGCGAACTTGTTGTCAACGTAAAGGATCTTATTGGTTACTGAAGTAAACAAGATCTGCTATAATTACAAAATACGCTCATTTCCTTCCGCTAGCATGGAATACTTTGTAAGCGGAAGGAAATGGATTTTCTACGGCGAAGAAAAGGACAGATACTGCAGTATGTTATAAATATAATTTTCGATTGTTTGGTTGATTAAAACTGATTAGAAAATAAATCGGTAAATAAAAATTTATTATTTCCCTGGCATCATTTCTGATATATATATATATCGTTTTGCAGTAGGTATTAATTCATTAAAATTAAGTAATATGTTTATTAATGCACCAACTCAAGGGGGAAGAAGTTTTTAGTAGAGAGAGAGAGAGAGAGAGATATGATCGGGTCTTGGTGTGTATCTGTTTCAAGGTGCGTGTTCGTTCAAATTATATCGTTTAGTTTTTAAATACTCTATCGCTCGTAACGCGCATATTTGTGGTGCACTGTACACTTTCCTAACTCGATTCACTGAACGCTGTGTGTGTGCACGAACGGAAGATAACGGATTTACGTTGTTTTGGCTACTCTTGTTTAGATCGGTTGCAACAAAGTTAATTTACTTGTAAACATTAGACCATTTGTCGTCCCTAATTGTCTTAACACACGATGGTAATTTACTGTTTCTTTATATGAAAATTTTTGTTGATTATGCCCAAGAGAAAAACTAGCCGTGAAGAGCATAAGCTCTGTCGGGAGGGAAGAAAACAAGTGCATGCTGAGGGGAAAAGACGACGACGCGAGGACCCCGAATAGAGGCAGTCGGACCAAAAAATATACACAAGAGCTCACAAACATTGTTTCCTCGATTGTAATAATAGATTTTAATCTTAATTACGGCAATCAAATACCCCGCGAAGTAAGCACTACGACATGAAGTACTATTCTTCAAGCACCTAAAAAAAGACTTCACGACAAGTTAGAGCTTTCAGGATTGTGAAATTCCAATGAACGAACGCTTTTGGAAATTCTGTGTATTCAGACATGGAGTACACCTTTCCATTCCTGCTTCTCTCAATAATACTAATAATAATCCTGACTGGTGTGCTTTGGTGCACCGATATTTGATACGAACTGAAATCCAGTTATTTTTTCCTATAGATATTTTAAAAATTACACGTTTTGTGGAATTAAAAAATGTAATAATTGAAATATAAATGGTGAGGAAAAAGGAAATGTTGCGTAGCTGCGTACTGTAGTCTTAAGAATGAAAGCTGACAAAACGAATAGTCGAGCCGCAATTTCTCCTTCCGCATGTGAGATATTAATCAACAGTTGCTAAAGAAATTCTTCGATTCTCGCGAAGCAGAATTAGGTGCGATGCTTTTCGCGTGCTACGTAGGCTGGAAGAAGACGAAACGTGCAAGTTGAAATGAAAGAAACTCACGTTTACCGCTTCGGTGCTGTCGATGCTGACATCGCACCAAGTATTGCGATAAGGCGCCTTTTATAAGTAACTAACTGCAAATGAAGTTTGCGGTGATCTATACTTACTTTCAGGAAACATCCCGTTTCGTAAAGACAGGCTCTTCTGACTTGAACAAACATTTGTTTTTACGAAATCTTATTGTATTATTATACAATCCCTGTAATATACATATGGCGGCCTTAGGCTGACGGTATTTTTCGTCTATTCGAAGTGGTCGTGGTTCGTAGCAGGGGCGGCGTGATGAGGTGTGCAGAGCATGCCTACAGAAGGGGGCAGGCACCAAGTAGCGTTTGTTCTATAGCTAGGGTGACCAGACGTACCTTTTTTGTCCGTCCGTACGTTTCGTCCTCTAAAAATACAAATGATTGATATATCGTTTGGTATTAATGAAAATATTTTTGAGTAAACAGAAATTTCAAAGGCATAGCTTAATCCGGTTTTACCTAAAATCCATATCCTTTATTTGGATGTTTACAACGTAAATAATTATTGAGAGTTTCTCGAACGTTGGTCTCGGAAACTTCACTTACCAATCACGTAGAAAATTCTTTCTTCTATTCGAATAACTTTTTATTCCACTCCTTGCAGATAATACAAGTAAAGGTGTGAGGAAAGTGCGATTTTTGTAGGCGTTCTTTACCAGCGAGGCGCTAGTAGCGGAACGTCCGTCCGTGTGTCGTAAATTTCATCTCCTAAACCGCTGGATGGATTTTAATCAAATTTATAGTCTAATTGTGATTTTGAATTCCATTCGTCAATTATAATTTCAACTTCATTTGAGCACTTTAATAAACTTATACTCGTATCTCGTTAAATGACATCCCTCAAGCAGCAATTAAATGTCATATTTTTCTCTCCCTATCTGTAAAGTATGGATAAAAAACTTCATCCGGATAGAAGACAACATTTGCCACAGAAATGCCCGCGAGACCACATAACTACGAGTTATAGATCCGGAGATGAAAATTCGAGAATATTCGTAACAAAGCATCGCATATTTTGTTTACATCGTTCGCTAAGACGGTTCTATCGGCAGACAACAAATAAATATTCATATTTTTCTCTCCCGTGTTGTTATATGATCTGCGAGGTATATATAAAAAAATGTATTCGGTCAGAGGACATCATTTACCACAACAAGGTTTGCGGGTGAACATAATGACGACTTATAGTTTCGGATATAAAAATTCGTGAAAATCCCTAACGTGTTTTGTTTACATCGATCGCTAAGACGGTTCTATCGGCAAACAATTAAAACTCCACATTTTCCCCTCCCATGCTTTTACATGATCTGTATGGTATAGATTAAAAAATAGAGGACAACACTTACCACAATATATTCCGCGGGACAGTATAATTACGACTTATAATTTCGGAGATAAAAATTCAAGAACAACCCAATCATTCGATACCGTTTCATACGCATTTCCCATAAATAACGCCTTTGGAATCCCTATGTATTCCATTTAAGGAGTACACTTTTCTATCTTGTTAATCATTGTTTCTGTGACAGTCTTCGCGATATATTAATAAGAAAACTACGTCGGAAATGTTCGTTTCGTTTCCACGAACAAACGGTTGCCGTAAATAAACCAAGAAATTACCTATTGAAATTAATGTTACTGCTTATTTTAGATTTATCGCGTATATTAAAAAAAAGCACGTGCATCGGAAAGCTCTAAGTCATTGCCGTTTAGAAAAACTCGCCGCCTGAGGCAGTAAAAACTTCGTCTTTTAGAATTAAACAAAAACATTTTCATATTATAAATATGCACAGAACAGAAAACGCCGCTTTTAGAAGATTCTAGATATAGTGATGGTTGACAAATAGCATATTAGGTTCAAATCAATCAGGTCCGACAATTCCCCGTAATTTTTAATCATTTTCGATTCAGGATATGTGGTATTTATTTAAATTTGTGTCTCACACTTACGCAACTATGGAATGGAATGAGAAAAATAGCTCCTTAATGAGCGGTATTGTAAGATTAAAGGTATGTAGTGGATAGTAAAATTAGACTTTTCGCAGAGGACACCGTCATATATAGGGGGATACTCAGCCGAGATGACCATCGATCGCAGCTGTAGGATTCGAAAGCCATTTCCCCGTGGTGTAAGGAATGGAAAATTGAAATTAATTACAGTAAATGTGCCGCAGTATCGTTCTGGAGAAGTAGGAACAGAGAAATAGGTTTCGAGTACGAAATCGACGCAAGGAATATTCAAGCAGCTGAGCATGAGAAATGTTTAGGATTTAGCATTTGTCGTGCCCTTTCGTGGGTCATTCACATTCGTCGTGTTATAGGCGCAGCTAACATGACACTGGCGTTCATAGGGGGAATAGTGCGTATTGTTACAGAGAAAGTTCGCGAAGCGCGTTATTTTTTCAGTAGTTAAACCGCAGGTGGAAAGTGCCTACAGTTTATGGGATCCATATGCCAAGGGCCACCGTATAATTCAGTTAGAAAGAGTACAGCGGAGACCATTCAGATTCGTTATAGAAAAGGACAAACATATGGAAAGCTTCACGTAATTATTGAAGGACTTAAAATGTAGATCTCTGGAAGGCCGTAGACTGGGCTCAAGGTTAAGGCTTCTAGCGAAATACACGCGAGAATGTATCTATATTAATAAAAGGCGGTGTGTGTCTGTGTGGACAGCATTTCTCGAAAACCAAGAAACTTCGAGGCTTAAAACCGGGTACACTTACTAATGGGACCGTGAGGATGTGCACCTCGGGGCCAGAATTCTGATTTTTTTGCGGGGAGGGGGGAAGTGGAGTGGGGTGCCATTTCCCAAAGATAACGCGCAAAAATCGATTTTTCGACTTACAACAGGCTTTTGCCCTTTTGCAAATTAAATTTGGAAATAATTGACCTACGATCTTAGGACCTGGACCGATTTAAAGAAAAAGAAATAAATAACGTTTCTTATTCTTATCGTCACATTTAGCCTGAATAAAAAATCGCTCAATATCTGCGTTTAAATCATGTTTATTGGAAAAATGTAAGCATTGTAACGATATGTTGCCTTGCCGACCGTTCCATTGTTAAACCTCGAGATTGTGTTGTCGCCTCAACCCTTATACTATAATTATGCGTAAGGAATGGGTGCTTAGAATGCTTTATTATTAGAGAGAGGAAGAAAGAAAGGAGAGAGGGAGTGAGGGACAAAATTAAATGTTCCATAAATTAAAAATAATTTCGGGCATATAAGAATTGTATAGCGTAGCTAATGTATTTCTTTGTCGTAGAATTTCTATTCGCCCAAAACCATTTTTAATTTCTGGAGCACTAAATTATGTGAATTTTATATTTAGTGCCTATTTTTGAGTGCATTTAAATGACGGTTTCATTAATTTTTATTTGAATTTTATCTTAATGCTCAACTCACGCATACTCGTCATATTTGGCGGGCAATTATGCTAGTTGGGAATAATTGAAGCTCCAACGTACATACACAGGTAGAAGCGATCACGACGGTAAGGCACGTGGACAATTTTTTTTCGAAGCGAATTTGTTGGCATTTTAGTGCTTACACGTGGAATGAATGAAAACATTCAAGCTATATATAATATTTTTATTGTTTTAAACTCGAATTCGTAGCCGTTGCGACATACTCAGCAATTCCTAAGAAATTCATTTGTTATAATAGAGTAAATATGTCCCATGTAATATGCATATTTTCAGAGACGATACATCTTCTCTGAATCCTTTGTATCTATTGCCTTATATTAGAATATTTAGATCACTCAATCCTGTAACATAAAAAGGTTTCGTCACAAGTGGCCATCCATTCTCCAATTATCGCCTCGTGGAATCTTTATGGAAACTTGGAAAAATGTGACACGGCCTAAATTTTTTAAAACTGAAACAATAAGAGTGCTGTGTTTGTATTTCATAAATAGAATTTTTCGTTTAGATAGGAACAAAACTCCAGAAATACCTACTAATTAGGGTCTCGCAAATTTTTCTACTGTAAATCTGTTATTCTTTGTAGAATCGACGAATGTCGGATCGCCATTGAGGAAGATTAACGTGTTGCGGAAATGTGCATATGGTTTAATGAAGAGTTTTGTGGCTACATTCATGCCATAAGGTGAGTTCGATAATCTACTCTGGAATGTATCTTTTTGGAAGAGCTTTGCATCTCATTACACCACGACAAATCGCTTCTAGTTGTTGTAAAAGCTTGTGTTATAAATTATAATCGATATTATAAAGCAATGCATGAAGTAGTGCATTCCATAGGTATAATTTAATTAGTATTTTCATAAAAAATTATTAATATACTTGCAGAATAAGTATACCAGATCGCAGATGCGTTAAGTTTGATAACCGCAGCTTGAAGGCAATTTTGAGTAATTGGTAATGTAGATTGGGATCAAAAGTTAATAATCCTTCGTGATCCTCACTCGAATAGATACCGGGTATTCCTGCTAGATGGCAGTGTGGTAAGAAAGCACACTGTGTCTATAGCATAACTTACACGACAGCGATATTGAGATATTTTCACCACATATAATTTAAATAACAAAGTTTTAGCTACACCTCGATGAAAACTGCATGCAATAAATCAATAGAATCCATAGGTTTTAAATACAAAGGATGTAAAAATTGAGATGTCGAGGAGAAGCTCGCTGCAGGTAAAATTCCGTACCTCAGGTTTGGGTTTTGCTCGGTGGTCTTGTTTCCCTTCAGTTGTAAAAATCTTTCGTCTTTTACTAAAGATCTTCGTGGAGGGGAACACTATGACACTGTGAACAAATTTTTGTCGAGCCCGACGGTCTTCCGTTGGGCCAATAAGAGGTGCCACAATCTTATAACATGTAAGACGTAATTCTTCTCGTATGCCAGTAACGGTATTATTGATTATGTACTATTTGTTGTTACACCAACTTTAATTATCAGGTCGTTTGTAAACATTTACAGCCGTCCGTATGTACATAATTTTAACTTAAATTATAAGGATGAGCAAAAGAGTTAATTTTCGATACCTGTTCCTGTTCTCAAGACATGCCTATTCCAAATACCTGTTCCAAAATCATAGTCTACATTGTAAATCCAACTATGTACCGGTATTTTGCTTAAATGGATCTCGGTTGTAAACTTGAATAAGGGGGTTAAAAGAACATAATACGACCCCGATTTTTTCATGTCTCTAATTTAAGAAACATAATAAAAAAACGTTTATTATCAACAACAACCGTCAATTAAAAACTGTTAATGATAAATGTTTAGTACAACTTTTAATGACAACGCAGATTGTTTAATCTTTTTCTTTTACCTTATATTAACTGTTGTCAGCAATAATGAAAGCATACATTACACATTAAATAACAAAGAAGGCTTTCATTATTGTTGATAACTGTTAGTAATAATCCAGAAATTGTTTTCGTCTTAAGTTATTTACATTAGGAATAGTTCATAATTTAAAAAACGCAAGAAAAAACGATTTCTGTTATTATTATAGGTCGCACTAAACATTTGTTATTTACAGTTATTGTTGATAATACACTATTATTTATTGGCCGTTTCATTATGTTTCTTAAATTAGAGATATGAAATATTCGGGGTCGTACTATGTTTTTTCGTCGCTTATTCGAGTATAAAACCGAGATCCATTTAAGCAACATATGGGTAAGTAGGTCTGAAAGATACTACCAGTAGGTGGATTTACAATGTAGGCTATTATTTTGGAACAGGTATTTCTTTAGAACAGGAACAGTTAGAAGAGGTATCGAAAAAACCACTTTTGCCCATCCCTTGTGTCTATTATATATTAACAAGATGATCCAAACGGAACTTATGGTGCATACTTTTCATTTAGTCAGAAATATGCATGTTCGAAAGCAATAATATATTCCATTTCTCCTTATAAAATTAGACAGCACATTTTGAATTTCATGGTTGTTTTTATAATTTATATGTGCAATTACGGAAAAGGTAACATTCCAGTTTCCAAATAAAGGAAGAAGATTTTTTCTTCGGGTCAGTCGTTAAAAATGCCTCCAGTCCACACGCAGTTTACTGAATAATATTTATCTGCAATTATTAACGTTGCAATCTATTAAGTTTGACGTTCTGCAAGTGTAATGTCGATGCTTCGTAAAAAGCGCGAAGCGAATAACGCAATTCTTTCGTCTATTTGAAAGCTTAATAATTTATTATTAACAATGGCGGTCGCTCTGGAAACACCGGGAAAGAGTACGAAAAAGCCATAAAATTTGGAAAAGAAGTGCGCATCTCTGACAAATTATTCCATGTAACATCTAAACATCGCGATAATAAGATATTTTGTAGTTTTAGACGTCGAATAAAAAAACGGTGAAAATTGGTCCATATTTATGTTGTATTTTGACGAAAGAAGGAAAAAATCTTGCACCTTTCGGAAATCGAAAATCCCGTGTAAACTAATGGAAAAATAGTATCCTCTCCTGGAGTCGAACCTGGGACACTTCTGCGGACTGAAATAGTTTTCCCGGGGTCTCCAAGTTGGCAGAAACAAAAAAGCGTTTCTAGCATGTCTCTATTACAAACTGTTCATGAGATAATATGGGGAACGGACTGATGGCAATCACATAACTACAAAACGCTTATTCTCTTGGTCATTCTGTCCGTAACGTTCAATAAATCAGCCGTTTCCTCAGGCAGTTCACCCAAATTTGGTGTGATTCCTACGATCACGTGCCAATAGCGATTGTCACAAAAATTTATCAAAAGATTTCCCGGGTTGGACTCCAGAGGGCGATTTCATTCTCCCATAAGACGCTCGACTTCTCAGCCGTTTGTTTGATTACAAAGCCCGTTTTGAACGGGCTAGTCCATCTAGTTGTATATGAAAGAGAGTGATTACTATGACTAGGAGCATATGTCGATGAGAATTATTTCTTAGACATTATCGCTGTGGGTACCTCTTATTGGCCCGACGGAAGACCGTCGGGCTCGACAAAAATTTGTTCACAGTGTCATAGTGTTCCCCTCCACGGAAATCTTTAGTAAAAGGCGAAAGATTTTTACGGTTGAAGGGAAACAAGACCACCGAGCATAACCCAAACCTGAGGTACGGAATTTTAATTGCATCGAGCTTCTCCTCGACATCTTATGTTTTATATCCTTGCGATTTACAACCTATGGAGTCTCTTGATTCATTGCCCGCAGTTTTCATCAAGTTGTAGATAAATCTTTGTTATTTAAATTGAATGTGGTAACAATAACGCAATATCGCTATCGTTTAAGTTATGTTACAGGGATATTGTGCTTAACTACCGTACTGCCATCTAACAGGAATACCGGGTACCTATCCGTGCGAAGATCTCGAAGGTTTATTATCTTTTGATACAAGTCTACATTTCCAATTACTCAAAATTGTCTTCAAGCTGCGGTCCCCGAACTCAATGAATCTGCGACACCCCCTTAAGGAAGCCGAACTCATCGCGACCACTTTAGCCTCATCAATCAACCAATAAATATAAATTGTAATATGAATCTTTATATTATTCAATTTAAAATATAACAATCGCTCACATCCACATTAAAGCTGGGGTGGCGCTAATCCTCTCTGTTCGCAACGGCTCATGGGCGGCGTGCTGCGGGGGCACTGTATAGGGGGGCGCTAAACCGGAGTCTGTATGTATGGCCATGCATACAATTTAAGAATATTAACGTTTAAAACAAACACTATCCGTCTTCGAGTCGATCTGAAATCCTTTGCAATTCCCTCCTCGGAAGCAACTCGCTTCAAGGAGTTCGATCGAAGTTTATCCTGTTTATGTAGCGTTCGTGGAGATTATAACATTATCGACTTTTCGGGTCAGTAAGGTTAGTGTAGACGTATAGAATTTCAGGTCCAGCTCCGCCGATCTCTCCCCTTCCTCGACGTTCTATAACCAGCCACGTTCTCAACACCAACCTCCTCAATTCCTCGCCCTTTATCAGGAGTGAGCACAACACTTCCCGCGGTCCACGCCTAGAGATTTAATACGGAATATTTTTTATTTTCTGGTTGAAATGAATGCCGGAGACCCTTTTCTAGAGGATTTATGGCGCTGAAATGTTACTAATGATCGACTTATATGCGTCCTTCGCACGAAGTGAACGCATATAGGGGAGGTCGTCTCCGTCCGTCCGCATGTTTCAACTCGGGAACCGCTGGACGACGCTGTTGACGAAATTTGGTATTGTGGAGTTTTACTAAAAATTTGTCGACCGATTCCAGTTTTGGTTAAAATCGGGCGATAATAACGACCACATTACGTGAAGACCTGCACGTATGTTAGGTACAACTTAGGTACCTCGCAAGCATCTCGTTAAATACTGATCTGAGCGAAAATATTGAGAACAGAGTAGAATACGTTACACATATGCACGTTGTTGTAAAATAATTTTTCCCGTGCAACGTAAGGATTTCGATAAATTTAAAGAAAATAATATTGACGTTATTATAGCAAAAGTTTACCCTCTCCCCCTTCCCCGCACATATACGGTTGCGATTTTCGATCTTCTTTTGAGCATCCCAAGAAATTATTGGTGGAGACTGAAGTAGTGCTGGGTTGTGATGTGATCTTTAGATTCACGTTCATTCATAAGGATAACAGAATCGTGCATAACTCTGTGTAGCAGCATGGCTTGAAGTGCCCCGTCCATGCCTTCGTAGTAAATTATTAATTTCCTTTCACTAAATATTCTTTTTTGTGTACCAAAAGTAAAAAAACGTTCATACGGCCATTTCTTCTTCTTGGTAGATAATCCATTTTCAGACTTCCGGCATAAGCGCCTATTAGCTTCGGTCTGTACGTGCGCATGTTCGTTGTCGGCATTCTGCCGAACCGATGTTCATATAATATGATATTAAGGACTTACAGTCAAAGGCAATATAAATGAATCACGTGAGCCAGCCAGGGGTACCGCTTTCCTGGTGGCAAAAATGAACTTTCTCGTCATATCTCGTAACGAATTGGTCATATGAAAATAATTTTGATTTAAAACTTGTAGAACGAGTAAATGAGAGTATTTCTTTTCCCATGAGCTTTTATCGTAGGCGTAGCCGTTATCAAGAAAATCAAACAAGAAAGCCTTAATTCGGGTTGAACATACATTAGAGAAATTCATGCATGGATGCGAACTTGTTGTCAACGTAAAGGATCTTATTGGTTACTGAAGTAAACAAGATCTGCTATAATTACAAAATACGCTCATTTCCTTCCGCTAGCATGGAATACTTTGTAAGCGGAAGGAAATGGATTTTCTACGGCGAAGAAAAGGACAGATACTGCAGTATGTTATAAATATAATTTTCGATTGTTTGGTTGATTAAAACTGATTAGAAAATAAATCGGTAAATAAAAATTTATTATTTCCCTGGCATCATTTCTGATATATATATATATCGTTTTGCAGTAGGTATTAATTCATTAAAATTAAGTAATATGTTTATTAATGCACCAACTCAAGGGGGAAGAAGTTTTTAGTAGAGAGAGAGAGATATGATCGGGTCTTGGTGTGTATCTGTTTCAAGGTGCGTGTTCGTTCAAATTATATCGTTTAGTTTTTAAATACTCTATCGCTCGTAACGCGCATATTTGTGGTGCACTGTACACTTTCCTAACTCGATTCACTGAACGCTGTGTGTGTGCACGAACGGAAGATAACGGATTTACGTTGTTTTGGCTACTCTTGTTTAGATCGGTTGCAACAAAGTTAATTTACTTGTAAACATTAGACCATTTGTCGTCCCTAATTGTCTTAACACACGATGGTAATTTACTGTTTCTTTATATGAAAATTTTTGTTGATTATGCCCAAGAGAAAAACTAGCCGTGAAGAGCATAAGCTCTGTCGGGAGGGAAGAAAACAAGTGCATGCTGAGGGGAAAAGACGACGACGCGAGGACCCCGAATAGAGGCAGTCGGACCAAAAAATATACACAAGAGCTCACAAACATTGTTTCCTCGATTGTAATAATAGATTTTAATCTTAATTACGGCAATCAAATACCCCGCGAAGTAAGCACTACGACATGAAGTACTATTCTTCAAGCACCTAAAAAAAGACTTCACGACAAGTTAGAGCTTTCAGGATTGTGAAATTCCAATGAACGAACGCTTTTGGAAATTCTGTGTATTCAGACATGGAGTACACCTTTCCATTCCTGCTTCTCTCAATAATACTAATAATAATCCTGACTGGTGTGCTTTGGTGCACCGATATTTGATACGAACTGAAATCCAGTTATTTTTTCCTATAGATATTTTAAAAATTACACGTTTTGTGGAATTAAAAAATGTAATAATTGAAATATAAATGGTGAGGAAAAAGGAAATGTTGCGTAGCTGCGTACTGTAGTCTTAAGAATGAAAGCTGACAAAACGAATAGTCGAGCCGCAATTTCTCCTTCCGCATGTGAGATATTAATCAACAGTTGCTAAAGAAATTCTTCGATTCTCGCGAAGCAGAATTAGGTGCGATGCTTTTCGCGTGCTACGTAGGCTGGAAGAAGACGAAACGTGCAAGTTGAAATGAAAGAAACTCACGTTTACCGCTTCGGTGCTGTCGATGCTGACATCGCACCAAGTATTGCGATAAGGCGCCTTTTATAAGTAACTAACTGCAAATGAAGTTTGCGGTGATCTATACTTACTTTCAGGAAACATCCCGTTTCGTAAAGACAGGCTCTTCTGACTTGAACAAACATTTGTTTTTACGAAATCTTATTGTATTATTATACAATCCCTGTAATATACATATGGCGGCCTTAGGCTGACGGTATTTTTCGTCTATTCGAAGTGGTCGTGGTTCGTAGCAGGGGCGGCGTGATGAGGTGTGCAGAGCATGCCTACAGAAGGGGGCAGGCACCAAGTAGCGTTTGTTCTATAGCTAGGGTGACCAGACGTACCTTTTTTGTCCGTCCGTACGTTTCGTCCTCTAAAAATACAAATGATTGATATATCGTTTGGTATTAATGAAAATATTTTTGAGTAAACAGAAATTTCAAAGGCATAGCTTAATCCGGTTTTACCTAAAATCCATATCCTTTATTTGGATGTTTACAACGTAAATAATTATTGAGAGTTTCTCGAACGTTGGTCTCGGAAACTTCACTTACCAATCACGTAGAAAATTCTTTCTTCTATTCGAATAACTTTTTATTCCACTCCTTGCAGATAATACAAGTAAAGGTGTGAGGAAAGTGCGATTTTTGTAGGCGTTCTTTACCAGCGAGGCGCTAGTAGCGGAACGTCCGTCCGTGTGTCGTAAATTTCATCTCCTAAACCGCTGGATGGATTTTAATCAAATTTATAGTCTAATTGTGATTTTGAATTCCATTCGTCAATTATAATTTCAACTTCATTTGAGCACTTTAATAAACTTATACTCGTATCTCGTTAAATGACATCCCTCAAGCAGCAATTAAATGTCATATTTTTCTCTCCCTATCTGTAAAGTATGGATAAAAAACTTCATCCGGATAGAAGACAACATTTGCCACAGAAATGCCCGCGAGACCACATAACTACGAGTTATAGATCCGGAGATGAAAATTCGAGAATATTCGTAACAAAGCATCGCATATTTTGTTTACATCGTTCGCTAAGACGGTTCTATCGGCAGACAACAAATAAATATTCATATTTTTCTCTCCCGTGTTGTTATATGATCTGCGAGGTATATATAAAAAAATGTATTCGGTCAGAGGACATCATTTACCACAACAAGGTTTGCGGGTGAACATAATGACGACTTATAGTTTCGGATATAAAAATTCGTGAAAATCCCTAACGTGTTTTGTTTACATCGATCGCTAAGACGGTTCTATCGGCAAACAATTAAAACTCCACATTTTCCCCTCCCATGCTTTTACATGATCTGTATGGTATAGATTAAAAAATAGAGGACAACACTTACCACAATATATTCCGCGGGACAGTATAATTACGACTTATAATTTCGGAGATAAAAATTCAAGAACAACCCAATCATTCGATACCGTTTCATACGCATTTCCCATAAATAACGCCTTTGGAATCCCTATGTATTCCATTTAAGGAGTACACTTTTCTATCTTGTTAATCATTGTTTCTGTGACAGTCTTCGCGATATATTAATAAGAAAACTACGTCGGAAATGTTCGTTTCGTTTCCACGAACAAACGGTTGCCGTAAATAAACCAAGAAATTACCTATTGAAATTAATGTTACTGCTTATTTTAGATTTATCGCGTATATTAAAAAAAAGCACGTGCATCGGAAAGCTCTAAGTCATTGCCGTTTAGAAAAACTCGCCGCCTGAGGCAGTAAAAACTTCGTCTTTTAGAATTAAACAAAAACATTTTCATATTATAAATATGCACAGAACAGAAAACGCCGCTTTTAGAAGATTCTAGATATAGTGATGGTTGACAAATAGCATATTAGGTTCAAATCAATCAGGTCCGACAATTCCCCGTAATTTTTAATCATTTTCGATTCAGGATATGTGGTATTTATTTAAATTTGTATCTCACACTTACGCAACTATGGAATGGAATGAGAAAAATAGCTCCTTAATGAGCGGTATTGTAAGATTAAAGGTATGTAGTGGATAGTAAAATTAGACTTTTCGCAGAGGACACCGTCATATATAGGGGGATACTCAGCCGAGATGACCATCGGTCGCAGCTGTAGGATTCGAAAGCCATTTCCCCGTGGTGTAAGGAATGGAAAATTGAAATTAATTACAGTAAATGTGCCGCAGTATCGTTCTGGAGAAGTAGGAACAGAGAAATAGGTTTCGAGTACGAAATCGACGCAAGGAATATTCAAGCAGCTGAGCATGAGAAATGTTTAGGATTTAGCATTTGTCGTGCCCTTTCGTGGGTCATTCACATTCGTCGTGTTATAGGCGCAGCTAACATGACACTGGCGTTCATAGGGGGAATAGTGCGTATTGTTACAGAGAAAGTTCGCGAAGCGCGTTATTTTTTCAGTAGTTAAACCGCAGGTGGAAAGTGCCTACAGTTTATGGGATCCATATGCCAAGGGCCACCGTATAATTCAGTTAGAAAGAGTACAGCGGAGACCATTCAGATTCGTTATAGAAAAGGACAAACATATGGAAAGCGTCACGTAATTATTGAAGGACTTAAAATGTAGATCTCTGGAAGGCCGTAGACTGGGCTCAAGGTTAAGGCTTCTAGCGAAATACACGCGAGAATGTATCTATATTAATAAAAGGCGGTGTGTGTCTGTGTGGACAGCATTTCTCGAAAACCAAGAAACTTCGAGGCTTAAAACCGGGTACACTTACTAATGGGACCGTGAGGATGTGCACCTCGGGGCCAGAATTCTGATTTTTTTGCGGGGAGGGGGGAAGTGGAGTGGGGTGCCATTTCCCAAAGATAACGCGCAAAAATCGATTTTTCGACTTACAACAGGCTTTTGCCCTTTTGCAAATTAAATTTGGAAATAATTGACCTACGATCTTAGGACCTGGACCGATTTAAAGAAAAAGAAATAAATAACGTTTCTTATTCTTATCGTCACATTTAGCCTGAATAAAAAATCGCTCAATATCTGCGTTTAAATCATGTTTATTGGAAAAATGTAAGCATTGTAACGATATGTTGCCTTGCCGACCGTTCCATTGTTAAACCTCGAGATTGTGTTGTCGCCTCAACCCTTATACTATAATTATGCGTAAGGAATGGGTGCTTAGAATGCTTTATTATTAGAGAGAGGAAGAAAGAAAGGAGAGAGGGAGTGAGGGACAAAATTAAATGTTCCATAAATTAAAAATAATTTCGGGCATATAAGAATTGTATAGCGTAGCTAATGTATTTCTTTGTCGTAGAATTTCTATTCGCCCAAAACCATTTTTAATTTCTGGAGCACTAAATTATGTGAATTTTATATTTAGTGCCTATTTTTGAGTGCATTTAAATGACGGTTTCATTAATTTTTATTTGAATTTTATCTTAATGCTCAACTCACGCATACTCGTCATATTTGGCGGGCAATTATGCTAGTTGGGAATAATTGAAGCTCCAACGTACATACACAGGTAGAAGCGATCACGACGGTAAGGCACGTGGACAATTTTTTTTCGAAGCGAATTTGTTGGCATTTTAGTGCTTACACGTGGAATGAATGAAAACATTCAAGCTATATATAATATTTTTATTGTTTTAAACTCGAATTCGTAGCCGTTGCGACATACTCAGCAATTCCTAAGAAATTCATTTGTTATAATAGAGTAAATATGTCCCATGTAATATGCATATTTTCAGAGACGATACATCTTCTCTGAATCCTTTGTATCTATTGCCTTATATTAGAATATTTAGATCACTCAATCCTGTAACATAAAAAGGTTTCGTCACAAGTGGCCATCCATTCTCCAATTATCGCCTCGTGGAATCTTTATGGAAACTTGGAAAAATGTGACACGGCCTAAATTTTTTAAAACTGAAACAATAAGAGTGCTGTGTTTGTATTTCATAAATAGAATTTTTCGTTTAGATAGGAACAAAACTCCAGAAATACCTACTAATTAGGGTCTCGCAAATTTTTCTACTGTAAATCTGTTATTCTTTGTAGAATCGACGAATGTCGGATCGCCATTGAGGAAGATTAACGTGTTGCGGAAATGTGCATATGGTTTAATGAAGAGTTTTGTGGCTACATTCATGCCATAAGGTGAGTTCGATAATCTACTCTGGAATGTATCTTTTTGGAAGAGCTTTGCATCTCATTACACCACGACAAATCGCTTCTAGTTGTTGTAAAAGCTTGTGTTATAAATTATAATCGATATTATAAAGCAATGCATGAAGTAGTGCATTCCATAGGTATAATTTAATTAGTATTTTCATAAAAAATTATTAATATACTTGCAGAATAAGTATACCAGATCGCAGATGCGTTAAGTTTGATAACCGCAGCTTGAAGGCAATTTTGAGTAATTGGTAATGTAGATTGGGATCAAAAGTTAATAATCCTTCGAGATCCTCACTCGAATAGATACCGGGTATTCCTGCTAGATGGCAGTGTGGTAAGAAAGCACACTGTGTCTATAGCATAACTTACACGACAGCGATATTGAGATATTTTCACCACATATAATTTAAATAACAAAGTTTTAGCTACACCTCGATGAAAACTGCATGCAATAAATCAATAGAATCCATAGGTTTTAAATACAAAGGATGTAAAAATTGAGATGTCGAGGAGAAGCTCGCTGCAGGTAAAATTCCGTACCTCAGGTTTGGGTTTTGCTCGGTGGTCTTGTTTCCCTTCAATCGTAAAAATCTTTCGCCTTTTACTAAAGATCTTCGTGGAGGGGAACACTATGACACTGTGAACAAATTTTTGTCGAGCCCGACGGTCTTCCGTTGGGCCAATAAGAGGTGCCACAATCTTATAACATGTAAGACGTAATTCTTCTCGTATGCCAGTAACGGTATTATTGATTATGTACTATTTGTTGTTACACCAACTTTAATTATCAGGTCGTTTGTAAACATTTACAGCCGTCCGTATGTACATAATTTTAACTTAAATTATAGGGATGAGCAAAAGAGTTAATTTTCGATACCTGTTCCTGTTCTCAAGACATGCCTATTCCAAATACCTGTTCCAAAATCATAGTCTACATTGTAAATCCAACTATGTACCGGTATTTTGCTTAAATGGATCTCGGTTGTAAACTTGAATAAGGGGGTTAAAAGAACATAATACGACCCCGATTTTTTCATGTCTCTAATTTAAGAAACATAATAAAAAAACGTTTATTATCAACAACAACCGTCAATTAAAAACTGTTAATGATAAATGTTTAGTACAACTTTTAATGACAACGCAGATTGTTTAATCTTTTTCTTTTACCTTATATTAACTGTTGTCAGCAATAATGAAAGCATCCATTACACATTAAATAACAAAGAAGGCTTTCATTATTGTTGATAACTGTTAGTAATAATCCAGAAATTGTTTTCGTCTTAAGTTATTTACATTAGGAATAGTTCATAATTTAAAAAACGCAAGAAAAAACGATTTCTGTTATTATTATAGGTCGCACTAAACATTTGTTATTTACAGTTATTGTTGATAATACACTATTATTTATTGGCCGTTTCATTATGTTTCTTAAATTAGAGATATGAAATATTCGGGGTCGTACTATGTTTTTTCGTCGCTTATTCGAGTATAAAACCGAGATCCATTTAAGCAACATATGGGTAAGTAGGTCTGAAAGATACTACCAGTAGGTGGATTTACAATGTAGGCTATTATTTTGGAACAGGTATTTCTTTAGAACAGGAACAGTTAGAAGAGGTATCGAAAAAACCACTTTTGCCCATCCCTTGTGTCTATTATATATTAACAAGATGATCCAAACGGAACTTATGGTGCATACTTTTCATTTAGTCAGAAATATGCATGTTCGAAAGCAATAATATATTCCATTTCTCCTTATAAAATTAGACAGCACATTTTGAATTTCATGGTTGTTTTTATAATTTATATGTGCAATTACGGAAAAGGTAACATTCCAGTTTCCAAATAAAGGAAGAAGATTTTTTCTTCGGGTCAGTCGTTAAAAATGCCTCCAGTCCACACGCAGTTTACTGAATAATATTTATCTGCAATTATTAACGTTGCAATCTATTAAGTTTGACGTTCTGCAAGTGTAATGTCGATGCTTCGTAAAAAGCGCGAAGCGAATAACGCAATTCTTTCGTCTATTTGAAAGCTTAATAATTTATTATTAACAATGGCGGTCGCTCTGGAAACACCGGGAAAGAGTACGAAAAAGCCATAAAATTTGGAAAAGAAGTGCGCATCTCTGACAAATTATTCCATGTAACATCTAAACATCGCGAGAATAAGATATTTTGTAGTTTTAGACGTCGAATAAAAAAACGGTGAAAATTGGTCCATATTTATGTTGTATTTTGACGAAAGAAGGAAAAAATCTTGCACCTTTCGGAAATCGAAAATCCCGTGTAAACTAATGGAAAAATAGTATCCTCTCCTGGAGTCGAACCTGGGACACTTCTGCGGACTGAAATAGTTTTCCCGGGGTCTCCAAGTTGGCAGAAACAAAAAAGCGTTTCTAGCATGTCTCTATTACAAACTGTTCATGAGATAATATGGGGAACGGACTGATGGCAATCACATAACTACAAAACGCTTATTCTCTTGGTCATTCTGTCCGTAACGTTCAATAAATCAGCCGTTTCCTCAGGCAGTTCACCCAAATTTGGTGTGATTCCTACGATCACGTGCCAATAGCGATTGTCACAAAAATTTATCAAAAGATTTCCCGGGTTGGACTCCAGAGGGCGATTTCATTCTCCCATAAGACGCTCGACTTCTCAGCCGTTTGTTTGATTACAAAGCCCGTTTTGAACGGGCTAGTCCATCTAGTTGTATATGAAAGAGAGTGATTACTATGACTAGGAGCATATGTCGATGAGAATTATTTCTTAGACATTATCGCTGTGGGTACCTCTTATTGGCCCGACGGAAGACCGTCGGGCTCGACAAAAATTTGTTCACAGTGTCATAGTGTTCCCCTCCACGGAAATCTTTAGTAAAAGGCGAAAGATTTTTACGGTTGAAGGGAAACAAGACCACCGAGCATAACCCAAACCTGAGGTACGGAATTTTACCTGCATCGAGCTTCTCCTCGACATCTTATGTTTTACATCCTTGCGATTTACAACCTATGGAGTCTCTTGATTCATTGCCCGCAGTTTTCATCAAGTTGTAGATAAATCTTTGTTATTTAAATTGAATGTGGTAACAATAACGCAATATCGCTATCGTTTAAGTTATGTTACAGGGATATTGTGCTTAACTACCGTACTGCCATCTAACAGGAATACCGGGTACCTATCCGTGCGAAGATCTCGAAGGTTTATTATCTTTTGATACAAGTCTACATTTCCAATTACTCAAAATTGTCTTCAAGCTGCGGTCCCCGAACTCAATGAATCTGCGACACCCCCTTAAGGAAGCCGAACTCATCGCGACCACTTTAGCCCCATCAATCAACCGATAAATATAAATTGTAATATGAATCTTTATATTATTCAATTTAAAATATAACAATTGCTCACATCCACATTAAAGCTGGGGTGGCGCTAATCCGCTCTGTTCGCAACGGCTCATGGGCGGCGTGCTGCGGGGGCACTGTATAGGGGGGCGCTAAACCGGAGTCTGTATGTATGGCCATGCATACAATTTAAGAATATTAACGTTTAAAACAAACACTATCCGTCTTCGAGTCGATCTGAAATCCTTTGCAATTCCCTCCTCGGAAGCAACTCGCTTCAAGGAGTTCGATCGAAGTTTATCCTGTTTATGTAGCGTTCGTGGAGATTATAACATTATCGACTTTTCGGGTCAGTAAGGTTAGTGTAGACGTATAGAATTTCAGGTCCAGCTCCGCCGATCTCTCCCCTTCCTCGACGTTCTATAACCAGCCACGTTCTCAACACCAACCTCCTCAATTCCTCGCCCTTTATCAGGAGTGAGCACAACACTTCCCGCGGTCCACGCCTAGAGATTTAATACGGAATATTTTTTATTTTCTGGTTGAAATGAATGCCGGAGACCCTTTTCTAGAGGATTTATGGCGCTGAAATGTTACTAATGATCGACTTATATGCGTCCTTCGCACGAAGTGAACGCATATAGGGGAGGTCGTCTCCGTCCGTCCGCATGTTTCAACTCGGGAACCGCTGGACGACGCTGTTGACGAAATTTGGTATTGTGGAGTTTTACTAAAAATTTGTCGACCGATTCCAGTTTTGGTTAAAATCGGGCGATAATAACGACCACATTACGTGAAGACCTGCACGTATGTTAGGTACAACTTAGGTACCTCGCAAGCATCTCGTTAAATACTGATCTGAGCGAAAATATTGAGAACAGAGTAGAATACGTTACACATATGCACGTTGTTGTAAAATAATTTTTCCCGTGCAACGTAAGGATTTCGATAAATTTAAAGAAAATAATATTGACGTTATTATAGCAAAAGTTTACCCTCTCCCCCTTCCCCGCACATATACGGTTGCGATTTTCGATCTTCTTTTGAGCATCCCAAGAAATTATTGGTGGAGACTGAAGTAGTGCTGGGTTGTGATGTGATCTTTAGATTCACGTTCATTCATAAGGATAACAGAATCGTGCATAACTCTGTGTAGCAGCATGGCTTGAAGTGCCCCGTCCATGCCTTCGTAGTAAATTATTAATTTCCTTTCACTAAATATTCTTTTTTGTGTACCAAAAGTAAAAAAACGTTCATACGGCCATTTCTTCTTCTTGGTAGATAATCCATTTTCAGACTTCCGGCATAAGCGCCTATTAGCTTCGGTCTGTACGTGCGCATGTTCGTTGTCGGCATTCTGCCGAACCGATGTTCATATAATATGATATTAAGGACTTACAGTCAAAGGCAATATAAATGAATCACGTGAGCCAGCCAGGGGTACCGCTTTCCTGGTGGCAAAAATGAACTTTCTCGTCATATCTCGTAACGAATTGGTCATATGAAAATAATTTTGATTTAAAACTTGTAGAACGAGTAAATGAGAGTATTTCTTTTCCCATGAGCTTTTATCGTAGGCGTAGCCGTTATCAAGAAAATCAAACAAGAAAGCCTTAATTCGGGTTGAACATACATTAGAGAAATTCATGCATGGATGCGAACTTGTTGTCAACGTAAAGGATCTTATTGGTTACTGAAGTAAACAAGATCTGCTATAATTACAAAATACGCTCATTTCCTTCCGCTAGCATGGAATACTTTGTAAGCGGAAGGAAATGGATTTTCTACGGCGAAGAAAAGGACAGATACTGCAGTATGTTATAAATATAATTTTCGATTGTTTGGTTGATTAAAACTGATTAGAAAATAAATCGGTAAATAAAAATTTATTATTTCCCTGGCATCATTTCTGATATATATATATATCGTTTTGCAGTAGGTATTAATTCATTAAAATTAAGTAATATGTTTATTAATGCACCAACTCAAGGGGGAAGAAGTTTTTAGTAGAGAGAGAGAGATATGATCGGGTCTTGGTGTGTATCTGTTTCAAGGTGCGTGTTCGTTCAAATTATATCGTTTAGTTTTTAAATACTCTATCGCTCGTAACGCGCATATTTGTGGTGCACTGTACACTTTCCTAACTCGATTCACTGAACGCTGTGTGTGTGCACGAACGGAAGATAACGGATTTACGTTGTTTTGGCTACTCTTGTTTAGATCGGTTGCAACAAAGTTAATTTACTTGTAAACATTAGACCATTTGTCGTCCCTAATTGTCTTAACACACGATGGTAATTTACTGTTTCTTTATATGAAAATTTTTGTTGATTATGCCCAAGAGAAAAACTAGCCGTGAAGAGCATAAGCTCTGTCGGGAGGGAAGAAAACAAGTGCATGCTGAGGGGAAAAGACGACGACGCGAGGACCCCGAATAGAGGCAGTCGGACCAAAAAATATACACAAGAGCTCACAAACATTGTTTCCTCGATTGTAATAATAGATTTTAATCTTAATTACGGCAATCAAATACCCCGCGAAGTAAGCACTACGACATGAAGTACTATTCTTCAAGCACCTAAAAAAAGACTTCACGACAAGTTAGAGCTTTCAGGATTGTGAAATTCCAATGAACGAACGCTTTTGGAAATTCTGTGTATTCAGACATGGAGTACACCTTTCCATTCCTGCTTCTCTCAATAATACTAATAATAATCCTGACTGGTGTGCTTTGGTGCACCGATATTTGATACGAACTGAAATCCAGTTATTTTTTCCTATAGATATTTTAAAAATTACACGTTTTGTGGAATTAAAAAATGTAATAATTGAAATATAAATGGTGAGGAAAAAGGAAATGTTGCGTAGCTGCGTACTGTAGTCTTAAGAATGAAAGCTGACAAAACGAATAGTCGAGCCGCAATTTCTCCTTCCGCATGTGAGATATTAATCAACAGTTGCTAAAGAAATTCTTCGATTCTCGCGAAGCAGAATTAGGTGCGATGCTTTTCGCGTGCTACGTAGGCTGGAAGAAGACGAAACGTGCAAGTTGAAATGAAAGAAACTCACGTTTACCGCTTCGGTGCTGTCGATGCTGACATCGCACCAAGTATTGCGATAAGGCGCCTTTTATAAGTAACTAACTGCAAATGAAGTTTGCGGTGATCTATACTTACTTTCAGGAAACATCCCGTTTCGTAAAGACAGGCTCTTCTGACTTGAACAAACATTTGTTTTTACGAAATCTTATTGTATTATTATACAATCCCTGTAATATACATATGGCGGCCTTAGGCTGACGGTATTTTTCGTCTATTCGAAGTGGTCGTGGTTCGTAGCAGGGGCGGCGTGATGAGGTGTGCAGAGCATGCCTACAGAAGGGGGCAGGCACCAAGTAGCGTTTGTTCTATAGCTAGGGTGACCAGACGTACCTTTTTTGTCCGTCCGTACGTTTCGTCCTCTAAAAATACAAATGATTGATATATCGTTTGGTATTAATGAAAATATTTTTGAGTAAACAGAAATTTCAAAGGCATAGCTTAATCCGGTTTTACCTAAAATCCATATCCTTTATTTGGATGTTTACAACGTAAATAATTATTGAGAGTTTCTCGAACGTTGGTCTCGGAAACTTCACTTACCAATCACGTAGAAAATTCTTTCTTCTATTCGAATAACTTTTTATTCCACTCCTTGCAGATAATACAAGTAAAGGTGTGAGGAAAGTGCGATTTTTGTAGGCGTTCTTTACCAGCGAGGCGCTAGTAGCGGAACGTCCGTCCGTGTGTCGTAAATTTCATCTCCTAAACCGCTGGATGGATTTTAATCAAATTTATAGTCTAATTGTGATTTTGAATTCCATTCGTCAATTATAATTTCAACTTCATTTGAGCACTTTAATAAACTTATACTCGTATCTCGTTAAATGACATCCCTCAAGCAGCAATTAAATGTCATATTTTTCTCTCCCTATCTGTAAAGTATGGATAAAAAACTTCATCCGGATAGAAGACAACATTTGCCACAGAAATGCCCGCGAGACCACATAACTACGAGTTATAGATCCGGAGATGAAAATTCGAGAATATTCGTAACAAAGCATCGCATATTTTGTTTACATCGTTCGCTAAGACGGTTCTATCGGCAGACAACAAATAAATATTCATATTTTTCTCTCCCGTGTTGTTATATGATCTGCGAGGTATATATAAAAAAATGTATTCGGTCAGAGGACATCATTTACCACAACAAGGTTTGCGGGTGAACATAATGACGACTTATAGTTTCGGATATAAAAATTCGTGAAAATCCCTAACGTGTTTTGTTTACATCGATCGCTAAGACGGTTCTATCGGCAAACAATTAAAACTCCACATTTTCCCCTCCCATGCTTTTACATGATCTGTATGGTATAGATTAAAAAATAGAGGACAACACTTACCACAATATATTCCGCGGGACAGTATAATTACGACTTATAATTTCGGAGATAAAAATTCAAGAACAACCCAATCATTCGATACCGTTTCATACGCATTTCCCATAAATAACGCCTTTGGAATCCCTATGTATTCCATTTAAGGAGTACACTTTTCTATCTTGTTAATCATTGTTTCTGTGACAGTCTTCGCGATATATTAATAAGAAAACTACGTCGGAAATGTTCGTTTCGTTTCCACGAACAAACGGTTGCCGTAAATAAACCAAGAAATTACCTATTGAAATTAATGTTACTGCTTATTTTAGATTTATCGCGTATATTAAAAAAAAGCACGTGCATCGGAAAGCTCTAAGTCATTGCCGTTTAGAAAAACTCGCCGCCTGAGGCAGTAAAAACTTCGTCTTTTAGAATTAAACAAAAACATTTTCATATTATAAATATGCACAGAACAGAAAACGCCGCTTTTAGAAGATTCTAGATATAGTGATGGTTGACAAATAGCATATTAGGTTCAAATCAATCAGGTCCGACAATTCCCCGTAATTTTTAATCATTTTCGATTCAGGATATGTGGTATTTATTTAAATTTGTGTCTCACACTTACGCAACTATGGAATGGAATGAGAAAAATAGCTCCTTAATGAGCGGTATTGTAAGATTAAAGGTATGTAGTGGATAGTAAAATTAGACTTTTCGCAGAGGACACCGTCATATATAGGGGGATACTCAGCCGAGATGACCATCGGTCGCAGCTGTAGGATTCGAAAGCCATTTCCCCGTGGTGTAAGGAATGGAAAATTGAAATTAATTACAGTAAATGTGCCGCAGTATCGTTCTGGAGAAGTAGGAACAGAGAAATAGGTTTCGAGTACGAAATCGACGCAAGGAATATTCAAGCAGCTGAGCATGAGAAATGTTTAGGATTTAGCATTTGTCGTGCCCTTTCGTGGGTCATTCACATTCGTCGGGTTATAGGCGCAGCTAACATGACACTGGCGTTCATAGGGGGAATAGTGCGTATTGTTACAGAGAAAGTTCGCGAAGCGCGTTATTTTTTCAGTAGTTAAACCGCAGGTGGAAAGTGCCTACAGTTTATGGGATCCATATGCCAAGGGCCACCGTATAATTCAGTTAGAAAGAGTACAGCGGAGACCATTCAGATTCGTTATAGAAAAGGACAAACATATGGAAAGCGTCACGTAATTATTGAAGGACTTAAAATGTAGATCTCTGGAAGGCCGTAGACTGGGCTCAAGGTTAAGGCTTCTAGCGAAATACACGCGAGAATGTATCTATATTAATAAAAGGCGGTGTGTGTCTGTGTGGACAGCATTTCTCGAAAACCAAGAAACTTCGAGGCTTAAAACCGGGTACACTTACTAATGGGACCGTGAGGATGTGCACCTCGGGGCCAGAATTCTGATTTTTTTGCGGGGAGGGGGGAAGTGGAGTGGGGTGCCATTTCCCAAAGATAACGCGCAAAAATCGATTTTTCGACTTACAACAGGCTTTTGCCCTTTTGCAAATTAAATTTGGAAATAATTGACCTACGATCTTAGGACCTGGACCGATTTAAAGAAAAAGAAATAAATAACGTTTCTTATTCTTATCGTCACATTTAGCCTGAATAAAAAATCGCTCAATATCTGCGTTTAAATCATGTTTATTGGAAAAATGTAAGCATTGTAACGATATGTTGCCTTGCCGACCGTTCCATTGTTAAACCTCGAGATTGTGTTGTCGCCTCAACCCTTATACTATAATTATGCGTAAGGAATGGGTGCTTAGAATGCTTTATTATTAGAGAGAGGAAGAAAGAAAGGAGAGAGGGAGTGAGGGACAAAATTAAATGTTCCATAAATTAAAAATAATTTCGGGCATATAAGAATTGTATAGCGTAGCTAATGTATTTCTTTGTCGTAGAATTTCTATTCGCCCAAAACCATTTTTAATTTCTGGAGCACTAAATTATGTGAATTTTATATTTAGTGCCTATTTTTGAGTGCATTTAAATGACGGTTTCATTAATTTTTATTTGAATTTTATCTTAATGCTCAACTCACGCATACTCGTCATATTTGGCGGGCAATTATGCTAGTTGGGAATAATTGAAGCTCCAACGTACATACACAGGTAGAAGCGATCACGACGGTAAGGCACGTGGACAATTTTTTTTCGAAGCGAATTTGTTGGCATTTTAGTGCTTACACGTGGAATGAATGAAAACATTCAAGCTATATATAATATTTTTATTGTTTTAAACTCGAATTCGTAGCCGTTGCGACATACTCAGCAATTCCTAAGAAATTCATTTGTTATAATAGAGTAAATATGTCCCATGTAATATGCATATTTTCAGAGACGATACATCTTCTCTGAATCCTTTGTATCTATTGCCTTATATTAGAATATTTAGATCACTCAATCCTGTAACATAAAAAGGTTTCGTCACAAGTGGCCATCCATTCTCCAATTATCGCCTCGTGGAATCTTTATGGAAACTTGGAAAAATGTGACACGGCCTAAATTTTTTAAAACTGAAACAATAAGAGTGCTGTGTTTGTATTTCATAAATAGAATTTTTCGTTTAGATAGGAACAAAACTCCAGAAATACCTACTAATTAGGGTCTCGCAAATTTTTCTACTGTAAATCTGTTATTCTTTGTAGAATCGACGAATGTCGGATCGCCATTGAGGAAGATTAACGTGTTGCGGAAATGTGCATATGGTTTAATGAAGAGTTTTGTGGCTACATTCATGCCATAAGGTGAGTTCGATAATCTACTCTGGAATGTATCTTTTTGGAAGAGCTTTGCATCTCATTACACCACGACAAATCGCTTCTAGTTGTTGTAAAAGCTTGTGTTATAAATTATAATCGATATTATAAAGCAATGCATGAAGTAGTGCATTCCATAGGTATAATTTAATTAGTATTTTCATAAAAAATTATTAATATACTTGCAGAATAAGTATACCAGATCGCAGATGCGTTAAGTTTGGTAACCGCAGCTTGAAGGCAATTTTGAGTAATTGGGAATGTAGATTGGGATCAAAAGTTAATAATCCTTCGAGATCCTCACTCGAATAGATACCGGGTATTCCTGCTAGATGGCAGTGTGGTAAGAAAGCACACTGTGTCTATAGCATAACTTACACGACAGCGATATTGAGATATTTTCACCACATATAATTTAAATAACAAAGTTTTAGCTACACCTCGATGAAAACTGCATGCAATAAATCAATAGAATCCATAGGTTTTAAATACAAAGGATGTAAAAATTGAGATGTCGAGGAGAAGCTCGCTGCAGGTAAAATTCCGTACCTCAGGTTTGGGTTTTGCTCGGTGGTCTTGTTTCCCTTCAATCGTAAAAATCTTTCGCCTTTTACTAAAGATCTTCGTGGAGGGGAACACTATGACACTGTGAACAAATTTTTGTCGAGCCCGACGGTCTTCCGTTGGGCCAATAAGAGGTGCCACAATCTTATAACATGTAAGACGTAATTCTTCTCGTATGCCAGTAACGGTATTATTGATTATGTACTATTTGTTGTTACACCAACTTTAATTATCAGGTCGTTTGTAAACATTTACAGCCGTCCGTATGTACATAATTTTAACTTAAATTATAGGGATGAGCAAAAGAGTTAATTTTCGATACCTGTTCCTGTTCTCAAGACATGCCTATTCCAAATACCTGTTCCAAAATCATAGTCTACATTGTAAATCCAACTATGTACCGGTATTTTGCTTAAATGGATCTCGGTTGTAAACTTGAATAAGGGGGTTAAAAGAACATAATACGACCCCGATTTTTTCATGTCTCTAATTTAAGAAACATAATAAAAAAACGTTTATTATCAACAACAACCGTCAATTAAAAACTGTTAATGATAAATGTTTAGTACAACTTTTAATGACAACGCAGATTGTTTAATCTTTTTCTTTTACCTTATATTAACTGTTGTCAGCAATAATGAAAGCATCCATTACACATTAAATAACAAAGAAGGCTTTCATTATTGTTGATAACTGTTAGTAATAATCCAGAAATTGTTTTCGTCTTAAGTTATTTACATTAGGAATAGTTCATAATTTAAAAAACGCAAGAAAAAACGATTTCTGTTATTATTATAGGTCGCACTAAACATTTGTTATTTACAGTTATTGTTGATAATACACTATTATTTATTGGCCGTTTCATTATGTTTCTTAAATTAGAGATATGAAATATTCGGGGTCGTACTATGTTTTTTCGTCGCTTATTCGAGTATAAAACCGAGATCCATTTAAGCAACATATTGGTAAGTAGGTCTGAAAGATACTACCAGTAGGTGGATTTACAATGTAGGCTATTATTTTGGAACAGGTATTTCTTTAGAACAGGAACAGTTAGAAGAGGTATCGAAAAAACCACTTTTGCCCATCCCTTGTGTCTATTATATATTAACAAGATGATCCAAACGGAACTTATGGTGCATACTTTTCATTTAGTCAGAAATATGCATGTTCGAAAGCAATAATATATTCCATTTCTCCTTATAAAATTAGACAGCACATTTTGAATTTCATGGTTGTTTTTATAATTTATATGTGCAATTACGGAAAAGGTAACATTCCAGTTTCCAAATAAAGGAAGAAGATTTTTTCTTCGGGTCAGTCGTTAAAAATGCCTCCAGTCCACACGCAGTTTACTGAATAATATTTATCTGCAATTATTAACGTTGCAATCTATTAAGTTTGACGTTCTGCAAGTGTAATGTCGATGCTTCGTAAAAAGCGCGAAGCGAATAACGCAATTCTTTCGTCTATTTGAAAGCTTAATAATTTATTATTAACAATGGCGGTCGCTCTGGAAACACCGGGAAAGAGTACGAAAAAGCCATAAAATTTGGAAAAGAAGTGCGCATCTCTGACAAATTATTCCATGTAACATCTAAACATCGCGAGAATAAGATATTTTGTAGTTTTAGACGTCGAATAAAAAAACGGTGAAAATTGGTCCATATTTATGTTGTATTTTGACGAAAGAAGGAAAAAATCTTGCACCTTTCGGAAATCGAAAATCCCGTGTAAACTAATGGAAAAATAGTATCCTCTCCTGGAGTCGAACCTGGGACACTTCTGCGGACTGAAATAGTTTTCCCGGGGTCTCCAAGTTGGCAGAAACAAAAAAGCGTTTCTAGCATGTCTCTATTACAAACTGTTCATGAGATAATATGGGGAACGGACTGATGGCAATCACATAACTACAAAACGCTTATTCTCTTGGTCATTCTGTCCGTAACGTTCAATAAATCAGCCGTTTCCTCAGGCAGTTCACCCAAATTTGGTGTGATTCCTACGATCACGTGCCAATAGCGATTGTCACAAAAATTTATCAAAAGATTTCCCGGGTTGGACTCCAGAGGGCGATTTCATTCTCCCATAAGACGCTCGACTTCTCAGCCGTTTGTTTGATTACAAAGCCCGTTTTGAACGGGCTAGTCCATCTAGTTGTATATGAAAGAGAGTGATTACTATGACTAGGAGCATATGTCGATGAGAATTATTTCTTAGACATTATCGCTGTGGGTACCTCTTATTGGCCCGACGGAAGACCGTCGGGCTCGACAAAAATTTGTTCACAGTGTCATAGTGTTCCCCTCCACGGAAATCTTTAGTAAAAGGCGAAAGATTTTTACGGTTGAAGGGAAACAAGACCACCGAGCATAACCCAAACCTGAGGTACGGAATTTTACCTGCATCGAGCTTCTCCTCGACATCTTATGTTTTACATCCTTGCGATTTACAACCTATGGAGTCTCTTGATTCATTGCCCGCAGTTTTCATCAAGTTGTAGATAAATCTTTGTTATTTAAATTGAATGTGGTAACAATAACGCAATATCGCTATCGTTTAAGTTATGTTACAGGGATATTGTGCTTAACTACCGTACTGCCATCTAACAGGAATACCGGGTACCTATCCGTGCGAAGATCTCGAAGGTTTATTATCTTTTGATACAAGTCTACATTTCCAATTACTCAAAATTGTCTTCAAGCTGCGGTCCCCGAACTCAATGAATCTGCGACACCCCCTTAAGGAAGCCGAACTCATCGCGACCACTTTAGCCCCATCAATCAACCGATAAATATAAATTGTAATATGAATCTTTATATTATTCAATTTAAAATATAACAATTGCTCACATCCACATTAAAGCTGGGGTGGCGCTAATCCGCTCTGTTCGCAACGGCTCATGGGCGGCGTGCTGCGGGGGCACTGTATAGGGGGGCGCTAAACCGGAGTCTGTATGTATGGCCATGCATACAATTTAAGAATATTAACGTTTAAAACAAACACTATCCGTCTTCGAGTCGATCTGAAATCCTTTGCAATTCCCTCCTCGGAAGCAACTCGCTTCAAGGAGTTCGATCGAAGTTTATCCTGTTTATGTAGCGTTCGTGGAGATTATAACATTATCGACTTTTCGGGTCAGTAAGTTTAGTGTAGACGTATAGAATTTCAGGTCCAGCTCCGCCGATCTCTCCCCTTCCTCGACGTTCTATAACCAGCCACGTTCTCAACACCAACCTCCTCAATTCCTCGCCCTTTATCAGGAGTGAGCACAACACTTCCCGCGGTCCACGCCTAGAGATTTAATACGGAATATTTTTTATTTTCTGGTTGAAATGAATGCCGGAGACCCTTTTCTAGAGGATTTATGGCGCTGAAATGTTACTAATGATCGACTTATATGCATCCTTCGCACGAAGTGAACGCATATAGGGGAGGTCGTCTCCGTCCGTCCGCATGTTTCAACTCGGGAACCGCTGGACGACGCTGTTGACGAAATTTGGTATTGTGGAGTTTTACTAAAAATTTGTCGACCGATTCCAGTTTTGGTTAAAATCGGGCGATAATAACGACCACATTACGTGAAGACCTGCACGTATGTTAGGTACAACTTAGGTACCTCGCAAGCATCTCGTTAAATACTGATCTGAGCGAAAATATTGAGAACAGAGTAGAATACGTTACACATATGCACGTTGTTGTAAAATAATTTTTCCCGTGCAACGTAAGGATTTCGATAAATTTAAAGAAAATAATATTGACGTTATTATAGCAAAAGTTTACCCTCTCCCCCTTCCCCGCACATATACGGTTGCGATTTTCGATCTTCTTTTGAGCATCCCAAGAAATTATTGGTGGAGACTGAAGTAGTGCTGGGTTGTGATGTGATCTTTAGATTCACGTTCATTCATAAGGATAACAGAATCGTGCATAACTCTGTGTAGCAGCATGGCTTGAAGTGCCCCGTCCATGCCTTCGTAGTAAATTATTAATTTCCTTTCACTAAATATTCTTTTTTGTGTACCAAAAGTAAAAAAACGTTCATACGGCCATTTCTTCTTCTTGGTAGATAATCCATTTTCAGACTTCCGGCATAAGCGCCTATTAGCTTCGGTCTGTACGTGCGCATGTTCGTTGTCGGCATTCTGCCGAACCGATGTTCATATAATATGATATTAAGGACTTACAGTCAAAGGCAATATAAATGAATCACGTGAGCCAGCCAGGGGTACCGCTTTCCTGGTGGCAAAAATGAACTTTCTCGTCATATCTCGTAACGAATTGGTCATATGAAAATAATTTTGATTTAAAACTTGTAGAACGAGTAAATGAGAGTATTTCTTTTCCCATGAGCTTTTATCGTAGGCGTAGCCGTTATCAAGAAAATCAAACAAGAAAGCCTTAATTCGGGTTGAACATACATTAGAGAAATTCATGCATGGATGCGAACTTGTTGTCAACGTAAAGGATCTTATTGGTTACTGAAGTAAACAAGATCTGCTATAATTACAAAATACGCTCATTTCCTTCCGCTAGCATGGAATACTTTGTAAGCGGAAGGAAATGGATTTTCTACGGCGAAGAAAAGGACAGATACTGCAGTATGTTATAAATATAATTTTCGATTGTTTGGTTGATTAAAACTGATTAGAAAATAAATCGGTAAATAAAAATTTATTATTTCCCTGGCATCATTTCTGATATATATATATATCGTTTTGCAGTAGGTATTAATTCATTAAAATTAAGTAATATGTTTATTAATGCACCAACTCAAGGGGGAAGAAGTTTTTAGTAGAGAGAGAGAGATATGATCGGGTCTTGGTGTGTATCTGTTTCAAGGTGCGTGTTCGTTCAAATTATATCGTTTAGTTTTTAAATACTCTATCGCTCGTAACGCGCATATTTGTGGTGCACTGTACACTTTCCTAACTCGATTCACTGAACGCTGTGTGTGTGCACGAACGGAAGATAACGGATTTACGTTGTTTTGGCTACTCTTGTTTAGATCGGTTGCAACAAAGTTAATTTACTTGTAAACATTAGACCATTTGTCGTCCCTAATTGTCTTAACACACGATGGTAATTTACTGTTTCTTTATATGAAAATTTTTGTTTATTATGCCCAAGAGAAAAACTAGCCGTGAAGAGCATAAGCTCTGTCGGGAGGGAAGAAAACAAGTGCATGCTGAGGGGAAAAGACGACGACGCGAGGACCCCGAATAGAGGCAGTCGGACCAAAAAATATACACAAGAGCTCACAAACATTGTTTCCTCGATTGTAATAATAGATTTTAATCTTAATTACGGCAATCAAATACCCCGCGAAGTAAGCACTACGACATGAAGTACTATTCTTCAAGCACCTAAAAAAAGACTTCACGACAAGTTAGAGCTTTCAGGATTGTGAAATTCCAATGAACGAACGCTTTTGGAAATTCTGTGTATTCAGACATGGAGTACACCTTTCCATTCCTGCTTCTCTCAATAATACTAATAATAATCCTGACTGGTGTGCTTTGGTGCACCGATATTTGATACGAACTGAAATCCAGTTATTTTTTCCTATAGATATTTTAAAAATTACACGTTTTGTGGAATTAAAAAATGTAATAATTGAAATATAAATGGTGAGGAAAAAGGAAATGTTGCGTAGCTGCGTACTGTAGTCTTAAGAATGAAAGCTGACAAAACGAATAGTCGAGCCGCAATTTCTCCTTCCGCATGTGAGATATTAATCAACAGTTGCTAAAGAAATTCTTCGATTCTCGCGAAGCAGAATTAGGTGCGATGCTTTTCGCGTGCTACGTAGGCTGGAAGAAGACGAAACGTGCAAGTTGAAATGAAAGAAACTCACGTTTACCGCTTCGGTGCTGTCGATGCTGACATCGCACCAAGTATTGCGATAAGGCGCCTTTTATAAGTAACTAACTGCAAATGAAGTTTGCGGTGATCTATACTTACTTTCAGGAAACATCCCGTTTCGTAAAGACAGGCTCTTCTGACTTGAACAAACATTTGTTTTTACGAAATCTTATTGTATTATTATACAATCCCTGTAATATACATATGGCGGCCTTAGGCTGACGGTATTTTTCGTCTATTCGAAGTGGTCGTGGTTCGTAGCAGGGGCGGCGTGATGAGGTGTGCAGAGCATGCCTACAGAAGGGGGCAGGCACCAAGTAGCGTTTGTTCTATAGCTAGGGTGACCAGACGTACCTTTTTTGTCCGTCCGTACGTTTCGTCCTCTAAAAATACAAATGATTGATATATCGTTTGGTATTAATGAAAATATTTTTGAGTAAACAGAAATTTCAAAGGCATAGCTTAATCCGGTTTTACCTAAAATCCATATCCTTTATTTGGATGTTTACAACGTAAATAATTATTGAGAGTTTCTCGAACGTTGGTCTCGGAAACTTCACTTACCAATCACGTAGAAAATTCTTTCTTCTATTCGAATAACTTTTTATTCCACTCCTTGCAGATAATACAAGTAAAGGTGTGAGGAAAGTGCGATTTTTGTAGGCGTTCTTTACCAGCGAGGCGCTAGTAGCGGAACGTCCGTCCGTGTGTCGTAAATTTCATCTCCTAAACCGCTGGATGGATTTTAATCAAATTTATAGTCTAATTGTGATTTTGAATTCCATTCGTCAATTATAATTTCAACTTCATTTGAGCACTTTAATAAACTTATACTCGTATCTCGTTAAATGACATCCCTCAAGCAGCAATTAAATGTCATATTTTTCTCTCCCTATCTGTAAAGTATGGATAAAAAACTTCATCCGGATAGAAGACAACATTTGCCACAGAAATGCCCGCGAGACCACATAACTACGAGTTATAGATCCGGAGATGAAAATTCGAGAATATTCGTAACAAAGCATCGCATATTTTGTTTACATCGTTCGCTAAGACGGTTCTATCGGCAGACAACAAATAAATATTCATATTTTTCTCTCCCGTGTTGTTATATGATCTGCGAGGTATATATAAAAAAATGTATTCGGTCAGAGGACATCATTTACCACAACAAGGTTTGCGGGTGAACATAATGACGACTTATAGTTTCGGATATAAAAATTCGTGAAAATCCCTAACGTGTTTTGTTTACATCGATCGCTAAGACGGTTCTATCGGCAAACAATTAAAACTCCACATTTTCCCCTCCCATGCTTTTACATGATCTGTATGGTATAGATTAAAAAATAGAGGACAACACTTACCACAATATATTCCGCGGGACAGTATAATTACGACTTATAATTTCGGAGATAAAAATTCAAGAACAACCCAATCATTCGATACCGTTTCATACGCATTTCCCATAAATAACGCCTTTGGAATCCCTATGTATTCCATTTAAGGAGTACACTTTTCTATCTTGTTAATCATTGTTTCTGTGACAGTCTTCGCGATATATTAATAAGAAAACTACGTCGGAAATGTTCGTTTCGTTTCCACGAACAAACGGTTGCCGTAAATAAACCAAGAAATTACCTATTGAAATTAATGTTACTGCTTATTTTAGATTTATCGCGTATATTAAAAAAAAGCACGTGCATCGGAAAGCTCTAAGTCATTGCCGTTTAGAAAAACTCGCCGCCTGAGGCAGTAAAAACTTCGTCTTTTAGAATTAAACAAAAACATTTTCATATTATAAATATGCACAGAACAGAAAACGCCGCTTTTAGAAGATTCTAGATATAGTGATGGTTGACAAATAGCATATTAGGTTCAAATCAATCAGGTCCGACAATTCCCCGTAATTTTTAATCATTTTCGATTCAGGATATGTGGTATTTATTTAAATTTGTATCTCACACTTACGCAACTATGGAATGGAATGAGAAAAATAGCTCCTTAATGAGCGGTATTGTAAGATTAAAGGTATGTAGTGGATAGTAAAATTAGACTTTTCGCAGAGGACACCGTCATATATAGGGGGATACTCAGCCGAGATGACCATCGGTCGCAGCTGTAGGATTCGAAAGCCATTTCCCCGTGGTGTAAGGAATGGAAAATTGAAATTAATTACAGTAAATGTGCCGCAGTATCGTTCTGGAGAAGTAGGAACAGAGAAATAGGTTTCGAGTACGAAATCGACGCAAGGAATATTCAAGCAGCTGAGCATGAGAAATGTTTAGGATTTAGCATTTGTCGTGCCCTTTCGTGGGTCATTCACATTCGTCGGGTTATAGGCGCAGCTAACATGACACTGGCGTTCATAGGGGGAATAGTGCGTATTGTTACAGAGAAAGTTCGCGAAGCGCGTTATTTTTTCAGTAGTTAAACCGCAGGTGGAAAGTGCCTACAGTTTATGGGATCCATATGCCAAGGGCCACCGTATAATTCAGTTAGAAAGAGTACAGCGGAGACCATTCAGATTCGTTATAGAAAAGGACAAACATATGGAAAGCGTCACGTAATTATTGAAGGACTTAAAATGTAGATCTCTGGAAGGCCGTAGACTGGGCTCAAGGTTAAGGCTTCTAGCGAAATACACGCGAGAATGTATCTATATTAATAAAAGGCGGTGTGTGTCTGTGTGGACAGCATTTCTCGAAAACCAAGAAACTTCGAGGCTTAAAACCGGGTACACTTACTAATGGGACCGTGAGGATGTGCACCTCGGGGCCAGAATTCTGATTTTTTTGCGGGGAGGGGGGAAGTGGAGTGGGGTGCCATTTCCCAAAGATAACGCGCAAAAATCGATTTTTCGACTTACAACAGGCTTTTGCCCTTTTGCAAATTAAATTTGGAAATAATTGACCTACGATCTTAGGACCTGGACCGATTTAAAGAAAAAGAAATAAATAACGTTTCTTATTCTTATCGTCACATTTAGCCTGAATAAAAAATCGCTCAATATCTGCGTTTAAATCATGTTTATTGGAAAAATGTAAGCATTGTAACGATATGTTGCCTTGCCGACCGTTCCATTGTTAAACCTCGAGATTGTGTTGTCGCCTCAACCCTTATACTATAATTATGCGTAAGGAATGGGTGCTTAGAATGCTTTATTATTAGAGAGAGGAAGAAAGAAAGGAGAGAGGGAGTGAGGGACAAAATTAAATGTTCCATAAATTAAAAATAATTTCGGGCATATAAGAATTGTATAGCGTAGCTAATGTATTTCTTTGTCGTAGAATTTCTATTCGCCCAAAACCATTTTTAATTTCTGGAGCACTAAATTATGTGAATTTTATATTTAGTGCCTATTTTTGAGTGCATTTAAATGACGGTTTCATTAATTTTTATTTGAATTTTATCTTAATGCTCAACTCACGCATACTCGTCATATTTGGCGGGCAATTATGCTAGTTGGGAATAATTGAAGCTCCAACGTACATACACAGGTAGAAGCGATCACGACGGTAAGGCACGTGGACAATTTTTTTTCGAAGCGAATTTGTTGGCATTTTAGTGCTTACACGTGGAATGAATGAAAACATTCAAGCTATATATAATATTTTTATTGTTTTAAACTCGAATTCGTAGCCGTTGCGACATACTCAGCAATTCCTAAGAAATTCATTTGTTATAATAGAGTAAATATGTCCCATGTAATATGCATATTTTCAGAGACGATACATCTTCTCTGAATCCTTTGTATCTATTGCCTTATATTAGAATATTTAGATCACTCAATCCTGTAACATAAAAAGGTTTCGTCACAAGTGGCCATCCATTCTCCAATTATCGCCTCGTGGAATCTTTATGGAAACTTGGAAAAATGTGACACGGCCTAAATTTTTTAAAACTGAAACAATAAGAGTGCTGTGTTTGTATTTCATAAATAGAATTTTTCGTTTAGATAGGAACAAAACTCCAGAAATACCTACTAATTAGGGTCTCGCAAATTTTTCTACTGTAAATCTGTTATTCTTTGTAGAATCGACGAATGTCGGATCGCCATTGAGGAAGATTAACGTGTTGCGGAAATGTGCATATGGTTTAATGAAGAGTTTTGTGGCTACATTCATGCCATAAGGTGAGTTCGATAATCTACTCTGGAATGTATCTTTTTGGAAGAGCTTTGCATCTCATTACACCACGACAAATCGCTTCTAGTTGTTGTAAAAGCTTGTGTTATAAATTATAATCGATATTATAAAGCAATGCATGAAGTAGTGCATTCCATAGGTATAATTTAATTAGTATTTTCATAAAAAATTATTAATATACTTGCAGAATAAGTATACCAGATCGCAGATGCGTTAAGTTTGATAACCGCAGCTTGAAGGCAATTTTGAGTAATTGGTAATGTAGATTGGGATCAAAAGTTAATAATCCTTCGTGATCCTCACTCGAATAGATACCGGGTATTCCTGCTAGATGGCAGTGTGGTAAGAAAGCACACTGTGTCTATAGCATAACTTACACGACAGCGATATTGAGATATTTTCACCACATATAATTTAAATAACAAAGTTTTAGCTACACCTCGATGTAAACTGCATGCAATAAATCAATAGAATCCATAGGTTTTAAATACAAAGGATGTAAAAATTGAGATGTCGAGGAGAAGCTCGCTGCAGGTAAAATTCCGTACCTCAGGTTTGGGTTTTGCTCGGTGGTCTTGTTTCCCTTCAGTTGTAAAAATCTTTCGTCTTTTACTAAAGATCTTCGTGGAGGGGAACACTATGACACTGTGAACAAATTTTTGTCGAGCCCGACGGTCTTCCGTTGGGCCAATAAGAGGTGCCACAATCTTATAACATGTAAGACGTAATTCTTCTCGTATGCCAGTAACGGTATTATTGATTATGTACTATTTGTTGTTACACCAACTTTAATTATCAGGTCGTTTGTAAACATTTACAGCCGTCCGTATGTACATAATTTTAACTTAAATTATAAGGATGAGCAAAAGAGTTAATTTTCGATACATGTTCCTGTTCTCAAGACATGCCTATTCCAAATACCTGTTCCAAAATCATAGTCTACATTGTAAATCCAACTATGTACCGGTATTTTGCTTAAATGGATCTCGGTTGTAAACTTGAATAAGGGGGTTAAAAGAACATAATACGACCCCGATTTTTTCATGTCTCTAATTTAAGAAACATAATAAAAAAACGTTTATTATCAACAACAACCGTCAATTAAAAACTGTTAATGATAAATGTTTAGTACAACTTTTAATGACAACGCAGATTGTTTAATCTTTTTCTTTTACCTTATATTAACTGTTGTCAGCAATAATGAAAGCATACATTACACATTAAATAACAAAGAAGGCTTTCATTATTGTTGATAACTGTTAGTAATAATCCAGAAATTGTTTTCGTCTTAAGTTATTTACATTAGGAATAGTTCATAATTTAAAAAACGCAAGAAAAAACGATTTCTGTTATTATTATAGGTCGCACTAAACATTTGTTATTTACAGTTATTGTTGATAATACACTATTATTTATTGGCCGTTTCATTATGTTTCTTAAATTAGAGATATGAAATATTCGGGGTCGTACTATGTTTTTTCGTCGCTTATTCGAGTATAAAACCGAGATCCATTTAAGCAACATATTGGTAAGTAGGTCTGAAAGATACTACCAGTAGGTGGATTTACAATGTAGGCTATTATTTTGGAACAGGTATTTCTTTAGAACAGGAACAGTTAGAAGAGGTATCGAAAAAACCACTTTTGCCCATCCCTTGTGTCTATTATATATTAACAAGATGATCCAAACGGAACTTATGGTGCATACTTTTCATTTAGTCAGAAATATGCATGTTCGAAAGCAATAATATATTCCATTTCTCCTTATAAAATTAGACAGCACATTTTGAATTTCATGGTTGTTTTTATAATTTATATGTGCAATTACGGAAAAGGTAACATTCCAGTTTCCAAATAAAGGAAGAAGATTTTTTCTTCGGGTCAGTCGTTAAAAATGCCTCCAGTCCACACGCAGTTTACTGAATAATATTTATCTGCAATTATTAACGTTGCAATCTATTAAGTTTGACGTTCTGCAAGTGTAATGTCGATGCTTCGTAAAAAGCGCGAAGCGAATAACGCAATTCTTTCGTCTATTTGAAAGCTTAATAATTTATTATTAACAATGGCGGTCGCTCTGGAAACACCGGGAAAGAGTACGAAAAAGCCATAAAATTTGGAAAAGAAGTGCGCATCTCTGACAAATTATTCCATGTAACATCTAAACATCGCGATAATAAGATATTTTGTAGTTTTAGACGTCGAATAAAAAAACGGTGAAAATTGGTCCATATTTATGTTGTATTTTGACGAAAGAAGGAAAAAATCTTGCACCTTTCGGAAATCGAAAATCCCGTGTAAACTAATGGAAAAATAGTATCCTCTCCTGGAGTCGAACCTGGGACACTTCTGCGGACTGAAATAGTTTTCCCGGGGTCTCCAAGTTGGCAGAAACAAAAAAGCGTTTCTAGCATGTCTCTATTACAAACTGTTCATGAGATAATATGGGGAACGGACTGATGGCAATCACATAACTACAAAACGCTTATTCTCTTGGTCATTCTGTCCGTAACGTTCAATAAATCAGCCGTTTCCTCAGGCAGTTCACCCAAATTTGGTGTGATTCCTACGATCACGTGCCAATAGCGATTGTCACAAAAATTTATCAAAAGATTTCCCGGGTTGGACTCCAGAGGGCGATTTCATTCTCCCATAAGACGCTCGACTTCTCAGCCGTTTGTTTGATTACAAAGCCCGTTTTGAACGGGCTAGTCCATCTAGTTGTATATGAAAGAGAGTGATTACTATGACTAGGAGCATATGTCGATGAGAATTATTTCTTAGACATTATCGCTGTGGGTACCTCTTATTGGCCCGACGGAAGACCGTCGGGCTCGACAAAAATTTGTTCACAGTGTCATAGTGTTCCCCTCCACGGAAATCTTTAGTAAAAGGCGAAAGATTTTTACGGTTGAAGGGAAACAAGACCACCGAGCATAACCCAAACCTGAGGTACGGAATTTTACCTGCATCGAGCTTCTCCTCGACATCTTATGTTTTACATCCTTGCGATTTACAACCTATGGAGTCTCTTGATTCATTGCCCGCAGTTTTCATCAAGTTGTAGATAAATCTTTGTTATTTAAATTGAATGTGGTAACAATAACGCAATATCGCTATCGTTTAAGTTATGTTACAGGGATATTGTGCTTAACTACCGTACTGCCATCTAACAGGAATACCGGGTACCTATCCGTGCGAAGATCTCGAAGGTTTATTATCTTTTGATACAAGTCTACATTTCCAATTACTCAAAATTATCTTCAAGCTGCGGTCCCCGAACTCAATGAATCTGCGACACCCCCTTAAGGAAGCCGAACTCATCGCGACCACTTTAGCCCCATCAATCAACCAATAAATATAAATTGTAATATGAATCTTTATATTATTCAATTTAAAATATAACAATCGCTCACATCCACATTAAAGCTGGGGTGGCGCTAATCCGCTCTGTTCGCAACGGCTCATGGGCGGCGTGCTGCGGGGGCACTGTATAGGGGGGCGCTAAACCGGAGTCTGTATGTATGGCCATGCATACAATTTAAGGATATTAACGTTTAAAACAAACACTATCCGTCTTCGAGTCGATCTGAAATCCTTTGCAATTCCCTCCTCGGAAGCAACTCGCTTCAAGGAGTTCGATCGAAGTTTATCCTGTTTATGTAGCGTTCGTGGAGATTATAACATTATCGACTTTTCGGGTCAGTAAGGTTAGTGTAGACGTATAGAATTTCAGGTCCAGCTCCGCCGATCTCTCCCCTTCCTCGACGTTCTATAACCAGCCACGTTCTCAACACCAACCTCCTCAATTCCTCGCCCTTTATCAGGAGTGAGCACAACACTTCCCGCGGTCCACGCCTAGAGATTTAATACGGAATATTTTTTATTTTCTGGTTGAAATGAATGCCGGAGACCCTTTTCTAGAGGATTTATGGCGCTGAAATGTTACTAATGATCGACTTATATGCGTCCTTCGCACGAAGTGAACGCATATAGGGGAGGTCGTCTCCGTCCGTCCGCATGTTTCAACTCGGGAACCGCTGGACGACGCTGTTGACGAAATTTGGTATTGTGGAGTTTTACTAAAAATTTGTCGACCGATTCCAGTTTTGGTTAAAATCGGGCGATAATAACGACCACATTACGTGAAGACCTGCACGTATGTTAGGTACAACTTAGGTACCTCGCAAGCATCTCGTTAAATACTGATCTGAGCGAAAATATTGAGAACAGAGTAGAATACGTTACACATATGCACGTTGTTGTAAAATAATTTTTCCCGTGCAACGTAAGGATTTCGATAAATTTAAAGAAAATAATATTGACGTTATTATAGCAAAAGTTTACCCTCTCCCCCTTCCCCGCACATATACGGTTGCGATTTTCGATCTTCTTTTGAGCATCCCAAGAAATTATTGGTGGAGACTGAAGTAGTGCTGGGTTGTGATGTGATCTTTAGATTCACGTTCATTCATAAGGATAACAGAATCGTGCATAACTCTGTGTAGCAGCATGGCTTGAAGTGCCCCGTCCATGCCTTCGTAGTAAATTATTAATTTCCTTTCACTAAATATTCTTTTTTGTGTACCAAAAGTAAAAAAACGTTCATACGGCCATTTCTTCTTCTTGGTAGATAATCCATTTTCAGACTTCCGGCATAAGCGCCTATTAGCTTCGGTCTGTACGTGCGCATGTTCGTTGTCGGCATTCTGCCGAACCGATGTTCATATAATATGATATTAAGGACTTACAGTCAAAGGCAATATAAATGAATCACGTGAGCCAGCCAGGGGTACCGCTTTCCTGGTGGCAAAAATGAACTTTCTCGTCATATCTCGTAACGAATTGGTCATATGAAAATAATTTTGATTTAAAACTTGTAGAACGAGTAAATGAGAGTATTTCTTTTCCCATGAGCTTTTATCGTAGGCGTAGCCGTTATCAAGAAAATCAAACAAGAAAGCCTTAATTCGGGTTGAACATACATTAGAGAAATTCATGCATGGATGCGAACTTGTTGTCAACGTAAAGGATCTTATTGGTTACTGAAGTAAACAAGATCTGCTATAATTACAAAATACGCTCATTTCCTTCCGCTAGCATGGAATACTTTGTAAGCGGAAGGAAATGGATTTTCTACGGCGAAGAAAAGGACAGATACTGCAGTATGTTATAAATATAATTTTCGATTGTTTGGTTGATTAAAACTGATTAGAAAATAAATCGGTAAATAAAAATTTATTATTTCCCTGGCATCATTTCTGATATATATATATATCGTTTTGCAGTAGGTATTAATTCATTAAAATTAAGTAATATGTTTATTAATGCACCAACTCAAGGGGGAAGAAGTTTTTAGTAGAGAGAGAGAGAGAGAGAGATATGATCGGGTCTTGGTGTGTATCTGTTTCAAGGTGCGTGTTCGTTCAAATTATATCGTTTAGTTTTTAAATACTCTATCGCTCGTAACGCGCATATTTGTGGTGCACTGTACACTTTCCTAACTCGATTCACTGAACGCTGTGTGTGTGCACGAACGGAAGATAACGGATTTACGTTGTTTTGGCTACTCTTGTTTAGATCGGTTGCAACAAAGTTAATTTACTTGTAAACATTAGACCATTTGTCGTCCCTAATTGTCTTAACACACGATGGTAATTTACTGTTTCTTTATATGAAAATTTTTGTTGATTATGCCCAAGAGAAAAACTAGCCGTGAAGAGCATAAGCTCTGTCGGGAGGGAAGAAAACAAGTGCATGCTGAGGGGAAAAGACGACGACGCGAGGACCCCGAATAGAGGCAGTCGGACCAAAAAATATACACAAGAGCTCACAAACATTGTTTCCTCGATTGTAATAATAGATTTTAATCTTAATTACGGCAATCAAATACCCCGCGAAGTAAGCACTACGACATGAAGTACTATTCTTCAAGCACCTAAAAAAAGACTTCACGACAAGTTAGAGCTTTCAGGATTGTGAAATTCCAATGAACGAACGCTTTTGGAAATTCTGTGTATTCAGACATGGAGTACACCTTTCCATTCCTGCTTCTCTCAATAATACTAATAATAATCCTGACTGGTGTGCTTTGGTGCACCGATATTTGATACGAACTGAAATCCAGTTATTTTTTCCTATAGATATTTTAAAAATTACACGTTTTGTGGAATTAAAAAATGTAATAATTGAAATATAAATGGTGAGGAAAAAGGAAATGTTGCGTAGCTGCGTACTGTAGTCTTAAGAATGAAAGCTGACAAAACGAATAGTCGAGCCGCAATTTCTCCTTCCGCATGTGAGATATTAATCAACAGTTGCTAAAGAAATTCTTCGATTCTCGCGAAGCAGAATTAGGTGCGATGCTTTTCGCGTGCTACGTAGGCTGGAAGAAGACGAAACGTGCAAGTTGAAATGAAAGAAACTCACGTTTACCGCTTCGGTGCTGTCGATGCTGACATCGCACCAAGTATTGCGATAAGGCGCCTTTTATAAGTAACTAACTGCAAATGAAGTTTGCGGTGATCTATACTTACTTTCAGGAAACATCCCGTTTCGTAAAGACAGGCTCTTCTGACTTGAACAAACATTTGTTTTTACGAAATCTTATTGTATTATTATACAATCCCTGTAATATACATATGGCGGCCTTAGGCTGACGGTATTTTTCGTCTATTCGAAGTGGTCGTGGTTCGTAGCAGGGGCGGCGTGATGAGGTGTGCAGAGCATGCCTACAGAAGGGGGCAGGCACCAAGTAGCGTTTGTTCTATAGCTAGGGTGACCAGACGTACCTTTTTTGTCCGTCCGTACGTTTCGTCCTCTAAAAATACAAATGATTGATATATCGTTTGGTATTAATGAAAATATTTTTGAGTAAACAGAAATTTCAAAGGCATAGCTTAATCCGGTTTTACCTAAAATCCATATCCTTTATTTGGATGTTTACAACGTAAATAATTATTGAGAGTTTCTCGAACGTTGGTCTCGGAAACTTCACTTACCAATCACGTAGAAAATTCTTTCTTCTATTCGAATAACTTTTTATTCCACTCCTTGCAGATAATACAAGTAAAGGTGTGAGGAAAGTGCGATTTTTGTAGGCGTTCTTTACCAGCGAGGCGCTAGTAGCGGAACGTCCGTCCGTGTGTCGTAAATTTCATCTCCTAAACCGCTGGATGGATTTTAATCAAATTTATAGTCTAATTGTGATTTTGAATTCCATTCGTCAATTATAATTTCAACTTCATTTGAGCACTTTAATAAACTTATACTCGTATCTCGTTAAATGACATCCCTCAAGCAGCAATTAAATGTCATATTTTTCTCTCCCTATCTGTAAAGTATGGATAAAAAACTTCATCCGGATAGAAGACAACATTTGCCACAGAAATGCCCGCGAGACCACATAACTACGAGTTATAGATCCGGAGATGAAAATTCGAGAATATTCGTAACAAAGCATCGCATATTTTGTTTACATCGTTCGCTAAGACGGTTCTATCGGCAGACAACAAATAAATATTCATATTTTTCTCTCCGGTGTTGTTATATGATCTGCGAGGTATATATAAAAAAAATGTATTCGGTCAGAGGACATCATTTACCACAACAAGGTTTGCGGGTGAACATAATGACGACTTATAGTTTCGGATATAAAAATTCGTGAAAATCCCTAACGTGTTTTGTTTACATCGATCGCTAAGACGGTTCTATCGGCAAACAATTAAAACTCCACATTTTCCCCTCCCATGCTTTTACATGATCTGTATGGTATAGATTAAAAAATAGAGGACAACACTTACCACAATATATTCCGCGGGACAGTATAATTACGACTTATAATTTCGGAGATAAAAATTCAAGAACAACCCAATCATTCGATACCGTTTCATACGCATTTCCCATAAATAACGCCTTTGGAATCCCTATGTATTCCATTTAAGGAGTACACTTTTCTATCTTGTTAATCATTGTTTCTGTGACAGTCTTCGCGATATATTAATAAGAAAACTACGTCGGAAATGTTCGTTTCGTTTCCACGAACAAACGGTTGCCGTAAATAAACCAAGAAATTACCTATTGAAATTAATGTTACTGCTTATTTTAGATTTATCGCGTATATTAAAAAAAAGCACGTGCATCGGAAAGCTCTAAGTCATTGCCGTTTAGAAAAACTCGCCGCCTGAGGCAGTAAAAACTTCGTCTTTTAGAATTAAACAAAAACATTTTCATATTATAAATATGCACAGAACAGAAAACGCCGCTTTTAGAAGATTCTAGATATAGTGATGGTTGACAAATAGCATATTAGGTTCAAATCAATCAGGTCCGACAATTCCCCGTAATTTTTAATCATTTTCGATTCAGGATATGTGGTATTTATTTAAATTTGTATCTCACACTTACGCAACTATGGAATGGAATGAGAAAAATAGCTCCTTAATGAGCGGTATTGTAAGATTAAAGGTATGTAGTGGATAGTAAAATTAGACTTTTCGCAGAGGACACCGTCATATATAGGGGGATACTCAGCCGAGATGACCATCGATCGCAGCTGTAGGATTCGAAAGCCATTTCCCCGTGGTGTAAGGAATGGAAAATTGAAATTAATTACAGTAAATGTGCCGCAGTATCGTTCTGGAGAAGTAGGAACAGAGAAATAGGTTTCGAGTACGAAATCGACGCAAGGAATATTCAAGCAGCTGAGCATGAGAAATGTTTAGGATTTAGCATTTGTCGTGCCCTTTCGTGGGTCATTCACATTCGTCGTGTTATAGGCGCAGCTAACATGACACTGGCGTTCATAGGGGGAATAGTGCGTATTGTTACAGAGAAAGTTCGCGAAGCGCGTTATTTTTTCAGTAGTTAAACCGCAGGTGGAAAGTGCCTACAGTTTATGGGATCCATATGCCAAGGGCCACCGTATAATTCAGTTAGAAAGAGTACAGCGGAGACCATTCAGATTCGTTATAGAAAAGGACAAACATATGGAAAGCGTCACGTAATTATTGAAGGACTTAAAATGTAGATCTCTGGAAGGCCGTAGACTGGGCTCAAGGTTAAGGCTTCTAGCGAAATACACGCGAGAATGTATCTATATTAATAAAAGGCGGTGTGTGTCTGTGTGGACAGCATTTCTCGAAAACCAAGAAACTTCGAGGCTTAAAACCGGGTACACTTACTAATGGGACCGTGAGGATGTGCACCTCGGGGCCAGAATTCTGATTTTTTTGCGGGGAGGGGGGAAGTGGAGTGGGGTGCCATTTCCCAAAGATAACGCGCAAAAATCGATTTTTCGACTTACAACAGGCTTTTGCCCTTTTGCAAATTAAATTTGGAAATAATTGACCTACGATCTTAGGACCTGGACCGATTTAAAGAAAAAGAAATAAATAACGTTTCTTATTCTTATCGTCACATTTAGCCTGAATAAAAAATCGCTCAATATCTGCGTTTAAATCATGTTTATTGGAAAAATGTAAGCATTGTAACGATATGTTGCCTTGCCGACCGTTCCATTGTTAAACCTCGAGATTGTGTTGTCGCCTCAACCCTTATACTATAATTATGCGTAAGGAATGGGTGCTTAGAATGCTTTATTATTAGAGAGAGGAAGAAAGAAAGGAGAGAGGGAGTGAGGGACAAAATTAAATGTTCCATAAATTAAAAATAATTTCGGGCATATAAGAATTGTATAGCGTAGCTAATGTATTTCTTTGTCGTAGAATTTCTATTCGCCCAAAACCATTTTTAATTTCTGGAGCACTAAATTATGTGAATTTTATATTTAGTGCCTATTTTTGAGTGCATTTAAATGACGGTTTCATTAATTTTTATTTGAATTTTATCTTAATGCTCAACTCACGCATACTCGTCATATTTGGCGGGCAATTATGCTAGTTGGGAATAATTGAAGCTCCAACGTACATACACAGGTAGAAGCGATCACGACGGTAAGGCACGTGGACAATTTTTTTTCGAAGCGAATTTGTTGGCATTTTAGTGCTTACACGTGGAATGAATGAAAACATTCAAGCTATATATAATATTTTTATTGTTTTAAACTCGAATTCGTAGCCGTTGCGACATACTCAGTAATTCCTAAGAAATTCATTTGTTATAATAGAGTAAATATGTCCCATGTAATATGCATATTTTCAGAGACGATACATCTTCTCTGAATCCTTTGTATCTATTGCCTTATATTAGAATATTTAGATCACTCAATCCTGTAACATAAAAAGGTTTCGTCACAAGTGGCCATCCATTCTCCAATTATCGCCTCGTGGAATCTTTATGGAAACTTGGAAAAATGTGACACGGCCTAAATTTTTTAAAACTGAAACAATAAGAGTGCTGTGTTTGTATTTCATAAATAGAATTTTTCGTTTAGATAGGAACAAAACTCCAGAAATACCTACTAATTAGGGTCTCGCAAATTTTTCTACTGTAAATCTGTTATTCTTTGTAGAATCGACGAATGTCGGATCGCCATTGAGGAAGATTAACGTGTTGCGGAAATGTGCATATGGTTTAATGAAGAGTTTTGTGGCTACATTCATGCCATAAGGTGAGTTCGATAATCTACTCTGGAATGTATCTTTTTGGAAGAGCTTTGCATCTCATTACACCACGACAAATCGCTTCTAGTTGTTGTAAAAGCTTGTGTTATAAATTATAATCGATATTATAAAGCAATGCATGAAGTAGTGCATTCCATAGGTATAATTTAATTAGTATTTTCATAAAAAATTATTAATATACTTGCAGAATAAGTATACCAGATCGCAGATGCGTTAAGTTTGGTAACCGCAGCTTGAAGGCAATTTTGAGTAATTGGGAATGTAGATTGGGATCAAAAGTTAATAATCCTTCGAGATCCTCACTCGAATAGATACCGGGTATTCCTGCTAGATGGCAGTGTGGTAAGAAAGCACACTGTGTCTATAGCATAACTTACACGACAGCGATATTGAGATATTTTCACCACATATAATTTAAATAACAAAGTTTTAGCTACACCTCGATGAAAACTGCATGCAATAAATCAATAGAATCCATAGGTTTTAAATACAAAGGATGTAAAAATTGAGATGTCGAGGAGAAGCTCGCTGCAGGTAAAATTCCGTACCTCAGGTTTGGGTTTTGCTCGGTGGTCTTGTTTCCCTTCAATCGTAAAAATCTTTCGCCTTTTACTAAAGATCTTCGTGGAGGGGAACACTATGACACTGTGAACAAATTTTTGTCGAGCCCGACGGTCTTCCGTTGGGCCAATAAGAGGTGCCACAATCTTATAACATGTAAGACGTAATTCTTCTCGTATGCCAGTAACGGTATTATTGATTATGTACTATTTGTTGTTACACCAACTTTAATTATCAGGTCGTTTGTAAACATTTACAGCCGTCCGTATGTACATAATTTTAACTTAAATTATAGGGATGAGCAAAAGAGTTAATTTTCGATACCTGTTCCTGTTCTCAAGACATGCCTATTCCAAATACCTGTTCCAAAATCATAGTCTACATTGTAAATCCAACTATGTACCGGTATTTTGCTTAAATGGATCTCGGTTGTAAACTTGAATAAGGGGGTTAAAAGAACATAATACGACCCCGATTTTTTCATGTCTCTAATTTAAGAAACATAATAAAAAAACGTTTATTATCAACAACAACCGTCAATTAAAAACTGTTAATGATAAATGTTTAGTACAACTTTTAATGACAACGCAGATTGTTTAATCTTTTTCTTTTACCTTATATTAACTGTTGTCAGCAATAATGAAAGCATCCATTACACATTAAATAACAAAGAAGGCTTTCATTATTGTTGATAACTGTTAGTAATAATCCAGAAATTGTTTTCGTCTTAAGTTATTTACATTAGGAATAGTTCATAATTTAAAAAACGCAAGAAAAAACGATTTCTGTTATTATTATAGGTCGCACTAAACATTTGTTATTTACAGTTATTGTTGATAATACACTATTATTTATTGGCCGTTTCATTATGTTTCTTAAATTAGAGATATGAAATATTCGGGGTCGTACTATGTTTTTTCGTCGCTTATTCGAGTATAAAACCGAGATCCATTTAAGCAACATATGGGTAAGTAGGTCTGAAAGATACTACCAGTAGGTGGATTTACAATGTAGGCTATTATTTTGGAACAGGTATTTCTTTAGAACAGGAACAGTTAGAAGAGGTATCGAAAAAACCACTTTTGCCCATCCCTTGTGTCTATTATATATTAACAAGATGATCCAAACGGAACTTATGGTGCATACTTTTCATTTAGTCAGAAATATGCATGTTCGAAAGCAATAATATATTCCATTTCTCCTTATAAAATTAGACAGCACATTTTGAATTTCATGGTTGTTTTTATAATTTATATGTGCAATTACGGAAAAGGTAACATTCCAGTTTCCAAATAAAGGAAGAAGATTTTTTCTTCGGGTCAGTCGTTAAAAATGCCTCCAGTCCACACGCAGTTTACTGAATAATATTTATCTGCAATTATTAACGTTGCAATCTATTAAGTTTGACGTTCTGCAAGTGTAATGTCGATGCTTCGTAAAAAGCGCGAAGCGAATAACGCAATTCTTTCGTCTATTTGAAAGCTTAATAATTTATTATTAACAATGGCGGTCGCTCTGGAAACACCGGGAAAGAGTACGAAAAAGCCATAAAATTTGGAAAAGAAGTGCGCATCTCTGACAAATTATTCCATGTAACATCTAAACATCGCGATAATAAGATATTTTGTAGTTTTAGACGTCGAATAAAAAAACGGTGAAAATTGGTCCATATTTATGTTGTATTTTGACGAAAGAAGGAAAAAATCTTGCACCTTTCGGAAATCGAAAATCCCGTGTAAACTAATGGAAAAATAGTATCCTCTCCTGGAGTCGAACCTGGGACACTTCTGCGGACTGAAATAGTTTTCCCGGGGTCTCCAAGTTGGCAGAAACAAAAAAGCGTTTCTAGCATGTCTCTATTACAAACTGTTCATGAGATAATATGGGGAACGGACTGATGGCAATCACATAACTACAAAACGCTTATTCTCTTGGTCATTCTGTCCGTAACGTTCAATAAATCAGCCGTTTCCTCAGGCAGTTCACCCAAATTTGGTGTGATTCCTACGATCACGTGCCAATAGCGATTGTCACAAAAATTTATCAAAAGATTTCCCGGGTTGGACTCCAGAGGGCGATTTCATTCTCCCATAAGACGCTCGACTTCTCAGCCGTTTGTTTGATTACAAAGCCCGTTTTGAACGGGCTAGTCCATCTAGTTGTATATGAAAGAGAGTGATTACTATGACTAGGAGCATATGTCGATGAGAATTATTTCTTAGACATTATCGCTGTGGGTACCTCTTATTGGCCCGACGGAAGACCGTCGGGCTCGACAAAAATTTGTTCACAGTGTCATAGTGTTCCCCTCCACGGAAATCTTTAGTAAAAGGCGAAAGATTTTTACGGTTGAAGGGAAACAAGACCACCGAGCATAACCCAAACCTGAGGTACGGAATTTTAATTGCATCGAGCTTCTCCTCGACATCTTATGTTTTATATCCTTGCGATTTACAACCTATGGAGTCTCTTGATTCATTGCCCGCAGTTTTCATCAAGTTGTAGATAAATCATTGTTATTTAAATTGAATGTGGTAACAATAACGCAATATCGCTATCGTTTAAGTTATGTTACAGGGATATTGTGCTTAACTACCGTACTGCCATCTAACAGGAATACCGGGTACCTATCCGTGCGAAGATCTCGAAGGTTTATTATCTTTTGATACAAGTCTACATTTCCAATTACTCAAAATTGTCTTCAAGCTGCGGTCCCCGAACTCAATGAATCTGCGACACCCCCTTAAGGAAGCCGAACTCATCGCGACCACTTTAGCCCCATCAATCAACCGATAAATATAAATTGTAATATGAATCTTTATATTATTCAATTTAAAATATAACAATCGCTCACATCCACATTAAAGCTGGGGTGGCGCTAATCCGCTCTGTTCGCAACGGCTCATGGGCGGCGTGCTGCGGGGGCACTGTATAGGGGGGCGCTAAACCGGAGTCTGTATGTATGGCCATGCATACAATTTAAGAATATTAACGTTTAAAACAAACACTATCCGTCTTCGAGTCGATCTGAAATCCTTTGCAATTCCCTCCTCGGAAGCAACTCGCTTCAAGGAGTTCGATCGAAGTTTATCCTGTTTATGTAGCGTTCGTGGAGATTATAACATTATCGACTTTTCGGGTCAGTAAGGTTAGTGTAGACGTATAGAATTTCAGGTCCAGCTCCGCCGATCTCTCCCCTTCCTCGACGTTCTATAACCAGCCACGTTCTCAACACCAACCTCCTCAATTCCTCGCCCTTTATCAGGAGTGAGCACAACACTTCCCGCGGTCCACGCCTAGAGATTTAATACGGAATATTTTTTATTTTCTGGTTGAAATGAATGCCGGAGACCCTTTTCTAGAGGATTTATGGCGCTGAAATGTTACTAATGATCGACTTATATGCATCCTTCGCACGAAGTGAACGCATATAGGGGAGGTCGTCTCCGTCCGTCCGCATGTTTCAACTCGGGAACCGCTGGACGACGCTGTTGACGAAATTTGGTATTGTGGAGTTTTACTAAAAATTTGTCGACCGATTCCAGTTTTGGTTAAAATCGGGCGATAATAACGACCACATTACGTGAAGACCTGCACGTATGTTAGGTACAACTTAGGTACCTCGCAAGCATCTCGTTAAATACTGATCTGAGCGAAAATATTGAGAACAGAGTAGAATACGTTACACATATGCACGTTGTTGTAAAATAATTTTTCCCGTGCAACGTAAGGATTTCGATAAATTTAAAGAAAATAATATTGACGTTATTATAGCAAAAGTTTACCCTCTCCCCCTTCCCCGCACATATACGGTTGCGATTTTCGATCTTCTTTTGAGCATCCCAAGAAATTATTGGTGGAGACTGAAGTAGTGCTGGGTTGTGATGTGATCTTTAGATTCACGTTCATTCATAAGGATAACAGAATCGTGCATAACTCTGTGTAGCAGCATGGCTTGAAGTGCCCCGTCCATGCCTTCGTAGTAAATTATTAATTTCCTTTCACTAAATATTCTTTTTTGTGTACCAAAAGTAAAAAAACGTTCATACGGCCATTTCTTCTTCTTGGTAGATAATCCATTTTCAGACTTCCGGCATAAGCGCCTATTAGCTTCGGTCTGTACGTGCGCATGTTCGTTGTCGGCATTCTGCCGAACCGATGTTCATATAATATGATATTAAGGACTTACAGTCAAAGGCAATATAAATGAATCACGTGAGCCAGCCAGGGGTACCGCTTTCCTGGTGGCAAAAATGAACTTTCTCGTCATATCTCGTAACGAATTGGTCATATGAAAATAATTTTGATTTAAAACTTGTAGAACGAGTAAATGAGAGTATTTCTTTTCCCATGAGCTTTTATCGTAGGCGTAGCCGTTATCAAGAAAATCAAACAAGAAAGCCTTAATTCGGGTTGAACATACATTAGAGAAATTCATGCATGGATGCGAACTTGTTGTCAACGTAAAGGATCTTATTGGTTACTGAAGTAAACAAGATCTGCTATAATTACAAAATACGCTCATTTCCTTCCGCTAGCATGGAATACTTTGTAAGCGGAAGGAAATGGATTTTCTACGGCGAAGAAAAGGACAGATACTGCAGTATGTTATAAATATAATTTTCGATTGTTTGGTTGATTAAAACTGATTAGAAAATAAATCGGTAAATAAAAATTTATTATTTCCCTGGCATCATTTCTGATATATATATATATCGTTTTGCAGTAGGTATTAATTCATTAAAATTAAGTAATATGTTTATTAATGCACCAACTCAAGGGGGAAGAAGTTTTTAGTAGAGAGAGAGAGATATGATCGGGTCTTGGTGTGTATCTGTTTCAAGGTGCGTGTTCGTTCAAATTATATCGTTTAGTTTTTAAATACTCTATCGCTCGTAACGCGCATATTTGTGGTGCACTGTACACTTTCCTAACTCGATTCACTGAACGCTGTGTGTGTGCACGAACGGAAGATAACGGATTTACGTTGTTTTGGCTACTCTTGTTTAGATCGGTTGCAACAAAGTTAATTTACTTGTAAACATTAGACCATTTGTCGTCCCTAATTGTCTTAACACACGATGGTAATTTACTGTTTCTTTATATGAAAATTTTTGTTGATTATGCCCAAGAGAAAAACTAGCCGTGAAGAGCATAAGCTCTGTCGGGAGGGAAGAAAACAAGTGCATGCTGAGGGGAAAAGACGACGACGCGAGGACCCCGAATAGAGGCAGTCGGACCAAAAAATATACACAAGAGCTCACAAACATTGTTTCCTCGATTGTAATAATAGATTTTAATCTTAATTACGGCAATCAAATACCCCGCGAAGTAAGCACTACGACATGAAGTACTATTCTTCAAGCACCTAAAAAAAGACTTCACGACAAGTTAGAGCTTTCAGGATTGTGAAATTCCAATGAACGAACGCTTTTGGAAATTCTGTGTATTCAGACATGGAGTACACCTTTCCATTCCTGCTTCTCTCAATAATACTAATAATAATCCTGACTGGTGTGCTTTGGTGCACCGATATTTGATACGAACTGAAATCCAGTTATTTTTTCCTATAGATATTTTAAAAATTACACGTTTTGTGGAATTAAAAAATGTAATAATTGAAATATAAATGGTGAGGAAAAAGGAAATGTTGCGTAGCTGCGTACTGTAGTCTTAAGAATGAAAGCTGACAAAACGAATAGTCGAGCCGCAATTTCTCCTTCCGCATGTGAGATATTAATCAACAGTTGCTAAAGAAATTCTTCGATTCTCGCGAAGCAGAATTAGGTGCGATGCTTTTCGCGTGCTACGTAGGCTGGAAGAAGACGAAACGTGCAAGTTGAAATGAAAGAAACTCACGTTTACCGCTTCGGTGCTGTCGATGCTGACATCGCACCAAGTATTGCGATAAGGCGCCTTTTATAAGTAACTAACTGCAAATGAAGTTTGCGGTGATCTATACTTACTTTCAGGAAACATCCCGTTTCGTAAAGACAGGCTCTTCTGACTTGAACAAACATTTGTTTTTACGAAATCTTATTGTATTATTATACAATCCCTGTAATATACATATGGCGGCCTTAGGCTGACGGTATTTTTCGTCTATTCGAAGTGGTCGTGGTTCGTAGCAGGGGCGGCGTGATGAGGTGTGCAGAGCATGCCTACAGAAGGGGGCAGGCACCAAGTAGCGTTTGTTCTATAGCTAGGGTGACCAGACGTACCTTTTTTGTCCGTCCGTACGTTTCGTCCTCTAAAAATACAAATGATTGATATATCGTTTGGTATTAATGAAAATATTTTTGAGTAAACAGAAATTTCAAAGGCATAGCTTAATCCGGTTTTACCTAAAATCCATATCCTTTATTTGGATGTTTACAACGTAAATAATTATTGAGAGTTTCTCGAACGTTGGTCTCGGAAACTTCACTTACCAATCACGTAGAAAATTCTTTCTTCTATTCGAATAACTTTTTATTCCACTCCTTGCAGATAATACAAGTAAAGGTGTGAGGAAAGTGCGATTTTTGTAGGCGTTCTTTACCAGCGAGGCGCTAGTAGCGGAACGTCCGTCCGTGTGTCGTAAATTTCATCTCCTAAACCGCTGGATGGATTTTAATCAAATTTATAGTCTAATTGTGATTTTGAATTCCATTCGTCAATTATAATTTCAACTTCATTTGAGCACTTTAATAAACTTATACTCGTATCTCGTTAAATGACATCCCTCAAGCAGCAATTAAATGTCATATTTTTCTCTCCCTATCTGTAAAGTATGGATAAAAAACTTCATCCGGATAGAAGACAACATTTGCCACAGAAATGCCCGCGAGACCACATAACTACGAGTTATAGATCCGGAGATGAAAATTCGAGAATATTCGTAACAAAGCATCGCATATTTTGTTTACATCGTTCGCTAAGACGGTTCTATCGGCAGACAACAAATAAATATTCATATTTTTCTCTCCGGTGTTGTTATATGATCTGCGAGGTATATATAAAAAAAATGTATTCGGTCAGAGGACATCATTTACCACAACAAGGTTTGCGGGTGAACATAATGACGACTTATAGTTTCGGATATAAAAATTCGTGAAAATCCCTAACGTGTTTTGTTTACATCGATCGCTAAGACGGTTCTATCGGCAAACAATTAAAACTCCACATTTTCCCCTCCCATGCTTTTACATGATCTGTATGGTATAGATTAAAAAATAGAGGACAACACTTACCACAATATATTCCGCGGGACAGTATAATTACGACTTATAATTTCGGAGATAAAAATTCAAGAACAACCCAATCATTCGATACCGTTTCATACGCATTTCCCATAAATAACGCCTTTGGAATCCCTATGTATTCCATTTAAGGAGTACACTTTTCTATCTTGTTAATCATTGTTTCTGTGACAGTCTTCGCGATATATTAATAAGAAAACTACGTCGGAAATGTTCGTTTCGTTTCCACGAACAAACGGTTGCCGTAAATAAACCAAGAAATTACCTATTGAAATTAATGTTACTGCTTATTTTAGATTTATCGCGTATATTAAAAAAAAGCACGTGCATCGGAAAGCTCTAAGTCATTGCCGTTTAGAAAAACTCGCCGCCTGAGGCAGTAAAAACTTCGTCTTTTAGAATTAAACAAAAACATTTTCATATTATAAATATGCACAGAACAGAAAACGCCGCTTTTAGAAGATTCTAGATATAGTGATGGTTGACAAATAGCATATTAGGTTCAAATCAATCAGGTCCGACAATTCCCCGTAATTTTTAATCATTTTCGATTCAGGATATGTGGTATTTATTTAAATTTGTATCTCACACTTACGCAACTATGGAATGGAATGAGAAAAATAGCTCCTTAATGAGCGGTATTGTAAGATTAAAGGTATGTAGTGGATAGTAAAATTAGACTTTTCGCAGAGGACACCGTCATATATAGGGGGATACTCAGCCGAGATGACCATCGATCGCAGCTGTAGGATTCGAAAGCCATTTCCCCGTGGTGTAAGGAATGGAAAATTGAAATTAATTACAGTAAATGTGCCGCAGTATCGTTCTGGAGAAGTAGGAACAGAGAAATAGGTTTCGAGTACGAAATCGACGCAAGGAATATTCAAGCAGCTGAGCATGAGAAATGTTTAGGATTTAGCATTTGTCGTGCCCTTTCGTGGGTCATTCACATTCGTCGTGTTATAGGCGCAGCTAACATGACACTGGCGTTCATAGGGGGAATAGTGCGTATTGTTACAGAGAAAGTTCGCGAAGCGCGTTATTTTTTCAGTAGTTAAACCGCAGGTGGAAAGTGCCTACAGTTTATGGGATCCATATGCCAAGGGCCACCGTATAATTCAGTTAGAAAGAGTACAGCGGAGACCATTCAGATTCGTTATAGAAAAGGACAAACATATGGAAAGCGTCACGTAATTATTGAAGGACTTAAAATGTAGATCTCTGGAAGGCCGTAGACTGGGCTCAAGGTTAAGGCTTCTAGCGAAATACACGCGAGAATGTATCTATATTAATAAAAGGCGGTGTGTGTCTGTGTGGACAGCATTTCTCGAAAACCAAGAAACTTCGAGGCTTAAAACCGGGTACACTTACTAATGGGACCGTGAGGATGTGCACCTCGGGGCCAGAATTCTGATTTTTTTGCGGGGAGGGGGGAAGTGGAGTGGGGTGCCATTTCCCAAAGATAACGCGCAAAAATCGATTTTTCGACTTACAACAGGCTTTTGCCCTTTTGCAAATTAAATTTGGAAATAATTGACCTACGATCTTAGGACCTGGACCGATTTAAAGAAAAAGAAATAAATAACGTTTCTTATTCTTATCGTCACATTTAGCCTGAATAAAAAATCGCTCAATATCTGCGTTTAAATCATGTTTATTGGAAAAATGTAAGCATTGTAACGATATGTTGCCTTGCCGACCGTTCCATTGTTAAACCTCGAGATTGTGTTGTCGCCTCAACCCTTATACTATAATTATGCGTAAGGAATGGGTGCTTAGAATGCTTTATTATTAGAGAGAGGAAGAAAGAAAGGAGAGAGGGAGTGAGGGACAAAATTAAATGTTCCATAAATTAAAAATAATTTCGGGCATATAAGAATTGTATAGCGTAGCTAATGTATTTCTTTGTCGTAGAATTTCTATTCGCCCAAAACCATTTTTAATTTCTGGAGCACTAAATTATGTGAATTTTATATTTAGTGCCTATTTTTGAGTGCATTTAAATGACGGTTTCATTAATTTTTATTTGAATTTTATCTTAATGCTCAACTCACGCATACTCGTCATATTTGGCGGGCAATTATGCTAGTTGGGAATAATTGAAGCTCCAACGTACATACACAGGTAGAAGCGATCACGACGGTAAGGCACGTGGACAATTTTTTTTCGAAGCGAATTTGTTGGCATTTTAGTGCTTACACGTGGAATGAATGAAAACATTCAAGCTATATATAATATTTTTATTGTTTTAAACTCGAATTCGTAGCCGTTGCGACATACTCAGTAATTCCTAAGAAATTCATTTGTTATAATAGAGTAAATATGTCCCATGTAATATGCATATTTTCAGAGACGATACATCTTCTCTGAATCCTTTGTATCTATTGCCTTATATTAGAATATTTAGATCACTCAATCCTGTAACATAAAAAGGTTTCGTCACAAGTGGCCATCCATTCTCCAATTATCGCCTCGTGGAATCTTTATGGAAACTTGGAAAAATGTGACACGGCCTAAATTTTTTAAAACTGAAACAATAAGAGTGCTGTGTTTGTATTTCATAAATAGAATTTTTCGTTTAGATAGGAACAAAACTCCAGAAATACCTACTAATTAGGGTCTCGCAAATTTTTCTACTGTAAATCTGTTATTCTTTGTAGAATCGACGAATGTCGGATCGCCATTGAGGAAGATTAACGTGTTGCGGAAATGTGCATATGGTTTAATGAAGAGTTTTGTGGCTACATTCATGCCATAAGGTGAGTTCGATAATCTACTCTGGAATGTATCTTTTTGGAAGAGCTTTGCATCTCATTACACCACGACAAATCGCTTCTAGTTGTTGTAAAAGCTTGTGTTATAAATTATAATCGATATTATAAAGCAATGCATGAAGTAGTGCATTCCATAGGTATAATTTAATTAGTATTTTCATAAAAAATTATTAATATACTTGCAGAATAAGTATACCAGATCGCAGATGCGTTAAGTTTGGTAACCGCAGCTTGAAGGCAATTTTGAGTAATTGGGAATGTAGATTGGGATCAAAAGTTAATAATCCTTCGAGATCCTCACTCGAATAGATACCGGGTATTCCTGCTAGATGGCAGTGTGGTAAGAAAGCACACTGTGTCTATAGCATAACTTACACGACAGCGATATTGAGATATTTTCACCACATATAATTTAAATAACAAAGTTTTAGCTACACCTCGATGAAAACTGCATGCAATAAATCAATAGAATCCATAGGTTTTAAATACAAAGGATGTAAAAATTGAGATGTCGAGGAGAAGCTCGCTGCAGGTAAAATTCCGTACCTCAGGTTTGGGTTTTGCTCGGTGGTCTTGTTTCCCTTCAATCGTAAAAATCTTTCGCCTTTTACTAAAGATCTTCGTGGAGGGGAACACTATGACACTGTGAACAAATTTTTGTCGAGCCCGACGGTCTTCCGTTGGGCCAATAAGAGGTGCCACAATCTTATAACATGTAAGACGTAATTCTTCTCGTATGCCAGTAACGGTATTATTGATTATGTACTATTTGTTGTTACACCAACTTTAATTATCAGGTCGTTTGTAAACATTTACAGCCGTCCGTATGTACATAATTTTAACTTAAATTATAGGGATGAGCAAAAGAGTTAATTTTCGATACCTGTTCCTGTTCTCAAGACATGCCTATTCCAAATACCTGTTCCAAAATCATAGTCTACATTGTAAATCCAACTATGTACCGGTATTTTGCTTAAATGGATCTCGGTTGTAAACTTGAATAAGGGGGTTAAAAGAACATAATACGACCCCGATTTTTTCATGTCTCTAATTTAAGAAACATAATAAAAAAACGTTTATTATCAACAACAACCGTCAATTAAAAACTGTTAATGATAAATGTTTAGTACAACTTTTAATGACAACGCAGATTGTTTAATCTTTTTCTTTTACCTTATATTAACTGTTGTCAGCAATAATGAAAGCATCCATTACACATTAAATAACAAAGAAGGCTTTCATTATTGTTGATAACTGTTAGTAATAATCCAGAAATTGTTTTCGTCTTAAGTTATTTACATTAGGAATAGTTCAGAATTTAAAAAACGCAAGAAAAAACGATTTCTGTTATTATTATAGGTCGCACTAAACATTTGTTATTTACAGTTATTGTTGATAATACACTATTATTTATTGGCCGTTTCATTATGTTTCTTAAATTAGAGATATGAAATATTCGGGGTCGTACTATGTTTTTTCGTCGCTTATTCGAGTATAAAACCGAGATCCATTTAAGCAACATATGGGTAAGTAGGTCTGAAAGATACTACCAGTAGGTGGATTTACAATGTAGGCTATTATTTTGGAACAGGTATTTCTTTAGAACAGGAACAGTTAGAAGAGGTATCGAAAAAACCACTTTTGCCCATCCCTTGTGTCTATTATATATTAACAAGATGATCCAAACGGAACTTATGGTGCATACTTTTCATTTAGTCAGAAATATGCATGTTCGAAAGCAATAATATATTCCATTTCTCCTTATAAAATTAGACAGCACATTTTGAATTTCATGGTTGTTTTTATAATTTATATGTGCAATTACGGAAAAGGTAACATTCCAGTTTCCAAATAAAGGAAGAAGATTTTTTCTTCGGGTCAGTCGTTAAAAATGCCTCCAGTCCACACGCAGTTTACTGAATAATATTTATCTGCAATTATTAACGTTGCAATCTATTAAGTTTGACGTTCTGCAAGTGTAATGTCGATGCTTCGTAAAAAGCGCGAAGCGAATAACGCAATTCTTTCGTCTATTTGAAAGCTTAATAATTTATTATTAACAATGGCGGTCGCTCTGGAAACACCGGGAAAGAGTACGAAAAAGCCATAAAATTTGGAAAAGAAGTGCGCATCTCTGACAAATTATTCCATGTAACATCTAAACATCGCGAGAATAAGATATTTCGTAGTTTTAGACGTCGAATAAAAAAACGGTGAAAATTGGTCCATATTTATGTTGTATTTTGACGAAAGAAGGAAAAAATCTTGCACCTTTCGGAAATCGAAAATCCCCTGTAAACTAATGGAAAAATAGTATCCTCTCCTGGAGTCGAACCTGGGACACTTCTGTGGACTGAAATAGTTTTCCCGGGGTCTCCAAGTTGGCAGAAACAAAAAAGCGTTTCTAGCACGTCTCTATTACAAACTGTTCATGAGATAATATGGGGAACGGACTGATGGCAATCACATAACTACAAAACGCTTATTCTCTTGGTCATTCTGTCCGTAACGTTCAATAAATCAGCCGTTTCCTCAGGCAGTTCACCCAAATTTGGTGTGATTCGTACGATCACGTGCCAATAGCGATTGTCACAAAAATTTATCAAAAAATTTCCCGGGTTGGACTCCAGAGGGCGATTTCATTCTCCCATAAGACGCTCGACATCTCAGCCGTTTGTTTGATTACAAAGCCCGTTTTGAACGGGCTAGTCCATCTAGTTGTATATGAAAGATAGTGATTATTATTCTAGATATACTGAAGGTTGACAAATCTTTCGAATACCCTGCGAATATTTAATATGCACGTCATGCTGGTAACCCTATATTGTCATTTAAAGAGAAAAATATATTCCACCACATCCCAAGTTCAGAAATAAATTTTAGTCCATCTACCTCGCCTCTTTCATCACTTATTACATCCGAAAACAACTATTACGAACCCTTAGAACAACCTAATTGAGGTAGTTTCACTTTTTTTATAAATTTTTATCTTATCCATGTTTTTACCTTATTACGAATTTGAAGTCAGAATTTTAATGTGATCATTATTTTGCTAGAAGAAAATTGTTAAAGTTAGCGCTTTATATCGAATCGTGGAAAGGCAAATAATCGAAAAATCAATACTTCGTGACGTCACAGGTTGTGCCAGGATGCTGATGGACGCCCATACAAATAAGCATTAATATATTATCTCTCTGTCAGTTATGTTAAAAACGGCATTAATCATAAACCATTAATGCCTATATGATTTTTCAGGTCGCTTTAATTTTTTTTTTTAAATATGGCCGAGTTGAAGAGAAGCCTTTTAAAAAAATGCGTCTATTGTTTTGTTCCTATGTGCAAAAACACGAGTTTCTCAACTACCAATATATTGGTTTGTTAATAAATCCAAATAAATCCCACTAAATCTCAACAAAGACAATTAATCTCGTAAGCACAAACCACACTGGTCACACGGATGGTACGATAGAAAGTGAAGCTATCTTACAGGATTTCGAGCTTCCGGTAGTAACGTAGTAATGTGAACGCAACCAATGACGTGACATATCTTTGCGTATCGAGAACGACCAATCGATCCTTATAAACTTTTAAAAACGTAAAAATAAATAACATAAACTAATATTTTTGTTCTTCATTCGCATAATCATATTCCGTATGTTGTATTCTACCATTGTAATAGGTTTTGAGTGATATAAAAATTTTATGAAACTACCTCATTCCTGATTTTTATGCTATCAACATCGATCCGCAATCAGAAATTTCGTTAACTTTTTACCGTTTAAGTCTTTGGTTCATAGGAATAAGCGATTGATCTAATACTATATTATAAAGTTCTACACACAAGTTCAAGGATTTGTGGATTGTGCTATCTTTAGCTTTGTTTTGCTTTGCTTTTAATGAGACGCTTTCGTCAAAATTGAAGCCGAACAACAGATTCCTAATTTAAGCTTTCCACTATTTTCTGGGCTGAAACGTAAATCTTCTAAGCAGATCTCTCTTTTATCGACTAAAAATCCTACAATCTTTTGCCTATGTAGCTGTGATTGATTTAATTGCATGCTCTCACTTTGCATCGCTTGGTTCAAAGATATATCTGAGGTATTAATGTAGGTACTGAAACTGTTAGGATCTGAATATAACTCAAAACTTTTACGTTCTTTTTCCAATAATAGTGATCACACTCCGCATTTGAAAACACTCTCTTGTTCTAAACGTCAACTAAAATTAAAAGCGAAGACCTGTGGTGCTTAAAAATCCCAATTTCCGGAATTTGGTTCTCGTGTATAATTTTAATTTTTTTTTCGATCCGTCACCATACAGCGGATGAACCACAGCATATTTCTTGCGTAATGACAAATTTATTTGCAAAAAATAACAGACTTACCTCTTCGAGCCAATATTCTGCACCATTTGCTGAGCACCGGAAATGATGGTAATCGCTCCAGAAATGAGTTCCGCCAAATGTAAAGCAGTCACCAACCAATCGCCTCTTCTATCAGGGCAGTCTTCGCTTCTTGCTTGTAGGCTACATGGTCGTAGTTCGGACGACAGGCTCGGAAATTATGATCCGAAAAAGGTCCTCCAAGCAGACGAGATATTCTTCGACCGCATATGCATTTTGAAATTTTCCAAGTCAAGGATTAGAGAGGATGGGGAGTGGTGCGGTGTGGAAGGCGCCAAGGGAGGCCATGCTCTCCATCCATTCAATACAGGAGTGGGGAAAGTAACCAGGGTTGAGGGGGAGGAGGGGGGAGGCCGCCAAAAGCAACTGCATCTATGGGTCCCAGGCGCACGAGGCCTCGCAGATGGTTATCTCTCACCAGGTCACTTTCCGAGGCGGCGTAGAACGGCGGGAACAACGACCATTTTTTCACGGAATGCATTCAGTTACTCGGATTTTCCCGTCTATTCTCTTTCCCTTTTCGCACGTGTGGGATGTCGCAGTAAAGCTGTCCCTTTGCCTTGGGTTCAGTGGAATATTTATTATGTACATATATATATATATATATATATATATATATATATATATATATATATATATATATATATATATATATATATATATATATATACACCCCTCCCTAAGGACTGCATAACCTTACAGAGGTGGGAGGGTTTGTGTACTCTTACGAACCAAAGAGCTATGCCGGCGGGAGATAATTCTCCTGGTAGGACCATCCAAGCCGGAAAGGTCTGAGGGGAAGAGTCAGACTAAGAAGCAGTCTTGGGGGTTTTACATCCCCCTGTGCAAGGGCAGCAGCTTGCACAGTACCTTTGTAGGTGGTGATCATGTGGATCTGAACAGCTACAGATGGGTAATCACTCTGTGAAACTGCGATGAGGAAAGCAAGGGGAAACTACCTCATTATATTTCCCATGATAGGCTGAAAAGCTGAAAATACCTCTATGGATCTTTCTGGGGTAAAATATTCCGGAGGTAAAATAGTCCCCCAATCGGATCTCCGGGTGGGGACTACCCTAGGGGATGCACAGAGGAAATGTAAGATTAATAAGAAAGCAAGTAGTGAGAAATTAAAAATAGGCACATGGAATGTTAGGACTATGAATTCAGGGGGTAAACTAGAGAACTTAAAAAGGGAAATGAGAAGGAATTATGTAAGTATAGTAGGTCTTAGTGAAGTTCGGTGGGAAGGAGAAGGCGAGATAAATTCAGACGAATTTAAGATTATTTACTCGGGAGGGGAGAAAAAGGAAAGGGGAGTGGGGATTATAATGAGAAAAGAGATAGCTGAAAGAATTAGTAAGGTAGTGACAGTTAATGACAGATTAATAGCCGTAAAACTCCAGATGGAGCCAGTGGATATGCTTATAATTCAAGTGTATATGCCAACAACTAATGCTGGCGACGACGAAGTGGATGAAATCTATGAACAGATTATGGAGATATTGGAGGATGAGGGAAAAGGAAGGATCACCACCATAGTAATGGGAGATTGGAACAGTGTAGTCGGAGAGGGACAGGAAGATAACATAGAGGGAAAATATGGACTAGGGAAGAGAAATGAATGAGGGGATAAACTTGTGGAATTCTGCCATAGAAATAGATTAATTGTAACTAATACATGGTTTAAGCATCACCAGCGAAGACTTTACACATGGAGAAGCCCAGGAGACCAGAGACGATACCAGATAGATTACATACTAGTCAATGAAAGATTTAGAAATAGCACTAAAAATGTGAAAACACTACCAGGGGCAGATATCGATTCTGACCACAACCTTTTGGTGGCAAATATACAATGTAGACTGAAGAGCGTTAGGAGAAACATAAGAGTTAACAAGAAATGGAACTTAGAGGAACTCCTTAAAAACAAGGAGGCTATCATGACTGAGCTGGAGGAAAGGTTGGGGGAGAGAGCTGAAGAAAATAGGAAGAGTGTAGATGAGGAGTGGAGATACATCCATAGCAACATTAAAGATGTAATGGAAAAGAAGGTAGGAAAGATAACGGGTGAAAGAAACAAAAAACCCTGGATCACAGCAGCCATGCTGCAAAAAATGGAAGAGCGGAGAAAGTGGAAGAACATAATCACTGAAGAAGGCCAAAGAAAGTACAAAGAGTTAAATAATGCTTTAAGAAGGGAAACAGATAAAGCAAGAGAACAGTGGATAAATGAAAAATGCGAGGAGATTGTCGAATGTGAAAGAATTTGTAGAACAGACCTCATGTATAGCAAAGCAAGGGAACTATTCAAGAAAAAAGCAAGAAAGATAGGACGTAAAGGAATCATGAACAAAAGTGGTAAAATAGTATCGGAGCCAGACAATGTAAAGAATGTCTGGAAAGAATACATTGAGGTTCTGTATGACAAAGAAGGAAAGCCAAGAAATATTGAATTAAATGAAGAAGAGGATGTGGAAGAAGATCAGCTAGGACCAAGTATTCTCGAGTCTGAAGTTAAAAGAGCAATTGATGACATGAAAAGAAGGAAGGCTGTTGGGAGTGATGATATACCCGTGGACGTTCTCAAGGTTTTGGGGTCTAAAGCAGTTAAGCAACTCACAAAAATTTTTAACCAAGTATATGATACTGGCATATGGCCTGAAGATTTTTTTAGATGTTGTTATGGTACCAATGGAGAAAAAGAACAATGCAAAATGTTGTAAGGATTACAGAACTATTAGTTTAATTTCTCATACAGCTAAAGTTCTAACCAGAATAATAACCAAAAGAATTGAATGTAAAATAGAAAAGGAGCTGCAAGATAATCAGTTTGGTTTTAGAAGAGGAAGGGGGACTAGAGATGCTATAGGATGCATGAGGATGATAGAAAGAGCGCTAGAAGTCAATAAAGGTATGTATTTTTGTTTTGTAGATTGAGAGAAAGCTTTTGACCGAGTGAAATGGGATAAAATGCTGGGTATTTTAAACAAAATAGGAATAGATTGGAAAGATAAAAGACTGCTTAAAAACCTTTACTTTGATCAAAAGATTAGAGTCAGGGTTGAAGGAGAAGAAACAGAAAGTACTTCAATAGGGAGGGGAGTGAGGCAGGGATGTCCTATTTCACCAGCGATATTTCATATTTATGCAGAAACAATAACAGAAGAAGCGTTGATGGAAGAGAAAGGATTTAAGATAGGAGGTGAAAGTATTACCACCATTAAATACGCAGATGATCAGGGCTTAATAGCAGAAGGCGAGAAAGAGCTTCAGAGGATGACAGACAGACTAGTGGAGGTTGGCCAACAATATGGAATGAAGATCAATGCTGAAAAAACGAAAGTCATGGTGGTTTCAAAGGAACATAAAGAATTAAATATAATGGTAAATGGCCAAAAATTGGAACAAGTAGTTTCAAATATCTCAGCAGTATTTTAGCACAGGATGGAAGTAGTACACAGGACATCAGAAGTAGGATTGCAATGGCAAAAGCAGCATTTAACGAGAAGAAGGAGCTTCTCACAAGCAAGAAAATAAATTTAGAAACAAGGAAGAAATTAGCAAAATGCTACATATGGAGCATAGCTCTTTATGGTGCAGAGACGTGGACGGTAAGGAGAAAGGAGGAAAAATATTTAGAAAGTTTTGAGATGTGGGTATGGAGAAGAATGATGAAAGTGAAATGGACAGAGAGGAAGAGAAACGAAGAAGTATTAGAAATGGTGGGAGAAGAAAGGACGCCAATAAAAACAATCAGGAAAAGAAAAGCAAATTGGATAGGGCACATATTGAGAAGACAGTGTTTACAAAGGACGATCTTAGAAGGAAAAATTAGTGGAAGAAGAGGAAGAGGGAGAAAAAGAATAGGAATATTAGATAATATAAAGCAGGGATATAATACTTATAGAAGTATAAAAGAGGCTTCTAGGGAGAGAGAGAAATGGAGGCAGCGATTCAGTTAAAACCTGTCTTCGGACAGAAGCATGATGATGATGATGATATATACATATACATATATGTATATAAAGCCATAATAGCATATTTGGACTGGATCAACTAAACAGGGGTGCCACAATTACAAATTAAACTCTTTCAGTAACTGTGGATTTTTATTTTATATATATGGTTTTTACAAAATAATAAATTAATAAATAATAAAAATCGTTTGCAACTTAAAAGAAAACTTTCCCGAGCGTAGCCGAGCTTTTCAGCTAGTTTGAAATAAAACAAATCGCGCCCGATTTTATTAACTTCTTACAATTTCCATAATTTGACGTTACACTACCGGTTTCGACAAATGACCGTCATCATCAGATGTTGAATTCTCTGGTCTCAATGGTTATAAGCAGCAGAGGCTCAGAGGGGGGAGTGGGAGGGATGGGCGAAGGAGTGAAAGGTCTTCAAGGGTATACCGAGAAGGGTTAATGTTCGGTAGGTGGAGGAGAATAGCCTAGGAGAGATAAGGTTTTGGAAACGAGGGGAGGTGGGTAAAAGGTGGGGGGAAATGACTAGTGGCTCTAAAAAGGGCGCTCCACACTCGGTTTTTCCAACAGTTTTAACCGTACTGCGTTTTTCCCCGTACAACGAGATGGAAGGACGGAAGGAAGCAGATAGAAGTATGACGGAAAGAGATGGTCGATTACTAAGGTGAAGAATCATTGGGATTGAGTGTGGTGTAAATTTTCAGATTATGTATATTAAAATAGAATCCACCGTCTTGGTCTAATATCATAGCGAAAAAGAATAAACCACACTTTTTAATCAACAAATACTGTTCGTTTTTATGAAATATTTAGCCTGTCTTTAATTTAAGGTGTTAAAATTTTTGGGGCTAAAGTTAGAATAATTTCGGTTATCCAGAAGGCGTTTTCCGAAATGTATAATGTGGGTAGATTGATTTATAATTCATGGATGAAAGGGGGAAACCACTGAATTCCATTTACAGCTGATCTGCCGCGGATTAAATGTTCAATCTGCTATTCGAAGTGTCAGAAATCCTTGGAACAAATACATATAATGATGGCGCACGTTGAGCGCATGGAAGCGTTGTTGAAGATGGAAAGTTGCGTTCGGTGCTGGTTATAGGAGATTTTTTGGAGGAGAATGTATTTAGCGAGGGAATTTAGGCAGTAAGGGTTTTGGTAAAAAAGATCTGCTCGGTGGGAAAAAGATTATACGGAGGGGAGTGAATTTTGATCTGAAATGTGCATTCAAAAGTTAATTGGCATATGTAAATGGCATGTTTGGTGTGAATAGAAAAATACCGTGGTTAGTAAAAAACAAAACGAAGAAGGTGGAGGTGGGTAATCCAGCAGATAGCAAAAGAGAAAGGTAAAAAGGAAGTTGTGGATGGGAACTATATAAAAGCTGTAGGAATGACAAGTATGAAGAATAATTGTGTTCCAATAAATCCCCCACACCTCTCGGAACTGCTGCAATTATTATTGACGCAGAAAATCATAAAAAGAAAATTTGAGTGAGGCACTTTGACATGGCTTAATGTAATTAATTACCTGGTTAATTAGGCTCATTTCTTCAAAGGAAAATCGCTCAATGTAATAGGTCTTTATTTCTTTCTGTTCGCTCGTTTTACTCCCGTCTGTTTATCCGTTTGTACGCGTTTTTCAAGCGCTTTACCACCGAATGATGCATTTCGATGGCATGTATATTTAGGAGCGATGTTATAGAAAGTAAATCAATCAATCTACATCTACATGCTACCCTGTAATTCACCAGTCTGTTTGCTGGCAGGAGGTGCAATGCATCGAGGCCCACCTAACAGTTATTACTCGCAGATTTAACTTTCCTGTTATGGTCTCGTATCGTTCTCGTAAAGAATGAGCCTATGAGACAATTCCCCCTTATTTTTAATAACTTGTGTTTTTTAGAGATGTGTTATCCAATTAAATACATTTTTCATTCTAAATCGACTAGGTAATGGAAAGGCTTCTTTTCCGGTAGCTGATGTTAGATCCGATGAACGAACTCATGACCAGATGGATAGCGTTACTTCGTTATTATAGAATTTGAATTGATTGTCGCAAGAAAAACGCCAAATGGACGCTCAGTCAAAACAAAACAAAACAAAAAAAAAACAAAAATTGCATTTTAACCGTTTTCTGCCTTAGTTTTCCTGCCAAATTTCAAATTTCTTCCTAATCGGGATGTTTGTTAAAACACGTTATAGGTATGTAGAAACGTCTATATGGAGAATAATGTTACTAATTTATTGTTTCAGAACAATATAAATACTGATAACTGTTAAAGGCGTTATAATTAATCACCTGACTGATTTTGAACAGTATATCAACATCTGAGAGGGAATAATTAATATTTATTCCGGTGCGTGTGGACATTTTGTCCTACTTTGCGTTTGGGGGCATTTTGTCTGGGAGCATTTTGTCCGAAAACATTTTGTCCGGGACATTATGTCCGGGAACATTTTGTCCAGGGACACTTTTTTCCGGTTCTCAGTCAAGTGTAGATGGGGAACTGAGGAGGTACAAGGAATATCTGAAACATTCACTTACATCGGAAGGCACGATCATTACTATAAAATACGTAAGGTAGATTGTAGGACTGAGCTATATCGAGATTCCGTTTTTTTCTAAGACGATCAGAGACCACGATAGGATATTCAAGCCTACAAGCGATATTTGTTAGGGAATATGGCCCACTGCACTCCCTGCCACCCAACTGATTGGGGAATTGCCGAGTATGATGTAGATTTTATAACCAACAAAATTTTTCTCGGTAAGGCAGCAGAGTTTCCTGGAAATTAATGAGAAAAAATCACATGAAGTACAAAAAGCTTTAATGCCGCAACCGTAAAAGGCCGCAGTTCGACAACATTTTGTCCGTAAAAGGCCGCAGTTCGACAACATTTTGTTCTAACCTCGGAGAAGCCTTCAATAATAAACAACGGTTTTCATCTTTAAAAGAAACTCGCCCTTTCTCTCCCTCTCTATCTCTCCCTACCACCCTCTCTCTCACCCTCTTTCTCCCTCTCTCACCCGTGGATACCCTTCGGTTGTCATAACGGCCTCCCTCTATCCGTAACTCCTCCTCTCCACATAAAAAAGAACGCCACGCCCTCCCGTCCAAGAGACCATCCACCCGCACTAACAATCTGCCAATGGCTATCCTGAATCTCGTGGAATAAACGGACTGGATGCAAGGAGGTCGCGGTAATTTGATCCCCGGGGAGAAACTCCCTCCCCCCTTCCCCCGATCTTTCTTTGCTTTGGCCCCATTCCGTCCCTATCCCTCTCTTTCTAACGCGAATAATAAAAAAACAAGTAAGGAAAGAACTGATGAATCAGATATTAAGAGCTGTTTTTTTATTGTAGCAACGTAAGCAAAACAACAATTTGACGTAGTAACGGACCCATATAGATTGTTAATAAGGTATTTTTAAATAACCTGCTCAAGGGCAAGCAGGCGGACAGGCGAACCCCAGAATCAATAAGGTTCATTACTGTCACCAGCCGAAACTATCCTTAAAATTTGGCTACTCTAACATGAACGGTGTAGAAGTGGTTCACTAATTTAATGTTTTATTGTTCCCAGTGCCCCCCCTCCCCCCATATACTATACCTCTTAGCCTGCTTCTGGAGAAAGAACTGATAAATGAGATATTAAGGGGGATTTTTTTAAATAAAAAATAGTTATACGTCAAAATATTTTTAAAATCCTGCTAAAAGAGAAACGGACAGACGGACAGATCTCAAAATCAATAGGGTTCATGACTGTCACCAGCCAACACTATCCTGAAAATTAGGTTGCTCTAACTTGACGGTGTGGAAGTAGTTTACTAATTTAATATTTTATTGTTCATTGTGCCCCCACTACATCCCATAAGCTCAACACGGAGTCTCCAAATTTCAACCGCGGGAAGAACTTAGGGGCATGAACAATCCCTCATGATTTGGTTGCTCTAACTTGAACGGTGTAGAAGTAGTTTACAGGATTCGAAAATGTGACGAACAGACTAACGGCCAAGAATATTACATCAGCAGATTTTTAAAAACGCTAAAAAGAGCAGTCCTTCTAAGTGTCGCTTCCAAGGTGATGGGAAACGTAGGTTGGGAAGGGGAGGATGCGGGGTTTGGCAGTGTGTAAGGCTGACCGCAGCACCACGCAGTTAAGCCGTTCCACGGCTTCAAAATGCGCTTCCCTTAAGCGGCATGTCGTGCATAATTTATGAGGAGAAGTGATGGAGAGAGTAGAGGAATAAACGGAGGTTTAGGAAAAAGGAAAAGAGGGAAGAACGAATGGAAGAAGATATTGCAGGATAAGATAGAGTTGTATCCGTAGAATGGTGGGAGTAATGAAAAGAGGGATATACGGAGAGAATAAGTACGAAGTAGGTAACGTCCAGACGAGACTTTTTTGTGTATTTCTGGCTTAACAACGTCTTTGATTATTATAGGCGGACGGGACGTTAGAGTCTCAATTGTCTGTAAGCATGTTAAAGCCAAGAAAATGTAGTTAGATATGCGATTACTTGGAAATGTCTTTTAAGCTAGGTTTACATTAATTCGAGCTCGCATTCGAAGTCCACTTGAATGCGAGCACGAAGTAGTGTAAACAGCGAATTGCTCGAATCCGAGTACTTCGAATTCGTGCTCGAATCCATTTCGATGGTTCCAGTATATTACCAACGCGTTGGTTAGTAGCTCGAAAGCATCGTTCGAGAAGTAACGTCTTGTGCACGCGCATACAATGGCTCGCTTCTCGGAAGCAGAAAACGTGATGTTCGCGGATCTTTACGCTTCTCACGAGCGCTTGTGGAATCCTGAAATCGTATCATATAAAAACAAGGATGCGCGTGAAAATTCCTATAAAGATATATTAAGTCAAATGAAGAAACCGGACTTGGTGACGACGAAAAGGACGTTGCTAATAAAATTAAAAATATTCGTTCGACATATTACCAAGAGCTGAAAAAAGTGGATTCATCGAAGAGATCAGGTACATCGACAGAGAACATTTACATACCAAAAGTGGCATGGTTTGCTATTATGCATAATTTCCTGCAACCGCATGTCCATCAGAGGAGCAGGGAGACGAACATTGTAAGTTATATATACTGCAAGCTTCCAAAGCTGTCACCTGTCGCAAGATAGCGCAAGACGATTTCAAGTTTCACGCGCGCTGGAAGACTTTCTCGGCGCACAGAACTCCTTATAAATGTATCTCTAACTTTTTCTAAAAGATATTCAGATTGATCATTGTCCATATGTAAGAAATTTCTATAGCCGGTGGTATCTTTAATTTGTAATTCTTCGCAAATTGAAGAGGGTGTTCCCAACTGATCGCGCCTCCTTATCCACTCACGGACCCAGCATTTACGTTTTCTTCTCTTTTTGAGCTTTAGTAGATCAGATCGTAACATTTCACTAACAGCGAGAATACCTTATTGAGCAACTAAATCCATTTTAACTGCCAAGAGTGCTTGCTTCTCGGCTGACTCATCCACAACTGAGACATCGGCTCGAATCACGCGGTTTGTTCTTCGAGTAATGTAAACGCTTACTGGAATTCGAGCTTCAGCCGAGAACTCGTAAGACGATCGCATTCGAGAGTCAATCGGCTTCAAGCTCGAATTAATGTAAACCTAGCTTTAGAGCCAGCTAGCAGCAGAAGCAGCACTAATGTAACTGAAGTAACGATGGAAATTATTTAGATTCTTCCCCTTCTCCAAGATGCTTTCACCAGTGAAGAGGGGCGCAATAGTTCGTTTTTTTTACACTTTTTTGTGTGGTATTCTTTAGGTATGTATCATGTGACATTTTTATTTCTATCGCAAAGATGTGTTTATTGAATATAATGATATTTTTTTGCGGTTGATCATGTAACTTCTCTCAATCCTGTCAACGACTTTTAATACTTATGGGTACAGTAAAAGCTCGTTATAGCAAAATCGATCAGCACAACACACTTTTTTATAAGAAATATGCTTCAGTGTCCATCGAATACATAAGCATAGATCGGTTATTATAAAGATCTCGATATTGCACAGCGCGTTATTGCAATCCATGATATTTTAAGAACCATGCAATTTATATAAATAAAATTATAATGCATTAATAAATATTATTGCACACTTAAGTAAAAAACTTTTAAACATTTCACAATAAAAATCATCCATTAGTGCACAAACATTTAAAAATTTAAGAGTATATGATGGTGATAATTTTAGACAGAGTGAAGGCTGTTGAGGAGGATCGAAAGAGAGAAGAGAGAGATGTTGCTGGGAGGAAAGGAGAAAGCGGCAAAGGACAGAAAAGGAAGGAGAGAAAAGTTGGAGAAATATAACCTTAAATGAAGAGACGCGAAATGAAAAGAAAGGGAAGAAAATGATGGATAGCCAGATGGATAAACGTCTTTATTAGAGTGAGATTGAGAATGGGATATCTACTTTTTCATCTGTAATAGAGGGTGGGAAGTTACGAGGACGGTAAGGTTGTTGAGGGTATCCTTGGACTGGTAGTGAGGGAGAAGAGGGGAGGGAAGGAAGGAGGGTGCGAAAGAAAAATGATATGGGAGGCTGATGGGGATTAAAGATCTTCTCTTTTTTTCTTTCACACACCTTACTCTTCGGCCCAAGGTTCCCCTAACACATTTGATTAATCATCTTTTACTTAAATTTTATATCAAACACGCCCAAACTGTTTAACTTAAGGCTTTATGTATAGGTATCCTGCACTTAACGAAAACATTAGGCAGGCTATAGTTAATGCAGTACATACACCGTTAACACCTATTTATAGAACACAATGAGATTCTGACCTCATATTCTAGGATATTCCATGCACATTTTGTGACGTTTCCACGCTGATGTTAATACACTGATCTGTATTTTTTTCTATTAGCCGTTGGTTGGTTAGTAGTGTTGACTCAAACAAAGAGCTATAAGCAATACATAAAAACTCATCACGATCAGAAAATATAAAAATAAGAAAATTTTTCCTGTTTAATTCTGTTATACATATCTTACGTATTTCTCTACGGGAACGGACTTTTGTTACACCCTGTATATTCCGTTCTGTTATTCCTGGATTTCACTGATTTAGTCACACGGAGTTTTATCTTTTTCGTGAAATTTCTGTAATAAGGCAATAGACTCCAGAAGAAAGCCATTCAAACGATGATTTCAGTCGATTTCCTGTCTTTTTTGATAACTCACAGATACCGGAACTTTTACTTTGCTATTTTAATATGCAATAATAATATATAGTTCCAAGAACATACGTATTTATAACCGTCGGCTCAAAAAATATGGGACGATAACTCTCTTTAGGATAGCGAAAGGGCGAAAGCGAAAAGAGGGTACGATAATACATAAGAGGAATAGAGTGATCTGTCTGCAAAGCTTTAGGGAAATATAATTTGCTAAATAATAGACTAAATTTAAATGATCTGTTTTCCTTCATTTTTTAAAAATATGTCTAACAAGTCAGAAATTGCACTACTTCTTTGGTATAGAGTTACAATGACACAATCATCTAATGTCTCTTAAGAACTTAAACAATCATAAATCCAAGTCATTGAGATCCAAAGGCATACAATTTTATGCATAGCAATTAGCGACCCGTGAGATTAATTGTATTTTCACATGAATGAAAGATCTTTCGTAGATTAAATACAGTATCCAGTGACCTCATTTCCGGCCTCTCAAAAATGTTCCTTTAATTAGGTAAGGGACGGATTCTGAAGAGGTGAGATGCAGCAGTCCGAGATCGATGCCTCAAAGAATAGGAAAAAGAAAAGGTTTACGGAAGGAACGGCGTGGTAGGAGAACGAGAAGGTGGCGTGGCGGAGTCGAGGGGAGGGAAGGTGTGGTGTGATTGGGAAACGCCGGTTAGCGGAAGCAGTAGGGGAAGAACGTGTTTGGGTGGCGGAGTGGCGTGGCGGAGAGGGTAGGAAGCGCGCTTATCCAAAGGTCGAGGCGAAAATAAGAGAAGTATGGTAGGGAAGTTGTGTGGCAGGAAAAATGGAAGGTGGAGAGCGTCGTGGAGGGATGGCGAGGCGGTAGAGGGACGGAGGGAATGACTTGTAAGGGAGGTAATAACGTAATAAGAGAAATAGGAAGAGGCGGCAGGGGAAGGCGTGGGGAGGGAGCGAAAAGGGGAAGGGAGAAGGTTAGGGGTGCTTATATGGGAAATAAGGGGCGGGTGTGGGGGAGAAAACAAGGGTGTCGCAGAGATGAACATGGAGAGTTAGCCATTCATGTCTTGTTTTCTATTATGGTGAGGAATCTGTTCGGGATGGGGTCGTTGGTAGAAGATTTATTTTATGGGATAGAGGGAGGGGAGTTGGCCATTCTTACACGGTTGGGGAGAGGGGTGGGGGGAGGGTGTGAGGGATGGGGGAGAGGGTGTGGAGCGATAAAGGAGTGTGAGGGAAGGGGGCAGGAAGTTGAGGGGTGTGGGGATCGAACGCTTTTCCCGGAGGAAGGTGGAGTGGGGAGGGTTTGGGATGATCGCCTCTTCGTCCCCAAGAGGCGTCTGCTGATGTTCTTCTTATTTCTCTCTCTATCTCCTCTCGCGAAGTTGTGAGTGCCGTGCTTTATTCTCCCTCTTCTCTTCCTTAACACACCTCTCTTCGTTTTGTAACTCCTTCCGTTATTTTCTCTCTCTGTCGCAAAAGCTATCCTATTTACTTTTCCCTATCCAAATTCATCCCTTCACTCCGGATTTTTTTTGCACGAGGGTTAGAAAATCCTCTCGACTGTGGTTGTCTCCTTATTCCGCACATGTTAAAATCCTTCGCTATGTGAGGGGTTTTTTTAGGGTATCTATATGGTATCTTCCGTCCAGGAAATAAAAACCTTTCTTTACTCGCCTCACCTGCCTACCGCTCCTCTCTCTACTTTCCCTCGCCTGTTTTTCCTCCCTTCGAAAGCTAGCCCTACATCCGACCGGTTCTTTCTTTTGTATTGCCCCTCCCGCCACCTATTTCGATCCCCCCTCTTTGCTTAAGCCTACCCTTCTTCCTTTCGTCATCCCTCAATAACCCTCCCACCCTCTCTGGTTCGCTTTGCGCCGTCTTTCAACCTCTCTTCATTTCCTTTGTGCCTTTTCCCCGTACCAACGTTTAATCGCTCCAACCTCTTTTCATTGTGTGTACATGCGTATACATGCATACATCATACATGCTTACATGCACTAAACTACCGGTTTTCCGTTTCTCTCGCGACCGAACCTAATCCGGTTTATCGTTATATATCTTTCCGCGGACCATTGCGAACAAATGAAAAAAATACGGAAATATTAACAATGTAAACACTTCATGAATAGTCTGATTTCATTTTATTGTATAAAGTAAGGTTACCTGTAATGTCGTACAACGTAATAACAACTTTATTAGTTGGAGGTCAGTTAAATACCGTCCATATTTAGGTTCGTTATGCATTTAAATAACTTTCAAGTCATACGTTTTAAATATTCCGGTTGATCGAAATTCCGGTTATCCGATATTAGCCTAATCGATAGAATACTCTAGGCACATAAATACGCTTCCATAATTATGTAGTTAGGTTCTTCTGACGCAACTTTTTCCCCTTTTTTGTCCGTTCTCTCTCTCTCTCTCTCCCTTAAATACCTCCTACTTAAACCCTTGTATCAGTCTTTACCGAATCCTTTCTCATCCTTATCCTCCCCCTTCTGACCCCTTTCCAACTGCTTCTTTCCCTACCAATCAGATTCGCAGCCCACTTCCTTTTTTCCGCTTCCATGACAAATTATCCTCTCTTTCCAGCGAAGGAAAAATACCCATAACCAGGGACGACTCGTGGAATTTTGGTGCCCCAGGCGAGATAGCACTCCAGCGTCCCCTTCCGTAAATGTTTGTTGAGATATTTACAAGGCACATGTTAATTTATTCTTCGCTCTGTACAAATTATTAATAATGAAAAAATAAAGGGATGCCGTCATGATTCCAACCTGTTCCGAGTTATAAATTGATATACTATATTTATTTACTTGTAAGTAATGCATAGCTAGAGATCGGGATAGCGACCCCATGACTTTGGCGCCCCGGGCAGCCACCCACGTACTTCGGGCCGGCCCTGCCCGTAATGGTCGCTCGTCTATTCATTCTCGCAATTACCTAACATTATCGTACATACATTAATTTCCCGACAAAAGAAGTAAATAAACTACCGGCTCCCAAACTCAACATCTGCAGCCTCCTCCCAAGACAGCAGACCTTATCGCGACCCTATTTACTTTATCTAGGCTCGGATTTAGGTGGTGCATGGTTCCTGGGCGATAGTATGTCATTTGGGATGCTATGGACTCGAGATTTCTGAATCAAATTATTGGTAATTAGTTTGCGTATATATTTCATATGTAATGGGCGTGCTTCTAAGGCCAACTACTACATAATATGATACGCCTATAGCCGCGAGACCCTAGGCCATGGGTCTCAAACTCATATGAGTGAGCAGGCCGCAGGAAGACACTGCACTAAACCCGTGGACAAGCAAAAATTATATTGTCTATGAATATTATTGAATTATGCATGTCTATATAGTTCTGCCAAATTATGAGGTTATCCTTCAATTATAAATCTACATCTACATTATACCTTGCAAGTCACATTTTTGGTGGATGGCAGGGGGTGCAGTGCACCAAGGGTCCATAGTTTTCCTACGTTATCTTTTCCTATTATGTTCTCTTATTGTCCTAGGGAAAAACGATCCTCTATATCGCTCCGTTCTACAGTCGATCTCGCGAATTTTATCCTCACTGTCCTGCCTTCCGAGATACATCGGGCTTCTGATAAGTCCTACTACCTCATTCGCTAGTCCCTCCGACATAAAATTTTCCAGTAGTTTAAATCTAGCCTGCAGTCTACGTTCCTCTAACGATGTCCATTTCAGATTTTCTATTAATGATGTTACGCTTTGTTTACTATCGTAATACCTCTTTACAAATCTAGCTGCCCTGCGCTGAACCTTTTCTATCTCGTTAGTGAGTCCCTTTTCGCAGGGATCCCACACAGCTGAAGCATATTCGACCTGCGGTCGAACCAAGGATAAATAACATAATTCCTTCACTTTTCCGGAGCTATTTCGAACTATTCTCCCTATAAAGGCCAGCTTTTTGTTAGCGGCACCTATCAATCGGCGAATGTGGGTGTCCCACTAGAGATCACGATGGATCGTGACTCCGAGATATTTAATCGAGTCTGAAACTGGAATCTCTACTCCGTCCAACTAATAATTATTATCCAACGAGATGCTCTTGGTTCACCAGAAGTTGATGGCGCAGCTTTTCTTTTGGTTGATCTCTAACTGCCATTCCTTACACCACGCAGAAATACCTTCTAGGTCATTTTGGAGATACTGGTGGTCTTCCGGATTGCTTATTTCTCTATAGATGACGGCGTCGTCCGCTAAAATCCTAATTTTACTTCTGACTACTGAGCTGATATCGTTTATATAAATTAGAAATAATAACGGACCAATTAGACTACCCTGCAGAACGCCAGAGACAACCTCCACTAAGTTCGAAGATTTCCTATCTATAACAATCTTCTGTTTCCTATGATTTAAAAATTTACGGATCCAACTAACTATTTTAGAATTAACGCCTCTAAGGTTTCTAATTTCGTTATTAACTTCCTAAATACAATCACATAGGATATTTTACCTCTTACAATTAGTCATAGTTACTATAATTCTTGCATGTTATTTCATATATATTTATATACCTCGTTCATGATAAAAATTCTAATTTTAGTATGTACTAGCCGACTTGTTCGGCACCTCGTGTCTAAAAAGTCTAGTTAAGTGGTGGGGAGGATGCAGAATTAGATTACTTTCACTCACGCTTCGATAAACTAACATTATTTTAGAGTTAGTCACAATATCAAAATGAGGAATCTAAAATTATATTTTAAATTGGCCTTCATCGGTGATAGGAATAATGGTGCATCGTTGATACGACATGCGATTTTTTACCCGACAGACCCAACACTTGCATATAATGCACATATTTTTATGAGAAAATCAAACCGGTCCCGCGAATGGCGAGGGTTTCCTGCATCAACATAAACAAGGTCTGTAAACAGACCTACGAAAAGGATGAACTTAATTATTGTAGTCATAAACTGTTTTCAATGCAACCCTGCCCCGGAAACTCTTATAAGGTTGGTATTCCTGGGCGTCAAGATTGCATGTGAACATAAATATCTTATTATTTTTCCTGGGATTACGTTTGAAAGACGCTCTTAATCAACGCATTTACCCGGATTCGACCCTTGAGTTACTTTCCCACTAATTTAAAAACATAAAAAGTTTAAATTTTATTGCAAATGATTTGGTCGGCTAAAGACCCCCTGCTGCAAGGTGGCAGGTACTTGTGCTTGGTTTCGGCTCTGAACCCTCGAGGTCCGCAGTCCTAATTTGACTTCTACATCTAATTCTACATATTACCCTGCAAGTCACCTTGACGGTGGATGGAAGGGGGTGCCGCGCACCAAGTTCCTAACTTACTATTATTCACTGTTATCTATTGTGGTCACATATTGTCCTAGGGAAAAAGGACTCCTTATACCTCTCTGTCCTACTATCTATTTCGCGAATCTTGTCCTCATTATCTCTTCGTCCGATATACGTTGGTTGTCGAATAATATCCTTCATTTCATTTACGAATATCTCCGACTTATATTTATCTAGAAGTTTAAGTCTCGCCTGTAATCTACGATCTTTCCACGATGGCCAACTCAACTCTTCAATGAGTAACGTAACTCTCTGTTTTTATCGTAATTCTTTTTCACGAATCTAGCTGCTCGCCGCTGTATTTTTTCTAAATCCTTTATGAGTCCCCTCTGATATGGATCCCAAACTGCTGCTGCGTATTCCATTTGAGGTCTAACCAACGATAAATAACAGGATTCTCTCACATTTTCCGTGCTTTTCCTGACTATCCTACGCACAAAAGCCAACTTCTTATTTGCCGCACCTATCACTCGTCTTATGTGGGTGTCCCAAGACAGGACACGATTCATGGTTACCCCGAGGTATTTCACGGATTCCGAAACAGGAATGCTCTCACCATCTATCGAGTAGGTAAATACGGACGATGGGCTTCTTGATTTCCAAAAGTTTAGAACGTTACTCTTTTCCTGATTGATTTCTAGCTGTCATTCCTTGCACCATACAGATAACGCATCCAGATCATCCTGAATCTGAAGATGTTCGCTAGGACCACTAATTTCTCTATAGACTACGGTGTCGTCCGCAAAAAGCCTAATATTACTTTTCACAACTGAGCTGATGTCGTTTATATAAAGCAAGAAAAGCAAAGGTCCGATCACACTACCCTGCGGCACTCCAGAGACTACGTCTGCCACACTTGAGGACTTACCATCGATGACTACTTTTTGTTTTCTATTCCAAAGGAAAGCGCGAACCCAGTTACTTAATGACGGTTGTGAGGTCTGTACAGCGGTCAGTTTCGGATGTGGTCCCAGCTAGTTTTTTTCTTATGCATCCACGAAGTTGTAAAAAGTCAACATAGACAACGTCGTCTTGATTTTCCATGAACTGGAGTAATGTCTCTGCAGGTGAGAGTGCCCCTTTACAGCTTATGTTACAGAGTGATTGCAGCTCTTCGTCATCCTCTCCTTCCTCTGTTTCTGTAGAATTGCTCGGATTAGCCGTCAGCTCTAGTACACTTTGGATAAAATCATCATCCGTCATTCTTTTAGACCCACGTTCGTTTTATTCGACCTTTAGCTATTCATTGGCATTTTCTTTGTCCATATCTTGGAATCCCTCGACTTTTTTCAATGATTTAACTATTAATGCAGCGACTTTTTCCCTGTCAATTGCGTTTCCTGAACGGACGCTAATGTTCGAGTAGGCATCGCTCGCCAATAAAGCTCCGTTTCATCAGCGTTGTAGATTTGGTCCGGAACAAGACCCTTCTCCTTGATTAGTCTTTTCAACTGGTCACAGAACACTGTAGCTCCAACGTTATCGGCACTGAGTTGTTCACACTATATTTGTAGCTCCCTTATTATGCCTCTCTTTAAACCGTTTTAACCAACCGGAATAAAATCCAAATGTCCCAGTAATCTCTAATTTTCGGAAATAATATTTTGCCTGATTCAAAATCATCAGCCCCGATATTGGAGTTCCTTCTGCTCTTTGTTGGTGGAACCACTTTAATCATGACCGAATTAGTTCCTCATGCGTCGCACATTTCATTGATTTTTCTTTGAGATGCTCCGGCAAATGTTTCACAATTAGAGACAAATTCTTCAATTTTCGACCTGTATTTGATAATATTCCACGCCGTTGGTTGGCCAACTCCGAATTCGTCCGCCAAGCTTGAAACACTTTCGCCTTTTTTGCGTCTTTTAATTGTTTTACATTTTCTTTCGACCGTTAAAACCACCCGTTTTCGTTTGCTCGACATTTTAAAGGGTTTACAATAACTTCGACAAAGGAAAATTTTTCGCGTTAAATATATTTTGCTTGGAGGACAAAAAATTATTAATTTCCCTCTGAAAATTCCAAAAGACCGGAAACTTTTTCACACCACGAAATACCACAAAACACCTCGATCTACTAACTCTTGCTTTAATGGGAGTGTGAATTTATATAAGATTAAACTACAACAATGTAAATACATCGCCAAAGAACGACGACAAACTAAACTTAAAATGTAATGCCACCCATGACCACGGATAATCCATCCCATGGTTTATCGGGCCCCAGATGATCGGCGCCCTACTGTAATTGTGAATTTTTATCATAAACTGAAATTATTTCCATTTCTGGTTTGCGACAGTGCAACATATTGGTAATGAGCAAACACTGGCTCATCCAGAAAAAGACGCATATGAGAAAAAGGTTTGCCCTTGAGCCTTAATTATTGTCATACAAAAAGCTGGAATTATGGGAAATTGACGTCCTTTTACCCCCTCTCCCTCCTTCCTTATTTCCATACATCTCTCTCCCTCTCTCTGGACGACACGTTAAATGCTTAATGGTTCATATTAAGGCACTCAATACGCACGTGTATTACTCATATGAGAATTGAGATAATAATGGGGTCTTGATTTCGACAATGGCATGGTTGCCAAAGCAAATCCTCATGAAATCGCTAAATTTTGTCAAAATAAATCATTTAAACATTAAACTCGTGCGTTTCAGGACAGAGGGAGACTATAGGTGATTTGAATAAGAAACTTTGATTTTCCTTTAAAACCGTCTTAGTTTGAAGATTGAAGGTCAATTTTTCTAATTTTTATGAACAAAAGAATGAAAGCTTCACGTCGCTAAATTAATTTTTGTGTTATCTTATGGGAAATAAAAATTATCTACTGGAGTCGAACCTGGGTCTTCATAGGAGATTTTTTTAATAAATGGCATTTACTAAAAGAATGAAACATTACTACCAGATTCCAATCTTCTACCTAATTGGAAAGTTTGTAATAGCATTACAGTCAGTCGTAAATAGTTCTCGATTCTCCCACTCTTTTATTATGGCTTTATAAGGGCGGCTCCACAGACAAGTGTGACCAGATTTCTTAGCTCATTATTTATAGAGATATATGTATATGGTGAAATTAAGATACGTATTTCAATAAATTCATTTCAACTACAGTCAGACCCCGATTTAGTGCCATCCACACATACCACCCATTAATTGTGTAGAGAATTAACGAGAGCACTTGAGTAGTACACGCTTTGCTGAGTTTTAAAGTGAAATAGTGACAAGTTATTATTTATAACTTTTAAATAAGATACCCCAAACAAATGGCAGATCGCGTAGAGAAAAAGGGAACTGCGGTAAGAGAGAAAGTATCGAAAGGAATTAGAAGTTACGACAGAAATTTTAAGTTAAAGGTGGTGCGCTCTGCTTAAGAAACAAATAATTGTGCAGCAGGGAGGAAATACAATGTGACTAAAGCAAATGTGCGAAGGTGGAAGCAAGCAACTGAGAAACTTGAAGGTGCTAACTCAACACGGAGATCATTTAGTGGACCAAAACGAGGCCGATTTCATTCATTAGAAGAGGAAATTGCAAACTTTGTGCGTATTCAAAGAATGGACGGTATACCGGTGACGTGGGATATCATTAAATTGAAAGCGTAAGAATTAGCACGATCACAAAACATTCCACACCAAGAATTTAAAGCTAGTAATGGATGGTGTGTGCGTATGATGCGTCGTAATGGTTTTAGCCTGCGACGAAGAACTTCACTTTGCCAGTGTCTACCTTCCGACTTCACGGACAAACTAATAACTTTCTAGAGGCATATAATTCGGTTGCGGAAAAGTCACAATTACCTTCTGAGCCAAATGGGTAATGCAGATGAGACATCCATTTACTTCGACATGCCATCCAATTACAGTCAACGGAAAAGGTGCAAAAAATGTCATCATAAAAACTTCCGGGAATGAAAAACTGCGCATTACTGTAATGCTGGCTGTATTAGCAGACGCAATAAAGTTGCCGCCGTATGTTATTTTAAAACGCAAAACAGTGCCTAAGGAAGTACTACCAAATGGAATTATTGTTAAATGTAAAGGCCAAGGATGGATGTCAGCTGATTTAATGAAGGACTGGCTAAGCATAGTGTGGAGTAGATGACCTGGGGCACTTTTAAGGCAGAGAGCAATGCTCGTCTTAGATGCGTTCAAAGGCCACCTTACAGAGGAAGTTCAAAATGCCCTTCATGGTATGAATACTGACCTTGTAGTTATACCAGGAGGTATGACATCACAAATTCAAGTGCTAGATGTTGTAGTGATGAAGCCCTTCAAGGATTACATAAAGTCATTTCATTCAGAATGGCTTTCGGCAGGGGACCATGCATTAACTCCTACAGGGAAAATTAAGAAGCCCAGTATACCACTTCTCTCTAATTGGATCATTGCAGCATGGAAAAAAATAGATCCCAATAGTATCTCAAGAGGGTTCATGAAATGCTGCATATCAAATTCCATGGACGGTATGGAAGACGATTTGTTCGAATTTGAATAAGTTCTGATGAATGAACAGGACGGCAAGAATAAGGGATGGAAACAGAGGAGAGGGAGATGTAAGTAGTAAATTTACTTTTTTTATTTATCCTCTTAATGTTAGCTTGTTATACATATATGTAAAAGTTTTTTGTAAGTGAACCTAATTTTTTTAGGGGTCGTAATTAATGAAAAACTAGACAAACATATTCATATTACTATAACTTTTATTGCCTTCAGAAAAGCATCCAATACAATTGATATATACATACTGATGCTCACATTAGAAAGAATTAGTATCAGAGGACAAGCTTTGAAATGATTTAAGAGTTAACTGACAGACAGGAGCATAAGAGTAAGATTAGAAAACTACGCTAGCTTGTGGCATTCCTTATGGGTGAATATTATGCCCTATCTTTTTTGTAATTTATATAAATAATTTATGTAATGTAATAAAATATAGTAGAATAATTCTTTATGCAGATGATGTAACTGTCAAATATTAGAACAAGTTGTTAAATATATTTATCTAGTATTGGTCATCAATGAGAACTTTACATTCAATCTTCACATCATAAAATAAATATTAAATTAAGGAAAATAATGCTCCAGTTCTATCAGTTTTAAAACATTCTGTCAATAAACATCAAGCAAATGGTTTATTTTGCCCTGATAGAGAATGTCCTTTGGTATGGAATAATGATTTGAAGGAATACATGCAAAACATATATTAATGAGGTTATCATGAACCAAAAGAGGATATTATAGCTCATACAAATTGAAAATACTGATTGTGATTTTAACTCTAAAAAAACTTTAAGGAGTTGTGCAAAAAGTTTGGAATACTAACAGTAGATAAATTATATAAATACATAATTATATATATATATTTTTTTTTTCTTAGAAAAACAAAATTGAAAATTGTTCAACACAACCCCAATTTTGTGCCACCATTTGTCCTTCACTGACATTGGCGTTAAGGCGGGGGTGACAGTAAATCAAGGTAAATGCTTGCTCTATGTAATCATAAGATGTAAGTTATGTTCACAATGATTCATGGGTGGTATGTGAGGGTGGCACTATATAGAGGGTGCTAAATTGGGGTTTGACTGTATATAAGTGTATTGTACTATAATTATGTACTATATATGTTTGGACAAGGCAAACAATTAATGGAGTGGTGTTTGGGTTACCCCAATGATGTGGTAACCAACCCTTTAGACAGGATGCCCATCCATCTTCTCCACTAGCTACACCTATATCCTGAATGTATTCTGAAAAAATTATTATTACTTAAACGAAAGAAATGGAAACGATGTTTTCTGCTTTAAACACTAGAATTTTCAGAAAAAATAGCGCTAAAGATACTTTCGCTAGATCAATAATTCATTAAAAAACTGCTGAATTCTGATTAATTGGTAACAATCTATAATACTAAAAGATGGCATGTGCCTGTCTGTGTGTGTGTGTGGAAAGAAGAAGAAACTTAGAGACCTCAAACTTGGTACACTTACTAAAGAGACCTTGAGGATGTGCACTTCTGGGACAGAATTTTGATTTTTGGGGTTAGGTGGGGAGGGAATGGGAGGGGAGTGCCATACAAATCGTACCTTACAGCATTTCTTTGTGACTTGAAACTTGGTACTCATACTAAAAAGACCTTCAGGATGTGCGCCTCTGAGCCCGAATTTTGATTTTTTGGGGAGTGAGGTGCCGTACAAATCATACCCTGACTAGAGGCCTGTGTTAATTTTTTCTAAAATTACACCACTTATTTTGAATATTCTTAGCAAAATATCAAATTTGAATCTCTATTTAATTTGTTCATACAAATTAAGGAGGAATATTGATCACTTATCTTGAGAGTACCTTGAGTTTGAATGAAAATATTAGCGAGTGAAATGTGCATGAAAAATTCGAAACTGTAAATCCGGAGCAAAGCTCAGACAATTGGATAGTTATAATAATAATAATCGAAATTTCGGAAATTGTTAAATTTTAAAAACATTATAGAATTTCTGTCAATATTGTCGTATGTATTTTGACAATAAACTTAAAAGTGTTGGTAATTCGCTAGCCAAGAAATAGGTTTATATGCATAAAATATTAGGTTAAGGCAATAAATTACCTTTGTATGGGAAATTATTATACTACACAGACGCTGACTACTTGTGACTGTAGCCAACTCCATACCCTGCCTAGAGCCTGGAACAGCGTATTTAAACACGTTTTGATTTACGTTAAAATTTTTCAGAATAATATGTATTATTCCCGAAAGTGTTAGTAAATTAATGACGCTTGAAATTTAATTGCCAAAAAACACTTTTCTGACTTCCGTATAATTGGATCTCCGGATCTTTGCCGTTCGATTAATAGGAGCTCCTCTGTAAGGGCGAATTTGGCGATTTGGCCCATATCGAAAACATTTCCAAAGTAAGATATTTTCCCAAATTAATAATTTGATTCCGGTACATCAAGCATACTATGAAGAGAGAAGTTGTATATTCTTAACTGGTCCCGGTGTATTTAAATATTTCCTATTGAAAATTCGAAGTCATGGTTTCAATCCAACTCTTAAGGGAACACATTTTAATTGGAATGGCAAAGGTTTAAAAATACCATATTTTTAGCAGCTGTGTGCCTTTGAGAACAAATTTATCAATATGTCTGATTCCCGTAAATCGGCACGATTCTTTTTCATGAAATGTGCTTCTTTTTCAAAACCCAGAGCTATATTTTGCTCTATTTAGATAACTTCTATAAGCCAATTTATATGAATCATTGGTCGGAGAATTGCCAATGATGAAGGCTGCTTCTTAACTGATGATGATGATGGCCCGATGCAAGGCGAGAAGATTATCTCAAAACTGACACCGCGAAGTCCGGTTATAATCGCGGATCAACCATTTTGCCAATGCGAGGAAAGGTCAGTTTGTCGTAATCGCGGAACTTTTCAATAAACGTTGTTATATAGACAAATCGGAGAGTATAGTAAATAACATGTGAAGGTTGATTGAAGTGGAGGTGCTATGAAATGACGGATTCGCCAATTTTTCTCTGGAACTCGTTGAATCTTCCACATTACTCCCTTTCAATCCACATTTTGGACATTCCACATCCACTTTCTTCGCCTTTATTTTCCCCGTTTTCTTTTCTTTTCCTTCATTTTTCCATGTCTATCCTTATTCCCCTTGCTACGTATTTTAATCTTCTTCCCTTTTGCCTCATCTTTCGCCGATTCCCCTTATTTTTCTCGCCCTTTCCGCATTCTTTCTCTCTATCCTACCACATATACTTGCTTTCCACCATCCTGCTACCCCTCCATTCCTCTCCCTATCTCTTCCCCTGTCCTTCCGTATCTTTTCTCAATCACACTCTCCACGCACTCTTTCTCTGTCCAAATACCGACTACATCCTCCCCTCCTTCACATCCCGGACTTAACAGGAATCTTTCGGAATCCTATTTTTGCTGACTACTGCCCAGGGATTTGGCCAGATTTTCTATTATGGTGCGGGGTTAAAGAATGGGAGGGATGAGTGATAGGGGGCGGGCGGAGAGAGGGGAGGGAGGTGAAGATCCGAGACCGTGCTCGGAGTGGGATAGGGCACGAAGGGGAGGTAGCGGGTGGGGGTGGTTGGGGTGAGGGTAAAGCTTAGCTTTGGGAAAATTAAAGTGACACTGAAGCGGGAGAGGATTATGGCTCAAGCCGAAAGTCTTTCGAGCGGGAATAATACAATCATGAATTTGGGACACACTGCCATATCATCCTACCTCCGCCCAGCATCCATCGACTCCCGTTCCACCCACGAAGGAGTGGGAGAGGAAGATAGGAGAGTGGAGAGGAGAGTTTGATGAGGGAGAGGAGAGATGGATAGAGGAAGATAGATCGGTAGACGTGCTCATTAGGACGAGATTGAGGCTAGTAAGTCTCTTCTTAAAGACAGGAGCTAAGAAGAAAGGAGGGATATGAGAAAGATAGAGGAGTGGGAGAGAGGATAAAGGGGAGATGAAGTGGTGATAAGTAAAAGGAGAGAGGAAGATAGAAGAGAAGAAAAGGGAGAGTAGAGATGGGGCGGAGAGGAGAAGAGAGAGGAAGATAGGAAAGAGGAGAGATGAAGAACGAAAGTTGAGGGGGAGAAGGGAATTGAAGAACCGAGGAAAAGAAACGAAAAAAGAGGCGGAAGATGAAGAAAATCGTAAGAGAAGGAAGATGGAAAAAAATTGTAAGAGAGACGAGTTGGAAACGGAAAACATTGGCCGCGATTATGTTTAATCTGACATTTTATTTCATTCGTCCGAGAGGAAACTGAATGAAATTATCACGGCACATTCATTCGAATGCTTTTGTAGCAATGTTTGAATAAAATTAGCTGAGCAAATATTGCCCGATGTAGGAACGAAAAGTGCACTTTTGAAAAAGGTCCGTAATAATTTTAAGGCAGTTTTCGCACACTCGTTCATTTCTGTTTCTTTTATGAGACGCGAATGAAACCAAGCGGCGAAGAGGAGTTAGGATCTGCAGAGGATGAATATGGCGAGAAAAAAGGAATGAGATCGTGGAAGAGGGAAAAGTAGGGGGAGGAACGGCGTAGGATTAGGAGAGGAGAAGGAAAGGTTATGTGGAGCGTTTTTCCACGGAAAGGAGTTTTACTTCGGACAGGTAGGAGGCGCTGCGGTGACCAATCAGAATGGATATTAGGTACGTTCGCGGAAATGGGATTTCCTTAGATGTGATTGGAAACCTATGGAAATGAGACCAGGGCAAGATTTAATTTAGCTTTTATCACTTTATGGCTATTTTTACCGCCTCGGAACGAAAAAGATTATCGCTTAAAAGGCTCGAACTACGCTCGTCTGACAGTCCAGTCTGAATTGCAACGTGATTAGAGATGTTTTTCTTAAAAGAGGGTGATTATTATATGCTTAATTTTGGTTACCGTCTACTTGTGCACAGCAAACGTTGTATCACTTAGTATGCCAGTATGTGTAATATTTTTCGATGTTGCATCATCATAGAATAAGCCGTCAAATATCAAATCCGTGTATGTTGAAACCAAAATCTTATGAGAAAAGGGATATGTTGTAGATCCATGGCTGATAAGAACAATGGTGCATTTCATTTGTTATTTGTGAAAAATGAAACATATAATATGATAGTCTATTAGGATAAATATGAGGAATTATAATAATCGGAAAAACTAATTGAACCACTTCCTTAAAACTACTTTGATGCACTGGTGAGATACGACCGATTTTTACAATGCAAAACGCGGATACGTATCCAATATGTTAAAAGATGCGGACATATAAGAGCCCCTAAACCAGAAGTATATACAGCTGATAAACGATAACTCCATGAAAATCCTTTTAGGTACCAGTTCAGGCGGGATATGTAATTAAATTAATTTATGTTTTACGCAAGCGTGAGGACATTAATATCGTTAGCATGGGAAAGAAGAAATGATAAATTTTGCCAAAGAATACTTATTGAAAGCGTGATTCCGTAGGTGTAAATGCTCGTATTGTCAAGTTTATATGTCGCTAATGTTTAATCGGGATACTCGAGTAATTCTCGCGAATAATCAAAACCGCTAATGATGACGTTTTACTGTACATAATATGACATCACTTCTAATATAAAATTCTTTTTGTGCAAAATTAATGTATTTATATGTTTAAAACTATATAGGCCACTAGTTCAACGCTACTTTTGTGTTTGATGAAACCGAATAAGCCGAGACGTAGAAACGAAGGCTATAATCAACTTCTTCGTTTAATATAGCAAATGTATAAATTACATTTACCAGCATGGATATTTTGGTGTTCGTGTAATGTAGAAATACTTAAATGGAATTCCTTTTATACAAGGCTTGCCTAGTGCATATTTTTCTATGTCGTAATTATCTGTTTCATAATATTTCCATTGGTAACATAATTTAGTTTAGATTTTCTCTACAAATTTTTCGTACGATGTGGTATAGATATTGGCCTTTTCCGGCTTCATTATTCAAGGTATTTGTTGCAAAAAAATAATTTAACTCATATTCGTTCCACTTATATTTTATGTTTGCTCGTTGATTTTTAGCATTACCCACGAGAAAATGTGAATGTAAATTTTGACACCTCCATTTTACGTTCGCAGAAATCTCAGACACCTTCTTACCTCTTCGTTCAATACCCTCTATGTATGTGGGAACAGTTTTTCGGAAAAAAGAAGCCATATATCCTACTAGACTTCTAGGCGTGTAACACCTTTTCGAGGTAGGTAGGGAGAAAAACTGTTAGGTCGGAACGCATTGTGATAATAAAAAAATCCTAATAAAACAGAACGAGATTTAACCTCCTCAGTCCTGGCGTCTCCTTTAGACGACACTAAACACGCCTTTTTCAAACTGCCGCTAATTTGCGTTGCGACCTATGGAAGGTTTTAAATATATTTCATGCGGCTTCTAAGAGATGGCGTGAGTGACCTAATTAACAGCTTTAGCGAAAAAATCATCTAGAGGGCTACCACATCGGTTGAAAAATGGCGGATTCACAAATAAACAGAACCTCACGTGTTCATGGAAGTAAGTTACATTTTTATTTATTGTTTATCGTAATATAAAATTGTGTTTCATTATAAATTATCCTAAAATATCAATCTTCCATTTTGTAATATAATATTTTACGAAAGTAATTCCTATTGGCCAGAAAATACGTTTATTTTTTAGTGTCTCCTGAGGGAGACATTGGAATCCTAGCCTGTACATTGTTACCAACTTAACAATGGCACTATTACGAAAATTCAAGGCTTTTCTACTCTAAAAATCAACAAATTGATACACTCTTTTTATTTGTTATGTGTAATGTTGTCAATGCCTCATATTTTCTTAGATACTATTTGTAGTCTCGGTTTAGATTGTTGTGGTATTCATGTGGATAGCAATCCTGCAATGCAGTCGGCACTATTGGTGGGCTATTATTATTAATTTTTGATGGTATAAAGATTTCTCCCCAGATTCTGCTGCCTTACATGAATTTGTGGAGAAGCATTTGGATAGTGATGTGTCAGATTGCGACTGGTTTTCTGACGACGACATGGATGATCCATCTTTTGTGCCTCAAAATGTTGGTTCATCATCTTCTTCAGAAGACAATGATGATGATGAAGAAGCAGTACAATCAAGTGGTACTGTAAACTTGGTCACTCTACCGTGCACCTCAAGCTCTCCTGGAACATTGGCCTCCCACAGGAGCTCCACCATTCCCAGAAGTGTGACCCTTCCTGCAGCATCAATTTCGTCTAGAACGTCCCGAAGAGTAGCAGCTACAAAGGATTCTGCAAAAGTATTAACTCCACCCGTAACTTCATTCTCTCCATGTACGTCAGCCTCCCTCAGAACTTCAACCTCCCCAGCAGCTTCTCGAAGAACTTACTGGAAGAGTGTGAGTCCAGGTACAGAAAAAGTAACGTAAATTCTGGATAGCGTATGAATGTACGATTTTTATGTATCGTGAACCTGGATATAAGTTTTATTTAATCACAATTTCCATGACAAATTCTATCGTAGGCTTTTATCTTATTGCATGCGAGTTGTTCACGGGCTCCAAGGTTTGATGATAGACATGAAAAGCGGAAAATGTTCTTTAAAATTAGCTTTACTAATGCCAATTTAACGTAAACTATCCATATCATTATCATATTATTTTCTTCGGCATTGTCAAGCGTTGAAGCCTATATATCGATTTAAATATCTTTTTTTAGTAACTAGAGTATGCTTTTATATACTTATGCATTCCACGACTCAATTCCCATGCATAATTCGTAATTGCTGCATAACATCAAAATTTATAAGAGGATAATTAAAATGTCATTCTTCTTCCAGTGAAATTAAACTTGTTACGGAAAAACAGTTGTTCTCGTCGAAAAATGAATAAGACATAAATTATGCTTTAAGAGATGGAAACTCTCAAGGGCAAAAAAGCAGGAAAAAAACGATGCACTGTCATCAGATATATCAAAAAGAAAAATTCGAGATTCGTTTCATTGAAAATCTATTACACCAAGTGCTACGAAACAGCACTGTTATCCATTTCACCTAGTGATACACAGTATTGCGGAAACAACCAAAGTTGCATGTTTTTCTCGGCAAACCTAAGTTGCTAAGAGGCAAGAGTTCTTCGAGAAGATTAAAGTGACTTTGGTAAAATATCTTTATGGACATAGAACTTAATAAAACTTCAGTTGGTATTTCTTTCGTGACTTTCTTTAAGTATGTTTCAATTAGTTTAAAGAAAAGCAATTGTATTTCATTGCAGTTTTCAGTGGAATTAAAAAATTTTATTTAATTAAAGCTCCGTATTCTTTTGTTTAAAAAATAAGTACTTTTATACTTCGTTCTTATTATCCCATTTAATACCGTATACGTGACGGAGGTTCAACATATTATTGTAAGAAGATATAACATGAGAGGGGACCTAATAGTTTTTCGCCGAGATGATGGAACGCATTCCCCAGTTATAGCATGTAAGTTTATGGAAAAACGACATTTGACATTCGACTGTTCGAGATTCAACCGCGTTTTCAGGAACGCATCTCGTTCGAATCTCGGGAGTCTTCTGTTATGACTGGTTTATAGCAGTAGTCTTATTAAACTTAAACTTTGATTATCTCTAAGGCTGGAGCTGGCACTTAGTGTTAGCTAAATAGAGAATGTAGACAAAAAGATTTACTTTTAAAAAATTGAATTCATTAAGTAACCAGTTTCTACGCTAATGAATTTAGAACGTTAATATGAGACCTGTTTTGCGGACCTTAATACTTGTACACCTATTTTTAGGGAAAATTCACGCCAAGACTCCAGAAACCCACCGCTTCGTGTGAATTATATCCAAAATATTTTTGCATTCTTACCTTTAATGACTTCTGGGAATGTTGAAGATTCTCGATTTGGAGATTACATAGCCACTGAAGAAGATTTGTGAAACGCAACCGCTCATTACTGTTTAATTTTTTAATCTTATGTGTCCTAAGATGGCGGGTTAGTCCGGTAAAGAAGCTATCTTCGCTCGGAAAGGAAATAAAAATAAAATAAATTTCAGCAGCAGTTTATATTCAGTCAAATGTCGAAAGTTTCAATTAAAACAAGGTTTTTTTCATCCTTTAAATAAAAAACGAAATTTTCATTTTAATTCGTTCATTTGTTATTGGAACTAAGGTTAAGCCTTTTGATCTTCTAGCATCATCTTGAAAACGTTATTTTTAAATGTTAAAAAAAATTAAATGAGGTGTCTTTCATACTATACTATTTTTGTCATTACTCGGATATATTTTTGTCACATCATCTGTATCATTTTGTCGTAATTCTTCATCTTATACTTTATTTATTTATGATTTTCCCCTTGTAGGTAAAAATATTTTAAAATCGTGTTTGTGTGTATATGTGGGACAATTTCCTGCGTTTATCCTTTAGTATTTCTTGCAATTTTGTATTATCGCATTATTTTAAATGTAAGCAGGCTTTCCTTAATATCCTATCGTGTATGATGAAATAGAATGAAATTAATTTATTTGGATTTATAATCTCATAAAATATGAAATGTACGCTTAGCGTATTACGATAGAAGTGACATTATCATTCATTTTATTTTATGCGAGGAATTATTAGTATGTCGCTTTGATGTAAACTGCGTTTTAACCAGCGTGTGAAGTAACATATAACGTTTTTTCTGTTGTCTATTATATAGTGGTTTCGATTACAATCAGACCCATTATGAAAAACATTTTTTCTTGGACTTTTTTGTGTACAAACAGCATTGTGAATATAAACAAAAACAACAAATGATGTTCGTAGCAATATTTTATGAATTTCCTGATTCTTGGTGAATAGTTAAAAAATATTGTCGTGTCACTTAATTCTGGATAAAAATTATATACCCATTTCAAATTAAATAAATGTGTTTCTTATTAGCTATTTTTAAAATATTCTTCCATTCTATACGTAACTTTCAATTCAGCATCTAAGTATGAGATGACACGCTCTCGCGCAATATTAGTGAGAAAATATTTCCTGCATAAATTGTTCATTTGTAAAATTCGTTTACAAAGGATTATTGGCGGTACTTCATTTATTGACGGAGAAAGTTTGGAAGAGCGTTGGAATAAATTTTAGTGAAAAAATAAATGAAAACGTGAAATATTTTTCTTGCATTTGATATAAAGGTGATTTATTTTCTTCATTGCGTTCTGTAGATCAAACTTGTCATTTTAATGCAAAGTTTTGTTCGTAATTAATTGACCTGGTTCGTTGGGTTATCTAATGCTGCCATTTAAACTCAGTGTTTGATTTTAAATTTATATCCTACTTAATTGTTAAATAGGTAAACCACATCGCTTGATTAGCGCAGAATGTCAGAATATCTTACGTTTTTAATTACTGACTCTTCGCGCCCATTTGCCTCTACCGAGTTAATTGGAAACATGGGAGAGAACTTTGATTCAGCAAGACTCGACCCGTTCTAAGTTGGTCGGCGAAGAAAAGACAAAAAAATAATTACAACTTCTCCGCGATATCTCTCCTGTCCATGTAATCTATTGTCCATTCTATTCCATAGTCGGATGTTCTTCTTGGTGATTATTGCTATCCAATGAAAAAAACTGTTATGAGACCAATTCATCCACCCTCTTAATGCCTTCCATCCATCTCCCTACTTGAACTTCTCCTCTTTTCAATCTCGCAGTAGTCTCGCGTCATCCCAGGGGTGCAATAACACACACGGGTCCAAAAGGAACATACCACCTCCCTTTCTTTCCTCTAACCTCCTCCTTTTGCGAATACCCCTAGCCTCTGTCCCTCCCTCCCTCTCACCCCCCCCCCCCCCCCCCATTCTCAACCCTGCTTCGAATAAAAGCGGGAGACACCAGCGATCCAAGTGTTCATTTTCGGAAAGAAAAAGATGCGGAGGGCGGAGAGGTAGGTCGAGAGGGCTGGGTGATAAAAAAGAGGGATGGGAAAGGAGAGGGAGGGGGTGTGGGGGAAAGGAGAGAGAGAAAAGAAAGTTAAGGGAGTGTGCAAGAGAGGGGGGGGCAGTGTTCCATTTGGCCGAATAGCAATCCCTTCCAATTCCCTCATTTCGATTGTATCCGAGTGAGATGGGAAGTTTTTTATGTCTTCCTTCATCCCGTATCTCTTCTGTAGTTTTCCCCTTTCGGACACACTTTCCGTATCCCAACTCCCCACCCAACCTCATCCTCCTATCTTTTTTCCACTCCCTTCCCACACCGCCCTCCCCCCACGCCTTTCCTTTCTCCCACCACGCCCTCAACTTTATTCCCCTTTTCCTCACTCTCACTCCTCTCAACTTCCCTAGATTCCTTCCTTACGTACACACTCCATCCTCTTATCTCCTCCTCCCTCCTTTCTCGTTCTTCCCCATTCCCCAATTACCTTTTTTTTATTCTCTTGCGCCCTGGCGAGCTCAGATGTTTCGCAGGAGCACCGTCATTTGTTCTTCAGGTGGGCATTCAACATATTGCTTTCGGGTGACTGTGATGAACTTGAGGGAGACGCCTGTAGACTTTTCGATATGATCGCTTTCCGAGCAGCGCGTGCCATTCTCTCGACCTTCTTCTGTTTTTCGGAGAGCGATGCTCGAATTGGCGTTATCGATGGCGTGTGGGAATTAATTCGTACGGATGTAATCGTAAACATTTTTTATGCGTCTTATGGACTCAGCAAAAATTTATTTTTGCGAAATGACAATTGAATAGCAAAATATGACTTTTATGAGGTTTTGCGATGCAATATTGTGATTATAAAATGTATTATTTTCGTATTAATTTGTTTTTTGGAAAATTTTCTTTAAATTACAGTATTCCTATATTAGTTTAGAATCTTTGTGTCATAATGAAATGCCCTTGAGATCAAAATTGATCGACGGTGCACGCAAGCATGAAACAAACCCCGTAAGGCTGGAATAATCCGGCACCCGTAGGATAAAGTAAGTGATTTTATTTGAATAACGACAGTATTCAATTATACATTTAAAATTCAATCAGCCCGAAAAGCGCAATTTGAATAGCACTAAATGCGAATTAAATGTTTCATTGACGTTACATACTGACGGAGTGTGTTCAGAATTGGAATTTTTAGGAAGAAAATTTGAATTACCTCATCAATAACCAGTGCTAATTGATGAATTAGATAACTCCAATAGCCAAAAAAGGTGGGTTTTGATGGAAGTTCGATCGTAAAATTGAACGAATCCCATATTACATTTTCTAGCTGAAGTTGTGGTCACAAATCCTTGATCGTTTAAATTATAACGCTAAAACTTACATTAGAAGCGCCGTACCGTAGAATCTCTTGGTAACTTCCCTCCGAAGCATCGACTTTTAATGTGGCTCGCCATGTGGAAAAGTTTGCCAACCTGGTTAATGAATAGTTCTCAACTTTAGGTTTGATGAGATGGTGGGGAATATTTTTACAAAATAATAGTCGAATGGCTTTCAACACGAAACAATTTTATTGTTTTGGGTTTGACAAGTACCAACAACATGAATTTTTCTTTATATAATTATTTACATTTTTCTATCAAAAGAAAGACTTCTACCGAAGACGAGATCCAAATTCATAAAATTAAACAAACCTTATGTGTAACATAGCGGTAACTGAAATATACAGTGGAAGTATAAACTTTGGTCTGATAAAGCGGACTAATTACCAGGTTTTTCTTTTTTTAATGTCTTTGTATATTATTCATTCTCTGTATGTTATGTGGTTTTTCATCTAGGACTAACGCAAAATGTTGGAATATTTCTTAAAATTTCTTTGGTTTCAATTATGTCACCTACCATTACGTGTTAATAGAATAGAATGTGCTACTCTAAATTAGAGTCCGATAGTCGCCTTAATAGATTTTTTGGTTCTTGAAGAGATATGCAGGATTCTTGGCCGATGAAGACTTGGCGGTATGTTACACATACTTCCTAGGTTGCGTCTCTCAGTTGCCGTTGCTTGTCATAGTCGTGCACCGAATGCCATGTTTTCTTATTGGGTCAGTTTGGCCTCGGGGTACAGGTGGCAACCAGTGGAACAATCCAAAGCCATTTTGTTGGATAACTGATGCAACGTGCTGTGAGCGTCTGAAAGAAATACACAAAATTAATGCGTTGCTCAATTTCGACACGTAAACTGGATTGGGCATTACCTGAGGAGATACAGCACGATTAAAGACATGTTAGAAGGAAAACTGGAATGTAAAAGAGAAAGGGGTAGGAAAAGGTTTCAGATGATAGGGAAAGAGAACTACCAAGTCATGAAGAAGATTGCGGAAAGCAGGAGTATGTGGAGAACCAGGTTTAACAATAAACAATCGCGGACCCTGGTAATCCGTAGACGTGTGAAATGAAACCGTGCAATTCGAGGGTGTGGTGTAGTTGACGTTTCATATAAATGTGATGAAAAGCTGTTTGTTGCCGTAATGTAGTGTTCCGCAGGATTTACGCCGAGAAATAGCAATTTTTCTAAGTGAATGGGTTTTCCGCGACTATGTAGAACCGCAGCCTTATGGTTTTCTTTCTCTTTGTAGCGAACAGACGTACTTAGTGGTTATGACCTTCTTTACTCCGCCTCATATTCTCTAATTGAAGCTACATGTCCGAGACGCGGCTGACTCTATCGACGACAATGTTTTCCAAACTGGGCACCACAGCACGCACTGTTCTCGTTGCTCAGTGCTACGCAACCAGTATGCCGCGGCACACTTCCGCGCCGCTACAAAGCACTTGGTTTGCCGCATTACGTTTGGAATTATGGGGATGGGAAAAAACTACTCCGTTTCATTATTCTCAAGCGAAGACCAGAGATACAGAATCTTTCTTAAAGAATGGTAGTTTATGGTAGGATTTTTACATTGTTTCAGTAAAATAATTGACGATAAAAATTCATGCGAAACCTGCCGAAAAAATGTATGCAAGGAACATAGTACGCAGAGAGTAATATGCGACGTTTGTGCCGAAAAATCAGAGTGAGGTAAGCCTATTTCTGTTTTGTAAAATTCCTTCACAAACGTCCTTGTTGGTTTTTATGCGTTCGATAATTGTTTATATTTTTTTGTTTAAGGAGAATAAAACAACGTAGGAGAATTCAAGAATGAAGACGATTTGATTTATCTTTTTATATACTGCAAATATAAACTTTTTAATTGAAATACATATCTTAGCTTTTTATTACCGAATTCAACTAAAGTTACTTTTAAACAAAAGCCATGATAACGCATTAGATAAAGATTTTGGTTAAAAAAACAAAATTGTTAATTGATACAGAAATTTTACTTTTGGGATCAAATCTGACTCTACCATACCGAATACGGTGCCTTTTTTCGCCATACCAGTTAAGGGTTAAGTACGAGTGATCCTTATTAAAATTTAGCGCCGTAATATGCTTTTGAACTGCATCCGTCAATTAGAACTTCCACTTTTTATAAGCACTTAAATCGACTTATACTCGTATCTCGGCATCCGTCAAGCAACAATTAAATACCGTATTTCTCTCTCTCTCTCTCTCTTTAGCTCTTATCTGATTTTTAATCGATAAGGTATAGTTTAAAAAATTAATTCTGATAGAGCACATACTTACGAATTATAGCTTCGGCGATAAAAATTCAAGAAACATCAAATCTTTCGATACCGTTTTATACACATTTCTCCATAAAGAACGCCTTTGAAATCTCTGTGTATTCTATTTATAGAGTATACTTTTCCATCTTGTTGTTGGTTAAAAGGCGTTAAAAATGTTCTACAGACTCTTGAAATTTGGTTCGGTGTGGCGCGAAATTCGAGTGAAACCGAAAGTGTGCTGTGAAATTAAAAACTTTGCGGAGCTCTGCCAAAGCTGATTTTTAGGTGCCCGGACTTTTCACCCGAAGTCTTTCACCAAGGAGTCGTTTCATCCAATGACGTTTCACCCTTGAGACGTTTCACCCAAAGACATTATTTTTCACCCATTCACGTTTTAATGGTAAATTACGCTGGTTAACGTTTTTATGTCGAAATGTTATTAGCTAATTTATCGAATCGAAGGCAATTTTTCTTGCAGGCCCTGTATCTTCTCTCCTCTCATACTATAAATTCCTCCAGACTAACAAAAATCTCCTCGGCTACTAAGTCGCTTTTCTTCCACCACTTCTACTTGGAAAATATAAATTAAGAATTAATTGCGAGCGTAGCTGCAACGGGCGTGCTAGTTAAAATTCGTTCCATTCTCTTAAAATAAGTCGGTAAGATAACAATAAAAGGAACATTAAAGCATGAATTGAGATGATTGAATACTTTCAGGGAAGTTATTCGGTCTCCACCGAGAAACTTCGTGTACTCTCATAAATCACGTCTCTCATGCTTTTAGCGATCTAAGGATGGAGTTATTTATCCCTGTTAAAATTCCGATGTAGTTTTCAAGTTAATAATTTCCTCTTTTTCCCCATTTCACGTTCTTTTAACCTATAGCCTCCGCCCGCTTTTATAAAATAATCTTGTGTCCAGCACATGCCTTTCTCAATACAGAGTAATGAAAATGATTGCTGTCGACATCGGCTTCCTCAAGAATAATTATCGGTAATTACACTTGTGAATATTTTTTAAACGCTTTGAATAATTTTCGCAGTGGAAAACACTTTGAATCACTTTTCATACTGAACAAGCCGTAAGTAAACACAATTGTTATCTATCCTCTAAACCTGTGTGAATTTGTGTACTTACTTCTTTATTGATTTTTTATTTTTATGGTTATAAGGAGGTTTCTCCATTTTCATTTTTTACTATTGTTATCTGTTGCGCGATTAAAATTACCGTTGGCGGCGATGGCATCGCTGTCAATATTTGCAAGAAAATTTGTTAACAAAGTATTGCGATTCAAATCTACTGAATGCTTCAACGGTTGTTTGAAGTAGGATCGGTGCCGTCAAAGTGACCCATTGCGCAAATGAGACAAAGCTGAAGATGGAAGCTGATTGACACATTTCCTAATCCCACAAACAGATCACGATAGGACGCAGTATACCTCTATCGTCGTCCACTTTCCATTGATCTAACGTTCCGCGATGCAAAATTATCCTCACATTAGGACTACGCACAAGTATAGGGCGAGCAATAGGAACCCTTACACTGATGTTTCAATATTTAGTCGACCTAATTCCGCTTTCCCGAAAACAAAGCGAGTTTGCTGCTTCGCCTACAAACATTTTTTGGCTTTCGGTACGACTGGAAGCTTCGGTTATAAGTTCAAGTTATTTCTTTTGTGGAAATTTATATTCGTCTCACGTGTAGGTCAACAAATAAATAGACGTTTTACTGCGAAATCGCGCATTTCTTCTCTTCTTTATAGGGAAAGTACAGCCAAATTTCGATAGCTCGAACCTGAAGAGGAAAAAAAGGTTCGAATTATCGACATTTCTAATTATAGATTCTCATTTTTAAGGTATACGAGCTCAAGCGAGAAAAAAATGTACGCTTCGACACATTGAGAATTCGCGTTACAGACATTAGAGTCATCGACTTTAGACCGTACTTTCCACTGAGAATTTTTAATGGCTTAAAAACGACTTGTTAAATATAAAGATGCCATCAAACTCTACCATTACTTTGTAACTCTTAAAAAACTAAGTTGTTTTGTTTTTTGACACCGTCCATAATGGAGATGAAAGAGAAGGCTAATGCCAGCACCTGGTTTCCCTCCTCTTTTCCGTGTGAACGTATGCCTCTACTGTTTAATCTACAAAAAAGTTGTTGGGCGACAGGATAGTAACCTTTTTAGGTAAAAAATGGAGCAGCCTAAATTATATCAATGAGTTAAGAGTATTTGATGTTAGCAGATCACCAGATAGGAGAACGGTCAAAGAGAAAGAAATACGTTATAGCTAGTGCTATACATATTAAGGAATATGCACTCATGTATTGACCGGTCAAAGATGAAATGGAACATTTTGAAGGCTCTGCAGAGGCTCTATCTTGGGATTCGGTTAAAATAATTTATATATCTGGCTGTTTTGCAAAGGCTAGGTTTAACAAGCAGGTGCAAGCTTATGAAACTGAAGATGATGGACCTTTAGGTGATGAGCCAGCTCAATGGGTTTAAACGGAGAAATACACATCATTTGGTGGTTTATAACAGCTGATAATGCTCTGATTAATGCGCTACAATAGAGGCATTTGAGGAACAATTAGGGATTAATGATAAGCAATTTGGAATGCAAGAAGATGGGATTGCAAATGGTGAGGAGAAAGTTGTAATGCCACCACCAATAAAAGCTGAGGTGCAACAGGCGCTAAATACGGCAAAAATATCATTTCTTACAACTATGAAGGATGATGAAGCAAGCATATAGTTTTATTTAACAAAATAGAGAATATTGTTGCCGAAGAATTCACAAGCAGTTATTTTTACAAAAAAATAAATTGCTCTTTTGATAATATACCCGTAGTACGAAGCTACGACATCGACAAGATGTGATTCTTTATGTTTTTTACTTTTTATTATAAAATAATTTAAGCTGGTATGATAATGCAATAAAATATTTAGAGGTTTTACTTTTTGTATGTCTGTGTGCATATAGCCAAAATAATAATGCTTGTATGTATTTTTCTGCTTACATGAAAAATACATCGCCTTATATTCAGATCTGTGCACGGAGCCGGATTAATTCTTAGGGTCAGAGGATCTAATATTTTTAGCCCTACATTAGGCCCTCAATTTCATATTGGTATAACAGCTGAACTACAGCCTCTGCAACTGAACAATTAGCTCTGGACACCTCATATCCTTAGCCGACCCCGACTGTACGGAATACCATAGCTATGTTTTTACAAAAGAATTTAACTATTCTTCTCGAAGTGCTGCTTAATACGAAACCCACTGCGAGATTTAAAAAAAAAATGTTTTACAAGCTTCTCAAACTTAATTTTTCTGATTTTTTTTTGAGCAAACTTAGAAATCGTAACGGTTTTTTAAAAATAAGTTGTAATGTTTAAAATGCTAACCTTTTAGTCGGTCGTGAACTGTCACCAGTCTAACCACCCTCCTGTTTCCCTCCGCCACCGGGATGGAAGACGCCGGCGCCAAGAGCGGATCAGAGAAGAAGGAGGAGGGGCAGTGGTCGCTGGGTGCGGTCGTTCCCACTCCCAGATCTGAAATCACAGACGTGTATATAAATATAGATCAGGGATGAAAAAATAGGGAGGCGGATAATCGTTTCTACGAATTTCGCGCTTCATTCCGCCGCTATAGTCGGTGATAAAATAACGGAAAACGCTCCTTTTGTCGTATTTGTGCATCGGAAAATTATTGAAAGGATGAATGGTTTGGAGACTGTCATATATAGTAGAGTAATTTATGGGAATTGGTTCAGTTTTTAAAAGTCGTTTGTGATGCACGCTTCGTATTTGAATTGTTTACGAAAAAAGAAGAACTTATGTAGTTTTACACCCATCACAAATGTTGCGCTGGCAATAAGCGATATACAGTCCGGAAATATTGAAAACATGTATGTAGTATAAAAAATTTCATCGCAGATATAGAAAGCATTGCCTTCCCAATGCCTGGAAAAAATAGAAAAATACTTGTCCAACTCATTTAAAAGAAAAGTAATGTTATTAAAATTCAAAGACATCTCTATATCCGAGAAAGCCCCCAAAATTTTATTTGCTGCATATGTGCTATAAAATTTCATTTATCACATTATGAGATGGCATTGGGTAATTTGATCATCCTTCTTTGACTTAAGGGAAATGTTGAAACTGAAGCTCCAGTCCAGCCCGATGAAGGAAATTAGAAGTGACAAGGAATGGCTTCGGATGGAGAAAGCTGAGGTTTAAAACAAAGGATGCTCATAAGGTATAAACCTTTACGATGGCGTTTATTTGCGATAATTTACGAGTTCGGTGCACGAATATTCATAGAACGCGTGATACTCATCGCATATGTGGATGCTCTATCATAGTTATTCCAAATTAGGCATCGCATATTGATGAATATCATACCATAGCATGGCGTGATTTAACTTATGTGTCGTCTACTCAAAAAATCACGCTGCTGTATCCCCCAAAATGTTCACGATGATTAAGAGTGAAATAACACCATAAGGCAGGGGTCGGCAACCTTTTCTGCATAGCGGGCCAAATTTGTGGTTACGAAAGTTTCGGCGGGCCGGATAAGTCGGAATTTACTGAGAGCTTATCATATTAGTGAAAATAAGGCTTTAATAATTTATCAGAGTTAAAACTTCACAAAATAACTTTTGAGGTTGCAGATTTAAATTAAAAAAATACGAAGTTATCTGCGCTAAATTTCCCTGATCGCGTTTTAATTGTAGTTTCGCATGCCGGCAGAAATGTTCTCACAGTCCACATATGGCCAGGAGGGCGTAAGTTGCCAGCCTCTCCTTTGAGGAATACCATTAGACCACTTCGATTGTGTTTTAATCTGTCGCTCTTTGCGTGAACTAGCTTTATAAGTCAGTTTTCGGAATCGGAATAAATACCCTGCAAGCCACCACAATTGGTGTGTAGTATTGGAAGAATATCACCGACCTATCTTATTGTTCTCCTGTTATGTTCTCTTATTGTTTTAGGGAAAAAGGATACCTTGTATCTACCCGTCGTGCAATCATTTTCTTGTTTCTTGACAGTGTGGCCGTGGCGTCCTACGTAGGATGGTCTCCTAATTTACGTCTGATAATATTCATCTTCGAATTCTTCTGAACTAAATCTCTGCAAAAGTCGACGCCTAGATTTTTCACGCCGTTTTTCCAAAGATTCCAATCCAAGCTCATTTATTAGACTCATGACACTCACTTGCCTACCATATCAACGTTTCGTTGTATTTTCTCTAACTCGTGATTAAGACCTATCTCATATGGGTCTCGTGTGCCGTACGTATCTTATATCGTCAATTCAAAAACATTTTCTCGAGCCTCCGGTGTTCCCTTTAACGACCAGTGAAGCCGGCAACATCATGGAAGTCTTCACTCGTCGAATAATGAAACCCACTTTACTACTTTAAAAAAGTTTCTTTTGGCTGCGAAGCCGAGCAAGATATATCTATTGTATATATGAGACTGAACTTAGGACCTCCGAGTTTTAAGATCCATCCATTTCCGGAATTGAACGAAATTAGCCCAGGGATCCTAAAATGGACAGCACAAAAAAATTTTCGCCGCTACAGTTGCCAAAACACGGTTTCTTCCTTCGATCACCGCGTCCGAAAATTTGGTCTTCGTTTGTTTGTTCCTCGCTTATTTGTTAACTGACGGAGAGGGATACTGCGCTCTTTTGTCGCTTCCTGTGTCGGTCGAGAGGTGGCGCTAGGTGAGTTCACGGTCCACAAAACGTGCATGGCGAGGAGCGAAAGGAGATAGAGGAGTGGGTGGAAGGGTTGGACGGGATTGTTTGAAGATGAGTGGGAGAGGAACGTGGGACATTGGATAAGGGGGAGGGGTAGGGCGTCGGGTGTGTTTGGTGACGGAAGTGGGAGAGGTGTTCGGAAGGAGAGAGCTTGCTCTCACGGATTGACTGGCACTCGAGGGAATTGAATATCAACGGCAGGTCCTCTCTCTATCTCTCTCTCTCTGCACACGTAGCTCAACCGTGGGCTCGCAACGTAGAAAGGTTTTTTTTTATTTTAAAGGACGCGAGCTGGTTAAAGATTGATGCGTGTGCCCTTGCGAGCATACGGGAACGGCGTATCGATTCTATAGGATTAGCCAGAAGATCGGCTTTGCGTTATCGTTTGGGAGAATTAATAGCGAGGATCCGCTATGCGTTGGAGGTCCGTTTTTCTGTTTACGGTGCTTATATTCTTGCAAAAAAGACGTAGGAAAAGCCAAAGGAATGACAGTAGACAATCTTAGTTCTGTTTGAAAACAAAAGAAAATTTGGTAGATCCTAAAAATAGAACGACTATAATTGTTGTTCATAAAATTTAAGAGATATGTATATGCATGCGGGTATTACAGGCGAAACATCTTTCTGAGGAAAAAGTTAAAATACAAGGGGAAGAGAAGAGTTTAACGGTAGTTAAAGTAAGGCTTTAGTATGAACAGATTGTTATTAATTAAAAACTGCTTGTTAGAGAAACAGCTGAAGATAAGGATTTACTCTCGGACGCAGAGAGAATGGGCTTTGCATCGGCTGAAATGTTAAACGTGACAGGTGTTGTCTGACACGGAGAGGTTACGCCCTACCTCTCCGGGATTCGGACGAAATTTGGAGAGTAGAAAGTATACATGAAATAAGTGGTCCCTTTTATCAAAATTCTTTCCATTCGCCTTTAGCATCCGAGTAATAACCATTCCAAATGTCGCGGAAATACGCAAAAGTAATAAAAAGCCATTTGGAGTAGACTTTGAATCTGAATTCCGTGGCCGTGGTGGTTTAGGCGGTTAAATGTTTTCGTATAATTTTTGGATTCTCGCGTTCGAACTCCAATGGGAAAATATTATTTAATATTTCTTATTATTAAATACATATTATTGTTTTTATAAAAATATATCATTATACCGAAATGTTTATAATAATATTTATTTCTCAATATTTCTAAAATATAATTATACCAATATTATTGCTGTTATAATTTTGGCTTCCACGTACATTTTCTATTCGTAGAAATAATTTTATTAAGGATGGGAGATCATTTTATTAATTCATACCGTGCGTCATATAATTTTGGTATAATAATATTTTATAAATATTATTATAAACATTATATTTTGGTATGATATAATTTTAAAAAAATAATACGTATTTAATGATAATAAATATTTAAAAATATTCTCCCATCGGGGTTCGAACGCGAGAACCCAAAATATACGAAGAAAGGTAATCGCCTAAACAACCCCGCCCACCAACTATGTTTTGGTTTCAAATTGCGTTTTAACACATTTGCGAATTTCCGCGACATTTGGAACGGTTATTACTCGGAAGCTAAGGGCAAATGGGAAGAATTTTTATACAAGGGACCACTTATTTCATGTACTATACTTTATACTTTCTGCTGTCCAAATTTCGTCCGAATCCCGGAGGGGCAGGGTGTAACCTCTCTTTGTTAGTTAGTTTAATAAACGTGCTGCATTTGTTATTTTTATTATTCCAGTGTCATATATATTGGTCTAGTTGTTATGTTTATGATTTATTTAGCCACCATAATTTTTTATAATGATCGAGGACACTTTTCAGCACAGACGATGACGCAGCATCGGGTTTTATGGTTCATCTTTCATAGCATAGGTAGGTATACAGACATGAAATTACCCCCGGATAAAATTATAAAAAAAATTCATTTATTTGTTCATTTATAATTTTAACGCACGCTTTATAATTAATTTAATTAATAAATTCTTTTTCAGATTTTCTCCTGGGTTTGTGATGGGGGCATACAATTTGACAAGACAAATACCTATCGACACCGAGTGTCCACAAAACAACTTACTGTGAATACCGTCGTATCGCGGATGTATCACATACGCATGCGCAAATAGAGATGCGCAGACACACATACGTGACTGCATTCATAGTTAGTGTTGCCGTGAAGGAATATGTATTTATTTGTTCTGTGTACAGTGTACTGAGCTTGGGAGTTGGAGTTGTCTGTTCTCAAAGAAGTGGAAAGTTTGCTAAATTTAAATTTGTACCCGTATTTGAGGATCGTTAATTTTTATTTTTGCCCCTTAATTTTACAGCGGAGAAGAAGAGAAGTGTACGTAAAAAGAGTATTGGGTGTGGTGTAAGGTACCTTCGTTCGTTTTCGTTGGTTTTGTGGTGAGTTACTTGAGTCGATAGGGCCTGCAAGTACATAAAGTGGCACTAGTCGCATTTAATTTTTGTTCATGCTAACATTATAACAGTGTTCAAGTTCGAGCCCTAATGTAATTTTAAGTTATACGTAATTAATTAATTTATTATTTTTCAGATTATATTTTACATAACCCCAAACATGTCCTTGCCATCAAAACAAAAACACTCAGACTCAGCTACGCAAAAGTATATTCTGACGTTTTTTCAGAAAAGGCAAAAGCTAAGCATGGAAGAGGATACAAATGAACCTGTTTGCAGCCGAAAAGAAGAGACTAGTAGTAGAAAAAAATCTGAAATAATTGAAGAGAACAGGATTACGGAAGTGACGAAATCTACTGAAATGGAAGCTGATAATGACGTGAGTGATATGAATGTTAGTAAAAAACAAAACAAAATATAATAAAAATTGGGAAACAAAGTACGATTGGCTCTATTTCAATATTACTCGTGGTGGAGCATTCTGCAGATATTGTGAGAGATTTTAAAAAAATGATTCGGAAGCAATTAAAAAATCTGGAGGTGTTTTTATCACTGTACCTTTCGCAAATTTTAGGAAAGCTAGGGGAAAAACCGGCAAACTTGAAAACGCGGACAATCTGAAAGCATGCATTTAGCATTTCTATGGAAAAATTACGTCTCCAAGGAATTCATAAACCAGTCCTTACTATACTAGTCAACGAAAGTGAAAAACAAATGTCAAAATCGTCAATATTTCCATGCCCTAATAGAGGGTTTATATTTTCTTGCTAAAGAAGAAATTTCTCATAAAACTAAATATGAACCATTAGTTTAAAAAATTCATATTAAACGACGATATTCTCAATACTTGGGTGAAAGATCAAAGCAGCCGTGCTTCATATATTAGCAAAGCTACGGGCTCTGAACTTCTATTCTGCTTTGGAGAGGTGCTAGACAAGCACGATTCAAGTATTGTTGTCAAAAACAAATACTTTTCATTAATGGCTGATGAATCTACAAATATTAATAATGTGACAGAACTCACGATACTATTACGTTTCGTTGAAGACAGTGATATCAGAGAAATGTTTCTTTGCTTAGTTAAACTTGACAGTGCCGATGCAGATACGATTACTGGAACAATTTTAAGTCAGCTAAAACAAAGAGATATAAATTTAGAATATTTAGTATCACTTTCTTTCGCCGGAGCTGCTACTTTCTCAGGAAACATTTCTGGCGTACGAAAAAGACTCAGAAGTAGTAGGAAGAGAAATACCCTACATACTGCAGAGCACATGTATTATCTTTGGCTTTGACAAATGCTAAAAACGAATACCCAGAAATTAAACGGGTGTTACATGTTACTAAAGATATTTATAAACTTTTTCATATATCATCTAACCGAGAAAGAACGTTACACGACGTTCAATCCATTCTTGAAGAACCAATCTTAAAAATTCCACAATCAATAAAAATTCGCTGGCTAAGCAATTTTAGGTGTCAATGTAGTCAAATTTTGCTATGGTTCTATTATGATGACCTGCGAACGTATACATAAGGATGGAGCGGACCTTGCTTCATTAGCAGGAGGTATTTTGTTAGAAATGGAAAGGTCCAGTTTTTTTTATAAACCTACGTGTTTTACACGAAGCACTACTCAGTGTTTCAAATCTAAGCAAAATTTTACAAAAAGAAGATTTATGTTTGTCATCTTTACCTGCACTAATTAAGTCGACTATTAAGCACTTGGAAAGCATATGTAATGATTGCCTTGAAAGAAATGAGGAGACCACGATTTGGAAAAAATATACATCAGTGCTTGAAAACCTAAAAACTATACGTCCAATACTTCTAAGTCCAATACTTAAAAACGAAACAACTGATGCAAATTTTAAAACAGCAAAAAAATTTGCAGAAGAAATGATTAATCAGATGAGGGACAGATTTAACGACTAAGCTGTGTTGCTCATCGAAATCACCTCGAAGTTCGAAACTGCAGAATCATTTCGCAATATTACAGAAGAGGATTCAAAAAATTTATCTACTTTGCTGCATTTAAACTTTGATGCATTGTGGAACAATAATCGTTCATTTAAGTACCTAACCGGAGTCAAACGTGAAGACAATAAGAAGAATGTTTTGGAATTGATTTTGAAATCCAATATTGGTTATGCGGAACAGTAAATTTTATGTGTAAAATTATGTTGCATTCCGGTGTCTACTGCAAGTGCCGAACGCTCATTCAGCTCGATGAATAGGCTCATGACGAAATTAAGAAATCGACTGGGTCAAGACACTCTGCAGGACTGCATGAAAATTGCTATTGAAGGACCTGATGCGTTACCAAATATGTTAATCGACGAAGTTATCGACACATATGCTAAGAAAAAACAAAGAAGACTAATTTAAACTGTATACTTTACTTGCCTAATCATTTATTCATATATGTATTATTTACCTGTTTATTATTTTTTTTAAATTGTTAATTGTATATTTTTTTATTTAATTGGTCAAATATCCCTCCGGAAAAGTTGTTTTCCCCCCCGGAGAAAAACGTCTGGATTCAACACTGTAGGTATAGTGACCCAAACATTAGTAATTAAATGTCCCTTTATTGTAAACGCACTTAAGTCACTCAGTTTCTCCTTGAAAAAAGCATGAGCTAAAATATGCGCTAAATCCCAATAGCAGCCCACATCGCGCAATGGTAAAGGGAGTAATGGAACAGATGTTCTTGATTATTACGCGTAATTGTGATAACTAATTAAACCATAAAGATAACAGACACAACTATGTTTTAATCTTGCTTCTAAATTTTAAAGGAACTTTGTGACACCCTGTATATATCCAAGAACAATTACTTAAAGAAGAACTTGATCTCAGGTACCTCCAATAGCCACAGCAAGGTTATGAAAAACCAGATGCATTACTACTACAAAGTAGCCGTCTTCAGTGGTAATTCACCGAAAATATATTCTAAAAGAATTCTTTTAGAATATATTTTCAGTGTTTTTCATAACCTCGTCATGGCTATTGGAAATATGTGAGAACAGTACTTTTTTAAATGCTTGTTCTTGAATTTTTTCAGACACAAGACGACCTCGATAATTTGCTCTTGAACTCTATATTAAGGGAAAAAACGCCCTTGAATGCCAATCAGGAAAATGACGTTAGAAATTTGTATAAATTTGATTTTAGCCATAAGACGAGCTCGATAGTTCTCTTTTGAATGAACAGCGATAATTGAAAATGAAAATGCTCACATAAATCCTTTAATGGTTCTGTAAGTAGTGCACATTGTATCATCAAAGCTGACTGAATCTGAACATTATAATGTTTAATGTTGAAAAAGACACTAATGTCAAATCAAGAATATGAAGTTTTGACGATGAGAAAGAAGGGTGATTGAATATTTAATGGAATTACTAGGACAGTTTTGTTTTTGTATTTACTTTTATTTTGAGATGACACAATATATGATTAATCACCAGGAGATATAGGAGTTATTTACAACGAACAAGCAAATTAACCCGCTAATTAAAGTGATAAATTGCAACTTGAGCTTTATTTCATCATGAAATTTCTATGAATGTTTTTCCTTAAGCATGTTGGATTTTAAATACTTGAAATATACTCAGTACCTTCGAATGACAGTTACAATAATAGATAAGCTAGCTTCCTTAACAACATTTTCATAGGCATGATCATGTTTTAGTTTTCAGTGATTACATAGATGAATTATATAATTGGGCAAGCCTTAAATGTAATTGGAATTTTAATTCATTTTAGGACTAACAATTTGCGAATTACTGATAAATATGGCTGCTTTTCTGTCGATATGTTCATCTGCTTATCTCAACTCTTTATGGCTTTAAGAGTTATGTTAAGATTATGTTCTTGCGTCATTATTATTCATAGCTGCTGGAAAAAGTGATTCCTGATAACACTACAAATATGGGGATAGTTAGAATAGATAGTTATAATGCCCAGCATTTGTACAGATAAATTAAAATCTCTTTAGTTGGCGAAAATTAATTTGAGACTGTTCTGCTTTATTATTTCATAGTATCAATAAATTAGTTGGACCTTATTTATTTAAAAAGCTGTTTGTTGATAAAAGTGTATCCAATGGAACGTAAAATAAAGAAACGAGATTTGAATAATTAATCAATTTTCATCCGAGGCATAAATTATGCCAAGGAAAATCTAAATTTTGTTCATATTTTTAATAACCAATTTGGCATTTAAAATTTTAATTTTTGGGAGAATCGTATTAAAACACCAAAAAATTGATTAATAAAACTGTCGATTTAAAAAGGTAATTTAAACCTCTAGCCAAATAAAAAATATGAAAAATTGAATGAAAGCTGTTGAATATTAATTAGTCTTAATTGAATGCGGGGAAAATAATTTAGAGCCACATTTTTATTCGTAGTTCACGTTCATTAAATGTTACAGATTTTATCGTATGCATAGCAGTATATGTTTATTGCAACACTGTCGATTTTCCGTCACGTGTTTTTGTTTGCGAAATGAATAAATGCTAACAGAAAGCTTCACTCACTTAAGGTTTCGTTTAGGTCTATATGAAATATTTTGCAGTAGCATTCGTTTGTTTTAAACTCACCCACATTCTTTCATGAATACTTTTTCTTTAACTTCTTCAGTTCGCGGGCCATTTTTTCGATAATTTTTCTATCGCCGTGAAAATGTTCTAACGTCTTTCCACTTATAGTTCGTCTGGCTTTATTTGAATCATGTGGGACATTATATGGGAACTTCTCGAGCGAAGTTTGTTCTCATGTCACATTTCGATCTCATATAATCCGTTCTCATTCTCTATTTAGAGATTCGTTCCAAGAAACTTTGCGAAATGTGATTCTTTTTAGACGATCCCTTTCATTTTCATACTAGCATTTGTTATCGGGAAATTAATTTTTAAGGCTGAAAAATAAAATAATCTTCTGTCGATGAATATGCAGATAGACGATATAGATTTTCACCTTTGATTTATTACAAAATATTACAGATTATGTTTATATTAAATTCTATATAATGAATATATTAATATTTTGTTTACTTGCTTGATTAATGCAGCAGGTTGTATACCATAAATATCAATAAAAACTTTATTTTTCTGCTAAAATTTAATATTAGTATTAAATGTCATTTAAAATATCGGATTTCATGCAGTGCTTTAATCAACGATTATTATAATGAAAATAACAATATTAGCCACAAAGACCGAATTACTCAAATTTCAGATTATATGTGAACTTAATATTATTATCATCAAAACCAATTAACTAAATATGTTGAAATCGGCTCGTAATTAAGTTCGACTTATTTTAGATAAAATTAAAGCTGCAATGGCGGCCAATGGTAAAACTAATAATTTATAGGACATTCCTATTTAATTTAATTAGAATATATCAGATTATATACGTCGTATTGCAATAATTTCACATTGTGGAAGCAAAAAGACGGACGAAAGGCAGGAGAATACAGATTTTAAAATAATCCCTCGACCAACTTGCGGAACCCTTCTCGGAAAATCGCCTCGAACGGATTTTTTGACGAACTATAGCTCAGTACAAAGCGATAAAACTGAAACGATTCCGAACCACCAATGGCGTAGCTATCCTGGGCAGCCCGGACGAATCCCGAAGGCCCGCAAGACATTGAATGTTGAGAGTTTGTACTTGCTATTATTTAACCTTACCATATGTGCCACGGGCCCGGAGGGGCCTCGAATTTTTCCGAATCTAGAAAAAAATAAGATTTTTTAGCGATATCCTTTTTTATCCTAATTTTTGAATGGCTTTCCAAATAATCATCATTTTTGGACAGGGTAAGTTAAAAAAGCCTAACCTTTTCAGCATAGAGCGGCCACCAATGTTTTGTCGCGAGCCCTTTTGCTACTAGTTACGCCACTGATGTGCGTGACAATTTTGAACCATCTTTCATATTCTGGTGAGGCTGTATGGTGTCGAAATTCAAACATCTATCCAGTATGCCAAAGAGCATGAAAAGATAAGATAACTAATAAACGTGTATGAATATAAGAGACCTAAAGTAAGCCTACGACCTAATCCACACTTTGGGTATGAAGAAGAAATACAATACGAGATGTTTCAGATCATTCAGCTGTTGGTTTTGAAAAAGAAATTATTGACCCTATCGAGAGTAAGGGAATGGATAGATCGAGGCTTACGATGAAGCTGCGGTTATGAGTTGAGTTTATTCTGAAAGCCAGAATTCTGAAAGAGAAGGAAAATGCGCAACTTGTGCATTGTGTTTCACTCAGCTTAAATGGGGTTCTTAATGATTCGGCTCGCGTCATATCCGAAATTTCTTCATTTTACAGGAACATGGACGGAATTTACATTTATTTGGACAAGGCATCAAGAGATGGAAATACTTGAATCTTGCATATACCCGAAAAAGAATTACAGTCCAAATAGGCAGCCCAACTAGTTGTGCAGTAAGACATGACTTATTTAAGGTGACCATACGTACAGGTTTGGCCGGGACAGTACCGGTTTTGGAGTGCCTGTCCCGAAATTAGTTTCTTGTACCGGTTTTGGGATGTTTGATCCAAAGGTTTCGGTAATTCTTGACAATCTACAAAAACGAATATAGGAAACACTTGATAAAGTCAACGGAACTAAATAACTATACGCATTATTTTCTATATATAATTAGCCGAATTACGGGTGGTAGATGATCTTGGCGCTTAGCTGCGCGCGCTTACGGCATATTGCCGAGAGTGTTGTATAACTGCGCACATGGGGAAACTGTCGGCAAGAAACGGCGATTTCCAATCGTTTGTTCCCGGTGACCTGTGGTAGGGGTGTTAGCGAGGAGAGCGAGAATTGATGTAGCTACGTATTCTATAATAGTGTAAAGCTCGTGCGCTCTAAGGTGGCAGGCGGAGACGCGTGAGAGGGGAATGGAATGAATGGGAAGGAGTAGCTTTAAGGGGGAGCTGACGCCAGAGCACCTGCGCAGTAGACGAGTCCATCAGCCTTAGTGTACCTCTCTCCCTTTCCTTCTTCCCCTCCAGATTTTAAGTTCGCGCAGTCAATGCTCACACCTAAACACCACCTCCCCTAAAAGCGGACCTGCCTCGAGGATGGACTCGTCCTACCGTAAAGGTGGCTACAGCGCACTGCCGTGTTATAGCGTTTTTGGTATACTACATTGTAGCTAACCGGCCTGTCAGAATCTCGAAGTTTTGACATCGCTAGTATTCGTTGGCCATTTCACTTTTTGTTCTTTTCATTCCGCAGAATTCCCGCGTGTTCGACTAGTTTGAGGGAAATGAGAAGTGAAGACGTAGTGCCGTAACGAGGGTACGGCGAAAAGGGCATTTGCCATAAGCGCCGCCTGCAAAATGCGCCAAATTTTCCCGCAAAAATGCCGAAAGTTTATTTTCCCAAAAACATATTAATGTAATACTCCAATGTTAAAGTCGTTGTTAATAAAATGTTTCTATTATCTTTTAAACCACAGGAAAAATAATAGTCTACATAAATAAGGTGTATCCTAAAATGTTCCCATTGTGTTCTGTAGAGAAAACGTTGACAAGCTCTAAATGGAAATTTAAAAGAGCCGCATACTAAGCTAAAACAGCCACATGCGGCTCACGAGCCCCGGTTTGGCCATCCCTGGTCTATACTATTGGTTTAATATTTGAAAATTTTCGTTTCTGCATTTATCGTGAGGGCATGTAGCGCATTTCCCAGGTTCCTAGAGTACACACCCCTACTCCATCTCTAATCAATGGGAGATCTACTGGAAGGGGGAAGGAGAGATTAGACTCAAAGCCCTTACATATGCAGCGGGAGGAAATTGCATCATTTGAGGAAAAGGAGAAGTGAAGTTGTGTAGGACTCCATTAGACGAGGGTGTCGAATCCCTCAAATTACAGGAGGGAACGGGTGTGGCAAATTGCCTACACTGCAGGGGCAAACGGATTTTGTCCCGATTTTGCTGATTTGAAATCTGGTCACCTTAGACTTATTACATGCAGTAAGATTCATATCCACGGAAATAAATCTGCCTAAATTATTCTCATGAGCAAGTTTAATGGTGAAACAATGAAAATTATTCTCTATTCGTGAGCCAATCAGAAACATAAAAGCTCGCGCGTGCTACAATGGATTTTTAAGAAAAGGACACGCATAAATCAGTCGCTATAAGAATTTTCGTAGCAGAGATATTTCTATCAAAAAGATACGTGACTTTTTCTTGCAGGTACTCTTTTGTTTCCTGTTAGCATATATCTATTTTTAAATAAAATCGGTACTTGAGTATTTTATAGTAGTAGTATCAACATCAATTGCAAATGTTCAAATTAAAAAAAAACTAACTTAACGGTATTCGGCAAATCGCAGTACAGCCGTTCCTTGTAAGTTACAGCCTTCTTTACAAGTTCTACGAAATTCAAACTTTCAAAATTGTGAAAAAAAACAATGCTCACTGTCAATTTATTTTACTATTAAAGCATTAAACTCGGTCAGCAAAGGCTTTATCAGAAACACAAAGCAAGACAATTTCGAGAACTCGCGGTGTCATCTTCTAATACTGTTGAGACGTAATTAGAAAACAAAATTTTATTCTCAAGAACGTAAAAAAACACTGAAATAGAAATTTTTAAACACGAAATCGAAACAGAAAAATTAAGTTATTTACTAACGCGAAACTGTTGGAACTTAAAATCACCGAATAATAAACAAAATTCTTGGTATACGTCAACATGGCTGCATGTTCAATAAGCCTGAGCGTATGAAGGAAGATAATAAATATGTGCAGTCGTTATACGAGGTGAATCAAAAAGTTCCCGGAAAGTTTCAGTAACAATGTTCCTGCATTCCAAATAATAACAAAGCATTTTTGCCTAAAGCTAGCATTATCTTACCATTACAATTCAATATTTCGTAACAATTCATTCATTTGTTATAATATAAAAGCAGTTTTTCTAACCCATTAATTCATGAGTATGGATTACTTAAAGTTTGAGATTCGAGTAAACGTAAACTTTTTGACTAAACTTGGCTGGAAATCGAATGCCATTATTCAGGTTTTGCAGAAAGTTTACGGAGATGATGCATCTAAGAAAACTGCAGTTTATGAATGGATTAAACGGTTTAAGCTTGGACAAGAAGACGTTAAAGATGACTATCGAAGTGGAAGACCATCAATGTCGATCAACAAAAAAAACCGTGGTCGCCGTCCAATCAATTGTTGAATAAGATAGACGAGTTTCAGTGCAAATGATAGCCAAACTTTTGGACATCTCATTTGGCTCAGCTCAATCAATCCTCAAATATAGGTTAGGATTAAGCAAGATTTCTGCTAGATAGGTACCGAAAGCGTTGCGCTCTGAACACAGACTCAGAGAGCTGACCATGCAGTAGAGTTCCTCAACCGATTTGATGCAGACCCAGAAGATTTCTTTTGCCGAATAGTGACTGGTAATGAAACATTGATCTACCAGTACGATCCGGAAAGCAAATTTCAATCTAAACAGTGGTTATCAAGGGGGTCCAGTGGACCAATAAAATTCAAAGCTGAACGATCAATCAAGAAGGTTATGGCAATTGTTTTTTGGGATAGTGAAGGCGTAATCATGGTCGATTTTCTTGAGGGGCAATGGACAGTAACAGGAGGTTATTACGAACAAGTTTTTTTAAAACTGAACGCTGCGCTTATAAAAAAAGACCTGGAAAACTACATCGGCAAATTCTACTTCACCATGACAATGCTCCAGCACATTCATCTACGGTATCAAGAGCTGTGCTTCGAGAATTGCGCTGGGAAACGTTGTCTCACCCACCCTACAGTCCAGACTTGGCTCCTTCGGACTTTTTTCTGTTTCCCAAATGAAAGGAACACATCAAGGGAGTTCGCTGGGAATCGATATCTGAGGCCAAACAAGCAGTTTTGAACTGGTTTCATTCAAACGATCAAAATTTCTGCAGAAATGGGTTAGAACGATGGCGACATCGAATGGAAAAGTGTTTAGAGTTAAATGGTGAATATGTTGAAAAATAACTCCAAAATAAATGGCTCTTTATGAGTTTCTTTTGTTTTTATATGATAATTCCGGGAACTTTTTGTTTCACCTCGTATATGTTATGTATATAGATTTTATGGTACTTACGTATTTTCCGCAGGACCTTTACTTGACGTCGTGAGTGACGGGAAATGGAACTTCGTGGATCTCTCCGCTGGCATGGAGAGGGTGACATTCATTTTAGGCAGGGAAATAGAACGAACCCACCAACCTAACGTTACCCAACCCGCTTGGAGAAAAAGCAAACGTTCTTTATATAATTTAATGTGTTTATTTTATTAAAAAATTTAAAATGGAAATAGAACGAACAAAACCTTACCCAAGCCTCGGTTGGAGAAAAAATAGCAACCTCCACGCAGCAGTTCCAGGTTTTTCTTATAATTAACATGTTCATTTAATCAAATTTTTTAATGGAAATTTAACCAAACCAACGTTTTTACCCAGCCCGGTTGGAGGAATAACAGTTTTCTTTTCTATAACTGAGTGTTCGTTTTATTAAAAATTTTAAATGGAAACAATGAACTAACCAAACAAACGTTACTAAAAACTAAAAAAACAACCTCCCAAAGCAGAGCAAACTCCACGTAGTTTCATTACTCGTCACTCACGGATATATAACTATTGCACATATTTATTATCTTCCTTCATACGCCCAGGCTTATTGAACATGCAGCCGTGTTGATGTATACCAAGAATTTTGTTTATTATTCGGTGATTTTAAGTTCCAACAGTTTCGCGTTAGTAAATAACTTAATTTTTCTGTTTCGATTTCGTGTTTAAAAATTTCTATTTCAGTGTTTTTGTAAGTTCTTGAGAATAAAATTTTGTTTTCTAATTACGTCTCAACAGTATTAGAAGATGAAACCGCGAGTTCTCGAAATTGTCTTGCTTTGTGTTTCTGATAAAGCCTTTGCTGACCGAGTTTAATGCTTTAATAGTAAAATAAATTGACAATGAGCATTGTTTTTTCACAATTTTGAAAGTTTGAATTTCGTAGAACTTGTAAAGAAGGCTGAAACTTACAAGGAACGGCTGTACTGCGATTTACCGAATACCGTTAAGTTAGTTTTTTTTTAATTTGAACATTTGCAATTGATGCTAACCCGTCGAACGTGTATATTGCTATGTGAAATTTGCACAAAGTTATTTTTAATTGTGTTTTGTGTTGTTGTTTTTATTTTTTATAAGAAAATTTGAAGCTAATTGTTGGAAATGGATGGAAAAGCGTCGTTGGGTCTTAATGGTTAAATATGACTTCATTTAATGTAAGTTACAGGCTACTATTTACCTTTCACTTGTAGAGAAACTATAATACCGTAGAGTCCGCGAGTTCATATCTCACATTCCTAAAACCGACTGTTACAGGGATGCCGAACCTATGGCTCGCGTGCCACGTATGGGGCGCTAGACGATTTTGGTTGTCACTTGAAAGATAAAATTGTTTATTGACTATCTCCTTCATATTTTTCCGCTCTTGGCACAATATAAAAAGACTATTTCTCGCGAGATTGCAATTACGTCGATAAAATAGTGTCGATAATAGTGACGGTTCGGCGATAAATGATCCGGGACAATGAGGCTTTTTAGATGATGAAGTGAACCATATATAACCAATTTATCGTTTTCTGAACTAAGTCTAAGAATAAGTGATCTTACTTAGTTAAATTATAAAATTATTTTTTGTATGTATTTTAAATTGGCACGTAAGCTAGAAAAGGAAATCTAATTTTTTAAATCTTGGCATGCGGGCAAAAAAAGGTTTCTCAACACTCGGTTATTATAATATGTAATACGGCCTAAAGCCAGTGGCGGATCTAGGTGTGTAGCTTAGGATGGAGAGGATAATAGGAAAACTAATATATTTACTGATATCTATTTATGTTAAATATTACCGTCTCATTATATTAAATATACAGGGTATATTATACACCGCTTAGATATTTGTAAAATATTTCTAGAATTCCTATATTATAAAATAAATTAGTTGTGGTAATATTTTATTGAAGATTGATCATTTCCCTTAGGGAGATAATTACCATATATATCCTTTGTATCCGCCATTGTCTAAAGCAGAGTTTCCCAACCGGTGGTTCGCGTACTCCTAGGGGTTCGCGAAATAAATCTGAGGGGATCGCGAGAAAAATTTGGTAATGGCGTCTTTTTCATTGTCTTGATTATAAAATTGTTACCAAAATTTAAATTTCTTTCAAATTAGTTGTATGGTTTTATGTCAATTTTTTTCTTAGGCTTCATGAATTATATTTGAATTTTAAAGGGTTAATAACTAGAACTGATAACAATATCAGAGATTCTGATTTTATTGTAAACGTGTTACATGCTACGTGCTATAATAAACGTTTTATTTTCAATAAATTAAACGCTTTCAAAAAGAGCTCTTTTTACAAAATTTATTCGCCATTATAAGGGGTTTGCCGCTAAAACTGTTACAGGTCAAGGGTTAAAGTCAAGGTTAAAGGTTAACCCAATGAGTTCGTGACGATAAATAGGTTAGCTCAAGGGGTTCACGAAGTAAAAAAAGTTTGTGAACTGCTGGCCTAAAGCACTTTTTTCTGTTTGTGTCTGTCTTCTACTCTTATGGAAATCCTCCACCTTCCATCGGATGCCGCATCTGAAAGGTTTTGATGCATACAAAAATCAAGTAAAATGTAGAAGACACTTTTAAGCCGGTTGTCTACCATTCGAATTTCCAAAAAAAAGAACTTGGAGAAACATCACGTCCTTATCGATTCTCCCTTTTTACTCAGCAAGCGAGGCCACTCTCGTCCTAGCAACAATTTTTCCGAAACGTCCTTTAAAAAAAGATGACTCATTTGGGCGTGTTTTGGACAGCGCGCGATTTAGGATAAGGATCCTTAAAGTTCCGTAAGGCCCTAACTAATTAAGCGAGCCCATTTCGCACCAAGAGGTGGGCGGTCTGTAAGCGGAGGGATCATATGAATGGAGTGCGGTGGAAACCTTCGACTGAAAGGCTTAGTATCCATGGGCAACGATCCAAAGGAAACAGCCCTTCGACGGCCAGCCAGCAGCCTTTTGCCCCGAGCGTCTAAATGACTCGCCGCTGCAACGGCAAAGATTGAAAAGGTGTCTTGCTCCTCGTTTGGGTAGGTAGGCAGATGGAATCCGATGCCCTTCAGATGCGAGCGGAAGAATTTTTTCAACGTTAGCACTAGCGAAAAAACTTCGAAAATACTCGAAATTCTCGCGGAATGTTTTTTAATATCTCACATACGTATCGTACGGAGAATGTATCGCAACCGCGAAAAAGTTCTAATTCTATATTTTGATGGAGAAATTCCGATTCGATCTTCTGCGTTTGAAATGTTTGCAAAGGAGGAAACTTTTGTTTTCCCGTTTTCTATTAATTTCCCAGCAATGCTATGTTTTTGCACGAGTCATAGTTCGATAATTTCTTTCTTTTTATCCTTTAGACTAGTGATAGTAGTAGTTAGTAGATAATATATTATTTTCGCTTTATACAATGTAAATACAGCCAAACCCCGATTTGGCGCTACCGTTTGTCTATCACTGGCGTTGGTGCTAAAGCGGTGTTGGCGGTTCTATGTATTCATAAGATGAAAGTTCTGTTACCAACGATTCATGGGTAATATGAGGGGGTGGCACTATATGGGGGGGGGCGCTAAATTTGGCTCTGACTTTAGTCGCATGATAGTTATCGAGAAGGCGGATTTTTTAAAAGCAAGTTTTTTAGGAATGGTATACTCGACAGTCGGCTCTGGAAAAAATTAGAAAATTTATTCGCTGCGCGGTCCCTCTTTCTATTTTATTTTTCATGCTCTACATATCAAAACCACTTATTCGATGGGGTTTATTCTCAAGATGACGGCTTCATCACCCGCCAACTCGCACAAAAGAAGGAAATAAAGCTCTCTTAAGGAAGAAATGGAAGTTGACGGGTGAAGATGGAAAGGCGAGTGAGTCCCCTGCTCCCCAACTAACAAGCGTAAGCCAACATATAACCCGACTCTTTAATATAAAAAATAAAATAAACACTTCATTGCGTCTAAAAATTACTTTTCGCGTTTATTTGCGAGTAACTCTCTTTAGAAAATTTTTACACGATTCCCAATACCCAAAATATGAGGAAAAGTACGCCGATGAGTCGTAAAACCTTTTTTTTTCACTGTTAGCTTTCGAATAAACGTGTTCCGAATAATGTAGAGGCTAATTGGAAGTACTCTTTAAGAAAAATTCGAATGAAAGAGCGCTGCTGCCTTGGGAATTTTTGCAAAAAATGTTCACTATCGGGAGGGAGGAGGTAGAGAAAGAGTTCTCTTACGACAGGTGTGAGGGAGGCTATTCAGAGAAGTCGCAGTCCTAAAAAAATGAAGATCAAATTCGCGAAAGCCGTCGAACGCGTGATGTTCCGGTATCCTTTTCTACACGTGCCGAAGGTTTTCGAGGCATACTTATCACCTGAAAGAGCGATAGGGAGAAAAAGAGAACGAAATACAGGGTGATTACAAATGATCTCGCCAATTTTAAATTATTTTATTAAAAACTAACAAAGATGCAGTGAAAATCAAACTATGCTTGCAAAGGAAGTCAAGTAATTCTGTCCAAGCTATTGATAACTGCCGCTTTCCTCTCAATGAGGCTACAACATTCCTGAATGAGCAGCTACTCGATCGTTGGATAAAGCATGGAGGCCGGCACGTTCACTCTAACCACTTCGACTTTTTCCTTTGGATACTGAAGAAAAGCATATATGAGGCTGTTGGAGAAGCTCAGCATGATATTTTACGATATGTATTGCAGGAAAAAGAATACCTTTTTGTTGTCTGCAGAACCACTAACTGAGCACGTATTGAATAACTCAAAAAAAATACTTTTTGAAATTTTCTTTATGGTATGTATAGCTTGCTTTTTACTGTATCTTTGTTGGTTTTTAATAATATTTTTTAAATCTGGGAAATCATTTGTAAACACCCTGTATATAAACGATTCGCCAAAGTAGTGTGCCAGGAAGAGTCGTTTCGGATTCCAGGAGAACGGGAGAGGGAAAAAAGGGAAGCGGAAGAAAAGGCAGCATGAGGAGGAGGATCGTCGGGTGCTCGTGGACAAAGGGAGAAAATGATTGCTTCGGCCGGCTATCTCCCTGGGCGTGAAGGGAAGCGGCTATGGGGGCACGGCGTCGCTTTCGGCGCTCAATTAAGGGGCGGAGCGATTCAATACTCCAGACCGCTAGATGGGGCGAGAGGGTCGTTACAGGGGATCAACTTCTTCCCCGCAATCAAATGAGGACAGCTGGAGCGGCGGTGGAGGGGGGCATTAGGAACTCCGCGACCCCTCATCCCCATTCATGCCCGACCTTTCTCCTCCCCCTCCCCCCTCCTCTCCCCCGCCTCCGTTCATTCGCAACCCCCCTCCCCCATCCGCCTCTCCTGCCTCTTTTACCCACTCCCGTCGCCCACTCGGGGATTGGAAGCGGGGATTACCGTAACCCGCCACAAGAGTACGAGTGTGTGTGTACACATACACGGGCCTACACACACAGTCACACGCACGCACATACACTTTGCGCGACGCTTTCCCAAGAACGAGTGGTAACGGGGATTGGATGGGGAAGAGGAGAGACAGTCGGGAGGTGGTGGTGTGAATAGGGAGATGGAGAGAACCGGGCATTAACTGAAGAAATCTTCAGAGAAAAAAATCCTCCATTGGGGAAGCATTCTCGTCGCCGTCTTCACCTGCGGTTACTTCATTCTGGAAGTAAGGGATTCTCTTTCACGCTCTCTCTGAAAGAAGTCTTTATTCTTGCCAATGCGCGATTCCTTTCACGAATAAACCCTCTCCCTTTCTCCCCCACCCTCTGCCCGTCTCCTACCACCTTTCAGGTGTCGTTTTCTCACTCTGTCTATCCTCGCAATCTCAGTCTCCTGTGTCCCTCCTCACCACTCTCTCCATCTTCCCTCTACATCCATTAATCTCCCGATTTACAGGTTATCGGGTTGCCGTAATTTAGATTAGCAGGATATAGAATGATCAGAATTTCGTTTAACCCTGATTTTTAAAAGTTATGATTTGAAGTCTGTTTTTATACTGCGTCACATACGGTCAGCATTTACTTGTCTTATACCTATTAAAGGTTTTGATACGTAATGCAGTATCGCCAGAGTTGTTTAACCATTGATTTACTTTTATTTGATTTTTCTTCGCGTGCTTGATATTTGCTTCATTTTTTCTCATTTGTGCACGCTATGCCTAAATAGGCATATCGATCAACCGGAATAGGCCCGAGTCATCCAGTAAATCGGGAATATTACCCAGCGATTCCCCTGAAAGATGGGTGGCAGTAGGTGTAATGTTTTTAGCGATGTGCCTTCTTTCTATCTTCCTTATGACTGTCCCTTTCTCTATTCTTTATTCCTTTCCCTCCCTTTCTTTCTCAGTTTCCCTCCCCCTCCCTCTTTCTCTTCCTCATTTCTCTTTCCCTCCCTCTATCCATCTTTCTCCCTCTCCATCTCTTTCCCTCTCATCTCCTCCCTTTCTCTCTCCCTCTTTTTACCCTCTCCACCTTCCCCTCTCCTCTCTTCCTCTCTCTTTCTCTCCCTCCCCTTCATTGCCCGCCCACGGGAGGATTAAATTTTGATTCATTTAATATTAAAATTGAAATGCACAACGTATTGTGGCCAAGGTTTATTTTAAACGAAAAAAAATAAAAACGACAACTATTTTATAAATATTTAGAAATAATTAACTCTGGGAGATTGGAAACTCTTTTTCCTTATATTTTGAAAAATCTGTTAATAGTCTGTGCGAAACGGAATGCTTTCGGCTCGCTTGGACGAAGAATGAATTTCGGGAGGCTCAAGTCAATGTTAAACATGGCGTCATATAAGTAAAAATAACCTATTCGTTTAATATCGGTTCTTTAAATTACCTTTATGAATTATTTTTTTCCGTTCGCCCAAGTAATATAAAAAGATTTTGAACCCGTCTTAGACTAAATCGATATAAATTCGCTACTCCATTAATTTTTTCGATTTTAATTAGCGGATTATTTATATAAAATCCTTAATTATAGGTACTTAAGCGTCCTTTCCAGAAGAATCCTGAAACTATGGCAGAATAGCGTGAAATGACCAAGCGATAAACCCACGAATCAATTTCGAGGAAAGAGAGAGGGAGTCAGGGTGAAGGAGGGGGAGGGAGGAATGGAGGGGGAGGGAGGAATGGAGGGGGAGGGAGGACTAGAGGGTGGGGGAGGAATGGAGGGGGTGAGAGGAATGGAGGGGGAGGGAGGAATGGAGGGGGAGGGAGGGGTGAGTAACATCTAGAGAGAGAGGGTAAGGGGGTGGAGGGTGGGAAGAGGGGCAGAGACGAGAGGATCACAGAGGGGTAAAGAGGTTCAGATAATCGGCTTTACTCGAGAAAAAAATATATGCTACCAGAGGGCCTCCATACAATTAACCCGTCTCCATCCACGTTCGTGATTAATAATCGAAATAATAAACCGAACGATTAAATGTTTCCAAAGAGAGATCAAGGAGAAAACTTAAGAGGAGGTGTTTGGAAAGAAGCTATAAATAATTTATTTATTTCATTCCTTTCACGCAGAATATGAAAGTGAATAACTATTAGAATTTCTGTGCAATAGTTTGGAATTTAAGTCATGGTGTTTTCATAGCAAAACCATCAGAACGCCGATATTTTTCACAGTATAAACTTACTCCCTTAGTTTTGCAAAAATACAGTAGTGTTTGAAATTAGCTCGATTTCAAATTATGAAGAGGTCGCGACTGCCTCGGCGGGCCGGATGACTATTTACCTAGGAGCTTACTCAAGAGATCACATGTGATTTTTAAAATTAAAATAAAGTCTTAACCAGGCAATGTGTTATGGAAACAATTGTGTTTCAAATGTTCAAAATTATCTGTATTAAATATCACAGACTACATACATCAATGCTTCGCGGGCTGCGTAAAATGTTGTTGCGGGCCGGAGATTGCACGCCCCTGCCGTAGATATTTACAGAATATGGGATGGAAATGAAATTATCCCCCAAAATTGGTTTTTGGCTAAAAGGGGTAAATAATTCTTAATAAAAATGTTCATTTAATCTGTCAACTATGTGGAAAGAAAACGGTACATTTTTATATAAACATAGCAATATGGCAAACAAAGGGGTTTTAAAAAAAACTTCGTATTCATGCTCAAGTATCGTATGTAGTGGGAGTTCTCAAGGTGCATCTTAGGCTAAGTTATCATAGCGGTCATGAGCTCACGAGTTCTTACCGTTTGGACTACCAGAGATTCTAACTTTTTTAAAAAATATAGACACCGGGGAGATTCAAACTCCCGATCTCCTGTTTACTAGACAGGCGCTTTAACCAACTAATCCACGGCGCCAATGTTGTTCAGCCAGTGGAATTAAGAAAGGAAGTTCTGGCGAAGGAACGATCCCCAGCTTAGTCAACCAGAATGCTAGAAAGAGGGAAGGAATTGCGTTTATTCAAAAGAAAGTTGCTAAGGAATTTTAGTACTCGACTTGGGAAGATCTATTTATATAATAGATTAGTCCATTGGACAACGCAAAGGTAACTTTCTTAGAAAATTCTGCGTTGAAAGAAGCCGCATTCCATAAATTTATGGAAAAATCACGCATTTGCTACGAGATGCGTCATAAACACGTAAAATGAGATGCATACCCAATTCAGAACCGCGAATAAATAAATTGTATACTTGTTGAGCGTTAATTTAATCATGTGTATTCAAATCCGTGTTGGGGAAAACCGCGTTGGTAAACGGTTAACTGTATAGGCTTCCGTTTCGTAAATTCCCGCAAAAATATGTCACGAGGAAAGAGTCAACAATTCTGAGGGACAGTAGTTGCGCGTCATTTCATATTGTAAGATGTGGATATCTTCTTGGACTTTGCGGCATAAAAGGCTCCGTTTATCTTTGTAAAAAGGCGCTATTTTAAATAATTACGTCAGTAATTTTCCGAAGAAACGTATGAAAATATCGTATAATTCGAGGAAAATTCTGTCGCTTATACCCACGATGTGACGCGTGTAATTGCAGTTCTTTCCGATAAGCTATCTTTTAAATTTCCGAAGCAAAATATTTCACGCGTAGAGAAAATCTATTTGAGAGACGTTTAATCTGTTTATTTTTGAAGCCTCGCCGCGTCGCGTGTCTCTCGCGTCCTCCAAATTAATTCAAATTCACTCCGTTTTTTTAAGCGCGGCGTTGCGACCGTCGACGTCGTAATGAAATTACGCCCTGATTACACGATGGAGAGGTTTTTAAAAAAAGAAACGCGGCCATTCTAGAATGTTTTTCCCCCTTTGGAAATTTTAAAAATAAAAAGAAAAAAATAATCTCCGTACTCCGATAAAACGAGCGCGCACCCGCCCAAATAGGCCATTGGATTTTCATTAATTACGCATTCCATTCATTTTATTCCTGCTAAATGCTTTCCAACCACAGCTGAAAGCGTTAATGAATTAGGTTTGTCCAAAAGGTGTATTGGGTTGTCGGGCTGGATGCCTAAAAGGAGACGAGAGGGAGGATGGAGTGAAACATCATGAGAACCGGCGAAAAAGGGAGAGAGAGGGAAGTGGAGGTAGAAGGAGAGAGAGGATTTTGAAAAAGGAGGGAGTAAGGGAGGGGGGCCGGAGATAGTAATACGTGTCCTTCCACGAGCACCCTCCTCTCATAGCCTCCGGCTATCAGAAAAGGAAAAGGGGTGTAGTGGGAATAGGGGGAGAGAAGGGTTCGAGTGGGGAAAGGAGGGGGGTTGGGGAATGGGGGAGGGGCTGAAGGACCCTCAAAAGGGGTCATGAGAGAGAGAGAAGGGGATTAAAGTTAATGGGCTGTTGAAGTTCCTCTCAAAGCCCCTCTCTCTCTCGATTCAATCACTCATCCCCCTCCCTTTTCCTCTCTCCCTCCCTTTCCCTTCTCCTCAACCCAAAACACCCTGCGTCTCCAACACACACACACACAGAACTCTCTCCCTCTTTAAACTTCTCTCTTTCCTTTATTTATACACACGCTGTGCGCACAACCTCCCTCGGGTGCGTTTTTTTCGCGCATTGTGTTCGGGTAATTTAAAATGCAGCATATCAATCGATGGAGTGTTTTTATTTTGCGTAGCTCCGCGGTTCGTGTTTTTTGTCTTCCTCGTTGTTCCGCTCGCCAATCTTCCTGTTCTTTGCTTCCCTGCTTCGTCCTTCTTCGTTTGACTCGCCTTCGAACTTTTCGATGTCGCGAAATTCCCATCCTTCTACCTCTGCTCCTTTCTTATCTTTTGTCCCTCGATTGCTTTTTCCGAAAATAATCGCCTAATATCCCTTTCAGGAACTCTTCCATTCCATTATTTGTTTTACATATCCTTATCTTACCGATTAAGCTAATCTTTCCTCGAAATTTTGTCATTTTCTTAACTTCTCCCTCTTCCGTTTCTGAATTAATATCTATAGTCCCTGCAATCAGGGTCGGTCCGAGATGCGGGCGAGCCGAGCTTCTGCCCGGGGTGCCAAAGTGTTGGAGGCGCTAACTCAACCATCTATCTAAACCAGGGGTGGCCAAACCGCGGCTCTTTTAACTTAACGTGCGGCTCTTATTCATTTACAGTCAAAGGCGTATCAAGGCTTATCACGTCAGAATGCGATAACGCTGTGCGAGTAAGACCTTTTGGGGGTGCTTAATGGGCATGCAGTTTCTCTGTATTGCAACAAATACAAGTTATGCTTACTGTTCATACATATTTGTGCGCAGAATGGATGTATTGCAGCTCTCAAACGTAGGAAAGTTATCAAATGCGGCTCTGAGCGTAAACAGGCTTGGCAACCGCTGATATATACATTACTTGCAAGTGAATAAATATTGGCTACAAATTTATATCCCGGGAAAGGCGGGATTCTTGATAGCATCACTTTTATTTTTTCATTATCAAATAATTCCTTTTACATTACATTATCATTTTTACTCAGAAATTAATAAATTAACAAGTTCTTTTCAAAATATCTAACATAAGTTTACGGAATAGGGCGCCAAGCAGTTTCTTGTCCTGGGCGCCAAAATACCTCGGACTTGCCTGCCTGGAGTAACTTGAAAATATGAATTCATGAAGACCTGGTGTTACATGTTACTGCTAGCAAAAAATATGGTTTTTATATTCCAAAAAGAATTACCCTGTTCACCTAGTTGTTTGAATCCAACTGAAAATTCAGACAGTTCCAGCTTAGCCTTAGAATCACTTAAGTAGAAAATAAATTCCAAGTGTTTCATTTTCTTTTTAGGTGTTAATTATGGATTATCACAAAGCTACGGCGAATTCTATTTATTTCATAGATATAAATATAAAGATCAGAAAAACTGCAAAGCAGTTCGACGACAAATAAATTGTGGATTCTGGAATACTATATAATATCGGTACCATCTAAATTTGTTTCATTAATGAAAATGCAATAGTGACAAAATAAAAGTGTCATTTCTACTTTTGTTCATTAGAATAGGTTTTTATTGAAAAATGTTGCGAGCATAATACGATTAAATTCTGTATTTATTCCTTCCAGATTTTTAGCGTGTAGTAAGTAATATTGATCATAATTAGACTCAACCAATTACAAGGTTAAAATTGTGAGGTGCCGCACATTCTTACCTTATCGGTAGCTTAAATTTGATACTGTCACAATAGTATATGATTCTTAATTCATTTAAACATTCCCGGTATTCGCAGATTTATTGAATTTTAAAGCTCGCTTTTAAATTTCAGGTAGAAGAATTGTTGCGTGCATTAAAAATATTTCAGGAGTTTGGGAATAGCATTTCAGTAAGTTATACTCTTTTTAGTTATTTAATTAATTAATTTAATAAGTAGTCATTACTAGCCAAGAACGCCACAACATAGTGTGTGGCATTACACTTTACGCTATGACTGTAGATGTTTTTATGCACCCATTAAGCGATAGCGATAGTGGAACTAAAGAAAGGGAAAGCCACAGGCAGCGATGGAATACCGGCTGAGTTACTTACAGTCATGTGATCAGAACGACTAAAAGCGATCACGAAATTAATTAATAAGATTTACGACACGAGAGAGTGGCCTCGGGATCTCCTAGAAGTAACTATAATCCCTCTAAAGAAGAAGCCAAAGGCAATGCATTGTAAAGACTACAGAACGATAAGCCTTCTGTCACACACTTCGAAGATCATCACGAGGATTCTTAATAAAAGGCTGGAAAAAAATGCAGAAGAAATGCTAGGGGAAGATCAATTCTGTTTCTGAAAAGGACGATGAACTAGAGATGTTATAGGGGCAGTTAGAATCATATCAGAAAGTGCAATAGAGTACAGTCAAAATATCTGCGAATGTTTCGTAGACTGGCAGAAGGCCTTTGATAGAGTAAAATGGGTCACGTTGATGAAGATATTAAAGGATATAGGTGTAGACTGGAAAGAGAGGAGACTGATCAGGAATCTATATGTGAATCAAGTTGTAAAGGTCAGGTTGGAGAATGCGGACACCTGCGGAGTAAGTATCGGTAGAGGAGTAAGACAGGGCTCCTGACTATCTCTGACTCTATTCAATATACTTATATGGGGAAAGTATAATGCAAGAAGCGTTAGATGGCACAGGAGATTTCAAAATTGGAGAAAGGATTATAAGAACAGTAAAATACGCGGATGATCAAGCACTCCTAGCAAGAAAGGAAGAGTAACCCCAGAAAATGATAAATAGACTAGTAATAACAGGTAGAAAATACCGTATGGAAATTAATACAGAAAAATCCGAGGTCATTCAGATATCGGGCAAAGAAGAGAATCTGAGCATAAGTATTGGAGGAAGCCTTTAGAATAAGTTTCAGACTATAAATACCTTGGAAGCATCCATCATAACAAGAGAAGCAAAATGTACAAATGAGATCAGGACTAGAATAGGAAAAAAGCGGCTTTCAGGAGAAAGAAACACCTACTTACGGGGAATATAAGCGAAGATATCCGCAAGAAGTTGATAAAATGCTACGTATGGAGTATAGCATTGTATGGGGCAGAAACATGGACGCTAAGGAAAAATGACATCAAATACTTGGAAAGCTTTGAAATGCAGACTTGGAGGAGAATGCTGAAGATAAAATGGACAGATAGGATGAAAAACGATGAAGTGCTACGAAGAGTAGGAGAGAAGCGAATGATTATACAGACTATTAAAAAGAGGAAGGCAAACTGGGTTGGACATTACTACCTGAGGAGAGAGTATGATTAAAGACGGGTTACAAGGAAAACTAGATGGAAAAAGGGAAAGAGGTAGGAAAAGATTTTAGCTGATAGACGATTTGAAAGGGAAAGAGTTATCAAGATATGAAGAGGACAACGGAAAATGGGAGTATATGGAGAACCAGGTTTAACCATGAATAATCACGGACCTGTCTACGGACAGACTACCTGTGATGATGATAAGTTTTTTGCTAATAGTTTCCTTTAATAATCCATCTATATGATAATTAGGATCGGCGCTTGCCACCTCCTATCACACGCATTGGCGGACTGCAGAATATAAATTGTAATCTTTTCGGCCATTTTCATAGCTTCATATTTAGAGTATTTTTGTTATATTTTTGTTATAATTCGGAATTTAGTAAGGGGATATTTTCCTTCCTATTTATGCGAAGTTATTTAAAGTTTGAATATAACGAAAGATAGGCTAAATTGCTTCAATCGCACGATTCAAAAATAAGTAAAAAATTAAAGAATGAATCTTTACCAAAGTTAAGCCTACCCCAGATATGTTATATTGAAATAAATTTTGCTCAAATAAGAAGACTTCAATTACGAATGAATCATTATTATGAAATTATTCCAAGCATATAAATGCCATAGTCGTTTTGCGTGGGCTTGATTGTGGCAGACTAAAATTATCATCCCGTATTCCGTGTAATTATCGAAAACGAAATAAAATACTCTATCGATCGCAAAGCACCACCCCCGAGGTTTAATCGGAGAATATTCCATCTTTTATTCTTCCCGGAATATCCATTATTTATCACCGCGCGATATTTTTTGTTGGTTTAACGCATTCAAATCTTATTGCTTCACGGATGAATACATCACTGGCTTCCGGGAATAAAAGATTGTTCGGAAGAGTTCTGATCGATAATAAAAAATAACGTTACACGAAATCCATTCTGAAATAATGATGGAAATCGAATGAAAATCTCATGCTTAATAACTATAGCGATTTTAATAATCATGAAGTAACAGATGTGGCTAAATTTGTAATGCCACCGAGCAGCTGAGCTACTGTGCGAAAGAGCGTGAAACAAGTTTCCACACAGCTTGGTCTCCGCCGGGACCATCATCCCTTCCTCCCCTTCTTTCTCCCCCCTCCACTCTTCAATACTCCCCTCACACCCCATCCCCTCCTCGCCCATCCTTCTCCCCTCCCTCCCCTCCTTCTCCGACCATTTCCTTCTCTCTGCCTCTCTTCCCTCCCGCTTAAACTTGGGTTTCAAACAGGCGGGTGGCATGTGGCCCACCAGTCCAAAAATTGCGGCCCTCCCCAGGGGCGGCCCGAGGTATTTTGGCGCCCCGTGAGAGAATGCGCTCCAGTGCCCCCGTCCGTAAACTTTTGTTAAGATATTTTGAAAATAACTTGTTCATTTATTCATTGTTCCTTAAAATAACTGGCAATGAAAAAAGGAGTTCCATGTAAATACCTGCCTGTACCGCAATATAATGTTTCCAACATTGATTTACTTGCAGGTAATGAATAGATCGGATTAGCGCTCCCAATTCTTTGGCGCTCCGGGCTGCCGATGATATGTGTACCGCCAACGTTTGATGTAGTATCTGTATTTACACAATCCATTATTCGGTGTATAATAATACGCGATTTATTTTAATCGTTTTGAATCACAAAAACTCTTCCATTCGACATTGAAATCTGTTTTTATAAATGGTTCGTGGAATAAAATATGGAGGTCAATTGATAGAAATCATTTGATAAATTTTCCAGGAATTTAAAATCTCTAGTTTTATACGCAAAAATTATTATTACATTAGACTCTAATCATTCCACTAATAATTACAGGAATGATTAAGTATATTCATCTGCATATATAAAACTATTTAGAGAATGGGCAGTTCGGGAAAACTTCTGAATATGTTGCGACCAGGGCCGCCCTGAGATACGAGCGATTCGGGCGGCTGGCTGGGGCGCCAAAGTCTTAGGGTCGCTACCATTACTTGCAAGTAAATTGGATACCAATTTATATCGCGGAACAGGCCGAAATCTTGATGGCATTCCTTTAATTTTTTCATTGTTATAATTTTACAGAGCGATGAATAAACTAACATGTGAACTTAAAATTTTTCTCAACAAAAATTTATGGTGGGGAGCGTTAAGAGTGCTATCTCGCCCTGTGCGTCAAAATTCCTCGAGCCGTCCCTAGTTTCTCTACTCCTTCGATATTTCATCAGAACGCGTTAGTCTCACTAGCGTATTTATGGATTGAGTGCAAATAGTAGTGGTTACAGTAGGGCAGGACATGGCATCGTAGCTCTTTCGACCAGCCTTATGCTTTACTTCTGCATTACCCGGAAATACATCAGATTGGCGGTTGTAGGGCGTGCGATGGCCATTAATTAACACCAGCATTCTTCATTGTGACCCCTAGCGGTAAATTTGAAAAGTGTTCCCACAGAACCCCACGGAAGTGTCCGTCGAGTGTTTTTCGCTATTTCTGTCTGTCGGATCTAGGTAACTCGAAGTAGTGCAGTGTAGAGCAGATCTATTTTCTATGGACATCTTAAAGTACAGCACCAGCGTTATAGAGCTTTCGAATAACTTGATTTGCCGAAGAAATGAAGTCTATAAAAATGGAATACAAACAGTAACTCCTCGAAAATTTCTGTAATCCCGAATTCATCAGGAATGTGCTTTTCACAGGTGCTAAGTGGTAGAACGCAAATAATGAGAAAATGCGTCGAAATAGTCGCTATAATGACAGGAACTACTTGTTCTTTATCCCGGATGTGATAAAACTGGCTAACAGGATTAAAATGGATTTCATTTGAGAGTAGGCATGGAACGCCGGGCGATTTTCCGGGGCGCCTATATCTTACAGGCTCCTCCTAAATGATTTATTTATTTATTTAAATACAATTAAAAACAGCCGCTATTAGGCATATTACAGTGGATTTATAAGCAAAATACAGAGAAATCAACATATAACAACAACAAACAGGAAAAGGAATGAATGCGTATAATATTAAAAATTGAAACAAACGGCTTATTATTGGAAGGAGAAAAGGACAGTGGTTAAGAGAGCAACTAGTCATACCCATGGACGAGAAAAAAGAGGGAGAGAGAGATATTAGGATTTGACAATTAAGGAGCAGAAAGACAAGGAGGATGAAGAAAGGATTTTTAGGTGTGTGGAATACGGTGGAACATTGAGTGCTGTGAAACAGAAAGATGGAATTTAGGTAGGTGCAATATCGTACATTGTGGCTGCGAGTAGGACGTTGAGGAACGTGGAGAGAGAAGCATGGCAGCAGGTTATTGGATCTGAATTTACCACTCATTATTGAATTTAGGAATTTAAGGTCGTTCATTTTTCGCCGGGAAGGGAGAGAAGAGATCTCAAGTGATGATAATATATGCTCGCGGGTTGAATTACGGAAGATGGGGACATGATCAAGAAGCTTCAGGTTAGAGGGGGAGGCAGAGTTCCACACAGGTGAACAACAATCAATTATAGGAAGGATGCAGCCAGAGAAGAAGCATTTAAGAGCAAATAGGTCCGTCAACTCAGTGAATCTGTACAGAAGCCCGACGTAGTAGTGCTTTTGATGTGTTCAGAAAAAGTGAGTTTTGGATCGAAGACCACTCCAAGGTCACATTGAGTTGAGACTGCAGGTATGGATTGATTAGAAAGGAAGTAAAATGTAGGAATGGGTTTGGTGCGAAGGGTGAAGGTTAAGGCGGATGATTTATTAGCGTTAACTTTCATTTTTCAAAGAGTGCACCACTCTGAAATAGAATTAAGAGCGCCTTGGATAGACTGACTGACTATCAATTCTCTTAAAGACCTTGCAGTCGTCAGCAAATAACAGGATGTCGCATTGATTAGACAGCGCCACGACCACAATGCCATCAATTAAAATAGAAAAAAGAAGGGGGCCGAGAACACTGCCCTGAGGAACACCGGAAGTGACAGGAGCAGATGGGGAAGAATGACAACCTCTTACAACAGTTTCAGTTCGAAGGGAAAGGAAATCAGTGAGAAGGGATAGAAGGGGTCCATATATGTTATAGCGATTTTTAAGTTTGCGTAGTAGAAGTAAGTGGTTTACTGTATACTATGTATTTATATATTATTTTCAAGTTGATAGATGCTTTCAAGCGATTGATATCGATGGACGGGATGAAATTTCTTTAAACTTTATTCCTTATAATATCATGGATTGCATTGTATCCGTGAAAATGATTGGAGTGAAGGGATGGATCCTTGTTCGGGGCGCATAAATGCTTAAGACCGGTATTACCTGTCGGCATACGCTTTGGGAGGTCTTCGGAATAATAATATGAATGTAAATAACTTAATGCACAAGTTATTCTAACTATAAGACAGCAGTTTTAATTTCAATTTAAATACTGTTTAATGGCTAATTTTGTATTCAGGCTGTTCATTAGCGTCCAATTGATTCGAAATTGTGCGAGTAGACTAGCAGAGCCTTGTTCGAGTTGATCAATCACAAGACGTTGTAACTTCTTGCTTTTAACAGATCGTTTTTCGTCATAAATAGAACCACTTTTTTCTAACTTTTGCAATCATTTTATAATTGTAATCTCTGTGGGAGCTTGCTCTTGACATTCAAACCCGATAATATTTGCATCTTTTTGCTAATAAACAATCAGTAAGAAACAATCATAAATAATATGCATTCAAAATAAAGCATGTAAATTAAAATTTTCGCGTCGTTTTCGGAACGCGATAAATACGAATACCCTTTGTTTCGCAGACTCAAAACTCTTTGGATGTCCTGAACACTTCCAAGTACTGTCTCCCAAACGAACTATTTTAGGAGATGCGGCAGTAATTCAGCTGGTCAGTTTCAATGGGTTTAAATTTGTAGAGACGAGTTGAGGAAACGCAGAAGTAAGCTTAATTTGGTGACAGAGTAACAAGTAGTTTACAAACGCGTTATACTTGACTAATTATATAGCTAAGGGATCAAAAATCATTAACTTGTAAGCTGTAAAAAAAGTATGAAGTCATGGGATGAATTAAAAAATTCACAAATTAATGCCGAGGAAAGGCAAAAAAGTTATAAAACAATTAACAAGATTCACCTTATTTTAAGGATCATTACTGTAATTCCTAGTTCGTTTTTTTTACTTTTCAAATGTTGATAAGTCAAGAGTTTAATTTCTTGTTGTGATCCTTTTAATCTACATCTTGGGTTTCAAAATCAAATTGCATGTGGCCAAATAAATAGTTTTGAAATAGATGATGGGCCACATATAGAGTTGCCACCTCTCCGGGTTTGGGCAAGTCATCTCCGGGCTACGGGTTGTCATAATACGATATCACTGGACTAGTGAGACTAGGGAAATTTGTTTACAATTTCGCATTCAAAAACTATATCGGAGATATCTGATGACGAGTTGCCTAAATGTGATTGTATGAATAACACATTCGACACGACTTAAAGTTGGTTTGTTAGGATAGCTGGGAATTTCCGCATGTGAACTGTCAGTAATTCATAGTTACAGACTTGCATTATTTGGAAAGGTCATAAAATGTGTATTACATTGTCAACTTTATTACAGGATCAGTATAAGAAGTTGACTATTTGAATTTTTACTTTCTCCATACGCAATATATCATTTGTTGTCATATCTCCGAGTTTGATCCGGAGCTTCCACGTTAGATCAAGTGCAAAGGCAGCTATTCTAGCCACATACCATAATAACGAGCCTTAGGATTTTGTTTAAATCCGAAAGAACACGACTCAAATGGTAGAAATTTAAATTAATAACGAATATATTACAATTCATAATTATTTAATATCGCTATAATGTGCTTATATATTTTCTACTCGATTATTGTCTCATCCACACTTACTCTTCCACCCACTTACCGTTGAATAACAACAATGAGAGGTCCAGTCTTGTGTTTGAGACTCCTGATTCAAATTGTCATGTTCTCATGAGTACTTCGAGACGCCTACTTTGAAAAATAATACTTCACGGAAGTGGACAGCAACCTACGGCTCGTATGCAGATCCCAAAAGCATTTTATGCGGCTCGCGAAGCTAAGATGAAATATCGATACATAAAATTTAATTTAGGCAATTTAATATATGTTGATTAAAATTAAAGTCAGAAAGCTTTGAACATTGGAAAGTTAATGGTGAAAAATGTTCAGCTACAATATCTTTAGGAAACATATGAAGTATGTAATCTCATTTCCAACCCGCCGAAGGACGTGGAATCAGCGGACACGCCTAAAATGGTGAACTGAGCGGGCGTGTAAGTATAAGCGTGATATGCATGAAATCGTTTAGTTTCAGATGCTCCCTTTCTTATGTAACTTCCAACACCAACCCAAATGGTAAATTTGTCGTTTCTTCTATGAACTTTATAGCGGCAGCTATTGCATAATAAGGATGGGTTACCTTCTTATTGTTTCAATAATTTCATATTCAATAATATGGTCATTAAATCGCAACACTGCTCACGACTTGCAGTTACTCTTTGATGACATTGGAATGCATGCAAAGAAGTTCAACTCATCTACTAGAATACATTGGTTTCCAGCCAATGGCACATACGCCAATTTTGGCGCATCCGCCTCTCCAATGTGGCGCATGGCGCTTAAAACAATTCATACGATTATTTTGTTTTTCCACGGTTGAAATATACCTGGGATTTAAAAGAATAATTTCAAATTTTTACTCTATTTACTTCGATATAATGGTTTAGTTTGTTTGTTTTGAATGTATGATTGGGTTTAAAAGTGAAGAATTTAGTGGGCGGACTGCTTGTTGAGAAACCTTGTCTTGCCTGATGGCCATGGTGCCCGAAAATTCCACGTGACACATATGAAGTGTCGCCCTACTTATTCTCTTCCCACCATTGTTTTCTCAACATGGATCGACTTCTAAAAATCAGCCGTTTTGCCCCGTGAGCAATTTCCATAACTTAGAAAATTTAGTCTTACATCTGTCGATTTACAAGCACATACGCACATACTTATTGAATGCTTAGAACTACGTGGCGCATCGACACTTTGTGGCGCTGGAAAATATGGCGTACGATAGGTATTCTAAAAGGTTAGGCACCACTGTACTAGAGTCATCTGCTAGAGTGAGAACGGGACAGGTACTCATGATGTCACTGCCGCAGCCCATCTTTGATTATTTCATGCCCGCTAAGGACACGATCTGTCCAGACCACGTACGCTCGGAATACGAACTCAGGCATTCGAAGATACGAATGCGCCCCTAAACTTGAAAAAGGTTTCCGACCCCTGCTCCACGGGATATCTCGTGTTGGCATATAGCATGGTTTTTCAAACTTTGTCCCGCGGAAATCTATTGTTCCGCGAAAGCTTCCTTTGGAGACTGCGAAGGAGAGGCCCAATATGTGCTGTCCTGTTGATTAGGGTTCCGGGAAAACTTGTTTTAAATATCAGGATTCCGTTAGTAAACTAAAAGACCTCTGGAATAGAATGTTAACCAAGGTTGGCAGAAAACGTGCGAAGCCGCCCGCAAGTGGTTTTCTATGACGCTCACCTCTTATTATGTGTAACTGTCTGGCCATCTCGTGACAGTAGACGCGGTCGTGTTCCATTGGATGCGGGGCGGAAAGTGCGGTCTTCCCTTGCAACGCTCTCTCCGTTTGGTGATCCGCTTCCCTCGGCACCCACTGGCGGTGCAAGGGAGGAGGCGGTCTGGGTTGCAGGGCGGGAGGCGTACCTGAGAGGATTAACCAATACATTTCGCGTTCCATTTCACAGAAGTATAAATACAGGTCAGCTGCCTTATCGGCTGATGTTTTTTAGCATACAACAGAATTTCAGCGAATTTCATATTTTTGATGCGGATTTAAATCCAATGTAAAAATTTTATCACACACCAAAACGACAATCAGGAAAATCAACCCAACCCTAAATACGTGAAACCACGATCATTGGAATAAATTTAAATAAATGAGGCAAGCTAGTCAAAGTATACATTTATAAATAGGTGGAGAATTTTCAGAACCATTCTCAGGATAATATTTCGGTACTCTGGCATAACTAGCATGTAGGTACATATGTAGGAATATCACGGCTTTAACATGCATTTTTTTAAATCTAAGGTCCGGAAGCGCATAAATATTTATAAAAACTTAATGATATAGACTGCAGAAGCCTTTACTTGATAGAATTCCATTATACATAGAAGAAAACCAGACTTTATTTATCGAGTAACCTGATTTAATTTTTCTGTACTGTGAAATTAAATCAAGTTACTCTAGAGAGTTTTTGTTTCTCTCCTCGAAAATTTTTGCGTATATAAGATCCATTCTCCCGGTTATAATGAGAAAATAAATAATTAAAGTCCCAATTACAAGTTCTACTTATAATCGAGTTTAAATGGGTGAATATATGAAGCTCTGAAATTTTGTATTAATAATGACAGCGGGATTGTAAGAAAAGCAAGAATTCTTTGCAGACTTAAGTGCAGAACCTTGGGAAGTTTGCCGACATCGCCGAAAAGCTCTGCGAAAAAATGAAATATTTATACTACTTATGTATTAAAATTATTGAACTGATTTCCCTAATTTGAAAGAGGAGATGTTAAGCTTAACATCTTCACTGTAGTTAAAGAATAAAAATTTCTATGATTATAATGCCATCTAATAGTTAAAAGTGACCAAATGCTGATTAAAGTTAAAGTGATGGGCATATGGTAATATTAGACACAATCTATAATAACAGCTCATTTATACACACTTTATTTGATAAAATTACAAAATTTGAATTTAATATAGACATTCTATGCAACATTATGAAAGATTATCAATCTTTGTGTAGTTAATTATGTCAAAAGACGCTTTATTTTGAAATTGCATTATTGTAATTTGGGTATTGTATGGTAATTACCCCGTGAAAAATTTGAAGAATTTACCAATGTTACCAATATTATTTTTAGTTATGGTAAATCTGAAGTTAAACTATCTTGGTTAGTGGTCTAAAATTGGATTATCTTTGATACGGAGAACATTCTTTAGTTGAATTTATTATTATTATTTATTTACTGGGTGGAACTGTAAGCAACAACAGACTATTTCCTCAATCAGCTTTTTAAAATTTGTGGTCATTATGAAAACTCTTTAATAAGATTCCAAATAAAGTTAAATATATAGGTTTTGGAGAAGTAATTTTATTTTAAAATATAATCTCAGGAGTTCATGAATACTTTTCGTATCTTTCATAGGAATATTAAGATGCCAAAAATTGTAAATTAAATACATGAATGACTTGTTACGAAACTTTTCTATTAAAAGGGTTAATGGAAATATAAAATAAGAATTACTATAAACCAAAGCAATTTGAATATAATGATAAGGGTCTACAATTAAGCTGTTCGTTGCTGTGGAATATATTACATTTCTGTCTGTATAGGGGTTTTTCCAATAACTTAAATTTTCGTAAGTAAATATTTTCACAACTACCGTGATCTTTTTATTTGTTCTTAATTCACAAAACCTTACTGTTGCTAATCTTCTTATTCCAAAACTTACTTTAGTAACTATTGGAATTTTTTTATAAAAATATGAATATATGTATCAAAGGTGAATGATATCACTGTTTTTACATTTTTTTGTTGTAAGATTTTGATAAAATTCATTAATAATTTCTATGACAATTACTTACTTTTTGGCGGGGAATTTTCCAGCAATAACTTGCATCTCTCTCCTACTTTGCTTTCCTGCAAATAAAATAAAATGGCTAATCAGAAAGTGACGGTAAAAAGAATTTATTGCAGAAAACAATTACTTTCCTGTAATAAAAGTTTAATTGATTTATTATTTTCTTTTTACTTCGCTCCTCAGGTATTTAACAATTCGACGCCATAAAAAATCAAATTAATGAAAACGTAATTAGGTAAAGTAATATACACTATATATTAGATCATTAATTATTTATAATCTCCCAAGACAAACAAATGTTCAAAAAACAGAATTAGATGAATATGTTCTGTATAAAAAGTTTTATTTATTTATTGAGAAAGAGATCTTAAATTTAGACAATTAATACGTATAACAAATAAAAACCGCATAGCAAATACGAGGATCTTTGCAAATGAACAATAAACGGGTAAACTTTTGTAATTTATGACTACTTCTGAAAAACTATAGCGAAAATTTATTTATTTTGAATACTTATATTGATAGATTCCGAATGCCAAATGAGGTTTCACAGGTGTTTTAACAGATGCATCATTAAAATTGGCCCTTTTATTAGACGGGCGGGTTCCATCGGATGGATAGTGTATTATTATTTATAAAGTCTTTGGATGGAACCGAGGCCGATAACGGTTTCATTTTATGTAGGAGAAATAATCTCACATGTTAGCCTTTATGAAATACAGGTGTACCCATTTTATTTCAACGAAACAGGCTAATTTGTATATACGACGGAATTATGGACCTTTCACGTGATTGGATTGTCAAACAGACAAAGAAAAGGATCACATCGGCCCTACTAAACAAGTAGAGTGTCATTCATGAACATGGAAAAAATAACGCGTTTTTGCCTACTTTCCAAAATGGAAATAGGCTTATAGTATCGTCGTTGTGTCTGTCTGTCTGTACATTCCCCCTATTAACTTTTGAACCAATAGATCTATTTTCATGCCATGGTGGAAATCTCTTGCTACTTGAGCCGAGCTCCTGAGGATAGTTTTTTTGGATTTAAAGTCTCGGGTTCGATTCTAGGAACTAATATCCTTCCTACTTGATTTACGTGGGAAATCTGAAATCCATCGAGCAGGATGCTTTTCTCTTGCACATTACAATACAGGGTGTACATAAATTAAAGTACAGTTTGAAAGGATTATAACATTTTATTCAAGCCACATATTGGAAAAATAATTGCTGTGCAACAAAGGCCCAACATTCAAGTTTCCCACCGTACAGGTGGAAATTTACAGATTAACTAGTAATGGCGGATTACAGTGGCAGTGAGGGTTCTTTTTGCTGTTTTGCATTTGAATTAGTGATGAAGCAACGTTTCACTTAAGTGGGACAGTTAATCGGCATAACGTGCGGATATGGGGAGGAGAATCGCCTCGAGTCACAGTTGAACATCAACGCGGCTCTCCGAAAGTCAATGTCTTTTGTGCTATAAGTGTTACAGTGACTGGAATCACGTATCTATGCATGCTGGAAGTGTTCCTTATAACCTAGTTGCAGCAAAACTATAAAATAACTTATTCTTGCAATGTTTAGACGTTACACGGAAGAATTTGTCAGAAACACGTGTTTATTTTCGAAATTTTATGCCTTTTTCGTAATCTTTCCGGATGTTGCCAAGGCGACCCGCATTGTTGCCTCCGATTGAATTAGCATATATTAAACCTTCAAATATACAAAAGAATTGCGTTATTCGCTTCGCGCTCTTTATGAAGCATCGAAATTATAGCTGTATCAATGTCAAACTTAACGTTGCATCGTTAATAATTGAAGATTATTATTATTCAGTAAACTGCGTGTGGGCTGTGTACATTTTTAACGATGGTGATTTTAAACATGTAGATTTCTGACTGACCTCGCAAATAAAATTGCCTTTTTTAGCGTTTTTCCTCTTAAATACATGTATAAATTAATTCAATTATTTTTGTTGTAGCACCTTCAAACATATTTTTTCAAAAACTGCGAACTTACCTAAACAATTTTGCATCACAAAAATAATTAATTTCAAATAACAAAATTTCAACAAATACAATTTTTTATTCCAGAATTGTTCATATTATAGACCACTTAGCATACACTTTACATTAGTTTAACTAATTTTATGAAGCCTATTGGCTTTTACATAGGTTTTAATTTTACAAAAAACGGAAGTTAACAAATTTTACTTCTAGAAAAATATAATTGTTACATATTAAAAGTTTCAAACATTTTGGGTGTAGAGGAACATTGCATTTTTTACAAATAAATATTTTCCTCTTGGAGCAATGTTTACAATGGCGAAAGTGTGTTGATCCCTTGATCTCTGCGATCACGTTTATAGAATAAATTGAGATTGTAAAAAAATATAACTACATTTTTAGGTCGCCCTAATGTAAAGAAAAAATTATATATTGCTTGGAAACAAATGTTGCCACTGGTTAGATATGTGTTAATATATTTAACTAGCTGGCGCGCGTTACAAATGTGGCGCAAATCGAAGACAGCCTTCTTGTTAAAGAAATTAAACACTTCATTTTATCTAACTATATAATTTGCATTTTAAAACAATTAGTACGTCAAATTTACTTTACATTTTTCGTTAATTTTAATAATGAGAAATGGAAAAATAAAAGTAATATAATAAAGTTAAATTAATTAAAAAGTTAATAAGTTAAAAACTTCAGGATATACTACAATCATAACTTTGTTATCGCAACTGGATAAAATTTTTAAATTTTCTTGCCGTCGTACTCGTGACATGGCAGCATGTGCACAAACCTGATTTTGTAAGAGTAATCCCACGGTATCAAATGTTTGGCCTTGACTTTTATTAAATGTCATGGCAAGGGCTAACGTTATTGAAAACTGACGACGCTTCATCTCGGCCGGAAGCTCGCTATCGCCTGTCAGTGTCACAACGAATTTAGGAAGTATAACAGCTCGACTTTTTTTCCGGTAGCAATCGTGCATTCAATGGTGTGCTGACCAAGATATTTCACATTTAAACGTGTTCCATTGCACAGATCCTTCTTAACGTTAATGTTGCGAAGAAGCATTACGACAGCGCCAATCCTGAGACGTAATTTATGCGGTGGCATTAAACATTCCGTTGCTAAGTTAGCTCTTTCATCTTTTGTACAGTTGATGACCTCGTCGATGCTGACATACACCGCTTCATGTTGTCCTGGAGCCAAAGTCATTCTGTCGGGGATTTCGTTGTTGATTATTGGGTGCAAATATTTTTAATAGTATTTTTATTTGACTTTCTCCAACACTAAAGAAAATGTTTACATGCCTATCGACTTATAGTGGTTAACGCTTTATTGTATATATTAGTAACCTTATTATTGATTAGCAACCAATTGAGATTAAAATAGCTAAAGATATTTTTTTCTCGAATTATCATAACCATATTTTAAGTTTCATGGTTCCGATCGCCCTTTTTAAGCAATAACTAAAATGTATCTAAAAATTATGATATTTTGTGTGTTAGGATTAAGGTTTCATCATCCGTGCCTTTTAGTACGTATCCGGATTAAAAATATAATTTAAAATTGTCACGTCATCATATGTACACATTGTTGGCTGAAATTAAATGAATTAAATCAATGCTCTTGAAATATGGGAAATCAATTCCCATTGAAAGGCATTGGAGTCTTTGCTATGGTAGTTAATATTTTTTATTGTGGAAAACCGAACAATTTTATGATTTAAATAAAATTTTTACGCAAATTCAGCATGGATTTGAATTCTCTCTTCAAGAAAAATAAACTTCATTTTTTTTACATAGTATGGTGTATGCCCCGACTTTGTATCTTAATTTTAAATAATTTAAAAAAGCAATTTTATATAGCCCTACACAGTTTTCAATGCTTTTCTTATGGGTGTTTAAAATAGGACTTTGGGGTCAAAAACACCCCTTAAATTTAACGTTTTCTGGAATTTCGGATTTTTTCCAGAGGTTGGACCCAATAACCTAACGTCATGTCAAATTTCAGCTCTGTAGCACTTTTAAAAGTACCTTAGGCTTTTATTTACAACTTTTTTAAGAAAATTTTTACATACCTATCAAGAAATAGAGGTTAACGCTTTATTATAAAGTATGATTCGTAAAAATATTTTTCAGAAAAGATTCCATAAACTTCGTAGGGTGAAAGGGCCCAGAATATAGTAGCCCTATCCAGAGAGAACTTCCCTCATAATTTAAAAATATATCTATAGAATGATTTGGATGGATTACTACCAATCAATAGAAAAAGAACTTTGAAGGCATGTGATGGAATATTATGTTTGTTTCTTTGGGTAAACATCTATGAGTGGAAAGCCAGAAAATAAGCACAAAGAAGTGAAGGGGTAAATGGCGGTAAATGAAAAGGTAGCGAGAGAAAGTCATAGAAAGATGTACGAACGAAAGAAAAGCGAGAGAGGGCATTAGAAGAAGGAGAAATCGTGAAGATAGGAGGAAAAAATTACCGCCCTAAAATGGAGAAAACCAAGAACGGGAAAAGAGGAGGAAATGGATTATCCCAGGTGTTTTCAAACTTTTTTGCTGCGGCCCAGTAAATATAGGAAATGTTTTGACCCATCAAAATTTTATCTTATACAATATCACTCATGAAAATTAAGATTTTTTGGATATTTTATATTAAGGGTTAATTTTTATTTTCTTCGTTGGTAGTATAGGGGAAAGTATTGTTTTCATGACAAAAATCGAATTAGATATTTCAACGGAAATAAACGTTTTGAGGTCTCCTGAACACGTTTTGACCGTTTTCTTGATGATGTCTGTGTGATATAAATTTTGTGGGCGCTCAAACTCAAAAACTATTTAACAAATCAACGCGAAATTTTATATTTATCATTTTTATAGAAAAGAGTTAATTAGTTTTTGGTTAAAATAGTTCAAACGGAAGTGAGACTTTATGTCTCTTTTTCGTTTCTCCATCAAAGCTTCATTATTTGTAATAACATTAAATTTAAAAATTGTAGAAATGTTATTCTCTACAACTTTTGTTTTAAGCTTTTCCTAGAATAAGAGATATTTTAAAAACTATATTTTTCGCAAAAATATTAGTTTATATAATTTATTTTTACGTTTTTAAAAGTTTATAAGGATCGATTAGTCGTTCTCGACACGCAAAGATATGTGACGTCATTGGTCGCGTTCACATTACTACCGGAAGCCTGTAAGATAGCTTCAATTTCTACGTACCATCCGTGTGACCAGTGTGTTTTGTGCTTGTGGGATTTATTGTCTTTGTTGAGATTTAGTGGGATTTATTAACAAACCAATATATTGGCAGTGGAGAAACTCGTGTTTTTGCCCATAGGAACAAAACAATAGACGCATTTTTAAGACTTTTCTTCAGTTCGGTCATATTTAAAAAACAAAATCAATTAAAGTGACCTGAAAAATCAGATACGCATTAATGGTTTATGATTAATAGCGTTTTTTTAACATAACTGTCAGAGAGATAATATATTAATGCTTATTTGTATGGGCGTCCGTCAGCGTCCCGGCACAACCTGTGACGTCACGAAGTATCGATTTTAATCAATTAATTGCCTTTCCACGATTCGATATAAAACGCTAACTTTAACAATTTTTTTCTCTCAAAATAATGATCGTATTAAAATTCTGACTTCAGATTCATAATTAAGTAAAAAAAACTGGATAAGATAAAAATTTATAAATAAACGTGAAACTACCTCATTGTTGGAGCATCGTGACTATAGCCAATATTATGAATTTATTTCTGCTCTTTGTCAAGTCTTTAAATACTTCCTTAAAATATTTATTATCACTTAACCTATTTGGAAATTTTAGAAATATTACAGATATGTAGAAAGTCATGTGGTAGCCACAATACATTCTTTAGTAAAGCAGTCCTATAAAGAAAGGAAACAGCTCCTATGCTGTAAGCTCATTCTTCTCTTTATATTATCTTTGCCGTAGCTTTCATTCATTATTAACATAAAGCAGTCCTATTTAATACCAAAAAATGTCATTCTTCAATCTTCATTAACCTAGCAACATTTTAATATAACTGGAGCCGCAATCTATCCTGGATCGGTCCTGCATAGAAGTCCATCTTTAACGTTTCGCGGCCCGAACCTCGAAAACCCCTGGACTAGTCGAAGAGCGGAAGAGGATGATAGAGAAAGAGAGAAAAATATCTCTAGAGCGATTATACGGGAAGAAATTCGAGCGGGAGAATAATAATAAAAAGGGTGGAGTAACGATGCTGGAGGAGTAGAGGGAGTGAAGGACGGGGAGAGAGAGAAATAGAATTGGGAGAGAGTGGATTGGATGGGTGCGAGTGGAGATATTGGTAAAGTGGTGGAGAGGGAGATGAGTTGGTAAATAAGGAGAGCGGGCGAGGTGAGTTGGAAGAGGGATGGAGAGGGAAGGAGGAGAAAGGGAGTGAGAGAGAGTCGAAATGGGGAGAGGACGTAAGAAAGGAAGGCGGTTGGAGAGAGAGGGTAGTTAGGGAGGGGGGGGGCGGAGGGAGGGAGGGAGGGAGTGAGAGAATACGGGAGGCGTGGCGTCGTGGAACTCATTCTTTTACTGCCTCCAATGCGTGCCGGGTGGCCAATAGCAGAATGCGGATCGTTACCATGGCGACGAGTAACCTAGAATTCCTAACCCGGGAGCTCGCACTCCCATTCCGCAAAGCCGCTTTCCACGAACCCACACTCTCCCTCCCACCACCTCCTCCCCCTACTTCCCACCACCTCCCCCCCCCTCCAACCACCTCCTCCCCCTCCCACAACCTCCTCCTCCCTCCCACCACCTCCTCCCCTCCCACCACCTCCTCCCCTCCCACCACCTCCTCCCCCTCCCACCACCTCCTCCCCCCTCCCATTTCCTCCAGTCTTCCATCTTCCCGTCTCTCTCCACCCGACCCTCCTCCTCCCTCTCATAACTTACCCGTCTCTCCTCCTCCTACACCCCCTCCCGGCTATTTCTCCCCCTCCCTCCTCCCCACCTCTCCACCTTATTCCAAACCTACGTCACAGTTACTTTTATTTGCGGACGGCGTGAGAGACGAGTATTCGCATTGGTTGGATGTGAAACGACGCGGAAAAGGAAGAGAGAGAGGATATACGGACGTAACCGTCTCGAGAATAAATAAAATAAGCCTCCGTTTCGGTCGAGGTGTGTTTATTATTATTTCTGAAGAGATAGTTGCGCATTGTGGGCGTTACTTTGGTGCTAAAAAAATAACGCTCGGAATGGATATACTTGTTAGCGAAGTCTTAAAATAACAAGTAAGATACCTTATGCTGAAGCAAGAGGTGGAAGCACATTTTCTTGAAATTTTTAGCACATTTTTTCCTCATTTGGAGAAGGGTAACCCGCACCATTGGAATGTAAATTCTCACTAAACCTTCCCGTCTGTGAAAACGTCAATCCTCTAGCTAATGTAGTTTGACTGCAATACCATTGAAATTTTTTTTAATTTTCCGACTTTGAATTACTTGGAATTTTCAATCGATGGAAAACTTAGAAATATCTATCTATCTATCTAGTTCAAAAATAATTTTCCAAATATATCTTAAAACAAAAAAGTTGATTGTCCACATACAGACGGACAGGGAAAACGATCAAAATTGCACGTTTTTGCTTTTCAGAAAACGTTCTAAAATATAAACTCAGGTTCCGAAGAAAGTTATCGTTTGTACTTCTTCAATTAAAAAACAATTCGGAGTCTAAATATTGTCTTGTACTAACAATGGTTGTCGTTTCAAATTAATTTGGCGTTTTCTGAAAATAAATCGTAATACTTTTGGTTTAATTGAAGTGATTGCCGATGCGAGTAATTTGATGAATATTTTCATGATGAAAATAACAATAGTTTTTATTTTCGTATTCTTTTTCAGATATTCTATCGTAAGAATTCGTAATGAGGTTTGGCTATTGTAACTTTTAAACAAGTAGTTTGGTGGAGTACATGCGTAAAATTTCGACCATGAAAAATGAAAAGAAAGGCGGAAATTAAAGATTGTGATAAATGATCTTGGTAATTCCAGTGAACGTGAAGGGTAACTGTACCATATACGCATATTAGGAAAGAGTAGAATATGATGTGAGACTCGTACCTAATGCATATGCTAGAATTATGTCATGTAAAGTAGCAAATATGCAACTTTTTATTACAGAATATAGCACAGCATAAACTGTTACGAATTCAGAAAATTCGAGAGAACGCTATTTTAAATAGCAAACATGTGATTAGTATTATTCAAAAGTATCTTAAATGCTGTGAAGATAATTTTTTAGCTATTTTTAATATGATTAATGCTAATGAAAGAAGAAGTGGTATTTAGCAAGAAAATTTTAAGTTCTACCGGTTCAGTGACGTATTAGTGTGACTACTACAAGTTACACCAAAATTCCAATTTCAACAGTTATAGTGACTCTGTGCTTCAGTTAAAAAAATTGTTTATTAACCTATTGATTTTAAGTAATTATCCCGCCGTTATTTCCTTTAAAGATGTTATTCATGTTAAAATATATTTTTTCTCGCCATGGTATTCGTTCAACATTTGAACACGTATTGTTTGGATGTTTTTGGGGCAATTAGACCTACAAATTAACTTTAATTGAAAATCGTCCTTTATGATATTGTTAATGAGGATAACCACAGAGATACCTACGGCTCGTATACAAGTAATTAGTTCATCTTGTTAATTTCGCAGAAACGTGCTCCCGTTGGAAGTAAATAATTGATTATTTCTATTTCCCCGAGCATTCTACTATTCATATATTTAAAGCTCTAGCGACGAGTATGCTTTGTTTGTGATCAACTCTGTGTATCGCGGATAATTAGAAGTTAAAAGATGCGACATCAGCGAGTGAATGCCGCCATTCAGGAACGGAAAATCCTTTAGAAACGGGAAAGGCACGGATCGCGGCGCGTTTTGCAAGGAAAGCGAGGAGAATTCTCTAAAGTAGACCCGCAAATCATTAACGCGAGCGAATGCTCTGGGAAAACACGCCAAACGAGAGTGATGCAAAAATGATGTCTCCAACTCGCGGCGAATAATAAACGGACGCTTAATTCGAGCAAACACAAAACCCGGGATTATTCCCCTTTGTGTCGCCTCGGTTTTTGAAAGGGTAATCCGACCGAGTCCATTGATTCTCCTTCGGTCTTGCGGGGAGGAGGGAGTGCCGACATCCCCACCCGTGCCTTATTTTTGCGAATCGGAATCTCCTTTCTTCCTTCCGTGCACGCAGTTTCCCTTATTCCTCTCCTTTCCGCAAACTTCTCCAGCGGGAGAAGAGCGAAAACGACCCGATTGTGCCCGTGTCCTATGACCTCATTTCTTTTCAATCCAATGTGTGCGTCTTTCTGATTTTCTCTGTTTCGTCGCGTTCCTCTTTGTTCCCATTCTGTACATTTTTTTCGGATTGGCCGCATCCGTGGTTTCGAGAGCTTCGGTGGACGGCAATGGAATTTGTGGTGGTTTCGCCGGGTCGCGTAATAACTTACACGGAAAGCTAGCTACCGGGCTTGGGGGAGAGATGTTTGGCAGGTTCAGATACTGCTTGCGTACTGTTTTACTGTTTACTGTTTTGCGTGTTCTTCGGTTATCGTTATTGCGGTCATTGTAAAAGGCCAGATTGACGGTCTCAGAGTCTATAAATTTCCATTAAAAGCATTATATCAATGCTATGTAATAGTGCGTTTCCCATTTAAAAGCAGTGGACTCGTTGCTATGGTAGTTTTATTACCCATTGTTAAAAATCGGAATATTTTCCTTTTTGGATTAAAAATTCGACGCGAATTTTAATTCTATTTTCTAAATATAATAACCGCGGTTTTTCAACTACAGAACTTTTCATGTTCTGAGCTCCTATCTTAATTTCAACTAATTTAAAAATGCAAATGTGTAATGTCCTGCATGCTTATCTTATGGGGATAGAAATAAAACAAAGGGGTTGGAAAAAGACACCGATTACTCCTTTACAGTTAATCCTAGATCCACGAAATTCGTCCTTTCTAGCCTTCACATAGACCAATCTATCCTGAAAGTTTTACTTCTGCAAGTTACAGGATTCCCAAGATATTGTCCGGACGGACGGACAGACAGACAGACAAACCGAATACAAAAGCTATTTTAAAAATCGCTAAAAATATGTTAAATGTCATAGAACGCTCTTTCGTGATTGCTTCGCGAGAAACATAAAATATCGTCTACTTGCGTCTCGTGTGTCATATTCCGCCTTTTATAATGACTTTTCTCTTTTTCCCTTGTCCTTATCCTATTTAACACTTCTCTCTTGTGTTAACCTCCGTCTTCTTCTTCCTTCCTCATCTCGATTTCATGCGATTTTCATTACGTTTTCTTCCTTCTCAATTCTCCTCCCTTTTCTATTCTCCTCTTTCTTGATGAAAATATTTTTTACCTTTATCTTTTCATGATGTGCGATCTCTTTTCCGCTCATTTCCTACTTTCTCTGTTTTTTCTCATTTTCTATTTTTTATTCTCCTCATCTTTCTCTAGTATCTATCTGTATATATATTTAGCCATGTATCTATTTATACGTGCGTCTATTTATATATCTATAGCTCGATTCTTTCACTCTTTCATCGTATCTTATGTTCTACCTCATTCCCTTCATACTTTCTAGTCTCTTCTCTGTTTTTTCTCGAATTCTTCTTCCGTCTTTTATCCTCTCAATGTGCCTTTTTTCATGAAACTATTTTCACTTTTCATTAATTTTACGTTCGTTAGTTTCTTACGAACTTTATCTCTCCAATAGTAATGAAATGTTTGAGAAAACTACGAACGCATTTCAGCTACAAAAAACCGTCATTAATTCAACAGGAAACTACCGACTTAGAGTAGATTCTAATGAAGAGCCAAACAAATTTAGAATCTAATATAGGAAACCGCTTTATGGCTTTTGGAGATCCAGTTGATCAATTTCATTTTAGCCATGAGACGAGCTCGATAATTCTTTTTCGAATCCGTTGTTTTCAAGCATATTTATGTACCACCGGCGGCATAAGATTAAGGAAAAGATTTTTTGCTTCTCCCTCTAGCTGCGACGAATGGAATTTTATAAGGAGGTATGTTCAAATTAGGTCAATTTTGTAGAACTTCAAGTGGGAGCGACCGATGAAAATGTTATTAAAACATTAAATAAAAATACTTGAGTATGAATTGGAATTTTTTACGATAGTATTTTCACTGGATTCCGTTTTAGGCAGGTTTCCAAAGGAAACAGCCTTATGAAATGGTCCTGTCTGTATGTGTGTGTGTGTGTCCCCTAGTAACAACTTTTGCACCAATAGACCGATTTTCATGAAACATCGTATGATGCTCGAGCTGCCAGGGCCCACCTCCGGGTTATATCTTATTTGGCGAAGATTGAAGTCCCGGGTTCGATTCCAGGAATGTATTTTCCTATTTGTTTTACATAGAAAGTCTCAAATCCATCGTGAAAAGATGTTTTATTTAACACATTAAAATATCTTAAAATTGTGATATCGGAGCGAGGTTTGTGCTGTTCTAAGGGGAAAAGAATGTAAATTATAATTCTTATCATCGAATTTTGTTAATTGATCGTATTTTCTTGAATGTCTACTAAAACAGCGTTTTTGCGTTTTAAATCGCATTTTATCGGGATTGTTGCCATGGAGACGATTATTATCGAACTCGGCTTGAACATAGACGAATGAACAAATGGGTTATTTTCTCTTCCGCTCGACTACTCATCAGCAATGGACAGTTGATCCATACATATTAGCGTATAAATAGTAACGTTTATTAAATTCTTTTATTTAATAAATCAGACGTGGCCACCACATGACTTTCTCCATACCTGAAATATTTCTAAAAATCCAAATAGGTTACATAATAAAATATATTTTAAGAAACTGCGAGAAAATTTTAGACAACAAAGAACAGCAATAAATTAAAACCATAACCTTCTGATAATGAATATAGCCACTAAGCTCCAACAATTAAGGAAATAAAAAGGAGAGTTGCTAAAATGTAACTAAGCGTCATTTTTAACAATAGTCGGTATTTGGCGTGGTGGTAGCAGCTAAGTAATTTAGTTTTTAAGATATCTCTTACACACGGCATTATATGGAAAAATGTTTCGAACAAAGGTTGTAGACAATTAAATGTCCTATAACGTTTATTCCAGTATGTCTTTACATTTATCAAATATTAAAGCAAATATTTCAAAATAACGGATAAGTGACAAGAGTAAACACCCACTTTCGGTTGACCGATTTTTACCAAAAACTACAGTTCTTCTGACTTCTATAAAAATGTTAAATATAAAATTTTGCGTTGACCTGATTAATAATTTTTGAGTTAGAGCACCCACAAAAAAGCTATCACATACACAAACACACACACACAGACATCATCGAGAAAGTGGTCAAAACGTGTTCAGGGGACCTCAAAACGTGTATTTCTGTTTAAATCTCGAAATCGATTTTTTTCATGAAAACAATACTTTCCCCTATACTTACGTATGGAGAAAGTAAAAATACATCAAAAATATAATGTCAAAAAGAGATTTTTACATAGTTTTTAGTATTTTAAACCTGAAAATTTGTTTTCCAATTTTTCTATATCATTGATAAACTGTGAACTACAAGTGGTATTTATGGTATGAGAATTCCTTGGAATGACTAACACATACTGAAACATTTCCTTTCAATATAAGTAATCAATTCGGGACGTCAACTTTGGGAAACCAGCCTGCATTAGTCCAGGTTTGGACTTCTTGTATTTCCTCGTTTATCTCCATCATTCCATTCGGTTATGGTTTATTTTACTTCCCTATTCATCGCCCTTCGCCTCGCTTCCCCCCTCTCTCCTTTTCGCTGCCCTTCATCCCCCTGCCCTCAAAATGTTTTCACAATTTCTTTCACTAACCGGCCAAGTCTACTCTTCTCAATTCATGCTTCGTTTTATCTCTCCTCCTCACTCTCTTTCTCTTTTCACTCTCCATCGGTCTCTCTCTCTCTCTCCCTATCCCTCCAAACCCCTCCCTACCCTTTTCACAGGCCCTCTCCAGCAAGAGAGGATCTCTCTTGATGTAATATTCAAGCGGTAGTCATCACGATGGGAATTGTATAAACCCGACCCCGGGCGATAATTAATAGCCCACGCGAAATTTCATTACCGACCGTGTTTCTTTCGCCGAGCCTCAAAATCTTTCCCTCCGGCTCTCTCCCTCCACCCTGTCCCGCACCCCTCCCCTCCCCCACCCCCTACGACTCGCTCCCTCCACCCCTCCCTTTCGTTTCCCGCTCGTAATTTCATTAGCTGAAAGCTGTTGCGGGGATGGTGGCGCTCGTGTGCCCAGGGAGGGGAAACAAAAAGGGGAGGAGGGTCGATGGGGTGGGAACGATGGGTAGGAGGAGTGAGAAAGGGGAGGAGGGAAGGATTAAACAATTCCCCATTATGGTAGAGGACGTTCCCAGCACGCATGAGCCGTTCAGGGATAAGTGGCGAGATGGCTGCGGGTAAAAGAGATTAGCGTCGGTGTGTGTGTGTGTGAAGTGGGGGTGGAGGGAGGCGTTCTGAAATTCGGGTAAATGGCTTTTTATGCGTCCAGAGTTTTCTGCGTAAAATACGTCATTTTAGAGGCGCGGGATGCAGGGCCGCGACAAGGGTATTTGGCGCCCGGATGCGAGATATTTCTGCGGCGCACCCCTCCCCCATGATTGAACCAAAGTGGCTACTACAGCCAATCCTCTAAAAAAAAATCTGATGTGGCCACCACATGACCTTCTCCATACCTTTATTATTTCTAACAATTCCAAATAGGTTACATAATAAAATATATTTTAAGAAACTGCGAGAAAAATTTAAAGACTAAAGAGACCAGAAATAAACTCAGACCATATCTTTTTGATATTGGATATAGCCACAAAGCTTCAACGATTAAGAAAAGAAAAAGGAGTGTTACTAAGGCGTAACTAAGCTTCCATTGTTAAAAATAGTCATCGGTAGGTGGCGTGGTGGTGGCAGCTAAAAATATAATATATCTCTTAAACTATGGTTTATATGGGAAAATGTTTCAAAAAAGGTTGTAGAAAATTAAATATCCTATAACTTTTATTCTGGTTCGTTTTTACATATATCAAATATTAAAGCAAATATTTCAAAATGACGGATAAGCAACAAGAGTAAACACCCACTTGCGGTTGACCGATTTTTATCAAAAAGTAATCAGTTCTTGCTACTTTCATAAAAATGTTAAATATAAAATTCGCGTTGACCTGATTAATAGTTTTTGAGTTAGAGCACCCACAAAAAAACTGTCACATATACACACACAGACATCATCGAGAAAATGGTCAAAACGTGTTCAGGGGACCTCAAAACGTGTATTTCCGTTGAAATCTCGAAATCGATTTTTTTCATGAAAACAATACTTTCCCCTATACTTACGTATGGAGAAAGTATAAAGGTCGCCACTGCTATAAATATAAATGCTAGCGAAGATAGTTCCTTATCCATGTTATGGCCAGCCTCAAATTTATAAATAATTCATTACTGTTTTATTTACTGTTTTATTTGACCAAATTATAGTTTAATTTTGCGACTACCTACATTGCCAACCGGGCGAATTGCTATGCTTTATTATCTCCTCTAAAAAAGCATTTCGAAGAAGGGGCAACATTTAAAATAAACGGCAAAAAGATGATTTAATGAAATAATTCACGAAATGTCATGTTATTTTAATTCATTCTGTAAGTGTCTGCCGTTGCTATAATCCCGAGTTGGAAAACGCGTCAGCTGAATGCTATAAAGATATTAAAAACGGAAATCCACGGGCCAAGTGGAAGTTACCAAAATTTATTTAATTCGGAAATACTAAGTAAATCCTGAAAATCGATCAAATTGGAACCCGATTTATAAGCACACCCAAACTCAAACATATTCATTTTATTGACAAATACAACAAATAAAACTAGATAGTATTATTGAAACATTGGAGTCATTTGTTCAACATTATTTATTTAACATGGTGTCTTATTGCAATGCTCCAAATTTCAAATTGTCCCTTACACAATGGAACCTGCGCATTTCAATACCTCTGTGTGTGCACCACTTAAGTTCGTCTCTTTTTGTGAAATAGTCAGAATTCACGCAATCTATATGCATGTCCTTATACAGTGACCACTCTTCAGCGGAACCATAAGTTGCTTACACAAACAGGTTTTCCTGCAATGGGTTATTTTTTCACTAAATATTAACAGATTTCACCAATATCTAAGTTATTCATTAATTATTTTACCACTTATCAGCTACTATCAATTCACTTATCATCTGATGAAAAACAATAAATTTCGGGCATAATGATAAACTATTCCATGATTTAATGTATTAAATGCATTAGATTCCGTTATAGTTGAATATGTTCGCGGTATATTGTTTGTACTTTTAACCATTAAAACGAAATAACTTTTCTAGATACGATCTAAGAATAAAAAATATACAAATTTACAAATAATATCATACAAAAATTGCGTCTCAAGCTTAAATGACGACACGGCGTTTAATAATTTCATGCGTGTCAAGTTTATCACATAATTCGTGTTCTATCGATATTAGACTTAAACGTGATAATCGATTTTGACCCATAGAAGACCACAAGTGACTTTTTGCCATTGTTAATTTCGGAAACGATCGTTACCAGAAGCGATCAAAAGAGGCAGAGTTAAAAGAATCCAAAGAGAAATCTCAACGTTTGGAAACGTGCTAAGAATTTGTTAGTGAAAATATAATCCAGAACATCACAAACTGTCATTTCTGGCCTCAAATAACTGAATTATATCGATCTCATTACAAAGATCGAGGGTATTAATGTCGCATTCTTTCCAATTATTATCTGATAATTTACAATATAGAACCATATATTATTTTATTTTCTCCTTTTCAGTAATTGTACACATCTGTTATTTTGTGCAAAAAGTTAAATGGACCACTATTGTTTTCTAATAACTCGGAACTTTGATGCACAGATTGAATGCTTGTATCCAATATCACAAAATAGACATTTATTTCGTGTTTTTTCTCAGGATCCTGTACTGTCGGAACCTTGTACTCATACTCAAAATTTATTTTTTGTTCCGAAGACGAATCGATAAAACATCAGGAAATTTCGTATGAATCTCAACATTTACCGCAGTTACTAATATATCTTTGAATACATCGTCCCAGCGACCCTTTTTAAAAATATAGAACCAATTTTGTTCATTCATTGACGCAATATGAAATATTTATAGTGCCATCCGGTAAAATTTTACTTACTGTGTTTACTCGAGATAAATATTGTACCAAACTACTATTGAGCATATAAATTTAATTGAGATAATTTTAGTGATTAATCGAGCCCGCTATCTGGTGTTCATATCCCTATTTTAAATATTTGACAATGCTGGTTGGAAGACGAAAAGCATACGATACCAAAAGAAATCATTGTTCCGTGCGATATATTTTTGCGGCATCGTTCACAACTAAATTTTAGCTATGGGTAACATATGGCACATATAAGACTTGAGGGTTAATATAAAAAAATTCCTTTGCAATCCATTATGTTTACTTTTCATATTTGATGCATTATCATAACCTTCTCCGCGCATATCAAGAATGTTTGTTTAATTGCTTTTTCTAAAACTAATCATCGGCAGTTGTATTAGAGTTTCGACCTTTCTTTTATTATGATTTAAAAACAAAACGAAGTATTGTACACCACTCCCGCGGTTTAAGCGACTTCAGTTTACATGGTTTCACTTTACGCGCCGTTTTACATTAGAACAATGGTTGGAGTATACATGTTTTTGGTGTATCCCACGTATGGATGTTTTTAAAACGTCCGATTAATCTTAATTGAAATTTATTTAAAAAAACAAAATTATGGGAAGTTTCATTTAATACATTTTTAGAACTATTATTTTATACTCCACGTAGTTTTATCTCGTTTGAGGTCATTGACACCTATCGCTGTATAAGGGAAAAATAGGTTTCGATTTACGCGGTTTCGGTTTATAGGACGGTTTTCAGAAACGCATTAATAGCGTAAACCGCGGGAATGGTGTACTTATCACTTCCTGGTGACTTATATCAGGAGTTCAATCATAAAACTTAATAATATTTAGATGCTTTAAGCATATCGAAATGTGTTTCTTTAATTTTGGTTGCAAGGATGGCAATTATTTCATTTTGAAATTTCTCTCCAAAATAATGCGACAAACTGTTACCGTTAGATTGAATACGACGAAAATGATCCGCTGTAATAGGATCAAGTTTCCCATCATTTCTACCAATTTAAAGAAAATTACCATTACTCACTTCGTATTATTTTTAGCTTTTCCTCTCAGAGCTAAATGTTTTTCGCTAAACACTTAATTATGTAAATAGTTCTCTCAATTGCGGAATACCGTATGGTTTCCTGATGAATAATCTTTTGATTCAGACTATCAATAGTGTTTCCTCTTTTTAGTGCGGTTGATAGTTCCGCCCATTAACTATAATTTGCAATGTGATTTGCACGTTTTTCATGTCAACACAAATATCTAGATTAATGTTGCCAACACTGAAACTATTTTATCTGCCAATACAGTTCTATCACATTTTAAAATTTTACAACAAAAACAATACACCAAATATTCAGATTCAGGATACAAAAGCAATTCTCTTGGCACTTTTTTCCGTTATCTAAAATCCGATAAAAATAACTAACAGAAAACTTTCCATCAAAATCATATTTAGGAAACACAACATTTTGTATTTGTATTGGATCAATTTCAATTAAAGTCACTCTTTCTTTATCGCGAAGTTTTTCAGGCCACAAACATTAGAACACAAAATAATTTTGAATTTCTTCTTGACAGGAATTCAATATAACAGCCGAATGCAGGACAGCATTACTGTTTAATAGCTCATCAAAAATAGGACTTATAGTTAAACATAATAAACTATAACATTTATAACAGGTTTAGCTGTGTATTCAACTTAGCTTTTATAAAGAATTACAATTTTATCCAAAAAGCTCTAAATTTATGATTAGGAAGCATAAAAAAATATTTCATCTCGCTGAGGAAATCAAAACTGATGTTATATGAAATCACTTCTTACCTGAATATAGAAAATAAACACCTCTGATGTTTCGAATGTGCACTTTTTCATTTGTATTAGAGACGATCTCTTTAGCTTCCAAAAAAATTCTTTTTCGCAAGATTTCCTTGAGGTGAAGAATATTTTCTTCTGGCTTTTAATCAAGAGCACTATTTCGATACGAAAGGACACTTATCAAACGAAATCCCAAAGAAAACTGATTTACGGGCAGTTCTGTGCTATTTCCATAAGAATATGAAGCAGGAAGTAGGTCGCGAAGCTGTTTTCGGAAACGATCCTCCAAAACAATTCATAATTAGAATTGAGATATCCATGAATCGATAACAGAGAAACTACAAAAGAGAGGTCAGACATTTTTTAACCTTCCAACTAAAGGATTGATGGTTAAGGTCAATGGTATGATACAAAAGAAATGCCGCCGCCGCTTACAGGACCTTGCTACGGTGGAGAGCCCATACCACCTGCCGACTACATCCGAGCCTTGATTTGCGATCGCCTCCAAAGGTCGATGGTACTGTGCAAAATAAATGCCGCAACAGACCCCCGCTAGGGTGGAGAATACAATTAGGGCAGCGCCCTCTTCTGGCTCCTTCCGAACCCCGATTTTCGCTCGCCTCTTTTACGTACTTTTGCGTGAGTAGAAAAATGTGAATGCGCACGCAAGGGTTCGAAGGTAAATCTTGCCTGAGCGATTTTGTATCGCTCTAGAATGTTCCTTCCTGCTTGAACACGTGAGTTCTATAAGGTCCGCAGTGAAATGGTGACAATCATCGCCTATTCAATACGTATAACTCGCGTTCACAATGCACACGAATATGTTGGTGCATTTTGTATTTTTGAAGATTTCTGGAAAAATCTGAAGAAAAATTCTGCTTTGACCGGGATACGAACCCGTATCTTCCACTTGCCGGGAGGATATTCTAACCTTCCTCGGTAGTTCAGTAGTTAGAATCCCGGCCCGGCAAGTGGAAGACCCAGGTTCGATTCATGGTCAAGGCAGAATATTTCTCCGGTTTTTTCCAGAAATCTTCGCGTTTCAATAATAGATACAAATATCTTGATGGAAAGGCGCCCCCCACTAGTTGACACTTGGGTGCCTTGCACGCCGGGTTGGCGCGGCCCTGGCGGGACGGAGCGGAAAAGGTAAGAAACAATTCCGCACTCCTCCCTTTCCGCCTATCTCCCTTCATTCCGCCTTCCCCCTATCTCTCTCTCTCTCTCTGTCTCTCCCTCTCTTTCTCTCTCTCGATTCGCAACAAAATTCGCCCGAGTCGTTTAATACTCGCTTTCTACGAAGAATAGCGATACGTTTTCCTGGTCCTTTTAAAATAGGAGAATCGTCAGTTTTCTTTATTTTGATTCAGTGTTTTGTTCGAAAGTTGTTTGTTTTTGTTGTTCGGAAAGTAAAACTTTTGGACGATTAAAATCGCGCGCATAGGTTTATTTTGCGAAAACTGTATGATGAACGAATTCCAAAATTAGAACGACTATTGGAATGAATGTTGCCCTCTGGTTTTTTTAACTACCGAATTTAAAAAAGAGGTCCGGGTAGTTATGAAATTGCCGTGAAAGGGAATTGAAGTCAACCTGATTTATAACAAGTGAGGTAAGAATTGCAGATCAATTGACACAAGGCGCTTTTTTCACCGATTGATATTTTTCCATCAGAATAAAGTATCGCAGATGGAATGTGTTGTTGGTTGCCTACATTTGTGGCGGAATATACTTTTTTGCTATCTTTTTCGACTACTCTAACAGCTAATCCTACATCTACCAAATTTTCACCGTCTTACTCTCGTAGAGAACAACATCCTGGCCTCGCCTGATTCCGAATTCCAAACATACGGAAGGACGGATTGACAGAAAAACCGAATACATAAGCAATTTAAAAAAGCTATAAAAAAGTGGACAAAGCGTAACAAAGCAGAAGTTTGAGACAACCATTTCCCATGGGGTCGCGCCAGGGGCTTTTGATTTAAGGGGCCCCGAAAAAATGTTTTTGCATATAATCTCAGAAATATTAAATACCTCACAGATCACAAAAAAAATTCACTTTTTGCACCGCGGTATTTTATTCACTGGATAGAACTTCTGTTGGTTTGTCATTGGCCGTCCTGTCTGTCATATAAGTGCACATTAAATGCACGGCAGTACGGTGTGAACGGTCGCGTCTATTTGTTATTCCGTTACCACGGTATTGTGCTACATCGTTCTTTCCTTTTCAGCACAGTTAAATGATAAATTTAAAACATAATTTTGTATTCATTCAAAAATGAATTTTCGAGTTTCCATTTGACTTCAGTTCAATAGAAACTCCCGTGGATTTGGAACTTTCGTTGAATTATATTCCCATTTCAACTACATTCTGGCAAACTTTGATTCTATTATTAGGCGCTCTTTACCAGCGAAGCGGTAATAGCGGAACGCCTTATGGGCACGTCTGGTCCGTCCGTCGTAACTTTCTTCTCCTAAACCGCTGGACAGATTTTAATTTAATTAAGTATGAGTGATTGTTTGTTAAAATTTATCGCCCAATTGTGATTTTCAACTGAATCCGTCAATTAGAACTTCCACTTTACATAATTACTTTAATAAACTTATACTCGCATCTCGTTAAATGGCATCCGTCAAGCAACAATGAAATACCAAACTTTTCTCTCCCTAGCTCCTATATGGTCTGTAAGGTATAAATTAAAAAAATTATTCGGATAGAGAACAAAATTTACTACAAGAACGTCTGCGAGGCCACATAATTACGAGTTATGGCTTCGGAGATAAAAAATCGAGAAAATACCGAGCAAAACATCGCATATTTTGTTTACATGTTCGATACCGTTCCATACGTATTTCCCATTAAGAACGCTTTTGAAATTTCTGTGTATTCCATTTATGGAGTATACTTTTCCATCTTGCTGTAATTGGACCATGAATGATTAGGTAGGCTTTAAGTTTCAGAAAGCGTTGATTCCGTCGCTTTGGTTTTCTGTCCCTCCGCTTGGTTATCCTACAATATCGATTCGTATTTATTCATCTTTGTATTTATATGTTTTCCTGACGGTGGAAATGTATGGGACAATTATTATTTCCTAGTTGATAGAATTTTCTCGAAAGATCACATAAACCGCTTTAGCATGAAGTGTTTGACATTCCAAAAATTGATGGAATAAAGTGATCCGAAGATCCTATGCAGACAGGCATAAGTTGGGAATAATTTTGAAGCGAGAAAAAAAGTCTGCTGTGACCGGGAATCAAACCCGGGTCTTCCGCTTGCCGGGCGGATATTCTATCACTGAACTATCGTAGCAGATCAATTTTCTCGTTTTTGAACGCGGATGTTTTCTTGGTTGGGACGGAACTAGCCAAGCTATTATCAAACTGCCCCAAGAAAACATCCCAATTCCAAAACTTGTTATCGTAATATTTCGAATGCCCCTGGCGCTGCTGTGGTTATCACGGGAGTAGTTTTGAATCACGTACTCGAGGGAAAGCAATCTCGCGGCCATGAACTAAGCCCATTAAGGTCTAAATTTCGCTTCTTATCCCTACGTGGCAGCATTATCCTAATAAAATTTTATTCCTCTAATCTGCTATCTGAGCCGGAGAGGAAGCTTTCTCTCAAGTATCTCGTTTCTTACTGTTAGGTAATTAGGGACTATAAATAAAAAATTATATTTATAGAAACAAATAAGCGAGCGCTTAATAACTTTGTCGCGAATTCCACCGGAGAAACATGAGAACGTGCCGCCGTTGCTCCATCGTCATCAAAATTAATAGATTAGTTAAGTTTCGTCTCCGTTTCTTTCTGTGTCGCAGAATCGAAAAAATATATGCTTACTTAATGAATTAAGATGCTCATATTTGTTTTTTTAATGGTTTGGATTCTTAGGTAATTTTTATTTTATAATGGATTCATTAAGTCGTCTGTCTGTGGTGTAAAAACTGAAATTAAAAAGTCTGAGCTATGAGCGGTTTATGTTGGGTGAGGCGGAAAAAGAGTCGCTGTCCCCTTATCATGATCGGTATAAATCTGAATATCTTACAGATAAATAAAACATTTCATTTAAATTTTAGTAAAGTTTTTGTCGAACCATGTAGTTAAAGAGTTACAACTGTTTAAACTACAGATTCAAAAGTATGGAGTTCCTCATTGATATATTAAATTTTATAGTGAAGACAGTGACTATACTAAAATTTATTCTTAATTTTACAACTATTTTCATTAATCACTTTCTTCATTCTTTATTTTTGTTGAGGAAAGGAGGCGTGAATTTGATATTATTATACTTTATCCCAAAAATCTTCGGTGCTATCGAGTTGTTCTGTTGTGCGACTCTCGTACACATTTCTTGGAATGTATTCCAAAAAAAATAATGGAATGGACTGAGGTGCGGAGAATTTGGTGGTCATTTCCTACCCATCCTCGAAACACATTAATATCACATCCTAAGTTGTATGTGAGTGTGTTTTTCTGGCCTCTTGGGCTATTATCGCCGTAACTTTACTTACACCACTCTACACAGAAGGGAGGAAGAAAATCCGGCGCCGGCATTAGCTTACTCTTTCCGAGGAGCACCAACTGCTTAACGTCCTTCCGAAGGACGGAGTGCTGACTTACGCATTCTCCTCAAACCGCGCAAATAGAGTAGGGAAAAATCCCACCTCCACCGGATTTTAATCCGAGATCGTAGAGTAGAAGGCCAACGCTCTAGCCACTCCGCCACTGCAACCCCGATCCTCTAAACCAGGGCTGCTAAAGCTGCGGCCCGCGGCCTCCCCTAATGTGGCCCGCCGAACATTTACGAATTTTAGAGAGTTAACTTTATACAGAGAGAAAAGAAATTTTTAATTTCATGTTCATTCTAACTAATTTCTTTTGCGTTTCTGCCGATAAGTTTGACTACTTCTCTCTTATGTTGACGTAATTTATCTTTTCCCGATAAGTTCCGCTCGTGGCCGTTTTTACACGGTTCGACATTCTCGGTGTCGGACGAAGAACGGGGTCAGGTTTCAAACAGATGTCGGTGTCGGATGCACTAAAATACATTAGTTGCTATTTTGCAATGTTCACACAGTCACCGATCCGATAAAAATATCGTTCCAACACTGACATCCCGGTGCATGTAGGATGATTCTCTATCGGGCTGACACAAAGTAAGTCATGCAAGTAAATGTGTGCTTTCATACGAGAGCCGACATATCGGTGTCGGAGACCACTCCACTTTAGTCTTGTGATTCCTCGCCCGAATAAAGACGATTATCTATCTATATCTATCTATCCTCTGGGAAGGTTCGAAAGAATTTTTAGCGTAGTTTGACTATGACCAAGATCGATTAGTTTGACTACTTCCCCCTTATATTGACGTAGTTTACTATTTCGCCGATAGGCTCAGCTCGTGTCTAGTTTATATTTTCCGGGGAATCACCAAGCAGTTTCCATTTTATTTTCTTGGTGTCTCTTGAGTAGGTCTTTCTTTTATAATTTTATTCGTAAAAGAATTTGTTTTTGTGATCCCAGTATGTCAAAGCAGGGAGTGAAGCGTTCTGTACAAGAAGAGGGTAGGACTTTTAATCCCAAATGGACGGAGAAGTACTTTTTTTATTGAAATTAGTGGCCATGCCTGTTGCCTTGTTTGCCAGGAAAAAATTGCAGTGGTTAAAAAGTTTAGCGTCTAAAGGCATTATTTATCAAAGCACAAAAGCTTACATAATTTAAAAGACAAAGGAAGGAAGAAGAAAATAACCGAGTTGCAAAACTCTCTGCAGGTTCAGCAAAATTACTTCAAGAAAGCCAAGGTGCAGAATGATGTCGTTGTACAAGTCAGCTATTTAATCACTGAACAGATTACGCATGAGATGAAATCACACTCTGAGGGCAAGTTTGTGAAGAAATGCATGGTGGCGGCAGCAGAGATTTTGGTCCCAGAGCAGCTCTTCAAAAACGTCACTATCTCGCGGCAAACGGTCTATAACAGAATTTTAGACATGGCAGAATGTTTGGAATTATCCCTGCGAGAAACCACTTTAAAATTCAAGTATTATTCGCTGGCACTGGACGAGTCGACTGACAAAACTAACACAGCACAGCTTGCAATTTTTATCCGAGGCGTGTCAGCTAATTTTTGTGTAACAGAGGAGCTTCTCTCATTGAAATCGATGCATGGAACAACTACTGGGAAGGACCTGATGCATAATGTCAACTTTTCTCTACATGAAAACAATCTGGTGTTTAATAACTTGGTGAGGATCTCGACTGATGGCGCACCAACTATGGTTGGAAAAAACGTCGGATTTGTTGGCCTTCTTAAGAAAAAAATGCGAGAGCAAAATATCGATCCTAGCTGTTTTTTTTGCCATTGTCTGATTCACCAAGAGAATCTCTGTGCTCAATCTGCAACTTTAAAACATGTAATGTCTGTAGTGGTGTTGTGTATTAACCTGATCAAAAGTAAGGGGCTGAATTCTCGAGAATTGAAATCATTTTTGGTAAATCTTGAAGCAGAATTGGGAGATTTAGCATATTATTCTGAAGTACGTTGGCTAAGTCGAGCAAAACCCCTGAAAGGTTTTTGGCTGCTTCGCAATGAAGTTGAGCTTTTCATGGAGATGAAGGGAAAAACTGTGAAAGAACTCAGTGATCCAGAATGGCTGTGTGACCTCGCTTTTCTAGTCGACATGTCACAATACTTGTCGGAGCTTAATTTGAAAATGCAAGGGCGTAATCAGCATCTCACCACTCTCGTCTCACATGTAACGGCATTTCAAGCGAAGCTAAAACTGTGGGAGTGCCAACTTTCAAGCGGTCAAGATGTTTACTTTCTCACTTTGCACTCCCAACAGCTGAAATCTTACGTAAAATATGCAGAAGAATGCTCCGTTTTTATTGTAGAATTTGACTACAGATTCCAAGAAATCAAAAGTCATGAATCTGAACTTACTCACTTTGAGAATCCCTACTCTGTGAGCGCAAATGAAGCCCCACCGGCAGTCCAACTGGAACTCATTGAATTGCAAGAAAATTATTCACTTCGATTTAAATTTCATGATGTTTCACTGCTTGAATTTTATAAAACTCATTTGCCTCATAGTCAGTTCCCTGCCCTCAGAGATCATGCAATGAAAATTACTGCACTTTTTGGTACTACGTATACGTGCGAACAGTTCTTCTCGAAAGTGAATCAAGCAAAAACTAAATTTCACTGCAGCTTGACTGATCAAAATCTGAGTAATCAGCTGCGTATTGCCACCTCTAGCCAACCGCCTTTTGTCAAATACCTGAGCAGCAAATTGCAGACACGCATCGCGCAAGGGTTTTACCCCAGGCTCGGTTCCTCTTCCACATTTCCCCAGGAAATATTTGCAGCGCAGGTAAGTTCATTTAATTTAATATGTTCTCTTGTGGTCATTTTTTTAAATAAATACCCAGGGAAGTAGATAAATTATGTATAATTTCGTTGGCAAACCAACTTGCTTGGTTCTCATTGCTCTGAGATCCTCACCCTGTATTTTAGACTTTCCTGCACATTTATCATTAAGTTTGGCGACTACTATCGGTCCGCGAAGTATCAGTGTGGCCCGCTTCCTGAAAAGCTTTAGCAACCCTGCTCTAAACAGTATTTACGATAAAGTGAACAGAGTCGGGTCAGTCATTTGTTCTTGGAGACTTCAGAATGGCACGATGCTTTCAAATGTCGATCAAATTGTATTCCTTTATATTTGACAGTTCGTGCTCCATACTGCTCTATATTCCTAAATACTGTGAAGTTCTTCTAATAATAATTTATTGAACACAAACAGGACAACCCCAATTCTATGCACTGCTATAAAAATATAAATGAATATATATATATATATATATATATATATATATATATAAGATAAATACACAAATAAAGCAATAATATAAACGCAAAGACATGGGTATATTACATGCAAGAGTGTGAAAAGGTTCTTAACCCCTCAAGCCCGGAGGAGATTTATTAAATCCCACCCGTACGGCCGGATGAGGTTTTTAAATTTTCACGATTGCGTTGCAAAAACGTTCGAAAATATTAAAATAATTGTGGATTTATGAAAAACATGAAATTTGTAAATATCTATTTTGCGTATAACATTTTACATACAAAGATTGTTGGAGTCGAAGAGAATGTACACCAATCGCTAATTTTCCGGCGTGCATTCGCGCTTTATATATAACATTCAGCGCCGGAAAATCTATAGAAGATATTGATGTGCAATCTTAATAAAAAATAGCTTAAATTAGTAACTATTTCATTCAGCAAGTGTACCCATCTAAACCAATTAGGTGAAAAGTTTTACGCATCTCAATTTTTTCATGCCTTGACTGGAAATTTTTAAGTAAATGTAGTATTATTGATTTATTAAAAGATGTTTTATTTATAATATAAATGTTTTAGTCATACAGTCATCATTCTTAGTCATTACAGAAGTCACATAGAAGAAATGGTTGCATTTCGTTCATTGGAAAGGGAGATATGACGTTGTATAAAACACGGAAAACTTTAGCTTATAGGTCCTTTTCAAATATTTTCAGAAAATTTACGCATGCGTAATTGGATTCATCAAGAAATGCCTTATAGCTTAGTAAACACTTCTGGTAATCTATTGTGTAAATATATGGAAGAGCTTTTCGTGATTTTTGCTGGCTTGTCCTCTTCTTGCCTACTCGCTTCATCGCTGCGTTGTCCCTGCTAGCACAACAGCGAAGCACTTATCTGAAGAGGAAAACAGACCTCGTCTTCTTTCAAATGTCAAAGAAAAGGAACCCAATTTGGTGGGTTCCCTTTCCTCAGGTATTTATGGGTCAACTTTAGAAACCGAAAATCCGTAGGTCCGTGGTAAAAACTAAAATTCTATCACAAAACTAAACGTATATTATATGTAAACAAATACTTACAAATAGATATACTCAATTCCCCGCAATTTTCGTCGTGATTAAAATAAAATTCTAAAGGTCTTGAAAATTATATGACAGATATTATCCTTCTCACAAAATGCCTCTCTTTGAGGCGTGGCACTAAAATATCGGAAGAATGTCGGCCTTGGATTTTGTAATCAGCTGTTTTGTGGTCGACGCTCTCCTATGAAGCGATGAACGAAGGATCGCGCGGTAATGGAAGGGAATGTTTACAGAAATGATTTTACTCAATCTAATTCCATTCTTCATCAATTGTATTGTAAACATTTGTAATGAGCTGTGCATAGACAGACATAAGATGTTTTCCTTTCTTTCTTTACATACCGACGAAGACCTTTGTCGCATGACATAAGCCAAATATCTCCACCAGGAAAAAAGAGGAGAAAAAACGTGCTCTCCTTTGAAATGATACACAGTTCCTACATTGCATTTCAAACACCAAGGAAAGGTTACTTGCTGCATTGAAAAGCGACTTTTATACGGAGAAACACCATCATATCATAGCAAAATTGAAAATTCTATCGCAAAATTCAACGTTGATTATATATTTTTTGAAGAGAAAAAAATACAGGACAAACAGATAGAAAGTACAAAGCTTCCTCTTTCAAAATATATATAGGTTATTTAGATTTAAAGAAGTCTCTAGCACCAAAAGATAAAATAAATTAGGGCTGCCGCAGGACGTAATAGTACGCCTGACGGCCGATTGGACAGTTTTTGCAGGACGTAATAGTACGCCTGACGGCGTTGAGGGGTTAATCGCCAGATTTTGCTATTAATAAATTTGCTAAATGTTTTCTGAATACAGGAAGTCAGTCATTATATATGTTCATATTAGTGTACCTGGTATTTTCCTCGTTGAATGCTCGAATCTATCTTAGGATGGGTGAATATTTATGGACATTTTCTTATAAAAAAGGTATGCGATGGAACCTGATAAGTGGGTCAATAAGGCCTATCATTGCCGTGAACTTTGTGGATTCAATAGTTCCATTGACGATATTTCGTACGGAAATATCCGAGAGTTTTCGTTTAATGAAGAGGGAGCTCAGTTGGCATTTGCTACAAAGGGAAAAATAGTCCTCTCTACTATAAATCAGGCCTTTCTTGTAGCACAGACATTTTATGAAACGCCTCTGCACTTTTTCGATCACATCTACGTAAACTTTTTGGGCAGGATTCCAAATAATACTCGAGTATTCAAACACAGGCCTTACTAATGTGGAGTATGAGTTAATGATGGTTGGTAGAGAGAAATTTATAATGGAATTTTACTTTATAATATCCTGGTGCCTAAATTCTTTCGAGAAAATGGACTTGATGGGTCCACTAAAATTGAGTTTTGCTTCCAAAGTTATCTCCAAGTCGTTAACTGTTTGCATCCGCTCCAGTAAAACACCGTCAATGTCACAAGGATGCACACACTGTTTTTTTCTTCAATGAGAGCGATATAGCTTCGCATTGATTAACGTTGGGGAACAGTTTCCATGTTTTACGCCATTCTGAACATTTTTAATTTCGCTTTGGAGGCAAACACAATCTTCTAAACGATCAATCCTACGTATTAAAAATGTTGAAATCATCAACATCTAACAAACTAGGAAAACTAATGGATTGTGGTAAATCATTAATGAATACATTAAGCAAAAGGGGATTCAAAATTGATCCATGAGGAACTTTTGACGTGACCTCGACTGAAGAAGAATAGGAACTACCTACAACCACTATTTGTGCACGGTTTATAGTATATGGCTGAAAACAAGTCGCAGGGAGCAACAGATCTCGTTGGCACAGTCTTTGATAATGTAAATGGGTACAACATCGGACCCAGGTGATACATCACATTTAAGGCTCTTTAAGGCAGCATTTACTTCTCCTTTGGTTAGGTGCAAGGAAGCTAGGCAATAATTAGTGGATGATAGGAAATCGTAAATATAGTATGGGAGCACTGGTTTTTAATGCGGAAGAGATAAACTCGGAAAATAAATTACTCACTGTGAGTTATAGTTAAAAACCACGGATAGAATACGCTTACCACCTCTTTTCCGTCGAATAAATTGCCATAAGAGATATGGATTTTCTTTTACAGGGGAATCAACATCGTTCACACCAGAATAGTTGTTAGAGAGATGCAACTGTTTAAGAGTAGCGCGGTGAGTGGAGAATTCTTCATAGCCACAGCATGACTTTGTCTTTCCCGAAATGCCCTAATTTTAATCTTAAGTGATCAAATATGTTTTCTATCGTACCATGTGGGGAGTTTAAGCGGGTCCAAAATACAGTGGTCAAAGATAGATTACAATAAATCACAGCATTCCTCTGTGGAAGGTATCTGGTCACTAATTATTCAACTTTAAATATCCGCAGTTCTTAATGATCGCTTTCGACCATACGCGGTGCTAAAAGTCCAATATTCTCATGGAAATTCCGTGACCTGTCCCTTTCCTCCCCATCCTTCTCTTGAAGACATGTTTCAATAACGTCAAGAGTATTACCCGCCAATTGAGGCATTATTGAGGCTGCGAGCGATAATGAGTGACAATATGTGCAAAATGGCGAGCGTTACACTTCAAATTCCATTATGGTTATTACGATTACATAAGCACTCCCTCTAGAAAAATTTCACTTTTGTTTAAAGAGATGTAACTCCGTTATATAATTTTATTTAATTATATTCAATTTAAATCAAATTTAACTTAATGTCTCAATGCGGATCGCAATCGTTTTTATCTTAAATTTAATCATCTGCAGCTTTCAATGATTTAGTTTAGCATAATTTCAAGCTTAGCATAGAAATATAATGAAGTTTATTTTATTTATTTATTCTTATTATTCTAATTTCAATGGAATGCTTTTTATATTATTTTCCCTCGAATTTGAGTGACATAAGATTCATCGATACTAAAGTGGCTTAGTTTAAATTCATCCTTTTTTGGAAATTTTTTAAATGATAATATTTGTCGCATTCATTTCACCACTCTCCGCCAAAGTAAACATGTGACTTAAATCAACTTTTAATAAAATACAAATAATAACGATATAATTAACATTTATTTTGTAAAATTTATTAAATGCTGACATTTTTAAGAAAACAGTGTTTTGTGTAGTGCTGTAGAAGATTCACTAAATCCGTTGAAATTCAACGGACACATTAGTTATAAATAATGATCATTTATGCATCAAGATTAAAGTTTATTCTAAATATAACCATACTAGTAAAAGGTTCTTGCATTCTACAAGCATTTCAGATCACTTTGTTTATTTTAGATAATAATATTTTTAAATTCAAATTTTGCACCTCTGCACCGATTTTCGTTCTTTCCTTATGGGACAATATTGGAATAAAATTAATCCCTAAAATTTGCAATTTTAAGAATATTATATCTTTTTCATCGTTGGGTAATAATGCCACACATTTTTGCCAAATTTTAATTAAATAAAATTTAAAATGTTTTAACAGCCTCTGTAGATATTACAGCATACCGCAGGGTCCCCAACCTTTTCCATGTGGCGAGCACCTAGGTGCATTCTAGTATATCAAGCGAACACCAAGCTATATCCTAGAATATCGTGTGAGCGCCACTATACTTTTGCGAAAAAAAATAATTATCATAAACATTATAATCGAACCAACCTCAATGTTATTAGTAGTGTTTTATGTACATTTAGAAAAAAGAAGCTGATCATATTAAATTAACGATGTTAGGAAACGCGATTTAAGTATTGCAGAAGTGCACTACCAGGCTGCAGAAGAGCACAATCAAGCTGCCAAAGAGCAGAGCGATGCTCGCGAGCACCAGGTTGGGAACTTCTGGCATACAGGGTTTCATGACTTTTGAAATACCCTTTATTTTAGTTATTACACCTGCCGTGTCTCTTTGCAAGCTTTTCGTCTAATTTCCTCCTATATTCTCGAGTGTTTCTATTAAATTCTACCATTTTATGCAGGAATTTTCTTTTGGTTTTGATTTGGTTTATACGCTACTTCTACTACTAAGTGAAAAGTACGATAGTTGTCAGATCCCTATTATCGATGAAACGACCGAGAGCGTGTGGTGCCGCCTAGGTAAGGATAATTCGAAAAAGATATATTTATGCTCATTTTACAGACCACCTAATGCCAAAGTTGATTATATTTTAAGTTTAGAGAGGCAATTAGCCGAGCATAGATCTATTATGAACGACGGTTACGTGATAATTGGAGGCGATTTTAACTTACCGTCAATCGATTGGAAAAACCTATGTTTCGTTACGGGAGGTAAAGAACGCGAATCGTGTGAAGCCTTAATTGACACGTTTCATGAATATTCCTTAATCCAGATGGTACAAAAAGCCACGCGTTCGGGCAATGTTCTCGACTTGCTTGCTTCTAACATCCCGCATAGGATAACTAAGGTATCCACAGAGGAGGGACTTAGCGACCATCGAGCTGTGTATGCGGAGTGCGAATTAAAGCTCAAAAGACATCCTAAGCCTCTTCGGAATGTATACGCTTTCGCCAAGGCCGACTTTAAAAGTTTCAGCTTACATCTCAAAAGTACCTTTGTCAGTTATCGTGAAAAGACAGTACGATTAGGTATGGAGCCATCATGGTTATTATTTAAGAATATACTAGGAAGAGGTATCAATAGATTTATCCCCAGTAAGTTAAAATCTGATAAGAAAGAACCTCGTTGGTTTAATAAGGAAGTCAGGATTGCCTTAAGACGACAGAGGCGTAGCCACGCAAAATTGAAAAACATACCTACCACCGCTTCCGATGAGTATCGCACAGCTATAGTCCATGAGTATAACAGTGCCCGCGTACTAGCGAGAAAAACCATGCGTAACGCATTTAACACCTTCCGGAATGAGGTATTAAATACAAAATTGAAGGAGGATCCAAAAGCGTTCTGGTCCTACGTAAGAGAAGTCAAGGGAGTGGGTCCTTCAATACCCTCCCTGCGATGTGATTCCGGAGACATCCTTCACGATGGGGAGGATAAAGCTAATCTACTAAACGTTTACTTCGCGAAGGCGTTCACGGCAGGTGGAAATATACTTAAAGATAATCTTATTCCCGATGGATGTACTCGGATGGATAATATTAAAATCTCTGAGGCAGGAATAGCGAAGCAACTGAGTGCGATAAAGCCCAACAAAAATCCTGGACCAGAAGGAATTCCCGCGCGTGTATTAAAAGAACTAGCAGAAGATATAGCTCCCTTCCTTCGGATAGTTTTCGAGAAATCTCTTACCCTCTGTGAGGTTCCTGATGATTGGAAACTAGCACACGTCACACCCATTCATAAGGGAGGTGACAAAGAAAACCCCGAAAATTATAGGCCGATTTCTCTAACATCATTATCATGTAAGATTTTGGAGTACATTATTGTTAGCAACACAATGCGTTATCTTGAGAGTAGATCGCTCTTAGTCAGCTGTCAACATGGCTTCAGAAAAGGTAGATCCTGTGACACCCAACTCGGTCTGTTTGTGAATGATGTTTTATCATGCGGCGAAAATAATAAGCAGGTCGATGCAGTGTTCCTTGATTTTAGAAAAGCTTTTGACAAGGTTCCCCACCGTAAGTTGTTATTAAAATTGGGAAATCTTGGCGTTAATGTTAAAGTCATTAACTGGGTTCGCGCTTTCCTTTGGAATAGAAAACAAAAAGTAGTCATCGATGGTAAGTCCTCGAGTGTGGCAGATGTAGTCTCTGGAGTGCCGCAGGGTAGTGTGATCGGACCTATGCTTTTCTTGCTTTATATAAACGACATCAGCTCAGTTGTAAAAAGTAATATCAGGCTTTTTGCGGATGACACCGTAGTCTATAGAGAAATTAGTGGTCCTAGCGACCATCGTCAGCTTCAGGATGATCTGGATGCGTTATCTGTTTGGTGCAAGGAATGGCAGCTAGAAATCAATCAGAAAAAGAGTAACGTTCTAAACTTTTGGAAATCTAGAAGCCCATCGTCCGTGTTTACCTACTCGATAGATGGTGAGATCATTCCTGTTTCGGAATCCGTGAAATACCTCGGGGTAACCTTGAATCGTGACCTGTCTTGGGACACCCACATAAGACGAGTGATAGGTGCGGCAAATAAGAAGTTGGCTTTTGTGCGTAGGATAGTCAGGAAAAGCACGGAAAATGTGAGAGAATCCTGTTATTTATCGTTGGTTAGACCTCAAATGGAATACGCAGCAGCGGTTTGGGATCCATATCAGAGGGGACTCATAAAGGATTTAGAAAAAATACAGCGGCGAGCAGCTAGATTCGTGAAAAAGAATTACGATAAAAAACAGAGCGTTACGTTACTCATTGATGAGTTGAGTTGGCCATCGTTGAAAGATCGTAGATTACAGGCGAGACTTAAACTTCTAGATAAATATAGGTCGGAGATATTCGTAAATGAAATGAAGGATATTATTCGACAACCAACGTATATCGGACGGAGGGATAATGACGACAAGATTCGCGAAATAGATAGTAGGACGGAGAGGTATAAGGAGTCCTTTTTCCCTAGGACAATACGTGACCACAATAGATAACTGTGAATAATAATTAGTTAGGAACTTGGTGCGCGGCACCCCCTGCCATCCACCGTCAAGGTGACTTGCAGGGTAATATGTAGATGTAGATGTACTCTTTTCAGTGAATCCCTGGGAATCAATGGCAGTGCCACGACATGGATGATCTTTCGGCCATTAAATAACGTCTGCATCTTTCATCCTACTTTCACCTACTCGCATTTCATATGAACAGGTATGGAATATTTTCATTTTATTCTCAATTTCTGCCTTCTTTTCCTTCCTGGAGCTTTCCAACCGATTTAATGGATGGCTTCTGTGACAGTATGAGAATTGCCTATCCTCCAAACAAAATTTTGACAATGTAGTTTTGTTCTCAGCATGAATCTCGTTCACTCTCGCAGTATTTTTTCTTAGCTTATGCATATTTCGGAAAGTTATGAATTATCTGCATCTGATTAGTGGCGTGTGATCTGGAGATTTGTTCCATATTCCTAATTTAGCCTTTTTTCGTGGATAGGTTAAAGTTTTGCTTGAATTTCATAATAACTCGTTATTACTACATCCGAATCATTTTACAGACAAATATAGGGTTATGAGAATCACGAAAAACTAGCAAATATGATAGTTTCAAAGTAGCAAACGATTTGGTGGCATTATGACAATTTTATACAAATCGCCCATTTGCTTGAAGGATGAAATTACGAATTGCACGAATTTCAGTGATCTGAAACTATTTGCTTAATATATTTGAGTAACCTATAAATTAGAAGATTTTGCATTCTCAGAATTATTTTATAATTTGGATATTTTCTGGCGTAATTTGTCAGTTCTCTCGTAATCACAACAAATGGCCTATGTATTTTTCCTCTGTACTAATTCTCAACCAGAGTATAGGTATATAAAAAGAAGTTCCTAAAATATTTTCATTCTCCTCGATTAATTTCCCTACATGGACCTCTAGTGAAAAACGAGAAAGCCTTCTTTAGGGATTTTGAATATTCAGGCATTGCATCAGTGCTCCACAACCGGTGTGCCGCGGCACTCAGATGCGCCACGAACTAGTGTCTCGGTACCCTTGCAATAATGGAGAAGGAATAATTACACTTGTTATTCTCAAGCTAAGACGCGAGAAAATAAATTTCTTATAAACAGCGATGCTTAGTGGTTGAATTTTTTTCTCTGTTTCAGTTACTTGTGACTTTAAGTTACCTAATAAATGGATAATCAGCAGTTTTATTTCGTTGTCCTATTGAATGTGCTCGTAATTGTATTTATATGACATTTTTAACGCGTTTCGTTTTATAAACGCGTTTAAATGTTTCCGCTCTGTCTGTCCATCTGTGCAACCAGTTAAATTGAAATAGCAAGTAAACGGTAAGAGATATGACTGAAATTTGCAGGGCGTATGTCGTCTATGATGCCACTTATTACGCTGTCAAAGATTTGTTTTGGAGAATTCGGTGGATGGCAGGAGATGCCTTCAAAAGATTCTGAGCATATAGTTATAGATATAAAGTTAAAACTTTCACTATTTGTTTAACCTTGCTAACACTGCTGAAGAAACGTTTTGAAAAATAGGTGTACGGCAAGGGGTGCCTTCAAAATTTTCAAATTAAGATTCTGGCCAAAGGGTTATAGAGATAAAGTTAAACTTTTTAAATTAACTATAGAATAAATTACTTTATATCTTATAATTATAGTACTAAATTTATAAAGAATTTTGAGTTTACGATTCTAAATAAACCTCAATATATAAAACGCGCTTTTTCATATTACTTCAGCAAATCAAGCTCCAATTTTTATTGATATTTTTCGAGAAACTTGCCTGTATATTATGTGCATTAATCGATGGTGGGATGTTTCAGCTAATGTTTTCAATTTTGTTATTGAGTGCTATAATTTTCTTATTGTTAAATTTTTGATTAATTTTATCTTTGTATTTAGTAGTTCAAATTCCTTCTCCCCAATATTATGATAGTTATTAATCGCGAATTTTCCCATCAGTCTCGATATGCTTCGTAAATTAGCTCGAAGGTTTGACTAGTTGATTTATTTTATCTTCGATTGATGTTCCACTTATCGTAGGCCGAATGTATGGTATAAAATGTAGTGGTGGTTTCGATTTCATATATGTTTAGGCACTTCAGCAAGCGTGAACCGCTGAGCGGTTTTTTCTCAACGTTTATATTTGAATTTTGATGCTACTCCAAAATACCGATCTAATCGAAGAACCAAAGGGAAAGATTTAGGATATCAATCGTTGAGCGAAATAAAGGAGGGTAAATGACGGAGTGTGGTGAAGGAGGACGAGGGAAATGATGTACACAATAATAGATGTGCATCGAAAAATTTCATGGAGGCCATGGAAGATGACTCTTCTTGTTGTCACGAGCCACGTTCTCATTTATTATTCTATTGTGTTTGCATGCAGCATACAGTTTAGCAGACTGTCCGGTGTTTAGTGGCCGTTGGTTGCGGATGCAGGGTTTAGCTTTACAGAGGAAGGAAGGTTAATGTAGAGAATCAGATAGATAGAGAGAGCCGAAGAGGTGAAATTTGAAGGAAGAAATTCGGATTAGTTAGTAATGGAGGAATATTATGTGGTTTTATGTCTTGTAAAAGTAGGCGTATTTGAACTTCCATAACTCGAACGACTATATCTTGATTTTTTTATTAGTCGAAACGGACATTTTGTGCTCGTTCGCACTCATGTGCGTTAAATTGAAATTCTATCACTGTATGTTTCTGTAAGTCGAACTTTTGGTAAATTGAGATTTCGATAAGTAGTACTTTCGATTAGTTGAACTTTCGATTAGTCAAACTTTCTAATAGTCGAACTTTCGATTCGTCGAACTTTAGATTAGTTGAAGCTTTTCTGTCCTCCAAATTCAAGGTTCAAGCTGTTTAACGTTGACCATGCTGCTAAGAGGAAATTAATAGATTTGTGTGATAGTTAAGGGGCCCTAAAGATTTTAGCTTAAACAAGGTAGAGGGCAAGATGAGTTTAGTTGCCTTTATGTATTCAATTCGTTTGCGATTAAACTTCCTCCGACGAAGTCAAGTCAAAAGCATCCAATACCAGAGGACGGAATATATCTAGCAACCACCGCCACCTGCGGTAACGACGGTGGGAACGTTCTTCTCCGAGGGGGAGAGAACGACGAGTCCCTGGAACTCGATTGGTTAACATGCCATCCAGACGTGATCACGGTGTTTGGATTGGTCGGCGCCAACCTTCCCGCTCCAGGCGATCGCATCTCTCTCTATCACGCTCTCTCTTCATCGGGGAAAAGGGTTTTCAAGATTCATGACGTGGAGAGAGAGAGAGAGGGAAGAAGGATAGGGAGATAGGAGAGAGAGAGAGAGGGATGAAGGGAGGAAGAGAAGAGGGGAGTGGAGGAGGAGGCTATTGGCGCGCAAGCTCACGCCTGAAGAAGGGGGCGCACGCGCGGTGCGTGTTTATCCACCCATTACGTTGTTTGACCCCCTTGATGCTTAATTATGGAGATTAAACAGATTTGCGAGTGAATAGACGAGGGGAGCTTCCCTCTATAACCCCTTTCCTTTGTGTCCCTTTTACCCATTCCTCCTTCCTCCCTCTCCCTTCCCCGGCGGCTCTCTCACTTTTGTGTGTCCCTTCCCTTTTTCTCTCCCCTCCCCTTATTCCCCTCCTATCCCCTTTGACCCCTCTCCTCCTTCCCCCTGGAACGTCGCCTCACAATATGGGAACATGTGACCTTTTGTCCACCTGTCCAACAGACATCTGTCGAAACATTTCTCTCCTGGAAATGCATTGTGTCCCTCTGGCGAATCCAGGGATGGTTACCCCGATTGTTTCGGGAGAAAAATTATTAATTACTTTGACGATCAATCATTTAGAGAGAGAGAGAGACTAGGGAATCAATCCTGCGTTACGTGCATTCCGTTTTGTTTTGGGTTTTGTTTTTTCGGATGGGAGGAAAGGAAAAAAAATTATTGGGAATATTGGTTTCCTTTTGTCCGTCGCTGACATAAGGCGGCTCTTTAAACACCAACCTCCAAACAACTGTGGCTTGGTGCTATGAGGGGGTAATCCAATCGATTTACAGTTCTATTGGAATAGTAAGATACGTTCGCGTGGATTTTCGCTACCGATGCCGTTTCGGGAAAATGGGGACATAATTTTTGCTCTCGATCGATTAATCGATTTCGTCCCGCCGTGCGTATCTTGTTAATTAAAACGTTTCTTTTCGTGCGTCTCTTGTTAATTACAACTTATTTTTTCGGATAAAATTTACTCCGAAGATTTTTTCAATCCTCCAACTTTCTAGAGTTGGTAACTAATTTCGAAACAGGATCGTATTCGAAGAAGAATTTGCGAGACAAAGGAAAAATTAAGCCCCCGATTATTTATCTCGCTTCTCTCATTTAAAAAACGAATGGAAAATTCTTTCTTGGCATATCGGTTCCTATGGCAGTGCCGTGGGATACTGAAATAAACGTTTATTTGATGTTCTGGTTGTAAAAGTTAATTCAAGAACTTTGCGAATAAAAGCAATGTAAAAGTTAGCTTGGCGATCGGTTTTACACGCTGGCTGTGATATGTTGCGAAAGATAAGTGGGCAGCGGTTGTAATTATATGCATGCTTTTATTCCGATAATATTTATTCATTTAAAACATAAAATATAAATATCGATTCGAGAACCGCGCATGTAGAAACATTGTAAACATTTTGCTCAGTGATTAATTTTACAAAAAAAAATTTATCAAAACATTATCTGACATTTCTTTTGCCAATATGATAGCCAGATGAGTTGAATTTTATTAAAATTGTCTGTAAATTTATGTCCACCTCTTTTGTGCATAATCAGACATCGACGAATGATAATCTCACTATGAGTCAAAGAATTTTTCGTAACTGCAATTTTTGTAAAAGTTGTAGCGCTGTACAACATTCTGTGGATGCTACGAAGGTTTTTTTAGAAAAATACAAAAAATATCGTTTCTCTATTCTTTTGGACGCTTTTTAAGTTAGATATCTAAATGTGGGGTTCGTCTGTTTCTTCCTCCAACTCAAGAAATTCCTAGGAAAATTTGAACCTGAAACTACGCCAGCAGCTGTACCCATCATCTTTGTGTATACGTATTAACTACGCATAATGAGACTTGCGAAGGCCTTGGTCCTTTCAAATCGATTGCATACATCGAGTTCTATCATCCGCAACAGTATTGCATATGGTTTCAATCATCTACTGGACGCCTACGTACTTACATTTATATTTTTTAATTTCATACAAATGATGACAGCAAAATATACTTAATGTATTTATTGAGAGTTTTACAAAAGTTTTAGGCCCTCTAATAAAAATAAAGATTATTCTTCTCACTTCAAAGACGCCACATTACAAATCTTGAGTTCATCCTAAGATAAAAACGAAGCATAAATAATCTGAACATGGAGGTATATATAAATATTAAACGTTTGAAATTCACTCCATCGGCAAAATATCAAATGACTGATAAAATTTTCTTGATCGATCGTTCATATTGCCGTACTGACATTACTTGCGATACAAAATAATCGTTTGAGGCAGTTAATCAGGAATGGCATCTCACGCGGTAAAAAATTAACGAAAGTCTACTTCTGTTGGGTGATTTTTTAAGAAGGTTCGTATTTAAGAAAATCCTTGGAAACATGAGTAATTTTAAACGCGTCTCGAAGAAAAATGAAAATAATTAATCAAAATTGCTTGCATTAGTGTCCTAGCAGCTTCGATGACTGCTGTGGGACACCCTTAAGAGTGGTTTTTTCCAGCGACCCCTGCTTCTTTACCAACCAGTCGAGCCTTTCAAATGTCACTGCGACCTTTTTGGACTGCGTCGAGGAAAAAAGTAATCGCCCGAGATGTATGGCTTCGCATGCTTCCCACAATGCCCTCCGTCACAGAGCGGGGAGCTCATGATCGGGGAGCCGACTGATATTGGATATGCGCGGTGGAGGTTAAAGCTGCATCCGTGCGGAAACTTTCCTAAAAGTGTTTTTAAAAAATCACGGAACGATAAGTACCTAGTTTGTATTTCGCCTCAACTCGTTTGGATTTATTCGAGAAGTTCACCGATTTGAAGTAAAAAATCGGGTTAATTCAAATTACTCCAAGTTAAAATGATCAAATTTCAGAATATCCAACCTGGGACGAACTTGATGAGGAGGTATCCAATGCGAGAAAGTACCAAAAGGCTTTACGAGATGGACAATTAACATTGTAGTTAAATTTCGGGTGATATGGGAAAATTTGTGAGCATGCTCAACAGCTTTGCTGTTCAGTTAAATGTTCAATTTCCAGACGTTGGTAAAATTATCATGAAAGTGACAAATCTGAACCCCGCGACGCCGCCCGAAATAAAAGTACAAACGAATTATATAGGTACACCTCAGTAGAAAATGAATTATATTTGAATTTATTATGGTTATATTGGATGGAGACATTTCAAATTTTCGCTCAAAAGACAATTATGTAGAACCAAATTTGAAATGGGGGACATTTTTCGTGACGCTTTTCAACGGGAACAAAGTCGAAATCCTGAGTCCTGAATAATACGGGACAAATGGTCACTTCAGTCAGAGTAGACAATTTAGATTTCTTCTTGAAATCGGGGCCGGGCGGGCATTGGAGGTTCTTTGGCAAGTTGTCATTGCTTCGGCGTGCAGGATTAATCTTTAAATCGGCCGTTAGCTAGAGCTTCTGAGATATCATATCAGTTAAAATCAAGTCTAAATTAGGTTTTTAAGGTTGACATTTCAATCTCAAGTGTTTCATTTTCATAATTTGAATTTATATGGTATGAATTTATGTGTTAAATTTTATGGATCTCGTTTTAATCATAGGTTGGCGGTCCGCATAAAACGCTCTCGAGGACCATATGCAGTCCGCAGGCCGTATGTTGCTCACCACTGATTCTATGACAACTTTGGTAGAAGGATGAATAGCGTTCCCGCGCACATGAAGTTTGCGGATTCAAATCATTAGTGGAAATGGAGACCTGTGCTTGTTTCCGAGACTGTTTGCGATGTATTTGTAAAAGTCAGAGATTCGTCGATGAAAATAAATGAATCAGAAAGTCTCTATCTATCTCGGAGTAGTAAGTACATTTTGTTCGCCGCGAAATATTTTCCCCATCTTACAATTTACCTCGGTTATTTAGCATAATTCTTACTTTCTCGTATTCGCAGTATATAGAGAAAGTATTGCGATCGCGAAAAAATTCGTCTTTGAGATTTTTATGAAAATACACGTTTCCGGTGTCCTCCAGTCCAAAAATGTGTATTTCTCCATGCCGTATGTCTGTGCGCCGCTCTAGATCCCTAACGGCTCAACAAAATTGAATGATATTTCGTATTTAGGCCTACTATTATCCAGTGTAGAAAATGAAAAGGTAAACAATGTATCGCAGCAATAAAGGTTAGTTTATTCTTGTCGATTTTCACAAATGTCGATTTATTCAAAAGTGACTTCAAAGATTTTGATTATAATTCATTCAGAAATAGAGCTTGGTGTCATAAACAATACTGCATAACTCATATTTCAAAAAGAAAATAACTACCTATATGGTGACATTTTAATATATCGAGTTTTACGCCCAGCTACCGTGCAGCTCTCCCAAGTAATAATTATTTTTTGAAGCTTAGCTTCATTTAAGGGGTTAAGTTGGAGCCAAGCCTATGCCGTTAAATCGGACTCTCTTTTCACGTAAAACCGTATGTTTACATATTGACATTCATGGCATATGGCGGTTGCCGGGGTGGCGCTTTACCGAGGGATCTCTATCTATCTATATACGTATGTAAAAACGTCCGATTCAAGATTCCTGGAATATATTTATAACGCAAATAACTCGATCAAATATTCAGAAATAAACTTGAAATTTGGCAGAGATAATCCATTTTAATATAAAAATGCTATGACGAAGAAAAATTTACGAAAAACGTCCAGGGTTCGACTCCAGGAGATGATTTGCATTTCCCATAAGATAACACGTAAAAATCGACTTTTTGACGTGCAGACTTTTCTTCTTTTTTAGATTAAAATTAGAAAAAATAAACTCACGATTATATAATGAGCTAATCAGAATTTGTTTATATAGGATTGACATGGTAATTAAAGAAATAAGTGTCCGTTTGTGGCGCTATTTTGAGAGGGGATATATTGCTCTTCCTTCGAATAAAAATAATAAATTTCACTTTATAGTATGTTCCAGAGAGTTGAATTCTATTCTTGACCTCATATTCATCTATATACATTTATATTAAAATAGATCAGTGTTACCAATATAGATCATTTAAATGTTTTCACCTAATTCCATCTCGGCTTATATCAAACGGATTTTCATGACATTGGCGATTAGCATGTCCTGTGATATGATGATCGGAATGTTTATATTCGTGAATTTTTTGTTTGAAAAAACATTTCACGTGTAGACGAAATAAAATTAATGTTTTAGTCTACATTTCAATTTCTTTTAAAAAATCGAGATTCATTTTCCATAGAAAAACGCAACAAACATTAGAAACTTGAGAAAATGGCAGAATTTTATCCCTTTCCATTTTAAAGATTTAAAAATCCTAATATAATAGAAGTATATTCTTAGAAGTCTTACCGCGGGCCATATTAAACCTTAGGTTGCCTACCCCTGTTTTATGAAATTTGTTGAAATAAGATAAGAAGTTGAGTGATCCGATTTTGAGAACAACTAATGAGTAAAATAAAATTTAATTAATATCACTTAAATTATTAACTCTTCAAGAGGATGGGAAAGAAACTTATGATTAAGATTAAGTTTTATTTTGCAGATTGATTCATGATATTGGATTTATATTTTAATCCTTAAATTCATTAACTTTTCTCGAGTCTTCGTCTTAAAAGATCATCTTTGATCCTTTAAACAACGAATTCAATTATTTAATAATATCCTTCTATTAGGTTTCTTTCTTTGGATTACGGATGTGTGGTCGGTCATTTCACTCCCGGTCTTTTCATCCCCGGTCTTTTGACCCCCGATCTTTTGACTCCCGGTATTTTGACTCCTGGTCCTTAAACTCGTAGTAGTTTTGATTCCCAGAGGTATATCAACGGATATAGACGGAGTGAGAAAGAAATAGACGGAGGTGGAGGGAGATAGACGGAGTGAGAGGCAAGTAGACGGAGTGAAAGGGAGATAGACGGAGTGAGAGGGAAATAGACGGAATGGGAGGGAAATAGACGGAGGTGGAGGGAGATAGACGGAGTGAGAGGGAGATATACGGAGTGAAAGGGACAGACGGATTGAGAGGGAGATAGACGGAGTGTAAGGGACAGACGGAGTGAGAGGGAGATTGACGGAGTGAAAGGGACACAGACGGATTGAGAGGGAGATAGACGAAGTGAAAGGGAGATAGACGGAGTGAGAGGGAAATAGACGGAGTGAGAGGGAAATAGACGGACTCCGTCTATCTCCCTCTCACTCTATCTCCGTCGATCTCCCTCTGGGAATGGAAATTACTAGGAGTTTATGGACAGTAAGTCAAAAGACCAGGAGTCAAAAGACCGGGAATCCTTAAAAGATCATCTTTGATCCATTAAACAACAAATTCAATCATTAAATAATATCCTTATAATAGCTTTCTTTCTTTGGATTACGGATGATATTAAAATATCAAGAATCGACTTCCAAACTCATTATTCCGATTTTAAGGGAACCGTTCCGGAACGGACATTTTGGCAACATGGTTCAGGCGCAATTTTTGTGTTACGGATCCAGAAACAGGAATCATTTTGGAACCGTTTCTTGTTCCGGAACCGGAACTCTCTGATTATGGCTTTAGGTTTATTTAGTTGTCTTAAATCTTTCGGTCACTTTTATTTGTTAATTTAACCCCCAATTGAACTTTCTGCTAAAACCCGTCTCCCTTTACAATCAACTCCTGGCCTCTGCGTAAATCCGATTAAATTTATCTTTCCAATGACAATACTTAAATGCCATTCTTCCCGTTTATTCATTTTTCCTCCACAGGTTAAGCCGATTTCATTTCAATTATTGGGTGCCGACAGACTTGTATTTGTATTTGAATGCCCAGCGGATTCGCCTCTGTCCTACGCATAGTGGGTATCTCAGAGGTAGTGCAATGAATAGCCGGGGAAGGGAGGAGGGAAACCCGGTGCCGGCATTTGCCTGCTCTTACGCAGAACACCAGGGGGGGGGCAACAGCTTAACGTCCCTTCCGAAGGACGGAACAGCTGCATTTGCGCGGTCTCCTCAAACCACACAAACAGGGGGCCGGGCGACCTTGGAAAAATCCTACTTGCGCAGGATTCGTACCCGATGCCTTTTTCAAGCAGCAGGCGAGTGGCAGCCAGCGTCCTAACCACTACACCACCGGCACCCCCGGTCATTTCAATTACACGTAACAAGTTAATGCTAAATACGAGTAACCACAGTTTCTTCTCCTGGTATTTTTGAAAATTTTAAACTAAAACAAAGAGAAGAAAAAAAAAACAAGTAATTCAAAAAGCTGCATTTGACCGGTTTCTCTTGATTTGCCTGTTAATTCCATTAATCCAATTAAGTAAATCGTTTTTGATAACTTTGCCCGTCTGATTCTTTTAACGGGAGAAGTAATTCAGAAAATGGCCGTCTGTGGGTTTGCAGATTAATAATAAATCAAAAAATCTGCTCTCTGCGTTAAAGATATTTTCGGCAATTTCAGACTTTTTTAGGAATTCCCGTAAACTCCATATTTCTACTTTACGATTAATCGAAATTGAAAGGATAGTTTAGGAGATGATGGAGTTGTAACACACGCGTATAAATTCGAAATATTTAATGGAATAATCTCAAGCAGCGATTTTAAAACTTTTTTATGATATGACCCACCTAAAATACAGAAAATTTTCCGCGGCCCACCTATATATTTATACGTACATAAATATACAGAGAGGAGAAAATTTAATATTATTAGTTAAAATTAGCGGGTTACCTCAATAAAATGAAGCAATTTATTAACATTTTCATTAGTTGTTTATTACGTTAGCTATTCACAAAATATTAAGTTTTTGCGGCATATTGTTAATCGATATACAAACTTTTCTCGACCCACCTCAAATCTTTTTTGCGACCCACTGGTTGAGAAACACTGACATAAAGAATTTATAGGCGGAATTACAATACATAGCGCTTTTAGACGACTCTATGGTGCACATTTAAAAATATGTTATTTCTTAGATTGATATGGAATAAAGATCAATGTTTCCATTCGCTTTCGTACTGTTAAGTTGAAAATATTACATAATTTTATGAATTACCATTACCTAGGTTTGTTCTGTATGTTTCTTTATGAAGATCGTAATTATTTTTACTTTCCGAAGAATATATTCAAGGGAGGATATAAAATTGAGAGTTAGTAGTGATGAGTTCGAAACTATAGCTTAGCTTTAGCCAGCTGTCGATATTCTTATGAAATATTGTGCTGCATTAATTCAATTCTCATTTTGAGCAGAAACTTTATTTTTTAGCTCTATGGTTCTCACACCTCATTTGCAAATAAAAACAATTTATTTTACTATGTACATATATATATATACATATATATATATATGTTTGCCCAAGCATATCTAGATTTTCCCAATTTCGGGATTTACCCGTAACATATATAACACACACACACACACACACACACACATATATATATATATATATATATATATATATATATATATATATATATATATATATATATATATATATATATATATATGGGTGTCAACAAGGTGTTGGGATGAGGAAACCCAGTGAATACTCACCAATCAGACGACTTCAGGTTGGCGAGGCACCGGGGATGTCGAAGCGACACACGTAAAAGGAACACTAAAACACAGAAACATCACAAACGTAGAAGCTTTCGGAACTACTCCTTCTTCAGCTACAGAGAGAGAGAGAGAGTTCTCTCTCTGTTTCTGTGTTTTTGTGTTATTTTACGTGTGTCGCTTCGACATCCCCGCGCTTGTTTTGATGCGATACTATCACGATAAGGATGGCTCAATCGAAATAGAACTTTATCCCGGGAAGACAGAGGGTTTATATGAAATACGTAAATTTATATAAAATGAATTATGTATTTTCGAAGTTCGTTGTCTTCTGATCTTCTGAAAAACGTTATTTCAAACTAGATATTTAAGTGGGAATGACATAATAAAAAATGTACCTTTTTCGTTAAATCTATTTTTTACGGAGGACTTCATTCTTTTATATTTTTAAAACTGCCTTGATGAACTGCTGCTAATGGGAAGCATTTACAAATGGGCACGTCTGGAAATAAAACGTAGCTATCGTTAAAGTATCTTGTTTAAAGTGACTGAATTAAATTATGAATTAAATCTCCCAGGATCTGTGGTGCAAGATTTATACCACCAACGTATTGTGTTCTGAGGGAAAATTTGTTCCACTGCTCTGCATCACTTTTAAAAAATAATCACTTCAACGACACTTTTCTGAGCTCACATTTGTTACCTTGATCATAACTTTCATTATATATAGGGTTTGATGTGTAATTAATACTATATGTAACAATGTATACATAATATTAATAGGTTATTAATTATATCAAATCCTTATCCACATAACTGTGCAGAAAATGCAAAGTTTATCCGTAAGTTCCTGTGACAAAAATAGTTATGCATCCATTATTGTACTGCATAATGTCTGTACTTCAAGGTTTTAAAGAGCAGGTAGCAGAATATTACTTAACTCGCTCCCGGAAATGAATTATCGAGGTCAACTCGCGACAGAAAACCCATTTGTTATCAAAATAGATCCCTTAAAACGTTTGAGAAAACCAGATGCGCGTCCGCAGTGGCGATTTGCCCATCTTGGATGTAAAAATATTTTCTCAGACGTTTTATGTCAGTAGGTGTCATCTCGATTTTTAATAGTAAACTTACATTGACAAAAATGTTTTCACCACGTTACCTGTAGAGTGAAATGTGGTTCCACCATTTCAGAAAAATCTTGCATTTTTGTATACGATTTCTTTAAATAGCTTATAAATCGGCTTATGAATGTTTCATGGAATGGAGTTAAAATTTTCCCTCTCGTCTTGCCTTTCTGCTCAACGTATCCCAACGAGCGCCAACAGTCATCACTGGGAAATGTAATTTTTTCCCTTAAATAAAAGGATGTGGCTCCCGGACCACTTAGGTTTATGCGTGATAATGAAAACTACGTCACATTGAAGCACTTTATGTTGGAACTAGTTACCTGCCCGTCAGAAATGTCGGAGAAGGCATGACTAAAGAATTAAATTAAAACTTGCCATTCTTCCTCACTCTCCCTATATGCCGTTCTTTTTCCTTTCTCTCTTCCACTCTCCATTTCCCTCTGCGACACGGATATAATATGGCCCTGTATCTTATGCCGCCAGCGGTGCATATGCTGTGACAGACGGACGGACGGACAGTTGAGAATTATTATATTGGAATATTTTAACATTCACGTAAAATATTCGACGGTGAATGATAAAATGTACGTAAATCTGAAAACAGTTATTTTAAAGTAATACGACATAACGAGGTTTTTCTGCTTGCGGCTTTTTAGGCTTCAAATCGCCCATGTTCTTAAGTGAAAAACGCGTGTTCGTTGGCTTTTCCTTCGCATGGCGTGGAAACCGTTCCATTGGAACCCATTCCATCCCGATTGCATCGCAGGATTGGATTCTTTTGTGTTCAGTCGAGCCTGCATCCAAGTGATTGGAAAGTGAATGGAGCGAAATGTGTTTTAACATCGACGGAAAACTAGCGAAGTGGCTGAGGCTCCCAACGCTCACATGGCATCCTCTACGCGGTGAATTAAGAAGAAATCCTTGGAAACTACGCAAGTAAAGATAATTCCGATTTATTTGTATTTAAATCTTTCAAAAGACACCAAGCCGTTTAGATAGTATTGCGGAATTATTTGCATTCTTCGGAATCTTCAAGAGATGTGTTTTTTAGCCTACTTTACAGAATGGAAATCTTATAGCTTAGCCATTGTGTCTGTCTGTCCGTTCCACCCTATTAACTTTTGAACCAAAAGAACGATTTTCATGAAACTTGGTGGAATCTCTTGCTACCGGGACCGAGCTCCCGAGGATAGTTTTTGTTGCGAAGATTAAAAGTCCCGGGTTCGATTCCAGGAACTATCATTCCCATTTCATTTACAAGGGTAATCTGAAATGCATCGTGCAGGGGGATTTTCTCTTGCACATTAAAATATCTTACAACTATAACATCGGAGCGAAATTTGTGCTATTCTCTGAGGAAAGAAATGGAGATTATAATTTTTATCGTGGAATTTTGCTTATCGATCGTATTTCTTCGAATTTCGCATAAATACCGGCGTTTTTTTTAAGTTTTTTCCCTCATTACGAACACTCGTTAATCGCAATGACTATTGTTGGACTCGGATTCGGTATAGTCTAGTATAATACAAACACGCGTTATTTTTGCCACACAAATACGCGTGATCCATTTAGTTTTCCTTTCGAATGTGTTTGTAGTATTTTATAACGCTAAATCATGAAATTTTGGAACACAAGGAGAAACTCATCCGCGGTGATTTTAAAGCTATGAAAGCCAATATAAGTATGAAATAAATAATTATGTGGAATGTAGGCATCATAAGTTCCTAGGATCATCTTATTTATATACATATATAATACTTCTAACACTTCTGCGTGAAATATTATATTCATAGCGGTATATATATATATAAAAATATATAAAATCAGATTTATGCGGACACATCATGCCTGATTATTGTCTGTGTTTTATGTGCTGATATTATTGAGTTTGAACTAAATAGATCTTGACTTCTTAAATTGCAGTTTTCCGGTTTCTTCTTGGCTGGGTGGAACTGAGTGTTATTCGATTATATTTCTGTTCAAGCCAATGCATTATAATTTATTACGATGAATTTAAATAAGGCAAATGCATAACTGCAAGTAAAGTAACACTTTCACACGTAGCAATTTCACAAAATTTGATATCACTGGCATAGTCAGTATGCTTGTTAATGCCGTTGTTAATTAGTCAGCAGACATGGCTAATGATAAAACAGTGGTCGCGTATACAAGGGAGTTTCATCATTAATATCAATCTGAATGTGAAAGAATCGTTCATTAGTTTCTCTGCTTAAATGCTTCAGGTGGGAATTACTAATACGTTAAAATTCTGAAATATGTGAAGAGGGAAATTTGCTTAGAATAGAATAGATGCTTAAATTTTGGAATGTTGCATACGGAAAGTTTTTATGGGTATATACGTTTTCTCTTTAGCTAAAAAACCTTAATTTTTACGACTAACTAGTGTAATTGCATGTCAGAAATGACGGATGGGCATGAATAAGGAATTAACTTAAAAGAGTTCAAGATGTAGACCTCAACTAAACCTTAATTTAAAATAGAAACACAAATAAGACCATGGCTCATTGTCAAGATATAATGTATCTAACAGAATGAATTATTAATATTCTTTAATGATTATAAACGTTGATTAAAGTTACTTGCATAATTTTTCATACCGCAAACCAAAAATACAGTTGAAATAAACCCAACAACTTATATGTTGCAATATAAACAAAACAGAAGTTTAATTTTGTACAGCAATTGAAAAACGGAATCACGATGAATATTTCCCAAATAAAATACTAATATTGTCAAAAAAATAAAATTATAAATTATAATTTTACAGTCTGAAAACATTGTATTATTACATTGCAAATACATCAGTTATTTCTTTCGTTATATTGTAGGCTAATATCTGTACAGTTGATACGTCCAAACAATACACAAATACACTCTTTATGACTTAAATATGCACAAGAAATAGCATTCTACGTCTCCTATTAGTTACAATAGGTAAACACATAATGCTACCCCATATCTATATCTAATTTGGTATGGGCAATCTCATGAAGGTAGTAAAAATATGGTTGCCCTTAAAGACGACAGCGTGACAGAATAGCATACAAAGACTTTTATTATAATAGAGATGGTAAGGTCACGTTCGTATGACCAACATTTTTTCGACTTTTTTCCTACGGTTCCGCACCATTTGTCTCTTCTTCTTCGTTAGTAAAGTTTGTTATATCTACAGCAATCTCACGGAGTCTTTCCGCAAAATTTTAATTACATGGTAACCTTTGACTTCTTTGACGGAAGACTAACGCCCTTAACACCCAACTCACCCTCTCCTTGTGAACTTCCCCATCCCACGTGGAACCCTTAGTCCACCCCCTTCTTCCTTCCCTCATCCTCTCCCCCGCCTCGCCCCCTCCACCTCAGTCCTCTCCTCCCCCTTCTCCGCCCTCTTTTCACTTGTGGCCAACGAAGCCTTCGAAATGGCACAAGGCGCTGACATTTCCTAAGTGAGGTGGACACAGAAAGTCGAAGGAGAAGCGGCACAGTTTGGCCGGAAATAATACTCACGCTTCCCTAAGCTTCGAAATACTAATAACGAAACATGGCCGAATATACACGGACATTTACAGCGATCGATCATTTCGCTTAAATAAATGACAAATCAAAAGGTATGAGGCTTAAAATGGCTTGGTGCGGAGTTGCTGAGTCAGAGACGGAAATGAAATGAAATCAGAATGCGTTTGGGAGACTCGTCCGACTGGATGGGCTAGTTGTGAGCTATAGGAACCTGAAGAGTCGTTTTTATCGTTGCTCGTGTCATATTTTTTGATCGTATAAAATTCAATAAAAGGGCGTTAGAATTCAGTATAAATAAGTTTTAATTTCATTTTACTGTCGTAATTAGGGTACTCAATCCGCGTGGATTGGAAGTACAAGGGAAAAGTTGAGTAAATATTTGGCTTAGTGGAAAGTTTTCGATCAGTATATCGCGTTGATAAATCAGCTAATATGTGAAATGCAATTTTTATCAAAATTTCTCTCTCGAAAAATACACCTTGGGAATCGACCTCCATGTGTTGTTATCTCGAGGCCTCGTCAGAAAAGGGCATGCAATGGCATAAAAATTCTAATTTATCTAATCTTCCTTCTTCATCTGCTTTCCTATGTCGCTTAAAAAGGCCACAGCTAAATATTTGATTTTTAAGTAGTTTATAAGATGAGTTAGCATATTTTAAAATGTCTTCATCATTAACTTCTATGTCCCATTTTAATTGGAAGATAACATCCAATGCATCAGTTTTCCTATTTTATTTTTCATTAATTAATTTTTGTCGACTTCGAGAAAACTATTGCAACAAAAATAACTTAATTCTGAACATTATAAATAATAAGAAACCTTGTTAACAATTTAGAGTAGCATTTGTTTTCCTCAGAAAAAACGATTTGGACCATAGGAGTTTAGAATCAACTCTTTTTAAGAATGCTTTATGTTAATGAGTCGAATTTCTTTTATTTGATTTGCGATAAAAAAATTTATTAATCTAGTTTGCAATATAAAGTCTTTTCACTGTAATGTATCATATTTTTCAGGCCACCTTCTGTGCGTTTTTATATTTTCTGTTGAAAAGAAGCGAAAGAGGAATAGCTACCGTCATTGAACGTATCAGCCATTTAAATTCGGAAATGATGAGAACAGAAATATGGTATTGCAGTTTTAAATGATGTCGTCCAAATCAGTGACAGTATATCTTCTCAGGTTACCAAATATCCCGTTGGAACTACTGAAAGTGTCTATTCTAAAAGTAGGAAAACTCCGGGTTACAAGAAAGACAGTTAAGGTAATAAATTGAGTAAATGTAATTGTAGTCAACTGTCTTAGAAAAGAGCGGAATTCGAGCGTCTAATTCGGAGCGTAAAAGTGGATATAACAATTTGCGTGATTCGGAATTTTTTCTGATTAATACCTACTCTTTCATTGCGTGTATCATAATTAAGTCGATATTCCTTTTTATATTTTAATAACTTTACCAATCGAAGGGATCATTAAATATATAAACTGCGGCAATGATTCTAGTATTCATCTGATAATCTTATCTGGAAACACTATGCCGTGGCAATTAATATTTGGCGTTAAAGAAGCAAAAATTATAACATCTTATTTATTCGAAATCGAATTTACGCATAATACGTTGGCAAAGATTGATATGGTGTCGAGTGGCGAAATAATCGCTATTTCTTTCTTGGCGTAAATGTCGTTATTGGCTTATGAAACGGGGCATGGAACGGTTATCTCTACGGAGTTCTCGATCAAATGGCGTGGTTACCATTTTTTTTTCAAATACAGAAATTCCTAGGTACGAATCATCTGGAAACTAAGCTCCTTTATAACGAAGTCGGCAGTAGTTTTGCCAAAAAAAAAAATCGAAAAATAAAGCAAATTAGATACTTCCTGCAAAGCGATTAAAAAGAGTAAAGTTTTGCTATCACTTTCGTACCACAAATTTCCCAAGAAGATCGAGAAATACCAGCTGGACAGCTATGGATTTACTTGACTGCCCCTCTATGTAGTTCCTGCCACCTCGATCCCCGCCGCTGTCGATTCAAATGAGCAGAACTTCAGTAGTACCTGTTAATTTACTACCTAATTTAATTTATTCCTAAACTAATCATGTTTAATGTTTTAGGTGCATTTGATATTATAGTTCTCAGTACTATGTTTCGCTGTATCTCCTCTTCTTTGAAGTACTTCGTCGCATCCCTATTCCTCCTATATAATTTCTACCTCGACTTACGAAGTGTCTGATGAAGAAGTGCCGTATTGGAACGCCTCTGCTTAGTTAAAGAAGATATTACTGTATTTTTTGCGCTCACAACCACATGATTGTTGCATAATGGAGTGGCGTGTTTGCGGAAGAACTTATCGCGGAAGGTAGTACCCGAAGTATTATCCGCAATCAATCTATCGAATGCGAGAAATGCTTAATCTTCAGACGGACGCGCATGTCCTTAACAGTCGATTTATTTTACTGCCTGCATATTGAATGACTTGCAACGAAATCACGGCGAGCAACTTAATACGTCCGTTTATGCCGAATTTTACACATAGCTACCGCCAAGCTCACTCCATTAACGCATGAGCATCGTTACTATGGATCAGAGAGGGCATCATTGGCATTTCAATTTATTTATATACACCCACCCCTCGATTTAAACGGTGGATGCGTTCTCGAAAATCGCCGTGTAAATCGAAACTAACACTTCATGTAACATTGTGGGTTAAGCTCCTATTTATTTTAAAATAAAGCATATTCTGGAAATTTGATTTATAGGCATATATTTATCAGAAATTTGAATTCGGATGTAATAATAATGATATAAGTATTACATAAAGGAACCTTCACATTAAATAATAAATAAATTCATAAAAGAAATTTGAACTCAGAAGTAATGATAGAGTAAACATTGGAGAAAATAACACATGTTAAACTAAACAAAATCTTCATACCATCTGGGAAATTCAAATTTGAAGAAATAAAAAAATTGTTTAGCAAAGAAATACATTTAATTATAAAATTGAAAAAAAATAATTTAACGAAGACTTCGATAAATTTCTCCTCAATCACTGCCATATTCAGTGTCATAAACAAATTTGCCAACAGAGATCCAGTGTAAAACGAGAAATGGTCGCATTTTCTTGACTGTGTAAAACCGAAACCGTGTACATCAAGCACAGGGTAAATCGAGAGATAATTGTATACGTAAGGCGCGGTTCGTGCGCTTTGGAGATGTACTCCTCATAAGATACTTTATTGTCCCTAGAGGCGATAGAACTCCAGTGCCCGCCTAGGTCTCTAGTCCTATATCCGTCTCTGGACGGTATGAAAATGTTAATTTAACTTCTGATCGCAACATAAACGATGTATTAGAAAAAACTCTAGTCACACAAAATGTCACCTTTAGATATTATACGTTGGTTAATGTGTTGTTTTCCGTTGCCTCTGCATATGACGTTATTATTTGAGTGGAAAATAATGTTCAAATTATAGAAATTTTGATACAGATGTGAGACGCAACGATATTTCTTTTGTTTAGGAAAGACTTTTTAGCCATTTTGTGTTGTTGGGGAAACGTAATCATAATTAAAAGCAATTTACCCCGAATGTCAGTTTCCCGTGGTTGATTTTAGTCCAGTGGCTGTAAATTACGAAGAGATACCACCGCCCTCTGAATGAACTGTATTGAGTTACTCGAACCCTAATCTGGGCCTATTTATATATATTTACCCAAAAGTGAGAAACTTTAACGGAAAATGGCGAGGGAGGGAAATTTAAAAGATGACCTATGGGCGTTTAAACACGTTCGCAGATAGAGAACCAGTAGTCAAGATTACCTGGAGATGCTGAGCGATAGAAGTACCGTTAAGAGTAGGAAATCTGGAAACCTCGGGGTGACTAACCCGTTCCTGGCCCCAATTTTATACGCTTTATTTCCCGATATTCAAAATGAGCGGTTATAAATTACTGGATTAGAACTAGACATATGCCATCTTCTTCTTCATTTTGGTTATTCACTATTCATTAAATAAATAATAATAAATAATGAAAACAATGAAAATCAAGTCACATATACGAGACATACAAAAATTGAACTGCGTTATGGGCTTCGTTACTGCAGCATGTGTTCGGAAATGCTGAAGTTCTGGGAGCTGTCGGATTTTAACCAAAATTGGAATCAGTCGACCAATTTTAGTAAAAGTCCCCAATACCAAATTTCATGTAAATGTATGAAGCGGTTCCCGAGTTGAAAAAGAGGTACGTTGTAAACTATATGTAGGTCTTTAAGTAAAGTGGTCGTAGTATGTATTGTCCTATTTTAACCAAAATTGAAATCGGTCGACAAATTTTTCTAAAACTCCCCAATACCCAATTCCATCAAAATACGTCAAGCGTTTCCCGAGTTGATACAGATACGTTTAAAGTGCATGTAGGTCTAAATGTAAAGTGGTAGTAATTATTGTCCGATTTTAACCAAAATTGAAATCGGTCGACAAATTTTACTCAAACTTTCCAATACCAAATTTCATCAATACGTCCAGCGGTTCTCGAGTTTGAACATGCGGACGGACGCAAACGACCTCCACTATATGCGTTCACTTCGTGCAAAGAACGCATAATAATAGGTTGCTCGAGTTGGCTTACTGAGTACATCGACAGTCAAGAGGCGTTTCCTTTAGAGTACCAAGTCTTCAGGAAAGATCGACGCGACAAATCGGGTGGACGGGTATTTATACCGGTAAGCGCACCGTTAAACAGCCTCATTATTGACACAAAATTAGACATTACACCACCTTTTTGGACTTCGCGAATAATTGGTTCCTGAAAACTGACGCGAAATGCAAACTCGCGAAGTGTGTCCTATTTTCCAATAAGACGCAATGTCATAATAGGAGTACGGTTACGAGTGAACCTAAAAAATTCACGTTTTATCATAAATAATGCAGTTTAACAGAAAATAAAAGATAAAGTAACACAAAATGAAAACCTAGCATTATAAAGTGAAAAAATACTTTTAATCACCTTCAAAACGCCTAATAGCAAATGAAAACCCAAAGCGTTTTGGTCATATGCCAGGGAGGCACCGTACCAACGCTGCGCTCTAGAAATGGAGAAGTAATAACGAAACTGTGACAAAAAGCTAATTTATTGAGTAGTAGGTATATTCAAAACAGCGTTCACATTCGAAAGAGAAGGGTCGGATATAAAACTATAGCCATATACGGGCAATATTATGGATTGAATCTCAGTTACGATGAAGAGAGTCGCAAAGAAACTCCAGTGTTTAAAGGCGAGCAAGTCTCCAGGGTCATAGGGCACATCCTCGAGAATACTATACGAAGATTATTTTCGATGCTTACAGGAGTTTTTCCTAGAGACTGGAAGATCGGATATGTGACATCGGTTTTCAAATGTGGAGTTAGGGATAACCCAAAAAATTACTGCCCTATATCACTAGCGTCTATAGCGTGTAATGTTTTAAAGTTCTGTTCTTAGTCATTTAAATAGATATAATGGGGAGCCGGTGGTGTAGTGGTTAGAGTGTTGGCCCCACCGTACGATCTGCTAAAAGTGCGACACCCGGTTCGAATCCTTTTGAGGATTTTTTCCGAGGACGTGCCGGCCCCCTATTTGTGCGTGTTGGAACTAAGGTGACGAGGACGAGCCAATGAGGAAAGAGAAAACGAGAAAATGAGGAGCGCGCTCAAATCAACACTCCGTCCTTCGGAAGGGACGTTAAGCATTTTGGTGTTATTCGCAAGAGCAGGCAAATGCCGGCACCGGGTTTCTCTCCTCCCTTCCTGGCTATTCATTGTACTACCTCTAATATACCCATTGTGAGTAGGATAGAGGCGAATCAGGCTAGACTCAGATATATAAGATGGATATCGACCATGGATTTGAGTTGACTCCCTCCAATGTAACCGCTGTAAAAACAGTTCAATTTCAGTTGGTATGCAATTTTAAGAGGACTCTTGGTATTATATGTTTGAAATAAGAAATAAGATTTTTTTCCTTCCCGAAAAACACAATAATGTAAATTTTTATTCATCACTTACTTCCATTTGCATTCCACCAGTAGTATCTGGATCTCAAAGTTCGCGGCAACTATTGATGAAATGCCGCTCCAAAGTAATTATTTTATTTCTTGGTGTGTGTAAGTAAAAGTCAATGATTAAACTGCGTTAAATAAAATCGGGCAAATAATAATTAAACTGAAGGTAATTTTAAAGACACGAGTATACTGGGCCGGCCCGATACGGGCGAACCGGGCGGTTGCTCGGGACGCCAGTCTTTTGGGTAATCTTTCGACCATATATGTATGCATTACTTTCAAGTGAATAAATAAATATCAACTTCTATCGCGGAACAGACGGAAATCTTGAACGCATTTATTTTATTTTTTTCATTATCAATAATTATGAATAAATTAACATGTACTTTGAAAAAATTTCCTCAAAAATTTACGGTGAGGGGTGCTGAAGTTCTATCACGCCCGGGGCTCCAACATTCCTCGGGCCGCCCCTCGGATTAGGTGTATAATTACCTTTTCTAGTTTATTTTTGGGAGTTTATGCGATAAGCCAGTATTGGTGGAAAGTGATGTTTTCCTTGCAATTCAAGGACCAAGGGTTCGAATCCTACCCTGAGCATTCTAAATGTTATTGTCTTTGTTACTATTATTAAAGCTTACTGTAAAAGACCGTGGAATACCATTTATGAATTATTGATAAATGTACGATGTATTCTTGAAGCTTCGAGCAGAATGTAACATGTTTCCGAGTACTTCGATCACGGGTTCAAACAGATCGATTCCTTTGAATTATTAATTGAGATATCACTACGATGAATTGTAATCTAATGGAAGACTCGAGATCCATTATGTCAGCGCCGTGGGTTTGACCATTTGTCACGTTGTCATTGCATAACAAGTGCGTCGGTTGGAGAAATTTCATGCCTTTTTTACGAAGGGCTAAGTCACTCCACTCCTGTTCGAACAAACTACATCCTTCACCTCTCCCCCGTTCTCTCACACTCATCACGTCTCTTTTTACCCACTTTCTTTTATTTCCATCTTCATCACTCGATCACCTTCTGCTTCTTCTTTACAACAACTCCTCCTCCTCCTTTGCAGACCTTTTAACACCTTAACAATCCTCTCACCTCGCGGCGTGTACGATACACCTTCCCACCTTCTCGCTATCACTCTACCACCACCTCAAATTACTTCTCTCTCTTCGCTTCCCCCTCCTCCCCTCTTCCACTCCAATCCTCTTCTCCTTCCCTCTCCTCCCATCGCTTCTCATTAATCTTAAGACTACTCCGTTTTCGTGCCACCGTATAGCCATCCATTTACTCTGCGTCAAACTTTCTACGCAGCATGCCGTCTTCCATTTTCCTTCCTTTACAAGGACTCAATATTGGCCGCCGTGAAAGGTTACCCAGCGCCCCTTCTCCCCCGCGTATACACACACACACACACTGACACATGTACACCTATGCCACTCGGTAGGACGCTCGGGGTGGCTGGTCCGTCAAGGCTCCCCTAAAACGAAGTCGATTAGAGGCGATGTCCCAAGAGCGGAACGGAGGCGTGTGGCCTTTCCTCCCCCCCCTCCCTCCCTCCTCCGCCCTCCACCCCACTTGCACCTCCTCCCTCCCTCCACTATGTACATCCTAGCAACCCTTCCCCTCTTTCCGATCCCTACTCCTGTACACCATCTAAATTAAATGGAAATACCTTGTGCCATGGGGATGGGTGGATTTCCGGGAGTCACCAAGTGGCCTTCGTTTAATTCCGTCCAGTAAACATTGGAGAGTAGGGAGGCAAGGGGAGGGTGTTTTAGGTAAGTTAAGGATGAAGAAGTGGAGGACGGGGATGTAAAAGGAAAAAGGGAGAGAGTAGAAGGAAAAGGGAAGTAGAGGAAAGGAGAAAGCAAAATGTTTTGTTTGTATATTATGTGTATATACACTGGTGTACTTGCCCGTCAAAATAATGACGGGATTTTAATTATAAAAGATTAGATGAATCAGTTTCATCTTATAATGGCTTTTGTCCCAAGCTCATATCTTATAATATGTATACTATAATGAGAGCCTTTCTTGTTTCTTTGTTAATAGTGTCTTTTAGTGTAACGGTCCCTCTTCCTCTCTCTCTCTCGCCCTCCCTCCGTCTCTTTCCCGTCCTCTCTCCCTCCCTTTCACCCTCCCTCCCTCTCTTTACCTCTCACTCTCTCCCTCCCTTCCTCTCTCTTCCTCTCTTTCCTACCACCGCCCTTCTCTCTCCTTCCCTCCTCTCTCAATCCATCGCTCTCCTCTTTCTCTGTCTCCTTTATCTCTTTCCTTCCGTACCCTTCTAATTCTATCCCTATCTCCCTCCCCACATCCCCTCCCCCTTTCTCTACATCTAGATCCATTTATTTTCAGCACTCTTCTCCATGTCCACATGTCGAAGCTTTCCAAGTATTTTATATAACGTTTCTGAGTTTCCGTATGATTTTCTATACAAAGCGATACTCCATACATAGAATTTTAATACACACACATACAAGAGGTTCTGCCCCCGAGCCTTTACGCCTGACGGTTTGCTTCGCTTGATTGTTATTTTTAATCTCATTTAGCGCGAATTTAATAGATAAATATTTGCAATATAGACTACATTTTTATTAGCTGATTTATGACATTAAGTAAAAGGGATAACTTGTTTTTTTCAATGAGATATTTCGTGTTTGGATTATGCCATCATCATATTTTTACGTCGTTGGTTGAAATTGAAGCACATTTAATATTAGTCTGTTGTCTTAACACGTGTTTCTGTCTTGACACGTATTTATTTCGTCCCTTATCTTGGGCTTTGTTAACATGCGCTCTATTTCGGCACAGTAAGTGACTTTTCGCTTGTCTGCTGCGATAAATTTGTGCGGAATCATTTCTTTATTTAAATATTTTTATTTATTTATTTTTATTTTTTGAAATTATGAAGACATCGCAATTGAGTAATGTTCCAAGTTTTGCTGCAGTTATTTCTTAACTTTCTATCCTAAGATAAATGATTAATTTCATACGAGCTTCGCAGTAGTGTCTTTATATTCAAATTTGGTTATTGCTAAAATAAAAATGAGTTTAATTTTGGAGAAAGCAAAACTATGTGTATACAAAAATTGAGCGAAATACTTTGCTTTCGAAATTTTGGGATAATTGTTTGTTTTGTTTGATTTCCCAGAATTTCCATGGTCTCATTTTGTGTTTCTTTGCCGCAATAATGAGTATAAATTTCAGCAGATGATATTCTTCACAAATGCTCTTGCATCACTGGATCTAAAACGCATAAGAATTCCACCAATCCCAAGCAATTCCTGTCGCTTTCGCAAATAAGACGATCATTGATGCCACGAAAAGTTAAATTATTTCTTGTCATAAATTTACTGATTGCAATAAATCTCTCTTTGACATTTTTCCAATGCGTTTTCTCTTTTTACGTTTGTGACAGAAACTGCTGGCCAATTGTGGAACAGTTTTCTATTCTTTGTTTTGTTTCTTGCCACGTAAAATTGCATTTTGAATGTTGCGACAAAATTTCATGTTTGCTCAGTTTTCAGTAGTGTGAAGATGACAGCTTAGCTGTCGAAACATCGGTGTCTAGTTTTAATTTTTGGTTCGAGTTTACTGTGTGAGTGGATTTTGCATGTTTCTGCGTGTGAGTGTGTCACTTTTTGACTTAGGTCCTGCGACGGTGTTTACCAGCAACCTGCAGTGTGAGTATTCTCTTCCTTTTTACGGTGAAGGAGTTTTTGTTTATTTACTATTGGTCATTTTAGTGAATGAATTCTACATCTCTAATTGATTGAGTGTCACCATGTGCAGTCCATAAAATAAATAGTACAATTCAGGATATTTGATATCTGTCACGTTTAGGCGTGTATGGATCCAAAGCCAATTCGCATCCAGTCTGTATTCTAAAATCTAAATTCACAATGTACGCGTCACTTTGGATTAAACACTAATAGCAACAAAGGCTCGCCAAAATGTTATTCTATTAAAAACACTAATAATAACTACTTACTCAAGAAATGGTTTTGACTTCCGCACCCAGTGTTAACAATGTGGATTTGTTTTCCAGTTTCTTCTGAGGATTCTCTAACATGCAATTGATATGAGTACACTCCGACTGGGTTGTATCATCTTCTCTTTTTCTCTTACTTTTCTTATGAGTTCTAAAACGCCTTATCCTCTGCTGATCATTTATTTTTATTTCCATCCATATATTGTTTCTTTTTAGCACCTGTGTAAATAAAAAATTTCGTGGGTAAACTCAAGGCACATGCATTCCACGAATTCCTTTCCCTTCTCCGTAACACTATCTCTTCTTTTGATCTAAGTTATTGCATTTCGATCGTATTATTTTCAATATTTTTCATAGATTTTTATTTGTAATTTGAGAATGAAAGCAAGTTCGGCGATGAGGTCATCAAATTGGTTGCTCGTGCAACATGATTCTTTGATTAAGTTATCCTGAAAGCGCCCTTAGTCACTCAGTGCCGTATGAAAACTTGACGACACATATACTGTGTTACTCTGATCTCACGTGCCCAATGGGTCTCACAGACTTCAAGGGGTTTCCATCGCCTCCTCTCTTGGATCCTTATTTTCGGCTGCCACGTGTGTTATGCGCTCACAACCCTTCACGCACGTCCCAAACCACCACCATTTGAGGCACTAGCAGTATATAACGAAAAACTAGGATAATAATGTGGCAGTTTCTTCTTGCTTTCCACATCGCAACCTTTCACATACAGACGGACGGGCGGACAGACAGAGTGATCACGTAAGCATGTTTTTTCTTTTAAGAAAACGTGCTTATGTGATCATTCTGTCTGCCTGCCCATCTGTCCGTCTGTGGAACATCAATTGTTTTGTTTAAGGAGATATTTGGAAAATTCTTCTTTAATTTAATATCCCATACCATTCTATGTATTTTTCACTGATTGTATTTTCCAAGTAGATAATAGATTTTCCTCTAAGTGCCTCCAAAATCGGAAAAATTAAAATTTCCAAATGGTATTGCAGCCAAACTACTAGAGATAAAATTCTTTTTGAATTGGATAGCTCTTATCAATATATAAAATTTTGAATGGATGGATTTTCCAAGTAGTTTATAGATTTTCCGCCAAATGTCTTCAAACTCGGAAAATTCAAAACTTTGAAATGGTATTGTAACCAAACTACTGAAGCTACAGGAGTGATGTTTTCACGCATGGGAATGTCTGGCGAGGATCTGCATTCCGACTGTGCTTGTTCTCCCCTCTCCGAAGAGGGAGGCAAACCAGAACCTTGAAAATTTTTCAGAATACGTGCTTACTTACTTTAGGAAGGGTATCTTACTTGTTTATAAAAACATTTGGATATTCCAGCCTATCTCTCTCCCCCTCATCCTGGGTACCCTTCTTATTATCCCCGGGCGAAAACTAATTCAATTTACACGCACGCTCACTTCCCCTCTTAGCCTATTGGAAAACACGCGCCGCCCTTCCCGCGAAAACCAACACTGGAAACCCGTCCTTGCGTAAGAGTCACTGTTGACAGAGTTCCGCTCCGTGTGATTTGCTTGTCGGTAGGCAATGGCAGCTAATGGGAGGAAATTTGATGGAAATGGGTGTTTCTGTACAACTCCGGAGGGCGGCTCTCGATTAAATTAATAGAGATAGATGGAAAGTGGATACCGTTTTTTTGTCGTGTCGTTCTTTTTTATGTCGTGGATTTGAGAGCTTTTCATCATACGGAGATGTCTGCTTAGAAATTCGGAAGTATGAGTCGTTTATCGTTATTTTTCGGGTTTATTTCTTCTTTTTGGATTCCAAAGTGGAAGTATCGAGCGAACGGTTGAGATCGAACGTGAAAAAAGGACTCGCTTTGAATAACGCATTTATGCATACTTAAAAGAAAAGTGACTTCCTGGAAGGGAATGGCTCGTCTGAAAGGAATAGCTATGACAGCTTTGAAGTTTTTTGGGAACGTTAAATGGAATTGCTATTGTGTGTGTGTCTCTCTCTCTCTCTCTCGCAAAAGATGTTTGGCAGCAAAGTACCGTTGTTGTAGTTCTGGCTTTTATGTGATCAACGCAAGAAAACTGACGTTTGTATTTGAAACGGCCTGGTCGCGTTATTTTTGAACCCTTTTAACGTGGTTCTCGACGTTTGAAATGCCACCTGGAAAATAATCAGTAACAAACTCTGCGCTTATTAAGGTTGACAATATTCTCTTCTTCCGGCATTGAGGAAATATTTGAGATACATACAGCCAAAACATTTTCCTCCAGTAGGAATTCAAAATGATTTGAATAAGCTTCTTTTCGATTATCTCTCAAACTTGCGAATTTATATTCAATGAATATCTTTTTATTTGTTTTGCTTCGTTTCATTTCTTTTATTTTTAAAATGTTATGATCCCTAACAGAAATCAAGGTTCTAACATTTCCAGTTTCATGAATTTATTCCTCGTAAAAATAGCCCCTTTTCTCAAATAATGTCTTTTTGACGTCAAGTAATTTGATATTTCTAGAGAATGGTGGCTATTTGAGACTTACAGAATTATCCCCTCGAAAAAGTTTCTTTGCATTTTGAATACTCCCCAATATTTTATCCTGCCCTTTCTTCCTAAATCCGAGATAATGACTATCTGAACGCCGTCTGGAGCCCAACATGCAATAATTTAGTGACAATTGGATTCGACATTGCTTCATTAATACTTTCTAATGACCTCTGATTCGAACTGAAATATTTTATGCTTTTTACCCCTCGTTTCAAAGCCGTGCAATTCGAGGCAGTTCTCTAAAATAAAGCCGTGCTAAACCGGAAGTATGTGAAGCGAAACCTGACAATTCGACGGATTAGCGTAGCGGTTCCCAAACTGGGTGCCGTGGTGCATTGAGTTTTAGGTGTGCCGCGAAATACTTTATTTAGCGAACAAATGAACGATTTGTATGTGTTGATAGGTAATTAGGGCTAGGATTTTACTCTAACAAATTGGTTATGGTGTAGTACCAATAAGTGTATGCGTGTAATGGTTGTAATATCTGTATGTAAAAATATAAAAACCTTGTTTTAAGGCGGAAGTGCCGCATAATTCTGTTTATCTTTGAAATTGTGCCGCGCCTAAAAAAATTGGGAACCACAGGGATAGAGTATTATTGGTGGCTATATTATCTCTTTTCTCACTATGAATATTGATAAGCGTGAAATAAATTACTATCCGTATGCTATCTCACTAATTTATAACTAAATAAATAAAATAAGAGGGTTAATGCGAGTTATACGCACCATTCGGTAACATTTTATTCTTTCAATTTCAAGCGTGTTAATAATTAACACGATCCCTGATTTTTTCGAAACAATTTTCAATCCTCTTTTTCAGCGAAAAAAATACACCAATGTTAATTAAGTGATTGCTTTTGTTTACGGGACACTTTAATCGATTTCCAGGTCCGTTCGACCGTAAAAAAATATTGGTTAATGAGTTTTAAAACAAATCTGAATTTTTTTGCCGTTGAGTTTAGAATTAATTTATTCTAGCATTTCTTATGGTGATATTTTCACAAATTTGAGAGACCATGTGGAAATATTTCAAATAATTTAATCGAACGTTGTTAAAAATTTAATTAAATTGGAAATTCGTCCGTGAAAATTTTGCCGTCCCGTGTGGCTATGGCGTCACGCATTATATCTCCTTGACAGGGAAGTATTTTTTTTAAATGAAATTTTTTTAAGCTTTTTTCCCGTTGTACTTGTTCTCTACTGGGGCCAGTCAAATACATTTCAGAAGTTGATTAAAAAGTTGTTTCGTTTGCATACAGGGTTTTTCAAAAGTAACTCAATACTTTTAATATCAATTTTAATACAGTTTGATATGACAAATATCTGATTGAATCGAAATTGTGCGAGGTGAAGTAGCAACGCCTCTTTCGAGCTGTTGAATCACGACTTGTTTCAACTCCAACTTATTTTTAACAGCCGAAGTCCGCCATGATCGTGTCCTGTAGTAAATGGATCTAATGTTTTCAAACTTTTGCTCTATTCTTATATTTGTAGAGTCTGCGGTAACTAACGTTTAAAATTCCAAACCGAATCGTCTAGCTACTTCATACGCATTTTCTGTCTTATAATAAGTTTTCTAAAGAGATTAGAGAGTCAGCCCTTAATTTTTGTCTGCGAGACGTGTTTTAACGATACTGTTGTTATTTGAAGATTGTTCTCAAACTTTTTTGACCGCGGCCCACTTAGGCGGGGCAAAAGACCCCGCGGCTCACCTATCCCACCCGTTCCCACTTTCCAGTGGAAAAAGAACTCGGTGATAACAAAGAATTGGAGAGGAAGAAAATAATGAAAATGACACAATAAAATTCAGGCATATTAGACGCATTAAATTAAAGGGTTTTATTCTCCGATACCACCAAAAATATCATCCGAATTAATGAGAAGAACGGCGCTGCTTTTGATGAGATACCAATGAGGTTATGTCTGGTTCCAAACTGGAGAGTTTCAATCTCATGTCGGTTTCCACGTTCAGCCGATTCCCCTTCTTTGTTTTAAGCCCCACAATTTGAAAATCCCACCTCGCGGTTATATGTTGTTGGGAACGGCAGCAGGTACTTCAATGCTACGTCGGTGAGTCCAGGGTATTCCGACCATACGTGGATCCAAAAGTCCGTCAAACTTTTCTCGCTGAACACCAACTTCAGTAACATGCCCGAGGCAAGTTCCGCAAGATTATCCACCTCTTTTGATGGAAGCTTGATATCGATATCTTCAATGTTGTCCATGATTGCGAAAGGACTCCTGATCCACTCAAATCCTTTCTCAGGTTCTGGGTAATACTTCCCGAATTGCTCGCGAATGCCTCGTAGGTGCGCTTTGGAGTCTTCAATGATCAGTCCATCAATTTCGTCCCTGGATGTAAGCAATAAATCGTTAAGAGTTTTGAAACTTTCAAATTCTCAGCGTCGAGGCGGATACGCCACAGCTCCATCTTCGTACGTGTACTTTACTTTGTCCTGGGCATTAAAGACGGTAACATCTTTTCCTTGCAAGGCAAGGTTCAAACCGTTTAGAATGATTAAAATATCAGCTAGGTATGCCAGTTGGGCAAGGCACGAGAAATTATGTATGCGGTGTGAAAGGTACAATCGTACAGATAGATTTTGACCTCTCGCAATTCAAAGAGGCGGGTGAGTATTTTGCCCCGCAACAACCAGTGAACTTCAATATGGAATAGAAGTCGCGTGTGTTTGCTCCCCATTTCCTCACATAGGATTTTTAAAATGCGTGCATTCAAAGGGCGGCCTTTGATAAAATTTAAAATTTTTACTGCCTCATCTAGAACCGTTTTAAGGCCGACTGACATATTCTTCACAGCAAGTTGCTCACGATGAATGCTGCAGTGCGTTGCCGCTGCCATTCGTACAACTGCTTTGACACGTGCAGATAGGTCCTTCCTTCCGCCAGTCATTGCCGAAGCGCCGTCAGTACAAATGCCGACGCATCGTGTCCAATCCACTTTATTGTATACAATAAAATCGTTCACTAATTTGAAAATGGTTTCTCCTGTTGTCTTGGTAGGCAGGGATCGGCAGAACAAAAATTCGTCATGTACTTTACTGAATATTCATACCTGACATATGCCAGAATGTTAGCTCGCCAACTATATCGTCGGTGGACTCGCCAATTTGGAGCGAGAAGTACAGACTCTGACGCAGACGCGATAACAGCTGGTATTCTAAATCTTCAGCCAGACATGTTATTTGGCGTTGAATATTATCATTGGAAAGGGGAACCTTTTCAATAGCATTCTTTGCCTTTTGCCATTATTTTTGTAGCAGGTTTGATCAAGTTCTCTGCCACAGTATGTTCTTTCCCAGCCTTTGCCACCAGTTGTGATACCCTGCATGAAGCCTCTGTAGCGTTGGCATTTTCCCCAGCAGTAGTAATAAAATGTATAGTGTTCTTATGGTGGATTAGTGCTTTGCATTTGTTCTAAAAAAAGCTCCGAGGATTTCCAATGTATTCCTTGTATTTAGATTCAAAATGACGATTCAGCTTGGAGTGTTTCATTGCTTCATTAGCCAGAGTTTCATAACACAAGACACAATGCGGGTGGGGATCTTCTTTATCTGCCGTCTAGAAAAATCCCATTTTTTAAGTCACTCTTTTACTTCCTTTTTACTTCCTTTTTACTTTCATCCCCCTGTTTTGGCCATTCTTTTTGTTGTCTTGTTGATCACTGTTCTTTGCAATACTTTCGCCAATAATTCGTTCACTGTTCTCGTATTCGTAATTAGGCAAGTAATTCACATCAAGCATACCTTCCACTTCATTGTACGCTGTCACGTTATCGACATCAGAATCACACTGTCGCTGTTGTGGTTCACAAATCACTTTACTCGCATTGTTACCACTATTTTGCACCTTTTTCGAATTCACGCCATCACAATACTGTTGATGCAAATATGCATCACTACGCACTGTAGGGTTAAGAAAACAACCCACAACAAACTAAATTGATTATGATGAAACTAAACTAATTAGTTTATAATTAAAATCCAGAATAGCAGTAATTGAAAACCACAACCAACTCAAAGCAACACTGATAACAAAGTGTCCTTAATTCAACCGTTGAAAGCGTGATGTGGTGGAATAATTCCATATTATTACTAAATAAAAATTTTCCCGAAAATTGGGGGAATTCAAACTATCTGCGTATGCGCAGTAGGAGCTTTGCAACGTTGCCAAGCGTTGCGTGGCAGCCAGACATCTTAGTAGAATATTGAATTAGAGACCTCAGTAAACTCTAGTAATCCGCTAATTTCAGTTTATGAATACCAAATTTTAATAACCCTTAGTAGGTTAGTTAGTAGGTTACTAAGTAGCCCTTAGTCATAGGTAAAAATGAAAGTCTATGGAATTGAGCGTCATTCGCCCGTAAAAACCGAAGAAAGGACTTGCATTTTTGGATCAGTTCGCGTTCTATCAGGAGAACCCTCGCGGCCCACCAGTGGGCTGTGGACCATACTTTGAGAATCACTGCTCTAGGCAATACATGTCCATATGAATTTTTAGTATAACAGCAAAAAGAAATTCAAGTGGCTCTCTTTAAATTATTTGAATGCTTCATTAAATAAATGCTTATTTCGCCACAGAAACCATCTTACCGTAGTGAAATTAGAGTTCATTTTTTAAAACCTTTGACGCCTCCTTTGAAATAATCTATTAACTGTCATTTTAGGCAGCATTCTCAAAAATTCACGAGAGACTTTCAGGTTTTATTCAGCACGAAATTGAATTGCTGAACCGCAACACCGTGTCTCCTGCAAAAATACAATCTCGACTATAATAAATGGAGAAAATCAATCTACAGAAAGATTTGACTACCGTCGAGTTGTTGCGGCATTTTTGACGAACTTTTTAGTCGAACCTATCAAAAAAAATTCCAAAATAACGTAAAAAGTATCAATATTCAGGACAAGTGCCAACCTAACAAATAAACATGATAGGATTCTTTGAAGAAAAAAACATTTTTCCGAACCGAAATAATTACTTTAAACGACTGCTTAGTTTAATACCCTTCCTTAGAGGGCATTCTCGGATCACAAGACGCGGAAAGAATCAGAAGCGTAAAAGGAATTAAGAGGCCGAGTTTGAGAAAATAAGAGAAGTTTGAGCAAGCCTGCCCCCCCCCCCTGCCCCCCCTGCCCCACCCACACTCCCCCTCTCCCCCCACCCTTTAACTTTCAGGAGTTGTGCCGTGGATGATTCGCAAATGACTGCCAGCAAATCACAGCCGTCGTAAATCCCTCGGGATGCGGGGCGAAGCAATCACTAGCGAGTTAAGTTCCTATTTTGCATGCAAACGACATCGGAGAGCAGACACGCTCGAGCGATGTTCGATTGCTTCGGCCGCGTTATCGATGGCAAGAAACGCTATGGCAAGGGAAGAATAACGCTCGAGGGGGAGGAGAGGGGGAGGAGAGATAAAGGGAGGGAGTAGTTGGAGGGAGAACGGGAGGAAAGTTAGGGGAGGAGAAAGATGATAGAAGGAAATGTGAAGAGAGGAAGGGTAGAATATATGGGGAGAGAGGGTGGAAGAGGAGATAGATAGATATACGACTTTATTTGGATAAGACTGGGGCTAGGCAGTCTCTTTTCCATGTGTCCCATTCTCAATTACAAACACAAAGATAGTAAGAAAGAATAAAAAATTTTAAAAATAAAAAAATTACATAAAATAAAATATTACATAAAATAAAATATTACATAAATACAATGCCAAGTTAACATTTATGGAGATGAAAAAGAAGGGGAACAGAGAAAGGAGTAGGAGATGGCAAGAGAAAGGTGGAGACAGGAGAAAAATTGAGGAAGTTGATGAAGGAAAAAAAGAGAGTAACGTTTGGGGAGAGATGGATGGAGAGAGAAGAGTACGGAGAGAGAAATGGGAGGTGAGGAGGAGAGAAGAGTGGAGATGGAGAAGAAAATGACAGAGGGGAAGATGGAGATGCGAAGTGTAGGGGCTGGGGGGAGTGAGAGAAGGGAGGGAGAGAGGAGAGGAGGCTGTGAATAGGGAGAGAGGATATGGTAGAGGGGAGGAGAAAGGAGAGGTAGAGGGGAGGAGAGGTAGAGGAGGGGTAGAGGGGAGGAGAGGGAGAGGAGGGGTAGAGGAGAGGTAGAGGGGAGGAGAAAGAGGAGGGTAGAGGGAAGGAGAGAGAAATGGAGGAAGGGGAGAGAGAAAGGAGAGAATGGATCGAGTGAGGGATATGATGATGGACTAACTGATGTGAGAAGAGACAGGAATAGGAAAAGACTCAGAAGTCAGGAATCATTGAAAGGAGTGAATAAGAATAGGAATGGCGAGGAAAGGGAGGCGGAGGCAGACGGAGTCAGAATTAACGTAGGAATGGAAAATAAATTAAGAAAGGGGGAGAGACGGAACTAAAGAGCTAAATAGCGGGAGTAGAGATAACCAGTAATAAATGGAGGTGAGGAGAGAGGAAGGGAGTGAATGGAGGAAGAGGAAAGAATGGAGCGAGCTAGGAAGGTAGGATGATGTGTTGTGTATAGACTGAGGAATGCAAGGCATAGGGTAGAGAGAATCATCAGAAGGGGTGAAATAATACGGAGAAAGTGGACGAATACGGAAAAAATTTGATAAATAAGGAGAAAGTAGAAGAACTACGAGAAAGGGAAATAATAAGGATAAAGCAGAAGATTGATGATTAAATGGAAGTGTGGAGATAATGGGGAAGTGGAAGAATAACAAAAAGGTTGAAGAATTAGGAGAATGAGGAAATAATATAAATGAATGATAGTCAGGAAAATTTGGAAGAACATGGATAAAGCGGAAGAATATGAAGAAAATGAAAGAATAAAGATAAAGTGGAAGAATAAGAAAAATTTGAAGAATAAGAAGGACGTGAATGAATAAGAAGGAAGTGTAAGAATAACGAGAAAGAGGAATGATAAGGAGGAAGTTGAAAATTGACAATTGAGCGCAAGAAAGTGGAGATAATGGAAGAATAATGAGAAAGTGAAAGAGCAAGGATAAAGTGGAGGATAAGGAAAAACGTTGAAAGATGAGGAGGAAGTGGAAGAATAAGGGGAAAATGGAAGAGGAAGTAGACTATAAGAAAGTAAGAAGAAGAAAGAATGCATGGAGAGGGAAGAGGGAATGAAAGGATCGGACTCTCACGAAGGGTAAGGGATAGTAAGTAAGGGGATGGAGAGAGGGGAGAAGAGGAGAATGAGAGAACGAAGGGAAGATGAAGCTGAAGTGGTGTTTTGAATTGGGGACAAAAAGACGAGAGGTAGCTGCATGGAGGGATGAGAGCCCGGGGATGGTATACAATGTATATATATAGTAGAAGAGTAGAGGGTGGAGAGAGACAGAGGGAGGGTGGATGGGGAATGGGTATGCGGGGAGGGCAGAACCCAGGGAAGTTGCCTCTTGGGTAATTACACCCGCCAAAAAAATACTGGAACATCGTTATGCGGTAGCTCTAATAACCGCCTACGCGCGTACGGTAACTGCCTTTAATTCACTCAAAGGAGATTATGTTCCAATTTTCGCAAAGGGAACCGCTTTTCCTGACGTACTTCACTTCCTTAATTTAACATGCCTCTATATGTATTGCCTTTCAAAGCATTATTCATAAGTGACCACGGATGCGTGAGAGCTCAGAATATTTTAGATAAATTTGCGAGTCAGAGCGGTATGTATTATTATAATTTGCAAACTAATAAAATATTCCGAAACACAGTGGTTGTCTCATCACACACACAGAAATATAGGAGAGTAATTCAATAAGTAAAGACACAAATGCTGTTATCTAAAAAATGGTTAATTGAAAAATCACAAAACTTAGATTATTTTTCAATATAGTCTCCCTTAACATTTATGCTCTTGTCCCATTTTTCAGTAATCGGCAAATTCTGTGTCTTTCAGCCTTATGGTCAATATCCTCGGTACACATCTTGCACACGTTTTTCGGAAATTCAGCTTATTGTGAATGATTGAATAAATTGTCCCAACACTAACCAAAAACATCTCTGCGATTTCCCCGATATTTATCCGTCGATTTTCCCGAATCATTCGTTCAATATGATATTGAAGCTGTAGAGTGGAGACTTCAAATGGTCTGCCGGAACGCTGTTCTTCATCGACACTTTTCCGACCTTCTTAAACCTTTGAATCCACTTGTACACGTTTCTGCGATTCATACAAGCATAGCCATACTGTGCTACCACAGGACTATACTACACGTTTACCAGTGAAACACCTTAAGAAACCAAAATCTGATTACACTACGTTGTTCAACCAAATTACAGTCTTCTAATGGAGAAACCATCTTTAAAACGAACTTTGTGATCAAAACAAGGAAACAAAAGAGCTGACGCAGACATTTTGAAGATGTGTTGTGTTGAAGTGTTGTAACTTATATGACCAAATTTCCTCTACTTCTAAAATAATGGCATTCGTGTCTTTACCTATTGAATTACTCTCGTGTGTATTTAATCCTTTCGCTGAAGAACACTAGCAGCAGGGGTGGTGATCGATATTACACGATTTTACCTAAATTCATCCTCCATAGCTGATATCCTCGTATAAATCGCCTTCAGCAATTCAAAATATTTTCGTAAACGACTCAACATAGCATTAACCTCCCTATATCACATAGGAGAAACATACGCGTGAAATATTTTGAAAATCAGGTCAGCAGAAATTTGATTCCGACCGCAAACTCGTCGATTAGGAGAGGGGATATTTAATTACACCGCAAAAATTACAACAAAACCGAGATTTTTGAAACTGTCATTCAAGGTGTTTAATTTGTTTATGAAAGCGATAATATATCACTCTCTGCTATTCTGAATTCGGCAAAAATACGTTCATAACGTAAATCATTTGATAATTTATTCTTTATTTAACAACACCTCGCTCTTCACTTCACAGCCATGTTGGAAAATTTATTTCATTCATGCTGCATTTATTTAAGTGTCCTGCACAAGTACGCGGTGGTGAGTTATGATGATATAAATTCCCTGTAAATTTTTCTGAGCGTTAAAAAAACTATACTTGAAAAATGTTTCGTAATTAACTATCAACTCAATGAATAAACTGCTTCCAAGTTAGACTTCACGTTTAATAATATTATGCTGCCACTATGTGTGATGTAGGTTTTTTTACTTCGACCTCCTAGTGGAAATTTTACAAATAAAACGTTTAACATTTGATTTTACTTCTGCTGCTTTTACCAAACAATTAATAAGCACTTTGCATATTCTTGTGCTACGGAGATTTTTTAAATTAAATTAAGAAGAAAAGGAGGAAATTCTGAACTTTACCGGGAATAGTATCCTGGTCTTATGCTTGCCGAGATCAGCTAAGCTCCTAATTATTTCAAGCTTAATTACTTCATGTGCACTCTTGGAATTATAAATCGGTGGAAAGAAAAATTCCCTCATTTACGGACATTGTGGCGTTGGCTCACTATGTTGGTCGGAGGTCCAGTTGGCTTTTGACGATAAGATTCTGACGACCGACAAAAACGATGCCGAGATACCAAAATGTATGCGAATTAGCACTTTAGATGTATGAGCGAGTGGACAACATCGTCAAATGGGACTTCGCCCCTATCTCGACGGAAACACTTATGTCCGACAAATTCCAAAGGCGCCCCAAAGGAATATGAGCCGAGAATTTCCATGAAAGTTAGATGCGGCAGCCGTGCCATTTACGAGAATAATTTATAGGAGGTCCTCTTCGCGGAATAATTAAAGGCTGGAAGTTATGACGCGGGACTCCAATTAACGAGAGGATTGGAGGAGGATCCTCAAACAATCAGCGGCCGATTCAGCATTAAATTGCCGCTCATGGTCGGGAAGCGTGCGAAGAGAGTCAAGAACAAGCAGAATGTGAAATTGGGATGAGTCTACACTCTCCTACGTGGAATTATTTCCTAGTTTAATCATCTTCAGCGACGTTAGCCTTCAGTTTATTATGAAAAGATAAAAACTACTTTACGAGAATCTTTGTGTTAGGCGACATTCCTGATTAAATTAACTGAAAAGCATTATTTTTCATTTCGACAGATTTAAATCAAAATTCGAGCATTTTTATATTTTTTAAGTATTTATTTTTAAACTTCCTGTTGTACTTGCATCATATCGGTCTTGTCCGTTCTAGTTTCAGGCTTACGTCAGAAGCATTATAGTTACAAGTCTGTCACCGAATTTTGTGCATTATATTTTTATAATTTCCAGAATGTTTCACATAAAAATTGTATAGGTGTCACTTATCCTCGTATAAATTACAAGGAAACCCGTGTATGATGTTTGGAAATTTGAGTTCGAAATATATTTATTATTTATACACGAGCTCGCTACTCAACGTATGCATACCACAAAAAACGAGTTGAATTTGTTAATGTGTAGCGTACTTAAATCCCATTCAGACAAACATAAATATTCGTTTAGGATCGGTAAAAAAACGCGTATTCTCCATGCAAAATACAACAGGAAATTAACTTAAACAATTCTGTCAGATTTTGAATCCGCCGACATAATTAACGAATTATCATTCAATTTTCTCCAAAAACCATTTTCACGTTCATTTAATTGGGCGAATTTAAAGCGATAATTCGGAGTAATTTCAATTTTAACCCTTCCATTAAACGGAACGGAGACTTTTGAAACAGAAACGCGTAAATTATTGGGAACGAATGCGCGAAATGACCGCGTTCTCCCAGGAATTGGATATTTAAGGAAATTACCTACACATGACAGAAGATAAATGAATGAAAAAATGATTAGACAATGATAGGAAACTTAATGAAAAGATTGTTAAGTAAAAACCTTTTAAACTGTACTTTTTCGCATTAAAATCTATACGTATGATTGGACAGCCGGTTTGTGTTTTTGATTAGTTTATGCATAAAATATCGACCATTTAACTTTTTTAAATGGGAGTTGTATGTAAAAAAAGTGTAGAACAGGCGCCGATAGCTTTTAGGTTTCGGATAGTAATAACTAATCATTACGAATTGTTGACTAAATCGTAAAATTTCAAGAAACGTTATACGTTAATAGTAGAGATTGTGCATTATTAAACAAGTAAGAGAAGAACTGCTGAAACAGACAGTAAATGGCGGTAAATTGTTAATACAGAATGTTAACATTTATGTATACTTACTAGTATTATCACCCAGAAATAGTATTGTAACTAAAACCTCCGCAAGAAAACTGGCGCAGCGAGGCAGCATTGAACTTATTGGCGAAAAAACGAAATCTCTAGCTGCTTTCGTTCAGGGGTTAGCGCGCCAGTGTGACAGACAGACGGACCTCCACATGAAAACTTGCTAAACAAGACGATATAAAACTAATCTGTTTTCGTTTAGGAGGAGTTAGCGCGTCAGACAGACAGACTCATAAGCGGATTTCTTAACCGCTAAAAACACCATAACAGTGCGCTTGAATGAAAATATTCGTCGTGATGGGAAAGTTTACCTTAGGATGCCTTTCAGCCTTACCTCATAATTTGTACGTTTTCGGAGAGAGAATCGCAAATACTTGGTTTTAGGAAACGTATTCCTGAATATTTTAGAAAAATTTGGTTAGAAATTATTGCACAATTGTATTTAAGAGATGTTTTTAATCATAAAACTTTTATACATTTATTTGAACTATATGACTAAGAGAACGCTTGGTATTCTGCTAAAAGAAAGGATTGGTAATCGGCGTAATATTATGTGCCGATAAAACCTATGGTAAACATCGGAAATATTTGTTATTAATAAGAATCTGTATTAATAAATGCGACTTTTTGTAATTATGTGTTTCCGCAACCATGTGTGGGGTTAAATGGGAGAATAAGGAACTCGCTTATAAATCATATTCTTTTTATTCTTTTTCAATCAAACTTTTAGGAATTACTTGGAAACGCCACTTTTAAATTTTAAGCTGCTTGCTGTCCTCATTGAAGTCATTACCAATAGTGTTTCTTTTCTCCGTTTGAATGACCTAGGAAGAGCTGCAACGTAGGCCTTTTTTCGTTGCCATTTTAGAATTACTTATAATCCACAAAACTTGGAACTTTAACCAAAGAACGCCAAAAAAAATGAAAAGTTTCTTAACTATCATTGGTTTTCAATTTCACGTCGAATCGGTCCATTTGTTTTTAACGCCAAAATGTGACGTTTTTTAAGGATAATTCGTTCCCCGCCATGAGAAGTTTCGCAATCCTAATGGAACTGGCATTTAGTATGGATTCTTTTTCTGATCTAAACGACTATATAGATCTAGAGAAAGATGAAAGGGATGTGGGGAGGAAGATAGGAAACAAGGAATATTTGGAGGAAGGGAGGGATATACATAATTAGAAAAGGATGGGATGAAAGATATAAAGCGGGACACGGAGAAAAGGGGAGAACTATGACTTGGGAGAGGTGGGAAGGAGATAGGGGAAAGGGAGGTGGGAGGAAAGATAGGTAGAGAGAAGGAAAGGGATGAAGGGTGCGAGGGAAGAAGGTAGACAGGAGAGATAGAGGGAGGGAAAGAAAAAGAGAAAGGGAAGAAGGAAAAGGTAGAAATCGCGTTAAACAAAAAGACACTACCCAAAGTAACCGGGAATGCTTTTATTATTACTTTATCCATACGAAGTATAGGGGAAATTATTGTTTTAATAAAAAAATCGATTTCGAGATTGAGGTCCCCTGAACACGTTTTGACCATTTTCTCGAGGATGTCTGTGTGTGTGCGTGTGTGTATGTGAGTTTTTTGTGGGTGCTCTAACTCAAAAATTATTAATCAGGTCAATGGTAAATTTTATATTTAACATTTTTATGACAGTCACAAGAACGGATTAGTTTTTGGTAAATATCGATCAACCGGAAGTGGGTGTTTACTCTTGTCACATCCGATTTTTTTTAACATTTGCTTTAATATTTAATTAATGTAAACATATTGGAATAAATGTTGTAGAAAAATTTTGGAGCTTTGTAGCTATATTCAATATCAGAAGGCTACGGTATGAGTCTATTTCTGTTCTTTGTAAAATCTTTAAATTTTTCTCGCAATTCCTTAAAATATTCATTATCATTTAACCTAACAAGATGGAAAGGTGGATAGGTGCTTTGGTTGCTTAAAGCACCTACCCGGTAAGTGGGGGGCCCGGATTCGATTTCCGGTCAAGTACAGGATTTTTTCTCCTTCACAAATGTCAAATCATTTAACCTATTTGGAATTTTTAGAAATATTACAGGTATGGAGAAAGTCATGCAGTGGCCACATCAGATTTTTATGATTAAAATCCCGTCATTATTTTAGGGGCAATTACACTAGCTTCAGAATAAAGATTACTATAATTTACAGTAGTGGTGGGCAACCTTTTCTACGCGGCGGTTGGTTGGTTGGTGGTTACAAATTCCTCGGCGTGTCGCATTGCAAGTTGCCAATGTTCGGCGGGCCGCTTTAGACTTTCAATCGGACGTTAACTAGATATTCTGAGGTATCATATCAGTGAAAATCAAGTTTAAACTGTTTTTAGGTTTAACGTTTCAATCCCATGCGTTTTATTGTCGTAATTTCAATGTATATGCTAAGAATTTGTCTGTTAAATTTACGGATCCCTTTTTTATTATAGCTTCGCGAGCCACACAAAACGCTCTCGGGGGCCGCAGGTTGCTCCTCACTGATTTACAGTAATGCAACGATGCGCGGATGTCATCTTCTTTTTTGTAATTATTGCGGAGACAACCAGGGTCAGCGTAACGAAGGTGCTATCAGTTTGTAAGTTACTGTTATCGTTTCAGTTTCGTCAAGCAGAAGACTTCTGAAAATAATATTTATTGGCGACAAGTTGAATTAGTTTGTCAATAATATGCTGGGTATGACTTTAAGTTTCATTGTTGCTATTAAAACGATATGTTGGTTGAGTTGGTAAAAGTTAATCTGTAGGAATATAAGTAGTAGTTTGTTACAACCAAATTAAAAATCTCCGTAACTCCACACGGTGGAGGAGACGTATCGACGCTAAAACTCTTAGGAAAGATATAAAAGAGGATTGAAAATTAATAAGACGATGGCATTAAAGGTAGATTGCATTGCATTCTTATGGAAATATAAAGGTTAAAGTTAAGAGATTACTTAGGCATAAATATGCGCAGGTAGAGTATGATGAGCAACTGATTTTATTCTATTCCAAACAAAATCGGTACGGGGCGTATTATACACTCCCGATATATTCGACTTCGTTTTCGCGTATCAATTCAATACACGACCGCACTTTCCGTTCATGCGATTTGCTATTTATCAGGCAGACGTTTTCGCGCAAATCCATTAGGACTGTTACCCTCGAGTGAATTTACGTGGGAGAGATTCGAATTAGGTAAATTGCCCCCCTTAAGCTCCTTACTCCGCCTGGGTTTTTGTGTGTGACCCAATTCCCGTAAAATCTCCCGGCCTCCGTGCCAGTGCGGTATCTCGTCGCACCTCGCGATATATGTAGCTCTATTCGCAGCTCCCCTCTCTGTAAGAAAAGGAGATATCGTTCACTCACACACGCACGTGCACGCCCTCCCTCTCTCTCTCTTACCTTCGATTTCTGCTCACCACCGCCCTCCTCCCCCGATCTCCTTCCCTCCTCCTCCTCTTCCTCCTCTCCCTCCGCCCCCTCTCCCCCCTCCCTCTCCCTCCCTCCCGCCCCTCCTCCCCTCCATCCCTCTTCCTCCTCCTCCGTCGTCTCGATGTCCACCGTCTCCTCCTCTTCGTCCTCTTCCCTCTTTTCATCCTCCCTCATCTCTTCCTCCCTCCTCTCCTCCGATTCCCTCCTCGATGCCCCACCCACGGGGCGGAAAGCTGAGGCGTAGAGGTTGGAGATGACGGACGCCGGAGCCGGAGAGCGGGGGTGGAACGGGGCGGGAAGGGGGCCGGGGTGGTGATGGGGAAGCGCGGGGGACGGAGGGGTGGCCCTGGAGTCCTGGGGCGTCCTCTCCGTTAATGCCCCCGGGGGCGGAGGAGGCAGAACTATGGGAGAGTGTGGGGCCTCTGGGGTGTTTTGAGGGGGAAAAGGAAGCAGGGGCCTCTTGAACCACGGGAGAGAGTAAGGGGAGAAGGGGGCGAACCCCGCCTCCGTCTTGCTCCTTCCACCCTGGCCGCAGTGCTGCCGGCTCCAGACGTAGTCCACGAAACTGCGGTGGAGATCGTAGTGGATGGATGGAGGCGGAGGGGGATGGAGGGCGGACTCCGGGAAGGGCGGGGGCGGCGGTAGCGGTGAGAGGTGCACGAATGGGGCGAGTTCCGTGCCGGGAGGGCCAGGGTTCTGCGCCCGGCATAGAGGGAACTCGGCGCGGGGTTTGTCCGGTCGAAGGTAGCTCTGGAGATGCGCGCCGGGCGGAGGTGGTGGAGGGGGGGGCGGTCTGGCCTCTTGGGGGGAGGGGGCGTGGTGCGCGACTTTGGCCTGCCTCTGCTCCGTCCTCCTGGATCCATGGGAACCTTCTCCAGAGGAGGAATGCCCAGAGGACGCCGCCGCAGACAGCATCCTCTTCCTGGTCCCTCCGTTAAACATGGCCTTTACGTCCTCCCAAGCGTGCACCACCTCCTCGGCGGGGTTACCAGCCAGAGAAAGGTGCCTCCGCCACGAATTGAAGTTGGCCGCATCCGGCTGGACGTACTCGGAGTCCGGTAGGCGGTGAGAGTGGAATATGAACTTGTTTGGCGAGAAGAATGACCGACAGAAGGAGCACCGGATGCACTTTGCCCTGGATGAGTTGTAACGAGACGGGAGGAAGGCTCCCCTGCAACCCCAAGCGCATGAGTGAACCACGTCGAAGGCGAAGTGGTCTGGAAGTCGAGGAGGCGTGTTGTCACCAAGGAATGAACGGCAGAGCCTTTCGGCCTCCCTTCTGGTTATCATACCGCACCTCCGCGAGGACACAGGCATGGCGCCAGCTCGACGGAGTATCTCAAGTTGAACGGGAGTGCACTGCACGCACGTGATGCCCAGTGCAACTCTCCGGTTGTGTATCTCGTTGTAGCTGAAGTCGCGTAGGAGGGTGTTAGAGATCTGCGCGAGGCACAGCCTCTCGAGGGTGTCTATCACCAATGAAACGATGGGTATCCCGTATAGCATGACTGTGCCCACCTGGAAAGGATAACAGAACCAGTTAATTTTAGTTAGAGAAGTTTAATTTGAACTCTTGTTACAAAGGAAAATTAGAGTTGAGGAGCTGTCGAAAAGGGCTCCAGATAATCACTGAACAGCAGAGTTGCCACATAATGCACAACCACTGTATCTGCCTTTCTTCCTTTATTTGGCGACGTCCCCTCCTGTCCTGCTTTGTGTAAGCGTTCAATTTAGACTATAGTGCTTTTCATTTGAGATGGCGAGTCAGATTTCGGCCGTACTCGAGACCGCTCGTATGTGTCCGCTGCTAAGAGGTGGGGTAGTGCCTCCTTGCAGAAAGCTCGTGCTAGAAGTTGCCAACTCTACACCGGAACACACGTAACGTTTGGTGGGCATTTAGAGAGAATTCGCGAATGTGGCAACACAGCACACTCGGCCACGATGGTACCACTATGGGGACTCGATGGAGAATGAGCTTTCGAATGCTTAGGTTCCCCCTCCTTTCCTATTGGTTCGCTCAGTGTCTCGCCCCCGTCTACTTTCTCTTTTACCTCCCCTCACTCACCATCTCATCTGACAAGCACTATATGGTTACTAAATGAGTACCTCGTACACATTTATGAGATTTATGATCATTTGCGTAGCCTGACTTATCACTTCCTCTTTGAAAAAATAGGTTATTTCAAAAGATTTTTGGCACCAATAAGTATACCATTAAGCTGAGCGACTACCTAGAATTCTGTACATAAACACGTACTTTATTCACCTATATATACACAGTGGAAACCGCTTAACACGAAATGTGGGGGACCAGCGCAAACATTTCGTCTTAACCGAATTTCGTGCTAAACGAATTTCATGATAACCTTTTCTGAGACTGATTTGAGATATTGATATAAGCTCGTAAATAAATCTTGACATAACAAATATGCGATGGAAACAGCACAGTAATTAGTTATAATAATGAAAACCTTATAATTTATTCATTACATATATACATAAAAAAATTATTTTAGTTCAATAATTTCATAAAAACAATGCACAAATATTAAGTATCAAGGTCGCTAAAGTAGTTCAATTGTCTACTTCTTAACAAAAAATTCCGTAATTTTTTTCTGTCTAGCATTCATAATGATCTTTTTTTCGACAAATTGTTCCAAATCATCAACCGTCTCATACAAACTGTCCCCATCTGTTTGATTTTCCAAAAACCGACGCACACTTTGTAGCATTCCATGGATATCCGCAGCACTTGGCCCTGACAACATTCCGTCGTCACAGTCATCTCCACTTTCACTACTATTTTCATTTTCTTTTGTTGCACTTGATTTAACAATGTCCACAATGTCACTGTCTGTTAAAAGTGGTGTAGTGGCAATATGGTCACCCACTGCTATATAATCATTCAGCGTGATTTCAGTTGTCAATCTCATTACAGACGACACGCGACCGAAGATATCGCACAATTCACTTTCAGTAGATGTATTTACCCTAGTTTCCGTAGTCGATTCAGTTTCATCCTGTCCAGAAAACCTATCTGCTATTGGCGAAGAGGAAAATCCAGCGTGGCGAAAACAATTTTCGATTGTTTTCGCTGTAACTGACCTCCAAGCGGCATACAACAAATGCAAGGAATCCAAAAGAGTTACGGGCTTAATTTCCTCATTTGATTCATCTACATCTACATCTACATTATACCCTGCAAGTCACCTTTTCGGTGGATGGCAGGGGGTGCAGTGCACCAAGGGTCCATAGTTTTCCTACGTTATCTTTTCCTATTATGGTCTCTTATCGTCCTAGGGAAAAACGATCCTCTATATCGCTCCGTTCTGCAGTCAATCTCGCGAATCTTATCCTCACTGTCCTGCCTTCCGAAATACGTCGGGCTTCTGATAAGTCCTACTACCTCATTCGCTAGTCCCTCCGACATAAATTTTTCCAGTAGTTTAATTCTAGCCTGCAGCCTACGTTCCTCTAACGATGTCCATTTCAGATGTTCTATTAATGATGTTACGCTTTGTTTACTATCGTAATTCCTCTTTACAAATCTAGCTGCCCTGCGCTGAACCTTTTCTATCTCGTTAGTGAGTCCCTTTTCGTAAGGATCCCACACAGCTGAAGCATATTCGACCTGCGGTCGAACCAAGGATAAATAGCATAATTCTTTCACTTTTTCGGAGCTATTTCGAACTATTCTCCCTATAAAGGCCAGCTTTTTGTTAGCGGCACCTATCAATCGGCGAATGTGGGTGTCCCACGAGAGATCACGATTGATCGTGACTCCGAGGTATTTAATCGAGTCTGAAACTGGAATCTCTACTCCGTCCAACGAATAATTATTATTCAACGAGATACTCTTGGTTCTCCAGAAGTTGATGACGCAGCTTTTCTTTTGGTTTATCTCTAACTGCCATTCCTTACACCATGCAGAAATAGCTTCTAGGTCATTTTGGAGATACTGGTGGTCTTCCGGATTGCTTATTTCTCTATAGATGACGGTGTCGTCCGCGAAAAGCCTAATTTTACTTCTGACTACTGAGCTGATATCGTTTATATAAATTAGAAATAATAACGGGCCAATTACACTACCCTGTGGAACGCCAGAGACAACCTCCACTAAGTTCGAAGATTTCCCATCTATAACAACCATCTGCTTCCTATGATTTAAAAATTCACGGATCCAACTAACGATTTTAGAATTTACGCCTAAGGTTTCTAATTTCGTTATTAACTTCCTGTGAGGTACCTTATCAAAGGCTTTCCTAAAATCTAAGAAGATGGCATCGACCTGCGTATTCTTTTCTCCGCTTCTCAGTAAACAATTAACAAAAAGACCGAGCTGAGTATCACATGACCTACCTTTCCTGAAGCCGTGTTGACAATCATCTAACAATAAATTACTATCAAGAAATCGCATTATGTTGCTAACGAGTATATGTTCGAGAATCTTACACGATATCGAAGTTAAAGAAATCGGCCTGTAATTTTCTGGGTTCTCCTTGTCTCCGCCCTTATGAATTGGGGTAACGTGCGCTAACCTCCAGTCGCTAGGGACCTCTGCGCGAGAAATGGATTTCTCGAAGATTATCCGAAGAAAAGGTGCTATTTCATCTGCTAATTCTTTTAAAACGCGAGCAGGAATTTCTTCGGGGCCAGTGGCTTTGTTATGTCTGATGGAACTTAATTGCTTTGCTATTCCTACCTCAGAAAATACTATATCGTCCATCAGGTCCCCCCTTATTGCGGGTGCATAATGTACGCAATGGTCGCTGACGGCTGTGAATGCTTTTACAAAATGACCGTTTAACAGGTTGGCTTTCTCTACGCTATCATGAATAACGTCACCCGAGTCATTACGCAGGGAAGGTATTGTAGGGGCTCTACCTTGGACCTCTCTCACATAGGACCAAAACGCTTTAGGGTCCTCCTTCAAATAATTATTTAATACCTTATTCCGGAAGTTAGTAAAAGCCTCGCGCATAGTAGTTCTCGCTTTAGCGCGGGATTCCTTATACGTCTTAACTTTAGTTGCTCTATATTCATCGGATGATGTAGACGGCATATTTTTTATTTTCGCGTGGCATATTCTCTGACGCCTAAGCGCACTCCTAACTTGCTTATTGTACCAACGTGGCTCTTTATTGTCGACCTTCGATTTAATTGGAATGTACTTATCGATACTCTCTAGCATTATATCCTTGAATAGTTTCCATGACGACTCAGCACCTGATCGTTCGGTCATATCACGGAAGCCAGGTAGTATTTCTCGTAGGCGCGACCTGAAGCTTGAAAAGTTTGCCCTAGCAAATATATAAAACTTTCTTTGAGGCTTGGGGTGCCTCTCGATTTTCAACTTACACTCTGCATATACGGCCTGATGATCACTTATCCCATCTTCAATGGTGACTTTGTTTATTCTTTCTGGGACGTTAGTTGCTAATAAATCTAATATGTTTCCCGATCGTGTTGGCTTTCTGACTAATTGATTCAATACTAGATAAATATTTCTGGAGTAATAACTTCCGATAGTGGCATTTTAGATTTTTTATAATACTCTGGTCTCATGGCTGAAATATGCTTGTTGTATTAGGCGGTAGAAAGATCAGTTTAATTGATTTCAGCTTTTCCACTTCTGGATGAGCAGAGCTGTTGTCGATAATTAAAGCTATTTTGCGCTTCTGGTGTGAAAAGCGCTTATCCAATGCCCTAACCCAGTCTGTAAAAATGTTTCCCGTCATCCAAGCTTTTTCATTTGCGGTGTATTCCACAGGAAGCTTCTTTACATTCTTGAAGCAGCGAGGATTCAGAAATTTACCCACAACAAACATCGGGATTTTTTCAGAACCGTCTGAATTGCAAGCCACCATTACCGTAATGCGTTCTTTAGATTTTTTCCACCAGAGCACTGCTCATTTTTAAAAGCTAAAATTTTTTCTGGGAGGCAGCGAAAAAAAATCCCGGTTTCGTCAGCATTAAAAATGTCCTTAGGCGCAAAGTCTATTAATAATTTAGGCAAGGTAGAAGTTACCCACTCTGATGTCATATCACGGGAGACGTCTGCCGACTCGCCGGAAAGTCTTAAAAATTATCCCATTCCTCACCTTGAACCGCTCCAACCATCCAGGACTAGACTTGAATTCAATTCCCAATTCTGATTCTAAAGCGTCAGTCTTCGCCATCAAAACAGGACCAGAAATTGGGGCATTCTGGCCTCTTGCTTGCTTAAACCAGATGATCAGCTCCGCTTCCAAATCCTTGTGCTTTGCCGTGCGTAGACGCTTCCGGTTCAAACATGCTTCTCTCAAACACAGATGTTATTTTATCACGATTTTTTATAATTGTTGACAAAGTTGAAAAGGGAACTTCGAACTCTTTGCAGATGTCCGTTTTGGTTCTATCACCCTTATCAACCGCTTGTAGGAGCTGCATTTTCACTTTCAGCGGTATTGATTTTTGCTTACGCAATTTACCAGCCATTTTTATGTGGGTCTTTTATCTTTTATAAAAATATAAAATCACAACTAATAACGATCCCGAAAAATAAAGAAGAACTTCGCTCACAGATTCGTTACACATTCGCTAACCGTTCCACACGGAAATTTAGAATCAACTGAGTAGAACTGTTCTGCGTAGGGATCTAGAGACGAGAGCAAGGGAGGAGTTGAGCGTATTGAAAGACGGGAAAAGGGAAGGTACAGTACAGATAACAATATGCACCTCCAAATTCTTCCTTTCATTCGAAGATGGTAGTTCTCAGAATTTAGTTTATTGCTGCCAAGGAAATCTCGGTAGCAACCCTCTCAACGGGGGCGCGTGACTTTCTCTGAGGTCTACTAATGACCATGCCTATTGAAAGAGAGGGGGAAGGAGGAGGTACAGCTGTGGTTGTGAGATTATTCATACTTCTTTGTTAAGAAACGAGAGGGTCGTTTCGTGTTATCCACATAATTTGACGGGGATTTATTTTCAGGGGACCGAAAAAAATTTTCGTGTTAACCGAAATTTCATGTTAACCATTTCGCGTAAAACGAACTAATACACGTTGAAATGTATAGGCACCGGTAGGGACCGAGCCTGCATTTCGTCTTAACCGATATTTCGCGCTATCCGTTTTCGTGTTAAGTGGTTTCCACTGTATATATATATATTTCTTTGTAAAGCATATGTTGATTGCACATTGTTACAGCACCTAGCCTAATGGTGGAAATATTATAAATGCTCACTATCAGCATCAACGCATTGTTGACAACGACTTACTACAAAGTGATATACTTGCGCACATGTTGCTTGTGAAAGGTGAAATATCAGTATAAGTTAATTCAATCTCGCGCCTCAACTCAATTTGTTTGCTTTATAGCGTACACTGTGCTCTTCGAAATACTCCACAAGTAAAAGCAAAAGCAACAATTCATTTTTACTCATGCGAACAAATAATTCACTACATTCGACCCTATGATCGGGATCGTCATCACTCATATCATGCACCAGTCTCCATATGTACGGCTTCCACTTTGCAGCTATCAGAATTTGGTGTAAACTTGTTTTGCAGATACTGATATCATGAGTACAATGTCTTGCAGACATTCTAGATGATTGCGTGAAAACCTGTAACACATTCGAACCACTGTGTCCGTGAGTTGACTTGCGAAGTCTTCAAAAACGACTCTTGTGCACGTCTTGTACTCTACCGCCTTTCTCAAACTAATTTCGTAACCTTTAAATGGTTAAGCATTTTAGTGGTTCTGTTTCAAATGTATGTTTCCTATGTCTTTGCACCTCCTTCACTAGATCCGATTTCCAATAACACTTCAATATCTGCTTACTTTCCTCAAATATTAAATTAGGATCCGCTATTGTAATTTGCACTGATTAACCATAAATAATACCTGCGGTCTTGTGTTATTACAATGACGCTTTTTAGCGTGAGAATCGATTTTGACTGGATCCTACCCACCATAACCCGCGTTATAAATCATAATGGACTGATTCTTGTTTCCACATTTAGCCTCGTGTACCGAAATGCGTAACTTTAAATCTCATACATTCATGATTAGGCATAATATCAATTTTTATTCATTGACGTAGGTACCAACTGTTATTATCTAATAGTAGTTATGCTTAGCGGCTCCAAGCATCTAAAAGTTTCACCCGTTCAGAAGCTTATTTCCCGGCAATATAATCTGCGTGAAATGGTCCAACGTAGAGTGGCACATTTTTAATGGCAACCTCAGTTATAATGCTCGCTTATCAGAAATGTTGATAATTGAGTTAGAAAAGAATCGAACACTGACGGCAACTTCGAAAATTTTCGTCGCTTTTGAGGATGTGCGTGACATATTTGCAACATTTGGTGATGATGAACTTAGGGATTAACCACAGGGAAAAAATACGAAAAGCAATTATCTAAATTATATTTTGGTAACCACGGTAGATCTGAAATATTCTCCTGGATACAGGAAGATAGGCTACTAGAAGTTTTCGTTATGGCGAAAAACATTCCTGTCATATGCTTTTGGGGGCTTGCAGAGCTATAATGTAAATATAGCCATTATTACATGCATGATATTTTTAAACAACTTACCATTTCAAGTTATCATATTGAGTTTAATTGCATCAGAATTTAAAATAGCGTTATATATCTACTATATATTGTATAACTTTAATCAGTTGAGAAACGGTATGGATTTGCCGTTCAAACTTTTTTGTGTATACTTCTTGGACAGTTTTATTAACCATTTGGTACCCATACTCTTTTTCTCATCTAAATAAATTGCCTTGACAACACAAAACCATTTTTATTTGTAACCTTTTGAAAATCGTCTGGTATCACTTGTGGTATCGGTACCGTACATTAAATGGCACTATATAAGGATATATATATATCCTAGCATCTTCAGTTACCGCGAATGTCTCCGGAAAAATAGTCCTAACCCTAACAAAGCCCTCAACGCGACCGTCCCCCGACCGTCCCCTCGGTGTGAACCAGCCTTTAATCCTTCTCCAGAAGGCACGAGATAAGGAGCGTGAAGGACGAGCAAGGAAGCTGCAATAAATGTGCCGCTTGTAGTTAAGGACCTCTACCATTCCCTATCCTCCCCCACAGCGCCTCGTACTTCAAAAACATTCTTTTAAATATTTCACCGGAGTGAGGTTTTCGTTTTTTAAAGATCGATGCTGTGCAAGTTCCAATCTCGAATTCTATCCACTGTTCCTCAGTCTAACTTAACTAACTTATTTGAAGTGAATCTACAATTCAAACGTGTTGTCATCGTTCGTTAGAGGTCAGTACTGCTTCATATCTATTATTATTATGAGTCGTGTATAGTAACAGTGGATAGTTATTGTTCCCTGGAAATGAAGACTAATCAGAGCTTAATACAATTTCAGTTTATTTCAAATTACCGAAGACGATCACAGGGAGACTTTTCGCCAGCTGTAAGAGAGACGAAGTTCATTCAATGTTGAAGAAATAAGTCCCATTTTCATACGTATTTCAAGTTTTTTCCGTCCCTTTTTTTTTATTTCAAACTTTTTCGTATTTCTTGTTCTTGCTGTAAATAAGAACAATTTTGGTCATTATAGTTTTTAAAGCTAGCATCAAAATAATGCTCGGAAAAAGTATTGAAGCGTGCATTTTACCTTACTTTTCAGAATGGAAAATAGGCTTATTGTTTGGTCGTTCAGTCTTTCTGTCTCCCTATTAACTTTTGAACCGATTGACCGATTTTATGTTATTTATCCTTGGTTCGACCGCAGGTCGAATATGCGTCAGCTGTGTGGGATCTCTACGAAAAGGGACTCACTAACGAGATAGAAAAGGTTCAGCGCAGGGGAGCCAGATTTGTAAAGAGAAATTACGATAGTAAACAAAGCGTAGCATCATTAATAGCAAATCTGAAATGGACATCGTTAGAGGAACATAGGCTGCAGGCTAGATTTAAACTGCTGGATAGATTTATGTCGGAGGGACTAGCGAATGGGGTAGTAGGTCTTATCAGAAACTCGACGTATCTCGGAAGACAGGATAGCAAGGATAAGATTCGCGAGATCGATTGTAGGACGGAGCGATATAGAGTATCGTTTTTCCCTAGGACGATAAGAGAACATAATAGGAACCTTTGTTGCACTGCACCCCCTGCCATCCACCTAAAAGGTGACTGGCAGGGTACCATGTAGATGCAGACGTAGATTTTCATGGTATTTGGTGGATGTCTCAGACCACTGAGGACATCCTGTCGAGGAAATTTTTTCTGATATTTGAAGGCGTGACTTTGATTCCAGAAATTTTCCTCTCATTCAGTTTACACAAGAAATGCGAAATTCATCATGCAGTGCCTTTTTCTTTAAGTGTTAAAAGAAGGGAATCGTACTATTGGCGCTGGATTTTTACAATTTACTGCGAAAAGAAATAAAGATTTCAATTTTTATTTTTAGCAAAACTATTTCCGGGTTAATATCTCAAATCTAACTAATCTGGAAATGTAATATTGTAAACCCATGCATGATTTCCATGTAATTCTCATAGGGCATATGAAAAGAAATAATGACATCAAAAATGAGCCCTAAAGAGGTAAAATATTGGAATTTCGATAATTCTCTTTAGTTTTATATAATGACCGATCATTCTACCAAATTTTAGGTCTTTAGCAGGAGCATGTTCTCCGAATTACAATCGGTGCAGCCAACCGACTGGTTCCTATTATTATCTTTAATTACGGGTCCTTGGGTTCGCAGTGTACCATTTGTGTTACCTATAAAAAATTAAGTGTTATGTTTATTAACTTGCATATTAAATTTTGAATATGAAAATCCGAATTTTTATACATGATCATCAAAAACGAAAAATGTGCCGAATACTTTGAAATCTTAAAAAAGTTCCTGATCTGCAGCATATAATTAGTATTCTAAATGAGAAGCACGTATTTCAAAAAAAAAAAATAAAAGAGTAGCTACACTTCATTACTTTTTACCGAATTATTTCGTTATCACGTTAGACGTAACGGAAAACGAAATCGTTCTTTTGCGTGTAACGAGAAACGTCACAAAACGTTTTTTTTTCGTTTTCCAGCACTGAAATATAAATGTGTGTGTGCGCGCGCGTACGTGTGCGCAACATGATACTAGTATTAATGATGGTGTGGTTCTCACCTGGTTGGGCTTCGGGGGTGGATGTTGGATTCCAGGATCGGATCCTGCCTCTTCCGCGGCCGCCTTCATCTCCTCTTCGGCCGCGTCCGACGAGGTCAGCGGGTGCACGGTCACTCGCGGCGTCGCCGAGATGACCCTCGCCTCGGCAGCCGCTTCCATTCTCTTCTCCCTTCGCAATCTCTTTCTACCTTGGCGAAGGACGTGGCACGTGAAGGATGTTAAGGCTACAGACCCCTCTATCCTCCCACCTCCCTTTTCGCCTATTTAAGTAAGGCAGTCATTTTCATTCGTCAGTCAAAATCGATCAATGGTAGCGTTTTCATACGACGGAATAACTTATTGAATACTCTTTCGAACGTACCGGATATTTTATGTTCCGTCATATGAAATGCTTTCGGTTTTTTAATTTGAAGCTGTTAAATTTTAACTTATCGCATAAAATGTAATTCTGCAGACTTTGTCAATAATATGCATAGCGTGTGATGTGTGTGTGTGTGTGTGATGTTTCATTATTATGAGTGCTATTATCAATAAGGATTATCTAACATAAATGGCGATAGAATCGATATAGGAGCCCCCATATTGTGTTATGTAAAGTTTTTCCAGCACACCAGAAATATTCCAAAATTATACATGGTTTTTCATCGTGAAATGATGATTTATTAGTTTGCCTGGAAAATTGTTTGCATTTTAGTATCTGTTTCTTTAGGTCAAATAATTGCATTATACTTTAAGCAACTCCTGAAAATACCCAGTCACAAAAAACAGGCTAGCCTAACATCTTGAAAGATCGCGAATTTTTAAGTATCTGAACTTTTCCATTCTATAATAAAGTTTATTTTAAAATGTAACATATTATTAGATTTCAATGTATAGTTTAATTTTATACCAAGAAATTTTTAATAAATGAACATTTAGTGAATTCACATCAATACGAAGGGGTCGTACATCCAAAGAAGTATTCGTAATACTTAAGGTTGTTTTATTTATTCATTATAGCGTGCTTTTCAGTTCATCATTACTTAGTATTAGTGTTTTATGATCTTATTTAAACGTCTATTTGGGGAACATTTCCAAACGTATTGTGTATTTCATTATATTTTTAAATTATAGTGTACCTATTTGTAAAACTACGCGTAGCTCCGATGTATTTGACCACCTTTATCCATTATTTTTCTTAAAACAGAAACATCCTATACCATCAGATTGTTCAGAGAATTTGCAAACAGAGATGGTATGGCAGCGGTTTTCTCCCAAATTGATGCACTGATATGTGGAGCATATTACATATGGAAATAGTTTTTCAAATCATGAAGTACTGTCCACAAGAAGTGAATGTTTATTTACTTAATTATTTCGACCTTCAAGAACAATGAATACTACACACAGTCTCGCATCCAGGCATTCTGATATATGGGAACTCTTAGATAACTATGTACACAAGAGGATATGCAAATGGAAAGAGGAGAAAAATATTGTACGAATTCTTCGCGCCAACATAATTGAAAAATATTTTCCATAATAAAACACTTCCACGAAGTCACGCCTGAGAAAGTTAGTTAATTATTGGAAAAAATGGAATGAACTTGATAAGGCCTTAATCCAACATCTAAAAGAAAGACATCTTGCGATATACGATCGAAGCAACCGAAAAATTTCCCATCGATCAACCGATAACATTCTCACTATAATTTTCCCCTTTTTTTTGAAAATGTTCGTGACAGAGACCGAACAAATTTGCGGTGCAGTACCAATGCAATAACAGTGACCTCTGCTTTCTTTCCGGTCTAACTATATTGTATATTCGCTCAGGTGCTGTTGGTAGTCAGTTTAGGGTAGGGTGACCAACCGTCCCAAATTTGGAGAGACAGTCCCTCCTTTTACTCACTCGTCCCACCTTGTTAAATGTCACAACTTGTGTCTCGCTTTTTGAAAAATCTTGATCATTATCCCAAATTGCCTCTTAAATCGTCCTGAATGCCCTCACTGGGGGGTTATCTGATATCTATTGCATCTATCTATCTAAGGCTGACTCATTAATAAATGACTATAAACAAGCCACTGTAATCTGTCCCTCCTTATAGTTGGCATATATTTGAAAATGTCCCTCCTTGGCTTCCTGAAAAGTTGGTCACCTTAGTTTAGGGTTGTAGCAATAAAGAGTCGGGAAGCGCTGCGTTAGGCATAATCTGGAATATGGGAGGAATTTCAAATCAGGAGAACAATTCTGCCATGACCGGGGATCGAACCCTATTTACTACTTACCGAGAGAATATTCTATCACCGAACCATCGTAGCAATCCGAGAAAATCCGTATTCTGAAATAGAATGATTAGTCCGCTACGATATTTCGGTGATAGAATATCTGTCCACCAAGTGGAAGGTCCGGTTTCGATTCCCGGCCATGATAGAATTTTTCTCCTGATGTCTAATTTCTCCCATAATTCAGAAATGTTAAACTTTTATTCCGTCCGTTCGAGAAACGATACCCTAAAGCCCAATCAGCGTAATAACAACAATTACGCATAATTGCGAAACATTATTTTTTTACGTTCTTGTGCAAAATCGCGCAAATCTAGTAACCTATGGGAAAAAACATGCGTTTCTATAGACTGGTGTTTCTCACCCAGTTGGACGCGAAGGTCGTGTAGATGGGACGCTAAGTTTCGCTGATGATTATTATAAAACTTTATCTCAACAAAATTACTGCAATATTAAAGGCAGTTCAAATGTCTTTTAACGATTAATATAATAAATGCAGTCGATGTAAAAATCCACTTCTTGGAAAGGGTATGTTTATATCATGATGGGATCAAGGTTTTTCGACAAGATAGTGGGACTCAAGATGCAAAAGGTTGAAAACCATTGCTATAAACTAAGAATTTTCTCACGTCACATACCGTGTCGTAAAATGCTTTGAGAGCCCAATTCAGGACCACATATAATTAAATTTTGTGAGTGCTGGTAAATAAGTATCGTATTTACTAAACTTCGTTCATTCAAATTCACGTTGGGGAAGCCCGCTTCCGACAAGGGTTTACCGTCTGCTACATCAGTGTTTCTCAACCCTATGAAGTCTCACAATTTCTGTGGACCCTCTCCCCCTGTGAAATAAATGCATTTTTCATTCATTGCCACGTTTTTTCACTATGAAATATTAATTAGAGCAGTGCGCGGGATCAAACAAGTTATAATCAATATCATGTCCTACACAACTCGCGGACCCCCGAAAAATAACGCGCGGATCCCCGGTTGAGAAACATTATACTACATACCGTATATAAGACTAGATCGTATACACGCGATAAAATACTGCATAATAAAACGGGACGATGAGTACCTTAACCAAAAAGCACGTAAACCCTTCCCCAGCAAAAGATTCGGACCTCTCCGCATCTATTCTTAATTTAAAGCCCTTTTCTGAATTCGCGGTCGCATTTTTCGTGCGGCTTATAAAATAAAACCGATATCGATGAATTATTGCGGCGGCTATTTTTGCATGGCATATCGAGAATGTTTCCATTTTCGGTTTTCCCCCCTCCCCCTCAACATCCACGATAAGGACGCGCCAATCGGATTAACTTTGCTCCCTGCGAGAGAGCACAGCGCCTTCCCCTCCTCCTCCCCATCTCCCCCCTCCTCCCCATCTCCCCCCTCCTCTCCATCTCTCCCCTCCTCCCCATTTCCCCCCTCCTCCCCATATCTCCCCTCCTCCCCATATCTCCCCTCCTCCCCATCTACCCCCTCCTCCCCATCTCCCCCTTCCTCCCCATCTCCCCCCTCCTCCCCATCTACCCCCTCCTCCCCATCCCTCCCTCCTCCCAATCTCCCCCCTCCTCCCCCTTCGCGACATCGAATTCAACCCTGTGATCACATCCCCGCTACAAACCATAGACTTCCCCCTTCTCCCCCCCTCTCCCACCCACGTCTCCCTCGCGCCTTCCCATCACTCCGCCACCCCCTTTCCCGCCGCGCCACACCCTCCTCCCCCTCCCCTTCACTCCCTCCACCCTCTCGCGTCCAATCCCTGTCTCCCGTAGGGACAAATTCTCTCTTCCCTCCACCCACCCCTCTCTCTCTCTCCCTCCAGTTCTCCAATTTAATTTCCGGCGTCACAAAGGCAGAACGTTTGCTTAACGCATTCCAGACAGGGGCGCCGGCGCGGAGCTCGAATTGAATTATCTGTTCTCTTGGGACGAAGGAGGTTGTGGGATGGGAGGGAGGAGGAGGGGGGAGAGGGAGGGAGAGAATGACGGTAATGGGAGAACGAGAGAGCGTAGGATGGAGTTGGGTTGGATTTGTGTTAGGCTCTGCTCTGATTCTTCGATTCCAATTAAAATTGACCTCCCGCCTTTCCCCCTCCCCCTTCCCACTCACTCCCTCCTCTCTCTCTCTCCCCCGACCCTCTCTCTCCCCCCATGCCATCTACACAATTGATTACATTTGAATGAATGCCCCGTACTCGACAAAGATGTCTGGCTTGTAATGCGACTGTGACACAGTGAAAGATGTCTCTCTCTGTATGTATGTATAATTAATGGGTTTAAAAAAGATGGGTTTAGAGACAAATTAGCCTGGGAAAACATACTTCTCGAAGTTGAATTAATTCCGAAGGGGTAACTGTTTTTAGCGCGTTTTATTTCATAAACGCGCTTATGTTTTCACTCTTTCTGTCCGTCTGGGAAATCAATTACATTATAATAGCATTAAAACCTTCTATTATAATAGCAAAGTAAGCGGTAAGAGATATAAGGCTGAAATTTTAGTGTACATATGTGATCTATGATGCCATTTATTACGCTGCCAAAGAAATGTTTTGGATAAATCGGGAGGCGTCAGGGGGTCCTTCAAAATTTTCAAATTAAGACTCTGAGCAATGATTATATATAATAATTTAAAATTTTACGCCATTTGTGTGACCTTCAATGCCATCTATAAACACTGCAGAAGAATTTCTTTTTAAATCGGGGAGCATCAGGGGGAGGGGTCCATTTTTGAAGAAATCGGAGAACTTCAGGAGGGGCTTATTTATTATTAATGTAGTATGTTCATATCATACGCCAATAGTCATTATTGTGAACGTCCGCCAGAGAAGGGCCTACGTTGTCGATTCTAGTTTCTAAGAAACCAGCATTTTTGTGAAAAAGGATAGAAAATATCGATGTCTAGAAAAGTGCATAGAACGATTCTCTGTTTTATTAAGAATAACCGTATAGAGGAATTTTATCCACAAGTGAAGTACGAGTAGAACTTGTTTTTAATGTCGTGATTTTGGCTTTAATTTTCTCAAAACATCATCTGTATTATTCAACAAAAAGTTTTTTGTCAACATAGGAGTGTGATTTTCTTTTATTTTACTCGTAATTTATCATAGAAGACTGCTACATTCATAACTCCATACCGACAAAGTAGGCCCTTCTCTGGCGGACGTACACATATTAGAAACCTAATAGGTATAAGGGCATGAATATACCTTTTAAATTAATTATTGAATAAATTACTTTATATTATATAATTATATTACTAAGTTTAAAATTATTTTAAGATTACAAATCTAAATAAATATCAATAAATAAAATGCGCTTTTTCATATTGCGTCAGTAAATGAAGCTCCCAGTTTTTACTCTTTGTTTTAGTTTCGCGCGAAACGAGGAGACTTACATAATAATCGACAGAAATTTGTTCCCGTTTCTGGAACTTTTGGAGGTAAAAATTTCAGCGATGTTCCAGGTCTTCCTTCTAATACATGTTGAGATGGACATTTTTTTAATTTCGCATATTGCGCGTCATGCTAAACATATTATGAGTTATATAGCCAATTTTATTGCATTTATTCTTAAGTTAAATCGATGTGAACGCGATGACTAAGGAAGAGAACTAGAATTTTACGAGTGGGTGTGGCTTGTAAAAAAGAAAATAGTTTGACAAAAAACAAAAATGGGGAATAATTGCCAGCAGTAGAAGGAGAAATAATTTTAATTTAATTTAACCGAACAAAAAAAGGTGAGGGCGGATTTAACAAAAAGACAAAATTGAAATAATTTGGTACTACTTACAGAGATCTTTTTATGAAAAATGGGAATGGTGACGTGCAGATTAGATGAAATTCAATTTTGTCCCTTTTATCTTTGAAGCTTACTTTGGATTTATAAAACCTTAAGGAAATTCCTCTTAATAGAGTGAATGTATTTAAAAATCCATTATTTTAAGATATCGCGAAAGTCTCGAAGATTTTTATTGGAAAGTTTATGAATCCACAGTGCTATAAACTCAGCCACGGTGATCCAAGTGGACTAGATATCTAGTCATTCCTGCTATTTGGTTTACTCTGAGAGTCAAATTCCTACGAAGACTTGAATAATCATGACCACAAGTAACCTATTAAGGATTATTACTGTTTCTCATATTCTACTGTCCTCTGCAAACCTCATTTCTCTAACAATCTCTTTTCTCTCGGGGCCTCTAATAGGTGAGCATTTTTTCTTTCTTTTTTTCCTTCAAACACATCTTTAACCATGGATGAGCGTTTTGCGGCGGACAGCATACCGCCAACTTCAGAGGATGTCTTGTATATGTCATAGCCAAAGCAGCTATACTCAATCGAAATAGCAATTCAGGATCCATAAACCCGGACAATCAGGCCCCGACCAATAACCCCACCAAATTTTCTCCGCTGCATTCCTCCCTCCCAGTATGAACCATACACATACTACAACCCAACAATATCAACCCTTGAACCGCTACTGTCACCAACCACCAGCCTTTCACCCACCCGTATACAGCTTTTATGAGCACGAAAAGATCCCCCCGCAAAGTTGACACCCCCATCTCCCTACCCGTAACCCACCCCTCCACTTTCCCTCCTTTTCTCAACCCCACGCACCCCAGTCAGTCTAATAATAGGCTTAGTGTGGTTAATAGTTTTAGTCAGAAGAGTAACAATAATCTCAATAACAACGATCTGTACTAATGGTTCATAAATAATGCAAATATGTTAGCTGAGATTCCCACCATCCAAGAGAAAAAATCCTTCATTCTAGGATAACTTTAAAGGACTATCGATAATGGCTTTTAACGTAAATCTCCAGCAAAAACTAACAATCCTATCCTTGGACGCCAACAGCCTCAAAAATAAAACCATTGACAATAACGGCAATAAGCTATATAAGTACATCTAGCACAGTCGAATAGCAGTAGAAGTTCCCATCGTGCCCACAAGTTTCTCGCATCGAAATATATTTGAATCAGCTATTATTGGTTTAGCGGTAACCCACAACATACCCTATCACTTCACCCTTCAGGTAATCCAGGAATTTACTTCCAACCACTCCCTACTCCTTACAACCCTCTCTGCCAGCCCGATCCTCGCACCCCTCAATCCCAGAATCCTTACCAATTGGGCCAAATTTAAAGAACACCCTCACCGACTCAGTGACGTCTCGACAGATAACCTAAACACGACACAGGACATAAATGCAAGAATCAGGCTAGTGACCTCACTCCTAGAAACCATCAAGACGAAATCCTCGCACCCCGTGAACCAAACCCCCAACTGCATACCTCCCCTTCCAGGATACCTCCAAAATCTCATCACCCGACATAATATAATACTTAGACAGTGGATCACTTATCGCAACCCATCCGAGAAGACACTATATAACCAAAGGCACAACCTCGTCAAAAGAGAAATCAAAACTTATAGAGTCAATGGTAAGACATAATAGCAACGCTGACGTTTACGGACAAGGCGGCATGAAAGACAACCCACTCCCTCACCAAGCCCTTCACCCCCACTCATAATCAACGGCCATCAAAACTAAAATCTCTCAAGCCAAGCAAATATATTTGCCAATCATTTAGAAAGTATCTTTTTAACAGCCAAAATTAATAAAACCCATCACGACCAACATATTCGGAACAGCGTCAAAACCTTAAAATTTATCCCTTCTCCCGAACCAATAACCATGAAGTTAGAAATATTCTAAATACATAGTTCTAAAACAAAAAACATCAGGAATCGATAACGTTACCAACTCAAATCCCTCCCGCAATCCGAGCCTTAACCAAACTATTCATTGCCTGTCCCACCCATTACTATTTCCTCACAGCATGGAAATGCACAAAAATATTTCTATTTCCTAAACCCCATAATAACCACTCCATACCCAATAATTACAGACCTATTTTCCTTCTACCCACCCTTTTAAAATTTTTCGAAAAAATCATTCTCACCCGTCTAAACGCCCATTTGCCAAGTAATAAAATAATCCGCCATGAACAGCTGCGTTTCCAAGAGAATACATCCTGTATTCATCAGCCACTAAAGTTAGTCGAAAAAATAATCCGAGGATCTAATCGTGACAAGCGCTTCACCGAAGCTCTATTTCTCTATTTAGAGAAAATGTTTGATCAAGTGTGGCACGAGGGGTTGCTCTACCAGTTAGAAGAAATTAATACCCCATTTTATATCTCAAAAATTATTCGTAGTTTTCTCCCTGACAGGGCCATTACAATCTGTCAGCAATTCTCTTTCAAATAGCAAACAAATCAAAGCCAGTGTACCTCAAGGGGCCATGCTAAGTCCCTCGCTCTACTCAATTTATGTAAACGACATTCCATCGCACAGGGATACAGACGTATGTTTGCAGACGACACCACGATAGTCAGCTTATCCTGACTTCGCGATCGCGACAGCTGCCTCCATAAGTTCACCCATTGGGCAAATGGTTGGAAAATCAATATAGACCTATATAAGTCTTTACTCGCGCTTTAAAAAACGCACAATAACCCTAAAAATAAAATGAAACGGCACCGACATCACACGCATAATTTTTTAGGATTGAACATCGATGCAAAATTAACGTGGAATCGCCACTTCTAAACCGCATTAAACAACACCAACGCCGTAAAAAATGAAGTATCCATTGATCAATAAGAAACCCTCAGAATAGAGGACAAATTTACATTATATAAAGCCATTATTAGACCCCCATCTCCTTTTTTGTTGTGAGATTTTCACATCAAAACCTAAACAAAATCTCCGAAAAATTAATATCTTCCAAAATCGCACTATTCGAGCCATACCAACCAATCAAAGCTAGTTAGCAGAAAAGAAATTTTGAACCACCACAAAATCCCGACGAATTATGAGCAAATCGAAAAACACAAAAATTTTATAAAAAGCTAGGCTTCCACACAAAACCCCATATTTATCAACATAAGGGATTATTCAACCTCTAAAAAGTGCAAATATAAACTCCCTAAAACGTTGACACGTGACTGCCGACATGCCTGTAATTAACCATTAGTCGATTAATATTTAGATTAAGACAGTCCAACCCCACCAACTTAATAACCAAATGAGTCATGACCGTTCTTAACCATTTAACCATAGGTTAAATTAGGCTAAGAAAAAACAAGTAAGGAAGAAGCTGATGGAACAGGAAATGGCGCTTTTTTAAATTGTTCATACATAATGTTAAAATTTATGTACACAAGTGTGATTAGTCTGAAATTATATTATAAAAATATTTTAATATAATTAAGAAGAATTTTTAAAACAAAACATTTATCAAAAAAAGGAAATTTAAATTCGTTTTTAACTTCCATTTTGCTGGCCACTAGAACTTCCACAAGAAAACTTGAACCGTGAGACAATACTGAATCAATTGGCGAAAAAACGAAGCCTTTGGGTAATTTCGTTTACGAGTTATCACATCGGAGTGGCAGACGGGCTACACAAGAAAATGTGCACAACGAGACAGAATCGATTCGAATGGCGAAAAAACGAGGTTTCGAACTGCTTTCTTTTAGGAGTAGGTGCGTCAAAAAGACAGACGGACGGCTAACCGAGGAAAAAATATAAATATATATATATATATATAAGCTTACGGAAAAGGAAAGGTAAAATGGATATATGGATGGCAACAAGGTGTTGGGATGAGGAAACCCAGTGAACACTCACCAATCGGACGACTTCAGGTTGGCGAGGCCCCGGGGATGTCGAAGCGACACACGTAAAAGAACACTAAAACACAGAAACATCACAAACGTAGAAGCTTTCGGAGTTATTCCTTCATCAGCTACAGACAGAGAATATATATATATATATATATATATATATATATATATATATAATAGTTTTCATTTTCTTCGAAATTACGGGATCTATCCGGAATTGCTAAATTCTCTGACGATCGGCTTCGCGTCCAAGTTTTCGAATTTTAAGTTTCATGGCTCAGATCGCCCTTTTAAAGCAATAACTCCTAATAAATCATTATTAAGACAATAGCTTATATGTTACACTAAACTTGTATGTAAAAATTAGGATATTTTGTGTTAGGATTATGGTGTCCGTGCCTTCTAGTACGTATCCGGATAAAAAAATTAATTTAAAATTATCACGTCATCATATGTAGACGTCGTTGGCCTAAATCAAATGGATTATAATGCAGTCTAAGTATTAAATTAATGCTTTTGAAGTATGAAAAATCAATTCCCATTGAAAGGCATTGTAGTCTTTGCTATGGTAGTTAATATTTTTTATTGTTAAAGACCGAAAAAAATTCATAATTTTATGATTAAAATCACATTTTTACGCATATTCAGCATGGATTTGAATTGTCTTCAAGAAAAATAAACTTCATTCTTTTTCCACAGTATGGTACATGTCCCGACTTTGTATCATAATTTTAAATAATTTAACAAGATTGGAGTACATAGTTTCCGAATGCGTCCTTTGAGATTTCACAATGTTCTCAATATTTTTCGCTCAGATGAGAATTTGAAGAGAAGCAAGCGAGGTACGTTGTAAAATACATGTAGGTCTTCATGTTAAGTAGTCGTAATTATTTTCCAATTTTAACCAAAATTGGAATCGGTCAATTAATTTTAACACAACTCCCCAATACCACATTTCATCACAATATGTAAAGTGGTTCCCGAGTTGAAACAAAGGAACATTGTAAACTACATGTATGTTTTCATGTAAAGTGGTCGTAATTTTTGTCCGATTTTAACCAAAATTGGAATCGGTCAACAAATTTTAGTAAAACTCCTCAATACTAAATTTCATTATAATACGACCAGCGGTTCCCGAGTTGAAACGAAGGAACAATGTAAACTACATAAAGGTCTTCATGTAAAGTGGTCGTCATTGTTTTCCGATTTTAACCAAAATTGGAATCAGTCGACTAATTTTAGCAAAACTCTCCAATACCAAATTTCATCAAAATACATCAAGCGGTTTCCGAGTTGAAACAATGTAACATTGTCAGCTATTTGTAGGTCATGTAAAGTGGTCGTAATTTTTATCCGATTTTAACCAAAATTGGAACTTTATAACTAATCTGCATTCGTGTAACATTATGAAAATCTTCTAGCAGTGAAAGCTTATTGCTAAAGACAACTTCCTGCCATTTGAGAATCTAACTAAAAATCCTAAAATATCTTATCTCTGCCGTCCTAATCCAATATACAAACATAGTTTAGTAATTTATGGTTTCATGTAAATATAAACGACGTGGTTTAATACTGAAATCCTCAACAACGTTTTTAACCTACGTAATACCATCACCTGAATAGACCGACCCCCTGGGTACCGAGCCTTTTCCAGCCGCCACTCTAATATTAAGGTATAGAACGCTGCGTTGACTAGTTTTATGTTAGTCTGATCCCTATCTGTTATTTTATCTTCATCATCATCATAGATAGTCTGTCCGTAAACAGGTCGTGATTATTCATGGTTAAACCTGGTTCTCCATATACTCCTATTTTCCTCTGTCTTCTTCATATCGTGATAACTCTCTTTCCCTTTCAAATCGTCGATCAGCTGAAACCTTCTCCTACCTCTTTCCGTCTATCTTCCCTTCTAACACGTCTTTAATCATACTCTCTCTCTCCTCAGATAATGTCCGACCCAGTTTGCCTTCCTCTTTCTAATAGTCTGTATAATCAATCGCTTCTCTCATACTCTTTGTAGCACTTCATCGTTTTTCATCCTATCTGTCCATTTTATATTCAGCATTCTCCTCCATGTCCACATTTCAAATTTTTACAAGTATGTCATTTTTCCTTAGCGTCCATGTTTCTGCCCCGTACAAAGCTATTCTCCAAACATAGTATTTTATCAACTTCTTGCGGATATCTTCCCTTATATTCCCCGTAAGTAGGTGTTTCTTTCTTCTGAAAGCCACTTTTGTTTTTCTTATTCTAGTCCTGATCTCATCCGTACATTTTGCTTCTCTTGGTATGATGCTTTCAAGGTATTTTATCTTATTATATATTATTATCTTATCGACATGGGTGACCTTACACAAGGATTAGATGTAGAAGTTCCTAGTAGGGTCATCTACGGGGCACTCAATCCCTTCTACGTACCTAAAAGGTTCCACACTTTCTGTTCTCTCTACAGTCTTATATTATTCAGCAGCGCCCATTTTCCCTCCATGAATAATCCTTTATTCTCCGAGCCCTTCCTATTGACTTCCGTACGGGCGTTAGGACCGATAAGGTTTTATCTCGAAGTGCGACTGTTCGAACTCCAACGAAGGAAAAGGGTTAGGGCGTCGGAAAAAATCTCCGAGTACATTTCATCTATATTTCGTTTCAATTTCCCGTGAATAAAACATCGGATTTGGGTTTTTCAATCACCGAATGCAGCCGAAAATTAAAAAAAAACACAAAGCAAATCCGCAGACGGAGGTGGTCAATTTTGAGACTCCGGAAGCGCTGAAAAATTAATCCCGGATCAAAAATGTACGGCCTTCAAAATTAAACATTGGACCGTAAACATGGCGATTTTCTTTTTTATTTCGACGGAGATAATTGGACGCGACGATGTCGTTTATTATAATTTTTGTCTGTTTGCTTGGATTGATGCAAAAATATAACTCACGTTCTCTCGACTTTTTCTATGAACGAATTGTTTTTGATGCGAGTGTATTGAATGAAAAAGCTCCCATTTTATTTGGTTTGTCCACCTGTCTGTCTCACTATTCATTTATGATGCATAAATCGGTAGATATACCGCCAGAGTCCTATTTCGTTGAAATTGGTATATAGAATTTGTGTCAAAGCAGAAGACGAAGTTGCCATATCCGGATCCACTCACCATATTTGGGCTGCTGTCTTGATGCAAACAAAAACCGAAAAATCAAATCCCGAAACTAATAGAGAAGAAAATTGATTTATGCAACGCTTCATGGATCCATTAATCCCTCTTTTTTTAGAATATTTATAGGGGTGGATATATATATATACACGTACACACGCATAGCCCTTTAATTTTTTTGTTTTTAGATTGATTCATAGCTGAAAGTACCCGGCGTTGCTCGGGTTTTTAGTCGAGACCAAAAATATTGAGTAATATTTGAGAATAAAACCAAGTAATGAAACCAAGTTAATTTTTTGTATTGGTATGCAATATTTCTTGTCTTCCCATCTTTTACCCAAATAAATAATTTTTTCCGCATCCTTTATAGACGAATTTGACGACTGAATTTTTTATCAAATAATCATAATAAAAATCAATTGTATTACTTTTAAAATATAGTTATTTCACTAGAATTGCCTTCCAGTGGAAGAAACTGCATCATATTATGTGGTCATGAATCTCAAAAACATTAAAACCTTGGACAGAAATTGCAAGTTCTAGGGATGCAACCGGTGGAAAAACATTTGAAGATATATTCAAATTTAGATTAATCATATGTTATCTCATGCAAAGGCTGATTTTTTGGGTCTGATTTATGACGTGAATATTTTAAAGTCAAACCTACGAAACAAAATTAGTTCCCGGACGCTTGAATCGAATTTGGCGATAAAAAGTGTGTTGGTATGACGTGGAAAGTGTAGTTATAATCTAATAGTATAATTGTCTTAATTGATGCATACAAATATTCAGTTGAAGAGAAAGCAATGTGTACATATAGGTATTTAAGGGAGGAAGAAGTTCCTGTCTCACAGTCTTTCTTCTTCATGTCTTAAATTCCTTTGGTCAGTAGTTTTTGTTGCGCTGACGTTCGTCTGCCTCACTCTTTGCTCTTCAAGTCTTTTATTTCTTTGATCGTCATTTTCTGCTCCTATGGTGAGAACCATTCCTTTGAAATTGATCTTGTTTGAATCTGAGAATAATCTTCCGCTCCTTTTAGGTATGTTTTCTTATTTGAACCATTGATTTGGTGAAAATAATAAAAATTAAAATGAGATCGTTAAAGAATTAAAGGGTTAACTGTTCAGATGCGAATATTTTTTATATTCAGATTTATTGTTGAGTAACACAACAACCGAAAAAGTATAATCCAAAACTTTTACTTAGTAAGTACAGAATCTTACCTTCCTTGCAATTATCCCAAAAGCGCTAAATATGGTCCTTAATAGATGTTGAACTCGCTTATACGATAATGACGTACACCAAAAAGAAATCCTACAACAAACGTTAACAAAAGTATTATTCGTGGGTAACCAAATAATTATCAAATAATAAAACTCGAAATATGTTACTATTGCAAAAAGTTATAGACAAATATGTCAAGCAATCAATGCTGGTTCTTTATCATAGTACCATTTTAATGGGTAATATGAGAATATATATATTTAAAAGTTAATAACAAAACAAATATGAACGTAAAGATTAAATAAGTAAACTAATATGAACGTGCGATGTCATGCATATCTTAATGGCGCTCAAAAATAAAAGAATCCCATAATAAACGAAAATAATTATTTAAACCTTTTTCATAAAATATTTCAGTGTAAAAATTAGCTCATTCAGCTAATTTTAGTGGTTGGATTGTTATTAAAAATTTGGTATCTGCAGCTATTCGAGAATTATGACTTTATTTTTCACAAACTCACAATCTCTTCAAAATATATAATCGATTTACGGAACATTTAATTTTGTCTCTCTCTCTCTCCTTATGTTTCTCTCTTTCTTTCTTTCTTCCTCTCTCCTATCAAATTACAGCATTCAAAAGCACGCATTCCTTACGCATATATTACAAGGATTAATGCGACAATACAATACAATGCGAGGGTTAACAATGACACGGTCGGCAAGGCAACATATCGTTAAAAAGGTTAAATTTTTCCAATAAATATGATTTAAACATATAACTTGAGCAATTTCGAATCGTAGGTGAAATGTGACGATAAGAATAAGAAACGTTTATCTTTCTTTAAAATGGTCCAGATCCAAATATCGTGGGTCAATTCTTTCCTATTTTAATTTGCAAAAGTGTAAATGCCTGTAAGTCGAAAAATCGATTTTTACGTGTTATCTTATGGGAAATGGCACCCCCTTCACTTCCTCCAACCCCCCAAAAATCAAAATTCTGGCCCCGAGGTGCGCATTCTCATGGCTCCATTAGTAAGTGTACGGAGTTTTAAATCTCTAAGACAGACACACACATTGCCTTTTATTTATAGAGACTAGCATAATTGCCCGTCAAATGTGACGGAATTATGATAAAAGTATTTCAAATATATTTTATTTCGATATGAAAAATCAGTAAGATATGCTAAATTATGAGCCCCTTGTCAAAAATGAAGTAATAACAATAAATAAATAATAATATTCTTCCCCTCGCCGGCCTTCTCTCTCTCCCTTTCTCCCTTTTTCCTTTCTCTCTCCCTCCCTCTCTACCTCTCTTTTGTTTCGTCTCCCCCTCTCTCATTCCTTCCTGTACCAATCCATAGCTCTCTTAGTGTTTTAATACGGATCAGATTTTATACACTGGTATAACACATATGTTAAATCGATTAAATAGTCAGATGGAAGAAGGAAAAGGGTATGGAAATGAGCATAAATAGAGGAAGAGGACTTAGCATTTGCATATTACAAGTAGTTCTTGGAAGAACTAATCCGCCTACTTTCCTTTCAATACAATTTTAATATATAACAAGTAGGGGTGTACATAGGTCTTCCGAGGTACAGATGTGCTTTTCGTCAAATTCGTCGCAGTATAATTGTATACTAATATTTTGCCTACGAAAGTCAGTTTCTTGTTGGCCGCGCCTATAACTCGACGAATGTGCATATCCCACGAAAGATCTCAAAAAATTGTTACTACTAAATATTTTACATACTCAGCTGGTTGGATATTCATTTCATTTATTTTATACTCGAAACCTACTTCTTTGTTCTTACTTTTCAGAACGTAACTGCGGCACATTTAGTGTAATTAATTTCAATTTGCCATTATTTGCACCACGCTGAAATGGCTCTTAAGTCTTTATGCAGCGGCTGATGGTCCTCCTGGTTTTTTATTTCTTTATATAGAACGGAATCATCGGCTAAAAGTCTAATTTTACTACGAACTACCGAGGAGATATCATTAATATAGATTAAGAACAGTAGAGGAACCAATACACTTCCCTGAGGAACACCCGACGCAACTTTAACGGGGGACGAGTATTTCCCATCGATAACAACTATGTTCTCTATTTGAGAGGAAGTCGCTCACCCAACTGACAACTTTCGGATTGATACCATATTGTTCTAACTCTGCTATTAATTTCTTATGAGGTACTTTATCAAACGCCTTCCTTAAGTCAATGAATATGGCATCGACCTGAGTATTTTTCTCTCCGCATCGCAACAAATCGTCCACGAACAGGCCGAGCTGCGTTTCGCATTATCTACCTCTCCGGAATCCGGGCTGGCATCCGCTAAGCAATGAGCGACTATCTATCGAGCTCACCTTATGGCTAAAATAGAATTAAAAAACCTATTTTCTCCAATAGCCATCGAAATATTTGGAAAGTCGTATGCGCATTTCGGCTTCAAAGCGGTGATTTTACCGATAGTTTAATTCAAAGTTTAGTATCAATTAGTGAAAAAATCCAGCCATGACCGGGAATCGAACCTGGAACTTCCATTTGCGGGCGGCTATTCTACCACTTGACAGACTAATTCTTCTGTTTCGGAATATGGTATTTTCTGGTATAAGTCGGTACAGCAGTGATAGTCAGGCCCTCCGAGAGACTCGGAGAAGCCCGGACTACTTCCAGATTTTGATGCTCCTCACTATAATAAAAATACAATAAACGGCGCAATATACATTGCATAAACTTTCTCATATACGTATATATGTTTGGTCTCACTACATTCTTTGCCCCGAAATTAACTCTCTGTGCTTGGCAATTCACTGCCAATTATGTTAATAATGCGTAGCAACAGAACCAAAGCGGCTGACATAATCAATCTCTCACATTTATCACCTCTCACTAATAAGCTTGTGGCATAAACAGAGAAGTACGGAATTTTAGACTACTAGGGAATCCCCGGGTTCCCCCTCCCCTCTGACGCGTGCGTTGAGCGTCTTGTACAGAAATAATGCCACTGGACGATATACAGTAATATTTTGGGACATATGGCTTAGTTAGTATTATTATTTGTGACATCAGGCTGTACAAATAGGTCAAAATCCTTGTAGACATTTTTGAGTAAATCGAATTTTGTTTCAAAATATCCAAGAAATAAGTACCATTAATTGTTGCGCAATATCATTCATCTCCTCGGAATGCCTTTTATGAATGATATTATTCAGAAATATGAGACCTCATTCGATTTAGTTAAACCGCGGCGAAGGCGTGATATCATAGGGCTTAGGTAAGGTAGCTTAGCGCACATTTTAATGTCACTGGACGCCATATAGTAATTTTTGAGACGTATGTCTTACGCAGTATTATCTCTAACATCAGGCTCTACAACTGGATTGATTTTAATCAAATTCTCTGGAGCCATTTTTGAGTAAATTAAATTTTTCTAAAAATCGCCAAGAATAAACTACCCTTTATTTTTGTGCAATATCATTTTTATGAAAAAAGAGTTTGCAGAAGATATGTTGCATAAATACGAGATAGCATTCGATTTTATATACGCGTTTGGGACAGACAGACAGACAGACGGCATGGCAAGAACCACTTTATGGACTCATGGACACCTAAAACGTGTATTTCCATCAATATCTCGAAGTCGAATTTTTTCACTATTGCAATACTTTCCCAATACACTACGTATGTGAGATAGTAAAAATTCCCATAAGGAAGCGTTTAAGCATTACATAACCCAATTTGGTGGTCGGGGTTTGCTGAAAGGTTATAGCGGGTTACAGTGAGAGTAGGGGGTTCAAGCTTGCACTATATAGCACTCTTTCATAAAATCTTCTGACACCTTAAAGAAAAGATATAATCCGAAAAAATATTATGCTACAGTGCTTTTTACCCACCCAATAATGCTGACCGCATTGAAATGGCCCTTTAGAGAACTTTTTTAAAAAGAGAGTTCAAAATGAAAAATTCTGTGCGTTACATAAGAGGAGAGAGGGGGGGGGGTCTAATTGAGGGTTACGCAGGATTATATCGGTTATCAAAAACTGGAGAAGTTGGGTTATGTAATACCCACTTGAAAGTCCTGCAGGAACAAAGTACTAAAATCGTATTTTATATTTCTTTTTGGCATGTCCTATTCAACATTCATTGTTGGTATTTCGATGGATAAAAATACAAATAAATAAATATATAAGATAATAAATTATTTGAATAATTTTTTATTTAAGAAATGCTTTTCTAGCTTTTGTTTCTGCAAATTTATTAATTAATGATGAAAAATGTAAGTTACGTACAATGTCACTTCAGCTTTTCGGAAAAGAAGAGGAACAAGGTTAAAGGCTAAAATCGACATTTGGCGAGGCTCTCTCTTCGACGAGGCCCACAGCTTGCGCCTCATGCGGCTGTGCATAAATCCGTCTCGGAACTAGTGCCAAAATTTGAGGTCCCCTTGAGATTGAGGCCCGGGCCGAATGGCCCTCCTGCTCCCCCCCCCCCTCGTGGGGCCTGGTGATAGTATGATAGTATAATACGATTTTTTTTTAATGTCATCACCGGAGACGAGACTTGGGTTTATGGGTATGACGTTGAAACAAAACGACAGACATCGCAATGGAAGAGTCCTCGTTCACCGCGCCCCAAAAAAGCAAAAGTGCGCTCGAATGTGAATACAATGTTGATTGTTTTTTCGATTATCGCGGCATTGTTTATTATGAATTCGTTCTGCCAGGCCAGGTGGTTAATCAAGTCTTTTATCTGGAAGTTTAGAGACGTGTGAGGGATGCGGCACGAAGAAAACGACCAGAAATGTGGACTGCAGGAAAGTGGCACCTTCATCGCGATAGTGCACCAGCACACGCAGCATTGTCGTTTCGAGAGTTATTGGCAAAACATTCGATTCCTGTCCTTCCACAACCCCCCTATTCGCCTGTCCTCTCACCTCCAGACTTTTTTCTATTCTCCAAAGTAAAAATGGTCCTAAAAGGAAGAAGATTTCAAAGGATAGAGGACATTATTACTAATACGACAAATGAACTGAGAGCGGTCCATCCAACAATGCTTCCAAAAGTGGAAAAAGGCGATGGGAGCGGTGCATTGCTGCTCAAGAAAATTACTTTGAAGGGGATAATTGCAATTTAGCTGTAACTCTTGAAATAAAGTTTTTATTGACGAATTCCGAAAAATTTTTGAACAAACCTCGTACAAACCTTCGGAAAATTTAATCTGATACGATCGTCCAGTGGTATAATATCCTCCTTGCAGGTGAAAGACCTCGATTCGATTCACGGTCATGGCAGAATTTTTCTCCCGATTTCAAGCTGCTCCCACATTTCATAATATTCCTGTCGCAATTTAATATAGGTCTCCATCGTCAGTAAAAAAAACCGTTGATTCCGGGTGCTTTGTGGCCAAAATTCGCATTCGGTTTTACCAACATTTTTATTTCCATCGGAGAAAAATATTTTTCGGAGTTATTTCGGTTGAAAAGTTATTTCATAGCATTGCTTGCTTGTGACACCCGCTCTCTGTTTGCCCGCTTCGGTACCGTTGGATCTTTCCCTCCTTTTCATCCCCTCCTCCACCTCCATCCCCTTTCTCACACTTAGCATCAAATGCCCAACTTACTTGCACGAATTCCGTCCCCTTTTCGATCCAGGTTTATCCCGAATCCGATGTCTTTTTTCCTCCCCCGTACTTGATTTCGAGTGCCTTTTATCCGAGTCAAGTGAGAAACGTTTAACCCTTTGGCTTCTGTTGACGCATTTATGGGCGGGAGTTTTTCCGTGTCATCGGTGCTAACGGCCTTTCATACGCGTTTTAATTCTCTTCTCTTCCTGCGATCGCGTTGTCGCGGTTCATTTTCTGAGCATCCCTCAGCCGCCGCCTATGACGTTTCCTACGCACTCGTTGCTGGCCTCTGACGACTAAATTGGCAGTATTTTGTGACCGTTGCAGTTACAATCGGGTTCGAGCAATGAGAAATACAGCCAGACCCCGATTTAGCGCCACCGTTTGTTCATCACTAACATTGGCGCTAAAGCGGGGGTGGCGATAAATCGAGGTATATGCTTGCTCTGTATCAGGAATCTCAAACTCGGGGCTCTCGTGGTACATTTCTGCGGCCCGCGAAGTAAGCTATAAAAAAATACTATAGACGGCCAAAACTCAGATGTACTTCTTACAAAATATTTTACGTAAATCTAAGAAATTTAAGAAGTATATTAAATCAGCACCTTTAAAACATGCGCAGTTTATTGTTGATTCCGATTTATAAAAATTCTGCACAAGTGGGGTACTAAGAGTGTCCTTCCCGCTGCCAGTGTGTCAAAAGAACCTAATCCTCGACGCCGATTACTTTCCTCTGTAAGGGGAGAGTGAATGTCCAAATAATATGGAACGGTATGAGGACTGGGAGAGTATGCGGCCTGCGGATTTGGTACGGTGCCTTAATGCGGCCCGCGGGTGCGGTGGAGGGCCTTCGTGCAGCCCGCGCACCGATGTCAGTTTTAGACTCCTACTCTATGTAATCATAAGATGGAAGTTCTGTTCACAACGAGCAATGTGGGGGTGGCACGAAATCGGGGGCTGACTGCATCAAGAATTTTACCAGAATGGAAAAAAATACTTTTTTAACCCAGTGCTATGGGAAATTCGTAAGATCCTGTTGATTTTACGTTTAATTTCATTATTAATATTCGTAAAATTATCACTCCTGAAATTTGTAGGAAAAAAACTGTAATTCCAATGGGAAAAAAACTCAGGAAAACACTGCTTTCCTGCGTAAAATAACGTAGCAGTTAAGGGGTTTAATACCAAGCCTTACAAAAAGTCCGGCACTTGTTACGTTTTTGACCCTCTGAAACAATGAGAGGGATTCGTTCCAAATTCTAAGTCGCCGTGATATAAGATGTGGTATGGCGTAGACCAGGGGTGCCCAAACTACGGCCCGCGAAGGGTTTTTGTGCTGCCCACGAAGGGTTCTTTGTGCGGCCCAAGAAGCTATGGAGAAAAAGCAATTCCAAAATTTTAACACATAAATTCATAAATTTTTTTTAAATTTTGATAATATAACTTTAAATATTGAAATGTTAGCCATGAAACCCTTATTTACACTTGATTTTCACTTATATGGTACCTCAGATTATATAGAAAACTTTTGATTTAAACTGTAATCCGGCCCGCCAAAGAATTGGCAATTTCCAATGCGGCCCGCCAAGGTATTCGCAACCACCGATGTGGCCCGCCACTGGAAAAATTTGGGTAGCACTGACGTAGACTGGAGAAAATGAGTCGGACTCAGGAAAAAACAAATTATGTTTTGCACACAGTAGCGGAAGATAGAAGTCTAATAGAGTAATTGGGGAAAGGTACAAGAAATGGGTGGGTGAGATTTTGAAAGATAACAATCTGCTGAAAGAAGTGACAGAACGGAGGATGCTAGAAAGGGTGCAAAGAGATAGGAAGAGGAAAGGAATATTGGATTTATTCAAGGAAGGGTATAAAAAGAAATGCCTTGAATGGGACAGATTGGTTGGATCAACCTTAAACCTACCGAGAGGTAAAAAACTTATGATGATGCTCAAGTTTTCCCTTCGTTTGTGTATTTCAGCGGTTCCATTTCCCACCGAGAAATTCCACAAAAGTTCCGTGTTTCACGTATAATATTGGCGATTAGCATTTTATGTTCTTTGCTGTAAGCTTACAAACAACACCATTGCAGTAATTTTAGACCAGGTTCTCAAACAATTTGCATGAGAACGAATTATACGATTTAGAAATGTGCGATGGGCCGCACAATAACGAGCCCAGGTATTTTGTTGATGTTAAGCAAGTCACTATGAATGTACCATTCATCCCTCACTTTGCACGGTTTTCAATTTGGAGATCTACCTCGAATTTCACAGCTATCTCTAGCACAGTTTCGGGGCGGTCTTCAAGCATTAATAAATTCATAAAATGTTTCAATTTGACTCAGAGGTTATAATAAACAATTCTGAATGCAATATAATTAAATATATTGCGCTCAAATATAATCTCATTTACTCCTATGGAGAAGTCTTTCCCAATTTGCATGGTTTCTCTTTACACGTTATTTTTTTAGGAACGTATGTAGAGCAAATAGCAAGGGGTGGGGGTGCGTATTTTAGTTCAAACTGAAACTATCTTGCATGGTCTTGAATATTGAACATTATCACATCGTTTCCTGTCCCTGTGACACAACATGATCGTCTCATTCACGCCGTCTCCCACCTACTTCCAGTAGATCATAGTAGTGAAAAAGAGCCTCATTTTGTAAACAGGCCGTCTGTTTGAGCCCACCGTTCAAGGCGCTTCCTCTCCTTTTCTTCTCTTAAACTCTCTTGCCCCATAATCACCTTTAGATCGAATTCTCTTCAAAAATTCGTCGGATTTTTGGTCATACTTATTTTACACTCCATTTGCTTTACCTAATGTCATTAAAAAATCCATGAGAATCGGAAGTAAGGGTGGAGTACTCAAGAAAAAGCACTTAAAAAATACTTGTCTTTGGTATATCCAATAGCTACAGCCATATGAAGAGCTCGATAATTCCCTGTTGAAATTTGGAATATGTTTTTGCACGGGGAGGTCCCAAAAGTCTCTTTGTCCCCAGGTGTTCAGATTGAGTTGTTAAAATTGAAATATATTTGTTATACGTATTGGTACATTTATTTTGTATTGATTTTATTTGTATTTATTATTGTATTTATTTGTTATTTAGTTATCACAGTTATTTACAATAATCAAGAACATAAATTTGGGGATCCCGTAAATCCCTTTTCCCATTCCGTATCTGACGCGCATTTTTTTATTCTCGCTTTTGTTCAGGGTGAAGATGTGTGGCCCGAGTTCATTTTGAATAGAAGAGTTTGTTTTATTTTTGCTACTCAATCTTAAAAGGGACTTTTGTAACACCCCAAGTTTCTGGTAGAACCTGCAAGCTTCACGAGATTAGATCGAAAGAGATTAGAGTCAAATTCTAGTCCTACATCGATTTGGCTCTTAGCTTTCTCTCACCGATGACTATTTCTTCGAATCGGAAAAAGTTTCTGATAAGTCCCCTTTTAATTTTACTTTATATCGGAGGCTTATGAGATTAGAAAATTAGTTGGACTGAGAGAAAAACAAATAAGGAAGTTTTAAACTCAGTAGGAGAAGATAAGAGCTTAATTAAAGTAATTAGGGAAAGGCAGGAGAAATAGCTGTTAATCATTAGCTCATAAATTGCACTTTCAGTGATTTGATAAACAGTAATAATGTCGTAATGACAAGAACTCATCCAACTATCAATTTTCATCTGGGCGATTGTAACGGAAGACGGTGTTTAAATAGTAAAGTTTTGAGGTTAATATATCTAATATAGGTTTCGTAAAAATGAAAAGTTCGAAATTATCAAGTTCACCTTATAGTTTGAATCCAATTTCTGATGTAGGTTAATCCGATAACCAGAAAAATATTGCATATTTATATCATTGTATTGTATTATAGTCTCTTTGCCGTAGCTGTAACGATCGACTTCTTTCTCTTTATTATCTTATATCAAACGGATTTGTCGACAATCTTGTATTTCTGCCTTCGGTCACTTACCCAGTTTCCTGTAATTTCATTAATTATACTGACAATTTGAATGTTTAGTGGATGTTTCATGGACACTAAAAGTGAACTATTCCACAAACGCTTAAGCTATGGCTGGAAATGATGGGCATATTTTACAAATTTTGATAAGGAATAGTATTTCCTCTGTTTACGACAATTAAAACTAAATTTCAAAATAGAACATTTTTGATATATTTTAATCACGGTGAATGTGTGTCTAACCGTCGTTGCATTTATATCGTCGCGACATTTGAGATAACATCCACAATGTGCCCCTTTTGTCTCTTGATCTTTCTAAAATATTATTCTCTAACTCTATCTACTCTCTCAAGTAAAAAATTCTGTCTTCCGACTTCCTTTCAGGAATATGTTTTTGCGTAGTAATCAAACATTAATGAAATTCTTAAATTAGTAATGTATCCGGAGTTTATCAGAGAGAAATGTTAATGGAGGCCTTTTATAGTTCTCTTTTATTCTACAAATTTTGGCTAACATTTCGACATAGGATACTGCCGATAAAACTCATTCAAAAAGCAACGAAGATTAATTAATTAAATGGAAATTAAAAAATCTCGCGTCAAACTATAATATCCCTCATCTCATGTCTGCCGGAAAAATGGCTACAAAATGATCGTTGGCTATCAAAGCACGAAAATATGGCGGTTTGAGCATATTCTTCCACGAGAGAGAAGGTATTTATTATTATGTTATTGAAATATCGAATGACATTAATAAAATAAGCTTAAAACAGAGGAGATATTTTCTTAATTTTAAATCGAATAATACTCCTGTTATCGAAAATTTATCTTTATTATTATTCGGATATAAGCAATTATCGTATCCACAGGGAGTGCGGAATTCGGGGATCTCGAGGTTTCGCTCAATAGCCTTATCAATTTCCCTTGCTCTTACGTGGAAGCAGATAATATCAACACCTTTTCAATATTTTTCATGAAGTGTAACAGCAGTATCAGCTCTGAACCACTACGCTTTACCGATCTTTGTATTTAAAGCATCATGTAAAAGGTTGATAGCCGCAATGCAATTTTTTTTTTATATCTGTCACATTGAAGTATTTCCAAATAAAATTTGCTTAGGATATATACATGCAATGTTTTAAATGCACTATTAATTTCAAAAACTTAAAGTTATAATGTTTGACTTGAATGGGTGGACAACGAAGAACGAGCAATATCTTCATTGTTGATATCTAAAAGAATGGATATTTTTCAATTTTCTTATTCGCCTAGGGTTGTTTTTCAGAAATTGACTGAACTTAAACTCCTTTCTGTGATGATAAAATGAGGTGAAAATCAACACGATTTCAAATACAAAGAAAATTGTTGATGTTAAATTCGATGCTTGAAGGCGTATGCTGGTCCAGCATATGTTTAACTGTCCATCTCAGCTTTGGAATGTAATTGGGCTTTCTTTGGACGTTCCTCATGAAGCACATCTGGTGGAGAAGGTTGATACTAAATCGGCTGACCTAACCTCAAAGTGAAAGAACTACCTTATTCTGAAATGGGAAAATTAGTCTGCCTAGGTAGTTCAGTGGTAGAATATCCACCTGGCAAGTGGAAGTTCCAGGTGAGATTCCCGTTCAAGTCAGCATTTTTCTTCTGCTATCTAGAATTTCTCCTACGATTACATATCTCGAAGTATCGAGGGCGGATGGAAGAGGGATGGTTTTGAAATCATACTATTAAAATCGTAATATCATAACATTAAGCAAAATAAGCGACCCTGATATTCTATTGAAGTAGGTTTAGGAAAGAGACGTATGGATAAGTGGTGGTTATAAATTATTTGAACGAAGCGAATAAAAGAAAATTAAGGCTGTACTTGCCAAAAAAATAAACCTTCACAGCTTTAAAGCGTGTATGGAGTTTATTTTTACTCTTGCCAAAGAAAACACAAAAGTTGCAATAAACGCGAACATACCTACATTAGCTCTACTGTAATTCCCTTCAATAGCTACGAATTATCTAAAGTACGAGTTCGGAAGAGCGAGGGTCGCTATCCATTCCTTCAAAACTGTCTTCTTCCATGATTAAGGTCGCTAAGTCTATGCAATCGTAATTGCTGAATGACTTAATTATTCTCCATATTATGTTAATTCAAAAGAGAACTAACGAGCTCGCCTTAAGGCTGGAATTCTATTGGTAAATTAAGCAGCTCCGATAACCATGACCATAAAACCGCTAGGAAAACCCGGTGCTCATTTCGGCAACCACGCAGTCGTCAACAGTGGTTTTCACCAATAGTAGAATCTAAAGCTCGCATATACTGCCGATAAATAGCCACTGATTACGACTGGTTTAACCGAAATGCTCGTCGCATCTCGCTTCTCAACCTTTTAACAGGTATAGGATCTACCTAAGTTCCATATTGTCTGAACAAATAAATTGAATCAGTCCGTTTCTGTTTGCAGAATGTCTTGGACGAAAGGCTTGAGATGTTTAGAAAACTAGTAATTCCATAGCATAAGATTTCAATAATACCACTTTATAACGACACTATAAGCTACGTCGCAATGCCTTTGTGATCCACTGCGATAAATTTAATAGCAATCCATCAGTACGAAGAAAATAATTAGTTAATGATGCCCGTTTAGTTCAGAAAAGAGGTAATTCTTTTCCTTAAAATAAGCATGCGACCCTAGGAATTACCAGTGTTATTAAAGTTCAGAACAATGGTTTGCTAAATGTTTTTTTGCTGAATTACTTCGATCACATTACTTAAAGTTAGTTGTAACAATCAATTATCGAGTAAGCAGCTGAAGTTTTTAAATATTATGTAACCCAATCAAAATGTTTTTTTTCTCTCTCGATATACAGTGGAACTCCGATTATCCGAACTAATTGGGATCAAGGGTGGTTCGAATAATCGATAATTTGGATAATTGGAAAAAAGAAAGGGCAAGTGCGAGTTAAGTAATGAAAATACATTTTATGTTGTAACGGTAACACCAAGCACGGTTGTGTCTGTAGTACGAATAGGTTCGGTAGTCCTGTGAAAATTTTCCGCTACTGCTCGATAGGCGTAATACCGCGCTTATTTCACGCACCCAATTATTTAGTCGCGATATTATGAGGAAAAAGTTCGTGGACTATTCGAACAAATGCGGTATTATTTCGCAAATTATAACTCACCTTATAATATGCCAAAAAAATCCAAGATAACTGCTGAAAAGCGGATGTGTATAAAAATACATAAGAAGAACACACGTCTGGCAACCAAGGAAGATGTCAATAAAACTGCCTGGAATATTTCTCTAAAATGACTTTCGAACCATGAAATTTGCCCTAATCTCTCCAAAAGAAGGCAAAGACCGTCAAAAATAGCATTTATAACCGTAGAACACGTCCTTCAACTCAAGGAGATGATGCCAAAGTGGGTGATGCACATTGTGTCGGTATTTACGCAAAGAAGGGCATTCAGTCGGTGTTTGGAGAAAGGTTTAAGGTAGGGAGGGGTTCCCTTATCGAAAGAAAGTTTATTTCAAGGCGGTGGGGTGAATCTGAATGTTGCAGCAAAGAGTTATAAACGCGTAATCGGGTATATCCGAATGTCGGGTTAAGAAAGTGCAGCAATTTCTAATTTGGTTTGGATAATTGGACATTCGGATAACCGACGTTCGGTTTATCGGAGTTCTAATGTATTAGTTATGAACAGATGAGGTTTTATAAATTAACACTATAAGAATTCGTAAACTGAAAAGCAAAAAACAATAAAAAAGTCTCGTATTCCATTGCGTATCATACCTGGCACTAGCACATTAACGTCACAAATATCTTCTGTAAAAGAAGTTTTTTTTGCTAACACTGAAAAACGGCCTTAGTAACAGAAGTTACAACTGAGTCATTCGTTTCGTTATAGTTTTTCCGAGCAAGGAATGATCTCATTGGGTGTAATTTTTTTTTAATCATACGAACCGTGTCACGTTTCGGGATGGCGCATGTAGTTATTCCTTCATTAAATCTTTAGCAATATCGAAATAAAATGAATAAATGAATACTACTTACAAAATCACTGGTCAAAAATCAGAACAGCTTTAACCAAACAGACTGAACTTGAAACCGGAAATGTTTTTAAAATTTATCTGATGTTTTTGAATTGTTAGATATTTTTAAAATTTCTCCTGTAATCCATTTAATTGTGCTCTCTACGTTCCGAAATGAGATTTAATGATGGCATTTATACTCCAATATATTGATTCGAGTAAAATATTACACCTTGCACGAACTTAACTAAGAATCAGGAAGTATAGATGACAATGTTATCGACACATAAGTACGTAAAGCCATACCTAAACGTCGCACGCCTTTTTGCATTCATACATCCACAACGTATTTCTCAACTTATTAACAACATTCGAAAACCTTAATGAAAATTAATTTTGAATTTCGCCATTTTAAGTATGACTTAAATAGAGTTTTCTATGCCTCAAAATCATGATAACATTGTGAAGAAAATGGAAATGCCGGTACATACGGACGCTTCTCAACAGAGATTTGCGCGAAAATAGTAATAGCAAAAAGTACACTTGTGATGCGTCGAAGATTGAGGATTGGGAGTTTAAATATTATAGTAAAGCAACTGAAAACTTGCATAAGAAGTGTAGCATTATATTGGTGTAAGGCATGGATTATGAGGGAAGAATATAAGAGCGGTTAAGAAAATTTTTGAGATGTAAATTTGACGCAGACGAGAAAATTATTCGGGCTGGGAATAAAGCAAACGAGAGGATGTTAAATTAGAGAAAGAGAAAGACAAATTTTAAGAGGCGAAGGTCTGTTGAAGGAAGGTTGCTAGGCCATAAGTAAATAGAGTGTAGATTTTGAATAGTTGGAAAAAGAGGATTACGGCGTTAATGTAGATCGCGAGGGATGCTAAAGCACGCGCATCTTACACAAAATACACACGTCTTTCCTGACGAAGTGTTTTACTCATTCGCGTTAACATGCAGACAGATCCCTACCGATTAAGAGAACGGGAATCCGTCCCACGACAACTTCTTGCCGCTTTCGTTCACTTAATTTAAGTTTACTGATTCGCTTACCTTGTTGGTCCGGGAGTGTAGTTCCTCCGAGGGCGCCGAAATGACTGCTGTTTCTCCCCAATAGTCCCCTCCCTCCGTCAACCCCCCGATCGCCGAACGAACTCCAAGATACTCCCTAACGCGCCCCCTCTCTGCGCCCCCAATCAATTCTTTCTCCTCCGCTCCTCCTACACACTCCCCTCTCCCGCCCTTCCTCCTCACCATTTCATTTCCCCTCCAAGCTCTCCGCCCCCCCCCTCTCGCTCTCTCTCTCTCTCTCTCTCTCCTCTCCTCTTAGCCCTCCTACTTCCTCCTTCCCCCACTCCCATTTCCGAAATCATCCCGCGCTCCGCTAATGGAGGCGTGGCTACGAGGAATCACGTGGCGTTACTCGGCCACCAATCGTGAGACATAACATTCCGAGGGATTTTAACTACCGTATTTCCCGGCCCATAAGGTGCATCGGTCCATAAGACGCACGCAGATTTTGAAACAGAAATTTCAGAAATAACTAATGCATGCATTTAATCTCGCGTAATTTACAGGAACGAAAACAGGATTGCTGCACGCCAAAATAACCAACCAAAACAAAATTCATTAATCGTAGAAGCCTAGAAAATCGTCATCACTGCTACTATAGTCATCATTATTGGTGTTTTCACGTAAACCTTCATACAGTTGGTCATCTTCACTGCCATCTAGTGAAATGCTAATTCCACGTTTTTTTAATCACTTTGCAATCGTCTCAATTTTCACCAGCTGCCAGGAGTTGTTCACCCGCTCGAATACTCGAAATCGAGGGCCGTTTCATCCGTTCTGGTGTCACGTCATGATTTGGAGCCTCCATCCATTTATCCCACTATTCGCCCCTGAAAGCCTTAAATGGCTTCTTAATTGAAACATTCAGAGGTTGTAATGGACTGGTAAAACCGACAGGCAAGCTGCGTATTCAATTCCGTAACAGGTCTTTTCGTTGACTCGGTTATATGTTCGACAGGAAATTCTTGAGCTCGTCTTATGGCTGAAAAATCCAACAAGCACTAAAATAATACTTATCTCAGGCATCTCCACTAGCCACGACAAGGATACAGAAAACCAGGTGCGCAATCGTTTCGAATCTATTTTCTGTGTATTGCCACTGAAGACGGCTGCTTTCTAGCCGAAATGCGCATCTGATTTTTTATAACCTTTAATGGCCATTGGAGATACCTGAGACAAGTATTATTTGTTTGTTCTTGAATCTGTTATATGTGCCTTGAGCCGATGACGCGCTAATAACGATGTTTTTTAAGAAGACCGCCTGGACGCTTCGACCTCACTTTCTCCAACCATAGCGTCATGACATCTCCATCCATCTATTATCATGAACATAAACGAATATTCCATCTGAAATTTCATCTTTTAGCAGTGTTTTTCTTGTAAATATTAATAACGGTGGCACTTTGTGCCATCGGCACAACATGCAAGAACAAGAGTGTAATGGGTCTTCTAATGGCCGGAAGTACGTAAAGTTGTCTTTCTCTTGTCTGCATTCATTGAGTCATCTTATTGTTTCCTCTATTCCCGTATCATTTTCTCTTTTGGAGGAGGACTAAAATGTCTTTCAACTGCTCTTTTCTCATCCTCTATAGCGTACTTCACGACTTCCAGTTTAAAAGTTATACTCGAAGAAAAACTTTTCTCGTTTGATCCCATGGAGTTTGCACTGGGTTTTGCAATTTATATAGTAACCGACAATTACTGCTCGTTGCAATATAAGTGCACGCAGACAAAACAGTACTTTATGAAACGTGCAGCGCAAACCAACGAAACGCCAATATACATACCTAATATGCTGCCAATAGAGGAGTCACCGGGCAGAGAAAGCAGACCCTCTCCCGAGGTAGTGATTACATTTGATATTCACTTTTGAAAATAAGTTCCTTTTTTAAATGCCAAGTCAACTCCAAAATCGTTTTACAAATATTGATACATAGTTCGATCACAAAGTGACAATCTTCTTCCTTTATAATGATGCCAATTATTTAGTAACTACAGTATGTATCATTTATTCATTCTTTTCCTCATATTCGAGGAATTCTACAAAGTATCGGCCTATCTGAACGATAGGTGTTTACCCTCGTCGAAAAAGACGCAGGTCGATTTTAGGTTACGTTTTTCGAGGAAAAATGTGCGTGTTATGCAGCGAGTCCGTGGATAATCCTCCTCCGCCTTCGCCTTTGGAGGCCTCTTCCTCCCACGCTCCCCCTTTCGATCTCTAGACCCCACTTCCGATACCTCAACATCTTTATTATATCCTCTGCCGTATTCATCATCAATGCACTCATCTTTGAGCGAAATATAACGATTCGTTTTTGTTCGCAGGCCTTTTTTATTTTTAGATCGCTTAAGAGGGCAGGTCTGCGAGCATAAATCGGTCTGATTGTGAGTCGGAGTTTTCGTGGAACGATGATGGTTTTTATCTTGAATGGGACATGGGGTTTAGTCTTAAATTTAACTCGGGGTTGTCTTTATTTCATTGTTACTGGTCATATTACTGATCGATCGGACGTCGCATTTGAACTGAATGAAATGAAGCCGATATAATTAGATTGATACATTATCTAAAATTTCGTCATATTAAAGGGTTTCCAGTCTTTAAGATATAAAAAATCTTAAATTTCACAGTTAAATGTATATTTCTGGTGCATCCAGAAATATTTTTGTAATTGTATACTACACTGTTGTACTTATATTATTCTTCTCGGGGCCAAACCGACAATATTTATTTTAAAATGCTGTTTTTATTTTATAATGTATACTGTAATTCATTTCACAACTATTTAGCATTTCTGCTCTTTCTAGGCGAAAAGCTGCTTAATTTTATTATTAATTTCTCGAGTACTATTTCGCAAGTGTGCGTGCCACCAGTGACACATGCATCGTAACTTAGGAACCGCTTTGTCGTGTTTCGTAGATGTGACAGCATATTATTGCCAATACAATGCTACCTTTGCGGAGTTGGAAGTTTCATAATGGATTCTAGTATTGCGTTTTAGCATTATGTTCCTCGTTTTAATTTTTAAATATGAACCTTAGGACCTAATTTCCGTGGTTAAAGTAAGATTCAAATCATTATGGAGGAGTGAATCGAGCGCGCTGAATTGTTAATAAAAGTTTTCGTGTAAATAAAACATAAAAACCTTATATAGAATAAGTTATCCCTATGTGATTTATTTTTCGTATTTTATTCACGTTGCTTTTTGTTTACTTTTACCAAACCATTGCTTTGTTAAATGGATATTTTTTAAACAAATGCGTGTATTTTATGTATCCGTGGTCCAGAATTTGTATCGTTCTAACTTCGATTTTTTGGAAGATGGAGATTGCAGGGCATTTTGTGTATGTTGAAGGAGATAAAACTCATGGATCACTAAATTTATGCAAACCACCCCGAACAACCAGAATTCGATCAGTTGTTAGAGTCTTTTAATGACATAGAAAACTATTGTACGTAATAAGTGTATTAAAAAAATTAAGTAAGAAATTCTCCTTCCTTGACCAGCAGTATTTTTTTAGCTGCTATAAAATCACGGCTATTAAAAGCAGGCGAGTTTCTAAAACCCAAATACTCTCTTTTTCTATGCGACCAACCCTCCCTGTATGACATAATCGAGAATGCTATTTTGGCGAATATTTTTCTGATCTGAATCGCCAAGTTTACCTGAAAATATTAAATCACAACGAATTTTGTCAGTTAGTTCATAGCCATTCAAGTAACATTTTTTAAATGTGTCAATCGAATAATTTAAATTGAGATCTACTTCGCCAAATAAACGTCATAGTTTTTTCCGCTGGAATGAAGGGCTGTCACGAACGCCGAAATTCCATTGAATCGCTACGGGAACAAAATTCAATCTTCTACTTAGCATTTTTTGTGCAATCACAGTTAAGTTCAATAATAACTCGGCGGCCCCAATCCAACACCGAAACAACGCTACCTAATCTTCGGCTCCTTACGCAAACAATCCCTCGCTCTTAAAGCATGAGCTATCAAGGGAATTGGCCATTCAGAGCAAGTGAATAATATCAGAATTTAAAGTAGGGGTGGGAAACGTAGGCTCGCGGGCCTTATGTGGCTCCCGAGAGCATTTTATGCGGCCTGCGAAGTTATGATGAGAAAGAGATCCGCAAAATTTAACGATCAAATTCATATTTTTACTTTCTCCATATACGAAGTATAGAGAAATTAATGTATTCATGAAAAAAATTGAATTTTATATAACTAATCTATCGTTTTCTGAGCTTAAAATAGTTAAAAAATAAAATTATTTATTTTTGGGTGTATTTTAAATTGTCACGTAAGTTTGAAAGGGAAAACCAATTTTTATAATTTTGGGACGTGAGCAAAAAAAAGGTTTGCCATCCCTCATGTAAACAATTCGCTCTCTCGCCTTACCCTAAACCAGGAGGGGGGAAACTTTTGCATGAGCAGTTGCGGTTGCTTAGACAGGCCACATTAACAGGTAAAAATGCTTCATCGGGCAGGGTCCACATCGGAAGTTACTTGGGAGAATTCGAAGGATTATACCAGCGAAAATCGGTAATTAATAATGTTTCGGCGTGAAAACTTCACAAAAAAGATTTTCCGACCCTAATTTCAACCAGCAAATACGAAATTATATGAATTACGTTTCACAGCTCGCTTTCATGATGGCATCTCGGGTCACATAAAATGCTCTCGCAGACCTGATGTGGCCCGCGGGCCGTAGTGTCCCCACCCCTGCCCTAAACTAAGTGCGTTTCAATTTATCGGTCCTTTTCCTCAAAAATTACCCGAATCCAACATCTTTTCTTCCTATGTTCCCCGAACAAGATCGCTTAGTGAACCTAAAAGAATTGCTAAGGAGATGACGACGACCAATTCAGAGAGAGGAACTATTCCCCCGAATCTCAGGCCCGGAATAAATACGCGGCGATCGCCCGTTCCGGAAGCGATCCGGAATGATTGGCTGTTATCGTCACGCATTGACGATTTGTTCATGCCACGCGTTTCGGGATTTTATTCAGACCCTCGAAATGCGAGGGATCGGGCGAGACATCTGGTGGCGAGGGGCGGAACCGCGCTAGATAACAAGGGCCACGCGACCTTACCGTAATTGCGCCGCCACTCCATAAAAAATAGGAAGGGGGTCGCCTATATACATATAGAGAGAGAGGGGGGAGGGAGGTGGATAGAGGAAAGAATAAGGCCTGTTTATGCGCTCAGAGGTGTTAGCTACGCTCGGCGGAAGCATGTTGCCTCCCTATTTTAACGAGGAGCCGCACCGGACAAGGTTGTTGGCCACGAGACACAATCCCTACCCTCAAAATCCGCTCTTTCCGTCTTGCGCCCCACGTGTTCTCCCCTCCCTCTTCCTCTGTTCACCCTCCACTCCCGAACTAACAATAGCAGCAGTAGGATTGTCATAATTTCGAGATAAAAAATTGCACCCATGGTAAAATGTAAGGATTGATATTATCAGATGAATTAAAATGTAAATATGCGAAGAAACACGGGTCAGGATTGGTTAAATCAAGAGGTGCGCCTTCCTTAAAATCTCCCATGAGCAAATGCTCACATTAAGGAGAGAGGTGCAGTGGATCTTCGACAAAAAAATTACTTTTACAAAAGTAAGAGTTAATAATAAATTTGCCATTTACCTGATGGCTCATGATTATTTTCATCGTTTACTCTAACGATTTCAATGTTTGGTAAAAATAATTACTCGGTGTATCTTGCTGAGATTGTCGTCGTCAATTTTTTAGGCTGTGTACTCTCCATTCTCTTGAGGGGCGTGCGTTACATTATTAGGCATTGTAGGACTGTAAAAGATATAATAAAAGAATGGATGGGTAAATTGCCCTATCTCCCTCTTTAATCGACCCCTCTTTGCCATCGCTTCCCGGAAAACCTTTGCGAAAATATTGCTTCAGCTTCATACTACATATGAATGATTCGGAGATGATATCAAAGCAGCCGATGATTAAAGAAGAATGAGCGGGAGTAGAAGAAAAGTTTTCTAACAGTAAGATCTTGCTAATGAGAAAGCGTTTATCGCCATACCGGCGCAAGGACTTAAATTTGAATGAAATCAAACGTGTAGGGATACTTTGAAGAAGCTGAGTGTGTTACATCAGATACAAATTTAAATGTTTTTGAAGCATAACTCTAAAGAGATGGCAATACGATAAAAATGATAAACGAGGCTTTCTCTAAAAAATAGGACATTACTGATGTTAGTTATTTATTAAAGAAAAAATAGTTTTTAACCCATACTGTTGTTCTCTGCACGCCACGTACATGGTCATTGAGTAATAGAGTACATATAGAGAGGTGTATAATTGCCTTAGGAATGAATACTACGGAGTTATAAATTAATCAACATTGACGACCAACATGGATGCAATCCTGCGTTGAATAAGTCAGCGTTGTCGGTCGCAAGAGGAAGAAATGGAAATATTGATTAGGCCAGGATTTTTGACACGTTATTGATAAGATAAAAGCAGAAATGCAGATGTCAGAAAATAGAAAGAGGAAGCTAGTGAACTACACACTTTGTTATTTCAACTGATAATGAGAAGGAATGGACTTGGTTAATTGGAAAGAAGAGAGACATGTTGGTCATCAATTCTGACCCCGTGATAAGTCCGTTTAGAAAAACCCGCAACTAAAAGTTATTTGTTACAATAATACAACTTCTGCGATATTGAGGAACATCTTCGGCGACGGTTCCACCATGTGCTTTAATTAATCAAATATCAGCCTCGAATCCATCGTAGGGGAAGATAAACATGTAAACACTTCATTTTCCATCATTTTTGAAGACCTCTAGTACGCCGCCTATTCTTTCTCCCGCCTTTCCCAAAACCCTTTTCAATCGCTTTCCTGTGATTGTTCCGTGTTTTATCAATGTCGTCGTAGGCTCTCTCGAGTGCCCGCGGCGTGCGGCTCGCGTATCGCACGCTTTTTTGTCCGAGTAATTTATTCCGGGGCGGGAGTTATTTCTCATGGGATGCCATCTGAGGAGTTAGGGGTGAGCTCCACAATGCATCTGAAAGGATCCAATCACGGACCGCCTCCCGACCTCACGTCGCCTCTTCTATCGCTCCCCCTCCCTCTCCCCCTCCCTATCCCCCTCCCTCTCCCCCTCCCTCTCCCCCTCCCTCTCCCCCTCCCTCTCCCCCTCCCTCTCCCCCTCCCTCTCCCCCTCCCTCTCCCTCTCCCCCTCCCTCTACCCCTCCCTCTACCCCTCCCTCTCCCGCTGCCCTCCCCCTCTGCCTCTCCCATTCTCGCCGTCTCCGACCCAAGGCTCCAACATACGCGAGCCCTTTAACACTCGCCCGACACAAAAATCAAAATCCATACATCACTGAGTTGTGCCGAGGGAAAGTGTGTTTGTGTGCCCACTGGGGGTCACAATAACCTCTCCTATTCTTCTCGCATCCCCTTCCTAAACTCCTTCGTTCTCCCTCCTTTCCTCCCTCCTCCATCCGAGTACCTTCTTCCCCTCTCATTTCCAACCCTTTTAGCCGCGCATATGCTACTTAAACGACTGAGGGTTTAAAAAAAAAAGCTTTTGTGCTCCCTTCCGACGTAATTATAGGAGTGGTTCTATCCCGCCTGAAATATTTAACAGTTTAAAAAGAATCGAGGCGGGCGATTGCGTGGATCTTTTGCGTGGGTGTGGGAAGAGGAGCGTTTTTCATGCGAGAGACTTCTGTCGTCGTTGGATATGACCTCGAAATAAAATCGTCCCCTCCGAATGTTATGATAATTAAGGAAAGTGGCCCGTAATTTAATTTAGGATCGCTTTGATGCCATACTTGAATTTTTGCTGTTATTTTTCTTGACGAATTGAACCTGTTTTCAACTTGTGTTGGATGATGCATGTTTCTTTTTTATGCCCGGATGCAATTGATTGATTTGGTCTCATCTGTTGTACTCGTGTATCTAAAGGTGCGTTTACACTATGCGAGCATTACTGCGAACGAATTCCCTCGCTTGATGATTCGCTGGTTTCCGCCCTGCTAGCGAACATCACCGTTCACATAACAGCGAATCCATTCGTTCGCTTCTGTTCGTTCGCTCGTGCTCGCATAGTGTAAACGCACTTTGGGCGGTTTTCGGCTTTGATTATTGATTGATTATTCTGCTCCATCGAAACAATTCTTGCGGGATAATATCAAATACAGCAATCTGACTGTCGGAAAAGTTTTCTTCTGATTATCCTTCGCGACTCAACTGAGGATCCCCCACGACCCTGTTTTGGGTCGCTACACCAAGGTTGGGAACCACTGTTCTAGATGATGTACTTACTTCTTAAGTTAGCTCCATTTAATAAAGTAGCATTTGCGAAATTTTTCCTTGCTAGAAATGTTTAATTATTAGACTTAACCTCTCAATTACGTTATATCAAAGCTGTGAGTTTACTTTTATATATATATTAGTGGTATGATATGGCCTTGCATTAACGCATTTCATTAAATTTGAAGGCACTGCTCTACAATCTCAGCTGACGCACGTTTTCATCATCACCCTTGAAACGAGGTTTTTATATTTTTACATACGGGAATTAGTCTTTGGACGCATCCATTTGTTGGTACTACGCCATAATTAATTCATTAAAGAAAAAATTGGTGTCATAATTACCTATCAACACATACAAATCGTTTATTTGTTTACTAAACAAAGTTTTTTCCTGCACCCCTAAAAATCAATTTCGGCGTCCAGATTGGAAACCACTGCTTCTGAGTCATATACCTAATGATTGTACGTAGAATAAAAATCTTCAAAGTTAAATTTAGTCTAAATAAATATCTTTCCAGAAATCGAGGGAATGTGGCATAAACTTTAAAACCAAAAAAATTCTAGTAGCTACAATAGAAAAGGACTTGTATCTCAGATGATCAAGATGTAATTTTTACGCATGATATACAGGCAGGGGCGGATCAAGATACTTCCCAAGGGGGGGGGGGGCGATTACGGACCATTTACCCACGTGGGTGGAGAATATTTTAATAATGACCCTAAATTTTTGTCAAAATTATTGCCATTCCTTATTTTTTAAATAGCTAACCATAGAAAATGTTATTATAGTGTGATAACTATCAGAAAACATTTTATATATGAAATATATTTTGCTAATAACATATTTAGTTTCGCTTCATAATCATAACTTCTATTATGTGAAAATGCATATTACTTTTATTTTTAGTGTACGTAAAAAACCACAAATATCTACAAGAGGTAGGAAATGCATTTTATTGATTTTATATTGTAACAAGTATGATCCCGAATATCATTTATAGGGAGAGTTAGTAAAATTTTCAGTAAAATTTTGCAGTTTGGATAGATTTCTTCGTCGCACAAACTGAAAACTTCGCATGCATGCAAGTCAATTTTAACATGGTTGTACGTAGATTAACGTTCCCATTTGGTTCTCCACATATTTAATTCTCTTTGAAAAACAGTAAATGAATTTGAAACAATCAATTTTTTCAGCAAAGCAGAATATTTTGCTCATAATAATGTAGCTGTATTTGCAAAACGTCTTCATTCAAACAAAGTAGTTTTTCGGCAATATATTCCCTAAATAGAATGATTTCAGTGTGCCATCAAAAAAACGGCTTCGAAAATCAGCAAAGAAAGTATCGATCATAGCTGTTTCAGAGCTGGGAATTCTTGCATATCGTCCAGTTGCATGCCGGGCTTCATTAGTTCGAATTCCAAGGTATCGCCCAATTCATTAGCACTTTTCCAAATCCTACGAAATACTTCGTCAGCCCCTTTCCTTCCTAAATCTAGTAAACAAACAAGGTCTTCAATGCATTTTATAGCTGAACTGAGGTCTAGGGATTCTTTTTGGGGTGACTTACTAACCGGAAGTGTTAGTAAAAATATATAAGTAACGCATTTCATTGAAACAACGAATTCGCTGGCCATGAGGGCATAAAGGAATAAACCTGCCTTTGTTGAAGATGTGATATCATCCCAACTACTGATACTTTTCAATATTTCTGTCATTGAAAAAAAATATTATCAATTATTAAATGTGCATCATACCTTTCTACCCAGCGTGTATCGCACAAGCTACTTAACTGTTTCCCCATATCTCTCTTTAAAACAAAACTTCTCTTAGCAGATGCACGAAAGAAATTTTTTATTTCACCCATTACTCCAAAATATTTTCTAATGGACAGAATTTCGGAGGATTTCGACAAGGTCAAGTTAAATAAATGGCTTTGACAAGGAACCCTAACCGCATGCCGAGCAACCTTACGAATTTCTGAGACCGCCACGCTGCTCGGAAACCATGACACGACAGCTGTCGGTACAGATCCCAACACATTTTTCCACTTCTAAATTATTTTTTAATAAAAACTGGACCACTGATTTTTCTATATATATATATATATATATATATATATATATATATATATATATATATATATATATATATAGATGTCAACAAGGTGTTGGGATGAGGAAACCCAGTGAGCACTCACCAATCAGACGACTTCAGGTTGGCGAGGCCCCGGGGATGTCGAAGCGACACACGTAAAATAACACAAAAACACAGAAACATCACAAACGTAAAGCTCTCTCTGTAGCTGAAGAAGGAGTAGTTCCGAAAGCTTTACGTTTGTGATGTTTCTGTGTTTTTGTGTTATTTTACGTGTGTCGCTTCGACATCCCCGGGGCCTCGCCAACCTGAAGTCGTCTGATTGGTGAGTGCTCACTGGGTTTCCTCATCCCAACACCTTGTTGACATCCATATATTCATTTTACCTTTCCTTTTCCGTAAGTTGTTATATATATATATATATATATATATATATATATATATATATATATATATATATATATATAATAGCTGCTTGTTACGGAGGATATAGGATATATATATATATATATGATATAAAACCTAAGGTACTTCTAGATATGCCACGGTCCTAAAATTTGGTAGGGTGATAGTTAGGTACAACCAACTATAAAAATCAAAAATTCCAATGTTTTTCATTTTTAGTTGGGTATTTTTGACCCCAGTATTCCATTTCGATACTCCATAAGAAAAACATGAAAATCTGCGCCGAGTTTAATAAATTTGCATTTTAAAATAAGTTATAATTCAGATAGAAACTCAGGACGAAAGCTAAAATAATGAGGTTTCTTATTTATTAAGACTAAATTCAAATCGGTGCCGAATTGACGAAGGAATATGTTTTAATCGGAAAAAAGCAGATGCTCAACAATAAAGAACTTCAGCTACCATAGCAACCAGGAAAATGCTTTTCAATGGGAGTTGGCAATCCGTATTATAATAGCATCGCTTTAATGCTTTTTAATAGGGAAATTCTTATTGTCCCATTGATTTCAACTAAAGACGTATATATACGATGACGTCATAATTTTAAACCTCGATATATGTTATTAAATAAAAGAACGTTACTCCTTTCAATTATGGGGGTTGATGAACTTTATATAATAATAGCTTTAATTTAGTGCTTCTAAAGAGAATCAGTGGATTGTATTATAATGCACTACGGCGAAAACTTATAACGACGTCAAAATCCAAAAACAGGAAATATTAGAGAATTGTGAAAAAAGTAATGTCGTGTTGGTGCTGAAATTTTAAAATTATTTAGAGCTTAATGCACATACCCAAATAAATATTTGAAAATCTCCATGAATATGTTGTTGCGGCCGTTAAAATTTTTTTAAAATTTAACAAATAGATAAATATTATTTCACTTCTAGGTAAGCTACAACTTTAAAATTTGGCAGAAATGTGTGGCTTTAGTACTCTACTGTGGAAAAAGTATAATATTCTTAAAATTACAAATTTTATGGATTGTTATATGTGGCATGCACATCGACTGATATCAAATCAGAAGGCCGGTTACACAAAGGTTAAATTGAAATAATGGTAAAACACGTATGCAGTATAGTGGGCTGTATAATTAACGTAGTCTAAAGGTTCTACACACACAAAACACAAGCACCGTAGTCCGCAACTCGTCGTCAGTTTTCTCCGTCCTCTTTCTCGAGCGTCTCAGCACACACACCGTCGTCTCTCTCAAGCGTAAAGCCTCCGAAGCTTCGCTTCATCCAAAAAAAAAGTTTTATAAACCGCAACATTATACTCTATTATTGTTACTTAAGGAAAGAACGAAAATCGGTGCAGAGGTGAAATTTTTAGAATTAAAAAAATATTTCCAATGATGAAATATCTCTCTGAAAAATGAATTTTTTTTCAAGGTGAGATGAAATGCTTGAAGAATGCAAGCACCTTTTACTAGTACGAGTTGTCGGTGCTTGCATACTGAAAGCGCTTAAAAAATCACCATAGACCACGATCTAAACTCGTAAATAAACAAATGCGATCTCCAGGGCAACAGCACTTCAGCCACGTGGACCCTTTATGTATTATACAATAAGTTCCATGAGTTCTAGTAGAATATTTACAATTTTATGCGAAATAAATGCAACTATCCGTAATTTCCGAATTCTCAGGCAATCGGCTCGTGTCCAAGTTTTCGTATTTCAAGTTTTGTGACTCAAATAGCCCCCCATGAGCAATAAGAATAATCTTCATTAAGACAATACTCTATACACTAAAATTGTGGAAAAATTATAATATTTTGTGTCAAGATTATGGCATCATCATCCGTGACTTTAGCACTTAGTTAAATTTTAAAAACCACGAAATAGGAATTGAATTACGCCATTATATTTAACAATTGAAAGGTTAAAATTTCTCGAAAAACTACGAAACACAACATTAAAATACTTTTCATGTTTTATTAAATTTCTTGTATGAGTAGATATAATGACGTCATCATAAGTTTACGTCGTAATTATAATCACTGCCATAATAATATATAAATAAGACAATAATTTTCATTTTCCGCGAAATCAAGGCATCTATCCAGAATTTCTAAATTCTCTGACAATCGACTTCGCGGCCAAGTTCTCCAATTTCAAGTTTTATGGCTTAGATCGCCCTTTTTCAGCAGTAACTGCAATCATCATTAAGACAATAGCTTATATGTTACACTAAAATTTATGTAAAAATTATGATATTTTGTGTGTTAGGATTATGGTTTCATCATCCGTGCCTTTTAGTACGTTTCTGGAAAAAAAAAATAATTTAAAATTATCACGTCATCATATGTATACGTCGTTGATTGAAATCAAATGGATTATAATGCACTCTAAGAATTAAAGCAATGCTCTTAAAGTAAGGAAAATCACTACCCATTGAGAGGCATCGGAGTCGTTCCTATGGTAGTTAATATTTTTCATTATTGAAGAACGAAAAAATTTCATAATTTTATAATTAAAATCAAATATTTACGCAAATTCAGCATGGATTTAAATTCTGTCTTCAAGAAAAATATACTTCATTCCATTTTCCACAGTATGATGCATATCCAGACTTTGTATCTTAATTTTAAATATATATATATATATGTATATATATAACAGCTTACGGAAAAGGAAAGGTAAAAGGGATATATGAATGGCAACAAGATGTTGATATATATATATATATATATATATATATATATATATATATATATATATATATATATACTAGTAGAAGGTGCTTGCAATCCGCAAGCATATCATCTCACCTTGAATAAACATTCATTTTTCAGACAGATATTTCATCATTGGATATATTACTTTAATTCAAAAGATTTCACCTCCGCAGCGATTTTCGCTTTTCCCTTATGTAAAAATAATAGATTAAAACAATCCCCAAACTATAAAATTTTATGAATTTTATACTTTGTTCATTAAGGGGGACTAATGTTACACATTTCTGCCCATTGTTAAAGTTGTAGCACTTCTAGAAGTGAAATAATATTTTTCTAATTGTTTAAATTTAAATAATTTTTAACAGCCGCAATAAGAATTTCATAGATAGATTGAAATATTTATTCGTTTAAATTGACTAAACTCTAATTAACTTGAAAATTTCAGCTCTCCAACTCGTATTGTAGTATCTAACCATTTACCTATTTGTTTATACTTTAAGAATTTTTAACTGCCAAACAAATCAAAATATCAAAATTTCTATAATCCCTATTTCGTTTTTTTACAAATCCTACCTCAGAAAAAAATGTCAGCTCCGTAGCACATTCGGAAATACATAAACCTTGAAAATTTGTTTAAACAATTGCGAATTTTTAGCGGCGGTATTGTTGCACTTTTTCAAGATTTTCGTTTTTTCTAGTCGGTTTTGCACACATTCCTACCTATGGAAAAAATTTCGAATCTCCAGCTCATCTGGAAGTGCCGAAACATTAGTATCCTCCTATATGTTATATGTATGTTATATCCTCCTCCTCTGTAAGAAACGTCTACCGTAAATACCCGCGTATAATGCGCACCCTCGTATAACGCGCAGGGGGGTTTCCAGCCCCGTAATCTATGATTTTTCTCTATACCCGCGTATAGTGCGCACAGATTTTTTTTGGCGTTACCGTTCCAGAATAAAGTAGATGGTGTAACGTGTTCTAAAGCAATGATCGCATTATTGGCATTATGTATTGGTAACATAATGAAAGTGCGAAATGAAATTTTCGAATAACGTTCCAAAAGAACGTCAGCTAACTCAATCATTACATACTCTGTTTACTTACAAGGTGATATTAGGATATACACAATAAATCGAATTATATCAATTTCATAGTAGGGCATATGACATTATTTGAGCTAATAAAATGAAGGAATGACGATAATCCTATGTTTTTACATACGTTTTTGTCACGCCTGAGGTGGACGGGTTCGCCCAACCTTCAGTTTTAACCTTATTAGAACACTCTGGAGCACGTAAACACGATAGCAAATAACCATAATTAACTACAGACTCTAAGAATCAAGAATAAATCACGTATGAATTCTGAGAGAAAGGTAGGGAACGATAACTTTATTTAGTTCTACAAGAAGCATCAACTTTCAGCGTAGTCAAAGGCATCAGCTGCCATTGTTTCTAATTGTAAGTAGTACCAGTACCTCACCACCAGGCTGGGCGCAGGCGTAGAGTGACGCCATGCGTAAGATGACGATTCCGATAACAACATCGAAGAAGATTGGTGCAGTGACGAAGAATTTCTTGGTTTTTAAAATGAATAAATACTGAATTCATTCTTTTCATATCTAATTAATTTATTTTTATATAATTAGTTAATAAATTTTTACTATTATCTATCTTACTTTTCGTAAAAATCACCAATAAAAATATGAGAATACCCGGGCAGTAATTACTGTGCCGAAATTGTGGAAATAAGGGGTCAAATAAAAATAGGAAGATTATATACCCTCGTATAACACGCATCCTAATTTTAAACTCAAACATTTCGGAAAAAAGTGCGCATTATACGCGGGTATTTACGGTATATATAATGATATTGGCATCATTCCAATATCCTCAAGTGAGTGTGAAAGAGGTTTTTCACAGATGAACCTCATTGTAACTCCATCAAAATCTTCATTGTTGACTAAAACAACATTGGCATTGATGTTTATCAAAATCGTTGAGCCTCTAAGTCAATTCGATCCAAAAAAATTTGTTGAATCTTGGCTACTTTGTGGACATCATTCAGCAATAGACACCAAAAGCAAAGAGCAAAATCAAGATAATGAACCTCCTGAAGGCATGACCCAGATTCAGAGCCTGTTATAAAGCTTGTCTGAAAGTTATTTTGTTAACTTTTTATAATATTTAATGTCTTTTATTTTAACTTTCTAGAAAATAAAATTTACATTTTTACATGCGCTTGGGCCACTTCCTCGAATTCTCCTGCCCCATAAAAAACTGTTGGAAGACCACAGTATCCCCACCTAGAAAAAAGACACTGAAAATTACTAATTACAAACATGCTTTTGCATTGGACTTTAGATGTACATACTGTTACTAGGTAGGTAGGTACTCAGTAACATAAAGCCTTTATCGCAGTATTAAATGGACATATGTTTACAAAAGTCTGAATAGAGAAATCATAAAATAGGTGAGTCTCAAAGGATGAAGATATTATAAATCAAGACTTGCACTACTGTTCTGATTCTTATACTGTAGTGCAGTAAAAGAAATCAAAGTCATAATAGCGATCATTTAAAGTGATAACATTAATTACAAGCTCCAAGTCCACACAAAGTTACCTTAAAAATCAATCCTGTGGTTAATTCTTAGGATAAAAATTTGGTGGCATTCATCCTGATGAGGGCTATTTTTGAACCCCATAGAAGAAATTGTTTTTATAAATAAATGAATAAAAAATTTTCTGGTATTACAACTGAAAAATAAAAATTTGAAACATTGCTAAACAATAAAAAAATATTAAACTTTGGGAGCATTCGAGATGAAAGTTATTAAAACATTTCATTGAATGGGGTATAAAAATACCCCGCATCAGGACAGAAGGGTTTAAATTAATTTTCTTGGATCCAAAATGTTCGATAATGCCAACAGTCTAACATGCTCAATTTTGAAGAAATGTTTCTGAAATTCTCCTTCCAGTATTATTTTAAGTTCCTTTCCAGTTTGGTAAAAGCCCATTAATCTTTGTCTTCATGTGGTGTATTTATGGTATTACTGTGATACAAGTTACATACTTTTCTCTCCATAACTCATGTGTTGTGGCTTCTAGGGGTCTCAACAAGTCCAACACTTCAGAAAGTACTTCCACCTCAATGGCATTCAACATTGCAGGGGCAGATGTATGACGATAAACAATATCATTTATAAATGGGAGAGAGTATGTTCTATTACCGGGATTTCCATAGGGGCTGAATCTGGTGCAGCAGGGGTAGATGCTCCTTCATTTATATTCCCTGCATATGTATGTGCTACTTTTGGAGGATTAGTCTTTGCAGAAGATAGCATAGGTTGGGGTTTTGGGTGAATTTTATCCATGTGTCCCTTAAGGTTGGAAGTGTTTCCTGATGGTTTAAACGAGCCATCAAGGCAATACTTAGAGTTTCCTACCACACTCCTGGTAGGCCTCTATTCCGCTTACTCAATATACTTACCCTTCCCTCAGTGTACATATTACAATGTGCTACTTTTGTAAAAAATAACTACAACCAATTCCTCACAAATACTGAATACCACAACTATGGTACTCGCTCAAGGGATGATGTTCATATCAATGGCTACTCCTACTCCATATGCCAAAAAGGCCCCCACCACTCGGCATCCCTAATTTTTAATCATCTGCCCACTGACATTAAATCACTTTCCTCACCAAACACCTTCAAAAACAAGGTGAAAAATCTATTACTGGCTAAATGCTATTACAGTGTGGATGAATTTATGGCTGACTAGCTGATACAGCTTAAATTTTGTAATGAAATTTTGTGTTTTGTATACATAATTTTCATATTTTGTTAGTTTTCTGTGAAAATGTGTCTGTGTAGTGAAATTTCATTATCTCGAACATTGTATTTTGACTGACGATTTCCATCTCATTATTTTGTGACCTCAACGGAACAATAAATATATTATTATTATTATTATTATTATTAACTTCTTCTTACACAGTTTACATGTAGTAGTACCTGAAAAAACATTTCTATATTATTCTCAGCCAATACTTCTTTATTTATTTATCATGAAAAAATAGCACTGAGGGTAAAGTGATTTTCTGTACACTACCATGAGTAAAAGTAAACAATATAGTCCTATGTATCTAGTAATACACACTAAAATAACAATCATTAAACAATTTCATTATTTAATAATAAATATGCCTGGACAGCTGTTTTAAATTCAGTTAACTTTTTGTAATCCTTAACATTCATAGAAATTGTACTTCGACCGTGTAAGGAAATAGCCAGAAGAACTATCGCTAAATACATATTTCAAAGGCCAGGCCTTCATCCTCAGTAGCTCTGTTAGGTAGTGTATGGTTCGCCTGAGCTACTGAGTATGAAGGCCTGGCCTTCGAAATACGTATTTAGCGATAGTTCTTCTGGCTATTTCCTTATACAGTCAAAGTACAATTTCTACGAATAGAATAAAGCCGTAGTCTCCACTTCAACCATCATCCTTAACATTGTTGGGTAACTTACTGAAATACACTAAGTAGCCATTTAAAAAAATACAGATAGTATATTTTTACATCATAGTAATAATTATCTTTGTCTTGTACCATATCTAGTTATGCACATCAGAACTCTATTATTAACAAATTTCATAAATATTTCGATAACGCTTCTATACACTTTTTAAAAAATTAACATTTTATTACTAACAAAAATGCATATACAAACAGACAATTTAAATTTTGAAGCACTGATTTTACAATATCAATCACTTTTCAACATGATATGCTTTGCTCTATTCAAAAATAACTGAAAATTGATGGAATAGTATGATCTAAAGATCCTATGTAAATAGGTATAAGCTGCAATTTTGGGAAAATAACTGGAGTTTAAAAATATATACACATCCCCTTTGTTGGCAGATAAAAATGCAGTTCCACAGTCCCCTCAGAGCAGGTTCCTCCATGTAGTGAGGGGGGTACACAGAGAGAGCACTCACGCTTCATAACTCCTATTTCATGTATCACCAGCCATCTTTTTATTTCTTTTCATTCATTTATTGCCGGCCATCTCTGTGTGTGGAATGCCTGCCCATGCGTTTGCCATCTATGGATACCTGTGTCATTGGATGAGGGAATCCTGGTAGTTGAGGGATTCCATTGCCTGCAGACATGGATATCAGCATACTACTTTGGCTCCGAATTCAGCTCAACAGGCAGCTAGGAGCTAGCCCACTCCTAGTCAATCGGCTTGTCATCACATAAGTGCTGATGGGGCAAGTTTGGGCACCATGGTCTTCTCGAGATATATCTCCCAGGTAGCCCTGGTGCTGAAGTTCAGCATCCCCCTGGTTGGGCTCTGTGGCAGGTGGAGTCCTGGGATATGAAATTAAAACTAACTTAAATATGGCTTCGAATTCTCCCAAAAAACTGCCAGTATTGAGTAAAAGACGAAGGTCAGAAAGCCCGGTAGAAAAAAATGATTTAGATTTAAATGCTGCAGAGACATTTAATGCACCTGCACCTAAATACTTAATAATAAAACGTACAGAAACTGAGGAAGACTTCCACAAAGCTTCTCCATTTTTAATTGTGAGGGCAATTAGGGGAGCTATTGGGGAAGTCAATTGTAACAAGTATTGAATTATACGCAATTCTCCGTGGGTAACAGCGATCTTTTATTCTTGAAAAATAAATCACAAGCAACACAATTATGGTCCCAGGTTGGTAGGCTCAGGCTGCTCCCGTGCCGGTCTTTCCTTCCTGCTTCCTCCGGGATCTCTCCTCCTTGCTACCTCTACCCGACTGCCTCCTCTCCTCTTGATGTCCGTCCCCTCACCGCCCGACCACCTATGACGGTGCTGCCATATCCTCGAAAAGGAAAGTGGTCACCGCCAATTTTGAATGGGCTAATAATGACCACCATCACACAATGATATTAAAAAATTAAGAAATGGGACAGGATTGATACTGGGTATATAAAGCTGTGTGAGGCTGTATGTGCTGAACCCAATGCAGTGTTTTAACTGTTTATGGTTTAGCCATACTAAGTTGACTTGCAATAGAAAGAAGATCTGTGCCGACTGTGGCCAAAAGGTCCATGAGGGAGCACCCTGTTCATCTGGGTCTCATTGCATCAACTGCCAGGGTAACCATGTGGCTTGGTCAAAGGATTGCCCAGCTTTGGATTTTGAAAAAAGGTACAAGAAGTCCGAGCAATTAGCAGTCTCAGTCACTGAAGCAAGAAAGCAGCTGAAGCTGATGGCTCCACCTCCACCTGTACCTTTTGCCAAGGTTATGGCCAGCCCTAGTCCAACCCAAGCTGCTTTTGATAAACTTCAAGAGATCATCAAGTATCTGCTTGAAGAACAAAAATGCCTGAGGGAAATTATAGCAGAATTGCAAAAGCCCAAGGCACTTCCCAAGAGAAAGCAGCAAGCAGTGATCCTCCCAAAGTTAATAGGAAAAAGGAACTTGTTCTAAAATCTATTTCCTCAGTTTCCCAAGGGGAAACCAAAAAAACCAGGGATAAATCCCCAACTAAAATGAAAGCTAAGCTGAAAGGCTCATCTATATCTTAACCAGAAGATATAAATTTATAATGCGTATTGGGTAGCGATATCAACCTCTTCCATGTACAGGGAAGAGGGAAAGGCAAGAAAAAGTTGAGTATAAAAAGATAGGACCATGTCCACTAATCCCATAGCCAGAGAATGGATAATATAGTACAATGGAATCGTAATGGTTTTTGATGCCACTTTTCCGAACTCTGTATCATTCTATTGGAGTTATCATCAGCATGTGTTTCTTTCCAAGGAACATGATTCAGGGAAGCCGACACAGTCACACTTAGAGGATACTCTTTATACAGAAAGGACCTTGTGAGTGCCCAGCAAGCTCATGGAGGAGTGGCTGTGTTGGTCCATAACTCGAGATACTCAGAGGGGGTAACTCTCAATATGGAACAGCAGGCTATTGTAGTTAGAGTTGCTCTCCTTCAGCAGGTGACCACCTGCTCATTGTATTTGCCCCCTAATGAGAATGTTATGAGGAGGTCAATTCTGGACCTCATAGACCAGTTGCCACCCCCATTTATTCTTATGGGCAACTTTAATGCCCATAACTCTGAGTGGGGGTCAGTGAGAACAGATTGTAGGGGACATCGCCTGTCTGAGATTTTCTCGAGCCTAGATCTGGTGATACTCAATGATGGTAGTGAAACTCACCTCAGTGCAAGCAGCAGATCATTTTCAGCACTGATCATTTCCTGATTATCCTGAAACAATTATCACCCAAAACATTGGATTGTTGCCCTAAATGGGCAATTAAAAAAGCTGATTGGGCAAAATTCTCTGATGCCATTCAATTCGGGGAAAAACAATTCCGCTCGGGAGAAACAGGTGGAACATGTCACAGATGCTTTGATACTAACAGCAAGCATGAGCATTCCAAAATCTTCTCCTTGACTCAGGCGAGTCTCAGTTCCCTGGTGGAAAGAGGAATGCTACAAGGCAATCTGTGACAAGAGATGGGCTTTTCATGTTTTCCGTTCCCACCCTACAGAGAAGAACATATTGAAATACCTGAGATTGAAGGCATTGGCACACAGGATAATCAGGAAATGTAAAAAGGAATCTTGAAGGAAATATGTATCAACCATTATGAGTTACAAATGCCACCAAGTTTTCTTGCTCAGAAAGATAAGCTAGAGCGGCAGACTCTCAGATTTGCTTCCCGGAGCAATGAGAGCTACAATCTGCCATTCATTGAGTGGGAACTGGAAAGTGCTTTGGTGGAGATGCGTGACAGCACTCCAGGTTTGGACACCATTCATTATGAGATGATATGTCATCTAAATCATCCTGAGAAGGAATATCTTCTAAGGATGTAAAACTGGATCTCAGTAGAAGGCCACTACCCCACGCAATGGCAAGAGGCCATTGTAGTGCCTTTGCTTAAGTCTGGGAAAGATAAGAAGCTGCCAGAGAGCTATCGACTTCTGTCGCTCACTAGCTGCCTCTCCAAACTCATGGAACGAGTGGTCAATATGTGGCGGGTTAGGTTCTTGGAATCAAAGTTGATTGACCAACATTCAGTGTGGATTCCACTGCTACTGTTCCACCACTGATCATCTGGTGAGATTGGAAAGAGCAGTATGTGGTGCCTTTATAAGGAAGCATCATCTCATAGCAGTTTTCTTTGACATCGCCTGGGCTTACATCACCACATGGAGATTTGGAATACTTTGTACATTACATTCTTGGGGTTTACAAAGTAACCTACCTATTTTTATCAAAAACTTTTTACAGGAATATTACCTCAGGGTGCATATCGGGAGTGAAACTTCTAGATCGTTCCTTTAAAAGAATGGTGTTCCACAGGGATGTATTTTGCCATTGCCATAAATGGAATGGCCCAGTGTATTCAATCTCCAGTAGAGGGAGGCCTCTACGTAGACAACCTTGCCGTGTATAGCAGTTCACAAAACGTGGCCTTGGGAAATTATTTGTTGAATGCAGGCTTAATACAGTGATAACTGTTTAGTGTCACAGTAAAATTTACGAGTGGATAGATCACTTCAAAAGGGGAAGAACTTCTGTATGCGATGAAGAGAGATCAGGAAGGCTGTTGACGTCAAGGACAGAAAAATAATCAAGTTGTTGAAAGAATGGTACGAGAAAACAGACGAATCAGTGGACAACATTGTAGAGGCTTTAAACATCTGTCATGGTTCAGCATATTGCATCTTGCATGACATGCTAAATTTTCAAAAGTTATGTGCAAGGTGGATCCCTAGACAATTATCCATGCAGCATAAGGCTTGACATTTGGAAGTCTCACATACCCATTTGACATGTTATCACCATAAGGGAGATAAATTTTTAGAGTGAATCGTCACCACAGATGAAACTTGGCTGCATCATTACGAGCCGGAGAGTAAAGAGTATGGCTTGGAAACACTCATCATCACCCATGGTTAAGAAATTCAAAAGTCAACCATCAGCCTGTAAGATTATGCTTACACTTTTTTGGGATATGAAAGGTGCGATTTTGGTTCATTTTACTCCAAAGAGTGAAACCATCAACAGTCAGAATTATTGTGATGTGTTACGAATGAAACTGAAACCCATAATCAGATCCAAATGCTATGGAAAACTTCGAAAGGGCGTCATCTTGTTGCATGACAACTGCTGTCCCCATACAGCCAATCGGACGGTCAAAACAGTTAATGAGTTGGGATTTGAATTGATGGGGCACCTGCCATACAGTCCAGATCTCCCTCCCAGCGATTTCCATATGTTTGGCCTAATGAAAGAAGCACTAACAGGAAGAAGATTTTCATCCAATGAAGAAGTCATTGCCGAGGTGCAAAATTGGTTCAAGATGCAACAAGAACCTTTTTTTCTAACAAAATTAAAAACTTGTGCAATGCTGGAACTGGTGTGTTGAAGTCGGGGAGGGGGGGGGGGGAGATTACATTGAAAAGTTATATTAGTTTCGTTTCTGTATATTTAAAATAAATGTGCTTTTTTGAAGAGTCCCTTTACTTTTTGACTTACCCTCATATAAGATTTTAGTGACCATAATAGGGCCTTTTATAGCCTTGTAATAATTTTATTTATTTTATTATTGTTGGGAGGTCCTTATACAGTCTCATCGACATTTTATTTCACAGATTGTGGGAGACCCTTTTACAGTTTCTCTCAATCTGTTTTTAACTAATTTATTATTTATTTATTTCTCCAGATGAGACATAGTTCTAGATTTATTTTATGTGTACTCATCCAAATCATTTGTGTTGTGTGGCATATAGACCTTTTGTGACAATGAGTGAGCTGTTAGAGGAAGGGTATGGCTGATGGCTCCACCTCCACCTGTACCTTTTGCCAAGGTTATGGCCAGCCCTAGTCCAACCCAAGCTGCTTTTGATAAACTTCAAGAGATCATCAAGTATCTGCTTGAAGAACAAAAATGCCTGAGGGAAATTATAGCAGAATTGCAAAAGCCCAAGGCACTTCCCAAGAGAAAGCAGCAAGCAGTGATCCTCCCAAAGTTAATAGGAAAAAGGAACTTGTTCTAAAATCTATTTCCTCAGTTTCCCAAGGGGAAACCAAAAAAACCAGGGATAAATCCCCAACTAAAATGAAAGCTAAGCTGAAAGGCTCATCTATATCTTAACCAGAAGATATAAATTTATAATGCGTATTGGGTAGCGATATCAACCTCTTCCATGTACAGGGAAGAGGGAAAGGCAAGAAAAAGTTGAGTATAAAAAGATAGGACCATGTCCACTAATCCCATAGCCAGAGAATGGATAATATAGTACAATGGAATCGTAATGGTTTTTGATGCCACTTTTCCGAACTCTGTATCATTCTATTGGAGTTATCATCAGCATGTGTTTCTTTCCAAGGAACATGATTCAGGGAAGCCGACACAGTCACACTTAGAGGATACTCTTTATACAGAAAGGACCTTGTGAGTGCCCAGCAAGCTCATGGAGGAGTGGCTGTGTTGGTCCATAACTCGAGATACTCAGAGGGGGTAACTCTCAATATGGAACAGCAGGCTATTGTAGTTAGAGTTGCTCTCCTTCAGCAGGTGACCACCTGCTCATTGTATTTGCCCCCTAATGAGAATGTTATGAGGAGGTCAATTCTGGACCTCATAGACCAGTTGCCACCCCCATTTATTCTTATGGGCAACTTTAATGCCCATAACTCTGAGTGGGGGTCAGTGAGAACAGATTGTAGGGGACATCGCCTGTCTGAGATTTTCTCGAGCCTAGATCTGGTGATACTCAATGATGGTAGTGAAACTCACCTCAGTGCAAGCAGCAGATCATTTTCAGCACTGATCATTTCCTGATTATCCTGAAACAATTATCACCCAAAACATTGGATTGTTGCCCTAAATGGGCAATTAAAAAAGCTGATTGGGCAAAATTCTCTGATGCCATTCAATTCGGGGAAAAACAATTCCGCTCGGGAGAAACAGGTGGAACATGTCACAGATGCTTTGATACTAACAGCAAGCATGAGCATTCCAAAATCTTCTCCTTGACTCAGGCGAGTCTCAGTTCCCTGGTGGAAAGAGGAATGCTACAAGGCAATCTGTGACAAGAGATGGGCTTTTCATGTTTTCCGTTCCCACCCTACAGAGAAGAACATATTGAAATACCTGAGATTGAAGGCATTGGCACACAGGATAATCAGGAAATGTAAAAAGGAATCTTGAAGGAAATATGTATCAACCATTATGAGTTACAAATGCCACCAAGTTTTCTTGCTCAGAAAGATAAGCTAGAGCGGCAGACTCTCAGATTTGCTTCCCGGAGCAATGAGAGCTACAATCTGCCATTCATTGAGTGGGAACTGGAAAGTGCTTTGGTGGAGATGCGTGACAGCACTCCAGGTTTGGACACCATTCATTATGAGATGATATGTCATCTAAATCATCCTGAGAAGGAATATCTTCTAAGGATGTAAAACTGGATCTCAGTAGAAGGCCACTACCCCACGCAATGGCAAGAGGCCATTGTAGTGCCTTTGCTTAAGTCTGGGAAAGATAAGAAGCTGCCAGAGAGCTATCGACTTCTGTCGCTCACTAGCTGCCTCTCCAAACTCATGGAACGAGTGGTCAATATGTGGCGGGTTAGGTTCTTGGAATCAAAGTTGATTGACCAACATTCAGTGTGGATTCCACTGCTACTGTTCCACCACTGATCATCTGGTGAGATTGGAAAGAGCAGTATGTGGTGCCTTTATAAGGAAGCATCATCTCATAGCAGTTTTCTTTGACATCGCCTGGGCTTACATCACCACATGGAGATTTGGAATACTTTGTACATTACATTCTTGGGGTTTACAAAGTAACCTACCTATTTTTATCAAAAACTTTTTACAGGAATATTACCTCAGGGTGCATATCGGGAGTGAAACTTCTAGATCGTTCCTTTAAAAGAATGGTGTTCCACAGGGATGTATTTTGCCATTGCCATAAATGGAATGGCCCAGTGTATTCAATCTCCAGTAGAGGGAGGCCTCTACGTAGACAACCTTGCCGTGTATAGCAGTTCACAAAACGTGGCCTTGGGAAATTATTTGTTGAATGCAGGCTTAATACAGTGATAACTGTTTAGTGTCACAGTAAAATTTACGAGTGGATAGATCACTTCAAAAGGGGAAGAACTTCTGTATGCGATGAAGAGAGATCAGGAAGGCTGTTGACGTCAAGGACAGAAAAATAATCAAGTTGTTGAAAGAATGGTACGAGAAAACAGACGAATCAGTGGACAACATTGTAGAGGCTTTAAACATCTGTCATGGTTCAGCATATTGCATCTTGCATGACATGCTAAATTTTCAAAAGTTATGTGCAAGGTGGATCCCTAGACAATTATCCATGCAGCATAAGGCTTGACATTTGGAAGTCTCACATACCCATTTGACATGTTATCACCATAAGGGAGATAAATTTTTAGAGTGAATCGTCACCACAGATGAAACTTGGCTGCATCATTACGAGCCGGAGAGTAAAGAGTATGGCTTGGAAACACTCATCATCACCCATGGTTAAGAAATTCAAAAGTCAACCATCAGCCTGTAAGATTATGCTTACACTTTTTTGGGATATGAAAGGTGCGATTTTGGTTCATTTTACTCCAAAGAGTGAAACCATCAACAGTCAGAATTATTGTGATGTGTTACGAATGAAACTGAAACCCATAATCAGATCCAAATGCTATGGAAAACTTCGAAAGGGCGTCATCTTGTTGCATGACAACTGCTGTCCCCATACAGCCAATCGGACGGTCAAAACAGTTAATGAGTTGGGATTTGAATTGATGGGGCACCTGCCATACAGTCCAGATCTCCCTCCCAGCGATTTCCATATGTTTGGCCTAATGAAAGAAGCACTAACAGGAAGAAGATTTTCATCCAATGAAGAAGTCATTGCCGAGGTGCAAAATTGGTTCAAGATGCAACAAGAACCTTTTTTTCTAACAAAATTAAAAACTTGTGCAATGCTGGAACTGGTGTGTTGAAGTCGGGGAGGGGGGGGGGGGAGATTACATTGAAAAGTTATATTAGTTTCGTTTCTGTATATTTAAAATAAATGTGCTTTTTTGAAGAGTCCCTTTACTTTTTGACTTACCCTCATATAAGATTTTAGTGACCATAATAGGGCCTTTTATAGCCTTGTAATAATTTTATTTATTTTATTATTGTTGGGAGGTCCTTATACAGTCTCATCGACATTTTATTTCACAGATTGTGGGAGACCCTTTTACAGTTTCTCTCAATCTGTTTTTAACTAATTTATTATTTATTTATTTCTCCAGATGAGACATAGTTCTAGATTTATTTTATGTGTACTCATCCAAATCATTTGTGTTGTGTGGCATATAGACCTTTTGTGACAATGAGTGAGCTGTTAGAGGAAGGGTATGGCGATAATAGCCAAAAAGGCTGATTTTCCACTCAACACACGCAGTTCCACAGTAATAATAATATTTATTCATCCCAGAGCATGGACAATTCATAAAAGTCATATAATACAAATGGATATAAGTATGTAAACAATCATACCCAAAACGTAACAATATATGTCTATTTTTGAACAATACAAAAAATTAATTTTATTGAACATGAACTATACACTGAAAATATTCATTGATGTTGTAATGTTTTTTCTAACATATATTCACTCAAATCTCTTTTATATTTATTTATATTATTGATAGCCTGAAAGACATTAGGTAGACAATTATAAATTTTTATAATATTAAATTTAGGGATATTTTCACAAAATACTTTTGTTGTGGGAAGACTTTCTCAATTCATTCTTTTTTCCTGTTGAATAGCCATGCACTTCCTATTTGTGTCAAACAGTTTTGGATATGTTTTTACAAACATAAGGCACTCCATTATGTACATGCAAGGTACATTTAAACTTTAACTTTACTATACTATTATACTACGGCAAATTTGATGAAAAGCACTTCTGTATCACAGGAAACCTGTATACACCCCTACTTGTGATGTATTAAAATTGTATTGAAAGGAAAGTAGGCAGATTAGTTCTTTCCAGAACTACTTGTTTATAGTAGTGACAATAATGTAACTGAAATTTTAACGATATTTCATCCCAAATGTTGGCGCCTCTCAAAAATGGCACCCTGAGGCAGTTGCCTCACAGCCTCATCTATCGGACCAGCCTTGGGCATGATATTCAATGGAATAATTATTTTTGCACAAACCTTGAAACAAAACCATTGATGTTGTAAAAAATCAAACACTGTCTATGTTGTCCGTCCGTTGGTCTGAGTGTAAAGATATTATAATGTGAATAACTCAATCAAGGATGTAGATAGAAAATTGAAATTTGGCAGAAATTTATATGAGCTAATCAGAATTTGTTTATTTAGGATTGACATGGTAATTTTAAAAATAAATGTCCATTTGTGGTGCTCTTTTGAGGAGGGGATATATAGCACTTCCTCCGAATAAGATTTATACATTTTAATTTAATGAAACAAAATTTTATGTGGACTGAAAATTAAAAAATATATAATTCACATTTTAGTATGTTCCAGAGAGTTGAAATAATTTTGCCAGCTAAAGTTATCTATCATAATGTTTAACAAATAAATATTCTTTTTGTATGTAATATATATATCTACATATATCACAATGAGATAGATTGCTACATTTTTGAGGGGAGAATGAGAAGGAAAATGTGAGGGAGTAAGGGAGGAGAATAGGAGGGAGAAAGAGGATGGGAAGAAGTGAGGTGAATAATAGGAGAGCGAGAGGGATGGAGAATGAGAAGAAGGAAGAGAGAGGGAAAAATTGGAGGGAGAGAGAGAATAAGGGGAGAGGGAGGGGAAGAGAGAAAGGGAGGAAGAATGAGAAGTACATTAATTTTAATACATAATCGGCTCATAACCATCATATTTGATGGACAATAATGCTAGTGTCAAGAATGTACCCAGGGGGAGGTTCCAGACCCCCTCCCCTCCCATGTACATTTGTGGAATCTGCAATAACCATGCTGCAAACTTGCTACGTTGCCTCTTGCTACACTGCCACTTGCTGAATTGAGTTAAGAAAACTAAGAACGTTATAAAAGTTTATATTATTTGAATAGGACTTTTATTTAATCAATTGCTGGACATTGGTTTTTGGCCTCAGACTCCTTCCCCCAGAAGTAAATTTCTGGGTACGTTCATGACTAGTATGAATATATACCGTAAATACCTGCGTATAATGGGCACTTTTTACTTTCTCCATATACGAAGTATAAAGAAAGTATTGTTTTCATGAAAAAAATCGAATTCGAGATTTCAACAAAAATACATGTTTTAAGGTCCCCTGAACACGTTTTGTCTATTTTCTCGATGATGTCTGTGTCTGTCTGTGATAGATTTTTGTGGGCGCTCTAACTCAAATACTATTAATCAGGTCAATGCAAAATTTTATATTTAACGTTTTGATAAAAGTTAGATCTGATTAGTTTTTGGTAAAAATCGGTTACCGGAAGTGGGTGTTTACTCTTGTCACTTATCCGTTATTTTGAAATATTTGCTTTAATATTTGATAAATGTAAAAATCAAACCCGGGTCTTCCACTTGCCGGGTGGATATTCTACCACTGAACTATCATAGCAGATCAATTTTCTCGTTTCTGAACATGGATGTTTTCTTGGTTGGGATGGAACTAGCCAAGCTAGTATCAAACTGCCCCAATGGATGTCCTCGAAGAGATACAACAAAGAAAACCCCTCGCTCTCAAATGGTAAGATTGCCAAGCAAGAAATTGATGGAATGAAGCGATCTGAAGAGCCTACGCAGACAGGCATAAGCTGTAATGCTGGAATTAATAATTCAATAATTCTTTTTGAATATGTAAAAAGTGGCAGAATTAATATTATACACAATAATAGCCTATTGCGACTTTGTTACTCTTCCATAGTTCTTTTCAAATAACATTAAATTCGTTCATTCAAATATTTTGTATGCTTTTAAGTTCATCTGTTTTGTCTCTATTGATCTTCCTTCAGACCGACTTTAGCAGTAGCTTAACTCACGGTTGTAGAATTAACGTTAATTCTACATGGGAATAGGCTTCGCATTAACTCATTTATTTTGTGAAGGAACAGAAGCAGTTTTGATAGACCATTGTCGAAAACAACCAGGCTCTGTGGTTTTCATTTGAAATCGGTTATTGGAGACAGCTATCATTCTTCGTGAACTAGAAATAATTGACAAAGTTAATGTAAATATTGGTCAGCCCCTATTATTTAAAGTTCACGGTTCTAAAGTTTCACAAAAACGGACACGTATTTCAACCGTCTCGGCAAAAGAAATTTTTCTTTAATTTACATTACCATTTCCATCGAAATAAATGCAGTTACCCATCTTTGTTTATAATACCACTGCATCGTCGTCATTTAACAGAATTTGTTTACTTAAACTTCTAAACACAAATTACAAATAACAACTTAGCGCAAACGTCATGGATGTCGTCGTAATACAAAACAAATCACAGGAAATACAAAAATATATAAAATAAAAATACAAAATAAGAAATAAGAACAAAATTGGGTGGATAATACCAATCAAACATCAACTTTTCGTGGATGCTCCTTATCATAATAAATCTAATTCCCCTCTTTGTGAGTACTGATACACTTTATATACGATTTATCTTGCTTGTTTGCGCAAAACCTTGCGTTTACTTCCTTCACCCTCCATTTTAGAACACCACAAGACGGTACTATTTAAATCTCGATCGTAAAACACGCAAATAAACACGAAAATCATGCCGCAAATGTACAAACCGCACCCCAAAAGCTGCTGTAACTGACTGACGCTGATTGGCCAAGTGAAGGAGTGGGAGAAATCACGTGACATTCCTGACCTTCTGCGCATCCAGTTGACACCCGCCTTCGTTTGTTCTCCCTACTCTATGCTGTGGTTCTCAGCGATTACCATATATACTCGTGTATAAGTCGATCTCGTGTATAGGTCGACCCCCGACTTTTTTATAAAAATTTTTGCTTTTTGTATTTATCTTGTATAAGTCGACTCCAGATTTTCAGGAGTAGTAGAACGAATTTTTTTTATTCAATATATGTTGATCCGTTAATTTCCACATTAAGTTCTCTTTAGTCCAATATAACTACGTTGTGTCCAAGTAGCAGCGAAGCAGTTTGATGTGTCCTCCAGTGTCACTGCATAACATCAATAGTTGTAACATTGTATATGCCTTTTTAATAGATCGAATGACTCTGGATAGACTTCGTATTTTGTCCCAGCATTCATTCAGAATTTATCTTTGTAAAGGAGAACAGAAAACAAAACTGATATTGGACCGCGGAGGATAGGTGACGCCGAAATTGACGATAAATCGGTAGAAAGATGTATTATGTGGTCCTAGGAAATCTGTTTTGCACGTTTTTGGACGAGAAACGAAGAAACTATATCCCTACACCTCGGAGAGCACAAGTTTCGTACATGAAACAGTTTAGCAGCTTACATTTAAGAAAGAGAAACCTATCGAAAATGCTAATTAATGTTTACGAAGGTAATTATAGTTGAGGGTGATGCTGAAGAACATCTCGATGATCCGTATGATAAAAATATTACTGAAAGAAACTGGGGCGAGTTATTTGGATTGGATACCTCTGATGATGAAAATTTTCTTGGATTTTAGAATTGATTTTAATGAGAATAAATGTTTCTTTTAAACAGTTAAAATAATTTTGATTCTGGTTACAATAAATAATTTTACAAGTCTCCCCTTACCTAGGTTGTTTCATTATCCATTAGGGGAATAGTCGGATTACAAACATCGAAATTTACATTTGTCTTCCGTTTTTCCTCCTGGTAGTTTTGTCGTGCCGCTGTCACGTTACCGAACATTACGTTTACCAAAATTGCTTAATTATTTGCGAAGCATCAAAGATCAACTTAGAATCACCAAATTATATAGTGTTATTCTTTCATATACATCGGTATTTAAATATTTGGTAATTACCGATACAGTTAAAATATAACGAGTGTAAATTCAATCAAATTTCAATAACCGCAGGACAAATAAAGTCGGGTTTAAACCTATCGAAAATATTTCTCAGGTATAAGTCGACCCCCGAGTTTTTCGCGAAAAATGTGGTCTAAAAACCTCGACCTATACATAAGTATATACGGTAGTTAAACGTAAATACAAATTTTAAACTATTAGTTTAATTTTTACATTACGTAAAAGCAATTTACATGGCCTGTGTACTTCAAACTTGGTAATGCCCTCAGTTCTCATCCAACGCGACAGTATTTCCATCTTGCGGCAAATTGCGGAACTTTGTGATGTCATTACAAAATAGTGCCGTAATAATGAGATTGCCAGATCAATGGGTGCCAGATTGAGTTTACTGTAAATAACAGCTGTGGATATTACGCAAGAATGAAATTCATCAGTATTTGAGAATTGTGGCAATAACATCCAAATTCCTAAAAGATGAAATAGTTTAATAGCGTAGAATTATGCATTTAAATATTTTTACTTGGAAAAGGCTGTCTCTATTCAAATTGCAGAGATTTGTGGAAATCTTTTAGAAAGCAATTTCAGAAATGTTGATATTTTTCTCGGTGAAAGTTAGTTGAATACTTAGAATTAGTGCAAATTTAGAGGGAATTTATAGATAATGCTAGTGATATATTCAATATATTTCCCTCAGTAGTGAACTACTTGTCATTTAAACATCCTAAACTGAGTATCTGCTAGTTCAGGCTTCCGTGTGCAAAAATTGTGTACGATTTATTTCTTCAAGTGCCATTATGGTTGTGTACAATTTGAGTTGATTATATTGCTAGAAAGTTGGGTCTCAAATAATATTGTCAAATATAATTCTGATCTCTTAGTGCAGAGACTACTGTTATTAACTCCTTAAGTGAGCAAAGTGCATATATGTGCACATTGGAGTCACTTGCCAGGTGGGGAGCATGCATATATGCATGCCACAAAAAAAATTCATCTCTGTGGGTTAAGGGCAAATATGCACACCTCTGTCGTGCTAGAAGGAAGTGTTCTGCCATCTAGTGATTATTTTCAACTTGGTGGTCCCTCTCTGAGACGCAGTGTATGCAGTCAGTGAAGATCAAGTTTGGCAATGTTTTGGCTCAGTTTATAATTAATAAAAGCCCCTAATGGCACTTTTGGCTTGAGCTTCTATTTGGTGAGTTTAGAGTGTGATTGTATTTTTTTATACTGAGAAATCATTATTATTAAGTAGTACATTTTATGCTTTTCTTCATCTATGTTAATGTAAAATAATTTTCTCGGGTGATTTTTTTCCACGCTGCAACTTCGCTATTTATGTGGTTGAACTTTTGTTTGTAGAAATAATTTTAGGGACAAGGAAGCTTTGAAAAAATCCATAGGAGGCATTTCATATGGGTTACATCATGTATCCTTGGGATATTTTAACCTGGGATCAGTGGCGGACTTATGTCTCCTAGGGCCTCTGTCACTAAATATTTGGAGGGCTAAGCAGTCAGGGGCCCTGCAATCTAAATATTTAGTGAATCTGCTCCTAACAGCTACCCTACTTTGTGACACCTCTTAACGATTGTTTTTCTATGTAATCAAGAGGTTCCACTGATTTTTAAATTGAGACATTTAATATTTCATTGGATTATATACACAAACATTTTTTTAGAGTCCCTTACATCACGAGGCCCCTGGCACGCACCATGTGCGATCCCCCCTAAATCTGCCACTACCTGGGATGTAACTTACATTCCAGTTTCTTGGCTGCAGGTGTAGGACAGGCAACCCCACACTATAGGACAATGGTTTAAAATATGATGAATTTATCCACACATGACTAAATTGCAATTAACAACTTGAAATATGCGCTCCAAAGATCCAGCAAGACAAAAAAATTGAGGAAATGTGCCATCATATACAATAGGAATAGCGAATGAGAATACATGATGAAAAATTTTTAAAATCACTTTTAAATTGTGAATTTTTCAACAGAATCAATTTCATGATTTCCATATCATATTATTTTGTTTTTGATGATATATTCTAATTTCACCCCTTAATTTAATCACATAAAAATGCCGCACCTAGTCAGTGGTTTGAGAATATTTTGCACCCATATAAGGGGTTAATTCAGTAGGCCCTTTCTTCTCAGCATTTCTATTTCAATTTATCCTTATTTAACTTAATGTATAAATTAATCATATGGCAAATGATTGCTTGGCAATTTAGTTGGGGAAAACTAATGGACTTATTGAGACCTTATATATGTGCTTTTAAAATTAATTGTTGTTATCTGTAATCAGAGGAAAAATCTTACTGATGGTGCAAACCCTGTCATAAAAAATGGACCATAAATAAATTGCCCCTGTGAATTCAGGCTTCCCAGCAACTCGGGGAAAATGTGTGGTGTTGTTCATGGTATTAGGGAGAGAGTAGAAAAAGGGGGAAGGGTAAGAGACGCTTCGCCATAAAACCTAAGAACTCGCCCATACAGCCTCAAGCTATGATTTCCCTTCTCTTGCTAAATTACTCTAACTTCTCCTCTCTTAACCCTTCCACCTCTATCTCCTCTCCTTCGACTAGCAGTTTAAATCTAGCCTGCAGTCTATGTTCCTCTAATGAAGCCCAATTCGGATTTTCTATTAATGGCATTACACTTTGTTTATTATTGAAGTTTCTCTTTAAGAACCTAGCTGCCCTGCGCTGTGCCTTTTCTATCATTTTAGAGTCCCTTTTTGTAAGGATCCCACACAGCTGATGGATATTCGACAAGCGGTTGAACCAAGGATAACTAGCATAATTCCTTCACTTTTTTGGAGCTACTTTGAACTATTCTCCCTATAAAGGCCAACTTTGTTAGTGGCACCCATCATTCGGCAAATGTGACTCGTAGATGTTTAACTGAATCTGAAATTGGAATTTCTTGCTCTGTTGAGCTATTTTTGGTTCTCCAGAAATCGATGACGGAGCTTTTCATTTGCTTTATAACAGTTCTCTCCATTCCCTCATGTGCCTAAAAAACTCGATACCTTTTTCCCTGAGAAAACATCTCGTCTCTACATTTCTTATGCCCCCATTTCAATTAATGCAAGGTTCCTTACCAAGACCTTTCAGAAGAACTTGCAACACAACTTCAATGCACCCAACGCCTACCTAAGATTAATATGCAACCTAGAAAAAAAAATGACATCTCAAGCTCCTTCGTCAAATTATCCTGTGTTGAACTCGAGGCTAGAAGACATTTTCATCTATTATTGTTAATGAGATCCTTTTTACAAATGGTGGACAGTATTTTAATGGCAATATCACTCAATCAGAAATCTTATCCACCCCCATCACCTGTACCTTAATCATTCCACATAACTTCCTTCAACAAGTAGTGAACCTATCCAATTATCAATTTTCCCAACCCGAACTGAAATTACTCAGTAAGGGACTTAAATTTGCCCCAACCTATACTATCCTAAAACACCTCAGACTTCTCATCTTCAGTCGGAACTCCCTGATGGATCCCAACATTCCAAAAGTGATGTCAGAACCTTGAAAAATCAGGACTCCATCAAAAAGTATAATCTCATTGTCCAGCATGCAGATAAAGGTAATAGTGTGCTTATCAGGGACAAGAACTATTTTCCAAACTGCAATGACTTCATAAATAATAACAATGTAATAGTTCTCCAACAAGATCCAATTCTGAACTTCAATTCAGTGATAACAAGGGAGGAAATATAAACACATGCATGCATACATGTTAGGCAGAGGTGTTCTTCACGATTTATGCAATCATAGCAAGAAAGATAAATATTAATAGCTTATAATTAGAATAATGTCTAAGAACTGGTATGCCAAAGAAATATCGAATTGGTGATTCACAGATTTCTTTCTTAATTGGTTGTACTTAATAAAACAATCAACAATTATTTAAAACTTACCTCACTCGCATAGTAGAAATATAATCTTTGTCCATTCATTCCTCATAAATTACCCATTTCTTTTCACTTACAAACGCTGTGTATATGTAAAGAAAATACATATTTATACATTCATTTCTTTGTCGTAGATAATTCTAATTTCTCTTCATTTATCAAATGTAGCGTGCACATGAAATAAAATTTAACGTAATTTGGTATTTACAGCAGATGTTTACTTCAGATGCCACGACGATTGTTTTAGTTGACAACAATTAAAAAAACAGGAAAATTTTTGTCCAAAGTGAAGTAAGACTTTCTCATTTGATTTTCTTATTTTTAGGCTGGTTTCCAAAGGAAGTATGGTCTTATGAAATGGTCCAGTCTGTGTATGTATGCGTGTCCCCTACTAACAACTTTTGCACCAATGGCCTGATTTTCATGAAACTTGGTAAGAGGCTCGTGCTACCAAGACCCACCTCTGGGCTATGTTTTTTTCCCGAAGATTGCAGTCCTGGGTTAAATTTCAGGAACTTTTTTCCCTATTTGTTTTACATAGGAAATCTCAAATCTATTGTGCAGAGATGTTTTCTTTGATACATTAAAATATCTTAAAATTGTGATATTGGAGCGAGGTTTGTACTGTTCTACATAAGAGGAAAAGAATGTAGATTCTAATTCTTATCACCCAATTTTTATTTGATCGTATTTTCTTGAATTTCTACTAAAACAGCGTTTTTGCATTTTATCAGATTGTTGCCATGGAGACTATTATTACCGAACTAGGTTTGAGGATAGACGAGTGAACAAATGGATTATTTTCTTTTCTGCTCCATTACTCTTCAGCAGTGGACAGTTGATCCATACGTATATTAAAGGAAATTTTTCACTTTACGATGCTAGGTTTTCAATTGCTGTTATGTTTTCTTTTATTTTCTGTTAAACTGCATTATTTATGATAAAGTGAATTTTTTAGGTTCACTCAAAACCGTACTCCTATTTTTACATTGCGTCTTATGGGAAAATAGGACTTGCACTTACAAGGGAATTCCACAAGGTGTGACACTCGCATCAGATTGAGACTTTACAGAATGCAAGTATATGCAAAATAGTGGACTCTTATTTCTACCTAGGTGTCAACTCGACGTCATTTATGAGAAAATCACGACCCGAGAGTCAACGAAATAAGAACGGTAAAAGTCTTTTTTTAATTAGCCAAGAGCGATGGTGTAGGGGAAACGAGCAGGATTCCAAATACTTTTGCCGGGGATCGATTCCCTAAGGGACCAAAATTTTTTCCCTCTTGATTTTTTTTATTTTTTCGAAATCTCCAGCATATCGTCGATAAAACTTGCACAACATTTTTTAAAAAATTATTCTATGCATTATAACTAGTAGTTTTTTCAACATCTAGTCATCTTATAATGTTGTTATTAAAGTTATGGTGTTGTTGTTAAAGGGATTTGTTATCAGTTGCTGGTGTCAATTATTGTCATTATAATTATAATTGTCACTCACAATATTGTTGGGTTATTTCGATGTATTATTCTGCATTCCTCCTTTCAAATCTCTTCATGTATTGATCATGATTATAAAGCGTATGGGCAGTGATCTGTAAAATTATGTTCATGAAGAATTATGCCAAAAGAAACTAGTAGTTATAATGTATGGAATACATTTTTTTTAATGTTGTGCAAGTTTTATCGACGATATGCTGGAAATTACAAAGAAAATTTTAAAAAAATCAAGAAGAAAAAATTTTGGTCCAATCGAACCCCGGCAAAAATATTTGAAATCCTGCTTGATTCCCCTACACCAATGCTCTTGGCTAATTAAGAAAGGACTTTTACTGTTCTTATTTCATTGACTCTCAGATCACGATTTTCAAAGGGCATTTTCTCATAAACGATGTCTCGTTGACACCTAGGTAGAAATAGGAGTCCACTATTTTGCATATACTTGCATTCTGCAAAGTCTCAATCTGATGCGAGTGTCACACCTTGTGGGCATCCCTTGTTAGTGAATTTGCATTTCACGTCAGTTTTCCAATACCAATTATGTATTCACGAAGTTCAAAAAGGTTGTGTATAGTACATGCTTAAAAGACAATTGCATAAAAATTTTGGGTTAAGCAAAGATAGTTAGTGACCCAACCCTTTGTAAAATTGTCAAAATGAACAGTTTTTACTTTGTACTTCTTTATTGAATTCACCAACATTTTTAATTTTCCTCTTTCTTTAAGGGGTTGCACTTGATGATCAGCCAGAATGGACCAGGTTGAGCAGAGTAACTGAATGTGCATGAAGTTCGGCATAGTGGAGCATTGATGTGAAGAATCCTGCGGTGCTGTTTCCAGTATATAGGCATCTGGGTATGAGAGTAAAGAGGAGTTTTGGCTGGAGGATATGGGATAGGAAGGATTTTACCTTATGGTTGCAAATTCTGGTTTGTTCCATACAGCAGACAATGGTGGTAAGTGGGATGGGAATGAGTGTTCTGTAAGAACTGTTGCATCTGTAGTAAATGATCTTTCATAATTTACCATTGCTCTTAATCATTTGTTACATTTGTTGAAGAAATGTAAATACAGTGAAACCTCAAAAATATCTGTACCTAGGCATTGCTGGCTGTAATTTTGGATGTATGAGTACTTGATTATTCAGAATCTAAGGCATTAATTTTCTGTTGGAACCTGAGCAACTAACTGTCATTAAATTTTTCTTATATATGGAACATGAAATTGACTTTCATTAGTAGGAACCAAACATTGTAACAAGATTCTTAGGATTACAGAAGATACTATAAAGAGTCTAGTTAATTCTCTATAAGTATAGTTGAAATTTAAAGCTTCAAGCAAAATTTTCATATTAGATTGACTTTTGAGGTATCATTGTATTTACGTGTCCAAACTTGCGCATTTATATTGACAAGGGGAGACTAAGTACCTTGGGCCGTCAATTTCGACACAACGTTTTTGGGTGGTAGAATACTTAAAATAAGATGATCCGTGTACCGGCTTTTGATTGAATGGGCCTTAGTTCTGGCAGAATCTATTTTTCTTTTCGCAAGATTAACTGTGGCTGGATAAAATGCAATAATAGGTCAATGATGTCCAGCGGGTGGGTTGGATGGATGATACCGTACTGGCTTCCAAATATTTTGTCCCGGGTTCAAATCCCACATCATACCTAGTTTTTTTTTTTCATTTTAATCCACATTATTTTTAATTTATTGTATTATTATTTATTTATTAACTTCATTATTTATTATATATTTATTATATTATTATTCATTTAATTCATTAAAATCGTTGCACTAGAGCATATTGTTAGCTATTTTGATGTGAATTGACGTCCGAAAGAACATAACTACAGTAAACTCAATAATTTTATAGTATATGTTCAAGGAGATAACGCACGTATTAACCAAAATGGTCGGACTTGAGAAATACATTTCATTTGCCACCCTCAAATTCTACGTAAATTATTTATAAATAACAAAATATGACCATGAACATTTAAATCCGGTGCATGTGTTAAATGTGCGAGGGAATTAAACACTGCATACAGACACATACGTACGTATTTAGGTGTTATATCATGGGTTTCATTCCCAGGTTCATCATTTATTAGGTACTTATCTGAATTTTTGAACCATAGTAGAATTAAATGATTATAAAATCATCTCCGGGAGGCTTCTGTAGAAATAGCAAATGCGGTGACTGAAGATTTATGTAGAAATAACGCTATAATAACGTAAGATACATGCTTTGTTACTCTTCCATAGTTCTTTTCGAATAACATTAAATTCGTTCATTCAAATATTTTGTATGCTTTTAAGTTCATCTGTTTTGTCTCTCTTGATCTTCCTTCAGACAGACTTTAGCAATAGACTAACTCACGGTCATAGAATTAACATTAATTCTACATGGGAATAGGCTTCGCATTAACTCATTTGTTTTGTGAAGGAACAGAAGCAGTTTTGATAGTCCGTTGTCGAAAACAACCAGGCTCTGTGGTTTTCATTTGAAATAGGTTATTGAAGACAGCTCTCATTCTTCGTGAACTAGAAATAATTAACAAAGTTAATATAAATATTGCTCAGCCCCTTATTATTTAAAGTTCACGGTTCCCAAGTTTCACAAAAACCATTTCCATCGAAATAAATGTAGTTACCCATCTTTGTTTACAATACCACTGCATCGTCATCATTTAACAGAATTTGTTTACTTAAACTTCTAAACACAAATTGCAAATAACAACTTAGCACAAACATCATGGATGTCATCGTAAAAAAACACATCACAGGAAATATAAACAAGAAATAAAATAAAATACAAAAATATATAAAATAAAAATACAAAATAAGAACAAAGTTGGGTGGATAATACCAAATCAAACTACACTTTTCATGGATGCTCCTTATCGTAATAAATCTAATTCCCCTCTTCGTGAGATGAGCTTGATTCTTGTCCAATAGCAGGAACGAATTTTGAAATTTTTGATTGCTTACATTCTTCCTTTTGTTTGGAAAGAAATGCTGATCTTATCAGCTGCAACTGAGGAATCTCCTGGACAAAATAACAATACTTCTGCTGGGCAAAATTCAAAAATGTTTGGAGTGCTGCAACAGCTTCTTGCCATGATACCTTTTCATTATTCACGACGCTTTCATCTTCTTCTGAATCTATGTTGCTGTCTTCCCGACTTTGGTCCATGACACTGTCAATAATGTCTTGATCAGTTAGATCTTGAATGACAGAAGTTTCCTGATCTGTTGTGAGCCATTCCTGTAGGTCATCTTCACTAAGCTTCGAAAAGGGGTTTTGTGAATTCCACACAAATTCAAGAAATTCAGACACTGCTTATTTCTTCATCATTAAAACCTTGAAATTCATCATCGGATGAAGACAATGTCCGAGAATCTGACTTGAGGCCACAAATTTTTCCATGCCCTTTGTAATGTTACATTTCTTATCTTATTCCAAGCATCTGCTATGCTATACACTGCATCTTTTATGGTGAATTTCGATTGGAATTCCAGTAGAGAACCGTCATGCTTGGCTAATGCCTTCAGGAACTCTTTTCTGTAGAGGCATTTCATATTTTGTGAGATGCCTTGGTCCATTGGCTGAATTATGGATGTAACATTTGCAGGAAGGAAAGTTGTTGAAATTGACCCCAAGAACAAATCAGGAGGGTGAGCCCTGCAGTTATCAAGCAAAAGTATAACTTTTGTTTCTTCTGGCCTCCCTCGTTTTTTAAGTGCCTTTTCACTTAGGGGACGAAATTTCCGTGAAGCCATTCATGAAAGATTTCTGTCGTCATCCATACATTTCTTTGTTTGGTAAATTACGGGTAGATTTTGCAGTCCTTTGAAGGCTCACAGGTGTTTATATTTTACAGCGACTAATAATTTTAGATGGTGAGTACCAGCTGCATTGGCACATGTAAGTACCGTAAGTCTGTCTTTGTTCTTTTTGAAGCCATGCGTTCTTGTTTCGTCTGCACCTTCAAGGGTTGAAGACAGCAAACATCGCCAAAATAATAGTTTCATCTGCATTGTACACTTCTTCATCTCCTAAATTATGTTGATGCAGGAGAGATTCAAATGACTCCCTATATTTAACTGTGCCCTCATGGTCAGCCGATCGTAATTCGCCATTGATGGTTAGCTGTCTTATTTCGTGGCATTGTTTAAATCGCGTTAGCCATCCTTCTGAGAAACTGCATTGATTGCCTATTTCATCCTGCCTCATTATTCAGATCAATTCTTTTGCTATTTCCACTAAAATTGGTCCAGTGATTGGGAAACCATCCGATATTTTCATCCTGAACCACTCGTATAACAACGCATCTAGCTCGTGTAAATGTGGTTTTCACAAGTTTTTTCTGTTTTCTGACTTGGCTGGATTCTGATTTTGCACAAAACTAAAAGTTTCTCCTTTTGGGACTTGATGTCATAAAGTGTTGACGACCTGATGTTGTAGTCTCGCAACAAAACTCGTCGGCTTACACCTCTCTCTAGGTGCTGACAAATTTCTAGGTTTTGCTGCAAGGTGAGGGTCACTCGCTTCCTCAGCTTTTTCTCGGTACAATCCGGCATGCTCATGATCAGGTGATTGCAGGGTCAGCTAGTATAGGTACTGATACCGGCATAAGAGAAAACAACAATAGATAAATACCAATATCAAGTCTTTAATGAAAATGGCAGAAACGAGAGTTTACATGTTACATACATTGCACATAATATGTCGGCAGATAACTGCTTCTATAGATAGGAGCACAAACGAAGGCGACTGAGTCATGATTACTGTGCAGAGAGAGAGAAATACACATTACATAGCTGCCACACCGCCAGCATGCATAAGCTTTTGCTCGGAAAACAACACATGACGCACAGTCCTATGCCGCTATGCCACAAGCACTCGCCGTTCGCTCTTGACAGCTGGCAACATTGTAACCAGCTGTACGTGTTGAATCGTCTGCATGTGCCAACTCATTTTTGAAGTACTGATACACTTCATATATAATTTCTCTTGCTTGTTTGTGCAAAACCTTCCTTCCTTCGCCCTTCATTTTAAAACACCACAAGATGGTACTATTTAAATCTCAATTGTAAGACACACAAATAAACACAAAAATCATGCCGCAAATGTACGAACCACACCCCAAGAGCCGCTGTAACTGACTGATGCTGATTGTCCAAGCGAAGGAGTGGGAGAACTTTGTGATGTCGCTACAAAAAAGTGCCGTAACAAGAGTGCCGTATCAATGGGTGCCAGATTATCGAGAGTTTACTGTATTAGATTCGTGCTATTCATCACTTGAAGGGGAAGTGTGTGTACACATTTTTGGATGATAACTGTCGTAAAAAACAAGAAAAGCATTCATAAGGCTTCACAACTGTTTTAAAAAAATTGAATCAATTCTGTCGTCATTTTACCAGATTTGGAGCACGTAATTACAATGTTTGGGAACTCCCTCCAACTGCCTCGCGGTTCTGCTCACTCGAAGCCCAAACGTGCCTCCAGGTTTTTGCATACAAAGGAACACTTTGGATACCAAATTTCCTGAGGTGGCGATCGCATACAGTGCTATGTATGAATGCGTGATTTTGTTCCTGTCTCTGATATATCTATGGACAACCTTTTGCCTTGAGTCAAGGTTCACTATGTCAACTCTGTACTCACATCCAATTAGATCAGTATTAATGATGTAGTCTAGGTCATAGTTGGGTATTATGCACAATGTTTGTTTTTGGAAAACCTCAGGAGCTTTTAAAGTATCTTCCAAAGATGTTTCATCTTTTTGAAAAATGTAGTTTGTAACTTTCCGCTGTTGAATTTGAAATTCTTTCTTGAAGATGCAGTGAAGGTGAACCCCAGCAATGTATGTTGATAGGCTGCAGCTAATGCCCACTGGATGTAACTTGGTCGTTCCTTTTCCTTGCTTTGCAAAATCTGTCGTATGTACAGTTTTTAATCATGTTATGTTTGTCCAAGTATGTTCCTCCTTTCGCATTATCTTTACTCCACTGTGATACTTGTTCTTTACATTTCAAAAGCTGCGATCCTCGTTCCTGTAGTGTTAGATTTACAATTCACATTGAAATATCTACCAATACGCTCTTGTGCATCGATTTTAATGAAGTAAATAAATAATAATAAAATAAATAAATAATATAATGAAGTTAATAAATAAATAATAATACAATAAATTAAAAATAAGAAAGTGGTTTAAAACGAAAAAAAAAACTAGGTATGATGTGGGATTTGAACCCGGGACAAAATATTTGGATGCCAGTACAGTAAACACCCATCCAACCCACCTGCTGGACTTTGTCGGCCTATTATTGCATTTTATCCAGCAACAGTTAATCTTACAAAAAGAAAGAAAGATCCTGCCGGAACTAAGGCCCATTCAATCAAAAGCCGATACACAGGTCTTCTTATTTTAAGTATTCTACCACCCAAAAAAGTTTCGTTGAAATCGATGTCCCAAGGTACATAGTCTCCCCTTGTGAGTAGTGTTCAGCAAATTGGATGGTGGAAAGCATTTCAGGTTAATATTACTCGGTGCAGTCATCCAAAGAATGTTGAATAATATTAGGGATAAAAATTTTATATTACATAATAAAATGTTTTAGGAGTCTGTAATGCTTATTAATTTTAAATTTGAATGGCTATTTTGAAGAAACAAAAGAAAAATGCACTCGAGTTGTCTTTTCCTGCTGTTATTAGTAGCTTGAACTTGGGACATCAAATTATCAAATACAATTTCAATTAGTTTTTGAAGTTTACAATCAAATGCTGAACCCACATAGAGGATAAAATTTAATTATAAATTTTCTTGTAATGATTTCCAATTCTCAATTCATAATTTGGAGTAACTGGTCAATTTCAAATTGTTCTTTTAAAATTCCATCCAGCCAATAGATATTTTTCTTTGTCAAGTGTAATGACTTGGAGCAATTGTGAATTCTGTAAAGTTTGAATCCAAATGTAACAATTCTTCCCATTCCAATTACTGCCATTTTTATCTTATGAACAAACCAGAATTAGCAGCACCTAGGTTGAACTCTTCCTCATCCTGTTTTTTCTAGCCCAGCTTAAAGACTCCATTTTAATCTCACATCCACATTTGGAGGGGATGAAGGAGTGAGGGATTTTTTTCCCTCACCCCTTTGTGGAAAAAATAATGCTATGTTATTGTATCAGAATTCTACTGTTTTGTTCTCTTGTCAGTACAATTATGAGCACAATTTTCTGGACTTCGAAGTCCAGAAGAATTTCCAAGTCCAGAAGAATTTCCAGGTCCAGAAGAATTTCTAGGTCCAGAAGAATTTCCAGGTCCAGAAGAATTTCCAGGTCCAGAAGAATTGCCAGGTCCAGAAGAATTTCCAAGTCCAGAAAAAAATGTGCAATAAAATTATTCTGTAATCACAATTTTATTCTTTTGCTTGTCTGTGCAAGTACAAAACAATGTAATAAAAGAATTTTTGAAGTACCTATTATTGTACTTTCTTATCACCAAAAGTCAACACAATTGACCCGGCCTCTAATTTAGGCAAGTTGGACTAAGGGTGATTTCTTTTAGAATTGATATAATAATAACACAAATATTCTTAAATTAAAATATAAATAATCATATAAGTAATCGTAAAAGAAATATTCTTTCAATGCCTACTTTCAATTATAAAAGAAAACTCTGGTTGATTAATAATTATTATTGCAGAATTAATATTACATCAAAAGAAGTAATGTAGTACATTTAATGCAAGACAATAAAATGAATCGGGTTTAATATTACTGTAATACCATCAATAGAACAGCAATTTATCATTAATATAACGCAAATTACAGATATTGTGCACAGAACAAAGAATTTTGTATTTATGTATTCACAACATTAATGTTTATATTCAAATGTAAAAAAGTTTCAATAAAACATAAATAAATCATTATTCATTTTTAGCTGAAGTTACAGAAGTATGTGAGGGATGACACAACTTTTCCATAATTAGACTCTCAATATTTGGTCTCAGGGAAGATGTGGCTAACTGCAGAATATCATTTTCATCCTTAAGTTGATTTCTAGTCTTGTTTTTATTCAAATTCAAAATAGTGAATGTTTGCTCACAAATGTAGGTGCTACCAAACATGCTTGTATAATAAAGCGCATTTTCTAAAAGATTAGGGAAACATTCCCATGGCAAACATTTATAAAATTCCATCAAATCCTCAGGGTTGAATTTTGCATGATAACTATCAGAATTCTGAATATCAATCAACTCTAATTTCACAACAGGGTTAACGTTATTCACATCTGCAATGAAAGGATTAAAAAACAGAGCCACATCCCCAAGTTGTTTATGAAAGTTGAAATCTTGATGAAAAAGCTTCAAAAAGTTTGTCAATTACGTTCACATACTTGGTCAAACTAACTTTATGTTTTTCCATCATTTTGGAAAAATTTGGAAAAGGAAAAAGATTATTTTGCTGAATTTCGGATTTAAATAGTGTTAATTTAGCCATGAAAGTTGCTACATGGTTTAATAACTGATTGATTAGTTGATATTACCTTGCAACTTTGAATTTAAATCATTGAGTAAATGAGTAATATCTAATAAAAATCATGTCACATTGCCAATTAGGATCTTCAATAAGTGTGTTAGGCCTACCTTTTTTGTGAAAAAATATTATAATTTCATCCAATAACTTTAGAAATCACATCAAGAATTTTCCTTTGCCCAACCAACGAATTTCAGTATAATAGACCAAGTCATCGTATTCTGCCTCAATTTCTTCTAGAAATTGTTTAAATTGCCTGTGATTAAACCCTCTTGATTTAATTATGTTAACTGCTTGTGTAACCTCCTTCATGACATGATCAAAGCCTATATACTTACCACACAAATTTTGGATATGTATAATGCAATAAATTTTTAATAGTTCCTTATCTTGTCTGTTACATTTACTAGCTAAAAGTGTGGTAAGACCGTTTTTAGACCCAACCATGGATGGTGCACCATCTGTGCATATGCATGAAAGTTTATCTAAATTTAAATTTGAGTTATTACATATTTCTAACACAGCTTCAAATAAATCGGACCCTTTCATTTCTCCCTTTAGCGAACACATTCCTAATAACTCTTTAGTTATTTCAAAGCTTTTTGAAACTCCGCAAATGAAAACTAATAGTTGTGCTGTTGATGAAATGTCCATTGACTCATCAATTGCAAAGAGAGAAATAAACAAAATTTTTTGCTTTTTCTACACTTTGTTTGTTAGTATCCTTAGCTAGTTCTGAAATACGCTGTTTAAACTTATATTCTGAAATTTAATTGTTTCTTCAGGACATATTTTCTGCAGTGTCAGAATTAAGCACTGTTTCACAAAATCACCATCTGTAAAGGGCTTACTTGATTTAGCTATCATCGGAGCTATATCATACCTAACTTCAACTGCAATATCTAGTTCAGATGTATGTTTCAGAAATAAGTTTCTCTGTAAGCAAACAGAACGCTGAAGATCTGCTACTTTCTTTTTTCTTTCTTCTCCAGAAATCGGAGCGAATGAAGGGTGTTTAAGTTCATGATGCCGTTTTAAGTTGAATGCTTTAGAAACAGCCACAGTGAAATTACACAGAAGACACACTATGTTATTGTTCACTTGTGTAAAGCAATACTTTTCTGTCCATTCTTCTTTAAATGTTCTGTTCTCTCTGTCAACTTTACATTTTCTTGTTGCCATTTAAAATAAGGGTTATACTGAAAATCAGTATAAACACACAAACTTAAATAGTATTACTAAGAACAGTTCATGTTAGCCACCAGCCAAAAACCATAACATAATTGCTCCATTCTTTGTGGCGCTAGCATCGAACATGAGAATAATGAAAAGAGTTAGCATTTTGTTTTTGTTTCAGACAACCGAGAATTGAGTGGGAATAGTCATAGTTTAACTAAAAAGTAAAAAAGTAGATAAAAAACCTTAAAAGTAGAATCAGACTTAGCTTACTAATCTATTCAGCATTCCGTTGAATGTTGAGGGGTCAGTTCCACTTGAAGCACTTATGTCACTATAATTACAAAGCGTGATTTCATATTACTTAGTTATAGAGCATTATAATGTTGGGAAAAAATTTCAAAGCTTTGCGGGCCGGATAGAATATGCAAATGGCCGGATTGGCCCGTGGGCCGGACCTTGTGCACCCTTGATGTAGACTATTTGGCAATGAATCAGTGTTTTCTAAAGAAGGATACAATGATTGGAAAATTCGGCAAGAAGAGTTTGTGAGGACAAAAATTCACATGGCCACAAGATATGCGTAATTAATTTGAAGGAAAGAGGATGTCATTTAAGTCGGATCGATTGTAATCTGATTTTGCATCTCCAAGAAGAAATGACGTACTGGCATAAAGTATTGCATAGGGTTGTAGCAGTTGTACTTTCATTAGCTTCTAGAGGATTATCTTTTAGAGGAGATGAAGAAGTTTTCGGGTCTCTAAATAATGGCAACTATATGATGGCTTTGGAATTAATTGGAAAATTTGATAGTTTCTTGGCTGAACCCATATCTCGTGATGGTAATACAGGTAGTAGTAGCACTTCATACCTGTCTTCCACTGCTTGAGACGAGCTTATTGGTGTCATGTCAAGGAGAGTTACACAAGAGATAATTAGTCAAGTATTAATGGCAAAGCATTTTTCTATTAGTATGGTGGTGATTTCCGGGATTCTGCCGTGTTGATCCATTTCCTGGACAATATTTCGCCGACTGGAACGTCGGCGAAATATTGTCCAGGAAATGGATCAACACGGCAGAATCCCGGAAATCACCACCATATCAACAGCACGCCGTGGAAGCCTTCGTACTAATTTTTCTATTAGTGTTGATTCTACGCCAGACATATCACATACAGATCAGCTTGCTTTCATTATTAGGTATGTTATGGAAGATGGGACTCCTGTTGAGTGTTTTATACAAAATACCGGCCACAAATCGGAGGAATTAGCGGTAGTCATTTTTAAAAAAACACGAGAAATTAATATTGATATTGGTAATTGTCATAGACAGTCTTATGATAATGGCAGCAATATGGCTGGAGTGTACACCGGACTTCAAGGAAGAATTAAACAGTTTAATAATCTCGCTGTGTTTGTGCCATGTTCAGCTCATATGCTTAATCTTGTTGGAACAAGTGCTGCAGAGAGCAATCTAACTGCAGCTTTATTCTTTGATATTCTACAAGAAATTCATAATTTTTTTGTAGTGTCAATGCAACGATGGGAAGTTCTTTGATCATGTATTAAACCTAAAGCTAAGGTAGTTAGTAGTTAGTCATTAATGCAATGGTCAGCCCGAGAGGATGCTTGCAAAAGTCTGTGTGAGTCTTGGAGTGAAATAATCCAAACTTTAGAAACAATCTAAAATGATTCATCAGAGAAAGCAACTACACGTTGTAAAGCTTCGGGATTAAGAGATTAGTTAGACAATCTGGAAACAGCCTTCTTGTTTAATTTATGGAATATAATACTGGTGAGAGAGGGGTGTGGTGCATCTAAAACAGATTGGATGCGTTATTCTCGGGTGGTCACTTCTTTCGGCCTGAGTGAAAATGAAGCATAGTGGATATTGATATGTGGTGTTTCCGAACATCGCTGTCAAAATGAAGTTCAATAACGTGATGTTCGACATGATAGGAAACTTTTTGTGCCCTGATATTTAAATCTGTGTATCCAGTCTATATAAAAAACGATGAATCAGGAAAATTTTATGGGTCAGATTCAGAAATTCTGAATGATTAATATGGGAAAACGATGTTTTGAGGAACGATGAATGCGATATAATTTACCTTTGTTTGTATGGGGTTATTCTGGGACTTGAATAAATGAATGATGGAATCAGGAAAACGATCAATGGAGGAACGATAGATTGAGGTTTCCCTGTATACATATATATAAACACCGCTCAAATACTTTTTTGTATCATGTCTAAATAATACTCAATTATTATAATTTTAATGAGAAAAAGGTGCACTGGAAAACAGTGCCTATTGGCACCAACAACTTAAATCCGGCCCTACCCCACCCCCCTTCCACTTTTACCCGGAACATATAAAAACACAAAACAAGACCAAAACAATCCATACAACTTCAGCTACTGAAGATGAGAGCTTAGCTCATGAAATACATATCTAGTGAGTTTTCCAGAGTGTTTGTTCATGTGTGTGTGTGCATTTCTTTTTCCTTTAGGCAAGTTTTTGACAATAGGTCCCTGTAGACCATCGTCCTTCAAATATATCATTTTAATTTTTTTCCATTTTCTCTTCTTATTAACATGTGAGTGCCCATCTGGATAATTTTACGGTTCAGGAGTTTTTATTTTAATTCTATTTATCTTCAGGACAATTTTTTATATTTTTTTACTGTCCATGATCTTCAAATGTACATGCTTCCATTTTCTGTCATTAGTTGGCAACTCAGGAGTACACTATATATTTCATGGATGTATACAAGTTTATAGATACCTATAATTCAAAATAATTAATTTTTATAAATGCTTAAATAAATGCTTTTATATTCCAAAACTTATGGCTTCTGTATGAATAAATAGCTCAATAGAACATTGGAATGTCACATAAAATCTTGCAAGATTCAAACAAAAATATCACTTAAAACAATCAACCTAATAAATACAAAATGTGAAGTGGGAAGCTCATCCAATCTACTTTATAAAAAAAGTTGATAACTCTCACCCCTATTCTTTCTTGGTATCACAAAGGAGAACAGGTCCAGGAAGTTCCCAGGTATTAGCTGTGGTAGATGTTCTTCAGAATGGTCTAGTAACTATCTATTGGAGCCACATTTCTGAAACAACAGCATAAAATCAGAAATCTATAAACACAGGGTAACATGATGGCATTAGGGCACATTGTGATATGATACTTCTCTCATGTTAAATCATTCTACTATTTTTCGGAATAAAATTTTTATGAGAACTCATTTTCTCTTTAATTTGAAGATTTTAAGAATAAATTGAATAAAATTATTTTTTATCCATTTATAAAAACACTGCTTCAACGTTGCTCAGGTAAAATATAGTTTTTGGTTAAACAACTGAATATTTATTGATTATAAACCTCAAGTTCAGTGAAATAAAATCTGTACTATTAAAAACTGGGAGAAAATCTGACTCACAATCAGTGAAGACATGCGATGTTGCAGCCATCACAAATCAGCCTCTTAATTAAGCTTAGGGTATGACCTCATTAATACCAATCTTGAGCTTGCCATTTGCGTAATATAGTGTTTTATTATCAAAAGTTAACAATTCTCTATTGGGTAAAGGAAGAGCTTCATTATTCTACTCCCCATGTGACAATTTACAATGTTGCAATAGAACAAAACGTACGTGATGTCTGTGCTAGGTGAAGTATTGAAGTAAACGCTATTTTGCTAAACTATTAGAAATTATAGTAACGAAAAAGGTACAATAACAAAACGAAAAACCAACCTCGAATCAGATCCGACTCTACGGGAAGTTAGGGTTGCCATATCAGAAAAAACAAAAATACGGCCCTAACTCCCAATTAACAAAAGAATTATCACATTTCAAAAATCTCTTAAAATAAGTGTTAACAGCATACATTACATTGCACAAAAATTATTTTTTTACATCGAGTTTATTGTGTCGATGTTTATGAAAAAATGATTCCATTCAATATCGTGCCGCCCCCAAAAAGCAATGTGTGGTAGTAAAATAAAGATGGTTTTATTTATTCGATGATAAATTAGTAAGTGGATGTGATATAATCAGCGTAAATTGTATACCAAAAAGTTTTACCTATAATGAATGACATAAATATCTAGAAATAGAGGATAAATTTAAAACAGAAGGGAAGACAGAGACAATTCAGTGATGTATATTATAAGGTGACCAGATATTTTTTTCCAAAAGGGAGGACAGATCCCGTTTTTTTACAAAATGTAAAGACAAAGGGAGGGAAAAGAAAGGAGAAAGGAAGGACACATTTCATGACAGAAAAACTGTTTATATGCTATCTTTCATATTTTTTCAAACAAACTAAAGGTTGTAAAAGAACATACATTACAATAGTCTCATGACATGAAATTTTTTGTTTTAAAAAATTACTGTAAGCTTTCAAGAAAAATAATAATTTTAGATACCATTTTTCACAGTGAAACACTAAAATTACATAATGACAAATCGTATTGAACGAATTTCAATTTCAGAAGTTCAAAGGTGAATTGCACAAATTTTAAACGTAAGTGTTCATTAATTACGTGTGTGTTTTACATATTCGAGAAAAATAAACCCCAACATGGAAAAGTTTAAACGAAGTTCAAAAGCAATTAAAATTGAAAATAATAGATTCAATCCTACAAATTGTTATTTATTCTAAATTATATCCCGATTGCTTGAAAATTATTTTATATAAGCCAATATTTATTGAAAATATATTTATTCAAAATATATATTTACTGAAACATATCTTTTCTCTACAGGGTGAAATATGTAGTATGTTTTTAAAAATGAAGTGTTTTCATTCTAATAATGACATGATTGTTTTGTATTGAAATATTTGTCATTTCTGTAAATTTTTTTTCAAAAAATCGTCAATTTTATTTAACATTTCTGAGAATCGCTCGCAGCTATAATCCATGTTGACTTTTATCATTATGATTAAGGTCTATGTTTCCAAAGAAAGACTGCTCTTTACACAGTCCCACACATCATTAATTATCGAGAATACACACTCTACACTTGCATTTGTCCCAGGTAAAAATAAAGCTATTTCAACCAATATCTTTAAATTAATAAAAGGAAGATATTGTTTTTTAAAAACTGAAATATTTCCTCCCATCTTTTGTAGACTTCAATTTTATTTTCAGACCATTCTGAAAACTTATTAGCTGAGCAGTGCTCATTTAGTCTCCGAACCTCATCAAACAGTATTGTCATCAATCTTTATGAGACACTTGATTTGCAAATTTCACCGATTCTACCACTTTTTCCCACTTGATCGATTTCCTTAATTAAGTCCACTGAAAAAAATTTATTCCATCCAGAAATTTTGTCCATTTGATCAAATAATCAAGGCAATTTCTATAAAATAGTTGAACCTCGTCCGTGAATGCCCCTCTAACTGTTGGATTACTCTCTTCTAGTTTTTTCAATAAATTATCTGCATTTACTGGTCAACATTTCATATTTAATCTGGATTCCAATTGATCATTAAAACTGTGAAGAATTGACATTACTTCAGCTGCACATATTTTGTTCTTTTTAATTTGCTCTATATTCGAGTGAAACAATGTTGCCTTACTATGCATGATATGCAGAGTAATTTCATCTAATGGATTTCCAAAAAAATCTTTTAGAAGTTTGGGACATTTATCTAAACTTAAAAAATGTAAGCTTAATGGTTCAAATAATTGAGTAACACGTTCAATGGCAGGTGTTAAAGCCAACCACCTGGTTTTTGAGTAACCTAATAATTTCTTATGCTCAACTGAAGCGACCTCACAAAATTTAGTTTGACTCTTTACTCTCACAGTGAAACGATGAAAATGTAAGTATATTTGTGGAAGGATTACTTCTATATCTATAGCCAGTTGACTTGAAAATACACAAATACACCCATTAAAAGAACGCGTGGCTTGAGTAAATGGAAGGACAATAGCAGAGAAATGTTCAAAAAGGAGGAGGACAAAAGGTTTAGGGAGGACAGCGATTGAAAAAGAAGGACTGTCCTTCCAAAAGGAGGACGTCTGGTCACCTTAATATTATCAAGAAATTAGGTGATGGCTAGGATGAGGCAGTTTTTCGCAACTGAGGCTATTATTGCGTATAACATTAATTTTGCCGCTGTTGACATGTTTAAAACGTATTCATTGAGCAAAAAAGAGTAATTAGGGTATTTATCGGTTACCTACCGTGGCACCAAAGACTTATTTCCCGTAATTGGAGATCGCATCTCAACAATTTCTTCTCTGACTCTGATCCAGGGTCGCGACACTCAATGTTAGAAAACGAGGTCCGTCTTAACGTGACCCCTCTAACCCCTCCGCCGCCTCAGTGCGTTTTGGAGACCCTTCCCATTGGTCGAAGACGTTGCCAGGCAATGAGCTACGTAAGCAGTCGCGTCTCCTCTTCCCCTCCTCCTGCTCCTTCCCCTTTCCATCCCCCCCCCCCCCAGCTCCCTCCCCGACCCGATTGCCGCTTTTCGTAGGGCAGCGGTTTTTTCCGTAAACCAAAACGTTTAATTATTCCATAAATTTGATGCAATGATCCTCCAATTTTTTTCAGTTCTGAAAACAATTTACCCATCAAATGTATGTGTGGGAATTGGTATACACTTCTAAAGAAAAAGAACATTTTTTTACACGTTTATTGCGAAAAAAATTAAGTACAAAATATAACAATATTATTGGCCCATTGGTCTGTAGAAACAAGTATAGGACAAGGTCGGCATAGGATAAACAAGGATGGATATCACATAAGAGCTTCTTTAGGAGCACATCATAAGCAAAAATAATACATTCCAAACATTATTGATATAATAAAAGTACATTTAAAGGTTGCTATATTTTAAGCAAGGAGAAGTAATAGATTACAGTTATATCACAATATATACATAAAACAATTTCCAGGAAGTCCTTTACATTATAAAGACAGACAAAAATAAATTATACACCGAGTATCGCATTCTATATAAATAAATATACCTCATAAGGTTCTCCCTAATGGCACTACTAGGCCTGCGTGGGGTCTGAAACCCCGAGGAGCCAGGTTGTGGGACCACTTCACCTTGCTCTACTGCTGCAGGAAGAAAATACAAGTTAACCATTTAGTCAACTAACAACAAAAACTATTAAATAATTAATAATGAATAACAGAAAAATGGTCAGAAGTAATGTTGTTAATATTTTTTACAAGATGTTTTTAAAACACAAAAGACACCTACCAGGTGGAGAGGAAACCACAGGCGTCAATGGCTCAGACCACGACGGGCCTGGCTGTGGGCCAACTTCATCTTGTTTTGCTGCTGCAGGAAGGAAATAGAAGTTAACCATTGAGTCTACTAACAAGTAACACTTCATAGAATGCTCAAAGCATGATTGGAGAAGATGCTTGAAAAGATGAAAACAGTAGTCACTAGATAAACAGTATCTATGCAAAACATCACTAAAATTATTTACCTGCTAGATGTAAATTCGGAATGGAATCCTTCCGAAGTTTCATAGTGCCTTCAATAAAATTCTTCTGAGAGAAATGACTCCGGCAAAGTCTTCTGTTGTTATAGATGGCCATTCGGTTCATGGACATGAGCTTAGGATTCCCAACCAGCTTCCACCAAACATCGAATCGACGATTTGAGTCGGAAATGGGATGAGGGAACCTGGATTTATCATTTAAAAATATACATCCTCTTGCCGATCTCCCGTATTTCACACTCAGGCATTTCTAAATATTAATAAATGAATTATATGTCAAAATATTTACCTAAATCGAGTACCCTCCTTATTCCCGCAATTGGGGACGCAGGAACAGGAGGAGGGGAAGAGGAGACGCGACTGCTTACGTAGCTCGTTACCTGGCAACGTCTTCGACCAATGGGAAGGTAAGGAAATGGAATGGGAAGGGTCTCCAAAACGCACTGAGGCGGCGGAGGGGTCACGTTTAGACGGTCCTCGTTTTCTAACATTGAGTGTCGCGACCCTGGAAATAACTGGAAATAACGTATAACCTCGTGTAACCGCTCGAAATCACGTAAAACCTGGTGAAATCACGTGAAACCTGGAAAACTGTTGAAACCACTTGAAACACGAAAACCGTTCGAATGTGCGCGCAACCTATTTCCCCTACTTCCCCTCCTACTTCCTTTCCTACTCTGATCCTACAAGGTTTGTACATTTTTATTATTTCAGTGTTCGGTTTTTGTTTTGAAACTCCCAGTCAACTGTTTCCAATTAATGTTTGACAGAACTGTTATAAATATTATAGTGAATTACACTAATATTCAAATTGAAAAGTCAATACAGTTTTTAAGGTCATGATGCGAAAAACAGGTTTTCCTCTCGTGTACAATTACTATTTCTGTTCTATTGTGGTATTTCCGATTTATTGAATTGAACTGAAGATATTATAAGCATATTCCTAAAAACTGTCAACTGACTCATAGATTGACCTCAGAAAATATTCATGAAAGTGTACCTTAATACTTTTTCTTTTCGAAATAGATTAATAATTACAAAATCATTTGAAACTTCTCAAAATTAACTTATAAATGATTATGAATAGAACAAAATGAAGAATCAACTGAATAATAGCGATATTTAAAATATAAGCGAAGGAAATTCTCCAAAGCCAGTCAAACTGATAAAACCCGGTTAAAAGGCCGGATAAAAACAGATGAACCCGGATAAAAACACAATACGTATTTCGGCTACAAAGTAACCATCATCAGGGGTTAAAAAAAGGGGGAAGGGGGACTTGAGAGAGGGCGACTGAAACCAAGACCAGTGGCACGCTCTCAAGTGGATGTCCAGGGCTGTGTGTGTATTTATACCTGGTTGGTGGGCAGGGGGGGGAGGAAAAGGGGGGGACCTAGATGACCTAGGTGATGGGAGAAAAAGGGGGAGAGGTCAGTTTAAAAAGAACGCTGTTTATTACCCCTAACTCATTATTCATCAGGGTGTCTGTATTTATGAATGTGTAAGCTTTCTGTCGCGTCAAGTTTGGTATTTGGGACTTGTTTAAGCAGTTTGAGGCTATTTGTGTCTAATGGGTGGTTATATTCCAAAATGTGTTTCGCGACGGCCGATTTTTCAAAGCGTCCATGTCTGTAGTGCGCTAAATGTTCTTTGAATCTGATGGAAATATTTCTTTTCGTTTGGCCAATGTAAGACATGTCGCATGCGGGGCACAACACTTGATATATGCCGGATTTTTCTAATGTGGGTATTTTGTCTTTAGGATTCCCTAATAAATTTTTAATGTTATTTGTATTGTGAAACGTTAATGTATAATTTGCGATATGAAAGATTTTTGCTAGCCCTTTGTTTAGGGTTGGATGGAAGGGGAGTGAAATAAATTTTTTCTTCCTATCGTCACTTAGAGCAAGCGTAGTACTTGTCTTCTTGTCTAATGTTTTGGATTGCTTGTTAATAATGTTGTCAATCAGTTCGTGTGTGTACCCGTTTTCCAGGGCCGCGTTTTTAATATATTTGACTTCTTTGTCGAAACGTTTTTTATTTAGCGGTGTAGTCAATAGTCTATGTACCATATGGTTGAAAGCCGCTATCTTTTATTGGAGTCATTCTTAACATAATTGTTGGTATGGGTCGGTTTCCTATACACGTCAAATTCTAGTCGTCCATTATTATTAATGATCATAATTTCAAGAAAAGGTAAGGACTTATTTTCTTCGATTTCGAAGGTGAAGTTTATAGAGTTGTGAAATGAGTTGAGTTCTTGGACGAAGGTGTTAATGTTATAGAGTTTTGTATCAAAAATGGCAAAAATGTCATCAACGTACCTGCACCATGTGTTGGGGAAATAGTTTAACGTATTTTTACAGCGTTGCTCAAAAGAATAAAGAAAAATATTTGCTATAAATGGTGAGAGAGGATTGCCCATTGATGTTCCATTAATTTGTTTATAGAACTTATTGTTAAAAACGATGTAATTTTGTTCCATGCATAAGTTTGTCAATGTGAGAATTTCTAGAATTTTGTTTTCCTCAACTTGTTTACTTAGTAGCCAGTCCTGGAGGTTTTCGAGCGCGACGTCAATGGGAACACTGGCTTTGGAGAATTTCCTTCGCTTATATTTTATATATTTGCCAGTGTAGCTCGCTCTCTTTTACTTAAATAGCGATATTGTTTTTATAACAAAAAATTGTGGTTTATCAGGAGAACCCCACGCGAGTACTGGCGGTTGAAAAGTTAACGCGAGTACCGGAGGATGAAATTTTAACGTTGTTTCTGAATGTGTGGTTACGATTCCCTGAAAATATAAGATTTCTTGCATTGCCAATCAATTTCCGAAACAATTTGAGAATAGGATACGAGCCGTTCGGTCTGTCCGAGAACGGCTGCGCGGTGGGCGAACTACAGTGGAGGGGATGGAGTGGAAATGCGGTGGATGGGGAATCGGCAGAAGTCTAGGCAGCTACGCCAAGGAATGCTACGCATTTTAAGCTCTGCCACCACAAATCCCAACTCTCGTTCATTGAAGAATAGTCCCCTAACGGAAAGACCGGTAACTCAATGCTAAAAATCTTAGCCGAAGTTATCCTTTCAGAGCGCTCAAGTCGGCCAATCGGGGAGAAATGGAACTACGTCGCGCCGTCACGGGAAAATCCTCCCCACCCCCTTCGCGGTATTTTTGACTTTCCAGAATGGCGATCCAATTTTTATCTTCGAATTTTGCTTATCGATCGTATTTCTTCGAATTTCGCGTAAATACTGGCGTTTTTATCACTCATTACGAGACTATTGCCATTGCAATGACTATTGTTGGACTAGTCTAGTATTATACATACACAGAATAAATAATTTAGAATAAAAATTAGATTAAATAATATTAACAACAAAATAACCAACAGAAGGTATAAAAAGAATACAGAATTGAATTATTAAACTGAATTTATTAGCATATGTTGTACACACTGAGTACAATGAGGGTTGTGAACAACAAAGCATAGATGTAATAGAATATAATATACATGTGACAGCAATTATAACATATACATGTGACAGCAATTATAACAAATGCAGTATTAAAAATGAATAAGAAATACACTAATTTTATACAATCGTTACATAAAAAAATAATAGAAATGTCCAAATATGATGCCAAGATATTTGGTATACAATATATACCATTTACATAGTTGTATACAGTCATTTAGAAGTACATCATGAAATATCAGACTAGATTGAAACATTTTGGGAGTCTGTGCCAGGAAAAATAGGGGCCATTTTTGACAAAATTCAAGAATAAATTTTAAATAATCTGAAATTTGGGGACCTCTATAAATCAGAGTCCCGGTGCTACTACATTACTGGCACCTGTTTCAATCTGGTCCTGATGAAATACACTAACAAATTGCACATGAATAACAGTTAAGGTCATACAAACAGGTATTAAGAGAAAAAACATGTATTACACTTTGCAAAGGAAATGAAATATTCATGTATGGACAAACAAGTCATGTTGTTATATGAGAGAAAGGAGACTAAGGTGAAAAATTGAGAATTTACAACAAACTCTTAAACCGTATGAACCTAAAAAAAAAATTTTTGAGGTAAACAATTAAAATATAAAGTTATAAGTAGGCAACAATAAGTACTACTTTGCATCCTTTGATCCATGTATGTTGAAATGCTATATATCGTCAATGTTAGAAAGCAGTGGAATAAAAGATGTTTTGTTTCGTACAAATAATGATATTTCTCTATTAGAATATTTATTTTGAAAAATTGTCCACCAACATCGATTTCTGTAGAAAGAGGATTTTCAAAATTGAAAAGTATGCTCTCGAGATCACATAATTTCAGTAATATCAGATCTTATTTTGTTTTATAATCTTTTGGAGGGTGATTAAAAATCGTTTTTAATAAATTTTTGCATTTGCATTTTTTCCCTTATAACAGTTTTATTAAAAAGTGAATAAAACAGTGATGAAAATTTGTAATTTTTTCTGTTGCCCTAGTTATAAGTAAGTAATTGGCTTATATTGCTTGCTGCTATTGAGTGTTAAATAAATATAATAAAAAACAGTTTATATTTAATATAGTTGTGTGTTCTGGCGTGAGCGATGGCCTTGAAGAAAACTGAGTTTTCTTATTTCACTTTCAGCACTTATTGAGTCTTGATGTCTTGCCAGCTAAGCAATGGAAGGGCCGAGGGGGCACCATTATTATTATTAGGGCATCAGCTGGCCTTAATCCGGCCCTGTCCTCGACCACTGTGAATATAAAACTCCCGCAGATATCCTGATGGGTCACACAACTCAAACATTTTTATCCCAAATTGGGAAGCTTTCAATGGAATATATTGCTTCCAAGACAACCTACCTTTCCACAACAGCAATGACTCGTCAACAATTACTTCTTTACCGGGAATGTACATTTGTTGGAATTTAATCTTCAGATATTCACTAATTGGTAATATTTTGTACAATTTAGGGTCTCTATTTGCATCATCTTTATCACTGTTATTCACAAAATGTGAAAATTTATTCGGTAAAGAAAATCTTTCCTCGCTCATAATATTAGGAAAATAAGGTGTTTCTACTATATGGTTTCTGCTAAAATACATTTTATACGTAGGTTTCTGAACCACATCCATCAACATAATTACAGCCATAAACACTCTTACTTCAGTAGCATTAGTTGCAACCCATTTCTGATACCGAGATATTTAGAGCGCCGCAATTGCATTCTTCTCGCGAGTCAAAAATTGTTCCGCGTAACGATTCGTTTCCAGCACAATTAGGGAAATGAGAGTTTCATCAAAAAACAACTCGAAGTACTCTAATGGATCATTTATATCAGACAATGGCGCTAATTTTTTTCCAACCAAATCACACGGAAAGGGCTGAGAAGCGTTAGCACTGTCAACATCATCCCAAACGTGGGACACCAACTTTTTTGCGGAAAACTCACATTACCTTCGTGTAATTCCTCCTCTGATTCTAATTCTTCGTCACTTGTATCAAGAGTATCTGAGTTAAACACCAAAGATTTTTTATAAGAAATCGGTGTCGTGTGTTTTGCTAAGAAATATAACGGAAAGCGTGGAATTGGACTGATTGTGGGATCACTTTTGGCATTTTTTGCAGCTTTAATGATGTGTGATTTCTCCTATGCGTAAGTTTTCGATTTTTGGGTTTTATTAATTCCAAATCGTGATTTTCATTGTGGTCAAACTTTGGCGCTCCTTGCAAAAGGCGTCTCAGGCGATCATCTCGCTATCTCACCTATCGGCATGGCCCTATGTGTGTTTGTGTGTATATTGTATACAATTTTGTCGGAAACACCTTTAGGATTTGTTCCCGCGGTCTTACGCCCTGCGCCAACTCGCCTTTTAACTGATTGAGAAGAAGCATTGCTATTTATTCTAGCAAAACGGAAATTTTGCTAACGAGCACTTTCAATAGATTTTTAAAGTACTATTTGTTCTATTCTACGGGCAAAGGAGCATTTTTTTACATACTATAAAAGGTATTTATAAAATTAACGGCGCAATATACATTGCACAAACTTTATCATATACGTATATACGTTTGATCTCACTACACTTCTTGCCCCGAAATTAACTCTCCCCTCGGACGCGTGCGCTGAGCGTCTTGTACAGAAATAATGCCACTGGACGATATATAGTAACTTTTTGGGACATATGGCTTAGTTAGTATTATTTGTGACATCAGGCTGTACGTTTGGATGGATTTTAAATGAAATCCTTAGAGCCATTTTTGAGGAAATCGAATTTTGTTTCAAAATATCCTAGAATAAAGTACCCTTAATTGTTGCAAAATATCGTTTATCTCTTCATAATGTCTTTTATCAATGATATTATCCATAAATATGAGATATCATTCGATTTAGTTTAACCCTAAGACTGTAGTAAGAGTTTGAATGGATGGCGGCGGAGGCGTGACGTCATAAGGCTTAGGTAAGGTAGCTTAGCGTACATTGTAATGCCACTGGACGGCATATAGTGTTCAAGAGATATATGGCTTACGTAGTAATATTTGTGACATCAGGTTCTACAATTGGATTTATTTTAATCAAATTTTCTGGAACCATTTTTGAGTAACTCAAACTTTTCAAAAAATCGCCAAGAATAAACTACCCTTTATTTTTGTGCAATATCATTTTTATGAAAAAAGGATCTGCAAAAGATGTTATACTGCACAAATACGAGATATCATTCCATTTTATGCACGCGTTTGGGCCCTATATCAGCGAACAGACCGATAGACAGACAGACGGCATGGCAAAAGCCACTTTTTTGGACTCGGAAACACCTAAAACGTGTATTTCCATCAAAATCTCGAAGTCGAATTTTTTCAAGATAAAAATACTTGCTCAATATACTACGTACTTATGTTAAGAAAGTAAAAATCTCTTTTTATAAGCATTACTTGTTTATTACTTTTATCTATTCCATATTATATATATAATATTATAAATAATGTATAATATTATTGTCCCTATGTGTTTATATTGACCTAAACTAGGCATGTCAAACTGGCGGACGGCCCTTTTTGTGTCTTATATTAATTTTTGTCACAAGTGAATGATGTGGGATTCTTCATCTTTTTGTTCTTATGCATGTTGTCGTCATCGCGTCAGTCGTTGATCAGCTCAAACTCTTTAATATCCTTCTTCTAGAAGGTTACGTAGACTAAACAGTTCCGTCATGATTAAGAATCGGATCTCTCAGCACGCATTCCACCAGCCTTTTATAAGTTAATATGACGCAACTGAAACAAGCGCTATACATTGGCTACCAGTGAAGAAGCGATAGGAGTAGCAAGTGGACATTTCTTCCACCCCTCCCCAAGATCGGAGTTAATCTTAACAAAAGCATAGAGTGTGTGAACGAAGGTGTCCAAAATAGAATCATTACCTCTTTCATTAGCTTCTATCATCACACGAAGTTTCTTGAAGATAAATCAATAAACAAGTGCTGAATAAGGGGTGTGCTGCCAAATATGTAACAACTTGCTCGCTATTATCGCCGCCCCTGGCAGTTATGTATTCCACTCAACATCTTATTAATGACCTTTTTTGCGGTCCTGAGTTCGCATTATCTGTTCTTTGAGAGAATAAGAAGAGATTTCAATAAAAAACAGGAATATTGTAAATAAAAATTAAATTTTTATTTTAGATGTTTTAATATCATTAATGATTATTAAATTTAATAACATATATTTAATACATTTATAACAGATTCTATATAGCTGTCTGATTAGCTGAAATATTTATCCCAGACCTATGTTTTACTCTCATTTCTGTCGCCAATCTTTGATTATTAACCAGAATTTTACAAATGGAACTGCATCCCAATCCGACAATTTTTTACCTATAATATCAATTGTCATCAAATTAGAAATGTCCCACTAAGACTTGTCCTTTCTCTCGTAAATATACGTTCATTAAACTAAACCCTCTCTCTGCTTCCGAACTACTGATAGAGATTATTTTGATTGTTTTTTAGCTCTCATAATTAAAGCAGGCAATGGTATACTTTTTGATTTAACATTTGAATCGACAAAAACCCGAAAATCATTCAAATCAAGATGATATTTTAAAATTTCCTTCAATTTACTAAGTTTTCTTTCTCCTTCTACCCACCGAGAAAGAATTTCATCATATTACAAATTAGAAGATTCTAATAAATCAATGTCTTAGCAAGTATACATAGTTATTAAGTTGATTAGCATTAGATTGGCCGTGGTAGAAATTAATGTGGTATTCATAGTTTAAGTTATACTTTCTAATAAGGCAATAGGCAATAGGCAATGCTGGAAATCTATTATTTATTTGAAACGGTATGAAACGCGTCTGACTGAATTACATTTTGAACTTCTTCATGTTTTCCAACATTTTCTTTGAAAATTTCTAGAGCTCTTATTGTGCGCCTTATCAATTTATCGGCCTTTTGAATATTCGTTTCTCTTGATTGAAATGCATTTTAAAGTAATGAAAATTCTTCCAAAATGTCAATCATAATAGTCAAATCATTAATAAAATTCGTATTAGCTAATTTTTTGACCATTCCAGAAATTTTCGCAATTTGTGAAAAATGCTTATACAATACGAGATATGCTCTCCACGCCGATTTAGTCAACCTTAAACTACAGGCAGCCCAACGAGGACCTAAGACACGCCCAATTTTGATTATTTCAATTTCAAGCTCTTTAGCAATGCAATTCATGTCGGCTTAACTTTTATTAAACTGGTGATAAATTGAATATACATATCTTTTCCAAAAATGTTTTGAAATGATTTACCTGGCTAATCTCGCTAATGGAATCATCTAGAACCAATTTTAGGCGACGGTTTAAGCAGTTCCTGATGACGATGTTAGGAAATCTTTCTGTTAATTTTTTAGCGACACCTGATTTTCTGCTTAACATACTGCTGGCACCGTCTGAACAAAATTCTATGAAATTTGCCTGTAAAAAGTTATCGTCAAAACCATGGTCATTCGAACAACTCATTCGAGTATTAAAAAAAATTCAAATCTAAAAAATCATCACAGGTTCATTTTCAGACTGTATTACGCATCGGATATATATATAACCAACGCACAAATTTTAGCAAGAGTTGATGCTTCATCAACTAGGTACAATACAAATTTTCCCATTTCCATGTGTGATGTTTTTAAACAGAGTATCTTTAATCGGCACTTTTTCGTTTAAGCGTGTAACATTTATTTTACTCGGTCCCAACGGGTTGGGTATGTTGAAGTGTTTTTCGTTCCTCCTCACGTCCACTGTGTTCAGAGGCGAGACGAAGAAAAAAGAAGGGATACCGTTAAAAATGAAATTTTTATAATATATTATAAACTTTTATATGTACAGTCAAACCACAATTCAGCGCCACCGTTTATCCATCACTGACATTGGCGGTAAATCGAGGTATATGCTTGCTCTATGTAATCGTAAGGTGAAACTTGTGTTCACAACGGTTCATGGGCGGTATGCGGGGGTGGCACTATATAGAGAGACGCTAAATCGGGGTCTGACTGAATACCAAAAATGACCAGATTTCAGATCAGCCAAAGCGAGACAAAATCTGTCTGCCCCTGGAATGTAGGCAATTTACGGCAATTTCAGCTGCTAATTCCGATAAATTGAGACGTCTTACGCCGTAATACAATACATACATACCTGTTTTCGTTGTGCAAAGTAACACTACTGGAAACTAAAACCGGTAACCTAACCACAAGCTATCACAAACTATCTTATGTTACGTTATGAGTCCACTCTCTGAACTGGCGGAACATGAATGTACACATTTCAATCGGAAATGACTGTTCAGTGTTCAGCACCATCTATGATTGACTAGATGCAATAAGTGCTATGCTATCACTAAATTACGGCACTAGATGTCGTAAAGATGCAGAATAAAACAAAAACATAAAATCATGATTTAAATAAAACATACAATTTATTATTATGCAGGTAAAATGCCCAATCCGGGACAATTTACAATGCGGGACAGGCAACCAAAATCCGGGACCGTCCCGCATAATCCGGAACGTCTGGTCAATTTATGTATATCTATGTATATGTACACACTGACATCCGCCGAAAGCAAATGGAAGATGTTTTTCTTGCGTTACGTCGTAGTCACGGGCGACTCCAGAAATATTGGCGCCCCGGGCGAGATAATACTCCAACGCTCCCATCCGTAAATGTTTGTTGAGATATTTTCGAAGTACGTGTTAATTTATTCATCGCGTTGCAAAAATTATTGATAACGAAACAAAAATAAAAAGAATGCCATCAGGATTCCAGTCTGTTCCACGATATAAATTTGAATTCAATATTTATCCATTTTTGCAAGAAATGCATCGATAGATGCTCGGGTTAGCGCACACAAGACTTTGGCGCGCTGGGCGACCGCCAGTACCTCGGGCCGGCTCTGTTTGTAGCAATAGAAACAAAATGATCCAAACGGAACTTATGATGCCTACTTTCCACTTAATTACATATTTAATGCTTGTATTGCCTTTAAAAGCTTTAAAATCACCGCGAATGAGTTGCTCTTTGTGTTCCCAAATCTCATAATTTAGCGTTATAATAAAATATTACAAATGCATTCGAACGGAAAACTAAATTGATCACGCGTATTTGTGTGGGAAAAAACGCGTGTATGCACTAGACCAGAGGTGGTCAAACGTACCTACCGTCGGAGCCGCAAATATTATCTTCAGAAGGTCGAGAGCCGCATGACATATTCTGTGTTCATAAATTTATGGGCAGTAAAACATAACCTATATCCAGTGGCGTACCGGAAAATGTGTAGGCTCCTCCGCCAAAACAAAATTGAAGCCCCGAAAAATAATTTAAGTGCCTCACGAAAAAATACGGGCTCGCTTTGGCCATGGGACCCCCCGCCGCGCGGGGGTTGCGGGTGCGTTCGCTACGCCACTGCCTATATCCGAAACAATTCAGATGTAGTACATGTCCTCTAGGCATCCCCAACACGTCTCACGCTGTATACATCGTTGTGTTCTGTAGTGAAAAACGTTGATCCGCCTCTGAAAATCGTGTTGTGAGCTCGTTATTATTTATGTTACGTAATTAAAATAAACAGTGGATTAGTGTCTAAATGGGATATCACTAAAAACAAACGCGTCTGGAGCTCTACCACAGCTGGTGGTGTAGAAACGAGCTCAATACACGACTTTAAAACAGCGCGCGGCCTGCGTTCCGCAAAAACACGCTCATTTTCTGTTATATCGTACCATTGCAGAAGCAAAAAATCTGCAAAGAACCTTTCTTGTAGGAAATTGTATTCCCTACACGTTTATTTACGTACAGTTTCACCGTAGATTTGACTGTTTCCGAGTTATTCGCAAAAGGCCAGTCGCTGGTCGTGCTACGGCGGTAATTTTGGCACCATAGTGGCCGACGCGTACACGACAGGCAGGTCAACTTTTGATATGATAGTTAGGTTGCCCTAACGAACAAATGTGCCAAGTTTCAAAACCTTATGAATTATTTCCCCTAACCGTCAAAAAAGTTTCTAATTTGACCGGTCGTTCCGTAAACAGCGCTCATTTTCTGCTATATTATCGCAGTAGCAAGAAAACTGCAAAGAAACTTTCTTGTAGGAAATTTTATTCTCTACAAGTTTGTTGTGTAGTTTTGCCGTAGATTTGACCGTTTCCGAGTTATTCGCGAAAGGCCAGTCGCGGGTCGTGCTCCGGCGGCCATTTGGTGCCAAAACGGTCGACTCGTGTACGTCAGGCATATCAACTTTTGATATGTTAGTTAGGTTGTCCTAACGGACAAATGTGCCAAGTTTCAAAACTTTATGAATTATTTCCCCTAACCGTCAAAAAGTGTCTATTTTACTGATCTAATTACGATGATATCTAATATATAAATATGAATGTGTGTATGTATGTTTGCATGTCCCTTATACGTTTTTACACCGTTGAAGCTATCGAATTCAAAAGTTTCATGGGCTATCCTATAGACAAAAGGAAGAACTAGGTTTGCAGAGCGTGGGGTCAACAAAATACTACTTCCATAAGAATGCATGGAAAATGGTGTGGAGAAACCCCAAAATGCCATGCAGCCCTTTACTGATGTGGATATAACTCAAAAGTATTTAGGACTTATGAGCGGAAAGCAATAAAAGAATTTTCGAGTAGAAACTGAAACACGTTATATGAAATACCTCCTCGATTAAATAAATAAAATAAACACTACGTATGTGCAGTTTTTCTCTGCATGAACGATGATCCCCTCAGCTTCAAAAAGAATTTTTTTTTTCGCTGAACGAAGTATACTATCTTCCTATCTTCAGGTATCACACTCTTCTGTTCACACACCGTTGAGGAAAAGCGATCATTCTCCATTTGGGATTTTCAAGACTCGGTAAGAGGGAGAATTAAAAAAATGGTACACACCTGGTATTCTTCCAGCGAAATTATTTATGATAAAGGTCGATGGTATTCAGGGGCGGACCAAGGTATTTTGACGCCCCGGGTGAGAAAGTGCTCCAGCGCTCCCGTCCATAAATTTTTGTATCAATATTTTTAGAAGAACTTGCTCATTTATCCATTGCTCTGTAAAATAATTGATAATGACAGGAAATAGGAATTCCATGTAGATTTTCGCCCCCAATACTTAGGCGCCCCGAAGAGCCGCCCGGCTCGCCCCTACCTCTGGCCGGTCCTTATGGTATTTTACGAAATTGCCGCCTTAGCTGGTGCTCCTCGCTACTAGTAGGTTCGGGATAGCAGTTAACAGAGTAGCGCCCCCACCTTCTGGCAACTCCTACGGTGAACCCATTTTCGGTCGCCACTGTTACTTGTTCTAGCGTCCTTGAGTAATGCGAACGCGTATCGCAAGGGATCGGAAAATTTTTGCGTGGAAAATTTCGTGTCATTTTAGTATCTCCCACTTTCCTTTTTCACTCTGACCAAGGAGAAAACATTCTCAAACAGAATGTACAACTCGAATTGCAACAATATATAGATACGAATACCTAAATGGGAAGGCGCCCCGGGTAGGCGCGCCCCTGTATATAAATGTACCTAAATATTAACTTAAATGGCTAATTTTACGCACGAAAGACTGAATATTTTAATTCTGATCATGTTTAGTCGTATTACATGTTAAATCGCTCGAGATTATTCTTTAACCGCAAAATTTATTAACATTTTCCAGGCGGCAACAAAGCTAAATTTCTTAATTGTTGTCCTCCTCAAAGGGAGATAGTCACGTAAATATTAATGCAAGGAAAGTTCACGCGTGGCGCGCCGTAGAGGAAGAATAGCCAAATTTAAGATCAAGGGTATCAATGGAGTAAATATAGTCTACGAATACTCTTAAAGTGAGTCAAATGATTTTTAAGGAATATTATAACATTGCTATCTTTTACTATTAACATTGAAAGATTTATCGCAACATAAATCGATACATCTACTTACATTTGTCCGGTAACCAAGATGTTGTTTATTGTTTACGTTTTGGCTTATAGTATTGACATAATCCACAATTTTATTGCTGTTTTAAAGGCTTCGGTGCATCTTTCCATGTGGATATTAAGCAAGACATTAATGCGTAAATATATTAATGGTAAAACTTGACAATACAATAGATAAAATATTAAATGTTAATGTAAACATCGCTTGCGTAATTAAGGGATGGGGAACGAAAATTCAGGACTTATGGTGCACTAGTAGTAATTTCTATTTTAATCAAACTGCTCAATTATGCCAAATATTCTTGGAAAAGCAGCCTGCCTTGATTATATGATGGATTCTCCATTGAGATACACCCACGAGCACAAGCCTGATTAAAATTTTTCAATAGTTTCTTAAGGTGGTAGTTAAAATTCCGTGTGAATCCATTCTCCAAATAACACATTTGAGAAATTTGGGGGCACCGACAGCGCGGGGCCCCGAGAAATAAAAATCATTTGCTACTTAAAAGAAAATTCTTTCCCGGGCGAAGCCGGGTAATAACTCCAGATAGTCCTACATAAAATCGAAATTTAATCACATTGTATTAAACCGTTGTCCCCGTAGAGCCGAACAAAGACGACGGACAACACACCAATGGAATCGTAGAAACAACTTTCTAAAGCGTGCAAAATCACCAGAATCTCTAAGTCTGTTCTCTTCCCTGACGATTTTTTTACAATATAGGATCTAAAAAAGTCATATTTTTTTATTGCAATTTCGAAAAATTCGTAATGATACAATTAAAGAAATGCATTCATTTTTTAACAGTAAATTTTAATAAAAATGTTATCGAACTTTAAAATTTTTATATTATTGATAGATACGAGGTACTTGAACTCGGTTCATATTTAAAAGTTACATTTCTTTGGTGCAAACTACAAAATTAAGAAAAACTTACGTATAAAACGTACTTATATACAATATAAAACATTTCTATGCAATAAAAAATACATACATATATATATATATATATATATATATATATATATATATATATATATATATATATATAACCCGTAACGTCATTTACCTCCTTACCTGCACCCTTTGTCCCGCGTTTTACGTAGGCCTCACCAGCAATCCGTTAAACATCCGAATGAACGGTCACCGGAATAGCGTTTCTCTCAGACGCCCCCTCCCAGTTGCATTACATGCTAATACCCACAATGTTCCCTTTAATAGTTGCTACAATGTTAGGATTATTCGCGCTTTACCCTATGACACTCCTGCCCCCCTTCTCCGACACTGGGAACTAGCACATATCCATCTTCTCGACTCTTTCTCTCCGCCTGGCCTCAACCTCCGCTAACCCTATTAGCCCCCTTACAATGTTTCCTTGTTACTTTGTAACTATTCGGACTCTACCTCATCACACTCCCTCTTTATTGGCTATCCACCCCTCCTACTCCCCACCTCCTCCAATCATCAACCTTCCCACATCACCCTGTCATTCCCCGCCCAGTGTGTCACTTTACGTTACTCTTTCGCTGAAGAAGGGCTTAGGCCCGATAAGCTTGCGTGTGTTTTTGTGTTCGTGTGTTTTACGTGTCTCTTCGACGCCCCCAGCAGCCTGCCAGCTTGGTCCTCAACTTGGTGAGTGTCCGCTGGGCTTTCCTCAACACCTTGTTGCCACCCTCATCACTACCTTTTCTTTTCCTTTAGTTAATATATATATATATGGTGTAAATTATATATACACTTACGTAATAAACATGAAACAATAAAATAATATACAATAAAAAATAACTAATAATAGGTAAAAAAGTGCTAAATATTAAACATAACTAATTCACATATGCAACAAATAAACTGTATACAAAATATAAACATTCATATATTTGAACTTGAACTTCTAAAACACCGCACCACGCATAACGGAACATTACGCGTCGCACAGTAGAAACGGCTCTTTCCTTATCCGCTTTCCCCGTGCGTCTCGCTTTCATCTACACAATGCACACTGCTTCGTGGGGTTCTTCTTCTTTTCAGTAGTAGTAACAAGGTAACAGAATATAACAACAAAAACAAGAGAAAAATAAAAATGCTACGGAGCAGAAACGGAAGGAAAACTGCTACACGTAATCACTCGAAAGCTGTACGAATAACTGACCCGAAAATGTCTTCGAAAGGCCGATCCTAAAGGGTTCATACTTATCTCGAGGGGCATCACCAAGGAGGGGAGGCAAAGGACCTTCCAGGAACTGAGGAACGAAAGAATGGGTGGGCAAAACCCTCTCAGGTCGAATGACCTAGCAATGGAAAGAAAGGGTGGGTGGGGAAAACCCTCTCAGAGCGAATTACCTAGCAATGGAAAGTGTCCTTGGTAGGGTCAAGAACATCTGGAGTAGCAATTGAATCAACTGGGTTGTAAAGAGAAATTTTGGCATCAGCGGTGCAAATGACCGTGTGAGTTCAGTACTCCGATATTTCGAAGAACCCGCTTCGAGAAACCCTCCGAGAAATCTAATCTGTCACTCTGAGTGACCTCTAACGGTCGGAACGTAAACTACTACGAAGGATCGAAAAAACTCGGTTGCGTTTCTAAAGGAACGGAAAAAATACAGCGGCCCGAGTATACTCGGGCTTGTCAGAATTTGACCCTCGCCTCGATCCGAGTATACTCGGAGTAATCAGGGAAGCGGTTAAACGATTCTTAATTAACTTTAGTTTGCTAAAAGATCTCTCTGCCGACCCTATTGTAACTGGAAGTGCCAGAAATATACGCAAAGCAATGCAAACATTAGGAAACAAATCTTCCAGCTTAAGCTTTATTATGGCATTGAGAAGAGAAAGAGGAGGCAGTGACTCATCACTCAAGTTAGCCTTGTGAATCGTCTTTAGATGTAAAAGTTCGTCTAACAACATTTCTCCAGAGACATCAACTTTATACTCTGCATAAAATTGCTTGCAGTCATTTGCTATCATTTCGTCAGTTCTATCAAGATATGACCATAAAAATCCAAACTTGTGGTATATATTAAATGTAGCCTTGTAGCGATGACTTATACCGTCTGTAATTTTGTCTAGAACCTTGTAAAATACTTCTTCCCTGAAAATCTTTCCAGTTATAGCATCCTCACCTGCACAAACTAGGGGGTGTGACAAATGATGTGAGGGATGCGACTATAGCCATTTTTTAAATTTAAACTGTAAGAAAATTTAGTTTCTTCCTCATTTCATGTATATTATTTGTTTACAATGTTATATATCTGTAACCTTTCGTATTTACGAGAGTAACATGCTGGAAATCCCCACACTATTCATCGTGACCATTATCTGCACCATAAGCAACGCATTTTTTGTATCTACGCCGTACTCACAGAATGTTCTAACAATAAAATTGACAATGCTGTCGGAGGTTTCGTTAGTTAAGGGTTCAATTTTAATATCTTTATCTGAATTCCTTTTTGATTACAAAAATATTGAACAACTAAAGGAAAAACCTTATCAGTTTTGTGATTGCTTGCATCTGTGGATATTCCAAAAAACTGTGATTTACTACTTTGATTAAGTTAGTTCAAACTTTATATTCAAAAATATAATATTAAATGTTGTTCGTTATTGGACAGATGATAGCAAACATTAACTTTAACATGCAAAACATAACTGTATAAATTATACTATAGACTAGAATCCTTTCATCGTTTAACAAAACATAATGCTTGCTGATAGGTAAATTAAAGTATAAGCCAAAATTATGCCATAGATCTCCCACTCATAATAATATATCCTGGTGTATGTAGCATGAAATAAGAAGTACGAAACTTTAAAAGTTATTAGTAGGTATTCAATTTCTTTCCCAATGTTTCAATAAGTCTTGCAGTACAGTCTATATCAATAACTTTATGAGTTAAAAAGTATCATCTTACCTTTGAAATAAAAATTCAATTTGCAGATACTGGATGGGATGAAAATCTCTATACCCGTGACGGTCGGGGAAGAAACTTTCCTTCTCTATCTTCTCTTCGTGAAATAAAGCAAAGGAGACACCACTACACCGAGATGAGAGCAGGACGAAGGACCACAATGTAATGATTATGTCATTTTCAAACGACAATGTAGAAAATGAAGAAACGTCGCTGAAAATGCGAGGTCGTTAAAAATAATACTTTTGAAACTTGATTAAGAAACGTTAAGCGATGATTCAAATTCTCAGAGGACTTTTCCTGAGCGCGGGCCCCCCTTTAGCCCGGGCCCGGTTACTTGGACCGGCTGCCCCCCCCCCCCCCCCCTCTCTCCCGGTCCCTGCCGCCAGTGCAAGGCTCTCCGCCATAATCCTCTTCACAAATGGTCGGCAGCGATTTGAGGAGTTTTGTCCCGCGAGAGGTGCTTCGAAAATCGTTGAAAGAATACACTAAACGTGAGGACGTCCGCGTGTCGGAAGACCCGCAGGTGGAATTGGCAGCGAGCGGATGCGAGGGCTTACTGTCGACCGTGTTGCGAGTGAAAGCCTTGTACGAATTCGAAGGAGAGGCAAAACTATACTCGAAGCACTTCATCTTCAAAAGGCTGCCGACCGCCAAATCTCAGTTGAATTTCGTGAGGGAGAGAAGAATGTTCCAGAAAGAGGCGCTTTTTTACGGCAAGGTAGTTCCCATGATGAACCACCTGTCCGCGGGTTCGTCGAAGCCACCTCTTCCCGATTGTTACCACGCGGCGTGCGACGTTTTAGTCCTGGAAGACCTCAATTGCGTCGATTACCGTCCCCCGGACCGCCTTTGTCTCAAGGAAGGACTCGACTTTGACCACTGCCGTTTGGCCATGAGGTGCCTAGGAAGGTTACACGCCCTCGGAGTTGCGGTAGAGAGGTCTCTGCTTCCAGAAGGCGGCGGATGGCTCGCAGCGTTCCCTCCTTTCGCGAAAGAATCTTGGTTCTACGAGGCGAGAGAGGGTGAAATGGAATCTCCTGCCGTGAGTCTGACAGCTAACGCCATGAAGACCCTGGTGGAGTTTTCGAAGGAAATAGAAGGACTTCCAATGGAGGCGGAGGCTTCTGGAATGCTGGAAAAAGCTGTCCAAAGGGCTTGGATAACCTGCTGCAGATTGGTGGCGCCAGATAGAGAAGGCGCCAACGTGCCCTCCCACGGGGATTACTACGTTAACAACCTGTTGTTTAGGTACGGCAAAGGCACCGGAGGAGGGATGAAACCTCTGCAGGTGAAGGTCATCGACCTTCAGTTGACCAGGTACTGCCATCCCGGCATAGACATTCTATTCTTTATGCACCTGTGCACCACGAAGTCCTTGAGAGATGCCCACTTGGAAGAGCTGCTTTCGGTGTACCACGGGTCGTTGGTGGAGACTTTGGAAGCTGTGGATGGACCTTCTCCGCCGATTACTTTATTTGAGCTAAGCAGAGACGTCCGGGGTAAATACAAACCTTTCGGCGTTCTCGTTGGCGCAGTGTCACTGCCAAATTTGTTGCTCGTGAACGAATTCGCTCCAAAAAGTTTTGATGAGCTTTTCAAGACTGGATACGTCTCCATAGTCAGGGAGCAGTTCGCAAAAGATCCGAAATTCAGATCCAGGATGATTGAATTGATCAGGGAATTCGTGGAGGTGGCCTTCCCTAGTGGTCCAAACACGCTTGAAAATTCACCTTTAATTGTTTGATATGCGGGTTCTTGGTGGGGCAAAGTTTTATCGCTGAAATTTTAAAGATTATTTGAGATTCATGTTGTCTTTCAGTATAATTCACAAAATTTCCAAGGTTTTTCAACCACTTTTCAGCGTTTCGTCACTTAATATCCGCAAGTTTATATTTCAATATTAATTTATTGTATTAATTGATCTTTATGTGTATTATCTTTTAATTGGTGTGGTGCGTTGTAAAAAAAGATGTTCTATTATTCAAATAGATATTTCTTATAATTGGGTGCTTAACATTTATTTTCCCTGAAATTTAAGTAATTTTTTTATAACATTTCCACCATGAATTTTTCATTTTTCAGATTTTATTTTTCATCTGCTATATTTGTACTTCATTACATAGATTTTATTACTGATAAGAGGTTTTTACAATTTGATTTTAATAATAAATATCATCAAACTAGCTTTTGCTAACTAAGTCCTTCTTTGTAGTCTGAGTATTCCAAATCATATAAAATAGGATTAACTTTAACAATTTATATCAAATTAAAACGCTGAAGTTGCGCTTTTATCTAAGCGGGATGATGCATGAGTGTCCGCTTTCGCTCCAGCAATGGTTTGAGAAAGCGTCCAGGCGTCACTTTTTTAGGGGCGGCATTATACTATTATTAGTAGTAGTAGTAGTATCGTCGCCGATCTGCACCCATGTGCCGTAGACTAGGGAAGCATTTTGTCTTCATGCCTCAGGCGGCAGATTTAAACGCAACGGCCTTGCAAAGACCTAGATAAAATTAACATTATGTCATTGCTCCATGGAATGTACATTAAAATTTTAATTTCATTCCCCAGTAAACTTGTTTTAATGGGTAATACGAACAACGATGCAATAAGAATTGTTATAGTATATTCTGGAATCAGGCGATATTGATACATCGTCCAGGGGAATTTGAGCTTTATTATTATACCTAGCGTAAGTGTACGTCAAATATGCCGGATATGCGTGAATTAAGTATTAAGTTAAAATTGAAATAAACGGCGCAATATACATTGCACAAACTTTCTCATATACGTTTGATCGACTGTACGCTTATAAAACAAGTAGTTCTGGAAATAACTAATCCGCCTACTTTCCTTTCAATACAATTTTAATATATAACAAGTAGGAGTGTACACAGGTTTCCCGTGTTGCAGAAGTGCTTTTCGTCAAATTCGCCGTAGTATAATCGTATAATAATGTATTTGCTTTGAAATCAGAAATTTATTTTTCCTTATACTGTGGTAGCTTTTTTAATTCGTTCTAAACATATTTATCTCGTTTTCCCATTTTATACTCACCCTACAAATGAAATTTCTTTGAAATACGTTCAACGAATACGTTCCAAATTCATAGTTACAGAAAAATCCTAACCTTGATGTTGTGGTAGCCCTGTTGAGTCGAACCGGTGGAAATATGATATTTTGGTTATTTATTTACATGAAGATTAAAGACATGTTGTACAAATCTTATATACAAAATGTAATTGAAATCCGTTCAACCAATTCCTTAAAAATCCTTAATTACTAAAAGACTAATTTGTAATTGTGGCACCCCTGTTTGGCTGATTCGGTTACCAGTTTTCATTTTCAATCCTTCTTACACCTTCTAGAAGAAATCTCAAACTCAGAATTTATTTGATAAAATTAGAGATTTTTTTGTCGGTAGTTAATGTTTATTAATTCGTAGTATTTAATTTATTGATTTATTCATTGAGTATCCCTTTGCATTGTTTCTTGCAGTTTTCCGAGAATTATTAATCTAGGATATATTTGACCCTCATTAAATTGGACAAATTTGTAGTGAAGAAAACGAAATTAGATGAAACAGTGACGACAATACATTCAAATATGTCTCCTAAGACATCTTCTAAAATCAAACGTAGACAATACAGTGACTCTTACCTAGGTTTGGGTTTTACCTGGTCCGTAGATGAGAATAATCCAATACATATGTGCATTATCTGCAGATACAAGTTATGCAATGACTCTATGGTTCCTAGGAAACTAAACCGGCATTTCTTATCAAAACATGGGCACTTGCAAGACAAAAGCATAGAATATTTTAAAAGAATTTTGAAAGATCAAAGTAAACAGTCAACAAGTTTTGTGAAAAATTTGTAACTTCTGATAAAGCCCTGAAAGCAAGTTATATTGTGTCCGAGTAAATTGCGAAACAAAAAAAGCCTCATGCAGTTGGAGATACTTTAATAATTCCTGCCTGTAAAGAAATTGTTAGAATTAGGTTAGATGATGATGCTGCCAAAGAAATAGATAAAATACCTCTTTCTAATGATACGGTTTGGAGACGTATTAGTGATATGTCAAATGATACAGAAAAACATGTCACAGAAATGGTAAGTGATAGATGTTTCGCTATTCAAGTCGACGAGTCTACTGTCATAAGCGGTAAATGTCATGTATTGGCTTTTATTCATTTTGTTAATGAAACTGAAATAATAGAACAATTTCTTTGCTGCAGAGAAATCCAGGAAAGTACAAAGGGACAAGACATTTTCGATGTAATTGATACGTTCATAAAAAAATGTAATTTATCTTGGATTTCATGCGCAGGAATTTGTACAGATGGTGCTCAAATATGATAGGGACCCCGAAAGGATTCTTTGCTCTTATTAAGAAAATTAATCCAAATATAATAACAACCCATTGCTTTCTCCACAGAGAGGCGCTTGTTGCAAAAACATTAGATTCAGAAGTAAAAACTGTTCTTGATGATGTCGTTCAGATGGTAAATCTTATCAAAAGTCGGCCATTAAAATCACGTATTTTTATAAAATTATGTGAAGCAATGGAATCAAAACGTAACTAATTTTTCATACAGAAATAAGATGGCTCTCAGGAGGTAAGGTTTTGATCCGATTTTATGAACTAAAAGAGTAGTTGTTGACGTTTTTTACCCAGGAAAACTGTTCAAATTTTATTGTTAGGTTGAGCAGCGATTATTGGTGTGTCCGAGTGGCTTATTTTGCAGACATTTTTCAACAACTAAACAAACTCAATATGTCAATGCAAGGCCCAAATGAAAATCTTTTATCGTCAACAGACAAAATGAATACATTTATTGGTAAATTGAAAATTTGGGAGGAACGACTTAAAAAAGGAGGCCTTGAAATGTTTCCCCTAACAGCAATCTCAAATGGTAAGGAAAAAGTAGTAATAGACCACTTGCAATCTTTGCAAATCAAAATAAAACATTATTTTCCGAATTTAGAAATTTCCAAATATGACTGGGTTAGAAATCCTTTTGCAGTAAAATCAAGTGCTAGTGGATTCAGCCTTCTGGAAGAGGAGGAGTTTGTTGAAATCCAAAACGACAGAACATTGAAAATGCAATTTGAATCTCTGCCATTAAATAATTTTTGGATAGAAATTTCAAAAGAATATCCAAGCATCTCAAAAAAAGCGATTGACATTTTACTAAAATTTTCCACTTCTTATTTATGCGAACTCGGTTTTTCCACACTTACGTCGCTGAAAAATAACAAGAGGCTTTTGTCTTTGGATGAAGAAATTAGAGTTTCTATTTCCTCAATCCGTCCCAGAATCAGCGAAATTTGTAAAGAGCATCAGTCACAAATATCGCATTAAAATAGTAAAACTATCCAATTTCTTTGTTTAATAATATATAATAACTTTTGTTTATTTTATAAATATACTTTTGATTTTTTATTTAAAGTTTGATTTTATAAATAGTAATACTTAATATTAGATTATTTTTTCTTTGCTTATCACCGACGTTATCTATATTCAAATACTTTAAATGTAACCTTTTGATGTAGTGCTATGTTTTTCTTTGAGGATACTATTTTATGTTGGTATTATTTTGCATTTGTGTATTTTTTGTTTTCACAATTCTAAATTTAAAAATGGAATAGCATTATTTTTTCTTATTGCTGCATTAATTGTTTGTAGAGGCCTAATAATAAGTCATCTACATATGTATTTTAAAGGAATGAATTGTACGTATATGTGTATTTTGATGTCTATTTTTATGAGTTTATATATCAATGAGTGGTTGTAAGATCATACCCTTGGTAAAATATTGTCTTTGAATATGTTTTCTTGTTATGCGTGACATAATTATATTAAAAATAATTTTATATGGTCAAGAAAATCATTATTTTTTATTTTTCGAGATTGTTTAATCAAGTGATATTATTTATTATTAACTTCATATGTTTCGTGGTGTAGATTGATATTACGCAAAAACTCTGCATACCATTCATATTTTTCTCATTATCTTCACTGATCATTCCCTTGGTAAACTCTATTACCTGTGCATATGTTGTAAGGGGTGACGCGAAAATTACGACATTGAAGAAAGGGTGACGCGAACACGAAAAGGTTGAGAACCACTGGTCTAGGTTGTAATAGGATTTTGAGTGGATCGCGGTGGAGGCGTGCCGTCATAGGGCTTGGGTAAGGTAGCTTAGCGTACATTGTAATGCCACTGGACGCCATATAGTGATTTTAAGAGATGGCTTAAGTAATATTATTTGAACATCAGGCTCTATAATTGGATTGATTTTAACCAAATTTTCTGGAGCCATTTTTGAGTAAATCATATTTTTCCAAAGATCGCCAGAATAAATCACCCTTTATTTTTGTGCAATATCATTTTTATGAAAAAAGGGTCTGCAAAAGATGATATATTGCATAAATACGAGATATCATTCGATTTTATGTACACGTTTGGGCCCTAGAACAGTGAACACACTGACAGACAGACGTCATGGTGAAAATCACTTTTATGGACACCTAAAACGTGTATGTCCATCAAAATCTCGAAGTCGAATTTTTTCACGATTACAATACTTTCTCAACTACGTATATGAGAAAGTAAAAAGAGGGCCTGTCCGGTTAACTTTCAGACTGCCAAGGGGGGTAACGAGATTACCCCATACGCTAATTATTTTATTTTTTTCTTGAAAACATTATCTGATCTTTATTCTCCTATGTAATTGTTCTGTAATGTATGAAGAACATAATTACGTTAAATAAACAGAAAGTATCTAACAATTTCTGAGAAATACAGAAAATTGTCTTGGAGTAACCGAGTTACCCCTATTCATATTATTCGGAACAGTATTCCTTATCAAAGAAAATTAAAAAATCGCCCTAAAAAACCTGCAATAGCATTAATATACTTGTTTGCCTTTTTATAACCCTATAGTTGTCTTCTAAATGCCGTACTTGCTACTACAGGTGAATGACAGGTGTTGAATCTAGAGAATTCTTATCGTGTGGAAACAATAAAAAAGTAGTCAATAGTAATTTAGAATGTCTTACATTACATATTATAATACATTTGCTATGCAGGCGGAGTGATGTTGCTAACCACAGACTCAATGGTTCGCATTCGGCAGGGCCTTTTCCTGCACCCCCAGACCAACCAAGCAATTCATAAATAACCAATGATACATTCAATGAAAAACACATTTGGTTTCCTAATGTTAATACATTGTAATATTTTTGATTTGATGTGCCAAGTAAACTCCAAAAATAAAATAATTTCAGAGAACAAAAATTTTTCAATTAACAACATAATTGTTTAAATAAAAATAATTCTCAGTATGGGTATTTGAAATTGCTTAATATTACTAACAAACTAATTTAATTACCAATTTTGATGAAAAATGTTTATTTACAATAAATTTCGTGGGGTAATTCAGTTACCCCCCTTGGTAGGACTGTGGTGCAAAATATCTTGGTAGTCTGAGGGTCTATCTTCCAGGAAATATAACTTTTTCCGATAGAGCCCTAAATGCAACATTTCAGGAAGTTTAGAGAGATTAGAAATGCGACCGAAAGATTATGTGCATCGTTTTTAAGGAGGCGAGAGAGAAAGCAAAAGGGATCTTCGTTTTCAAATAATTAAGAATGCCTTGCAAAATTTCGCATTTAAAAATATTCTACTATAACTACATATATGCATTTCCAAATAATAGTAGAGATAAGATATGACGGCATCCATGCTCAAATGACAAACGAATTTCTGCCATGCTAACCGTTTCCAAGAAAACTTTCCATTCAATAACAGTACGTTAAAATTGAATTATATATATATTATAAAAAACTCCTCGACCTCACACCAAATTCACTTGTTAGATATATATATATATATATATATATATATATATATATATATATATATATAAACAAACTTAAGGAAAAGAAAAGGTAGTGATGAGGGTGGCAACAAGGCGTTGAAGGAAGCCCAGCGGACACTTACCAAGTTGAGGACCAAGTTGGCAGGCTGCGGGGGCGTCGAAGAGACAGAAAACACGCACACAAAAAAACACACGTAAGCTTTTCGGGCATATGCCCTTCTTCAGCGATGGAGATAGTATATATATATATATATATATATATATATATATATTAACTTAAGGAAATGAAAAGGTAGTGATGAGGGTGGCAACGAGGTATTGAAGGAAGCCCAGCGGGCACTTACCAAGTCGGGGACCAAGTTGGCAGGCTGCTGGGGGCGTCGAAGAGACACGTTAAACACACGAACACAAAAAAAACAATATATATATATATATATATATATATATATATATATATATATATATATATATATATATATAGGACGTTGAAAAATAAGCTTTCGAATATAAATTTTAGTAATAAGCATAAGCATTTTCCAGTTTTTATTAGACGAATAAATTTATATTATTAAAAGGCGGCGTGAATATGTGTGTGGACAGCATTTCTCAAAAACCAAGAAACAGAGCTTTTAAACTTGGAACACATAGTAATTGGCCCATGAGGATGTGCACCTCTGGATCAGAATTTCGATTTTTGCGGGGAGTGGGAAAGTGGAGGGGGCGACATTTTCCATAAGATAGCACGTAAAAATCTATTTTTCGACTTACAGCCTTTTACTCATTTGCAAACTAAAAATAGAAAGAATTGACGTATGATCTTCCGACCTGGACCGTTTTAAAGTAAAATTAATAACGTTTCTTATTCTTACCGTCACATTTTGCCTACGATACAAAATCGCTCAAGCTCGACGTTTAAATCATATTCAATGGAAAATTTTAAGCTTTTTAACGATATGTACCTTGCAGGCCGTGTCATTGTTAAACCTCAAGATTGTATTGTCGTCCTTATATTATATGCGTAAGGAAAGCGGGTTTTGAATGCTTTAATATAGTGGAGGCCAACCTTTTTACATGAAGGGCCGTATCGGTGGCTGCGAATTCTTCGGCGGGCCGCGTTGGAAGCTGCCTTTTCTTCTTCGGCCCAGACTATAATTTAAATTGGAAATTACCTATATATTCTGAGGTGCCATATAAGTGAAAATCAAGCTCAAATCAAATTTATATGTTTAAAATTGCAATATTAAAAGTTTTACAATCATAATTTTCATAAATATATATGACTTTGTGTGTTACATTTTTCGGATTGGTCTTACATCAGAACTTCGTGGGCAGTACAAAAACCCGTCGCGGTCCGAATGCGACCCGCGGACCGTAGGTTGCTATAAAACGAGAGAGAGGAAGAAAGAAAGGAGAGAGAGAGATAGGCAGTGCCGTCTTAAGCCTCTCCTGGGTCCCTAGGCAAACAAATTTGTCCCCCCCCCCTTTCTTTTAAGAAAACTATATAAATTAGTTTAAAAAATAATTATTATATTGTAATATAGAGGAGGTCGAGCCAAGGAAACGGAGGAGGAAATAAATAAAGGATCAATAAAGGCATAGGGTTATGCAAAACACGCGCTGAGCATCCAACGTCCAGTAAATTGCGATTAAATTTTTGGCGTAATTTATAAAAGGTATTGTTATTGCCTTTTCTCAACAGTCCCTCAAAATTTTTGTTTGCGTTATCTGCTCCATAAGCAATGCATTTTTTTAGATCGATCCCATACTCGCAAAATATGCTAATGATGAAATCGAAAATGGTATCAGACGTTTCATTAGTTGGCGATTCAATTATTAATATTTTAATCTCAATTCCTTTTTATTGCAAAAATAATGAACAACTAAGGGGAAAATCTTTTCCGTTTTGTGATTACTAGCATCTGTGGATATTCCATTACACTGACTTTTTTAATTCTATCAATTATTCATTTCTGCAAAATTACCCGATAACATTTTTAATGAGAGCTGCAGTTTTACTTCGTCCGCAAGAATATTTACTAGCTATTTCAGAGTCACAAAAAATTTCTCTAAAGAGTTTATTGTTACAAGCAGCTGATCAAAAGTAATTATGGTGTTTAACAATGTAGTAGGTCATTGTCAACTCACTTGCTATAGTAAGATGACCCTCCATTGGATTTTTTACATGAAAGTGCGTAATATTTTGTGATGCGCTTGCATTTCCAACGCAAGTTGATTTGACTTTATGCTTTTCTGTATTAATTTGGTCGTTTACGTCAGATTTCCCGCCGTAACCAATGTTTATATAGCAGTTGCACACTTTACACTCCACTTCATTATCATTTCTTCCTTTCTTGATAAATCTCCATTTAAAAAATACTCTTCATTAAAGGTACATTTTCTCTTCGAAATTTCTGCTGAGGGGTTCTGTAGAAATTATTTCCGATTAAAATAAAAAAAATCACAGAATATTCGGCAGCTTATGCGCAAAATACGCAATATTTTCTACCATCAGATTCCAAAGAATTTTGATAAATTAATGTAAACTTGGACTTAAAGTTTATAAAAAAGATATAATAAACTTTCTTTGTGAATGGAAATATCTGTACTGATTTGATTATCAATAATGATCATAACACAAGATATTTGCATACCTGTAAAAAATAATGCTATTGAACATCTAGGGCGATAAACTTGAACAATACTTGAACACTTGTTAACTCGGCGCGAGACTATAACGAAAAAGTGGTATATTTTTAATAACACTAACATTATTTGCAGAGATTTATGATTAATCTATATTTTTGAAAGTGTACTTACTGATGTCGAGTAGTTTCCCGATCCCTTTTCTTAATCACTTCACTGGATATGCGGCATACGCTTTATGGTACGGTTTTAACCCTTTAGTGCTTACCTGGGGTCAAATATAACCCCAAAAAATTAATTTAATCGTACTCGGTGTATAAATTTCATATAATTCTGATATTTTTTACTTTGTCACATAAACCTTCTTCTTTAATTTTACCAAGAAGAATTTTTAAAAGTACAAGTTTTTCCGTGCATTACAATTTAGTTTTTTCTTGGGGTCAAATTTGACCCCATGTAAGACTTCACGTTTTGTTTCCTGAACTCAAATCTTTTCGCTTTTATTATTAATATAAGCAACTAACATATGATGCGCGCACTTTAATTTGAAAAAATCGTTTAAGTATATATTTCACAAATATTTAGAATATATTTTTAGTTGAAGATTACTTCGTTTCTGTACGTATGATTCACTGTTCTCTTTTATATATTTAGGAAGCTGAAAATTTTGATTGAATATGATCATGGAGGAGTCCCTGATTTCTGAAGAAATTGAGTGTATTCTAGCGGAATCATCCGATGAGGAGGACGGGGGAGAAAGTGGATCAGAGGATGAAGATATTTTGGAAGTCTTCGATGACAATACGGATTCAGAAGAGGATGCTGGTGCTGTTAGTGATGAAAGCAGTTCTACAAGAGGTGAGATAGCACAATTTAGCGCTGGAAATGTAATATGGAAAGCGGAGCCTCCTCTAACTGGTCGAGCTGGCAGAGAAAATATTATTTTATATTTGCCTGGACCTAGAAAAGCTGCAAAGGATTCCATAGAGCCAATTCATTGCTTTGAACTATTTATTACAGATAATATATTTGAAATAATTTTGATTCATACCAATAAGAAAAATCATCGAGTTTCAAGAAAACCATCCAGAATCCAAAACTAAGTACAAACATGAGACAAATCTGATAGAGCTAAAAGCTTTACTAGGTCTATTGATCTATAGTGGTGTTTCTCATGCAAGCAGGGAAAATGTTCGTGATTTATTCAAAACAGATGGAACAGGGAGGCATATTTTTTTGTCTACAATGAGTAAAGATCGTTTTATGTTTTTCTTATCAATGCTTCGTTTTGATGATAAAAGTAAAAGAAGCAAACAGATTCAGTCAGAGAAGTTGTTTGCCATGAGAGAAGTTTGGGAAATTTGTATCGCTTCATGTAAATCCCTATATAAGGTGGGATCTTCAGTAACTGTCGATGAACAATTATTACCATTTCGTGGTCGTTGCAGATTTAGACAGTATATGCCACCTGCCCGCTATGGCATTAAAATATGGATGATGTGCGACTCATCAACAAAATATTTGATGAATGCCAAAGTGTATTTAGGAAAAACAGGTGATACCGTTGCTCGCGGATTATCTCAAAATGTTGTTTTATCTCTGGTGGAACCAATTTCTTGACGCCAAACTGGAGGAAGAAATGTAACAACAGACAATTTTTCCACTTCATTACCCTTGGCAAAGGAATTGAAAGATCGAAATCACACTCTCGTGGGAACTATAAAGCAGAACAAGGAAGAGATATCTCAGCAATTCAAAGCATGCCGGACTAGAAAGGAAGGGACAACAGAGTTTGGATTCACTGATGACTTGACATTAGCGTGTTTTGTAGCTAAGAAAAATAAGGAAGCTGTGCTACAATTACCTATGTTTTTAGTAAAGAATGTTTTTCATCGCAGCGTGTTTTGGCTGCAGCAAGTGTGGGACGCCTCCCTGTTTCACAAAAAGAGGTTATTTGCTAATTGGCATAGGATATTGGACATATGGTGCGACGCTACGCCATGGCAAATTGCCTGGGTATCAAGGGATCTTCAGTTATTTGAAATTTATCCCCTAGAGGATGAAACCCCAATTTATTTTGCCGAGAGCCTTGCAGCATTGACTGGTGCATTGCATGCCCAGCAGCAAGCCCCGGCTCATGCTGAAATAAATGTATTTGTAGATAATTTAGCAGTTATGTATTCCTTAACAAAAGGAACAGGGTTATTATTTACTTATGCTATGTTTGTACAGTTGTACCTCAAAATAATAAAGAATCAGTCACGAGTTGTGACCTGGAGGTACGTCCCAACCAAGGCCAATCTGGCCGATCGTCCGTCCCGGGCCGTCCTGCCTATCAATGGACCTACGGCTAGCGATTGGCTCGCTGGTATCGGGGTGGCTTCTTTCTTCCCTCCATCATGATAGAAGTATGTATACATTCTGAAACAGAAAAGCCTGAAATAATTGATTATTACAATAAGACCAAAGGTGGAGTAGACACATTCGACCAGCTATGTAGTAAATATAGTGTGTCCGAAGGGGTACCAGAAAATGGACCATGGCATTGTTTTACGGCATTATCAACGCTGCAGGTATAAATTCTTTTGTTATATATTGTCTCAATTCCCGAAAAAATGGCAAAAATGATAAAATTTCAAGAAAAACCTTTTTGATAAATATTGCTCGTGTCCTTGTCACTACACTCGTATTGGAACGCTACAATAAGCCTAACCTACAAAGAAACGTAAAGAACGTTCCTGATTGAAACTTGTGGATTTGTAAGTGACAACAGCGATAAATTACCAATGGTTGAAGAGGACGACTACGAAGGAATTTCGAGAAAAAGAGGGCGATGTAATTTGTGTGATAGGAAAAAATACAAGACATCATATGTGTGTACAAGTTGTCGTAGTTTTATGTGTAAAAATCATATGGATTTAACGATCATATGTAATAAATGCAAAAGTAATGGACATGATCTGTCTGAATATATGTTGTTTTTTTTCATTGTTATCATAGCTAATATATTCTAAAAAATTGTCATTACCCAATTTATTTTTTAAAATTAAAAATTATAATACACGAATATGTAGTTAAATTTGCTCTAATAATAAGGTTAATAAAGAGTATTTATACATTATTAAAATTAAACGCTAAAATACTAAGAATTCACAGTGGGGTCAGATCTGAACCCAGGTAAGCGTTTACGGTTTTTTCTGAGGGTAAGATTTTGGGGGTTAAATGCACACCGTAGGTCCGGCAACCGGATTTAAATTGTATATTTAAATAGTACACAAGTCAATGGTTCGCCAACGACTGCATACGATCAACCAAAGGAAGTCCTACGTTGAAACTCATATGCCCAAATGCCAGAAAATTAATAACAGGGATCGGTGCATGTTTGTGTTATGATTGAGAGACTCGAGACCCACACCAGAGAAAGATAAGCATTCTCACAGACAGAGGTTCCGAATGTTCTCCGCTTGAAGTATGAGTCCAATTTCAATCTTGCTTGCAGCACACATCCAGAGCGATTTTTTCACATGCCTCGCACGTTAAGTCTTTCCGAGTGTGGCTCATTGTCAGAACCTCCAAGGTCGACTGTCCACCCAGCCTCCGTTTAGCACCACTATTCCTACTTTTATCGATTACATCTTACGCGTTACGCTTCACGCTTACAAGAAAAAAACTTGGACATTTATGCATCCCGAAAACAACATTCGGGACACCGGGACAAAACTCTGTAATAAACAATCTTGAAAAATATAGAATTCGTTACATGCGCCAAGCGTCACTGTGCGTAACAGTAAATAATAAAGTTCTAATTTCTTTATAATAAATAATAAATATAACCACACCAATTTATTATTGTCTCTTATCTTATTATAAACATAATACAATCTTTTTTATTTCGAAACCCGTCAAAATTAAACTGCTATCAAGGTTCAAAAACGTTACAATATTATAAACATTATTTTTACAACTTGCAACTCTTTATGCATCGCAATTTTCACATTTCGACTCTCCACTCAGCGCCGTTTAGACTACACTGCCGCCAGGCCTTGACAGGTACGCTTAGGACGTAGATCTTGATCGCATACATATATTCGTATATCATCGCGCGACGAAACTGTCTCATTTTATATTAATCTCTCGTAATCGTAAAAGTACTTGAAAATAATTAAACGATACGATACCCCTTGGTGACACTGCTACTGCCAACCACAAATCAAATACAATACACTGGCTAAATAACACGAAATATACTAATAATTATATTGCAGTGGCATAATACAAGGCACAAATATAGTACAATACTTAATAGAACCGTCCACTTGAGGAATCACAAATGATACGGAAAGAGTTCGACTCGCAGGTAATCTTTCTGCAAACGCCGCAGGTCAGCTGTGTCCGCCTCTCTCTCCGTCGTTTCTCGTTCTCCCTCACTGACCCCGTCTCTCTATCTCTCTCTCTCTGCTGCCTCCTCGCGGCGAGCTTGTCGGATCGGGAATCCCCTAGTTCCCCGTCAAATTATTACTGAATGGCAAAGATAAGCTTTTGGGAGAAGTTTAAACCGCCTTTGAGAGTGGATAATACTTTCGCGTTTGTTTATTTCGGCGGCCCGAGTTGATTTCGTCGGCGCATTTCGACGTTAAAGAAATTGGTCAACACACATAGAGAGAGGGAAGGGAGAGAGGAGAGAAAGAGGAGGAAAGTAAGGAGGATGAAGGAGAGAGTCTAGAGACAGGGGAAGAGAGAGGAGGGAGAGAGAGAGGAGGAAAGAGAGAGAGGAGGAAAGAGAGAGAGAAGAGAAAAGAGAGACAAAGGAGGAAAGAGAGAGGGATGAGGAAACTGAAGGAGACACAGGGAGAGCAGAGAAAGGAGAAAAAATGAAGGAGAGATGGGGTGAGAGGGAGAGATGGGGGTGAAAGGGAGAGATGGGAGAGAGAGAGAAGGAGAGATGGGGAGAGAAAGAGAGTAATGAGAAAGAGGAGAGGGGGAAAAGAGAATAGAGAAGGATGGAGGAGAAAGATGGGTGAGGAAGGTGGAGAGCTAGTACGATGAAGATAATTAATCGCATTCCATCACGCGCCGCAAACGTAATCTTCCGTTCTCTTTGCATCCAGGGCTGCGAAGCCAGTCTCAAGCGATAAGTAGGTACGTCGAGTCAGAAGCTAAAAAGACCCGCCCGTTCCGTTCTTCATAATAATGGTAGGCGCCAAATTGAGCGAACTCGTTTCGCGAGAGATCCTTCACGAATCGGTGAAGAAATTCACGAAACGTTCGGACGTCCGTCTGGCGAAGGATCCGGTGGTGGATATGGCGACCGAAAAAATCGAAGGTTTGTTATCCAGCACGTTTCGAGTGAAGGCTTTCTACAGCTTCGACAGAGAGGAAGAAGTGCGATCGAAGAATTTCATCTTCAAAAAAATGCCGACCGCCGAATTTCTGCGGAATTTCGTCAACGAGGGAAGAATGTTCGAAAAAGAAACGCTATATTACGAAAAGGTTGTGCCAATGATGAAAAAACTGTCCGCAGGTATGTTCGAGGTTCCTCTTCCCGAATGTTACCACGTGACGCAAGACGGGATCGATGACGTCATAGTCATGGAAGACCTCTCGGATGGCGGTTACCGCTCGCCGGACAGCGTCTATCAACCGGAAGGCTTAGACGTCCCCCACTGCAGGTTGGCCATGATGTGCCTCGGAAGGTTGCACGGTCTCGGCGTCGCCGCAGAGAGATCACTACCTCCAGAAAAAGGCGGCTGGCTTAAGGCGTTCCCTCCTTTCGCGAAAGAGTCGTGGTTCTGCTCAAGGGAAGAAGGGGAAAAGGCATACCCGACTTACAGAATGGTGAAAAACGCCATGAAGACCCTTGCTAAGCTTTCGAAGGAAGTAGTGGGTCTTCCCATGGAAGCAGAAGCCTCAGGGTTGCTGGAAAAAGCTGCCCAAAGGGCTTGGTTAACCTGCTGCAGATTGGTGGAGCGAGATGGGAGAGAAGTAAATATCCCATGCCACGGGGATTATTACGCGAATAACCTCATGTTCAGGTACGAAAATGACGCCACCAGCGGAGAGATGACACCTGCGGATACGAAAGTCATCGACTTCCAGGTTACTAGGTACAGCCACCCCGCCATAGACATACTGTACTTCATGCACCTGGGCACCACAAAGTCCCTGAGAGATGCCCACTTGGAAGATTTCCTTTCAGTGTATCACGAGTCGTTGGTGAAAACTTTGGACATCTTAGATGGAGGTTCTCCACCAATCACTTTACCTGAGCTCAGCAGGGACGTTCGCGGCAAATATAAACCGTTCGGCGTTGTTATCGGCGCGGTAGTCATCCCGAATTTGTTGCTCGTGAATTGCTGCGTGCCGAATAGCATCGAGGATCTTTTTATGACGGGTTATGCCCCAGTAGTTACAGAAAAGTTCGGGAGAGATCCCAAGTTCAGATCGAGGATTGAGGAACTGATTAGAGAATTTGTGGAAGTGGCCTTCCCAAAAGGACCGAACACGCTTGAAGGATCTCCTTTCAATGCTTGACATGCGTGACAGAAATTTGCCAAAGGTTTTTTGGTAAAATTCATTTTCGTCAATGTGAGAACTTTGTTGTACTTATCTAATCAGTATTGAAAACATAGTTTTAAGTTTTAACATATTCATACCATATTGTAAAACAAAGTTCACAGCATATCATTGCATTATCATCTACCACCATGTTATTAATAATTTCACAATCTACTATGATAATCATCCATATGTTTGTGATTATTTATCATAAGTATTATGTTGCTTTTTAAAGGAAGAGATGAATGTTGTTTACTTGTTTTTACACTGCTATATTTGTTTTTTAAACATGTGACTAAATCCTTTTTACATTTCACTCTTGTAATCTTGACTTTGAAAATTTTCAACAGAAAGTTTTCATTTTGCAACTTATGTTTTATGGTTGGCATTAGGTGTATTTTATTTCCTATGCTTTATTTTTTATGAATATTTAAAATTTATTTTGTGCAATAAAGCTTACTTGAACCAACTTATGCTTATTATTTTCTTCTTCTCTCACAATACCCAAATGCATAGAAGATTCTTGCTATAGAGTCATTTTGTGCAGTTTATCCAACATTTAAAGAGTTGCACTTATCAGGCAGTAATTGGTTCAAAATTTAAATTACTGTGAACATACATTTCGTTATTTCTTACGCGTAACGTTTTCCATCACTGCTTAAAACATCTCTGGATGTAACGTGGGTCGAAAGTAAAAAAACTGCTCTATATGTGAGTTATAAGCTAGATTAAAATCGGATGACCTTATGAGTTCATTGTTGTCTTAGTCTTCAAGCGGAGAACAATCAGATCCTGTATGTTTAGGAATGCTCTGCATCCCGATTCTCTCACTCATAACACAAACATACACATTCATTTCATTAATTTTCTAGCATTGGATATCTGCGTTTAGGCTTACGGCTTTCACTGGTTGATCATATTGTATGCAGTTGTTGGCGAACCATTGACTTATGCAGAAGCAGGCTATAGCTAATTGCTGTTCTCTGGTGAAATAATTTCAATTGTTCAATGGTCTTTATTTCGAAGTTTTCTAGTCAATAGACCATCAGTTTTTCGAATTTATTATAATACAAATCTGTACTATTGAAATACTCTATTTAAATCCAGATGCATTACTCAACATTAGTAGGTAAGTTCCTTGACGAAAATTGACGATCAAAGAATAACTGTTGTCGTAAAGAAACATACGGCTTTACCGCCGTTGAAAATGCACCCCGCAACATGTGAAATTATTACTGAATGGCAAAGGTAAGCTTTTGAGAGAAGTTTAAACCGCCTTTCAGAGTGGATAATACTTTCGCGTTTGTTTACTTCGGCGGCCCGAGTTGATTTCGTCGGCGCATTTCGACAAAAGAAATTGGTCAAAACATATAGTGAGAGGGAAGGGAGAGAGGAGAGAAAGAGGAGGAAAGTAAGGAGGATGGAGGAGAGAGTCTAGAGACAGGGGAAGAGAGAGGAGGGAGAGAGAGGGGAGGCAAGAGAGGAGATGAGAAAACTGTAGGAGATACATCGACTTTATTTAAGGGCGATATTTAGACCATCTGGTCCATTCTTACATATAACCCTGTACATACTACGAACACAGACGACCATGCCCTCGGCGGGATTCGAACCCGCGACCTTGGTCTCCGTTAACAGATACTCACAACACTCGTCTACCAAGGCCGGCTATATAGGGAGAGCAGAGAAAGGAGAAAAATGAGGGAGAGACGGGGAGAGAGGGAGAGATGGGGTGAGAGGGAGAGATGGGGATGAGAGGGAGAGATGGAGAGAGAGGGAGGAGAGATGGGGAGAGAGAGGAAGGAGAGAGGGATGAGAAAGAGGAGAGGGGGAAAAGAGAATAAAAAAGATGGAGGAGAAAGAGGGGTGATGAAGGTAGAGAGTATAGGAGGGGGAGTAATAGATCCCAGTGAATTAAGAAACCAAGGAGGGAAGAACAACCGCATTAGAGGCGAATAAGGCGATTCTTATGACAAAAAATTATATTCAAACTTCAGATCATTCTCATAAGTAAACGTGAACTTTCGACATTTGAAATCACGTGCAACTCTAACGTTTTAAGCGTTTTATAGTATGAGTTGGTCTACGAAGCCGCAGGTTGCCCAACCCTGGTTTAGATGGGAAGAGAGAGCTGTAGGAGGGATAGCCGAGGATAGACGCTGAGCAAAGAAGGAGAGGGAGGAAGAGGAATGAGGGAGAGTGAGAAAGGAGATAAGGTTATATTATGGAATGTGGATGTATAGCGTTTTGGATTAGATTTTTGTATAGTTAGTATTGGCGAAAAGGAGGTAAGAGGGGAGAAAGAGTGAATTAGAGGAATAAATAAAATGGAAGGGGCGGAGGGAGTGACGAAGGGAATTGCATCGGAAGACGTCGAGAGGGATTTGCTGATGGAGGGAGTGGGGTTCCATAAATTTCATAACTTTAAGTCCGTTTATCTCTTGCACATAAAATTTTCAAGCGCATTTCCAAGAACCCAAGATAAAATATCTCTCGCTAACATACCAACACGATAACGAGTAACTCTGCATATATCGATCTCTGCCGTCCTATAGATTAATGTCTAATTTTTTGCGTAGGCTATCTCGTCCTGTAGAATGGACCCTGATATCTTGCGTGATTTTTATAGACATCAATATTCCAATTTCTATAAAAACTATTAGAATCGCACTACAGGTTCCATTTTTTTCTTAATTAAAAATAGTGGTTGGCATCTATCCCAGGTGATATTAAGAGTCAGTTATCCCATGCTGGCAAATCTTCAATGGTGATAAATGTTCGCTAGCCTTTATCTTACGATTTGAATGAAAGCATATTTTATTATTAAAATATATTCTCTTAACTTATCTTCTCTAAAGTTTTTAACATTTGTTGGATCGCTTATGCGATTATACGAAATGGCGGAAGAAGTATTTTTGATTAATTCTTGGTTTACGTAATGTTGCAGAAAATTGCAACAGCACTCCTAGAAGGGCAGACCCGCTTCGCTGGAGGAGGGATTAGAATGCTGATGAGCTCACTCACTGCTACTACAATGGAGATCGTTAATCGCATTGCATCACGTGCCGTAAACGCAGCCTTCCGTTTCCTTTTCATCCAGGGCTGCGAGGCCAGTCTCAAGCGATAAGTAGGAACGTCGAGTCAGAAGCTAAAAAGACCCGCCCGTTCCGTTCTTCATAAAAATGGTAGGCGCCAAATTGAGCGAACTCGTTTCGCGAGAGATCCTTCACGAATCTGTGAAGAAATTCACGAAACGCTCGGACGTTCGTCTGGCGAAGGATCCGGTGGTAGATATGGCGACCGACAAAATCGAAGGTTTGTTATCCAGCACGTTTCGAGTGAAGGCTTTCTACAGCTTCGACGGAGAGGAAGAAGTGCGATCGAAGAATTTCATCTTCAAAAAAATGCCGACCACCGAATTTCAGCGGAATTTCGTCAACGAGGGAAGAATGTTCGAAAAAGAAACGCTATATTACGAAAAGGTTGTGCCAATGATGAAAAAACTGTCCGCAGGTATGTTCGAGGTTCCTCTTCCCGAATGTTACCACGTGACGCAAGACGGGATCGATGACGTCATAGTCATGGAAGACCTCTCGGATGGCGGTTACCGCACGCCGGACAGCGTCTATGAACCGGAAGGCTTAGACGTCCCCCACTGCAGGTTGGCCATGATGTGCCTCGGAAGGTTGCACGGTCTCGGCGTCGCCGCAGAGAGATCACTACCTCCAGAAAAAGGCGGCTGGCTTAAGGCGTTCCCTCCTTTCGCGAAAGAGTCGTGGTTCTGCTCAAGGGAAGAAGGGGAAAAAGCATACCCGACAGACAGAATGGCGAAAAACGCCATGAAGACCCTTGCTAAGCTTTCGAAGGAAGTAGTGGGTCTTCCCATGGAAGCAGAAGCCTCAGGGTTACTGGAAAAAGCTACCCAAAGGGCTTGGTTAACCTGCTGCAGATTGGTGGAGCGAAATGGGAGAGAAGTAAATATCCCATGCCACGGGGATTATTACGCGAATAACCTCATGTTCAGGTACGAGAATGACGCCACCAGCGGAGAGATGACACCTGCGGATACGAAAGTCATCGACTTCCAGGTTACTAGGTACAGCCACCCCGCCATAGACATACTGTACTTCATGCACCTGGGCACCACAAAGTCCCTGAGAGATGCCCACTTGGAAGATTTCCTTTCAGTGTATCACGAGTCGTTGGTGAAAACTTTGGACATCTTAGATGGAGGTTCTCCACCAATCACTTTACCTGAGCTCAGCAGGGACGTTCGCGGCAAATATAAACCGTTCGGCGTTGTTATCGGCGCGGTAGTCATCCCGAATTTGTTGCTCGTGAATTGCTGCGTGCCGAATAGCATCGAGGATCTTTTTATGACGGGTTATGCCCCAGTAGTTACAGAAAAGTTCGGGAGAGATCCCAAGTTCAGATCGAGGATTGAGGAACTGATTAGAGAATTTGTGGAAGTGGCCTTCCCAAAAGGACCGAACACGCTTGAAGGATCTCCTTTCATTGCTTGACATGCGTGACAGAAATTTGCCAAAGGTTTTTTGGTAAAATTCATTTACGTCAATGTGAGAACTTTGTTGTACTTATCTAATCAGTATTGAAAACTTAGTTTTAAGTTTTAACATATTCATACCATATTGTAAAACAAAGTTCACAGCATATCATTGCATTATCATCTACCACCATGTTATTAATAATTTCACAATCTACTATGATAATCATCCATATGTTTGTGATTATTTATTATAAGTATTATGTTGCTTTTTTAAAGGAAGAGATGAATGTTGTTTACTGGTTTTTACAGTGCTATATTTGTTTTTTAAACATGTGACTAAAACCTTTTTACATTTCACTTTTGTAGTCTTTACTTTGAAAATTTTCAACAGAAAGTTTTCATTTTGCAACTTATATTTTATGGTTGGCATTAGGTGTATTTTATTTCCTATGCTTTATTTTTTATGAATATTTAAAATTTATTTTGTGCAATAAAGCTTACTTGAACCAACTTATGCTTATTATTTTCTTCCTTAAATTATATTTTATACTCGCTAATTACCCGGACTTTGCACCATATTTACAGTTTTGAATTTTTTATGCTCATTTCACTCTGTAATATTTTAATTCAAACTCAAGGTACTTTAAGATAAGTGACCAAAATCCCTCCTTAATTGGTATGAACAAATTAAATACAGATTCAAGTTTGATATTTTGCTAAGAATGTTCAAAATAAGTTGTGTAATTTTACAAAAATTAACATGGGCTTCTAGTCGGTATGATTTGTATGCCATCATCCTCCCCAAAAAATAAAAATTCTGGCTCCAAGGTACATATACTCAAGGTCTCTTAACCATTAACCACTTAATTTCCGTAGCACAACTCTTCGCATGGCGCATTCTGTGCACCACTAAGTTCTTTTAGTTTTTTAAAGGCACATGAAATATATATGAACAAGATAATTTTCAGTATTAGGAATGTTTATTAGATTAATGCCATAAAATATTTCACCATTTACAAGCTAAAATGGCATTTTAGATGCACCGATCTGGCTATAATATTAATAATTGTAATATAGTGTTGGCATAAGCTTATTTTGTCACAAGCAACAATATGAATTAGCTTAATGTTAATGTTTACATAATTAAAGTATTTTATCCTGTTATCTGCAAAAATACAATTAATTATATGGAAGTGCATTTTTAATTATGTGACTCACTCAAATTATCATTATGACATGCTTCACAAATATAAGTAATTTTGGCCATGCGCATCTTGCAAACAAATTGTTTAGATTTTCCACATTTAAGGTTAGTATTATTATTTTTTGCACGGCCACATGCAACAAATCTTCCCCTCTTATTCGGGAATATGAGTCTTTGCAATTATTTACAAATTTATTCAAAAATACTCTTATTGGTGCTAACTTATCAGTTTGTTTTCTTTCACTCCTAGTTGTTTTATCATCAAAACATATACAACTTAACAAAAATAAAAATCTTCTATAAGTCATTGTGGCATGGATACATCATCCACCCATAGTTCATGATAACTAGTATGATTTAATTTATTGACACCAGAAAGGTAGAGAAGACCTAAAACTGCTAATATTTCAGCTTTTGTTGTCAGTTTTACATCTCTATCTCTGGAATAAATATGATCGGAACATTTCTCTTCAATAACTAGATTTGTGCTAGATAATATTATGTTTATCATTTCTTCTTCTATAATTTTCATAAAGGCTGTAATTTCGTGTGTCACACCTTGTGCTCTCCTTTTTGGTCCAGGCATAATTTTTCTCAAAACATTACGTGCAGTAGTTCTGCTAAACTTACTTTTACAGGGATTTTTTTCAAACAGTAGTTCTGTTTTTTCCAAAGGTATTGTCTTCATCTTCATTACTTATGGAACCGTCCTCTGAAGAAGCAACCTGCTCAGAATCTGTGTTGTGGTTCTCTTCAAAGTAGATCACCTCCTCTTCTGAGCAGTTATCACTATCATCAATATCTGATTCCGGTAGCTCTTCAAACGTAGCAGCTATATCATTATCTGACATAATTTTCTGGGCCCTAAAAGTTCTATTTTTTTAGAATATGACAATGAAATATATCTGATATATAATACGAATATATAAGATGTAATATATAATCCATAATACACAATATACATTTATTATGTATATATTTAGAAAGGAACATTATGTATGAAAACTCTTACGTACATGGTGCACAAAGTAGTAATGCTGTGGACAAATGTAGAATATGCACACATAACACATGGATTGGAATGTCGCTTTCTTTACAGGCAAATTTAAAAACAAACGGTGCAGAAAGCTGTGGAAAGCATGTACAACACTGGGACTGAAGTGTAGCAACGTCCTCTTTTAGTAGTCTGAGAATGACTAATAGGGTGAATGAGATAATCATCAACATGCTGCTATCTGAAGACAGGTTTCAGCTGAATCGCTGCCTCCATATCTCTCTCTCTCTCCCTAGAAGCCTCTTTTATACCTCTATAAGTACTATATTCCTGCTTTATATTCTCTAATATTCCTATTCTTTTTCTCCCTCTTCCTCTTCTTCCACTAATTTTGCCCTCTAAGATCATCCTTAGTAAACACTGTCTTCTCAATATGTGCCCTATCCAATTTGCTTTTCTTTTCCTGATTGTTTTTATTATCATCCTTTCTACTCCTGCCATTTATAATACTTCTTCGTTTCTCTTACTCTTAGTCCATTTCACCTTCATTATCCTCCTCCATACCCATATCTCAAAACTTTCTAAATAATTTTCCTAATTTCTCCTTACCATCCGCATCTCTGCACCATAAAGAGCTATGCTCCATATGTAGGATTTTGCTAATTTCTTCCTTGTTTCTAAATACGTACAATACTGGGACTGAAGTGTAGCAACCTCTTCTTTTAGTAGTCTGAGAATGACTAATAGGGTGAATGAGATAAAGTAAACATGAAAAAATGCTTACATAACTTGTTGCGCGGGGCACAAAGTGCTACAACGTGAACGCTGCAGGCAAATATAGACCCCTACATGCAAAAAACTGGAATTAAAATGGAACAACCTCTTCTATAAATAGTTCAAAAATGGCTGATAGGGTATATGAGACTAATTATACATTTCAAATTTGATTTCCAACTGAAACACGACTTTGCAGCGTTATGGCGCACATTGTGCGCTGGCATGAATACTTAAGGGTTAAGTAGGTGTACAAATTTTTAAAACTCCAAGTTTCTTGGTTTTTGAGAAATGCTGTAGGATATGATTTGTATGACACATTTGTCCCCTTCCCCCATCTCTCCAAAAATCAAAATTCTGCCACTGAAGTATACATGCTTAAGGCCTCTTTAGTATGTGTATAAATATCATTAATGTGGAATTTACTCATTGTGTTGAAAAGAAAAGAAAAAACTTTGTCATTTCCACAATTTATTGAACTTGACTGGTTTTGCTGTTATTGTAGAAAAATGTAGGCAAGGAGAGGGGAAAGAGGGGACACCATTGCGAGAATGTCTGTTTGTATAAATATTATTGTGAAAGAGAAGGTTTTGCTCAGAATAAACTTTAAGTAAATTAGAAAATTCAGTTAACAAAGATTGATTAACACCTTCTTTGAAAAGCATATCTATAACCAATTCTTCTTCTTCTTCTATAACAGTAACAGAAGTAAAAAGATTACAAACATCAAAAGAGACAAATTTTGAATTGTTGGGGAAAACAAATGGAAGGTCTCGCAATGGGGTCCCCTCTTTCCCCTCTCCTTGCCGACATTTTTCTCAATAATTTAGATGTTAACCTTTTTAATTCTGGTCATCCTATATTACGTTATTCGGAATTTTGGGGCAGGTATGTGGATGATATTTTGTGTGTCTGGAGTGGTACAGATGACCAACTCTCTGAATTCTTAACCCTTTTAAATTTCCTCCACCCTTTTATTTTTTAATGGTTGAATCTGAAACCAATGATTTGCTTAAATTTTGAGATCTCACTTTGTCCCTGCTGAACAACATACCTACCTTTGCTATTTTTCGTCAACCTACTTGAACAGATCAGGTCATTCCCAATCACTCTTCCCATCATTTTTCTCACAAACACGCTGCTTTTCATTCTATGCTTCATTGCCTTCTTAGTATACCCCTTTCTAAACACAATTTCCTTTTAGAACTTAACACCATTAAACAGATTGCTATCAACAATGGCTACAAAACTGGTTTAATTGATAAAATTTTCTCTAAAATCATTTATTTATTGCCTCCCAAAAAAATCATTTCTTTTCCACCTAATCTCACCTCCAAACCACTTAGTTGGCACAGACTCTCATTTTTAGAAAACCTTTCTTATAAATTATCCAACCTTTTTCCTAAATTTAAAATTAAACCTGATTTCTGCTCCCCAGTTACCTTTTCCAAATTATTCCTAAATGCAAAAGACCCAATACAGTAGTCCTTAAGAAGTGGTATATATAAATTTGCTCTTGATGATTGCAGATCGGTCTACATTGGCCAAACAGGGAGGAGTTTTGATAAGAGGATTAAGGAGCATAAGCGATACTTCCAGTTAAATAATTTGAATTCTCAATTTGTGAAACAATTTTTTAACCTCAATCATCACAGTTCCTTCAACCCTAAATTCTTCCACTTTGAAATTAAAGGTCACAAATTGGATGCTCTAGAACAGCTAGAGATAATTATTTGTAAAGACTTCCTTCTCTTAAATGAATATCTTTTCCACAATCATTCTCCTCTATTAAGCTTACCTAATATTTTGTAAATACTTTGTAACTTTGTTGTCTTTGGCTCTTTTTAACAATTTCTTGTATACATTTTTTAACTTTATTTTGCTTCTGCCTTCCTTTTCCAACCCCTTCCTTTTACTAACCGTTTCTTTAATTACCATTGATTCGTTTCCTATGTAACCCCTCCCGTCTCCCTCCTCCTTTTTCCCTATGTAGTATATGGAACGGTTTTATATAATTTTTCACCCGATAATGCTACGATCGTAGCAAAACCGGTCATGTTCAATAAATTTTTGAAGTGACAAAGTTTTTTCTTTTCCTTTCATCTCTATGTGTATAAAGGTTTAAGTTTCTTGGTTTTCGAGAAATGCTGACATTGATTGGGAATCATTATTTTTAAACCTTGATGTTAATGTTGATTTTGCCAAGTTTGTGGCTATTCTGCAAGTCATGATAGAAGAATACATTCCTGTCAAAAAATTAGGAAAATACTCATATCCACACTGGTTTTCTAGTGACGTGAAGAAATTGGTTTTTAAAAAGAAACTTTTGCATAAATATTTAAGAGATCAAATTCAACTGTTGATTATATTCAGTGGCGGCTCGTGTATAGGCACTGCGGAACTGCAGCACCCCCTATTTCCACTTGATATTATCGATAACATTTAATATAATGAGTCCTTTTTTCTTTAATTCTTTCTTTATTTTTGTAGTACAATATATATTCCTTAAGCTTAATGTCAGTACTTCAGTAGCCATCCCCCAGTTTATGAAAAAGATACAAAAATCTTTGTATGGAACTGTGCGCTTCACAGTGCCAGCGACGTGGTGTTTGACTGTTGTGCGCATGCGCACATAGGAGGGGGGTAGGGAGGAAGGCGGGACTGCCAGGTAGAGAGAGCACTGTTGCTCTCGCAGTGCCGGCTCTGGCGTGATGGTGGAAGGAAGTTTTTTTTTTACTCAGCGTGTGTTGTGCTTAAAAACCGTGTACCATATTCTTGAATGTGATAAAGCGTAGAAGAGTGTAGAATTAGATTATTATTCTGCTTCCAGCTATTCTATTTGATTCATTTTTTTTCGGTTCTTTTATTTAACAGAAAACTTTAACCATGGCCTTGCATCCCCAAGAAATAAGTTCTGTGACTGTAAGTGAACTTCAACAGCTTAAGTTTTCACAGCTATCTCTCCATGAGAAAGTTACAGTTAAGAAAAGAGGTCATTCAACACCTGATATTCTAATATCTCAGCCAGGCAAAAGCAACAACAAGAAATATATTCATAGCTTTAATTCTGAATGGTACCAACGGAAAAGTTGGCTTTGCGGCTGGGAAATAAAAAATGCACTGTTTTGCTTCCCGTGTTTGCTGTTTGGAGGTGATGTACCGTGGAGAAAAGATGGTTTTAGAAATATAAACAAAATGAAAGAAAAAACTGAAAAGCATGAGAAGTCAAAGAAGCACGTTGATAATGTTGTTTCACTGTCACTTTTAGGAACCGTAAGTATTAAGGAGAAACTTAGTGAGGCATACAGACTTTCAATCAATGAGCATAATATAAAAGTTAAAAAGAACCGTGAAATTTTGTCCAAAATAATAGACTGCATTTACTTTTGTGGAAACTTTGAAACTCCCTTACATGGACATGATGAAAAAGACGATTCAGTAAATCCAGGGGTATTTAGAGGATTAGTAAATTTTGCATCTAAATTAGATTCAGATTTGAAGAATCACTTAGAAACCAGTGCAGTCTTCAAAGGTGTTTCTAAGACCATTCAGAATGAGATACTTGACTGCCTGCTACAAATATACCATGAGGAGATAAGGACGGAAATTAGAAAAGCTTCCTTTGTAGCTGTCATGGCTGATGATACAACAGATGTTTCGGAACACACTCAAATGGTCCTTGTTCTACGGTACGTATTGAATGAAGAAATATTTGAGCATTTTTGGGGATTCTTTATTCCAGAAAATCAAACTGCAGATGGCATATCAAAACGTATTTTAGAACAATTGGACATAATCCTTCAAGGAAATGGACAAAAACTGATAGCTCAGACATTTGATGGTGCAAATGTCATGAAAGGCAAAAAAGCAGGAGTTCAAGCAAAAATAAAAGCAGTTTATAGTAATGCACATTTCATTCACTGTTATGCACATCAACTTAATTTAATAATGAGAAATGCAGCAAGTATTACACGAAACGCAAGAATATTTTTCTCTAACATTCTGGCTATTCCAACATTCTTCTCAAGATCACCACATGTGTCCATTCTCAAGAAACATATGGATGTCAGAATTCCACGTACATCCTCTACAAGGTGGAATTTCAACATACGGACCATAAACAGAGTTCATGAAAATTTGCAACCTTTAAAAAAACTGCCTTACTGAAATTCAGTCAACATCAAATGCAGATCAAACCATTGCAGAAGCAACAGGAATTTTAAAATACATGAATGATGATAATTTCAAGTTTTGGTTAGAGCTTTTTCATCGGGTTATGCCTCACGTTGAAATAATTTACAACCAAATGCAATCTCGAGAAATTAGTGTGTTTAAAGTTAATGAATATATAACAAATTTCAAAACTGCTATTTTAGAATTGAGAAACTCAAAGTACTGTGAGAATCCTTCAAAGACACTCATGGCAGAAGCTAAGGAAGTGTGTGACTATATATGTGTTGATATAATGGACAGATATTCTTCCACTAAACACTTAGTAGCTGCTAAATTGTTCAACAAGAAATGCTTCACTAGATTTAAGAATGAACATCCCACAAAAGAGAAAGTACTGACCACTGAAGCTTATCCCATGATTGACAAAGAAAAGCTTGAAACTGAACTAAAAGTATTCTATTGTACAACTGATATTCATGAATATTGCAAATTAATTGAGCTGCTGAAATTTATCTTGGAAAATAATCTAGATGATGTTTTTAGTGAAATTACGAAACTGATAAAAATCCTCTTGACAATTCCCATGACTACATCAGAGGCAGAGTGCTGCTTTTCAACATTGAAAAGAATAAAAATTTTTTAAGAAGCACTATGAATTCGGAAAGACTAAATGCGCATGCAGTACTTTCAATGGAGAAAAATTTCCTCAATTGTCATCCAGAGATCAAGGAGAAAATTATTGAACTTTTTGCGCAAATTAAAACAAGAAGAATGGATTTCATTTTTAAATGAATAGATCAAGCTTGAACTGTAACAATTTAAGTTAAAGTAAGTAAAAAATGTTTGGTTTTTTTGTTAAGATTTTATCAAGTTCCTGAATAAATTTTCTTTTTATACATGTTTTTTCCTTTAACACAATTTTAAAACAAAGGCTAAAAATTTTCTGGAGCAGCACCCCCACTAATTTTTGCTACGAGCCACCACTGATTATATTGAATACTAGTAGAAGATGCTTGCATACTGCAAGCATTTCATCTCACCTTGAAAAAACATTAATTATTCAGAGAGATATTTCATCATGAGAAATATCTTTTTAATTCTAAAGATTTCTCCTCTGGACCGGTTTTCATTTTTTTATTATGGAACAATAATGGAGTAAAACAATTACTAATTATTGAAATTTTATGAATATTATACATTTTCCACATTGTGTTAATAATGCCACACATTTATGCCAAATTTTAAATTTGTAGCAGATTTAGAAGTGAAATAACATTTATCTAATTGTTTAAATTTAAATAATTTTTAACGGCCGCAATAAGAATTTTAGAGATACAGTGAAATATTCATTCGTTTAAATAAACTAAACTCTAATTAACTTGAAATTTTCAGCTGAGGTTCTGGTGTTGGTAATTGGTCTTTATGTATAATTTTTGTTTGTGAGTGAATGTAGTTTTTACTGTAATTTTTGTGTTTTGTATTCAGTCTTGTGTTGTATAACAGCATGCATTTTAGCATGAAAGCTGTCCCAAGTGATTATTTGGTTGCAAGTTAAGTGTTTGGTGATTTTTAGGTGGTTTATATGCATTTAATTCAAGTGTGTTGCACCTACTGTATAAATGTCAGATTTCACTTTTGTTTTGCGAATAAGACTTGACATGAATTTACTAAAACCTTTTATTCAGTTTTAGATTTTGCAATTGAAGAGGTTGATAAAAATAACTTGATATTTTATAATTTAAATATTTGGTCACTGCGTAAGCACTGGAAATTTCTGATTTGATTGTGCTATCATAAGTGAATACTACTTCCCTTAAATTGACAATTACAATCTGAATGGTTATAAAAAATGCCATTGACGAAGTGAGAATAGGAAAGGAGAAGGAGTTACTATTTAAGTAAGGAATGATCTTGTATGTGGCCATTTTGAATACTTTGTTGGTACTTTGAACACCATTAATTGTAGTAGTATATTAATAATGGGTATATATAAACCACCAAACATGAGTGTATGAGAATTTATTTTGGAGTTAAGTTCAACCATAACAGATAAAGTACTGACTCCAGGGAACATGAACATCAATGTTAAAAAGGGTGATAATTTTGTAAATCAATACAAGGATACTATATCTTAATTTGGATTTAACAACTTAATTAGGGAATATACAAGAGAGAAAATAGTATATTGGGTGTTCTGCGATCTATTGGCCAAACTTCAGGAGCGTATTGTAGATGTCATTTGGAGGAAATATGGTTTATAAACCACAGGTCAATTCGACAGTTAAGCGCTAGCATAGTGTAGCAATGAATATAGAATCTATTTTCAACTCTCCTTTATTATTATTATTTTAAACCTTTACAGGAACATCAGAGTTTCAATTAATCCTTATTATTATCAACTTAAGTTTACAATTACATCCAATTTTCAAAATGCACACCAATAGACTGTATGTATGCTGCCAAGCATTGCTGCATTGAATGTTGCCACTGCATGCATCCCAGTTCGCTTTAGATGCCAACAGCGACTTTATTTATGGCCTCTACTAACTGCTGCCTTGTTTCTGATTTACCACACTCTAGACTTCATGCAACCCCAGAGAAAGAAATTAAATGGGTTTAGGTCAGGTGACCGAGCTGGCCATGCCACTGGTCCACCTCTTCCTATTCATCTTCCTTCATAATGTTTGTTCAAAAACTGCATCACCTCTCTGCTGAAATGTTGAGGTGCTCCATCATGTTGTAGCCATATTTGTCCTTGTGTTGCAAGAGGCACATCCTCTAAACACAGCGGTAGTTCATTTTCCAGAAAATTCCTGTAATACGCAGCTGCCTAATACTCCATACCACACAAATTATGTTTTGCTACCTGGATGGATTTTCCTGCACCCAAGATTCAATTCCTTGTGTTGTTAATACCATCCTGGGTAAAATGAGCCTCATCCATGAACAGAATTACAAGCAGAATTTGTAGCTGTAGTTCCAGCCATTCACAAAATCGTACATGGTTGGTGTGATCTCCCAGTAACAGGTGTTGTACTCTTTGGAGGTGATATGGATAGAAACCATTATTGCGCAAAATTATCCATACTTGTGTTGGTGCTATAGCAGTGGTCCTGGAAATTCTGCTTACATTGAGCTTCATTGCACTGCTTTCAGAACATCATCTTCTCCATGCCATTGTTGCTCACGTTCTGCATTCACTCGTGGGAAGGAACCAGTCTCCCTCAAAGTTCTGTGTACATTCTGAAATGTGTTGCAATGTAGATATCGTTGTTGGTATTCCGCTATAGCAGCCCTACCATTTCCATTGCAGAAACCGTATACAAAATGTATGTCAGCATATTCTTCATTATTATTATTATTATTGAATTATATAAAAACAATTCATCAAATTTCACTATGTCTAAAATTGATGCTCACTACATCATTAGGGTTAGTGTTAACTTACTATAATGAATAAGAGAATCAGTGATAATAAACTGGATAATCATGCCACAACCTATCTGAATAAAATAATGGTAGATAAAAATAAAATAAATTATAGCCCTCTGATGGAAGAAGAAAATCTAAATAGTCAGTATCACTGATGCAACGTGTTTTAACAGATATATGAAAAGGCTACGGCAATAAAAATTAATAACTTGATTACTGCACAGAAATGTTGGATGGTGGGTGATCTCTTGTTACTAATAAAAACAAGAGATAGGCTATATAAAAATAGAAAAGCTGTCCTTCAAATCAGCAATATAAAACAACAGTATAAAATTCATCAAAATAAAACCATTTCAGAAATAAGGAATCCCAAATGACTTACTTTAAAAAAAATTGACAGAATTCAGCATGATTGCAGAAAAATCTGACAGAAAATGAACATGCTAACTGATAGAAGCAAACACAAGGAAAATAATAATTATATCATCCAACATTTCCAAAACATCAACTCTGAACAAAACCTAGCAAATCTTTTTCTAGAACAATTTATCAATAAGGAATGTATTTTAAAACATAATTGCATAGTGAAATTTTACAATCACTTTAATCCTAACCTTACCAATAGCATTTATATTCCTGAAGTCTCTGATAATAAAATAAAATATATTTTAAGTAATTTAGCAAATAAGGGCCCTGAGTATAATAAAATTAAGTTAAGGGACACTAAAAACAATGCTTTTAAAATTTATGATTACAACACCTATAAATAACAGTTTAAAATCGGCATTGTACCTCTCACAATATGAAAATAACTATTGCTAAACTTATCTTCAAAGGTGGCAAATATTAAGACTTAATTAATTATGAGCCAATTTCTATCTTATCTTCAATTGATAAAATTATGGAGAAGTATGTAGTTGAACACTTAATGAGATCTTTAGAAAAAGTAATATAATCCCCGAAAGGTAATATGGTTTTTGTAAAAACAAAGACACTAAAGAAGCCCTACAAGAATTTATGATGAAAAACTAGACAAAAATATTCATATTATTGTAACTTTTATTGGCTTCAAGAAAGTCTTCAATACAATTGATATAGACATACTGCTATTCAAATTGGAAAGAAATGGTATCAGAAGACAAATTTTGAAATGGTTTAAGAGCTATCTGACAGACAGAAGAATAAGAGTATGATTAGAAAAGCATGTTAAAGACGATGAAGAAACTATTGCAGGAGGAAAGTGAGTATTTTAAGAGAAGGAAAATGAAATGCCTTAAAGCAGTGGAGCTCAAGCTAGGGCCCATGTCTCAAATCCAGCCCACCGAGTGTCTTCATCTGGCCCATGATGAGTTTAACAATTAAAAGGACACAATGTAACAAAATTTTAAAAATATGAATTATAAATATATATAATAAACAATATATTTCATTTTTGTTCCTCTATTCCCATAATACATTTTTTTAAATCAGATAATATTGAACACAATTTAACCCTTTAGTTTCCTTAAATTATTCTTCAACTCTATTTTCTCTGGGTGTGGGATTTCAGGGTGGAAATAAAAAATTAATATTATGCAGACTTTTGATGAATTAAATTATTATGATCCGCAAACAAATGGATGGACAGACTAACCATGTACATATATACGAGCAATTCTTTTAGGAAAAAGCACCAAAAAGGGGGTGGCAAAATAGTTTGGCCTAGGAGTGGTAAATTGACAAATCCTCCACTGTCAAAATTGGGAGTCAATGACATATTTGGACCAGATCGATTCAGCAGGGATGCCACGATTGCAAAGTTCAACTTTTCAGTAAATATGACTTTGAAACTGATTTCAACGAAATTTTGTATGAAGTAGACGTGCAACATAACATAACAAAATCAAGATGTTTAGCATAGATATGCAAAAGCAGGGCTGCCATAATACAAGGAATAAAAAAATTCTTTTTACACGAATTTGTGTTGAACTGTCCACATCAGTTTTAACCAAATTTAATATTATAATATACACTTATATACAAAACCATATTAGCATATTTAAACCAAATCAGCCAAACAGGGATGCCACAATTACAAATTAAACTCGTTCAGTAATTAAGGACTAGGAAGAAATTAGCTGAACGGATTTCAATTAAATTGTATATATTAGATTGGCACAACATATCATAATGAAACCAAGATGTTTACAGTGGAGCAAAGGAGCAGGGCTACCACAATAAAAAGTTAAATAATATTTCTTTCACTCATCTTTCTAGAGAACTGACCTAATGGATTTAACCAAATGTAGTATGTATATTCAATCTTAATATAAATAAATAACCAAAATATCATATTTCAATCAAGGCAACTAAACAGGGCTACCACAATATCAAGGTTAGAATTTTTCTGTAACTATTAATTTCGAAGGTATTGGCTGAATGGATTTCAAAGAAATTTTGTTTGTACAGCAAGTATAGAATGGCAAAACAAGATGAATATGTTTAGAACAGATCAAAAAAGCAAGGCTACCACAATATAACGAAAAATAATTTTCTGATTTAAAAGTAAATACATTAGTATACGAATTTGGCGAAAAGCACTTCTTTACCACAGGAAACCTGTGTACACCCCTGCTTGTTATATATTAAAATTGTATTGAAAGGAAAGTAGGCCAATTAGTTCTTTCCAGAACTACTTGTTCATCACAGCTTTACGGGCTGCATAAAGCGCTCTCAAGTGTCGCATGCTGACTCCTGGTGTATGATGAAATAGAAAAATTTTGGAAAAATCCATTTTTGACTATCACTGTTGGATCAGTGAAAGCAAAGATATGATGATGTATGTTTAAAGAATAATAAAAAACTTAGGGTATGGAAATTTGTAGTTTCTCTAACTTTTAACAATTTTCTCGATTTTTTAGAAAATTGAACTATGCACTATTAGATTAAGCGTCATAATTTCACTTAAATGACAATATCGCCAAAATAACATCAAATTTGTCAATTGAGCGGGAATAGAGGACAGAGCTATAGGGAAAATCAATGGTAAAAAGATAGATAGCCATATGCCATAAGAGACCATTCTGCCACCTAAAGGTGGAATGCACAAGAGAATCATAATGATTTTTTAGAGGAACCTCGCAGTATATATACATTGAATAATCATATTTTCGATTGTTCACTATACTTTATCAGTTTTTACAATGGATACGCTATGTTCGCGTAACATAGTAAAATAAATGTTCTAGTTGTATGGTTTGTCACACTCAGTGAGGAATCCAGACGTCTTTCCCCAGGGGGAAACTGAGTGGGTCGGGGGTATAATATATACCAATAGAAAATTAGGGGTTGTCTTTTTTGTTAATGTTTAAATAATTAATAAAATAAAACACGATTTATTTACATTTTATTTATTGCAGATTAAAATTATTTTTTAATATAATTTAGTACATCACCATGCAATAATAAAATTAACTTAATTTAATATTTGGAATAATCATAGAATATTTTTAGATATGTATCAAACACTCATAAGTAATAAATTTATATACACTAAATATGTATTTATTGAAAAGAAGAAATAAAGAAACGTTTGTTCATCAGTATTTAGGAAAATAAAAAAGAAAGCATAAAATCTAAACCATTATGTATATAATCGAAATACATCAACGTATTTACCCGTCTATTCCTTTTAAATTGACATAATGTAACAAAAATATTTTATTTGACAAAATCACAAATTTTTGTGCCCAATTAATGATTATATGACTTTATGGTTTACTCTCAAGACACTTTATAAGGAACTTAAACAATTTAAATTAATCTCAGTATCCTTTGTTTCTCCTTAGTGTATGTGTCAAGAACATCATCTATCAGAGTATTTTGTAAATCGGGTCCCTCGATAGCGATTTTCATTAGGTCTTGCAATGTTTCTTGTCCCAATCTATTTTTTAATTTCGTCATCAGCCTATTCATTGTACTAAAAGATCGTTCAGCACTTGCGATGGACACTGGAATGCAACACAGTTTTAAGCATAAACTCTTAAGTTTATTATATCTTATATTAGATTTCAATATAAATTTCAAAATATTATTCTGAGTGTTTTCTGATTCGACGGCATACTTAAAGGAACGAATATCGTTCCACAATGCACTGAAGTTTATATTCAGCAAACGAGATAAATCCCTAACATCCTGTTCAGGCAGATTATGAAATGATTCTACTGATTCAAATTTCAAGGTGATATCAATCAACAGCATAGCTTTGTCGCTGAATCGATAACTCATCTGATTAATCATTTCATTAACGAATTTACTGGCTGTTTTAAAACTTATTTCAGGTTTTTCGTATTCCTTTACAGGTCGTATATTTTCAAGATCTTTAACCATGGATGTGTAGTTTTTCCAGACTGTGCTTTCTTCATTATTTTAAAAGAAATCCTGAGATATAGTTTTAAGGTGTTTAATAGTAGAATTAATAAGTCTGGGTAAAGAGGATAGACATACATCTTCTTTTTGTAAAATCTTACTTAGATTCGAAACAGCAAATAGTGATTCATGTAAAACACAGATGTTCATCAAAAAACTGGATTTTTCCATTTCTAATAAAATACCTCCAGCTAAAGAAGCAAGGTCCACACCATACTTATATATCTGTTCACAAGTCATCATTATGGAGCAGTAACAAATCCTGACAGCGTCAATAGATCTGAAATTACTTAGCCAGCGAATATCTATGGTTTCTGGAATTTTTAATAGTGGTTCCTCAAGAATGGCTTGAACATTGTGCAACATTCTTTCCCATCTAGATTATCTATGAAATAGTTTGTAAATATCTTTAACAATATGCAGCACTCATTTTATCTCTGGATATTTGTTCCTAGCACTTGTCAAAGCTAAGGATAATACGTGCGCTCTGCAGTATATGTAAGGTATTTCTCGTCCAACTTTTTCTGATAGTCTCTTTTGTACACCTGAAATATTTCCTGATAAAGTAGCAGCTCCATCAAATGAACATGACACTAAATATTGTAAATCTATTTTCCGTTGTTCTAGCTGACATAAAATGGTTTGCGTTATAGTTTCTGCATCTGCATTATCTAATTAAATTAAAAAGAGGAACATTTCTCTAATATTACAGTTGTCTACGAAATGTAATAATATCGTAAGTTCTGACATATTATTAATATTCGTAGACTCATCAGCCATTAACGAAAAGTACTTATTTTTCACAACGATGCTGGAATCATGTTTATCTAACACCTTTCCAATGCAAGAAATAAATTCTGACCCAGTAGCTTTGCTAACATAAGTTGAGCGGCTGCTTTGGCCCTTTAACCAAATATTGAGGATATCTTCACGTTTAATAAGAATTCTTTTAACTAATGCTTCGTATTCATATTAGCAAGAAAATATACAGCTTCTATAAGAGCATGTACTGATAGACGATTTTCGCCTTTCTGTGTTTCACTCTCATTAATTATTAAGCAATGTACTGGTTTCTGCATTCCCTGGAGACGCAACCTTTTCATAGACACACTAAATGCATGCTTTTCCGAATTTGCATGTTTTTCTAGTTTACCAGTTTTTCCCACTGCTTTTCTCTAGTAAAAGGTACGTTGATAAAAATACCACCTGATTTTGAATTGCTTCTAAATCGTTTTTCAAAAATATCTCACAAAATTTGCAAAATGCTCCTCCACGAATACTATCGAAATAAAGTCATTCGTATTTTGATTCCCACTTTTTACTATATTTTGATTTAGTTTTCTTGCTGATAACACTGCTGTTACCTATATATTCAATGTCCAGTGTTGTTGCCTCTTTAATACATTCATCATCTTTTCTACAACTACTAAAGTTACCATCCTCTTCTTTTACTTCACTTAAATCACTTTTCACTTCATTCTTTAACTCCGTAGTTAGTTTTTCTTTTTTGTTCCTTTCAAAGAATGTCAGAAGAGATGCTTGCGAATCCGAAATCTTACGCTTCTTTGCATAAGACATGATTTTTGGGCATGGTAAAAATTTGTAGAAAGTTACTGAAAAAAAATTTTCACTTAAATTTATAACAATAAGTAACAATAAAATTTCGACTTAATTAATTTAATAATATTCTATTTCTGGAATTGTCATACGTATACAGTAGAGAATGTTTTGAAATTTTTCAAAAAGGTGGGTGATTATTTAAGGCACGTATGATGCATCAAAATAACTTTAAAATAGATATTTATAACCTATAAGTAACAATCAATATTTAAATAGTTAAACGCAATAAATATTAGAAGAAAATGGAATTAAAATACAAATTGTTAAAGTTGCATAAACTCACTATGATCCTGTAAAAAACTGAATTATTGACCATTTTCTCCAGGGGGGATTTTTCCCCCCGGGTACCCCCCTGGATTCAACACTGGTCACACTCTATCGAAGTTTGACTATTCTTTTTCTCTTTGCTCTTCATTTGTTATTACTTTCATCATTTTTGTTTGTCTTCGCGGTTCTTTCTTTGTTTTTATTTGTTTGTTCCTCATTTTTCCACTCTCTCCCAGTGTTTGATTTTTCTTTTCTGTTCGTTCTTAGTTTATTATAATATTTTTTGAGGTTCCTCAAAATTTCTTGCAGTAGAACTATGGGCTCTCTACTAGTAAGTATTAAATAAATAATGAAATGTAAAGTAGGCATAATAAGTTCTGTTTGGATGATCTTGTTTTTCATTATAATTTAATATTATTAAATTAATAACTATGACCAATATTGAGGTTAATCATTTGGAAAGCCATCTCTTTAGATATTTCACACACCATAATTGTAAGTCAGAGTGGAGTAATTACAGAAAAATAATGGCAACAAAGAATGAGATGAAGAATCCGAAAGGAAATCGTGTTAATGCTCAGAAAAAATGTTTACCGTAGAAAGAAAATAAAGAATAGGCATATTTATTTATTTAAAAAACATAGCAATTTGGCCAGCCAGCCAGGTGGCAAGGAAAACAGTATATAATTCTAAAATTCCAATTTTACAAATAAACAGTGGCGGCTCGTGTATAGGCACTGCGGAACTGCAGCACCCCCTATTTCCACTTGATATTATCGATAACATTTAATATAATGAGTCCTTTTTTCTTTAATTCTTTCTTTATTTTTGTAGTACAATATATATTCCTTAAGCTTAATGTCAGTACTTCAGTAGCCATCCCCCAATTTATGAAAAAGATACAAAAATCTTTGTATGGAACTGTGCGCTTCACAGTGCCAGCGACGTGGTGTTTGACTGTTGTGCACATGCGCACATAGGAGGAGGGGTGGGGAGGAAGGCGGGACTGCCAGGTAGAGAGAGCACTGTTGCTCTCGCAGTGCCAGCTCTGGTATGATGGTGGAAGGAAGTTTTTTTTTTACTCAGCGTGTGTTGTGCTTAAAAACCGTGTACCATATTCTTGAATGTGATAAAGCGTAGAAGAGTGTAGAATTAGATTATTATTCTGCTTCCAGCTATTCTATTTGATTCATTTTTTTTCGGTTCTTTTATTTAACAGAAAACTTTAACCATGGCCTTGCATCCCCAAGAAATAAGTTCTGTGACTGTAAGTGAACTTCAACAGCTTAAGTTTTCACAGCTATCTCTCCATGAGAAAGTTACAGTTAAGAAAAGAGGTCATTCAACACCTGATATTCTAATATCTCAGCCAGGCAAAAGCAACAACAAGAAATATATTCATAGCTTTAATTCTGAATGGTACCAACGGAAAAGTTGGCTTTGCGGCTGGGAAGTAAAAAATGCACTGTTTTGCTTCCCGTGTTTGCTGTTTGGAGGTGATGTACCGTGGAGAAAAGATGGTTTTAGAAATATAAACAAAATGAAAGAAAAAACTGAAAAGCATGAGAAGTCAAAGAAGCACGTTGATAATGTTGTTTCACTGTCACTTTTAGGAACCGTAAGTATTAAGGAGAAACTTAGTGAGGCATACAGACTTTCAATCAATGAGCATAATATAAAAGTTAAAAAGAACCGTGAAATTTTGTCCAAAATAATAGACTGCATTTACTTTTGTGGAAACTTTGAAACTCCCTTACATGGACATGATGAAAAAGACGATTCAGTAAATCCAGGGGTATTTAGAGGATTAGTAAATTTTGCATCTAAATTAGATTCAGATTTGAAGAATCACTTAGAAACCAGTGCAGTCTTCAAAGGTGTTTCTAAGACCATTCAGAATGAGATACTTGACTGCCTGCTACAAATATACCATGAGGAGATAAGGACGGAAATTAGAAAAGCTTCCTTTGTAGCTGTCATGGCTGATGACACAACAGATGTTTCGGAACACACTCAAATGGTCCTTGTTCTACGTTACATATTGAATGAAGAAATATTTGAGCGTTTTTGGGGATTCTTTATTCCAGAAAATCAAACTGCAGATGGCATATCAAAACGTATTTTAGAACAATTGGACATAATCCTTCAAGGAAATGGACAAAAACTGATAGCTCAGACATTTGATGGTGCAAATGTCATGAAAGGCAAAAAAGCAGGAGTTCAAGCAAAAATAAAAGCAGTTTATAGTAATGCACATTTCATTCACTGTTATGCACATCAACTTAATTTAATAATGAGAAATGCAGCAAGTATTACACGAAACGCAAGAATATTTTTCTCTAACATTCTGGCTATTCCAACATTCTTCTCAAGATCACCACATGTGTCCATTCTCAAGAAACATATGGACGTCAGAATTCCACGTACATCCTCTACAAGGTGGAATTTCAACATACGGACCATAAACAGAGTTCATGAAAATTTGCAACCTTTAAAAAAACTGCCTTACTGAAATTCAGTCAACATCAAATGCAGATCAAACCATTGCAGAAGCAACAGGAATTTTAAAATACATGAATGATGATAATTTCAAGTTTTGGTTAGAGCTTTTTCATCGGGTTATGCCTCACGTTGAAATAATTTACAACCAAATGCAATCTCGAGAAATTAGTGTGTTTAAAGTTAATGAATATATAACAAATTTCAAAACTGCTATTTTAGAATTGAGAAACTCAAAGTACTGTGAGAATCCTTCAAAGACACTCATGGCAGAAGCTAAGGAAGTGTGTGACTATATATGTGTTGATATAATGGACAGATATTCTTCCACTAAACACTTAGTAGCTGCTAAATTGTTCAACAAGAAATGCTTCACTAGATTTAAGAATGAACATCCCACAAAAGAGATAGTACTGACCACTGAAGCTTATCCCATGATTGACAAAGAAAAGCTTGAAACTGAACTAAAAGTATTCTATTGTACGACTGATATTCATGAATATTGCAAATTAATTGAGCTGCTGAAATTTATCTTGGAAAATAATCTAGATGATGTTTTTAGTGAAATTACGAAACTGATAAAAATCCTCTTGACAATTCCCATGACTACATCAGAGGCAGAGTGCTGCTTTTCAACATTGAACAGAATAAAAACTTTTTTTAAGAAGCACTATGAATTCGGAAAGACTAAATGCGCTTGCAGTACTTTCAATGGAGAAAAATTTCCTCAATTGTCATCCAGAGATCAAGGAGAAAATTATTGAACTTTTTGCGCAAATTAAAACAAGAAGAATGGATTTAATTTTTAAATGAATAGATCAAGCTTGAACTGTAACAATTTAAGTTAAAGTAAGTAAAAAATGTTTGGTTTTTTTTGTTAAGATTTTATCAAGTTCCTGAATAAATTTTCTTTTTATACATGTTTTTTTCCTTTTACACAATTTTAAAACAAAGGCTAAAAATTTTCTGGAGCAGCACCCCCACTAATTTTAGCTACGAGCCGCCACTGCAAATAAAGTACTCATAAATTATATTAGAAATATTAAAATATATTAAAAAATATTTAAAATATACAGTTTCAAACTAATTACAATCAGTGCCTAGAGTGCGGATTTTCGTGGGTTCATGGAAGGCCTTTTCGCCTACTGTAGCAGTCACGGGGCCCACGATGTCCCCACCGTACGTCACCCTTCCAAGCAATCCCCTACTTTTCCTGAACTTAGGCACAGTTACATAGATATGGATGTTACTAATATTCCTCCTCACAGTTCATTTTATTTTTACCATGCATATATGAACTAATTCTACGTTTAAAATGTTTCGCGTCCTTAGGTAAGGGCTTGAAGATCACTTCAGGTAACTTGTTCCCCTCGCTGATTCCCCTGTTTAGAAACGAATACTTTGCTGTATTTGTCTTCTGTGGCCTAAGTTTAATTTTAAATTCATGGCTATTTTTCCCTAAAAAATTCGGCACCTGCATTCTACTTCTTAAGTCTTCCCATGGTTCATTATTGCTGTATGCCTGGTACAGTCCCCCTAATCTGTTAATTTGTCTCCTATTTTCTAATGATCCCCAATCCAGAATTTTCAACATTTCTGTGATGCTGTCTTCCTTTTTAAACCTATCTAGCACATATCTTGCAGCTTTCCTCTGAACTTTCTCTATTTTCCTTTTTTGACCTATCCCATGCGGATCCCATACATTCGTCGCATATTCTAATATTGGTCTGACTATAGTTTTGTACGCCTTTTCCTTCGCAGCCCTACTACTTCCTTTAAGATTACGCATAACATAATGTAGGTTTTTATATGCTTTTCCTATAATAATGTCAATATGCCTATCCCATCCTAGATCTTTTGCTACGTGGACGCCTAAATACTTGCAGCAATCATATTTTGGTACCATTTCGCCGTGTAGGTTGTGTCTGCGCTCACTTATTAGTCTTTTGTTCGAGAACGTAACGTGTTTGCTTTTGTTAATATTTATACTCATTTTGTTTATCCTAATCCAAGCTTCTAACTTTTTGATATCCTCTTGTAAAATTTCCCGGTCTTCCTCACTTTTTATTTGCCTATATATAATACAATCATCCGCAAATAGACGAATCCTTGAATTAATGTTATTCGGAAGGTCGTTAACATAAGTAAGAAATAGTAACGGACCTAAAACGCTTCCTTGGGGCACCCCTGATGTGATATTCACAAAATCTGACAAACTTGTACCTATTCTAACCCTTTGAGCCCTACCAATAAGGAAATTTTTAACCCATGAGATCACTCTCTTATCTATGCTTAACTTACATAATTTAGCTAGAAGAATGTCATGAGAGACAGTATCAAATGCTTTTGCAAAATCTATTACAATCCCATCCACCTCTTCCCCTTTATCAATTGTGTCTGCAATATCCTGGATGAGTCCTAGTAACTGAGTATCACAAGAGTAGCCTTTTCTAAACCCATGCTGATTTTTACATAGCCAATTATTTACTTCCCAAAAGTTGCGCAAGTAGTCACCTATTATTTTTTCCATCAGCTTGCAAACTACTGATGTTAGACTAACAGGCCTGTAACTTTCAACGTTGGTTTTGTTCTCTCCCTTATAAATAGGTATTACTATCGCCTTCTTCCAGTCCGCCGGTATACTATCTTTATTTAAAGTGACAGTAAATAATAAAAATAATAATAGCAGATACGGTACTATTTCCCTAGAACCCAACTTTAATGCCTCTCCCGCAATATCATCTGGTCCCCTAGATTTGCGATCTTTTAACCTCGCCACTTTTTTTTTATTTCCGCATCCCGAATCTTAATGTGTTTTGGCTCTTGCGTCAATCCATTGTATTTATTTAACTCCGTTTCGGACGCTCTATCCTTTGTAACACTCTGCACTAAAGTTTCAACATTTTCGGTTTTCCTAAACACACTAGCATACCACCTATTGAACTCATTTGCTTTCTCTTCGTCTCCTACGATTATGCCACCGTCTGCATTTTTTATTGCAGCTGATTTCTCGGTTTTCCTTACGTCTTCTAAGATATATATAGAATTCACTACCGTTACTTTTATCTAAAATATTTATAAGATATTTTTCTTTCGCCCTTCTTTTTTCTTTGTTCAAGTCTTTCGTAAATTTAACATATTTACTAGAATATAAATATCCTAAATGTTTCATTTTACGCGATTTTTTTACTTTTCTTTTCAGCACTCTAATAGTTTTGTTATAATACTCAGGATAAGGATTGTCCTTCAGAATCTTTACGGGCACGTACTTCTGTAGTCCTAACAACAATTATTTCTTAAACGCTACCCACATTTCTTCTACGCTTCCCCCTTCACTTGCCCACTTTGGAAAACTTTCCGTTAAATATTGTCGAAATCCAATTCTATCGCCTCTGCTATATTGCCATACCTTAGTTTTTTGCTTCTTCTTCATTGGATTCGTAAAAACCCAGTCCATTTCTAAATAAACAGCATCATGGTCACTAATACCTGCCATTGACACCGAGCAAATAAGTGACTCACGCGGCCTTAAAAGAAAGACATCGAGAATATTACCCCCCCTGGTTGGCCGTCTTACTACCTGCGTGAATCCCCCGTCATAGATAAGGCTGTTTGCCAAATCCTGAGCCCTCCCGTCCCCGCTGATGACCCATCCCACGTAACCGAAGGTGTTTAGGTTTCCTGCAATTAATATGTCCTGCATTAACGGAATTTTGATGAATAAGTTCGCTAACATTTCTAACAAATAATAATCCTCTCCCGGTTTCCTATACGCTGCTATAATATTGATTTGCTTTTTTAAGAAAGTATTTCTTAATTTTATACACATTGCCTCGCAATCGTTTTTTACACATTCAAGTGTGCATTCAAAGCAGTCTTTGACACAAATGAAAATCCCTCCTCCTCTAGATTCGCGATCTCTTCTATACACCGTGAAACCAGGTGGAAAAATCTCATTCGAGTTTATATCGCTTTTTAACCATGATTCTGTCCCTATAACTACATCGGAATTGCAAGCATCAACTAACGTTAGAAACTCTTCCCTCTTGTTGTACACACATCGACAGTTATTCGATTTCTCCGTCAGCTCAACAGCACCACCACCGCTTTTGCAATTGGACTGCAGGCGCCTAAGATGACAACCACCACCTCTTTCGTGTTCTATTTCCCCTGCCTCTTCTTCGTCTTCCAATATACACATCTGCATAATAACATTGTCACTTATCTTCTTTTGATCATTGGTTGATAATGGCCCACCACTGTTTTCCCCAGCTAGTTTCCCGCCCTATATCGTTTCTCGACTAGGTTAAAATATTATCAAGTGCCAAATACCATCATGACTAACAAATTACATCGCGCATCAAACGGAAGGGCGACCGATAACCAGTGACGTAACTAGGGTATGGCGAAGGTGGCATTTGCCATAGGCGCCGCTTGTAAAAGGCCCACAAAATGCCAAAAGTTTCATTTCCCATAAAAACATATTAATTTACTACTCAAATATTTAAGTTATTGTTAATTAAAACGCTAATATTCTTTATGAAAATGTAGCAAAAATCATATTCTACGTACACAAGGTGTTTCATTAAAATTTTGCCATAGGCGCCATATCTCCCAGTTACGCCTCTGCCGATAACGGACAGATACCAGATGAGATAAATGCAACGGAGAGATAGAGATAATATTCTATAAGAGGTGTATCATACACAACATGAGGAAAATGAATCTCCCTCTCCTTCCCCTGTAATCCGGAAAAAAATTTGCGGTGGACAGCTCCACGGATCTTCTGGACTCTCAGCAAGTGTCCGACTGCCGAGCCGGCGACAGCGATCCTATCGGCAGAGTCCCAAACTACATACAACACAACGGAATGGAAGAACATGAATTAGCATCGACCGGAGACTTTCGGACTCCCACTCACAATCAGAAGACTCCCGAGCTGACGACACGCTTCCTATCGGCAACGCTCCAAACTGTCTCTCACGAGTGGTTTTCCGTAAAGCCAAACGCAATGGAAAATAAGGATCTAAAATTTCTCGTGTCCATGACACAGGTGAAAATAGCCATAGAGAACTTGACGGGAAGAAACGATCCGGAAATAGTGGACGTGCAAGTGCAAAGAGCGAGCAAAGGAGTCGAAGGACTAGCCTCGACCGTATTGAGGGCCAAGGTCATGTACAAATGCGAGAGTAACGGTGCAGTCCACACCAAGACGTACGTAATCAAGAGGCTACCACAAACGGAATCGCAGCTGGAGGTGGTCAAGAATATGTGTATATTCGAAAAGGAATCGTGTTATTTTAGGACATTCCTACCGCTCACCAGAGGGCTGGCTGAGGGAAAGGTCGTGTTACCAACACCCGAGTCGGACTATTCCATCTCCAACGGCACGGACGACGCCATCTTCCTAGATGACCTCAGCATCTCTGGTTTCCGGACTGCCGACCAGAAGTTTCGCATCAAGGGCCTAGATCTGCCGCACTGCGAGGTCGCCATGGAACTATTGGGGAGGCTCCATGGTCTCGCAGCCGCCACCGAAAGACTCTTTACGGAAGGCAAGGGGCAATGGGAAAATCTGGGTCCTCCGCTGTTCAGTGAAGTGTGTTTTTTCGAGGCCGCAGAAGGAAAGAGTCCAAGCGTAGTTTTCGACATCTTGGAGAATTCCATGAAGACGGTGGTGGAGCTTTCGAAAGAAATTGAGGGACTGCCGAAGAAGGCCGCGGAATCCGGAGACCTGGAGAAGTTATTAGGGGGAGCCTGGAGGCTTATGTGCGAGTTGACGAAGGCTGAAGGGAAAAACGTTCCCAAAGTGTTGTGCCACGGAGATTTTTGGATGAATAACATAATGTTCAGATACAACAAGACTGGAGTCACACCTGTGGCAGCCAAAGTGATCGATTTCCAGGTGACCCGCTACTCCCACCCCTGCACAGACATAATGCATTTTCTGTACGGATGCACGGGAAGATCCCTCAGAGAACAACACATGGACCAACTTTTGGAGATTTACCAGGAGTCCATGGCGGAGACAATGGAACTGGTGGACATGGGACCTCCCTTCATCTCCCTTGAGGACCTCAAGGCAGACTTCTACGGAAAGTACAAGCCGTACGGTGCTATGATAGGAGTCTTGTGGCACCCCGTGTTCATGCTTGAAGAGGTGTACGGAGTGGACAGCGCGGAAGATTTTGACGAGACTATGCTCGACGATTTGTTCAAGAACGGTAACTCGGCCGCGGTAAGGAAGAAGTTCGCGAAGAACGAGGTCTTCAGGAAGGAGATGACGGACATTGTGAAAGAGATCGTGGATGCGGCTCTGCCCAATGGAATGGAGGATTTGAGTTGCTCGCCCTTCCGCGTGTGAAGAAGAAGTGTGACAGGAATCAGTTGCTGTGATGAATAATTGTAAGAGTTGCGAATATATCGTAATTCCATAAATATGTGCATTTATGGTGCTGCTTGTTCTGGTGTTAGTTGTGAGGTTGAAGTAATTCAGAATTGCATAAAGCAACGCAAACGACTATAACAATTTTCTCATTAAATGGTATTAAAGTTGAGATAATTATGTATATAAGCCCTAATTTTCCACTAAATCGGTGCTCGTCACGTTGAAAAGTTTAGGAATAACGTTTCGTCCTGATCATCGGGATGAGAAGCAGAGACGTAAGTAGCCCCTCAAATGTGTGACTGTCAAAAATATTTGAAGTGGCACAGCAAAATAAAAAGAATCAATGAAAACAATAATAAAAGAACAATATTTTAACTAATTTTTATTGCATAAGTCATAAAACTGAAATGTAATTTTGTGTCAATAAAAAACATGCAATACTATATTTCTATTTGAAATATAATATTCAGCTGGGAGGGGGGGGGAGAAGGGGGCTGAGGAGTTATAAAGGAAAGCCAGTGCCCAACCAGGACCTACCCTAGTTACGTCCCTGGTGATAAGGAGACGTTCGTAAAAGAAGTGCGTATTTTTTGGGATTTTCAAATCTAAAATTTCCATCATGGCCACCAAATAAGACTTGTGATCCTTTAATTTACCAGCCTTTTGAATAAGTTTCATACGTATAGGTGTTTTGTAAAAAATTGTTCGTTTTGAGAAATTGTATTCCGTGCGCTTATAGCAACGGTTAACCTTTTTCATCTCACGCCCCCCTTTCCGATCTTCCAAAACTCCCACGCTCCCCTCCTCCCTCCAGAAAATTTTCTTTTGTGTTTTTAAGAGTATTTATCAAAAAATTATTAGTAATATTAACCAGTTTTTATGACAGGTTTCTGTCTGCCAACCTAAGCGCATGAGCGTTTATATCAAGAATTCTAATGTTTCGTTTGGTTTCGACGCACAACTCACAGCTGATAACCTAGCGTCATATTTTGGGCAGTCGGCAATAATTTGCCATTGTCTAAAATAATGTGTAGTTTTCCATACATTATTTCTGCGTATAATAAATCTATTCGTCTCCACTACATCTGTTAGAGAATTTGAATGCATCCTCACACTTATGTCATCTAAATAGTAAAATAAATGAAAAAATGTTAAAACAGGTAAATTGGAAAGCATACGAATCATATGAGTTAGAAATTTGAGGCAAAACTGATTTCGGTGAAAAATGTTTAGCGCCTCCCATGGAATCCTCATACGCGCCCCATAGGTTATAAGAGCTACTGGCTTAAACTATTAAGAATGTTTGACGTCATTTTCCTCCAACTCTAGTGTTCTAAATACTTCCTCTAGAGCCGATGTAAATAATTCAGGAGAAATTCTATCTCCCTGCATCACTTCCTGTTCAGTCTTAAAAACACGAGACTATCCAAATTTCAATACGATACGATGGTATTAAATAATTTTCAGTAGATAATTTTATTTCCCATAAGATAACACGTAAAAAATCGATTTTTGATCTCAGAGGCTTTTATTTTAGACGGTTCTAAAGAAAAATAAACGTCACTCCATGTGTGCGTTTTTCCTCTAATCGAGAGGGCACGCCGTTTTCCTCCAGAGGATAGCCAAAAAACGCTCTCTGAGAAGTCCTCTTCCTTATGCTAGCCTCGCATTACCTATCTCGGTTGAACTTGGATAAATTGGTATATTTCTTGGAGAATGGGTCTCTTCTAATAGTTGAAAGAACGAGTTTCGGTAGAATTATTAAAAATGTCTTCAATACGTTGAGCGGCGACGTTTCATTTATTCGTTTTGGAGGATGACATCTGTTCAGCTAAGTAGACATAGTGATTATTTATTCAATTCACCGTAAATGCTTGGATTTCATTTTTGTTAATATAGCATTGTGCCTAAACATCTCAACTTAAAAACTAAATTTACGGTTTAAAATGCTATAATTGGTTTTTAAATTCTTACTGTGCATTACGGCGACGAAAATAAGGATATAATCAGTCGAGAAAAAAACATTTTCAATATTAAATCATCTGCCAATGACTATAGAAAGCATTAACTTTGAGTAATAACGGAAATAATGGAATATTTCCAATATCATGGGCAATTATAAGTTTATCTTCATTCAACAATATCAAGTGATGAATCGAAATGTTTCATAATTCTGACAGAAAACTATTTCTCTCCCCTACCGCTGTGGTAGCATGAGTTATCTAATAAGCGTAAATGAGAAAGAAAAGAAAGGAATTAAGCGAAGCGAGAAAAGAAGAAGGGTAGATAAAGAAGTATTTTAGCAAGGAAAGAAAGGAAAGGGAATGATAGAAATATGATATAAAATGAGAAAAATGCACATTCATCGGATAAAAATGTCTCTTTCATCATGACGCTTTAAAATCTAATCTTATAAAGTGAGTTCGAAAATTTACCCTGCCGGAGTAGTTTCGCAAGAATTCTTATCTTTGTAATACTAAAAAAAATCAGAAATACGATACTAAATATTGCGCTTCTTACGGCGAAAATTCCACGTCCTATCTCGCGACGTTTTTGTTGATCTTCACCAACCTTTGGACTGACACTGAAGTATGACAAAGGCCGCCGAAAATCAGCCAAAGTCAAACAAGATTATAAAACAAAATTGCACGGTCATTACCCTAACAAATATAATAGCATCCGTAGGGTATCTACATCGATATTTAATTACAATCTTCTTATACTAATTATGTCTTGAGAGAAAAATAGGGATTACATAAATATTCTCTCATTCATATGAACGTTTTAATGAACATTTTATATTTATTCCGTGAATTTTTGCAACGCTGCGTATTTGCAATCTCATGACTTATACATCACAGCGCATCAACCAATACATACACATCTTTGGAATAAAAAACATTGCAACTCTCACAAGTATCCATCACAGTAGCCGATTGCATCACACTTCCAGTTCACACGCGGAAAGGAGAGTAACTCAAATCCCCCATTCCTTTGGGCAGAGCTGCATTCACTAAGACATTCACAATGTCCGTCATCTCCTTCCTGAAGACCTCGTTCTTCGCGAACTTCTTCCTTACCGCGGCCAAGTTCCCGTTCTTCAACATATTGTGGAGAGCCTCCTGGTCAACCCCTTTCTCGCTGTCCTCTCCTAAAATTAGGTCCAGCATTAACAGGGGACGCCACAACGCTCCTGAGACGGCTCCGTACGGCATGTACTTCCCATGAGCATCTCTCTTGAGTTCTTCGAGGGAAATGAAGGGAGGTCCCATGTCCACCAGTTCCATCGTCTTTGCCATCGACTTGTGGTAAACCTCCAGCAGGTGGTCCATGTGTTGTTCTCTGAGGGATCTGCCCACGCATCCGTATAGGAAAGTCATAATATCTGTGCCAGGGTGGGAGTGGCTTGTCGTCTGTAAGTCGATCGCTTTGGCGTCCAAAGGCTTAACTCCATTCTCGTCGTATCTGAACATTATGTTATTCGTCCAATAATCCCCGTGGCACAACACTTTGGGAATGTTATTCCCTTCAGCCTTCGTCAACTCGCACATTAGTCTCCAGGCACCCCCTAACAGCTCCTCCAGCTCTCCGGATTCTGCGGCCTCCTTAGGCAGGCCCTCTATTTCTTTCGAAAGCTCCACCACCGTCTTCATGGAATTTTCCAAGATGACGTAAATCATGCTACGACTCTCTCCTTCCGCAGCCTCGTAAAAAGAAAATTCCCTGAAAAGCGGAGGACCCAAAGTTTTCCATGCTCCCGTGTCTTCTGGGACCAGTCTTTCGGTCGCGGCCGCGAGACCGTGGAGCCTCCCCAACAGTTCCATGGCGACCTCGCAGTGCGGCAGATCTAGACCTTGGAAGCGAAATTTCTGGTCGGGAATCCGGAAACCAGAGATGGTGAGGTCGTCTAGGAAGATGGCGTCGTCCGTGCCGTTGGAGATGGAATAATCCGACTCGGGTGTTGGTAACACGACCTTTCCCTCGGCCAGCCTTCTGGTGAACGGTAGGAATGTCCTAAAATAACACGATTCCTTTTCGAATAAACACATATTCTTGACCACCTCCAGCTGCGATTCCGTTTGTGGTAACCTCTTGATTACGTACGACTTGGTGTGGACTGCACCGTTACTCTCGCATTTGTACATGACCTTGGCCCTCAATACGGTCGAGGCAATTCCTTCGACTACTTTGCTCGCTCTTTGCACTTGCACGTCCACTATTTCCGGATCGTTTCTTCCCGTCAAGTTCTCTATGGCTATTTTCACTTGTGTCATGGAAACGAGAGATTTTAGATCCTTATTTTCCATTGCGTTTCGCTTTACGGAAAACCACTCGTGAGAGATAGTTTGGAGCGTTGCCGACAGGAAGCGTGTCGTCGTCTCGGGAGTCGTCTTCTGCAGGGTCGCGACACTCAATCACACTCAATGTTCGAAAACGAGGACCGTCTAAACGTTACTCCGCCGCCTCAGTGCGTTTTTGAGACCTTTCCCATTCCCTTCCCATTGGCCGAAGACGTTGCCAGGCAACGAGCTACGTAAGCAGTCGCACCTCATCTTCCCCTCCTCCCTCTCCTTTTCCTCTCCTCCCGCTCCCTCTCCTTTCCATCCCCCTGCTCCTCCCCTTTCCTCCCAGACCCGATTGCCGCTTTTCGTAGGGCAGCGGATTTTCCGTAAACCAAAACGTTTAATTATTCCATAAATTTGACGGAATGATCCACCAACAATTTTTTTCAGTTTCGAAAACAATTTACCCATCAAATGTTTGTGTGGGAATTGGTATACATTTCTAAAGAAAAAAGAACATTTTTTTACGTTTATTGCGAAAAATATGAAGGCAAATCAATTTACATAATATAACAATTTTATTGGCCCATTGATCTGGAGAAACAAATATAGGACAAGGTCGGCATAGTATAAACATGAATAGATATCACATAAGAGATTCTTTAGGAGCACATCATAAGCAAAAATAATACATTCCATACATAATACATTATTATTGATATTATTATTATTTCAATATACAATGCAAGTGGGCGCCTGGCCCGGTGGCAAGGTTACAAAATTAACATATAAAAAAAACTTATTTAAAACATATAAAAACATATTCAGAAGATTCAGTTTACAATTTTTCACATACCACATACAATATTCTATTCATATATTTTTCCTGTTAGGAGCTTCGAGTTCGAGCTCCTTCGTTAATTAATTCATCTTACAATATTATTTAACAATAAATTAACTAAAAGTAATGAAAATCGTTCCCAGTGATATTTTTTTCTCTTGATTTAAAGGTTTTAACATTTCTAGGGAAGGGTACACAAATGGAAACATCACGTATCACTCAAAAGCTCGTCTTTAGAATTACCCATAATTATTATGCATTTTAAATGGTATTTAACTTCGCTTTAAAGAGACCTACGCGGGAAGGGAATGGCTTGAAGACCTCTGCAGGTAATGCGTTCCAATGCTCAATCCCTCTATTAAGAAACGAGAATTTTCCCCAGTTTGTTTTTTGTGGAGGAGGCTCCATCTTGTGCTCATGATCCCAGCGTCCATGATAAGAAGGTTTTTTAATCCTATCACAAATATCTGCCCAAGCTGGCTTTTCCGTATATGCATTAAAAAGTCCCCCTAGCCTTGCTATGCTTCTTCTATGTTCTAGCGATTCCCACTCTAGTTTTTTTAACATTTCTGTTACGCTCTCGGTTCTTCTAAAATCTCCTAAGACATAGCGCGCTGCAGTTCTCTGCACCATCTCAAGCTGCTTTATCTGACCCACTGAGTGAGGATCCCACACTATTGCAGCATATTCCAGAATAGGCCTAACTAACGATTTATAAGCCATTTCCTTTGTGGCGGGACTACTCTTTCCTAAGACCCTAATTATAAAATGCAGTGCTCCGTAAGCTTTGGCTACAACTCTGTCTATCTGCGGTCCCCACTGAAGGTCCTTCGTGAAAGTTACCCCTAGATACTTACACTCATCGTCCTCCGTTAGGACGCTACCCTCTAAAACGTACTCCCAGTTAAATGCACTTCTTCCTCTACAGAAACGTATTAGTTTTGTTTTTTCTGCATTTATTTTCATTTTATTTACTTCTGCCCAACGTACAAGTTCATCTAAGTTAATTTGTAATGATCCGCAATCTTCAGTACTCTCGATTAATCTGTAAATTAAACAGTCATCCGCAAATAACCTAACATTACACCCCAAAGACTCAGTTAGGTCGTTTATGAATATCAAAAACAACAACGCTCCAAGGACACTTCCCTGAGGAACGCCCGAAGTGATATCCGCATCATTCGAAAGTTCACCGCCTACTCGAACCTTTTGCTTACGTTTTGATAAAAATTCCCCAATCCATCTAACCACTCTTTTGTCCATTCCCATTCCAGATATTTTATCCATAAGTAACCTATGGTTTACTCTGTCAAAGGCCTTGGAAAAATCTATGAGAATTGCATCTACTTTGACTTTGACAGGTGTAAAATTTCGAGAGAAGCTTTGCCAAATACCAACCCTACATAGTAATGAAAGACTTACATAAAAAACAAATTTATTATGAAAAGAAGGCCATAATACCCTCAGCATCTCTATAGATAATCACTTTTCAGATTAATTTTCTATATTTCCACAGAGTTTCAAACGAGAAAAATTAAATATGTATATATGTGACAATACATATTTCAGGATTGCAAAATTTTCAATTTGATAAATTTTTAAAGCAAACTACCAGCAAAAAACTTTTTAAAATATTAGCTAGATAATTCATTTCACAACAATTCTAATGAAATATAACTACATTGTTTTTAAAATAGCAAATAATTAATGAACAAGGGAAATAATTATTATTTTTGTTATAAACACCATTAAATTCTTAAAATAAATCATCATGATTCCTGTGAGCGTGAAAAGTCTCGTTTTAATGTTATTTACAGAGCTCATATTTCATCACCTCACCCACTGAAAGCAATGCGATTTCTTAATGAGAGACAATAATGATACCTTTGGATTCCCATGCGGGCGATAGCTTGCATGTTAACCATCCACTCTGAATGAGAGACGAAGATGACTTCGTTAAAAATTTAGACTTTTTTGAACTCCTTCAACAAGTAGTCAGTTGTGTGACATACTCGCTGCAAAAACAATAGATCTCATTAGATTGGCTGTTGGACCTCATTAATCTGAACATCATATAATATTGAATTGTTGGCTATAGAAACGGTTACCCCCACGAACATAGTTTAAATCAATTAAACGAGAGCGTTCCGGGATTAAATTATCGCTCGATGCGCCGACAAAGAAAAAATAAAGCCACGAGACACGTGCCTAAATACCGTAAAATTAGGTTTTCGAAGAAGAAACGTAAAGTCGTTCGGAATGAGGAAGTGAGAAGAGAAATGGTCAATCGCGACGAAAAGATCTCGTCACTGATTCGAGAATAGCCAGAGATGATTTGAGAGGAATTTGATCTCGTTTAAAACCAATTGATTTCCGCTCCTTGCTCTCTTTAGATCGCTTCTTCCTTATAAATAAATGAAAAACGTCCGTATGTTCAATGGACCAACTCAAACTGAGGTGGTCCGATTGTTTAACTCGTCCAATTACAATAATTCAAGTAACTGCGCATACTATCCTTTTATCCGGCCAGGATGGTAATAACTAAACTAAGAGAAATCCTATAAACTCGCATTAGCTAAAAAGCGAGTGGAACCACCGTCGTCGACAAAGGAAGTGGCATCTTATTGAACTATCTGGAATATTTTAATGCGCATAATTGTGTAAAATCCTTCTCCATATCCTAATAAGTATCTTCGAGAAATTATTCTTTGTGTTTATGGGATAGATATAAAGCCTGATATGTTTTTTGCTTTCACCATCTTACTATAGGAGAAAGTATTCTTTTAATGAAAAAACCAATTTCGAGATTTCAACGGAAATACACGTTTTGAGGTCCCCTGAACGCGTTTTGGCCATTTTCTCGATCATGTCCGTATGTGTGCTAGTAATTTTGTGAGCGCTCTAACTCAAAATCTATAATCAGATCAACGCAAAATTTTATATTTGACATTTTTGTTAAAGGGACAACAGTTGATTGCTTTTGATAAAAATCGGTCAACCGGAAGTGGGTGTTTGCTCTTGTTATCCGTTTATTTAGAATATTTACTTGAATACTTGATCAATGTAAAAAATTATCAAAATAAAAGTTGTTGGAAATTTAATTTTCTGCAACATTTGTTCAAAACATTTTCCCCTATATTGCATTTTTAAGAGAAATTTTTAAAACTATATTTTTTAGCTGCCACCACCACACTACCTGGAGGCAACTTTTGTAAACACTTCACGCTTAGTTACATCTTAGTAGCGCTCCTTTTTATTTTCTTAATTGATGGAGTTTCGTGGCTATATCCAATATCAGAAGGCTACGATATGAGTTTATTTCTGTTCTTTGTAAAGTCTGAATTTTTCTCGCAGTTGCTTAAAATAAATATTATCATTTAAACTATTTGGAATTTTTAGAAGTTTTACAGATATGGAGAAAATCATGTGGTGGCCACATCAGATTTTTTTAGAAAGAGGCACGGTATTTAAGAATAAATTTACGACTTTTCTCAATATTGAGAGTGGAATAACAGTAGATAATACCTATCGTGAAAGTACTTCGTCGGACCCCATTTTAGAATTCACTTTAAATATCAATTATATACCCGAAATGCTTTTCACCTTCGTGTGTTTTTCTATAATAGAGAGGACACTCCGTCGTTCCTCCAGATGATTGCTAAGAAACCATCTCTGCGAGACCTAATCCATACGCCAACCAATTATGTAACTCGAGTGAACTTGGAGAAATTAGTATGTTATTTGCTGAATGGATGTTTTAATAATTCATAAAACGAGTTACGGCCAAATAATTGAAAACGTTTTCGAAATTATGGGGAGCAACGTTCCATTTACTCATTTTGATGCATAACATCCATTCAACTAGGTATATATAGTGATTATATATTATTTCACTTACGCAAGTATATTTCTGTTAATAGTGCATTGTGTTTAAAAATCTCAATCTAAAAACTAAATTTACGGTTAAAAATGCCAGAATTTGTTTTTAAACTGTTACTGTACATTACAGTGACGAAAAAACAAAGAAAAAAGGGGCATTTTTCAACCTTAAATCTCTATTGATGATGGACTTACACCATGCACACATAACGCCAGAAATAAAAGAAATCACATGTAAATATTCTAAATTAGTCATTATTTCAGAGGGGTTGACGTAAATACTTAACATCTTGATCTGACTATAAAGAGATTGTTCAACACCAAGTTGCGGGCTAAATGGGAGGATTGGATGATGGATGGTGTTCATGACTACAGCAAAACCAGGAAGATGAAAAGGACATCATATGAGGATATTTATCGAAAAAAACAGCTTTAGATAGGTTTTGAGTATTAAAACGTCTGCGAATGGCAATGGAACGCATCAGTTTTAACAAATAACGTAACGGAATGTAGCCAATATCACGATTAATTTTAAGCCTATCTTACCGAAGAGCATCAAGTGAAGAGCCGAAGACAAGACCTGTTGCATACAGTAATTCTTCCTGAAAACCCTTTCTCTAGCAGCAAAAAATATTTTTAAATCAACCGTCGTTGGATCACATTTTGATGTCGGCCGCTCTGTAGCCGAATGCACATCTAGTTTCTCTTAACGTTCTGGGTCTTGTAGGAGTTATCTCTCTATCGTAAATAAGAAACAGACGATTTGGAAGGAATCGAGAGGTCAAAGACGAATGGGAGGGTACATTAAGAACTGTTGTAGCAAGGGGAGAAATAATAGGGAATGGTGGATGTTTAACGATAAATAAAATTAATACACATCAACTAGTAAAAATAAATATTTTTAACCATCATTCATTAGATTCTAATCATATCAAGTGAAATGAAGAAATGGTACCTGGAAGAGCAATTTCAAAATAACAGATAACATACTTCGATTCTTCATACTTAAAAAAATAGGAATTCATTATTAACTACCGAGATTCGTGCGGAAAAAATCCACGTCTTTATTTTTCATGCGGCGTTACATTTTGATCTTCACCTAACTATGGCGAGATACTGACGTCAGAAAAAAACAGCCGAAGATCAGCCAAAGCGAAAGAAGATTATAAAACAAAATTACGTTAATTTTATCTAAACAAATAAAATAAAGCACTTAATATATTACCGTATTTAACTTATCTACGACGTGAGAGGAAAATTAGGGATTACACATATATTCTCTCATTTTTATTAACGCTTATATAAATATTTTACATTTTCCTTCAAATTTCCTGCGTCGTTTCAATCTCATGACACTTCTCGCCGTCGTAACCAATACATACACATTTTTGGAATAAAAAAACATTACAACTCTCACAAGTATCCATCACAGCGGCTGATTATATCACACTTCCTCTTCACAAGCGGAAAGGAGAGCAACTCAAATCCTCCATTCCTTTGGGGAGAGCTGCATCCACGACATCTTTCACAATGTCCGTCATCTCCTTCCTGAAAACCTCGTCCATCGCGAACTTCTTCCTTACGGCGGCCGAATTCCCGTTCTTCAACATATCGTCGAAAGTCTCCTGGTCTACCCCTTCAGCCTTGTCCTCTCCGAACAAATCCTCCAGCATTAATACGGGGCGCCACATGGCTCCTATCACTGCCCCGTACGGCTTGTACTTCCCATGAGCATTTCTCTTGAGTTCTTCGAGAGAGATGAAGGGAGGTCCCGCTTCCAGCAGATCCATCATCTCCGCCATTGACTCGTGGTAAACCTCCAAAAGGTGGTCTAGGTGTTGATATCTGAATGATCTGTTCGTGCAATTGTATAGGAAAAGCATTATATCAGTACAAGGGTGGGAGTAGGTAGTAAGCTGAAAGTCGATCGCTTTGGCGTCCAAAGGCTTAACTCCATTCTCGTCGTATCTGAACATTATGTTGTTCGTCCAATAATCCCCGTGGCACAACACTTTGGGAATGTTATTCCCTTCAGCCTTCGTCAACTCGCACATTAGTCTCCAGGCACCCCCTAACAGCTCCTCCAGCTCTCCGGAATCTGCAGCCTCCTTAGGCAGGCCCTCTATTTCTTTCGAAAGATCCACCACCGTCTTCATAGAATTCTCTAAGACGTCGAACATCATGCTATGACTCTCTCCCTCCGCAGCCACGTAAAAAGAAACTTCCCTGAAAAGCGGAGGACCCAAAGTTTCCCATGCTCCCGTGTCTTCCGGGACGAGTCTTTCGGTCGCAGACGCGAGTCCGTGAATCCTTCCCAACAGTTCCATGGCGACCTCGCAGTGCGGCAGATCTAGGCCTTGGAAGCGAAATTTCTGGTCGGGAGTCCGGAAACCGGAGATGGTGAGGTCGTCTAGGAAGATGGCGTCGTCCGTGCCGTTGGAGATGGAATAATCCGACTCGGGTGTTGGTAACACGACCTTTCCCTCGGCCAGCCTTCTGGTGAACGGTAGGAATGTCCTAAAATAACACGATTCCTTTTCGAATAAACACATATTCTTAACCACCTCCAGCTGCGATTCCGTTTGTGGTAGCCTCTTGATTACGTACGACTTGGTGTGGACTGCACCGTTACTCTCGCATTTGTACATGACCTTGGCCCTCAATACGGTCGAGGCTAGTCCTTCGACTCCTTTGCTCGCTCTTTGCACTTGCACGTCCACTATTTCCGGATCGTTTCTTCCCGTCAAGTTCTCTATGGCTATTTTCACCTGTGTCATGGAAACGAGAGATTTTAGATCCTTATTTTCCATTGCGTTTCGCTTTACGGAAAACCACTCGTGAGAGATAGTTTGGAGCGTTGCCGACAGGAAGCGTGTCGTCGGCTCGAGAGTCTTCTGATTGTGAGTTGGAGGTCGAAAGAGTCTGCGGTCGATGTTTTTTTGTGGAGGAGGGGGGAAGGAAGGTTGAATCTTCACATACGTCATATGTGTCTCGTTTAGGAAATTATCTCTCTCTATCTTTCTCGCGTGATGTCCGTTTACATCCATCATACAACCATTAGTCGCCTCAACATGCTCTATTTATTTATTTATTCAATAATTCCACACACAGCGTTTGTAGCCATTTTACAGTGGAATATGTTAACAATAACAATAGACGAACACATACATCCATGCCCTAGGTGGAGAAAAACTCACCTAGGCGGGATTCGAACCTTCGGATTGGCAGGCGAGGACGTTACCCCCGCCGCCACCGAGATGGGTATATATCAGGGGTCGGCAACCTTCCCTGAATGGTGGGCCACATTCGTAATTGTGAATGTTTCGGAGGGCCGCATTGGAAGTCACGAGAGCTTCGGCGGGCCGGAGGAGTGTTTACATAAGAAGTTAACTAGAGAATTTGTGGTCTCATACAAGTGAAAATCAAGACCAAATAATCTAATAGCATTAAAACTTCACCAGAAAAGGTTTTTACTGAAAAAATATGAAATGGTTTATAATAAATTTCACCGATCACTTTTTAATCACAGCTTCGCGGGCCGCATATGGCCCGCGGGCCGTAGGTTGCCGACCCCTGCTCTATATCGTCATAACAAATTCCAGACAACGACAAACGTCTGTTCTTGAATTATTTTCTAAGGCAGCGATTTACAAACGTTACAAAGCCGCGCCTCCACTAAGAGAACTATATTCGCGATCCCCTAATGTTCCATTACAGTTCATCAACAATTCCTACTGTACGCATGTACAAACGCTACTTAAATAACCGCCTTAAGAAAAAACATGGACGCAACCGGTGTCATAGCCATTTGAGGGATAAAATTTGACAGCTGCACATTATAGATCTCAAAATTAGGATGGTTAAACAGACGGTAAATGTGTGTGTGTGTGTGTGTGGTATGCTTGGGTATCCATCACATTTCCAATATTACATAGTCTGGAAAATTGTACAAGGAGCAAAGGGAGGGGGCCGCATCTCTGTGTCTTGACCCCGGGCGGAGAACCTGGCTACGCCACTTGCCCCAAAGTTTGGAAACCAATGTTCTAAGGCAATTGAAGAGCTCGTGTAAATGTTCACTGCACACTATCATGAATTCCTTCTAAATTCCGCAATTGCATTTATTTATTCGATTTGTTTCATTTTTCTTCTCATTATTTTTCACTCACTTTCTTTGCTAACTTCAATCATACCATTAGACTTTGACAGGTGTAAAATTTCGAGAGAAGCTTTGCCAAATACCAACCCTACATAGTAATGAAAGACTTACATAAAAAACAAATTTATTATGAAAAGAAGGCCATAATACCCTCAGCATCTCTATAGATAATCACTTTTCAGATTAATTTTCTATATTTCCACAGAGTTTCAAACGAGAAAAATTAAATATGTATATATGTGACAATACATATTTCAGGATTGCAAAATTTTCAATTTGATAAATTTTTAAAGCAAACTACCAGCAAAAAACTTTTTAAAATATTAGCTAGATAATTCATTTCACAACAATTCTAATGAAATATAACTACATTGTTTTTAAAATAGCAAATAATTAATGAACAAGGGAAATAATTATTATTTTTGTTATAAACACCATTAAATTCTTAAAATAAATCATCATGATTCCTGTGAGCGTGAAAAGTCTCGTTTTAATGTTATTTACAGAGCTCATATTTCATCACCTCACCCACTGAAAGCAATGCGATTTCTTAATGAGAGACAATAATGATACCTTTGGATTCCCATGCGGGCGATAGCTTGCATGTTAACCATCCACTCTGAATGAGAGACGAAGATGACTTCGTTAAAAATTTAGACTTTTTTGAACTCCTTCAACAAGTAGTCAGTTGTGTGACATACTCGCTGCAAAAACAATAGATCTCATTAGATTGGCTGTTGGACCTCATTAATCTGAACATCATATAATATTGAATTGTTGGCTATAGAAACGGTTACCCCCACGAACATAGTTTAAATCAATTAAACGAGAGCGTTCCGGGATTAAATTATCGCTCGATGCGCCGACAAAGAAAAAATAAAGCCACGAGACACGTGCCTAAATACCGTAAAATTAGGTTTTCGAAGAAGAAACGTAAAGTCGTTCGGAATGAGGAAGTGAGAAGAGAAATGGTCAATCGCGACGAAAAGATCTCGTCACTGATTCGAGAATAGCCAGAGATGATTTGAGAGGAATTTGATCTCGTTTAAAACCAATTGATTTCCGCTCCTTGCTCTCTTTAGATCGCTTCTTCCTTATAAATAAATGAAAAACGTCCGTATGTTCAATGGACCAACTCAAACTGAGGTGGTCCGATTGTTTAACTCGTCCAATTACAATAATTCAAGTAACTGCGCATACTATCCTTTTATCCGGCCAGGATGGTAATAACTAAACTAAGAGAAATCCTATAAACTCGCATTAGCTAAAAAGCGAGTGGAACCACCGTCGTCGACAAAGGAAGTGGCATCTTATTGAACTATCTGGAATATTTTAATGCGCATAATTGTGTAAAATCCTTCTCCATATCCTAATAAGTATCTTCGAGAAATTATTCTTTGTGTTTATGGGATAGATATAAAGCCTGATATGTTTTTTGCTTTCACCATCTTACTATAGGAGAAAGTATTCTTTTAATGAAAAAACCAATTTCGAGATTTCAACGGAAATACACGTTTTGAGGTCCCCTGAACGCGTTTTGGCCATTTTCTCGATCATGTCCGTATGTGTGCTACCTGCAAAAAACGTTTTAAAATATTAGCTAGATAATTTATTTCACTATTCTAATGAATTGAACATTGTGTTTAAAATAGCAAATAATTAATGAACAAGGGAAATAATTATTATTTTTGTTAGAAAGACCATTAAATTTTTGAAATAAATCACCATGATTCCTGTGAGGGTATAAAGTCTCGTTTTAATGTTATTTACAGAGCTCATATTTAGTTAGGGTCGCTGACGATGGGTTCGCTGTTGCGGGTTTGAGAGTCGGAGACAGAGTGAACGTCCGCGATGCCTTTCGATCGTCAAACTTGTATTGTGTAGGGGGAGTAGGTAGTTGTAGAAGCAGATTCTCTCTTCATGCGGCGTTATACGCGCCACATTAAGTAAATTATCTCTCTCATGGTGCGAGTCATACAAGCTGGTATTATGCGCCCCATTATGCTTCATATCGTTCTATAAATTTCGGGGCAATGATAAACAACTGCCCATGAATAATTACTTTCATGGCATGGAAAAGTTCATGTAAATTTCCGCAGCACACTACCATTAATTCCTTCCAAATTCCGTTGTTTCATTTATTCTTTCGCAACGTTTTATCTTTTGCTTTTCTTATCTCACTGTTTTTCACTAGCATTCTATGATTTCGTGAAGTATTTTAATTTACATTCGTCTTCCCTTTATTTTTCACTTGCATTCCATGATAACTACAATTTTACCATCTTAATTTTCGTAAGTGTATATCCTAAGAGGTGGTTTACTGAATTCCAGCCATAGATATTAATCAATGGCTTTAATAAAAAAACAAATTTGACACGGAAGAAATGCACTACTAGTACTTACTTCAACGTTATACTAACATTAACATTTGGAAATACTAATTTAACCAATTGCGTGGTAGTCTGAAACGAGGATAATAAAAATATTCAAATGATAATAAACACTTCACGATTAAAAAACTTTCATTTGATAAATTTATAAAAATCATTACCAGCGAAATCAATTTAAAACATTAACTAACGTCATATCTCGCTTTTCGGGACAGATTGATTCCTGAAAATTTCGCGCAAAACGGGGTCATAAATACATTATGTTAATGAGTGTTGGTTCCATGGACGATAAAACTAATGTGAAATATTAATAAAATGCGTTTTTTCAAGAAGAAACATTAAGTGAATAAAACACTAAATATTGATCATGTTTATTAAGTGAATTGTACATAGAAAAATTATTTTAAGTCCCCCTGCCGTGAAGTTCCTGGCTGTGGTTTCTTGGAAGATGACGATTGCTTCTAGAGGAAGGAGTCAAGTGTAAGTTGTTCCGCCATCCTCTTACGGTCGGGCAGAATTTCTTCATAGCAGGCGATGCCTTGATTAACAATTTTCCTGACAGCAGAGATGCGCTCCCTGTCGTTGTCATTCTACCCTACCCTCTCTAAATGCGCGAAAAGACAAATCCGTTGTATTTTATTTGATTACTGGCAGGGCTAAAAGGAAGGAAAGGCCGACCGCAATAGCATACATAAACGGCGCATGTGCCCTTCCCCCTAAAGAAGTGGTGCTTCAAGTGGACGGAGCATGTGGTGTCGGTATTTTCTCAAATAATGGCATTCAGGGTTATTTGGGTGAGGGTTACAAGACAAAGGGCAATTCCAGAAAGCAGTACTATCTAAATAAAGTTTTTTTTTAAGGCTGTGGGTTTAAACACGAATATCATATCAAAGGGTTATTCGGATATATCTAAGGGTTACAGAGTCATTGTTAAAAAATGCTTTATAAGTTCCCTGCGAGGGTGTTGCTTTTACGTTTTCTTAACATCTGCCTCCTTTTATGTGCGTAGTTAATAGTTAACGACATTTAAAAAATGAGAGTCATATCAGAAAAATTCACTTTTCATAATTTCGAGTTATAACGAATCCGCGCAAAACGGGATCGCGCTAAGCTAAGTATACCTACACTTAAAAATAATTAGAAATTCATTAATAACTAGGTATCGAGGTTTGTACAGAAAATTCACGTCTTTTGCATTTATTTTCATTCGACGTTTCCCTTTGGCTCCACGTACCTTTGGAGAGATACTTAAGTCTGACAAAGGTCGCCGAAAATCAGTCAAAGCGATAAAAGGTTATAAACAAAATTACGCTAATGTTATCCAAACAAATATAATGACATCCGTAAGATATCCTGATCGATATCATCAGTACGGAAATTCTTTAAGTATCACAGTATTTTACTTACCGATGTCGTGAGAGAAAAATTAGGGATTACACATATATTCTTTCATTTTTATTAAAATAATATAAATATAAATATTTTTAACCATCATTCATTAGATTCTAATCATATCAAGTGAAATGAAGAAATGGTACCTGGAAGAGCAATTTCAAAATAACAGATAACATACTTCGATTCTTCATACTTAAAAAAATAGGAATTCATTATTAACTACCGAGATTCGTGCGGAAAAAATCCACGTCTTTATTTTTCATGCGGCGTTACATTTTGATCTTCACCTAACTATGGCGAGATACTGACGTCAGAAAAAAACAGCCGAAGATCAGCCAAAGCGAAAGAAGATTATAAAACAAAATTACGTTAATTTTATCTAAACAAATAAAATAAAGCACTTAATATATTACCGTATTTAACTTATCTACGACGTGAGAGGAAAATTAGGGATTACACATATATTCTCTCATTTTTATTAACGCTTATATAAATATTTTACATTTTCCTTCAAATTTCCTGCGTCGTTTCAATCTCATGACACTTCTCGCCGTCGTAACCAATACATACACATTTTTGGAATAAAAAAACATTACAACTCTCACAAGTATCCATCACAGCGGCTGATTATATCACACTTCCTCTTCACAAGCGGAAAGGAGAGCAACTCAAATCCTCCATTCCTTTGGGGAGAGCTGCATCCACGACATCTTTCACAATGTCCGTCATCGCTTTCCTGAAGAACTTGTCATCAGCGAACTTCTTCTTTACGAGGGCAGAGCTACCGTTCTTCAGCATATCGTCATAGGCCGCCTCGTCGACCCCTTCCGATTTGTCCTCTCCGAAAACCTCGTCCAGCATTACCACGGGGCGCCACATGGCTCCTATCACTGCCCCGTACGGCTTGTACTTCCCATGAGCATCTCTCTTGAGTTCTTCGAGAGAGATGAAAGGAGGTCCCGCTTCCAGCAGATCCATCGTCTTTGCCATTGACTCGTGGTAAACCTCCAAAAGGTAGTCTAAGTATTGATATCTGAAGGATCTATCCGTGCAAACGTATAGAAAAAGCATTGTATCTGTACAAGGGTGGGAGTAGGTGGTAAGCTGAAAGTCGATCACTTTGGCGTCCAAAAGCTTAATTCCATTCTCGTCGTATCTGAACATTATGTTATTCGTCCAATAATCCCCGTGGCACAACACTTTGGGAATGTTATTCCCTTCAGCCTTCGTCAACTCGCACATTAGTCTCCAGGCACCCCCTAACAGCTCCTCCAGCTCTCCGGAATCTGCAGCCTCCTTAGGCAGGCCCTCGATTTCTTTCGATAGCTCCACCACCGTCTTCATGGAATTCTCCAAGATGTCGAACATCATGCTACGACTCTCTCCCTCCGCAGCCTCGTAAAAAGAAACTTCCCTGAAAAGAGGAGGACCCAAAGTTTCCCATGCACTCGTGTCTTCCGGGACGAATCTTTCGGTCGCGGCCGCAAGACCGTGGAGCCTCCCTAACAGTTCCATGGCGACCTCGCAGTGCGGCAAATCTAGGCCCTTGATGCGAAATACCTGATCTGGAGTCCGAAAGCCGGAGATGGTGAGGTCGTCTAGGAAGATGGCGTCGTCCGTACCGTTGGAGATGGAATAATCCGACTCGGGTGTTGGTAACACGACCTTTCCCTCGGCCAGCCTTCTGGTGAACGGTAGGAATGTCCTAAAATAACACGATTCCTTTTCGAATAAACACATATTCTTAACCACCTCCAGCTGCGATTCCGTTTGTGGTAGCCTCTTGATTACGTACGACTTGGCGTGGACTGCACCGTTACTCTCGCATCTGTACGTGACCTTGGCCCTCAATACGGTCGAGGCAATTCCTTCGACTCCTTTGCTCGCTCTTTGCACTTGCACGTCCACTATTTCCGGATCGTTTCTTCCCGTCAAGTTCTCTATGGCTATCTTCACCTGTTTCGTGGAAACTAGAGATGTTAATTCCATATCTTCCATTGCGCTACACGTTATGGGAAACTGCTCGTGAGAGTTATTTAGGGACGTTGCCGATAGGTTCGCTGTCGTCGGCTCAGGAGTCTGAGAGAGAGTGAGAGTCACCGAGTGTTTTCGATCGCCAAACGCGTTTTGTGTCGGGGGAGGGGGGAGCTGTAGTTGGAGGTTAATTTTCCTCCTGTGGTGTCATACGTGCCACGGTAAGTAAATTATCTCTCTCAGTCATACAAGCTGATATTATGCGCTTCATTATGCTTTACATCGTCCTATAAATGTCGGGCAATGATAAACAGCTGCTCCTGAATAATTACTTTCATGGCATGTAAAAGTTCCTGTAAATTTCCGCCGCACACTACCATTAATTCCTTCCAATTTCCGTTGTTTCATTTACTCTTACGCAACGTTTTTTCTTTTGCTTTTCTCGTACCATTGTTTTCCACTAGCATTCTATGATTTCGTGAAGTATTTTATTGTACATTTGTCTTCCCTTTATTGTTCACTAGTATTCCATGATAACTACAGTTATACCATCGGAATTTCGCAAGTGTAATATCCCAAGAAGTGGTTTACTGAATTCCAGCCCTAGATAGTAACCAATGGCTTTAATTTAAAAAAACAAATTTGAAATAAGAGAAAAGCACTAGTTACTTCAACGTTATAATGGCATTAACATTTGAAAAATAATTTAACCAATTCCTAGGTAGTCTGAAACGAGGATAATAAAAATATTTAAATGATAATAAACTCCTCATGATAAAAAACTTCCATTTGATATACTTGGAAAAATCATTAACAGTGAAATCAATTTAAAACATTAACTTTATAATTCACAGCAACGCTATGTTAATATAACAGATTTTTTAAGTGCTAAAATTTAATAAGCATCGTGAAAATGTTATTCTTTAAATAAATAGTTTTATGCTCCTCAAACTATTCATCATTCTTCTGTTTAATTGAAAAATGTCTCGTTTAAATGTTATTTACAGAGCTCATATCTCATAACCTCAGCCACTAAAAGGAAGGCAATTTTTCAATGAGACACAACAATCGTGACACACTGTTTGGATTCCCACCTGAGAGATAACAATCCACGTTACCCATACAATCTGAAACAGAGACGTAGGTGACTTCGTTAACAATTTATGCTTTTTTGAACTCTTCCTCCATGTAATTAATTATAATATTTAATCCAAGAAAAATATATGTTCGATTTGCCGAAAATATGGAATACTGAATGGGGAGTGCTGACAAGATAACGCCACGGACTCACTATAATGAATGTGAAGTACAGCGTTCGGCGATTGATTCATTCTTTGACGTGCAGATATGACTGAATAAAGCCATGGGACTGGCGAAAAAAAGATTTTCGAAGAGGAGGAAATTTAAAGTCATTCGGAGAAAGAAAGTATAAAGTATCAACCGCGAGAAAAGATGACGTCACTGATTCGAGAATCACCGGGGTTGATATGCGAGGAATTTGATTTCGTTTAAAACCAATTGATTCCCGGTCCTTGTTTTCTTCAGATCGCTTCTTTCATATACACAAAAGAAAAACATCCGTATATTTAATGGAGCAACAAACTGGCAACTAAATATCGTTGTGGTTCGATGGGTAATAGGGTAATTACCCCCTCCCCCTAAAGGAGATGACCTATCTTCATTAATATACTTACTCAATTTATTTTAATTATAGGCATTCTAGAAATATTTTTAAATATCTAAGCTGTATATAATATACACTGTATATTTATTATGAGACAGTATTATTTTCCGTAAATAGGTGTCAGTATATATATTTTTCTTACTACCCCTCCTCCCCTAAGCTATGCACCTACATAGATACGCACCTGGTGTACTACCCATTGTTTCTGCACGGATTATAATAATAACTATGTAAAGACAAAGTCCAGAAACTCACCGTAGCTAAAAACTGAGTAGAACTACCGCCATTGCATCTATCCGGAATACTTTAAAGCGTATCATTCTATACTTCTCTAAAAAGTATCTTCGGGAAATTATCCTTGGTTGGATAACGTATGAAAGACCTACGAAGAGATCCTAAAGTGGTCCTGGATTATTAAAACCTTTTTTTTACAATGTTTCCGTTACTCAACCTTTGGAAATTGGTCCCGACAATATATTTGGATGTTCTTTACTGATGATAAAAATTGAATACCATTTCCCAAAAATACAATCCTCGGGTGAAGGAAACGTAACTGCTTGTAAAATTATTCATCGCGGAAGGAATTTTTGGAAAATCTCTAAAAAAATATGAATTCACAAGACAGGTCCGTTAACGGACGTACAAGGAAATAACCGTATGTATTTAGTTATGCTTTATTAGAATACGAGCTGAAATTAACTTTGCCCAGAACTTCTTTATTTCATCAAACACGTTTATCATTAAAATGCCTCCGATTGATCAATCAGGTGGCCATAGAAAGTTCGAGAAGACTGGATGCGTATTACAGAATCTAATGACGGTGAATCGCCACTGATGACGGCTACTTTGTACATTTCAAGCTCATTTAGTTTTACCTAACCCTTTTCATTACAATAGGAGCAACCTGATTTTTCAATCGAATATCAGCCACGAGGCGAGATATCGACGATTCTTTTTTTTTTAATTAAAGCGGATCGTGAGAAAATCGAATTTTTGAAGTGGGATAAAACAACACGGCTTCGGTGGCTGATGTAACACAACTATCGTTAGGTCGCCGAGAGAGGATGATTCAGCTCGCACACGAGCTGTTCGAACGGATGACCTTGGTCGTCACTAACGTGATAAAATTGCGGCGATTGGATAACTGCGGCATAAGAGTATACTTCCTCTCACGTGATTGTTTTAATATATCCAGAGAGGGGGACTCGAAACTGAATTTTCACTTTCCACATACATACGTAGTATAGGAGCAAGTATTGTATTCGTGAAAGGAATCGCATTTGAAGTTTCAACGGAAATACACTTTTTAAGGTCCCCCGAGTACGTTTTTCACCTTTTCCTCGATGATGCGAAAGGAATTTTGAGCGCGCTCTAACTCAAAAACTACTAATCAAATCAGTAAAAAATTTTATATTTAAGATATTTGTTAAAAGATCAAGAACTGGTTAGATTTAAGCTACAATCGGCCTAACGGGAGTGGAGGTTTACTATTGTAATTTTTCCGTTTTTACTTTTTCCATATACGAAGTGTAGAGAAAGCAACGTTTTCATGAAAAAAGTCGAATTCGAGATTTCAACGGAAATATGTACATGTTTTAAGGTCCCCTGAACACGTTTTGACTATTTTCTCGATGATGTCTGTCTGTGACAGGAATTTTGTGAGCGCTCTAACTCATAAACTAATTATCCGATCGGCATAAAATTTCACGTTTAGCATTTGTATTTGAAAGTCAAGAGCTGATTAGACTTAAGCAAAAATCGATCGACCGGAAGTGGATGTTTATTCTTGTCATTTTTTCCGTTTTTTATTTCCTTTAATATTTGATGAATGTAAAAAAGTTAGGAATAAATGTTATATGAAATTTAACTTTCTACAAAGTTTGTTCGAAACATTTCCCCATATAATGCATTGCTTAAGAGATTTTTTGAACTAATTTTTTAGCTGCCACCACCACACCACCTACCGGCGATTATAGTAAACACACTTTACGCTTACATTAGTTACGTCTTAGTAACGCTCCTATTTATTTCCTTAATTGTTGGAGCTTCGTGGGTATATCCAATATCAGAAGGCTACGGTTTGAGTTTATTTCTGTTCTTTGTCAAGTCTACATTTTCCTCGCAGTTCCTTAAAATATTTATTATCATTAACCTATTTGGAATTCGTATAAATATTACAGGTATGGAGAAAGTCATGTGTTGGCCACATCAGATTTTTTCCAAATATTTCCTTTAGGACAATTTATATAAACAATTGTTATTATCAAAGCTGTAGAAAGTATAATTTTCTACAAATTTTGTTTGAAGCATTTTTTATTAAAACTGAGTTTTGAAGAGAATTTGATTATTTACCTGGTATTGTTAAGTACGTCTTTGCTTCCGTTGCTATGATAAAATTTCCTAATTGTTGATAATGATGTCAACGCTTCCAAGTGTAATTTAATTGCGATCAAAACTATCCCACTGTCATCCAGCGTCATATTTTGTAAACAAAATTTCTTGTAAATATTGACAGCCATCCAAGCGCCTCCAACGGTAATTTTAATCGCACATTGATATTTTTTATCCATATCAACAAACAATTTTGTTTACTTACTTATCAATGCGAAAGCTTATTCAAAGTATTGTTCACTGTTAAATTCAAAGTTTAAAAATTATTAACGAGCATTGTTTCCGATAGTTATCTTTGGGATTAATTTTGCAGAGAGCAGTCACAAGAGTTTTCAATATTACTTTTAAACGCGTGATATTAAATGATCGAACTGATTTTCGAACCATCTTATATTACCGTAATCGTCGTCGGCAAACTTTTAGGCAGGTTTTATTGGTCGACTGACCAGCCAATCAGAGATCGGGACGTTATATTTACCTTGTTTATACTATATGTTTACCTAAAAAGAATGATTAATTGTACGTGTTCTTATTTGAAATATTAATCAAACAATACATTAGTATTAGTTTATAGGTTTGTATAGAATTTTGGGAAGCTTCTATCTCGACTACAGTTTGAACTATTTTTGCTATCCATAACTTGTAAAAATGCATCATACTTCTGTTGTGTACTCGCGAGCCCCTTGACAATAATAGGTCATCTTGAATAAAGATTTGAAGTTTTCCCGGCGAATGAATGAGATATTTTTCTCGGGTTACTGCCCGGGTCATGTCGTCATCCAAGACCAACGTTTCGGCGTCTGACTTCGACACCATCTTCAGGGTTACTGATCATCAGTAACCCTGAAGATGGCGTCGAAGTCAGACGCCGAAACGTTGGTCTTAGATGACGACATGACCCGGGCAGTAACCCGAGAAAAATTTCTCATAGGTCATCTTGTTCGTTTACTTTTTTCTGTTCTGTTTACGAAGAAAGAAGTTTAAAAGAACTAAGCGAGGTCAGTTAATTTTATCTCATCACTTGGAAAATTAAAAAAATAAATTAAACTATCCTAATTCCCCTTACAGGTTAATAATAGATAAGAAAGAAAAACCTGTTGATAATTTGTTTAAACTGGTATTGAAATACTGGATTTTCCTGGGCACCGCTGGGTACTTCATTATAACATATTTTACGAATAAAATGTCTGATCAAGTGAATTATTTTTAAAAATCAACAATGAGACAGCGAAGCGTCACAGGCTCCCTCGTAAATAAACTATTCTCATTGACCGTAAAACGTATTATGTTCATTATTTCGCGAGAAAATGAATGGAAGGTTGGCCAAGACTGTTTTCCGTTTATCAAATATTTCTCTTAGGGGAGCCACGGCCTAATAATATTGAAAGCAATTCTTTTAAATCGACTATCTTTTCAAACATGGCCACTTCTCTGACCCAGCGAAAATCAATACATTGCAGTGATCATGACGTAGCGTCCGAAAAATTGATTTTATATGCTTATTAGTCTCCAACGGTTGCTAAACGAGCGATAAGTTTCGTTTGATGTCTTCTTAGATTGTGCTCCGTAATCGTTGTGCCGCGACAAATCACTTTACAGGGCGCGGTGCATTTGTAATTACTACAATCAGCCCCCGATTTAGCGCCACTGTCACTCCATCACTAACATTGGCGATAACGCGGGGATGGCGGTAAATCGAGGTATATGCTAGCTCAACATATTCATAAAACGGAAGTTTTGTTCATGATTCACGGGAGGTATGCGGTGTTTGGCACTATAAAGGGGAGCGCTCAATCGGGGTTTGACTGTAGTAGATTTCCGGCCCTACGGGCCGTCAACTCCTAGCTTCTGCCGAGGACTTTTAGGTCTTCCGCCCCAATTGTTTAGCTCTTAATTGTAATCTTTATCTAATAGTCAAAGAATTGCAGATATGGCGCGATAATTTTCCAGTATTTCTTTATAGACCATATTATATAGGTATTTTCCATCTCTGCACGGATACAAAGACTTCTGAGAACCTTTATGGCTTTTCCGAATTCAACACGCGAGTTTTCCACATAATATTGACCGTGACTAAACATGCTAAAACGTAGGTATATTCCAGTTTTTTCCAATGTTACTTCTAAATAATTATACTCAAGGAAACATAAATGTTTATATTTGAGAGGTAATCGAAAGAAAATAATTATTTCTATTGACTCTAAATAATTTTGGACTGTGTTCGCCATAAATATACATGCTTTTTACTTTCTCCATGTACGTAGCATAGGGGAAAGTATTGTTTTCATGAAAAACATCGATTTCGAGATTTCAACGGAAATATAAGTTTTGAGGTACCCTGAACACGTTTTGACCATTTTCTCGATGATGTCTGTGTGTGTAAGTGATAGCGTTTTTGTGTGTGCTCTAACTCAAAAACTATTACTCAGATCAACGCGACATTTAACATTGAACATTTTTATAAAATGTCACAAGAACTGATTAGTTTTTAGTAAAAATCGGTCAACCGGAAGTGGGTGTTTACTCTTGTCACATCAGTTATTTTGAAATATTTGCTTTAACATTTGATAAATGTAAAAATATATTGGAATAAACCATGTAGGGAATTTAATTTTCTACCTTTGTTTGAAACCTTTTCCCATATAATGCATTGTTTAAGAGATATCTTATATTTTTAGCTGCCACCACCATGCCACCTACCGACGACTATTGTTAACAATTAACGCTTAGTTACGCCTTAGTAACGCTCCTTTTTCTTTTCTTAATTATTGGAGCTTTGTGGCTATATCCAATATCAGAAGGTTATGGTGTGGGTTTATTTCTGTTCTTTGTCAAGTCTAAAATTTTCTCGCAGTTAGTTAAAATATTTATTTTTATGTAACCTAAGTGGAATTTTTAGAAATATTGCAGGTATGGAGAGTCATGTGGTGGCCACATCAGATTTTACTTTCTCGTATACGTAGTATATTGAGAAAGTATTGTTATCGTGAAATAATTCGACTTCGATATTTTGATGTAATACACGTTTCAGGTGTCCCTGAGTCCAAAAAAGTGGCCCAAACGTAAGTACATAAAATCGAATGATATCTCGTATTTGTGCAATATACGTATCATCTTTTGCAGACCCTTTTTCATAAAAATGATGTTGCACAAAAATAAAGGGTAGTTTATTCTTGGCGATTTATTGAAAAAATTTACTTACTCAAAAATGGCTCCAGAGAATTTAATTAAAATCAATCCAATTGTGGAGCCTGATGTCACAAATAATACTACGTAAGCCATATATCTCTTGAGCTCTCTATATGCCATCCAGTGAAATTACAATATACGCTAAGCTACCTTACCTAAGCCTTATGACATCACGCCTCCGCCGCCATCCATTCAAACTCTTACTACAGCCTTATGGTTAAACTAAATCGAATGATATCTCATATTTATGGCTAATATCATTCATAAAAGGCATTATGATGAGATAAACGACATTGCGCAACAATTAAGGGTACTTTATTCTTGGATATTTTGAAACAAAATTCGATTTACTCAAGAATAGCTCTAAGGATTTAATTTAAAATTCATCCAAACGTACAGCCTGATGTCACAAATAATACTAACTAAGCCATATGTCCCAAAAAAGTTTCTATATATCGCCCAGTGGCATTATTTCTGTACAAGACGATCAGCGCACGCGTCAAAGGGGAGGGGGAACCCGAGGATTTCCTAGTCTAAAATTCCGTAGTTCACTGTCAACGCAACGCGCTTATTAGTGAGCGGTATCAGTAGATGTGAGAGGTTGATGGTGTCAGTCACTTTGGTTCTGGTGCTATGCATTATTAACATAATTGGCAGTGTATTACCAAGCACACAGAGTTAATTTCGAGGCAAAACGTGCAATGAGATCAAACGTATAAGAGAAAGTTTGTGCAATGTATATTTCGCCGTTTATTTTATATTGTGTATCGTTGAGTGTTAGTTTGTCGCAATTGCCGGTCAAATATGGCGGGTATGCATGAATTAAGTAGCTACAGTCAGACCCCAATTTAGCGCCTCCCTATATAGTGCCACCTCCGCATACCGCCCATGAATCGATGTGCACACAACTTCTATCTCATGATTAGATAGAATAAGCATATTTACCTCGATTTACCGACATCCCCGCTTTAACGCCAATGTCTGTGATGGCCAAACGGTAAATCGGGGTTTGACGATACTACGTTAAAAAAATTAAAGAAAAAATCTGATGTGGCGACGATATGACTTTCTCCATACCTGTAACATTTCTAAAGAAATTCCAAATAGGTTTAATGATAATAAATATTTTAAGGAACTGCGACAAAAATTTAAAGACTTTACAAAGAACTGAAATAAACTCAAACCGTATATTGGATATAGCCATGAAGCCCCAACACTTAAGAAAATAAAAAGGAGCGTTCCTAAGACGTAACTAAGCCTAAAGTGTTTACAATAGTCACCGGTAGGTAGTGTGGTAGTGGCAGCTAAAAAATATAGTTTTTAAAATCTCTTACACAATGAATTACGAGGGAGAACTATTTCAAAGGTTATAGAAAAATAAATTGCCTACAACATTTATTCCAATACTTTTTTACATTAATCGAATATTAAAGCAAATATTTCAAAAAAACGGATAAGTGACTTTCGGTTGACCGATTTTTATCAAAACTAATCAACTCGTTATTTTAACAAAAATGTTAAATATGAAATTTCGCGTTGATCTGATTAATATTTTTTGAGTTCAAGCACTCACAATTCAATCGCATACAGAGACATTGAGAAAATTGTCAAAACGTGTTCAGGGGACCTCAAAACGTTTATTTCTGTTGAAATCTTGAAATAGATTTTTTTCATGAAAACAATACTATCCCCTATACTACGAATGGAGAAAGTAAAAAAGAAAAATTAATGAAACCAACATTTATGTCCACTAAAAAGTAAACAATAAATAAAAAATCTGATGTGGCCACCACATGACTTTCTCCATTCCTGTAATACTTCTAAAATTCCACATAGGTTACATAAAAATAAATATTTTAACTAACTGCGAGAAAATTTTAGAATTTACAAAGAACAGAAATAAGCCCAAACCATAGCCTTCTGATATTGGATATAGCCACAAAGCTCCAATAATTAAGAAAAGAAAAAGGAGCGTTACTAAGGCGTAACTAAGCGTTAATTGTTAACAATAGTCGTCGGTAGGTGGCATGGTGGTGGCAGCTAAAAATATAAGATATCTCTTAAACAATGCATTATATGGGAAAAGGTTTCAAACAAAGGTAGAAAATTAAATTCCCTACATGGTTTATTCCAATATATTTTTACATTTATCAAATATTAAAGCAAATATTTCAAAATAACTGATGTGACAAGAGTAAACACCCACTTACGATTGACCGATTTTTACTAAAAACTAATCAGTTCTTGTGACATTTATAAAAATGTTAAATATAAAATTTCTCGTTGACCCGAGTAACAGTTTTTGAGTTATGAGCACACACAAAAACGCTATCACACACACACGCACAGACATTATCGAGAAAATGGTCAAAACGTGTTCAGGGGACCACAAAATGTGTTTTTCTGTTGAAATCTCGAAGTCGATTTTTTCATGAAAACAATACTTTCCCCTATACTACGTATGGAGAAAGTAAAAATCACATAATTGAATGATGTATAAAGTAAAATGGATTTGGGAAAAAATGTTTTGTAGCAGAGAAATATTAATAATTTATTTGTAAATGATTTCGCTACACAAATTTTATATTCCCAAAACTATTTTTACTTTATGGAAAATTCAAATGTTTTAAATTTATTTTTTATTTTCTTAAACATTATTTCATTAACAGAAATTTTATTTTTGTTTTTAGTCAAATATTTAAGAGCTATGCAGCTTTCGCACAAAATATCCTTTAAAACCTTCAAATATTCATCAATTTTATATCTACATCTGACTTCATTAACATAATTATTTACTTAGCGTGCAAAATAAATTATCTTAATTTCTGTTTATTTTTCTGCTTATTGGCAACAATAATAACGTTTTATTTCACTGTTATTACTTGAGTGACACTTTCGAGGCAACATAAATGTTTATATTTATTTGAGGTAATCGAAAAAATTATTATTTTGCAACTGATTCGGAATATAATTGTGGTTACACGAAAATGTTCGCCGTAAGTATTCATACTTTCTTATATGTAATGTACATCGACAAGTGTTAATTTGTCGAGAAATGGCCTGTAGAAATCTTCATTTTGATAGGTTTCCTCCAATCGTACGTTTTATTTCCAATTTTGCAACGATGATGAATCGTAAGGATACATTCTGACTTAGAAATTAATACAAAATTGATTCAATACATCAAATGTTTGTTAAAATTAGGATTATAAGGTAGTTCAATTCCTTCTCGGCAACCAATCAGATTACGGATAGAAAAACTCACATTTGCTCCATTATAGTATTGCGTGTGTGATGTTGGTGATACGGAAGAGATTAATATCCTAAGTTTCATTTTTCAGAGGCTATGGCCACAGAAAAGAAATTGCCAATAATAATTGATACTTTATCGTAGAAGTTCTCACACTCTTTCATTTAATTAACAAACTTTTTCCTAAATAAGTGAATTATTTTATACCCCAACAGAAATATTAAAAGCATTCGAAAGTGAATTAATTTTGGCAGTAACTTGTTCCATATGTTCGCGAAAATGTTCTTCTTATCACTAACTGTAATTGACTACTGAGTGATAATAATGGCACAAAATGTCATCATGGAATTTTGTTTGGTGTGCCTTGAAGATTCAATGAACCGGAAGGGTGCCGGGAAATCATCAACGTTTCCGAGCAATGTTATAAGATATAGGAAGAACATTTGAGAGTTGAAGGTGGAGGATAAATTCTCAACAGCGATATATTCCACGAGTCATAGACACTACGCACACTTCTCAAGCAAGAACAGTCGATCGGTCAAATTGATAATATGTGTCCTAAATCGCTGATGGAGTCAACTTGGTCGAAAAAGGATTAGAAATTTTAGGTGACCATTTTAGATAAAAATTTTGGCAGATGGTCGAATCTGATCACTCCGAAAATGTACGTGTAAGTGTACGATCAATGACCGACTGAAATTTCTTTAAGAGAAAAATAAAATATATTATTACTCCCTCTAAAAAACTATTAATTTCAGTTTCTCCGACAGTATAATAATAACAGGACTAATAAATACATTAAACTGAAAAATATCGCAATTGCAAAAGCTCATAAATACCGTCAACATAATTTTACGTACCTACTTGCGTAAAACATGATAAGCAGTGGTTATAAATAAAAACTCGTAGTGGATAGCGATCAGAACTCGTCTTTCAAGAGTCGCAGCAAAAATAAAATAACGAGTAGGTAGTTGAGAAGGGTTCCATTTCAAAAGAAAGTTTCTTCTTAACTGTTATTTAAATTTAGCATATTACAAATAATGTAGGGAATCATTACATACGCCGTAGATGCAACTAATGAATACGGATTTGAAGCACTTTTAGAATATAACCCCTGGAAGAAGTTTAAAGTTTGGCCCGAGTCCGAATTTTTCCATGCTAACCCAGTGCCCGGTTTACTTCAACAATCTTGACATAATCTTACCATTCACAATATTGGCCAACCTGGATTGTAAACGAGATTCTATATTTTAGCTATGACTCTCCAAGAAGGCAAATACTAATAAAAATTTTCTTGCCCGCTCGAATTTGTGGATCGCCAGCCTTCAACCAATCACAATGCCGCCATGCAGAAATTGAAAAAAGTTCTCAAGCGCAATCAGGCGAACCTCCTTTACGAAGCCCAAGGGACGAACTAACATCGAAGAAAAGGTTAAGGGCTAATCCCGCCAAAGAATGCAGACACCGTCTTGCCCATTAAAACGTCCTCTTTAAAAGCTTGAGGGGGTATGCCGCTAATTCGCTGTGCTCGGTTGTATTCCTCCACAAAACCCTCAGTGGGCAGGAGAATATCCAACCAAATCTCCCGATTCCATAAAATATATATTTTCCTGCTTCGTCCCCATTTAGGTGGAACAATGACCACGATTAGTTTTAAAATAAATCTACCGAGGAATTCGAAACAGAATTGCACTTTCAGAAAGAAAACTTGAATACAATTGCGAAAACAAAATACGCGATACGGAACGTAAATTCGTTACGACGGTAATTCTCATCTCAAAATTAGACATATTTGGGAAAATAAAAATACGCCACGTATTAGCTTGTTCGTTTAGTGGTGGCCGTCGGCGACGCGTGAGTGGGGAAGGGAAAGACTTGGGAGGGGAACCTTTAAGGGGAAAGTCGACGTCATTATAAGCGCGGGAACCCTGGAAGGGAAGGGTACTTCTCCTTAAGGCAGCACAACGTTCCTTGTTACATTGCTTGAGACCGAGCTTAGGCTGACATTTCCCGAGTTGCGTGCTATCTTTATCATTGTTAATTTTTATTACCGTTTAATACCGTTATCGTTTTCTTATTTTTTTATTATTATTGTTAACGTTTTTTATTTTTTGTAATTGCTTAATATCGTTGTCGTCGTTAATGTTTGTTATTGCTTAATATCGTTGTTAATGTTTGTTATTGCTTACTATCGTTTTCGTTAAATTTTGCTGCTGCTGGCGCGTTATTTTTCTTTTTCGCTTGTTTTCACAGTCCCCTTTGATTCATTTTCCTTTTATTTGTTGTCATTTCTCTTTGTTTTATAATGGGGACACATCTCCATCTACTTCCAAGGTAGAGAATACAAAAATTATTCATAGCCAGGCTCGGGAAATTATAAATAATGTCCTGAAGTTTATGAAAGAGGAAGGAGCGGAAGGAATTCGCATTCCTCTGACGTGTGTCCGTAAGCGAGTTGCAGCAGCTTGTGGGATATCAGTTCGTTCTCTGGACCGAATTTCGAAGGAGGGAGGAGAAATTGAAGGAAGCAGGACTTCGTTTTCAACTCCTAAAAAGAACAGTAAACGGAGTAGACCGAAAACTTAGGTGGATGATTTCAATGTACAAGCTGTGCGGAGAATCGTCCATCAATTCCACGCTATTGAACGAAAGCTGCCGACTTTGAGAGCTCTGCTACCGATAATTAAGGAAAGCAAAGGTTTTTCAGGGCATATTACTTCTCTTTATGTAATTCTGAAGAAAATTGGATTCAAGTACAAATTTGTTCATAAATAATATGCTTATAGTTAATTATAGGAATTATTAAAAAATTTAATGGTTTTCCAATAACATGGGGAAGAAGAAAACCGACAACCGGTAATTTCTTATGGAGCGCGATGATATCCGTTTGCTCAGGATAAAATATTTGAGAACCCTCAAAAAGTCCTTAGAGGAAGGACGCACGACAGTTTATACGGACGAAACATTTATTCATTCGTAGCATACAAAAAATTATGAATGGTCCGACGGGTCACAGGATGGTTTGAAGATACCCATTTCAAAAGGACAGCGTTTAATCATAGTTCATGCAGGTAAATGTAATTTCAAATTTAATAAACATCACTTAAAAATTCGATTGAACCGCATTAATTGTTATTTTTTCTCTTTTTACAAGGTGGAGAGTTTTGATTTGTTCCAAATGCCTTGTTGATTTTTAAGTCCGAATTAAAAACAGGGGACTACCATGATGAAATGAACACCGATAATTACTTGAAATGGGTGAATACTCATTTAATACCGAATCTTCCCAGGAATTCAGTAGTCGTAATGGACAATGCTGCATACCACAACACAATTGGATCGGCCGCCAAGCAACACTTCTAAATAAGATGAGATGAAGGCTTGGCTGGACAGCCGCGGAATAATTTATTCCGCAAAAGATACAAAGCTCGAGCTTTACAACAAAATTAAGACCCATAGGCCAAGCAGAAAGGCGTTTGCAGTGGATCAAGTATTATCCCAACACGGACATACAACATTTAGATTGCCTCCATATCACCCAGAACTGAATCGCATTGAAAATATTTGGGGTATAATGAAAAACTGGGTGGCATCTAGTAACACAATATTTAAAATCAGTCATGTCAAGGCGTTAGTTGAGGAAAAGTGTAGTTCGATTGCAGAGGATGAGTGGAAAAGTGTTTCTGAAAAAGTAAAAAAAAAAACAGAGAAAGAGTATATTAAAAGGGAATATGTTATGGACGAGATAGACGAAGTAATGATAACTCTAAATTCAGAAAGTGAAAGTGATTGGGAAACCAGTGAAGAGGTGGAGTGGAAAAATTGAGATTAATTGTTGTAATTAAACAGTACCTAAATATATCTTGTCATGTATAAAATAATAAATAAAAGTTTCCAACAAAATATATTCGAGTTATTTATTAGGCGTTCTTTACAAAAGAAAAAAAGAACGCCTTATGGTGTGGTCGTGTCCGTCCGCATGTTACATCTCAGAAACTACTGGGGGGATGTTGATGAACTATTGTTTTTAGGACACAGGGACAAAGAGACTAAGAAAATTATATAAAGTTTATTATATAAACAGTTCATCGGGAGTGCCACTTTACTGGTGACAAAAAATGAACTTTTCTTTATATATAGTACAATATCACTTATAACAAAAAAGTCTTTATACGACTTTGTAGGATTCGTGAAATAGCATGTTTTAATCAGTATATTTTAATACGTTCTTTGCACGAAATTAACGCATAACAGGGGAGGTCGTTTCCGTCCGTCCGTATGTTAAAACTCAGGAACCGTTATACTTATTTTATGAAATTTGGTATTGGAGATTATTGGTCGACCAATCCCAATTTTGGTTAAAATCGGAAAACAATTACGATCACTTTACATAACGATTTACAATGCTCCTGTTCCAACTCGACAACCGCTGGACGTATTTTGATGAAATTTGGTATTGAGAAGTTTTACTAAAATTTGTAGACCGATTCCAATTTTGGTTAAAATAGGACAATAATAATGGCAACTTTACATAAGGACTTACATGTATTTTACAACGTACCTCACTAGCTTCTCGTTAAATACTCATCTGAGCGAAAAATATTGAGAACATTGTGAAATCTCAAAGAACGCATTTGGAAGCTCTGTGTACTCCGACATTGGAGTACACCTTTCCAATCTTGTTTACGTATACACAGCGTTTGTAAGTGAAAAGAAATGGGTAATTTACGGCTAAGGAATGAATGTGAACTTAAAGATTATATTACTATATACTATTCGAGTGAGGTATGATTTAAGTAATTGTCGACTGTTTTATTAATTATAACTGATTAGGAAATTAGTTGGTGGATAAAAAATTCGATATTTCTTTGGCATCTCCAGGCAATTCAGTTCGTAGACACTATACTAAGCCATTAATATTTATCTCTTTTGACATGATTGCATAAATCGTATAGAACGTCTCCGCCTCGCATGTATGAACGCATGGTGCGTGCATTTTTCCACTCTTGTTATATATGCGTTTAAACAGTAGACCTGCGATGACGTGGATAAGACTTCGAGGAACTTCTTGTATTCATAGAATGTGAGAGTGCACACAGTCGCAATTCTTGGAATATCTTATCCTCATGTACAAAGAAATTTCAGGCACAAAGATGCGCCTAACCAGGGTGGCGTTTTTGGACCTCCTACTTTATCAGGCAGCCTGATCTAGATAATACGTTTAACAGAAAGTTGGGCTTTTATATTTTGTACCAAAGGAGCTTTCTCGTCTATTGACCACCTGCCCGAGGAATCGATACCGAGAACAATCTCCCATAAAAGGTTTGGCGGGAAAACACCCAAACTGTTGTGACGTCTAATTCTCCCTTCGTTCTCCTCCCTCCCTTACCTTCTTCCCCTCCAGAGAATAGGTCGCGCATCTTTTGCCCACGGCTAAACATGGCCTCCCCTATAGGCAGTCACGCCTCAAGGATGGACTCGTCCTACCGTGAGAGTGCCTTCTGCGCACCGCCACCACTAAACGAACAACCTTCACTGTATTGAGTGGTTCCTCACAGACCTTGCGGCTAGGAGGGCTGTTGAAGGGATGGCGTAATGGTGAAAAGGATGTAGTCGAGGGAAAACCGTAGACACCTATTCTTGCGGTAGGAACCTCGACGTTCTACGTTTTCACTATGTCAATAAAAATTCGTCGTTGTATTAATCGGGGCATAGTCGTCTTCCTAAATTCGAGTTTTTCGTAAGCGTGATAAGAAGAAGACGAAACTCAAATTGCCTGACCGGGGATTTTTCTCGGCGGAGCCAAGATCAAATTTAAAAAGCGCCCTTCAGATAGTTTAAGGCATTTAAACGTATCTGTTCATTCATTTATCGCTCCTTAAAATGAAAACAATGATTACGAAAACCGAAGGAAGGCTATTGTCATTGTGCCTTTTAAGTGATATATATTGATAACATACCTTCTTGCAAGCATAACGCTGATAATTGGTCGGGTTAGATTATGGCGTCCCAGTCAACCGCCATGCTCGCCGGTACCTCGGGTCCGACTTGTCTATGGTCATCAGAACGGATAAGGCCTTGAAGGGGGCCTATTTAACACGTGATTATACTAGGTAAAAGGGGGATAAAGAGAGTTAAATACAGAAACGGCAAAAAGATTTTTCTGAAGGTATTCACAATTTGTCAAAGAGGAGAGGATATATTCCCATCGGAAACTAATTTAGGCTTTCTTCTTTATCACATGAAAACTTACTTGCGTCTATCAATTTGAAAGGCAAACTCGATCCAAATAAATAATTACCTTAATTCTGTTTTAGAATATTTATTCTATAAAAAATCCACAAACCTCATACTAACTGGTGTAAATGAAACAGCGTACATAGCATTAAAAAATGAAACCCTTATAGTTAAATAATTAAACTACAAATAAATGAAACCACAAAATTTATACGAAGTCTAAAAATGCACCAACTCACCAATAAAGTAATATCCGTCAATTTTTTTACGAGGGTTGATGCAATTCCTTCATAGGAAATTGACTTGTTTCGAATACGGTTGGTTGGACTGGGTGAAGTTTAAAGGCATATCAACAACTGTTATAGGCGTCTGGAATATGAAATGACGGAAATTTTAACCATTTACGACTGAAACACCGTCAGTGAATTTGAAGCGATGTTAAACTACATTCAGAGGATTTAGATAGTTTTTTAAACAGCATAAAATTGGTCGAATCAAATAAGAGGTTTTTTATAAATACAATTAAAAAACCTCACGTTCGCTATTTCATTTAAAATCAAGCAATTAATGGCGACGATTCGAGGGTATTTGGACCGTTAGGGAGAGCAACTTCCACAAATTCTCTTATAATTTCCACCATTCTCGATTTAAACTTCGGATCGTTCCAGAACCGTTCTCTGACTTTGGAAGCATTCCCAGTCTCGATGACTTCTTCCAACACCTCGGAAGTCAATTCTTCGGAACTTTGCGGCACGAAATCGTCGCCGAGTAACAAACCCGGGGCGAACACAGCGCCGACGATTGCGCCGAATGGTTTGTATTTACCGCGCACATCTCTGCCGAGTTCAGAGAATGTGATTGGCGGAGGACCTCCGTCAACGGCTTCCAAAGTCTCCGCCAAAGAGTCGTGATACACCGACAGAAGCTCTTCGAAACGGGCGTCTCGCATCGACTTGTTGGTACACACGTACATAAAATAAAGAATGTCTATACAGGGATGGCAATACCTAGACAGCTGGAGGTCGATGGTCTTGACGTCGACAGGAATTTTCCCACCGGAATCATCGCCGCCGTACTTAAACATCAGGTTTAAAGTCCAGTAATCTCCGTGACACAAAACGTTCGCGCCAGATGGATCTGGTTCCACCAATCTGCAGCAGATCCGCCAAGCTCCTTTCACCACCTTTTTCAACAAACCGGAAGCCACCGCCTCCGTGGGAAGCCCATCGATTTCTTTCGAAAGCTCCAAAACCATCTCCATCCCTTTTTCCACCAGGTTCAAAGCAGGAGATTCAATGTCTCCCGTCTCTGCAGCGTAGAAGATAGCCTCTTTCCTTAATGACGGAAATACCCTAAGCCAACCCTCATCCTCTGGATGCAAGGACCTCTCTGCCGCCACTGCCAGACCGTGTAATCTACCGAGGCACCTCATGGCCAACCTGCAGTGGACGTAGTCGAGACCTTGGAGGAAGCCACGGTCTGGGGTGCGGTAACCGCTATCCGAGAGGTCTTCCATGACAATGACGTCATTGACACCGTCGGATTTGACGTGGAAACACCGTGGGAGAGGAATCTGCACCCTCCCAGCAGAAGACATCTCCATCATGGGGACGACCGCTTCGAAATAAGATATTTCTCTCTGGAAAACTCCTCTAAACTTAAGGAAATCCATCTGAAACTTTGTAATAGGCAGTATTTTGAAGATAAACCTCTTCGAATGCAGTTTTTCCTCGCCTTCGAAGCTGTAAAAGGCAATCACCCTCAGCACGGTGGACAATAAACCTTCCACCCCGCTGTTAGCCATATTCACCTCCGCGTCATCAGTGAGGTGAACGTCCGAGCGTTTAGTGAATCTCTTCACGGATTTGAGAAGAACGTCTCGCGAAGCCACGTCGCTCAATTTAATACCGGCCATTCCGCTGAAGGATCGAACCTGCCTGTCTTTTAGCCTCAAATGCAATGGTTATCGCTGGAGAGTTGAGGTACTTGAGAGAACAAATTGCCGTTGAAGGACAACCGAGGATGACGCAAGAGATAGTACCGTTTGAGTAGCTGAAAGGCTGCTCATTTTATTTATCTTCTCTCTCATTCACCACAGTCATAAGTTTGTCAATTTACCAAATATAACCCAAATGCTTTTCTCGCGAATCAATGGTTGTTTTCTAGGCTTCGTAGCCATCAAAATCAACACGACGCGGTATGGAACTTTTGAAATTCGAGTTTCGTCACATAAGCTTCGCTGCAAACTAAATATTTTTGCCTGAGAAGCCGAATGGATTCCGCGGAAGTTATGGCGACGTATTTTTGTCAGGTCAGGGCAAACTCGTTTAGATAGAGCATCTTAAAAAAGTGCCTATTCGAGAAACCAGAGACGAATTTAAAAAATACTTGTTCATGAATTTTTTTCAGCCATAAGATGAGCTCGATAGATCCCTTTCGAAATAATATCCATTCAGTTAATATACGAGATTTATCTATTTTAATTTTGTATGGTTGTTGTATCCTTGCTATCTGGTAGGTTTTTAGGCGATATCGATTTTATTTTGATATGATTTTCATCTTTTCATTCACCTTTTTTGTTCCAGGTCTTAGCGCAACATGCTTATATACATTTTTTAAGTGCCCCTCTCTTTAGTTCCCAACTGCTTATTTTGGTTTCTAATGAGAGATTTTATAATTTTGTTTTATTGTATTTCCATTTCGAATGCTATTTACCACTCAATTATGAACTAGACCATATATTTTGAACATCTGTACTTGTATACTGCTGACTTAAGTTCTCATATTTTCACAATTTTTGGCATATGGAAAACAAAAAAATGCTGGTTTTTACTTCAATATCATAACATTGATTCTTTTTGAGTAAAAAAATATTATGGAACATTGCAACACAAAGATGAAAAAAACAGTCACCAGACTATCCTGAGATTCAAATCTGAGCGAGTTAAGGTTGAAACTCAACATTTTATCATCTGGCATGTTTCAACTCCATGAAAGCATCATTGGCAATTTCATTGTTTGGATCAAATTGAAGTTAATATGATTCATTTTATATCAATTCATTTTTAATTAACATATCCAATTGAAGAAGTCATTTTACATGTTGACCATATTTTCTGTAAAACTCAAGAAGTCATTCATTAACGAAATGGCACAATAAATATTTCTCCTCAAGATGCAAACCTTAATGTAACAATTATTCATTTAACTTTCCAGCCATTCATTATGTAATACTATGGGCTACAGACAAACACAAACTTTCAGAAGTAAGTGGGACAACATATAAATGGCAAATGTGACTTTAATATCATTAGTTTAGATTTCACAAAAAAATCAGACAACATGTCAAAGGCAAAGTTTAGTGTTACAAACCATTTCTAGGCACAAAAACTTCGGGCAAATTTATTGCTGAAAAGTGCAGACATTTCCCCCAGGAAATGAATATGAACCACGGAATATGTAAAAGCAAAGCAAACTGTACTCATTGCAATCAAGGATAAACCAAAAATTTAAAAAATACCTTTAAGAATTTCTTTTCAATATAAGTAATATAAAATAACCAGAAATTACACACAATTTTTAATACTTCGGTGACCTGAAAATTGCACGAATAATGCACAACTCAGGTTACTATAAATTATAAAAAGGTATGGGATTTTAAAGTATTTTTTTAAGTCTCAACATAAAATAATAACAAATAATTCCAGTATGTTTATTTTTAGTAGAATAAGCCCCCTATTGCTCTTGATTGACAAGAAGCCAAAAGTTATTGGCACATATGTACATACACCAAGTGTTATCTGTCTCTCATAAATAATTTCTTTTCTTGGTGTTTTATTTGTCTCAAAGAGAAAGTTCATGAACTTTTTTCCCACACAATGTTCTCATCACTCATAAATGTCATAACAAAGTTTCAAAGCACACATCCATGCCTGCAAATCAAGTAATAAGGAACACATCTCGATAACAGGAAGCAAACAAATTAGTCCTAGCACAATTCCTGCTATGAATCCAACATCTTCACAGATCTATCCTTTCTAGCCGCATATTATCTTTTGTTCCTCTATATCACTTGCATCACTTAACCAATCCTAATTTCTTCGCTTCTATTTCATAAATCAACAACCGCCACATCTTTACAACAAAAACTTCTGCTTCCTCGTCGAGGACCTAAAAAAATCATAAACATTACACGTGAAAACTACAAATACCTCAAATATATGGGTAGCATCTAAAACATCAATTTAACTTAGAATAAAAATATGTCTTGCTGTGATGTATACCATATTCACTCAATGACAGCTGGTGCAAACTATCAGGAAACTTTCACCATTTGGGAATAAGAATGCATACCAAACAGAAATATCCTTAGTGAAACAACTTCATATTAACATGTTCAATAAAAGCACTAGATTATCCATATAAATTGCAAGCAAATGATCTTCTAGTTTTTAGTTTGTTTAAGACATTTCAAAAGAAAATTCAACTGCCTAAGGTAAACAACAACATTAACAATGGAATTAGGGCAGTATTTAAAAAAAAACAAAAGGAAGAATAAAACCAAAATTAGCCTTGCCTTTTAAAAATGAGTCCAAACTGCCTGGCATCTATTTAACAAACATGACTCTTTTAACATAAAGAATTTAATCAAGGAAACCAATCATCCCTATCATTTTTCCCAATCCTAACTTTAAAATCAAACATTCTAAGTAATACCACTTTTTGATTGGTGGAACAGCGAAAAACCCATCATCCCTTAATTTTGAAGAAAACATTCGATCTGTTACAACTGCAAATAATAATCTACTTATTTGACAATCCTTCATTTAAATACATTGTGACTGTGGAAACTGAACTAAACTAAGAAAAATCTCATGATAAAATAAAACTTAACCCAGAAAAGTCTTACCATTTGTACATCATCTAGAATTCCCTGAGGTGCACTACCAGCCAACACCTTGGAACAGATAAAGTCCACAAGAGTAGGTTCTGGTTCACCAATATATTCTATAATTTTCTTATTGATCCACGGTCGTATCCTTCTTTCCATTAATTGCTACAAAAAATAATAAAAATGAAACACCATATATATAATTTTACCCAAAGAAAACTCAGGAGTAACTACTACATATTATTAATTATTTGAAATTACATAGCTTCAAAAAATTATTTCAATTAAGAATTAGTTGCTGTTTTAGCTAGACTTTAATAGAAGTCAAGAAAAGGACAAACCACTTAAAAATTTAAAATGCAAAAACCAACTCACATTGTCAACAGCAGCCCAATCCAACTGGAAAGCAAATAATGCTTCCTTTTCTGTTGGAATTTTGTCTATCAATGTTTTAATGTGTTTCCTCTTCTCTTCCTGTGATTTGGCAACATCTTCCTTCTTTTCTTCTTTCTTTTTCTTCTCTTCACCATAATCTGAAACAAAATGTTCATATACAAATATCATATTTGTCCAAATCCAAGACAACCTCGAATCTAAGATGACCCTCCTTTTTATGGACTGTCAAAACAGAAAAAATATTTTATGATCTAATTACATGATTCCTGCAAAAATTAAAAATTCCATAAAACCAACAAATATTTTTATTGGGTCCCATAATTCTCTTGAATATCATAGGTCTTTATATTACATTAGTCATCATCACTCCAAAATTTGTTCAAAAATATCTACACTTCCATCCATGGCATTGGATAAGAAGCACTTCTTAAAGGCACTCACCAATTACTTCTGCATTTATCTGTTACCATGATGTCTTGATTCGTTAGTAGTAGTAATTGATTTTTTAAGTGTGTTGACGGCTATGGTCATTTTGCACTGTCAACATTTTTTTCTAAAATTGTGGTCATTTACTTAGAATCCAGTAATCCGAACACCTCAATAATCCGAACACGCCTTTGCATTAATTAGTTTAGATTATAGAGGTTGCACTGTAGTTCGTTCATTCATTGAAAAGGTTTGTTACAAATTTTTGTTTAAGAAAAAAATCATTTTAAAAATGTATTTAAAAAATAATACTGTATTAATTTAAATTTAATTTTCAATGAAAATTTTCAGTAGATATAATTATTTATGTATGTTTCATATTTAGAAAAAATGTTGGTTAAATGCATAACCCTATTTTATAACTGAATTTAAGACAACCCCGATTTTCACAAGCTGAAATTCGAAAAAAAAACATCTTGGATTCTGGTAAATACGTTATACAGGGTGTCCCGCGAAATGTGTGCAAAATTTCTGGTGGTGATTCCTTGGCTCATACTGTCCAAAAATGTCTATATCAACATGGGTCATAATCTCAACCGTTACAGAACTACAAGCACTTTAAGTTTGAATTCCGATATTTGTTTTGTGAAAAACTTATGTTATGTGCATCACACAAATGCATTATTTACACCTCCAGGCGTAGATTCAAGAGATGCATCTTTCTGTATATGGAAATGTGAGTTGAAAACAATAACGCTGGAAGAATGCTGAGTCAATGTCTGACCTCAAAAACACTAGTTTCCATTAGGCAGATTTTTGCGAAAAGCTAACGGCACCTTCACATGGAATGCCTACACCAACCATACAAATTTCACATACTGCCGATTTTCCGTTCTCAAGATTTAAGTGAAAATCTCCACAACCCCATCCAAGCGGAGCAGCCTGAGGTCAGCACCAGTCAATATTGACTGGTGTTGCTCTGCAGGAACAGGTATAACTACATAAGTACAGCATTGTACAGTATGCCTCCGTACAATTTCGACCTCAGGCTGCTGCACGTTTCATAGGACACCCTGTATATGAAAATTAATACAATCAAGTTTACCTCAGAAAATATAATAACGTGGCTTTCTTTAACTTATATCAATATCCTCCAACATAAATTCAAATCATAAACATGCCCATCCCATGCTTTACTTTTCCTTGAACATCCAAAATCATTAGAATTAGCATTTTTTAAAACTTGATCAACATATTAAAAACAGATTTCACAAAGTTAACGAACATAAATATTACAGTAATCCCTCCATATTTGTGGGGGTTACATTCTTGAAAAATGCAGCGAATATAGAAACCGCGAATATAGATACTAAATGCTTATGGGATAAATGGGGTTAGGAGACCAGCTACCCCCAGTTTATATAGTAATAGCAATGTTATTGTTTTTAAACTTATATTTATTATTAATAAGCATAACCTGTAGCTCTCGAATCTTTACTTATCGACGTGGAATTAAGAAAAAATATGTGGCAGACGTAATAACACACCCAATGTTTCATTTGCACTATTTTAAGAAAAAATTGCAAGAATAATTTGAGTAAATATGGTAGTTCATTTACACTTGAATGCATTCATAAAAAACAATAAATAATGACCCATGCCTTTAATAACAGTGTTGATGTCCCTTTAATGATAATGATAACTGCGGCGCTGGAAAGGTTAGATGGACAAGGCTCCCTCTAGTGGATCATCCATTGGCGATATAGCAGATGGATGAGGAGAACCTCGAGCATTGGCGGTGCTACTTTCAGACACAGTATTTGAGCTTCTCTTAAATTAGCTTGTGATTGGCACCTGCTTTGACTTTTTTTGAAGTTCTCTGTGTAAACCTCTCCATAGAGATTTTGTAAATCTTCCATACCTCTCTTAAATTTAATGCTACGTTCCATGACTGGGCCAACATCAAACACTATTTCTGTTTCATTATCCCTGCCAATGTTTTCAAATTCAACTTGGACTTTGTCGTCATATCCTCCTCCACATCATCAATTTCATTAAACTAAACAATTTCATCAAGGTCCTCCCCAGTTAACTCTCCACTGTGTGAGTCTTTAAGTTCTACTATCTCTTCAGGTTGACAATCCTCAAACTCCTCCCCTCCAATATCACATGCCATCCTTGCAACCATCTTCATTTCTACATCAAGTGAAGGAAATCCATCAAAGTTAATGAGAGATTCCTTCCACTATTTTCCCCAACATGCATTTATAGTCAGAGGTTACACCTTTCCAATTGACTCTTTCAAGTTTTGTATGCAATATGCAATGATATAATTTTTCCAGCATTCAGTGACAGTCATAGTGGGGTCACGTTTCATTTCATTTAACCCATTAATGCCCAGAATTAATTTTTGTTAATATTTCGATGGAACTTACCAAATGAGGGCTTAAAATACATATCTACAAGAAATTATGGACCAACTAAAGGTGGAAAAGCATTTTTTTTTAACTGGCAGGTTTTCCTGCCACTGGGATATAAGGATATCTTAAAATCATATGTATGTGGTTCATCAAGGCATTTCATTCCTCTTATGTAATTTCAAGTTTAAGTTGTGTTACAAGCAGAATGAAGTGATAACAGTCAAACATTTTTTCATTAATTACATATATGAAAGGGTCTCTGACACACTGAGCATAAACGGACATTACATTTTTCACACAAAAATGTTGTATGTCAACCAAATTGTTTGCAGCGTGAATTAGTCTGATCACTTCAGATGATACAGTGTTCCAGCTTATCGAAACGTATTGCATTTTGCACAGCACCTTTTATTTTGAGTTTCAGGCCGGAGATTTTTCTGTTTGCTCCGTACTGTCCTAGTAGCTGTAAACAGCATTGCTGCTGAAATTCTAATAATGGAATATCATTCAAGAATATGGTAGAGACACCAGACATTCACAACTGAAGTGGTTAATCCCCAAGCAAATAAAGCCCAATACCATTTCCTGGAACGAATCCTAACTCTGTATGTTGCTAAAAATTGATTGTGGGAATCCACACAACACATGCCTTTATTATAAACAGCAATCTGCCAAGGTTGGGTAATTTCAATTTTCCTCTTTTCCTTTACACTCCAGTTTGGCTTTTGAGATAGGATTCACTTTTACAATGTTGCTCGCCACTGTAACGTCATTGCAATGAACAAGTACTATGTTGTCTGCAACTATTTTATTTATAGTACCTCTTTCTTTTTTTGCATAGCTGATTTTGGTGTCAGAGGTGCTTTGCATAGTCTATTATCGCGTATGGATTCTGGTGCTCCAATACCTCTCTTGGATAACTCAGAGAGCAGATCAAGAGAGGTAAAAGACTTGTCAAAAACAACGTGACTACCTTGCTGAATGTCTGCTTTATCAATAAGCCCAACCACAACGTCAAAACCCTGGCCTTTACCTGATACAGGAAGATTGGTGCTGCTTCCACAGTATGGGCAATGCATGCAATAAATAGCCATTTGATGTGCAAATAGACCATAATTTAAAACAAAATCTTATGGGTTTGCCACAGATAAACTGTTTTGTCTCATGCCTTCCAAAGTAAGGTATAATTGTTTCATCTACACTAAAATATTTAGTTTTATCAATGACTTGGAATGCTTCATTCAAAATTTCAAAAATTGGCCTTACTTTATAGTAGCGATCGTTATTGATGGCCATACGTTGTCCACGAAGTGAGGTCACCTCATTATTTCATCAAAGGTGTTTCGGTGCATAGACTTCGAAACAAGTGGATTGTGTACATCTGGGGATGCACTCCAGTACTGGTGACTATGTGAAGGCTGAGAGCATTAGAATACCTAGGAAAACGAGAATGATTTCTTTGGTTCATCTTTTCCGTTGAAAGATTCTTCAGCACTGAATATATCTTGCTCTGGTCAAGAATCAGAACCACTTCGGTCTCACTTAGAGGAACACGACATGGTAAATGCACTGGATCGCATTCAATATCATCATCACTTTTATCCGAGTCTTAATCTGTGTCGGCATCAGGTTTTTCAACTGGAGATATTAGAGCTATGCACACGGAAGAATCATTTTCTTTTAAATAAGATTCGTACAGTGTCTCAAATTTCACTGACAGTAAGCCTAAAAAAATTGGACAAAATCAGAGAATTCAATAAAAAGACCCCTCTATGAGGTGCTACCCAAAAGTTCTAGGAATATGAATAGCACACGCAAACCGCTTGTAGTATGGCCACTCACCGCTAGGCAGTATCCTTTGTGAATAAGTGTGCAACATGGCGGCTAGCTGAGTGCACGTGTTCATAAGTTCTGTGCATTTTTGTAACGTCATGTTTGAGTGGCTCTGCGAATTCGTTTCGAACTGAAATGGCTGATGTTGAGGAGCAAAGAATTTGCATCAAATCTGCTTCAAACTCGGCAAAACGGCAGCAGAAACACAACGAATACTTAAACAAGCATTTGGTGATGATGCTTTAAGCCAAAGCAAAATGTTCCTTTGGTACAAACGTTTCAAGGACGGACGGGCATCTGTCAACGATGATGAGCGTTCTGGTCGACCGTCGACAAGCACAACTCCGGAAAACGTCGCAAAAGTGCATGAGGCTATCCTGGCAGACCGAAGGCGAACAATCCATGACGTTTGTGACATTGTCGGACTGTCATATGGGACGTGTCAACGCATTTTGTTGGAGGATTTGAACATGGGACGCATTGCTGCAAAATTTGTTCCGAGACTGCTGAGCAATGACCAGAAAGACCATCGCGTTGCTGTTTGCAGGGAGCTTCAAAATGAAGTTAGAGATGACCCCCAACTTCATCTCCAAGGTCCTAACTGGTTATGATTCTTGGGTTTATGGTTATGACCCTGAGACAAAGCAGCAGAGCAGTCGTCACAGTGGAAGTCGCCAAATTCACCACGGCCGAAAAAAGTGCGTCAAGTTTGCATCAATGTCAAGTCCATGCTGATCATTTGTTTTGACGTCGACGGGATCGTCCACAAAGAATTCCTCCCACCCGGTCAAGCTGTCAATGGAAAGTTTTACTGCGAGGTTTTGAAGAGGTTAAGGGAGAATTTTCAACGCAAATGCCCAGACAAGTGGCACAACAATGGCAATGCACCCGCCCATACGTCACTCGTTATTAGGCAGTTCCTGGCTTCCAAAAACATGAGTCATCCCCCACCCCCCCTACTCTCCTGACTTTGCCCCCTGCGACATTTTCCTGTTCCCCAATATGAAACTCTGACTGAAAGGGTGACAATTTGACATGATTGAGGAGATCCGGGCAGAATCACAAGAGGTGCTTAACACGCTCACACCTGCGGACTTCCAAGGATGCTTCGCATCATGGAAAAAATGCCGGGAACACTATATAAAAGCCCAAGGGGACTACTTTGAAGGGGACGGTGAAAATTAAGACAGCATAATTTTTTTATGCACAAATTCCCCGAACTTTTGGGTAGCACCTCGTATAACCAAATGGCAGGTTTTCCTGCCATTGAAGTTTCAACTACTATTATTTCATAAAATATCTATGGGAAAAATCTGATTTAAAAAGCTTATTTCAACATTTGACAATGTATATAGCCGGCTTAAATTAAATATTTTCATCAAGAAATGGGATAACTCACCCTTTGTTCTTCCTTCTCACAGCCATCTTGCTGAACTAACTAGGAAACACAAGTTCTTTGACTCATACCTCAGTATATATCAGCGACCTGGTTACCAAATCATGAACTGATAAGGCTATGAATAATGGCCAGAACTGAAAGTACCCTGCCACCTAGTGAGGATAATAGTAAGTGGCAGGAAACCCTGTCAATGGGAAATAATGGGTTAAGATGTAGCGGAATGTGCAACAAGTATAGTAGAGTAACTCTTGAACGCAGCAATCACTCCTTGGTCTAAGGGTTGGAGAAGTGAAGTTGTATTTGTGGGCAAAAAGATAACTTTGATGTTCGGATGTGGATGACCAGGTCCATTATCTAAAATGAGAAGGAGTTTAAATGCCAAATTTTTTGAAGCTAAATATTTTTCGACTTCATGAACAAAACAATTATGAAACCAATCCATAAAAATTGTTTCAATGACCCAGGCCTTCTTGTTTGAATGCCAGAAAACAGGTAGTTTATGCTTATTTTTCCCTTTCAATGCACGAGGATTCAGTGAACAATAAATCAACATCGGCTTAATCATGCAATCTCTGGGCACATTGGCACATAGAAGAGTTAACCTGTCTTTAGCTGCTTTAAATCCAGGTGCCAAACATTCTTCTTTGGGGATGAATGATTGCAAAGCCATCTTCTTTCAAAACAAGCCCAACTTGTCAACATTAAAAACTTGTTCGGGTTTGTAACCCCTTCTCTTCAAAGAGCTTTTTAAGATGACCTGTAAAAGCTTCAGCTGCCACAGTATCTGCTGATGCCGATTATCCACTCATTTTAACATTATGTAAAGCATATCTTCTTTTAAATTTCTCCATCCATCCCTTACTTGCTGTAAATGATTTGGTGCTGCTTCCTTCGGTGGCCAATGTTATCCTTCCAATTAGCAAAGTGCTTTTTTGCGTATCACCTGGCTACTCAATGGAACTTTTTTCATATTTGATCTTCGATCCAAATATTTAGGATATGTTCCATTTCCTCGATGGCACAATCACGAGCACAGCAGGACACTGGCACTTTTAGCTGCACCTCCACTTATGCTAGCCAGTATACCTGCCTCCTTTTTAGGTGTTATTTAACAGCGAAGCGGTAATAGCGGAACGCCTTACGGGCATGTCTGGTCTGTCTGTAGTAACTTTCATCTGCTAAACTGCTGGACAGATTTTAATTAAGCACGAGTGATCATTATTAAAATTTATTGCCCAATTTTGATTTTGAACTGAATCCATCATTTAGAACTTCCACTTTACATAATTACTTTAATAAACTTATACTCGTATCTCGTCAAATGGGATCAGTCAAGCAACAATGAAATACCAAACTTTTCTCTCCCTAGCTCTTACATGATCTGTAAGGTACAGATTAAAAAATATATTCGGACAGAGAACAACATTTACTACAAGAAAGTCCATGGAACCACATACTTATGAGTTATAGTTTCAGAGATAGACATCTTATAAAATCCCACACAAAACATTGCATATTTTGTTTACATTGATCTCTAAGATGGTTCTCTCGGCATACCACAATTAAAAATCCATGTTTTTCTATCCTACCCCCTTATATGATGTGAAGTATAGTTTAAAAAATTTATTTGGATAGAGGACAACATTTACTACAAGATAGTCTACGAGACCACATAATTATGAGCTATGGCTTCGGAGATAAAAATTCAAGAAAATCCCAAGCAAAACCGCATATTTTGTTTACATCGATTGCAAAGATGGTTCTCTCAGCAAACAACATATAAATAATGTATTATATTACCCGATTTAGTGTTTCTCGATTTTGTGAATTGCCCACGTTTAAGGTGGAACAATTTTTGAAACGAGCTTATGCCTGTCTGCATAGGATCTTCGGATCATATCATTCCATCAATTCCACATTTAAGGGACAAAATTCTCATCCCTAGACAGACATCGCCTCAATTTAAGGTGCATTTAGATTATGTGAGGCAAAAATATATTATTTAGTGGAGTTGTAATGCAATAATTCACACTATCCGTCAATGACGCAACACATACCGGCATTGTTACATTAAATGAACTCAGTATTTTGTCGTGCCGTGTTTTGTCAATCCACTTTTAGTCCTTAAATCATCTGTTATGTACATTACGAAAGGTGCAGTGATGTCATTACGTGAACATGGATTTTTTTGCTTAAATTTGTTGACTGATTCCAATTTTGGTTAAAATAAGACCATAATAACGACCAATTTACATGAAGACCTACATGTATTTTAGAACATATTTCACAAGCATCTCATTAAATACTCATCTGAGCAAACAAAAGTTCAATAAAATAATTAAATAAGCATCAGGTTTATGATAAATTTAAAAAAAAGGAAATTAACATGCTTGCGAAATTTTACGATTTTCGATGTTTTGTTCATTCAAAAAAATATTGATTAAAAATTTTACAACTCAGAAACCTCGGGAGATATTAATGAAATTTGGTATTGGTGAGTTTTACTAGAAATTGTGGTCGATTCCAATTTTGGTTAAAATCAGATTACAATAATGATCCTTTTACATTAAGACCCTCATGTAGCTTACAATGTACTTGTTTCAACTCTGGAACCACTGGGCATATTTTGATGAAATTTGGTATTGGGAAGTTTTACTAAAATTTGTCAACAGATTCCAATTTTGGTTCAAATAAGACGATAATTATGACCACTTTACATGAAGAACTACATGTAGCTTACAATGTGTTTCAATTCGGGTGTCTCAGGTGATATTTTGATGAAATTTGGTATTGGGAATTTTACTAAAATTTTTGGATCTCAATGAATGCATTTGGAAACTGTACCCTGACATGGAGTACACCTTTCCATACTTGTTTATTCCATATAAAAAGCCTGTAACTTGACAGGAAGCTTACCTTCAATTAATCTGTACTCTTAATATTTGTTTCAATTAAAAATAATTTGATATTAATAAACTGCCATTTAATCTTTCAATTTTAGACTCCCCATTTAAGGTATTACTCGATTTAAGGTACAAAAAACTTGTCCCCATGGCAAGCATTAAATGGGGATTCCATTGTATGACTTATAGTTTCAGGAATAAAAATTCGAGAATCGCCCAATCATTCGATACCATTTCATATGTATTTCCCATTAAGAGCCCCTTTCAAATCTCTGTGTATTCCATTTATGGAGTATACTTTTCCATCTTGTTCTTTATGTATCTCACAGTGAATTCATTTATGTTATATGCCCTACCAACAGACACTACAATTTCGCCGTGTGACAGCTTTTCTAACAATTCAACCTTTTCACTTAATGACAACTTTTCTCTTCTCACTCTTTTATTGGCACTCATTTCACTTCCTTTGCATTTTGGGGCTTTGATATAAAATACTGTGAGCAAGCACAAAAAGAGTGCTGAAATTACAGATTCTTTAAACGCCAGCGTTAAACAGCAATGGTAACTCTGTGTCTGGGCACTTAAAAGTGTATCATTCCACAGTACTTTCGTTTTTTTCATTTCACTTTTACACTGCGTGATGTTCAACATCATTTGTGTAATCCATCGAATAATTCCCTTCCTCCCATTCTAACCTACCTAACCCCTTTTCAAGTGGGTAAAAATTAAGCTTGCTTCATCCTCACTTGGGTTGGATAAAAATCTTCTTAGTCACCTGAATTACAGATAGCAGAGAACAGCTGAGTCAACACGTCGTGGAATCTCGATCATAACATGTCATTTTATCTTTTGTATGCAAATTATATCAACAGAAAGATGTATTTCCAATACCTAGAGCATTTAGATGAAGTTTGGAGTGAACAAATGCATAGTTGGGCATAGAATAATAATGCATCACCTTTATGCAGCATGTGTACCACATGACATTGCATCGCACAGTGTTTTAATGTAAGCGACCGCGAATAAGTGAAGTTTAGCCTCCGTGAATATGGAGGGATTACTGTAATTATCATGTTTAAAAATTCATAAATCGTGAAATATATGCCTGACAGAAATTCAGCAAAACACGTATTGATTTTTTTTCATTTTCTATAATAGCATTGAATGGGGTTGCAGGCCACATGTGGCGCGCAGACCATAGTTTGGAGAGCCCTGCTCTACAATACAGCCAAGTTTTGTCCCAAAGCCAATGTTTAGGTCCAAGACCTTCCCTTGTCAGACATGCTAATTTCTTACAATTCTTTCAAGGAAGAGATAAAAGTCCTATATAAAATTATGCAATTATAAAAACTTCTGAATTAAAAAAAATACAGCTCAATGTCCTAATGCAACAAAAAAGCACTGATTTTAGACGATTATAACCTCACCTTCAACATTTTAACAAAAATTATAACTTGGCTATTGATCAACCATAAACAAGATGCATGTCAGAGGTCATCAAATCTTTTTATTAAAAGGAATGCATATGGGATTGCTTGTTGGTGAAGGAGTCTATTGCAATATTACAATGTGATGAAAATTTTAAACTAAAATATCACGTAATTTTTTAATCAGATTCAAAACATATCAATCAGATATTATTGGTAATTTCTATAATCTCCAGCTGTTTACACTAACTTTTATTGAGGAAATTAAAGAGTCTCCAAGTGCAAGACTAACTTCCTGTACTGGCCAGACACGAAATGTAGTTTGAGGATAAAGTTCATCACAAGTTAATTATGTAAAAAGAACTTTATAGAAGAAAAATCTCCTATGCTTTCATCACTAATACTGAAAAAACCAGTGTAGACGTACAAACATTAATACAACTAGGTACACAAAAACACATAATACAGCATCCCAAGCAATATTCAAGATGGAATCCACATAAAGTAAAAAAATCATCAAACAAGCCAGTTAAAAGTTACACAAAACGAACATGAATTTCGGTTATTTTATTTATCTTATCATATTGCTTGTTTGTCTTAGTTGTCATTACATATTATTTAAAAATTATTATTAAACTTACCCAAAGGTACAAGTTTCCGTTTCTTGGCTGTGCCTAAATTGCTATCATCATCGTCATCCATATTGAAAACTTCCTTCACATCCAATTTCTTTTTCCTAGAAGGCTGAGCAGATGCTGCATTATTGAGCGCTGCTGTTGCATTTGGTGAAGGTGAGTTGCCCCACTGCATTGCCCCTTAAATTAGAGATAAAAATTCAATTTATAACTTAACCATTAAGTGCATTAAAAACAAATGCTAGTAAAGAAAAATCTTGTTGTAACAAACTTCAAATAAAGAATTTTAGAACAATTTCAATGAAAACAGCAGAAATAATGAGGATGAAATATCTTAGAAATACTTTTATTCTCAGTAAATCAACATGGAGAACAGCTGCTTTGTAACCAAAAAGAATATTGGGTTTCATACACATTTTGTGGCTATTCGAGTTATCTTGATTAACAATTACAGAGATTGATAAAACTTCCTGCATAATACTTTCCCACTAAAAACGCTTACCAGTAGGCTCAAGAGCTGCATTGGAAGCAGGGATAGCAGAAGCTGGACTTTGGTCGGCTGAGGAAACCATCGACACCCGGCTCATCTGGCTTTCCTCATCCAATGGTGGATCTCTCCGCCTCTCCACTTCCATTTGACCCCTATCCATCATGTCCTCCTCCTCCCCTTCGTCTTCCTCAGCATGCATTGGTTCTGCATCCACGCCATCATCGTCGTCGTCTTGATCTGGCTCCTCTTCACAGACCTCTTCCTCGGGCTCCTCCTCCTCGGGCTCTGGAGGCTGATCCCTCTCTACTATCTCTGGTCTAGTTGGTACAGTACTCAATTCATTAATAAATGGTGTAATTGCCCATGAAAAAGATGGGTCAGCATGAATAAAGTATTGAAATAGCTCAATATGCAGATATTAGCTAAGCAATCATTCAAAACAGCAATGCAAGTAAACAAATCCACTACTAGTTGTCAATATTTAATGATTCTCACAAAAAATTGTTAATCATATCATTCTGATGATTTTAAATATTGATTATAGTTACATAATTTGACATACTGTTTGCTTTGTCTAACTTAACACAACAGAAAAATATGGTTGATAATACAATCATAAAAATATTAGTTGCAAGGTAAACAAAACAAATAGAAATGTACACTGGTTTCCCATGGTACAGAAGTGCTTTTCGTCAAATTCGCCATAGTATAATCGTATACTAATGTTTTTGCTTTGAAATCAGTAAATTATTTTTCCTTATATTGTAGTAGCCCTGCTTTTTAGATGTTCTAAACATGTTCATTTCATTTTCCCATTCTATACTCGCCCTACAAGCAAAATTTCTTTTTGAATCGGTTTAGCCCATACCTCCTAAATTCATAGTTACAGGAAAATTCTAACCTTGATATTGTGGTAACCCTGTTTAGTTTGACCCATTGAAATATGCTATTTTGGTTATTTATATGAAGATTAAATATACTACATTTGGTTCAAGTACATGAGTGCAGATCTCTAGAAATAAGATTTTAAAAATATTATCACTTTTGAGTGTGGTAGCCCTGCTCTTTAGCTCTGCTTTAAACATCTTGATTTCATTATGGTATGTTGTAAAAACCTTATATGCAAAATTTAGTTGAAATCCGTACAGGCAATTCTCTCCAAACCCATTATTACTGAAAGAGTTAAATTTGTAATTGTGGCACCACTGTTTGGGTGATGCGGTCCAAATATGCTATTATGGTTTATTATATATGTGTACATTATAAATATAAATTTTGATGAAATTTATTTGGCCAATTCAACACAAACACGTGTAAGAACTTTTTTTATTACTTTTATTGTGGCAGCCCTGATTTTCATATCCTCACTAAACATATTGATGTTGTTTTTCTATGTTGCACACCTCCATACAAAATTTCGTTGAAATCGGTAGAGCCAATTCCTTCCATAATTAACAAAAAGTTAAACTTTGCAACTGTGGCACCCCTGCCGAGTCGATCCGGTCTAACTATGCCATTTTGGTCATTAATTTATGAATTTTATGTACCAAATTTGGTTCAAATCGGTTCAGCCAATTCTTCCCTGATATATGCGCACGGACGGATGGACATCACAAAGATAATAATGCTTTTTAGCAATGGCGAAAAGCACTAAAAACAACCGAAAAACCAAATCAGAACAAAAAATTTGCCTGAATACAATGCGATGTTTTTACTTTCTCCATATACGTAGTATAGGGGAAAGTATTGTATTCATGAAAAAAATCGACTGGGATTTCAACAGAAATACACATTTTGAGGTCCCCTGAACACGTTTTGACCATTTTCTAGATGATGTCTGTGTGTGTGTGTATGTGATAGCTTTTTGTGGGTGCTCTAACTCAAAAACTATTAATCAGGTCAATGCGAAATTTTATATTTAACATTTTTATATAAGTCACAAGAACTGATTAGATTTTGGTAAAAATCGGTCAACCGGAAGTGGGTGTTTACTCTTGTCACTTATCCGTTATTTTGAAATATTTGCTTTAATATCTGACAAATGTAAAAATGTATTAGAATAAATGTTGTAGGAAATGTCATTTTCTACAACCTTTGTTTGAAACATTTTTCCATATAATGCATTGTTTAAGAGATATCTTATATTTTTTGCTGCCACCACCACGCCACCTACCGACGACTATTTTTAACAATTGGCACTTAGTTGCATCTTAGTAACGCTCCTTTTTCTTTTCTTAATTGTTGGAGCTTTGTGGCTATATCCAATATCAGAAGGCTATGGTTTGGGTTTATTTCTGTTCTTTGTAAAGTCTAAAATTTTCTCGGAGTTCCCTAAAATATTTATTATCATCTAACCTATTTGGAATTTTAAGAAATATTACAGATATGGAGAAAGTCATGTGGTGGCCACATCAGATTTTTTTCCATAAATGACATTGTAAAAGTAACACTCACCTTATGTTCGAGGTCTAAGGTATAGTCCAAATACTATAACATGATGTTTTTTACTTTCTCCATACGTAGTATAGGAGAAAGTATTGTTTTCATGAAAAAATTGACTTTGAGATTTCAACGGAAATACACGTTTTGAGGTCCCCTGAACACGTTTTGATCATTTTCCCCGATGATGTCTGTGTGTGTATGTGATAGCGTTTTTGTGTCTGTTCTCACTCAAAAATTATTAATCAGGTCAATCCAAAATTTTATATTGAACATTTTTATAAAAGTCACAAGAACTGATTAGTTTTTAGTAAATATCAGTCAACTGGAAGTGGGTGTTTACTCTTGTCACATCCGTTATTTTGAAATATTTGCTTTAATATTTGCAAAGCTAAGCCGAAAAATGTTAAAAAACTGTTGAGAATCACATGCTAAATTCCTTAAAAAAATCTGAAATTCATAAAATGGCATGAATAGCATGAAAACTTAAAATAAAATAGTGTAAATACATGGTTTTACTTACATTGGAATCGTAGGAAAATTGCCGGGACCTAAAAAAATGTTGTAAATAGCAGGAAAATGTACATTCCGATAACATAAATATGGGGTTTTACTGTATTTTAATATTACTATTATTAAAAAGTGTGCTGGTTGAGTAAATGACTAAATAGATATAGTCTTTATAAACTTAGCTCTTTTAACACTGATTTTATTGTTAGTCTTACTGTAACAAATGAGTGAGTTTAAAAGTAAAACCAGTTTAGCTATTTTTCCTTTTCCCACAATTTACACTTTTTTCACCAGGTCCCTAGAAGTGTAAATAAGGGGTTTTACTAGGTGTGTGTGTGTGTGTTAGTGTACACACACAACTCGCACATAAAAACGTGACTCGCAAATGTGGAGACAATGCAAAATGTCACATTAGTTAAAATTACTGCAAAGTGTAGTAAGATTTTCCATGCTTCTGTAATTTTAAATTATTCATCAAAGGCAAAATTTTTGTAAAATAATCAAATGTCCTGCCCTATAAAATAATGCAGACTATTAATTTTTACAAATAAGCTCGAAACACTTGTAAATTATCATAAAAAACCAGTATTTATTGAAACAGTTCACATCATAAGTAACATTGAACTACCTTTATAATTTATATTATTTTAGGCACCTAAACTAAATTTCCAATTAGATATGCACTCACTATTACAGTAAATTAAAGTCAAGCTGAAACTCGAGACATACTCTCATGGCCAGTTTTATATGGAAATGTCAACAGTGCAGTTGTTAGTCAATCTCAAGATACAAGTGAAGCAAGCTGACAAAAAGGCAAATTTCCAGGACTTGATGGCACATACACTAGTAATGTTGTTTTAAGCGAATTGCTGTTAACGTTTTTCATGTTTGAAAAAAATAGTATCATAATCTTTGGAATCCAGTTCCTTTAAATCTGCAGAATTTTCATGGGTTTGACTGATCCTTAATAATTTACTGCATTAAGAAAACTAAACAAGTCTCAATAAACTTACGGAGTTTGAGGCGGGCGCGGCTGAATATTCATTGGAGGTGGTTCAGGTCGTGGAGGTGGAGGCTGAGGCCTTGAACTGCGATGGTTGGGAGGAAGTGGTGGAGGTTGCTGAGGCCGCCCTGGTGGATCCACTCTCACCAATATGGTGGGCCTGTACTGTTCCTCCCGTCTTCTGCGTAAACGCTCAAACTCTGCCCCAGGATCCGAATGACCTTCCGCGTATATCCTCGCCTTCAATTCCTCCAATTCCTCTCGTTCCCTTTGCCTGTCTCGGCTGTCTTGCTCGCTCTCCTTCTCTCGTTCAGCAAGTCGCCGCTGAAGTTCTCGTCCCCTGCAACAATATCCCCATTATATAATCAATGTTGCACGGCAATACTTGGTGGAATTCCATTAGAAATTTATTGGAATAAAAACAAAATTTTTATAACAAAAGAAAACTGTAACAATTCCCACAATGGTAAATGAGAAATGGCCAGTTTCAGCAATTTACCACCATCCTCTGGTAACCAAATCATAATATACAATTCACAATGCACGGTTTGGTCATATGAGGATGGCTGAAACCAGTTGTCTCTCAACTAATGCTGTGGATATGTAAGGTATATCTAGATTAAAAAGGTCATTCGGATAGAGAACAACATTTACTACAAGAAAGTCCGCAAGGCCACGTAATTACGAGTTATAGTTTTGGAGATAAAAATTCGAGAAAATCCCGAGCAAAACAACACATATTTTGTTTACATTGATCGCTAAGATGGTTCTCTCAGCAAACAACAATTAAAAATCCATATATTTTCCATTCTCTTATATGATCTTCGAGGTATAGATTAAAAAATTTATTCGGATAGAGAACAACATTTACTACAAGAAAGTCCATGGAACCACACACTTATGAGTTATAGTTACGGAGATTAGATTAAATAATTTATTTGAATAGAGAACAACATTTACTACAAAATAGTCCCAGAGACTATAGTTTCGGGGATAAAAATTTGAGAATCATCTAATCTTTCGATACCATTCCATACGTATTTTCCATTAAGAACGCCTTTAAAATCTGTGTAATCCATTTATGGAGTATACTTTTCCATCTTGTTGAAATTTATGCAGTAGCAATGAGTAACCAATAAACATTACATTGAGCACAGAAAATAATTTTGATTAAGTTTCTAATTATATACAGTGGAACTTCCATAACTTGAACGTCTATAACTCGAATTCTCCATAACTCTAAGTGAATTAATTTTACCAGAAAAAATCTCAATGGGAAAAACTTATTTCCATAAGTTGAATTTTCTATAACTCAAATATTTTTTTTTGTTTTCCTTGAAGTTCGACTTACGGAAGTTCCACTGTATAAGGTTTCAAATGTCTGGAATGTTCAAATTTTTGGTAGGTACTAGAATCTAAGGACACCAGATTTATAATGCATTATAAATGAAGTTTAGATGGAGACATTTCAAAGTAGAACAATTGTTGCCAGGTAAAATTCACCCTTTCACTTTATCTAAAAACTAAATAATGTTATAGAAAAGAAAATTTTGATTACTTGTAGAACTTGGGATCGTCTCTTTCATCATCATAATCTTCCAAGAACTCTTTCAACCTCTTTGCTTCTCTTGCTTGCTCTTCTTGCCGTAACCTTTCTCGTTCTCTCTCCTTCTCTGCCTCCTTTGCCTTACGCCGTTCTCTCCCTTCCCAATTGCGTAATCTCTCCTGTCAAACAAAATATTAAACCATAGGATGAAAAATAAAATCACACAAAGAAAAACAATAAATTAAAACTATGTGATTGAAAAAGATAGTAGAAATGTACAAAAAATAATATTTATAAATACAGTAGTCTCGATTATCCGAGCCTCGCTTATCTGAGCTTCTGTGTTAACCGAGGTGGCTCTCACTAAATACATTGTTGTTTTTAGCTTGCGGTCAAGGTCACAGGTTATTTACCACATGTAAATCATGATTCCTCATGACTTCAGTTTTCAGTTGATACATAGTGTAAGATTCACGAAGCATGTGGCTGCATTCAGCTGCAACAATGTATGTAACAGAGGCATGGTCCTCTCGATGGAGGCTCGGATCGTTGAGTCAGTTGTCGACGTACCTCAGTAAAAGGGAGACATTAAACTACACTTCAATACCCATGGACTTGTCCATCCTTGACATTCATCATTTTTTTTACCCTACAATAGTTAGATGTTTCTTGACTCTACTGAATAATGAGTGGGAAAAGAAAATGTGTTGTGGTGGATCTAGAGATCAAATTAAGGGCTATTCAATGATTTAGGTGGCGTAACATGGCAGCCAAAAAGCGATCAACCAAAGTTAGGCAGAAATCAGTAAAATACTATTTTGTTTAAGTAATATCAATAAATTGATCTTTTAGTTTAGTTACGTATGTATAAAATAAATTTTCTGAACATACATAGGCCTATTTTTAATACCTAAAAATGAAACTTCCGTTTTATCTGAGTTTATCATGATCCGAGGTTAGCTTGGTCCATTTTACCTTGGATAATCGAGACTTTACTGTATAGCTTTTCTCGCTTGGATGTGAGAAATAAATGTAAATGATTATGCAAATAACTATGCTTCTCCTATCACCATAAAAAGGTTGAGAAAACAACCATGTCTATCAGAGAAGCATAGTTTTTCAATCTGATTTCACCCACATCATGAGCTCCATAAATTTTTCTTGAATATTTTTATCTTGAATTTACTGTTGCATGCATCAGGCAAATAAAGGGTACAATGAAGATACTCAAACAAAATAATGAGTTTTTAACCATAAAGCTGCAACTGACACAAAATATGCATTGATTAGCACATCATATTAACACAATATAACTCCCCAATAGTCTATATGAAAAGCGAGGGTTGCGAGACAGTGAAACAATGCAATAGTAAATAAACAATAACTCCTTCACTGTAAAAAGGAAAAGAATACACTCACGCTGCAGGTTGCTGGTACACACCATCATAGGACCTAAGTCAAAAGGAGACAGGCAGAAACATACAAAAGCCACTCACACAGTAAACTCTAACCAAAAATTAAAACTAGACACCGATGTTTTGACAGCTAACCTGTCATCTTCAGTAGTATGGGGTGTAGGAGGGAGAAAGGGATATACATACAAGGAGTGACCATTGGGGAGAAGTGAAAGGATTTGGAACGGTTAACTGAGTAACTGAAAAAGAGGGGAGTGGGGGATGGGACCTAAGTTGTTGTTCATAACCGTGTTTTTATGTATGTAGATGCTTTCGTATGCATGGAGTTTATTGTATTAGTCGATTGATTTGAGTAAGGATAGGTTTTCTGTGGTGATGGGATGGTGAGTGTGAAAAATATGAGTTGCAATGCTTGATTTGTTTATTCTGTTGTTTTTGTAGTGTCCTATTTGTTCTTTAAACTGGGTTTCCAGTTTGCGTCTAGAATGTCCTATGTAAATTTTGTCAAACTGCAATTGACTTGGTAAATGCCTGATTTATGGTGATTGGGAATTTTATCTTTCGGGTTTGTCAGTAGGTTGGATAATTTATTTTTGTTGACAAAAACCGGGTGAAGATCAAATTTTGAAAGAATGCATTGGAGATTTTTTGTTAGTTTTGGTATTATGTATTTTTTCTTTCTGTTTTGGTTAATGAGTGTGGTGCATGATTTAATTTGAATATTGTGTTCATGCTTTTGAATCATTCTGTCGATGAATTGTGAGTTGAGTCCATTGTGTAATGCACAGTTTTTAATAAATTTAAGTTCTATGTGAAAATCTTTTTTCGATAGAGGTGTATTTAGTAGTCGGTGAATCATGGAGTGGAAGGGAGTCAATTTATATGAGATATGGTGGTGAGAGTCCCTATGAATATATGTGTTGATGTGTGTAGGTTTTCTGTAAATGTTGAATTGCAGTTTGTTATGTTTTCTTGTAATGAGCATATCTAAGAAAGGTAAAGATTTATTGTTTTCTATTTCATGCTTAAATTTTATCATGTCGAATTGTTGGTTGAGGCGTTGCATGAAATTAAGGATGCTTTCTTTTGCTGTATCCAAGATTGCAAAAATGCCATCTACGTATCGGAGCCAAGTTTTTGGAAAATATGGGAAGGAAGATTAACAAGACTTCTCGAAATTAGTCATGGTTAGAGTTTACTGTGTGAGTGGCTTTTGTATGTTTCTGCATGTACCTGCGTCTCCTTTTGACTTAGGTCCTGCGATGGTGTTTACCAGCAACCTGCAGCTTGAGTGTATTGTCTTCCTTTTTACGGCGAAGGAGTTTTTGTTTAGTTACTACTCCCCAATAGTCATAAAAAAGTTAGTAAAACCAAAAGTGATTTACTGATAGTAGATAAGGGTTAAGCAACATTTCTTCTGTCAAGTACCACTCTTTATCATCATTCATAATCTGTGACTCTTGGCGCATACCACCCTAGAATTCATTTTGGCATGTGTGCCATAGGTTGCTGACCCCTGTAGTAGACTCTAATCTGGTTCCCTAAGCATTTTATGGCTACTGGGAAGACATTACATCAACTTGGTGTTAGGTGAGCTTGATAATTCTCTATAGAGAAAAGAATATCATTTGGCCAATTAGCTGACTCAACTCTTACCTAGCCAAGAGATTTATGTGCTAAAATAATACAATAAACTGAAAGGGAAAAGGGTACTTAACTTCTTAAGCTTAAAGATTAAAGGGCAATTTTAAAAAGTTATAAAATGTTACCTGATAAGCTGCCTCCTTTTCTCTTGCCCTTCTATCCATCTTCTTCTTTTCTTTCGCCTCCTCCTCCTCTTCGCGTTCTCTCATTAAATCTCTCTCTGATTTTTTGGCAGGACCATCATCTCTGTCACGAGATCTTGCAGAAGAAATAATTTAATGTAAAAAGGTCAGCAATGCACAGATAAATATTCATCTCAAGGGTCTGTTGAAAATGAGCATTCTGCACAATCATCAACCAATTACCATATTTACCCGAAAGGAAGACGAGGTTTTTTCACAAAAATGCCATAAAAAATATTAGGTATCGTCTTAGAATGGAGTATGAGGATTTAAGGTGAGAATACACCCCTATTTTAAATGCACCATGAAACACCCAGATGTCAAGTATATGTCCATTAAAATATTTATTATTGCATATAGTAATACATCGTATTTAATTAATTACTACAATACTTTGAAAATTTATGGTCAAATTTCTTAAAATTGCTCCCACAGAACAATGGTTCCACTTTGGCGATAGGGAAGTGTTTAAAGCTGGGTAGGTAATCACGTGACAGGTTGAAAAAAAAATGACTACAGCTGGGTGGTTCCGTGCGTAATATGAAACACAAAGTCATGTAGGCACCAATTAAGGTGTCTAGTAATAAAATGTAAACAAGACTGATACAATTTAAACGTATCTACTACAATTTAAACATGATGCTTTGCATTTGGTATGCTAACAGCAGACCTAAAGTGTACATAAGTATCTGAGTGTAGAAAATTAATGCAGAGCACTTGAGTAGTACACGCTTTGTTGAGTTTTAAAGTGAAATAGTGACAAGTTATTATTTATAACTTTTAAATAAAATACCCCAAACAAATGGCAGATCACGTAGTGAAAAAGGGAACTGCGGTAAGAGGGAGTGTATCAAAAGGAATTAGTAGAAGTTATGACAAAAATTTTAAGTTAATGGTGGTGTGCTATGCTGAAGAAACAAATAATTGAGGCAGGGAGGAAATACAATGTGACTGAAGCAAATGTGCAAAGGTGGAAGCAAGCAAAAGAGAAACTTGAAGGTGCTAACTCAACACGGAGATCATTTAGTGGACCAAAACGAGGCAGATTTCATGCATTTGAAGAGGAAATTGCAAACTTGGTGCGTATTCAAAGAATGGACGGTATATCGGTGACATGGGATATCATTAAATTGAAAGCGTAAGAATTAGCACGATCACAAAACATTCCACACCAAGAATTTAAAGCTAGTAATGGATGGTGTGTGCGTATGATGCGTCGTAATGGTTTTAGCCTGCGACGAAGAACTTCACTTTGCCAGCGTCTACCTTCCGACTTCACGGACAAACTAATAACTTTCTAGAGGCATATAATTCGGTTGCGGAAAAGTCACAATTACCTTCTGAGCCAAATGGGTAATGCAGATGAGACACCCATTTACTTCAACATGCCATCCTATTACACAATCAACGAAAAAGGTGCAAAAAATGTCATCATAAAAACTTCTGGGAATGAAAAACTGTGCATTACTGTAATGCTGGCTGTATTAGCAGACGGAACAAAGTTGCCGCCATATGTTATTTTAAAACGCAAAACAGTGCCTAAGGAAGGACTACCAAATGGAATAATTGTTAAATGTTAAGGCCAAAGATGGATGTAAGCTGATTTAATGAAAGACTGGCTAAGCATAGTGTGGAGTAGACGACCTGGGGCACTTTTAAGGCAGAGAGCAATGCTCGTCTTAGATGCGTTCAAAGGCCACCTTACAGAGAAAGTTCAAAATTCCCCTCATGGTATGAATACTGACCTTGTAGTTACACCAGGAGGTATGATATCACAAATTCAAGTGCTAGATGTTGTAGTGACAAAGCCCTGTAAGGATTACATAAAGTCATTTTATTCAGAATTGTTTTTGGCATGCATTAACTCCAACAGGGAAAATTAAGAAGTCCAGTACATCCCTTTTCTGTAATTGGATCATTGTCGCATGGAAAAAATAAATCCCAATAGTATCTCAACAGAGTTCAAGAAATGCTGCATATCAATTCCATGGATGACAACTTGTTCGAATTTGAATAAGTTGTGATGAATAAACAGGACAGCAAGAATAAGGGAAGGAAACCGAGGAGAGGAAGATGTAAGTAGTAAATTTACTTTTTTTATTCATCCTCTTAATGTTAGCTTGTTAGGTTGTCTTCCTTTCAGGTAAATACGGTACTTTATGTTATAAATACTTGTGACATGCTTATTTATACCCCATGCTCCTTTCCCTATATCTCTTAATACCTATGCGTCTTCTTTTTCAAGGTATAGCTAGTCAAACACATCTGACAATATGGATGCTTCTATGTATCCTCCTAAGATTGTAGTACTGTATTAGTACAAATATAGTCCCTCCCTGAATATAGTCTCCCCCCCTATTTCTGAAGCCTGTTTTGGAAAAAAGATTGAAACCCATTACAGACACTTTTTAGCCTACTTTCCAGAATGGAAATAGGCTCATAGTTTTGTCATTGTATCTGTCCCCCCTTTTAACTTTTGAACCAATACACCGATTTTCATGAAACTTGGTGGAAATCTCTTGCTACATGGGCCGAGCTCCAGAAGATAGTTTTTGTTGCGAAGATTGAAGTCCCGGGTTCGATTCCAGGAACTATCATTCCCATTTGATTTACATAGGAAATCAGAAATCCATCAGGCAGGGTAATTTTTTCTTGCACATTAAAATATCTTAGAATTGTAATATCGGTGCAGAATTTGTACTATTATCTGAGGAAAGGAATGAAGATTATAATTTTTATCGTAGAATTTTGCTTATTGATCATATTTATATGAATTTCGCGTAAATGCCAGCATTTTTGAAGCTTTTGTCACTCATTACCAGAGTGTTGCCATCGCAACAACTATTGGTGGACTCAGATTCGGTATATTCTAATACATACAAGCGTTATTTTTGCTGCACAAATACGCGTAATCAATTTAATATTCTGTTCATATGTATTTGTAGTATTTTATAATGCCAAATTATGAAATTTGGGAACACAAAGAGCTACATATCAGCAATTACTAGCTATTAAAGCCAATATAAGTATTAAATAAATGATTCCAAGATAATGCACTAGTGCATAATATGAAATTAAATCGAAACGTAAATGAGTTGTATAATCATGTCAAATTAAAGCATAAATGGACTAATAATAAAATCTACAGCTTGGAATTAAAAATTCTGAAAATCTGAACTTTAACACTTATTGTTTACTGGGGTTCCACTCCTACATGTGTCAACCTCCTCATTTCGGCATATATTTAAGGTAGAAAATTATATCTAACCCTATTTTCAGACTCTCTCTCCCCCTTCCTCCCATTTCCCTACCTCCCTCTCTACTTCCCTATATCCCTACCTCCCGCTTTCCCTAACTTCCACTTCCCCTCATTCATTCCCTCTCTCCAGGGGCGGATCCAGAGACTTCCCAAGGGGAGGGCGATCGCCCCAATTGCCCCTCCCCCCTCTTGATTCTGCCTCTGTCAACGACCATACCTTTTGAAAATCCCTACCCCCATCAGAATCTTTCTTTTCCTTGTCATACAGACTTAATCTTCAGTGTAGAAACAAGGAATGTTGCGCGGAATGAATTTAAGAATGCACCCAGTGGAGGGCAATGGGGTCGTCCAAGGGGAGGGCAATCGCCCCCATCACCCCTCCCTTGGATCCGCCACTGCCTCTCTCTCTCCCACTTTCCCTCTCTCTCTCTCCTTCCTTCTCTCGTTCACTCTTTCTTTTCCCCACATTCCTGCCTTCCTCCATTTTCCCAATAGGGTCCTATATAATTTTATGAGTACGATAACAATGCTGTTGTTCTTGGCAACGAAATATTTTATTCACGAATAAATTAAAATTTTCATTTACAAAACAATTTTCTGAGTCAATTCGAATTGTATTTGAAAATCTATGGTAGGAAAATAAATTTGCATCCTTTTGCACGACGTACTATGGTTCAAGTTTCTAATTTCTAAACAATTATAAGTAATTTTAAAAAGCAAACGAAAGATGTTTTACACTAATTTACATCTTATGCTTTCAATATGGACATTATGGCAACAGTCCTCCAATGTTAATATAATGGGATTTTCTGGAATAAAAAAAGTTTTTTTAGGCTCTTTAACCTAAAAACTTCCCATTTTCGCAATTTTCCCTCTGTATGTAAGTCATGAATAATCAGTCTGAAAATTTTCAGCATTCTAGAACATATGGAAGTAAGAAATAGTTTCTATAACACACATTAGTGAAGTGATAATATAGAGAGAAATGAGCCTATGTGGCAACTTCAGTAATTGCCACTAATGGTCATGTAGAACCATATGGGTTGCTGCATGTAACAGTATTTCTGGTTGAATCAATCTGTATCCATAGCATGAGATATACATACAATATTTCAAATTCCAAAAAAATTTAAGTCAAAAATTAAATCTTGCCATGAGATGCAATGCAGGAATTTGAATTCTGGACAGCCAAGGTTTATAAGAAAAAAGATTTGATCTTTTAGATCAGGGGTTACCAATGCAGTGTTCACGGGCACTATGGCGCCCACCAAGGTTTGTTCAGGAGTCCTACCTAAAACTTTTAGCTCATTTGACTTGTAGTGTTGAGCATCCACAGAATCTAGAAAGTACTAATCTAAAAAGACTTCATGACTTTGTCTTATAAAATTTACATACAATGTCATACACGGCATGATATGATTTCACTCACAGATTTGTTCACAAATTCATCAACCTCTCGAATGTTTTAACATATCATTTTACCTTCAATTGTTATCATAAGGTATCTAAGCCCATTTGTAGGGGCTGGCGAATGGTAGTCATTCTTTCTTTACTTGTTGATGAAGAAGTGTTACTTCGTGTTTGTGCTCTAGTCACATATTTCTATTCATTGATAATAAACAGGTTAGTAATTTTCTTATAAAATATTCGAAGGGATATTTGTTTGTACGTCATAATCTAATTTAAATAATTTAAAAAACAATTGTTGGAGATTAAAAAATATTTTGACTTGTCTTTTTTGTTTAATGAATATTATTATAATACAAAATGTACATATAATCTATATATGCACATATGTATTTGTCAAAACAAGTATTGCAGCTTATTTAAGTAGTCAAATTAATTTCATAATTTAATTTTAATTCATTGTTAAATGGAAATTTTGATATTTTCTATACTTGGTATTTTTAAGTTTAATAAAAAATTGTTTTTAAGAGTAAACTTAATGTTCCTTCTATCAATATTTATAATAGATTATAAATATACATATAGCTACGAGCTGAGCTGTAAGTGTTGAGCGAGGAGGGGAATATAGCCGCCCGCCACTTTTGCTTTTAAGTCGAAGGCGCCCTTGCCAACCAAGAGGTTGAAAACTCCTATTTTAGACATTTAATTTCTTATCAGACAATTTAAATACAGTAATTTTCCATGTATATTATGAAAGATTTTAAGTTAGGGTGCTTATTATATATGGTAATAAATGCATAAATATTTTCAGCCAGTCAATAATAGTTATATCCAAAAATACTGTCACTGATAATGCGTAATTGTTTTTAATGTTGCATTTCAATGGAATTTCTGTATATACACCACCTTTTTGAACTTTGCGAATAATTGGTTCCAGAAAACTTACGCAAAATGCAAATTTGCGAAGTGCAAGTCCTATTTTCCCATAAGACGCCATGTTATTACGATAGAGTGGCTCCCAGCCAACCTAAAAAAATTCACTTTTTTATCATAAATAATGCAGTTTAACAGAAAATAAAAGAAAACATAACTACAAATGAAAAACCTAGCATTATAAAGTAAAAAAAATACTTTTAATTACCTTCAAAATGCATAATAGCAAATGAAAATCCAGCATAACAAAGCAATTACGCTTCTTTCCGCACTTGTACAGTTTACCTCAACACAATTTTGCATGCGATTTTCAATCTTCTTTTGTTCATTCAAAGAAAATGGTTTAATTTAAATTAAACTGCTGAAATGGAATGTTGAGTACGTCATGCACAAATGTTTTCCTGGATTCTGCAACAAACATTTCCAAGCCGCAAAAAAAAATCATGCATTAAAAAGTGGTACCATTTCTTTTACTAATTACGTTAGAAATGCATAGCAGAAAATCAAAACCTAGCGTAATTAAGTTGTAACATTTCTTTTAGTAATCGCATTCAAAATACGTGGCAGAAAATCCTACGTTACGAGATGATAGCAATTCTTAGATTTACACTAAAAATTTGTAATCAACAATGAAAACCTAACAAAACGACAGTTCCTTAAATTACATTCAAAATACAAAGATAATAGCATTAAATATTTTGGTCTAAAACCAGCAACCCTATATGCAAAGAACGAATATTTTCAATGTCATACTCTTAAAAGTTGTGAAAAACTAAGCACACGGGATGCTTTTCCATTAGCCAATAATTTCTAATTTGGCAGCTAGATGCCAGCAACTTGGCAGTCAGTTTAAAACTGAGTTACAAAAGAATTAAGTCAATGGTTATCACCTTTGTTTACTTTGAAACCTGCTAATAACAAGCATTATAAAATATAATAATAATGTCCTTTTCTAGGGTGCTAAAGTTTAAAATGAACTTTGAAACAAAATAGTATAGGGAGTTCACGTTTGTTGGCATCGTAAACGCATGATATGAAATGCAAGTAATATGTGCGAAACACAAGTAATGGTCATAAAAAATTTTGTTGCGAAGTCCAAATTCGCGAACCACAAGCACACGAAGTTCAAAAAGGTGGTGTATTTTTGTTCAACAGCAATAAATAAGACATGTTACTTTCAGCCTTTATGAAGTTGGTTTTTAGAAGAAATGATCAAGAAGATTTTAGATTATTATACATACATAATATAACCAATGCATAGTTGGAAATTAAGTGATAGTGTGTTTTATATTATACTAAAAGTTCGTACTTATCTTCACTATAACCTGCATGAGTTATATTGATTTTATTATTACAATTTTAGGTGCATATTTTACAAGGAGATAAGGCAATTCTGACATTCCACTCATGATAACTTGGGTGCGTATTATAATCAGAAAATTAGGGTACGTTAAAAATGAGACTATATAGATCAATGATCCTTCCTTGAACCATTTCTGAGAGTATGTCACACTATACTACATGAATACAAAAACAGCCAAAACTCACCGAGAATGTGACCGACGCCCTCTATCCCTCTCCCTTGCTTTTGACCTCAACCTACTGGACGTAGTAGACTGAGCTGTGGATGATGGTGTGCCATGACGATCAGGTGGCGATGGGCTGCGAGGGGGCTGCGAAGGCATTCGTTCCCGTGACCTCGAACGTGAAAGCGACCTTGCCGGAGTCAGCTGCCTTGCTCGGGAGGAACTTTCACTGGCACGCAAACTTGAGATGGATCCTAACGAGGCCGTGGTTGTAGAGTCATCTGGTGGCGTCGAAGGAGTGGACAGGGGCACCCCATCTCGTTCCTTCCTCTCGCGTTCCTTCATCTCACGCCTCCTCCTTTCAGCCTCCTTCTCCTCCTCCTGCTTCTGCTCGATGACGGGAGAGAGGAAGGGTATGCTGAGAGGCCGCTAGATCAGCTTATGAGGCAAGGACAAAGGGACAATCCCCATACATTCCCCACAACTAGACTGGCCTTCAAGACCAACACACTCGCCTGAGAAGAGATCCATCCGGTTTGAAGATATGAGGGTAGACTTGACGCCTTCCCGATATACACCTTGATGATGACCATGGGATACTATCTTCAAAGCGAAGCTGTATTAACTGTTCTCGCACAGACATAATTCTTCTCGGAGGACAATGAGTCCAGCTTGTTAAGTGAGGATTGGAAGTTTGGGAAGGATAAGGTTGCCACATGAAGATGTAGGGACAAACCTAGTTGTCATCACACATCTCAAGGATGCAAACACCAATGAAACCCAACACCTCCTAACATTATTCAACGCCATTACTTCTATATCAACAATGTCTCAATGGCCTAATACAGTTCTAGTTAGATTTATTAGCAAGACAAACTGCTCGTGTCAATTAAATAGTGTCGTCTCCAATTTTCCCTCATTTGCAAGAATTGATGTCAAAAATATTTTAACAGAAAAGTTTCAAGATAAATGCACCCCAATGCAAACATGACTGACGTAATTTCAAATATCTAGCATTATGCCCATTATATGAAAATATGCAACAATAACATTTAATAATCAATTAATGCTTAATAACAAAAATACTTGATTTAATCAATGCCAGGATTATGGCATCCACAAAACATCTAAGAAATTAAACAGCAATTGAAATGCTCTAGTATTGTGCTAAGACAAAAAATACTTAAAAATGAATCTCACCTAGCCTATTTTAAATAAGATGCTATTAATGAAGTTAATCTTCTGTTATATGGGTTATACGATCAATGAGTAAAAACAAAAGAACTAAAACAATTTTTGCTAGTAACTGGTCTCTTGAACAGAGCTTATGATGAAATTCATTTAAATCCCCTATTCAGAACAAATATAGAAGCCTATGAATAGGTAAGCACTGCAAGCAAATGACCTGAAAGCATTTCAAAAGAAATGCTACATTTAACTAAACATGAATCAAAACATCATAATACACACAGAACTCTAAAAATGACAAGTTAAAACAACTGTGTAAAATCTAAGTGGATTTTTTTCTGAAAGACGACTTATTAACACAAAAGGATGACATGCTTCATTCTCTTTAATATAATTCATTCGTGACAAGTTAAACAATGTACTAGGCTAAGTTATAGCATCAAAACTTTCATTAATGAAGTAAACTGGTTGTCTGCAAAAACAAAAAATCTTAACTACTGCTAAGGGTATCTAACAATAAACTTTTACCGCTGCAGAAGCTGAAAAAGCTGTGCTCTCTCACCATAAAATTTAAACAAAAAACAAAGCCCCATAAGAAAATACCCACTATATTTACTTTGATTATACCATAAAATGAAACTGCTATTTATAAACAATAAAATACCTGCACCTAGCTCTTCAACTAACTAAATCCACTGTCATTAAAATTTCGATGTGGCTATTGACAAAAATATACGAGTATGCAATAATAGAAAATTTTGTTAAAAATGATTAATAACAATTTCATACATCTAACTCTGTATCGAATCATAATGATAGTACAAATTTCATTAACTCATTTAATGCTCCAAAAAGCTGAAAATCTTTTACCAAAAAACCCTAAGTATGAGCATAACGGACTTTTTAATAATGCTACAAAAATTAATCTTTTAAGTATTTTACTTTTCCTTATAAAAACAAATGTGTAGAAAATTAAAGAAATACATTTAATTTAAAATAGGTAAAAAAATCAATCATAAAGACCGTGAGAACAACTAGAATGGATGAGATAGTTAATGGTCAAGAATTGTGTAGTGCTTCACATTCTATTCAAACGCTGAACCCAAAACAAAGTCGAAGCAATTTTTTAAAATCAGTTTCTTTCAATAACGGAAGATAACCCTAAGCTGGTAAAAATGAAGAAGCAAATATTGGAACAGACAACCAATGTGACAAGATCTGGAAATCAAAGAGTCAAAAACTTCATGATCTTAAGCAGACGAATCAGGATTCGATTCCGCGCCTTACCTTTGCAACTACCTCACCAAGGAAACTAAGCCAAACAATGGTCACATGAAATAAACATGAACGAACAAGACTGCTGAAGGGCAGAGGAAAAGGATAATAGATTAAACCATAGTATACATTAATTTCCTACCTTAATTCCAGGAGTCTTCTCTTAAGGTGGTTGCATGGGACCCTGCTCTTCAGAAAATGCATTTTTGCTCATTTTTTTCAACACAGAATCTCTGCCCAATCTCAGGGCTATTGGAGAGACAGTGACAAAAACCAACTCCAAAATAGTAAATTAAATTAGTGTACATTAAATGTGATTCATCGGCTAATTAGAAAAATGGAATGAGGAATAAGCAGAAGAGATCCAGGTAAATGAACTGTTTCTCGTAAAAACAAAGTACACTTAAATGCTACACGAGCAGCAATACAATTATGGCTAGAAATTATTTAAATTCCATTCCCATATCTATTTTAAACACACACAATGTTTTTCAATTACTTAGCCTATAAGAGGATTTTCATGTAATATCACAGACAGAAACATGCAACTGATTTCAAAGGATAAATGTATAAGTTTAAACCTCACCACTTGGGAAATAATCGCCAATCACCATCACCAGTGATTTTTCAGGTCATGACGTAGTCAGCAAATCTTAGAAATCCTAAGTTAACAATGCAAATAAATGTAAACACTGGAATTTAAATCCAATTAATTAACAATACTTTTTGGGGTTAATATGATCTCTTCTGTATTCCAAGGCAAAAAAATGTTCTTTTTTGTGTTTTTTTTTATCCGTAACAACGAACTACTCATGACAGTTTTGGAATAACAGATGGACATCTAAGCATTGCTCTTTTGCCTCATCAAAATTGTACATTAAGGCTTTATGAATATAGTGAAAGAAACATATGAATTTAAGTTCATGCAAAAAAGGGGATTGAAATGTTTAAGGAGAGGTACACACCAGGGGTAGCAGGTATAAAAAAATAAAGGTGCAGTTGATTAAATAAGCATCTATTCTTTAGATTTGAGAATGTTACCAGACCAAAGAAAAGAATTAACAAATTGATTTACTGCAGCCTGAAAACAATTTAATTCATTTACAGTAATAGGTAAAAAGAGCTGCAATAAACATTTTTAAATGCTAAACCAAAAAAAGGCTGCTCTACAGGAAGAGTTAAAATACATGGTAATGTGAATTTTTTATTTCTCAAAATAAAGCGCATCATGGTATAAAAGTATGGAGCACAGTATGCACACTACTCACCACCTGAGTCAATTAAACAATTGAAGTCAGCGGGCAATATGAACAGAGTGGCCTCCTCCACCTCAAGATCTCAACAAATCGGTCTTCCTATGTTTGAGGAATTATTATCACACATCACTGCTCCAGAATCCAACAGTCGAGCGTATCTCCACCACACAATCAAACGCTCTACTATTTATTTGACACCACCTTTTATACTCAGGGGCACATGGTCCTACAACTAAGGGCCACCCAAGTTATGTAATAATCAAAGCTAAATGACCTTCAAGAAAAGCCAACTGCGCAGAACTCCTAACTATCATGAAACAGCCCCCAAACATGTTAAACACATAAAAAACATTAACTAAGGCATTAATGGTCATATATTTTTCAAGGCTATTTTACCCATGCATACATGGGATCAAAACTCTGATCCTAGTTCCAAAATAAATATGGTAATGACAATTTACATCAACGTTTTGAAAAAGACGTTCCTTTGACTCAGACTTGTAAGCAGGCAATCATAAAAGCAATGTTTAGGAAGGTTTCAATTGTAGTTCATCCAAAGTTGTAAGGTACGAAAATGTGGCTATTATAATCACCTGTGCATACAATTACATACATGTATAGTATTTACTATGATAATTATAAGAAAAGCCTGCTTACCTCGAGTTGAAAGTTCAGTTTTACGTGTAACAAAATAATTGTAATTAAGCTAGGATGCTGTTAAATTTATCTAAACCACACATTTTAATCTTTCAAACAGCTAAATTAGATTCTGGATTATTAAATCTGACCAACGATCTATTCATATTCCTAATAATTTTTCATTTGCACATGAGGTGGCAAAAGTATTTACATATACTTATCAATAGAAAGACCCAAATATTTGGCCATGATCTTATTACAACTATAAAGAATTGTAAAGACAAACCAGCTGGGTTGAAACCAATGTTGGGGATTAGGTTTTGCATTTACCTTCATTATCTCTCTGAACTTCCCAATTTCTCTGGTGATTAAATCTCTTTTCCCTTCTTCCATTTCCACATCATCAAAAATCTGCAAAGTAAAAGAATGACTCTCATGTGAATCAAAATTGTGACTTTTCAATGGATACAAGCACTAGCAAAATTTTGGCAAAAACTGCATGAAAGCATCAAAAACAAAATAACTAATAATAACTCATGAAGAGAAGTAAGTACCTTTAAACACTAACCTCCTGGACATCAGCTGACATAAAAAAATTACCAGCTTGAGGGGCGAAAATTTTCACACTAAAATTAGTTAATCATTGCTGGAAAATTCAAACCAAGATGAGCAAAACCTTATGCCTGTTAAATCACCATCGATTTGAGCTAAATCCAATTTTATCGTGGCTAGTGATTTTTTTCTTATAAACATGAGAGGACAGCATGATAAATTTTGTCAATGAATTCAAAATCTACGTAAATTCAACGAATGAAGAAATATTTAAAAGTTAGATAAGTCAAAGCCCATCACTGAAAACCTAATGATTTAATAACAATTTGATTAACTTCCTTTTAAACATATAGAAGGGTATGCTACATTTAAAATACCAATCTTGCGTCTATGAGCATAGAAAATTACACTTCTGACTTGATGACATTCATCTAACAAAGCTAAATTAGATGCATTAACATATTTTTTTTAAACTACATAATGGTTGAAAATTACTTCACATCCAGTATAATAGACAACTAGTAGCTCGGATCAATCATAAATTTTAAAAACAGTGAAAACTTACTGGAGTTGAGTCACCAGACAGCATGTCTGATCCTTGACTCAATTTCATCAGCTTCTCTTGCGTCTTGGACATCTTCCTCTCATTTTTCTCTGAAATTAAAACATATATGTTAATCTACAAACCTACACACTTATTAGTAAATTACCATTAATAAGGATCAATTTATACTAATACATCATAGAAGCAAAAACAATTTACCTACTGATAAAATATCTATTAAATGGAAAAACTGATGTAACAGGCAAATGAAAGAATAATTCAGCGAGAGAACCTACAGTTTTGGACAATTGAAAGAATTTGCGGCAAAATTTAGTTCAAAAAATATATTACTAGGGAACCAAAAACAGCCATGAAAGGAAGATGTCTTTCACATAATACAACCAACCTGATTTGCTGGCAGGTGGGGTGTAGTTCTTCATATCCATCTCATAGTCAGCAACTACTTGCTGAATACGTTCCTGGGCCACTTCGTCAGCATGCTTCATGACCTCATCCATGTAGTCAGTCTCTTCCACACCATCATCATCCTTGCGAGACTCCTCTCGCACCACCTCCCCATCTGGTGGTGGAGTTCCTACTTCCTTCAGTTTCTTTCTCTGTTCGTCTGGGAAACAAGAAACAAATCGTGTGGTGAAAAGATATTTTTAACATATCACATCTATTCTAATAAACAAGGGTGTTTAAACCCAAATTTGATGAAAGAGAGCAAATTAAAGAATACTTACTGTTGAGCCTGCAATTACCTTTGTAATTGTCCAGCACAAGTTTGGTTTTAGCATCCACTTTCACTACCAATTTTTTGCCACCAATTTCCAAGTCATGCAAAAGTCGTACAGCACGAAGCCCAGCCTCAGGTCCACCATATTCACAGAACCCAAATGCTGCAAAGATAAATGAAAAAATTTAATTTATGCCATCAAGGTACATAGATGGTTTTAGGTATATTTTGCTAACAACAATAGGATTTTGAAAATAGCACATACTAGCAAAACTTAAATCTTTACCTTTTAAAGACCATTACCTCTTCTTATTGTTAATACAGATTGTTCAAAGCACTCTTGTCATTCCTTATTTAATCAATGAATTGTTGATATAATATAAAAGCAAGGCATTACTTAAATAAATAGCAAAAGTGACTCCTACACCAAAAACCAATATATAAACTTGATGCACATTACAACAACAAAGAAAATCACCAATAACTTTGCCAACTCTAGTAACAGACTTAACTTTTTAACAATTATGCAACACAATTAGGCACAAGTATTTTTTTAATTTCAGCTTTGAAAAAAAACAGGAGTCCTCTCAAATTACTAAAGCAAAACTACTCCTATTTACCAACTTTAAGCTGGTAGCAAGGATACATTTAGTTTCTCTCACTATTAGAAGCAAAAAAAGATAAGTATCGTAAGGCATGACTAGATTAAATTATCCAATATTGCAATACACAACTATAATCACTATAACTAACTTACTTATTAGCTATCAAATTACTTCAACCAGTTTACACTGGCAATCTTCAGGATGTGGAGATGAATATACAGATTTAGACATTTAAAAAAATTCATAAGGTTAATTGAATGGGATATCAAAGGGGCAAACTGCTTAATATCTCTTCCAAAGGACTGAGTTCTGACTTGTGCATTCTCCTGAAACCACACGAGTAGGAGAATTGGTTGAAAAATCAGACTACTGCATTTTAACCTGAGACCACTACATCAAAGGCCACTCTAGGAGAACAAGTAAATGGTGATAATGTGACTGCTGTGGAGTTCTATGATGAATTTGATAAACTCATACAGGAACAAGAAGTCCAAACCAGGACTAATGCAGGCTGGTTTCCCAAAGTTGACATTGATTACTTATATTGACAGGAAATGTTTCAGTATATGTTAGTTATTCCAAGGAATTCTCATACAATAAACACTACTCGTAGTTCATAGTATGACAGAGAAAATTGGAAAACAAATTAATAGAGCATTATCAGGGTTAAAATACGAAAAACAATGTCAAAATCTCTTTCTGACATTCTGACAGCTAAGGGGTGATTATGCTCCATATATCTGCGGACTTCGATTTTGCAACCATTTGTTTGCATGTATTTTTGGCTAATCAACCTCTTGGATTATTATAGCCATAACTCCTTCCACACCAAACACACAGACAAGGGAGGAGGGAAATCCCATTCTGACATTAGCCTACTCTTTATGACGAGCCCCAAGGGGGCAACTGCTTAACATCCCTTCCGAAAGACAGCACCAATTGTCTCGACTGTTTCTTGGACCTCTTTTGCAGAAAAATGTGCTTGTCAATCATTCCCAAAACCAACAGAGCTGACCTCCACAAATCTTGATATATCAAGTACCAATAAATAGGTAAAGGTGGAGACTACAGTGAAAATGATGTTAAATGAGAAATCTAACTCCTTAACCATGAAGTAACTTTACAGTTAAGGAGTTAGATTTCTCATACATATCAAGTACTGTATTTATCCACGTATAAGCCACATTTTTTCCCCAAATTTTCATCCCCAAAATGAGGATGTAGCTTATATGAGAGGAAACAAAATCAGAAAATCCATAAATGTGAGATATCTGTTGAAATTCACTATGACTTCGCTAAATGGCTGGGTGATTCAATGCGCAGTATGTTACGTATATAAACATAACATAATCACCGAAACTAATAAAAAGGAAAATGTTATTGATGGCATAGTTACAGATGTCAGTTTTTGCAGGCGATTACTACGGTAGCACCAGGGGAACACGAGAAAAATCCCGTAATTTGACAGATATCAAGGCATCGTCACAGTTTAATCTCATTTCCAATAATTCTATTGTAGGAAACATTTCAGTGGCATTACTGTCGGTTTGAAAGTCATGATTTTTCGTCACTTTCCACGTGCAGCATGTTTGGGTAAAATGTTGATTCTGAGATTTTCAGTAATATTGTACTTTGAATCCTGCAAAATGAGTATAATGCTGATCGGTTACAAATAATTCACGGCAATATTTTATTATTACAAAGAATACCAATATTTACTGATATATGTGTACTGTTAATGATACATATTAGTAATTACCCATGTTTTACGGACAACCGTGATTTTTGAAGGACGGCTTATTTTCGGAAACTTTTCCCCCTAGATTCAGTCTAAAAAAACAAGGGTGTAGCTTATACGCAGAGGCTGCTTATATGCGAGTAAATATGGTAGTACCTTTGCCTTGGGTAATACTAAGTTAAAGGCAATATTCTTCAATGCACTATGTACTAAAAATAAAACTAATGAAATTGAAATATTTCTGTACATAAACAATCCTGATGTATTTTGAGTAATTGAGCATTGGCTCTCTCCTGATGAGGTCAATACCATATCAATTACTCGCTACGCATGAGCCCAAATGTATTGTAGAGATAATTATAACCATGGTTCTGCTGCTATTTTTGTAAAAGATGTTTTACTAAGTCATATCTATCCAATTTTGAATAGAGCGTAGATTTTGAAATTTCTGGCATCAAATGTAAATTTAGGAATTTTCAAATTACCATTGTGTCCATTTACAGAGCTCTGACTGGATGCACAAGAAATTAAGGCTCATGTTAACTAGCTGGGACCACATCCAAAACGGACCACTGTACAGACCTCATAACCGTATACGGGTAAATGCGCTGATTAAGAGCATCTTTTAAGTGCAATTCTAAATAATAAGATATTTAAGTTCACATGCAATCTTGATGTCCATGAATACCAACCTTTTAAGAGTTTCTGCGACAGGATTGTATTGAGAAGTTTATGACTAATCATAGTAACAATTCTAGCACATTCTGTTAATATATTAACAAAAACTTTCAGACCTTGCTAATTCCTTCAATATCAAATTCATAGTCAGTTGTCCTGCAAGAATTACCTGATTATCCCAGAAAACCATTGACAATATTTTTACTAATATTCTTGACTGTGACATAGGTGTATCTGTATTTAATCCAGCCATCTCTGATCATCATGCTATCTTGGCTACTCTAAACCCCACCAATATGAGTAAAAATAATCTACAGTTGGGGTGGCTTGGAAACAGCCAAGTGCCACCTCTGGAGGGAGAAAGCTTTAGCCAATGAGACAGCGTAAAGAGCAAGCCATTACCATGGCAACGGTGTGCTGTTGTCATTTACTCTTACCCTTCCTGTTTCGCTAGTCCCACACATGTAATAAACAGTGACTGAGCAGGTTAGGGTAAACCGATGGTCGTAATAGGATTTGGCAACATCGCCTTCCCATCGGTGGGTAGGCAACCAGCTCTTCAGATGCCAACTCTGGTCGGCTCGACTATAGAAGTCATTAAAACTCAATCTTGTATAGACTCCAAATGTAAAAACCTTCCAAAATTATCTTAAATTGACAGAATGGTCTTACATTTATTACCAATGTACCTTTGACGATAGTTTTAATGAATTCCTATCCATATGTTCCACTTTGAAAGAGCATTTCCAGAAATAACATTCAAACAAAAAATAATAAAAGTAATGAATGGAAAAAAGCTGAAATTATTAACATTGCATCACTCTTAAGGCAAGCCTCTACTGAAGTAAAGAAGTCCCTAAAACAAAAAATATTCAAATCCTCAATAGCATGAAAAAGTCCTACAAAAAGTTAATATCTACTTCAAAAAAGAGCCACTATGACAGAAAGATATCTAGTGCCAGTAATGGCATGAGAAAAAGTTGGAATATTACCCTGGTCTCGTATATAATGTGCACTCATGTATAACATGCACCAGGTACTGAGTCAATGCTCCAAGTGTCTCTGAATCCTCATGTACAAGGCACTCACATAACAGGTTGCATAAACTAAGGAGGGATTCCATTTTTTAAATGTGCCCTTGTTTTATATTAGAACTATGTTGTACACAATTAAAATTTACAGTGATAAACATGCTAATTATAAAAAGTTATTATTAGTCGGGTATGCATAGCGGTAATGCATTCAGGTTGAAAGTACTCATTTCACTTAAAAATACTACAAACATATTGATTTATAACTAATTTAATAAACTAACACTAATTATAAATATTAAGTATTTTATTATACCATGTAACAACAAAAATCTTTCAGGCTTGAAAAATTAATTTCTGTGACACATGTTTGAGACGAACGAACAAAGTTTCATAATAGTACAGGTTTTCCTCTCTTTATGCGGGGGTTGCGTTCCAGGAAAGTGACGCATAAAGCGAATTCGCATAAACAGAACCCATATTTAGATGTAAAAGATAGGGATATGTTCCACAAGCAATCCTAACTCCCTTCCAAGATGCTCTTCTTTTTCTCTATAATGACTTATGCGCTAAATACAAACTTAAAACAATTAACTCTGTAAATTACAAAAGGAACCAGATGAGCACAAGTGGTGGCTGTTGTGGGTGACACAATAGTGGAGGTTTAACCTTTTAACACCAGGTTTAAATGCTCACCTTTAAGGTCCCGCTGCCGGAGTTTCTCAAGGGTATTTAAATTTTTCTTGTATCTATTTGAAAAATATTGTTTATCTCACGATCTATTGGTGATAAAATGTTCAAATAAAAAGCTGTTTATAATACCGTATCTGCCCAAATAGAAGCCGACCCCATGAAATTTTCCATTTTTTGGCAAAAAAAGTATTTTTGTAAATTTTATGCTTAAGTGTACCAGACATGCACGCACAACCTAGAATACATTATACATTACATCTATATAATTATAGGTGTTCCATGTAAAGTTTTATTAGGTATTATTACTGTTAATTATAAATATAGTCAACGGCATTGCTCACACCTTACAATCAAATGTAAGTATATTTATTTATCTTACTGGAATTCAAAGTGTTGCGCATCGAAAGCTGTCATCGAATTTGGCGTGATCATCTACTTAGTCATTATATGCAATTTTAATAGATTCTATGAAAGAGGTTTCCAAGTTTTATTATTATTGCTGTTAATTAACAGATGAATTACAGTTAACGCCATTGCTCACACCTTCGAATCAGACGTATCTTATGTTAGCGGAATTCAAACAGTTGCGCATCGAAAGTCGTCATCGAATTTTGCGAATTGACTAAGCAGACGATATTGTATATGCAATTTTAATACATTCTATGAAAGAAGGTTTTAACATGCATACAAAAATGACAATGGCTATAGCAAAATGTAAAATAAACAAGAAAAATTAATATGAACTTCTTTTATACTGTCGGCTCCTAACTTTAACGTGCCTGCCATTTAAATGATCCGTAAAAGCTACGACGTCTGCTACATCTGAACTTTAAATCGATTGCAGCACCAAGAAGTGCAATTAAAACAAAGAGTTAAAGAAGCTTAGTGTAGTCAGAATTTGTAAAAACCTCTAATAAGACCGGTGTTGGTATCTTAAGAACTCGTTGCAAATTATGATCAAAACGAATTTGCTGTAGCGTGCAATCATGCTATGAACCTGGTGGGTTGTTAAAATTCGATTGTTTTAAATACCACCGTTTCCTTTGGATAAGAACCCATTTACTTTTAACCGTGTGTTAAAATATATAAATAACCTGCAATAGCAATTTAAATTACAGTTCCGAGCAATCGCTGTAAGAAGGGAGCGTTTTTCAGACATCGAGTGCCTTATCAGTGGAATATAGTAGGTATGCTATGGAAACAAGACATTTTTCACCGATGGCGTCGTACGAGTATGCCAAATTTTTACTCAGGCTTGCATTTAAGCCGAGGGTGATTTTTTTCACGATAGATTTTGACAAAAAGTATCGGCTTATATTCGGGCAGATACGGTAAATATATTGTAGAATGACGTGGTTTTTGCTTAGTAGAGGAAATAAATGCTATAGTTTATCATTTGTATATAAACATCATGTAAAAAAAATTTAAAACAAAGACGTTTACTTTTTGGTGGCATGGTTCTTACTCACTTCACAGCTATTGCAGATCCTAGATTGTTGGGCTAGTGTGATACTCCTCAAAGCAAGGAGCAACACACAATCCTACGTCACACACCTTACATTTATAATTTGTCCGCGACTGTTTTCCTTTCATGGAGCACATACAACATATATCCATATAAAATATTTATGGAAGTATATATTCAAAAAGTAAAATATGGATATATAAATAATATCCATAAATATGTAAAATATATTCCAAACGCTAAAGAAATAAACAAAAAGCTACGAAAATTTATAACTCGTCAGCTTACTTCTGCTCTATATCGCGAACTGGAAAAGAATGACAAAGATGGAATGTATGGCGATGTGCAAAAGGAAGAGAAGAATAACCAAGGGAATTAAGGCATGAGTACTGTCACGAGGTTCATCTTTTATTGCATCTATTTGAGTTGTAAAAGAGAGTCCCCACCCTTACAGAGAGACTCTCAAGGGTTTGTTTACCGCCCCCCCTGCTAAAATTTTTTTAGTATTGGGAGAAGAGGAAAAGAAAGAATTATGTCTCATCTTCATTTTCCTCTTACCCTCATGTCCCTGTGACAAATACAACATCTGTGAGCGGCCTCAAAAGTAAGCGTTACACATGTGTACCATTTGGCATACTACCATCACATTTGCCAGTACATACAGTAAAACCCTGTATTTACGTATTGGAATATATGTTTTCCCGCTATTTACAACATTTTATATGGGTCCCATCAATTTTCCTATGATTCCAATGTAAGTAATTGTAATTAAATTTAAGTTAATTTGTAATTTGTTGTAATTTAAATTTCTGTATTGTCCTGAATATAACGCGATTTTTTCCAAAAAATGAAATTTTAAAAGTAGCCTCCGCGTTATATTAGAGTACTAGTGATTTTAAAAGATCGTAAAAACATGTTTTGAAAAATCGCCGTACATTCCACACATCTGTTAAGTGATACAAGTTACTTGTTACAGTGTAGACACATTAGGCATACATGTTACAATGTTTTTGAAAAGTGTCTGAGGCGAAAATACATCACATTCAGTCAGCGGCTGAACTCCACATGAGTCATTGAATTGAAGCTATCGGTGCGTCTGCGTATTCTTAGTACCTATTTACCTTAGCAAGATTTTACCCATCCGTTATTTTAACAATGGGTGTCAAAAAGGATGCTGATCATGTTGTGAAAAAATATTCTTCCAAATCCCAGGTTAACAGAGGAATCCGAACAAGTTATGACATGAATTTTAAAATAGTCATAGCTCAAGAGGTGGAAAAAACAAACAATATTCAAGCTTCGAAAAAGTATGATGTTCCTGAAGTAAATATACCTACGTCTATGTACAATTTTCCAAACAAATGTAATGTAGGGAATGTAATGGAAACCCAAGCATACTATATGTACTAGCATTTTAATTCGGCCCCTTTATTATATCATCATTACTAAAAAAGTGTGCTGCTTAAGTAAATGAATAAATAGATATACTCTTTATAAACTAAGGTCTTTTAACACTGATTTTATTGTTAGTTTTACTGTAACAAATGAGCGAGTTTAAAAGGAAAATCAGTAGCTATTTTTACTTTTCCTTCAATTTGCACTTTCCCGCGATTTACACTTGTTTTCTCAGGTTCCTAGAAAAGTGTAAATAAGGGGTTTTACTGTATATGGCACATATGGCAGATAAAGGTTAAAGTGCTGGAGGGTTGTCTTGGCCCAACCCAAGTTCTGCGGGCAAGGAGACAAAACTTCTCAAATGTATTCAAACCAGTGTTGCCATTTTAGCGAATTTGTATCTAGATCTAACGACTTTTCTTTCAGATTAACTCTAGAAAAAATTACCCTAGCTACTTGCTACAAATCTAGCGTCTTGATTAAAAAATATAGCTATTTCTAGCGACTATATAAATAATCCTAGATAAGTTGAAGATATGGTACCCCCAATAAATTTTGATAGTTTTAAGGGTTTAAATTGCCTGCATCTTTCCCTTTGTACACATTCAAGTTGGAAGATAGATTAATGAATAAAAAGGTAAGTTTTTCACCCTAGAATAGTTATCACGATTTGTTTAAATTCCTCTAAAATTATATCATTGCATCAATTCGAAAAATCATAATTATATCAAGTTATTGAGTTGATATATTCATTCATATCCGGAATTATTGAGCATCCGGTCCAAATAATAACTGGCACGGCATCCAGACATATGGAGAGCCCGCTTTTAAGCAAATGATTCCTATGAATATCAGTTACAATTCCTGTTATATGACCTTGCTATCGTTTATACATTGTATCGGCTTTTCTTATTTTATGGTTAGCTACAACTTTTAAGAATACAACGTATCTCGCAAGATCCTTCTGAGGACGATCTGAGACTGCTGAAAAGGAAGTACTGGTAGCCAAGCACTAACTGATGTCAGTTTACTCAGTGAAAACCCATCTTTAAGTAACCACATTTAAAATACTTAAAGTGATTGAGTATTATTGAGGGATTATCGCCACAATACACGGGTACTCTTAATTACTCTGTTTAATGAAATAGATTGTAATGTGTGCACGTTTTCTTTAAATGTTTTTTTTGGGAATATTATCGATTTATTTTATTCTTTTTAGAGCTGAAAAAAACTTCACTCATATGTAACATTTTAAATATGTTAAATGAAAACCAAGCTTTGGAGAAAACCAAATGATTTAAATTGTCCTCAAGAATGGTCAATTAAAGCATTTTTTTGTAAGTTATATAATTTTTTGGTAGTCTACTGTTTCCTTATTTTTTACTTTAGAATGGGGTTAATTTTTATTATTAGTATATTTTCACGGAGAATTTCTAAAAACTTTTTACAGATACCCTCACATTATCATGGGCAAGAATAAGCGATACAAACAAAAGTTTAGGAAAGAGTGGTTGCAGGATGAGTTATTTAAGAAATGGCTAATAGAAATTCATACTGATTCAAGTAAGGCACATTGTAATTACTGTGTGATATAAATGACAAACATTCTGATTTACTAAAACATAAATTCAAAAAAGCATAAGACTGCTGTGCTTATCGCAACTTCCAGTGTTGATTTAAAAACACTGTTAAAACCTACAATGTGTGATAAAACTTCGGCATGTGAAGCAAGCATTGCATTGTTCTTAAGTTCACATTGTGCGATCCGTAATTGTGATCATTTATTTGATCTGTGTAAGACTCATTTTTCAAATAGTGATGTAGTATCCAAGTTGAAGATGCAAAGAACAAAATGTACAGAAATAATAAACAATGTGATCAGTCCTCATTTTCAAGATGATCTAATTCGAGATATAGGTAATAGTAAGTTTAGTTTGTTGTTAGATGAGACAAATGATATTACCATAAATAAAATATTAGGGATAGCTATAATGTATTACAGTCAAGCCACAGGTAAAATTGTTTCCACGTTTCTAACTCTGATAGTTATTAACAGATGTGATTCTGTTGCAAAAGTTAAGGCTACTAAGGATACCCTGATAGAGAAAAGACTAAATATTAAGAATCTTGTAGCAATAGGGACGGATAATGCCAGTGTTATGGTAGGGGTCAATAATGGAGTTTTTAAGAAATTAAAAGTTGATGTACCTTCCTTGATTTTGATAAGGTGTGTTTGCCATTCATTACAGTTAGCAATTTCTCAAGCCTCATCCCTTACTTTGCCAAAAAATGTAGAATTCCTTGTTTCTGAAACTTATAAATGGTTTTAAAATTCTTCAATGCGTCAAATTTCTTATAAATGTCTATATCAGAAACTAAATGATGGAAGAGAACCTTTGAAGATAGTTAAAAACTGTCTAACTAGATGGATATCCATAGAACCAGCAGTTGGTAGATTGTTAGACCAATGGGACATGTTAAAAACTCACTTTGAAATAGTGAAGACAAGTGAAAATTGTTATACTTCTGAAATTTTGAATGAACTATACAATGATGAAATGAACCTAGCATATTTATCATTTGTTCATCCTGTTTTAGTTGGGGTTCAACAAGTAAACAAATTGTCTGAATCAAGTACAACTGACCAAACAAAACTTTTAAATGATTTGACTCTGCTTATCCAATCTATTGCTGGAAAAGTAGTAGTAGAAGATTCCATCTTTTGTATATTTATAAAAGACAGCGATTGCTTCAAAATAGTTTACACATTTGCCCTGCATACAGTTACGATACTCTAACAGTTTAAAGACATCTTATGGTAAGCTTTCAGTACACAACCATGAATATCATTGGTTTTTATATATTCTAGCTACCAAGAAGTTGAAATCTAGCTCCCAAATGCTAAAAAAAAGTGGCAACACTGGTTCAAACAGTATCACACGAAATCTCCATCTCATCTCCACTGTACGATATCCTCTCCCTCCTCATCTCTTTTACTGTAGTACTAATACGCACAGCATAAGAGACAATGAGAGACTGAATGGTCATCTTTCTTGGATTTGTATTGCACTGGCCACGTAACCGCATAAGAACGAATCAAAGACACAAAAAAAGAAACTCCAGTAGAAATAAGTTTGTTGCATAAGAGAAAATTTGCATAAAGCAAACCCGCATAATGAGAGGGAAACCTGTATAAACCTGTATAACCATGTTGAAGAAAATATATTTCATTCTACACTCAGGTCAAAATGACCCGCTTGGGCATCCAAAGTAAATTTCTTCATAATTCATGGCGTACTGTCATGACAAGATTTAAATTTCTTGCGGGTAAATACCTTCTAAATTGATTAAAAGCCATGAGAGGAAATTGGGTTCAAGATCATATTACAGTAGAAAAACACATTCAAAATCTTCTTCGGGTCAAATTGACCCGTCCGGGCATTCTAGTGTTAAATGCCCGGTTTATACTGTTGTATGTGCATCTTCCAGATCACAATGAACATTTTGACAATTGAGATGACGTTATATTCTTATAATATTAAAGGGGTGCCCTTTAAATTACTTTTAAGTTTATTATTATAACTCAAAATAAGTAGGTGTTATTAAAAATTAACAATCAATTTCTATCTATACTTTTGCCGGAATAAGTTGGCATCTGGTATCTATGTTCGCTGAATTCATCATGACCCTTTGATGCACCTTTAACATAAGAGGGGTATCTACCAAGTAGAAGATTTCTGCCTGTATCGGCATAAAGAGATCATCCAATATATTGTGTCCCACAGGTAGGAGGGAGAAGATGTTTAACTTAGGCGGACCTTGTTTCAGGGAGGGGGAATCTGTGAAGAGATTGACCTTTTTTTAAATCCCAGATGTCAACTTATTCAGGAACGAATTTATTTTGTGCCCTCCAAATTGGCCCGAAAATAGAGGTGTGCATGGTAGACGAGGGCACGAGTTACACAAGTAAATACAGTAGTTCTTGGATTTCAACCAAATGTGATTAAGGTAGAAATCATTACAGATTCTACGGCAGGAATCTTAATCTTGATGCATCAAATGATCCGTCCGTTCCTTTTAACATGCATCGCAGACAATTCCCAATCTGTCATACAAGAGCCTTGCTTTACTCATAGACAATTATATGCAAGATGTTCACGAGTTCAAAATAAAAATTCTATAGAAATTCAAATAATAGCAGGTTTTAAATGGTGTGCAATAACATAATATTGTTTCAATAATTAGCTAGAAGCAACTGCAGAATATTGAATGCGTAAAAATAAAAATACTATTGGCAGCTTCCAAAATATAGCTTCCAAAGTATCTGACGATGACTACTTTTAATGTGAAAGTGCATATGGCTTCCTCAATGGTTTGATACTTAAGGAATATTCTACATCATTAATTTAATAGAATATCTAAGCAAAGCATGCCCGCTCATTCTTAGCTTGTGTGTGTATTTTTTGGCTAATCAACCTCTTGGATTATTATACTTAGCTTATGAGGCAGTGACATTTAATAACCTACCAGATGCACCCTGCACCCTCTTCCAAGACACAACATGTCCACAGGCTGAGAGAATGTGACGAATCATGGCATCAGGGGCACGCTCTGTGATGTTACCGACAAACACGGTAACAGGTGGACCTAAGGTGTCTCCTTGCTGGACCCTCTTGCTGAAGGAATTGGATCGCATATTGGATGTAGGAGGGATGAGAGGTGGGATGGAAGAGGTGGAGGTGGGAGCAGGTGGTGCGGGGGCATTGTGGTTGTGGTGGTGGGGTGGACGGTATGGTCGAATAGATGGTGCTGGCATGGGTGGCAGTGGAGGTGGAGCTATCATCTGTAAAATAGGATTTCAAGCATTTATGAATAGCACCAAGTCAGCATTGGTTCCTTACCTTTTAGCTCATTGTATATATGCAACAAATTATGGAATATCACAAAGTTAAGGTCAAGGCCATGGAATTTATGGCCAAAAATCCTTTTCATATGTTTCCGGTTATAAGTAAAAAGAAAATCTAAGATGTTATCTAACAAGATAAAAATACCATATCTACCCGAATCCAAGACAGGTTTTTTTCCAAATTTTAGCATACAAAAATCAAGGGTCATCTTAAATTTGAGTATGAAGTAAAATTATGCATTTAATTGATGTTTTTACAATGAATGAAACAAGATAAAGTAATTTTATCTACTAAAAATTTTCATTGCAAACTTACAATATGGATTTCAATTAATAGTAATAATTATTTAAAAAATTTCAATTATTTTTCTCAAACAAAAATTTGTAAGAAATCATTTCAATGAATTAACAAACTGTACTGAATATGTGTGTGCAAAATACACACCAAATGCATATGCACAAATTATGTGTTCTTTAACAAACTAGAGAACTACTGAATTATATTTTTGAACAATAACGTTTAATAAACAATTAGTTTGCAAACAATACACAAAAGGGAACTAAACTTCCCTTTTCTATTGACTAATAGCATTCTGTAGATGTCAAAACAAATTATTGCATAATTCATTGGAATTCCCACATTGAAGAGTTTTGAGCTATAAATTCTCTCTAATTGTGATTTTTGTCTTATATTCCTTTTGAATAAGAGTTTTCGGTGCTTGGATACTATAAGTGCTAAAAAATCAACATACACCAATATCTACACTCGTAAAAAAGCAACGCGATCTCCATGGCAACAGCATCTGAGCCACACGGAGCCCATATGTATAAGATAATAAATTCCAAGTTCTCACAGAATGTCTAATTTTCTGCGAAATAAAGACACCTATCCGTAATTTCCAAATTCTATTGGCTCGTTCCTAAGTTTTCATATTTCAAGTTTTGTGACTCAGATTGTCCTGTATTAGCAATAATAATAATCATCATTAAGATAATAGCCTAGGTGTTACACTAAAATTTATAGTTTTTTTGTGTTTCAGGACTATTGCGACACTGTGCCTTTTAGAAAGTATGCTGATAAAAAAATCACGAAACACATACCGTATATAATCAATTGTAAGCCAACCTTTTTTACCTTCTTAGAAATTGCCATTCAGCTTAGAATCTATGTCTTAAAAATCAATGAACGATAAAGAAAGTAATCAATGCATTAAGGGGCATTTTCATAAGAACAGTAGTGCGGAACATGCCAAAAGTTGGTGCCGCAGGAGCACTATGCTGTTCTAATGCAGAAGAATGCACGCGAGAAACAAATGAATATGGATGAGCATTGAGCGCCTTTGAAGACAATTTCGAAAATCATTTCAACATTGATAAATATGTACCCTATTATAATACGCTTTGATATGTTCAATACGCTTTGGGATATCTTCTTCCATTTTTTTCCTTCTTCGTGCAGCAAACATCTTGCTTACTGCACACGGAAAGGTAGCAAAATGCCCATAGTTACATTATAACTCGAGATGTATTAAAGTGAAAGTAAGGACATGTAAAAGTTTTTTTGTAAGTGAACCTAATTTTTTTCCCTTAGTGACACTCCAATCCGGAAGGTCTTCTCTCAAAAAGATCTTGGCGTAATCTTTGATACAAAATTATCTTTCTCTCTCCACATTGATAAAACCACATCTAAGGCCATGTCTATTCTTAGTCTTCTATACCGATTTAAGGAGATAAATGAACCTTTAGCACTTAAATCATTTTTCTCAGCCTTCCTTCTCCCAATCCTGGACTACTGCTGTCCCGTGTGGGCCACAGCATCTCCGACTACACTCAAGTGTCTTGATCGTCCATTAAATTTCTTCCTTGCGATCGCGAGGAACCATGTTCCTGCCTTCCGTTTGCTAAGTAAACAAGGTGTTCTCGCCGCTCTTAAACTGCGTCCTCTGCATCTCAGGTGGCAATATTTTGATTTCCATTTCATTCACACTGCGGTGAATGGTCTCTACAGGTCCACTGATATTTGTTCTTTTTTTTCTCTACGTGTCCCATCACGTTCCACTCGTTTGTGCTCTCTCTTTCATCTTCCGCATTTCCGGCTATCTATATCCCAAAGGTCGCTTTTTTACCGCATTCCCACCTCATTTAATGCTTTACAAAAGGTAGCACCCTCGCTGGATATTACATGTAGGTCCTCGCTCCTCTGTGCCTCCACAGGTGGCGAATGTCTCTGAAAAGCTGTCTTGTTTCTGCAATTTTTATTTTTATTACATCCATCTTGTGTGTGTTAATTTCTGTTTTTATATATATTTTGATATGTATAGGTATTTTGTTATATATATATTTTTTTTAAATATTGTTTTGGGTGTATCCAATGTAAAGGCCAATGTGCTGTTTTTGGACCAAAATAAATAAATAAATTAGGGGTCATCTTCCTTTCGGGTAAATATGGTACATTATTTCTCATGAGAAATTCGTGTCCGACTACCATGATTTCACCTTACAAGAAATTTTTAAAGAATGCATCTATCATGTTAGTTGGGGACTGGGTGTAAAATATTGTGGATAGGTATAATAAATTGAATTTTCAAACATTTTTATTAAATAAAATAATTAAACAGAAAATAAAAGTATACAAATTATTTTTCACCAAATTTAAAATTATATTTTAATTTTTTTGGCAACTCTTTAACAACAGCTCGGTTTTTCAGATGAATTCTAAAAATTCTTCACAATTCATATTATAATTAATTTTTGTGCATAATTCAGCTTTTACTATGGGTATACTCAAGCAATTGTGTCTATCTGTCCACAAATTGCCCATCAAAGAAAAAACTCACTCAACAAATGCATTGCTAATACGTATGGACAGTATTTTCCCCACTAGCTTAGCCTAAGCCAGGGGTCGGCAACCTTTTCACCTACGAGGGCGCAATTTATATTACTGAGGACATAAGCAAGATCAGTTGATATCTCTCTGTATCAGTGGTCGGCAAACTCTTTATCTATGAAGGCACAACTTTAATTATTGGGGGAGTGAAGTGAAGTAACAATAGTAGATGTGTACCAATATTTATTAAAATGATATTTTTGTATATGTAAGAGAAAAACTATTAAAGAATTTATTATAAAAACATGAAAAATAAATCAATGTGAAACTTGGGACTGCATATCTTCAGCCAACTTGATATAATTTGGCACATAACTCGAGATACCTGATCTTAGGTAGTTGTATAAATTGTAATCGGTGAATCTCGATCGGTACTTGGATTTCAAGTGTTTCATGCTTGAAAATATGGACTCACAAATGTATGTTGAAGCACAGTAAGAATATATTTTTAAAGCACATTTTCTTAATAATGGATAGCGATTTTCGTCAACGAAATTCCAAAAGTTTTCATCATTTTTATGTGACCTTAAAATAATATCATTCTGCATATTTATTATTTCCATTTCTAAGTCCTCGGTGTTAACGATATTAAAGCAAGTTCCAGTATTAACAGACATATCATTGTCCATAAAACTGAACGGATTAGCAAAGAATATTATTATGGGCTCTACTTCAGAAAACTGACGAAAGCTAAAATTAAATTCCTTCAGGAGAGTTTCAATGTGTTGTGAAAATGGTTCAGTGGTAACATTTTCATCAGTCAGACTCTCAATAATATATTTTAAATTCGGGAAATGTGATAATGAATTTCTCTCTAGGTGAGACTTCCACAATGCCAATTTACATTTGAATGCATCGACTGCACTTATCATTTTTGCAATGTGTTGATTTTTCCCTTGCATCTCCATATTCAGTTCGGTCAATTTTATAGTTATATCAACATTAAATCCGAAATCCATCAACCAAGCTTTGTCATCCAACTGTGCATAATATTCATTTATTGACGTGAGAAATTCCTTTACCTCCTTTATGAGATTTATAAACCTCACAAGTATTTAGCCTCTGCTGAGCCATCTAACTTCGGTATGTAAAAGGAGATCATCGAATTTGGCATCTTCACCTTGTAAAAGCAGTTTAAACAATCGGTGTTGCATTGGTACGGCTCTTATGAAATTTATTATTTTTGTTACTGTTTTCATGACATGTTGAAAATGAAGAACTTTTGCGTATAACATTTCTTGGTGTATAATGCAATGATGTGAAATAAATTTTGGAAAGAGAAGGTCTTCTTTACATAGCGCAATGATTCCATTTTTACAACCTGTCATCGAATGTGCACCATCTGTAGTAATTGCGGTCAACTTCATTAATGGTATTACTTTCTTGGACATATTTTTTAAAAGCTGAAAAAATGTCTTCACCTCTTGTTTGTCCCTTTAATGGAAGAATTTTAAGAAATTCTTCCTTTCCTAAAAAATCATTAAACACCATCTTCACAACCATAGCCAATTGAGAAGTGTCTGATATGTCTGTTGACTCATCCCGTTGCAACGAGAAGAAAATACATTTTTGTAAATCATTTGCCAACTCTTTCTCCATATTGGTTGCAATAACTTCAATTCTTCTTTTAACTGTTCTTGCTGATAACTGAATCGTGTGAATCGTGCTGAGGTAATTTCATTTTTATTTTTTTAAATCTTTGAAAAGCGAGTCACCTATTGCGAACATGGCTTCTTTTACAATCTCGCCATCTTCAAAAGGCTTTTTCTTTTTGACCAACAAATGCGAAATTTTAAGTGATGCAATCGTTGCTCTTTTATATTGCTGCACTGGTCTGGTAAAAATGCTCTGCTGTTTAGTTAAAATAGATTTCATATCAGAAATTTTCTTTTTCCTGATCTCAGAGTTTAACGGATAATTAGTATTAAAATTTCCGTGGACCATATTAAAATGTCTTTCAACATTACTTTTCTTTGAAAGTACGACACAAGCATTGCACAATAAACAAACACACTTTCCTTTCAAATCAATAAAACAGAATTGTTCTTCCCAATCTACATTGAAGTAATATGCCCTTAGCCTCTTATTACTCATAATGGGGATGAAATTTTCTACAAATGAATTAATAAACACAACACACGGAATATCTGGAAAATATCAGAAATATTGTGAACTGCTGGTCAATTTAAATTGATTTATGTTTTAAAAGTGAAGAGGGAAATGAGCTATCACTGGCTGATATTGTAAGAGATGAAGAAAAATCTCCCAAACCCTGTACTTTGTATGCTAAGCGAAGAACGGAACTCCGAAACCAACGACTCACAACAATAACTCGAGCCAAGTTATGCTACAAGACGGAGGACAGAACTCCGAAACCAACAACATTTGACAAGAACTTAAGCAAGTTATGCTACAAGACGGAGGACAGAACTCCGAAACCAACGACTTTTGACAAGAACTTGGGAGTTTCACGCGACATAGGGAAATAGTTTTCGTATTGAGCGCCTACCTCCAAATAGCCTGAACCAGCTAATGGAGCTATAGTACACGACGGGTTGAGAACAAGGATCTCAGTTAGCCTTGCACCCGTAATAGCGATTGAAGGCGACAGGACACCTAGCATAAACTAGGGGCGGAGAATTCCCTATCTTTTCGTACAGTTTGCACGAGAACGTTTGTATGAATTGTCAGCACAGGCACGGCAATCACACAAACACGATAGCGGCTTCTCCTACTCTCGGCGAGATATCTCCGAACTAGACTTCGTGCTTCCTGCACACCTGCTATATCTCGCAGGATGTGGATGCAGCTATCCAACAACTATGTTCCTAAGCTGCTGCGACATTAAATGGAGAGTCCCCCAAAAAAGGGGGATATTTGGGCCCACTTCGGCCCTAGGTCCTCCTTATCTTAGGAGGAGGCAGGTCTTCAATACCTCCAGTAGAGGAGCGCAGACGCTTGTGCCTGTCCCATGGCATCGGGTGGGATTCCGCAACCCTGTGGAGGATTTCTGCCAACTTGGTTTCCACCAGAGCAAAGAACCACTGCGCACGCTTCTGGAGTTCGCTGTCAAGGGGTAGGATGGGAAGCTCTTCGTATATATCCTCATTACGGCGCCCCCAGTGGCGTCCCATAATTGAGCGAAGGCAGGCGCATTCTGCCACTTCTAAGTGAGGCTTCCCGACGGCACTGACTCGGCCACTCCACACATGGGACGTGTATGCCATTCAGGGAAGAATGATCGCCCTGTAGAGATGCAGCTTCCTTTTCTCCAAGATGTAGCAGCTACGAAGCAGTGGGGTGAGGCGCAGCTTGGAGCCGAGGGCTCTGTGAGTGACCCGCGTTGCGTGTTTTTGGAAGCGAAGTTTCCGATCAAGGATCACTCCAAGGTAGGTGACCTCTTCCTTCCACTCCGCTTCTTCAGTGCCAATAAGGGTAATGTGTCCTGTGAAGGATGTATTTATACTATGGCAGGGTAGGGAGAAGGAAAAGGGACGTGGATAAGCAAGAGAGGGGTAACGGAGGAGCCATTATGAAAAGAACTCTGTTAATGACAACAATGTCTTTATCCAACAATGTATGCCTCCATTCTGTTCGCTTATAAGTCCTGACCTTGACGATGTTATTTTGTAACAGACATACGATTTGGCTCCGTGTGATGTAAGATTAAGATGGTTACAAAGTTCTATTCTTCATCTTGTTCCGCAACTTATTGGTCTTCTGCGAGTTTTCCGTAATTGTTTAACTTGAGTTCTCTTTTTGGCTGGCGGGCGACACACAAATGCCTTGCGGGCGCCATGGCGCCCGCGGTCGCCACGTTGCCGACCTCTGGCCTAAGCTAATCGAATGAGTCCAAGGTGATGAAATTGTCTTTAAGGTACGCATACAAAAAGATTCATTGGAATGACTTATAGAGCAAAATTTAGAAGTCATAGTGTGAGAACAAAATCAGACTTCTTTTTCAAGCCACGTATTTGTTTTCTTAAGTAGATATTGATTGAGTACAGAAGGAATGTTCCACTGTATCTGAAACAAACATATTTCTTTTCATAAAAAATACGGGGCAAAGTGCATCCTGTATTGATTTCACATGGGATACGGGACATTGAGGAAAAAGTGGCCAAAAAATGGGACGTCCCATAAGCGGAGACTGGTTATTAAAACTAGAGATCTGTGAAAATCGGAGTCTCCAGATGAAAACCATAGAGGTGGCAGCCAACCCTCAATGGACATCCCCCACACACCCCCATATAAAAACGCAAATGCTAGCACACATGTTCTAGAACTTTTATATAGATATACTTTTATATATGTTTATTTTTTCCCATAAGATCAAATGCAATGTACTTAATTCTGACAAATCAGCAACAATATGGTTTACTTTGATGACAAAATACTTTCATTAAAAAAAATGCAAAATTTTCATGTACAGAAAGTCAAATTGATGTATACTTGAAAAAAAGACAGTAAGAAAATCAATTTTCAATCTTTAAGGTGTTCGTTGGTTCAAGTCCCAAAGTCATACGAATGTTTTAAGTAATTTTAAAATTAAAATAAAAAAATACACCACCCATTCCCATATTATTAATTAGTAGGAATGAAACTGTCTCGGAATCAAACTAAGGCTGTAATATTACAAAAGCCTCTTTAGGCATCAGTCTCATTAAATCTGAAAGAATGGTTAAAATACATTCTGCCCTTTAAGTCATTCAACATTCTTGAGTTGCAAGTTAATATAAAAGTTGTTAAAAGCATGTAAATATATTTAATTCTAAGGCAATATAATACCTTTTCAATCTAATATATTATTTAAGATAGGTAAAATTAATTAAATTTCATGCAATAACCTAATGGGTTCTTAAATAATCTTCGATTCCACAGAGAATGCATAAATATTTTATCCCAAATAATTGTTTATTTATTCCTCAATAACCACTTCCATTAATTTCATTACTGAAGGTCAATGGTTGATTCCATTTAACATAAAAGTACTTACATGAGGCATGGGTATTCCAACAGTTGGCACCAATGGAGGAGGAGCTGTTCAAACAAGATAAGAGGTTCATTAATTATCTCATCAGAGAAACACTATATCAAATGGAAATAACATCATGCTGTATGTGTTTTCTGGCAATCAGCCTCTTGTGCTATTTTTGCCCTAACTTCACTTACACAACTTTACACAGAAGGGAGGAGGAGAAAACCAGTGCCAGCATCAGCCTACTCTTTACGAAGAGCACCAAGGGAGCCAACTGTTTAACGTCCCTTCTGAAGAACAGAGTGCTGACTTGCACATTCTCTTCAAATCACAACATCATGCTGTATGGTGCCCAACATGATTTGTGCTTACTACACATTTTGCAAAAAGTTCAACTTATATACAGTACATACAAAGTACAGGCATCCCTCACTATAGTGCGCTTCACTTAGTGCGATTTCGTTATAGTGATCTCGCTAAGTATTGAGTCATTGACACATTGTTTTGGTCATATATTACATGCACAACTTTCTCATATAATTTATTACGCCTAATTAGTATTTGTAGGTAAAATATGATTAAATTAAACATCATTAAACTATCCAATCAATAAAAACTATAACCTCTTCTATAATTTTTTGAAACTATTTCCATGGCAGCTAATATACATTAGATTTTGTCGATAACAAAATTAATAGATCTGACTTATCTGATTTCTCTGCGACAAGTCACCTTCATTTATTTTCTATTAAGTATATTCTACATAAAGTGTATTCGCTTCTACATTAACTTGCACTTGGTTATGAACCATTTTGCAAGAATATCCTTGCACAAAAGGGATTTTCGTTTAGAGCCATTCTGAGGCCAGTTCACGTCTAAAAATATATTAGTCTTACACGCGAACGTGTTGGGATGGCAGCACTGAAGGCGCAGCTAGTTCAATCAGCAAGATGGCCACTCTTTCTTAATAAGCAAGAAAAAATCCCAGAGAGAAACAAACTTAAACCCCCTTTATCCTTGTTTAATCCTGTCTGATGTGGTATTAGTTGCGTGATTAGTGGTTATTTTGTTTTGAACACTCAAATTATTTGTAATGAATCAAAAGCATGAAAATACAAGTGCTAAGGATGATTCTGAATAGAAACAAAGAAAAACTTTGCCACTTTCAGAAAAACTTGACGTAATTCGACAAATTGAAGTTGATGTTTGCAAAGCCTTGAAATTAGCAGGATCAACAATAAGATAAAATGCTGTATATTTTTATATGTTCATAAAAAGCACATCATTTATATATTTAAATTGTTTCTCTGAGTTAAGCATGAAAATATACCTTATATTGGGAATTCATTAGCATTGAGAGTAGGTTGGAAGTACAGATTAAAGGGAATTTTTCTCATAAAAACTAATGTAAATTACCTTAGTTTTTATGAGAAAAATTCTCTTGCTTCATGCTGTTTCAGTTAGCGCCTTGTTTTCAGGAACCAAATAAGAGCACTAAGTGAGGGATGCCTGCATGGGCAATATTAATAAGAATGCACTGGGCACCCCAATTGAAAAATGCTGCCAACAAATTATGTATGCGACTGATTCACCACTTGGGGAAAGTGATCAAGTGATTGGACACCACTGTTCTAGCATACCAATATAAGCCGATTAACAATTAATTTTGTAATATATCACATAATACTTAATATAACTTGAAAGCAGTTCTAAGGCACAAATTTCAAGGAAAAACAGCTAATGAAAAAGTCTTGGACTAAATAAAAACCAAATATGCAGTACTTACACAGGTTAAAGCCTTATAAAGAATGTCATAAGTTATGGGGAGAAGCTAATTGGCAGTATAAAAAGAAAATTTCTGGGAAATAAGTATGGTAAAATTTAGCCTTCAATGTAATGAAAAAATTAAGCATTAACAAACCCAACATCATTTTGGGCTGATTCGAAGAGGAACTAATATATCCTGTTACATAAGTCAGCGGTTCCCAAACATTACAAAGGCATGCATCCCTCACCTAAGAAAAATGTCTTTATACCTCCCTTCTACATCATAATCAAACTTCATAAGCAGTACCTATTGGACCTACTATTACCATTAATATAACCACCTTGGAAAAATATGGATGCACATGATACGTCCTAACCACTTGAGGGATAGAATTTGGAGGCTGCATATAGTAGGTCTCACAATTAGAATAATTAGACAGTAAATATATGTCAAATCTTTTGCACTCTCCTGACTTACCCACCCACTCCTTGGATGGTTCATCCCAGTTTGGAAACCACTGACAGTGATTGATAATAAGGCAACAAAATTATGAGGGAAAATTTGAGTATATTACAAAAATAAAGATCTTAGATACAATAATATATAAAATCTTGGACTATGAGTTGCAGTAAAAATTAAAGGACACTTTCAAGTACAGACCACACTTGAACCAATTACGGATGGAAGAATCATATTTTGGTGCCAGGGTACTAAACTCTCCTGCCACCTAGTGAGAGTCATGGTAATTACTTCTATTTCCTTTTTCTTGCACAGAGGGCTAGTGCATAGCCTGAAGTTCTGCTCGCACAACTGTTATCTGTGTTTACTGTTTTATATGTTGTTGAACTTTGCCCTTAATTTGTTTGACAATGGGAACCAGGAGGAAACTGGTGAGGATCACAAATTAGATTTATTGCTTTCTATCCCTGATGATGATTTAAAAAGTGATATAGATAATGATATTCTAGAGGAGGAAGTTCGGGATCTCTGTGAAAATATTTCACATTTATTCAGATGATAAATCTGAAACTGACACTTCATCAGGCTAAAAGAAGCAGATTGACTTGATACGGAAGAAGTTTGATAAATTTATATATTAATCCTTCTTAGCTTACACCTGATCCTAACACTTACAAGAAAATGTGCCAGCCTTAGATTATCAATGTTATTTTTTAAAAGTGATGTTGGAGCACTCTGTCAAGCAGATTAATTTGTGTGCAACATAGAAAATGATGGAATATAGCGATCTGAAGATCCTATGCAGACAGGCATAAACTGTAATGTTGGGAATATTTTTTAAATGAGAAAAAGTCTGCTATGACTGGGAATCGAACTCAGGTCTTCTACTTGCCAGGCAAATATTCTACCACTGAACTATCGTAGCAGATCAATTTTCTCGTTTCTGAACTCACACGTTCAGAAATGAGAAAATTGATTTGCTACAATAGTTCAGTGGTAGAATATCCACCGGACAAGCGGAAGACCCAGGTTCGATTCCCGGTCATAGCAAACTTTTTTCTAGTTTCAAAAACAAAATATATATTCCTTACACAGAAAATGTCAACTGCACAAAGATCTCACAGTAGATGAGTTGAAAGCCTAGTAAGGTATTTTTTACGATAGGATTTCATGATCACCCCAGCATTAAAGACTAATAATCCACAAACAGGACCCTGAACATACCAGGCATATCAGAAGTCATGACAAGAGATATATTTCTGCCAATTTTGTGGAACTTCCATATAAATGATGATTCAAAGCAGCCTCTATAAGATAGCCCAGATTTTGATAAAGTTTATAAAGTTATATCTATTATGGATAGTTTAAATAGCAATTACAGTAGAACCCTGATTATCCGATCTTTGATTATCCGACATTCCGTTTTATCCAACATGACAAATTAAGAATTTTAAAGAATGATTCATGAGTGATGGTTTATGTGCAGATGACATATTTTCAATCCCGCAGGCATGCCTGTGGTATTGGAGGCGTGGCATGGTACTATTCCCAATAAAAAACACAATTACCGAAGTTCTGCACATTTCCCAAACGCCATTATTAGTGAATTTAGCTATTATACTTAGTGAGCTTTTGTGAGTGCAGTTATGCTTATGTGTAAGTGTGATGACAGCTATCCTGTATTTTCATAAAGAGTAAATTTTTTTAATCAGCATGTCAAGTGCCAAGAGAAAGAAAGTGGTTGTTTACATGGAACAAAAACTTAAAGCCTTACAAAGGCTAGATAAAGATGAAACTCGGTAAAATTTGGTGGCAGAATATGGTGTGGGGCATGTTACTGTTGATGAAGAGGAAAAGAAGTGAAATCTAAAAGTGGTGCTCTGCTAGGGGTTCAAGTGAGGATCTGAAAGAAAGCCGATCAAAAAATGCAAGTACAAAAAGGTGAATTTTTTTTGCAGTTCAGACATCAAAGAGAGAAAGGCATGCCAATAACTGGACCTCTTCTACAAGAAAAAGCGCTGGCTTTTTACAAGGAATTTTACAGCTAGTTCAGGCTGGCTAAATCACTGGAAAAGACATGGAGTGAGGCAGCTAAACATCTGTGGAGAAAAATTATCGGCAGATTCAGAATCATTTATAAAATTCAGAGAACAATTTCAGCCTCTCATAAAAAATGAAGGGCTATCAGATGAACAGATATACAGTTGTGATGGAACCAGCCTAAATTTTCAAATGCTTTCATCAAAAACTCTGGCTTCCCATGCAGAATCTTCAGATCCTGGCTTAATAATAAGCAAAGGGTGACAATTCTGGCCTGCAGTAACCATAAACTTGGACTTGCTTTAATAATATTGTTTTGTATTTGATGGCCGTATTGTTTTCATTGGAATTAGTACAGTGAGTCACCGGTATTTGCGGATTCGGTATTCATGTATTATGGAATAGTTTCACAATCCACGTTTTTTCGTTTTGCTTATTCGTCACTTGGACTACTTGCCATGGCAGAGTAAGAAGTTGACACGCACGCTATTTGTTCAACAGTAACTGCCTCATTAAATTCGTTTTATTTTATTTTCTAGCCTATTTTGTTTTATTGATAATGAATATACTAGGTTGGTAATTACTCACCACCAGCCCACTCGTGTCCTTAGGAAAGGACTATAGTCTTTCTGTAATTGGGTTACGACATGCCCCCATACCCATTGCAGTGTGTGGAAAGTAAGGAAAATGATGGGTTGAAAGTGGAAATGTGTTACCCAGATATTTCAAGATAGTAAGATAAAGTCATGGGAGGATTAGACAGAAACAATTAACTATGCAACTACTAAAGCTTGCATATTCCTTCCAAAAATTGGTGGCATAGATTGATCTTGGGCTTAATTAACCGGACGGTAGTAAATTCTTACATCTGTTACAAACAAGCTACCAATAAGCCAAGTTTTCTCCTAAAAAAATTTTATTTGGTTATAATCCAAGATATAACTGGATGTTATGACAGTAGAAAGGCACCTGAGCACAGGCTGAGTGATCCTCCTTCACATAACTTTAGACTACGACCTGTTGAAAGAAATCAGAAAAGTGTACCACAGTATAAAGAATGTGGTGAATGAGGGGAGAGGGGATTAAGGAAGAGGACAAGTTTTGTATGTGGAGTTTGTAAAAAAGGGTTGTGCAATGACACTAACTTCGGAGTATACCATACGAATTTACATTAACTAAGGAAGCAGAAGCATAGGTAAATAGTTAAATAATTTATTTACACATTTCAATTCAGAAAAAGATTAAAGCAGATTAAAGTTAAGGGTTTCTTTATATTGTTTTTTATCTAAGAGATACCAAAATTAGTCATTTTTGCCATTTAATTCCATCCCTAATGAGTTAAAATCTATTATTAGAAACCTATTATTAGAGAAATTTCAACTCAATGACTAGTTATTGGAGTTACAAAAATGAGTTATAAATTGCTAAAAGTGATCATAAATTTTTTTAGCCAAGCTGAATTTGTTGACTTTAAAGATAAAAGGATAATCACTCAGAATAACTTCCTCCCTTTCTGCAATTTCCAACCTCATTTACAAGAAAAGGAAGATTTGAAAACTTCTAAGGTATTTACCCCCAAGCCCCATATATGGCATGGTCATTGATGGAGGAACTGGTATCCCAGGAACCATGGGTGGTCGACCTGGAAACGACATCACGAGAAGGTCCACACTAAAAGGAAATGGAAAAATACATATACCAAAAAATTCTAACTAAAGGCAGCCATCTAATACATGAATCAGAGAATCAAAAGGAAAATAATGAATCATTCTTACAACTTAAATTTTAATAAAATAGTAAAATTGATAAAATACAACCCAAATAATATCTTTAAATTGCTGGATGGAAGGAATAAAAAAATCATTGCTATAACCATGCATTTAAGATCAAATTTCCACTAAAAAGCATTTTAGATAGATTTTAATGAAGTGGTAACTATTTCTTGCAAAATAAGATTTTTTGTGTCTAGTGAGCCAAATAATTTCAATAACTCATTTAAGAAGCAACATGTTTAGCAAAACTCATACACAAGCAGCAACAATAACAAGCAAAGCATTATACAAACAATTAAGCCAGCAAAGCAAATGGCAAATATTACAAAACTTTTATCTACAAACAAAATGAATGCAGCAACTTCATGCACTTCACATTTCACTCAATGATTTGTGCCCAAAGAAATAATGTGCAACAAATTCAGTGATTTTTATATTTTACTTGATATTTGTATTCACAAGTCATGCACAGAAATAAAATTCGAAAGAGAACATTCAATACAATCCTTTTAAGAGAAAATTGGAATATAATTACAACATACACATGCAACATATGCTTCTAGCATTAACATATAATAGTATTTTACATTAATTTGATAAGTAATTTATCCACAAAAGACAGAACATTACTTGAGCATCTTCTTTTTATTTCGAGTAAGCCACGAAAAATGAAATAAAAGGCAACATTAAAAAAACACTTCAATTCTTACAAAACTATATTAAGCAGAGAATCAATAACTACTGCTTTGATTGGAACTTCTCATCTATGTCAGTTGATATCCAATATTTTTCCAAGGTTTGACGGCTGATGACATTATGCAAAAGAAAAAAAGCCATAAGAGAAATTATATTTATATCCTTAACCAAATAGGATTTTCTTTTTACATGATATCAGACCCAAGAGTAGTTTGTTAGTACACAAACATACAACACCGATTTAATCTCACATCCAATTCGTCAGTATGGAGAGCATAGCAAAATGTTCTATTATTGATATTAGCCAACAAAGAAGGGGATATCAGAATTAGTTTAACTATCAACTGCGCACCCTCATTAAGAAATTTAAGAAACAGTAGCAACCAAGGAATTACATCATCGTTTAGGAATTACATAAAAAGGGATCTAATCAAATAAGTTTTACTGTAAGTACATCCTGAAATTACATTCTTCAGAATATTATTAGAAACGTGTTACGAACATGTGCAATAAATTAGTCCGAGAATAACTTAGGTCTGTGGCCTAGGCTGCGTGGACTTGGCGAAAGAAGCACAGACATTTCTAACAAAGGGAAAATATGAGGTATATTATACTGTATTTCTTCGTTTTTCACCATCCAACTAATGCATGAAAATTAGCACGGTCATAGCAGCATGATTTTCCCTGAAATTGCTCCTAGACCCGAGCAAATTTCGGGAAACAGACACATACATGGGGAAATTATTAGAAAAGACAATAAACATTTTCAGTCAGGTACGGCAAGTTCTGGGTCAAGGAATAAATCACCCGATGTATTAAATAAAGCCAGACAAAAAGCTGTTCAGATTTTTTCAGTCTGAACAATCAATAGAAAGCCACTCAAGATCAAGGGTTACTAATCCATTTCTTTTGAAACATTTACATGGAAAAGGCATATTTTCTATGAAAGCACACGGTAAAGGGAGGTTCAAGGATATCTATCATTTGCTTGATAAAATGATGCTATTTACCTGCTTCCTCCCGGAGTTGAGATGTATTGAAGGTTGTTTGTCTCATTAAACGAAGAGCTGGCGTTCAAGAAATCACTTGGAATTCTTGACATCTTAAAAGTAAATAAGATTTTCAGATAGGCGCGAGAGCTACAAATTTAATCTACCTCACTCAAATCACTTTTCTTCGCAAAATAGCAGATTTACGGTAATGGATTTTGGTGTGTACAATAACAATCGCGGAGGAAATTCACGAGCGACAGACGTAAAACACCTTGATATGGTTTCACAAGGAATTCATGGATTGGAAATGTTAAATATCTCCGTAACGAGTAATTAAAAAGCTGTCCTTTTCGTATCCATTTCCTCACTCTCCTGTCTTATATCCTCGTACTGGATCGACGGGTTGCCATCGAATGAAATACGGTAGGATTGCAAGTGTAGATCTTTAAGTCCTATCCACAGCCAAAAAATAACCCAGAACTATCTACGAGAATTTTTCCATACCTGTGACAAGAACCAAGACCGCAAAATGCTCTTATATCCAGTACCAGCAATTCTTTCACACAAATACGTTATCGTGAAACGAACAAATTTCCAATATGGCGATTCACTCGATATTGTTGCCGGCAGTTGCTTGGCTCTAGTACATCGTATTTCTAAGAGAGTGCAGCATTTATACTGAAATTGAATTACTGTAAGATTGGCATTCCTGCCGAATAAGGCGGCAATTAGTTGTTCGTATACCACTTTATATGTCGGAAGAGGTTTTCGACGAATGAAATATTCATTTACATTAGGGTGACCATATTTCAAAAAGGCCAAAACGGTACATTTCCCAGCATTTACAAAAAAACGGGATAAAATTTTCGCAGGATTTTTTAAAAACGGAAGTTTGGTTTATTTGAATGAACTGAAACAATTTTGTAGGCAGGAAAAACATCGACACATTAAAAAAATATTTAGGTAACGATGTGTGGATTTAAAAGAATTAAATTAACTTGGTCAAATTCCACACATTCAATAATTACTAAATACGGATGCAAGTAGGTTTTCCAACTGTGTCGTTTTGACCTGGAGACTCCGGATCTAGGGATCTGTATCCGGGCTCGATATAATTTCCTCGGTTCAGCGAGTTTTTCTAGATTTGTAAATAAATAAAATACAATATAAAATTTTGGGGAAAAATTTCACTTCCGATTCCAATACACTGATGTGATATTTTTATCATTACATACTTTGTTATACAATAAGGCGATCGGATTTTAAAAATAAAAAAACGGCCGACACGTAAATTTTAATTCAGTGAAACAAGTCGTCCAAAAACAATCCCAACTTGGGCAAAATGGAAATTAAGCTTAATAATCCTGAAATATAGGTGGATGAACAACAAATTAATTTGATCATTAAATATTTATTAAGTTTTATTTGCAATTAACTCGCAGCTGATGTTGAAGGAGTTGGTTCTGAAGCTGGTATGAGAGTTGATGATTCATCCTCTTGCGCAGAAGTTTTGTACTTTGCGGGCAAAGATTTTTCTTGCAGTAATTTGGAGTTGTTTGAATGCAAATTATAAAAGTCGTTGCATAAAAGTTCCCGAAAATGAGCTTTTGACAAGATCACTGCTTTGATATTTCCAACGAAGAAACATTTCTTTTCGCCTTTTCACAGCATTTATGATAGAAAACATTCTTTCTATAGCTGAACATGTGCCGGATATAACTAAGCAAATTCCAAATTCATTTGAATGTTTTTAACGAAATTCTTTCTTTGTGCAAACCATCGTTCGACAGTTTCAGTTAAGTAGTGTACCATTGGGCAATTTTGCTTTCATGTACTGATATTCGTAACATGGTGGTATTCATTGAAAAGTTCATATGTATTCGTCTATAACTTTCATGATATGTGTAGGAATAATTTTTCGTGTATTTTTTATATTAAATGGCCCTCTCTGAAAAACGGGACAATTGGAGTCTCGTTTTAACTTTTTCGGGACATCGGGATACTTGACTAAAAACGGGACGTATGGTCACCGTAAATTAAATCCACATTTTTCTTACATAGAGAAAACAACTAACTTATAAAATATAAAATAGGAAGTATATAGGAACAATTGTAAAACGATATAATTCTATATTTATATAATTATCAATTTATTTATATTTTATCATACTTCTCGCCTTTAAATTACAATAGTTTTTTATAGTAACTTCGTATGTTAATGACTTAGTTATATCACTCTCCCTTAATAATAAACAATTAATTTAATCTTTTGTTCGATATCTGATTTTATTTTTAATATAAGCCATTTTTGAAAATGACCTTTCCACCACACAATTCGTTATAGGTAATATAGTTTAAAGGCAGTATAAAGATTAGGGAAAACATCCATTAACTTCTTATAAAATATTTTTCTGTAAATATCAGAGCATCCTAGACCAACACTTCCGTTTTCATTTCATTTTATGTCCTTTAGAAATGCCTTAAAAATGTATACATTCATTTTTTAAATTTTGATCCAAATCGCCAGACTATCGAGCTAACATTATATTTATACTTTCTGTATCTTCGATGTCTTTGCTTTCATCTAAAATATCATAAACAAATTCATATCTTATTCCTAAATTTTTGTATATGCATACTCTTCTGTTGGAAGGATCAGTAGAAGGTGAAAGGAAAAGGGGACTTAGAAGAATAAAAATGTTTCATGACCTGAAAGAAAGTGGAGGGTATCAGGAAATGAAAGAAATGGCAAGGAACAGAAAGGAGTGGAGACAACGCTTTGAGGCAGAACACCTCATGATGATGACTCTTCTGTTTAATTCGGTAATTAATGTGTCAAGAACGATATTTAAGGGTTCAATGCAAAATGTATCCCTTCCTGTTATTTTACTGCTGTCAGCGACTCCTGAAAATCTTTTTGTCACAGTTCTTTTTTTATCGGTATATTGGTCGTTTATTTCATGCCACACATTTTTCATATTCTATTAATTTTTCTGTTGAATTTGATAGAATATTTTTAATAGTTATTTTTAATGAGGATAGTAATGTACAACCTTGATTTAAATCTAAGCCAGGTTTCTGTAAAGCTTGGCTAACACTGTTAAGTCTCTTTCATATTTCCTCCAAAATACTATTAACCCTTAAGGAGGAACCTCTGCTCTGAAATACTAAATTCATAACATTTTTTAAACAATAACATATTATTGATTATAGCAGAATTGCTGATTTAGTTATTTAATTTTCAGATAAAATCTATTCCAGCTTATATTTTAAGCATGTAAATAATTGAAAACATCGTTTTACGGTGTATATGAAAATAGTTTCTCATTTGAACGAGAATTTACAATTTTATTAAAAGTTGCTTTAAAAATGAAACCAAAAGGAATTTATGATTTTATAAATAAATTTAAAGTTATTTTGATTTATACAATATCAATAAAATAAACATTAAAGAAAAACTTTAGACGAAATAATTCTAGATATATTAGTCCGTACATTTGGCATCAGTGCCGGATGGCTAAAGGTGTTTGTTGAGGTTATTCTTTGTATCCACTCGACTTATTCCAAATAATTTCCAGTAAACACAGTTTACTTGTATTTGTGGATAATTTTCCTTTATAGTTATATAGTTCTTTCACTTAAGAAAGTTTAATTCTTCGATATCGTTGTGAGTTTTCTATCTATGTAATGGATAATCCACCACGTTTTCGAGGTAAATTTACTAAAGCATCCAAAGCCAAAAGCTTGACAAACCTAAAGAGAGGACATTGGGGACATGATTGGGCAAATATCAGACAATGGCTTGAATATGCAAGACTTGGTGGAAACATACAAAACATTAGGCAAAGAAGGAATAGAGGCATTGTTTAATGTTAGAAGAGTTACAAAAAATAATGTAATATTACAAGAATTTGTAACTCAATTGAAAAAATTTAATAAAAAATCATATGCTGAAATTCTAAATTGTCTCATTTATTTAATATATGTTGAAAATTATGAAAATAATAAATTTGTGATATTTTCTGTAGTTCACTAATTGGAGATATTAAGTGTATTGCTATCCTTTTGTTTCCAAAGAATTTGATAAATGTGTGATGTGAAAGATATCCAGCTATATTGTTAGTGTTAGAGAATTGAATTTCTAAAATGGCCCATACACATACAAGTTTGTTGTGTGATGGTTGGACAATATTGCAATTCGACAACCAGGTTGTATGGTGTATGGGCTAGTTGATCAACAGCTGATGGTTGGTTGGATGTGCTTGCAGTTCAACTTCAATCAGTTGACAACAGATTGAGATTTGTGTGGGCTTGTTGAATAACATTTGTACCAATTTTGTTTCAGTCATAGTTGAGTAATGGTGTACTGCACAAATTTTACTTATCTTTTTAAGTACTACATTATATAGAGCCCAACAATTTTCTGGAATATTACTTGAGGAGAAATCGCCCCTCTAAATTTTTAATTCTCCCTTCAGTCAAAAAAAATAAAGTAACCACTAAACGTTTTCAACAGAAACGGAGTCCCTCATGAATGTATTTTGCTTTTTATGATTGGAGCTACTGACTTCAATAATTAATACAATATTCGTCCATCCTTAGGAAATTTTTGTAGTCATTCGGCTGATTTTGTTTTACTTCGCGCAATAGATTCATATGTGTATATTTTTCACGATCTAAGCACCATCGTTTAGACCATTTTCTTTTTTGCAATAATCACTATCGTCATCCATGACCAACATAACATCGAATGTCGCCAATAATTTTCGATTTCGAACTGCGCGTGACATGTTTGTTTAGCTGCTTTGCCCAACTAAATCATTTTCAGGATTGAAGTGAAATCGAATTAATCTATGTGCTTGTTGTTAACAGATAGTCAACCGATTGTCAACAAGTTTTACCGTATATGGCACACTTTATGAAATACTGTCGATTAAAATTTCCCGGGAACTTCCTTCACAGCGTTGCCAAATTTTTACAGTAATGGCTACCGAATGATAGAAAAAACGAGTACATCGGTATTTAAACCTAATTATCTCTCGAAATAATGCGGTAACCTATCTTGAAAAAAATATTTTTTATTTATCTTTAAAGCAGATTATATCAGTTTTTAGTGTATTTCACTCGTGCCAATTTTTAGAAAAAAAATCACAAGTTAATGCATTCCAATGAATGTCCGTTTACGGCAATGATTTTAGTCGCGGAACCGACTCGTTTTTAATTGAAATATCTCGCTTTAGAGTCCGGTGACACCATATAATTATTACACCATTTGAAAGAGAAAGTACTAAACTATAACATACATAAATTTCAATATACTTCATCGGATATGGCTGAAATTTCCATTCTCCTTCCTCATATATTTAATTTAATATTCGATTTTTTTCGACTTTTCATAAAGAGGTTGCAAGCAAACAAAATCATGAAGGACAAAAACCAATTGAAAATCTATGTGAAAAGTTTCATGTAAATTTAAGACAAATAAACACGTAGCGTAAAAACTTTAAGTCAGAAACGACTCCAATGCATTGTAATGATGGGCAATTCAACATTTCGAATAGGAAGATACTTCACGCGTACATTGAAAATATCTTTTCGTTTGCATATTTTATTGGGCACTTTAAAGCAAATTACTATATTGACAATGATTATGATTAATTTCTTTCGATAATTAAGCAAGATATTTGACGCATGGCCGTTGTATTTATAGTGATTGCAAAAAATGTGCGAATTAAAAAAGCTACTTACTAAGTTCTTTCGTCGCCAAAGTAAACAAAACAAAACGCTAATTAAAATATTAGCGGTCGTATGTTCGTTCGCATTTTTTCCACGCCTTCGAAATGGTACTGCAGTAAACAAACCTATCGTTCAAACTAAGCCATCATTACTTCCCTTTCGATTAAAACGCATTCAAAATATATAAGAAGAGTTCTCACAATTGATTTCAAACAAAACCAAAGTTCATGTCATTGATTTTTGATATAGACGTAATTTTGCTAGATCACCAACAATGCCGTCGCCCTTGACGAAATTTATTCTTCTCAAATTTGGCCAAATTTTCGTGTCAATAACGAATTGGTGGAACGATTCGACCTGTATTAAAAAATCGATGGCTGGAAAATGAATATCCGTTCTTTTAGGCGTCGTTTGGTGCAAGTCCCGTATTCTAAGTGATTTTAAAATGCAAATGATAAATGTGCTACAACTGTGTAAACGTGCAAACTCACAGAAAGGACAGAATCCTCTTTAATATATGTATTATATTAAATATTTTTAATTTTCTATCCTACTTTTCAGAATGGAAATAGGCTTATAATTTCGTCGTTGTGTCTGCCTGTCCCTTCCCCATTAACTTTTGCACCAATAGACCGATTTTCATGACACTTGGTGGGAATCTCCTGCTACTGGAGCCGAGTTCCCGGGGATAGTTTTTGTTCCGAATATTGAAAGTCCAGGGCTCGATTCCAGCAACTATCCCTCCCATTTGATTTACATGGAAAATTTGAAAACCATCGTGCAGGGTAATTTTTTCTCGCACATTAAAATATCTTCGAATTGTAATATCGGAGCGAGTTTTGTACTATTCTCTGAGAAAAGAACTGAAGATTATAATTTTTATCGTAGAAACTTGCTTTTCGATCGCACGTCTTCGAATTTCGCATAAATACTGGCGTTTTTTCAGTTTATATCACTCATTACGTGAGTGTGGCCATAGCAACAACTATTGTTGGACTCGGATTCGGTATAGTCTAAGGCAGTGTTTTTCAACCGGGGTGACGCTGGAATTGTGTAGGGGTGACGCAAAACTTCCAGGTGGTCTTCCCTTGATGGCGATAATCTTGTTCCTCATTTCTCCCTTATAGCCGTTTTTTCCCATTCTCTTTCCAAGAATTTATTCGCGGGATATTATCTCTGACTTTGGAACTTATTAAGTACAATATTGTGTAGAAACAGACTTATTGTGTTCATTTTTTCCGAATACTAGGAGAAAATATTTGGTGATGTTCGAACAAATTGAACACAATTGGTCTATTTCTGCATAGATTTGCTGTTACTACTTTGTTTTGTCATAGAGTGCAACAAAGTAAGGACTTCTTCGGTCGAGTATATTCTCTTATTTTTCGATACGGGAGTATTTATTTTCACTTCGGCGCGTGGAGTTGTGTTATCCAGCATTGGAACGTTCTGCATAGATTTTCTTCGTGAATCTGAACCAAGTGTTAAAATTTGCAGTACAAGACAATTCCAGCTTTATTTCGGCGATAGGTGGCTGGCTTTCTTTTTTATCTGATTCTTAAGAGAATATATCTATTTCGCCGTGAATCAAAGTGGGTTTTCGATTTTTTTTAAAGGTAAGGTTATTACATCTAATATGCTATAATTAACTCCCTTTTCCAATGAGCTTCATTGTCTTGCTCGAGTCCCAGTGGCATACGTTAAATCTTATTTAACATATTTTTATGTATGCAGGTATGATAATGTTTTCCGTCACCAGTTTTGATTTTCAATCCTTACACCTTCCAGAAGAAATCTCAAACTCAGAATTTATTTGAGAACATTAGAGTAAGTTTTTTGTCGGTAGTTAGTTTATTAATTCGTACTATTTAATTTATTGATTTGTTCATTGAGTATCCCTTTCCATTGTTTCTTGCGAGAATTATTAATCTGGGATATATTTTACCCTCATTAAAATGGACAAATTTTTAGTGAAGAAAACGAAACTAGATGAAACAGTGACGACAATACATTCAAATGTGTCTCCTAAGATATCTTCTAAAATCAAACGAAGACAATACAGTGACTCTTACCTAGGTTTGGGTTTTACCTGGTCCGGAGATGAGGATAATCCAATACCTATGTGCATTATCTGCGGATACAAATTATGCAATAACTCTATGGTTCCTACCAGACTAAAGCGGCATTTCTTATCAAAACATGAGCACTTGCAAGACAAAAGCATAGAATATTTTAAAAGAATTTTGAAAGATCAAAGTGAATAGTCGACAAGTTTTGTGAAAAAATTTTCAACTTCTGATAAAGCCCTGAAAGCAAGTTATATTGTGTCCAAGTTAATTGCGAAACAAAAAAAAGCCTCATACAGTTGGAGATACTTTAATAATTCCTGCCTGTAAAGAAATTGTTAGAATTATGTTAGGTGATGATGCTGCCAAAGAAAAAGATAAAATACCTCTTTATAATGATACGGTGGGGAAAGGGGAGTAGCTCTGGTACTTATGAAAGATATGATGAAAAGTGTGACAAAGATAATAGCAACGAACGATAGACTGATGGCAATAAAGCTTAAAGCAGTCCCAGTGAACATGCTGATAATCCAGGTATTTATGCCAACGTCAGCTCATGAAGATGAAGAAATCGATGAGATTTATGAGCAAATTAACGAAATTTACGAAGAAGACGGAAGAGGAAAGGTAAACTACATAATTATGGGAGATTGGAACAGCATAGTCGGAGAAGGACAGGAAGAAAATGTTGTCGGGCAATACGGACTTGGGAAGAGAAATCGAGGAGGGGAGAAACTCGTAGAATTCTGCATCAATAATGACCTTGTAGTGACTAATACATGGTTCAAAAACCATAAACGAAGGTTATACACATGGAAAAGCCCAGGAGATAGAATGAGATGCCAAATAGATTACATCCTTGTAAAACAAAGATTCAGGAACATCATAAAGAACGCCAAGGCATTGCAAGGAGCAGACATTGATTCAGATCACAGCCTTCTAATACTTGACGTGAGTACAAAGCTCAAACAAATAAGAAAAACGAGAAGAGAAAGACAGGCCTGGGACCTAGAAAAACTGAAAGAAAGGCAGAATGTAGTCAGCATGAAGTTGGAAGATAACTTAAGAAAGTTGGAAAACAAACCGAAGACCGTTGATATAGAATGGGATGAAATTAAAACCAGTATCAAGGATACCTTGGATAAAGAGATTGGAAAACAAGAGAAGAAAATCAGAAAACCATGGATCACGAAGGAAATGCTGGAGAAAATGAATGGAGACGAAAATGGAAAAACGTTAACAGTGAAGAAGGTAGAGCCAACTATAGGCGTATAAACAATGAGTTGAGAAGGGTAACAGATAAAGCTAGAGAAAATTGGATAAAAGGAAAATGTGATGAAATAGAACAAATGGAGAAGTTAGGACGGTACGATATGATGTATGCTAGAGCACTCGAGTTAGAAGATAAGAAATCTAATGGAATTAATGGTATGGGAATTATGAATACAGATGGGAAGATAGTCTTAGAAACAAAGGATGTAGCACAGGTATGGGAAGAATACATTAAGGAATTATACAGCAAACAGGCAGGAGCGGCAAAAATTGAACTGGAAGATGAGGAAAACATTGAAGAAGACAACTTAGGACCAAGTATTATGGAGAGCGAAGTAGAAAAAGCGATAGTGGAACTAAAGAAGGGGAAAGCCACGGGCAGCGATGGAATACCGGCTGAGATACTTAAAGTCATAGGATCAGAAGGACTAAAAGCGATCACGAAATTAATTAATTAGATTTACGACACGGGATTTCCTAGAAGTAACAATGATCCCTCTAAAGAAGAAGCCAAAGGCAATGCAGTGTAACGATAAGCCTTCTGTCACACACATTGAAGATCATCACGAGGATTCTTAATAAAAGGCTGGAGAAAAAGGCAGAAGAAATACTAGGGGAAGATCAATTCGGTTTCAGAAAAGGACGAGGAACTAGAGATGCTATAGGAGTAGTTAGAATCATATCAGAAAGGGCAATAGAGTACAGTCAAGATATCTGCGCATGTTTCGTAGACTGGCAGAAGGCCTTTGATAGAGTAAATTGGGTAAAGTTGATGAAGATATTAAAGGATATAGGTGTAGACTGGAAAGACAGGAGACTGATTAGGAATCTATATGAGAATCAAGTTGTAAAGGTCAGGTTTGAGAATGTGGACACCTGCGGAATAAATATCGGTAGAGGAGTAAGACAAGGCTGCTGCCTATCGCCAACCCTATTCAATATATATGGAGAAAGTCTAATGCAAGAAGCTTTAGAAGGCACAGGAGATTTCAAAATTGGAGGAAGGATTATAAGAACAGTAAAATACGCAGATGATCAAGTACTTCTAGCAAGAAAGGAAGAGGAGCTACAAAAAATGATAAATAGACTAGTGATAACAGGAAGAAAATACGGTATGGAAATAAATACAGAAAAATGCAAGGTCATTCGAATATCAGGTAAAGAAGAGAATCTGAACATAAGTATTGAGGGAAAGCCTTTAGAACAAGTTTCAGAATATAAATACCTTGGAAGCATCATAACACGTGAAGCAAAATGTACGGATGAGATCAGAACTAGAATAGGAAAAGCAAAAGCGGCTTTCAGGAGAAAGAAACTACTACTTACAGGGAATATAAGAGAAGATATCCGCAAGAAGTTGATAAAATGCTACGTATGCAGTATAGCATTGTATGGGGCAGAAACATGGACGCTAAGGAAAAATGACATCAAATACTTGGAAAGCTTTTAAATGTGGACTTGGAGGAAAATGTTGAAGATAAAATGGACAGATAGGATGAAAAACGATGAAGTGCTACGAAGAATAGGAGAGAAGCGAATGATTATACAGACTATCAGAAAGAGGAAGGCTAACTGGGTTGGACATTACCTGAGGAGAGAGAGTATGATTAAAGACGTGTTAGAAGGAAAACTAGATGGGAAAGGGGAAAGAGGTAGGAAAAGCTTTCAGCTGATAGACGATTTGAAAGGGTAAGAGAGTTATCAAGATATGAAGAGGACAGCGGAAAATAGGAGTATATGGAGAACCAGGTTTAACCAAGAATAATCACGGACCTGTCTAACACTTTCTGTCCACACTAGTGGGGACCCTCATATTTAGGTGAAGTTTATTAATTTTTTTACGTATTAATATGCCGGACGAAGAATTGCTTCTTGCAAGTGTTTGTTATGTGGTTATCCAAACATTACCTAGGAGAAGGAGGAGGAAATCTCGAAGTGTTTGGACGCGAGAGTTATTGCAAGGGAGGCAGGAATATGGCGGGTTGTCAATTGTAAGAAACTTATTAAAAGATTCAACAGAATTCAGAAATTTTACAAGGCTAACCCCATCTGATTTTGAATTACTTTTACAACTCGTTGGGAAGAAAATTTCTAGAAGAGATGCTACTTTTCGTGATGTAATATCCCCTACTGAACGTCTCCTAATAACATTGAGAACGCCTAAACGATGAACAATGAACTGACGTTACGATAAATATTTATTCGAGTTAGTGTAAATGGTCGCGTACAGACTTTTTTATTTACTTGTGGGAGGCGCTGCAGAGGAAAGGAGGGTAATAAGCAGGGCCGGCCCGACAATACAAGCGAACCAAGCATCGCTTGGGGCGGCAAAATTTTGGGGGCTCTGATTTTGATTCACAAGAATTTAGAAAATATTTCAATTCTGTTGCGTTGGCAGCTGACAAAAATCAGGAAAGATATTCAGCTGATAACGGGGAGAAGACGTTCGGATATATCGTTTGAACTAATCGGTCTAAGAAAGGCGAAAAGGAAATTGGAAAAACCGAATAATTGAACCAGGCTCGAAATATTCCCTCGTCTTGGGGATCCTTGCAAATATTTCACACGGTCAGTTTTCAAAGTGCAGCTGTGCAGGAGAGCGAGGTTGCGATTTTCCTTTTCTTTGGCGGCCTTTCTTAATAGCCTTAATAGGCATGCGCCTTCCAGGTAGGAACTTTGAGGCCGGCCAGAGGAAATTTCTGGGGAAATTCTGGGGGTCATAAAATCGGAAGTGAGACCTGTGCCTCTATGCTCAAAGAATGCATTTCTCCCGAGGGTCCCGGGGAAATCCCTGGAGCGCAAATCAAAGAGAATCGGTAGGAAACATTGTGGGCGGTACACTTTCATTCAGGCGACCCAAAGGTTTTCATGTCTTTCCGTCTCCCGAGGGTCCCGGAGAAATCCCTGGAGCGCAAAACAAAGAGAATCGGTAGGAAACATTGGGGGCGGTACACTTTCATTCAGGCGACCCATAGGTCTTCATGTTGTTCCGTGTCTTATCATTCTATCTCATTCATTTTCTTGAAAAATTAAAACTCCTGGGAAAACACAATCTACTATGAAGCGCGCTGTATTCTCACCATTCTTACTAAGTAAGGAGAAGAGCGCGCTGAATACTCTCCGTTGGCCTGTCTCTGTTATAAGTTGTGTTATAAGTTGCAGGAGTATATTTAGTATTTCAAGAAGGAAGGGAAGTGGCAAATTCTACGTTTCCTACGGAGAGATCAACGTAACACCTTTGACTGAAAGGATTATAATTTATGGAGGTAAGACAGTGTTTTATACAATCTTGAACATTTGTCGAGAGACGTAAGAGAAAAATTTTCATTTATTTTTGCAAAAAATTATTGAATTCTTTCAATCCATATTAATTATCTTAATAGGAGGCACATTCCCTGTTCACTGACGCTCTTCACCCGCCCTCCATTGCTCGCTGTTATTCATTCTTAACAGGTACTTGTTATATTTAGATTGTTTTAATGGGATGTTTTATATTTTAATGAATTCATATTTTGCCTCAATAAGAAATTAACAAAATTATATAGTTAAGATCTCTAACTTAGCCTTTTCTTATAAACAACGTCATAAATTATTTGATTTCTGTTCTGCGACCATTAAAATATATAATATTATAATTTTATGAATTCAATTGAATAATTCATAAGGGATTGGTTTGGTTTTTAATGAATTAATTGCTCAACTCGTTAAAAATAAACTTGGAGGAATAAAAATTACCGGAGATTAAAATATCCGAGATTGAGCATTGAAATATGTCAGACAACCAAAAATACAATGCTAGTCTTATATAGATTAAAAGACATAAGTAACATCCGATTTATTTTTATTTAATCCATAACTTCATTCAATTCCGAGAAAGTTTAATTTCCAAGCACTGAAATTACCGAGGTCAACAATACACGTAACCATGGAAATTTTGTAAAAGTTAGGGAAACTTGAACATAAATTCAATATATGCGATTTCGACTGAGATAGTAAAATACGACAAGAATAAGAATCTATTAATTTAGGTGGGTTCAAGCAAATATTAGTTACAATATCTTGATTTTCAGATGTTTTAAAGGAAACAAAAATGAAACCCATTAAAATAAAACTGTGATTTTTACGTTTTATCTCTTCCTCGTCCTCTGTATTTGAACCCGTGATCGTTCACGAAATTATTTTAGATCATTACGCAGATATTCATTAACAATGATACTCTGAGGAATTTCAGACTTCTAAGTTTATTTCTAATCGAGTTATTCACAAAATTCGATCTTTAGGATCACGATGATTCCCATTTACAATTTCATTTTAAATATTACTGCTGTAAAAATAACAAATAATATTCAGCTTTATATTATATTTTGATATAAATATTATAAACAAATAAGATACTATTTCTACATTACAGTTAAAACACGATGCTTGGTCGTAAAAAATTATCAGGAGCCGAATATCGCAAGAGAAAAGCTGAGATTCAATTAGAAATTAAAATGCAATCGGTGTCTATACTAAAATTCTTAAAAGAAGATCCGGCTTTGAGAGAATCCGCAATACAAGAAAATGTTGTTCTCGAAGACAAGTAAAATGAGCCATCTTCGCATAGGTCTACGGAAGTGGCGGATAGTGCGATCAATTCTGATCGTGGATATGAATTTAGAGATGGAATTGTTGACAATATTTCGGATCATGCAACATGGCTCTCTGTTATCACAGATTCATTTAGATTAGAGGCAGTTTTAAGAGGACCAACAAAGCCAAGAGCAGATATTAATTACCCTAAAGATAAGAATAACCGACGATTTACTGTTGCAAACGTCAAAAGGAAGCTGAGAAATGGAGAGAAGATTGATAGAACATGGCTTGTTTACTCAACAATTAAAAACGCAGTGTTTTGCTTTTTTGTAAACTCTTTAGCTTGACAAAAATTTCTATAACTGAAGATGGTTATAATGACTGGAGAAATTTGAGTCAAACCCTTAAAGAACATGAAACCTCACCAATTTACTTTGAATTACATTAAAAATGGATAGAATTCAAGAAAAGGATTTTTGGTAATGAAACATTAGATTCGTATTTACAAAAAAAATTGAGTGCTGAAACTCGTCATTGGCAAGGAGTATTAGAAAGACTATTTGTTATAGTCGAATTTTCGGTCGTCACTGTCTCGCATTTAGGGGCTCATCAGACAGATTGCATGAAAGCAATAATGGTAATTATCTACAATTAGTAGAGTTGCTGGCAAAATTTGATTCAGTCATGGCAGAGCATCTGCAAAGAGTAAAATCAAATGAACACCATAGTCACTATTTAGGGAAAACTATTCAAAATGAACTAATACAGCTAATGTCCACGGCAGTGCGAAATTAAATATTAGAAAATTTTAAGCAGGCAAAATATTATTCGATAATTGTTGATTTTACACCAGACATAAGCAATATTGAACAGATGTCAATAATAATACGTTTCCTCAGCATCAATCAAAGGGTAGAAATTTGTGAGCACTTTCTGAATTTCATTCCGGTGGAGAGAACAACTTCATCAGAGCTTACCGATGCAATTTTTATGGAACTTGAAAAGTTTGGTATTCCCATGAGTAATATGCGCGGTCAAGGTTACGACAATGCTTCAAACATGAAAGGCAGACACTCGGGTGATCAAAAATGGATACTTGATGTAAATAATCGAGCGTTTTTTGTTCCTTGCCATGCTCAATCCTTGAATCTTGTCATCAATGATGCTGCTAAATCATCTCATATCGCTGTTTCATTTTTTAGTATAATACAAGCTATCTATGTTTTTATGAGTGGATCTACAATACGCTGGTCTGTTTTAATTAAAAATGTTGCTAAGTTAACTTTAAAATCATTTAGTGAAACTAGATGGGAAAGTAGAATAGAGGCGATCAAACCTTTCAGGTTTCATTCTGGTGATATTTACGATTCTCTTTATGAAATGAGTGAAGATTCATCCTTTGATCCAATTGCTCGACATGAAGCAGAAACATTGGCTAATCAAATGAAATATTTCCGTTTTATTTGCTGTATTGTTGTCTGGTATAATATTTTAAAGACGATTAACATAGCCAGCAAGTATTCACAGGAAGAAAAAATATGCATTTCGAAAGTTGTTGATACATTAAAATCAACCATAGAAACCCTAAAGAAATGTCGGTCGGACATTGCATTTGATGAAGTTTTAGAAGAGGCAAAAATAATTGCCGTTGATTTTGGAAGTCCAACCATTTTTTCCCATAAAGACTCGTATTCGTCCCCGACGAAAAACTTTTAACTCTGTTCCAGATGAATCCCTAATTGATTAGAAGACGCAATTCAAAGTAGATTTTTGTTTCTATGTCTATGACGTAGTAATCATGTCCGTAGAAGAAATAGTTATGCAATTACATAACCACGGTAATTTATTCCGTTTTATATATGATGTAAATAATATTAAAAACATTTCCAAAGATGAACTTTTTAAAAAATGTTTGGATCTACAAGCAGCACTAACAAACTCAAATGATATCAATGAGACTGATTTGGATGGCTCGGAAATGTTAGAGGAAATAACAGCACTGTCCCCTTTAATAAAAACGGATTGGACACCGTTAGATGTGTTGCAATTTGTTTTACCAAATGATTTTGCTCCTAATTTGGCAGTTGCATTGAGAATTATGCTAACTCTCCCAATAACGGTAGCGTCGTGTGAAAGAAGTTTCTCTAAATTAAAAATTATTAAAAATACTTTAGATCAACTATGTCTCAAGAGCGACTGACAGGTCTGGCAACTATTTCTATAGAGCACGATGTTCTAAAAAAATCAAATTTGAAGATCTACTTCAAGACTTTGCATCTGTAAAAGCCAGAAAACAGAAATTCTTATAAATATTTGTGACTTTTACATTCAATTCGACGTAAATATATTTAATTTGTGTTATATGTATTAGTAACATTTTAATCTTATTATTCTGTGTATTAAAAATTTTTATATCAAAACTTTTTATTATTAAATAGATACAAATTCAAAACAATCAAATTTTAAATTTTTTTAGTAAAAGCATGAAAAATTTCCTGTAAAAATGTATGAAAATTTAATAATAAATTCTCTGTAAACATATTTCATTGGATCCGGACCACGCACGTCCCAAAAAAACAGTATAAAAGAAAAACAAATTTTTTAACCCCAAAAAACAGATTTCAGACCGAAGAGATCATTAACAATCATAATTAATTTATTAAGTGAAAGTATTTTAATCTTTATTTATAAATATTTAAAAATTAATCTACGTGTAACAATAAAGAAATAATAGAATTAATATTGAAGAATGAAAGATCATGAATTTTGGGGGTTAAAAATGTATGTTTTCCTTTTATACTATTTTTTGGGGACGTGCGTGGACCGGTAGCCTACTTCATTACTGGAAAACTTTATTATTTTGTGATAATTAAACAAGACTATCTCATCACCTATTTGGATGGTAACAATCTCTATCAAACAAGATCGCAAAATTTTTTACCGACGAGGGCGCCCGAAAGGCTCCGCGCTTGGGGCGCCAAAATATCTTGGGCCGGGCCTGGTAATAAGGAGTAAGCGATTTCTTCGTGACCAGCAAAAACGCATTCCATTTGCCTGAGAAAGATTTTCATTCAATATTTAGGCTTAAACAAGAATCTGCAATGTATGTTTGCGATGTGTTAAGTCCTCATATAAAAGCTACGAGAAAATCATCGCTGTCGGTAAAACTAAAATTAAATTGCTATAGTGATTATTGATGATATTCGTGGTTATAAAGCATTTTCTTTATGACTGGTTAATATGACCTGCTATTTAAACATTTTAATTTTAATAATATCGAGTAAACCAAATAAATAAACAAAGGAAGCATTTCGTGGACTCAACAGGACCGGTTTCGCCTGTTACAGCATCATCAGGTGAACCTGATGATGCTGTAACAGGCGAAACCGGTCGTGTATTAAAACTATTTGTGGAAATTTACAAGTTTCTTTTTCATTTAAACGGTTATAGAAAATGTAATTTCCTCCAAATTTACTACAATACATTTTACATGTAACAAATATTAAAGGAAGTATGTCAAAAAAACGGAAAAAATTACTAGAATAAACACCCACTTCCGGTTGGCCGACTTTTACCAAAAACTAATCAGCACTTCCTCCTTAACAAAACTCTCAAATATAAACTTTCGCGCTGACCTGATTAATAGTTTTTGAGTTAGAGCACTCACAAAATTCCGGTCACAGACACACACAGACATCATCGAGAAAATAGTCAAAACGTGTTCAGGGGACCTTAAAACATGTATTTCCGTTGAAATCTCGAAAAAAATACTTCGTGTATGGAGAAAGTAATGAATGTGTTTTTTCAAGGTGAGATGATATGCTTGCAGAATGCAAGCACCAACTACTTGTATTTTTTATTCAAGTTGTACCTTTTAAGTGAGTTTTACGTTTAATATTGTTACTCAATATAATTAGTTTTGTCGTAAAATTTTTACTATCAATTTCTACTTATAGTTTTGCCGGAATAAGTTGGCATCTGGTATCTGTGTTCGCCGAATTCATCGTGAACCCTTGATGCTCCTTTAAAATAAGAGGGGCGACTATCGAGGAGATTATTGCTAGCATCGGCAAAAAAAAAGATCACCCAATAAATTGAGTCGCGCAGTTATGACGGAGAAGATGCTTAACTTGGGCGGACCTTGTTTCAGGGAGGGAGAATCGGCGAAGAGGCCGATCTTTTTCTAAATCTCAGATGTCAACTTATTCAGGAACGAATTTATTTTTTCCCTCCGAACAGGCCCAAAAATAGGGGTGCGCGCGGTACACGAGTAAATACTGTAATCCATTGTCTTCGGTTACAAATACACCAGTAAAACACTGGAAATTACCATGATTATTTAACGGAAACGAAACAAACAGAAGCACGACAATAACTCGCGACATCGATTTTGGAATAATGCACACTGTAATTCAATTACGCCTTACAATTTTGTAAGTGGCGGCGTTTGCGCAATCCTTACTTCTTGGAAGCATGTTCTACTGTGGCACCATCTGATATGGAAAGCTGAACTAATAATTGACGTGTATAAATATTTAGTTACCAAGGTATTATTTAATCCTAGAAATTATTTAATTAGCATCAGCACATGGAGCACAGAAGAAATGGTAACTGTGTATTGGAACATAATCGGTGATCTGAATGTAGATTTTTAAGTATTTCTAATTTGCTTTTCAAAACCCAGCATTTTTTCGGGTCATGGCAGAAAGAACTACAATATGCAAGGTTTGTTTGGATATTGACGGAGATATTTCTCCGTAATATTTTTAAAATATGACAATTCAGCTGCTTATAACTTTGCATGGAATCTTGGGAATAATTTTTCTTAGGAATGCGGCTGTATCTGCAAGAACTGCTTGGACCATTCCACTCTTCATTTACATGTCGAAATTGAGAATTTGAAACAGAGGCTACTAGAAAGGGATCATCATATTGTAAATATGGAAACTAATTTTCTGACAGAAGCGGAAAAATTTCCTAATGGGGAATATGCAGCACTATCTGAAGAACTGCTTGCATGGCAAGAAAAGTACAGCAGGTGAAGATCATAACCAGCGTGTTGGAATGATATTTTGGTTTTGATTCTAGAATCTAATCCAAAATGATGTGAATTATTACAGGTTATATGAAGCACACAAAAAATTACAAAAAGTTAATCAGAATCTAGAGGACAAACTATTAAAAATTGTAGATAAATTCGAAACTGACAAGTCGTCTTTGACTCGTGATATCACACACCTTACTCAGACTTTGGTGGAAGGAAGAGCAAAAATTACCCAGTTACAGGACGAAAATGTTGGTTATAGTGTGATTGTTGTCTTGAAATTTGTGCTTGCAGTTACAGTAAAGAATTGATCTTATATTCCAGGAAAGGTACCGCAATGACGTGAATCTTGCCATTCAGTTATTACAGTGCAAACCATCGAATTTTGTGTCCCAGAAGTTTGACTCTGTAAGTTATAAGAGATATATTATTCAAAATTACGTCGTTTGTTTGACTAGTACTGACGTTTCTTGCTATCTTTCTTGCAATTAACCTCTATTTAATGTTGACTAGTATGCATGAAGTGAATTTGCAAATGATCAGATTTTTAAATATTCAGTCATAGCAAAATTTCGTTATCGATTCATGTAGTTGCCCGGAGAATTACAGCAAAAAGTTAAGACATACATCACCCAGAAGAAAAAGGAAAGTGGAGGAATGCAAAATAAACCTGAAATGAAGACAATCAAAGTGCCAATACCAACATTTCCGCCAACTGCAATGGTGTATTCGGTGAACAAAACCCCAGCTGGTAAGCATTTGCAAGGATGAAATAGTAAGAGAAAACAATTAGTTAAATGTTAAAACTTGGATTGTTGGCAATTTCTGTACCTCATGTCAAGAGACGTAAACTGATAAATTAATCTCAAAAGAAAGTTTGGAGAGAAAAATAGTGGAAGTTGTGCAGCTGTTAATTTATGACATTAGAATTATTAATTGTAATATGCTTAGTGGTATACTTATGAATGTTCGTTTTATATTCTCCTAGTATATTTTTTGGTCTCATGTAATTCCCTCAAGTTCAATTTCACCTCCAAAGTTTTTAAAAGATTGAGGAGTGGTTCCTCTTTAATTATCTATACTTCAGGGTAATTCATAAAAAATTCACCTTTCCATTTCAATTTAGAAAGGGAATCTACCAATCCAAAATCTGCAAATGATGGGATTGACATTGTATCAGCAGCCATAATGGCAAAGGTGCTTGAGGAAAGGGAAAGAGAAAGATGTCAGCGAAGACACTGTGATACCTGTCAATGCATGAAGCAAAGTGACAAAATTGCAGCATCCATGACCAATTCTGGCGGGGAATTATTGACTCCCATGCCTAGCCGAGGAACTCAGAGCCGACAAAACATTCTTTTAGAAGGTTTAACCCCATATAAAGACTGGCAGACTGGCACTTCACATAATGCTATGGTTCATGATATGCGTTCACCGACATCGGAAGGAGAAGGAGAGCGAACTTGGAGGCATTCATCTCGTGAGGGTAATTGTCCATCGAGACCACCAGATCAAAGGTTACGTTCCTTACTGCCTGCTGAGACTGAAATTTAGCAGCGCCAATTTTATTTGTGGAATAGTTGTGTTCAGTGAAAAGGGTTTTTTCACAGATGTGAGAAGAGAGGCCGATTTACCAAAAGAAATACACTGAGGCAGTTACCAATTGGAATTCGTTAATATTAGAGAACTGCGATATTTATGGTGAGTAGAAGTTGGTACAGATAACTATTGTAGGGGAACAAAAAAGGGTTCAAACTTCTTTATGGTCACCCTGAAAATGTAAATCTTTTAAAATCTATATTGTGAAATTGTGGTGTGAATGTTTGCTTTTTGAACATGTTTGAATGTGGTGCACAAAAAATGTGAAAGCAGTCTTTGTGGAAAACTGTCTAAGACAGCTTTTTAAATGAAATGTTTTATTTTTTCCTAAGGTTTAATGTGTTTATTTTGTACATAGAAGAGTTTGTAGATTGTAAATAGCATAAGTTATAAAAACGTTCTTCCGAAATGTAAGACTGAATCAAACAAGTAATTCACTGGTCAGTGTTTAAGCAGAAATGCAATTTGCTCATCTACTCAGATCTGAGTAGATTTGTTTACTTTTCTCAAGTTGTATCAAGCTGTCAATCAATCTTTTAAACTAGACATGTTTATACAACGACAATAGTAATAAACAGAAATGATTCTGGCTCAACTGAGAATTGGTCTTCTGCTGTCTTTATGAATGCTCTACCATTCTCTCCTTAGATAAATAAATTTCTTTTTAATCAGTGTAGGAGGTTTTACAATGTATAAAAGTCAGTTATTTAAGTCTTTATATTTTATATAGGAACACACTGACAATTTTTTAATAAACCAAAGCTCAGAGAGTTTATATTATTTTTAGGATGGAAAAATTATCATGAAATGAATTAATCCTTAGGGCAATTCCAGCATAAGATAAAAAAACAAGCTAGTCTTTGATATATATTATATCTAGACTAAAAGAGATTTTTAAGGATATGTGACTGCAGTTAAATTGAGGCCTTCTGATACTGATTAATTATTACAGGAAGAAAAATGCTTGCATAGAAAAATTGTGATTTCAGCGCTGGTTCTTAAGGGATCTGTAAGATCTCATCATACCATTTAACTAGCTAAAACATACATCTCATTAATTCATATTGTTCCTCATTTAGAATTTATAACAATTCATATTGTGATGAAGTAATAGTTATAAAAGTTTTTTTTTAAGTTATTTGCGCTGCAAAAGTTTTGCGATATCACCAGGCCCGGACATAGAGACCCAGGGCCCCTAGGCAGTTAACAGAGTTGGGGCCCCCTTTTTGGTAATTTAGCAAAAAACAAACTTTATTTTTATTTTTTATTTATTTAACGTACTTTGCCTTTAGAAAATAAACAAGCAGACTTAGAAATGAAATAGACAAGTACCAACTATACTTTTTTTACACATTATAAACAAACAAAGAACACAAACACAGTGTTGCCACTTGACTTGTCAAAAAATTAACTATGGTCAATTATTTTTTATTACGTTCGGAAAAATTTTCCGTGTCCTCAATGTGTACCATTTTGGCCCCTGGCCGAGGTTGGGGCCCTTGGCAGCTGCCAAGTTTGCCTAGGCAGAAGTTCGCCGCTGGATATCACATCAATTTTTCACATAAACTTGCATCTTAGATTATTACTAAGAACAAACAAACCCAAAAATAATGGATTTAAAGCACCCCGCCAGGAATTTTAACCATAATCATAAAAAGGGGATGAAAATCGATTCTTTGAATGAATACTTGCAAAATCAAAATAAAAAAGTGCTTTTATCATCTAACTTAATGCATGCACATTTTTATATAATTCTAGGTCTCTTTAGGGGAATATTCTGTCTTTCCATTCATTACATTTTTTTATCTTAGGGGCAATTACCATCTTAAGTGGTAGAGCATCTGTCTAGCAGAGTAATTAAAATAGATTCCTGGTGAAGCCAATTTTTTCTGTTCATTGCAAATCCCATGGTTCATGGATTGCTTCCATGAAATGCCATTGTTGCAAGGATTGTATAAATTATATTTATTCTGTATTAATTCCCAATGTTAAATCATACTGAATGGAAGTCAACATTGAAGTAATATCTTGTAAAGCTTTTTAATTAGACTTATTTATTTTGTTGTCTATTATGTGTTTTAATAAATTGTTATTCTACTGGAAACTCAAAAGAAATACTTTTATTTTGATTTACCTATAGTCTTCTCAAATTGGCTTTATTGTTCAAAGAATAAGACGTATTTTAAAGAAGCTAGGACATATAAGCCAAATTGAATAGAATAATTTTGATGGTTATGAAAAAGCACCTTAAAAAGTGCTGTGACACAAATTAGCATAATGTGATGTGAAACTTGTTTCGTAACTGAAATATTGAGTATGTATTACGTGAATTACATGTTTTCATCAAAATTATGAATTTGTTGTGAAGAAGAATGCAACCAAGTAAAACTGAAATACTTTTAACTTGTGTTAGTTTTGTGAATTTTTTCATAATGAATACTAGGATGCATTCAATATAATCTAAATTGATGTGGATATGAGTATTTTCCTAATTTTTTGACAGGAATGTATTCTTCCATCATGACTTGCAGAATAGCCACAAACTTGGCAAAATCAACATTAACATCAAGGTTTAAAAATAATGATTCCCAATCAATGACAGCATTTCTCGAAAACCAAGAAACTTAAACCTTTATACACATAGAGATGAAAGGAAAAGAAAAAACTTTGTCACTTCAAAAATTTATTGAACATGACCGGTTTTGCTACGATCGTAGCATTATCGGGTGAAAAATTATATAAAACCGTTCCATATACTACATAGGGAAAAAGGAGGAGGGAGACGGGAGGGGTTACATAGGAAACGAATCAATGGTAATTAAAGAAACGGTTAGTAAAAGGAAGGGGTTGGAAAAGGAAGGCAGAAGCAAAAGAAAGTTAAAAAATGTATACAAGAAATTGTTAAAAAGAGCCAAAGACAACAAAGTTACAAAGTATTTACAAAATATTAGGTAAGCTTAATAGAGGAGAATGATTGTGGAAAAGATATTCATTTAAGAGAAGGAAGTCTTTACAAATAATTATCTCTAGCTGTTCTAGAGCATCCAATTTGTGACCTTTAATTTCAAAGTGGAAGAATTTAGGGTTGAAGGAACTGTGATGATTGAGGTTAAAAAATTGTTTCACAAATTGAGAATTCAAATTATTTAACTGGAAGTATCGCTTATGCTCCTTAATCCTCTTATCAAAACTCCTCCCTGTTTGGCCAATGTAGACCGATCTGCAATCATCAAGAGCAAATTTATATATACCACTTCTTAAGGACTACTGTATTGGGTCTTTTGCATTTAGGAATAATTTGGAAAAGGTAACTGGGGAGCAGAAATCAGGTTTAATTTTAAATTTAGGAAAAAGGTTGGATAATTTATAAGAAAGGTTTTCTAAAAATGAGAGTCTGTGCCAACTAAGTGGTTTGGAGGTGAGATTAGGTGGAAAAGAAATGATTTTTTTGGGAGGCAATAAATAAATGATTTTAGAGAAAATTTTATCAATTAAACCAGTTTTGTAGCCATTGTTGATAGCAATCTGTTTAATGGTGTTAAGTTCTAAAAGGAAATTGTGTTTAGAAAGGGGTATACTAAGAAGGCAATGAAGCATAGAATGAAAAGCAGCGTGTTTGTGAGAAAAATGATGGGAAGAGTGATTGGGAATGACCTGATCTGTTCAAGTAGGTTGACGAAAAATAGCAAAGGTAGGTATGTTGTTCAGCAGGGACAAAGTGAGATCTCAAAATTTAAGCAAATCATTGGTTTCAGATTCAACCATTAAAAAATAAAAGGGTGGAGGAAATTTAAAAGGGTTAAGAATTCAGAGAGTTGGTCATCTGTACCACTCCAGACACACAAAATATCATCCACATACCTGCCCCAAAATTCCGAATAACGTAATATAGGATGACCAGAATTAAAAAGGTTAACATCTAAATTATTGAGAAAAATGTCGGCAAGGAGAGGGGAAAGAGGGGACCCCATTGCGAGACCTTCCATTTGTTTTCCCCAACAATTCAAAATTTGTCTCTTTTGATGTTTGTAATCTTTTTACTTCTGTTACTGTTATAGAAGAAGAAGAAGAATTGGTTATAGATATGCTTTTCAAAGAAGGTGTTAATCAATCTTTGTTAACTGAATTTTCTAATTTACTTAAAGTTTATTCTGAGCAAAACCTTCTCTTTCACAATAATATTTATACAAACAGACATTCTCGCAATGGTGTCCCCTCTTTCCCCTCTCCTTGCCTACATTTTTCTACAATAACAGCAAAACCAGTCAAGTTCAATAAATTGTGGAAATGACAAAGTTTTTTCTTTTCTTTTCAACACAATGAGTAAATTCCACATTAATGATATTTATACACATACTAAAGAGGCCTTAAGCATGTATACTTCAGTGGCAGAATTTTTATTTTTGGAGAGATGGGGGAAGGGGACAAATGTGTCATACAAATCATATCCTACAGCATTTCTCAAAAAACAAGAAACTTGGAGTTTTAAAAATTTGTACACCTACTTAACCCTTAAGTATTCATGCCAGCGCACAATGTGCGCCATAACGCTGCAAAGTCGTGTTTCAGTTAGAAATCAAATTTTAAATGTATAATTTGTCTCATATACCCTATCAGCCATTTTCGAACTATTTATAGAAGAGGTTCCATTTTAATTCCAGTTTTTTGCATATAGGGGTCTATATTTGCCTGCAGCATTCACATTGTAGCACTTTGTGCACCGCGCGACAAGTTATGTAAGCATTTTTTCATGTTTACTTTATCTCATTCACCCTATTAGTCATTCTCAGACTACTAAAAGGAGAGGTTGCTACACTTCAGTCCCAGTATTGAACGTATTTAGAAACAAGGAAGAAATTAGCAAAATGCTACATATGGAGCATAGCTCTTTATGGTGCAGAGACGTGGACGGTAAGGAGAAAGGAGGAAAAATATTTGGAAAGTTTTGAGATGTGGGTATGGAGGAGGATGATGAAAGTGAAATGGACAGAGTAAGAGAAATGAAGAAGTATTAGAAATGGCGAAAGTAGAAAGGATGATAGTAAAAACAATCAGGAAAAGAAAAGCAAATTGGATAGGGCACATATTGAGAAGACAGTGTTTACTAAGGACGATCTTAGAGGGCAAAATTAGCGGAAGAAGAGGAAGAGGGAGAAAAAGAATAGGAATATTAGAGAATATAAAGCAGGAATATAATACTTATAGAGGTATAAAAAAGGCTTCTAAGGAGAGAGAGAGAGAGAGAGTTGGAGGCAGCGATTCAGCTGAAACCTGTCTTCAGATAGCAGCATGATGATGATTATCTCATTCACCCTATTAGTCATTCTCAGACTACTAAAAGAGGAGGTTGCTACACTTCAGTCCCAGTATTGTACATGCTTTCCACAGCTTTCTGTGCCGTTTGTTCTAAATTTGCCTGTAAAGAAAGCGACATTTTAGTCCATGTGTTGTGCGTGCATATTCTACATTTGTCCACAGCATTGGAACTACTTTGGTGCACAATGTAAGTAAGAGTTTTCATACATAATGTTCCTTTCTAAATATATGCATAATAAATGTATATTGTGTATTATGGATTATATATTACGTCTTATATATTTGTATTATATATTATACTAGTAGAAGGTGCTTGCATACTGCAAGCATTTCATCTCACCTTGGAAAAAACATTAATTTTTTAGAGAGATATTTCATCATGAGAAATATTTCTTTAATTCAATAGATTTCTCCTAGTGACCAAATTTCTTTTTTCCTTATGGAACAATAATGGTGTAAAACAATTGCTAATTTTTGTAATTTTATGAATATTGTACGTTTTCCACATTAGGTTAATAATTCCTGACATTTATGCCAAATTTTAAATTTGTAGCACATTTAGAAGTGAAATAACATTTATCTAATTGTTTAAATTTAAATAATTTTTAACGGCCGCAATAAGAATTTCATAGATAGAATGAAATATTTATTCGTTTAAATTGACTAAACTCTAATTAACTTGAAAATTTCAGCTCTCCAACTCATATTGTAGTATCTAAACATTTACCTATTTGTGTAAATTTTAAGAATTTAAAATTGCCAAGCAAATCAAAATTTGTATAATCCCTATTTCGTTTTATTACAATTCCTACCTCTAAAATTTTTTTTAGCTATGTAGAACATTCGGAAATACATAAACCTTGAAAATTTGTTTAAACAATTCCGAATTTTTAGCGGCCGCATTGTTGCACTTTTTCAAGATTTTCATTTTTTCTAGTCGGTTTTGCACAACATCCTCCCTAAGAAAAAAATTTCGAATCTCCAGCTCATCTGGAAGTGCCTAAATATTAGTATCCTCCTCCTCCTCCTCTGTAAGAAACGTCGATATATAATGATATCAGATATATTTTGTCGTCATATTCTAAAAAATAGAACTTTTAGGGCCCAGAAAATTATGTCAGATAATGATATAGCCGCTATGTTTGAAAAGCTACCGGAATCAGATATTGATGATAGTGATAACTGCTCAGAAGAGGAGGTGATCTACTTTGAAGAGAACCACAACACAGATTCTGAGCAGGTCGCTTCTTCAGAGGACGGTTCCATAAGTAATGAAGATGAAGACAATACCTTTGGAAAAAACAGAACTACTGTTTGAAAAAAATCCCTGTAAAAGTAAGTTTAGCAGAACTACTGCACGTAATGTTTTGAGAAAAATTATGCCTGGACCAAAAAGGAGAGCACAAGGTGTGACACACGAAATTACAGCCTTTATGAAAATTATAGAAGAAGAAATGATAAACATAATATTATCTAGCACAAATCTAGTTATTGAAGAGAAATGTTCCGATCATATTTATACCAGAGATAGAGATGTAAAACTGACAACAAAAGCTGAAATATTAGCAGTTTTAGGTCTTCTCTACCTTTCTGGTGTCAATAAATTAAATCATACTAGTTATCATGAACTATGGGTGGATGATGTATCCATGCCACAATGACTTATAGAAGATTTTTATTTTTGTTAAGTTGTATATGTTTTGATGATAAAACAACTAGGAGTGAAAGAAAACAAACTGATAAGTTAGCACCAATAAGAGTATTTTTGGATAAATTTGTAAATAATTGCAAAGACTCATATTCACCAGGTGAGTTTCTTACCAACCAATTTGCTGCAACTAGTCGCCTATTATCCAGCAGAGTAACTTGGCAAAATATATATGGCCTCTCACCCAACAAACACATATATACAGTTACTAACCTACTAATTTGCACTTATTAATCAATTATGAGGAATATGCAGAGTAAGTTTGGTTTTTTTAATTAAAGTGAACAAAAATTACCAAGCAAGAGAAATACGGGTACAGAACAAACGAAAGATCAATTTAAGAACTATTCTAAATACTCTGCAGTGCATGGTGTTATTAACTTCACCACAATATGGGCATCTGCAATTTATCTAGTGTCGATTTGAAAAAATTAAATTCAATCTGTGAAATCCTTCATACCTCAATCATTAAAACACTTTTTTCTTGCTTCATACCTGCAAATTGGTCCACAATTTTAATGAAATTCAACTTGTGCAAAGGCTTGTTCAATGAAAAACAGCGCCAGACCATGAAATATTTCCCGATTCATTGTATTATGCCAGTACTTTTTAATTATTATTAGCTTAGAAAAAGATCTCTCCACAAGAATAACTTTCTGAAACATGGGTTTGCCTGGACTATCAAGTTGCCAAAAGTGTGAGATAAGATATATTTTGTGTAGATGCCTTTTAAGATGGGTGCTCAAGACATTGATTGTGATCGACAACTCATTTTAGGTAGATCTCTGAAACTTAGTTGCCCCCCTCAAAAAGCTTTTTAGCAGTGAAAATGGATGATAGATCACCAAGTAAGTGGAAAATGAAAAGTAGCTCCAAGAACTAATTTCTCAAGCCCGATGGACATTTAATTGAATATTGCCAGCGAAGTCGATTTTTTTTGTTTCATACATCCATCTTGCGAGTCATCATCCTTCAGCACAAAAATAAAATCCAAGCATCGGTCCACTTGAACAGATAATCACTTGGATGATTGTATGCGACTAGCAATAAGCAGCTATAACCCAAAGTTTGCTCAGCTTGCTGATGCCATGCAGCGTAAATCATCTACGTCTACTTACTATGTAATGAATTTAATTAAATAATTTGTATTGTATATAAGGTCTACATTCTTTTAAATTCTTTTCATAAGTAAAAAATATCTTAAATTGTTCTTTGATAATTTGTTGCCGGTAGATCATGTTAAAAAAGAGGTAAAATAAACTGGATAAAATAAATAAAACAACCGCCATCCTCCAGCTCTAGCTTTCTTCAATCTACTTTAAATACCCCGCTCGAAGGAAGTTTTAAAAGTGAAGATGCATGGTCAATTACCATGCAAGTGGAAAGTGATAAGTAGATCCCGAGCTTGTAAAGTCTGAGCGCCCATGTTCTAACAATAAGAACAACAATCAGAGAAAGTGAAATATACACCCTCCCGAAAATGAGACTACAAATGGCAACTTAGGGAACTACGAAGTAATGAGGGAGTAATACACTGCCAAAAATATAACATGGAGCGTTCAAACAAGAGGCAAAGGCTGTATTAAAGCTTAAAACCATTTCTAGGGGCCCCAAAAAAGGGCAGACAAGACTTCAGTCTTTGAGGGTAATCAAAGATGAGAAAATAAAACTATGTATTTGAAAATATCTTCAAAAGCATGTAGATTTTAAATTGTAAAAAAGGAAACAATGTTTAGGTGGCAAAATAAAAACAATAAAAAATTACATTTCAGCTATGTTATTTTTCATTATTTTATTAATACTGTGTTCTGAAATCTCAAGGGGATGTAATTACCACCTCTACCCCTGGATCCACCATTGGCCCCAGATTTTAGTTGCTTTGTATTGCAATTATCAAAAATGCTAGAAGACTATAAAAGTACACAATTATTTTTTCATTATTTTCTATTCCATTTTTGTAAATGGGAAATATTTTTTTGTTTATTTTGTTATAATTTCATTAATATGAAAAGTTGATCCCCCATTTAATCTTGTGCCTCGGGTCCCCAAACACCATAATGTGCTGCTGTTTGTCGATATATTATTACGCCTACATTACTACAAATGTTCTCTAAATTTGCCGTTTCCTCCTAGCCTGCGTTCGCAGTTTCTGAAATAATACACGGAAGTTGCTTCCACAATCCTATAATATACCAACCAGAAGTGGGTGTTGACTCTTGTCACATCCGGTTTTTATATTTGCTTTAATATTCGATGAATGTAAAAAAGTACTGGAATAAATGTAGGAAATTTAATCTTCTACTACATTTGTTCGTAACATTATCCCATATAAGGCATTGTTTAAGAGATATCTTAAAACCCTGACTTTGGAGGCCCTGTAGTGATCTTGCAAAAAAAAGATTTCCAGGCATTTTACATTTTTTTATTATTATTATTCGATGCAATTTTAATCTCACCCTAATCTACGCATCATACATACCATGCTTAGCTCATTCTTTCAACCTTTTACTTTGTGACGCAGCTTCAAGTAGCATGGAGTGCACACTTTTTTTTCAACGTTTATATGCAAAATTTTCCACATCAATCATTAGGTGGGATATATTATGTAAACATTTCAAAATAACATTAAAACCAATGAGTGACACAAAATGGGAAGCTAGAATTCAATAGCCTAAAGAAACTTACCAGGCTTTAGAAGAGCTAATAAATTCAAAAAAGATAATGCAATTGTCTAAAAAGCTAATAGTTTACTAAAGCAGATTCAAACGTTGCCGTTTATCATTTCTAAAATTGTATGGTATAATATTATCAATCACGTGAATCAAATTACCAAATATATGCGAACAAATGAAGTGGCATTAGATTGTGCTCAAACATGAATTCAATTACAAAAAGAGAAAATCTGTGAAAAAGAAACAAATTCAATTATATATTAGAATTATCAAAAACTGAAGTCCGCCAAATGGGAATAAGTACAGAATTTCAAAATACTCGCATTATAAAAAAGAAAAGACAATTTGATGAATATTGTGAAGACGAATCACTAACAAACTCTGAGGAAAACTTGTCTCATTTTATTTAACGTTAATCGATATTGTAATAAGTGAATTAGATCAATAGTTTGATACTGTACCTAAGATACTAAACAAATTTAACATTTTGCAAAATATTAAAACTGCCACTTTTACAGAGTTAGGGAACAGTGCAAGAGATTTCTATATCGAATATTCTAATTATGTTTCTCCTGAAATTTGTTTGGAAGTTTCATATTTACAAGCAATGTTAAAAAAATAATGATGTCTTAAAACCTACAGATATTTTAAGATACATAATACAAAATAACTTGGAAGAAATATTTCCAAATATGGTAATAGCAATTAGAATATTTTTATCTCTTCCTGTAACAGTATCAGAAGCTGAGCGATCGTTTAGTAAAATAAAATTAATCAAAACATACTTGCGATCAACAATGTAATAGGAAAGGTTAAATGCTTGTGCAATATTATCAATTGTGAGGGAAACAGCTGAAACGTGTACATTTGAAAATTTAATACAGAACTGGGTAAAATCTACTGCAAATAAAAACCGTATTTCTCGGCATATAAGACGCACTTTCCCCCATAAAAATGACCCCCAAAATCAGCATGCGTCTTATACGCTGAAGGTTCCCAATACTGACATTAACGAACATACTCATCCCTAAAATGGAGTAATTGGCAGTCAATCGTCGCAAAAACAATACAATATACATGATTAATAATTATTGTTGTTAATATATAGAGTAATACCATATGTAACGCGAATTCCGGGGATGCATTTTAATTATTACGCTTTAATATATGTTTGCTCACAATATAAAATTTCGGCACGTTTGCGATGTTTTAGTTCCTAATGAGCCCGTTGAATAGCATAATTAATGCCACGGAACAGTAGATTTCGTATAATGTCATAAATATTTTATACATACCTAGGATAAATAATGTTACGTGTATTGAGATACCAATGGCTACAAAAGTGACAAGATATGCCTACGCTATTACTTATAAGCTTCAATACGCAAAAACGCACGGAAATCGAGTAGCAGCACGTTATTTCGGTCCACCTCTCATAGAAAAAAAGATCCGTAAATGGAGAAAACGAGGAAAACTGACGGTGATGGGATAAGAGAAACATAGTCTTCGCAGGGTTGGTCTTAAATGGCCACAACTAGAGGAGGAAGTGATGGATAGTAGAACAGAGGAAGTTTGGTATTGCTTTATCGATCAAAATCGTTATGTACGAGACAAAAAGAGTTGCAGAAGAAAAAGGACTAGTTGAGCGTACGTATCGTTATTACATATGCATTCCATTTATTATTTATCCCATTAAAATAAAATAGCATCTTGAACTTAAGTATAAGTAAGTACCATCGGTCAAGGGCGTCTACAAGTGCGACGTGCCCGGTGCACTCCGACAGCTTTAATTTACGCAGAGCACATTTAGCTATACAAGTCTCGAAGCAATTATTTATGTTTTAGAAAATCCCAATTTATTTTACGAATGATGTTTAGCTAAACCGTTATATTTAACTTTTTTCGCGCCGTAATATTTTTTGTAAATGTTGCCAGATACGGACTTAATAACAACTGGAAATGATACAGGACATGGCCCTTCCTAAATGCCTTGGTGGATCAAAATACTTTTTTCTGAAAAATCTTCTAAAAACCGGGGTGCGTCTTATACCCCGGTGCGTCTTATATTCCGAGATATACGGTAAATAAGAATATCGTGTGTACTTGCTCTAAAAATATTATATAATTATATTATATTCCAGCTGTACTTACAAACTGTAATAAAAATTGTCATTTTTTATTGTGATATCTGTGTTTTCTTGTAATAAATCAAAATGAGAATTTAGAATTATTGATAATTTTATTTTACTGATAGTTTTTTTAAACAAATAATGTAAAAAAATTGGGGTGGGGGCCCAAAAAAAACGTTTTGCAGCCGGGCCCCAAGATATCATTGCATGGGCCTGGTAAACACTTGACGCTTAGTTACTTATTAGTAACGCTCCTTTTAATTTTCTTAATAGTTGGAGCTTCGTGGGTATATCCAATATCAGAAGGCTTATAGTTTGAGTTTATTTCTGTTCTTTGTAAAGTCTTTAAATTTTTCTCGCAGTTCCTTAAAATATTATCGGCTACTCCTTCGATAAAAATGTACTGAACATATGCTATTTGATTAGTTCTACTAAGTTCTTTAAAGACTTTTTCGTTATAAATTATATTGTATGAGATATAAAGAAAATATCATTTTTCACCTGTAAAATGGCACTCCCGATTGGGTCATATAAACTATTTATATAATTTTCTTAGATTCTTTACCCCTATGTCCTAAATACCAAATTCCATGAACATCCGCCCAGTAGTTTCTGCGAGTTTCGCAAACAAAATTCGCCCATTCTTAATTCGGCGTCAAAAACGTCACTGTTTTCTTTAATCACAAAACTCATAATTAGAGTACTATTTTCAAACGTCTGGTTCCTCTTGTGAAATTCTGTTGTCTCGTGTCGTTTGAGATCTTTTAGGCCTTCTTTTGATATGTTGTAAACAGAATTACAGACAGTGCAAGTTACCGAAAAATCAGTTTTTCCTTTTATTAACTACTTTAATTTCTTTTCCCACTCAACCTTGTACTTCTGTCTATACAAAGACCTATCAATCGAAGAATTGTATTTTTTATTCATATTTTTATTTATTTGAGGGATAGAATAACTCAGTAAAAGTATCCGTTTAGAAATATTAGTGAAATACGACATGAATTTCTACGACACCAGACAATACTACGGAGTAGTATCAACTACGTAGTCTCATTTCTAGGCGCGCGCCAGGAAGCAACGTGACGTGAATCAAGGGTCGCACTGGAACCCCCTCAGTGCTGCAATCTAGCGAATTTATGACGACTTTGTTCGAACTACTATAGAGCAGTGTTTCTCAACCGAAAACCAGTCGCGGACCGGTAAAAGTTATGAACATTCCACCGAGGCCCGGTAAAATTTAGCAATTTACATTCAGTATTTTTATTCAATTAAATTTCATTAAAGCATAAGAATAAAACACTTCTAATAACAATAAATTTTTGAAAAATATCACAGTTTTATCAGATAGTCAGTGCGATTGCTGCTGCTCCTTCTCGCTAATCAATTTTTCTATTCTTGGACTGAGAGAGGTAACTGCTAAACGTAGTGCGCGGCTAACAGCAAGTCGATTTCATTCTTTTGTCTTTATGGCAGTCATGGCTGAAAAGGCGATTTCGCACAAGTAAGTGGTTGAAAATGGCAATAAAAACTTGACTGCGTTTTCATACAATTCTGGATACCCAGTCTTGACATTTAGCCAAAATTTAGTCAAACTCGTAGAGTTAAAGGCTGATTGTAAACCTAAATCTGAAGATAGTTCAATTAGTTGTTCCTCTTCAGTGTTCGTCAGCCTGTTGTTTTCATGTACTATAAACCCATAAATTTCCTAATCGTAGATCTTCCTCTGGTGGGTAATAGGCATCGAATGCTCGAGAAAGTGCTTCAAGATGTTCACAAATAATTCTCGTGATGCTTGCAATATCCAACTTCACTGAACCCACGAAATGAGAAAACATTTCGTAATTTCTATCATGTACCCGCTTGCACCAAAGTGTTAACTTTTTTAAATGCGTCTATTTTATTGTTCAAATTAAAAATAGTTGTCATGTGCCCCTGAAGACTCAAATTCAACTCGTTAACAAGGGAAAATATATCCGCTAAATATGATAGTTTTGCTATCCATTCTTTGCAACAGAAACAGTCAGAAAATGCCGATTTTTTTCGTGCAAAAATAATTCAACTTCTCGCCTTAGTTCAAATAACGTGATCAGCGCCCATTTCTTCGCACAAGATAGAAAAAAGTCGTGACTTCAATGCACTGCCCTTTATAAAGTTTACAATTTTTACTGATTGCATTTCTTATTCTTGTTACTACTCCAGAATGCCTGCCAGTCATGCTTGCTGCTCCATCTGTGCATATTCCGACACAATTTTTCCATTAAAGACTTTTACTTTCAATGTACTCAATTATTGGGTTGAATATTTCAGAGCTTGTGGTTTGACAAGGCAGTTCAAGGCAACATAATAATTCTTCCTTCATATCTCCCGCATCAAAATCAATGAAACGCACATAGCATAAAAGTATTGCTCTATTAGAAACATATGTTGACTCATCTAACTGTATTGCAAACCATTTAGACATTTTGGATCAACTGATCTTCAACGTCCGAGGATAATTCGGAAATCCTGCGCTCAACAGTATCATTGGAAAGTGGCATGGTTTTCATTTTGTCTCCGGCTGTTGGACCTAAAACTTCATTACAAACTTCTACCAAACAAGGTTTTATCAATTCTTCGCCAATTGAATATGGTTTCTTGCATTTAGCTATTTGAAAGGCCACCAAATAAGAAGATTTTAATAAGGACTTTTCTACCGCAAAGAAACTTTTTAAATACATTATTTCGTGATTTCACCACCTGCAATTTTCGTTGGAAAAATTCTACTGGTTTATTTTGTAATTCTGGGTGTTTTGAGTTCAAATGGCGAGAAAGCTTTGCAGGTTTCAAACATTCGTTTGACAGAATATCCCCACAAATTATACACTGTGGTTTTGGTAAAAACATTTCTGATCCCGGGCATACGATGAAACCTAATTTTAAATATTCACTGCTATATCTCCGAACAAAACCAGTCTTTTTCTTTTTCTCGCGCGGACAGTCAATTTCATCTGCAGCATCCGATTCATTATTAATGTTACTGGTTGATGGACTTTTAGTATTTGCCTCTTCTTTACAAAAAAACTGGGCAATGTTCCTTTTCTTCGTTTGTCACTCATTTTTAAGCAACGCCACTTATCAGCATGTAATTATCAATAATTTGACAATTCTGCGTTTTGACGCACAGTTCCGAAACTGAAAACAAACAAGCCTATCATTAAAATTTAATATAAGTAAAATCAAATGAAAGTTTTTGTAGTAATAAGAAATATTTACAGTAAATTAAATTATAGAGTATAATTTTATAGGCAATTTAAATATCTTGACATCCATTGACTTGGTATAGCAGCTTCAGACATATCGACCCCCTTAAAAATTTTGCCGCCCTCCCTCCCCACGTCATGTTCTGTGGGTATTCGGTCAAGAATTTTATTTTACTAAATTATTAATATCTATACTTACCACACAATCGAGCCAATATTTGATTTAGAGCTTCTAACCAGAATAAGTGGATTTTATTGTAATGCCATTGGTTTAAAATTACGACGCTAACTTTTGACGACGTCATAATCCTAAAATACGAAATTTTAGCAAACGGGAACAAAATTAATGTCGTATTTTGTTAAGTTTTTCTATAAATTTATAAATGTAATTATTGAAGAAAATGAACAGATTTGAAACTTGGTTTGTCAAACTCATGGAAACATTAATGCTACAACCTTCTATTACTATCAACGGAAAAATATGAAGTCATGGGTATTTCGGGATTTATTTTCATCCGAAAACATTCTAAAAGGCACCGATAATCCTAACACACAAAATATTCCAAGTTTTGCAAATTATTTGTGTAAAATATAGGCTATTGTCTTAATGATGTTTATTTATATTTCTGATGCAGGGCGATCCGAATCAATGAACTTGAAAAGCGAAAACAATGACGCTCTAGCAGTATGCAAGCATCTCGAACTCGTACTAGTATTAGCATATAAAAGGTAAGCTATTAGCCATATATTTACAAAATTACAAGTATTTAAATACTACAGATGACGAATTCATTTCCCATTATATGAATCGTAAAAATCACATTAAAGAAACAAAAAGAATGTGTGTACATCGCTATTTATTTTCCACAGGGGTTGTGATTTTTCATACCTAACAAAAATAATTTATCTAGAAAATTTTCAACTTCAATGATGTCTTTACACTGTAAATGCACGAACATCGAAACTTAAAAATGAATTATTTTGAACTAATCTTTCATATACTAACTATACTGTCGAAATTAAATATTTTTTACTACTTACTTATTCCACGCCGAATTATCTCTCTTTCCTCTGATGTCGGGAACAATTAGTATTTCACTCCGCTGGCTAAATATTTTGATATAAAAATGAAAATAGCATACGAATATATAATTCTTGTCCACTTTTAGACATGATGTTTATCAAATATAACATCTAATGTTAGATGTTTGAATAGATCGTCATAAAGCACTACTAACCTGCGCCAAAGACGAATATAAAAAAGCACAATACAAAACCGCGGAGTGTTCCTTCTTCTGTAACTAGTACGACAAGACTGGCGGAGGGTGCACAAAATACGTTTACTTGGACTGGCGATGAAAAGGTTATGGCCAATAACCTCGAGAGAAAACGTCACACTGGAAAAACCTCTTTAACGCAATTCAGAAATGGCGCTTGGTGGACAAAATGTTATCTTTAGTAGAGGCTGCCGACATTCCCTTCTCACTCTAAGCGCTCTGCAGGAATTCTCGAAAGGGCCAATCCTGCCATTGGAGGTGGTCTTTTCGGCATGCGATATCTTAAGGAAATGGTGAAGGACACATTCGGGTAGCGACCCGAAGCTGTTGAGGATTAGTGGCACGGCTAAAAGTAGACCTTTCTATTTCTTTTGTTCTTTACTGGTGCATTTGGACCCCGTGACCATGCTGCGTGGTTATAGCGAGAGATGAATGCAAGATGAGGCGAGTCTCCTGGCCGTAGGGAAATCTTCCTTAATTTTGCTTTCTCCAACGCAAATGTTTATCCGAAACCCATGCAGCAGTAAAAATGACAGAAAAATCACATCCGATGTCCGTGGTCCTTATTTTTCATAGAATCCGCATTCCGAAATACCTCTTCTCCATTCGGGATATGCACGGTTATAGCACTCTAAGCATTAATATTTAGCCACAACCTCGCAGATTTTCATCCTGCAGCAAGTAGAAAACTGTTTTTACAGGACTTCAGAGTCGTAGCAATATAAAAAATATTAAGGCTTTCCTTAAACTTTCCACAAAGTTTCGCGGACCGGCAAGTAATCGGCCGCGGACCGGCGGTTGAGAGAAACAGCTATAGAGTACCTTAAAAAGGCCATGGTGACTAATTGTAAACCTAGCGAATCAATCTAGCAATATTGCTGATTCTAGTGACTGGCTATACGTGGTGTATATATGCATTCATACGAATACTAAAAAGAGAGTTAAAGAAAAAATATGAATATTCCTTCGATTGCCGGTGTAGCGAGTTTGTGCACTTTCAAATTATATTCGTACGTACTCACGAAACAATTTCACCGAATCGTATATTGTTAACAAAATTCGTATATAAATATTAATTATCTCAGAATTTCTTAGTAGTTCATGTAATTTTTATGCGAACAGCTCAGATAAGAACCAAGTTTTACCTTATAAATATCCGTGAATCACGGAAATGTCTCATTGTCAGTTTTTCGTTATAAAATCCGCGAAAACGGATAAAAGCGATGAAAACGGCAGCCCTGCGCTGTATGTAACTATTGTAAACCTAGAATTTCCCATGGTGTATCAAAAAGCACTTCTAACAGAACCAAAATCAGATTAATATAACCGGAATCGGGAAAAAGTAGAACCGTCCCATCCCTACTAAAAACTTCATTATATTTAGGAAAAATTGTAATTATTTCCTGTGTGAATGAAATCCTAAATAACGCAGTGAGGAGGTTTTTTTGGAAAGTCACCTTTCTTTAAAAATAATAATGCCAAAATAGCTGTCGGTCGAGAGATAAAAACGATGTGCCGTCCTTCTTACACTTGTAATTATCCTATATCTTGAACATTTGTCAAACTTATTTGGCTTTCTTACACTTTTAGTTAGCCTACACATAGAACATTTATAAAAGTTATGACTTGCAACTTTTTTACACTTTCAAAAAGCCTTATAACTTTCGCCAATGTTCTAGGGGTAGGATAATAAAAAATGTAAGGTTTAAAGCCAAATAAGTTCTACAAAATTTCAAAATCAAGTGTAGTAAATAAAAAATTAAGTGCAGAATATAATTTTTTTTATTATTGTGATCAGTTACTGCTGGATGTGCTTCTGTTACAAAATTCATAATAGAAGACTGGTGTTCACCATTTGCAGTGTGGCTGCAAATATCTCACACTCCCCCTTTTGCTATGCTGAACACTCTTTTACACTAAGTGCATTTAGTATTCTGCTTGCTTCATTAGTTTCTGCTTAATGAATCTACGAGGGGTGACCAACAAATAAATTTCGGGGGCCTCGTAAATCCACATAAGCTTATTTACAGAAATGAGAGCTACACTAAAAATTAGCGACATCCTTCCTCTATTTCTCTACATAATCCCCTTCCACATTCAGGCATTTGCCTCACCACCGCACCAACTTTTCGAATCCATCTGCGAAGAAATCAGTGCCCTACGTACAAAGGAAATGGTGCAGTTTCTTGAACCTCCATATTGTTTCAAAAATGCTGACCTTCCAACTCCTCCTTCAATGCCGGGAACAAATCGAAGTCATTTGGAGCTGTAGTCCAGTCTTTCCCAACCATGACGTCACTTTCCGGTAGATCAGAACGTCAGAGATGATGGTGTGGGTTTGTGCCAATGAACATCCTCAATGTTTCGGTTACCTCACACACTTTAACCCACCCATTTTCTTGAATCATTTGGTTCACTCACTCCACATTGGCATTTGCACTGGCAGTAGAGGGACGGCCAGTTCGATGTTCATCGCACAGACTCATTCGCCCTTCACTGAATAGATGACATCATCTTTGCAACTTTTGCTTCGACATCACATCTTCTCCATTCACTTCCTCCAGCTTACTGTGGATGGCGCATCCCAACAAGCCCCATGCCTACTCATACCGGACGACAGCCCGCACCTCCTCTTTACATCACGTCTCCAACACATGAATGTTTGCCATCATGTCTGAACTCACAATGTAGTGGGTACGCTCGGTGCTGCATGCTGTCTGGTTAAGTGGCCGCTGTGCATGACCAACAGATGGCAGCACCACAATGGGTACCAGGAGAAGTAGAGGAAGGATGTCGCTAATTTTTAATGTAGATCTCATTTCTGTAAATTAACTGTTGTGGATTTACAAGGCTCTGGAAACTTATTTTTTGAACACCCCTCATAGATTCATTAAGTTAATAAATTTTAAACTATTAAAAAAAATGATTTTAGCATTTAATTGAATAGCAAGTATGGGGTCCATGAGACCCCACAGGCTGGAAGACGTAATAAAAATTTCACCGGCCCAGTCTAGGGTTAAAAATCTTTAAAAATTTTCCCTTGTTTTTGGATTAATAACGATTGTTTGCTCTCATTCAACACATATTTGAATTTATTTTCAAAATATAAAAACCTGTCTTTCAAGCTTCTATCTTAATTTTTACTAATTTAAAAATGCAAACTTATAATGCCCTGCACCAATATCATGCTTTTCTTATGGGTGGGAGAAATAGAACTAAGGAACTGGAAATAGACATTGATTACTCATCAGAAGCTGATCCTAGACCCACCAAATTCGTTCCATGTCTAGCCCTAAGTAAATCACCCTATCCTAAAAATTTGGTCTCTCCAAATTGCAGGATTCCAGAGATATTGCCCAAAAAGACAGATGAATGGACAGGCAAACCAAATATATAAGCAATGTTTTTTCAAAAAGTGCTAAAAATATTAAAATTACTTTGTCCTGGTTTTTCCACTTCAGAACTCATTATGCCCTGGTTTTGCTTCCCACGAATCTGGAAACCCTAAGGAAAATACCTCTACCAGATTAATTCCCTTCAATAAGCCATCTTTTTCCTCCGTCATTTAAATGTATGCATTTATAACTATGTACATAGTTCTTATTATGGGATGAGTTTATTGACTCAATACTATCCCCAGCTGAAGATGACAGCTTAGCTGTTGAAACATTGGTGACCTGTTTTAGTCTTGATTAGAATTCACTGTGTGAGTGCCTTTCGACAGAGTTGCATGTTTCTGTGTGTTTCCTTTTGACTCCTGCGACAGCGTTACCAGTGACCTGCAATGTGAATATATTCCCTTTTTACAGTGAATAAGTTTCTTATTTATTAACCAGATTCTTCTATCTAGAAAATTCAATGGAAGAACATCAATTAAAATCTTTCATTTAATAACCTTAGCCAAATTTTTATAGGTGCATCCTTGATGACAAGTTTCCTTACCAGCAGCATATATTTTGAGATTTTTGATACCAAATTAGCAGTTCATGCAACATAGCAATTGATTTCTAATTTTTATAAAAACTTTGCCATTGTAATAGATGTTTGCCATTATTCCACTTGTAAGCTTGAAATTAAGAACAATATTATAATGATGCAACCAGTAATTCAACATGAGCCTTACCTAGCTGATCCATCATTTGTGCAGAGTCGAATAAATGCCATAGATTTTCAATTTTTTGACATGGTAGAGAAATCAATCAAAACAGAATTTAAGACATTTGTTACAATAATAAGGATATATTCATAGCTTATACACATGAGAAGAGGGTGACAATTTATTAAAAGTATATTACTTTCCAGAAATGTGCGGGATGACAATACACCATGATCAAGTCTCTTGAAAAAAATGACAGTAAGTCGACCACACATTGCATCCTCGAGGGTTTAAAACCAAAATATAGTTTTACAAAACACCTAAACAAGTATGTCATTGGGGATGCTTCAAAACGTTTTGCTTTAGAACCACACAAATGTAACCGGTAACCTATGGATTTAGTATTGACACTCTTTTATTAAAAAGAGATTTTTTGTGACGTGGATTCACTCCCAATAATTACTTCACTTGATGCACTTTTATCTGTAACCGAGCCGATTCCAGCACCATCACAATCATTCGGCTAAACCCCAAAGAAAAACAAATCTCTCTACGGTACAGTTTTGGCATAGCCTCACTCACTCACAATTCTTTGACTATTCATGCATCAATACCCAGCACTGCACATGAGGGAGATGATGGTTAATCATTGCATGGCTAAATGACACAGACTTTTCAATGACAAAGGTGTTGTTTGTCAATCGTACTCTGGCTGGGATTCCTCGTCGACATGTTGAGGTTCTTCTACAACAACATCTTCAATTTCTTTAGGACTTTCAACGTGCTCTTCTTCCGGTTTGGCAGTATCTTCAACTGTTAAGAATAAAAATAGCTAACATAAATACATAAACATATATTAGGCGAACTTTGTAGCACACATTAATTCCTAATGTTTCAAAAATTGTTAGTGGAGAGTTAGGATGGGGTATTATAGCTAGAAAATTTTCTACAGATATAAAAATTCTTTTCCAACCCATACTATTTGGAGCTTTTATTGCTGCTAAATGCTTATTTCTTAAATTGCATCAATTCTCTGAAGATTTTATAATAACCAAATACTTTCTTCAACTTGTGTTGTTGATAAAGTCATCCTTTCAAACATGCATAACAGCTGGTTATTCCATTAAAGAAGACAGTGGCAAGCTCAATATACCCAGGCATCACCATCATTTCCATGCCATTTACATTTTTGTCCCCGAGGATAAACAGTAACAGCCAGATGTCAGTAAACCACACTTTTTAAAATTTTCTGGATTCGTGAACTTCTTCGGGCGAATGGCATAAGATTCATCATAGATTACATTGATGCAATTTTTGCAAGCACACAGTATGTAACACGTTGGAATGTTTTAAATCATCCTTTTAAAACCTTGCCAACCACTCACATAAATTTCCATGCTTCAAAAATACAGTAATTATGTGCTATGTAATTTATCCATTTATCAATCTTTGTTCTTCTTTAAATGATATTTATTCTTTCCAAGGATGTGAATATGCAACAAAATAATTTTTATTGAATATATCCACCTACAATTTCGCAAAAACAAAAGATTTTGCCATATTTTGCAAGTGATGAAGCAGAAATACAGAAATGTTTTTACTTTGAATTTGTAATACTTTTTGAAAACCTACCAAAAATGCCAAATCTTTCCTTATACATTAGATTAAGGAAACTTTCACAATGCTGCATAACAAAAAGAGCAGAAAAGTATGTGGACAAGGAACTTACATATCTGGTGAAAGACAAGGCTGGAAATCTCATAAATAAAACAGGAAGATATTATTAGCAGAATATTTACATTTTTGGAAAATAATTCCCATACACCCAATCCCCGACTAACATGAATTTTACCAACACAATTTTGGTTTAACACGGTTTTTAAAGTAGGGCTTGTATTTGACCAACACGACTGGTCCTTTGGTTTAACATAATTTCTCCACGACTTCTCTACAATCATGGAAAGGTCTACAGAGCGGAAACAAGTTTAGACATGGTGGAAATGAAATGATCATAAGATCCTAAGCGGACAGACATTAGCTGTATATTTGGAGATAATTTTGAAACGAGAAAAAAATTCTGCTATGACCAGGAATCGAACCTGGGTTTTCCACTTGTGAAGATTGTAGTCCTGGGTTCAATTCCAGGAACTATCCTTCCTATTTGATTTACATGGGAAATCTGAAATCCATCGTGCAGGGTAATTTTCTCTTGCATATTAAAATATCTTAGAATCGTAATATCGGAGCGAGTTTTGTACTATTCTCTGAGGAAAGGATTGAAGATTATAATTTTTATCTTAGAATTTTGCTTAGCGATTGTATTTATATGAATTTTACATAAATACTGGCGATTTTGCAGTTTTTATCACTCATTAAGAGTGTTGCCATAGCAACAACTATTGTTGGACTCGGATTCTGTATATTCTAATACGTACATGCGTTATTTTTGCCGCACAAATACACGTGATCAATTTAATATTCCATTCAAATGTATTTGTAGTATTTTATAACACTAAATTATGAAATTTGGGAACACAAAGAGCTACATATCCACAATGACTTTAAAGCTATTAAAGCTGATTTAAAATTCCATTAGTATCATTCAGATGATGTTGACAATGGCTACTTGAATCGTGACTGTATAAAAAAGTAATTATCACCAGATTTCTAGTTAATATATTCTTTTCATAATTTATTTTACCCGTATTTTTGTTACTTCTAATATTTATGCCTCTGAATATCACATCAAGGAATACATTCTGTAGATAGTTGAAACATGTTCAACACTTCGGTTTGATTTATGTAAGTGATACTTTTATAAGGCTTAGGGAAAATTCATCGACCACAATTCATCGAAACACAATTCATCGAATCACAATTTAGTGAAAACGCAATTCATCAAAACACAAATCATCAAATCACAATTCATCGAAATGTAAATTCAATGAACTACAACTCATCGAATGTATTATTCATCGAAATTTCCAATATCTTTATATCAGGTAATCCCATAAATAATGTTGTTTTTAGAGTAATTTTAAATGATAAATAATACACATAAATTTCTATTTTTTAATCAATTATGTATTCTCCATTACTATTTACAACAATATTCCACCTATCTATCAATTTTTCAATTCCTCTTTTGATAAAATTTGCTGGTTTTGAAGCGATGAATGTTTCAACTGCATTTCTGAGAACCTCCATGTTTGCAAACCTTTTAGTCTAAATATTTTTGCAAACTTTGGAAAAGATGGTAGTCTGACGGGGCGAGATCTGGAGAATAGGGTGGATGCAGTAAAACCTCCCAGTACAACGTTTTAATTTTGTCAGCAGTTATTTTTGCCACATGTGGTCTGGCGTTGTCATGCTGCAAAATCACTCCTTTCCTACTGACGAGATATGGACATTTTTCTAATAAAGCAACATGTAGATGGTCCAGTTGTTGGCTGTATATGTAACCAGTAATTGTTTGATTCTGGTTTAGCAGTTCAAAGTAGACAATGTCTCTCATATCCCACCAAATGCAGAGCATTATCTTTTTTGGGTGCAAACTCTCTTTGGCGCAAGGTTTTTGCATGCTATTTTTATTAATCCATTGTCGTTTCCGCTTAATGTTGTTATACACAATCCATTTTTCATTGCCTGTGATTATTCGATCCAAGAAAGGTTGTTTTTCTCGGTGGCCAATCAAAGATGAGCAAATGTTTATGCGCTGCGACAAATTCATTTGAGTTAACTCATGTGGCACCAATTTTCCGAGCTTAGAAACTTTTATAAGTGCCTTTAAATGCTGGTGTACAGTGGAACTGGTTCAGTTAAGCTTCGTGGCCAACTCCTCAGTTGTCAGATAAGATTCAGCTTACACTAAAGCCGACAGGGCATCTTCATCGAACTCAACTGGTCGTCCCAAACGTTGACCATCTACCAAACTCAAATTACCCGTTCTAAACTTTTTAAACCATCCTTGGCATTTTCTGAGATCCAAGGCATCATTTCCATAAGCATCTGTTATGTTCTTTGTAGCAATAGCGGCATTCTTGCCTTGTTTAAATTCATACAGCATACAGTGTCTTATATGTGTTTCATTCATTGTTCTCAACTTCGTTTTAAAAGGGTATATCTTTACACTCCAATGACTTGCAAGATACTGATAGACCGTACTGACTGCATAACACTTAAAAACAATTCGCTGTGAACTAATACATTCATGATTAAACATGATTTATCTTGCAATACAAAAAACGACATTATTTATGGGATGACCTGATAATTTCCTTATAAAAATACAGAAAGTAAATTGTTAAATTAACTAAATTAAAATTGTAAAATTAGAGGATAATAATAATTAATTCTATAATTATTTAAAGTTATATTTTAATATTTGTAAAAATTTAATTATTAAAATGGTCAAAACAATAAGCACAAATATAATAATTATTAAAAGCAATAAGTATCCATGATGCCAACATTTTGTTTTGAACGTTGTAAACCTTAACTGTCTCCTCCCCAACCCTTGAGTGCTTAATTTGTTTATTTATTGTTTATTATTCATCTACGATTTATTTGCATTCGAAAGACATCCATGATACCTGTATTTCGTTTTGAAATGTTTAACCTTCCCCCTTTCCTCCTTCTACCTCCACTCCCATGAGCTTAATTTGTTTATTTATTGTTTATTATTCATCTACGAGTAATTTGTATTCGAAAGACATCCATGATGCCAGTATTTCTATTTGAAATGTTTAACCTTCCCCACCCTGTGAGGTTAATTTGTTTATTATTCATCTACAAGTGTTTTGAATTCGAAAGACATTCATGGTGCCAGTATTTTGTTTTCAAATGATTAACCTTCCCCCTTTCCTCACCCTGCCCCCATCTCTGTGAGATCAAATTGTTTATTCATTGTTTAATATGCACAGTGGACGCCGCCTATTGTAATCAGGGATAATGTTATCACTTTTATGAAGTCCTGAACAGACGTATACTAATACATGGAAAAAAACAGTGGTTATTGTAGTTACAGCTTCGGTTATTGTTATCGCTTTTTTTGCAACGGCCTTGACACGTGCAGTGGAAGTAATTAAAATAGATATAATGCATCACAACTCATGTGTTCATGTGTTTCTATGTATCTGCTCATTTGCCTTTAGGGATCTGTCCACCTGGTCACGCTCGAACCCTCTGCATAGTGGGTTTTTACGCATGACCCTTTTTCTCCACTCCTCTCTCAACCCAATCGTCTTAAGACATTGTTTCCTATTTCAGGTATAGTTTTGACCACTCCACTACACAGCATGAAAGAAGACACGGAATAGGAGGGGTGGTCGGGTTTCCCCGTAGTGCCTGTAATTGGTCGGGCTAGGTCGGTGACGTAGCCCCTCATTAACTCATTAGCTCATCGTCATGGTGCAGTTACTACTGTTGCTTCGTACAGTTCATATGTTTGTCAGTGCCATTTCTCCGTACTTTTTTCAGTGTCGTTTCTCCGTACTTTTGTCAGTGTCGTTTCTCCAGGATATGTTTGTCAGTGTCGTGAAAGACTGTGCCTGTACTAATTTGACTGTGAGAGCCTTAACCCTTGTTTTATTACATGCTATGATGGCAGAGGTGCAAAAGAAGCATAAAGATCTAACCCTTAAAGACAAAATTGCTATTTTAGAACGCTATGATAAATTATCGAAAATGAGTCTATGTAATGCAGCAGTTCAGCTAAAAATTTCGCAGCCTCTTTTGCGTACAATTTTAAAAATCGAGACGTTATTGATAGGGCAGTAAAAAAAATGAAAACTTGAACCGTACAAGAAATTGTAGTGGAAAAGATGATTAGGTGGAATCAGCATTAAAACTTTGGTTTACTAATGTTTGCGAACAAGATGCCCGTGACGACCTTTTTATGTACACATTTCTGCTGTGTCAATAAACAACGCTGAACATCTCCATTCTTGTTCCATCGGTCATTGTTATCAATCGGTTATTGTTATCAATTAAGCTGTGTCACGAAGTGATCACAATAAGCGGCGTCTACTGTATCTACGATTTATTGGTGGTCGAAAGACACCCATTATGCCAATTTTTGTTTTGAAATGTTTAACCTTCCCCCTTTCTGCCCCTACCCCACCCTGTGAGCTTAATTTGTTTATATATTGTATATTATTCATGTACGAGTTATTTGCAGTAGAAAGACATCCATGATGCCAGTATTTCATTTTTAGGCTGGTTTCCAAAGGAAACGTAGCCTTATGAGATGGTCCTGTCTGTATGTATGTGTGTCCCATACTAACAACTTTTGAACCAATGGACCGATTTTCATTAAACTTGGTATGAGGCTCATGCTACCAGGGCCCACCTCTAAGCTATATTTTATTTGGGAAAGATTTAAGTATCGGGTTCGATTCCAGGAACCTTTTTTCCCTATTTGTTTTACATAGGAAATCTCAAATCCATCATGCAGATGTTTTCTTTAATACATTAAAATATCTTAAAATTGTGATATTGGAGCGAGGTTTATACTGTTCTATGGGGAAAAGAATGTAGATTCTAATTCTTATCACCGAATTTTGATAACTGATCGTATGTTCTTGAATTTCCATTAAAACAGCGTTTTTGCATTTTAAATCACATTTTATTGGATTGTTGCCATGGAGACGATTAATACCGAACTCGGCTTGAGCATTGACGAGTGGACAAATGGGTTATTTTCTTTTCCGCTCGACTACTCTTCAGCAATGGACAGTTGATACAGATATATTAGTGTATAAACAGTAACATTTATTAAATTCGTTTATTAAAAAAAAAATGCAAAATATAATTTCAGAAAGATATTTTGACATTGTTTTTAGTATTTTAAACCTGATAACGCTCTATTAATTTGTTTTCCAATTTTCTCTATCATTGATAAACTATGAACTACAAGTGGTATTCATGGTATGAGAATTCCTTGGAATGACTAACACATACTGAAACATTTACTGTCAAAGTAATCAATTCGGGATGTAAACTTTGGGAAACCAGCCTGCATTAGTCCTGGTTAGGACTTCTTGTATTATATTTAATCTTCCTTCTTTCTTCCCCATACCCACATCTCCTTCAACGGTAATGGTTTATTCTTACTTACTATTTTTCCAATTGTTATAATCAGTCGAAAGATGACCATGTTGCCAACATTCCGTTTGTATTACTTCCGCTCTCCCCCTTCCCCCCTTTCCATAAGGTGAATTGGAAATTTCGATGAATAATAAATTCAATGAATTTTCCTAGACCCCTTTTATAATGTAATTGCATTACATACAATCAACAGCTACGCAAGATGGAGTCTGATCAGCTGACAGAATTGCATATATATATATACACACACACAGTAAAACCCCGATTTAATGTTCCCGCATTTAGTGAAATCCCGGATTTAGTAAAGATTTTTTCAGGTCCCGACAATAGCTCCATATAAACAATGTATTATTTTCCTGCATTTAGTGAAACCCGATTTAGTGAAAAACCCGCATTTAGTGAAAAAATATTATGTACTCGTACTTCAATTTTTATTTGACGCTTCCCGCATTTAGTAAACGTTTTTATGTGCAAAAAGAAATCACAAAAGAAACATATTGTACGTAAAAATTACGATATACGCACAAAACATTGTGAATGGCTCATCACGCGCAAGCGGCTACATTGTCTGCTAAGACGGTAGCAGCCGCAAGGAAACCGTAAATCCTACAATGTAATGAATCCTGCTCGTATGTTCCTCATTTCTGGTATCACGATCAGTTACCTGTTGTCATAGTGTGCTATATACTCGACGTCGTTTACGAGAAAATGCCCTTTGAAAATCACGATCCGAGAGTCATCGAAATAAGAACGTTAAAAGTCCTTTCCTAATTTTCTTGGACTGTTGGTCTAGGGGAAATGAGTTGGATTTCAAATATTTTTGCCGGGGTTCGATTCCCGAAGGGACCAATATTTTTTTCTCCGGTTTTTTAAATTTGTTCGCAATTTCCAGCATATCATCGATAAAACATGCAAACCATTTAAAAAAATGTATTCAATGCATTATAACCACTATTTTCTTCATCGTAATTCTTCACCGTAATTCTTAACGAACATAATTTTACGGATCACCCATTCGCTTTACCATCTCGTCATGTATTGATCATGATTTAAAGTTCTTATTTTGATGACTCTCGGATCGCGATTTTCAAAGGGCATTTTCTCGTAAATGACGTAGAGTATATAGCACACTATGACAACAGGTAACTGAGCGTGATACCAGAAATGATGAACATACGAGCGGGATTCATTACATTGTAGAATTTACGGGTTCCTGGCGGCCGCTACCGTCTTAGCAGACAATGTAGCCGCTTGCGCGTGATGAGCCATTCACAATGTTTTGAGCGTATATCGTAATTTTTACGTACAATATGCTTCTTTTCTGATTTCTTTTTGCTCATGAAAAAGTTTTAACGTTCTTATCTCGATGACTCTTGGATCGCGATTTTCAAAGGACATTTTCTCGTAAACGACGTCGAGTTGGCACCTAGGTAGAAATAGGAGTCCGTTATTTTGCATATAATTTCATTCTGCAAAGTTGAATTCCGATACGAGTGTCACACCTTGGGGGCTTCCCTTGTGAGACATGTCAGCTGATTACTCCGATCCCGATGACACAATGCCTGTCCCCTCTCCGTCTACCTTATCTAGCAGTTCAACTCTTCGTTGTGCTGCCTGCCTGTTTGGCGATCACTGTGTAAACCTGAAGCAATTGTGAAAAATATTCTTTCTACTATTTTTATTTTTATTCCTTAATAATGGCTACTAGTAAAAGGAAGAAGCTGACAATTACGGAAAAAGTGAAAATCATTCAAGAAGTGGAAAAGAACCCAAGCATGCCTGCGATAGAAATTGCACGCAAATTTAATCTTGCACCGTCTTCATTGTTTTGTATAATGAAGAATAAACAATTAATACTTGACGAAGAAGTGAAATGTGGGGGTAAAGCCATCAAAAGAAAAAATATCAAATCATCACCATATGATGAAATGGAGAAGATATTGATAGAGTGGTTTGTGGGAATGCGCTCCGCCAACCTCCCAATCAATGGTGTACTGTTGAAGGAGAAAGCAATTAGGGTAGCAACTAGGCTTAGAATAGAAAACTTTAAGGGTTCCAATGGATGGCTGGACAGATTTAAGAAGCGCCATGGACTTGAATATAAAAGTGTTTGTGGCGAAAGTGCTAGTGTTAATGAAGGAGCTGTTGACTACTGGAAGAGTGTAATATTGGTAAGGTATTTAGAAGGCTATAAGCCGAATGATATTTTTAATGCAGATGAAACGCATTTTTTTCAACCTTCTTCCATCAAAAACTCTTGCTACTAGAGGAGACATGTGCCATGGTGGAAAGAGAAGTAAATATAGGATAACTGCACTTTTATGTGCAAATTCAGATGGCAGTGAAAAGTTGACGCCTCTAATAATAGGAAAATTTGCCAAGCCAAGGTGTTTTAAAAATGTACAGGCATTGCCATGTAAATATGCCAGTAATAAAAATGCATGGATGACAACGGATATATTTAAAACATTTTTGAAATCATTAGATGCAAAGATGGGTGGTGCAAATAGAAAAATTCTTCTATTTATTGATAAATGTCCAGCCCACCCTCCAGATACTGATTTTCTTCGCAATATTAAAGTGGTGTTTTTTCCAGCTAATTGTACTAGCCATCTGCAGCCACTTGACTTGGGCATTATTCACTCCATGAAAGCAAAGTACAGGAAGGCTTTGGTGCAGAAAGCAGTATCCTACATTGAGATGAATAAACATTTGATACTGAGTGTCCTTCAGGGTTTGCATATGGTAACAGCTGCATGGAATTCAGTTACACCTCAAACAATATCAAACTCTTTTCATAAGGCTGCGTTCATTTGCAACAATGCTATGGAAATTGATGTAGATATCGATGTGATTGACCACGAAAATTGGTTGAAAATTGCACCTGACATGGACACAAATTTTGAAGAGTTTGTCCGGTGTGATGATCTTGAGAGTACGTCTGGTCCTCCACAAGACGTGGAAGAAATCTGTAATACCAAAGAGGCAGAGGAAGAAGAGGCAGTAGTAGAAGAAGAGGCAGTACAAGAAGAAGAATCAGTTCCCACACTTGGTGAAGCGGTTCAGGCACTTGAAGTGGTGTGAAGATATTTAACTTCTTTTGATGTGAACAGCACTACTATATCAAAAGTAAATTCTTTGGAGCGAGAAGTTCTGAATGTTCAGAGCACCTGCCAGAAGAAGCAAACAAGTTTGCTGGAATATTTTAATAAATAATTTTCTTGTAGCTATGTATGCTTGGTTTTTGAATAATTTTGTTATTTTTTGTGAAATTCCAAATATATTTTAATATTTTCTATTTAATGTTGTATGATGAAGCTTTTTAAAGGAGGGATGCAAAATTGTTTCAAGATTTATGTCAATTTTGAAAATACTTTGAAAATTTTGAAATTATTTTTTGTAATCATATGAATGATTCATTACAGAAATTTTCATATTCAACAGCAATAAGGCTTGTTTGTCACTGGAATTTGTTTATAAATGTTTATTTTAAAAGTATTAATATAAGTATTGTGCATACAAAATTGAAAAATGGATTTTTATTATAGAGACCATTTTCAGTGGCCTTATTCTGGTATTGTATAATGGAACTAATACACAAGCAAAAAAGATAAATTTAACTCATTTTAATTGAAAACCTCCATTTAATGAAAACCTCGATTTAGTGAAATATATTCTAATCCCCCAGCGATTCGTTAAATAGGGGTTTTACTGTATATATATATATATTTTTTTTTGCATATTTGTGACTTAGGGAAGGGATGAAGTTGGCCAATCAATGCTTTCAAAGTGAAAACTTCTGCAATTCCCGCTATTATGAAAATATGAACGTTAAGGCAAGGATTCCAAAGAGTGAACAAAAAGAATTAAGTTACTGAGGCATATGTATCAAGAAATTCTCCGTAAAACAATCAAATCAAGTGAGGGCATTAATTGTTACCTATACTTACTGCCGGCTGTGGTATTTTTGTTTGCTAATTTTTTGGGAGCGAATATAGTACGCCCCTTACTTTTCTTGCCAATATTTTTGCCAAAAAGGGGGGAACTATATTCGGACTAATACAGTATTTTGTTTTTCCATATCGTGGTGTAAATATTTCAACAAATGCTTTTAAACATTTTCAATTTTGCTACTTTTAGCATAAATGTGAATGCCCCAATGAGGCCTGGCCATGCCTGAGAGTTTGATCCACCACGGGTCATAAAAATAAATGAAAACATCATAAATGATAATATTCAATACATAGTTATTAAAATAGTGTGGCAAGTGAAATAACACAATTTTGGTATGAGTTAATATTAAATAATTTTTATTTGTATATGTAACATCAAAAGTTTTGATTCCTTGTGCGTATGAACCAAGATTTTTTATGTCGTGCCTGTTCTAAGATTTCTTCGATTCAAAACGAGAAAGGAATTATTCTTTCTGTATTATTATTAATAATATTATCATTATTTCTTCTTCTGTTGCTACTTTTCTTTACCAGAGTTGTTACAAAAAAATAATGAATGGGTTTTTTACGTAACTTCCAGATTTTCATTCCTATAATGAAGCAATGGACAATCTTTTTTTCATAACTTCGAAAGTTCGTAAAATGGGGCAAAGTAAATCGAGGTCGACCTGTATAGTCATAATAAAAGAATAAAATTAAAAATATATTGATCAGGTTGGGATGCTGGAATGCATCCCCCTATTTACATTATTTCTTATGAGAAATTCGTGTCCAACTAACATGATTTCACATTACACAAAATTTTTGAAAAACGCATCTATCGTGTTAGTTGGGGACTGGGTGTATTTCTTTCCAAATTAAAAACCAAGAGCTATTTCAAAGTAATAACGATGTAAGAGGAAGATCAGCACTTAATCATTAAGATGATAATAATAAGTTAAAATCTTGCCACAGTCATGGAAATTTCCATCTGTCATTGCCATTATGCTTTACTAAGAGCTGTTTATGAGCTATTGGTAAGAAAATATATTCAATTTAAAAAAATTATCACAATGAAGGGCAACTACCTCCTGGTTCTTCCATTTTTATTGGATCCTTGGGCTCATCTGGCTCTGGTGGTACTACAGCCTCTTCTGTCACTTTGTCAACATCCATTACCACAACTGGTGAAGATGAATCCGCTTCTGTTATAACAGGAATGTTTTCTTCAGCTGCTTCTTCTTTCAGCTGTCTCTGTGGAGGTGTCTCAATGGCTGCTTGGGTAGCTTCTCCAGCTCCAGGCCGGATTACAGTAGACGCAACTGTAAAACGTAAGAAAATCAATAAATCCTTTACATGAAATTACAAAACAAACACTATTTCTCAAAATCCTTATATGACAAAAAGCATTCGGAAAGTTTTACAATGCTGAACATAACAATTATTTTAGATGATTTTGATATTAGCATTTGTAAACAATTAACTTTGATATTGAGTAGTGTGATAAAAGAGATGAAATTACATAACTTTTTGTGCTAAATTCATTTGGAATTTATTAAATGCATGTAGATACAGACAAGACCAGCACATCCATTCAACCCAAGAAAATTAAAGCAGATCCTTTACTCCACATATACCAAACACATTTGAAAATCTACAACTTAAAGTCAGAATAACTTGAGGAATTTTTTTTTCATCAGCATTCGTAACTTTTAATTTAAAGCTATTATAGGTGGACCTAAACTTACGAACATTCAAGTTGTTAACAATTCATACTTATGAACATTATACACACTAATGAATTGTGACTCTCTATTCAGTTAATGAACACAGCGCTTGCACTTATGAACATCTGGACCTGTTAGAACATGCATACTATTGCCCATGTTAATGAATTTCACATTATTTCTTATGGAAAAATCAATTAAACTTATGAATATTCAGCTTACGAACACATTTCATGGTATGCATTACGTTCATAAGTTAGAGTCCACCTGTATCTTGAATTATTCTTTGTCGATTTTACAATCTACAGATGAGAAACTGCTGTTCTGATTGAATTTCACTTTCCATATAACTCCATTAGTCTTCACCAGAACATTCAATTTATTAGTCACTTATTTGTTATGACATTATACAGGGTCATTCATGACTTCATGCCAATACTTCAGAAGCTTATTCCTAAGACCATTCCCAGTCAAAAAATGTCATATGAACATGGGTCCAATTCTGAATAATTACAGATGCACGGGTATTTGAAATTCAAGATGATTTGAACTTAATTAAGCTGTGTATTGGAATAAATTCTTACGTTGTAAAGTGCAGTTTATAATAAATGTTCAAAATTGCTGCCTTCAGCTTGGATACACATCCTGACTCGTTTGACTACTGAATGTGCAACCCTACCAAGAACTTCAGGGTCATTTACATGCATTGCAGCATCAAAAATTTAATGAAGTACTAGTTCATCTCTTGTTTCTTCTTTGCATTCATTCTCCTCACTCTCTTTTTTTTGTCTTTTATTTGTAAAGCAAGCATTTTATACTCTAAAGTATAAAATGAAATTTCTCCATATTTCTGATTATTCAAAATTGACTCTGTTGTACTTATTTAGATATGTATAAGAGAATGTATATGTATTCATAAGATTACACTAATACCGCCTTTACAGAAATCAGGAATTTACAGGATTGCTTGTGGGACATGTGATAGGATATATATATATATATAGGACAGACAAAACGTAATTTAGAAACACGCTTCAAAGAGCACTTAGCACACTTCAAACAAAACAGGATAAACAATTCAAGTGTTGCCCATATACAAGAAAACAACCACCCCATCACTATACAGAATATAACACTGTTAAAATCAATGCGTGAAGAAAACAAATTAGACGCATTTGAGAGTCTCTTGATTAACAAATTCAAACAAACCGTTATGAATATCGATCGCAGCCCGGTACCTTACTCCCCCCTTTACGGTCTAATGTTCCCACATCCCCCTTTCCCCTCCTTCCCACCTTCACTTTCTTGCCAACCATCAACGGTTCAAATTCCTTCACGCAACCCAACAGACCCCACTCTTCTTCCAGAGCTACTGATGAGAGCTTGGCTCTCGAAATACGTATTTAGCGCTTGGTTCTTCTTGCTAAATCCTTTGTTTGTTTATGGTCGGAGTCGACTCTTCAGGTCTTAGTGAGGTGAGGTCTGGTGACCTCTGTGGCCGACTCTACAGACCTTCACGATCAATCCACCGATCAGGGAACTGATGATTAAGATACTGCATCACTTTTCCACTGAAATGTGAAGACACTCCATAATGCTGTAGGCACATAAGTACCGTATATCTCAGCATACTGGGGTTAAGATGCACCCCAGTTTTTTTAGAAAAAAAATATTGTGATTCACTAAGGCAGTTAGAAAGGGCCAGGTGGTGTATCATTTCCAGCAGTGATTAAGTCCGTATCTGGCAACATTTACAGATAATATTATGGTATGGAAACAGTTAAATATAAAAAATAAATATAAACTTAATTCATAAAATAAATAGGGATGATCTAAAACATAAATAATTCCTTCGAGACTTTTATAGCTAAATGTGCCCTGCGTGAACTCGGCAGTCACATTAATTAAGCTGTCAGAGAACGCAGCATATGTCATACATATAGATACCCTTTACCAATAGCATTTACTTAAACATTAGTGCAAGATGTTATTTTAATTCCTAATAAATTGAATGCATATCCAATACTGATAAGTACACATTTCAAATCTACTGCTCACTTACAGACGCATCTCCATGATCTTTTGATAGATAGCACTAGTCCTTGGCAATAGAATTTGTATTAAATGTTTACGATTATCCACACAAGGTATTAGATAAAATAGCTTCCATGTAACTGTTGTTTCACTTTTAATGACTTACTCGATTTCCGTGCATTTTTGCGTATTCAATCACCTGAAGCTTATAACTAATAGCATAGGCATACCTTTTCACTTTTGTAGCCAGTGAGATCCCAATACTCGTAACAGTATTTATCATAGATAAATACAAACTTTTTATCACATCTACTGCAATCGTAATGTTCCGTGGTATTAATTGCTTTATTCAATGTCAAAAGAGCACTGAAAATGTAATTACTGTGAGCAGACATGTAATAAAGCGCAATAATAAAAATATGTAGTTAGAATTCACGTTGCATAAGGTATTACCGTACAGCCACTCCCCGGATTATGTAAGCCCTGAATTATGTAAACTCGACCTTTTGTAAAATTTTCCATAAGACACAAACAAAAAAATTCCAAGTGCATACACATTACTTTATGCTTGGAACGTCAAGTATGTACCATATATACTCGAGTATTTTGCGACCTCACATAATTTGTGACCCCTAATTTTTTGCCTCAAAATCTTGTTTTCATCCTGTGTGTCATGTAATGAGCAAGTTGGAATTTTTGAGTTCAGATCCCCTAAAATATAGTGTGTTTTCTTTAGTTTGTTTCCCAATGATTTCCAATTTCATGAAAGTAAAGAGAAAGCAATCAAATGTATACCTGTACTTCTAATTGAAAAAATATCTTTTAATTACCTGTATTTATATAATAATGAAGGGAAAATAAGTGAATAACTGTAATTATCACAGTTCGTAGCTCACTAGACAGAAATGTTTTAAGAATGTTATGTTGCGGGAACAGCTAAGAGCCAAACAACTGCCTGCCTACTAGCGCATCTTTAACTATTGTACAATTGTAACACAGTTATGATGCCATAGATGATTTCTACCTTCCTCCTCTTGTTTCTTTTTAAAAATTCATTTACTCATATTAAATGGTTAAAAAATTTACACTTGGCAACTAAATCTAATATCGTAAACGTCAGAATGTGTTGTGGGAATGGCTACCTGATTTTACAGAAGTCTTTGCATGTACACAAACATTTATTCTTATGTTTATTTTATGAATTATTGGTAATTTTGTGGATATTTCTTTTTCTTTTCATAATGGAGGTTGAAAGATTAAATAAGGTTATATGAGAACTTTATTAAATCTACATACATAATAATAAATTACTTAAAAATTAGAAGTTGGTGAGGCAAGGCCTCAGATCGAGGTCACGGGTAAGGCTATGCTTAGAAATATATTCAAAACAAGAGATGATTTCACCTTTTCAAAAACATACCTCATGTAATTTGCAACCCCCTAATTTTTGGCTAAAAAAAGGTCTCAAAAAGTCGCAAATTATGCAAGTATATACTGTAGTTTGGTGAGCGCAAAGGGATACTGCATATGGTGGTGGAGATGCTGGCATCTCCCATTATCTTAAATGCAACAATGTATTCAAGATCTATGACATCTCCCACAAGACACTTAATTTTGGATATTATTTAGACCCTGGGTCTGCACTTCTGCCAACCTTACCGCTACCACTGTTCAGTGCACCATCTAACGTCTGCCGTTCCAACTAACTTCACCTATCGGGAATATTGCCGCCGTTCACTGCTTGTGAGGCTGGAACTTTTTGCAGTTACTGTTTTCCGAGTAAGGGATAGCACAGGGCCTAAATAATTTCTATGTTTAGAATGATTTTTTTCCCATTGACTTATTTACTGTGGGTAGTTAGGCAAATTCCAACTTACGTAAAACTCGGGTTACGTAAATGTTTGTGAAATGGAATCCTTACATAAGTTGGGGAGTAGCTGTACATATTAACAAAATTTTCATTATTAATTATTAATAATGTATATTTAAATGTTTCTGTGATCAATTAGTTCTAATTATTCCATTTTGGGGCTGAGTGTGTTTGTTAGTTTTATTATTGAGAACACCTTTGGTGTATAAGATGCAGGCTGATTTTGGGAGTCATTTTTCTGGAAAAAAGTGCCTTATATGCTGAGAAATATGGTAATTGTGTTCTCAGAGGAACATCTTCCAAAAGGTGCAGTAGTTCATTTTGCAGAAACCTGGCATAAATGTCACCCGTAAGACAAATGGTGCAATAAGCTGAATGCCAATGACACCACATCAAAGGTTAGAAATTACTTTCTACATTTCCATGAGGATTTTTTCTGAACATAAATGAAACACATCACATGTTAACAGAACAATGATGTTTGAAATTACTTTCTACCATTCTGTAAGAACTCTTATCTGACCATAGATAAGAGCGTTGGGTATTACTGACCCCATCGTGGGTAAGTAAACTGCACCTGCTCAGTGAATAAAATATTGCTGCATTTCAAACACACACAGCTCTGTAACCATTGAGAATCGGACCCATATTAACCCTTTCACGACCGGAACGCCCGAAAACGCCCGTAATTATGGCTGCTGTGATCGGCCGGACCGCCCGAAAAAGACTCTTTCGAAATTACCTCCAAAAACTCGGATTGGTCGACGTATCTCGTTGAAATGGCTTGTTTCTCATGTTAACAAAAGAATAACGAAATCAACTAGATTGTTGGCGTCCTTTTTGGAGTTTGCGTACACGTGTTTTTTCGAAGTTTTTTATCAACATTTTTTCGGTTTTCTTCGCGAGTCAAGTCACCCCAAATGGCTGACGATAACTCAAATTATGCCAATATGAATTGGAGTTTGAATTCTGACGATTCAAGCGATGAATTCTTGGGATTTGACGTGGAAGACGATAGTTTCGGTGCAACTTCAGGCAATGCTCGACGAGGTTTGGAAGGCGAGTCAGACATCGAAGTGTCTGATTTTTCGGATGATGATAGTTTATCCGGAGATGAAACGCAAAATATTTTGTCTGATGAGGGAGATTCCGTAAATATTCAGTGGAGCGAGTCTTTGGAGCCTGTACGAATTGAGGAATTTACCAAAAAGTGTGGTCCAACTGTGGAGATGGATGCTGATGCTGAACCGATCGAATTCTTCCAGCTGCTTGTGAAACCAGAATTCCTCGAAACTGTGGTCCAGGAAACAAATAAGTATGCTGAATTTCGCCAAAAAACGGTGAAAGATAGTGATTGGATTCCAGCCAGTGCATCAGACCTTAATTCATTCCTTGGAGTTAGTGTTATGATGGGAATAAATGTGCTTCCAGAAGTGAATCATTATTGGAGCAATGACGATTCGTTAGGTAACGCATTCATAAAACGAATTATGTCCAGAAACAGGTACAAATCTTTGTTAAAATATTTGCACCTAAATGACTCCGAAAAGCAGCCCAATAAAACTGGTAGTTATGATAAACTATACAAAGTGCGTCCTCTCTTGACCCACCTGTCAGAAACATTTCTGAATAATTTTGTTCCCCCATGTCATGTGAGTGTCGACGAGGCCATGGTCAAATTCAAAGGCAGGCTTAGTTTCCTGCAATATATGCCAATGAAGCCTGTGAAAAGGGGTATGAAAATTTGGATGTCAGCATGCCCTAAGACTGGATATTCATTTACTTTTAATGTTTACACTGGTAAAGCCGAGGCTAAAAGTGCAGAAGGGTTGGGGTATGACACAGTGATGAGACTAACAGAGACAATGAAAGGGGAATATCGTCATCTTTATTTTGACAATTTTTTCAATAGCGTGAAGCTGCAAATGGACTTGTTGAGAGACAAAACATATAGTTGTGGAACCATGAGGGCGAATAGGAAAGGGTATCCCTTGAAAAATATTTTAAAAATGAAAAGGGGTGAGTGTGTTCACAAGCAGAGTGGTAATTTGGTGGCTTCTGTTTGGCAGGACAAAAGGACTGTTCACCTATTATCTACAAATTCTGACCCTAACATGGTGCAGATTTCAAGAAAAGGGAAAGGTCGAGGCCAAGAAACTGTCATGAAGCCTGTCTCAGGAACTAACTACAACAAGTTCATGGGAGGTGTTGATTTAGCGGACCAAAAAAGGTCCTATTATGAGCTTGGAAGGACTGGGTGCAAGTGGTGGAGATATTTGTTTTGGTGGTTCATTAATGTTGCAATTGTTAATTGCCATGTATTGTACTGTTTGTGTCAAGAGTCAAAACAAAAAAAGCCCATGACTCATTTTCAATTTCGGCACCTCCTTGCCAAGCAACTGTGTGGTGGGGTTCCTAGTAAGAGGAGCATTTCTCAAAAGAGAAAATTAGAGAAGTTACTTGAAAAAGAGAATGCAGCAAGTCATTCTCTAGTAAAAATGCCAGGTAGAAAAAGAGTATGTGTGCAGTGTTTAAATGAAGGACAGAAGGCACCAAAGGGAGGGAGCATTCAAAGCTCTTATGGGTGCATGCAATGCAATGTAAATTTATGTAAATCTTCTGGTTGCATGCTAAAATACCATAATGCTATTTCTTTAAAATAAATAAATTGTTTTTTCTTTAAATGTCTTTTTTAGTCAATAAATAGCCTTTTAAGTGAATGTTGTATTGTTTTACTAAATCTGACCCTAATTTTGGCAGCCATCTTGGATTTCTCTGGACTTTTGGGGTCAGACTGACTACAGCATCTCCGGTCTTGAAAGGGTTAATATGGCATTTCTGATTGGGAATGGCCTTTGGAATAAGCACCTTTAGCATTGACATAAAATCATGACTCACCCTGTATAGATGTTATTTTCACCATTTCACTATAAATGAAAGTAGAAATTTCAAGCTTATGGTGACTGATTTTGACTGACCAGATGGAATTGTCCCAAGAATATCGTCATCGTCTTCATCAATCCCCTCAAAATCATCATCCATGGCTGCCTCAAACTCATCATCATCTTCTCCCACCTCTCCTTCTTCTTTAGCTTCAGCCACTTGAGGTCTCATTCCCACTAAGGGTCGTAAACGTTTGCGTCCTCGACGCATTGCTGTACACCTCATACCGCCACCCATTCCCATAGGCCCTCCTTGGTTACTGCCCCAACCTCCTCTTCGACCATCTTCTCCCGCATCCACTAATCCTTGCCTCCACTGAGCTCGCTTTTCTATAGCTCCAAGTTCTGCATGCACATCCTCTCGTTTCTTCTCTATCATGCCTGGAAAAAAATAAAAATACACTGAACAACAGTGAAAATATACATCATATTGATCCCCGTGTTCACCGCACTTATTTTCCAAATTTTATAGCATTACCTAATTAGTGAAACAAATCAAAAGGTGAAAGAAATATGAATTCTATTACAGACTGGAGTAATCACTCATCAAAAATTATGGAGATTCATGAAGAAAGTATTAAATTAAAATTTAAAAACTTCCCATTTTCCCTCCCTCTCTCTCTCTTTCCTCAAAAATGTAGCTGTCTCTCTTAGCATGTTACATACAAAATCTTACAAACATTAAAAAACAAAAGTTGAATAGAAAATACGCACACAAAGTAAGCATAAATATAAATGAAGCAATGTGTATGAAACTATCTAATGGTGGTTATGTACTTTAAGAAAGCAAATGAGGAATGGAAAACACATACCAAAAATAAGCATATAATGTTAAACTATTCACCATGAAAGCATAGGACACTCAAACATGGCAACAATGAGAGTTATAACGGTAACTTAAATTTCTCATTGTTAAAAAACTGAAAAAAATCACTTTTTCTGATTCTATACACATATTAATGCCAATTTAATAGCGTTTCAAATTCTCTTAAAAAAATAAAATTTGTTCTTTCAAATTTAGAACCATCCAAATCCCAAGATCGTACCACGCTTTTAAATAAAAAGCACCTACAATACAATTAAGTTGGATATGAATAATCACCATATACCATCCATAATGAATCATCAAAATTAATTAAGGTGGTTAAAAAATATTAACTTTTAAGGTAGAAGTCATACTCCAAATTTTTTAAGCGCTTGTTTTTTAAAATCTACTTACGAGCAACAGCTTTCTGGCTGGCCAGTAGTCGCTCCTCAGAACGAGCACAAGGTATCTTAGGAAGGTAGAAAATGTGTGGCTTTGTCCTTGTTTGAATGAAGTTAAGAAGATATCGATGCTTTGCCTCCCACTCATCTTGCTGTAAGAGAAAAGACATCGCAAATGTTATTGTGCTTTACATGAACCAATTACCAACAAGTTTCTCAACATTAACCCTTTTACTGCCACACCATAACTGGCAGGTATAGCCAGAACTGCCATGGTAATTTTTGCAATATCTTAGTAAAATTGTTATACACACATTTTATCCTGATTTATTCACAACATCCAAAATTTTATTCCCCACTGATGATGATGTTTGTTTGGTATATATTGCAATGATATGAGATGAATAGTTTGCTTTTTCCTATCATAATACCACAGATCAGTCACAAAAAAAAACAAAAAGTTACAGCCAATTGAAAACACCGCTCCAGTGTGCACTCCAAAACATACAACAAGCTACCAATGGTGAGACAAACAAAGATCTTAAAGGCCGAAAAAAATTACAACTCAAGCGATTCTTATCGAGTTTGTGATGATTCAAAAGCATAAACAACACAGATAACAGAGACATGGCAGTCCAGACCATATGACTTTCATTAATAAGCTTATCTCAGTGAAAAAACATGGCCGATAGATCAGCCAGTGGCAGTTTTCGCAAATGCAGCAAGAGCCGATAGATAAGCCATCTGGCAGTAAAAGGGTTAATTCCATATGAAACCTGAAAACCTTTCATAGATTTAAAAACAATTCTGAAGAAATAAGTTATTACTATTTTTCACGATTACTATGAAATACATGGCTATAACATTATTTATTTTGAAATTTTCTTTTACTAACAATGCTTCTTAATCTTATTCCATTATACTCGCTATTAGCTACAAAATGATTACTTAACTTTTCAACATACATATAAAATAAGTTAATTAAATACCAAGCATTTCACTGCTGTTTTACAAAATATCAAGATTTCCTAAGCTAGAAATCAATGTACTTGAGTAAGGCACATCATTAGATTTCTTTTTATACAGTAAACCCTAGATATTTGCAGTTTTGATTATTTCCTGGTTGTTTCTTTATACACCTATTTAACCTTCATTATGTTTCTCTGTATGCCCATGTTATATTCACAGCATATAAACTTGTCTATCCGCAGCTAACTCACATAGGTTGATGCAATTTTCTTGGTATCCATATGCATGCAGATATGCTGTGACGATGTGAAAATTTTCGAAACCACTGTTTTAGTGTCTGTCTGCCCGACACTGTCAGCTCAAAAATCTTGAAGGTTAGTTTCTCTGTTGCTTGCATGTGGACTTGGGTTGCCCGAGAGGGTCTTTCTCCAGAAGAGTTATTTTCCCTTTTGTTCTCTATTGATATAAGGAAACTGAAATCACATGTATCCATCTGGTTAACCTTCTTCATGATTGTATCTATATATTAAGTGCGTTTTGTCAATGTGGCAGAAAAGAACAACCTATCATATGCGAAGGTCATGGGTCACCCCACCATGACAACATACCGTTAACTTTTGTCCCCAAATGGTTATTGGACAACACTGATCCATGTCCTGTTAATAGGGTTGCTAGGGAAGGACAGTCACACACATGGGCCGGAAACAATGTAACAAAAGTGATATGTTTTCAGGGGGATAGCAGAGAAATAAGTGAAAATATTGCTTGAAAATGTTTTTATTCATGAATTAAAATAAAACAAGATGGAAAAGTAGGTATACGCCATAAATGGAATACACAGAGATTTCAAAGGTATTCTTAACACGCTCACCTCGGGGGCTTATTTTAGATTACGTTCAATCAGGCGGGCATATTTTTTTTGGGTTGGCTGCCTGAATTTCCCTTGATTCATGCCCCCAGGTGTAACCTGGTGCATGCGAACTGAAAATTTGTATCTCAGTCAACGATCAGCTGTCTATCGTCTTATTCTGTCCTCTTTATCGTCAGGTTTTGTGAACTATTTTCTGATATAATATTCTGTGAAGGTGTTTGTATTCATCTGGTTTATTGTGGTAACTAGTTTATTATATAATATGTTGTGATTATTTTTTGCAATAGTCATTAGTATTAGTCAGTAATTTACGGTTTTCGATATTTTCGGCTATAAGATGTGCATAGCCCGAAGTGTCACAGGTACGACCTTGAAAGCTGAACAATTGCTGCTATCACTGGAGGAAGGTGGAACCACGGTCCTGCGGGAAGTCAGCGGCGGCTTCGTCGTACTTGACTGTCCTAACCACTTCTATGTAACCCATCCTAAAAAGTCAGTGAACTTAGGGTCTCTGAAACGTGGGAGTCATGAAGTGTAAGCGTTATAACCAAAATTATCCACGGTTTTTTACTATTACTGTACAATAATTTTATAAATGTGGAGAAATCTTCCAATTATACTAAAACAATTTATCTTCTTTCCATGGGGTCAGAAGATTCAATGGATCAATCTAGCATATCGGGTGCATCATCTAACACAAATAAATTTATTTATTTATATTTATTTCCATGCGGCCTCTAAACAGCCGTAACCGGCCTTTTACAAGGAGCTCATTAACATAATAACAAGGATGATCACAAACATCCATGCCCTAGGTGGAGAAAAACCCACCTAGGCGGGATTCGAACCCGCGACCTTCGGATTGGCAGGCGAGGACGTTACCCTGCCACCACCCAAAGAGATCAGTTTGTTGTTCTTCCGAATCCGAGGAATATGACTCAGAAGCTGATTCTGATTATGTATATCCTACTAGCCAGATTGGTTCTTCTACAGACATGTGTGTCACTTTGAGTGACAAGGAAAATTTGGATAATAGTAATAGTCAAAAGTGCAGCTCAGAATGGGGTCCAGTGGGACAAAAGTGTTTACCAAAAAATTAATATGCTGAAGACAAGAAGTTTTTATCTGTAGGTATAGATTGCAACTACCCGTTCCAATTGTACAAATTATTCCTCACTGATGACATAATAAATCTAATGATTATGGAAACCAATAAGTATGCTGAGGAGTGTGAGTCTACTGTAAAAGGAATCACAGCACAAACCTCCAAAAAACATCAACAGGCCTGGGTACCAGTTACCCATGACGAAATGCACAAATTTATTGGCATATTGCTAATTATGGGTGTCGTGCATGTGCCAGAAATTTGTCTCTACTGGTCAAATAATCCCATGTACACAAATATACTTATAAAAAAAGTATGAGCCGTGACTGATTTCTGAACATACTTAGGAATTGGCACTTTTCTGACAACACCCAAGCTGTGGCAGAAGACCTCCAGGACAAAATAAAAGCTATATTAGAAAAAATAAGTTTTCAGAATACTGTAAAACCTGGAAAAGAAGTAATAATGGAGCCATGGTGTGGACATCTTGTATTTCGTCAATACATACCAGGCAAACGTCATAAGTATGGCATAAAATTATATAAACTCAGTCTTCCAGAAGGTTATACATACAATATGGAGGTGTATTCTGGAAAAACTGGAAATTCAACAAACAAAGGACATGCCTGCACCGTTGTTATGAGACTAATGACTGGTCTTCTATATGAAGGTCGTATTGTATATACAGACAATTTTTATACCAGTGTGTGTTTAGCACAAGAACTACTGGAAAAAGACATGTTTTTGTATGGTACCATCTGCAGCAACAGGAAGAATTTGCCAACGGAAGCAAAAAAAATCAAAAAAGGGGTGAAATTATAAGCCTTGAAAATAAGGATGGCATAAAATTCATAAAATGGACTGATAAAAGACCAGTACAAATGCTAACTACATGCAAAAAACACAAGTGTGTTTTGGTTGAGAAAGGAGACATCCGAAACAAAAGACAGAAACCTGATGCTGTTGACAGCTACAATATCGCGAAGAAAGGAGTCGACTATTCGAACCAAATGTCGTCCTATTATTCTTCCCTGCGAAAAACCATAAAGTGGTATAGAAAAATTGTATTGGAGTTAATTTGTGGGACAATGCTCGTAAATGTCTGGGTAATTGATCGTAAATGGAGCAATAAAAGTAAAATGAGCATATTGTAGTTTTGCGAAGCAATTATTGAAGAGCTTCTAAATAAAACACCTGAAATGAGAGATGTTACGACATCAAGAAAGAAGCTCCACTTTCTCAAAAACTATGAAGGGCCTGCAAAAAATACAAAGAAAAGGATTAGAGAGTGCTACAAGTGTGTCTTAGGAAAATGGTCATGAATATGCTATCAAAAATGTAAAAAAAAATAAGGACATTGTCCTAGTTGCGAAGGAGAGCCACCATTATGCCTAAATTGTTTTGAAAAGATTCATTCCTAGGGATATTTTTCTCTCTATTATAATTTACAATAATAATAATAGAAATTTCAACAAAAATATTATACTTGTTATTTATGAAAATTTATACATAATAAAAAATAAAATGGTATATTTCATTGAAAATATTTTCATTTACTTTTATGTAGTAAATCCACCACGAGTTCTTCAAAAATGCCCCCTTATAGAAAGTAATCTAATTCAAAAATATTTACTTTTACTTTACCCATTTACGAAGTAAAAAATTAGAAAAAAATGACTACTACTTTCCCATTTACGAAATAAGAAATTAGAAAAAATTTGATACCTTTCATGCGGCGGGACAGATAACTGAAACACTCAACCCCATGCCAGGTTCACATGAATGGACGTAAAAATAAGCAGGCGCCGTGAATCACTGGTGAGTCGCACCGCCCTATAGGAAAACTCAGCATGACTCATGAGTGAGTCACGCCGGGGTGAACGCGTTAATGGGAAATCGATTTAAACAAAATATGCGATTTTTCTCCAAAACTATGTCATAATTATGTGGTCTCTAGACCATCTTGTAGTAAATGTTGTTCTCTATCCAATTAAATTTTTTAATCTATACCTCGCAGATCATATAAGAGAATAGGAGAGAAATATATGGATTTTTAATTGTTGTTTGCTGAGAGAACCACCTTAGTGATCAATGTAAAGAATATATGCGATGTTTTGCTCGGGATTTTCTCGAAAAAACGTAGCTTGTAACTTTTTGCTGTCGAATTCGGAATTCTTTATTGAATTTTATTAGCCATGCTCGAGATGCAGTGAAGGTGAACCCCAGCGATGTATGTTGATAGACTGTAGCTAACGCCCACTGGATATAACTTGGTCCTTCCTTTTCCTTGCTTTGCAAAATCTGTTGCATGTACAGTTTTTAATCATGTTATATTGGTCCAAGCACGTTCCTCCTTTCGCATTATCTTTACTCCACCGTGATACTTGTTCTTTGCATTTCAACAGCAACGATCCCCGTTCCTGTAGCGTTATCATTATATATCGACGTTTCTTACAGAGGAGGATATAATATATAGGAGGATACTAATGTTTAGGCACTTCCAGATAAGCTGGAGATTCGAAATTTTTTTCTTAGGTAGGATTTTGTGCAAAACCGACGAGAAAAAACGAAAATCTTGAAAAAGTGCAATAATGCGGCCGCTAAAAATTCGCAATTGTTTAAACAAATTTTCAAGGTTTATGTATTTCCACATGTACCACGGAGCTGAAATTTTTTGTAGAGGTAGTCATCATCATCATGAGGTGTTCTGCCTCTAGGCAGGTCCCTGGCACCAGCGTTGTCTCCACTCATTTCTGTTCCTTGCCATTTCTTTCATTTCCTGATACCCTCCCCTTTCTTTCAGATCGTCAAACATTTTTATTCTTCTACGTCCCCTTTTCCTTTCACCTTCTACTGATCCTTCCAACACCATCAATAGTAAACCTTCTCCTCTCAAGATATGCCCTAACCAGTTACTTTTCCTCCTCTGAATTGTTTCAAGTAATCTTCTCTTCTCATTCACCCTTGTAAGTATTGCTTCATTCCTTATCCTATCCGTCCACTTAACCTTCTCCATCCGCCTCCACACCCACATTTCAAATGCCTCTAGTCTTTCTTTCTCTCTTTTCTTTAGCGTCCATGTTTCACATCCATAAAGCAATACACTCCAAACATAGCACTTCACAAGACGTTTCTTCAGATTTAAATCCATTTTACCACATAGTACCCGTTTTTTCCTATTAAATGTTTCTTTTGCCATTCCTATTCTTGTTCTTATTTCTTTTTCACTTCTCCAGTCTTCAGTTAGCATGCTTCCCAAATATCTATACTGTTTTACTTGCTCCACTCTTTCATCCTTTATTGACACATTCATAATTTCTCTATCCCCTATTCTCATCACCTTTGTTTTCTTTATGTTCATTTTCATTCCATATTCCATCATCCTGTCTTCTAGCTTTGTAACCATTTCCTGAATATGCCTCGTTTCATCTGCCAAAATTACCATGTCATCAGCAAACCTTATACAATTTATTATTCTACCCCCAATACTAATTCCTTTATCATTCCCTATTCCATTGTCAATCATTTCTTCAGCATATATATTGAACAGGGTTGGCGATAAGCAGCAACCTTGCCTTACTCCTCTTCCTAGATCATACCATTCGGTCTGTGCATCTTTTATCCTCATAGCTGCTTTCTGTTTCATATACAGCTCTTTAATTAACCTTCTATCTTTCCAGTCTACTTTTTTTGCTTTTAGTATTTCCATCAGTTTTTCCCAGTTCACTCGGTCGAATGCCTTCTCCATATCTATGAAGCACAGACTAATTCCTTTACCCCTCTCTATATATCTCTCTCCACTCATTCTTATCAATCCTATTGCATCTCTTGTACCTCTACTCTTTCTAAATCCAAACTGTTCCTCTGCAACATTTTCTTCCATTTTGCTAATTAGTCTCCTGTTCATAACCCTAAGTAGAACCTTTGCTGCATGTGTAATTAAACTGATTGTTCTGTGTTCACTGCATTTTCTTGTTCCTTGCTTTTTCGGAATTGGAATCATAATTGTTTTGACGAAATCCTCGGGCCACATCCCCTTGTCATAGATTGCATTACACAACTTCACTATTTCTTCCAGTCCTTCCTCATTAAGACACTTAAATAATTCTATCGGTATCTCATCTACCCCCATTGCCTTCCCATTCTTCATATCCTTTATTGCTTGTAGCACCTCTATTTTCAATATCGAAACCCCTGTTTCGTCATTATTTATTTCATCCTGCTCTTCAATACGGAGATCCTTTGGTTTTTCATTTGATAGAGGTAGTATTAGTAAAAAAAACGAAATAGGGATTTATAGAAATTTTGATGTTTTCATTTGTTTGGCAGTTAAAAATTCTTAAAGTTTAAACAATTAGGTAGATGCTTAGACACTACACCGCAAGTTAGGGAGCTGAAATTTTTAAATTATTTAGAGGATAGTGTATGTAAACGATTAAACATTTCAATTTATCCATGAAATCGTTATTTTGGCCGTTAAAAATTATTTAAATTTAAAAAATTAGATAAATGCTATTTCATTTCTAATCGTACTATAAATTTAAAATTTGGCAGAAATGTCTGGTATTATTATTGCAAAACTTAGTGATTGTTTTACTCCATTATTGTTCCATAGTGAAAAAACGAAAACCTGTCCAGAGGAGAAATCTTTAGAATTAAGGAAATATTTCTCATGATGAAATATATAATATATAAATATATAATATATAAATATATCGGGTATTTCCTCCCTGCAATTGCGTCGGAAAACATCAGACCTAAAATTTCTCCATGGAATAATGAATGGTAAATACCGACCAAATGAACTTCTTACCTACTTCTCTCTTCACGTCCCCCCTCGTCCCACCCGCAATCCCAACCCCTTACACTTACACTTACCCAAATCGTTCGGCAATATTCTGACGTTGACTGTGGTAGAGAGACAAGGACGTCTGCTAATAAGGCCACAAAAAACTGCGTCTAGTCATCTTATAATGTTGTTATTAAAGTTACGGTGTTGTTGTTAAAGGGATTCGCTATCAGTTGCAGGTGTCAATTATTGTCATTATAATTATAATTGAAATTATGTCACAATACCGTTGGGTTATTTCGATGCATTGTTCTTTATTCCTCCTTTCAAATCTCGTCATGTATTGTTCATTATGATAAATCGGTTGCTGGTGTCAATTATTGTCATTATAATTGGCATTATGTCACAATATTGTTGGGTTATTTCGGTGCATTGTTCTGCATTCCTCCTTTCCAATCTCGTTATGTATTGATCATGATGGTAAAGCGAATGGGTAGTGATCCGTAAAATTATATTCGTGAAAAATTACGATGAAGAAAATAGTAGTTATAATGCATGGAATCAATTTTTTAAAAATGTTGTGCAAGTTTTATCGACGATATGCTGGAAATTGCGAAAATAAAATTTAAAAATCAGAAAAAATTTTGGGAATCGAACCCTGGCAAAAATATTTCTAATCCAGCTCGCTTCCCCTAGACCAATGCTCCTAGATACCTATGAAAGGACTTTTAACGTTCTTATTACGTTGACTCTCGGATCGCGATTTTCAAAGGCCATTTTCTCGTAAACGACGGTGAGTTGGCACCTAGGTAGAAATAGGAGTCTGTTATTTTACATATACTTTCATTCTGCAAAGTCTCAATTCGATGCGAGTGTCACACCTTGGGGGCTTCCCTTGTTAGTATAATGTCTACGAACTGAAATGCCACTAGCGATGCCAAGGAAATGTCGAATTTTTAATTCACCGAGTAATTTCCTAATCAATTGTAATTAATAGAACAAATGACAATTATTTAAAACTTACCTCACTCGAATAGTAGCAATGTAATCTTTATGTTCACGTTCATTCTTTCGTCGTAAATTACCCATTTATTTTCACTTACAAACACTGTGTATATGTAAAGAAAATACATGTTCATTTCTTCATCCTAGATAATCCATTTCTTTTCACTTACTATCACTGTGTATACGTAAGGAAAATAGATATCTACATTCACTTATTCGTCGTAGACAATCCATTTCTCATCATTTACCAAATGTTGCGTGCGCACAAAAGAAAATTAAATTAATTAGGTATTTACAGCAGATATTTTTACATCAGTTGTCATGAAGATTGTTTTCGTTGACAACAATTAAAAAGTATGTCTTAAGTGAATTAAGACTTTCTCATTTGATTTTCTTGAAATCGGCCACTCCTTCGATAAAAACGTACTAAACAAAACATATGCTATTTTATCAGTTCTACGAAGTTTTTTAAAGACTTTTTAGTTATAAGTAGGGTATGGATTTTTTGGGATTAAAAAAAATTTCATTCGCAGGGTAACTATCAGGTTTTATTATTTTCCTTTTCATTTGGGTTAAAATCGGGTATAAATAAGTTAGAGATTTTTCGAGGTTTTAAAAAAAGTTCAAACTCTGGTAATTTTCGGTAATTCAGAAAAAATTATTTTTAAATAAAAATCTTGTTTAAAAATTTAAAAGTTTGACCAAAAATCAAAACTATTTACTATACCTTAAGTAAGTTTGAGAGTATGATATCTTAAGTTAAATGCCTCCAGGTGGAGAGGAACACCCTGCAGGCTGCACAAATATCTTGCTTCCCATTCAACGACTTTTGAAAACACACCAGATATTAGTGAAATGATTTTTCTTTCGTAGTGTTTTCAACTAACAGACACTTGGGCTCTTTTTTACTTATCCCATCAAATCCATCAGTTTGAAGTGTTACTATAACTTATTAACAGAAAAAACTTTTATTTTGTTGTGTAGTAATTTTGAATAGATACCCCTATGATAATTTCTAAATTTAACCGATTTATTGTGAACCCTAACAAAAAAGCCATGTCGGACGTTTGGAACAACTTCAGAATTGATAGTACAAACGACAAATATTCTATATGCAGCTATTGTAAAGCTAGAATTTCCTGTGGTGTATCAAAAAGCACTTCTAACCTAACAGAACCGAAACTGAGAACAGATTCATATACCCGGAACCGAAAACTGGAACCGGGAAAAAGTGGAACCGTCCCATCCCTAATGAATACAGATGTCAGCAAATAATGTTTCTTGCAAACAATTATTTTGATTCAATGCTCATTGTAATATTAGTAATTCATTAAACCATTGTAAAGTGACCAACCTCCTTAATCCGAAGAATCTTCAACTCTATTTTACGAATCTCAGCTTGCTTGCGCTTTCGATCCAAGAACAGTTCCTGTCTCTCTCTCCTAAGTTCTTCCCTCTCTCGTCTCGCTGCTTCCTCCAGTTTCTTCTCCACTCGGGCCCTTTTTTCCTCCTACAAGTGAAAGCAGGCAGGATTATATCTAGTCGACATCAAAATTTTAATTTAATGAAAATATTATTCACACAATTATTAATCTTTAAGACTTTTAAGTGATCACAATTGTTTGATTTTATCTTTATTGTAAAAGAAAAATTTGTTGCAATTGAGCATTCTTAGAAATTACAAAAGTTTGCCAATGAAAAAAATAAAAATATTTCTAAAAGATTTTTATTAAAAAACCAACTAAATGATTAATGCTCACTTTGTCCTTCATGCGAGTCTCCTCCTGTTGGAATTTTTGCAATGTTCCAAGAAGTGCTCCAAACATTCTGCGGTTCCTGTTTAAAAAACAAAAGTGATAGCATTTTACTTATCAACAGCCTTATCTAAGAAAAGCAATGAAAAATTCCATTGAAAAGCAATAAAAACCAAACAAAATTTTACATTATTCAGATACATAACTTGAGGTAGCATTATAGCTTTCTCTATGATAGTTTTTTTAGGTTAAAAAAATCCAAATTATAAGTAGCAAGAAGTAAATCAATGAATTTTATTATAAATCCAGAAGATTGAGAAAATGATTTGTCACTAAAATGCACAAAAAATGGTCCATTTTCCTTCTTATATAATGTAATAATAATAACTGACCTTGCTTTGCTCTGACTATCAGCACTTTGCGCAGCAAGCACTTCCTGGCGAGATTTTGTGTCCCTTGGTGTTGCAATGACACGTGAAGCTACAGCAGGCTAAAGAAGATGACAAAATTTAAAACTAAGCAAATGCAATTCTACATTTATATATGCTAATATTTTATGTTAAATATAAAAATTATGAAAACAAATTAATTATACATACTAACACTTTTACAGTCACAATTTCATATAAAAGAACTTCCAGATCAAGACTGACTTCTTATACTTTTATACACCACCATGTGTAAGTTAGAAATTAGACATGATAAACTATAGTCCCACAAACCTAAATATTATTTTTCTTTCCTTTTCGATGCATGCGAATGTAAATGTGTGGTTGCTTAGTAGGTCCCTGCCAGTGTTGTACAGACACAAACCTTCTGGCAATGGTGTAGTTTCTGGGTTCCTGATGTAGAATAATCCCTCGTAATCCTGGTTTTTGTCCTTTCCATTTTTAGGATTTGTGTTAGAGTGATTGCATGAGTGCGAGTGACAACAGGTCCCTGACAATGAATAACAACCCTAAAATCTGTTTGTGTTTTCATTTATTTTCATTGTTTTTCAACCCTCCACTCTGGTGCTTCATTCTATTATTTCTTTCTTAATGCGTCTCTAAATATTGAATTTTATGGTTAAAGAGTCACTTTTACTTTAGTATCAATTTCACCACAGTCTCCACCATTATTCATTTATTTTTGTGCAAATATTTGTAATGTTGCCACCTGGATAGTTTGGACCACTTGTAGCACACTGTATGATAAAAATAAATATAAACACACAGTAATGAATAAACCTTGTTTTATCATTTGTATTTCAAATGTTCCTGGGTAAAATATAGTTTCCTAAAAAAACAAGAGCCATTACCAGATTGCACCAAACCACAATGGTTAACAATTGCATAAGAGTTAACAGGTTGGTTAAGTTTGGATTTGGTTAGTTAGTTTACAGTACAGTAGTCCCTCGCCAACCTTAAGGGTTATATTCTTGACTTAAACTGCAGTTGTCAAAAACCACGGTTGGCGAAAGCCAAGCCTAATGGAATATTGGGGGTTGAGAGGAGTGATCCTTGAGAGACACACTTAAATCCTATAATATACACCCTAATATTTAAAATATGTATGCTAAATTTCAAAAAAACATGTTTCTCTCTATATTATAATCTTCTAAAGGGCTAACTAAGTGACTCATGATTGAAAAATGACCATTGTGCACAGGTGCACAGTTTCAGTACTCTCCTGACCACCAGCTTCCCAGTTCCCAGGCGATGAAGCCAGTCTCCCCCCTCCCTTCTAATGGAATGACCCAGCGACACATAATCGGAAAATAACCGTTGTGCACAGGTACAGTTATCCCAACTCTTCCAGGAGAGAGCCAGCCGAAGTTTCCTGCCAGTCGCGCTCTGACTATAATGAGATTGTCATAATTTTCTTCATCTTCACATGCAAAAGAGCCTTTATCAGGCACAACTCTACCTTATATTTCACCACTCTTATCAGGGCCAAAACCAAGTGCCTGTATCATCACCAAAAGTACTCGCATAAAAAATCGTTTCGGTAACCAGGATGGGAATCACAGCAATTCTTTTTCCCGGTGGAAAAACAGCTTTTAAATTGCCTCTTCATATGACTGCAGATGGAAACATTGTTCCCATCCTCTTAACCAAGAAAGCAAAACAATTCTTAACATAAGTCAAGTTTGTTATTTGGGATGAAGCTTCCATGATTCCGTCTGTAGTTTTACAAATGATCGACGTGACATTCCGAGACATTATGAGAAGTAACGTCCCCTTCGGAGGCAAATATATACCGTTGGGCTGCGATTTCCGCCAGGTTTTACCTGTAGTGAAAAAGGCAGGGGTGCCAGATAGCAGAGGCAACGTTAACCAGTTCCCCTCTCTGGCCGTTATTTAAACGCTTTACTCTAAAGCAAAACATGCGAGCAGACGCCAAATCTTTCAGTCAGTGGCTGTTGGACATTGGCAATGGTAAAGTAGATCGATTGATTGTTCCACCAGAAACGCTGTGCTCAGACAATTAAGTCACCACTGTCTACGGCCTAGCCATTACTGAAGAGTCATTGACAACCAGCATACTTCTCGATCTGAGAAACAATGAAGTAAATTCATTGAACAAAAAGTTTTGGATAGATTACCAGGAGACGAAATTATCTGTGAGGGACACAGCTGGGCAACAGCTGTAAATGGAGATGGCACAGACAATGATGAAATCATGTTACGTTACCAACCCGAATGTCTGGCGTCTATAACCCCTTCAGGTTTACTACATCAGAAGTTAACGTTGAAAGAAGGTGCTATCGTGATGTTAATTCAAAACATTTGTATGAATGATGGCTTATGTAACAGATTAATCGTATGGAGAATTGATAGATCAATTCTTTACTGTTCAATATTGACAGATGACAAACAAGGAAATGCCGTTACGATACCTCAAATCTCTAAATACTCAAGATAGTATTGAGTTACCATTTATTCTTAACAGAAAACAATTCCCAGTACAGTTAGCCTTTGCTATGACAATCAATAAATCTCAAAGCCAAACACTTAACCGAATGGGTATTCACATCAATCAGAATAAGCCAATCTTTGGTTATGGTCAGCTATACACGGCCTTCTCTCGGTGTCGATCCATGGCGTCTAAAAATCAAAATTACAGGAGCTAAAAATGACACGGAAACTCACACGATTCAAAATATTGTTTACAATGAAATATTAAGAAATCAATAGATAGTAGGTATGTACCGAATATTTGGCCATTTTTTCCACTATTCTGAATTTGGTAGTATTCTGAATTTGACAAAATGGATATTTGGTTTGGTATTCGAAATCGGTTAAAATTTACCAAATATCAAACCGAATAATGAGCAGCAAAAACTGAAAATCAAATCATAAAATTGAGTAAACTTCTTAAAATATTTAATATTTTGTCAATTTTCACCACTACATATGGCATTTCCAAAAGCAACCTGTTGTAAAATTTATATAATCCATCTGAGTGTGTTCATACATTAGGTTGTGCATTATATTCATGTCACATTAATTTCTCATTAATTATCATGATTTCATGAATAAGGGGTGTGAATTAACAATTAGAATACACTTTCTGATTAATCGCAAAAAAATAACTTCCAGGTTGGTGGTTCAAGTCAACAGCAACACATTCACCAAAATATAGATAACAACAAACAAAGCAGCATAAAAGAACCCTTCTTTTTATTTATACACTTTTAGTTAAAATTAAATAGAAGGAATTCAATTTATAACACTTTTCTAGATAAAAATTGATGAAATGTATTGAAATAAACATCAATATTAGATATCGCTTTTTAAGAAATATAAACGTCAATGTTTGTGTTTATTTCTGGCTAATCAATCTCTTGGATTATTATAGTCAAAATATAAATGACGAAAACTAAAATGCCCAATTAAATGTATAAAGATGTATGTTGTTGATTTTTAGGAAAATAAACAATGGTAGTGGTCGCTTTTTAAGAAATATTAACGTCAAAAACTACCAAGTCTAGTAAAATGTATTAAAGTAAACGTCGATATTGGCTGCTGATTTTTAGGAAAAGTAAACATTGATTTTTAAGAGAAATAAATGTCAAAAACCACCATGCCTATAGTAGTTGTAATTTCAAGCATCGATATTTGTCGAAAATCTCTCCTGAAAATAAACATCAATTTTCAAAAAAATAAAATAAACGTTGAATTCTACCAAGCCTAGATATAACTATCGATGAAGGTCTCCTGCTGTACAAAGGATGATTAGGATGGAGAAGGCTTGGAATTAAAACTTTTATTTTGTGAAAATCTAAAAGTGGATATGTGCGGTCAACAATCATATACACAGGAAAAGGTACCATTCTCGATAAAGACTTGAAGAATATGCCAATGTCGGCTCAGCTGGTTGTCCCTAATGAAAACCTTATTAGATAAAGGGTGTTGTCTGATGACATAATTTTTATACCTCACCAGAATTGGCCGATTTGCTTATTTCTTGGTCTTGTGATACTTATGGGATGATGCGCAAAACATAAAAAAAGGAATGCAAGCAGGATTGAAGACACAAAAATTGAAGAAAGGCAAAATAGCGGCGAATCAAAAAGGAAAACTTATGGCGCTTCAGAGGAAAGATAAAAAAGGTGATACTGCTGGCTTCAATACACAACAATGAGATGCAGAGTGACGATGAAGCCGAAGGTTGAGGTAGACTACAATGATATGATGGGAGGAGTGGACCAAGTGAACCAGCATTTGACTGATTATGTATCCAATGCCAAGGAAACAGAGGAAAAAATACTATAAAAAATTTTCTTTCAGTTGTTGGAATTGTGTGTTTGGAATTCTTTTGTTGTCTATCATAAAATGGGTGGAAAAAGAGTACATTTGGATTACAGACTAGATTTGATAGAGAAAATTATCAAAGTGTACCACCCTAATATTATCGCCCCAAGGGCAGGTAGGCCATCTGCAGCACCATATCCTTGCTGCCTCACTGAGAGGCACTTCCCCAAACTAATCCTGGACACTGAAAAGAAGACAAACCCGACGAGAAAGTGTGCATTATGTTGCCAAAAACAGGATGCGCTGGGTAAACAAATAAGAAAAGAGAGCAGATACTACTGTGCAGATTGTGATGGTCCACTGTGTGTAACCTCATGTTATAAAATTTATCATACGAAGGCAAATATATAAAATACTGTAAAAAATATCTTTAGTATTTAGGGTAAAATATAATTTTGGTATTAAAAATTTCATTGGTGCTTTTTTGATTTAATATTAAATATTTAAATACAAATGTGTAAAATAAGGTGAATATATGGATAAATTGTGAATAAGAAACAAAATATTAAATATAAATAAAAGTTTCAAACCAGAAATTACTGTTTCCTTTTATATTTAACTATAAGTATTCGAAAAATAAAATAAAAAAATCTGATGTGGCCACCATATGACTTTCTCCATACCTGTAATACAGTGAAACTTCAATTTTACGTTTTTGAAGGGACCGCTTTAAAAAAACGTAAAATCGGGGAACACATAAAATTGAGAAAATTAAAATTCTTTACTCTGAAGAAAAATGTTACACTATTTAGTATATGTGAACTTTTTAAATATCTTATACCATAATGACCTTCGGTGTACTGATGGTCTCATCGACTCAGCAACGTAATGTAAAAACATGATCATTTAAATGTGATAATTTTACAACAATAGTAATAATTTAGCACTTAAGAAATTAATTTGTTGAACGCAAATAAATTATAAACTATCTTATTATTTATTCAAATACTTAACGATAATACAATATCATTCAGAATTTTTTACTATCAACAAAGTTATTAACGGTTTGTCTGTCATAAGAATCAAAAGAATCCTTTATTGCAATTACGTTGTAAAAACAGCAATAAAAATAAACTGATGTGGGCAACACATGACTTTCTCAATATTTATATGGCAAATTACATGTTGTTAGCTCTGGGATCGTTGTCAATATTTACTTCCGGTTATCAATTAAGAAAAGAAAAAGGAGCGTTACTAAGACATAACTAAGAGTCAATTGTTAACGATAGCCGTCGGTAGGTGGCAGCTAAAAATATAGGATATCTCTTAAAAAAATGCATTATATGGGTAAATGTTTCAAACAAATGTTGTAGTAAAATAAATTTTCTACAACTTTTATTCCAGTACATTAACGTATATCAAACATTTTAAAATAATGGATGTGACAAGAGTAAACACCCACTTTTGGTTAACCGATTTTTACCAATAACTAATCAGTTCTTCTGACTTTCATAAAAATGTTAAATTTAAATTTCGCGTTCATCCGATTAATAGATTTTGGGTTAGAGCACCCATAAAAAAGTTGTCACATACACACATTCTCTTACACACACACAGACATCAAGAAAATGGTCAAAATGTGTTCAGGGGACGGACCTCAAAACATATTTCCGTTGAAATCTCAAAATCGATTTTTTTAATAAAAACAATACTTGCCCCTATACTACGTATGGAGAAATATAAAAGCGTAAAATTGAGGAAAACGTAAAATCCAAGATCATACAATCAAAGTTTCACTGTATTTCTAAAAATTCCAAATAGGTTAATTGATAATAAATATCTTAAAGAACTGAGAAAAATTTGCTATGTATGGAGAAAGTAAAAAACATCAAATTTTTACTCTTTCTATATACGAAGTATAGAAGAAAGTATTGTTTTCATGAAAAAAACCGACTTCGAGATTTCAACGGAAATACAAGTTTTAAGGTCCCCTCAATCTATTTTGATTATTTTCTCGATGATATCTGTGGATATGGGTGTTTGTGACCAGGATTTTGCGGGTGCTCGAACTCCAAAACTATTAATCACATCAACACAAAATTTTATATTTGACATTTTTGTGTAAGGGAAAAGAACTGATTAGTTTTTGGTAAACATCGGTCACCCGGAAGTGGGTGTTACTCTTGTCACTTATCCATCTTTTTGAAATATTTGCTTTAATATGTGATAAATGTAAAAACGTACTAGACTAAAAGTTGTAGAAAATTTAATTTTCTACAATGTTTGTTCGAAACATTTTCCCATATAATGCATTGTTTTAGAGATATTTTAAAAACTTGATTTTTTAGCTGCCACCACCATATCACCTACCGGCGACTATTATAAACAATTTTCGCTTAGTTACATCTTAGTAATGCTCCTTTTTATTTTTTTAATTGTTGGAGTTTTGGGTCTATATCCAATATCTGAAGGCTATGGTTTGAATGAATTTCTGTTCTTTGTAGTCTTTAAATTTTTCTCAGTTCCTTAAAATATTTATTATCAATTAACCTATTTGGAATTTTTAGAAATACAGTGAAACTTTGATTGTACGATCTTGGATTTTACGTTTTCCTCAATTTTACGCTTTTTTATTTCTCCATACGTAGTATAGGGGAAAGTATTGTTTTCATGAAAAAAATCGACTTCGAGATTTCAATGAAAATATGTTTTGAGGTCCCCTGAACACATTTTGACCATTTTCTTGATGATGTCTATGTGTGTATGTGAACGCTTTTTTGTGGGTGCTATAACTCAAAAACTATCAGGTCAAAGTGAAATTTTATATTTAACATTTTTATGCAAGCCACAAGAACTGATTAGTTTTTGGTAAAAATTGGTCAAATGGAAGTGGGTGTTTAGTCTTGTCACATCTGTTAATTTGAAATATTTGCTTTAATATTTGATAAATGTAAAAATGTATTGGAATAAAAGTTGTAGGAAATTTAATTTTCTACAACCTTGGTTTGAAACATTTTCCCATATAATGCATTGTTTAAGAGATATCTTATATTTTTAGCTGCCACCACCATGCCACCTACCGGCGGCTATCGTTAACAATTGACGCTTAGTTACATCTTAGTAACGCTTCTTTTTCTTTTCTTAATTGTTGGAGTTTTGTGGCTATATCCAATATCAGAAAGCTATGGCTGGAGTTTATTTCTGTTCTTTGTAAAGTCTTAAATTTTCTCGCAGTTGTTAAAAATATTTATTTTTATATAACCTATTCAGAATTCTTAGAAATATTACAGGTATGGAGAAAGTCATGTGGTGGCCACATCAGTACGGGAAAAAACCTGTCAGGGGCCTCCATCTCCTGATTAATTTGTGGTCTAATCAGAAGCTTGAACTCCTTTTTCCTCTGTCTTACCTTCTGGTATTAACTATTTAGTAAGTAATTTCTTCATAACATAAATTTTGATATTACAAAAATTAGCCAGCTAGACATGGCCATATAGAGAGCCATGGATACACAAGACACACCGCATTTGAAAAAACCAGCTACAATTTTCCAACTGCGGATACATAAAACTGTAGTTGACAAAGCCCTGCTTGAGAATTTACAACCAACTCCTAAACCGTATGTATCTTGAAAACTTTTTTAGAGGAAACATTTAAAATATATCATCTAATACATATATTAAAGAGAATGCTGGCCTTCTTTCTGCATGTTTGCATGGTTTGCACAGTTGCAGCACATTTTTCATTTGCATCTTAAAATCACTTAGAATTGCGATATGAATACGGGACTTGCACCAAACGACACCTAAAAGAAAAGATTCATTTTCCAGCCATCGATTTTCGAATATGCGTCGAATTGTTCCACAAATTAATTATTAACACAAAAATTTGGCAAAATTTTAGATGACAAAATTTCATAGTCAAGGGCCATGGCATTGTTGCTGATCTAGAAAGTAAAAAGAAGGCCACTTATCGCCAAAATAAAGCTGGAATTGTCTTGTACTGCAGATTTTAACACTTGGTTCAGATTCACGAAGAAAATCTATGCAGAATGTTCTAATGCTGGATAACACAACTCCACGCGCCGAAGTGAAAATAAATACTCCCGTATCGAAAAATAAGAGAATATACTCGACCAAAGAAGTCCTTACTTTGTTGCACTCTATGTCAAAACAAAGTAGTAACAGCAAATCTATGCAGAAACAGACCAATTGTGTTCAATTTGTTTGAACATCACCAAATATTTTCTCCTAGTATTCGGAAAAAATGAACACAATAAGTCTGTTTTTACACAATATTGTACTTAATAAGTTCCAAAATCAGAGATAACATCCCGCGAATAAATTCTTGGAAAGAGAATGGGTAAAACCGACTATAAGGGAGAAATGAGGAACAAGATTATCGCCATCGAGGGAAGACCACCTGGAAGTTTTGCGTCACCCCTACACAATTCCAGCGTCACCCCAGTTGAGAAACACTGCCTTAGACTATACCGAATCCGAGTTCAACAATAGTTGTTGCTATGGCCACACTCTTGTAATGAGTGATAGAAACTGAAAAAACGCCAGTATTTATGTGAAATTCGAAGACGTGCGATCGAAAAGCAAGTTTCTACGATAAAAATTATAATCTGCAGTTCTTTTCTCAGAGAATAGTACAAAACTCGCTCCGATATTACAATTCGAAGATATTTTAAAGTGCGAGAAAAAATTACCCTACATGATGGTTTTCAAATTTTCCATGTAAATCAAATGGGAGGGATAGTTGCTGGAATCGAGCCCTGAACTTTCAATATTCGGAACAAAAACTATCCTCGGGAACTCGGCTCCAGTAGCAGGAGATTTTCACCAAGTGCCATGAAAATCGGTCTATTGGTGCAAAAGTTAATGGGGGAGAGACAGGCAGACACAACGACGAAATTATAAGCCTATTTCCATTCTGAAAAGTAGGCTAGAAAATTAAAAATATTTAATCTAATATATATATTAAAGAGGATTCTGTCCTTTCTGTGAGTTTGCACGTTTACACAGTTGTAGCACATTTATCATTTGCATTTTAAAATGCACCTGGAAGTTTTGCGTCACCCCTACACAATTCCAGCGTCACCCCAGTTGAGAAACACTGCCTTAGACTATACCGAATCCGAGTTCAACAATAGTTGTTGCTATGGCCACACTCTTGTAATGAGTGATAGAAACTGAAAAAACGCCAGTATTTATGTGAAATTCGAAGACGTGCGATCGAAAAGCAAGTTTCTACGATAAAAATTATAATCTGCAGTTCTTTTCTCAGAGAATAGTACAAAACTCGCTCCGATATTACAATTCGAAGATATTTTAATGTGCGAGAAAAAATTACCCTACATGATGGTTTTCAAATTTTCCATGTAAATCAAATGGGAGGGATAGTTGCTGGAATCGAGCCCTGAACTTTCAATATTCGGAACAAAAACTATCCTCGGGAACTCGGCTCCAGTAGCAGGAGATTTTCACCAAGTGCCATGAAAATCGGTCTATTGGTGCAAAAGTTAATGGGGGAGAGACAGGCAGACACAACGACGAAATTATAAGCCTATTTCCATTCTGAAAAGTAGGCTAGAAAATTAAAAATATTTAATCTAATATATATATTAAAGAGGATTCTGTCCTTTCTGTGAGTTTGCACGTTTACACAGTTGTAGCACATTTATCATTTGCATTTTAAAATCACTTAGAATACGGGACTTGCACCAAACGACGTCTAAAAGAAAGGATATTCATTTTCCAGCCATCGATTTTTTAATACAGGTCGAATCGTTCCACCAATTCGTTATTAACACGAAAATTTGGCCAAATTTTAGAAGAATAAATTTCGTCGTCAAGGGCGACGGCATTGTTGGTGATCTAGCAAAATTACGTCTAGATCTAAAATCAATGACATGAACTTTGATTTTGTTAGAAATCAATTGTGAGAACTCTTCTTATATATTTTGAATGCATTTGAATCGAAAGGGAAGTAATGATGGCTTAGTTTGAGCGATAGGTTTGTTTACTGCAGTACCATTTCGAAGGCGTGGAAAAAATGCGAACGAACATACGACCGCTAATATTTTTATTAGATTTTTGTTTTGTTTACCTTGGCGATGAAAGAACTTAGTAAGTAGCTTTTTTAATTCGCACATTTTTTGCAATCACTATAAATACAACGGCCATGCGTCAAATATCTTGCTTAATTATCGAAAGAAATTAATCATAATCATTGTCAATATAGTAATTTGCTTTAAAGTGCCCAATAAAATATGCAAACGAAAAGATATTTTCAATGTACGCGTGAAGTATCTTCTTATTTGAAATGTTGAGTTGTCCATCATTACAATGCATTCGAGTCGTTTCTGACTTAAGTTTTTACGCTACGTGTTTATTTTTTTGAAATTTATATGAAACTTTTCACATAAATTTTCAATCGGTTTTTGTCCATGATTTTGTTTCATTGCAACCTGTTTATGAAATGTCGAAAAATCAGAAAAAATCGAATATAAACTTAAAATGTGTGGGAGGATAATGGAAGAGAGAAAAGGAGGAAGAATGGGAAGTGCCTTAAATTTAATATTTAATCCACGCACTCATATTGACGGGCTTTTGTACTAGTATCATTAATAAAAACAGGCTCAACCCTGTGGAATTTACTCATCGAGATGAAATGAAAAAACTTTCTCACTTCCACACAGTTTAATGAAAATAACCGGTTTTGCTACGATTGTATCATCATCAGGTGGATGTGACAAAGTTTTTTCATTTCATCTCGAAAATATATTGTTTATGGAAAATCTTTTTCATGGCAGGGACTTGATATTTCAAACACGTCTGGTGGTTTATGCATCTCACGACAATGACAGGGACCAAACAGACTAAATTCAAACAACCATACACCCTCGCATACTCAAAGGCAAAATATATCAAGTTTATGGAAAATTTTGTTTCTTGCCAGGGACTAGATATCTCCAACATCTGGTGTTTTCCGTAAACTTGACATATTTTAATTGTTTGCTCTAAATATTTTTTTGAGATTCATATGGTTTAGGAGTTAGTTGTAAATTCTCAATTTTTCACCGTAGTCACCTTTCTCTCATATTAAGCCATAGTTACCAAGGAATTACTGTATACTGAACAGTCATTGAACTGAAAGAATCTCATCTCAAAGATTTGTCTTAACCCATTCACGCACTATTTTTTACGAAAGAAAAATTTGACTAAGGTCAGAAATTCAAACTTCCGTTTATTACAGGAACAGATAAAAAGACATGGCAGGCCATCTAACAACTTTGCCATTGATTAAAAACCTTTCTATTGACAATAACAGATCCCTAAAGTTGACAGTTAGTTACAGGCTGGAACCTTTTGCTGAGGCCATCAGAGATGGTTAAGTATGCTTATGGGGTAATTAGATTTTGATTTATTCATCTAATATTCCATCAATACTATTGAGTTTACTGGATATATATTTACTCTGGCAGAGAACTCTTCTTCATCTGCACTGTCCTGATCAGGCATCAAGCGAGCTGCTTCATCAGGAAAATTAGGCCTGTGCAAAGTAAAATTTCAGTTTTCAATAGTATTTTAATAAATACCTAAATTTTCATCTCATTTCAGCTAAGTTTTTACACTTCAAAAAACTTATGCTTTAGGGGGAAATTTCAAATTAAACATAATTCTTTCAAATATTGAAAACCTTCATATACTTTTATTTTTTAGCCTCTAAAAGAATTTTTTTAATTGCAAAAATACATGGATAAAAATTTGTAAAAATGTAAAATACACTTGAAAAAGGCTTATCAAAAATGGACAACAAAGGTATAAAAATGAGCAATCCACAAAAAACATTTTAAGACAAAATATTCTATGAACAGTGTTGTGTATAACGTGCACGTTATACAAGGTGTTTTAGGAACTTGGAGGTAATTTGTTAGTGGGCATTATCTATAAGGTAACACATTTTTAAGAGAGAAAATTTTTACTCAAAACAATGTATTTATTTTTTATGACTTTTCAGTTGAAATGATTTTTGCGATTTCTATTTAATGCACTTACAGAACTTGAATTATTTTAAAGCAATTCCGCAAAACCTGCAACCTGGGCCATTATATTACATGATGATTATCCGAAAGTCCCTTTTTGCCACAGTCCAATTGTATGTATCAAATACACTACTACGTGATTTTGCTGCATCATCAACAAATGATTTACTTTGTCAGTGAATGATTTTTAGTTAAAAAAGAAGACTGCTCATATTCAAAATGAATTCCTACATTATATCGATGGCAGGAAAATAAATTTTCATTCTTTTAGTTTAGTTCTTTTAGTTTCAAGTTTCCTATCATTATGATTAGTATTATTAATTTTCAAATGCAAATCGAAACTACACTGGACCCACCACAGCATTATCCAAATGGAAGAAAAAAGTAGTTAAATGTTAAAAACATACAGAAATAGTGAGCTTAATTAAAACGGTTTGAATATTTTATTAATGAAAGAAAATTACACTTCAAATCCGTCAAATCACTACGAGTTTCAGAACTAATATCAACATTATTGAGGGCATCAACAAATGAATCTGGCAACTCCCTTTCAGAAGGAATTTTTCGCTTTTGTCAAACGATGAATTGTTCTCTAACTCTAGTTTCGCGGACAGGACAAAATGTCCTCGAGGGACTGATGTGGTCCGCGGGCTGTAGATTGCCCACCACTGCTTTAAAAGACATAATTTTATTGAATCACTTCTTAGTTAATGCCAAGTGTTATGAGTGCACGTTATACATGAGAATTCGGAGACTCTCGGAGCTAGGGCTCAGTATGTCATGTGTTATACATGAGTGCACGTTATACATGAGACTTGAGGGTATTTTTATGACTGTAGAAATCCCTTCTGATAACATACAATCGAAACGCTTTAAATATCATCTTTGCAAATTTTCCAAATTTTTTGGATAATATTGCATTATGATAAAATGCTCCTTTAAATCAACAAATTCTTTTGAATAATGACCTCATAACATATATGCAATTTTTTACAGAGGCCATTTATTCACCATTACTTCTATAATAAAATTAATCAAATAAATTAACAGCATTTCCGCCAAAATGCATCATAAAAATCAAATATAAAAAATTAGTTATATTAAATTGTGTATCATAATAGAATCGATGTAATGAATTCAGATTTCATTAGTACGAGTAAAACGTTGTCTTAGTGTACCAGACAAACGGTTCTTAACTTTGTTTCACCGTCACTGCCATAAGTGAAACTTTTATTTGGGAGTTCAAGAATGTACCTTAGATAATAATTTACGTAATAATTCGTTAAAGGTAATCGAAATGATGATATTTAGTATATTAATTAGTATATTTAATTTAGTATTTACCTATTGTAAAATCCATCTCTAGTTCTTTTAACTGTAGGCTGTTCTCCATTTCCATGATCCTCGCCGGATACCCAACGCCTTAAAAAACCAATGATTGTTATTCTTTCTGTATATTCAGGGATTCGCCAATAATATGAACATCATACTAACCGAGCCGGAGGTCGCCCTCTAAAATCTTCCGGTTGTCCCGGTCCTATACGCGCAGCCGGCGGTCTATGGATCACAACGAAAGGATTTAATGAAATGAAAACTGCATACAATTACGGTCTAATGATGAGGAGTCATTGATGTGTTCCAAAGTTACATATATTTACAGAAGTTGTATGAAAATAATAACAAAACATAAGTTGTTGTCAGAAAATGGCAATGAATGAACATTATTTACCGTGCTGGCCCTTCATTGGGATCCCTGCCAATTAATCGTTTAATATTTTCGTCGACTCCTTTCAGTGTATCCTTCGCTCGTTCTAATTCTTCTTGAAGAATTTCAAACGACTTCAAGATCTCTGTGCCCATTTTGTGAAATGCATACGCGTTAACACATGATTATTTCAATGTTTACGACGCCCATGAGCCTCTCATCAACCTATACTAAGAAACAAATGGCTACAGGCAGCCGTGTACATACGAAAGAAATAATTTATCGTAACCACTCCATGCTGACATCATTTATAAAATGGATAAAATCAGCTACAATAATCCAAACGAATCCTCCGTGAATAACCTGTGGCATATGACACATAACTCGAAACAATTTACCAAATTTCAAGGAAAACATTCTAATGAATATCAGTAATGCCATCTGACAGCCATTTTTCGAACTACACCACCATCGTCCATTATGTAAATAAGAGGTGGTGATCGTAACATGATAATGATGAGCCGTAAGATTTATTTATTTATTATTAATTCCATAAAAATTGCATACAAGCATTACAATTATCAGGAGCCGTCATAGAGGACATTAACAACATATATATATATATATATATATATATATATATATATATATATATATATATATATATATATATATATACTATGGAAGTTACATATCAAAGCAAAAAAAATATAAAAACGTACAAAAAAGTACAGTGAGTACATGGTACATATGCTACATTTTCTTGTATGTTCTATGTTTCATATTTTATAAACGTGCAAGTAGCCTTCATCAGAAATCATCATATATATTTGAAAGTAAGAATATACTATGGAAGTTACATATCAAAGCAAAAAAATATAAAAACATACAAAAAAGTAGAGTGAGTAAGTACATGGTACATATGCTACATTTTCTTGTATGTTCTATGTTTCATATTTTATAAACGTGCAAGTAGCCTTCATCAAAAATCATCATATATATTTGAAAGTAAGAAAACATATTAAATGAAATGGATTAATAATTTACCAGTAAATGAGGAATATTCTCCATATAAATATCTCTGAAAATTATTTTTGGCCATTTTCATAATTTACTTATCAAGGAACGAATAACATCATTATAGTTATACGAGGAGAGCCACAGATTAACACTGGCCAAATAAAAAGATAATTTAAATGTAATGTATATGGTTTATTCAAATAAATGCTGAGAATTGATTTGTGGTCTAAATTCTAGTAAGTATCAATATTTATTATTCGAGTCTATAATGTCGTTTGACGACAAGAGAAAAACCTTCTGCGTAACTTGGCGGAACAATTAAAAGACGCTTTGCGGGATAATGAAATTATGTTATAAGTGTGAATAAGGTCTAGTCATTTGAAATTATGCTGAAATCGTTAACGAAGTTTTCTTCTAGATTATGTGTATCCGAAGTATCGTCTTTTAGGTTGTTCAGATTAAAGTCGACGATCTATGCGTTATCTTCTGGTAAACGAATTAGTGCTAGCTAAATATAATTCTCGTAAGATGGTATTTATAAATTTATTAGATTTAAATATTGTAACACGTTTATTATAGGCTACGGTAAATGCGGTGTTGCTGTTATCAGAGTGTCTGGGCCTCGGTCGTCTGCGAGTTTGTTTGAAATAGCAGGAATGAAAAATCTTCCCCACCCAAGACATGCAACACTGAGGAGACTTAAAGATCCGTCAACTAAAGAAACTTTGGACCATGGAATAGTAATATGGTTTCCAGGTTGGAAGTTTTAAGATAAATAATCACTGAATATTAACCGTCTTTATTATAGATAAATGATTATCAAATTCTGTGCAATGTCTTGACCGACGTTCCAACCAATAGGCCTGTCGCGTGAATTCCTGAGAATCTGCCGTGCAGATTAAGTGAAAAAATCGGGTTAGAAGTTTTTATTTCATCAGACTGTTGGTCGCTTTAAATTGCGTGAGCGAATCACCACGTTCAGCGTGAGGCAACATTCAAAATGAGCAAAACTAAGGTGACTCCTAATAAGCGACTATGTACTACTGAAAAATCATGTACACCTTTAAAAAGACTTGTACTCCTTTTCAAACTCGTAGTACATATATTAATAAAATCAGGCTTAACCTTGTGGAATTTGCTCATTATGAGATGTAATTAAACACACTATAGTCTCGCAATGTATACTCCACATATGGGCGTGCCGATATCGATTACTTTAAAAACTATGCTTGAAAGAGCCGTGTATTCAGTTTTTATACTCAATCGGCCTACAAGTTAGCGAAATCTCTCAACATAATCACGCAAAGCAGGGTCGTGTGGAGGATATTGTTACAAAATAGAAGCGACGAATTTCTGGGTGTCCTAACTCTATAGTTCGAGCAATATATTCTCAAAGTAGTAACCTAAACGACGAGAAATCGTGACTCAAGTCTTCCATTAGCCTACATAATTAAGGTACGTTTTATTTTTTTCTCTGGCGAATTATTTTCCGTGTTTGGTCAGATGCCAAGGCATTTTCTTGATTGTATTTCCATATAAATAAATGAAATTCCTTTATTTCTAAAAAAAAGTTTTTATTTCCGAGTCTAGTGTGATATGATAAGAATATATTTCTCATTGAATACAATGTTTGAAAACTTTATAACATTTATAAATTAAATTTTTAATATTATCCGATTCTTTTAATACCTAAATTTTAAATAACTCAAATTATGGATTTTAAAGTTCTTTTAGATCCAGCGGGACCTGCTCCCAATTGTAGCGTTTATGTGAATAATAAATTCATCTCAGATAATATTTGTTTTTTAATGTTATATATGACATTTATTGAAATATTTAATGGTGTAAAAAAGAGAATCACTCTCATGTGAATACAATTTGAAAAAATGAAAACTTTTGCTCTTTCCCCCGACGACAATCAAAATGTAGAAGAATCTTTAAATTACTGTACTCTAAAAAATAAGTACAAAAAAATCTGTTGGGGATGGGGTAGGATTCTACACCTCTGGCCTAGTGTACTTTCATTTTTTTGAAATCTGGTCACATTAGCAAAACTCCACTTTTACCATGGAGATAAACAGTAAAAAATTTTATATCAGATTTCTACTAAAGCCATAAAATGTTTGTGAAAACTAAATGCGTATTTCAGCTGCAAGGTAGTCTTTATCAATGATGATTTACTGGAAACAGATAGTTTTTCAATTTTATTTGAGCCAAATGGTGAGCTCAACAATTCTTTCTTGAATAAACAGTTGATAAAACTTAAATGACCCAAGTTTAAAGATAACTACAAAACTGATATACATTTTGTTTTTATGCATTACCAAGAAAAAATAACATTGTGATAGGTAATTGTGATTACCTCGTTAGCTCCAAAATTTCTTGTTGGTTAGTAATTGCAGTTGATTTATTCATTTCTTAAAGGATTAATTTCTCATAATATATAATCCTGGTATATAATTTGCTCTTCTAGAAAAGTTGAGTTCTGAGTTGAAGTTAAGATCTAGCGACACATTGGTTTATTATATGATGAAGAAAAATAAAACCTAAACCTTTTTATATTTCTCTTTTGATTAAATAATCTATTTCTAACAATCTTTTTTCTAGTGGTTTTATTCTTTCACCCTTGAAAAAATCTTATGCAAATAAATATTTCCTAGTTGTACACTTATATAAATAGTTTAAAGATATTGAGATGGATTTCTTTATATAGAGGTACCAGTATAATGGTATATTTTTTAAGTAGTTTGTGTAGTGATAGATAAATAAATTTATTGCAATTTTTAATAATGATTTATACTCTTTTTTAATCTTAAGGAATGAGAAGCTAGTTTCACGAGTATTATATCCTCTATGATAGTAAGCCATCTCCTTAACAGCGTTTGAAATTTTTAATAATGATTTATACTCTTTTTTAATCTTAAGGAATGAGAAGCGAGTTTCACGAGTATTATATCCTCTATGATAGTAAGCCATCTCCTTAACAGCATTTGAAATTTTGATAATATCATTAGTTACCCAGCTTTTTTTTTCACGTGAGCCATAGTTGGTTTTTATTCTGATGACAGGAATGGCATAGATAAATAAAGGAATTTGTGGTAGAAATAGTTGAAACTATCATTAAATGAAACTGCAATGTAATGTTTTTGGATATTTTGTTTAATACTCATGTTCTACATCAGAGGTTCCCAACCTGTGGGCCAAGTGCAACCCTTGAAGCTATGATGAAAAGGTGATTGGTAAAATTTGATATAGACAATTTCATATTTTTCAGTACAATTATCATCTCAAAACTTTTTCTGGTGAAGCTTGAACACGTAATTTATTTCAACTTGATTTTCGCTAATATGAGACCACAGAATCCCTTGGTAACTTCTAATATAAACAATCATCCGGCTCGCCGAAGCTCTCGTGACTTCCAATGTGGCCCTCCGAAGCATTCACAACTACGAATGTGGCCCGCCATGTAAAAAGGTGGGCTCCACTGTTCTACATGATAACTAATTAGAAAAAATTGCAGGCGCTCATTAAATAGTCAATCCAGATTTTTACAATCATCTAAACAAACAAATGAGAACATATTATGACCAAATTATCTTATAATATCTTTGTTCAATTGAATACACAGAACCCAAAAGTTTTACCGGAGAGGATGTTTGTGAACTACATGTACATGGAGGCTTTGCTGTGGTAACTTCTGTTTTAGAAGCACTCGGTAAATTAAATGAATACCGACCAGCTGAGCCAGGTAAATTGAATAATTACCATTATGAGTATTTCATTGTTTGACAAAATTCTGCAAAGGTAAGAAAATGCTATGATTCTTCCTACAGGAGAATTCACAAAAAGAGCATTTTATGCTGGTAAACTAGATCTGTTAGAAGTTGAAGGGCTTGGTGATCTCATCCAGGCAGAAACAGAAACCCAAAGAAAACAAGCATTGTTCCAAATGGAAGGCACGCTAAGCAAGCTTTACATGGAGTGGAGGCAGACACTTTTAAAGGTTTAACTTTAGTTTTTTGTCATGCTATGTAATATGCGGTAACTTCCTCCAAGAGCTAATATTTGGGAATTACTTAAAACACTTCAAATTGCAAAATATTTGTAAGCCTATTTGATGACATTGGGTTCTTTTCAAATTGTTCCCATTTTTAAACTAAAATTTCCTTGAAATTTTTCTCTAAATAAAACAAAATTAATAATCCGCTTTACTTACCATCTTACAGTGTGTGGCTCATGTTGAAGCTTACATCGACTTCAGTGAAGACGAAAATATTGAAATGGATATTTTACAACAGAATGAGAGAATCATAAACTTACTTGTGTCTGATATAAAGGTATAGCACAATTAAAAATATATATTCTGAAATTCTACACGAAACTTTAAATTCACCTTAACTCCTCAAACTCAGACTCATTTAGCAGATGGCAGACGTGGAGAAAGATTACGAGATGGAGTGAGAGCTGCGATAATTGGAGAACCAAATGTTGGAAAAAGTAGCTTGCTTAATTTATTATGTAAGTAAAATAATCACACACAAGTTTCTTTTTTGGATTAGATAATGGCTCGATCTTTTGAAGTGATTACTGCCAAAATTCTGATTATTTCGTATTTCTGCAGCATAAGGTTAAGCTTTTCTTGCAATAAGATTTATTAATACATTAACTTCTATTAAACCTGTATAGATTTAGAGCAAATGGTCCAAAGAGATTCTAAGATACAATTTACCCAAATTAACCACTCATCTGGGTATGCCGTATATATGTCATGCTGTTTTCTCGGCGGTTTGCTATGGGTATGCTGTAATATTCCATCATGCAGCTTCTCTGGCAACTAGCTGCATCCTTTTAGTTGACTGTCTCGGCAGTAAATGGGCTTCACTTCTTTATTTGGAAAAGATACGCTTCTCATATCTCAACCCTGACTTTGCTTTGAGGGTTGCATTTCCGTTACCCTCATTTTAAAATTAACATTTGTTATTTATAATATTTTTTTTAATCACTTAGTAATTGTGTAAATTTTTAATGTCTTTATACAATATTTTAGGAATAGGTGTTCATTAAATATTATTAACAAATTAAATTTTTATTGTAATAATAAATGTATATTAACATTTTAATTCATGTTAAAATAGTTTAAGACAAATTTTAAGAATAAACAACTCAAATACTGAATAATTAACGTATTTTTTAATTGGTTTGCGATTTGATTCACCTCAATTGCAATTTAAATGCCCTCCTCCGTTTTCAAAAAATTAAATACCCAGATGAGTGGTTAAGGGAAACAGAGGAATGAAATATAAATGAAAAATATGTATACCATAGTCACTATTGGGAGGGTTTGTGTACTCTTACGAACCAAAGAGCTATGCCGGCGGGAGATAATTCTCCTGGTAGGACCATCCAAGCCGGAAAGGTCTGAGGGGAAGAGTCAGACTAAGAAGCAGTCTTGGGGGTTTTACATCCCCCTGTGCAAGGGCAGCAGCTTGCACAGTACCTCTGTAGGTGGTGATCATGTGGATCTGAACAGCTACAGATGGGTAATCACTCTGTGAAACTGCGATGAGGAAAGCAAGGGGAAACTACCTCATTATATTTCCCATGATAGGCTGAAAAGCTGAAATACCTCTATGGATCTTTCTGGGGTAAAATATTCCGGAGGTAAAATAGTCCCCCAATCGGATCTCCGGGTGGGGACTACCCTAGGGGATGCACAGAGGAAATTTAACATTAATAGGAAAGCAAGTGGTGAGAAATTAAGAATAGGCACATGGAATGTTAGGACTATGAATTCAGGGGGTAAACTAGAGAACATAAAAAGGGAAATGAGAAGGAATAATGTAGGTATAGTAGGTCTTAGTGAAGTTCGGTGGGAAGGAGAAGGCGAGATAAATTCAGACGAATTTAAGATTATTTACTCAGGAGGGGAGAAAAAGGAAAGGGGAGTGGGGATTATAATGAGAATAGAGATAGCTGAAAGAATTAGCAAGGTAGTGACAGTTAATGATAGATTAATAGCCGTAAAACTTCAGATGGAGCCAGTGGAAATGCTTATAATTCAAGTGTTTATGCCAACGACTAATGCTGGCGACGACGAAGTAGATGAAATCTATGAACAGATTATGGAGATATTGGAGGAGGAGGGAAAAGGAAGGATCACCACCATAGTAATGGGAGATTGGAACAGTGTAGTCGGAGAGGGACAGGAAGATAACATAGTGGGAAAATATGGACTAGGGAAGAGAAATGAAAGAGGGGATAAACTTGTGGAATTCTGCCATAGAAATAGATTAATTGTAACTAATACATGGTTTAAGCATCACCAGCGGAGACTTTACACATGGAGAAGCCCAGGAGACCAGAGACGATACCAGATAGATTACATACTAGTCAATGAAAGATTTAGAAATAGCATTAAAAATGTGAAAACACTACCAGGGGCAGATATCGATTCTGACCACAACCTTTTGGTGGCAAATATACAATGTAGACTGAAGAGCGTTAAGAGAAACGTAAGAGTTAACAAGAAATGGAACTTAGAGGAACTCCTTAAAAACAAGGAGGCTATCATGACTGAGCTGGAGGAAAGGTTGGGGGAGAGAGATGAAGAAAATAGGAAGAATGTAGATGAGGAGTGGAGATACATCCATAGCAACATTAAAGATGTAATGGAAAAGAAGGTAGGAAAGATAACGGGTGAAAGAAACAAAAAACCCTGGATCACAGCAGCCATGCTGCAAAAAATGGAAGAGCGGAGAAAGTGGAAGAACATAAACACTGAAGAAGGCCAAAGAAAGTACAAGGAGTTAAATAATGCTTTAAGAAGGGAAACAGATAAAGCCAGAGAACAGTGGATAAATGAGAAATGCGAGGAGATTGTCGAATGTGAAAGAATTTGTAGAACAGACCTCATGTATAGCAAAGCAAGGGAACTATTCAAGAAAAAAGCAAGAAAGATAGGACGTAAAGGAATTATGAACAAAAGTGGTAAAATAGTATCGGAGCCAGACAATGTAAAGAATGTCTGGAAAGAATACATTGAGGTTCTGTATGACAAAGAAGGAAAGCCAAAAAATATTGAATTAAATGAAGAAGAGGATGTGGAAGAAGATCAGCTAGGACCAAGTATTCTCGAGTCTGAAGTTAAAAGAGCAATTGATGACATGAAAAGAAGAAAGGCAGTTGGGAGTGATGATATACCCGTGGACGTTCTTAAGGTTTTGGGGTCTAAAGCAGTTAAGCAACTCACAAAATTTTTTAACCAAGTGTATGATACTGGTGTATGGCCTGAAGATTTTTTAGATGTTGTGATGGTACCACTGGAGAAAAAGAACAATGCAAAATGTTGTAAGGATTACAGAACTATTAGTTTAATTTCTCATACAGCTAAAGTTCTAACCAGAATAATAACCAAAAGAATTGAATGTAAAATAGAAAAGGAGCTGCAAGATAATCAGTTTGGTTTTAGAAGAGGAAGGGGGACTAGAGATGCTATAGGATGTATGAGGATGATGATAGAAAGAGCGCTAGAAGTCAATAAAAGTATGTATTTTTGTTTTGTAGATTGGGAGAAAGCTTTTGACCGAGTGAAATGGGATAAGATGCTGGGTATTTTAAACAAAATAGGAATAGATTGGAAAGATAAAAGACTGCTTAAAAACCTTTACTTTGATCAAAAGATTAGAGTCAGGGTTGAAGGAGAAGAAACAGAAAGTACTTCAATAGGGAGGGGAGTGAGGCAGGGTTGTCCTATTTCACCAGCGATATTTAATATGTATGCAGAAACAATAACAGAAGAAGCGTTGATGGAAGAGAAAGGATTTAAGATAGGAGGTGAAAGTATTACCACCATTAAATACGCAGATGATCAGGGCTTAATAGCAGAAGGCGAGAAAGAGCTTCAGAGGATGACAGACAGACTAGTTGAGGTTGGCCAACAATATGGAATGAAGATCAATACAGAAAAAACGAAAGTCATGGTGGTTTCAAAGGAACATAAAGAATTAAATATAATGGTAAATGGCCAAAAATTGGAACAAGTAAGTAGTTTCAAATATCTCGGCAGTATTTTAGCACAGGATGGAAGTAGTACACAGGACATCAGAAGTAGGATTGCAATGGCAAAAGCAGCATTTAACGAGAAGAAGGAGCTTCTCACAAGCAAGAAAATAAATCTAGAAACAAGGAAGAAATTAGCAAAATGCTACATATGGAGCATAGCTCTTTATGGTGCAGAGACGTGGACGATAAGGAGAAAGGAGGAAAAATATTTAGAAAGTTTTGAGATGTGGGTATGGAGAAGAATGATGAAAGTGAAATGGACAGAGAGGAAGAGAAACGAAGAAGTATTAGAAATGGTGGGAGAAGATAGGATGCTAATAAAAACAATCAGGAAAAGAAAAGCAAATTGGATAGGGCACATATTGAGAAGACAGTGTTTACAAAGGACGATCTTAGAAGGAAAAATTAGTGGAAAAAGAGGAAGAGGGAGAAAAAGAATAGGAATATTAGATAATATAAAGCAGGGATATACTACTTATAGAGGTATAAAAGAGGCTTCTAGGGAGAGAGAGAAATGGAGGCAGCGATTCAGTTAAAACCTGTCTTCGGACAGAAGCATGATGATGATGAGTCACTATTATAAATTTCATCTCCTTTTCATTCCATTCACCTCTTGTTCCTTGACAAAAGAATACACTAATGTCTTTTTTTTTAAGGTCATAAACCTGCTGCTATTGTAAGTTCTATTCCTGGAACTACAAGAGATATAGTTGAACGACCCTTGAACATTCAAGGTTTCCCTATCCTGCTATCTGACACTGCTGGCTTAAGAACTGACACAGAAGACCCTATTGAATTGGAGGGAGTAAAAAGAGCTCGCGAATGTGTGGCTGAGGCAGACCTCATTTTGCTAGTTGCCGATGCTGCTGGTTTCTACAAAAATGTTTTGTTTGGTAATATTTCCTTTGAAGAGTATGTCAAGTCATATGTCAAAAGACTCGTACTGTCAGATATACTTCTGGAAGGTAAAAGCGATACTGAAAACTCAAAAGATAATTTTGTTGATGGCATAAAAAGTTCAAGTGCAAAATGCAAGATCTTCCTCAAAAGCAACTGTTTATTGATTCTCAACAAGAGAGATTTGCTTGAAGATGATAGTCATTTAGAATCATTGCAGAAAAAGTATCCTAATTTCTGCATTGTGTCATGCAAAACTAATGATGGAATTCCATATTTGATGGACATAATCAAGAATCATTTGTCTACTTTGTAAGTTTATTATTTTACTTTTATTTGAAATTTACTTTATTTTTAAAAATTCATTCTTTCATCAACTTTTTAAATATGAATAATTTTTAAGGTGTAAAAACAGGAATTTTAATTTTGTTGTTGAAATGATCCGACTTCTATAGATGCGCCAATCCAAGTCGAGAGAGTCCTAGTCTCACCCAAAGTCGCCATCGCCACAACTTGCAGGAATGTCTTCATTCACTAGAGGCTTATCTTACACAATATGAAGAGTCAAATAGATCAGATGACTGTGATGTGGTCTTGATGGTTCAAGATCTCCGACAAGCCATGCGTCACTTAAGCAAAATAACAGGGCATGTGTCAACAGAAGACATCCTTGATGTCATTTTCTCAGATTTTTGTATTGGAAAATAAAAGACTTTTATACAGTTGTAAAAAGGTGAATATATAATAGAATCTGTATTTTTGTTATGGAAACTGAAAAAAGTTGCGGCTAAGTGAAAATGAGTTGTACATAATCCTAGATAATAAAAAAATTATTATACAATCATAAAAAAATGTCACAGTAAAATGTTTTTCTAACAAATAATGGTAACGATCTATTATTTTTGCTTAGAAACAAGACATTTTTCCACACTTATGCTAGTGTTGTCTGCAATTTACAATTATCAGGCAATACTTATTTCATGTATTTTTTACCTTATTTGAATTTGAATGATATTACCGTATTTAATTGATTGTAAGCTGACCTTTTACCTTTTTACCATCTCAGAAATCGCCACTTGGCTTAGAATAATAACATGAGATTTAAGTGTATTAAAGTGAAAGTAAGCTATCTACTTGAAATGTAAGCAAAAAAGAATCAAAATGACATCTAAGAAGAAATAAATTACCGTAATTTTCTGATTATAATACACACCCATGTTTTTACGAATGAAATGTGAAAATTGTATTATCACCATACATAATACACAACTAATGTTTTGTATAAAGAAGTGCAACTTTTCACTAGATTATTAGCAGTACCGATACAGTTCTTGCTTTGCCGCCAAGTAATATACGTGCGAGAGTGTTTACGAGGATATCACATTACGTTCTGTATCACTTATTATAGATCGACACAATGTATTAAAATATGTATGCCATGGATGGTTCTGAAGACAACATCATATGGGATGATGATTCGGTGAAGTTGATAACGAGGATGAAGACTACATTCTCAGCGATGCCATTTACGCAGACGATGAGAGTGAACACAAGATCGCAGATGAACTATTTGAAAACGGCAGTGATAGTGAATTCGGAGATTTTAGTGATTAGGACAGCTATAAATAAATAAATAATTATTCCGTTTTGTTTTGAATTTTTTTAAAATAAATGCTATCAGAATGCAATGAAAAATACAATTTATTTAGAAAGTCGTCTGAAAATAAAATTATTTCCTTACTTGAAAAAGTTATATGCATTTGTTACCATGTATAATATGCACCCTAAGTTTTTGCCAATATGCATATTATAATCAGAAAATTACGGTATGTAAATAGTACGTGGTGCCTTAAAGTCATAAAAAAGGCGACGGTAGTGCTTGTATTGGTAAGAAGCTAGATATGGACACAGCTTCATTTTACTCGTCAATCGAAACATTTTGCCTTTATTATTACCTCATCTCCTCGACCTATCTTGTTTCAGTATGTTGAGTGTCTAGTATACATATGTACATTTCCCAAGCAAACCATCACTTCCTCGTGGCGTCAATTTGTCATTTAGTGTAGTAAGATTTTAAATAACCCCATTATGGGATGAACACATTATTCTGCGAACTTGAAGAGGAAAGTGATAGCATATACAGAAGAAACATCTAATCTTGCAGCACAATGGCATGTATGATTTATGAGAATTAATTTCCCGGGGATAAAGCAGTCAAATTTTTTTTTCTTATAAATTGTTATGAATAAGTGAATCAAGTGTATTTTATGTCGCCGTAATATCAGTTGATACCCTTTATTTAATTACAAACTAAAAATCAGAGGCATTCATACTTGTGGAATTTTGAGATTTGCTGTCTAAGCACTTTAAAACAATTTTTTTTCCTTGCATGGCCTTGTGAAAAGTGGGGTCAACTTACAATCGATTAAATATGGTATTAAAAAATTGGACTTCAGCAATTTTCACACAAGATTTTATACATCTGTCATCACAATCTACCTTTCAACTATACAAACCAACATGAAACATTTAATTACAAAAACTAGGAGAATTTAATGCAACAACATTACACCAGAACCACATTAAAGCAAATATTTTGTAACTATTGTGCTTAATGAACCAGATGAGGTCTAATCTGGAAAAGAAGCCTAAGTTGATCATTTTTTCCAGAAAATAATAAGTATGGAAGATATGATATCCAGAAATCAATACATTTCAAATATAAAACAAAAACTTGGAGGTTATTTAAACCAATGTTCATATACAAAAAATAGTTATGAGCGTAAGTAAAACACCTTAATTGCTTATTATCTTCCCTCTAATTATCACCTAGGAGAAAATCTGCACATTTTACAAAATAACAGCCAAGATGATTGGAATTGAGGAGGTATAAACTTTTCATCATAAACTTGACAGGAGAAATTATGTTATTCCAACTCTTTATTTAACATATATAAATGCAATGGCACAGAAAATGTTATAATAAAAAAACTTTAAAACTCAAGTTGGTTTTAAACATGGCAGTGAAGCATACACTACACCTAAATGTATAACAATATTTACGTATACTATACTGTATAAAAATCATAAAGATCAGTCAGAAATACTTGATCAGACTTATGTCAGCTTAATCTTTCAAACTTGAAAAGATTTAGCTTATCAATTTATAAAATTAATAAAAATAAAGGACAAGTTCCATCAGTCAAAATTACAAGTAATCTCACTATTTATCCGTAGCTATCTACGAGTATGTAATATTTAATCAAAACTAAAAGAAGGTGAATGATTAACAATCAATCCTTCTGAAACACAACTCTTTATCAAATGAGTTATCTAAATCAAATAAATTTAAAAAATAATAAAAATTTTCAAGTCTTCACAATAAAAAAATCAGTTACAAAAATAAAATTAAAACAGCATACATAACAAACGCTGCAACATGTATTCCACATAAGAAAGCCAACTACCATTAAAAAACCAATAAACATAATAGATATCTAATAAAAGGCTACACAAGATTACAAAAATTGCAAAAGCATCGAGAAGAAAATAACAAAGATGAAAAACATATGCCACTTAACATCTACCCAATACAAGTGCTAACAAGGCCATTCGCACGTACATTCCTCCTTCAGCTTGACGAAAGTAGGCAGCCCGAGGATCGGAGTCCAACTCGGGAGAAATTTCATTAAGACGTGGGAGCGGATGCAGCACCACGCAACGATGCTTAGCAAAACGCATGAGGTGTGGAGTGAGTATCAGGACACCACAAGCCTGAAAATAAACATGTATTACAATATCTACTCTGACAATACAAGATTCCTTTAAGGGGATCAAAACTACAGAGAAAAAATACTGCTAATATGTGAAACAATGGCTTCATTATCTTGGTACACAACATTCTTCATTACCTTATGATGATTAATGGAAAAAATCCAAGAAAATAACAAACCCAACTATATGCCACCTATTTCAACTTTGTGAAAAACTGGTCCTGGAAAATTGACGTGAAATGCAAATTTGTGAAGTATAAGTCCTATACAGACATGCCTCGCTTAGCAGAAGAGAGGTGTTCCGAGACATCTGTGTGCTATCCAAATTTGCGCTAAAAGAACAGTTTGTAACATAGCACTTAACCCAGTTGATTTTTACTCTTAAGGAATTTTACCATTATTATCTTGCAACTTACCATATTTTCTGGTATATAAGACACTTTTTTCTGGAGAAATTACCGTATTTTCTGGTCTATAATGCGCAGCTTATAGATAACGCACAAGTGATTTTCTTCAAACCTGGTACAATGCGCAGTCAAAAAAAATCTATTTGAGATGCATTTCTTGAAAAATATGAATCAATTAAAATTTGGTGTGGCTTTCTGTTATTCAGTTGTTTTCACTGTACACCACATGGTCTTATTGAGTCATGAATTAGCTTGGCATTGGTATAGAAAAAGTTTTTCAATCTACCATGGAAAATGAAAATATACGAAAATCAAAATCATATACTTCGCAGTTTAAATTAGAAGTTGTAAAATTCGCTATAGAAAAAGGTGATCGTGAGGCCGGAAGAAAGTTTAACGTAGGGGAATCAAGTGTACGAGGATGGTATGAAGGCGAATTGGTGCTGAAAAAGTTGCATCGGAAAAAACGAGCAATGCATTTTAGAAAATGCTTCTGGCCAGAACTTGAGGAAGAATGAGTATGAGTGGGTGATACGAGAAAGGGCAAAAGGCATTAGGATTTCAACAATGAGGGTCTTATTGCAAGCGAAATGCATTGCTCAAGAGATGGACATCGTGGGCTTCAAAGCGTATCCTTCCTGGGGATTCCGTTTCATGAGGAAAAATTTGTGTGTTCGTACATCGACAAGCATCAACCAAAAATTACCCATGGACTGGGAGGCAAAAATGATTACGTTTAGACAATATATGAAAGAAAACATGTCTGGAGTTGATGCAATGCATGTCGGCAATATGGACAAGGTTCCGGTGAATTTTGGTCTTGTGCTTGAACTGTGAACCCTAAAGGGATGAAAAATGTTTCTGTAGCAACTACTGGGCATGAGAAGTCGAATTTTATAATTGTTTTGTGTGCAATGTCTGATGGTTCTAAGCTTCCTCCCATAGTGATTTTTAAACAAAAGACTGTGATGAAAGAATGCTTTCCTATGGACATTATTGTAACTGCGAATGAGAAAGGTTGGATGAACCAAGAAATGATGAGGGTTTGGTTGGACAGTATGTGGAGAAAGCAAAAATCTGCCTTTTTTAATCTGAAGTCAATGTTAGTAATGGATTCATGTCATTGTCATGTGATGCCTGAAATTAAAAAAGTTGTCAGTGAATATTCAAAGCTAGCTATCATTCCTGATGGTTTAATCAAAAAACTTCAATCACTAGATCTGTCCATGAACAAGTCATTCAAATCAAAATTGCGAGTTAAGTGGGAGGATTGGATGTTAGCGGGTGTGCACCAATACACTAACTCCAGGAAAGTGAAAAGACCATCCTATGCAGAAATGTGTAAATGGATTGCTGAGAGTTGTGAATCTGCGATGGCTAGTTGTGTAAAAAAAACGGTTTGGAAAAGGCTCTTAGTGATACACTTATGACAGATATGGAAGAATTTGAAGATTATGAAGGTGATTTTTGTGAAAATGAAGTTTCAAATGTGCCTGATCAAATTATGAGTGCTATTGAATCATCTAACATTTACTCAGGCAATGATTTTTATGGTTTTGAATGAATTGTAAAAGTTAATATGCATTAATTTCAATAAAATTTTATTTTCCTTGTATAACGGGCACAATGTTTTTTCCTGATTTTTATATTTTTTGTATAGATAACGTGTGCATTATAGACCAGAAAATATGGTACCCCTCAAAATCAGCCTGTCTTATACACCGATGGTAAGATTATTATAATTCTCAATACTGACAGTAACGATCACACTCATCCCCAAAATGGAATAATTGGCAGTCATACATTGCAAAAATATTAAAATATACATTACAGTAAAACCTCCATATAACAAAACTGGCGGGACCAAAAAAAGGGGTTCACTGTAGAGATGTTATGGAGGGCAGACCAGCCATGTGCGGGTACGTAAGGCTTAACCCCTCAGACATGGGCTAGATTTAAATACCACTCTACCATACGGCCGGCAGGTATTTAACTGAAATGGCCGATTTTGATGTAGTTCATTATAAATATAACATTATATATATTCGGAATATCTATGGCATAGTACATGCTATATAGCAAACGTGGCCAAACCATGGCTCTTTAATTCTAGTACGAGGCTGACACAATGACGTAGCATGACTCGAGATGTGTTTGACATGCCTAATGGATATGCATTATATCCAAATTGCTTTGGATACAGGTTATGTTTTACTGTTCGTAAATGTATGGGTGCAGAATATGTCATGCGGCTCACGAACTTCTGGGAATCATCGTATGCGGCTCCGAGGGTAAGTAGGTTTGGCCACCCCTGTTATATAGATTATTTTTTTATGTAATTCTATTTCAATAAGCTTATATGTTATTGCATGAAGAAGTAATAACAGTTTATAACACAAATGTTTAACTCTTAATCACTGCTTTTAGTGCTAGAATAGTTCCCATGAACTTCAACTCCATTCAAATAATGCAGTCAAGTTCTCTGTAAATATTAAGCTTGCTGCTTTGTTCTCCTTTCAACACAGTAGCAGAGTCTCTTCCAAACGTAGACGTGGCCCTCGAGAACTGTTTACGAATAATTGTAGGGAGGCTCGCTGTAGAGATGTTACGGAGGGTTGCATACACACGGGCAGAGCAGCCATGCACGGGTATGTCAGGCTTAACCCCTTTGAGACGGGTTAAATTTAATTACCACTCGACCATAAATCTGGCAGGTATTTAATTGAAATGGCCAATTTTGATGTAGTTCATTATAAGCATTTATAACGTTTTACCTAATAAATGGATTTATATGAAAATTTTGGAATATCTATGCCATAGTACATGTTATATGTCTTACCAAAGGCAAAGCGTCATGTTTAAATTGTAGTAGATACGTTTAAATTATATCAGTCTTGTTTACATTGTATTACTAGACACCTTAATTGCTGACTTTGTGTTTCATATTACGCACGGAAACCATTGGTCTGTGGGGGAAATTTTAAGAAATTTGACCTTAAATTTTTAAAGTATTGTAGTAATTAATTAAATACGATGTATTACTTTATCCAATAATAAATATTTTAACGGACATATACTTGACATCTGGGTGTTTCATGGTGCATTTAAAATGGGGTGTATTCTCACCTTAAATCCTCATACTCCATTCTAAGATGATACCTAATATTTTTAATGGCATTTTTGTGAAAAAACTTCATCTTCCTTTCAGGTAAATACGCTATGTCATACAGAATTGGCTGGTAAAATGTTACTAATTAATCATCTACCAGCCCCACTAGTGAAAAACCATTACGTAGATGCGGTAAATGTCAGTTCACCGAGATACCAGGAAAATCCCCGCAAAGCAGTGGGAGGGTGGAGATACGAGCGGACTCTGCATTTTTCATGAGCACAAGTTGGAGGGGAAAATGTGAGACTTTTTTACCAATGATAAGCAAAGATTCTTTTAACTTGATAGTTGATGCTATCTGAAGGCCCCACACTCTTCACGTAACCCTGCCAGCAAGGCGTTCATACTGAGAGGAGATTTTTGGTCATTCATACATCGCAACAGAAATGATATTTATGTTAGTTGAGCACACTTATTTGGCTTAGGGAAACAGGAAATTTCGGATGTGTTCAGTAAAATTTCTTGGAACACAAATACTACCGATTTTTCATTCAGAACATTTTGTTTCATATTTTTAATTTGTGCTCATTGAAAAAGAAGGGTTGCTTTACTTTTAAAAATATAACCAAAATGAGAATATACAACAAACATTTTTAAAATCAGCGGTATTCAACCTAAAGTACGCATATCCCTGGGGATACAGGAGATCTTTCAAAGAGATACGATAATAAGGATATCTAATGTAAAAAAACAGCGAAGCAACATTTAATAATTATCTCACATATAAAATATACGTAAATCATATACAGTGGAATCTCCATTTAACGTTTGCCTGGGGGAAAAGTTTTTTGTACCTTAAATCGAATAATACCTTAAATGGGGATAGTCTAAAATTGAAAGATTAAACGGCAGTTTATTAATATCAAATTATTATTAATTGAAACAAATATTGAGAGCATAGATTAATTGAAAGGTAACCTTCCTGTCAAGTTACAGGCTTTTTATATGGAATAAACAAGTATGGAAAGATGTACTCCATGTCGGAGTACACTGTAAGCTACATGTAGTTCTTCATGTAAAGTGGTCTTTATTGTAGTCCAATTTTAACTAAAATTGGAATCGGCCATTTTAGTAAAACTCCCCAATACCAAATTTCGGTCAAATATCTCCAGAGGTTTCCGAGTTGTAAAATTTTTAATGAATACTTTCTTGAATGAACAAAAGCATCAAAAATCGTAAAATTACATGAACACATTAATTTCCTTTTCTTTAAATTTATTGTTAACCTTACATTTTACGGGAAAAGTTATTTAACAAAAATGTGTATTTAATTATTTTATTGAACTTTTGTTTGTTCAGATGAGTATTTAACAAGATGCGAAATATGTTGTAAAATACATGTAGGTCTTCATGTAAAGTGGTCATTATTATGATCCGATTTTAACCAAAACTGGAATCGGTCAGCAAATTTTAGCAAAACTCCCAAATACGAAACTTTATTGAAGTACCTCCAGCAGTTCCAGAATTTAAACATGCGGATGGATGAATGGAAATGACCTCCCCTATTTGCATTCACTTTGTTCAAAGAACCCATAAAAAATGGAAATTTCAGATACACGCTGTCGATTCCAGTTGGCAAATTTGAAAAAGAAGAATGAGACACGAGCGCTTTGCTTTCGTCAAAAATATTTTAAGGGGTACGCCAACTAAAAAGGTTGACTACTGCTTTAAACCTCAGAAAAGTTCTTAGCATTTTTACGGACATTAAATATTTTTACAGATCTTATGGACATCCAATTTTTGCACTTTTTATGGACGTTTGGCAACCCTGTTACCTACTGTAACACAAAGTAACACTGTCAGACTCCATCCTCCCCTTTGTATCACGAAATTTGTGAACAGTCTATAAATGTCAGTGGTGTCATAAATAGTGAGTGCAGCAGGTCAGAAAGAGCCGATATTAAGATACCGCTAAATAGAAGCCATGTATATAGCACTATGTTCTGAGATATCGATTTCGTTCATTCCCCATATTTTTTCTTATGATATCACGTCCATACACCTCGTTTTAATTCTCCTAGTTAAGACAATTGTTATTTATTTGAGTGACAACAGCCGGGAAGAACTTGACACAAGTGATGGCGATAGATTCGAATGAGCATTTTAAGTATGATAATAATCCAACGATTGCACTTTGCGATGGCAATAGCTTCAAGAGTAATCGGCGAGCATGATCCATTCTCTCATTCAGCCATTCCCAACTAAGGATGGTGATCTGGCAGGAGAGGGGAGATAGGAATGCAGCATTAGGATGAAGCTGTTATTGCGCCGAGACGATCCGGCGACAGCCAATGTTTACAATTTTGTTTTCGTCGAAATTTCATTGCATGGAGGTAGATTAAATTTTGGGGACCAGGTTCAGCCTTCTCTCTATGGGAGTTTCATAGTTATGGAGGTTCGTTATAGGGAGGCTTCTTGTATGCATTTTACATGTTCTGGGGTCAGGACCGAGGTCAGAGTTTGTTATACTGAGGTTCTTGTTATAGGGAGGTTTTAATGTATTTATAATAGCGAAAAATTTGTTAATATATATAGTAATACCTTATGCAACACGAATTCTGAGGATTCATTTTCATTATCACGCTTTAATACAGTGATTACAATTTGGGTGTGTTTGTGAGATTTTAGTTCCTAATGAACTCATCGAATAGCGTGATTAATGCCACGGAACAGTAAAATTCGCTTCGATGTCATAAATATTTTATATTTAGAATAAATAACATTACATATATTGAGATTGCAATGTCTACAACAATGAAAATATATTCCTACACAATTACCTATATCCTTCAGGCAATTCAACAAGCAAAAACGCATGGAAACCGAGCAGCAGAATGTCATTTCGATCCACCTCCCACAGAAAAAATGATCCGTAAATAGAGAAAACAAGGAAAAACTGAAGCGGATGGGAAAAGGGAAAGTCTTCGTAAGCTTGGTCGTAAACTAGAGGAGGAAATGATGGATAGTAAAACAGAGGAAGTTTGGTATTGGTATCAATCAAAATCATTGTGCGAGGCAAAAAGAGTTGCAGAAGAAAAATGACTAGTTGAGCATACATATCATTATTACATATGCATTCCATTTATTATTTATCCTATTATATAAAAATATCATTTTGAACTTTAGTTTAAGTAAGTACTATCAATAAAGGGTATCTATGTGTGCGGCGCACTCGGACAGCTTTAATTAATACGACTGCAGAGTTCACGCAGGGCACATTTAGCTATACAAAGCTTAAAGTAATTATTTGTTTTAGATAATCCCTATTTATTGTACGAATTAAGTTTATCTAAAACGTTATACAGTAAAACCCCGTATTTACGTATTGGAATGTACATTTTCCCACTATTTACAACATTGTATATGGGTCCCATCAATTTTCCTATGATCCCAATGTAAGTAAAACCCTGTATTTACGTTATTTCATTATAAGTTTTCCTGCTATTCACTTCATTTTATGTTAGAATTTCCAATTTTTATAAACAATTTAGCATACGATTTCCAACAATTTTTAATGTTTTTCAATTTAGCTTTGCAAATAAATCCAAACTTTTTTGTGCCAAGATTTCGAAAATGGCAGCAGAGTAGGAAAAGCGCCCCTAGAGGCAGAAATATGAACTCTTTCTTTTCAAAGCAGCACAGATGCTACTCAGGAACAGCACACTTAGATACGGAAATACGTATGTATTCTTTTGGGTGAAAACTTCTTAACCTCATATGTAAATCACACTAGCAGAGCAAAAACAGTGCACCTAGATACGGAAATACTATTTACTCTTTGAACCAAGTATGAATGCAATTGAAAAGATGTTCAAGTTTGGCGCTATCATGTTTTTACCCTTTCCATTCAAATTCTGCCACTTGGCTTCCATAGTTTGTTAGTAAATTAAGTTATTTTGTAATTTGTTGTTAAATTACCATTTTGTCCTGATTATAACAGTGTTTTTTCAAAAAATGAAATTTTAAAAGTAACCCCTGCGTTATATTAGAGTAATAGTAATTTTAAAAGATTGTAAAATCATGTTTCTAAAAATCACCGCACATTCTGCACGTCTGTTAAGTGATACAAGATACTTGTTACATTGTAAACACATCAGCTGTACATATTACAATGTACTTGAAAAGCATCTGAGGTGAAAATAGATGGAGTTCTGTCGGCATATATTTTAATATTACTATTACCGTACATACCCGCGTATAATGCGCACCCTCGTATAATGCGCAGGGGGATTTTCAGCCTCGTATTTATGATTTTTCTATATACCCACATATAGCACGAACAGATATTTTTTAGCGTTACCGTTCCAGAATAAAATAGATGGCGTAACGTGGTCTAAAGCAATGATCAAATTATTGGTATTATGTATTGGTAACACAATGAAAGTGCTAAATGAAATTTTCGAATAACGTTTCAAAAGAACGTCAAATAACTGAATCATTACATACTCTATGTTTACTTGACATTAGAATATACACAATAAATTGAATAATATTAATTTCATAGTATGGCATATGACATTCTTTGAGCTAATAAAATGAAGGAATGGCAATAATCCTATGTCGAAATTTTTTACATATGTTTTAGTCACGCCTGAGGTGGACGGGTTCGCCCAACCTTCAGTTTTACCCTTATCAGAACACTGGAGCAAGTAAAAACGATAGCAAATAACCATAATTAACGCCGACCAGACCCCACTAACCTTTGACATGCCATCACAAAGCACAGTCAGTGAAAAAGGCACTAGAACCATACGAATTAGAGGCACTGGTCACGAAAGAAATCGATTCACAGTAATGCTCGCATGCATGGCTGATGGCACAAAACTGACACCATATGTTGTTTTTAAGCGAAAAACTTTATCTAAGGGCAATTTTCCCAAGGGAATTATCATAAGAGCGCAAGTAAAAGGTTGGTTTGATGAGAAGATAATGAATGACTGGATAGAGAGTGTATAGAAAAGAAGAACTGGTGGTTTATGGAATCAGAGGTCTCTACTAATTTTAGATGCATTTAGTTGTCACTCTAAACCAGCGGTAAAGCGGAAACTACAAGAATTAAACACGAATCTTGCAATAATTCCTGGCGGAATGACAATTCTACAACCAGTTGATGTTGTTATTAATAAACCATTCAAAACACTTATGAGGCAAAAGTGGTCCGATTGGATGGTCAATGGCGACCATAGGTTTACTAAAAGTGGAATGAATTGTCCACGAATGTTATTATAAAAGTTTTTAAGAAATGTTGCATCAGTAATAGTTTAGATGGTAGTGAAGATGATATGGTGTAGGAGGACGACGATGACAGCACCACAGCAACGGAGGATACAATAGATAACAAAGATGACGATTCCGATAACATCGAAGAAGAATGGTCCACTGGCGAAGTATTTCTTGGCATTTAAAATGAATAAATACTGAATTCATTTTTTTCATATCTAATTAATTTATGTTTATAGAATTAGTTAATAAATTTTTACTATTATCTATCTTACTTTTCGTAAAAATCATCAATAAAAATATGAGGATACCCAGGCAGTAATTAATGTGCCAAAATTGTGGAAATATGGGGTCAAATGAAAATAGGAAGATTACGTACCCTCGTAAAACACGCATCCTAATTTTTAACTCAAATACTTCGAAAAAAAAGTGCGCATTATATGTGGGTATTTACGGTATTAAAAAGTGTGTTGGTTAAGTAAATGAATAAATAGATATACTCTTTATAAACTTAGCTCTTTTAACACTGATTTTATTGTTAGTATTACTGTAACAAATGAGCGAGTTTAAAAGTAAAATCAGTTTAGCTATTTTTCCTTTTCCCTCAATTTGCACTTTCCTACAATTTACACTTTTTCCCAGATCCCTAGAAAAGTGTAAATAAGGGGTTTTACTGTATTTAACTGTTATCACATCAGATACAGACTTAGTCATGGCTGTAAATGATACACCATGTGGCCCTTCGTAAATGCCTTGGTAAACAAAAACACTTTCCTAAAAAATCATCTAAAAAACCAGGGTGCATCTTATAGGCCATTTTTATATACTAATTTAAAGTCAGGAAAACGATGTACCATATTTACTTCTGTAATACCTGCACTTTTTCCCCACAAGTTCCCATCACATTACATGATATTTGCCCCTTTATCTTTTGATAGTAGGCCATCCGCAAAATGCCTTAACACTTTGCCTGGCGTGAAATGAGCAGACATTTTCTTAGGTTGGTGTAATATGCCATGCATTTTATTTCCCAGATTTATAACCAAGGTATTTTTAAAATGCATAGAATAATATTATAAGCATGATATTTATCCGATATTTTTTTTATTCTTTGCCTGCTGTCAGTAGCAAATCTATATCACATAAATATTCTATGTAAATAGAAGTGTGTCAGACAAAAAAGGTGATGTAAGAGAAATAACTGAATTGCATATATTTTTCATTAAATACAAATGAATTCTGTTCAATTGCCTTGTAATTTGTGACATGCTCAAATAACATATTACTTTAACTGCATTTTTTTGGGTTCCCTTTACATTATGAAATCCTAAAAGAATACATGTACTTTTATTACTCTGTATAAAAGAAAAGAATCTTGGGATGGAAATGTGTCACTAAACAACTGTTGGAGTTTTCGTTTGTGCTTTCTGAAAGCTGTAAGTGTTACATTTTATCCACAGAAACGTGAGAAACGCTTCTATGTAACCAGGTCGCAGTGTCTAGTGACCAGTTTATTTTTGGTATTGTGTGATCTTTGGGGGATTTGAAATGGGGATTTATTTTGAGCAGAAACATTTTATTTATTTATGTAAAATTTGCTCTTTTCTAGGTGAAAATGGCAGAGGTAGCGTATTTACACAAGTAAATACGATATATAACAATTATTTTTAAACAATTATTTATTATGAATAGGTACACTGGTGAACAACAGCTTCAAAAAATTAATTCTTTATGATGGAAAATCACAATTTTCTAATAACATTTACTATGAAAAAAACGTATTTTAAATTAATGAGATATACAAAATATCATAGATACCTCTGGTATATACTTGGTAAAATATCAATATAGTGAATTATCTGGACAGGTTCCTAAAATTCTTCATGATTATGAAGATCTTTGGCGATGATGATGGGCCAGCACAAAAGTAAACAAAAATGGAATACAAGTGTTATTGCTATTCAGCTGCACCGCTGCAGCTTCAGACTTGTAACTGTAGCATAGGTAGCAATAATAACATAACATCAGAATAACAAATGACTAATGATTGCGAAAGTTAAAGTTGTCATGAACCCAATCTAAACCAATCCCAAGCAAAAGCCTATCCAAAGCGAACCCAGTAGTACAGTGTTGTACAGTATGTCTCCCTGTTCCTTGCCGGCCTCAGGCAGCTCCATTTGGATGCAGTTGTGGACACTTTTGCTTACAACTCGAGAATGGGAAATCAGCAGCATGTGAAATTTGTATGGTTGGTGTAGGGATTCCGTGTAAAGGTGCCATTAGCTTTTTGCAAAAATTGGCATAACGGAAACTGGTGTTTTTGAGGTCAGACTGTGACCCAGCATTCCTCCTGCATTATTGTTTGCAACTCACATTTGCATATGCAGAAAGATGTGTCCCTTTAATCTATGTCCAAAGATGTAAATAACATGTTTGTGTGATGCACATTACACAAGTTTTTCACAAAACAAAAATCGGAGCTTGAACTTCAAGTGCTCATAGTTCTGTAAAGGTTGAGATTTCAATTCAAGTTGATATAGACATTTTCGTGCAGAATAAGCCAAGGAATCACCACCAGAAATTATGCACATGTTTCGCGGGACACCCTGTATAATTTGTCGAAGGCGAAAGATTCTGGTACAATGTCCTGGCTGTCCCGGCGCACTTGGGTAGGGGCGGTAAGGAGGGGAGTGAGCTGCTCGGAAGAAGAGAGTGTGTTGCGTGAATGAGAGGTTGAAGGGGTGATAAGGAGGGGAGAGCCCTGCAATGACTTTATCGAATATATTCAGTAGTATTAATAGCAGTATTCGAATGTAATAAATTTCAAGCGCTTCACTTTCTGGGTGAATTGAAATTCATGTAACACTCCCGTTGATTTTCTAGTAATAATAGCAAGTACTTTTCTAGGGCACAAAAGTTTAAACTGAACTTTGAAAAAAAAAAAAACAGAGGGAATTCACACTTGTTGGCATCACAAATGCATGATGTGAAATGCAAATAATCAGCATGAAACAGAAGAAATGGTCATAAAAAATTTTGTTGCAAAGTGCAAATTCAAAAACTACAAGTTCAAAAGGTAGCGTACTTAATTATAGTTATCAGAGCAAACTATTTCAAATGCAAAATAGTAGGCAGCAAAAACAATAACGTACACATTTTTTGAGTTTCAAGTGTTAAGCCAACAGGACTTCACATCAATCAAGTACAGGAATGGTTTTAAATGTGTAAAACGGTGTTGGGATGGTTTTAGAATCTCAGGAAAAGAGGCATCTTATCCACCAACAAGGAAATATAAGGATTCCTACATAATCAAAGAATACATTAATAATAATTTACCTTTTCATAATCTGTCAAGGACTTGAATCGTTCCTTCTGGATTCGTGTCATATAAATCACATCACATTCAGGAATCACTTGTTCTAAAGAACTGTATTCCTCCTACAATAAATAAAATTATAATCAATGCCCATTTCATATAATAACATTAATGTTTCTTTTATGATGATCTTATGCAAAGAGAATCCAATATCCATGCAAGTGCCTTCATTCTCTCAATCATTCACCAAGTCAAATTTTTCACTTATCAGATCCGACTACCTATTAAAAGTTAAAAAACTAAAAATACCTGTGGAATTCCCTTGGATGCAACATATTCTTTAATATTGTCCGGCATGCCAAGGCCAGGAGGATTAACATACAGCAATCTAACATTATAAAGAGTCAGTAGTCTGAAAAAAAACCAATATTAGCAAAATGTCAAGATTCACAAAAATAACATCTGAAGAAACAAATACTTACTGTCTTGTACACCTTATTTAGAAAAATAGTTGTAAAAATAAGTACCATATATACTCATGTAAAATGTGCTCTCGTGTATAACTTTTTGCAAAAAAATCCCGACTTTTTTGTATACCCTGTGTATAACGCACACCCTAGATTTTGAGGGGTATAAGAACAAAATTTTAGAATTATATTGACATGTTAGGTATTAACTAGAGTACCATAAACAAATAAATACAGACCCATCCCGGGTAATGCACAACTCGAATAATGCAAATGTGTCTTTATATAAAAATGTCCGAAAATTAATTTTTAAAATTAGAAAATTCAGAGTTTCAGAAATTTGCTTACAAGGCAAAATGTTTCAGGCTCAAAGGTCAAATGTTGAATGAAGTTTACACATGTCAATTTATTTTAAATTGATCAAGATACACAACATTTATTTATGGAATATTGAATGGCTAAAGATAAATTTCGTTGCATATCACGGTCGCCTTCCTTGCATAGTTATTTGGTGCTGAAGATGATGAGGAAGATGAATTCTATGGGTTTTATATAACTTACATTGTTAATTATACATAATTTATTCATTAACTAAAAAATTATTTCAATTTGTGTACATAATATGTACAGTAAAATCCCTTTTCTAGGGACCTGGGAAAAAAGTGTCAATTGCAGGAAAGTGTAAATTGATTTTACTTTTAAACTCACTCATTTGTTACAGTAAGACTAACAACAAAATCAGTGTCAAAAGAGCTAAGTTTATAAAAAGTACATCTAGTTATTCATTTACTTAACCAGCACACTTTTTAATAATAGTAATATTAAAATATATGCCAAATTAAAATGCTAGTATAGTATGCTTGGGATTCCATTACATTTGTCTGGAAAATTGTACATAGACATACATAGGTATATTTACTTCAGGAACATCATACTTTTTCAAAGCTTGAATAGTGTTCGTTTTTTCCACCTCTTGAGCTATGACTATTTTAAAATTCATGTTATAACTTCATTGGATTCCTCTGTTAACCTGGGATTTGGAAGAACTTTTTTTTCAACATGATCAACATCCTTTTCGTCACCCATTTTTAAAATAACGGATGGGTAAAAACTTGCTAAGGTAAATACAAAGAATATGCCGATGCACTGACAGCTTCAATTCAATGACTAATGAGAAGTTCAGCAGCCGACTGAACTCGATCTATTTTCACCTCAGATGCTTTTCAAGTACATTGTAATATGTACAGCTGATATGTTTACAATGTAACAAGTATCTTGTATCACTTAACAGACGTGCAGAATGTGCGGTGATTTTTCGAAACACGATTTTATGATCATTTAAAATTACTATTACTCGAATATGAGGGGTTACTTTTAAAATTTCATTTTTTGGAAAAAAAACACCGCGTTATATTCGGGACAATATGATAATTTAAATTACAAGCCAAGAGGCAGAATTTGAGTGGAAAGGGTAAAAACAAAAACACGATAGTGCCAAACTTGAACATCTTTTCAATTGCATTCATACTTGGTTCAAAGAGTAATTAGTGTAAATAGTATTTCCGTATCTAGGTGCACTGTTTATGCTCTGCTAATGTGATTTACGCATGAGGTCAAGAAGTTTTCACCCAAAAGAGTTCATACATATTTCCATCTCTAAGTATGCTGTTCCTGAGCAGCATCATAGCATCTGCTAAATAGAGTGCTGTTTTGAAAAGAAAGAGTTCATATTTTTGCCTCTAGGGGCACTGTTCCTATTCTGCCGCCGTTTTCAAAATTTTCGTCCAAAAGAGTTGATTTTTTTTCAAAGCTAAGCCGAAAAATGTTTAAAAACTGTTGGGAATCGCATGCTAAATTCTTTAAAAAAATCGGAAATTCTAATGTCAAATGTTGCGAATAGTGGGAAAACTTAAAATGAAATAGTGTAAATACAGGGTTTTACTTACATTGGAATCATAGGAAAATTGACGGGACCTAAAAAACCTTGTAAATAGCGGGAACACGTACATTCCGATAACGTAAATACGGGGTTTTACTTTATTTTGTTTTCAAAGTGTTTTGTGGGATGTCTACCTGGCGATTTTGTGGGAGACTACAGCAATCAGCTGATTAGCTAGCAAAATGTGAAATATTTGGATAGGATGGAAATACAATTGACATGTTTAATAAATATATGTATAAGGTGGATTATCAATAATTAGCATGGTATTCCCCTCAACCCAAAAAGTGAGAATATGGTGTGAGGTAAGTACACTTCAATTTTTTATTTTAACTGTACAAAAGTGTTACCCGTGAATAGCGCACACCCCTTATGACCTAAAAATTTGGTTTCAAACAGTGCATTATACACCAGTATATATGGTATCTAATATAAAATATGTGCAATGTAGAAAACTATATGTATATTTTATAGGACAAATATTGTTCAAGTTATTGCCACATGGCTTTTTAATCCACTTGTGACAATTTAGGATAAAAAAACATTCAAATTAACAATGAAAATTTGACAAAATTACAATGCTATTAATTTTCTCAAAAAAACAGTAAAAAATATCCATCACATAAATGATTTATCAGAAATTATGATAAAAAAAGATTAAAACTGTATAATTAGAAGAAAGGACATTCTGTATGATAATTAAGTTACCTGGCAAGAGAATGTACAGTTCTTCCATGCTTGAGATCGCCAACTAATGCCAAGGTGAGCCCATTTATGGTTCCTATCTCCTCCCTAATAGCAAATGCATCCAATAGAGCCTGGGTTGGATGCTCACCTACGCCATCTCCACCACTCAAAACAGGCTTACGGCACCTTGAAGCTGCCCTCTGGAAACAAAATAGAAAACAACATTAAAATAAATTACTGTTCTCGTTCTATTGTAGTTTTTAGGCTGGTTTCCAAAGGAAACAAAGCCTTATGAAATGGTCGTGTCTGTGTGTGTGTATGTATGTCCCACACTAACAACTTTTGCATCGATGGACCGATTTTCATGAAACTTGGTATGAGGCTCATGCTGCCAGGGCTCACCTCCGGGCTAAATTTTATTTGGTGAAGATTGAAGTGCCGGGTTCAATTCCAGGAACGTTTTTTCCTTATTTGTTTTACATAGTAAGTCTCAAATCCATCATGCAGGGATGTTTTTTTTATACTTTAAAACATCTTAAAATTGTGATATCAGAGCGAGGTCTGTACTGTTCTAAGGGGAAAAGAATGTAATTCTAATTCTTATCACAGAATTTTGATAATTGATCGTATTTTCTTGAATTTATACTAAAAAAGGATTTTTGCATTTGAAATCACATTTTATCAGATTGTTGCCATGGAGACGATTATTACCAAACTTGGTTTGAGCATAGATGAGTGAACAAATGAATTATTTTCTTTTCAACTCAACTAGCCTTCAGCAATGAACATGTGATCCATACATACCTATTACTGTATAAACAGCAACATTTATTAAATTCATTTATTTAAAGAAATACATACAAAATATGTCAGAAAGAGATTTTGACATTGCTTTTAGTATTTTCAACCTGATAATGCTCTATTAATTTGTTTTCCAATTTTTCTCTATCATTTATAAACTGAATTTATGAGAATTCCTTGGAACGACTAACACATATTGAATTATTTCCTGTCAATATAAGTTATCAATTCGGGATGTCAACTTCGAGAAACCAGCCTGCATTAGTCCTGCTTCGGACTTCTTGTTTCATTCCAGCATGACAAGCATAATATTAGAAATTGCCAGAGACTGCCATATGGACATAGCTGATCAAGTCTCTAGCATGGTGGAAAATTAATGGTATGTTCCATAATTCTGGCAAAAATTTTATTGGGGATTAAAGTGCAAGAGATTGTTTCACTACTGCTTATTCTACCACCGTATTTACCCGAAAGGAAGATGAAGTTTTTTCACAAAAATGCCATTAAAAATATTAGGTATCATCTTAGAATGGAGTATGAGGATTTAAGATGAGAATACACCCCTATTTTAAATGCACCATGAAACACCCAGATGTCAAGTATATGTCCGTTAAAATATTTATTATTGCATATAGTAATACATCGTATTTAATTAATTACTACAATACTTTGAAAATTTATGGTCAAATTTCTTAAAATTGCTCCCACAGAACAATGGTTCCACTTTGGCGATAGGGAAGTGTTTAAAGCTAGGTAGGTAATCACGTGACAGGTTGAAAAAAAAATGACTACAGCTGGGTGGTTCCGTGCGTAATATGAAACACAAAGTCATGTAGGCACCAATTAAGGTGTCTAGTAATACAATGTAAACAAGACTGATACAATTTAAACGTATCTACTACAATTTAAACATGATGCTTTGCATTTGGTATGCTAACAGCAGACCTAAAGTGTACATGAGTATCTGAGTGTAGAAAATTAATGCAGAGCACTTGAGTAGTACACGCTTTGTTGAGTTTTAAAGTGAAATAGTGACAAGTTATTATTTATAACTTTTAAATAAGATACCCCAAACAAATGGCAGATCACGTAGTGAAAAAGGGAACTGCGGTAAGAGGGAGTGTATCGAAAGGAATTAGAAGAAATTAGGACAAAAATTTTAAGTTAATGGCGGTGCACTATGCTGAAGAAACAAATAATTGTAAGGCAGGGAGGATATACAATGTGACTGAAGCAAATGTGCGAGCAAAGCAAAAGAGAAACTTGAAGGTGCTAACTCAACACGGAGATCATTTAGTGGACCAAAATGAGGCAGATTTCATGCATTAGAAGAGGAAATTACAAACTCTGTGCATATCCAAAGAATGGACGGTAAACCAGTGACACGGGATATCATTAAATTGAAAGCCCAAGAATTAGCACGATCGCAAAACATTCCACACCAAGAATTTAAGGTTAGTAATGGATGGTGTGTGCATATGATGCATCATAATGGTTTTAGCCTGCGACGAAGAACTTCACTTTGGCAGCGTCTACCTTCCAACTTCACGGACAAACTAATAACTTTCCAGAGGCATGTAATTCGGTTGTGCAAAAGTCACAATTACCTTCTGAGCCAAATGGGTAATGCAGATTTACTTCAACATGCTATCCAATAACACAGTCAATGAAAAAGGTGCAAAAAGTGTCATCATAAAAACTTCCGGGAATGAAAAACTGCACTTTATTGTAATGCTGGCTGTATTAGCGGACGGAACAAAGTTGCCACCGTATGTTATTTTAAAACGCAAAAAAGTGATTTAATGAAGGAATGGCTTAGCATAGTGTGGAATAGAAGACCTGGGGCACTTGTAAGGCAGAGAGCAATGCTTGTCTTTGATGCATTCAAAGGCCACCTTACAGAGGAAGTTCAAAATACCCTTCATGGTATGAATATTGACCTTGTAGTTATACCAGGAGGTATGACATCACAAATTCAAGGGCTGTTGTAGTGATGAAGCCCTTTAAGGATTACATCAAGTCATTTTATTCAGAATGGCTTTTGGCAGGGGATCATGCATTAACTCCTACAGGGAAAATTAAGAAGCCCAGTATACCACTTCTCTGTAATTGGATCATTGCAGCATGGAAAAAAATACCGTATTGACCCGAATATAGTGCGATGTTTTTTCCCTCAATATGTACCTTTGAAAGTCGCATTCGCACTATATTCGAGTACTTGTTGCATTCGTACTATATTCGAATACTTGTATCTTTAAAAAATAACTGCGTATCGGCGCGTTTCATGACGCGTGTTTCAGCGCATATTTTTATAATTGCTACATTGTAAGTGAATTGGACGTTCATGTTACGATGCTACATCGTACAAATATACTCGGTAGGGGTCTGAGGAGATCATTCGTACTATATTCGCATACTTGTATCTTTAAAAAATAACTGCGTATCGGCGCGTGTTTCAGCGCATATTTTTATAATTGCTACATTGTAAGTGAATTGGACGTTCATGTTACGATGCTACATTATACAAATATACTCGGTAGTGGTCTGAGGAGACTTGAAAATAAATCAAGGTCAAATTGCAGCAACCACAGCACCGGCACAACTTCACGCAGGGTCGCGACACTCAACGTTAGAAAACGAGGACCGTCTAAACGTGGCGTCACATTACCCCCCTTTAGTACATAATTCATGAGTTTACAGGTAATTTAAATGTGCAAAATAGAGAAAATTAAATGTTTTTCATCTTTTTCTAAAATTCCTTTCAAAATACTTGGGGTCGCACTATATTCGGGGTCGCATTATATTCGGGCTAATACGGTAGATCCCAATAGTATCTCAAGAGGGTTCAAGAAATGCTGCATATCAAATTCATTGGGCGGTATGGAAGACGAATTGTTTGAATTTGAATAAGTAGTGATGAATGAACAGGACAACAAGAAGAAAGGGAAGGAAACCAAGGAGGGGGAGATGTAAGTAGGAAATTTACTTTTTTATTCATCCTCTTAATGTTAGCTTGTTATACATACATGTAAAAGTTTTTTTGTAAGTGAACCTAATTTTTTTAGGGGTAGTCTTAAATTCAAGGTCGTCTTCCTTTTGGGTAAACACTTTTTGTACCCTTCTCACACTCCCCTCCTTGATATCCACTCCAATGACTCCACCTACTCATCACCCAATCACCTTCCTCTAGGACCAGATTTAAAAGTAACCTCCCCCCCTTCCCCCCACTTCTCATAACACTGTGTATATAAGCTCTTGGTTTACACTTTTGTATTACTCCTGATGATGATGCAAAGCATCAAAATCTAGATCGAGTTCCTTAATAAAAGTATTGTAGGAATTTACAGTTATTTTCATTTCTGAAGTTTTAAAGTAGGTCAAGATGTTAATAATTTAAATTGTGAGGATAATTATTATCATTACTTATCACTTTAAACAACACCTAAAGATCACAAGAACACATTTTATTTGAGAATTTATTATAGTAGACTTTACTGTATTTTAGTATTTGATCTGATGATTATTAATCCTTCCTGCTCAGTCAAAGAGGAACTGATAGTTGCAACATAGAACTTACAGATACAGCTCCTGGTTCTGGATGTCTTAGCACAACAACATCAGTGTAACCAGCCATTACAGCAACAGTATCTGCAAAATTGAAACAATCAAATTGAAATCTGCTTCATTCAAAAACGTGTTCATCTCTAACAATATACCGCCTTCCCTCGTTTTACAAACTTAATTCATCCTACGAAAACTCTTCATTAGGCAAAAACTTGTAAAACAAAAATTATTTTTCCATTACTTCCTATGTAAAATTTTTTAATTGGTTCCAAAGGTCAAAATAAAAAAAATATCCCATAGTTCACTTAAAAACAATAAAGAGCGATACCAAATTGAGAAAAAACATAAATAATGATATATTAATATATTTAAATGACATTCTTAGTCATAAGTCTTATTCTATATATTAGCAGTATTAGCCTGTGATATCCTAGCCTATGATAGGTTAAATGCGGCACATATCTCCTTCGACCGCTTGCCTTTCTCCAATCTTTGAATAATATTTAGTTTTTGGGCTACACTTAAAGCCCTCACTATTTTTTCACTTTACGACTTGCAATACCTGAAAGGCTGGCACATTTAGGAGCCATGATTCACAAAAGCAAATCTTGATTTAAAAGATAAAAATGCACACCACTCAGCGAATCGAATTTCACAAAGAATGGCAACACACGTACTGAGACCGAGATGATGGTTCTTATTCGGAACAGCGTGATGCAATCTGACGAACTTGACCGAACTTTCCCGAAGCGAATAGAGCCCATATAAGCAAAAATTTATTCGATATTTGAAAAATAGGATTTTCACGCGAACACAACGAACTCGTATAAGTGAAAATTTGTTCGCAAATCGAAAAATAGATATGAAATTGCTCAGTTCGTATAAGCAAAAACTCGTAAAACGGAAGTTCGTAAAATGAGGAAAGGATGTACAGACACTTCCCAGCATTTATATCCTTGAATGTACTTCTTTTATGAAACAGAACCTACATAAATATGTATTGAATTCTTCAAATTATGGCACTAGACAACGTAATGATGTCTTTGTTCAACAATAAAATCTATGTCTCTATGGGAAAAGCCCCTATTATATGCACAGCATACTATATAATGCAGACCCTTATGAGATAAAACATAGTGGCTCTTTACCAGTCTTTAAGAAGAAAGTAAAGGCTTTCCTAATAAAAACTGCATTTTACAATACAAGTCTTTTTAAATTTAAATTCGTTGAACGAATGTTCGCTTTAATAAATGAATTGAATTTTATAGCTTTACTTTTTGCCGAACATTCTGTTCACTTTAACGAACTAAATAACATGTATCAAACTCAGATCAAAGAAACTCGAATGTTTATAAAAACTCTTGGGGTCACAAAGACCGTCTTGTTCACGCATGGATTCTTCATGTGTCCACTTTATTAGCATTTTTCCTATCGCCTGCATTTCTTAAGAGGTTTATTATGACATCACCACTTAGACTTGGAGGAAGTGCACTATGCTGTCTTTCCCACAGTCATTCTATGCTTCAGTCTGTGACTTGGATTGCCTATGTTCAGTCGCATTCGTTTTCTCGCGGTTCATATATAACCGTTACATCATGAGGATTTGTTTTCAAGTCATTGCCATGACCACATTTATCAAACTTGCTCTTAGTGTGAATCTTTTATAAACATTTTTCTTATTTTTCACCCTTTAATTGAGTATAAAGAGACCAGCAAGTGGAAAAAGTAGTAATGCTCCAAAAGAGAAGAGGAACGTTATCACACTGGGGACGAAGTTGGATATAATCAAGCATTTTGAAGCAGGTGTTAAGGTGCTCGACATCGGCAAAGTTTTTGACCTGTCCTCATCAACAGGTAGTACCATACATAAAGAGGCTGAGAAGATTAAATCCAGGACCAAGTCCGTGACACCATTGTGTGCATCCAGACTAACAAGGAGTCACAGTTATTTGCTGGATAAGATGGAGGAGTTATCGAGTCTGTGGATTGAAAACCAGAATCAGCATAACATGCCGCTCAGCATGGATGTTATTCAGGAGAAAGCAAGAACATTGTTTGAAGATTTAAAGAAGAAAGAGGGAGAGATTGGAGTGAGTGAAAAATTTAATGCTAGTAGCGGATGGTATTCGAGGTTTAAGAAACGCAACATATCCATCATCTCAAGATGACTGGTGAGGCAGCAAGTGCGGATGTTGAGACAGCCAAGGTATATAAATATTATTTGAGGAAGGTTATTCAGGAAGGCAGATACATCCCTGAGCAAGTTTTTTATGTGGATGAGACTGTGTTATATTGGAAGAAGATGCCAGAAGGCATGTTCCTATCCTCTGAAGAGAAGTCTGCTTCTGGTTTTAAGGCTTCTAAGGACCAACTGACACTACTATTGGGAAGCAATGCAGCTGGTGACTGTACACTTATGCTTTTGTACCACTTCGAAATACCTAGGGCTTTAAAAGGTTTTAACAAATCTGAGCTTCCTGTGATCTGGCATTTTAATAAGAAGGCTTGGGTTACTATTGATATATTGCTTGATTGGTTCAAGAATCATTTCTGTCCATTTGTAGAAAAATATTGTAGGAAGAAAAAGATGGATCACAAGGCATCGTTGCCATCTGATAATGCACTATGTCATCACCTCAGAAATTTCTGAACATGTTCAAGTGAAATTTTTTCCAAAAACACTATATCTCTGATACAGCCCATGGATCAAGGTGTTATTGCGACTTTTAAGGCATATTACCTTCGTCGAACAATGCATCAACTCATATCAAAAACAGACCGAGACAGGCAAATGATACAAGAATTTTGGCAGTCCTATAACGTCAAGAATTGTATCGAAAACATTAATGAAGCCTGGACTGAAGCGATCCCGGAGACAATGAATGGTTGCTGGGGGGCAAGGTGGAAGGAATGCAAGCACAACTTCACTGATACTCAGGAGCCCATTCCTGACATCCACAAGAGAATCGTTGACCTTGCCAAGGATGCAGGATTTGAGGATATAGAGCAGAAAGACGCTGTAGAATTGTTGGAGTCACAGGATGAAACTTAACCAATGAGGAATTAATTCAGCTCGAAGAAGAACAGACTTAATTACGTGATGATGGCTCTGATGATGATGATAAAGAATTATCCACTCCCGATTTAACCATGCAGCACTTGTCTGATGTCAACAAGCACATCGAGGCAACAACTGCCATCTACACAAGAATAATCCAAACCAAGAAAGGCGCAGTCAAGTCTCACTTATGATACATGAAGTGATTACATGCTACAATGAACTATACTGGGAAAGAAAGAGACAAGTGGCACAGCTTCCCATCACAATGTTTTTATCCAGGATCCCATCACAAATGTCTCCAAGCTTACGAAGATCTCCACAACCATCTACAAGTGGGTTGGCAATCTTCAAACCAAGAAAACACCACTACAAGACAATTCAGAAGAAGAAGTCGATGATCCTGCGATTCCTCCTGCCCAATAAATTCATCTACAATTTAAGATAAATAAAAAGCCTCCACAAGAACTTCAAATCTTTATTTTTGGCAAGTGTTCAATTTTTTTAATAATGAATTATGCATTCTTAACTTTTCTCAAAACTGTTCAACTTTTTGTTAATAATTTTCCTGGAGATGTTTCACGAGGAATTTTTAATTCTTTACTGACAGTGTTGGCAGGTTTTGTTTTTCATTCAAAAGCTGAATTTTCTCATATCATGCAATAGATGGCTCCGTACATACTTCTATGTTCAATTGTTGTTGCTTCAGTTTTCCAGTTGATCCACTACTGTAGTTGCTTTGACAGACATTTTAATAGCTAAGAATTATAAATTCAAGAATGAAAAAACTTTTGTCTAGAATGCATCTGGAGTTTTAATGGGGAAGTCAATGGAAAAATCATGATTGTTCAATGAATTTCTGTTTTATGAACGCATGCTGTTCGTTGAACAAGAGTTGCCTGTACTTGGTATTATAATTCTATGAATTCCACGTACTTACAATTAGTAGTAACTTTTATATACCTAGATATTGTATAAACATTTCACTTTGGTATTTTTTTTCTCTCTATTCTTAATGTAACCACTTAACAGCATAATAAAATTAATAAATGAATACTTAGAAAAACAAAAGTTTCAGAAATAATAATAGCAAACATTTTGTTTGTCTTTTAATCTAGCCAATTTCTAAAAAAAAATTATGCATGTTTTACCTTCAAGAGATTCTCCTTTGGTGACAGAAGACGATATACTGTCAACATGGATCACTTGGCCACCAAGCCTCAACATAGCTGCTGCAAAGCTGCAAGAAGTCCTTGTACTTGGTTCATAAAATATAGATGCCATCAATTTTCCCTGTAAATGGAAGAAAATATTGTTTCATGGAAAGAGAATTTAAAATTATAGTTTTTCTTACATAAGATAAAATTCTTATGCTGGAATCTGAGAACAGTTCCAACTGTCTTCAAAATGGAGTTTTTTGTATCTAACAAAGAATTATATTTAGAGAGCCTATATCAATTTACATGTTGATAAGCTATTGACAGGCAGTGCCATTAGTGTATAACTTAGTTGGTAGCTTCTAATTGAATAAAATCCAACCAATTACAGGACACTAGGAGTTGTTCTCTTGGAAAGTGCAGCAATATTTTTAATGATAGCAAATTTATATATGCAAAGCTATTAAAAACCCTAGTAAACAAATTGAGTGTTATTCATGAACATGGTAAAATTAGCACATTTTTTAAATTTTTGTGTCACATACTCTGTCACTTGAATCTCATTTGTAATTGCATCAATGTGGAACTTCATGCAGAAAATTTCAGCTTTCCACTTTTGACACCTTCAGAGATATTTAAAATATTTTTCAATTTAAGCAAGTGCACAGATGGACGGAGAGATAGATGCAAAAGTGAAAATATATGTGCATTTTTTTAAATGTGCTATAAATAAAATATGCCTATATCATCAATATAATAAAAGCCCAGGTTCTGTTGGTACGTTTGTAAAAATTGGTCAACCGGAAGTGGGTGTTTACTCTTGTCACATCTGTTATTTTGAAGTATTTGCTTTAATATTTGATAAATATAAAAATGTATTGGACTAAAAGTTGTAGGAAATTTAATTTTCTACAACCTTTGTTTGAAACATTTTTCCATATAATGCATTGTTTAAGAGATATCTTGTATTTTTAGCTGCCACCACCACGTACCTACCAACAACTATTGTTAACAATTGACGCTTAGTTACGTCTTGTAACACTCCTTTTTCTTTTCTTAATTGTTGGAGCTTTATGGCTATATCCAAAATCAGAAGGCTATGGTTTGAGTTTATTTCTGTTTTTTGTAAAGTCTAAAATTTTCTCACAGTTTCTTAAAATATTTATTATTATGTAACCTATTTGGAATTTTTAGAAATATTACAGATATGGAGAAAGTCATGTGGTGGCCATATCAGATTTTTGAGTTAGAGCACCCAATCACACACACAGACACACACACACACAGGCTGACATTATCGATACAATGGTCAAAACATGTTCAGGGGTCCTCAATACGTGTATTTCCATTGAAATCTCGAAATCAATTTTTTTCATCAAAACAATACTTTCCCCTATATTACTATGAAGAAAGTAAAGATTAAGGTATTTACTCGATTACTGATAGTTTTGTAGATTTCTTTTTAAGTAGTAGTTAGAGAGAAAATTAAATGTTATAAATTGAAAATAATTTTGGGCATATAAGAATTGTATAGTGTAATGTATTTCTTTGTCAAACAATTTTTGTTCACCCAAAATTATTTTTACTCTATGTAACACTCAATTATGTGAATTTTACATTTGCTTACTTTTTAGTGCCTATAAAAGTTAGTTTCATTAATTTATTTTCAATTTGAACTTAATACTTAATTCACGCATACCTGTCATATTTGATGGGCAATTATGCAAGTTATATAATAATCTCCTTATATTACTAACAATACCATATCTGCCAAAGTACAAGCCAATGTTTTTTGTCAAAATCTCTCATGAAAAAAATAACCCGTCAACTTAAATGGGGTTAGGGTTGTCTCGTAGTCACCCATAGATGGCAGCATGTCTCTCATTGCCATTACGTTCAAATGATAGTACTATATTTTTCGTAACATAAATATCTGACCTACGATGAATAGTAATGAATAAATAATAAAGCTAGAATATTGAATTTAGCATTACCTGTGTTTTGTTACCATTCTTACCATTGTTACCGGTTCTTTCCTTTCTAAATGCTATTGGATATTTTCATTTCTCAGGGCTATGCATATGTATCATTAAGAATAGTTAGCAATTTCTATTATTTGGAGTGCCGGTGGTGTAGTGGCTAGGACGCTGGCTGCTACTCACCTGCTGCTTGAAAAGGTAGCAGGTACGAATCCTGTGCAAGTAGAATTTTTCCAAGGTCACCCGGCCTCCTGTTTATGTGGTTTGAGGAGACCGCCGAAATTCAGCTGTTCCGTCCTTCGGAAGGGACGTTAAGCTGTTGGCCCCCCTGGTGTTCTTCGTAAGAGCAGGCAAATGCCGGCACCGGGTTTCCCTCCTCCCTTACCCAGCTATTCATTGCACTACCTCTGAGATGCCCACAGTGTGTAGGACAGAGGCGAGTTGGCTGGGCATTCAAATTCAAATTGTATTATTTTTCATTAGCCATTAAGAGAAATAAGTTCCTATTAGTTTTACTATGCTATAGCCATTGTAATGTTTGTATGCCTGTTAAAACCTCATTCATGGCATCTATTAAAATTGCGTACATTTGAGTGTGTGTACTTTTGGCTAATCAACCTCTTGGATTATTATAGCCATAACTCCTTCTACACCAAACACAATCATGAGGGAGGAGGGAAACCTTGTGCCGGTATTAGCCTACTCTTAACAAAGAACACCAAGGGGGCCAACGGCATAATGTCCCTTCCAAAGGACGGAACACTGACTTTGTGCTGTCTCCTCAAATCACACAAACAGGGGGCCGGGCAACCTAGGAAAAAATCCTACTTGCGCAGGATTCGTGCCCGCTGCCTTTTCAAGCAGTAGGCAAGTAGCATCCAGCATCATAACCACTACACCACCAGCACCCCTGCTGCGTACATTTGACTATGCAGACAATTATGCAAAATGCAAGGATGACTTTTGATGCTCAACTGTTTGAATTTTGTAAAACTTTACATGGAATGTGTATAATTATAAAAATGCAATTTATTAAGGCAATGTAAATGGTAATTTCACTGGAAATAGACTTAGATGAAAAATTATCTTGGTGAGGTCATTATTGCTTTATTTGTCATTTTGTGAAAATTAATGAAATTACTGTAATTGAATGTGGATCATTATTCAACAATGCAAAATTATTAATTCCAGTAATATTTCAAAATGCCAACAACTAAACCATTTCCCACTCTTTTCTTCGATCTCAAATAATGTATTCTAGGTTGTGCATGCATGGCTGGCACACTTAAGCATGTACTCCACAAAATTTACTTTTTTGTAAAAAAATGATGGAAATTTTAGGGGGAGGTCAGCTTAAATCCAGGGTTGGCTTTGATTCGGGCAGATACGGTAAGTACATTTTTTGGGCTCAAAGGTACTGACGAAGTACTTTTCTGAAAATAAGAAAAAATAATCAAGAGCCATTGCCATGGCTCCGATTCTTGATACAATAAGATATTCTTACTCGATGAAATTTTAAACAGAAATTTGCTAACAACCATGCCTTGTATTTGACCAATTTTTTCTAATTCTTTACATTAACGGCACATTGTTCAATCATATACTCCAGATTTATCAGTGACCTTACAGAATTATTAACAGTTTAGATTTTGGTGAAAAGAGTAACATTAATACACAATTTATTTCACTAAAATTAATGAAAAAGGAGTATCTTATGTACATCACATGGCTAGAAGATGTACAAAATTGGTAATAATCATAAAATAGAATCACATTTACTCATAGTAAAAGAGAAAGTGGAAAGTAATAACTATACCACCTTAAGGATGTGATCCAGAGGTCTATCTCTGTGTACATTGGCTCTCATGGTGGAAGCAAGATTAAAAACCTCATTCATCTGTTCCTTGGTGAACGAATCAACACTTAAGATGTGCCTTCCAGTAAGTGCAGAATGATGTGAGGCAGATGGTACAGCCAAAGCAGAAACTGAAAATAAACCTGATACAAATAAATAAATTAAAAGTCCTGCAATACTGTTAGAACAAAATACTTCTTAAAAGGGGCAGCTTTAAATAATATGGGTTGCTATTAATAAATGGGACAAATTTACATTCTATGTTTTGGGTGGCACAAATATTTACATCACCGAGAAACATATGGATTTTGACTTACCAATGATTAGGTTTTTTAAAACACATTAAAATGTCAATAACTAACCTCCAACAGGCACAGGCTGGAAGGATACATTTGGAGGGGGTTGAATGGGAGATGTACATCTTTGTTGTTGGGCTTGAATGGGCACAGGAGCTGGTAACTGATGCCAAGTGTCCCTGATATCCATTTGATTAGTTGGAGTGAGAGCCACTGGTCGAATGAGTCCCTGATCTGGTCTGAATGTAGGGTACACTTCTATTGCAGGAGGAAATAATAATTCTTGATTTTAGGAGATAATTATGAAGACAAACTGAGAAAGCAATTAAAAATATAAGCCTTGTGGGATGGTTTCATCTAGTATTTTTTAAATTAAAAATAAGAAGGCACCAATAAATATATGTACACATCAAATGCTAATATTCAGGGTATAAATCTGAAGATTTAGCATAATACAGGCTACAAAAATGAAAACTGCAAAGAGATTAAGGTGGCTTCCAAATAGAATGATGTAGTCAAAATGTCAAGTAAGAAGACCGAAAGCTCGAACCAAAAAGTCAAGGCATGACAGCAAGAAATAATAGAATGTACAGCACCATAAAAAGAAGTAATAGAAAGAGAAGAAAGTGTTAAGATCCAATACCAACCAGAAAATATGAAAGGCATACACGAAGATGACCCAATTTTAAAAGATGAAACAAAAATTATCCAACAAAAAGAAGATACTACCCCAAGTTTGGAAGATCAATATTTCCATAAACCAAGAATTATCATTTTGGAAACAAGATTCATTTATATCATAACCAAGACAATAATTAAATGATAGCAATTTTGTTCAATAATATTTAATTCATGGGTTAGAATACTATAAGCAATAAAAAACATGTCTATATAAAAAATTACTAAGATATTCAAAGAGAAAAAATAGTGACAGAAAAAAAGAAAAGCTTTAGCAAGTTATACAGACACCAGGAAATCCGCAGAATAGATGATAATAACATGAATACTATGAGCAATAAAAAGCATGCCCATATGAAAAACTACAAATATATTAAAAGAGAAAAATATTTTCACAAAAAGGAAAAGTTTTAAAGAATTAGCAAGTTACACAGACACCAGAGAATCCATAGAATAGATGATAATAAATAACATGTCCAAGTTCAACATGGAATTTGTGGTAATGTAAAAATGTAAGAAGCATCTTTAAGATAAATTGAACATTACCTAATATATTATAAACCAATTATTAAAGCATAAAAAACAAAAAAGGGAGACAAAGCAGAAGATAGCAAGAAAAAATTTCCTCACGAGGCAGGCCAAAGACAGCTATGCATGAAAGAACCATAGGAAGGTTGATGAATGAAATATATGAAAATTAAAACATTCCACCTCACATCAATTTTACTATTTATCTTGCACTATTATTGTATTAAAATACAGCCAGAATATATCATTCTTAGATAAACTACATTTTCCTATATATTCCTTTACTTAAAAAAACACCAGTCTAAAATGACTCACCTTTCCCTTGCCTTTGAATATCTGTTCCAATTGGTTCTTTGCCAATAACCCAGCCCAGAGGCATTGGTGCCACATCTGCTGTAGGTTGCTGAGCTGTCACATTACTTTTAGGCAGGAGAGCTGGGGGTGGAGCAATACCCTTGCTCTGCATTTCTCTAACATCCTTTCCAAAGCCTGGTTCTATTAGGATCTAATAAATGAAAAATATACATTCAACTGAGCCAGGGAAAAAACTGTTAAATAAAGGCTAACCCTAAAAATATAACGAGAATGCAGAAAAAAGAATGTTCAGCATTCTTCTCAAACACTGCTGTTAAAGAAGTTTTAACCAAAAACAAGCTATGAAGAACTTAAATAAAAGCAAAAAACTTTGCAAAAACTTAACAATAAGAAAGTGAAAAGGTACTGTTTCCATAACTGAGTGGAAGGTAAAGAAATGGTACTAAAATGAAAAATGAAACCGTGGCATACACCTACTCGGCCCTCCGGGTTGGGTAGTTTGGTTAAGTGGTATTGGTTTCCTTTCCACGTTCACTATGCCCCCCCCCCTCAGGTTAGGTTACGTTCATCTTCTTTGATATTACTTGTACTATTTTCCTTCTTATATTTACGTATGACATTTAACTTCTGCTTTTTTGCCTTTTCTCATGGTAGTTCCATTTCTCATCGCTTTCTCTCCATTGACAGCGCTACCGTCAATTTGATTACCTTCCACCTGGTTATGAAAACAGTACCAGTGAAATTCTTCTATGTATATGCTATAGAATGAAATATGAGACAAATCTAGTTATTCGGTGTATAACTTAAAGCAAAATCAGACATTGCCAAGGCATGAATAGAAACTGTAATCACTGTAATGAAAGGAAGATAATTTATTAGCAAAGCTACCGAGAAATATATCTTCCATAAAAGTAATTTAATGTATATACCTGACCATCCACATATGCAACCTCCCCTCTTAATACTACTCTGTGAACAGCTCCTTTGACCACCATCCCTAGAAAATACACAAAAGGTCAAAAACTCAAACAATTCTTTGATAAAAATTAAATCTTTAGTCATAACATCAAAGCCTAATTAATGTGATTTCAACATCTGTTAACAAATAAACACCTGCATAAGGGCTCCAGCCACACTTGCTATGAAATGGTCTTGATTTCGTTGGTGTAGCCAACTGAGGTAACTTTCTTTCACTATCACATTCTATGGAAACTGAAATAAATACAGCAATTAATACCAACAAATAAATCTCAAAATATTTTTTTTATTATAAGCAGTTTATATCCATGTCATCATTTGAATGATTTGTAACATAGAAATTATAAGCCAAATTTGAACCTCAATTGCACCAAATATAACCTTATGGTTTCTTATATTTTATGCATTTTCAGGACCTCATTAACTTTTTAGTAACAAGCTGTACAAAAGTGAAATAACATCATCTTGGCAATCTTGCATCCAAAAAGCATTAGCCATATGAAATATCTACAAAGTTTACTTTCTAACTAGGGAGATGCCTGTTGAAATTCAACAGGAAAGTTTTCTGTGAAATAAAAAATGAACAAATATACCTTGACTATCTTTGAATGACAAGAAAATAAACTTTCGTTCTTTTAGGTGTTCGTTGTTTCAAGTTTCGAACTCCTACAATGATTCTAAGTACCTAATTTTAATATGCAAATGATTAATGTTCTACATTCAAATGTATTCCTTCTCGTAAATAACGCAACGAATGTTGTTTACATTGGTTGCTATGAAAAGAATTTCTCTCTCCTTTTCTCTCTCGTACTAATTGTAAGAGCATTCAAAGCATGCTTTCACCCATAAGGATTTAAATAACAATAGGATTTCGAGGTTTAACACTGTAATGGGTTGGCATGGCAACATCCCATTAAATGGCAAGATTTTCTCAAAATATGTGAATTAAATGTTTAACATGAGGAATTTCGAACTGTAGGTGGGAAAAATGAACAGAATAAGAAACGTCATAGTTTTTTCTTTAAAATGGGCTAGATTTGAAGATCATAGGTTAATTCTCTCTAATTTAGATCTCAAAAAGAATAAAAGCCTGCAAGTCAAAAAGTCGATTTTTATGTGTTATCATATGGGAAATGGAAAGGCCTACCTTGGAGCCGAACCTAGGACTTTTTTCTAGATTTCTTTTAGTCATCATCTTACAATATGTGAATCGATCATTCCTGCCAAATACCAAAAATGAATCTCGTTCCATTATCAAGTTATTCACATTTTTATAGTGTGACAGAGGGAGCCACAAAGGGACAGAAGTAGCCTTTTATTATTGTTAGATTAGAGAATGGTTATTTCAATTAAACTAATACATAGAAACAAAAACCTCGCTATAGTAAGGAAAATATAACAGAATGATGATGTTTAAGATTACTAAAAATATTAAAGATCTTAATCGTGGTTCCAGCATCCACCATTAATTATACAAAATTCACGAGTCTGCATTTTCTTCTGCTTTAATTTCACTTTTATTATAAATGAAAAAAATGCCACTGAAAAAATTAAGCAATGCATCACAACATGACTTCATCTTTACTTAAATTATATTCAAGGTGTATTAATATTACCATTGTATTTTGCAAGTACTTTTGGCTGAGCAGCATTGGTAGATTTCACTTCATTCAGGGCAGATTTTATGTCAACAATTTTTGAATTATCTGAAACTAATCCATTTAATTCATTAGATTTTGCTGACTTCAAAGAACCAAGCTTCTCTGCTGCATCAACAGTTTTATATGGTTTTGTTTCAAGCTTCTCATCCACGTCAACTTGATCATTTCCATTGATTCCATTGACAATAGTTGGGCTCACAGACAAATTTGCCAACTTATGAGGCAAAGATCCACTGGCTGCCATTTTTGGAGCATCGCTGGGAATGGGGATATTATCTGGAACTCGCCACTCCCTTCCCATTTCCACTTCAATGTAAGTATCAGGTTGAGGAGGAAGTCCAAATATAAGCAATGGGTTGTGGTGGTAGCGAGTTACAAGGTCCTATAAATAGATGTAGAGAAGTAGTCATGGTTATTTAACTTCTTGTTAGTAATATAAAAATTCTATTATTTTCAAATTTTATTTTAAAATAAAATAAAATTATCCCAGAAAAATAATAGATTTAATTTTTTTTCTCTGCAAATGTCTCATTAGCAAGTTTGTAAACCACATTATATACAACTTTAAGATGAAAATTTATCATTCTGCAACAAATTCCATTAAATGCAATGCACCTTAACTAAAATCAGTATGTGTATTGGCTGCTCTGGCTACATGTATTGTTTAGCTGCAACATGAGAAGGTGCAATGAGTTTTATGGTTAGCCAAAGTCTGTAATTGTTGTTCTGTGTAAGTTAAAGGCAAAAAATAGAGGATAGGCAACAAAAGATACAACAATTATAAAGTGGCAACAGCAGTGCTTTGCCTTTACCAAAATCAACGAGTCTCTGACTTTCAGAATCAAGTGTGGAGAGGATAGATGAGGTATTCACACAAGAGTCCTCAGAAGTTTATTCCTATGTGCAGTCACAACTTGGAATCCCAAAATAGATGGTTCATACAGTGTTACATAAAGATTTACAGCTACATGCTTACAAGATCGTTAGTGCACAAAACTAAGCATAACAACAAACTTAAACGTGAACCACCATGCTGGAAAAGTTAGATAGCAATAAAGATTTCATGAAGCATGTCACCTTTGCCAATGAAACAACATTCCGCATGAATGGTAAAGTCAACAGACACAACTGCAGAATTTATGGTACACATCCACCAGAACTGACTGAACATGTGCAGGTCAGCCCAAAGATGAATATATAGTATGATCTGATTTAAACAGTTTATCAGCCTTTTCTTTTTTGCAGATAACAATTAATCAGAACTGCCTAAATCACATCTTCAAGAGCTTTACTTTTACTCAGTTGGATAATTGCATAACACTCTTCCAGCAAAATAGTGCAGCAACACACTTCAGTAACTTTGTGTGTGATATGTTAACTATAAAGCTCAAGATTGGCAGATTGGAAGAAGTGGGCCAATTCTGTAGCCTCCTCGCTCACCCAAACCAATGCCCCTCTACATTTTAGGGGATAGATTGTTTACAAGCTAACAGAGCATGTGGACAGTGAGAGTACACTCAAGAAAAGCACAGAAACTGCAGTCAACCAAATGGCTTCAGAAATGTTGCTTTGTTTTGTGGTCTGGAGAGAAATTGAATACAATCTGGATGTTGTTACAGCTACCACTGGTGTACACATTGAAACCTACAAAGAAACTATGTGATTATAGCTATATTTAAATTCTAAGCTTAAGGCATTCATGGTTCAGGAAATATGAATTTTTGAAACCTCATAGTGTCATGAAAATCTAATATAACCATTTTTCAAGAATATTTCCACATATTTTCATATTTCAGAATAATTCCAACACAGAAACAAAACTTTTAGGAGTACAAGATTGCTACATAGGTTAATTTATTACTCACCTCCAGGGTAAGCTTTTTGTCATGCACAGCTGTTAAAAGTAATGGCAGGGCTGTTTCAAGGCCAGGAAAACCTGGACAATGACCAGTTCGCTTTTCAGAGAGAAGATGGGGAGCTGAAAAAAAAGAAGTCAGTTATAGTAAAAGCATAGACTTGATACTACTGCCTTTTACTTATTAGGTGCATTTTGCTTCCAGCGCCTTTTAGCTTCGGTTTGCCCATCCATATGTTAGTTCACGGCTTCTACCAAACGGATTTTCATGAAATATGATATTAAGGACTTACAGTCAAAAACAATAAGAAAATCTCAAAAATAAATCATGTAAGCTACTCAGAGGTACTACATTACTAGTGACAAAAAATTAACTTTCCATTATATCTCGTCATATCAAAATAGTTTTCAAATAAACTTGTAAAACTAGTAACGTAGCGTATTTCTTTTCCTATACATTTATATTGTAGGAGTAGCCGTTATCAAGACAATCGTATAAGAAAGTCATAATTCGCTTTGAACTTGGAAAATTTCTTGCATAGCTACCTAATTGTTGTCAACGAAAACAATCTTATTGGTTACTGAAGTAAATAAGATCTGCTATAATAATATAATTGCACTGGTGGTGTAGTGGTTAGCGTGTCGGCTTTCTATTGCAAAGTTCGGGGGTTCAAACCCCTCGAATGGAGGTTTTATTAAAAAAAAAAACTATCATCAGTGCCTGGCAGTAGGCAGCAGTACTGTCAGTATGGTATAGAGCCGAAAACAAATGATGTTGGTTGGGTCTATATCCAATACAGCTGTAGGCGTGATCAGGGCGATTTGAACGGCTACAGTACTGCGATGTGGAAAGCAAGAGGGAAACTACCACATTACAATCCCTAGTAAAGATTATATGGTTGGACAATATGAGTTCTCTCGAGGTAAAACAATCCGGAGGTAAAATAGTCCCCCAATCGGATCTCCGGGCGGGGACTGCCTTGAGGAAAACATTTGTCGAAAGTAAATTACGAATAGGGACTTGGAACGTAAGAACTATGAGAAAGGCAGGAAAGCTAGAGAACCTGAAAGAAGAAATGAGAAGAAATAGAGTTGACATTATAGGGCTAAGCGAAACTAGATGGGAAGGAGAAGGACAGTTCGACTCGGAAGAATTCACGGTAGTTTATTCTGGAGGAAATAGTGGGGAAAGGGGAGTAGCTCTGGTACTTAGGAAAGATATGATGAAAAGCGTGACAAAGATAATAGCAACGAACGATAGACTGATGGCAATCAAGCTAAAAGCAGTCCCAGTGGACATGCTGATAATCCAGGTATATATGCCAACGTCAGCTCATGACGATGAAGAAATAGATGAGATCTATGAGCAAATTAATGAAATTTACGAAGAAGACGGAAGAGGAAAGGTAAACTGCATAATAATGGGAGATTGGAACAGCATAGTCGGAGAAGGACAAGAAGAAAATGTTGTCGGGCAATACGGACTTGGGAAGAGAAATCGAGGAGGGGAGAAACTCGTAGAATTCTGCATCAATAATGACCTTGTAGTGACTAATACATGGTTCAAAAACCATAAACGAAGGTTATACACATGGAAAAGCCCAGGAGATAGAATGAGATGCCAAATAGATTACATCCTTGTAAAACAAAGATTCAGGAACAGCATAAAGAACGCCAAGGCATTGCAAGGAGCAGACCTTGATTCAGATCACAGCCTTCTAATACTTGACATGAGTACAAAGCTAAAACAAATAAGAAAAACGAGAAGAGAAAGACAGACCTGGGACCTAGAAAAACTGAAAGAAAGGCAGGATGTAGTCAGCATGAAGTTGGAAGATAACCTAAGAAAGTTGGAAAACATACCGAAGACCGTTGATATAGAATGGGATGAAATTAAAACCAGTATCAAGGATGCCTTGGATAAAGAGATTGGAAAACAAGAGAAGAAAATCAGAAAACCATGGATCACGAAGGAAATGCTGGAGAAAATGGATGAGAGACGAAAATGGAAAAACGTTAACAGTGAAGAAGGTAGAGCCAACTATAGGCGTATAAACAATGAGTTGAGAAGGGTAACAGATAAAGCTAGAGAAAATTGGATAAAAGGAAGATGTGATGAAATAGAACAAATGGAGAAGTTAGGACGGTACGATATGATGTACGCTAGGGCACTGGAATTAGAAGATAAGAAGTCTAATGGAATTTGTGGTAAAGGAATTATGAATACGGATGGGATGATAGTCTCAGAAACAAAGGATGTAGCACAGGTATGGGAAGAATACATTAAAGAATTATACAGCAAACAGGCAGGAGCGGCAAAAATAGAACTGGAAAATGAGGAAAACATTGAAGAAGACAACTTAGGGCCAAGTATTATGGAGAGCGAAGTAGAAAAGGCGATAGTGGAACTAAAGAAGGGGAAAGCCACGGGCAGCGATGGAATACCGGCTGAGATACTTAAAGTCATAGGATCAGAAGGACTAAAAGTGATCACGAAATTAATTAATAAGATTTACGACACGGGAGAGTGGCCTCACGATTTCCTAGAAGTAACAATGATCCCTCTAAAGAAGAAGCCAAAGGCAATGCAGTGTAAAGATTACAGAACTATAAGCCTTCTGTCACACACATCGAAGATCATCACGAGGATTCTTAATAAAAGGCTGGAGAAAAAGGCAGAAGAAATAATAGGGGAAGATCAATTCGGTTTCAGAAAAGGACGAGGAACTAGAGATGCTATAGGAGTAGTTAGAATCATATCAGAAAGGGCAATAGAATACAGTCAAGATATCTGCGCATGTTTCGTAGACTGGCAGAAGGCCTTTGATAGAGTAAATTGGGTAAAGTTGATGAAGATATTAAAGGATATAGGTGTAGACTGGAAAGACAGGAGACTGATTAGGAATCTATATGAGAATCAAGTTGTAAAGGTCAGGTTTGAGAATGTGGACACCTGCGGAATAAATATCGGTAGAGGAGTAAGACAAGGCTGCTGCCTATCGCCAACCCTATTCAATATATATGGAGAAAGTCTAATGCAAGAAGCTTTAGAAGGCACAGGGGATTTCAAAATTGGAGGAAGGATTATAAGAACAGTGAAATACGCAGATGATCAAGTACTTCTAGCAAGAAAGGAAGAGGAGCTACAAAAAATGATAAATAGACTAGTGATAACAGGTAGAAAATACGGTATGGAAATAAATACAGAAAAATCCAAGGTCATTCGAATATCGGGTAAAGAAGAGAATCTGAACATAACTATTGGGGGAAAGCCATTAAAACAAGTTTCAGAATATAAATACCTTGGAAGTATCATAACACGAGAGGCAAAATGTACGGATGAGATCAAAACTAGAATAGGAAAAGCAAAAGCGGCTTTCAGGAGAAAGAAACAACTACTTACAGGGAATATAAGGGAAGATATCCGCAAGAAGTTGATAAAATGCTACGTATGGAGTATAGCATTGTATGGGGCAGAAACATGGACGCTAAGGAAAAATGACATCAAATACTTGGAAAGCTTTGAAATGTGGACTTGGAGGAGAATGCTGAAGATAAAATGGACAGATAGGATGAAAAACGATGAAGTGCTACGAAGAATAGGAGAGAAGCGAATGATTATACAGACTATCAGAAAGAGGAAGGCTAACTGGGTTGGACATTACCTGAGGAGAGAGAGTATGATTAAAGACGTGTTAGAAGGAAAACTAGATGGGAAAAGGGAAAGAGGTAGGAAAAGGTTTCAGCTGATAGACGATTTGAAAGGGAAAGAGAGTTATCAAGATATAAAGAGGACAGCGGAAAATAGGAGTATATGGAGAACCAAGTTTAACCAAGAATAATCACGGACCTGTCTACGGACAGACTACCTATGATGATGATAATTACGAAAATACATGGCATTTCATTACGTGTGCATGAAGCATTTTGTAAGCAAAGGAAAAGGCATTATCTATGATGAAGAAAAGAACACAAATGTAAATATTAGAATACTTAACTGAAATGAGGTTTGTAAATAATTTTCGATTATTTGATTAGTTACAATTGATAAGAAAATAGATGGGCAAATAAAGATTTAATATTTCCCTGACATCATTTCTATATATAGTTTTGCAGTATTTAGTCATTAAAATCAAGGAAATACATTTATTAATGCATCAACTTCGATGGAGAAGAAATTTTTAGTAGATGGAGAGACAATCGGTTCTTGGTGTTTAGTTATTTTACAGTGTGCATTCATTCAAATTATATTGCATAGTTTCAAATATTCCATAGCACAAAATGCACCCATCTGCAATACACTGTATACTTTCCTAACTTGTATTATAACAAATAATAAGTTCTCACAAACTATCATTTTAGGAGAATCATGATGGATTGGATTTAAATGCCTGGTTGCCAGTGTTTTAAACAGAATGCATTAGCTAAGTTATTTTTGTTTTCCCCTATTAGAGTAAAACAAACACAAATCATTAAATACTTATTTACCATTTGTGCCTGTTGCCTATCAGACCATTAAATCACAGGCTCAACAGAATAAGAAAAAATTGCTTGGTTGCAAATTTCCTAACATTCAACATAATATACATAAATGTGGTAGTCAATAAATGAGTAAACAACATACCAACAAGCACTTCAAAATATTTGCAAGGAAAAATATGCGTTGACATTTTGTCATAGGAAGAATATGGATGTTTCTGGAATGAAATAAAACATTTGCTTATCAAAGAGTTCAGTTATGCAATACTCACCGTGGTCAGTTGCAAAACAGTCAATATACTGCATATTGTCCCACAATGCTTGCCTATCTTCCTCATTTCCAATTTGTGGACACACAGTCCAGAGAGGGTCTGTTGGCGAACATTTTTCAGACGAAAGGAACAGATGGTGGGGTGTAACTTCACAGGTCACACTCACGCCCTGTAATCAAAAATACTTTGAGATGAGATTTATAAAGAATGATAAAAAACATCTACATATAATGTGATAATTTGTTGTCATTTAATAAATAAACAACCATATATAAACTAAAAGATAAAATAACAATCCAATATAAATAAAGCAATCGCAGCAGTAAATCATTATTTTGTTAATTTAATGTTTGAAAATTAAATTTTGGAACCCTATGGTAAAAAATGATAAAGGAGAAACCTCATAACCATAATACCATATATAATCGATTGAAAGCTGACACTAATTGTAAGCCGACCCCACTTTTCACAAGACCATGCAAGGAAAAAAATCATTTTGAAGTGCTTAGACAGCAAATCTCAAAATTCCACAAGTATGAATGCCTCTGATTTTTAGTTTGTAATTAAATAAAGGGTATTAACGGATATTACGGCAACATAAAAGACACTTGATTCACTTATTCATAACAAATTATAAGAAAAAATAATTTGACTGCGTTATCCTCGGGAAATTAATTCTCATAAATCATATATGCTGTTGTGCTGCAAGATTAGATGTTTCTTCTGCATATGCTATCATTTTCCTCTTCAAGTTCGCAGAATAATGTGTTCGTCCCATAATGGGGTTATTAAAAAAAAAAAAAAACAATCTCACTACACTAAATGACAAATTGATGCCACGAGGAAGTGACAGTTCGCTTGGGAAATGTACATATGTATACTAGACACTCGACACACTGAAACAAGATAAGTAGAGGAGAGAGGGTAATAAGAAAGGGAAATGTTTTGATCCATGAGTAAAATGAAACATTGTGTCCATATCTAGCTTCATACCAATACAAGCACTCCCGCTGCCTTTTTTTTACGATTTTGAGGCGCCACGTACTATTTACGTAATTTATTTCTCTTAGATGTTCAGTCATTTTCATTCTTTTTTGCTTACATTTAAAGTAGATAGTTTACTTCCACTTTAATATACTTAAATCTCGTGTTATAATGTAAATATGGACAAATTCATTTACTTCTTTTTTACCCCGATTCTAAGCCAAGTGGCAATTTCTGAGATAGTAAAAAGGTAAAAAAAGGTCGGCTTACAATTGATTAAATACAGTAATTAAAAAAGAAGTACTCAAATATACACCGGTTTAGAGGAAAGTACTCCATGCCAGGGACCGAACACACAATCTCGCCCACTCTGGGTTTAGGGGAACTACTCCATGCCAGGGACCCTTGTTTACATGAGCATGAATCACGCAAGCAAATAAACCAAAAGTGTACTTCTGTTTTACTGAGGATGGAATCATTGATTTTAAAATGTGTTTAAACATTCTTTTTTAAAAAAAAATAAGTACACTTTTGGTTTATTTCCTTGCATGATTCGTGTGTGTGTACACAAGGGTCCCTAGCATGGAGTAGTTCCCCTAAACCTGGAATGTGTGAGTGTTCGGTCCCTGGCATGCAATAATTTTCCCTAAACCGGTGTGTATTTGGGTACTTCTTTTTTAATTTTTATGGTTATATGGAGGTTTCTCCTTTTTAATGTTTGAAAGTAATCAATCTGTTCTATTTAAAAAAATATTAACTCAAAAAAGGTAAACCACCTCATCGTAGAACAAAAGTATGATATTTACATGATAAAGATTTTGATTTTGCTCTAATAGCCATATTAACCCCATCCACCCCATTTTTTATGAAGCAAAAATTTGACCAAGGCCAGAAATTCAAACTCCTGATTATTACAAGAACCAATAAAAAAGCATGTCAGATTATATATTGACTTCATCATTTACTAACCAAGCATTCTAATGATAACAACAGAACTCTTTACATAAATGTAGAAGATTAACTATATGCTGGACACTTTTACTAAGTCTGTCTCGGAGATGGTTGAGTATGCTAATAGATTAAAATTTGAAAACCAGAAGCGGATTTTAGCTAAAATGGCTGCCTTATAGCCATAATGGCTATCAGGTTTTGTAACCTTTTTATGGCCATTGGAGAGACATTGCATCACTTTGATAATTCAGCCATAAGGAAGCTTATGATAATTCTCAACTGAATGATAGTTTATTGAATGATGTCCAATTTGTAAGAAATGAGTAGAATGATGTCAAGCAGTTTATTATAGAAACATTTTCATAGCTGGAACACATCTTCCACATATTACAGGTTGACCACCGAATTTCCGGCAACGGATAGTTCAGCGCTGCTTTTAATCTGGACAAAATTACAACAGAGGCATAGAGGTATTTGAAATTCTTACAACTGTCTGATTAGTTTACCGAGCTGCCATAGATGGCATTATGAGTCACCCACATTCATTTATTTGTTTACACTCCAGCTATCGGTGGTAATCACAGGATTTTGCATGATTTTAAGCTTATTTTGCTTATATTTAATTCCAGCTGTCTTCAAAGAAAGGAGCAAGTGTCTGTGATGGTGTCAAATTCAAACACCAGTCCATTTCAATACAAGATAAGGTAGAACTCGTGAAAAAACTTGACCATGGTGTTTCTGTGTGACAGCTGTGTGATGACTACAGTGTTGGTTTATCAACTGTCTATGACAGCAGTGCCCAAACTACGGCCCGCGGGCCAAATGCGGCCCGTGAAGGGTTTTTGTTCAGCCCACAAAGCTAAGGCGAAAAATCAATTCGAAAAATTTAACACACAAATTCATACATTTTTTGAAAGTTTTCATAATAAAACTTTAAATATTGAAATGCTTTTGTGTGGATCCACAATTTTAAATTCATGCATTCTAAAAGAAGTTCTTCTTTAATCAGAAAATAAAATACCTTTTTTTTGGCCTGTCGAATCAATTCAATCTCTTCTTTTGTTGCCACATGGCATACGTGAAGTGATCGCTTGTACAATGTTGCCAACATCAGTACAGCAGCTAAAGTTTGGCCTTCAGCATGCACACAAATTGGATAAGAATGTGGCCAGGTCTCAAAATGCTGCAGGTGATAAAAAGAATTTAGATTTAGACATCATATTAAGTTATACCATTGAAAATTTTCTAATAACTTCCTTATTTTACATGAAAGTAGAAAAGGTTTCTGAAAATGAAAAATTACTCAACATAATGAAAATTACCATAATAACCCGAAAGGAAGACATGGTTTTTTCCAAAAATTTCGGCAAAAAATTAGGGAGTCTTAAAATTGAGTACAAAGTTTTAAACAACGCAACGAACATCCTGAAGCTGATTCTATGTCCACAAAAATGCATTTATTTATACAAAAACAATACATTACATTTAATTTAATAAAACAATACATTTATTCATATTCTGTAAGTTAACAATGTGCAAATGAGAGGCTTTACACCTAATAGGTACTGGGGGAAGGGGAGTGTTGACAAACCTATGTCAGAACTTGTGATCAGCTGAGTAGGACATTTGATACATAGGGTGTTGAAAATGGCAAAGCTAAGATTGTCTGCATTTTATGCATGTCTTTTTACAATTTAAACATATTTGTTACTTTTCAATTGGTCTGCCAGTGGCAGACAAATAGTATACCTGCAGTCTGAAGAGTATAAGCTCTATGAGAGGACGAGATTGGTACAAACTTGGCTAATTTTAACGTGAAGTGAGGACTCATTCTGAGCCAAATGGGTAATGCAGGCAAGAAACCTATTTATTTCGATATGATATACAATTAGAGTAAATGAAAAAAGTGCAAAAAATGTCATAAAAACTTTGGGGAATGAAAAATGCAAATTACTGTAATGCTGGCAGTGTGAATGGCACAAAGTTACCACTATATGATATTTTAAAAATCGGTATCACAAAGTTTTTTCCTGAATAGACCTTTTTATCATTATGGTCATCTTACATTCAAATTCATCTTCCTCTTGGGTCAATATGATACTTACTTATTCACAACAGTAGATTTCATGATATATAAGCCAGGATAAAGACTTGAGTGTTAATAATAACTACCATGACTGCTTTTCATAATTCATTCTATAAATTTTAAAATAAATCTTAGGGTAGCTTAACCCCTTGCATCCTAACAAAGAGTCTGACTCATAGCAGTAGAGCAATGCCAAACAGCTACGCTATGAACAACACTCGCAGCTATATCAGTAATGAGGTCAGGCTCAGCTCGGTGGAATTTACTCATAATGAAAAAATAACTTTGTTGTTTCCACAAATTTTGATTTAAACACGACCGGTGTCACTACGATCGTAGCATCATCAGATGATAAAATATAAATTGTTCCATATATATAGGATAAAATGAAGGGGGGAGAGGGAGATAGTAGGGGTTAAAAAGAAAATGAATGGAAGGTAATTGAATGAGTGGTTGGGAAAAGAAGGGGCGGGAAAAGAAAGCAAAAGCAACATAGTAGCAAAATGTTACAAAAACTTGGTAAAAGGACCAAAGACAACAATGTTGATACAAAGTATTTACAAAATATTCAGTAAGCTAAATAGAGGAGAATGATTGTGAAAAAGGTATTCATTTTAGAGGGGTAAGTCTTCACAGATAATTATCTCTAGCTGTTCGAGGGCATCCAATTTGCGACCTTTACTTTCAAAATGGAGGAATTTAGGGTTGAAGGAACTATGATGATTGAGGTTTAACAGATGTTTCGCAAATTGAGAATTCAAATTATTTAAACGGAAATATCGCTTATGTTCCTTAATCCTCTTGTCAAAACTCCTCCCTGTTTGGCCGATGTAGACCGCTCCGCAATCATCACAAGCAAGTTTATATACACCACTTCTTAATGACAACTCTATCGGGTCTTTAGCATTAAGGAATAATTTGGAAAAAGTAACTGGGGAGTAGAAAGCAGGTTTAAGTTTGAGTTTAGGGAAAAGATTGGACAATTTATAAGAAATGTTTCCTAAAAATGGGAGTCTGTGCCAACTAAGAGGTTTGGGGTTGAGATTAGGCGGAAAATAAACTATTTTTTGGGAGGCAATAAGAAAACGTTTTTGGAGATAAAATTATCTACTTTCCTACCATGTATATATTTTGAGATATGACACTAATTATAGTGAACGAACACCGGAAAAACCATATTCTAGACCAAAGAAGATTTTATACAAAACAAACACTCATTTTGTTGCCTTTTTTGTTTTGCAACACATCTTGAACAGTGTTAAGCTGTGTTTTTCAGTAGCGCTGAAGGTGTTAAATAAGTGTGCCAAACAGCATGTTTCCTAAAAGTGCTAATGCAGCCAACAATTTTTGTTTTGTTTGCGGAGAATTTACTGTGAAACATCAGAGAAGGTGCTTTACTCCTCTTTATCATAAAAGCTTATCAATTGTACTTCAAATGCAAGGTAGGAGACCAATATAAACAATGACAGAGCATACCACCATTAGCCATTTTTGTAACCGTGAACAGCAATACGTTGACTTTTATTCTATGGAAGATTGTCTATGTATTGCAATGATGTAAATGCTTTGATGGCATCACTGAGGCACAAACACAAAACAGAAGTTTATTTACCCCCTTTACATATCAAATTAGGACTCATGAAGAATTTTGTAAAAGGTATGGATCAAAATGGTAGAGGATTTCTACATCTTAAGGAAAAATTTACAAAAAACACTGAAGCAAAGATTAAGGAAGGAATATTTGTGGGTCCCCAAATATGTGAACTCATGGATGATGATGGATTCGATCCAGTGTTAGAAGGAAAAGAAAAAAGGTACAGGCATGTTTCAAAGCAGTTGTCATGAACCTTTTAGGAAACAACAAAGTACCAAGCTATGAAGACTTGGTTAATAAAATTCTGGAAGCAAACCATGACATGGGGTGTAACATGCCACTTAAAATTCATTTCCTTCACTCCCATCTGGACTTCTACTACAGTAGTCTCGATAATCCGACCTAAACGGGACCGAGGAGTGGTCGGATTACCAAAAATGTCAGACTATACGGAAAAGAACGTGCTTTCATACTTATGTTACATAAGTATGAAATCACGTTTATTAATCATTATTCTACATTACAACTAACATAATAGAGTACAAAACTATTATTTGAAGTTAAAGTTATTGTTTAAAAAATTGAGTAATTGAGGTTTGTTTCCAGGCTTTGCTTCTCTTCCTTGCGGCGAGGTCGCGCCGCCTCTCAATAATATGACATCAGTAGCAGTAATTATACAAAAGTGGTAGAACAGTAGGAGCTAGGTTTTTGAAAGCTCGTGGTTTTTTGGCCTTTCCAATAAATACGGGTTTTAATTTGTGGTTACCAGTAGTGTTGCTACAGGCTAGAATCGTCACTCTTTCTTTACTTCATTTATACCCAGGAGCTGAAGTTTCAGCCCAAGAAGCTAAAGTTTTTGAAGGCAGCATTTTATAGTTTAAGCCTGTCTCATCACAGTTATATACCTGCTCACCTAACAATCCTTTGTTGTGAATGAGATAACGAAATTTTGCTTTAAATTTAAAAAAATTGTCCGAATTTGCCGATAATTTTTCACCACAGATATTGAGCTGCCTATGGCTATGTCAGATTACGCAGAATGTCAGACAATCGAAGGTCAGATTATCGGGACTCTACTGTACTATAATTTCTTTATATAATAAATATATGAGGAATAAAAAATAATTGTTCAGAAAAGGAAGAAAATATACCTTATTGATAAATTATCCTTTACTTCAGAAGTAAAGGGCTTAATGATAAATACTGCATGAACAAAATAATTTACGTTTTGGGTAATGAGACCAAGCACTTTTTTTAAAGACCCAGTACATTTATTAACTGCTTATCACTCAGGAGAATATTCACTGAAAATTATATAAGAAAATTCATAACCATAGTTGCAAATTTACAGACTTTGTCGCTAGATTAAATGACTTTTTACTTCGTTTAGCAACTTACTTTAGGGTTTAGCGACATGTCACTAACTTGGCAATTTTCGCCAAATCTAGCGACATATTTAGCTATTTCTGTATTTCTACACAAATACATGCAATATTCAGCACAAACAAAATGAATTACTTTTATGGTACCTTTATTGAAATATATGTTTTTGATAAATCTTTAAATAATTTTCAGTTATTTCCCCGATTAGGTATATTTTAAATATATTTCAGACATTTTAAAAGATCCCATTGTAATTTACGTTGAGAAATACTTTCATAAAATGCAGTTAAAATTAAAGAAAAATTTATTTCCATTAAAAATGAAAGAAGGTATTGCTCTCGACATAGAAATTAGATTATCTATTTTTATTAGAATATTAAATTCTAAGTAGATTTTGCTTTTAATGATTACTGAACATCTGCCTCTTTCAAAATATATAAAATTTATTCTGAAAAATTTGTAATTATTTGTTATTATATATTATCAGCACATCAATCATTATCCTGTTGTTGTTTCTAAGAGAAGTTCAATCCATCAATAAGAAATTTGAAATCAAAGTGAAAGATCTCACTAAGTTAGTCAATGATTTGGTACATTTAAATAATATCCTATGTTTCAGAAAGTACTGAAACTGCAAATCGACTGGATCCTCATCCTTACTTAGGATATGAATTTGAAAAGGAAATATCAGAGTGCTAACTTTATGATGAAGTAAACCACGAAAGATGTCATAATTTTCTAGTTTCACTTATAAAAGAACTTTGAAAAAGAATGCCAGAGAATGTTACTGTTTTGCAGTCATCGTCTTGTTTAAGTACAAGTGACTGTTTGAAACCAGCAAAACCAGAAATGTGGATGGAGATCTCAGATACATTGAAACTTGGCAGGAAAACGCTAGCTACCGAGATTCAACTGGTGAAATGACTTTTAAGGATATTTCAAATCTAGATTTAACTGTACTCGCATTACCCCACTCAAATGTTGATACTGAACAAATTTAGTGTCATGAACAATGTAAAATCAAAATTACAAAACAGAATGAGTGTCAAAACTTTAAAAGCAATTTTGGCCATTAGATATTGTTTAAGAAGGCATGGGAAATGTTGTTAAAATTACAAACTGCTCAAAATTGTAATAAACAAAATTGGTTCTACTGATGCGTATGGGAATTTACCTCAAGATGAAACAAAAAGTAGTAATATATGTGGTGAACAGTTACCCGAACGCGACTTGTGTATGAAGCATTAATGTAGTATTTTTGCTGTGAATTTTTAATATCTTTTATTTTCTTTTTATTTTAAAAGCTTAACCTATAAATGAAAATGCCTATTCCTTTTTATAATAAAAGGCTTGTATATATTCTACCTTATTTATAAAAATCAATAAAATATTATCTTAATTATTATTCATGTATAAAAAATAAGATAAGTTTACCAATTAGATATAATAAGAATTATTTTGAAGTATTTATGTACTTTTTTATATTAAACAGTATTTTAGCAACATTTCTTTGAGTTGAGCGACTTAAGCTACTTTTTATAGTGGATTTAGCGACATTTGCAAATTTATTTTGGCAACCTTGTTCATAACTGCTGCGAACTTGGAACTCTTTAAAATTATACCTTCCACATGCATAGGAATAATGCCTGAAAAATTAATCAAGTCAGATTTTTAAAGGCCATAATGTTAACCATAATGTGCAGATTGAACTACAATATATGATGGAGGTTAGAGCAAGACTTCACGAACACAACTCAGTGATGATTTCGCATAATTTAGATTACTACTTTGAGAATATATTGCTCGAACTATAGAGTTAGGACATACCCAGAAATCTGCCACTTGAATCGAGATATAATGCTTCTATTTTGTAAGAATATTCTCCACACGACCCTGCTTTGCGTGATTATGTTGAGAGATTTCACTAACTTGTAGGCCAATTAAGTATAAAACTAAATACACGGCTCTTTTAAACATTATTTTTAAAGGAATCGATATCAGCACGCCCCTGTGTGGAGTATACATTGTGAGTTTGCAAAGTAATACAAGTCTTTTTAAAGGCGTACATGATTTTTTTCAGGAGTACAAAGTTACTGAAAGGAGTACTGTACTCCTGAAAGGAGTATGTCTCGTCACCAGAATATAATTAAATATTCCAGCAAAATTAAATGCTAAGATATGAATTAGCATTAAATAAAACACCTTCATCCAATGCGAAACAGATGTCATCTTAAGGGTAGTAAATGTATCATTCAGATACATCTTCAAACCAGCAGCCATTGGAGCAAGAGAGGCAGCAACCTCTTGATTACTTGCTGAAGCCCCAACAAACAAGGCATAGTCACATCGTGCACCAGCTTCAGCAGCCTTTAAAGAAAGAATAAGTAATGCTTACTAGATCACATAACCTAGAAATTACACATTTATTTCAAATATTGTTTGCAATGCATAAGTTAATTATGACTTTTTATGCCCTTTGTACAAGATGAGAACTTTTAAAATAAAATTTTTATTAGATAAATAATCCATTGAGTTAGTATAGAATTTACAGGCAAGCATTTTCTGTTACTAACTTACGACAGTGCTCATACAGCAAAGGGAAGGAGAAAAACACTTTACAATAAAATTAATTAAAAAATCCATAAAGTGTATAATGTGCTTCAGTAGTACAGTGGAATCCCCTTTTAATGTTTGCCTGGGAGACAAGTCTTTTGTACCTTAAATCAAGTAATACCTTAAAAGGGGCTAGTCTAAAATTGAAAGATTAAACAGCAGTTTATTAATATCAAATTATTATTAATTGAAACAAATATTAAGAATACAGATTAATTGAAAGGTAAGCTTCCTGTCAAGTTAGAGGCTTTTTATATGGAATAAACAAGTATGAAAAGGTGTACTCCATGTCAGAGTGCACAGTTTCCAAATGCGTTCTTTGAGATCAACAAATTTTAGTAAAATTCCCCAATACCAAATTTCATCAAAATATGCCATGCAGTTCCCTAGTTGAAATGTACATATGTTGTAAGCTACATGTAGTTCTTCATGAAAAGTGGTTGTAATTATCATCCGATTTTAACCAAAATTGGAATCCGTCAACAAATTTTAATAAAACTTCCTAATACCAAATTTCATCAGAATATGTCCAGTGTTTCCGACTTGAAAAAGAGGCAAGTTGTAAAATACATGTAGGTTTTCATGTAAATGGTCGTTATTGTAGACTGATTTTACCCAAAATTGGAATCGGTCAACCAATTTTAATAAAACTTCCCAATACCAAATTTCATCAAAGTATGTCCAGCAGTTCCAGAGTTGAAACAAAAGTACATTGTAAGTCACATAAAGGTCTTCATGTGAAGTGGTCGCTATTGTAATCCGATTGTAACCACCATTGGAATCGGCCGACAAATTTTAGTAAAACTCCCCAATACTAAATTTCATTAAAATATCTCCAGCTGTTCCTGTTGTAAAATTTTTAATTGATTTTTTAAATGAACAAAAGAACATCGAAAATCGTATAATTACGTAAACAGGTTAATTTCCTTTTAGAAAGATCTGATGCTTTCCTGGTGAATCGATGAGGTGAAGAGTTCCCGGGTTTCCAGCCAGGTGAATATGTTGTCTACCGACGTTTCGGCACCTTCCTCAAGTGCCATCTTCAGGGGTCTCCTGAGTGCCGTACCATTCTTTCGTCCATGTATATATACTACTACGGTATTGGAGGCTCGTTCCCCATTGGCTGTTGGGTCGGCCTATGGCGTTCTGTGATTTTGGGGAGTATGGGACACGGGATTCCCACTCAGCAAGGTGTGGAATCCCATGCTCCCCAAAATCACGGAACGCCATAGGCCGACCCAACAGCCAATGGGGAACGAGCCTCCAATACCGTAGTAGTATATATACATGGACGAAAGATTGGTACGGCACTCAGGAGACCCCTGAAGATGGCACTTGAGGAAGGTGCCGAAACGTCGGTAGACAACATATTCACCTGGCTGGAAACCCGGGAACTCTTCACCTAATTTCCTTTTCTTTAACCCTTAACTGGGCGCATCTACAGATTTCACATAACTGGGTGCATGGTGTACTGCATAAGCTGTTGCATTGTGTGGAAAACGCGGCTGTAAATTGTAGTAATAACGATAAATTCATTCCAATTTTTTGTTTATTCAGTAGTTGAATGAATATAATGATTTATAATTCTCATTGTTAAAATTGTCGTTTGTATTTTCTACATTATTTACGAGCTAAATTTTCATGATACATTTAGGAAAATATGACATAGTATTAAAAAATTATTGCTATGAAATATTAAAATAAGCGCCATTTTAAGATACAAATTGTAACAATAGAAGAAATAATGCTAAAAAAATTAATGTTATTGAAATAATTAAACTATTACAGACAAATAGTGATGCGTATATAGCACGGTAGAAGTGACGCACACAGCTTTGCGTCTGTTTTACTCCTCAAGAACAATAGCTAAAAGGTTGCAAACAACTTATTTGACTACTAAGGAAATACTCATAGGTTACATAAAAGAACAATGTATATGAAGCAAAATTTACAAATTGCCAGCATTTCAAAATGCGTTGGTGCACTCTGCATGCCAACGCGCCTCACTAAGGGTTAAATTATCGTAAACCTTACATTTTATGGGAAAAGTTATTTGACAAAAAAATGTGTATTTAATTATTTTACTGAACTTTTGTTCGCTCACAATCAGATGAGTATTTAACAATATGCTTGTGAAATATGATGTAAAATACATGTAGGTCTTCGTGTAAAGTGGTCGTTATTATGGTCCTATTTTAACCAAAATTGGAATCTGTCAATAAATGTTAGCAAAACTTCCAAATACCAAGTTTCATCAAAGTACGCCCAGTACATAGTATTGATACGTATATTCCTAAATAATGAATATCTTTTATAGACGTTTAAAAAAAGGGTTGAGCACTATGTTAATATGATAATGCTGAAAAAGAGGGACTCTAAAAATAAAAACTGGAGGTAAACTTACCTTTTTAAGGGCATTAAACGTTTCTGAATCAATGGCAGGTGGTGATGTATTTGGCATGCAACACACCATTGTCACTCCACCAGCCAATGCTGCAGCACTTCCACTAGCAAAGTCTTCCTTATGCTTTTGACCTAAATCTCTCATATGTACATGGACATCCACCATTCCCGGAAGTCGAATAACTGGTCGAGATGTAACACAATCGATATGGGTTTTCAAAGGAGGGGGTGTTCGTCCAATCAAACGAAGGGCCTACCCAGCACCAGCCAAGAAAAACAATACCTATTAGGTTGTCTTCAAGTGGATCTATTTAAATCTCCATTTTTATTTTCTTTTACAATTCACTTCAATTTCTTACATAAAAGTCCTAAGTGCAGCAGTCATTGAAAAATAAAAACATTCATAAATAACGTTAGAACAATATATTTAAAATCTTCTAAATCATGAAAATACTCTCTTCACAGAAAAATTGTGTTCATGCTCATTCATTCGTTTTCAAGTTCAACCAAAAAATGCACAATTAAATAAAATTTTAAATCATTCAAACCCTAGTAATATTTGATGTGGAAAATATTAATTTGCAACTTTATTTCCAAGGAAATGTGTCACAATATCTTAAGATGAAAAATGGGGGCTTGCATAGCATTTAACTATACAATACAAAATATAATTATTACATACATTCACCGTGTAAATTAATGTTAATTCCCTTATTAACTGTAATGTTCAAGTTATAAAGTCTTGAGAAATGACAGTTCAAAAGTAGCAATATGCAGATGAGCTTCAATTATAACATACTTATTCCTTATCCATGATTGTAAGAAAAACATTCAATGGAAATCATTAAAATAGGATACAGCAATTACAGAAGTGAAAATAATAATAGATGTCTTTGAAAATATGTACTGAGAAATATCATAACAGCTAGTTTTAAAATAATCAGCCACAATGTAATCTAAACTTATGGAATCCTTAAAATCAACCAAGAACAGCCCATTTTGCCCAAATGTAAATGTTGCCACATCAATATGGAAAACTAACAGCAGAGATGAATAACAATGAAATGCAACAATAAACTGTATGAAAATCATAGTAGCATTGGAAATTAATCAAGGCCAACGATGGGACAGTTAATCAACTACAATACATTATACAGCCACTGCATTGCAATGAATCTAGCACCCATGGGTTAATATATTTACTCTCTCCCAAGCATAGTGAAGTGTAGTTCACTTGACACCCCACCTGTATTGCATGGTAAAATACACATATATCAGTTTTATTAGATTTTCTTGTACCATTTTCTGTCAATAATGTGTATTTTTGTTATACATACAATCAGTGGTACAGACAAACCTCAATTTAGCGGCATTACTGACATTGGTGTTAAAGCAAGGGTGGTGGTAAATTGAGGTACAGTAAACTCTCGATTATCCATGCACAGGTTATCCAGTTTGCGGATTATCCATGCTGTCTCTCTCCTTATGCCTCGAAATTTTATTAATACTGATTGCAAAGAAATTCATCAATGTGAGGTAAACATTTTCGTAATCCCATTATATTAATGTCTAAAGATTTTATTATGTGCAAAAATGATAAGTTTGTAAATACATAGAATAAATAATAATACATGATATTGCTTTTTTAATGCTAGTAAGTTTCATGACAATACCCCGGGAATCAGCATGCGACTTCTGTCAGTCAGTTGTTTCTTTGCGGCTATGCAGTCAATTTTACCGGTATGCAACAGTAAATGTGATCAGATTATAGATTCTCCTATTGTTGTGTCATCTTGTGTGCAGCTCATTGTATTGTGGTTTTGGTAGTGATAAACTTTTATCCCACCCCTTGTTAAAATGGCAGAGAAACGGAAGAAAATTGTTCTTTCTATTATAAAAAAAAACTCTAATAGTGAGACTTGAAAAAGGAGAATCTGTGAATAAATTGGCAGACGAATATGGTATTGGCATACAAACCATTCGTGATATAAAGAGAAACAAAACTAAGTTGATGGAGTTTGCTGCAATTTCTGACAGTAGTGCTGGTCCCTCAAAATGTAAGAGTATGAAAAAATCAACCTACAAGAAAGTAGATGCAGCCTTACTTTTGTGGTTTAATCAAAAGCGAGCTGATGGAACTCCTGTCTCTGGTCTCATGTGCACACAGCAAGCGAGGTATTTCAATGAATCACTAGGGCTAAAAGGGAACTTTAATGCTTCATCTGGGTGGTTTACTCGATTCAAACAGCGATACGGTATACGTGAAATTGACATTCAAGGAGAACACTTGAGTGGTAACGTGTCAGCTGCTGATTCATTTCAATTAGAATTTCAAAAATTTGTGAAGGAAGAGATGTTGACACCTGCCCAAATATTTAATGCTGATGAGACAGGTTTGTATTGGAAAGGCCTCCCAACACGAACCTTGGCGTTTCACAAAGAAAGTCATGCTCGTGGCCATAAATTACACAAAGAGCAAATCACAGTGTTATGCTGTGGAAATGCGGCAGGCAATCACAAGTTGAAACTTACTGTGATAGGCTCATTCAAATGCGCTACTTTGCCTGTCAATTACTACAACCAGAAGGGTACATGGATGAACAGAAATATATTCACTGATTGGTTCCACAAGAATTTTGTGCCTGATGTTCCTTCTTTTTTAAGCAGTGTTGTTATTAGATAATGCTCCCTCGCATCCAAATGCAGCCATTTTAACTTCTGATGATGGTCTTATCTGCACAAAATTCTTGCCTCCAGATGTCACGGCATTATTACAGCCCATGGATCAAGGAGTTATCGCGTCAATATTGGGGCGGTCTTCTAGAGACTAGCTAAAGAGGATGAAAAGTTATTGGAATTTTGGAAAAAAGTGTCACTTCTAGATGCAGTGCATGCAATTTCTCAAGCATGGGCCTCTGTGAAGCCTGTGACCCTAGTTCGGTCTTGGAACAAACTTCTTCCTGATCTTGAAGAGAACTTTCATGGTTTTTCTAAAGAGGAAGTAAATACTACAAGCTCCAATTTGATTCAACTACTGCAGGGAATAAATTGTTTTGAGGATGTGGACTCCGAGAATCTCAGTGAATGGTATGAATGTGATAAGTTTGAATCTGGATTCCAGCATATGAGTGACGAGGATATTGTCAATGCAGTAATGCAAGAGAAAGAAAAAGAAGAGGATGGCAGAGACAAAGAATGCAGTGATGAAAGTGAAGGGACTGAAATTGAACGCATTAAAAATAGTACAGCTCCTCAGTGTGTCGAAACTTTGTTAAGATTATATGGGACAAAATGATTTTGAGTACTACAATGTCATAGCAGCCAGGCAAATACGAACAATCATAAAAGAAAGTGTAAAGAAGTCAAAACAAACTAAAATTACAAACTTTGTGAAAGGACCATTATAAAAGCCTTCTTTTCTAACCTTTTTGTTACCATTGTAATGAGAATTTAAGCATATATTTTGAAATAAATCATTTTTGCATTATCTGTTTTTCACTTATTTGTGCATCCTCCAAAGTATGTAAATATATTGCCTTTTCAATGTTAATGAGTTTTATGACAATATCATGGGAAGCAGCATGCGATTTTCATCAATCAGTTGTTTCTTTGTGGCCAGCAGCACAGTCGCTTTTACTTCGCGGCCAGCAGTGCAGTCACTTGTTTTCTAACCTTTTTGCATGGTCTTTTTGTTCGCGAGAATGTAAGCACGTATTTTTTAAAAAATCATGTTTGCATTATGTGTGTTTTTCGATTATGCATGCTTCCTCTTACATTCATTAGGCCGGATAATCGAGAGTTTACTGTATATGCATGCTTTATGTAATCATAAGATGGAAGTTCTGTTCACAACGATTCACGGGCAGTATGAGGGGGTTGGTACTATATAAGAGGGCACTAAATCAGGGTTTGACTGTACTTCCTTTACCAATTTGTAATATCTTTGAAAGACATTTTTCTAAACTTTTCTCATAATAACAGTTTCTGATTGAATACCACTTATCTTGGTAGTTATGAATACGGCTTTACATGGAAGAGCCGGTAATTAAGAGACTGCTTTTCTTTTACATGATAAGGAATATTTGGAAAGCAATGACTGATTATTTTTTAGAGGTTTTTGACAACATTTTTGTCATTAGTGAGAGAGAAAGCAAAGAAAAATGTCAGAAGAACTACCAGCAAAAAAATCACTTCTTTTGTCGGATCGCATATGCAACTGCATTTTACAAAACCATTTTACTTGAAATGTAATAAATGTTTATAAACTATCTTTTTGGGCAACAGAATTAGAGTATTTGGAGTGTTTCATGAAGTGATTTTTTACTAGAATCACCAAAGCTATAAACATGCAGCATGCAAGTTCAAGGTTTGCAAGAACAAAGATTAGGTGGAAACAAGAAGGAAAGAAATTAAAAACTATTTGGGGATATTTATTTACATCAGAACCAACTATTTTCTGGAATATACAGATTATTTTAGGAGAATCTAATATTCCACAATAAGATAATGCATGGCAGAAAAGAGCTTACAGACATCACTACAGTATTTTCATATCCCTAACCTCATAGATATGGAGAAGGCATTCGACTGAGTGAACTGAGAAAAACTGATGGAAATACTAAAAGCAAAAAAAGTAGACTGGAAAGATAGAAGGTTAATTAAAGAGCTGTATATGAAACAGAAAGCAGCTATGAGGATAAAAGATGCACAGACCGAATGATATGATCTAGGAAGAGGAGTAAGGCAAGGGTGCTGCTTATCGCCAACCCTGTTCAATATATATGCTGAAGAAATGATTGACAATGGAATAGGGAATGATAAAGGAATTAGTATTGGGGGTAGAATAATAAATTGTATAAGGTTTGCTGATGACATGGTAATTTTGGCAGATGAAACGAGGCATATTCAGGAAATGGTTACAAAGCTAGAAGACAGGATGATGGAATATGGAATGAAAATGAACATAAAGAAAATAAAGGTGATGAGAATAGGGGATAGAGAGATTATGAATGTGTCAATAAAGGATGGAAGAGTGGAGCAAGTAAAACAGTATAGATATTTGGGAAGCATGCTAACTGAAGACTGGAGAAGTGAAAAAGAAATAAGAACAAGAATAGCAATGGCAAAATAAACATTTAATAAGAAAAAACGGGTACTATGTAGTAAAATGGATTTCAATCTGAAGAAACGTCTTGTGAAGTGCTATGTTTGGAGTGTATTGCTTTATGGGTGTGAAACATGGACGCTAAAGAGGAGAGAGAAAGAAAGGCTAGAGGCATTTGAAATGTGGGTGTGGAGGCGGATGGAGAAGGTTAAGTGGATGGATAGGATAAGGATAGGATAAGGAATGAAGCAATACTAACAAGGGTGAATGAGAAGAGAAGATTACTTGAAACAATTCAGAGGAGGAAAAGTAACTGGTTAGGGCAAATCTTGAGAGGAGAAGGTTTACTATTGATGGTGTTGGAAGGATCAGTAGAAGGTGAAAGGAAAAGGGGACGTAGAAGAATAAAAATGTTTGATGACCTGAAAGAAAGTGGAGGGTATCAGGAAATGAAAGAAATGGCAAGGAACAGAAAGGAGTGGAGACAACGCTGGTGCCAGGGACCTGCCTTGAGGCAGAACACCTCATGATGATGATGAACCTCAATGAAAAAATTATTTTCCAAAAAAACTTAGTTTGATGTTTTTATGGTTAAAATTTCACAAAGATCCATTGAGTAGACATTAAGTTATGCAAGTTTAATCAACCCAGTCCATTATACCACTATAGAAAGGTGTAAAATCTCCAAAGAATCTGGTATTTAAATTCCATGGTAAAGAACCAAAGAAAAATTATTTCAGCAACATTTTGTAGACATACCGTGTATAGCAGCATGTAATTCGACCTGGAATATGGGTAAACCTCGATTTTATGTCTTGAAAATGCATATTTGGCCTTATACTCACTGTATAAACTGACGCACAAATTTCACTCGAAAATACTTTGCATGAAATCTTTTTTCAGACAAAATTAAGGTTCAATGTGACCAAAGTGTTGAATAGAATAAGTATCCCAATATTAAGTAGCTGATTTGCTGATCAGAAAATACACACGAATTTCCTATCTGGAAATATGCAAAAAATTCCTCTGCATTCACATTACATCTACATCATCTCGTAGTAGCATTCTCTGATATCTATTGTGATTTGCAATAACATTTATTTAAAATGATGCCAAAAAAATGTAAAAACTAGTTTCAAGTTAAAAGTCATAGAATTTGTTAAATCATCAAATAACTGTGCTGCAGTGAGGGAATTCAGTGGCAGTGAAAAACTGGTGAGACTGTAGAAAGAATGAATCCATCATGATGAGAATACCCAAGGCCAAATGAGAATGGGCAGCAGTCATTCACCTGTATTCCTATTTTCACACTCAACGGATAAGTTGATCCTAAATTTTTGTAAGGTTTTTTTACCTTTAAAGATTGACTTATATGCAGGGCCAGCTCTAGGGTCACGCACTTGAGGCACAGGCTTGGGGCGCCGAATTTTAGGGGGTGATACTCGGAGTTGCCAAATGGCAATTAACTTGTTTGGAAAATTCTGATGCAATGTAAATATAAAAAAGGCAATAATATTGTACGTTATACATAAAATATAGTTTTGAAACTTTAAAGGAAACAAGATGATCAAAACAGAACTTATGATGCCTACTTTCCATTTAATCATTTATTTAATACTTATATTGGCTTTAATAGCTTTCAAGTCATCATGGATATGTAGCTCTTGGTGCTCCCAAATTTCATAATTTAGCATTATAAAATACTACAAATACATTCTAACAGAGTAATAAATTGATCACGCGTATTTGTGCGGCAAAAATAATGCATGTACCTATTAGAATATACCAAATCTGAGTCCAACAATAGTTGTTGCTATGGCAACACTCTCGTAATGAGTGATAAAAACTGCAAAATCGCCAGTATTTATGCGTAATTCTAAGAAATACAATTTCAGTCAGTTGTTGCATTAAACCTGATGGTGCAAATGCAGATTCAGGTATCACATCAGGGTTGAAAGGAAAAATGCCTGTTCTTCTGAAACCAGCTGTCAAATTAGCTGGTGTCATTGCTCTTAGCCAGCCAGTTTAAAAAAGTTGACCAAATTTTACATGTGTAATTGTTCTAACGCCAGCAGTCGTCCAGTAATTTAGAACAGCGTAATACCAAAAATCTTCAAATGGCTTGAAAACACTCTTATCGAGCGGTTGTAATTCGTGAGTGCAATAGCTTGGAAGGCAGAAGAGAATTGTCTTTTCTTCAGCAACATCAACGATATTAGCACCCAGATGGGAATTAGTTCCATCAAAAATGAGAAGGGTTTTCCCAGGGCTCTTGTACTTCAAAAAATGCTTAACCCAATTCACAAACATACTTTCATTTCATTGAGCACTTTTCAGTCATCTCAAAACATGCACCTGCTGGTAAGTTCATCCTGACGTTTCTTCCCTTTGAAAAGAATCATGGGGAGATACTTTGGCCTAAGGCATTTCCACATCCTACTACAGTAACATTTTCAGCATGTTCATGAGCAATAATGTGAACTCTTTTCGCTACCCTTTGGGCAAACACTTGCTTTTACCTATGAAGGGTCAAGCGACAACCTTTCTCATTCATATTGTAAATATTTTGGGGGTTGCCCACAAAATCATTGTCAATCGTAAGTTTCCTCAATTTTTTGTAATAGTTCCTAACGACGAACTTGTTCAATTTGGCAGCTCTCCCTAAATTCATTGCTTGAGCTCTTCATTTCACTACATCAGCATTACGTCTAAGGAAAAGCCTCAATCACGATCTACCAGCTAGCTTATTTGCCTCATTGAAGGGATTTTTGATGTTGTTCATCTCACAAAAGTTAAAGACGAATCTTTTTAAAATTTTGCTCATAATTGGGACACCTATATCAGCCAGCCTAAAAATTCTGCAACAGAGTGTCTTTTCCTGATCTGAAGTTAGTACTGTGGGTCTACCAATATTTTTCTCATTACTGCCACTTTCAACATGGTTACGCAGGGTTCTTTGCGGGATTCAGAATTCTTTACCAGCTATCCTTACATTCATGCCACCATTGACTGCAGCCAATACATTCTTCAAAGCCTCTGATGACCATTTTTTCTGAAAAAAACATCCACATTACCATCATCCTCCTTTCACTTTCACCTTCCACCTCCAACCCCTCTTTTCCCACTCACATGACAGATTACCTCATATTTTTGACAAAAAAATCATCAAGAATGAACTTTTTAAACCCCCTCCCCTCATTCCCCAACCCTCTTGGACCAAAACAAATTTTAAAAGCCACCACCACAGAGTGCCATGGTAGGTTATCCCTCGATAAGAATTCATTTTATATCATTAAGCATGATTACACTTTGTTTCTTCGGATATTTCAAACGATGTACAAAACAAGGTCCACCCAGGCCTTATTGGGGACCTGCTGTTTTTCCTCACTCTCTTGTTCAATGTGTCTGCACCACTTACTGTTTCTTAAATCTAATTACAGCATTTTATACAGGAATAAAAGAGATTTCCAAAAATGTATAACACATGATAGATTACTTACAAATTATTGTAGATATTAACAAACAAGATGATCCAAACAGAACTTATGATGCCTGCTTTCCATTAAATCATTTATTTAATACTTATATTGGCTTTAATAGCTTTCAAGTCATCGTGGATATGAAGCTCTTTGTGTTCCCAAATTTCATAATTTAGCGTTATAAAATACTACAAATACATTTGAACGGAATATTAAATTGATCACGCGTACTTGTGCGGCAAAAATAACGAATGTACGTAATAGAATATACCGAATCTGAGTCCAACAATAGTTGTTGCTACGGCAACACTCTTGTAATGAGTGATAAAAACTGAAAAATCATTAGTATTTATGCGAAATTCTAAGAAATAAGATCGATAAGCAAAATTCTACGATAAAAATTAGAATCTTCATTCCTTTCCTTAGAGAATAGTACAAAACTCGCTCCGATATTACAATTCTAAGATATTTTAATGTGCAAGAGAAAATTACCCTGCATGATGGATTTCAGATTTCCCTTGTAAATCAAATGGGAAGGATAGTTCCTGGAATTGAACCTGGGACTTCAATCTTTGCAACAAAAACTATCCTCGGGAGCTCTGCCCATGTAGCAAGAGATTTCCACGAAGTTTCATGAAAATCGGTCAATTGGTTCAAAAGTTAATAGGGGGGGACGGACGGACAGACACAATGACAAAACTATACACCTTTTTCCATTCTGGAAAGTAGGCTAAATTGTACTTACCAAACATGTGCTAACAAACATCCCAAAAGCGACCATCACATAATGTCAGGAAACAAATAACAGCTGGATCGTGACACTAGCGCTGTTGAATGCTTAGTAATAGTGCGTCAGACGATTTCTGCACTCTAACGATTATCGTGCATACTTTTACCAGGAGAAGAGGTGGGCCTTATTAACAGCCAGGCCTTATTTGATACACCTACCTTATTTAATAACATAAAAATCCATTATTATAATTTTCTATCTGCTGAATCTCTTCTCTAGAGTGCAGGGCCCCTTAAAGTGTGGGGCCCAGGGCACGCGCCATACATGCCCTGGGATTAACATGCCCCTGGGTAAATGCTGATAAAGAAAGTAATATATCGTATGCGACAATGTGCTGGGTAATTCAGCGGACAGCCTTGGTGGGAAAACAAAAGATCGCAATTTGCTAATGAACTCAGTGACCAGTTACGATCGAATCAGAGCCAACCTAACTAGCCTTTGTCGTACCCAAGAACCTCTAGCCCAGGGCTTCCCAACGTGGTGCCTGCGGGCACCATGGCACCCATCAAGGTTCACCAAGGTTTGTTCAGGTGTCCTTAAAACTTTCAGCTCTTGCAATTAATAGTGTTGAGCGGTCACATAATACTGGAAAGTGCCAATATAAAAAGACTGACTTTTTCATATAAAATTTACATACAAATTCATACAATGATTCTACTCGCAATTTTTTCACCAACCTCTTGGAAGTGGCTCATTGTATCATTTTAGCTTTAATCTTTATCATAATATATCTCATTGTAGTGAATGGCGAACAGTTGAAAAAAATTAATTATAATTTAATAACAATTATATTAGATGATATAATGAATTTTGTAATAGCAATGTTGGTGGAGAGGGGCGCTCGAACAAATTTGGTGCTCGGGGTGCCAATACACTTTGAGCCGGTCCTGCTTATATGCCACAATATATGGTAAACAAAAAATTAAGTGCAGTGGATAAAAATTTGATGTGGCCAACTCTTGACTTTCTCCATACTTTTAGTATTCTTTTGTAAAGTATGATTGCATTAAATATCTCCTATATACTGTACTAAAAACAAATATTGAAGTTTTAAGGCAATATATTTGCGATACTTCTTATGGCTATGTAGGAAATATTAAAATACCTAAATTTGCAACTATCCATCCAAAGGCAGATAAAATCAGTTAAGAAAAGAACAAAGAAGGATGAAACAATGAAAAAGGAGAAAATAAACACATGCAATCAACAAAAAATGGCACAAATACGGAAGAAGAAATTGTTTCAATGAACCAATAGTGCTAGGCTGTTTATGTGTATGCTTTCATAAGTGTCTAATTTGTTGTGGTTACTTATTGATTTTACGAGTGTCAGATGGTGGTTTTGATGGAAAACCACCATAAACAAAAACAAAAATTCTGTTATGAATAATGACAGCGGACCAATCCCCCTCTATATGTTGTAATGACTGAACCCTGAATTCCTTTCACTTCAGCATAGAACCAAATAAATACTGCCCACAACACACATCAGCTACTGATGATGAGAGCATTGCTCACGAAATACATGTCTAGTACGTTTCCCTCAGATTTAGAGATTCTCTCTCTTTGAGCGTGTGTACATGAGTGTTTTGTCAGATAGGTCCCTGTCATTGCCAAAAGGCACATAAACACAGACAACCATGTGCGATACCAGATCCCTTGTGCAGTTTAATTTCCCATAAACCTTAGTATTATTCCCCCTTACCTCTTGGTGTGTGCTTGTGTTTGTGGTTGCTTAATAGTCCCTGACGGGGTTGTACAGACCCAAACCTTCTAGCAACAATGTGATTTTTGAATCCCTGGCACAGAATAAACCTCACAAACCCGCCCTTTTTATCCTTCTTCCATCTTTAGAATTAGTGCTTGAGCGATTGAGTGACTGTGTGTGTGAGTGACATCAGGTCCCTGGTAAGGAGTAACAACACCTAAACCTGTAAGTTTGTATTTTTTGTTTCCATTTACCGTAAAAACCCACGTATAATGCGCACCCTCATATAATGCGCAGGGGGATTTTCAGCCTCGTAATCTATGATTTTTCTATATATCCGCGTATAGCACGAACAGATTTTTTTTAGCATTACCATTCCAGAATAAAGTAGATGGTGTAACGTGGTCTAAAGCAATGATCAAATTATTGGTATTATGTATTGGTAACACTCTGTTTACTTACAAGGTGATATTAGGATATACACAATAATTCATTTATATTAATTTCATAGTATGGCATATTGACATTGTTTGAGCTAATAAATTGAAGGAATGACGATAATCCTATGTCGAAGTTTTTTACATACGTTTCAGTCACGCCTGAGGTGGACGGGTTCGCCCAACCTTCAGTTTTAACCTTATTAGGAGAACACTCTGGAGCACGTAAAAATGATAGCAAATAACCATAATTAACTACAGACTCGAAGAATGAAGAATAAACCATGTATGAATGCTGAGAGAAAAGTAGGGAACGATAACTTGATTTAGTTCTACAAGAAGCATCAACTCCCAGCATACTCAAAGGCATCAGCTGCCATTATTTCTAATTGTAAGTAGTACCAGTACCTCACCACCCGGCTGGGCGCCAATATAGGGTGATGTCATGCATAAGATGATGATTCCGATAACATCAAAGAAGAATGGTCCAGTGACGAAGAATTTCTTGGCTTTTAAAATGAATAAATACTGAATTCATTCTTTTCATATTTAATTAATGTATGTTTATAGAATTAGTTAATAAATTTTTACTATTATCTATCTTACTTTTCGTAAAAATCACCAATAAAATTATGAGGATACCTGGACAGTAATTAATGTGCCGAAATTGTGGAAATATGGGGTCAAATGAAAATAGGAAGATTGTGTATCCTCCCATAACACGCATCCTAACTCAAATATTTCGAAAAAAGTGTGCATTATATGCAGGTACGGTATTAGTCTATCACCCTCCTTTTTTCTGTTTTTCTCCCCTTTCCATACTTTCTTTCTCAGTGTGTCTCTGAATTTGGAATCTTATGGTTAAGGAGTTAAATTTTAATTTTAACATCAATTTCATCCCGTCTCGATCTATTTCATCCCGTCTCGATCTTTAGGTATTTAGCAAACATTTTAGTTAAAGCAATAAAGTAAAATATAACATTCCATGCAAGAATAATTTTTAAATGGTCACATTTTACACTAAATAATGAACTTTTAATGTGGCTCTATTATTTTCTGACATAGATGCAGAAAAATTTAAACTAATGTATGCTGAGTCAAAGCTTAACACAAGAAAATAAAATATATAATTATTGCATTAGAAGGTTAAAGGTAACTGCACTAAAATATGTACAACATACAAGAGAATAATTTGAATAGACAAACTTGAGATGAAATAATTTTACATTTTTACATAATCAACAAGCAGTTCAGAAAGATCAAAATTACAACAGCAGGATAAATTAGATAAAGCTGCAATCGGGTACTTAAATTAACTGGCTAGCATCTAGCAGACCTATAAATGTATTTGAAACAAAACAGTGTAAAATATATTTACACTTGAACTGCCATGCATAGTTTCTCTCATTATCAATGGTAGGCCGAGATCGATTACCTATACATACTGTTATATTTCTTCATGCATATGTTAGTAATTAAACATTCTTTTCTGCAGCTCTGTAATTTTATTGCATGTTTTAGTGGCTGTATGCTGACATAGTGCTTTGAGCCAAAAGACAGGATACAACCACCAGTGCTTGTAAAGGCAGTTAAAGTGTTTTGAAATAGTAACAATAAAACCTCTGAAAGCCAGCATTTTTGAGACTTTAAAGTTATGGGTTTTGGAGTATCACAGATTTCTAAAATCTACACTGACTGTATGGATGAGCTCTGAAAATTTTAATAACTTCTTATATGAAAAATACAGTATAGCTAAAAGAGAAGAAAATTATGCATATAAAATACAGAATAAGAAATAAAGAATAAAGTAGATTCATAATTTTCTGTACTTCAGAAATTATTATTCTCTTTCCCTAGGGCAGAAGGATGAGACCAATAGAGTGACACTTGTGACTGCATAAAGCCCAAGGGAAAGATGATTGCTACAAAGCAGCAGATATAAGGCCAGGCGATATAGGCGACCACCTAGGGCCCCAGCCCTTTGTGGGCTTCATGCCTAGAACCACTAGAGAAAGTGTTAACAGAGTAAGGAGCTTGTTGTAAGAGGGGAAATAAATGTATACATTGAGTGTGAAAACTTCCAACACAAAGAAGCAGTTATGTATCCTAAATGATGACCAAGACCATCATAAACTATAGATGGTGAAGACCAATCTCAATTGATAGGTATCACTGAGAAAATGATTTTTAAGGGTTCCACTTGAAGACTCTGAGTTGTGATCAACATCAACCTCAGAAACCTATCCTATATAGGATATCCTTTTGGCTGTATATTAATATCCATTATTTGTAATGCTGGATTTGGGAGATTGTATTGTATGAAAATAACAATGTGCATTCATCTTCAAATTGTCAGCAGGACTTAGAATCCTAGACACCAGGGCCATACCATAAAATTGCCACCGAAGGAGTAAGGTAACATAGTACAATAAAGAATTCCATCAAATACGCACAAACAAAATCAGATGACCATGATCATTACCTAAAGGTCACCATGGTCATGTGATTCTGTTTGCATTTGGCAGAATTTTTTGTACGAAGTTACATTACTTTTTGAGAATTGAATTTTATAAAATTCAGTTTAAAAGGATACGGCAAGTCAAGTTTAACAAAGAAGGATTCAATCACAGCAGCACTTAATATCACATCATTAAAAGCATATACATTTTTAAATGGCATTACCATTTTGAATTTGAAATGTGACTTTCCAACCAACATATTCGGCTAATTGTATGGCTCTGCTTATAGTCAAGGACTGATTAGAATTAATTTACACACCTCAACAAGAAGTTTAGCACATTTGACATTAGTGATTAGTGGCACGGCATGGTCTACTGCCAGCCTACGAGCTCTGTATCCATGCGTTATTGCTACATGCCTTGGTGCCACACTGTTTTGTGGTGAAACACTGCTGCCATTAGCGGCCAAACTGAAAGAATAATCATATACATATTGAAGAAAAAGGCAGAAGATCAAGAATTTAAACTGAAAATATTTCAATTAAGAATTATATTAAAGTAAAAATAGAATTACAAAGAAATATAATATTTCTATCAAAACATGAAAAAATTATAGAAGAAAGTCAATTATCTAACTTACAAATAAAAAAATACTTTTTCTCATACAATCTCAAAAATTACAAGCTAATTAAATTCAAATTGCTCTACTGTTAAAATTTTGAAATGCAACAAACGTTTTACAACATTTTAAATAGAGCATCATTAAATTGTAGATTGGAACAATGACTACTAGTACTCTATTACCAAAATTCACCCTCTACTGTTTATCTCAGATAAATAACACTAATGTTTTGCAGAACTACAGACTAGAAAAAGTAAACAGAAATCCTCAAATTTGATGATGTAAAAAACTAACAATAAAAGTTATATTAGATTGCTAAACTCATTTAAAGAGAAGGGAACTACAGTATCAGACTCCTTATCCGGCATCCCAAAATCCGGCAGGACCTGAAATCTGGCTATATTTGGAGATTGTGCCCTAGGTACCAATTTCAAATTAGCATGCTATTTGTCTGAACTATGGCCTTGTTTTCATGGCGTTACTGTTTTAACACTCTGCATTTTCCGTATACACGTTTCCACTGTATTGTGCAGTAATTCTAACATTTTCTTACAAGGAAACGTATTTGGTTGCCCTTTTCCTATTTTTTTATGAACTAAGACTCAGAAATGTCTGCAAAAATACATAATCATGGCGAAAAATCCCGATGGAGGTTCCAATTATTGCTATTTGTTTAGTCAGGCAAAGGCTTCAATTTCAGTCTACTCTGATGGCGAAAAACAGTGAAAAATACTGCTGAGAATTTCTTCCTTATTTTTCTCGACTTTACATTTTTTACATAGATTCTGAGATTATTATTGAAATTTGTTGACTTTTGTTATTTTGCCAATACATAGCAATAATCGGAGTTCAATATAAAATAAAATGACCATATTTTCTGATAGATAATCTATACAAAAAGCCGTAATCTAGTAAAAATGACTGTGCACGTTAAATATAAGAAATAAAATGTGACTTTTAAAAAACTATTTTTATTTACGCTTATTATTATGATTCTTCGACTCTTATGCCCTTTTGACGAAAGATTCACGATATTTTCTCTTATCCTGTTTAACAGCTTGAATGTACATAATTCGGAAAAATCAGATGACTTGGAACGATTTTTCAAGTTTAAAAGAAATTTCCGGAGAGTTTTAATGCATATTAAAAAAATCAGTAGTTGGCAAAACAATGTGTATTCTTTTAAGCAGCATTTCATTCAAGCCCCAAGTTTTATCACAAGTATTTTTTATTTTTCAACAGAATATTTTTGACTGCTGGATATTATTATTACAAATATACAATGCAATTGGGCTATAGACACGGTGGCAAGATTAATATAACAATAAGAAATATATAAAACATGAAAAGTATGCAAAAAGGTTAGATAATTCATAGGGACAATATATAATCACAAAAGGACTAATATGTTCTCTATTAGCCTCCTGCATTGAGTTTTCAAGATTCAAGGTTATTTATACATTTTAAGCAGAGATAAAAATATTAAGATGCACTTTATTTACTAGATGTGCGCTATCAATGGGAAAATACGGTGTGTGTAGCAGGTTTTATGAGAGGAGGATAAAGATGCAATTGTGATTTCAATTTATTTATAATATGCCATCATTTGTAAATACAAAAGTATAAAAAAATTTGAGAAATGAATAAAACGCTTGTATTTTTTTTTAAATGCTTATTTAATATAATATAAATATATACTAAGCTAAGTGCCCAAAATCCGGCATAGGTACGATCCTGAGATTGCCAGATAAGGGGTCCAATTCTGTATAAAAAATTACCATTGGTATTTATAGAGAAGAAATTAGGAGTGTTCTTTATCAATTAGAATTCTATTTATAAAAAGTTACTTAGAATTCATTTTGAAAAATTAGGGAATAGAGAGAAATAAGAGAAGCTGACGATCAAAATACAAAAAATTCCTAACATTTTTAAGGGAGAAACCATAACTAAAATTACACATCAACAACATTTTTTTGTAAAAAAATAATTTAGTAATCAGGATAAACTTGAAATAGGGTGCAAGTACTGATAAATTTCAATTTCATTATTACCAAGAATAAATAAAGCCTTGGTACCAATGCATAGGCACAGGGAAGTTAAATGACTATACAGTGAAAATTACACTTATTCATTAAATTCCAAAAACTTTAATAAAATATTAAGTGGTACACTGTTAAAAATAACATCTACAAAACACCCATATAGAATTTTTTGTACCTGAAGCGTTCCTTCCTGTTTTAAAAAATGTAATCGAAATAAAAGATGCATAGTTGTATCATTGGTGACTAGCAATTACTGTATTGACTTAGTAATAGCTTTATGAAAAAAATAATACAGTAATACCACGATATACGAAGTTGATGCGTTCCTAAAACTTCATTTGTATACTGCAACTTCGTATATCAAATAACATTACTACAATGGGGTCTGTTCCCAATCTTAATAACTTCACATCTTATAGCATAAACCTTTTATTAATTACTAATCACATTTTAAAAAGATTGTAAATTACAAATTATTATTTATTGTATATAAATTGGAATCATGAGAATTTATACAAATAGAAGTAAAAACTGTACGTACATATTCAATTACAGCACTGAATCTCCACAGAAACTTACCAGTCCCTGGTAAAAATGTTAGTTATATTGCTGATGGTAAATGTAAAATAGATGTCCAAATAAAAAGTTCATTATAGCAAAACTTCATATATCGACTATTCGTATATCGAGGTATTACTGTACTACAGTAAATGTCTATATTTAAACAAAAATTTTTTAAAACTATTTTTAATAATCAACAATACCAGATTCAATTTAACCATCATTCATCTATACAACTGCCTATTCACTTTCTTCTTGACTTGTATATTCGGTATCGCAATCTGACTAAGCATTCTTGAGGTTTGATTGCAGACCAATAAAAAACTGAAATCTCAATCATACCAGTTTATTAAACAGTAAAATTGAAGACAGTAATATCCCCCTTCACCGCTCAATATATTTGTTCCTTGCATGTTAGTCATGGAATAGATTCCTTTAAAATCAATTCTAAGACGTCATCGAATGTAAGATGCCATCGAATGTAAGACGCACCCTGATTCCAGAGACATTAAAAAGTGAAAAAAAAAGTGCATCTTAGAATCGAGGAAATATGGTAATCTTTTACTGAAGTGCATGGAAAGTGAAAGTAGTTACATTACTTCCCTACAAGTGGGAATTTAATTCTTATGATTTATATCACTACGTTAATGACTCAATGTTATCATAACTACAAACAAGTTATATGTCTCTCAGAACTATTACATTTATCAACATTAAAAATTCTAACTTTATGCTAGATCCTGAGCAAAACATAACATATAACCTGAAAAACGAATGCTGAATGTATTAGTTTTGTACATACACGAACAAAAATATGTAATGAAAAGTAGTCAAATTATTTCTACATTTTAAGGATAGAAGAGGAAAATTGACATATAACACTTACTTTTCAAGTCCAGTGACACTAGTAGAGACCCTCCTTGCCCCTTTTCTCAATGGGATATTAATGATAAGGTCAAAATGTTTGCTTGCAACAAAATCTGCTAATCTGGTTACAACAGCCCTCCTACCCCGTCCACCTTCTCCTCTGCCTCCTTCTTCACCAAAGTCTTCTTCCACTGCCCACTCCAAGGGTTCAACCTAAGTAGGACGTTAGTTAACAATTTGGACTATCAAAAAATAATGTATCCATGAACATTTAACAATAAATTTCTCCAGATACAATGCATAATAATGGCATTAATATCAATATCCAATTAATGTAAGTTTTAGGGTATTTAGCAGCATTTCCTTTGTCATGTCCTTATTACTTTCTCCATACGTAGTATAGGGGAAAGTATTGTTTTCATGAAAAAAATCGAATTTGAGATTTCAACGGAAATACATGTTTTGAGGTCCCCTGAACACGTTTTGACCTTTGTACTGTAACATTGGTCAAGATCTGAACTCCAATTCTCAAGTTATTGACTGAAATATATTAGGTGGGGTCATATTGACCTCACTCCACTAATTAAGGGAAGACCTGACAAAAACCATTATTTTATCCACTTTTCCTGACATACAAATAGTATTTTGTCAAACATTAAAACTTTGCTGGGGAGGAGAGACAGCCCAGGGTAGGCTTGAGTCATACACAGTGCTGCAACTCCATCCAGACCTGTACTTCCTGAATAAACCTTTCAAATTAATTTTATTTCACTTTTCATTACTACAAAAATTCTACTCATTTAATAGTTAACATAAACTACCCCACAAGCCCGAACCTGGCTATGTGGCTCTGGTGCAATTGCATCTAGGATAACAAGGCTCTAGACCAGTGGTGTGCAAACTTTTCATCACCAAAAAGAGTGGCGCACCCATTTTAATTGGAAATGATATAATTGTTATATTGACATTACATTTTTTTAAATTCAGATTAACTCAACAACACGACATTACCAGCATTTTAGTATATGCAAGTTGACACTTTACTGTCGGACATATTTTCATGCAGCCTCTTCTCTGTAGCAAGCATTTTTTATTACATGCATTGTAATGTATTGTAATTTCCAAAGTACACAATATTTTCAAGTCAAATTTGGAATGGTTACTGATTATGATCTATATTATAACATGGTTTCATCAAATTTAAATTTATTTACAGTACGATTAGTACAAAAGCACAATTCGTGAGTATAAAAGTACAATACATATATTTTATTTTTGTTACATAATTTTATTGAAAATGCAATCCTAATGCAGTTATAATTACACATAAAAACGTTTTGTAAGTCCCTATCATAGTAATTGGTCACAGTATGGTAACACTCAAAAAGATACAAATGAGAGACTACACGTGACGAACTAATGCTTGAAGCATTTCCTTTATCATATCTCACAGTCCAGCTATAATAGTTACACTGATTTGTAAGGTGGCAGGAGCCTACAATGCCTACAAGGATACCCAAATACATAGCACAACGTATGCTGCCCTCAACAGGGCAGCTGTGAAACACACAGTGATGTGTTTCCTTACGAGTAAGCAAAATACGTATTAATACGTGTCCTGACTACAACGGTCAGGCGGTGAATCACGTTTCCCAATGATAAAGTGTTAAGATAATAGTAAACTTTATTCCAATAAGTATAATTAGGGGGCTCTGCCCCTTATTATCGCTCGCCAGCCCCCAGCCTCCACTCACTCTGGCATTTAATGAAGTCAACAACTGCACTATCTACAATTCGTCAGTGGCCGCATAAAGAATTACTGGGCAGCACAGCGTACTTTTATGTAATAGAGAGATACTAGCTAAGACACGTGCAATTATTGCACCAAGTTTTTTCAATTAATTTATGAACAAGTGATTACATAAAATGAAGTTTTATAACCACTTCTGCATAGCTAATATCTTTAATTGCATGAACATTATCATACAAAATTTTGCGATATGAACCACCCAACTTACATGACAAAAATTTTAATAGTTCCTTATATCACATAAAGTCTCCAAGTCTAAGCTAAGTCTCAAAAGGTTACGCTTTCACAATAATTTTCAATCAATTATTGTTCTACCCGCATGTTTTTGAGTGTAAGATAAGTGCAAATGCACTGAAAACACTAAGGACAACAATGCCAGTAACCTTGGTAATCTTCTTTTGAAATGTGAAAAAAAAAATCGGGAAAAATTCTACTACAAACTTAAAATTTGAGCTAATTCAAATAAGATAAGAGAATAGACGATAAGAATAAGAATCTATATTCCCCTCTGCATAAAACAGTGCAATGATATTGCAATTCTGAGACATTTAAAAATGTTAAAGACTAAGGTCTACACATCGGATTCCAGCCAATTACATTTAATCAAATGGAAAAATGAAATGCATCTGGAATCAAACAAACTAACTTCAGAAAAACAAGAAGTCCAAATCATGACTAATGCAGGCTGGTTTCCCAAAGTTGACCTCCCAAATTGATTACTTATATTGACAGGAAATGTTTCAGTATATGTTAGTCATTCCAAGGAATTCTCATACCATAAATACCATTTGTAATTCATAGTTTATCAATGATAGAGAAAAATTGGAAAACAAATTAATAGAGCATTATCAGGTTTAAAATACTAAAAGCAATGTGAAAATCTCTTTCTGACATTATATTTTGCATGTTTTATTTTAAATAAACGAATTTAATAAATGTTACTGTTTATACGCTAATATCTATGGAACAACTGTCCAGTGCTGAAGGGTAGTCGAGTGGAAAAGAAAACAAGAGAAGATATAAAAATGAATTTTTATAACCAACTTTTATATAGTTTATACTTTAATATGAATAAACTCTATAATATAATTATGATAGTTTCTGCTTTCATGGGCGTAAAAAGTTGCAAAAGTGTCTACCAGCTGTTAAGTGATGTGAGGAGGATTGGGGAGGATTCAAAACAAGTCCTTGATGTAGCTGTGAACATGGTCAATTTTTTAAAGCAGCGCCCTCTTAAGTCACGCATGTTTGCAAAGCTGTGTGAAAATATACAAAAAGACCATGTGACTCTCCTTCTGCACACCGAGGTTAGATGGCTTTCAAGAGGGAATGTTTTAACAAGGGTATTTGAGCTGTGAGAGCAACTACTGCTCTTCTTACCTCTGTGAACAAGCTTTCTCATATCTGATAAACATTAAAAGCAAAGAAAGAAATCGTCTGCTATCTGTTGAGGAAGAACGGCGAGTCTGTTTGTCAAAAATTCGGCTAAGAATTCAATATTTGTGCAAAAAGGAACAAGCCCAAGTGTCACACTAAAAGGTAAACTTTGTATTGACTTTGGATGTGAACTTTATTTTGATATTTAAGTGAACTTTATTTTGATGTTTGAAAAAAAAGGTTAGATAATACAAAAGAGACAGGAAAAATGCTTCAATTTTTTTCTTACGATGTAATAATAAATAGTGTTCTGCATATCTGCAGGTTCAGGTGCTCCTCCTCCACCTTTTTCTATCCTGTGCCCTTCTCTTCATCTCTCCATACCCTCCTCCCTCCCTTAGAATATCCATAATTTTAATTCTTCTTCTTCCTCTTTTGTTTCTTCCCACCACCGTTCCTTCGATAACATCCTTCAGTAATCCCTCTCCTCTCAAAACATGTCCTATCCATTTCTTTTTCCTAGTCACTATCATGTCCATCAAACTCCTTTCCTCTTCTACTCTTCTTAGCACTTCCACATTTGTAATCTTGTCAGTCCATTTAACCTTCAGCATCCTTCTCCACACCCACATTTCAAATGCCTCCACCCTCTCCCTGTCTCTCTTCTTCAATGTCCATGTCTCCGACCCATATAGCATCACACTCCAAACATAACACTTTACCAATCTCTTCCTCAATCCCAAATCCATCTTGCTGTTAAATATTTTTCTTTTTCTATTGAACGCTTCCTTTGCCAAACCTATTCTCATCTTAATTTCCTTCTCACATTTCCAGTCCTCGGTCAACAACGTACCAAGATACCTGTACTGTTCCACCTGCTCTATCCTCTCCCCCCTCACCTGCACTTCCATCCTTTCCTCGCCCCCTATTCTCATTACTTTCGTTTTCTTTCCAATTATTCTTAACCCATATCTGTCTTCCACGCTCACCAGATTCTGTAGCATCTGCCTCAAGTCTTCCGTCCTCTCAGCAAACAGTATCATGTCATCAGCAAACCTAATTGAAGATGTAATTCTTCCTCCAACGCTTACTCCTGTGCTCGTCTCCCAACACTCCTTTATCATTTCTTCAGTATAGATGTTAAACAGGGTTGGTGAAAAACAGCAGCCCTGTCTGACTCCTCTCCCAATCTCGAATCACTCCGTCCTGCTTTCCCCTATCCTCATGGCTGCCTCCTGTCTCATATATAGATTCCTTATCAACCTTCTGTCTCTCCAATCTACTTTCTTCTCCCTCAATATCTCCATCATTCTTTCCCATCTCACACAGTCGAAAGCCTTCTCCAAGTCCACAAAGCATAGACTGATACCCTTGTCCTGTTCTAAATACCTTTCTCCAATCGTCCTTACCACCCCTATGGCATCCCTCGTACCCATTCCTTTCCTAAATCCAAATTATTGTTCTGCTACATTCTCTTCCATTACCCTCGTCAACCTTCTATTCATCACTCTCAACATTATCTTGGCCACGTGAGCTATCAGACTAATAGTTCTATGCTCCCCGCACTTCTTTGCCCCTTTCTTTTTAGGTAGTGGTATCATTTCCGTTCTGACAAACTCCTCCGGCCACTCCCCGCTCTCATATATTGCATTGCACAAGTTGGTCACCTCTTCAATGCCTTCATCTTGCAGACACTTGAACAGTTCCACAGGTATCCTGTCTACTCCTGCCACCTTTCCCTCCCTCATTTCCTTCATAGCTGCCACTACTTCCTCCCTCAGTATTGCCTCTCCCATCTCCTCCCTATCCACTTCCCCTTCTTCCTCAATTTCCAGCTCTGCCGGCTTTTCCTTCATCTTATACAACTCCTCCATGTATTTTTTCCACCTGCACATAACCTACCTTTCCTCATTCAGTATCCTACCATCCTTGCTCTTAATTTCTTTTGAGCCTCCTCCTCCAGATCTCTGTCCATCCCAAGTAATACTCCTGACCATCTGATACTGTCGTCACGACGGCATAAGGAGTATCAGGAAAATAAGTAAGGCCGAGCTTGGCAGAATACGTACATTTAATCCTTAAACAACATTAAAAGAGCGATATAATAATGAGATCCAAGGTACCTGAATCTCGTCTCGTACACAGGCTTCGATGGTGCCACCTTGGAGGGTGGAGAGGGCGGAATGGCGAACGCTGTCACAGAGTCCGTAACACGGGCAAGGCCCTCATCCGCAGGGAGGTCAAGAGGAGAGCACGCGGTCGCAGCAAGCGCAACCCAGCCAAAGCCTCGCACTCGGGAGGGACGGATGCTGTCACGGGGTCCGTAACACGGGCAAGGCCTTCGTTCGCAGGGAGGTCAGCAATAGAACCCGCTGTCGCGGCAAGCGCAACACAGCCGAAGCCTCGAGTTCTACCGGTCACCAGCGGATAACCCACTGACCTCGTTGGCCTTGCGGCCAGGGATTCTATAGTCCCTAATCAGTCGTACCTTGCCCTCTTACGCATACCGGGCGGTACCATGGGCTATCCTCATCAGAGGGTTCAGTAACCCTTTTGGGGAGAGGGAGGGGTGATTTATGCGAGTGCTTATTCATTTGGGTCGTGTGGAGGAGATGCGTCAGCCTACGCTTCGCATCTCCGTGACAATACACTAGGTCGTACCTTCCCCTCTTCTCGAGCTCTTGTATCTCCTTGCACTCCTCCTCCAGCCACTTTTCCTTCGCCCTTTCCGTCTCCCTCCTCAGTTCATTGTTCAACCGCCTGTAGTTCCTTCTCTCCTCCTGTGTTTACATTCTTGTATCTCCTTCTCTCCTCCATCTTTGCTATCATTTCCCGTTACCCAGGGTTTCTTAGCTCTCTTGCCTATCCTATCCTTATCCTATTTCCCTTTCCGCCACATTTACTATTCCATTCTTAATTCTCTTCCATTTTTCCTCTACTCCTTCGTTCTGTGTATTTCCTCTCTTCATCTGGTTTGCCATATCATAACCGATTTCCTCTTTCTGCCTTTCTTTCAGTTTCTCTAGATTCCATTTCTTAGGCATCTTTGCTTTTCTAACTCCTTTCATTTCCACCATTAGCAGCACGTGGTCGCTTGCTATGTCTGCTCTTGGGAACCCCCACACACTTTTCACTCCATTCTTATACCTTCCTTCTACCAATATATAGTCTGTTTCCTGTACATGCCACCTGGCGATTTCCATGTATATAGCCTTCTCTTATGATTCTTATACCGGGTATTGGTTATTATCATGTTCCTCTCCTTGCAGAACTCGATAAGTCTGTCTCCCCTTTCGTTTCTCTGTCCCAGCCCGAACTGCCCCACAACTCCATAGGCTCATCCCTCTCCCACACTCGCATTCCAGTCTCCCATAAATATTTTACAGCATCGCTTTCCTTCCTGGTCCAGTATGGCACTTATTCTCTCATACACTTCCTCCACTTCCCAATCGTCATGGTCGCCGGTTGGTATGTACACTTGGATGACTAGCATGTTCTTTGGTTTAGCATTTAATTTCAGTCCAATAATTCTATCACTGTCATAAATGACCCTGGTAACACTCGGTTCAATCTTCTTTTCAACTATCATTCCTACCCCGTTTCTTCCCCCTGGTATTCCCCGAGTAGTATAACTTGGTAACGTCACTCCTCAACTCACCATTTCCCTCCCATTTCTCCTCGCTTATCCCAATAATGTCCATCTTGTTTATCTCCATCTCTCTCTTGAGATTTTCCAATTTTCCAGCTCTTAATAACGTCCTTACATTCCAGGTCCCTAACCTTAATCTTCCTGCTTCCTCTGACTTTGCTTTATTCTCTAGACTCTTCATAAACTGTCTCCCCCGGAGATCCGATTGGGAGACTATTTTAACTCCGGAATATTTAATTTGCAAAGAATCCATGATATTTCTAACTCCTCCGCACCATAACATGGGATAATTCCAGCGGTGGTTTCCCATTGCCTTCTGCTGTCTAGAGAGGCCGCCCCTAACCTGGGGTACAGACGCCTTTTGTAGCCGCCCCTAACATGGGGTACAGATGCTACTAGATGGGTTCCAGGGGCATTTCCTCCACCTGAGGGACCATCACCCTCCCTAAGAGGTTCATCCGCCTGAAGCCGTTTGCCCCCAAGGGTCGTCAAGTTATTTTCCGCCACCTGACACTTGGCGTTGGGTCCCTGGCTGCACGGTCTACCCAATTACCATGGCAGGATAACCTGGCCAGACATTAATTAAAGCTTACACATATATATAGCAGCACATGGGCCCATGGTGCTCTTCGTAAAAAGTAGGCAAATGCTGGCACTGGGTTTCCTTACTTGTATACATAATCTCAGAAATATTAAATATCTCATTTTAAAAATCATGAAGAAAATAAATTTTTTTGCACTGCGATACTCGATTTATTAAAACGATCACTAATAGGGGTAAAATAAAGAGGTAGTCGATAGGTGAGGTTTCACTACATATTCAAATTGCAGGGCCCCCAATTGTTTCTCGCCAGGGGCCCCAGAATGCCTAAATCCACCACTGGTATAGATTAAAACATTTATTCGGATAGAGGATATCTACTACAAAAAAGTCTGCGAGATCATATAATTACGATCAGTGGGGTAGCCAGAAATTTGGTTTGGGGGTGCACCATACTATTTTTTTAATAATAAAAATATATAAATTAATACTCACACAAATCATTTATTGAATTTTAAAGAACTATTGATTAATATTGATACTACAGTCACCTTTTAATTAACATTATTACTGCATTGGTTAACGCACTGTAAATTTCTTATTATCTGGAGCAGCTTGGGGGATGCACATGCACCATTGCACCCCCCCCCCCCTGGCTATGCCACTGATTACGATTTATAGTTTCGGAGATAAAAACTCGAGAATTGCCCAATCTTTCAATACCGTTTTTTATCTATTTCCCACAAGGAACACCTTTGGAACCTCTGTGTATTCCATTTATAGAGTACACTTTTCCATCTTGTTTTAAATGCCTAACATTTATAACATGTGGCACTTTTTATAGCACACAAATTTTTCGAACGATATCTCTACTTAACATGGAGTTTATTGTTTGAGGATAGGTTGCAGAGTCATCAATCATTAGCCTTTTGGCTGGTACGTCGTGTTCCCAGCTGTGCTTCAAACGTGAACCGACATCTATTTTACTATACTCAGTTTTCAGAAGTTAAGCCCATTACTGGGCATCGATCCCAAGGTTGCAGAGGTAGAGTGACTAGAGCACTGAGCTTCCACGAAGCAATCCCAAGTTCAAATCAGGCAGAGGTCGGATTTTTCAACCTGGGATCATCCTGTCCCCTACTTGTGTGGCTTGAGAAGACTGCGCAAGTCAGTGCTCCATCCTTCGGAAAGGATGTTAAGCAGATGGGCCCCTTGGTGCTCTTCGTAAAAAGTAGGCAAATGCCGGCACCGGGTTTCCTTACTCCATTGTGTGTAGAGCCATGTATGTAAAGTAACGGCCATAATAGCCCAAGAGGCTGATTCGCCAGAAAAACTAAAGTATTTAGAGGACATACTAAAAAAACTGACCCTTGTTTAAAACGTCTCAAGTTTCTCTAATGGTTATACTGCTAGTCCATAATTCTTTTGGAATAAATATTCAAACAATCACTCTTACAAGAAATCTAGGCGTATTATGAATGATGAATGGATTATTAATGCCTTCAATTCATTCGAACATAATTAAGAAGAGAATTAAACACAGAAAATGCTTACTTGCAGGTCAAATACATCTCTGTAGATCGCTATCCTTCCCAAGAGATATATCTATTGGAAAGAAGATAATGAGTGAAAAAAATAAAATAATAAACCAATTAAAAATGGAGAAAAAAATCCACTTAAACATTCAATTGGCGTCAAATCTGGTTATTTGCTTAACCTTATCTCTCAAAATGTTGGCAAGTGGCTAATCAGCACAGATAACTAACAAATATGAGTGATATATGACATTTGAACGGGTGAAAAATCATACGTTATCGGCTGAGCATTTCCAAAAGTTATTTGGATAAAATTGAATACGATTGAATGAAGAATATTCGACAAAACACTAAAATTTCACATGCAAAAATGCAATTGTAAACGAATAACGTTCTTTTTCCTCCTTTTGCAAGATGAACTCATTTCGGTATCTGAAAATAAACACCACCAAACAAACCGATTTTAAAAAAATCGCCGTTTCTGATATTTTCCTGAAAATCAGTCATCCGCAGCATTTTTCCTCGACCTCACCTTCGTCGAATAGATCGGAAAGTGAAGTCGTGATGAAGAAAGTCAAGAACTGAGTCGAATTTTTAAAACGCGTCAATATTTCGAATTCATTGGGAAATTTTCAAGAAAAAAATGCTCGGAAAATTTTCACGAGTAGAATCTTGGCCGTCTCTACGTTCCGCGGGGGACCCCCTCTACCCACGCACAGAAAAATGATATCTTGCTATAACAAACATTTATAACGATTTTTTCACGTTACACGCACGTTAAGTTGGTAAGCTAACTTCAAACACGGAGCTCCGTAGAATCGGGGCCGCCCTGGGCGGCTGCCCTCTCCTGAAGACTGCCCCGAGTAAGATTCTCTTCATTGATTTCGTAGTTCGACATAAATACGGAGGCAATTCTACAAAGTTTATAATTTTACAAGGAACTACAACAAGAAAAACTCCGTACCTCCTTAAATGATATTTCGGATGACGATTCCGGTTATTTCTTATCACCTTCCAAAAATATTTGTTTAACACACAGGAAAGAGAGGATACTGATTCCAGTTCTACACTTAAATAAAGGGATACATTCAATCGAACCTGTTAAGTAAAATCGGAGCTTCCGTGGTACCTCTTTCGCGATTTGTGGCGATAAAATTTAATTGAAAAAAATCACCAATTTTTTTAAAAGTTCTAGGAATTTATGCTTTTCATCCCAAGCTGTTCAAATCTGTTCCGAGAGTCAAAGTCTACCTATTGTGCTGATCGCTTTATCAATTTCTTCGTAACAACCACGAATGACACTTCGAATGGAAACGTGTATTTTTATTGAAGGAAATTATAAAAAAATCACACTAAACTTGACTTCAAACTAACATTTGTCGAGAGAGTTAATTTATTACACACGAAACCATTAGGATTCCATTAGCATAGGCTCTTAAAAAGTTTATCACCATTATCTGGAGTTAATATTCAAAGATAAGGCTGTAGAAAATATATTGCGACAATCGGAGATTAGTGAGGAAAAACTGATAAGCACGGAATGAGAGATAAAAAATCTTAAAATATACCTCCGAGGAAGAATAGGTGCAGTACATCATATACTTCCACTGTGTAAAGTGATAGACTGTTTGTCGTAACCAATGGATTCTTTGGACCCATACATTTTGAGTTCTGTAAGTTTACCTAATTACAAAACTGAATAAATCAAATCGATTAATATGCAGCCATTTCGTTTGTCACAAAATTTTCTTCTTGACACGCGTATAATCATTTTAATACCTTTTAAATCTTTTTGTACTTTGGGAGCAATTATTCAAATATTTCACGTAGCTATGCTTTCAGCCATATCCACGAAAAATTATCACGATTTCTCGGTTGCCACTAAACTAACTTCTTTCAATCCACAGGAGCATACGAGAACAATTTCCCATTATAGTGAACCCATTTTAGCACTATTCTGGAGGAGTTAATTGCACAAGACAACTTTGTTCAGGGGAGCCTAACAGTATAAATTTGAGCAAAATTACTACTGCAAGCTAAAACTTTCTTTAAAAACTACACTTAAAATTTTAAATATTAAGCGTGACATCTTTATTTTGATGAGGATCAGAAATCTAAGTCTACGCAACAGATAATACAACAGAGAAAATGATAACTTTTTTAACATGGCACCAACAGGCGGAGAATTTTGATTAACAATGGACTTGTGAAGTGTGTTTAATATAGCAAGGGAAGAATATATGGTTTAGTCTTTGATAAACTAGCAAAATTAGAACGTGTCAATTACAGTGAACAAAAATTGAGCGGGCAGTTTATGAAAATTGTGCAGTGATAATAAACTACCCCTTTAGGAAACTGACTTTTAAGAAGCGATTTATAGACTCCTAACTGACCCTAAACCACCTTTTGACGGCCAGAGTTTCAAACCAATCCACACATGGTTTATAAAAAACATCCAGGTATTAAGTGCATCATAGAAAATTAATGAGTGCATTAACTCTTTAGGGGAAAAAATGGGAAATTGCATTGCATCGTCAAATGATATGAGAAATCGCCAGCACGTGGATAACAGGATTACAGACAATTTTTCCCAAGAGAGTCAAATAAACAGAGAAAGAGATAATAGAATGAAAGCACGAAATGAAGCAAGGGCGAGATTGGAAAATATGACCGAAGAAGAAAGAATTATAGAGAGGCGCAGGAAGAGGGAAGAGAATGAAATGAAGAAACAACAATACAATCTTGAAAAACTGCGAGCAAGTTTGAACAAAGACATGGAAACATTCCTTCTCAACAATATTCTTTTCTCTGTGCAGTTCTTCGAGAACTTTGAACGGTGAGTGATAACTACGTAGAATAAATATGTAATTACTTAAGCACTTAATTTTCAGCTATACAAAGATAAACATCCTTCTAGAGCAGCGTTTCTCAACCGGTGGGCCGCAAAAGAATATAAGGAGGACCGCGAAAAAAATTTGAATATATTTAAGATTTACCAATATTTAAAAATTGTCCCAAAAATATAGCTAACGCTTAAAATTTTGTAAAAAGAAATAATAATAAATAATGAAAATTTTAATAAATTGCTTCATGTTTTTAAAAATAAACCGCTACTTTTAGCTAATAATATAGAATTTTCTCTAGCCTATATATGCACGAATTGATATAGGGGGGGGCCGCAGAAAATTTCTTGTAGTTTAAGTGGGCCACGGATAATCCTTTAGCTTAGTTGGGCCGTATCATCAAAAAGGTTGAGAAACGCTGTTCTCGTCGTAAAGCGCCTCATTATACCGCGAATCTGGACATGTCCCACAAAGATAAAAAACGATGCAAGGTATTCGAGAAACAATGTATACTATCGGTCTCGTGTGGTGTGATAACAAGAATTGGCAACAAGGTGGAATCGCCATCTTCGGTAACGGAAAAAGAAAATATTCGATCACTTTGAAAATACTGATTTAAAAAAGTGGAGTTATACATGGTCCTGGATACAATCAGCGCGCTTTTTCTTCTATTATTAAATTCGGTAATATTTTGAGTTTTATTTCGCTATCAAGAGTACTCCCGTTAACGAAATTGACGCCGAGGAGAATTTGGAATTCAATCACCTATTATGTACGTAATTTAGCTTCACTTATTTTTTTGTGATTATACCGCAACACATATTCGGTTAGTAGGACCTCGTTTGTTAAATGGCATCAATGCGAAAATGTACGCTCAAAAGTTCACCTTCCATACCTTCGAAGATATTTTTTAAATATTTAAACCGATCCTGTATATTTTCGAAAGTCAAATCTAAAGAAAAATAAATGGCATCATATGTTACATACACCCTGAAAATGTCAGTTTTCTATCTCTTACCGTTTACGTGGTATTTCAATTTTATTGATTGCACAGGCGGACAGACAGCGAAAACAATCTCGCTCATGAAATAAAACGCGCTAAAAAGGGATGTAATGTAGAATACGGTAGAAATTTTATGAGATTTGGCTATTCATTGCAATTAAATATCTTATAAGATAAAGCCATAAAACAAGTTCCACGGGCTTTCAATGCTTATTTACAGGAATACCGCTGGATTGTCTATTATTCAACAGCCACGTTATACTGGGTTATAGTGTACATGGATATGCTTACGATTAATAACATAGATGCCTCAGTTATCACGGCATTATTGGAAGTTTTTGAATTAATATGAATAACTGACGACAGATGCATCATCTACACCAATTTTTTTCAATTATCTTTCAACAAAAAGTTCATGTTTTGCCAAATGTTAACATGAAATACTAATTGCGTAAATTGTTTAAAAGGGCCACATTTAAATAATACACATCAGATGGTATATTTTTGTAAGAACCAATACTATAGAAATTAAATTCTGAAATTAATGTGTGTGCTTGACTAATTTTATTATGCCAAAACTCGTAGATACCCCATAATGTACACTAAATGTGTCATTGTTATAACATTATCTCAAACGATAATCCTAGCTTCACTCACCAATATTTAAAATAAAAAAATTGCTATAGAATTTAAAAAATATTTTTGCATGAAATTAAAATTTTTCCAAATTTCACCAGGCAAAATAACAAAAACTTGTGAAGACACTAAAAACAAACTGGAAATTAAGCTTAAAATATTTGTACTTTTAAATCCTATATATAATCATGAAAGTCATATGAACCTTATAAATCTGAATACTTAAAGTCACCTAAAGGAATAAGGAATACTAGGATGCTCGTTGCATCTTTGCTTGCAAAGATATCGATAAAGATTAGTTATATATGTGCTAAACGTTTTTATTATTTTTTACTTATATGCATTTGGAAAGAATAATCAATTCTATTATTATTTCAAATTTTATTTGTGTCACTATTCATGTGGCTATGTATGAACGGAGGGGGAGGGATAAGGGGGAGGGATAAGGGGGAGGGATAAGGGGGAGGGATAAGGGGGAGGGATGAGAGGGAGGGATAAGAGGGAGGGATAAGAGGGAGGGAGAAGAGTGAGGGAAAAGAGGGGCAGATATAGAACTTGAGATAGAGCAGCTGTTCCCAACACGGGGTCCCCGTTTTATAAAGGGTCTGCGGCGGCGAAAAGGTTGGGAAACGAACCAACCGAGGTAGCATTGCGAGGCTGTAAGCTCTGTTCAAAATATCAAAAGGTCCCTATGTAATTTGTACTTTTACCTGCATTAAGACAGCCTGAAAAACAGGAGAAGATAGAGCTTAAGACCGAACTTGAGATAGAGCAGCTGTCCCCAACTTGGGGTCCTCAGACTAAAAGGGGTTCACAGTGGCGAAACGATTGGGAAGCACACCTTGAGAAAGGGACATGTCCTAGGTAATAACGCGAGTCTGTAAGCTATGTTCAAAATTTCAAAATGTTCCAATATTTGAGATAGTGCAGCAGTTCCCAATTTGGGGACCTCAGACTAAAAGGGGTCCATGGGTGAGAGAAAAGGTCAGGAACCACTGAGCTAGAGGACAACTTTCACTTTTCATGAGGTAACCGACACTCGTTATGAAATTAATTATATAGGGATGTTCCTAAATTATACTGAGAAAATAATATGGGTTGTAGGGCGGCATGCCCGATGTGCAAAACACTCGGTCCCTGTGTCTGGAGCAGTTTCCTGTTCAAGCTACGAGGTGAGAAATCTTGTACCCAAGTCCCCGATGCAAAGGCAATCTTAGTGCTTTGTACGTCACCTGTGATGCGCTGCTTTGGTGCAGAGTGAAATGTTTTTGCTCACTCTGTTTACTTAGTATTGCTTGCAGGCACTAGCGTATGGAATGCGGACGGTGTATTTGGTGGAAGATGTGTATGCCGAGTTAGAAGAAAAAGAAATCTGAACTTCGGGACGTAACAGCATGTTTTATTAATCCACAATTACCGTACTGAGTAGGGACAAGATTCATTAAAGGAGGTGCTCGAACTGGCGGTCCCCAAAATACAAACACAACATGAATCTTCCGAAAAATGATTGCTTCATTCTTTTGAAAATTCCCACAGTGTTGCAGATTGAATCACAAGCAGTCTGGATGTGAGGGAAAAGGTCCGTCTCTTGAGCAACTGCATTTTCATACACGAGGCTCTTGATGTGACCACAAACAAAAAAACCCCGAGGATTGAAATCCGGGGAGCGAGCTGTCCAATGGACTGGTTGCCTTAACACCGGGTGCTTAGGTACAGGATTTCTCACCTCGTAGCTCAAACAGGAATCTGCTCCGGACACAGGGGCCGGGTCTTTCGGGCATGCTGCCTTACAACCCCTATCATTTTGTTGGTATAATTTAGGAACACCTTGTATAGATACTCGGTAATATGCTACAATGCTTATAATGATATGAATTCTTGTTAGCACAAAGAAAACACTAATTTATTCTATTTGACTAAACACTTGCCACTTCACAGACCCACAAGAGTAATTAAGTTTCCCTTGTTTCATTTTCCTGTACTGTGCTTCAAATATTTCAAGAAAAGAAAACAATGCACCCCAATCAGTCTGTTATTTTACCTCATTTAAAATTTACAGCAAAATCAATCTAAAATTTTATCCCAAATGTACAAGTCCTGTCAAATGTTTATAAGAAATATACACAGCAGAAACCCTGATATAACAACAGAATTCCAGGAAATAACTAACACTTGTGTCATATGTTGAACACTGTAATTGAAACTGCATCATGAGTAAAGTAATACTTCAAGAACAAGCATTTAAAAAATACTCATCTCAGGTATCTCCAATAGCCACAACAAGGTTGTAAAAAACCAGATGTGTATTTTGGTTAATTACCACTGAAGGTGATTGCTTTGTAGCCGAAATACACATCTGGTTTTTACTACCTTGTTGTGGCTATTGGATATACCTGAGACAAGTATTTTTTAAATGCTTATTCTAGAATTTTTTTCAGGTATAAGATGAGCTCAATAGTTCCCAGTTGAATAAAGTAATACTTAATATATTTTTTTGGAGGACATGACCTGGTGCCTATTATATGGTTTGAAAAGGAACATTATCATGGTTTTGGATTTTTAAAAAGTGATTCACTTAAGATAATAAGTATAAAACTTAAAATAAAGTTGCAATAATTAACAAAAATCAATTACATTTTTTGAAAATGAATTAAACCAAATAAAAGAGAAATTCGTCAACAATGCAGTCTAAAAAAATCTGTAAAACCAATTTAATGATTAGGCCCTTCTCTAAATATGAAGCATAGTCTATTCATTAAAATTGAAGGATATCATCTTGGCTAATGCTATCATCACAGTAAATGTTGCGTGCCCATTCTTGTAGTATTAATTCCCATAGGTTTTCATGGTAGTTGATATTTTTTATGGTTAAAAATGGGAAAATTATCTCTTTTTCTGATTAAAAACAAATTAGTGCACCAATTCAGCACATATTTAAAAAAGTAAACTTCATTTTTTCAGCTCTAGAACTATTCATGTCCCGAGTTAGTACAGGCAACCCTCAGCATTCCTGAGAAAACCATGAATACTGATGCAACAATATCTCCCCTCAAAAAAAATATATTTAAAGGTGCATAAATAAGGATATCTCACATGTATTATGTTAAATATTTCACATTCATAAAAAGGTATCTTCCTAAAGGGCTGGACCAGCATGTTTCTTTGTTTGGCGGCTATGTTTCACAAATTGCTTGCAAACAATTCCAAGCTCTTTGTCATGATTTTAAAAAAGAGGAATGTTAAACTGCATTTCTATTGGCATCCATCCGAGATAGGAATGAGAGTGCAACGCTCGTACGACATACGATTTTTAACCCAACCAACCCAACATTTCTATATAATGCACATAAGAAAATCAACAACTGCCAAGCTTTACATTGAAATTGTCTAAAATGGAAATCAGCTTCTTTGAACCTGATGTAAAGTGAATAATTCGCAGTGAAGTTAATAGTATTGAGTGATACTTTGTGGAATGCTTCCATTATTATAAACTAGAAAAAGGAAACTATGTAATTATCCACAAACACAAATTTTACATTGTTTCTTTCTCCGATTTTATAATTTGCAGTGATTGATTTCCTTTTATCAGCGGCATACCAGAAAATGTGTAGGCTCCCCAACCAAAACAATTTTTAGTACCAGGAAGAAATTTAAGGTCCTCACGAAAAAATTGGGCCTCCTTTGGCCTGTATGTGGGTTGCAGGGGTCTGCTACATACATTCGAGAGAGAATACAAATTCAAGTGCTAATTCGAATCACTGGCTTTCTAAACTAAAATACATTCAGATCACAGTCTATGTATGGTGAGAGTTTCAGTACTTCAATTTTAACTAATTTGAAAATGCAGTATTATTAAGTGAGGAATTTCTGATATTAACAACCAATGTAAAAAAGCAGAGAAAAAGCAAGGCCACCATGTTGAGGGTGCATTAGTGGCTCAGGAATCAAGCCTCCAATTAAGTACATATAATTAAAACAAATATAGAAAAACAAAATGATTCCTCTGTGGGCATAAACCACTACAGAACAAGGAATGAATAATGCTGCAATTGGGTCATTATCAGTCTGAAAAGTTATCTTTATTCAGCATGACAAAGGTAGAAGAGTTGGGAGGAGATAAGGAATTATCTCAGCTATTTGTCCAACTCATCAATTGGAAAACCAATTATAAATTACAGCTATTTCCTTGAAAAACTGGCTTACATTATCATCATATCAAGTCTTATAAAATATCTTTCTCCTTGAAATGCATACCATAAATACTCTCGTATAATGTGCACCCTCGTATAACGCACAGGGGGGTTTTCAGCCTCGTAATCTATGATTTTTCTATATAACAGCGTATAGTGCACTCAGATTTTTTTAGTGTTACCGTTCCAGAATAAAGTAGATGGTGTAACGTGGTCTAAAGCAATGATCGAAGTATTGGTATTATGTATTGGTCACATAATGAAAGTGCGAAATGAAATTTTCGAATAACGTTCCGAAAAAACATCATCTAACTCAATCATTACATATTCTGTTTACTTACAAGGTGATATTAGGATATACACAATAATTCATTTATATTAATTTCATAGTATGGCATATGACATTGTTTGAGCTAATAAATTGAAGGAATGACGATAATCCTATGTCGAAGTTTTTTACATACGTTTTAGTCACGCCTGAGGTGGACGGGTTCACCCAACCTTCAGTTTAACCTTATTAGAACACTCTGGAGCACATAAAAACAATAGCAAATAACCATAATTAACAACAGACTTTAAGAATCAAGAATAAACCACGTATGAATGCTGAGAGAAAAGTAGGTAGTGATAACTTGATTTAGTTCTACAAGAAGCATCAACTCCCAGCATACTCAAAGGCATCAGCTGCCATTGTTTCTAATTGTAAGTAGTACCAGTATCTCACCACCAGGCCGGACGCCAGTGTAGGGTGACGTCATGCGCAAGATGACGATTCCGATAACAACATCAAAGAAGAATGGTCCAGTGACGAAGAATTTCTTGACTTTTAAAATGAATAAATACTGAATTCATTCTTTCCATATCTAATTAATATATGTAGAATTAGTTAATAAATTTTAACTATTATCTATCTTACTTTTCATAGAAATCACCGATATAATTATGAGGATACCCGGACAGTAATTAATATGCCAAAATTGTGCAAATATGGGGTCAAATGAAAATAGGAAAATTAAGTACCCTCATATAACACATCCTAATTTTTAACTCAAATATTTCAAAAAAAAGTGCGCATTATATGTGGGTATTTACGGTACTTCTTGTTAATCTTGCACATTTAATGAACTGTTTACAAATTTCTAACACAAGACTTCATAACTAATAAATATTTATCACATTTAAAAGCAACAAAAAGTAACGCAAGTATAACATGTCTTTTCTTATTTGAAAGCACCCAGAAGTCACATAGCTAAACAACTCTTCTGAGGAAAAGTATTGGATATTTTTAGCCTACATAAAGTCAAAATATGCAATAAAATACATTCAGCCAAATAAGCAGCATACTTGATAAGCATGTCCTGGATTTAAGTTTAAGTATGCTCAACCTTTCAAAAGAATTTAATGTATAACAATGATTTTGCTTTCAAGTTTCAGCTAACAAATGCGTGAATATATACATCATCACTGCTTTTTTTAAAAAATTGCCTCACCTGGTCCGAATTTGTCTTGACAAGCAGAAAACATTTTTTAATCAAGATCAATTTTTTTAAAGAGGAAATCTAATTGATTTGAAGGACCAATTGATTCCACACAATATACCAGTTATGGCATCAATTTGTGTGACCAATTATTTCTACTTAATAAATTTTGTCAACTTAACCTTGAAAGGGCCATGTACAATATAGTAGTAGTAGTAGTGCACTACATCAATAACAGGTGATTAGAGGCATAATTTTTTGAGGAGAATATATAGAGTTGGAAGAAAGAAGGGGAAATGGATGATGCTGTTATGCAGCAAAATGGGTCATGTACTTAGAAAAAATCAGTGCAATATTTATTGCAAAAACATCTGGTCTCATTACACACTTTTTTGAATGGAAGTAAATCTGAAGAATCATTGTTGCTACAAAAACCACCAACTGCAGGAAAATTTTCCACATGTAAATAGATTAATATATCGATAACCTCATTCATATAAAAATCAAACTTAATAAGTAAATATCAAGATTTATGTGGATTGGCGAAGCCACAGAGGTGCTGAATCATTATTGCTGGGTGAAGATTGTTGAGTGACGTCGGGGGATTGGGGAGAGCTGGGCAGTAGCTGAATGCAAATTCGATATATTATAAGGTTGCTGAACAATATATAGTTATATTTTCAGAAATATAGCATATTGTTTATATATTGTATATATTTATATATTGTAGTATTGTTTATGACACCAAGCTCTATAACTGAAATAATTTTAATCAAAATTGTTAGAGGCATTTTTGAATAAATCAAAATTTTGTGAAAATTAACAAGAATAAACTACCTTATATTGTTGAGCTATATCATTCATCTCTTTAGAGGGTTTATTCTGGATGGTAGTATGCATACAAACAAAACATCATTCAATTTTGTTTAGAAGTTTAGGCTCTAGAATCGTGCACAGACAGACAGTATAGCAAAAACAACTTTTTGGACTTGGGAGAAACCTAAAACTTATATTTTCGTCAAACTCTTGTGGTTGAATTTTTTCACAATTACAATACTTTATATAGTACTATGTATATGAGAAAGTAATAATAGAGTGGTCCATCAAATTTATTAACATAAATGTATCAAGTGTGACGCATCATATTACGGAGTCAACTACAGTATCAGTGCCAATATTGGAAAAGCCATGTCAGCAGTCTCAAGACTGGGTACTGCTACAGAATGACTTGGTATGGAGAAGATCAATTCATATTTACAATCACCCATTCAAACTGTTCTCAAGACATTAACTAAACATTTAAGAATAAGTTGCAGAATTTGATTTACGTGATTTCATCAGTGCTATCTTGCCTTTTAACATAACTCGGATAAAAAGAACACCTGCATTATTCTATCCTCCAGTAACTATTGCCTGAACTATTATACTGATGAATGTAGGCACTTCTTTCATTCAAAAGCTTAAAAAGTTATTAGGTTTATGCATCAAAGCTATCACCAGTCAAAAGATAATTTCCTTTTCTGTAGTCAAGGTAGATATGGAAAAGTAACAGTTAATTCATTTTTCTCATCCACAAGCCACTTCTGCAGCAGATTTTAAAAAGGGCTCAAGAAAGAAACCCAGACATACAGGAAATGCATTACAGGCTTCCTGTGATGATCACATACTTTTTATGGAAATCACTGGAATGCTAAGAGTTCTAATGAAGAAACAAGGACAATAATTAATATAATTAAGTAGGACTTTTAATATATTGCCAATATTTTCTACCAACCAAATTGATCTCACACTCAACATATAAGCCTAAGCCCCCATGAAAATATACAAACACAATGAAGACCATAGAAGGATTAATATAAATTTCTTCAGATTATGAAGAAATTGATGTAATAAAGCGATCTAAAGATCCTATGCAGACAGGCATAAGCTGTAATGTTGGGAATAATTTTGAAACAAGAAAAAAGTCTGCTATGACCGGGAATCAAAACCAGGTCTTCCACTTGCCAGGCGAATATTCTACCACTGAACTACAATAGTTCAGTGGTAGAATATCTGCCTGGCAAGTGGAAGACCCGGGTTCGATTCTCGGTCATAGCAGACTTTTTTCTCGTTTCAAAATTATTCCCCTCAGATTATGAAGTTAATGAGTCAATCAAAAGTTGCAATTGCAATTAACTGTACTGACTGCTACAATTCTCAAGATCTACCATTAAAAATTCTCTTTTAACGCACTAATATCAAAATTCATATGCTTTCAAATTACCAATTTGCCATGAAATTATATTACCGTCAAGTCTTCATTTAATGGCTGCTGAGAATATTTATATAAAAATAAAAAAGTACCAGCAACAGAAAAACTTTCCCCTATTCTTTGCAACAAATAAAAAACTCCAGTAATAATAGTTACTAAGCCTATTAAATTCTTTTGCAGGGATCACTCTTTTTTCTCAAAACTGCGCTTGGAAGAACAATCTCGAATAAATGCAGAAGGTCCAGGTGGTGGTCTAAGTTCATCAAGGCACAAAAAAAGAGCATCGTTACCAGACACCATGCAGGTACACCAATGAAATCAACAAAGACATTGCAAAACTCATGACATGAACTCATGGAAGTATATATGGTCTAAGTCCTCATATTCAACTTATTCAAATTATCCTATTTTTTTGGGACCAAAACATTATATGGCATCCACCAACAGTAGTCGCAATCACTTACATCGTAATTTTCATGTATGTACATGTGAGGGAGAAGTTCTCTGCGGTTTATGCTAAAAATGTTTCTTTTAAGGATGGTGATGCATCCTTTAAACCCTAAGAGGGAATTATCCCAACCTCTTCTATCAATTCTTGTTGGTTTACAGCACATATGTAAATATAGCTAACTGTTATACGCACACAGCATTTATTTAAGTAAAAATTATTTTATAAAATTTTTCTGATGTGCTTTCTCTATTACCTAACCTAGCTCAGGTCAGATGTGAGGACTTTTACTGTACTTCATTGGTTAAAACTGCAGAATCCTAACATGGGCAAGTGTTCCAACTCAACTTGGATTTTAATAGCAATAAAATTACTTTTAACTGTATTTGAAAACGAATACTACTACAAACATGATAAGATTTAAATCTCAAAAAATCAGTCTGCCGCTACAGAGAAAAAACCTATTTTAAACTTGCCCATCTAATGAAAACTAACAAGATAATTTCAAGCTACTGCAAGTTTTGCCATTAGTAATGTGGAAGTGCAAAAACAAACAATGCTTTCTGATGCTGATTTACAAAAATTTTGACTGCTCAATTACCTAAGTCATTAAATATATTTAAATTGAATTTTATAGCATTATATCCAAATACTACAGTGAGTAAAACTATGCCATAAGTAGCATAATCAATGTTTCTGTTATCTAGGAGACTGTAGGAAGATGGGTAAGGTTAGATCCTCCAATACTCAACAGCCCCACATTCCCTGCCAAACCCCAAGAGAAACTCTCAAGGTCATATGTCAACCTTTCCACCTCCTCTGAAAGACTGGATACATGCAAGGAGCTTTTGGCACCACTTAGGATTATGGTAGTTCATCAAGATGTCAGCATTATGGATAAGGAAGTAGAAGGTGAATGGTATAGAGCTATTGTACCAGAACCTACCAAAAACCCAGGTAACAAAAATATTTTCCAAGTTATTATAAAAAGTAATTACAATGAAATTATTTAAAGATTCTCACATTAATTTTGTTACAATTGACAAATTAACATTCAGAAATTACCAGTGCCTATAACTATACGCTTTATGAATTTTGATACAAGAAAACATTTGATTCCATTTTTGTTTCCATACTTTTTAAAAACTGATTTCAAAAAGTGGAACCTGAATTCTGTTGAAACATTTGTCTTGTTGGCTATTTGCACAAACTAATTTAATTAAAATTTATTTATCCCTTATTAAACGTAATAGCAGACAAAATCCACAAGATAAACATACTTAATTTAAAGATTAGACAACAATTCAATGGTACCTGAGCGAAACATTCGAGTTTAAAGTTATTATTATTAAGTAAATTTTACTTAAAGGGAATTAATGCATAAGTTAAATATTTCAATCTAACCACACACTTTATCTGAACCAATTATTTAGATAGCAATTAATGTTCCCCACAGCTAAATTTAATCACACAATACCTTAATAAACATCTTTTTTATAACTATGTCCATGGTTACAGCATAGATTTTGTAGAAGTAGTTTAAACATTTTCCACAATTATCAGTAAAGCAGTCTGGCATTAAGGTCTCCTGGATAAATTTAGTTTCTTGTAACAATCCCCCCATTAGTATATTAAACCAAAGCAATTTAAATATTTCACATGCTCATGACTGGAATTTCTGGCTAATCAACCTCTTGAATTAATATAGCAGGCTCATGACTGATTGATTTTTAAACTGAAATTCTCATCAGGTTACGTAAAATTACGCTGCGTGGGAAATTGGGAAGATCAAAGTAATGAGCTTTATAACCTTGCAATGGGAGTGAAAGAAGTGGTGGCAGAAGCAGAATACTCACCATATACCGAATACAGTGGATCAGAGAAAATGACAGAAAGTGAAAGTGAAGATTTATATTCATGCAAAAGATTATATGAAAAATCTAGGAAGGCAGAATATCCTATAGAAGGTAAGTTTAATTTAAGCTCCTCTTAAACTTTCAAAAGAACTTGACAGAGTTAATGAAAATATTATTTTTAAATATGCCATGTAGCTAGATATAAATCTAATATGCACATTTAACAAAGTTCTTTAAAGTTTTACTTAAAGAAATAAGAAAAGCTTGTTTATCTTTTGTTTTTTATAATATTCTAAGATTCCATATGTTACAATGTGAATATTTTCAATAATTCAAGAGCAGCTTGTCCTTGGCTTTTATTCTAGGAGCATATGTTATCAGTTTGATATTTGATCGCAACATAGGATATTTTTAATTATTATTTATTATTATTTAAGTATTTAATTATAGTTAAATACAACCTTAAAATGGAGAACAAAATTGTCTGCACAGAAAATTTTGGTAAGATAGCAAATGTTTTTGTGAAGTGCAGCAAGACAAAGGCAAGTAAGAGCTAAGACACAATTTGATGTAAAAGGGGCAAGAAAAAGTTACTGAGAAATGCAATCAACTGCCGTTCTTTAAGGCAGCCAGTCAAACAAAAAGAAGGGTGAAGATCATCAACTGATAGTTGCTAAAACTGCCCTTTAAGTATTAGGAACAACACAGTAAATTAGCCATGTCAAACTCTATGAGTCATCCAGGCCACATTAAAGCAATGAATGTTATAGAAGGGCTGCATTAAAGTAAGGGATGCAGTTGTTTAATGAGGGCCATACTTTAGCTAGAAGAGTGGATGCCTATTTTGCAATTAAAAACAATAATTTATAAAATGCATTCTATTGTTATTCAGTAACTATGAAAAAATATAGTCTCCTTCTTGCCAAAATAAAGCATTTACATAAAATTCCACACGAGTCACTTGAGACAAAAATTAGCTATCAGGCTGCAGTAAGGCACAGAAAAAGCCAACAGTTTGACATGCCTGCAGTAAATCATTAAAATAGTATACAGGGTTTGACAACCTGTATATTATATTAAAGGTCATAACTTCAGGAGACGATTCCAGAGGTCATTTTGATTGAAAAATGCTATATCAACATGTGTCCAATTCACATTAGTTACCGAATTGTGGGCATTTGATTTGTAGCACACTTGAAGGCATTTGTTATCGGGGAAAAATTGTATTTGAAAACAGATTGTATTATATTGAACAGTACATTGAACAAATTGAAAGTTGATTTCATTGTACAGTTTATGTAGTTTAATTGTTCAAAATGTCCACCATTTTCTTGAATGCACAGTCTGGCTAATTTGAGTACGGAACGTGTAATCTTGCTTAGAACAGCAGCATTGTCAACGTGCCTTGCAGCATCTAAAATCTGCTGAAGTACTTCATCTCTTGTGTTCACTTTCCATTCATACACAATTGTTTTCATGTGACCCCATACATGGTAATCTAGTGGAGTCAGATCGGGTGAATGCGGAGGTCAATTTGGTATACCGCCGCAGGTGATCCATCACTCAGGAAACTGATCACTCAGCCACCGTGTAACTTTTCTACTGAAATGTGGAGGTATTCTGCCATGCTGGTAGCACATTTGCAATCGTTTTCATAGAGGAACATCTTCTAATAAAATTGGCAGTTCATTTTGAAAAAATTCAGCAGTAATAAACGCCTTCAAGTGCGCTACAAATCAAATGCCCATAATTCGATAACCATTGTGAATAAGACAATGTTGATATAAAATTTTTCGCTCAAAATGACCTCTGGAATCATCTCCTGAAGTTATGACCTTTAGTCGTGGAACACCCTGTATAATTCAAGAGATGTAAAAATTCTTGCTAGATAGAGGTAGATAAATACTTCCAAACAGCTAATGAATATTGAAGCCTTAATGAACACATACCACATAAATCTATAAATTATTCCGACTTTATTACACGATTACAGAAACTTGCTCAACAATCAGCAGCGAACACAGTGAAGAGGAAGAACTGGACACTGTCAACATAACTTTGTCGCCAGGGGAGCAATTTTTGGCCAATAAAATGAAGAGAAAAACAGTAGCAAGCATATCAAAGAGACCTCCTATGCTTCCACCACAGTAAGTTGAACTTGCGGCAATTGAAATTAATTTAAATATTTAAGTATTGAAATTATAAGGGAACAAAGTGGACAATGTTTTTTACTTAAAACATGACTTTGAACATTGGTATGGATAAAGCAAACACTTGACATAAACACTCCCTCAATTATGAAATTGTGACAACCCTATTCCTTGAAAACTTCCAGCTAAGGAAGAAGTCCACTTATATTTAATGTCAACACATTCTCTCAAAAACTCATGCCAATTTTTCAGTTAACATATCTTGACATACAAAATATGTTATTAACCCCTCAAGCCCAGAGGAGATTTATTAAATCCCACCCGTACGGCCGGATGAGGTTTTTAAAATTTCACGATTGCGTTGCAAAAACGTTCGAAAATATTAAAATAATCATAACTTGGGAAGTTTTCTCTTGATTTTTCTGAATTTTTTTTGTGGATTTATGAAAAACATGAAATTTGTAAATATCTATTTTGCGTATAATATTTTATATACAAAGATTGTTGGAGTAGAAGAGAATGTACACCAATCGCTAATTTTCCGGCGTGCATTCGCGCTTTATATATAACATTCAGCACCGGAAAATCTATAGAAGATATTGATGTGCAATCTTAATAAAAAAAATAGCTTAAATTAGTAACTATTTCATTTTGCAAGTCTACCCATCTAAACCAATTAGGTAAAAAATTTCACGAATCTCAACTTTTTCATGTCTTGACTAGAAATTTTGAAGTAAATGTAGTATGGATTTATTAAAAGATGATTTATTTATAATATAAACGTTTTAGTTATACAGTCATAATTCTTAGTCATTACAGAAGTCACATAGAAAAAATGGTTGCATTTCGTACATTGGAAATGGAGATATGACGTTGTATAAAACACGGAAAACTTATAGGTCCTTCCCAAATATTTTCAGAAAATTTAACACGCGTAATTGGATTCAGCAAGAAATGCCTTATAGCTTAGTAAACATTTCTAGTAACCTATTGTGTAAATATATAGAAGAGCTTTTCGTGATTTTTTGCTGGCGTGTCCTCTTCTCACATACTCGTTTCATCGCTGTTTGGTCCTGCTAGCACAGCAGCAAAGCACTTAAACTAAAATTCTATCACAAAACTAAACGTATATTATACGTAAATAAATACTTACAAATAGATATACTCAATTCCCAACAATTTTCGTCGAGATTAAAATAAAATTCTAAAGGTCTTGAAAATTATATGACCGATATTATCCTTCTCACAAAATGCCTCTCTTTGAGGCGTGGCACTAAATTATCGGAAGAGTGTCGGCCTTGGATTTTGAAATCAGCTGTTTTGACGTTGACGCTCTCCTATGAAGCGATGAACGAAGGATCGCGCGGTAATGGAAGGGAATGTTTACAGAAATGTTTTTACTCAACCTAATTTTATTTTTCATCAATTGCATTGTAAACATTTGTAATAAGCTGTGCATAGACAGACATAAGATGTTTTCCTTTCTTTCTTTACATACCGACGAAGACCTTTGTCGCATGATATAAGCCAAATATCTCCACCAGGAAAAAAGAGGAGAAAAAACGTGCTCTCCTTTGAAATGATGCACAGTTCCTACATTGCATTTCAAACACCAAGGAAAGGTTCCCTGCTGCATTGAAAAGCGACTTTTATACGTAGAAACACCATCATATCATAGCAGAACTGAAAATTCTATCGCAAAATTCAACATTGATTATATATTTTTTAAAAGAGAAAAAAAATACAGGGCAAACATAGATAGGAAGTACAAAGCTTACTCTTTCAAAATATATATAGGTTATTTAGATTTAAAGAAGTCTCTAGCGACAAAAGATAAAATAAATTAGGGCTGCCGCAGGGCGTAATAGTATGCCTGACGGCCGATTAGACAGTTTTTGCAGGACGTATTAGTACGCCTGACGGCGTTGAGGGGTTAAGATACACTAAGTATGCCAAAAAAGTTTCAGAAGAAAAATTAACTTCTGGCATATGAATCCCTAAAAAGCTTAGACTTCCTAGAACCAAATAAAATTTATAGAATTTGTAGAATAAGAAACTAATAATTATTTTAATCCTTACAAATCTACTGATGTTAAACATTACAATTCTATAAAAATAATAATTTTTTCTTTGTGCCATGGTATTGTAATTTGCACACCTTTCATTTGGCAGGGATATCTCTGTGACCCAACGTGAGTTTGGACCACAAAACTCACAAAATGATGAAATTCTCCCACAACGCCTTGTAGGCAGACGCGACAGTGGAACAGTTACCAAGCTAGGTCCCTGGCATTCCATACAGTCGACTAGCTCCTCACGCTCTCATAATCACATCAAGGTTGGCGATGCAACATCCAATAAAGAGGCCGATAATTGGAAACTTGGAATGACAGCTAATTTTGGCAACATTCAGAAAGGTTTCAACCACAGTCCAAAACCAAGCATCAGCACAGAAGCCAGTGACGATTATGGCTATGCTACAATACCACCTTCCTATTCACCACAACCCATGCCAAAGAGGCATGGTGGCATTCCTCAACAATGTCTCACTAAGGTATGTGTTACTTTCTCAAATATCAAGTAGAGTTGAACACCATTAATCTGGAAAGCTCGACTATAATTTTGTGAACCTCAAGTAGTTATCGTATTTAAGCGGCTATAAGACTATTTTGAATAAATAATGATTCCCCTTCATAGAAGTTACTTTGAGGAAAAAACATTTTTATAAGAGATTCTGAAGCAAATAAAGAAGATTATTGGAGCCACATTTTATTTACATCTTTAAAAGTTATCACAATACACAATGAAAAGATAAATGCGATTTAAAATATACTACATTACCCACATCATTGCCACTGTTATTTATTTTGTTGTTAGTGAATAAAAGATAACCCCCAAACTTTGGTTAAAAAAACTTGTCTTATAGTAAATACAGCATATAAAGACTACTGTTACTGTATACATTACCTATGCCACAATCTTGTCTTTAACACAAGGATGTGAGTAGATAAACAATAGGGCGACAATATTACAAATGGATATTCTATATACATGAATTTTATGGAGGCTTTTAACATTTTTAAATTTCTTAAAGCTGTGGAAAATGCCATTTTTTCAGACAGATTTTTTTTCCTGCGTTAGCCAAAATTCTAAAAATCATTAGTTGTTCAGCTGTATGTATTAAGTACACCCACTCCCCGATTAACACACTTAATTGGTGCCAGAAAAATCGAGCGCTAACTGAAACAGCACTATTCAGAACACGTACTTCCATAATAAATGACGTTATAAGATTTAATTCATTCCTGAGATTCTACTAATGGATATGAAAACAGGCAGTATTATATAAATAATACACCAAATTATTCTTTGTTAACCTTAATACGTAACGTAGAATAGGTAGTCATTTGCATTGCAATTGTATTTAAAATTGAACAATAAAACTTGAATATAAATGAAGAACAGAATGCATTTTATGGAAAATATGTTGATCTCACACTGAATAAATCACGCAGGAGCATTAAGGAATAGGAATTAGAGTAGAAGAAATTGGAACATAATAACATAAGCATCATGACTGAAGATACTTTTCAATTAAAAGAAGGCAACCAAAATGACAAAAACAAAATTGTACATTGAAACCGTCGAAACCTTACTACGTTTCGTTGAAAAAATATCGATTCATAAAAGAATTATTACACGTGCTTGATAAATAAAGGAATATGGAATGAGACCAAATAAAGGAAGAATTAAAATATCTTGGTATTACATTTTTAAAAACTGAACAATTGAAAAGGGAGCAATAAACAAAAACAAACAAATGCTGGCGCTCTCCAGCTTTTAGTCGCCATAAAACCTCGAATTTAACCTTGAGAGTTAAGTTTTTCCTCTTTTTCTCCTCTGACCACCGGTTATCACTCATGGTCTTTTAATTTAAAGGGAAAATATAATTTAAACAAAGTTCACTCTATATTTTGACCTACAAAAATATCTACAAGTGTACACAACCATCAAGCAACTGCAAATATTGATGTCTTGTGTGTTGTAAATGTGCAGATGCGCTGCGCAGTGGACTTCGTAAATTACACCAGAAATTTTGAAGGGCGTTAATGTGGAAGACACTAGCGCAATTCGGAAAAAGGTATTAAATTATTATCAGCGTTAATGCAGAATAGTGTTAATCGGGACAGCATTAAGCGGGGAGTGGGTGTATTGGGATTCTGTGAATGGACAACAGCATTTTGGGTTGGGGCAGACATTGTGTCAATACAAGTGAGAAAATTGCTAGTCCCAATTGAGTGCAATGACTAAGGTATGTCCTTTTTGTCCTGCATTTCACGCATGGATTATTAAAATGAATGTGTCAATTTGATTTGGATATGTGATAGAAAATTTCTGTTGCTACTTTTTCAAAATCTATTTAATCTTGGTAGAGGGATGATTGGTGTCTGCTTCTCAATGCAAGAATTGGAAGTACGAATCCTGCTGAGGGCATGCTTTTAGGCAATTGTCTTTGCAATTATTATTATGTGCTGTGTAAAAGGACAGTAATGGCTGTTTATGACCTATTTAAAACAAATAAAATGCATAAGTAAACAAGATGACCCAAACCGAACTTATGATGCTTAAATTCTATTTAATCATTTATTTAATACTTATATTGGCTATTATAGCATTAAAATCACCATGGATATGTTGCTCTTTGCATTCCCAAATGTCATAATTTAGCATTAGACAATATTACAAATTAGGGGCTTCGCCCCTATGCACTTCACCCTTATGCACTTTGCACGTCAAATTTCTCCACTGCCTTCTTTCAGCATATATTTAAGGTAGAAATCCCATTTTCATGCTTTGTCATAGTAGATGACGTTTCTTATCGCATTCACCTCTCTGCCAATTAAGGGTTTTCTACTTTTACATTACATTTGGGTTCCAAAACTCTCGACTACAGTTACCCCTTTTGCACTTGATCTAACCTAGAGAGATGGCAAGTCTATCTATGGCCCATATCCAAGAAATACATTACTCTGATTTGTATTTGGAAACAATGTATAACCATCTTCAGGATTAAGTGCTTTCACTTAGTGTCAAAATTTTTGTCACAAGTTGTTCTATTGTCTCATTCCACATAAAGAATGGTTACACTGTAGTTCTTTTTCTCTCTCTCAATGAGGGAGACCCAAACAACGCGTCCGTAAATAACTGAAAAGCAATACTTGGGTTGGTTACCATGTACAATACGAACACTAAATTATATATGGTAAATTACGGTAAGCAGCTTAAGAGAAAAAATAGCAAATAACGTAAAATGACTCATGGATGCATGAACCCATGGATACGGAACTTGTGGATACCTGCTTATTAGTATGTACTATTTATTATTCACTCTAGAGTCTCAGGTTCTTTGTGCCTCGATCATCACAAACGTCCTGTATTTTGAAAGACAATGTATTCTATTTGTTTCCTTTCCATCCTTATTTAATAAACTTTAACGCTCCAATGAAAAAAAAGCTATTTTTTGGCCTGTAATTGGTAGCGATAGACAGTATCTCATTAAAACGATTAATAAGATCGCTAGAAAGGTAATCTATGATATAAAAATCATGAATGAGCAGTCTCCATTAGAATAACGGTGAAATTTTTATGGTTACAAATGAACCGACAACAAATAATGTATGTAAAATGACGACAAACAAAGAATGAACAACAAACAATCTACAATGAAGAACCAACAACTAAGAACAAAGTAAGAATCATAAAGATGAACTAACAAAAACAATGACAAATGAAGAGTGAACAAAAAATAACAGTCAAACGTCAAGAGAATGCAACGGACCATTTAGCTACAAAGTATCACAAACTAAATACTAAATCACTGCTTCCCCCTCTCCCGGTATTTCCCCTCTGTTACATCGCCACCCCTCCATTTCCCTGCCAGCTATTTGCTGTGCATGCCTCCAAGCTCCTATCCCTCCTGAAAGCTATGATCAGCTCCCACCCCTCCTTTTTGTGCCAGAAATAGCAAAATATATAATAACACATTTTAATGGAAAACTAAACTGATCATGCATATTTGTGTAATGTATGTATTAGATTATATCCAATCCAACAATAGTTGTTGCTATGGCAACACTTTCATAATGAGTGATAAAAACTGCAAAAACCCCAGTATTTAGGCGAAATTCTAAGAAATACAATCTATATGCATATTTCTACGATAAAAATTAGAATCTTCATTCATTTCCTCAGAAAATAGTACAAATACCGCTCCGATATTACAATTCTAAGATATTTTAATGTGTTTAAGAGAAAATTATCCTGCACAATGGATTTCAGATTTCCTATGTAAATGAAATGGGAAGAATAGTTCCTGGAATCGAACCCGGGACTTTCAATCTTCACAACAAAAACTATCCTTGGGAACTCGGCCCAAGTAGCAAAAGATTTCCACCAAGTGTCATGAAAATCATTCTATCGGTTCAAAAGTTAATAGGGGGGATGGACAGACAGACAGACACAACGACAAAATATAAGCCTATTTCCATTCTGGAAAGTAGGCTAAAAAATATATATGGTAGAAAATGTTCGTTTTGTTGTATGTATAACTTCTAAAAGGAGACCTTTTTCCAAGACGAATAATTTACAAGTCAAAGCAAAAGGATAATTTCTTGTTTCTGATAAAGTGGTAGCCTTGGTTGAGGGAATTTTACCAGAATATAACATTCTCATTTTTGTTATAAATCCTAAATACGGTAAAACCTCTACCTCACGAACCCCTTTATAGCAATGACCTCCAGATAGGGAAAAATTGATGGCGGTCCTGCCAAACTTATATATAAAATGTCTAGTTACAACCTTTTTACTAGGAACTTTCATACTACAAAAATGTCTGAACAGCAAATGGAAAAAGTGGTCACTTCCACTTATATTAACATCTTTAGAACAAAATTTTGCTCTCTAAACAATTTTTTTCAATTATGTGCAGATAAGGATTGAAAATACAGTGGGTCAATTAGAGCTGAGCTCTCAATAATCCAATTAATCAATACGTAATAATGTATTTCCAGTATTTTCGAAAAAGCAAAGTCATGCGGTTCCGAACGTCGAAGGTGTGACAACGGTTTTCTGTGCAATCTGTGTGAGAAGGTATTCCTTTGGGAGAGAAACATTCAAATTCAATTGCTCGTGATATTTAGTGATGGAGGGTACTTCACGATGCTAACTTTAGCTGTTGTTGTGCGCGAGTTCACAAACAATTTAAAGCATAGAAAGATTGATTTTTTTTAAACGTTGCATTTTTTTGAAAAATAAAAATTATTTAAAAAAAATATTGTTTCAAATTACATTTAATCTCCTGATCCGGTTAACAGGACGTTTACTGCTGAGGAAGGAGTCTCCAAATTTAATGGGAGGCATAATTGATGCATTTTAGTGGAGGGATTGGTTTGGTTAGATTATATAATTTCTGCATAATTATTGTATTTGCCTTCATTTTGATAAACCTGTTGCATCTGTATAATCGATGAATCATCCCTGAATTTCTGCAACACCCATTAACCTCGGATCAATGAACTTCAAGATAATGAATAGATGAAAAAATTGGTCCCTTGAATTTAGTTAATGAGAGGTTTTACTGTACTAAATTTCATCAAATTCTGACCAGTTGTATAGCCCTTGTTACCATATAAGCCTGAATAGAAGCCGACCCCCCAAAATTTTCCATCATTTTTGACAAAAAATGTAAATTTCATAGATTGTATGCTGAAGTGTGCTGGACATGCATGCACAGCCTAGAATACATTATTCGAGATCAAAGAAAAGAGTGGGAAATGGTTTAGTTGTTGACATTTTGAAATATTACTTCAATTAATAATTTTACGTTGTTGAATAATGTTCCACATTCAGTGACAAAAATGTCATTCATCTTCCTTTTCACAAAAGGTTAAATAAAGCAATAGAGACCTTGCCAAGGTAATTTTGAATCCAAGTCCATTTCTAATGAAATTAGCATTTACATTGCCTTAAGAAATTGCATTTTTATAATTACACACGTTCCATGTACAGTTTTACCAAAATTCAAACAGTTGAGCATCAAAAACCATCATCGCATTTTGCATAATCATCTACATAGTAAATGTACGCAATTTTAATAGATTTCAAGAATGAGGTTTTAACATGCATACAAACATTACAATGGCTACAGCAATAACTACAATAGCCAAGTAAAACTAATATGAACTTCTTTTAATGGATAATCAAAAATAATACAAATTGCTAATTATTTTTAATGATACATATGCATAGCCCTGAGAAATGAAAGAAAATATCCAACAGCATTTAGAAATGAAAGAACAGTTAACAATGGTAACAAAACACAGGTACTGCTAAATTCAATATTCTAGCTTATCCATTAATATTCATCGTAGGTCAAATATTTACTTTATGAAAAATATCATACTATCATTTGAACGTGACAGCAATGAGAGATGTTCTGCCATCAATGGGTGACTACGAGACTTAACCCTGACCCAAATTTTTCTCGGACTCGCATTTAAGCTGAGGGATGATTTTTTCATGATAGATTTTGACAAAAAACATCGGCTTATACTCGGGAAAATACAGTACATGCATACAGTCAGATGGACAAGCTTAACCCAACTGATATTTTTATTTTTTGAAAAATAAATGCTCTGAAAAAGGAGTAGGCACAAAAATTGTCCAATTATGGAAATTTACTTAGATATAAGCAATTACTATGGTATTATACTTAGAAAACAACAACATCCTTTAATTTATAAACTGCAACATTAGTTTAGTTTTCTCTAGCCATTTTCATGCTAATAATCATGAAACATATCAAAAGGTTCATTTTAAAAGCTATGTAATTATTATTTTTATGACAGAAAAATTTTACAACCCCAAAAACTTTCATTCAAAGACAATCTAAAAGATTAATCTAAATTTAAAACCATCAAATCTTAAATAATTTCACCATAGCTCACTTCAAAGCATAAAACATCTGAATTTGACCCAAAAATTTCTAGCATTTTTTATATGCAATCCTCTAAACAATTTAATTTCATTTAAGGTGAGATACCGCCGCATTGACAGCGAAGATGAAGAGGGTGAGGAGCTCAACATGGAAGGGGAACAACTGGCAAGAAGAATAGAAATACAAACAGGCAACCTTGAAAACCTCTTCATCACCAAAATCTTCCTAAATCCATCTGAATTCCAAACAGCATTCTGTGAAGAGGTGCGATGGAGAGAAAATGGGGACTCCTTGCCAAACAATGTCATACCAAATAGTAATCCAGAATTGCTTCCGGAGTTGGATTCAACCAATAGTGTAAAGAGGCAAAGCAGAAGCTACAAAAATGGCAGCATCAGTGTGGCCAGTGTGGACAGTGGAACTAGTACTGAATATGGTGATGACTCTCTACAAGCTAGATTAGGAATACCAGCAAGTGTTCCAGTTGTTAGAAAAGGAGCCAGCTGGTATTCTCAAAGAGACAGATGTGGAATGAGATTTCCTATAGAGATCATACCCTCAATAACCATCCCTTGGCCCAATGAAGCCAAAGTCGAATGGTTATTTAGGAAGAGGAAAGGTATATTTAAGGACACAAGGACAGATGAAACACGCCCTGCATGGCCAGAAAAGCATGTACATGAAGCAATCAAGACTGATTGCCATGCCATTGCACCATTAACTAAACAACGCAGAAGAAATACTGCCACAGACATCCTACAACATGCAGCAGATTCTGAAGTTCCTCATTTGGGATGGAAACTCTGCTTCTGCGAAGCAGAAAGGGTACTTGAGGAAGGACTGACACACGCACAAACAAGATGTCTGTTATTTGTATTGTTACTGAGAAGATGCTACCTCCAATGGAGTGGTGATACTGGACTTTCTCATAACTTTGTGAGGACAGTGTTTTATTGGCAGTGTGAGCGTGGGCTTTTAGACTGGCCTGAAGAAGAAATGGCCAACAACCTACGGCCAGTTTTATTGTCAATGCGTGAAGCTCTTAGCAGAGGAACATTATCGGGTTATTTCATGAAAAAGAGCAATATAGCAGCTGAAGAACCAAAACCAATACAGAGAAAAGCACAGGCTGCTTTGCACAAAATGTTTGATGCATTATCAATTCATGTTGCTCGAGCTATATCAGGACTTAGGTTTTCTGATTCAAGGGTGCCAACACTCGACTTCAAGAAGCTGGTTCAGATCCTTACAGATGACAGCATATGGAAGACATTAAACCCTGCACTACTTGTAATGACAATGCCTCGAGATTTGGATTCTGAAGATGAGGAAATTAAAAGAGAAAATGAAAGAAGCGACCCCAGGCCAAGTGGAGCTTCACAAAAGGAAGTAAGAAATAAAAGTCAACAACGTAACCCAGTAAAAACTGCTAACAATATCTTGCCAGCAATCAAGGCAAAATTTGAAAAGGAAAACAGTAGACCTGCATCTAGTGAAATGTTCACAGAATTTGCAAAAATAGGAAAAAGATACGAGATAAATCCTGATGAAATTTTATTAGACACAGACACAAAAAAAGGCTCTGTTGAACAAGGCACAATAATTACACCAAAAATCAACAAAATCAAAATTGTGAAACCCACAGGTACAATAACAGCTAAAAAACCAAATTATCGGCCAGAGGCCAGTGATGCATTTGCAAGACTTAAGAAAACAGACAAAGTGAGGGAATGGAATGAAAAATATAGAAAAGAATTGGAAACATCCAAGCAAAAGAAAGATGACAAAGGTAAGGACTGAATAAAATATTTTACATTTCTAACAAAAATTTAATAACATAGCATATTTTCACTTGACATCTTAATTAAATGGCAATCACATTCCCACACTTCAAGTAAATGTTTTCAACACTACAGATTTTTTCTTACAATCCAATATACAGTAAAACCCCTTATTTACACTTTTCTAGGGACTTGGGAAAAAAGTGTAAATTGGAAAGTGCAAATTGAGGGAAAAGGAAAAATAGCTAAACTGATTTTATTTTTAAACTCGTTCATTTGTTACAGTAAGACTAACAATAAAATCAGTGTTAAAGAAGCTAAGTTTACAAAAAGTACATATATTTACTCATTTACTTAACCAGCACACTTTTTCAATAATAATAATATTAAAATGTGCTGAATTAAAATGCTACTATGTATTGTATGCTTGGGTTTCCATTACATTCCCCACATTACATTTGTCTGGAAAATTGTACATAGACAGTTATATTTACTTCAGGAACATCATACTTTTTTGAAGCTTGAATATTGTTCATTTTTTCCACATCTTGAGCTATGACTATTTTATAATTCATATCATAACTTCGTTGGATTCCTCTGTTAACCTGGGTTTTGGAAGAACCTTTTTCTCAACATCATCAGCATCCTTTTTGTCACCCATTGTTAAAATAACATATGGGTAAAAACTCGCCAAGATAGGTACAAAGAATACACTGATGGCTTCAATTCAATGAACTCGATCTATAGACCAGTCAAATTAGACACTTTTTAGACGGTTAGGGGGAAATAATTCATAAAGTTGGAAACTTGGCATATTTATCCGTTAGGGCAACCTAACTAACATATCAAAAGCTGACATGCCTGACGTACGCGTCGGCAGTTTTGGCGCCAAAATGGCCGCCTGAGCGCGAGCCGCAATTGGCCTTTCGCGAATAACTCGGAAACAATCAAATCTACGCCAAAACCGTGCATAGATAAACTTGTAGAGAATGAAATTTCCTACAAGAAAGGTTCTTTGCATTTCTTTTGCTACTGCTATGGTATAGCAGAAAATGAGCGTTGTTTGCGGAGCGACCGGTCAAATTAGACCCATTTTTGACGGTTAAGGGAAATAATTCATAGTTTTGAAACGGCACATTTGTTCGCTAGGGCAACCTAACTATCATATCAAAAGCTGACATGCCTTTCGTGTACGCGTCGGCCGCTATGGCGCAAAAATGGCTACCGGAGCACGACCCGCGACTGGCCTTTAGCGAATAACTCGCAAACAACGCTCATTTTCTGCTATACCATCGCAGTAGCAAAAAAATTAAAATAATCTTTCTGGTAGGAAATTTCATTCTCTACAAGTTGGTTTATGTATGGTCTTGGCGTGGATTTGATCGTTTCCGAGTTATTCGCGAAATGCCAATCGCGGGTCGTGCTCCGGCGGCCATTTTGGCGCCAAAACGGTCGACGCGTACGTCAGGCTTGTCAGCTTTTGATGTTAGTTAGTTTGCCCTAACGGACAAATGTGCCAGGTTTCAAATCTTTATTAATTATTTCCCCTAAATATAATTATAATTTGACTGGTCTACTATTCTCGCCTCAGCTGCTTTTCAAGTACATTGTAACATGTACGCCTAATGTGTCTACAATGTAACAAGTATCTTGTATCACTTAACAGACGTGCGGAATGTACGGTGATTTTTTGAAACACGATTTTACGATATTTTAAAATCACTACTACTCGAATATAACACGGGAGCTACTTTGAAATTTCATTTTTTGGAAAAAACACTGCGTTATAATCAGGACAAAATGGTAATTTAACAACAAATTACAAAATAACTTAATTTACTAACAAACTATGGAAGCCAAGTGGCAGAATTTGAATGGAAAGGGTAAAAACGTGATAGCGCCAAACTTGAACATCTTTTCAATAGCATTCATACTTGGTTCAAAGATTAAATAGTGTAAATAGTATTTCCGTATCTAGGTGCGCTGTTTATCCTCTGCTAGTGTGATTTACGTACGAGGTTTTGAAGTTTTCACCCAAAAGAGTTTATACGTATTACCGTCTCTAAGTACGCTGTTCCTGAATAGCATCTGTTAAAACGAATTTTGTTTTGAAAAGAAAGTTCATATTTCTGCTTCTACGGGCGCTGTTCCTACTCTGCCGCCGTTTTTGAAATCTTTGCCCAAAAGATTTCGGATTTTTTTTTGCCAAGCTACGTCGAAAAACGTTAAAAATTGTTGGAAATCGCATGCTAAATTGTAAAAAAAATGGAAATTCTAACGTAAAATGACGCGAATAGCGGGAAAACTTAAAATGAATTAACGTAAATACAGGGTTTTACTTAAATTGGAATCACAGGAAATTTGATGGGACCCATATAAAATGTTGTAAATAGAGGGAAAACGTAAATACCGATAACGTACATACGGGATTTTACTGTACATTGTATTTCAATATATTTTCATTATTTGCAAGAAATATTTATGAAATCAATAATATGTTTAACAATTGCAAGATAGAAAAAATTGTATGATAAAAAAGCATATTAGTCAATTTATATTTTATTTTAATTATAATCTGGGAGAAATACCAAAAGCAAATTACCTCAACATTTAATATATTATAAAATGCATTGCATGTATCAATATATTTATTACAGTTTAACCACATTGTAATCAGAATTTCCTAAAATTCCTTTTCACTATTTACAGATGAGCCAGAAAATGAAGACATATTTGCGAAGGCTGAAACATACAAACCTCAAGAAGTGTCATCCAACCCAGAAAAGAGGCGACTTCTACTTTCTTTATTTGCAAAGCACTTTGCCTATCTAGGTAGGCGATGTGGACGAGACTGGGGTGCATTCAGAGTAGCGGATGCATACCTTCGCCATGCTCAAAACTTAACAAGACTACTCGAGGAGCATGAGGGAGGTGGTTACTATGATGACGATGATGATGACGAGTATAAAGGCGAGGCTAAAAATATTATGAGCGAGATTAAAAAAGAATTTGACATACTTACAAATCTTAGAACCACAAAATTTAACAGGAATGCTAAAAGTACTGACAGTGTAAGAGTCAAAAGTGCTACGAATGGTATTGGAAATCAACACAACATAGGTGCTTCAATGCCAGACCTAAGCAAGCAGCATGTCAAAGAAAAGAGTGTAGCTAAACTAGGATCAATGAATTCCTTGAAAGGAAGAAAAAATCAAAATGGAAACTGCAGTACTGAAAATGACTTGTATTCAACAGGTGAAGATGAGCATTTGTAAATGGGCAAACTTTTTACAGCAAAATCTCAGCCATTGGAGATGGCAAAGCTGAACTAAGACTGACAATTCTGGGATCACATCAGCCAAAGCACCAATGTAACTATACATGAAAGATGAAGAATGCATGAAAATATTAAAATAACCAATATGCTCATGATAAAAATGATTCAAAAAATTCTTCAGGGATAACAAAGGATATAATCACTACATAATCTAAAATATGGTAAAAAAGCTGTTTCTCTATGATTAAAACTTCTTAAGACAGATCTGCCAAATCCTGAGCAACTTTTCTGCAACCACTTTTACTACAGAATTCAAAAGTTGCCACTTTTTCATTTTACCACTCAATTTAAGTGACTATGCAGCACATAATTAGTGCTTTTCTTATAAAAATAAGTTTAAAATTGTGTGCTTCCACCTATTTAATTTATATATTCATAGATAATACTACTCAATAATATAGTCATGAATGTTAGCAGGAATTATTCTTGCAATGTAAGACAAATCTCCAGCACTCATCACAAATAAAGTTATTTTATATTAATTTTGTATATATGTTATACTCCATTTATGAAAGTGGCCACACTGGAAATTCATTTTGCTTACTCCTTCAACTGGCCATCTATATTACCAGAGAGAATAGAAAACTCCAGGAGTCTAATTGAGCTACGGGCACAATCTTGAAATGGCCAATTTTGCAAATGGGCTGTAACATTTAAATATTAATTTGTGATATATAACCATGTTATGCAGAAAATGAAAACTGAAATGATGCGAACATTTGCAAAGAGAAACCTATAGAGATTATTATTTGTACCAGTTGAATTTAACATCTAAATGGGTTAAGGAAATCTTTTTTAAAAGTTACAGAAAATAACTGAAACAGCATTATCCCCACTCTTGTTTTATTGACAAAAATGGTATGTACATTTGTGATATTAAAATGTAAGTTAAGATACTAGACTAAGTTTTGAAATAAAATTTTATAATGAAAAGTTTAACTTGGATACACTTGAGCATAATTTGATGTGGTATTCTAATATCACAATTTTTTAATATTGAAAATATTTTCCCATACTCGGGCATGCTTTCATTTTATTAGAACTGCCATTCAAGTTTTACATACAGGCATCCCTCATTATAGTGCGCTTCACAATGTGTCAATGATTCAGCCCTTAGCATGAGCTAAGGGCTGAATCATTGACACATTGTTTTGGTCATATATCACATGCACATAACTTTCTCATAACATTTATTATACCTAATTAGTATTTGTAGGTAACACAATTAAATTAACCATCATTAAACTATCTAATCAACAACAACTGTAATCTCCTCTTTAGTTTTTGGTGCTATTTTGATGGTAGCTAATCTACATTAGATTATGTCGATATCAGGATAAATAGATCTTACTTATACGATTTCTCTGCGACAAGTTGCCTTGATTTATTTTCTTATCCATATATTCTACAGGTAGCACTTATTAGCTTGTCCATTAACTTCCACTTGGTTATGAATTATCTGACAATGATATCCTTGAACAAAAGGAACTTTCATTTAGGGTCATTCTGATGCCAGTTCATGTCTAAAAATATCGTATATTACTTACAAGGAGCATTATATATGGGAGCACGGCCATTCGAGAGCATTTTTCGGGAGGTGATTGGGGATGATTTTAGAAATATTTCTCCCAAATTTGATGGTCCACTTTAAATTTGTTTACGAGTTATTTTGCAAAAACTTTTTTCTAAATAACTCAAATCTCACAAATAAAAAAATCATTTTTTATGAAAATTATAATTTCATTAAATTAAACAAATGATGCAACCGATTAAACAAAAAATGTATTTTAATCTGTAGAATTAATACAAATTAATATACAACATTAATTGGGTAAAAAATTTACAATAAAAAAAGGCAACAGGACGTTAACGTACGACCTGTGTCAGGGTTTGGGGAGCACGCACTAGCCAGCAGTACCATGACCGGCTCCGCTAAACCAGTTTTGCACACGGTATATATGTCATGCTCATCAGTTTGGCAATGCAAAGAGAAAATCATTAATTAACAAATGTTTTTTGTTTAATCATTAATTTAATGAAATGATATTTTTCATAAAATTTATTTTCTATTTGCGTGATTTAAGAGTTATTTAAAAAATTGCAAAATAACTCAAACAAATTCGAAATGGACTGTCAAATTTTGGAGTAATAGTTCTAAAATCATCCCCAATCACCTCCAGAAAAATGCTCTCAAATGGCCCTGCTCCCTTATATAATGCTCCTTGTTAGTTGTATGTGCAAATACGTTAACATGGAAGCACTGAGGATGTAGCTAGTTCAATTGGCAAGTTGGCCACTCACTATCTTAATAAGCAAAAAATATCCCTGTATGAAACAATACCCCCTTCAGCCTTGTTCAGTCTTCTGTCCAATGTGGTATTAGTTGCATGATTAGTGTGTCGGTAGAGTTATTTTATATTTTTTTGTACCCTTGTATTATTTGTAATGAATCAAAAGCATGAAAATACATGTGCTAATGATGTTTCTGAAAAGAAACAAAGAAAAAACTTTGTCACTTTCAGTTAAACTTGATGTAATTCAACGAACTGAAGGGGGAGAACGGCAAGTTGATGTTTGCAAAATCTTGGAATCAGCATGATCGTTGACAAGATAAAATGCTGTATATTTTTATATGTTCATAAAAAAGCGCATCTTTATATGTTTTAATAATTTCTCAGATTTAAGCACAAAAATATACTATATATTGGAAATTAATTACCATTGAGAGTAGTTTGGAAATACGGATTTAATCTACAGGTAGTCTCTGCTTAATATGAGAGATATGTTCCTAAAAAGTGCTGTGTTAAGCAAATTCATGGTAAGCGAATGCATAAATACCATAAAAAACCAATAAATGCGAGAGAAACAAGTTCGAGTGAGATAGAGATTGTCATATCACAGTGGATTTATACATTTTTATTTATACATAAATATAATTAGAATATTCATTAATTTCTAATTTGCACCTGCAAATTTGAAACAAAATTTCTTACAATACTTTATGCGACTTTAATCACAAAAGTGGCAAAAAATATGAAGTAGAATTCGCGAAAGTTGATTTTCCCTCCAAGTGGTGGCAGCAGTGTCTTGTCACTATTTTAGGGCAATAAATCAACTCAAGGATCACTTCCTTGGGTTGTGGTCTATTTGATATTCGTTGTGATCATATTTCTTATGTTTTGAAACTGTTTTTCGTCTTATATCTACAACTGTGAGCGTGCTTTTTTCGCAAAAGGCATTAAAGCAGAATTCATCTTACAACAATTATTTGTTGTGTTTTAGTCTAGTGTTCCCTCATTTGTGTGCAGGTTTTCTTTTTCCATCATCCTCTTTCACTTTTTCGGTAAATATCACAGAAATGACTACGCGAAGTTGTACTTCAACTTTAGACTGCAAATTATATATTATCTAGTATTTTATGAATGAATATAAATTAATATACTGTAAATACCCGCGTATAATGCCCACTTTTTTCGAAATATTTGAGTTAAAAATTAGGATGTGTTATGCGAGGGTACATAATTTTCCTATTTTCATTTGACCCCATATTTACACAATTTCGGCATATTAATTACTGCCCAGGTATCCTCATAATTTTATTGGTGATTTTTACGAAAAGTAGGATAGATAATAGTTAAAATTTATTAACTAATTCTATAAACATACATTAATTAGATATGGAAAGAATGAATTCAGTATTTATTCATTTTAAAAGCCAAGAAATTCTTCGTCACTGGACCATTTTTCTTCGATGTTGTTATCGGAATCGTCATCTTACGCATGACGTTGCCCTACACCGGCGCCCAGCCTGGTGGTGAGATACTGGTACTACTTACAATTAGAAACAATGGCAGCTGATGCCTTTGAGTACGCTGGTAATTGATGCTTCTTGTAGAACTAAATCAAGTTATCACTACCTACTTTTCTCTCAGCATTCATACGTGGTTTATTCTTGATTCTTAGAGTCTGTAGTTAATTATGGTTATTTGCTATCGTTTTTATGTGCTCCCGAGTGTTCTAATAAGGTTAAACTGAAGGTTGGGTGAACCCGTCCACCTCAGGCATGACTAAAACGTATGTAAAAAACTTCGACATAGGATTATCATCATTCCTTCAATTTATTAGCTCAAACAATGTCATATGCCATACTATGAAATTAATATAAATGAATTATTGTGTATATCCTAATATCACCTTGTAAGTAAACAGAGTATGTAATGATTGAGTTAGCTGACGTTTTTTCGGAACGTTATTCGAAAATTTCATTTCGCACTTTCATTATGTTACCAATACATAATACCAATAATTCGATCATTGCTTTAGACCACGTTACACCATCTACTTTATTCTGGAATGGTAACGCTAAAAAAATCTGTGCGCACTATACGCTGGTATATAGAAAAATCATAGATTACGAGGCTGAAAACCCCCCTGCGCATTATATGCAGGTATTTATGGTACATGTTGACTTAATGAAAACATTTTTGCTTTCCCATATACGTAGTATATTGAGAAAGTATTGTAACCATGAAAAAACTCGACTTCCAGATTTTGATGGAAATACACGTTTTAGGTGTCCCAGAGTCCAAAAAAGTGGTTTTCGCCTTGGTGTCTGTCTGTTCGCCATCCTAGGGCCCAAACACGTACATTAAATTATATGATATCTCGTATTTATGCAATATATCATCTTTTGCAAACCCTTGATTCATAAAAATGATATTGCGCAAAAATAAAGGGTACCGTATTCTTGATGATTTCTAGAAAAATTTGATTTACTCAAAAATGGCTCAATAGAATTTGATTAAAATCAATCCAGTTCTAGAGCCTGATATTACAAATAAGCCATATTTCTCAAAAAATCACCATATGGTGACATTACAATTTATGCTAAGCTACCTTACCTAAGCCCTATCCACTCAACACCTTACTACAGCCTTACGGTTACACTAAATCGAATGATATATCATATTTGTGGATAATAGCATTCATAAAAGGCATTCTGAAGAGATGAACTATATTGTGCAACAATTAAGGGTACTTTATTCTCGGATATTTTGAAAAAAAATTCAATTTGCTCAAAAATAGTTATAAGGATTTTGTTTTAAATCCATCCAATCGTACAACCTGATGTCACAAATAGTACTAACTAAGTCATATATCCCAAACAATTACTAAATATTGATCAGTGGCATTAAAATATACGCTAAACTATGGTTAACTTTGAATTATAAGAATTTTCTTTTACAAGCATATACAGTGGACCAAAGGTATATGAGAAAGTTGAGCAATGTATATTGCACCATTTATTTATTTTATTATTTATGTATTAGATCATGTTGCAACTTGTGTAAAACAGGGAATTCTTCATGTAAAGTAAACAGGTTCCCCAGTTGGTAAATTGCATCAAAGAGAATTTTGTGTTAAGTGGGGACTACCTGTATTTACATTAATTTGTATAAGAAAAGTTCTATCACTTAATTTGCGTTCAGATATTGCTCCATTTTTCCTGTACAATAACCCAACCAATAAACAAGGCTGCTCCAAGGAACAAACATGTTCTTTCTCAAACTGAAATTTTAGTTGGTGTGTATATTTATTATTTATAACAATATTTAATTCAAAAATATACAACAATTAAACATTTATCATATGTTACGCCAAGAAATCTATTACCAATAGAATAGAATCTCAGTATCTCTGTATTTTATATGGGAGTTACGTTTACTAAAAGTAATGCAGCATAATTTTCATTTGCATTTTAAAATTACTTAGGATCATCATAGGAATATGGTACTTGAATCAAACAATGCCTAAATAAATCAAAATTCATTTTCCTACTGTAAAATTTGAAATGCATGTCAAATCGGACCATATATTTATTTTGAACATGAAAATTTTGCATGTATTTGGGTTAAAAATCTTCCATCATCAAGGGCAGTTGTATTGTTACTTCTTGGACAAATTTAGGACATTGCTTCGAGGTTTGCAACCTCTCCACTCCCTGGCCCTGAAAGTCTCCCTACCATCCAATTTTGGAACCACATGCATTCAATAATAAGTGCGAGAATTTAATTTACATAACAAAATATATATTCCTTCCCATCATATGGACGGGATTTTACACTAGTATTTCTTGAATGAAAACTATGAGATGGTAAAACAAAGTAATTTGCAGCCAAGACTTTGTTCCACAAATCCATACAGCAATGAAAAGTCTTGTGGAGAGCAGCTTCTTATTTCCAAAAATGTGAGCAATAATTTCATTGTAATAAAATATTCCTCTGTAGAAACTATTTTTCCAAAAGCAATTAAGGAAAGCCTTTTGACAATTTAGTTTCATCAGCTTTGTAAAAAGTGGCAAATATTATGAGTCGTTACTAACCCATCATTAACCTTCCCATGCAAAACTGCAATCAGTAATTTTCAATTTTGCACGTGGTTGACTATAAAGGTTCGAAAATTTTTAAATGAAGGATTTCTGATGTGTATAAAAGGAGATATACCACATTTACCTGAATCAAAGATGATCCCAAAGCTAGCGGACTGTCAAAACTGAAAAATATTTTGACCTAATTTCTCAATGACTGTATTTGGTGTATATGTATTTTGAACACACATATTCAGTATAGGTATACTGGTTCATTCATTAATTGAAATAGTTTGTTAAAAATTTTTGCCTGGAAATTTTTTTAAATGTATTTTAAAATTAAGACTATTAATTGAATTTGCAATGAAAATTTTCAGTAGATACAATTATTTTGTTTAATTTATTTAAAAAACATTGATTAATTGCATAACTGTACTTGCTACGGTTCTATGACAACTTGTCCTGGTCAGTTCGTCGCATGAAAAATTTGTCACATGTCAATACATCGCACGACAAACTTATTGCGCATCAATTCATCTCTCAAAAAATTCGCCGTGAGACAAATTGAAAAGAGACTGGTGAACGGCAGGGAGAAACCCTTTTCCACAAAAAAATGTCTTTATATTTCGATAATACCAGAATGAATCGCAATTCTCTTTGCAAATTATGCAAGACATATTGGATGGTGTATGGTAGGGAGTGACTCCCAACCCAACAAGTATAGCCCCCTGCCATACACCAGTCATGGTGTCTCGCAACAAACATGTCTTGCAACGAATATATCCTGTGACAAATTTGTCAAGTGATGCAGTGACACACTATGAGTTTGTCATGCAATGTATTGACACGCAATGAGTTTGTCATGTAATGAATTGAGGCACCAAGAATTGAAGTGCGACAAATTGATGCATGATCAACTGACCGTGATGTATTGACGGTATAGAATTTTGTACTCTAATTTATGACAATCCCCGATTTTCGCCAGTTGAAATTGGGAAAAAACTCATCTTGGATTCAGGTAAATATGGTAGCTCATTTTTGTGATCAAACTTACCTCTATCCCATGCTCTGAATAAAAATCAGCAGTCCCCATGCTTCCGTATAACTGGTATCCCATCTTCTCTAATGACCGCATGCTAGAAAGCATCTCATTCTTGTCCTGTGAAACAAATTTAAATATTATTAAATATATTCAACTGCTAAATTCTATGTATTTGCAGTCCCATAAAAAAATTACTGCTAATACTGCCTTCACCAGAATATTAGTTTGATGTAGGGAAACCAAAGATTTCTAACGGCTTACACCAGAACAATTCAGCGTTCTCAAGGTCTTGTTACTTTCAATTTTAACATAGGTAACTTAATCATTTAAAGAATGATATTAATTACATGTGAGTGATACTTGGTTATAATTAGATAATATTTTTTCAAAGCTATTCAATAATGAATTAAGCCTTTGTTTACCTTATAGCTGCCAATAGATATCAGCACATTTCTCTGTGGAATTTGGAAACCAGTGCTAATCATAGCTTTTAGATATGCCTCATGGCAATTTTCTCCAAAACAAGCTACTTCTCCGGTGGAAGCCATCTCAACCCCAAGCATCACATCAGCACCTTTAAAATTGCAAAATTAAAAAATTTTATATTTTACAATTTTTTAAAAACATTTATCTTATTTAAGTCCAATGTTTATCTGTGTTTTAGTTCCACAAACTACATAAGACTTCCAAAATTAATGAATTAAGTTAAATATTTGAAATATCAGACATTATTTCCTCCTTGATGAACATAAATTAACATGTTCAGTGCCATATATATTTGATCTAAGGATATTAAGGAGCATATATGACAAAAATTACTTTACGATGCAATAACACAATCGATACTGCAGCCATTTCAGACAAATGGAATTCAGCTTAAGTTATTCAGCATTATGATTTGAATTAACAACAAATTACCAACTTGCCTTCCAATCTTGAGAATGAAAACTGAGGAACTTTAACACCCACTCTCTTGTAAGCAGGTGATAATGAAGAAACTCCTGAGTATGTCACTACTTCTTCATCTTCAAGACCATCCAGTGATTCTCCAACAATCACTCTGGTAGCCAAAGCAACTAAATTGCGACCAAGAGCTTTTGACACAAAAGGGAAGGAGCGAGAAACTCGAACGTTGCATTCAATGACCTTCAGCTCATTGTCCTATTGATTAAAAATGTGCATTTTAAGATATCAATTATCATAAATGTCACCTTTGAAAATTCATTCAAAAAACCAAACATATCAATACACAATGGCAAATCATACAAATAAATACTCAAGATTAATCTTGTATACACAAAAATTTAATTACTGAACTGAAAATAAATAAATGGTGCAATATACATTGCACAAGCTTTCTCATATGTACATATATACGTTTGGGCGACTGTGTACACTTATAAAAGAAAACACTTATAAATCAAAGTTAACCATAGTTTAGCATATACTATTTTAATGCCACTGAACAATATATAGTATTTTTTTATGACATAAGGCTTAGTATTACTTGTGACATCAGGCTTTATGATTGGACGGATTTTAATCAAAATCCTTATAACTATTTTTGAGTAAATTGAATTTTATTTCAAAATATCCAGGAATAAAGTACCCTTAATTGTTGTGCAATATCATTCACCTCTTCCGAGTATCTATTATGAATGATATTACCCAAAAATACGAGATATCATTCAGTTTAGTTTAACTGTCTAGGCTGTAGTAAGATTTTGAGTGGATCACAGCGAAGGTAAGGTTGTAATGTTACTGGATGCCATATAATGGTTTTTAGAGATATATGGCTTACATAGTATTATTTGTGATATCAGGCTCTACAATTGGATTGAGTTATTCAAATGCTCTGGAGTCATTTTTGAGTAAATAATTTTTTTTTAAATCGCCAAGAATAAACTACCCTTTATTTTTGTGCAATATCATTTTTATCAAAAAAGGGTCTGCAAAAGATGATATATTGCATAAATATGAGTTATCATTCCATTTTATGCATGCATTTGGGCCCTAGAACCACGAACAGACAGACGGCATGGCAAAAACAACTTTTATGGACTCAGGGACACATAAAACCTGTATTTCTATCAAAATCTTTAAGTCGAAATTTTTCATGATTACAATACTTTCTCTATATACTATGTATTTGAGGAAGTAGAAATACATCTGTATTGAATATACCGAGTAAAAGCTAACGAATTAGAAATATAAATATATGCCCAAAGACTTTCATTTTCTAGTAAGTATCACTACTACACAACAAAACATCTCTAATTATGAGATCAAATTTTAAATTCATGTAAAATATTGAAACGTTTTTCACCCATACCACAGCATCCCCGGTTTTGGCAGCAAACAAATCTGTGTTTAAGACAAATTTACATTATAGTTTTTCAGACAAGTAAGAATTGTCTTTGAGAAAGAGATTATCATGATAAATAATAAAAAATCATGCAGACATTTAAAGTCTTCTTAGAGCCTAATTGAAATCATGATTTGTAAATATTAAATATATTAAATTCCTTGGGATCCTAAATGCCACCTTAGCAGAAAATTAATTTTACCTTGGCAATAAGTTGCATGTTGAATGGTCCGCAGACTTCCAGTGATGCTGAAACAGAGCTTGCAATTGCTCTAATCTTTGACATTGTCTCCTCATTTAGGTTAAGAGGTGGAGTCACCAAAGTTGCATCTCCACTATGGACACCAGCATTTTCCACGTGTTCACTCACAGCCAATGCTAACACACCACCTTCCCCAGCAACTCCATCTACATCTATCTCCTGCATAGACAAATAAAATGAAAATGGGTAAAAATAGCCATGAAGATTATGCTCAAAATGAAAAACAACTTCTAAGGAAGAATTTTCTTTTACATTTCTAAAAAGATGTTTATTTTTCATGGATATCCAAGTAATTTATTATTTTAAGTATGTATAAAATTTTATATTTGGGGAACCATTAAAATAATTTAACCTTGAGCGATGTTCACTACAAAACCAAGTACTGACAGAGCGACATTATTGCAACTTTCAAATGAAGCACTAATAAAATAATTTGGTAATGAAAAGCCTTTTAAACCACATTTATTCTATGAATAATGATGTTTTCCAATTTTTAAAGTTTTACTTACTTTAGCATCTGTTATGAACTTGGAAATAACAACTGGGTGATCTCGCGACAGCAGCAGAGAGGATGGGGAAAGCAAATAGGATGATAAATCTGCTGGAGAGTGTGCCACATGCATTGCTGCACCACTTAAAACATAAGAGGGACGAACCAGACAAGGGTAGCCAACTTCTGCACAAAAAGCAAGTGCTCCTTCCAAACTAGTAAGCTCCTTCCACCTATGGAATATTAATTGAGCAAACCATTAGAAAATATGACAGAAGTTAACTAAAAGCACTAAATTTCAAGCTTGCAAAAACAATATTTCACAAGGCATGAGATAATGCCTTATTTACAAATATGCTCACAGAAAGTCAAATTTTAAGACGGAATGAAAATATTAAAAAATAATAAAACTGAATTTCTTAACCTTGTTTATGATTTAGAAAATAATTTGTAATTAGGGTCAAACAAAACTTATTATCTAAAATTATATACGAAGTGAATTGTTACTTATGGATTCTTAAACCTTGAAATTACAGAATTAAAGTCCACCATAACAAATACAAGTGGATTTTAATTCCCTGAATTTTGATGAATTCAATTATAGTCATATTTATAGACATTTCTCAATAATTATAAACAAAAATAAATTCTTGAACGAAGAAAAAACAATTGATTCAGAGTTCTTGGGAGTTATGATAGCCTTGCAACCATGATAATTGGAAGGTCCATGAATATTTATCGCTACTTATCGGCCTTTAAAGGTAGACAGTGACTGCTTACTTGGGTTGGGATATTCCAATTCTATCCAGCATTCGGGAGAACTTGAACCTATTCTCAGCACCATCTATGGATTCAGGAGAAGTCCCAAGTACTTTAGCACCTTGCCTATGCAGAGCCATTGCAATGTTGTTTGGCAACTGACCACCCACACTTAGCACAACACCTTCTGGATCTTCTATGTTGTATATATCCATGACAGCCTATACCAATGAGAATTCAATATCAAACCTTATGTCCAACATAACATTAAATTAATAATGACCTTCAATATAACCATTCAATGAAAGGCATTCAACATGCAACATTTAAATTGAATTTCATCATATTTTTGTTGTACCAGAAAGTTTGAAATAGCTAAGTTTTAAAATTTCTATTTATCCATATTATTAACCTTTAAATGCCAGATTTATTTTTAGATATTTCAAGTATTTTTCTTCATTTTCTGGAAAATCATGCATCTCATAAACTACTGGTAATAAAATATTCAAATAAAAAGCATTTTATAATAAAATAATGAAGAAATACATGCTTTCAAACATGTCAAATAAATATTATGAAAAATATTATTATTACAAAACCTAGCCTAATTGCCCGACAAATATGATGGGAGCATCATAAAAGTATTCCAAATATATATGATTTCGATATGAAAAATCAGTAAGATATGCTATGATCTGGTTTGGTTTTAATGCACAATAAAATCAGTGTTTTTGAAAGTTATATTTGTTTTGATTACACCGTTTAAGTAATTATTAGTAGAGAGGCCAAATGATTATCCAAATATTTGCTGAAAATAAGAGGAAAATCGAAATAATGAGATATAATGCATAAAGAAGTAGCTGAAATTTACTTGAAATATTTTAGCAAATTATAAGTTATTTAAAACGTATAGAATTTAACGTAATATATGAATTATTTTACTCTTATTAACTCATAAAAAAACAGGATAAAATGTGAACGAACTGTCAATTTACCATCAAAGGAAAAATGTGTAGTAACTTAATTACTATTAACTAAATACATGAACTGCAATGAGTTTAACTATATTTTAAGATCACACTTTTCTTTAACTGTATTAGTTTTGAAATTTTTCCAGAAAAATCACTTTAGTTGAAGAAATTTAAATAAAAGTCATAAAATGTTATTTTTTCACTCCTGTTTGAAATTCAGTTCGAAATATTTGCTGTATTATCAGTTAATGAAATAATAATAATAATAAAAGTTAAATACCTCAACCTTGAAATATTTTAAAATGTAAACGAAAAAGGTCTGCAAGTTAAGGAATGGCTTTTTGCATGATTCATATATTTGATGCGAATTTATAACTCCGGTTAATTATAAGATGCACTACAAAAAAACTATAAACTATAAAAATAGTTAATTACCAAAAATTTCAATAGGAAGTTAACTGAAAAGAAATTAATGAAAAACACGATTTTAATTATAAATAATTCGAGCGCATTTTCTCTCATGTACTAAAGCATTCAAAACACTTTCCTTATGCATATAGTATAAGGACAGCAATACATTCTCGAGGTTTAACAATGACATGGTCGGCAAGACAACATATCTTTAAAAAGCTTAAAATTTTCCAATAAATGTGATTTAAACGTATAACTTGAGCAATTTCGAACCGAAGACAAAAGTCGACAATAAGAATAAGAATCTATATTTATTTTTCTTTAAAATGGTCCATGTCCGAAGATCATAGGTCAATTACTTCTAATTTAATTTTGAAAAAGAAAAAAAAGCCTGCAAGTGAAAAAAGGTATTTTTAAGTGTTCTCTTATGAAGATTTCTATAGAGCATTCCGGCGGACAAACAGACTGATGGATGGACAAGCATACAGAATAAGGATATTATGTATATAATTTCACTCAACATAGGTTAATACTACTGAAAAAAATTTTTTAAGCACCTTATACACCAAAAAAATATATATTAATAAATAAATACTGATGATAGTACATACCCAGGCACACCTACCCAGTTTATGGAAAATTAATTCTCTCCACGGTCCTAAGTATTAGGTATGCAAGTTTGCAGGAAATAGATTCGATGCCAGGAACTCACGCATGCGTACAAACACACATGCACACACACACACACACACAGAAAATCAGACAACTACACCAGTATTTATTTATAACTAAGATGACCAGATGTCCCAATTTTGGCGGGAAAGTCCCGCTTTTGAGCAGCATGTCCTGCTGTCCTCCAAAAAGATTTGGGGATGCAAAATTGTCCCGCTTTTGGATATGTTGATGATAAATGTCCCGATTATTCAAATGTTTTTGCAACAAATGGAACATAAGATAAAGCAAAATTCACAACAACGAATCAAAGAACAGAAGACAATCAAAGATACATAAATAATAACAGTGAATAAAAGAAAAATAATAATAATCATAAGAATATTAATCATCCTCGTCCACAACAAAGCGGATGACACAGATCACCAATCGGCCATGATGCAGCTTTCACACTGGCTAAAAGCATTTTGCAGATGTCAAAACAAATGACGACATAATTAATCGAGATTTCCCTTATTCCAACGTGACGTAAAGTTTGTATGGTATCGATATCAGCCTAGATGGCATCTCACCATCTATGTCTGATTCAGTTTGAGGAGGAGTTTTGAATGCATCTCAGATACTGACACTTGGAGGAACTATTCACTCATTTCAGAGACACGGATATCAGCCACAAACTAATGTCAGAATTAATTCAGTTTGGTCTAAAAATATATGCAGAGCGAAAATGTGTATATAAAAAGGTGGAAGTGGACAGAAAGAAAATGTTAAAATCAAGCATTATAAAATTCTTTAAGTTTTAATGCTGATTCCAACTGATCATCTTTTCCACTACGATTTCTCTTCCAGTTCAAGTTTTCATTTTGTTTTACTGTCCTCTCAAGAATGTCTCGATTTTTTAAAATTGTACACAAAAGAGGTTGCGAAATTTTTAACTGCACTGCTGCATTACGTTCACTTATTTACGGTAATTTATCATTGAGTTCTAAAATGGAAAGTTTTTCTTTAAGAGTTAGATCCTTATGTTTCATTTGCACTACCGCCATTATGTACATGCGTCAAAGCCATGATAAGGCAAAAAAGCGATAACAAAAACCGAAGCGCTGATTACAATAGTCATTTTTTTTATGTATTAGTATACGTCTGATCGGGACTTTATAAAAGTGATAACATTACATGAATGATAACATTATCTGTGATTATAGTAAGAGGCGTCCACTGTATTTAAGGATGATATAATAATTTATTATGTTTAGAGTTAGAAATTCACGAGCAAGTTGGAGAAATTTAGAAAAGGCATTGTTCTTGAAATTTCTTTGGTCGTGTGCACTCTAACAAGGGGAGGACCCATACGTAGGGTCACGGATTTTGCTGAAACTCGGTAGGTACGTAGCGCTAGACGCCAGGATCACAACCAACCCCCCTTTTGGGCGTATATGATCAGTAGTTTTTATGCAAATTGCGTTTAAAGTTCACAATTTTGCGACGCGCACGATAAAGTAACTTACGACGGCACAGTTATTCATCGTAATCCATAGCCTAGCGCTAGGGAGCTGGGCTAGCATTTTCAAGGTCAGGAGTTCGCTGCTAGTTTATATTATATAAAAATACAAAATAAAAGTAATGGATCAAAGAAGTACTGTACATTAATAACATAATGGCAGAGCAGTCTGTCTGGCATTACTCTTCAGAGAAAGCTGGAAAAAAAGAACACAAAATTCCTCGAACCTCTACCTCCCAATTAACACATGGTCTCATTGCAAGTTAAAAATCCTATTTTCTATGCCTCTCCTTCTGGTAAAGACTAGTTACTACATAGATTCTTCAATAGCACAAATTTTAATGTTGGTGAAATTAGCCAACTAAACTGCCAACCGAAGAAGCATTGATACTGAGAATACTGCAGTTGGCAAAACCAGGTACAATTTTTCAACTTTGAACCACAGTTGACAAAACTATGGTTGGCAAAGGACTATCGTACTTTATTTTAGGTTATTAGTGATTAGCTTGAATAATACACATGAAAAAAATAACATTCTAAAACAATATGTTGAAGGTCACATTTTATTGTGAAGGTTATGGCTCAATTTTAATCAGTGTGACAACTCCTTCAGCCATAAAAAAATTTAACAAAATCTCGATGCATTTCACCCACTAAGTGGGCACCTTCAGCGGGAACTTATAACGACAGTGATTGGAAGTCAACAGTTGACTTCCAGTCACTGTCCCCCCTGAAGATGCCCACTTAGTGGGTGAAATGCATCAGGATTGTGTTATTTTTTTAAGGCTGAAGGAGTTGTCACACTGATTAAGGTCACATTTTATTAAATAAGTAAATATGGAGACTACAGCAAAATTGATGTTAAATAGAAATTAGCTCCTTAACCATAAAATTTTACGGTTAAGGAGTTAATTTCACATTTTATTGTTTAAGCCAATGTCTCCCAAACAGTGTGCTTTGGCACAGTGGTATACCATCAGACAAACTGGTATGCCACAGAATTTCGGGAAAAGCAGGAGAGATGCAGGCAGTGTGCTTCCAATATTTTTTGTGTGTAAGTATACCATGAGAAACACTGGTTTAAGCAATAGGAATGACATTCTTAAATTAAATTAAATTAAAATTTAAAGCCCTCTTTTGAGTAACAGAAACAAAGGTTTAATTGCCTCCAAGAATTTACAGCTCATAGAATGAATGGCTGTGTATTTATGTATTAGAAAGAGCAGTGTAATTAAATTACTTACCTCAAATGAAATTTCCTCAAAATACAGTCTGTCACACATGTCATAATCAGTAGATACAGTTTCTGGATTATAATTGACCATCACAGTTTTTCTTCCTAATCGTCTCAACTCTCGCAAACAACCGACAGCACACCAATCAAATTCAACAGAACTTCCAATGCGATAAACACCCGAGCCTGAGGATGGGTAAGAAAATTGTTTTTCATACAGCTAAGTAAATGCATTAGTTTTAAATGGTTTCAAGTTTCAAGCAGAATTAGCATAAATGAAAATTTAATGCTGCTACACAGTCCCCGCTTTTCATTGTTTTGCTCATATGCCAGTTCCTAATTGACAACATAGTTTTATTCTTTCATCCTCATGATCTGCTTATACAGCATATATAAGCTTTTCATTGTTTGGCATTCAGTACAAGACAAAATGGCCAAATTTTGTGAGTTAATGCTACCTACCAGTTAACCTGTATTCGAAAAATTAATTGTATTTAATGTACAGTATGAGCATTCAATCCAGTTTAAATTGGAAAGATCTTATTTTTTTACATTAGGGGAGTATACCACATCTGCATAATGGCAGCAGTTGTTGGTGTAATTATTTATAGTTTTTCATTAATTTATTATTATTTATTATATTTATTATTATAAATCATTATACATATTTATCTGTGAAAGTATGTATAGTTAACTAATTATATTAATAAATTCATTTGTATGGTTTGCATTGAAATAACCTTTGCGAGTGACAACTAAGGTGTATTTCAGTATAGTTACACCCTTTTTACTGGTTTTGAATTTCAATGTTTTAAAAGATGCTGAGCAGTAATGCCATCTGGTGGTACCTTCTTGACAGTTTGGATGGTGTCCAGTTATCTTCATGGTCTAATTGTTTATTGAATACCATTTGATTTCTCATAATTATTCATTTGTGTCTGTCAAGAAACAAAGTTGGTGAAATGACATGTTATGCATGTTCGCATAAAGCTGAAACAAAATTTTGACATTTGAGAATGAGAAAAAATCCTGTACTTGACCGGGAATCGAACCCCAATTTGAGAATGGAGAATCATGCTGGCTTGATAGCTTAGTTGGTTAAAGCACCTATCCGGCAAGTAGGGAGACCCAGGTTCAATTCCCAGTCAAGTATCGAATTTTTTCTCCTTCTCAAATGTCAAAATTTAATTTGTGTCTGTGTAGATTTAATAATTTGTCACCAATAAACGTTATCAAGTTTGCAAATTTATCATCGAATGAAGCGATTCTTGTTTAAATTTAGTTGTATTTATTCTTTACGTAAGAGGTTTTTAATTTACTTCTTAAAAAAATGTATTATGCTGAAGATCTAAATTTGTGATTTTGCTTTTCGAATGCATGCTATTGAAATATGAAGCAACGGTTTCCAGAAACGCAACCTGACATAAAAGCGGGGACTGCCTGTATAGTGAAATAAACATACCAATGACCATTGTGTGTTTTCCAGGAAATGTGATGTCGTGGGAACAACCATTGTAGGTTAAATACAGATAGTTAGTGGATGCAGGCCATTCTCCAGCTACTGTGTCTATTTGCTTCACCCAAGGAAGGATTCCTACAAAAAACAATGTCAGCAAAAATTCAACCTTTATCATGGGTGATAAAATCATATTATGTTAATGCGCCTCTGAATTAATTTTTAAAATCTTGTGGCAATTTTGCATTTTGTTTCAATTAATTTAATAATTACATTTTATATGCTTACCCATTTCTTGTCTTCTTTTCCAGACAGCAAGCTCGGTACTGCCAACAAGCTTTGCCACTTGCTTGTCAGAAAATCCCAATTTTTTTGCCTGAAGCAGAGAGCTAGCCCACCATTCAGAACTGACATTATCTTTTCCTCCTATTAACATAAGAAATAACTGCATGATAACTTGACAAATTTTTTAAATGTTAAACAAATATTATCAAGTAAAATTTATCTGACAAATATGCAAGTAAACAAACAGTATAACACTTTAAAAAGTAAGTTTTTTCTGGTGGATCACCACTCTGAGGTTTAAGGCAGCAAAGCCTACAGCTACAGGGGGACGAGGTTATGCATTTTTGGGCTACTCATTAAAATACAGTAAAAGCCCATTCTACAGGCACCCAATCCACCAGCAAACTCACTCTAACGGCACTTTCAGCATGGAAATATTCCAAATACGGCTACTAGGTGTTGTCATAGTCGTGATTTATGTTGCATATGTATTGTGTGTAGTGATGGACACAACAGGTTGTTTTCACAAAAGACTGTTAATAGAAAGTTCAAAAAAGATTGTTAATCGAAAGTTCACAAAAACAACAATGTTTTTTTGACAAAAGTTTCCATTCTTTCTGCTGCGTAATTTTTCTAGTAAGATTCGGATTTAATTTTAGTTAAATGCAACAGGCCATAAATTCTCTTAAAATTGTAAACACTATAGTTATTAATAAAGAATTGAATGAAATGTAGGCAAGAACTGCTTTCTCATTCCACAAAATTTCAATTTCAATTAGTGTGTATAAAAAGCGACAAAGAACAAGATCTTAAAAACTGATTAATTTCCTTTCAACATTTAAAATACTCAACTCATATTCTTTTCAGGTTTTATATATAATTTTATGTGTTATGTTTGTTCATAATACTACAATTATTATTGTTTACCTAACTCATAACCTATCAATATATTTCAATGGCAAAACAAATGAATTTGGAACCCTATTAATGTCCGTACAGTAGATGTTTTATTTTTTGCAGAAAAAATTCTGAATAATCTTTGAATTATTAATGTAAAATTATATATTCTGTTAAAATTTCATTTATTCCATAGCTCCTTGCAGGAGAGTGGGATGTGGCTGACCCGCAGCCAGAGTAGTTAATAAAAACTGCCTAACAAAAATCATCCCAACACATGAATAAAAATTGCATATTATAGAACGAAACTATAATTTATATCCACTAGACAATGGTATGAAACCTAAGGTGCTTTCTGTAAAATGTAACAATATGTAGAATAAGGGTTTTAGAAGAAAATAAATGATGCTTTTCTGCAGCAGCAAGAACTTTTTATAAAACTTTTTTCATTACTAGGGGCTCTGCTATGCTCCATGGTAAGCTAAAAATAATTTTTGGGGAGTGCTTTTGTTAAGGTGCATATTTTTTGTCCTTCAAGTTTTTTCTCTAATATATTGTTTCGGAAATATAAATTTTTAAAGTCCTTAAAGTTTTTTCTCTAATATATAGTTTCGGAAATATAAATTTTTAAAGAACCACCGTTTTGTTTCAGGATGGTGGGTGAAAATGAAATAGTTTTCCTAGGGTCTCCTAGCTTTATCATTTTAATCACAAAAGTTATTACAGCAACTCTCCACCCTGAGATAAAAATTTTAACAATCAAACTCTTAGCATGATGCTTTCTTTAACAATTTCTTTATATCAACAATACTCTTCAATAATGTATCAAAGAAATAATCATTACATGTTATATTGTGGAAGACAATATAAATACTTATTGTATTGGTACTATATTTCATTTTAATGATTTCACATGTTTAATATCTAATTAAAATGTCATAATTTATAAATGAATTACATGCATTAAAATTATTCTTAAGAATATACATTAAAATTCAATTATAACTTGTTTAAAATCATTAATGTTATATTGCTTAAGACAACAATTGCTAATTTTATTAGTTATCGATATTATCTAAGCTGCCGCAATCATCACTGACTTTGATTAGAATTTTCTTAATGCGGTCATTCATTCATTTGATATTTTGTTGAAAGTTTTCACGAAAATGTACAATCGATTTTTATCCTTTATATGCCTGTTTGATTGTAAAGTTAGTGCAAATGTATTTAAAATCCTAGGCCAGCAACCTTAGTAATTTATGTTTGAAATGTTAAAAATTCAGAAAAAGTCTATACACCCACTCCCCGCTTAATGCTGTCCTGATTAACGCTGTTCCGCATTAACGCTGAAAATATTTTAATACCTTTTTTCCGAATTGTGCTCGCGCATTCCACATTAACGCCCTTCAAAATTTCTGGTGTAATTTACTAAGTCCACTGTGCAGCACCTGTGCATTTATAACACACAAGACATCAGTATTTGCAGTTGCTTGATGGTTGTGTACACTTGTAGATGTTTTTGTAGGTCAAAATATAGAGTGAACTTGGTTTAAATTATATTTTCGCTTTAAATAAAAAGACCATGAGTGATAACTGGTAGTCAGAGGAGAAAAAGAGGAAAACTTAACTCTCAAGGTTAAATTCGAGGTTTTACGGCGACTAAAAGCTGGAGGGCGCCAGCATTTGTTTGTTTTTGTTTATTGCTCCCTTTTCAATTGTTCAGTTTAAAAAAATGCAATACCAAGATATTTTAATTCTTCGTTTATTTGGTCTCATTCCATATTCCTTTATTTATCAAACACATGTAATAATTCTTTTATGAATCGATATTTCTTTAACGAAACGTAGCAAGGTTTTGATCGTTTCGATATACGATTTTGTTTTTGTCTTTTTGGATGCCTTCTTTTAATTGAACAGAATCTTCAATCATGATGCTTATGTTATTATGTTCCAATTTTCTTTGTGTTAATAAAATTGTGGCTGTATAGTGACTATTGCCTCACCCTGTATGTATAAGTAGACACAGGTATCTTCTTCTACTCTAATTCCTATTCCTTAATGCTCCTGCGTGATTTATTCAGTGTGAGATCAACATATTTTCCATAAAATGCATTCTGTTCTTCATTTATATTCAAGTTTTACTGTTCAATTTTAAATACAATTGCAATGCAAATGACTACCAATTCTACGTTACATAATATGGTTAACAAAGAATAATTTGGTGTATTATTTATATAATACTACCTATTTTCATTTCCATTAATAGAATCTCAGGAATGAATTAAATCTTATAATGTAATTTCTTATGGAAGTATGTGTTCCGAGTAGCGCTGTTTCAGTTAGCGCTCGATTTTCCTGGCATCAATTAAGAGCATTAATCGGGGAGTGGGTGTATATTAAATGCATTTTGTCAGTGTGGCAGCAAAAGAACAAAGACAGCATACTTCCATCAAATGCCATGATCAGGGGTCACTCACTGTGACAATTTAACATTCAATGGTTATAGGACAACACTGATCCATGGCCTGTTACCTATGTTATTGAAATTTAATTACAAGCATTTATAGATCCTTTTTGGTTGCAAATATCACCTTAAACATTAAAATTAAAAAAGTACAAGTATCTAATAGTAGCAATCATTGAAAAATCTAATTTAAACAGAAAATTTTGATAGAAAATATTTGTCATGCATTTTTGTATTATTACCATCTCTTGGCTGTACAAGGAACTGGTATAACCTTAAAAGTGGTAACAACAGAGATAGTTGAAGTGTTCTCCACCAGGAGCCTCTGTAGTACAGGCATCCCTTGCATACTGACACTTCTCACAACAACATTTTGAGGTTAGGATGCCATAACATTGTGACCCTTTTTTCACTTAGGACATGTCTACTTTGTGGCCACGACGCTGGAGAAAAACTTTGCACCTATCATTCCCAATAAAAACTCTCCCCCGGGGAGGCAATTCTAAACATACCAGTAAAAAACCCAGGGGGATTTCTCCCATTCTTCCTCTTACAAAGAATGCTTATATATTGATACTTGAAAAATAAATGCTTGGAAAAAAATGCAAAAACTTCAAGTGGTCGGTGATGCATGGTGACCACAGCTTGAAATTGGAGTGTAAGGCATAGGAAGATTACGCGACCACCACTTGTCATAAGAGGCAATTGGTTTAATATAAGTTTTGGGGTGATTTTGTCCGTAGTTCATTTTTTGACTTACCTTTAGTTTATCCCTTTCCACCATTTGTAGGAAAAATTGTGCATGTGTTATATTTTTTTTATTTTCGCCCTGGAATTAATTCATCATGTCTCAGAAAAGATTGAGTGATTGTACAAGTGCTTCATCTTAAAAAAAAAAAACGCAAACAAGTGACATTGAAGGAGAAGCTGGATATTTTGAAGAGACATATAATGATGGTGAATGAGCTATTAATATTTCTAATAAGTTGTATCAGTCAAGTTCGATGGTGAGGTCCATAATTCGGCACAGCAAAAAAATTAGCGAGTTTGGTAAAGTAGCAACTCCTTTGGATGCCAAGTGCTTGTTTAACACTTGGTCACAAAGGAACCTGTTCTAGTAATTTTAAATTTTTATAAGTAGAACTTGTATCTACAAATTTGCCTTTCTGCTAATCTTTTGCAAATTAATGTGTCAAAATGTAGATAATTACAATGAGAAGCATAAAAGTGTACTTTGTATCCAATGCCAATTCCTTCCTGGGTTCCGATAGACCCATCTCCGTTGTTTGCTTTCTATACAATGTGTTGTGTGTCATTTTACTTTCTAGCATGCACTATGACCATGATATTTCAGGTGAAGAAACAAAATTCAAATCCTAGATAAATCTTTTTTATAATAAAACTAAAATAATTGTAGAGATCCTTGATAAATTACTTCGAGATATTTGTGTGCAAGAGCGGTACGGCATTGGCCTACTGGAAATGATTCCTTGACATCATTTCACCAAACCATGGTATGCAGCGAGAATTGTTTGTACAGTAGGAAAAGATCATTGGCCTTTTCGTAATTTCCATTTCTAGCAAAATAGCAATGAATGCTTTCATCTCAATTATCGTCACCATATGCCACTCTTCACTCTTGAATGTGACAACAATGTTTCATGAGCAACTAGGAATTGCTCCGCATACTGGTTGGTTTCCTGTGTAAATATTTTCCATGAAGTTTGGGTGAAAAATAGATTGAAGTATGTGATTGGGTCAGAGTTTGGAGGTGGCACATGCTTGGGTCCAGGTATTTTAGCGTAACTGAATGTTGTAGAACTTCGAGTGTCACAGGTTTCGGAGATTACCTCTGGTGGCCGAACTTCATCTGCGCCATCGTCGCTCACATCACTGTTTTCATCACTTTTCTCTAAAACTCTTTGTTTCTTCCTCTGTATAACCATCAGTCGGAATGCACCTGGTCTCTCCCCCACACATACTCACTATCTTCTTTCTACAAATAATCGTCACTTAGTGAATTTACGTAATTTAGTAAATCTTCATCAAATTTTTCTGCCAAAGTACCTTGGGATGCCATTTCGTGTAATACAAAGGGTAACTGACGATTTGTACAAAAACTTTTTATGATGCGTTTGTAACACCCACACACACAAGGAAAGAGGACAACTGATCTCTCTCTGCCAAACTAGCAATGGAGGTCTTTGTTATCATTCTCCTAATAAGGATTTTCAATCTCAAACCCTTAAAAGCATACACCCCTCTTACTCATAAGATTGCTGATGATGTCATCCCATTCCCCAAACCTGCTCAAATTGACAATAAGAGCGAACAAAGATGCAATAAGACTATGAGAGCAGTCTTCCTAGCATCACTCCGTCAATGTAAATAATTCTGTCAAGTATGAGGGATTCTCTACCAAAAAACATGCGTAAGCATTTATGACCCATTCTAAGAAGTGCAAAGACTAGCTCTTTTTAGGAGGCTCTCATGTTGGTGGGCTAGATAAGTGTAGATGATAAAAAACTATTTCTGAAGATCGTATCTTGGTTGCTCTCTGCACCGTGTAGACGAATATGCATCGCAATTAGAGCCAATTTTATCCTTTATTTGAAAATTCGCATGTTATGTCAAAGAGAAGTAATAAAATATTTATAAAGAAGAGAATCTCCTCTTTCCAATTATAGCAAAATTATATGCCATCCATAGATATCATTATATTAAGTGCATTTTGTCAGTGTCAGAAAACACCGATGACACTTCACATCTATAAAATGCGAGCGTCTTGGGTCAACGCTCTCACAATTTACCATTGTCTTTTGTCCACAAATGGTTATTGGACAACACTGATCCATGTCCTGTTAACTACGTAATTGAAATTTCATTAAAAGTATTTATACTTCTTTTTTTGATTGCAAATATCACCTAAAACATTAAAAATAAAACACTATGAGTATCTAATAAAAGCAATTGTTGGAAAACCTAACTTGAAAAGAAGATTTTGATAGAAAATAATATTGCCATGTGATTTTACCATACTGCCATCTCTTGGCAGTCAAACGAACTGATATAAACTAAAATGTGGGATCATCGGAAATAGTTTAAGTGTTCTCCACCAGGTGGCACTGTAGTATTTTGACTTGCATTTTTTTTTTATTATACCCATGCACATTCTTGATTTCCATTGCATTACATTAACCTTTAAATGGGCAAGCAGGGACAAATTTGACCCCACTCAGTTGTTTTGCTTATTATTGTGAAAAGTTTTACTTTATGCAACTTCACGATTTTTGTATGTGTTTATTTACTACTAAGTTCCTTCTATGTGAATGAAAATTATTGTAATTTGTTTCATATAACAAGATAAATAATAAATGTAGGATTGGCGTCATTATTGATCCCACTACAAACTATATGTAATGAGTGTAAGAATTTTAAATAGCTACAGTATACATGTATAATTGTGGAGATTATATATTATTTTAAGTGTAAAGATATTTACATAAAAATTGTAATTGTATTTTGTAGTTATTTTCATATTCATATTGACATTCAAATTTGACTCATTGTAAGGAAATAAATGAATTATCAAAATCAACAATAAACAAATATAATGTTTAAAATTTTATGCAACAGTAATATTTCTTAATCATTAATAAATTATAAAAAATAATCCATACTCCTTTAGTTAAGTTGCTAACTATTTAAATACATGAAGTCAAATCTGACCCCACTTGCCCAGTTATGGTATAAATTAAGCTTGCCCATTTAAAGGTTAATGTCGTAAAAAACATTCAAGTAAAAAGTACGAATATCTAATAGCAGCATTTGTTGCAAAACATAATTTGAACCAAAAATTTTGATAGAAAATATTTATGTCGTGGATCTTTCTATTACTGCCATTTCAGGACCAAACATGGAACTGATATAAATGCAGGACCGTGAGTTAGTTGAAAAGTTATGTAGTATTTTGGAATACATTTTTAAAAATAAACCCACCCATCGCATTAATTTATCATGCCTGGTGGAAGTAAGCACATATCTTATTGATGCTGCAAGCAACGCTGCACTAAGCAGCTAGTGATTAGTTATTACGAATTAAGAAATGGTCTACACATGAGACGATATATCGGTCCGCAGCACTCTTCACCTGAGAAGCAAAAGCTGATATATCAACCCTTGGCACTAAGAGGGTTAATATGAGAGATTTTGAACGGTAGGTGGAAAAAGATGAACAGAATAAGAAATTTCATTAATTTTCCTAAAACAAAAATCAAATTTGTAGATTGTACGTCAATTCTTTCTCATTTAAATTTCCAAAAGAATAGATGCCTAACATTAAAAAGTTGCTTTCTGAGTGTTATCTTACGGTAAATGGAGTTGAACTCATCTTTTTTCATATTTTTTTCTCATTTAATTTTTATATCTGAATCAAACATTACTGCGCAATTTCAACCTTCCACCTAATCGGGAAATTTGTTAAAAATGCGTTAAAAAGTGCCATTGATAACGTCAGCGTTATACACAAACAAACACATCCAGGCTTTTATTATTAGAATTCTTACGTAATAAAAATTTTTTTGTTAAAATTCATAATAATTATTTATAGATGGTGAATTTTCTAATAAAGTGACTTTAGGATAATAATACCCAAACCTCAGGCCCGGGCCCCATAAGGATCATCGGGTCCCAGGGCAGCAACCCCCACTGCCTCCCCCTCTCGTCAGGCCTGGATGCAAGTGGTGTTGTTTTCCGTTTAATTCTCACCACTTCCTGGCAAATGTCCTCTGCTTGGCCAGATGAAACTTTTACTCCTGTTACGATCTCTTCTGTTGGAATTCATTTGGGGGCAATGGCAAAGTTAAGTCCCTTACTTACGGATGTCGTGGCATCGTCAAGTTGGATGTTGGCGAGGTTCCAGATTGTCTTAGAATGGTTTGCCTGCTCCCAAGGGCTCTGCTTCCCTTGGAGGTGCTCAAACTTCTCCATTTATCTCTTGGTAAATTGATGAAGAATGGCCTCCGAAGAAATGTAGGTTATACATTCAATGTGGTCCCAATCCTCCATGCTCAAGGTGTGAGTGAATTCCAGATGGTGGGAATAGAGTTCTTCAGCGCACTGATTAAGAGAGAGGCAGGTGTACTGCACACGTTCTTGTAGGAATGCCCAACTGGCATGATGGAGAAGCTTCTTAATGGCCTTGGATTGAATGTGGTGCGAGCCTTGACACATGTAGGAATTGTGTCATAGTCCCGGCAGGATTGAAGGAAGGCAAGCGAAGACGGTAGTTTGCACTTCCACAAGCAAAGATTTAAAAATCTTCTTGTCTTGTTGATGATTTCCTCCACGTAGAGGTTGGTTAACTTAAGGTGAAGGTTTACGCAGCATTGTGGTGAAAAACTGGTGTCAACTTTTGGTGTCTGCTGTGTACAGAGGACCATTGTCTACGACGTTTCGCACCCATTGCAGGTGTGCATCTTCAGGGATGAAGTGCTGATGTATCGTCTTCTGCCCACATCTATACAGTGGTCTCATCCTTCATGTAACTGGAGGAGACCAAAGTTCTCGCTAGAGAACCCTTTTATTTTGAAAGATTAATCTGTGAAGCTATAGAGATTGAAAAACACATCTAATTTCAACTGGGAAGATGCTTACCAGATCAGCGGTACTTGGAAGAGACTTTTTCAACGAAATTTGGAAAAATGAGGGGAAGGAACGAGCAACGATCATAACCAGTAAGGGAGGTAAAGGGAAAAATAAAGAAACCATGCAGCCGATGGGAGAGAAAAAGGGGGGAGGATGGTGAATAAGAAAAATGAAAGGAAAACCAGTAGATCAGCAACTGGTGAAGGGGAGGGGAAGGACAGAAGATGGAGGGGAGGGGGGTTGACTACATGATTGGTGAAGGAGAGGGGGAAAATTACAACAGCCATTACATGAAGGATGAGACCACTGTATAAATGCAGGCAGAAGATGATACATCACCACTTCATCTCTGAAGATGCACACCTTCAACAGGTGTGAAACATCAGAGACAACGGTCCACTGAACACAGCAGACACCGAAAGCCAACGCCAGTTATATCAGTCTAAATAACATTTTTATTTATACTGGAAACAGTATCCACAACAGTAAGATGTTATAATTGAAAATGAACTAAAATTACATAAACCCTATTCTAAAAATTCCAGAAAAATATCAGTAAATCTTGACAACAATTTTCTGAATTGGAATTTATATTCTGCTCTAGATATATTTCAACCAATTTTTTATAGTTATGGCACAAGCAACTGGAAATTATAAAAACAAAAACTGTTTGAATGGTTAATAGAGGAATGCAGTTAATCTATATACAATAGCTATAAAATCAGCATACCTCCTTTTACACCGTTCTCCAGCTCCATTTGGAAATTTACAATTTTTGCCATTTGATGGAGAAACCAGGGATCAATCTTTGTAAGTTCATACAGCCGGTCTATACTCCAACCGGCCTTGAGAGCAGCAGCCAGTACAAATATTCTCTTATCTGTTGGCTGGGACAGCTCCTATCATTTGAAAATAAAATTATTAGTTTAATAGACAAATTTGAGACCCATTCCATCAATTTAAACTCAAGGCTTATGAAGTACATATTAACTATCACTAAAATTTGAATGTGTACATATAAACATTCTAGCTCTAGCTCGGTTATAGGCTCATATCAACCAACCATCTCGGTCTAAATTTGAATATAGGAAATTAAAAAAATTGTTGTAATGCATTCTTGAATGACAGAACATTCTTAGTGTCTCAAAGTGATGTCAAAAAAGATCTAAGGTAACACTTAATATTTATAAATAAATTTCAGGATGAGAAAGCTGAAATTCTGCCCATATTAATGCTTATTTTTTATAAGTCCACAGCATGCAGTTCATTTCCAAAGTATATGGATATCCTCTCTTAGAGGTTGCCATCATCTGATCTAGGCTACATAAACCAGCTAAGGCTTAATTTTTAATATTTTTATCAAAACTACAAGTTTACAAAATCTAAATGCCAGCAAAATCCATTCTACAAACTTAGTTCCAATGAATTTCTGGTAATGCCAGCGAAAAAGCTTGTAGACCTGTGTCATAAATTTAAATGGATAATCTTTTATATTCAAAAGGATTATCCTATTATATCACATGTTTTTAAAAGTTCTTTCATTTGTAAAATCATGGTTATACAAATTTGTATTTGTGATAGTTAGAATATTTTATTAGTTACAATTCAAGAAATTCAGCATTCTAAAAAATAAGATTTTATGGTCAAATGAGCAACAACATTACTGCAAAAGGAACATTCTTACCTCTTCAGAAGCCCGTTTCAAATTTGGATCAAAGCCAATAACTTCTTCGTCGACCATTCTCAGAGCCTTCTGGAAAGCCTCCTCAAAGCATCTACCTACTGCCATAACTTCTCCAACACTTTTCATTGAGCTGCCAATCTGTAAAAAATTAGAAGACTTAAACAAGAGTCTGCAATCCAAATGAAATCTGTAAATAGAATAAAGATGATTGTTAGGAATTAAGTTTAAGAAAATAAGCTAATTATGCAAAAGGAAAATTCTGGTGATAGGTTTTCTTGTTGTTACCATTAAATCATTGAACTAGCACTGAAATTGAATCAGATATGCTTAAAATACGTGGGACTTTCATAAAATGATACTTTCAGTAAATTAAATGTAATATAATCTTCCACTATGATGGTTGCAAAACAGTATATTTTTAGTTAGTGCTTCAACATTAAACAAAGTCATTCTAAATTCAATAAAGAATTATCAAGCTCTTCTTATGGTTGAAAACAAATTCATAAATACGCACAAGTGGAAAAAAATTTAAAAAAGTACTTAGCATATCTGCCTGAATACAAGCCGATGTTTTTTGTCAAAATCTATAATGAAAGAAATCACCCCTCGGCTTAAATGAGAGTCTGAGAAAAAATTTGGGGTTAGGGTTAAGTCTCGTAGTCACCCATAGATGGCAGCACATTTGTCCTTGCTGCCACATTCAAATGATAGTACTATATTTTTCGTGAAGTAAATATTTGACCTATGATGAATATTAATGAATAAATAATGAGTGTATAGTAAAATGGTTCAAAAAATGCTGATATGATATTGATGGAAGCAAGGATGACATTCTTTGGGATGATGATTCCAGTGACCAATCTTCCAGTGGAGAAGAAGCAAGTGATGTTTTACATACTCATAGTAGTACCTGATTCGAGTAAATCAATTTTAATTTTTCATTTATGTTTAAGAATGTTCTTTCATTTTGACATGCTATTGGATATTATCTTTCATTCCTCAGGGCTATGCATATGTATCATTAAGAATGTTAGCAATTTGTATTATTTTTCATTAGCCATTAAAAGAAGTTCCTATTAGTTTTACTTGGCTATTGTAATGTTTGTATGCATGTTAAAACCTCATTCATGAAATCTATTAAAAATTGCGTACATTGACTACGCAGATGATTATGCAAAATGCAATGATGGCTTTTGATGCTCAACTGTTTGAATTTTGGTAAAACTTTACATGCAACGTGTGTAATTATAAAAATGCAATTTCTTAAGGCAATATAAATGCTAATTTCATTAGAAATAGAGTTGGCTTCAAAATTATCTTGGCAAGGTCGCTATTGCTTTATTTGACCTTTTGTGAAAAGGAAGATGAATGAAATTATTGTCACTGAATGCGGAACATTATTCAACAACAAAAAATTATTAATTGGAGTAATATTTCAAAATATCAACAACTAAACCATTTCCCACTCTTTTCTTTGATCTCGAATAATGTATTCTACTGTCCGCGTCAAAAAGACGTGCATCTCAACTTTGATGCGTGACCATTTCCGCTATGTTTATTGGAAAGAATATACAAAAATACCATAGGAAAGCTTATTTTAGGATTAATAAGTTTTGATTTTTTAATATTTTTAGATAGAAAACTTAAAATTTTACGGTGAGTTAAACACAAACTACCTGTAAAAACCAGGTACGCAGCCAACTTTCGCAAAAGTAGTCATATATAATAATTCATAAACGAATAACTACTGAACAAAATCTTTTGAAATTTAAAAATGATGAACTAAGATATAATAGAGGCAATGATATAATTTTCTAAGTTCTATGTTAATTACTATGGTTTTAATTGGGTTACAACTTTAAAAAGAAACTCGTCAGTGAGGAAAAATGATAGAGGAATTCTGAAAACACTGTTGTAAAGTGAGACAAAGAAAATATTTTGTAGGGCCCAAATTTTTAATGACTACTTTTAATAAATTTAGACAGATTTTTTTCTTTGTAGCCATAAGGTGCTTCATTTCCTATACTGGTGTAGGTAGCGACGTTGCCACATCAACCTGGCGTGCGGGATGGCTGAGCGGGATTTAAACTCGTACCTCTTTCTCTCTCTATCCAACCTCATTGGAGGTTGCTAATGACTCACACAATGAGTAATAAAGAAGGTACTTGTTTTGTCTAGAGTTTTGTTTTCTTAGTTCATTTAGTGTCTCAACTCAGTCCAGTTGGAGCCTTGTGTTTTCGCAGTGTCTCATGTTTTCGCTATGCCTCGAAGAAAGAGACATGCTTTACAACGAATAGTTGTAACAAATACGGTCGTTTTGTGAGTGATCAAGAAAATAATTTAGAAAGTGAGTCTTTCGTGATTAACAAAAAATTACGTAGCCATGAGAAAAATGTTATTCAAAGTGCTAGAACATTTTTTCAAATGGTCAAAGATGGTGTGTATATTAAATTAGATCCTAATCAAGTTGTTAAAAATACTGCAATGTGTTGTAATGTTAGTGAAAGGACTGTAGTAAATGTAAGTAATGAGTGCAACGAAAATGAGCATCCTTCAGAAAGTTCTCCCAAAAAAGCAGCGGTAGAGCGCGAATTGTATTAGACGAAATGTTTCAAGGAGTGCTATGAAGAAAAGTGCATAGTTTTTACTTAAGAAAAGAATATCCAATAGTGTCTAATATTCTAATCGAACTGAAATAAGATTTTCCTGATTTTCCAGACATAAGTGAATCTACTTTGTTACGGTGGATGAAGATGCTTGGCTTCCGCTTTAAAAAATACAACAGGAAGTCTGTATGCTTTGAAAGTCGCCGAATCCTGGACCAACGTGCAAAGTTTATTCGGGAAATAATGTCAGCTCTTCAAAGAGGATGGAAAATTATATATTTGGACGAAACATTTTGTGGAGCAAATCACACACTATCATATGGTTGGCAGGAAAATGTGAATGAAAGTAATAATGATATTGACTTTGACTGTGTAATTCAAGAAGTCAATTGCTGGAAAGGTGGCCTTATTACTCCCTCTGGTGCCGGAAAAAGAATAATTATTTTGCATATAAGGGGTGAAGATGGTTTTCTTGAGCCTGAGTATGACTGTATGCTCGTGTTTGAGGGAAACAAAAAGGGTGGTGACTATCATTCCGAGATGAATGCTCAACACTTGGAGGAGTATTTTAGGAGGATTTTAAATGCGATGGATCATGAAACCGCTATTGTTATTGACTAAGCCCCACATCACACCATGCAAGGCCCAACAACAAAATATCCATCAAAAAGTTGGCGTAAGGACGATATAATAAATTGGCTAATTGAGAATCGCATAGAGCCAGAGGTAGATGATTCCGGCTGGCAAGATACATACGAGTCTTTAACCATTAGCAAACTACTTGAACTCGGCAGACCTCATTTCAAGTCTCACAGATACTTGCTAGATAGCATCATCAAAGAGAACGGCAAGAGAGTAAAGCTAATTTGGACTCCAGTGGCCCATTGTGAGCTTAATGCAATCAAGCTTATATGGACTTGGGTTAAAGATTACGTGGCGAGGTGCAACAAAACGCACAAAATTAAAGACGCCCTGCAACTGTGCAAGAAGGCACTGCGTAACACCCCGAAGCGCATGTGGGAAAATGCTGTGAAGCACTCTATCAAGGCGGAGGACTTCTACGCCGCCAAGGACCAAGCGCTGAAAAATATCGTGGAACCCTTAATTATCAATCTCGATGAGGATTCCAGCAGTGACGAAAGCAGTGAGGACAAAACTTAAGAGGAGATCAGGGAGTTTTTGTGTGAGCAATGACGAAGGTGAGAGACCGCCTACCAGCGAGGGAGAGAAAGGAGACATTTGACAACATGGCAAAGCACCCAGAAAGCGACATATACGGTACTGTGTGTAGATTAAAATTAATTAAACGATAACAAAAACATTAAAACAAAATCTGATTCCTACAAAAAAATTTCTGTATGTCTCTCTTTACAACAGTGTTTTTAAAATTCCTCTATCATTATTCCCCACTGACGAGTTTCTTTTTAAAGTTGTAACCCAATTAAAACCATAGTAATTAACATAGAACTTAGAAAATTATATCATTGCCTCTATTATATCTTAGTTCATTATTTTTAAATTTCAAAAGATTTTGTTCAGTAGTTATTCGTTTATGAATTATTATATATGACTACTTTTGCGAAAGTTGGCTGCGTAGCTGGTTTTTACGGGTAGTTTGTGTTTAACTCGCCGTAAAATTTTAAGTTTTCTATCTAAAAATATTAAAAAATCAAAACTTATTAATCCTAAAATAAGCTTTCCTATGGTATTTTTGTATATTCTTTCCAATAAACATAGCGGAAATGGTCACGCATTAAAGTTGAGATGCACGTCTTTTTGACGTGGACAGTAGGCCATGCATGCATGGCCAGCACACTTGAGCATAAAATCTATGAAATTTACAATTTTTGTCAAAAATGATGGAAAATTTTTGGGGGTCGGCTTCTATTTGGGCTGATAGGGTAACAAAGGCTATACAACTGGTCAGAATTTGATGAAATTTAGTACAGTAAAACCTCTCATTAACAAAATTCAAGTGAACAATTTTTTCAACTATTCATTATCTGGAAGTTCATTGATCAGAGGTTAATGGGCGTTGCAGAAATTCAGGGATGATTGATCGATTATACAGATGCAACAGGTTTATCCAAATTCGGGCAGATACGGTATCTTAAGAAATCTTCAACAACCAAAACAAGGTTACAATAAAGAAAGGTAGCATTCTTTTTAAAATCAACTTTCAGCAAATCACCACTGAAGGCAGCTGTAATGTATCCAAAATGCTTATATTGTTTTTAATAATCCTTTTATGGCTAATGGAGATACATATGTACTTGTTTTTTTTTTCAATTTTCAAACGTGTTTATTTTTGAACATTAAGAATCATTCTGGATTCATATTTTAATGTGGTCTGCATTGAAATCGGTATAAACTTTTGCTAATAACATTTTTTATGTGCATATATTTCTAACATGCTACATTTACTTGCATATTTATCCCTATTTCTTTTTCAATATTTCTCATAAGTACAAAGAGGACCTAGGTCAAGTTTCCACTGTGGACATGAGTTAAGGTAATGAAAGACTAACAAATTTTATTATGTAATAACATTTGACTTATTGATTCAGAAAAAATTAATTTCCATAGATGTATAGTCAATAATAAAAGCAAGTGAAGTAAAATAAAGGCTCTACAATCCTCTTTCCTTCAAATGAAGTAGAGGGAAGAAATAAGGGTAAATACAGCAGATTCGGAATTTATGACAATTGATTTCTTTTTAATTTCACATTTTTACTCAAGTTATACATTTCTTAGGCATAAGATAATGTGTATTGCTTGATTCCAAAATTTTACCAATTATATATATGAACAGTTTTCTTTAATATTTGCAAAACTTTACCTTGGTGCTAACACGGGAAAACTTGCCAAGATCCCAACGTGGTACTTTTACAACACAGTAGTCCAGAGATGGTTCATGACATGCAGTTGTTGCTCCTCCAGTGACTGCATTACGTATTATAGGCAAAGGAAGGCCAAGTGCTAGCTTTGCTGCAATGTAGGCCAAAGGGTATCCAGTGGCCTTACTGGCAAGGGCAGAACTGCGCGAAAGTCTTGCATTAACCTAAAAATGTGACAACCAAAATAATTAGAAACTGAAGTTTCAGAAGAATGACAAATAAAAGAACTCTCAACAACTTGCACACACCAATTAACTTTGAAAATGTAAAAACATTAACAACTAACAGAATTCTCCTCAGGCTAGTTCAACATACCTCAATTATGTAATACTGATCAGAGGTTGGACTGAGGGCATATTGAATGTTACACTCTCCTACAACGCCAAGCCCTCTAATGACACGCAATGCAGTTGAACGCAATCTATAGTATTCAACATCGGAGAGGGTTTGACTGGGAGCAACTACCATACTCTCTCCAGTATGGATACCAAGTGGATCCACATTCTCCATGTTACACACCTAGGAAAGGAATTTTCACATACATCAATAAACACACGTCAATTGAAAGAGTCAAAATTTAACTCCTTCCAAACAACAAAAAATTTGCCAAAAGGCCTTTTCTTAATTCTAAGTAATTGATCAAAATGTAATTTTCACAGTACATACCATTCAACTTATACAAATTTAGAAAAGCCTGCGCCAATGTCAAATTTACAATACTTGACTGTCCTGCTACAAGCTATTAAGATTCTCAGAGGATATGATTCCAAATGACTTTCAAAAAATCATTTTAATACCTATCTCAAATGTAATATTGGCTCCAACAATGATTTCTGGTTAAAATGAAAATTGATGAAATATAGGAGGTAAGAACTTAACTTAAGAATGTCCGTAGAACTTACGAACATCCGTAGTTACAAGCAAAGCTCCATAAGGTATATTTTAATAAATCAGGCACATGAACACCATCTTGCACATACGAATCAGTTGTTGCTCTCATTAACAGCTTGTGGTGGAGGAGCATAGTGTCCACCCTCTGCGGGATGTTATGCGACACAGTTACACTCTTATTCAGTTACTTGTTTGTTCGAAGATCAGGACAATGACCAAAGACAAAGCCAGAATTTAAAAGTGTTGTCTTCTATGATTATTCATTGCAAACGTACACTATTTCAGCCTCATTGTGGGTTAAATAGACTTTTGTGGACTGGCTTAGAAACCTAACCACCATTAACAATATTTTGTCTATGGTTCTGAGTTCCGAACAAAAGACTTACGAACTATTGGAATGCAACCTGTTTGTAACTTGAGGATCTCCTGTAATCTAATTCATAATGTGCAAAAATGTAAATTCACATTTAATACATTACAATTTTACACAAAATAAATAATATTTCTTGATATATTTGTCCAAACATGCAACAGAACAATGAGCTTGAAAAAGGTTAAGGCACTTAATAGAAACATCCAGCAAGTATTCTGCCCATGCCTTTGCTTCTCTGAAGTTGGTGGCAAATTATGTTTTAACCATTATATGCCAGATTTAAATGCCTGCTAGTAGGTTCTATCTGCCGGATTTATTTTGGGGTATTTAAAAAATATTTGTTTACATTCTGAAAAAATCATGTTATCAACTATTCATGATAAAATGTTCAAATAAAAAATAATCTCTAGTTAACATATTGCAGAATTACATGATGCTGCCTAATAGAGGAAATAAACATGTCAAAATATAGTACTGGATTTCAAATTTGGATCAATCCAATAAAATGCAAATATGTACAATAATAGTACTAGCGTTCATTCCACTCGGATTGGCAGTAAAAAAGTGCACATCAATCTTTCGTCTTCTGCCTTCATGTGGAGATCTCCATTAGCTGAATCACCATTCCTTGCCAAGATATCTTCCTCAGGCTCCTCCTTGCCATCGCTACCGCTTTCCACACCTTTTTCTTCATACGCGTCAGAATCTGAATCAATGAAGACTTCCTCGATATCCTTGTGCGGAGTTTTATGCTTAGGGCCCATTTCCAAAAATAACTACAAAAATATATATAACTATGAAATAAATATATAAAAATAAACAGATGAACAGCTACTGAAATTTTGCACGCATGAGTCGACTCTCGCTCTACTTCGTGGTCCGCAAACGAATGAACATAAACAGTAAAATGCAGATACGCAAAATGAAGAAGAAAATAATAAAGGGACCTTTGGGTAGGACTTGGTCCTAGGGTTCAGTTTATTGTATCTCTTTGGGTTGCGAAAGAGGGTCTCATAGTGGAGGCCTATATTTTGAGACAGGCTCTCTCGAGTGTTTGTTTACCCTTCCTTCCCCCAATCTGTAAGAACTTCGGCCTTGGGAGAGGAGGAAAAGAAAGATGTCTGGTCTTTTGTCTCCTCTTATTATTTCGTTTCCATGACAAAAACGACATATGTGAGCAACTTCAGAACTTAGCGGGCAACAGGTGTGCCGTTAAGCAGGCTTACCCAGAAATTTTCCGGCACACCAGCATGCCATTCAGCGTTTAAAGGTTAACCACCAAACTATTCCATTTATTTAATACTGCACACACACACACATCAACTTAAAAAAATAACATGAATGAACATTTACATACAAAAATCAACTTGAACTCACCGTGATGCAATTATCATAGGCATCGCGTACCACCTCATACTCTACTTCCTTCCATCCTTGAAGTGACTTGTCTACAAATATTTGTAAAGAATGAGAAAGAGCTTGTGAAGCAAGTGCTCTAAGTTCAGCTTCATTAGAGGCAAATCCTGAACCCAGACCTCCCAAAGAGAAAGCTGATCGTGCCAAGACTGGGTAGCCAAGTTTCTTAGCAGCCTCCACAGCCTAAAAGTCACAAGCAATTAAAATAAGAAGAGGAATATAACATTTGTTACATCAAGAAGTCAAAATCAAACCTTTTTCAAATTTTATACTTATGCATCACAGCTTCCAAAGTGTCATTTAATAATTCCACAAAATTATTAAATTAAGTGCATTAAACTGAATCATAAGTCTCATATGTTCGAATGTAATGCTTACCTCTTCTACAGAATAAACAGCGGCTGATGGAGCTACTTTTTCACCCATTTGTTCCATTGCTTCAGCAAACAACTTCCTATCCTCTGTTCTCACTATAGCCTCCACTGGTGTTCCTAGCACTGCTACCCCATGGGCAGATAAAATTCCCCTCCTCTCCAACTCCACGCCACAATTCAATGCAGTCTGTCCTCCAAATGTCACCAATATGCCATCAGGTCGTTCGCTGCGAAACACCTACAGAATTAAAAGGAAAATAAAATGCGATATTTACACCATATGTAAATATGCAGAATTTCAAAGAACTGCTATTTTCTTTTTACAAAAGAAAAAGTTTGAAAATTTTAAGCTAAATTAATTTTCAGCTGAGTGAATGTAAGATTATTTTTACTGCTGGTCAGAAAATTACACTTTGAAAAACATAAATTACTTCATTTTGACAAAATTAATCAATTATACACAAAAGTTTTCGAAAGGATGTCACCTGTTCCACATAGTCTGGAGTAACTGGCAGAAAGTACACTTTGTCTGCAAGGCCTTGTGATGTTTGAACTGTGGCTATGTTTGGATTGATGAGAACAGTTGCAATCCCCTCTTCTCTCAAAGCTTTCAATGCCTGTGATCCTGAATAATCAAACTCGCCAGCCTGGCCTATGGACAAACCACCTGAGCCAAGCACCACCACCTAAATAAAGATAAAGATCAACATTTTTTAACATGTTCAGTGTGGAACTGATTTTTCTGATCCCTTCCCAAGAGCAGGCGGTCAGCGTACTTTCAATGCCGCTGTCCGTCCTCCATGCTAAATGTGTTAAAATAATGTGACGAACCATATATTCGACCTCGGTGCCCGAGCTGTCACAACACAGTTGTGTTCGCTCGGGAAAAGCTCTTGCTCTTTTTCATGCATTTGACCGGCCATCCAGTTCGTCCACTGTCCACTGAGAACCTTCGGGAAGAAGTCCCACCTACCCACCAAGAACCATTCCTTTGTTTTTTTTAATTAATAAACGCTGATTCCAGCTTGGAATTCTGATATGGCCAGTTTGTTTTTGAGTCGAGAGATCCCTACACATGGTACATGCTACAATAAAATAGTAAAACAAGAGTTGCTTTTCCAGCAAAGATGATATTTTGAATAAACCTGGATTTATCATCTAAAAACGATTTACCATAAATACCTGCGTATAATGCGCACCCTCGTATAATGCACAGGGGGATTTTCAGCCTCGTAATCTATGATTTTTCTATATACCCGCATATAGCACGAACAGATTTTTTTTAGCGCTACCGTTCCAGAATAAAGTAGATGGTGTAACGTGGTCTAAAGCGATGATAGAATTATTGATATTATGTATTGGTAACATAACGAAAGTGCAAAATGAAATTTTCGAATAACGTTCCAAAAGAACGTCAGCTAAATCAATCATTACATACTCTGTTTACTTACAAGGTGATATTAGGATATACACAATAATTCATTTATATTAATTTCATAGTATGGCATATGACATTGTTTGAGCTAATAAATTGAAGGAATGACGATAATACTATTTTGAAGTTTTTTACATACGTTTTAGTCACGCCTTAGGTGGACGGGTTAACCCAACCTTCAGTTTAACCTTATTAGAACACTCTGGAGCACGTAAAAACGATAGCAAATAACCATAATTAACTACAGACTCCACGAATCAACAATAAACCACGTATGAATGCTGAGAGAAAAGTAGGGAGTGATAACTTGATTTAGTTCTACAAGAAGCATCAACTCCCAGCGTACTCAAAGGCATCAGCTGCCATTGTTTCTAATTGTAAGTAGTACCAGTACCTCACCACCAGGCCGGGCGCCGGTGTAGGGTGACATCATGCGTAAGATGACGATTCCAATAACAACATCAAAGAAGAAGAATTTCTTGGCTTTTAGAATGAATAAATACTGATATCATTCTTTCCATATCTAATTAATGTATGTAGAATTATTTAATAATTTTTAACTATTATCTATCTTACTTTTTGTAAAAATCACCAATAAAATTATGAGGATACCCGGCCAGTAATTAATGTGCCGAAATTGTGCAAATATGGGGTCAAATGAAAATAGAAAGATTGATGTACCCTCGCATAACACGCATCCTAATTTTTAACTCAAATATTTCGAGAAAAAAAAGTGTGCATTATACGCGGGTATTTATGGTAAATTAGTCCCATTAACAATAAGCAATTCCAAAACATTAATTCAAATTTAGAGGAGTAACTTTAAATAATTGAATTTGAGAGCAAAATTTAAAAACTCAAACATTGAAGACATACAAAGAGACTTCATGAATAAAAAATAAGATGGCATTCATAACCTTCATTCAAGGATGCTACCATGATGCATATAAATGTCAATACTTGACTTCTTCAATTCAAGTCTCCTATAATAATCCTTACCTTTCTTGGCTTTGGTGGTATTTCTACAAATGGCCCCTCACTGACAGGAGGTTGACCTAAAAAATAGAGAAATTTACCAATAGCTGCAGATATGATACATGACAAAACTTATTAGATGAGGCTCAACTTTGCATAATTAATTCATTTCAATATGAGGAAAGAGGAGCACATTTTGTAACAATTTCACTATAATTTTAATATGGCCTAGTTCTCATAGCATTGCAATATCATCAGGTGCAGTGCAGTGCAACAAAAATTGTGATACTGTTGGAATATAGCGATCTGAAGATCCTATGCAGGCACGCATAAGCTGTAATGTTGGGAATATTTTTGAAATAAGAAAAAAGTCTGCTATGACCGGGAATTGAATGCAGGACTTACACTTGCCCGGCAGATATTCTATCACTGGGCTATCATAGCAGATCAATTTTCTTGTTCCTGAACACAAATGTTTTCTTGGTTGGAGCAGAACTAGCCAAGCTAGTATCAACCAGCCCCAATGGATGTCCTTGAAGAGATACATTGAAGAAAATGATAGTTTGGTGGTAGGATATCCACCCAAGTGAAAGACCCAGGTTAGATTCCCGGTCATAGCAGACTTTTTTCTCATTTAAAAAATATTTCCAACATTACAGCTTATGCATCTGCATAGGACCTTAAGATCACTATATTCCATCAATTTCTAGTCAACATTCGATTTCAGAAGTTAATCCATTTAAATTAAAGCATTTCCTTGGAGTGAGCAAAAGAAGACAAAAAATCGAATGCAAAAATGTGCTGGGGGTTAACTGCACAATTGCCAAAAAAAGTGTTATTACTTTGTAATTCTGGATTTTCATTTGCTATTGTGTGTTTTGAAAGTAACTAAAAGAATTTTTTCACTTTATGATGCTAGGTTTTCATTTGCTGTTATGTTTTCTTTTATTTTTGTTCAACTGCATTATTTATGATAAAAAGTGAATTTTTTACGTTGACTTGGAACCGTACTCTTATTTTTACATTCTCTTATGAGAAAATAGGGCTTGCATTTCACGAATTTGCATTTCGTGTCAGTTTTCCAGAACCAATTATTCGTGAAGTTCAAAAAGGTGGTGTATATAAAATTTATTTATATATTTTCTATTAGCTCCTTAATAGCATACATTTGACCTTTTAAAAAGAGCTTTAAAACAATAACAAAGACAACCAGGCTTGCCGTGAGATTAAAAACTGACTAGTAAGCATGCTAATCACCCATCTGCATTACCTTAAATATATCATTTTATTGGCATGACTGAATTATTCTCTCTAATACCTTATTTATTTGAAAAATTAGTATAAGGGTAGTTAGCTCCCAATGCTGTGGGCATGGTAACATGCTTGTCTTTTTTAACATCCATACACTCACTGTAAAAGGCTATAAAGTTGTACATGAGAAACATTAAAAAAATTAACAAAAATAAACCAAAGCTAAACTGTAAAAATAAATAACATTGATGATATTTTCATATCAACCTTATTTTGGCCTTAAATATATTAAAAGGTAGTTAACATGATAATGTTGTTTGCTGACAACAATTTTGTTCACATGCACTTTGTTGTTCATCTGCAAGGTTTCAGATTATGAAACTTATTTAGCTGAATTTGCAGCAAAACAATTTTACTGACCTGTTTTACAAATTCTAGTATACTCTGAAGGCATTGGTAGAGATAATGGTGCTTGACGAGAAAAAATTGCTTCCTTCAATGTAATTGGAAGCGGACCTCTCTTTTCTGATCGCACTACGTCCAAGAACACATCAAAGAGAAATTCAAGATCATCTGGTCCAGCACAATGCTCAGGGTGAAACTGAACGCTGCAAATGGAAGAAAACCAAGCTGATAAATATTTAATAAATAACCATCAGGCACACTCTCTATGCTGTATTTATGCTACTGTTGCTATTACTAACTCTTACAATCAATGCTAGCAATAGGCAGTTAGTGAAGTACACATCATCTATCTCATGTTCAATTAGCCAATTTAAAGATCTGCACAATTGGCAGCATGCCTAGACCATATTTTGCCAAGTCGTTAACTCTAACTGTAGACCAATTTAAACTTTCACCATGCAACAATACTCACCTAAAAAATGGCTTCGTGTTATGTACCAAACCTTCATTAGATAGATCATTGGCATTTGTGAAAAGTGGTTGCCAACCATCAGGTAATTCATCCGTTGCAACCGCATAGCCATGATTCTGCGATGTCATAAAGCATCGGCCTGTTTCCTCATGCACACACGGCTGGTTGTGGCCACGGTTACCATACCTGAAAAATGCAGGATGTATCTCAATACAACTTCATGCAAAAATATTGCAATTTGAGATGAAAATTGTATTCTTATTCCATAAAATTCAAATCTCCAAGTTTTACATTACACACATTTAATGGAGACATTCTAAGGGCCCTATCACACAAACCGCTTTCGGTGGCCAAGGTCGAACTCTTTTAGTGATCAAAATCAACCATCAGTGGCCGGCAGTGTATTCTTATGGAGCTTTTCAGACGAACGTTTCGTCAACCACAGACGGACGTTGTCATCGGCCGGTGGTCGATGCCTGCCACCGACTGCAACATCTTCCCTTTTCAAACAAGCCACTTTCACTTTGGTTGACGTCAGAGACTGTAACGGTTCCACCACCCTTGAGATGCTGCGCCAGATTGAGATATGATCACGTTGTAGCTCCCAAACTTTTTTAAAGACTGTCTAAAACCAATCAACATATTTCATGATACCCACCACCAAAAGTAAATAAAAATTGAAGAATAAATTTCCATACTTTCTAATTGAACTAATAAAAGCTGAATATTAGTCATTTTAATAATTTCATTAGGAAATAACCCCATTTTTATATAGAAAGTTTTTGTCCGTTCATACATCTTCGGTCACGCAATGATATTTGTAATACTAAATAAGTATTATGCAAATGAACGTATAAATGCAAATTAGTAATATAAAGCTCATTTACAGCGCATTAGGTATATTTTGGTTAATGGATTACTTTTACTCCTAATGAAGATGAATGTGAAACCACTATTCCTATGCATCAGGGCGACTCGATGGAAGATTTTATATATTCCGAAAATGGTATCGCACTCAAACTTCATTCAGTAAAACAAAGTAAATCTCCTGGGCCCGAGGAAATACCTGCGCGAGTATTGAAAGAGTTAGCTTATAAAATCGCGCCATATTTAAAAATTATATTCGAGAAATCCATTACGGAAGGTGTAGTCCCTAAAGATTGGAAGATAGCACACGTTATGCCCATCCATAAGGGCGGCGACAACGAGAACCCCAAAAATTATAGGCCAATTTCCTTAACTTCATTATCGTGCAAGATACTTGAGCATATAATCTTTAGTTCTGTAATGCACTATTTAGATAGTCACTCATTGCTTAGAGGATGCCAGCATGGATTCGGGAGAGGTAGATCATGCAAAACGCAGCTCAGCCTGTTCGTGGATGATTTGTTGTGATGCGGAGAGAAAAATACTCAGGTCGATGCCATATTCATTGACTTCAGGAAGGCGTTTGATAAAATATCTCATAAGAAATTAATTGCGAAGTTAGGACAATATGGTATCAATCCGAAAGTTGTCAGTTGGGTGAGAGACTTCCTCTCGAATAGAGAACAGATAGTTGTCATCGATGGGAAATATTCGTCCCCCGTTAAAGTTGGGTTGGGTATTCCTCAGGGAAGTTTACTGTACTTTTCTTAATCTATGTGAATGATAACTGCTTGATAGCTCATAGTAAAATTAGACTTTTTGCCAATGATACCATTCTATATAAAGAAATAAAAAACCAGGAGGACCATCAGTCACTGCCTTTCAACGTGGTGCAAAGAATGGCAAATTGAAATTAATTACACTAAATGTGCTGCAGTTACGTTCTGGAAAAGTAAGAACATAGAAGTAGGTTTTGAGTATAAAATAGATGGAATAAATATTCAAGCAGCCGAGTATGTAAAATATTTAGGAGTAACCATTTGTTGAGATCTTTCGTGGTATATGCATATTCGTCGAGTTATAGGCACGGCCAACAAGAAACTGGCTTTCATAGGTAGAATAGTACGGAACACTACAGAAAAAGTATGTGAAACATGTTACTTATCACTGGTTAGATCACAAGTGGAATACGCCTCATGCATATGGGATCTGTACGAGAAGGGACATATAATTCAATTAGAAAGAATGCAGCACAGAGCAGCCAGATTCGTAAAACAAAAGTACGAACATAAGGAAAGCGTCACCTCATTATTGAGAGATTTGAACTGGGTACCACTGGAAGATCTTAGATTGAACTCAAGGTTGCGGCTTCTGGAGAAATATAGATCGGAATGTCTGAAAGACAAGGTTGTAGGAATAATTGAAGCACCAACTTATATAGGTAGAAACGACCATGATGATAAGATACGTGAGATTGATTGTAGGACAGAGTGTTATCTAGGATCGTTCTTTCCGAGGACAATACGAGATCACAATAGAAAATTTCAACCTGCGATAGACAATCTTAAGGTAGGTTTTGGTGCATTGCACCCCCTGCCACCCACCAATTAGGTGAATTGCAGGGTAACATGTAGATGTAGAAAATCAATGAATTTAAAAAATCGGATTCCACGAAAATTAGTTTTCGAATCTGGAATAAAATCATGTTCTTTTTAAAAGAGATTACATAAGACCTTGTTCAGAATTCATAAAATCATATTTTATTGTATTAGCTTTTTATTGTAGGAAAACTCCCTTGCTAAATGAATTTTCATGAAATAAAGGCAGAAAAATTATAAAAACCGCAAGCTATGAAGAAAGAGGCTTCGTTTGAAGTAAACACACCCAAATTTGTTTGGAAATCCTCAACAGGGATGATTTATGACCCTTTAGTGAATAGACGAGAGGTTTGCACCCAGATATTTCTAAGGAGTTGGTCAATATGTGCCAGCTTTTTGGTCCCTCTGTAAAATGTGTGTTTTATGATGGAAGGAAAGGAGTAACCTTATGGGGCCCGTGTCGAAAAGTAATTGAAAAACATTTCTTGATGAACCTTAAGTTCATCAAATAAAGTGTAGAAATGGCCAAACTCAGATCTTTGGCTAACAATTGGATGAATCCAATAATTACGAGCTTCTCTCCTTTTCCATCTTCTTAATAGTAAGAGAAGTGCTTCCTCTTCAAAGTCCATTTCGAGACTGCATCTCTCGAAGAGGATTGAAGAGTTCTGTCAGTGGTTGGCTCAACCACTTTTTGTGTTCGACCCAACCACTAGTGGTTGACTCGATGTGCATTTCGGCAGTTGGACTTGACCACGTGGCAGTCACTGACGTCGACCACCGAAAGTGGTTCATGTTAACGAGCCCTAAGAAATACAGCAAATATTGACCAAATTGCTAGCTCTCTCCTGGAATTTTACCATCAAACCACAAAAAATATTTTCCAAGCAATAAATCTTGAACAACTCACGGCATTTTATAAATTTTGCATCCAGCAGCAAGAGCCATCACTTGATGCCCCATACAGATACCAAACACTGGAGTATCTCGCATTAAAACTTTGGCCAAACCATTGACAACTACTCCAAGGTCTCTAGGGTCACCAGGTCCATTACTGAGAAAAACTCCATCATAATCTTTCATTGAATCTTCAATGTTTGTGTTCCACGGAACAAGATCTACTCTGGCACCACGACTGCAGAGACAGCGCAGCTGTGCAAATTTAAGGCCAAGGTCCACAGCCAGTATGCGTGGAGAACCAGATTCATTGAAAGTTTGGATTACCTGGAGAGAGAGAATGCAAAATTAATTTTATATCAATATAGTAAAATTGCGGTAAAAGTTTTATGACAAAAATAGGTTTAATAAATATTATTTAAGAAATATAAACGTGACCTTGACCAGTCAAGTTCAAAATTTTTCTCCATACCCAAGGTCACATTTGTGTTTAGACTTATGCATTCATGCATAAAAACTACATTACCTAACATTCCATCTTGATTTGTAAATACACCACCTTTTTGAACTTCGCGAATATTTGGTTCTGGATAACTGACGCGAAATGCAAGTCCTATCTTCCCATAAGAGCAATGTTATTATGGAAGTACAGTTCCCAGTCAACCTAAAACATTATCTTTTTTATCATAAATAATGCAGTTGAACAGAAAATAAAAGAAAACGTTACAGCAAATGAAAGCCTAGCATCATAAAGTGAAAGAAATTCTTTTAATGATCTTCAAAACGCATAATAGCAAATGAAAACCCAGCATTATAAAGTGATTACACTTCTTTTGGCAGTTGTACAATTTAACTCCACCGCAATTTCGCATTGCGATTTTCGAAATTAGGTCATAAAATCATTTTTGTTTTGAGTCTTATTGTTAGATTCTACATCGTCTTGGATTCAGGTAAATACAGTAAGTAAAATGAAGCAAAAGAAAATATATGAGCAGTTTTCAGTATAATGTATTTCCAGTACAGCATAGAAAAAAAAATGTTCCCCAGACATGTTGAATCAAGATTTCACTGTATACTCGAACAGGTTAAAAACATGATCTTAGAAACTTGCATGAATATATATATATTGAATCATTATTACCAATGAGGTAAATTCATAGGTAACTTCGTCAAAAGCCAATATTATTTAAAGAATTAATGTACACAATTTCCACAACAACTTTATGCAATATGACCCCTTCCCCTCCACCACTTCTCCCTTGCCATTCACCTATCACTGCAAAACCAATCATATTACATAAATTTGATGTGGAAATTGTGTACATTGATTCCTTTAAATTAAGGATGTGTGAACACCAAATTTTCAACTCGAATCGAGTTCGAGTAGAAAATTGTTGAAAAATTAGAGTTTAAAAATGAGTTTGAATCTTATGTTCAAAGATATATTTAATGATTTTGTTAGGTAGAATAAAAGTGCTTGAAAGGCCTTTTTTAACTCAATATTAATTACTAGTGTAATTTCCCATCAAATATGACGGGATTATGATACAAGTAGGCTGACCATACATCCCGTTTTCTCCAGGAAAGTCCCGTTTTCGGGCTGTTTCCAGACCGTCCCGTCGTTTTCGGCAAAAAAGTCATTTTGTCCCGTTTCAAAGCTTTTCGAGATTAAAATTCAGACTCTAATTTTCCCAAAATATGGATAATATTAGATTTTAACTGAGAATATTTCTGTTTAGGAAAGTGAGAATAAGGCTGCTAAGTTGTCACTTTATAGAACAGGTACACAGATTTATTTGTCTGCCCGTTTCCGTGAGCTCTGGATCTATCAATGTTTAAGCTGAATAGCTAGCTGCATCTTTGTTGCAGAGTTAATCGAGGTATTCAAACAAATCATGGCCGACGCATTAACAATGTCACAGAATTAATGATTTGTTCTAATTCGCTTAAAGAAAGAATGTCTGTGTAAGGCTTTGATTCGGCTGTAACATTCTTCTTAGCTTTTCCTCGATCATATTATCTTTGAAGTTCAGTGTTAGATGAAGTGAAGCAAGCAGAGGTAGTTGTATACATTGTGATAGTGGGATAAAATCAAAAGAAATTTCTGTGAAAGGTAAGACTACTAATTCGCTTATTTAGTGGCAATTTATACTTATGAAATTTCATTGGAATTATTAGCACATCTTACTTTTTATAAGAATGTACATACACATAATAAATGAGAACCAGAAAATTTAATTACTATGAAAAACCACTTTTTGAATAGAATTGCTTAGTTTGATTACATTATTGTCTTAGTGATCATTTTTTATCTTGCTTGATATTAAGCAAATATTATTTACTTTCATTTTGTAAATTACTTTTATTATAAGTTTACTGAGATTTACAAGCTTTTAAAATAATTTTTTATATGTATAGTTTTTAGTAACCCATAATAATAAGAAAATGGCAAAGAGAATTTGTTCATTTAATGATGACCTGCAAAAGGAGTTTAAATTTATTAAACAGGACAGTACTTTTGTAAATGACAATTCTAAGGTGTACTGTGGAATCTGCGGTGTTCACTTTTCTGTTGCTCATGGAGGTAAGAGTGACATAAATCAACACCTGCGAAGCCGAAGACAAAGATGCAGAAAATATAGCAGGGGCTTGTAGAAGTATCAGCTCATTTTTTTCACCAGAGGAACTGACATGTGAAAAAATTGCAGCCAGTGAAGCTCTTTTTGCATTTCATACAGTGCGTCACAGTCCGAGTTTTCGCACAAATGACTGTTTGTCTAGTTTGATCAAAAAGATTTACCAACCTAAGTTTTCATCTGCCCGTACCAAATCGGAAGCAATTATTTGCAATGTTTTGTCACCTTATGTATTAGAGCAAGTTTCCGTTGATTTAATTAAATGCAGTAGTGTAACTATTAGTTTAGATGCTTCAAACAAAAAAGAGAACAAACTTTTTCCTGTCGTTGTTAGGTATTTCTTACCAGATAATGGTGTTCAAACTAAAATCTTAGAGTTTGCTTCTTTACCTGGTAAAACATCCGATTTACAATGCAACCTGCTAATTGACATTATAAATAAGTATTGTTTGCAAAACAAGATTGTAGGATTTTGTGCCGATAATGCAAACACCAATTTTGGAGATTGTAACAGAAATAGTCAAAATAATATATGGCGTAAACTTGAAAAAGGACTTGCAAGGAATGGTATTGGAATTGGTTGTGGTGCACGTATCATACACAACTGCCTTCAATGTGCTATTGACTGTTTGCCATTTGATGTTGAATGCTTTGTGGTTAAAGTTTACAAGTACTTTCACATATATGCAGTTAGAGTTTAGGACTTTTGTAAATTTGCAGGAGAAGATTATTCTAAGTTATTAGAACATGGAAACACAAGATTTTTATCCTTAGGACCTGCGATAGACAATATTAGAAATGTTTAATGGGTTACGTTCTTACTTTCTTTCACAACAGAAGCGTCCAATGATTTTGAAAAACCTATTTGAAGATGCCTGACTAAAATTATGGTTATCATTTGCGAGAGATCAAATTTCAACATTTCAGAAAGCAGTAGAATCTATAGAAAAAACAGATGTGTCAGCAACATAAGTAGCCTTGGGTGTTAAATCTCTTAAAGAAGTCCTTATTGCTAGGAATGAAGAAAGTTTTATTACAACAGATGTAAGAATTCAACTTAAGTCACTGGTGGAATCTCAAAAGATAAATGAATCAGAGTTTTATGAAATCATTTCAAATTTTTATTCTACCAGTATAGAATATTTGGAAAAATGGAAAAAGAGCTTTGGGGTATGTGATAGGTTTGAATGGATATTATTAAAACAGTTACCTCAGTGAAAAGAGATACATAACAGTTTGGAAGACATTAAAGATCATTTCAGTCGCATAGGAGTAGATGAAACCAAATTATTTGACCAATGGGTTTGTATGAAATCCATCATAACTAGAAAGATAGGAATTTGGAACTCAGAACATATATCTACCTCAAATAAATGGGTCGAAATATTTTTGGAAATGAATAGACTATCTGTAGCCTATGAATATTTTTTAAAAATCGTCAACTTGGTGTTATGTCTTCCAGGAACAACAGCCTCAGTTGAAAGAATATTCTCTCTCATGAAAAAAATTTGGTCGAATGAAAAATGGAGACTAAGCATCGATACTATTATATTATTATTATATATATTTACAATGCAATTGGGCACCTGGCCCGGTGGCAAAGTTACAAAAGTTTAACCTATAAACATATTAAAATTATATTTACAATTCACATACTAGTTACAATATTCTATCCAAGAATCTTTCATATCAGGAGCTTCGAGTTTTCGAGGTTCTTGGCAGGCCTTCACAGCTACTGTAGTGGTCACTGGGCCGTCGAAGTCCCCACTGTACCTCACCCTACCAAGCAATCCATCTACTTCCTCCAGCTCCCTCGTTAATAATTTGTCTTAAAATATGGTTACATAGTAATACTAAAAGTAATGAATATCGTTTACATTAATATTTTTAACTCTAGATTTAAATGTTTTAACATTTCTGGGGAAGGGTTGGAAGAGTTCCTCCGGTAACCGATTCCATTCCCACACCCCACGATTTATAAATGAATACTTAGATACATTACTTTTCTGTCTTCTTAGTTTTATTTTATACTTGTGATCATTTTCCCCCACAAACTCAGGTTTACTTAGTCGCCTGTTCATGTCTTCCCAGCCATTATTATTTACGTATGCATTGTACATTCCTCCTAGCCTGTTAACACGCCTTCTCTCACTTAGCGTTTCCCAGCCTAACTCTTTAATCATTTCTGTTACACTATCCACATTCCCAAATCTCCCTAACACATACCGCGCTGCCTTCCTCTGGACCTTTTCTATCTTATCTGTGAGCCCTTTCCTATATGGATCCCAAACAGGTGTTGCGTACTCGAACGTTGGCCTAACAATGGAAGTGTAGGCTAATTCTCTTGCCGTCTTTGAGCACCCTCTAAGGTTTCTCATTACAAAATGTAAATTTTTGTATGCTTTACGAACTATATTATCAACATGCAATCCCCAATCTAAGTCTTTTGTCATAAGGACTCCTAAATACCTGCAATGATTCGACTTCGGTATCTGTTTCCCATTTATCTTGTAATCATAATTACTACTAACTCTCTTATTCGTAAATTTAATACATTTGCTTTTGTTCACATTTATATTCATCTTATTTAATTTTATCCAACCTGCCACCTTGTCCAAATCTTCCTGAAGAACTAAGCGATCATTTTCATCCGATGTCTTCCTATAGATGACACAGTCATCCGCAAACAACCTAATATCCGACTTTATTGAAACCGAGAGATCATTTACGTAGATAAGGAACAATAAAGGTCCAATAACACTCCCTTGCGGAACACCAGAGGTCACATTAGATTCTTTTGAAAATATCTCACCTATTCTGACCTTTTGCCTTCTACCCACGTGAAAATCATTTACCCAGTAAACTACTTTCCGATCGATATTCATGTCCCATAACTTTCTAATTAATCTATCATGAGGAACTCTGTCAAACGCTTTTGAAAGCAATGATAATCGTGTGTGTGAACTTTGACATGACGTGTAGTGATTTCTATGACAAAATTGTAAAAGATAAAAATTTGTTAAAGAAAATAAGCTCTTCTTGTTTAAACGGTATAAATATATTATACTTTCTGTATTACTGAAATGCAAGAAATGCAAGTTTTTCTATGGTAAATAAACATGAATGAAGAACTTAGAAAAAGGAGGTTTTATGCAGTTCTTATCCTTCGATTTTTATTTTTAGTCAATAAAGCAAATATTTAATTCTATCAAAATGGTCCCTAGAATTAGCATGTTATTTATCTAATTTTTAAATAAATTGGTTCCTCACAGTTTGATTCTATTATATATTGCTACCAAAATGAGATCAAAATCTTATCTAATGGTAATATTTAATTTAAAAACCCTATCTGTATCGTAAGTAAAATAATTATTTAAAAATTGCCCTTTTCCTTCTAATAGATTTGTAAAGACTGAGTAGCGTTTCTGTCTTTTTAGTTGAAACTTATCGCTCAACTTTTAAAAAAATAATGTCAAGTTTACGATTAATTTTTATACACTCAAATATTTCGTAATTATATTAACCTTTAGAATATATGAAATAAAAATATTCGGCAACAAATATAAAAGTAGTTGTTTACTATTATATTAAAATTGAGAGCTGAAAAGGAAAGCAAACATTTTCATAATAAATTTCATTCCTATTAGGATTACTCTTTCCTTGAAAAAACTATGTTGATGTAGTGGAGAATAATTTTTCATCTCAAAAAAGAGCTTTTTGGAATTAAAAACGTAGTGAACTCATTTCAACTTATACTGCTGAGACCATATGAAGTATGGGTATTTTCTCTCTACTTAAGATAAATAAATAACTAAAGATAAATTTCCAATCTACAGAATTACTCCAATTCCTTCAAATTATGTATTTATTGGAGTATTTTAAACCACCCTTTTTAAAATAGTCGTGCGAAAAAATTGTCCCGTTTTGTCCCATTTTTGCCTTGTTGGGATATGGTCACCCTAGATATAAGTATTCCAAATATATTTGATTTCAATAGGAAAATCAGTAAGATATGCTAAATGTTGAGCCCCTTGTCAAAAATGAAGTAATAATAATAAATAAATAATAATATTCCCTCCCTCCCTTTTTCCTTCCCTTCCTCTCTTTTTCCTTCCCTTCCTCTCTCTTTCCCTCTCCCCTCCTCTCCTCTCCCCCTCCCTCTATCCACAGGTACATATTACACATATGTGAGTTAAGACAACAAATGATTCTCAAAGTATAACAATGAAGTGGTCGGAGGGGCAGCATCCTGTTTAAAAGCCGATATTTTCCCAAAATATGTGATTTAAATGTTTAATATGAGAGATTTCAAATGTTAGGTGGAAAAAGATTAATAGAATAAGAAATTTCATTAATTTTCCTAAAACAGTTTAAATTCGAAGATCGTGTCATTTTTTTCTAATTTTAATTTCCAAAAGAATAAAACCCTGCACTTTAAAAAGTTGCTTTATACGTGTTATCTTATGGGAAACGGAAATGACCACCCTGGAGTCGAACACTGGTCTCTTTTGGCATTTTTTTGTCATTTAATTTTTACATCTGAATCAAACATTCCTGCAAAATTTCAACCTTCCAGCTAATCAGTAAGTTTGTTAAAATGCGTTAAAAGGTGCCATTGATGACGTCAGCATTACACACACACCTGGAAAACTATACGATTCTTAATTTTTATTGCTTCATAACAAAGAATACAAAATCTAGAATTGAAAAATTAAGCTAGATGGATCAAATTTTAAAAAAATCTATTACACTCTGCTTCATTGTTAGATGAAATTTTCATGAAATATTTCCATATCGAAGAACTTTTTTCACTCACCTCAGTTGGTGTGTTTGAACTTTCAGACATTTTATGGAGTATTTACGATGATAAAATATTAATACTAAATGATTAAGCCATCAAACATCAAACAATTTTCAGATAAAGCCACAATCAATGAGAGAGCATAAAGCAAATGGGTAAACAAACAAAAGTTTCAATACTAATGTCTATAAACAAACTTTTACATATTGCATCTGTGTAAACTATTGATAGTGACTTCAAAAGTTCAAATTTTTTTCAAACTTTTGTCTGACCGAGCCTATGATTGCTTAAAAGTTTTTCTATTTTATGGTAAAGGATTAAATATCGAAACATATCAATAGTCATAATTTTTACACCCGCAGTCATAACGTCAAATGGTAACAGCATTAGAAAATTAATAAATAAACTAAACTTTCAGGAAAGTTATGTTTACAAAACATGTTTCCGTCTAAAGCAACTTGCCACCTGCAAAAAGTTTAATGGTCGGCAGTCATAATTTAAGCATCCAAATACTGAGAAAAGTGTAAAAGGAGATTGATCTAAAACGATTTTGTAGTTAGGGTTGGAGCTTTTATATCCACTTAAATTTATTCTTAATAAAAACTCATAATTTGCTTTTTCATAATGTACGTATTTTAATTTTATCTAGTAAGCCCAGCAGAATCTGTATAATCAATGAATCCAATCTCAGGCTCAGAAAAAGAAATTCTCCAGCCCCTTGATAGAAAAAGGTTTCACACCACTGATCTAAATCAACCAATGATTAAGGATTAAATTTGAATGCAACTTCAGTCAATTAACTTAATAAATCTTGTAAAATAATTTTTTAATGATCATGTAGGCATAATTTTTTTTGAAATACCACTTTTTTTGATGGCTCAAAATTTTTGAATTTTTATTTCAGCCCAAACCGAGTCGAGTTTTAAAATAAAACTCGACTTGGTTCGAAATTTCCAATTTCTACTTTAAATGCTAATGAAATATTTGTGGTTCAACTCCCTTCTGCCCGATTCACATGCACAAATGCAATAAATGTAGTAGCTTGAGGTATTCTTAATGTGATACTGATTACAAAGGAGGTATACCATTAATATGAAACCTACATATGCTCCTTTTCCAAGGGCTTTTCTTAATTAAACCTTTCTGCCTTTCAAGTAAAACATTGACCTATGTAGGATTAAAAGAGTAATAAACACTGCAACATTTGCAAGACCATTTCCAGGTTAATCAATTAACTTGAGTAATAGCTTTAATGGAACAAAATTCCACAAACCTTGGTTGAAACCTCAGAAACCAGGTTACGTTCATTAGGATCTTTGATGGAACGGTAGACAATGTCTGTTGGTGCTCTTGGCAGAATCCTACCCAAGACAGTCTTTCCAGTACTAACAATCAACCTTGTAAGATGCCTGGTGTCTACACCTTGAAGACCTGGAATTCCCTCAGAGAGCAACCAATGAGAGAGAGGTGTTGGACAATTCCAGTGGCTCGGCCAAGAACAACATTCTCCAACTATTAGGCCATTTACATGAATTTGACAAGCCTCAAACCACCTGAGGACAAAAAACAATTCAAATTCAATTGTAAAAGCATAAAAATGTAGGTTGGATAAAAAGAAAAACTATTGGAGCATTTTAACATCATAATTTATTTATTTATTATCAATAGAGTCCAAATACAGCACGAAGCCAATTACAGTGGATGACATAACATTAATTAAATATTAACAAAATAACAATAATGAATTAATATAACAACAACAAAATGGTGACTAAAATCATGAATGGATAGGGATGAAAGGGTATTATGCAGTGATATTAGCGAAGGGGTCAGTGTTGGGGAAGCGCTTAAGCAGGCTATTGTAGGAACTGGGAAGGCGGAATAGAAAGGAGCGCTGAGTGAGCGAGAGGCGGGGGGTGGGACAGTGGAACAGGTCATTTAACCGAGTGGTACGGGGGGGGGGACCCTTAGAGGAAAGAGTAAGACAAGATCGGGAGACCTGTATTTTCCGTTTATTATCTTGGTAAAAAAGTTGAGATTGTTTTTAGAAAGACGATCCTTGAACGTTGAAATATCAAGAAAATTTTGTGTGTGGCAGAGAGTGGAGTTATGAAGGGGGAGATGGCGATAGTGAACTATGGATAGGAAGAAGTTAAAGGGATGGTCGAGACGTTTGAGGGCGGAAGTAGAAGCCACCAAATTGGGGAGCAATAATCAAAAATGGGGAGAATGCAGGAAAAAAAGAAGGTGCAGAGTGCAGATGTATTATTGATGTCAGTGTAATGGTACATTAAACCAACTAAGGAGATAGCATGGGAGGAAATCATTTTTATGTGATCGTGGAAGAGAAGTTTAGTGTCAAAATGAACACCAAGATCTGTGTGGGTGTAGACTGAAGGGTTTAATTGACCAGAGAATGTATATTGATGAGGATAAGGTGATTTGCGGAGAGTGTAAGACATGATATTAGATTTCAAAGGATTAACTCTAAGTAGCCATAATTTTGACCATGCTAAATAGTTCGGCTCGAGAGTTTCCTTCCGCAATTTTATCACCAAGCGAAACCTCCGAGGGGATGCTAGCAGTGTTGCGTCGGCAATTAATCATGGACCAGAAGTATTTTGGGTTTGAGATACAATCACAGGATATGGAAAATATATACTCCTTGTAGTCAGAAACCAATAAAAAATTTGCATGCCGACGGGTTTTTAAAGTATGATCGTTTGGAAAACGTTTATATAGACACCAAGCACTGTGTTTGTTTTTTATTGCAAATATTGTTTCCTTTTTCATCCATATGGGAAACTTGCTCGACCGGATTTTTCGATGAAGTACATGTCCATGTTAAACTGCCGAAGGCCTAATCCTTGAATAAAGTGCTCCATGAAAAAGTTCTCATGTTCACCGGAGCATCTACCAATGGTTGGGGAGACCCAATCGATTTTTAGATTGAAATCTCCAAGAAGTAAAATTTCGTTTTGATTATTAGCTAGAATAACACTATCAAAGCACTTCTCTGAATTTGAAATGTCACTTGCTGGAGGGCGGTAGAATACACTGATAAGTAATTTTTTGCATTGCGAGTCGATTTTAGTTATTTATCACCAAATGCAAAACATTTTATGGTTGCACATAAAATACGTTGCGACGGGCTTAGGGCTCTCCGAGAGGAAAGGCACAAATGAAAAAAATATACATAACAACACAAAACACGTTTAATTGTCTTAAGCACACGATACAGACTATCTGCTTCCACATGAAGAAGAAAAAAGTGACCGATGCGCATCCTGGTGGCTGTGCGGAGAAACAATAAATGAAGGGCAAAGTCCTTCATTAGTCTCGTTACAATGTCAAAATTTACTAGAAACTGTTTTACCGTATCTGCCCGAATATAAGCCAATGTTTTTTGTCAAATTCTATCATGAAGAAATGGTTTAGGCCCAGTTGCTCGATTTCGAATGCTCGAATCTCACTTGCCATAAAACCCAGTTGCCATTAATCCCACTTGCCATAGTCCCAAATGCTCAAGTAGCAAAAGCTCGAATTCCCAGTTGCCAGAATCACACTTCCAAAAGTAAAAACTGGGGTGGGGAAAAGAGGGGTATTTACGAATAGAAAGTAAAAAGGATAAAGGACTGAGGGGAATTTATGGATATGCAGCAAAAAGGAGAATGGAAGGAGGGGAAAGGTGGGAGGACGTGAGGTATGCTGAGGGAACATAGTTGACATTGGTATTAATTGACAGAGAATTTTATAACAATTATGACTATGCAGTGTAAAAACAAAAATAAAGGGAGGGAAGGAAAAGGGGGGAGGGTGTAAGATAAGCTAAGAAATCAGTCAACATTGACAGAGAATTTTATAACAATTGCGAATACACAGCAGAAAGGTGAAAATGGAGGGGACAGGAGGGGGAGGAAACATAGATCTTTCGTCAACTCTTTTTTGGTTGTCTAGGTATTTTCCTATCATAGTCTAAATTGCAGAATTTTCTGTGCTCGTCTTGGCAAAACGTTGCATAAATTTCAATTTTGGCATATCTTATACATTTTCACAAAAGGACCTAAATGATATAAATCTCAGTATAAACTTTATAGTTGAAAAATATGATGTATTACTGAAAAAATAGAATAGTTACAATAAAAACGTTGAGTTTAACATTACTACAGTACAACTATGAGACGAACTATGTGAAAAATATTGAACTATTATCAATTTATTAAACAAGGTGAATAGATTAGATCATGATAACTTCGATAAAACATAAGATATTGTGGGCACAGACGAGGATCTGAAAGAAAGAGATATGAATGGTACAGTTAATAATATTGCTAATAAGTTAGAAATAGAAAATTTTAGCGAAAATGATATTGATGATGTGTATGTAGATAAAAATCGCAGAGCAGATAACAAAAGTAAAATCGTGGTAAGTTTTGTTTCCAAGAAAATAAAAGATATTTGCCTCAAAAACCATTAACAAATGACATTTTGAGCAATAATAATAATAGCAATGTCAACTATGTTTCCTTAACATACTTTACACCCTCCCTTTTTTTTGTTTTTACGCTGGATATTCGTAATCGTTATAAAATTCTGTCGATTGATACCAATGTCGACTGTGTTTCCTTGGTGTACCTTTCGCCCACCCCCTTTTCCCTCCCGCTCCTTCATTTTAGCTTTTACGCTGCATATTTGTAATCATTATAGAATTCTCTGTCGATTGATATCAATGTCGACTGTGTTTCTTTAGCATACCTTATGCCCTCCCCCTTTTCCCTACTTCCCCCCCTTTATTTTCGTTTTTACGCTGCATATTCATAATCGTTATAAATTCTCTGTCGATTGATACCGATGTTGACTATGTTTCCTTGGCGTACATTTCACCCACCCTTTTCCCTCCCCTCTCCTTCATTTTAGTTTTTACGCTGCATATTTGTAATCATTATAGAATTCTCTGTCGATTGATATCAATGTCGACTGTGTTTCTTTAGTGTACCTTTCACACTCCTCCTTTTCCCTCCCCCTCCATTTTCGTTTTTACACTGCATATTTGTAATTGTTATAAAATTCTCTGTCGATTGATACTGATGTCGCCTGTTTCCTTAGCGTACCTTTCGCCCTCCCCCTCCTTCCCCCTTTATTTTCGTTTTTACGCTGAATATTCGTAATCATTCTGAAATTCTCTATAGATTGATACCAATGTCGACTATGTCCCCCTTTCCCCTCCTCCTCCTTCCATTCTTCTTTTTGCTGCATATCCATAAATTCCCCTCAGTCCTTGATCCTTTTTGCTATCTATTCTATCTATAAATACCCCCTTTTCCCCATCCCAGTTTTTCCTATGGGAAGTGAGATTCTGGCAACTGGGAATTCGAGCTTTTGCTACTCAAGCATCACCCCTCGACTTAAGTGCGAGTCCAAGAGAAAATTTGGGATTAGGGTTAAGTCTCGTAGTCACCCATAGATGGCAGCACATCCCTCACTGCCATCATGTTCAAATGATAGTATTATATTTATCGTAAAGTAAATATTTATTTGACCAACGATATTAATGAATAAATAATAAAGCTAGAATATTGAATTTAGCAGTACCCATGTTTTGTTGCAGTTGTAACCTGTTCTTTTGTTTCTAAATACTATTGTATATTTTCTTTCGTTTCTCAGGGCTATGCATATGTATCATTAAGAATAGTTAGCAATTGTATTATTTTTCATTATCCATTAAAAGAAGTTCATATTAGTTTTACTTGGCTATTGTAGTTATTTGCTATAGCTATTGTAATGTTTGTATGCATGTTAAAACCTCATTCATGAAATCTATTTAAATTGCGTACATTGACTACGCAGATGATTATGCAAAATGCGATGACGGCTTTTGATACTTAACTGTTTGAATTTTGGTAAAACTTTACATGCAACGTGTGTAATAATAAAAAGGCAATTTCTTAAGGCAATGTAAATGCTAATTTCATTAGAAATAGACTTGGATTCAAAATTATCTTGGCAAGGTCGCTATTGCTTTATTTGACCTTTTGCGAAAAGGAAGATGAATGAAATTATTGTCACAATGTGGAAAATTATTCAACAACGAAAAATTATCAATTGGAGTAATATTTCGAAATGTCAACAACCAAACCATTTCCCACTATTTTCTTCGATCTCAAATAATGCATTCTAGGCCCTGCTGGCATACTTCAGCATAAAATCAACAAAATTTACTTTTTTGTAAAAAATGGTGAAGTTTTTGGGGGCCCGGCTTCTATTCGGGTATATACAGTATATTCTTTCAGAAGAAATAAAAATAACCTGGCAAATATTGACTTTAAAAACAAGCAGAATTAAATTACAGTAAAAATCTCACTATAATAATCTTTGGATGGAAACTAAGAAAACAAAGCCAACCTCAGTACAGACTTGCGTACTCTCCTGAATAGCTTATCACTATATGATAATATGTATGTTTTATTATTTGTTACATACATTTTAATTAGGTTCGGATTCCTTGGAATTTATTTGTAAATGCTATATTTTCTAAAATAGCCAATTTTCAGAATGTACTGGATTTATAGATACAAGAATAGAGGTTTTTACCATTCATTAAAATATTTTATCACAACTTCCTACAAAACAGAGATTCTGAAAAACAACGTATACAGGGGGTTCCTGTTATACATTGAGGTAAGGGACCACAAAAGTGCAACGCATATTGAAACCACTTATAACGGGGACTTTATCCCCATAAGAATAATGTGAAATAGGGGATTAGGGACAGTAAGAATGTAGTCTGCATCTCAGCAACTTCATGCTCAAGGGTTATCAATAATAATATCAGTAGATGGGAGATCGAACCCTAAAGCTTTTAGCATTATTTTCTTCTTCCTTTGTTTTCTGATCTCCAAACTGTGTTAGTTGACTACAAGTATTTTTGTTGATGAGAATCTTCATATTTTTCCCCAGTAATTCTAGTAATTACTTCAACTTTTCCTTATATTTTTTTATATTTACGTCCCTTCTTATTTATACAAATGGCAATGAAGCGTAAAATACGTAATTTTGAGAGGGAGGAGATAATTGTAATCGATTCTGACATGGACGCTTATGAGACGAAAAGCGATATTGCCGATAACCAACATGGGCTATATTGTAAGGATGCTGTATGGGGGAAAGGAAGGCGAATAACTATGAGGGTAGTTGCCTCACTTGGAGGTGAATGAAGAAGCTATTCCTTCATCTTCTTAACCTCCGAGTCCTACTGTTGTCATGCGAAAACAAGGCATCAGCAGTTTCATCTTGCTCTCATCATGCCACTGGTGGCACATTCAGCAGCTTGCCCTATCCATTTGCTGACACATGGGTGTGCCGTTCAGCATATAAAGGAAACTGTGTAAGCACGGGGAATTTTTGTTATTTTCTCCAAAACTTCAGCAACGGAAGTGCGGGAAAACATATGACTGGGACCCTCTGTATCAATATTACTGTCATTGCTTACCGTGGTATCCCATATTCATCCTTTGCTCCATTATCTTGCAGTTGTGGCACACCATAATTACCAATCAAAGGGTAGGTCAGGACAAGCAATTGAGCTTGATATGAGGGGTCAGTCAGAGATTCTGGGTAGCCAACCATGCCAGTCTGAAATACTTGAACAAAAAAATGGCGTTCATGATAACATATATTCACTCAATCAAATAATTAAAAGTACAACTTAATTTTTAATTATTGAAACAATATCACCAATTTTCCACAACCCATCCTAAAGAATTCAATCTCTACACAACCAATGCATTTACAATTCTATCCATTTACATTGAGCAACTGACGTGTAAGCTATACACTTATACACTTAACAACACAGACTTATTATCAAGTTGTACGAATATTGCTAAAAACATCATTTTCTAGAAAGGTGCCTCTGTGCTTCTACCTATTTGTTCTACTAGCATTCCATGGCAGTCTTTCTTAAAGTATGGTTGTGAAGCAGCAAATTAATCTGTTAGATTACAAGGTTCATGAGTGTTTGATTCTAAGTTTACCACAGAATGGATTTGCCTAAGAGCTATATGATGAACTTGAGCAAATGACCATAAGCTGTACGGTATCACAGATTAACCAAGTCAGGCCCTTATTTTAACAGATCAAAAGATTAACGTATGGAAAAAGCGTGAAAAAATTCACAATTTGCCTCACAGATATCACTAAATCAAAATCACTTCCCTACATCAAGTTTGATTAAATAATTGTCATATTTTTCACATTTGCCTCGAATGACAAGAATAGTTGGGAAAACTTGTTAGAATTATTATTAACTTGAAAACAAAAAATTGTACATACCAACTTCTCCCTCGGCAACATTCTCAGTTGCACCAAACAAAATACCACGAATGACAGCTCCATCTTGAAGTACTAAGGCACCAGGTACATTATCAGATTCAGGAACAACCATCTTATAACCTGTAAGTAACAGAAAAATAAGAAAATATTAGCATCAATTCAAGAATCTCATTCTTGAAACGAATGTATGAACCTCACATTTCTATAATCATTCACTTACATGAAGCTTCCTTGATTTTGGATATTACAATATTTTTGAGGACTTATGAATTAAACTGGACTGAGAATACATTCATTTTATAGTGTTTCTTACCCAGTTTCTAAGCCTTTTTAACTGTAATGTTTATCTTACTAATTCTATTGTTTTGCAGCTACAGGACTAACACGCTTCACTAGATGGATTCAAGCCATACCTTAATCTCAATAAATCATTTTTAAAATTTTCTAATGTAACCTGGTTAATGATAGAACAAAGACTTATCTTAAAATTACTTGTTTTTATCCATAAAATTAAACTTGAACACTATAAAAATTTTGATAAATTTTTAATAAAAAATGAGGTACATGATCATGACAACAGAATAGCTGAAAACTACCATTATAACAAATTTAATTAAATAAGTTCCTATAAATCAATTTTTATGAGGGTGTAATTATATATAGTGGTCTCAAAAATTAAATTATTTTTAAAAAGTTAGCAGATTTGAAAAAAGACTACAGAATATATTAAAACTAATTATAAGTACAAATATTCTTCAAGGACAATAACTGTAGGCCCAAAGATATGTAATTTAATTGCTTGAATTGATGCTCTTATATATTCTTCGATTTTGTAAAAATGTTTCTGTATGAGACTGGCCCTGTTAGCCTATAACAAATTATATGTATTTATTTTTTATTTTGTTGCTGTATGCAGTTAATATTATATCAAGTTTAAGTGTAACTGAAATTGTATTTTCCTTGAAATTGTATTCAAGAGTATTGTGCATTTGTATTTTATATACTTTTAGAAAAATAAATGAGAATCTGAATCTCTATATCAAATTGTTCTTAGTATTTTTATTCAACTCTTGTAAAGTAAGATTAAAACAATATTGTGTTAATTTATGAAGAACATAATTCTTAGTTAATACCAAGATTTTTAAAACCCTCAAAACATTTAACTGAAAAAGATCTACTGCTATTGTCAGCTACACTTTTTTGGCTCAATACCTTACATAACATTATGAAAAACGTTTCATTAAAAACATTCCTAAATGTATATAGTTAATAACAATGCCGTATCTAGTTTAAACCATTGAGGATAATACTATATGCATTTATAGCCTTGAAATTAAATTTAAGATAAATAAGATAAATTATTATGGTGCTAAGAACTTCCAATCCTCTTTTACATAATAAAATCGTAGAAACAATATAAGAAATGTAATTATTTGTCTAAGCGATGATAGTTTGCAATTTTCAGCATTGCTACTTTCTCCATGTATACTTTCAACCGTTAAATAACTAAGTTTCATTCATTCTGAAGGTTATTTTTTCCAGAATTGGAGGATAATAAATCATTTAAACGATAATAAGGATAATGAATCAATTAAAAGTTGAAACTAAACGATTCATAAATTTTTTATTTCGGATGCAAATTATATGCGCCCTTACTGAATGACAGTACCCTTGAGAATTTCTTATTTAAAGTTAATTAAAACCAACTACGAAAAATTAACTGCAGCATTTTAGTTTTGCAAGCATCATTAGTGGCCAATGTATGATCTTGAAAATCCTTGATGTACAACTATACTGATTATCTGAATTTATATATGGCTGTTAGTAACATGAAATCATTTTTTCAAAAAAGCTAAATATCCTACATTAAGTCAACCACACATTACGCAGAACGAAAGTATTTATAATCGGCACACAATGCAGTGTTGAGTAGACTACACGCTAGGGAACATTAAGCATTTCTGGGGGACCTGGAGCACTTTTGATATTTTGGATAAAACCCTACGCAATAACTCGCAGTTCAACCAGTTTCTAGTTAAACGACCTTTTAAGACGAACATTTAGATTTTTAGTGCATATTATCAGATTATTTTCACAACTTTCTCAATTGATAAAATTTGTTAAACCTTCAAAATATATCAACTTGTATAATTTCGGTATTTTTCATCGAAATATCATCCATTCCTCAGGGTAGTATACATTTTTTCGGTCACATCCAAATGTCATTAATTGAAATATTTAATATCCAACGATATTAACATGATTTCATTGGTATAGTACAATCAAAATATATTCTCTCTTACTCATATCTACTGAAATTTCAAGTATTATTATTGTCACGTGTACCAAGCGCAGCTATGCAAAATAAACGAGTACCGTTATGCAATGGCTGGTAATTTTTTAAATTTAACCATTCGAACGGAAGTTCCAAATTAGTACCAAAATATAACAAAGTTGATATAAAGATACATATTAAGATAAACGTTAAGAAGGAAATCTCCCTACTGAAAATGATATAAACTAATGAACGTCTTTATGATAAGATTTAAATCGCAAAAGTAAACGCGTAGTTGCTGCCCAAGGTCTTATAAAGAAATTCGACGACAAAATTTTGCGATGTAAGCTTTAAAATGCATTTCGATAAAACTTTAAGAAATTCCAAGCAAAAGTATCGAGCATACACAAGTAACAAGATTTAATGTAATGGTCATAGTTGTCGATGCCGGCACTTTAAAATCTTCGTAATAAACTGTGATTTTTCGAAAATAATTTCGAGTAACTAACGAAAATTTGTTCAATGCTGACCAATAAAGAATCTTAATGTAAAACGCGAGCATCCAACTCACCTGTTGATCAATTTAAGTAATAACAGCAACAAAAAACACCTTATTCTTTCTTCAAGTCAGTCTTAATTCTTCATGATAGCCTTAGGATTGATTATAGACGAACAACGGATATTATAATGCACTAAATTTGCGCCCTCGATAGAGAGGGTTTTAAACACGTGCGGAATGAACTTCAGTGATTAACGAAGAGGTCGAGTTAAATTGCTTGACAGGTTTTGCCGGTTATGCGGTTATGCCCCCTCCAGGCGGTTGCAAGTAACTACTAGTAAACTTAAAGCCATCTAGCGTTGAAAATGTGCAAGTTATTGCCCGCTGATTTTAGAAATCAATACTTCATTCTTAAATTTCTCTTTAGCATATCTTTGCTCATCGAACCAATTTTCGAAATGGTATTTGCGTTTTAGTCAATCTAGCTACAAATAATGCTTATTTTTTATCATTCCTCAACCACATCTTTATTTAAGGGTACCTACTATCAGGGCCGGCGCTAGGTTGTTCAGCGCGTCTGCAAAATAGCTGTGAGCGTCCCTTTAGAAAAAAATCGTCGAAAAAGATACGTTGCACATTTTAGTATAACATGAATAGAATATTAGAATAAATAAATAAATATGAAATTTTATTTGAAACAACTTTATTCACAAAATTTTTATTTTTCTTGATTTCATAGTTACAAAATTAGAAATAATTTCCTTTACATCTAATTCAGCACATACATCATTTTCAATCGCCATTAATGCAAGGTTTACAAGTCTCTCTTGTGAAATACTCGTTCGTAAATACGTCTTAATTAATTTTAATTTAGTAAATGAACATTCACTGCTTGCTACACTAACAGGAATGGTAAATAATATTCTTAAAGCAATCGTTAAGTTAGGAAAGGATAAATTATTAGATACAATAAACTGAAGTACATCAAAAGGGTTTTGAATTTTTAATTTATCATTACTGAAAATGTCTTTATAAGCAACTATCTCGTCATAGAGTTCTATACCATTTATATCTTTGTTATCACCATATTTTAAAAGATTCTCTAAATCATAACAGTTTTTTCTTAGATTTTCATTATCAATTTCTGAGAAATTATGTAAGAAACTGAAATGATCACTATAGATTTTCAGTTGTTCAAAACGTCCATTCAAAGATGCCCAAGCAGTATCCAAAATCGTATAAAAACATTGACTCTGAATCTATCTTTTGGCGTTTGCGGTGATTCATCATGATGTTCATATTGAAATTGACGTTTCCTTTTTCTTCGGCGAACTTCAACTATAGATTTAAATTCTGGTTCTCCATCCACATCTTTACTAAGTTTTTTTGCCATTTCAAAAACATCCTTGTAATTTGAATTTGATCGATATTCCAATATGAATGATTTTAAATTGCCGATTGATTCTAAGACAAGTGCAATGTGCATATTTTTATCTTGAAGTTGTTTGCTGACAGGATTTATTCTATTAAGAATATCATGCCAAATTATCAAGGAGCAAATAAATTTATAATCTTTTATTTTAACACATAAACTTTGTGCTTCAAGTTGTATTTCTTTATTGAAGTTGTCATGGTCCATAATTTCATAGAGCACGTCATAAATTTCTCCTAGTTGATATCGTAGAGGCTGGATTGCTTCAATTCTACTTTCCCATCGGGTGTCTGAAAGCTGCTTTAATGTTAAGTTTCAGATGTTCTTTAAAAGAATTGTCCAACCCTTTGGAGAAGATGAAAAGAAATTATATAATTCTTGCACAGTTGCAAAAAAACTAATTGTGTCTGCATTGACTTTTGCTGCATCATTTATCATTAAATTTAGATTATGAGCAGCACAGGGAATGTAAAAGGTATGAGGATTTGTGTTTAAGAGCAAACTTTGAAGCCCATTTCTTTTCCCTTTCATATTCGCTCCATTGTCGTACCCTTCACCCCTCATATCCTCAATGGGAATGTCCCATTTTTCCAATAATTTAATTATGGTTTCGTATAAACCGTGGCCTGTAGAGTCATCAGCTTCCACAAAACCTAAAAAGTTTTCCCTGATTTCGACTTTTCCATCGGTGTAGAAAACAAAACGTATGATAATACTCATCTGTTCTGTTTTACTTGCACCAGGTATGCAGTCCAAGATCATTAAATAGTATTTAGCCTTTCGAATTGACAATAAAATTTTATCCCTTATTCCATTGCCTAAAATTTGCAATATTTCATTTAAATAGTGAACGCAACCTTTTTGCCGTAGAGCTCTTTCAATGTGGGTTTCCATAACCGGGTCAAACTTAGCAAACAGTTCGATTAATTTTAAAAAGTTTCCGTTATTCTTTTGATATAATGTATCTGATGATCCTCGAAATGCTAAATGTAGGCCACCAAGGAATTTTACTATTTCAATCAATCTTTCTAAAACATTTGACCAATTTTTTTTCCATTCCGTACATGTTTTGTGTTTGAAAAACAATAGTTATTTTATTTTTCAGGTCCATCTGAAGTTCCTTCCATTTAAAAAATTTTTTCATGTGAGTCATACTGGTCTTGTATCTATGTAAAGTTTTGGATATGTTTCCCCTGTCATCATATCCTTTTACGAGGCTACTACTCTCAGCAGGTCTAAAAAGTTTACAAGAAAAATAGAAAACAGAATTTGCGGTTAACGAATAAATAAGGCATGTCCGTGTTACCAACTCTCCGTTTTCCATTTTTCTATTAAAATATGTATTGCTAAATTTACGTCCATTCGTATCTCTCGGGTGTATTAAATTTTTCTTTTGAATAGGTCCCATTTCTGGTAAAACTATTCGTAATTTGTCGTCAATATTTGGCCATTTTGCAAGATCTTCTAATTTACCATTAACTAAAGATTTATCATTTATAACAATGTCTTTCTCCGAATTATCTCGGAACAATTCTTCACTTAAGACGTTTTCCATGTCATGATTTAAAGAATTTTTAATAACCTCGAGATCTGGTTCAGAAATTAACTCCTCATGGTCTTTCTGTCGTCATAATATTCTCATTTAATCTGGCTGATGAACTTGGGTTGAATGCCTCTTCGTCAACAATTGGTTCTGATGATGTGTCAAGTTGGCTACAGTCTAAGTCGGAAGTATTCTTCACTTTTTTAATGAAATGAGCTAGTGTACCGGCTTGTTGTTAAATGACAGCATCTTTCGCTGCCTTACGTTTACGATTCTGGGTACTGGATAACTTCTTCGTTTCCATTTTTTAATTAAATTTTTAGACTGAAATTTAATAATAAAAATAAATTGGGGTTAATTCCAAAATACCCACTGTTTTTAAAAAATATTCCAAAAAACCCATTTTTTTAATATTCCAAAATGCCCACTGTTTTTAAAAACGTTAAAAATAGCTATAACAAAACGTTAGGAGTAATAACAAAAATATACACAATACCAACCCTAACTCTAACCCTAATCTAACACTAACTCGAACACCAATTTTAACCTGTTTTAAAACAGTGGGTATTTTGGATTATTTTAAAAAAACAGTGGGTATTTTGTAATTATTTTCAAATAAATTTAAACATGAATTATAAGTAAGTACGGTCTCAACTTACCGAATGTTATGCAGATATCAGGTATAAAATTTTATTAAACTGGTCACGTATAAAACAACCGCAGCAGTTAATTCGACATAGCAGATAGCGATATGTGCATTTACACTGTGAACTCAGTTAGAACCATTGGAGGCCCACTCTCATTATGCTACATGGCAGTCGTCTGCTAGCTAACTTTGGCAAAACCCAGCACCCTCAGCCAACAGTTTCAAAAATGTATTAATTTGTATATATTTCCAACTATTATGTTTCCTTACTGAAATCACTCGTGCTGATTCAAGCCATAAAGCACCATAATCTCCGTGGGTGTGGAGTCGTATTTATTAAATATGATACATTTATGGCCGAAGGTTTTGGAAGCGGCGCCCCCCTTGCTTGGCGCCCGCCTGCAACGCTTCCGCCGGCCCTGCCTACTATTAATCCAGCCGGTTATCTTATCTATGAAAGTTGCCCTTGAGAATCATGTCAAATCTGTTTCTCTGTTCTATAGAGAATTATTGAGCTAGTTTTGTGGCTAAATACTCATGACAACGGCTGCCTTGTGCATGAATTGCACATCTGGTTTTTACAGCCATTTTATGGCTATTGCGGGCTACTGAAAATACCTGTTGTTCATTTGTTTTTATAGTTAATATTTTTCAAAGGTCTAAATATTTTTAAGGGTACTTTCCGCTGTATATGTATTCATAGAAATCTGAAGTTGAAAATCTACTCAAATAGATTCAGATAAATATCTCATTGTTTTGATGAGCTTATTCAGTAACATTAAGAATGAATGCTAGAGAAGGGCCCCATTAAAGTAATGGATATTAGAGAAGTACCGCAGTTGTTTAATGAGGGCCAGAGCTGGAATGATAGGCTAAAAGTAGAAGATTGGACGTGTTTTCCAATTAAAAACAGAAATTTAGAAAATGCAATCTTAATTCAGTAAATATGAAAAAAATATCATCTCCCTTTCATTAAAATAAAGCATTTATATTAAATCTCACATGATTTACTTGAGATAAAAATTAGCTATCAGGCCAAAGGCACAGAAAAGGCTGCCAGTTTGACATGCCTAGCTAAACCTAGTATAAATTCATGAATTGCAAAAAATATGCACTATCTTGTTTCAATTAATAAAAAGCTGAATTCATGTCAAATCACTTCCATTTTTCATTCTCACAGTTTGGCCTCACCGGTGAAGACTTTTGTAGCTTTCTAAGAATGGAGCCACATTTCATTTCAATGTAATCAGAAGGAATGATAAATCAAAGCGTAAAAGTGATTCAAGTTATTTTTATTCAAAAAGGTACCAATGAACAACATTCCAACTTGCTGCCCAACATAAACATAACAAAAATACATATATAAAATCATCTTATAAAAATATTTCTCTTTTCAAATTTATTAGTATTTAAGATATCTAGAGTTTCACTTCTTTTTTAAGGAATATGATGGAATTTCAATGTAAACATTACTTACAGTACCATCTTCATAAACTTTTGAAATGCATTCTAATTTCATAGCACAATTTAGAGATCATATGTATACTCGTAATCAAATTGTACCTTTCATCTACTAAAAAGACGTACAAAAGGAAAGTTTTATGTGGTAGCACAACATTATGATGAGATAATGAAAAAACCAAATTCACAGAAAATGGAAGTGCCATGCATTTTCATTTTGTGCTATAACTATTACAGAGAATTTGAAATGATTTTCCTTGGATTCTTGAATTAAATTGCAGTCTTAAGGAACATAGGAAACAACAAAATTTGTTGAATTCAGTCTTGATGAGATTTTTTGCAACACCAATTGGGAATGTTTTTGATTTAAAATGCCCACAGACACAAAATATTCCATTTACACACACACAGTGAAAGATGAAAGGCAGGATATAAATATGCTGACAATAATTAAACAAGAAAAAAGGAAGTTTCCTGTTTTCCATTTAGCTTAATATTGCATCAACGGCAAGAGATTTTTCATTTTGTAATCTCCTAGATTTTTTTACTGTCAATCTTCATATTTTCAGTTTCTCTGAGTAATCAGCTGCCATCCTAAAATAGATTGCAATAGTATTTAAGCTACTGTAAAATAACTTATCAGTATATCTTAACTTCTGCATAAACTTAGTTGCATACCTAGGGTATGGTAAAAGTGGCATTGGCAAAACACGCCAAAAGTTTATTTTATGATAAATCAGTATTAATTTTATACTCAAATGTTCAAGTTATATTTAATAAAATGCTAATGTGCTCTATAAAACACAGGAAAAAATAATATTCTTCACAACTAAGGTGTATCCTAAAATTTTACCATAGGCACCATATCTCCCAGGTATGTCTCTGAACTTAGTGCACTATTTATAATAACATATTTGCTTGTAAATAACCCATATTTTTCCATTTTTTGCCTCCAGAAGAAGGATATGGCTTATGTGGAAGGGAAAAAATCTGAATAGTACAAATATGTGAGAGCTGGCATGTGCCAAAATTGAAGGTTATAGTGTGGCAAGTGTTTCTTGCAAGAGTGCAAAAAAGAGATGATATTCATTCTGAACAAGTAGATTATGTAAATACTCTACAAGAGGAAAATGTTCTAGAGGTAGTCCTTAAATGATTGTATTGTAATATCATTGTATAGAATTCCAGGTATTCCTAATGATAAGTTTTATGATAGTCTGTTTGATGCACTGCATTATGTCAGCAGTTTAGATAAAAAATGTTTTTAATGTGTGATATAATGTTAATGTTTTAGACTCAAAGGCCCCTCATGTAAATTGTTTGTTAAACCTGTTGGGTATCTTTGGCCTTAAACCAACAGTTTTTGAAAGTACCAGGTATGCCAGTGAAGGATATACCGACAGCATTTTTACTGATGCAGATGATTATGTGCCATGTATGTTAACTTGTTTTAACTCAGATCATAAGGGAATTTGTCTTTCAGTGAATAGTGTAAGTGGTACTAAAGATAATAAAGTAGGACTTTGGTCTAGAGACATAAATAATCCCCTTCTCAGGAATAGGTTCTTCCTTGAACTTTCCCAAGTAGACTGGACAGCTCTTAGGTATCAACTGACCTGCAGGAGGCTTTTGGGACTTTCTGGGAAATATTTTTGGGATTATTCAACCATATCTATCCAGAAAAATATAGAAATAGGACAACTAAAATGAAAAGGGGTAAACTTAGATTTAGAAAGAACTACAGATCCTTAGAAATAGGCTCCATTACTTATTGGACCTCAGGTCTTACAGAGTTGATGTAAATTTGGGTTCTGCAATTAGAAAGGTTAGGAAAGAATACAGGTGTGAACTAAGAAAAGCCAAATTATCTAGGAACGATGACAGAATACTGCAGTCATCAAACTATTTCAGAACAATCTGGAACATAATTAAGGAATGTAGAGGTGAAAACACAAAGAATGTCACATATTCTGAAATTTCAGCAAACGTTTTTAATGATTTTTTGTAAATGCTCCTAAGGAAATATTTAGTAATATAGGCAGATGTGATATGGTATTCAAAGACTTCCTTGATAATGCAGAGAAAGTACACAGGAGTATGTTTGTGAAACCTGTAGATGCTACCAAAGTATATGAAATATTAATGTGTTCGAAATTCGCTTGCAGTATGAGCTCAAATTTAATTAAATAAAGTGGTTCCAGTCTATAAAAGGAAAGAAGATACCAAGGACACTGGTAACTATAGGCCCATAACTTTAACCCTTATTCTTTCAAAAATATTTGAAAGTGCTTTCAAAAGAAGGCTGGAAGACTTTCTTGAGGTCCATGGGATGCTATCACACACTCAATACGGTTTTATGAAGGGTAAAGGAACAAATGCTATGTTGACAGATGTAGTGAAATATATACACGAGGCATTTGAGAATGAGGAGAAAGTAAATATGGTGTATTGTGACCTTAGTAAAGCCTTTGATACTGTCAAATATGACTGCCTACTTGAAAAGTTATACTGTTATGGTATTAGGGGAAATGCCCTGCATTTCTGTGAAAGTTTTCTAGTCAATAGATACCAAGCAGTGTTTTGGGAAAATTACATTTCAGATTTGAAACCCATCTCATATGGTGTGCTGCAGGGCTCACTGTTGGGGCCTCTATTTTTCATCATTTATTTATTTTTTAGACCTAAACGTTGTTTTTGAGGTGCGTCTACTACATAGGGATGCTCTATGTGAGTAAATGTGGTAATTATAATTTGTAAACATTTCATAATTACAATTAAAATGAGGTTCTTGCATGTTGAAAAATGCTATTTCCTACGAAGAAGAATACATATTTTTTCATTTCAGCTCATTAAAATAGCATTACATTTATTATAATTTCACCATCTTTTACATACCTTGATTTATAGAGATATATGTTTGAGTGGATTTTTTTGACCCCTGAGACAAATATTGTACTTTTTCTTGAAGGAATTCAGCCATCCTATTGTGGCTGAAAACTCCAAAAGACCTTCTCTAGCTGCAATTTTTGAAGCTATATCTTTGATGAGGTTTCCAGATAGCTCAACTCCTTTGGACAGAATATCACAGCATGCCTCAAATGTGGCCTCATTTAGCTCTTCACAGCAGTAGCGAAGGATAAAACGATTGCTCAGAGTCTTTGTCTGTAAATGAATAAAACTAAAATGAAATCAAAACATTCAATCAAGACATCAATGTACATAATAAAATTAAAGGTCACCACACATTATACCATGTCAGTCTATGTTATCTTTTCCATGAAATGGGGAAATAATGTGGGAAGGAAAACCTAATTCTCAAGTTTTCAGACTTCTAGGATATTTTTTTGGGATACATAGATTTGGTAAATTACTGTACAAATGGTAAGTTTCCAGGTTTAAAATACAAAAATGCAATTGCTCTTTGCATAACATATAGTAATTATGTTTACTTTGTTATAGTACAACTTTTAGGTATTAAAAGAGAATTTAGAGGATTAACTAATGATAAAAATTCATGTGAAATGAAATGAGATACGAGCTTCCTTGTGTATATAACAATATGATTGTACAGACTTTTTTTCTGATTTAAAATGTACTGGCATTTACTGGATTTATTTTAATTATGACAACATGTGAACAGACATGATTTTTTGAGCAAAAAACTTCACACAGTGTTGTGAGGTGAATATTGTGAAAAACCACAAAAACTTACACTAGAGAATTATCAAGCTCATCTTATAACCAGGGGCGGCCGCTGGCATAGGGCCATGGCCCTACCAAAATTCACAGAAAGAAAAAAGCACTATAAATAATTGTTTTTGAACAGATTGATTTAATTTTTGAGTCTTTAATAAGTTTAATTTGTCATGAAGCAGCACAATACTCCGGTGCGTAAGAGAATTAACGGGAGGAGTGGGTGGCGAGTCCGGCAGGGAGTTCCCCCACTCCAACAGTGCCATTGCCTAGCTGGCTCAGTCTCAAGACGTGGAACGCATGTGCACTGCATGCTTTTCTCCCCCTCATCTACCCTGTCCCACGCTTTAGTATATCAACCATTGGGGCCAAGTTCAATTTGGCTCGGCCAGCCTTCAAGCTAGCTGCTCGGTGTAGTATTGGTGAGCGTGAATGTTTCAATTCTCCGCAATGAATACGATAAGTGCTTTATTAAAACAGCTGTTTTCATCGTTGTCTTACGATGATAAACTCAAAATAAAATTAATTTGAATTTAGTTAAAAAGCAACAGTGTGCCAACAAACAGGAAAGGTGTTGTAAATTTAATGCCGATATTTTTTTTTATTTATTTATAAACTTTTGTAAATAACATAGATAGCTTCAACAGAAAAGTTAATGATTCATTTTCTAACAAGAAAGATCGCTGAATGGACTTTGTTTACTGCTCATTTTAGCTGCAAGACACTTTTTTCACCTACTCACTACTGTACATTTTTCGGTAAGTAAAAAATTAAATACTTTTTTGTATTATAATTTCAGGTTTTCTTAAACATATGTTGGCCCTACCAGATGACACAACCACCGGCCGCCACTGCTTATAACTGAAAACAAATTCAAGAATAAACTTGTTTTAGGTATATAGCCAGTAGTGGATTAGAAATAAGGTCAAAAGTTCAAAGTAGGCAATGGCCTAGGGGCGGGGATATTTCAGGGCAATAATATAAAAAATTAATATTACTCCGACTTTTAACAAGTTCAACTATTATGATCCAAAGATGGAAAGATGTACAGATAAACCATATACTTGAGCAATTCTTTTTGAAAACAAGTAGGGATGTACATGAGTTTCCTGTGGTAGAGAAGTGCGTTTTGTCAAATTCCCCATAGTATAATTGTATACTACTGTAATTGCTTTGAAATTAGAAAATTATTTATCCTTGTATTGTTGTAGCCCTGCTTTTAATTGTTCTAAATATGTACATTTTGTTTTGTCATTCTATACTCGCCCTACACACGAAATTTCTTTGAAATTGGTTCAGCCTATACCTTCCAAATTCATAGTTACAGAAAATTTCTAACCTTGACATTGTGGTAGTCCTGTTAAGTCAACCTAGTTGAAATATGCTATTTTGGTTATTTATTTATATGAAGATTGTATATACTATATTTGGTTAAAATCCATTAGGTCAGTTCTCTAGAAACGTGTGTAAAAGAAATATTATTTTACTTTTTCTTTTGGTAGCCCTGCTCTTTAACTCCATTTTAAACACCTTGATTTCATTATCGTATGTTGTACAAATTTTATATAGAAAATTTAGTTGAAATCCATTCAGCTAATTCCTTCCAAATCCATAATTACTGAAAGTTTAATTAGTAATTTTGGCACACGTTTGGTTGATCTGATCTAAATATGCTATTATGGTTTTTTATATATGTGTACATTATAAATATTAAATTTGGTCAAAATTTATGTGGACAGTTCAACTCCAATACTAGTAAAAAGAATTTTTTATTACTAGTATTGTGGCAGCCCTGCTTTCAATATCTATACTAAAAGTCTTGATTTTGTTTTTTTATGTTGCACCACACCTTTATACAAACTTTCGTTGAAATCTGTTGGGTCAATTCCTTCCAAATTCATTATTACTGGAAAGATTAAATTTGCAATTGTGAACCCCTGCTGAGTCGATCTGGCCCAAATATATGATTTTGGTCATGTATTTATGTTAAGATTCTATGTACCAAATTTGGTTGAAATTGGTTCAATCAATTCTTCTCTGATATATACGGACGGACATCACGAAGATAATAGTGCTTTTCAGCAATGACGAAAAGCACTAAAAAGCACCAAAAAACGGGGTGGAAAAATAATTTGACCTAGGGGCAGGAAATTTCCATATCCACCACTGTTAACAGCCATAACAAGATTGTGAAAACCTTTGGTGAATTATCACCGAAGACGGTCACATTCAAATTCAAATCATAATCCAGCCCAGGAAGGATAAATATGAAAACATTTTGTTTGTTAGGTCATATCACTACAACCATATTTTTCATAAATATGTATTGATTTATGCACTTCAGTTAGTCTAAGATCATTCAATGATTCTTCATATAATTTTTGTCATAATCACATCAATAACAGAAATTGATTTAAGAAAATATACTGCATTCTTTTCATGTTAATTCTTTTATCAAATTTCTATTATCTAATTTTTATCCATTTTAGTCTAATGTCTAATCCAATGATTTCCAAGCCATGTGAGTACCACCACCTTTCAAGGTAGAATAACTTATTATTAATCCACAAACCACCTATCTACCATAAACATTTGTTTGCACATGCAATAGATAGGCTAGAGATGAGTTGTACATTTTTCTGAAATACCCCTTCACTAAGAGATAACATTAATGTGTTATCACAGGCTAGAGATATCATGAGCTTTTCAAGTGAAGTCCTTCGTCAGTGAAAGACTGCACCTGAAACATCTCTAGCCTATCACCAGTAATTTTCCTGTTTGACAGTAAGCATCCATTGGATCTCCATTCTATCTTACTCAAATTGTTTTATTTTAACTTTCCTCTTCATTAAATGTGGATATGTAACTTAACGATGTTATTATATCATAAAACGTCTGATTAAAACTAGGATTTGCTGATAATAGGATCTTCTCTGACATTTTATTTAAATCTACAAATTAAAATAGGAAAGTGTATAGGATTTGCTGATAATAGGATCTTCTCTGACATTTTATTTAAATCTACAAATTAAAATAGGAAAGTGTAAAGCAGGGACATTTCTTGATAATTTAATTTTTTGATTTTGCATTTACTCCTTCAATCACAAAATTATTCAAAATACATTTAAATGAAAGACATGGAAGTCTGCAGGATAATTCATTTAGTAATCTATGTATCATATACATATTACTATTTTCTGTCACTAAAATTTACAAGGATTTAAGTAAAAAAGTAAAGGGATACTAAAAATTCCTTTAACCTAAGCTAGAGGTATGGAAATTATATGAAGAGATTAATTTTGTGAACACTTGTAAGAGTTCCATTTTTAAGCTATATTAAGTTAATGATGACAACAACCCATGACTATCAACCAATATTTTTTAACGTTATTCTTTGAAAAAATATAAATTAAGAGGAAAAAATTTCTACTTCTAATTAACTAGTACCCTGATTTCATAAATTCAAAATTATAATCGATCCCACCACCATCTAGATCAAAATATATGGTTAAGCACCATTTACCTTAAATTTGGTGTTGTACTTCCTCATAATTTGCTTGTCCAGATAATAGCTGATCTCTCTTTATCCTAGACTGGTCATATGGTAGCAGTTGTTCACGTACATAATGGTTTAAAAGTATCATAGTTCGTTGATACTTGGATTCATAAAATGGGCCAATATACTTCAATATACTTATAAATATACATTAATTTTCTTGTGCCAAGTTTAAACGGTTTAGGATAGTTTTATGCTGAAACTCAAATGCCTAATGCTCAGATGTAATTGATTTACAGTACAATGGTCAATTCATAAATGACTGACAAGCTCATTGACAAAAAAAGGCAAACATAAATACCTGATGAGATGACTGAATTTTAATTTCACCAAATCTGAGGTCAATGTCGAATCGTTTATAAAAGGAGATAAGCCAGCCAGTTGAGGCAGAGAACTGCGAGAGCCCGTGTGTAGCAGCAACCTTGAGAGCAGTCTCTTTGATGACCGCAGCAGATAATTTGATGCCAGCTTCTTGCATGTTTATCAACATATTAGCAGTAGCTTTGCTGAACTCAATACCACAACTGCGAATCTTGTTAGGATTATTAATTACAAATTCTTCCTGAAATGAATAACTTATGAGATATTTAAATTACAATTGTAGCATTTAATGATACAAATTCAACCACCTCAGATTATTTGTACCATAATAACTGAAAAATAAGTTTTGTGCAATGTTTTTAATAGTTCATTTACATTTTTAAACAATATTTTGCAATTAGTTTGATAAGACACTTATACAGGGTGTACCCGCATTAAACTGCCAAACTTTGTGAGCATATTCTATGAACCAAAATAAGAAAAAAACGCTTCCTTTCTGAGATAGAGCCAAAAACGTAAATACGGTTATTAGGTTTAGCAAATAATCATCATACATTGCTTATACTTGATAAAGGATTAAGATAAGAAAAGGCACTGAAGCTAAGCCAGTGCTGGTAAACAAAACCATTGCACCTGTCGATTCAAGTGAACAAGTTTGAAATGACTCATTTACATTAGTCATGAGATGAAGGGATGTTCACATGAAGAGGAATCGTGAACATGCATAATAATCATGTTTGGTCAAATGAAAATCCTTTCTCTACTCGACAGACACATTTTTAATTTTTGAGCAAGATCTCGTTTTCAGTCAACTTTTGAGCAAGTGGGGACACTGTATAATCCAATATACTTACTATAATAGGAATGCTTTCATTTGACAGAATAACTGCTTTGTAAGTTGGCTCATTTTCTTCCTGAACCAACAAATTATCAAGTCCATCAATGACACCAATGTCAGGCTCTTCATTACATGGAGATGCAGCAAGAATAACTTCTTCGTGTTTTAATTCAAAGTCCTAAAAAAAGAAAAAAATTCACTTAACAAAATTCTTCTTCTCCTAGTAGAAATGCATGATATGGTGGTATTATATTGGATAAAAACAACAGTAGGGAGATAACAGTTATAGAGTCATAGATGGTGGATCGTATGAACTTTTGTGAGATCAGTGGCAGAAAATTTTGAAAGCTCCCTTTCCCTTCAAATGAGGTAAAGAAGTCTCTGAAATATTATGCAATATGTCTATAAGACAAAATGAGTAAGTAATTCATAAAGAAATGTGGAAATCTATCTGTACAGGATATCACCCTTTTCCATTCTTTGTGCTAAAATATACTAGGTTTAAGTAGATTTCATCCATCACTAGACCATTCGCTGATGAAATAAATGAATATTGATAATTAATCACTTGAAAGGTGGACTGACTGACTCGTCAGGCCTGGGACAAGGGGCAGAGAAAACAGATATACAGAAACAAAAAAACAAATTAACCAATGCATCTTTAGGATACTGAAACCTCATTCTTCTCCAAGGCATTTACTAAATATATCTTTAAGACCTCCTATCTCCCATAACTACATTGATAAACCCTGCCAACTGCAATGATTATTTTTCATAAACCTTTCACTCTGATGCTATCATGCTACAATGCAGTAAATTTAAGGCATGCCAATAAATTTTTTGCATGGAATTTTGCATTGTATTATATTGTATACTTTATCATTATATGCAATATTATTCAGTAACTCAAAAACATAAAAAAGAAAGATTTCAATACATGAAAACTGTCTTGAACTTACATCAACAATTGGAGAAGAGAGGTCGACAGAGTCAACAGCTGTTTCATTTTTGCTTTCCAAATCTATCCTAATGATTTGATTCTCACTTATAGATGAATTCCCAACTTTTGGCACAATTTCTGACGAATTTCGAGGAAATTGGTTTTCTGACGTGCCAAAAAACCTTTCTGTGGAATCAATTTCGTCACCATTTTTTACATTACATACACCAGAGGACATTTCCTCACAACTGTCTTGGGTTTCTGAATCTTCTAAGATAACTTCTTCTTCAACACAATTCCGAGCACTTGCTTCAGGCAAAACCTTCCAAAAACAAAATAAAATATCTCATGAGACATATATGTGTTCACAGTAGCAGATTTACAAATTAGTTATTTAGAGATTTATGCCCTCCCCCTTTATTTTGTTCAAATAAAACACTTTTTATTCAAATTTATAATTCATCATACATTAATTTCTAAATAAATTTCACATTAACAGGTTTAATCATAGTTTTTTACTAAATCCAAATACTAAATATAAAATACTATGTAAAATACAAAATATGTGCCCCCTTAATCATTTTCACCCTTAGGCACAACCTAACCCTGCCTTACAATAAGTCCACTACTGTGTGCTAGATATTAACCAGGTATATTATAATATACAATTACATGAAGTAAGATCATACAATAAAATATTATACGTTTTTTATAAGATTAAACTTACAGAACATGTTCTCTAATCCCGAAATAATTTAAAAAACATTTTAATTTTTTAAGTAAGTTCTACCTAAAGAGAAACAAAGTGCTCTAATTAATCCCAGCTTATCAGCATGTATACTTTTTCTTTAATAAATGTAAAAAATCTTATGTGGCCAACACATGACTTTCTCCATACCTGTAATATTTCTACGAATTCCAAATAGGTTAAATGATAATAAATATTTTAAGGAACTGCAGGAAAAATTTATAGACAGAAATAAACTAAAACCATAGACTTCTGATATTGGATATAGCTCCGAAGCCCCAACAATAAAGAAAATAAAAAGGAGCATAAAGTGTTTAAAATAGTCACTGGTAGGTGGCGTAGTTGTGGCAGCTACGAATTTAGTTTTTAAAATATCTCTTTAACAATGCATTATATGGGAAAACATTTCAAATGAAGGTTGTACAAAATTAAATTTTCTACGACTTTTATTCCAGTACTATTTTAATTAAAGCAAATGTTAAATAAATAGAATATCTCCTTAACAATGCATTTTATGAAAAATGTTTCAAATAAAAGTTATAGAGAATAACATTATCTATGAAGTTCATAATAAACAACATTTACATTTATGAAGAATTAAGAGTTATAAACAAAAATATGGCTAGAGTAAACATCCACTTCTGGTTGAGCGATTGTTACCAAAACCTAATCAGCTCTTCATTATATAGGACTCTTTTTAAATATAAAATTTGGCATCAATACAAGTGTAAGTTTTTGAGTTAGAACAATGCCTTATACGAGAAAATGTTTCAAACAAAGGCTGTAGAAAATTAAATTTCCTACGACTTTTATTCCAGTACTGTTTTACATTCATCAAATATTAAATAAATAGAATATCTCCTTAACAATTCTACGAAAAAATGTTTCAAACAAAAGTTATTGAGAATAACATTATCTATGAAGTTTATAATAAACAACATTTAAATTTATGAAGATTTAAGAGAGTTATTTGCCAAAAACCAAAATATGACAAGAGTAAACATCCACTTCCGGTTGAGCGATTGTTGCCAAAACAATCAGTTCTTCACTATATAGTACTCTTTCTAAATATAAAATTTGCTATTGATACAAATGTAAGTTTTTCAGTTAGAGTGCCCACAAAATCCTATCACATTCAGACAGACTGACATCATCGAGAAAATAGACAAAACGTGTTCAGGGGACCTTAAAACATGTATTTCCGTTGAAATCTCGAATTCGACTTTTTTCATGAAAACAATACATTATACTTTGTACAAGGAGAAAGTAAAAAGAACAATCTCCTTCATATGGATGCTAGTTTTAGAGATGTTCATCATGCATGAAAGAAGCTGAGGTAACAATCTATAAAAATTTATTTTTTCATAAAATTAGCAACAATTTTTAAGGGTTCACCTTTCAGGTCTGGTCTCTTATTTGGTGGGATAATTTATGGCTGTGGGTGGCTCTATTTCATTGGTTTCCAAATTCACTGCCATAAGTTTTCAAGGGGTCACAAAAAGTTTTCAAATGGTTGAGAAATTTTTCAGATTTCCAAGGAGGGAATGTTTTTTTTTACTTTTATGCATGAATATATCAAGAATATAATTAATTTTTGGGCAAATAAAATATATATAATATTTTAAAATTAATATTACATTTTATGGTTGTTAACAAAACAAAAAACTAGATACATTCTTCACCAGTAACAAAGAAGAGTCAACTACATATAACAGTGACCAACATATTGCATGTTCTCCTACAAAAAATGTCAGCGAAAATCTAAACAAAAAGGTTTGTGACATCAGCGAAAATGAAGAAAGACAAAAATCAGACATTCAAGATATCAAAATTAGTGAAACTTGAGGTATACAAAGTGTAAATGAAGGATAAGCAATCTGTAGTTTTGATAATGAAAAGCAAGCAACCAGAATTTGTGAAATACACCGCCTAAATGTAATAGATTTTGAAATAAACAATGATCCTGCAAAATTGAAGGTAAATGATAATTATACAATTGAAATGAAAGAAAGTAAGAATCCCTTTGTAAAAATAATAATAAAAATAATTAAAAACATTGAAGAAATTGTTGAAATGGTAACAAACTTTTACATTTTAAATAAACATGCAGCAAATAAATGAAAAAAGGCTTTTTCTTCAACTTTATTTTACTTACAAATTTTTGAGAGATGCTGGAGTCATAGAGTTGCTTAGATGCAATTATGTTTTCGTTGTTTACAAGAATTGACTCCATTTTAGGACACTTGGTAACTTCTTCAGCAGTATCTATTCTTACTAAAGGTGGAATTTCATCCATTGCTTGAGTGGGGCATTCTCCAATCCATCCACTTTCACTGAATGATTGTAACTTCATAGTTTCTATACCTTCACTTCTTTTTAAAGGTGAAATGTTTAATTCCAAGTTTTCATGTCCTTCCACACTCATACTATTCCCTTTAACAGCATTTTCAGTACTTAAATTCAACAATTTATTTTTCTTCTGATCTGCAACACTGTGATAGGACATTTTCTCAACTTTTACATGTGGACCTTTCTATAAAGATACAGAATATATTGTTACAAGAAAAATAAAATGTTTGTTAATAAAATGAAGCGATAAATCTGATTCTATCAAAATGAATTAATGTACATATTATATAATCGTGCACATTTACAGACCTTAACAAATACATAAGTGCATACTATGATATTTTTATCATTTAATTGATAAATATTATTAACACATGAATAATATTCATATTATTACATGAGTTGGTAGTGGAGGTGTGGTATAAAGCATTCATGAGACAAATGAAGTCCATATGCTCCCTAGCTGCCCTCATGCAAAGAAAGGCTCCACATAGCTGATTTCTAGAGTATCACCATGTTATTGCATTTATATTTATTTGTCCATATTAAGCCATTAAGTTGGACTGAATTATGCAAACCTCATTACCATGGGATCCTAACATAGGGAGTGAATGAGGAATATGAAGTTTGGAATAAAAAGTAACAAAAACTATTAATATTCTATCATCATCAAAAATGAATGACAAGGAAATGATACACATCCAAGGGTCTGGATTAATTAAAAGTATTGGATGCATTTTCCATGCATTTTAATTTCCCAGATATATCCATGACTCAGTGTGCTATAATAGGAATATTTTCTCATATGTATTATTTGGTAAAAATTAGTGGTATTCCTCATTAAATCAAGAGGTGGTTTCCCTACTAAAGTAAAATCAATAAAGAAGAATTTATTTTAAATTGTTATGAGCAGGCCTTGACAAATTTGCTCCAGATTTAAGAGCCTTAGAAGGCAGGATCAATATAAAAGAGGGTACTACTGGGTTATCCCGGACCCCTATTAAAAATTCATAATAATACTATTTACTTTTCAAACGATAGTTTACATAGCTATAAATAACTGTTTTGTTTAAATTGGATAATTTTAATAAAAAACATATTTCTTAAGCCCTTACAAGCTATGAAACTTTGGGATTAACTGAGACATGAAGAAGAAGCTGTTTCCTTACTACGTGGAGGTTGCGTTTACAAAACAGTTGAAAGTGAAAGGTAGCTTAATAAGTTCTCTTTTCAATAAATGTGGTGTAATTTTTGAGAATGAAGTCATGCTGGAGATCGAAGTCGTGTGGGGCGCCTGCTGCACCCACTATAAATGAATGTCACCCTCTCGATGCCAGCGGAGACTGGGTGCCTGAAGCAGAGCAAATGCCATAAAAGTAAAGGTCTATGAGATACACATATGTATGCTACATAGTTCCATTTCTCCTCACCTATGGCACTAAAAATTTGCAGGTAGATAATGCTCAAGTACCATATTTATTAATTATCTTCTCTTGTATAATTGAATTTTTAATAGGGGTCCAGGATAACCCAGTAGTACCTAAAAAAGTTTGAGACTATTAGTCTATAATTAGGCTAAGAAACAAGAGACCTGCAATTGTGTGAAATATAAAAAAACTAAGAAGAGTCAAGTTAAAGAAAACAATAAAAGCTACAATGAAATTTCTAGGAAATGTGGCAATCTGGTATGCAGCATTTGTCGAGCTCTGGTTTTGAGTATAAGAAATATACATAAACTCATTGCTTGACCTTCTTAAAATAGCACTTCATTCAGGGCCATCACATGAGGCAAGTTTGAGAGGTGACCACCTCAGGCGGCACTTTTCCAGGGGCAGCATTACAAAGGTGTTGTTGCCCATCTTATGTCATGAAATGGAGGAATTTTGCCTTTTTTCCTCAGGTGGCAGATTTCCACGCAACAGCCCTGACTTCATTATTTCACAATAATCATATGAACATTTCCCAAGGAACAAGGACTATATAGCTCACCAAAGACATCAATGGTCAATATTCTCCAAGTTGACAGGCTACCATTGCTCTAAGTTATATTAATAACAATTAAAAGACTATGGTTGTTAAGAGGCATTTCATGCAGCAGATAAAATGGAAATTTTCTTTAAACTCCAATGCAACCTTCAAGACACCATTTCTAAATCCTAACCTAATAGGAAAGACCAACAACAAAGAAAAAATGATTATATTAGATAAAATTGAGGATGTTAGTCACAAAGTATTTAAATCTAACTCGTTACTTTTGTGAAAAAATTGTTAGTGACAACTATCATGCATCACGCTCTAAATCGAACTGTCATTCGATTTTAAAGGAAAAATATCAATTAAAGCTACACAATTACGGCAAATTTGCCTTCATAATACCTGTCATCCAAGATAATAGGCATTTTTTCGAGGAAGTCGCTGTCAGACATCTATAATAAATCATGCAGGTGGTTTATATTTTAAAGATAATTAATATTCCCATTGAAATTTTTGTATCGCAAGAAGCATCTATCACTACGAAGAATTTTTAATTAATTACCCGATTCTGGCAATTCCCGTCAATAACAGGACTCGTGGCATCAAGTTGCTCGATAAGGTAATTATTCACTTTCAAACAAGACAATCTAAATTCTTTGAAGAAAGCCTGTATTTTGAAGCAATTCGCGCAAATTGCGCTCGGAAGCCTTGCATCATGAAATAACTGAAATATAAAGACGATTTACTTTCTTTCAAAAAATCCGGTACTAGTTCATCATGACAAGAATAAGGTTATTGGTTATGGATAACATTATTTTGAAATACTATACTAAATAAAATATCATACACCGTCATAAATATTGATATGGTATATGTCAATCCATTTTACGTAACAACTCATTTTATCAGTACCAAAGTCCAGCTCTAACAGCTTGGAGATAGTGACCTAAACGTAACCACTTACTTGAATGCTCAAAATTTCGTTTACTTCATCCACTAGCTTAACGTTTCCTGTTTCTGTCTCATCGAACAGTTCAAAGAACTCGCCTTCCGTTTTAAGGCATAATCTGCATATCTTCGTTGCCATGATTCCACAAACTTGACATGAGGGTACTCATCATATATATTACTATTCCCGGTGTTTTTTTTTCTTTTCGAGATAAAAGAATAAGGTCATGAAGACGGTACGAAAACCTTTACGAGCTCACAACGATTCTTTCGTAAGTGCCCGACACAGTGAACAACAGCGACACAGTGTGCTACCAAGGAATTATGTGCTACTAGCAACAGTGGCGCCGAAAGGGACGAGAAAATGTACTACCTGGAGCTAGTAATTTTTAAGAAAAACTTAAAACCATACCTAACCTACCCTTCACCATCCCAACCCGAAGGGCATCCAAAAAAGAGGCAAGAGTTGTATTAAAACCTAAAACCATACTTATCCTAACCAGGACTGGCAAAGCACTGAAGGGGGTCCGAATGCAAATATCTATGGGGACCGACCCCCTGATCTATGTGCCATCTGAATAATGCATTTTTACTGAAGTTTTTTACAAAGCATTTGTTGATAAATAAAAATTTTAAGCTAAGTATACAAAAAAATATTGCAGTAAATAAGATAATTCTGTGATTTATGGGCCCCAGGTTTTAAAATTAGAACTTTTTAAGTGTTTTTATTGGAAATCAGTTTAGCGAGCGTTTTTTTAGCAAGAGTTTATGAAAATTTACACCCGATACTATGATGATTGATATCTACAAACTTCGGAGGGCCCCAATATTCGGGGGGGCCAAATGCCTTGCATCTGCTGCACCCCCACTTTGGCCAGCTCTGATCCTACCCCTCCCATAATCCAGGAGGCATATGATTTCAATTGGGAATATCATTTTTAAGTCTGAACATTTTAAATATGTCTAAGCCAACACAGAATGAAACCAAACTTAAACCCCACCTGGGGGCAATTTAGAGAACGCGAAATAAAACCAACCTAAAACCCTTAAATCTAATTGTTGTGTGTAGTTTAGTATGCTGGACACAAGAAAGAGACCTTTGCTTGAAGTTTAGAAAGAATAGTCAGACTACCAGTGGCGGCTCTTAGCTAAAATTAGTGGGGGTGCTGCTCCAGAAAATTTTTAGCCTTTGTTTTAAAATTGTGTAAAAGGAAAAAAACATGTATAAAAAGAAAATAAAAGAACTGAAAAAAAATGAATCAAATAGAATAGCTGGAAGCAGAATAATAATCTAATTCTACACTCTTCTACACTTTATCACATTCCAGAATATGGTACACGGTTTTTAAGCACAATACACGCTGAGTAAAAAAAAACTTCCTTCCACCATCACGCCAGAGCCGGCACTGCGAGAGCAACAGTGCTCTCTCTACCTGGCAGTCCCGCCTTCCTCCCCACCCCCCCCCCTCCTATGTGCGCATGCGCACAACAGTCAAACACCACGTCGCTGGCACTGTGAAGCGCACAGTTCCATACAAAGATTTTTGTATCTTTTTCATAAACAGGGGGATGGCTACTGAAGTACTGACATTAAGCTTAAGGAATATATATTGTACTACAAAAATAAAGAAAGAATTAAAGAAAAAAGGACTCATTATAATAAATGTTATCGATAATATCAAGTGGAAATAGGGGGTGCTGCAGTTCCGCAGTGCCTATACACGAGCCGCCACTGCAGACTACCATGCAGTACATTTTCTCATTGCTTTCTCGTGAGTTACAGTGCAACTGTCGTGGGTACTCAAGTGTGTTGAGCATATATGAAAGAATAGTCACATTTAACATTTCAAAATTTAAATAGCATGAATCAAATTGTTAAAATTTTAATACTTTTAGAAATTCTTTTTTTGATTGCATTGCGTAGTATGTACAACATGAATCACTTGAAACTATTATCAAATGTATATGTAGAGTCAAACCCCAATTTAATGCTCCCTTACATAGTGCCATCCCACATAACACCCATGAATTGTTGTGAACAGAATTTCCATTTTATGATTACATAAAGCAGTGGTGCCCAACCTGCGGCCCACAGATGTGATAGAGCCCATGAAGGGATTTTGTGCGGTCTATGAGGGTATGATGTAAAAGCCATCTGAAAAATTTAACACACAAATTCATACCTACGTCTTTATGAAAGTTTCGATTATAAAACTTTTAATATTGAAATTCTTACCATAAGAACCTTTTTACACTTAATTTTCTCTTATATGGCTCTCTAGAACATATAGATATTTTCTTATTTAATCTCTAATCCGGTTCCATGACATTTAACCTACTACTAATGCCAGACTACTTTTTTCGTCTACTTTATTATACCTATAAAATTTGACAAAAACCAAATCACTGTCTTATTCTTTAATCTACAGTCAATTTTGTCTAAAAAATAAATTTATTTAATAATGTTTTCCTTATTTCCAATTAATCGATAAATGGAACACTAAGAAATAAGCTACAGATTATAATGTAGAGTTGGGAATAACAAAGTTTTTTATTTTAAATTGAAAGATTAAAGTTATATCCACATGAAGCTAGTTATTCAGTAATTCTTTTGCTGTGTTTGTATTCATTGTATCGAATGACAATAGTTTGCACTCTTCTGTTCAGTCTGTGCTATTTTAGCCTTTTATTTTCTCATATCTGGTGCCCAGCAACCATTTCAGCAATCATGTTTCCTATGTCTTGCTGGGTGATTTTTCCCTACCATTACTTGAAACCTATTGTACCAAGCTTCAGTGAGATTATTTGCCCTCATTAGCAACAAAAGTTAAGTAAAAATTCTTGGTGATACTTTGAATGTGCCATCCATGAACCAAATCCCATGCAAAACCAATCTTCTTCAGTTTTCATTGGTTGCAAATACTATAATTTTACTATATAACAATAACCATTTCCATATCAACACTATTGGTTCTTCCAATAATGGAATGGAAAAATCCAATGGCATTTTAGGCAGTTAATAAATAGTATTAAACAGAATTGCAGTAGTTATGTCGCATATCATGCTATATATAAAAATAATTGAGTGTCTGAGGCATTGTCCGGTCAAGTATAGGAATGTATCCATAACTCAAAAACTACATTATGTAGAGACAAGTGGAATGTGTCATTTCAACTGCAATAAAGATTATAGGGTGGTAGGTTGGTTTTTAAAGTGATTCATTTGACCAATTTGTTTCTTAAAAATATTTTCTGTTTTCATTTTCCCCATTTAAAAACATGGAGATGAGCATAGACTATTTTTCATTTGCACATTAAAATAATTAAAAGTCATCTTACAAAGTCAGGATTTGAGCTCAAGGATGAAGAAAATAATGAAGTTTCAATTTCCTATGGTGAAATTTCAAATACGGATTGAATTTTTCCAAAATTGAGCTTTAAACTACAAAATATTGTTTTTTTGAATGAAAAAGTTTTCCTTTCCATGGCGACTGATATTGTTGCCAGACTCAATAGAGATTGGAAGGAAGAAAGAAGGGGAGAAAATAAGCATAGGTGGAAAGTATATTTATTTGTTCTAAGGGATTGTTTTTAAATGGTTTGTCATACTCTATCGACATTTGACTATTACATATTTTTCTCTTTGCTCTTCATTTGTTACTGCTTTTATCATTTTTGTTCATCTTTACAGTTGTATCTCATCTCATTTTGCCACTCTCCCTGACATTTGATTCTTCTTTTCTGTTCATTATTTGTTTATTATAATATTTTCTTGAAGTTTCTCAAAATTTCCCCTCAGTAGAACTGCGGGCTCTCTGCTAGTTATGATAAAAAGGAAGTAGGTCAAATTTTATATGTAAAATAAAGTAGACCAAAAGAAGTACGTGAAATTGCAGTAGGGCATCAGTAGTAGGTCAAACATCCTGCCACCCTCTAATCCAGCCTGCCGAAGAATTGGAAACTTCCAATGCGGCCCACTGAAAGATACAGAACCACCAATGCAGCTCCCCAGTATAAAAGGTTGGGCAACGCTGACATAAAGCAAGTATATGCCTTGATTTATTGCAAACCCTGCTTTAGCACCAATGTCAGGGATGGTCAAACGGTGGCACTAAATTGGGATTTGACTGTATTTTTACACAAGTAACTATTGAAGAAAAAGCATTCCTTCACATCACAAAGCATTTTTGATATTTGACAATGCTTCATGATCTATGTTCATATAGTTTTGAAAACCCAAATGGATAACATTATTTCTAAATAACAAAGCCTGTACTCATTGACTAAGATACTGTGATAAAGCTCAAATATCAACAAAAGCTAGGATTATCTTATCTTGAGATAAAGTGAACATTTTCAGCTTTTTATTGCCAAAAATAGTATGTACTGGCAATAAATATAATGTAATCTCTTAAACTTTCTTTGGAGAAATTAAAAAAAATTGAAATATGTGCTTATGCACTGATGCACATAGAATGAAATAAAGAAAACAATTTTGGGTTTAAATGGGAATAGGTAAAGGGAGGACATTTCTTGAAAAATGTAAATACATCTGATTGTGAGCCCAAAAGAGAACATTTTCCTTTAAGAGAGACTCTCTGGTCACCATAATAGTGGATATATTAAGTAAACAGCTCAATAAAATCGTTTCTGTTTGAATTTCTCAAATGCCTATATTCTTGTTGTAAATATAACTTCTGTTTTTGTCTACATTTTGCGATTATTGCTTTGCATAGCGAATACTGTTTTCTCGCAATACCAATGATCTTGATTCAAGTTTCCGAGATAAGGATAATTAATTAGATACTTTCTGATTATCCCATCATTAATGATGGGTCAAAGAAATGAATGCAGACATTGGTTAAAAGTAGGGTTACCATATTCTAATGTCCCAAAACCGGGACATATCTAGTTTTGAAGAGACTAAAACCGGGACAAAATCGGGACGTTGTTTATAAAAGCTAACTTGTACTAATGGTGTACAGTTATTTTATTCTTTTATTGTAATTACAAAATAAAGCTATTACTTGCTTTTGTGGCGATGGGTTTTAGTACCAAACTCTGGAGTACCGAGTTCGAATCTCGTTACCAGTGAAGTACCTGAACCCTTTTTGGCCCGCCAAGTAATTCCTCTGGGGCCCCGGGAAAACTTGAATAATAACGGATGATATCTGTCATCCGGTGCCATGGTTCTGAATGTGTTTAAAGTCATTAGGCAGTGATAGTTGCACGGTTCCGCCATATAAAATGCCATTATTTCTTTAGTTCATTTAAATATATAACACTTGAAGTGAAGCAACAGAGTTACATTTTGACGGTTTCTTTAAAAATGCTAATTATATACAATAACATTTTAGTATAAAATATAAGTAGATCAAATTGTCATTTTAATGGGGTGGAAACTGCATGCTTTCCGATGCACGATATTTCGGAGAAGTAGGATCTTTCAATGGAATCTTTTTTCAATGGAATCTTTTCCTATTGGCTAGCTTTGGGCTCCTCTTTGGTCCTGAGCTCCCGCTAGGCGGGGGCGTCTGCTACGCCCCTGCTTGTTACTTAAGTCGATCGTTAAAGTTATAAAGGGCTGTAAACTGGCTGCTTTTTCGAATATAAATAAAGATTTTAGTTGTTTTATAAAGGAATTTCTGAAATTTAACTTGTAAAGAATATGTGGTAAATAAACTAATGGAAACATTGAAACCAGTGTTTAAAGAATAACAGAAATTAATAGCAAAAAATGTCCATTTTTGGGATCTCACTTGAAAAAATAACAAAACATATATGTACTTGAAGTTATGTTGTACATTTATTTATTAAAACAGATAAAAGCTAAGAAATGCTAATTACATAATTACAGAATACTGAATAAAAAGAACAAAAAACAGAATAGAGAATCACTCTTTGGAAAACCATTCATATTTTTCACTAGCATGAACCTTTACTAGAAAATCATTGTTATTTTTTATTTTTTCATAAAACTCACTACAACTTAAATCAAGATTGAATTTACAAAAAATTAGTCCTTTTACTGTTGATTCGGTCATTCGACCTCTTTCCTGACACCACATATTGCTTAGCATTGAGAATAATCTTTCGACAGGGCCAGAAGTGCCTGGTAGACAGAAAACATACTCCATAAGACGGCTGAGGTTGGTCAAAGAAATGTTCTGGTTCTTGAAATGAGTAAAGAGTTGAACCCATTTTTCTTCATTATTTGCATTCTTTGTATTCCAAATATCATAGTTTGAAGACCAAAATGTTTTAGCAAGCACTACTTCATCAAACAGTTTAACTACGTTTATTGCTGCATTTTCACTCTCTCGATCAAGCGTTTCATTAATTTTTGTAGCTGATGCTTCCATTTCGGCCCATGTAATATCACTGTTATTCATCCAGACAAAATGTTCTCCTGCACCAAAACTATTTTCCCACAACTCAATGTAAGCCAGACATCGAGTATAGAATTTTGTAAATTCATCCGTAATTAAACGAGAATCGAAGTCTACACTATCCTCTGCCATCTTTAATAGTTTTTTTTGCTCCTTGTGGTATAAAATTATTAACCCGTCTTTCTTCAAGGTTTGTTTTCAATTTTTTAAGTTCTATAACAATGTCAGTTGCACTTGCTTTTGTTTTTTCCTTAGCCAAGATTGTTTTGTTAAACAAATCTAGCTGTCCATGAACAAACCACAAATATATTTCTCCACATTTACTTTCAAAGAACTTTTTTATCATCTCTGGGCAATGTTCCTGAGAATAAAAATACGACTTTAGCCCGTCGTAAATCTGGAGGATTCTTTCAATAGCGGGCAGTAGTGAGAGAAATCTGGTATTTCCATGAATTAGAGTTTTTTTTATACTCGATGTCTGCAAATTCACAGAATGCTTTTAGTTGAGTAACACACACATTGTATATATAAAAATACTTATAAATTTTGACTACAAGAGCTTCTACTTCAATAGGTAGGGCATCAACTGCAATTTGGAGACAGTTATGGACAATATGGGCACCACAACCAATACCCACAATATGATTTCCCATTTCCTTTTTTAATCGACTATAAACATTGTTTTCACCTTTTCTTTTTACGCCTCCAAAATTAGTGTTGCAATTATCGCCACAAAAACCAACAACTTTTTTGGATAAATTATTTCTTCTAATTACTGATGACAAACAATTTGTCAATATTTCCGATGTTTCGCCAGGAACTGATTGAAAGTCTAAAAGCTTGACTTTTATTCCTTTTTCTGGTAAAAAATATCGTACAACGAAATAATTTTGATTTCTTTTCTGTTAGAAGCATCAATTGTAATACACACAAAATTAGACTGACTCAAGTCTTCACGAAGTTCATCGATTGCCATTGGTTTAATAACATTTAGAATGATAGCCTTACACTTAGTTCTGGATAGACCAAACTTTGGTTCAAACAACTCAGAAATTAACTTCGACGAGCAGTCAGCTGTTTTGAAGCTTAAATTGTGAACGGCAGTATGAAATGCAAAAGTTGCCTCTGTGGAAGCTATTAATAAATCTTTTTCAACTGTTTCAGTGCTTTTAAAGAATGGCAGAAGGGATGAAGTACTACCAGCTGCAACCAAACTAGCTTTATGTTTGGCACATTGAAGATGTCCTTTTATGTCAGAACGTCCACCGTGAGAAACTGAGAATTCTGAGAAACATTGTGTACACTTAACCCTATCAGATTTCCCACAAACTTTTTTCAAAAACGGATATTCTTTTTGTAATTCATCGTTAAATTTACAGCTTCTTTTCGGCATTAGATTAACTGAAATAAGAGGGCAAAATATTTAATAAAAACTCACGCAAATATACTACAAGGACAGAATAAATTGGAAAATTCAATTATAGTAGACCACTTATTTAAACAATAATGAAATTAAAATTCATTTATTATAGAAACGTGCTAGAGAGAATAAATGAAAGTAGAAGCATTATGAAAGCTATAAGAAAGAGAAAAGCGAATTGGAAGGGTAAAATTTAAGAAAGGATTGTTTGCAGAAAAGAATAATAGAAGAAAAGATTGGGGGAAAAGAGGAAGATATAATATGATGACAGACCTAATGATGGGAAGGAATTATGAAGAGTTGAGGGAGGCGGCACAGGACCGGGCAACATGGAGAGAGCAGTTTAAATGAAACCTGTCCGAGGACAGATTCACCAAAGAAAAAGAAGAAACTTATATAAATTAATCTATAATATAATAAAAATACTATGAAAATTGTAAATAAATGTGTTAATGATTAAAATCATACAAAGATTAAGATGAGTGATTATTAATAAGAAAGAAAAGTGAAATAGTGATAGATCTAAAATACACCTAAGTTACATGAGTAAACAAAAAATTAAAAGCATCTTAAAACGTCATATAAATTCCAAAAATGCTGAAAAATGCATTTACTTAAATTCCATAAAAGTGAATGTGTATAAACTTTGAAGTTATAGTTGAAAATTCATAATCAAAAATTACAAGACGAATTATAAGATAAAGTTTACGACTCTAACAATTCACGAATCAGTTTAGAAGATATTAGGCTGTTAATTTATGAATGAACAGAGAGATACCTAAAAAATGCTAGGCGTGAATTGGATGGAGATCAATAAATAGTTGTTGAATGCTATAATTTCTACAGAGAAGTTTGTATGGAGATTTTATTAATTTAAACAAGTGATCTCCCATAGTAGAATTTAGCCAAGTAAAGAACAAATACTATAACCGCACCTACCTCTCAAATTCACAGCCACACTGAGCGTGCACCGAACTGATAATGAGATGGCGTAAATCAAATAATTGTAGACTGGTGTAAATTTCTGCAGAGAATTTTGAATGGAGATTTAATTAATTTAAACAAGCTGTCGCCCATAGTAGAATTTGGTCTAATAAAGCACATATACTATAATTGCACCTACCTCTCGAATTCACAGCCACACGGAGCGTGCACTGTACTGACAATGAGATGGGAAGAGTTTCTCGCTTAGTTCGGCTTCTAACACAGGGATTCAGCCAAGTGACAAACACTCAATAGTCAGTCAAGAGTCTTCGAGGATGCGTGGTGGAGGAAAAACTGTCGAACCACTATAAGAGTTGCTCGATGCATTTCTCGCTTCGGTCGACACAATTGATAACATTTGATACAATGTTTTCGATATACACATTTCTCGCTGCGTATTTCTTCTTCTAGTGAACAGCGGGCCTAACCGAGACATACCGGGATATTCCGGGGCATTTCAGTGTCAGCCGGGACAAATTTGCTCACCGGACGAGACACCGGGACTGTCCCGGCCAAACCGGGACGCATGGTAAGCCTAGTTAAAAGTAACAATTTGTCTTCCATTTCTCAATTTCGCGGTAGGTAGATAGTTCGCAGTAGTTGGCGTTTCGTCCGTTGATTAATTTATCGCACAACTTTTAATCGGTAGCAAGGTGAGCATATATCGATAGTTGCGATTGTATCGTATATAACTTCACAGATTTATTCTTTAATCTTACATTAATGGAATACATTTCTGCGCAATATGTAATTGAAAAGGAATTCATTAGGCACTGCTGACAAACCAGGTTATTTCAGTCGTGTCTTACGAAAGTTATTCATTATTTATGAACAGCATGCAGCTGAAAAATTCATGTCGGTTGTGCTTGAGTAAAGAAGGAGTCTTTTATAAGTTGTTTGGTGTTCGTCAAGGTGAAGCTAATCTGGCTGATGAATTAAAGACTCTATTAAATTTCGAGGTAACCGATTTAATGATCAGAAGATATTTCCTTAACGAAATATATTCAAGTTTTAGTAAACTGGTTTCTCTTGAGCTTACCTATTATTTGTAATTGTATGTGGGGACAAGTTTTAATTAAGGATAAGTTGTTTAAGCCATTACAAACAAATTACGAATATTTCTGTTTATTGTAGTTAACAATACGTTTTTTATATTACAGGTTACAAATAAAGAGGGTCTTCCAGGATCGATATGTTCTGTCTGCTATAAAATACATTCATTCTTCAACGAATTTAGGGACAATTGTGCTCGAGTTAATGATTATTTTAATCAATTTAATGACTCGCAAAAATGCTCCCATATAGTGAGTATCATTAATATAGCTATTCCATTAACAGTTCATGTCACCATTCATTGAGATTATGCCCTCGCGATATAGTAATATTCTTAAAATGATAAAACTTGTTTTTCAACACTACATAATCATTTTAAACATTTTTTTTCACCTTTGTGGCGTATTTTTTAGGATATTACAATTAAGACTGAGAAAATTGATGAACCGGGGGATGGTAGTAGTAAGAGCTCAGAAGATGATCAGTTAGTAACTAGGGAGAATGGAGCAGTTGATTGCGAAGAGCCTCCTTATCCAGTAGCTTTGGTCAGTTCAACATATAAGGAAAATTTGGAAACATTGAGATCAAATTTTCTTAGTGGACAAAATTTGACAGATGATGTACTTGGCAGCATACCAGAAAGTGACACTCATTTCATAGATGATCCTAGCAGAAGAGGAAAAAAGAGAAAAAATGAGAATTTTGAGGAGAGAGAAAAATCTTCAAACAACTTAGTACCTCAGGACATGGTAAGTCTCAACAATAATGGGATTGGTATTACGGTAATAATTTGTACCATGTGTTTTATACAAACTATAGGGTTCGATGTTTGACTGATTTTCACATCAGATTGTATTTTGGCACTCATGTTAATTATGAATGGCCTTGGAAGATATTTGTAATGAATAACAGTTGACATTATTTCACTTGTTGCATAAAATTGAATGACATTAAATTAATAGTTAAAAGCCTTTACTTAAATGTATGATAATAAAATAGGGTCAATATTCGTTTTAGTGTACCCTTGCGTTTTGAACTTTTATGGATCTAATTGTTATAAGTAAGTAAAATCCTTTCCAATGATTGTATTCCCAACCTCTGGAAACTAATATTTATGAAGATATTGATGGAAATATGAGGTGGTTCACTATGTTCCCTCCCTTCGGTGTGCTGATGTTCATCTTAATATATGTATCAAAATGCCTCTAAAGTACGAGGAATTGCCATGCATTGTAGATGCTCAGAACCCCCACTGGTTGTAAGGCTGATAACACTATCCAACCCAAGGAGTGGAACACAGTGAACGTGGGAAGGAACCAAAACACTTCAACCAACTTACCCAACCCGGTGGGGCCGAGTACAATTTTTCTTTATGTACAAATTTCCTTTCTGGTCCAGCCTAGTTCCAAAGGAGTAATAGTTCCATATTTCTGGTGCTGTTGCCAGAAATGGCTGAATGTTTACGTATTTTAACATTTTATTACCACCTCATATTTCCATCAATATCTCCATAAATATTAGTTTCTGAAGGTCGGGAATACCATAATTGGAAAGGATTTGTTCCTTATAACAGGTAGCAACATGAAATTTCAAAACGTAAGGGTGCACTAAAATGAATATTGACCTAAAATAGCTGCTAAATTACTGGGTAATTAAATGTGTTTTTTTAAGCCAAGATGCATACAATCATCACTTATGATTGTAAGCATTCATCCACTTTACGTACACTAATATGTAAAAGAAGGCTATTATCCTGCTTGTTGTGTAGTTTGTTTTAATTATCTTATTTTTCCCTAGTTACTCCCTGCAGTAAAGACTGAGCAGTGTAGCAATGAAGACAGTGAAGAGCCGACTGGTAACTTTGAGAGCGTGTCATGCTTGGAGGAAAATGGCACTGGTGAATTTAGTGCTGAGGAAGATTTGTATTCATCTGATCTAAATAGTGTGAGAAACAATGAAAGTGCTCAGGATTCTGCTTCAAATTTTTTGAATGGCAGTGTTGGTAGTGTTGAGGCATGTAATGAGGGAAATTTATCTGAAAGAACACTGTCAGGGGTTGGTGGGGAAGCCAGTGAATTCCATAGCAGGAAGAGAGCCAAAACAGTGCAAATTATGGAGAAAAAGAGAAAGACTAACAGAAGAACAAATCAAAACTCTGTGGGCACTCGAGTAAGATACCTATTTTTATCTTTAAAAATTTATAAATCACACAGGCAACTTTTATTTTGGAATGTGTTCATTATATGAAGTGAAATGAAAAAGAAAATGTTTAAAAATTTCTTTTGGAATTAGACAAAGTCATTTTTGTGGAAATATCTTATATTGGTATCCGGACGTTTCACCCAAAACACTTCACCCATGGTTAGTTTCACCCACAGACACTTCCCCCATGGGTCATTTCACCCATACACTCTTCAGCCATGGGACGTTTCATCCACAGAAACTTCACCCACGAGAAATTTCATCCAAAGGACTTTCACCATGCCTTTTCACCCATAGGTTTTTCGCCCACAATCTGGTTTACTCACATAAGATCTCACCCAAAGATCTTTCGCCCATTGTTTTTGACCCATGCTTCAGTTTAAATGTTAAAAATTCAAATAATTCCATCAGAGAAGGAATCCTTTACTAATAGAATAAAATCTCAAGTAAATTCTTATTTTATTATTACTTTAGCAACATACTCAAACAACAAATGATGCAGAAACAGACTAAATATGATAATCGCAAATTAATTAATATAGAAAATTTCATAAATCCAAATACATATACAGTAAACCCCCAATTTAATGTTCCCGCATTTAGTGAAATCCCGGATTTAGTGAAGATTTTTTCAGGTCCCGACAATAGTTCCATATAAACAATGTATTATTTTCCCGCATTTAGTGAAACCCGATTTAGTGAAAAACCCGCATTTAGTGAAAAAATATTATGTACTCGTACTTAAATTTTTATTTGACGCTTCCCGCATTTAGTAAACTTTTTTGTGCAAAAAGAAATCACAAAAGAAACATATTGTATGTAAAAATTACGATATACGCACAAAACATTGTGAATGGCTCATCACGCGCAAGCGGCTACATTGTCTGCTAAGACGGTAGCAGCCGCAAGGAAACCGTAAATCCTACAATGTAATGAATCCTGCTCGTATGTTCCTCATTTCTGGTATCACGATCAGTTACCTGTTGTCATAGTGTGCTATATACTCGACGTCGTTTATGAGAAAATGCCCTTTTAAAATCACGATCCCAGAGTCATCGAAATAAGAACGTTAAAAGTCCTTTCCTAATTTTCTTGGACTGTTGGTCTAGGGGAAACGAGTTGGATTTCAAATATTTTTGCCGGGGTTCGATTCCCGAAGGAACCAATACTTTTTTCTCCGGTTTTTTAAATTTGTTCGCAATTTCCAGCATATCATCGATAAAACATGCAAACCATTTTAAAAAATGTATTCAATGCATTATAACCACTATTTTCTTCATCGTAATTCTTCATCGTAATTCTTCACCGTAATTCTTAATGAACATAATTTTACGGATCACCCATTCGCTTTACCATCTCGTCATGTATTGATCATGATTTAAAGTTCTTATTTTGATGACTCTCGGATCGCGATTTTCAAAGGGCATTTTCTCGTAAACGACGTCGAGTATATAGCACACTATGACAACAGGTAACTGAGCGTGATACCAGAAATGATGAACATACGAGCGGGATTCATTACATTGTAGAATTTACGGGTTCCTTGCGGCCGCTACCGTCTTAGCAGACAATGTAGCCGCTTGCGCGTGATGAGCCATTCACAATGTTTTGAGCGTATATCGTAATTTTTACGTACAATATGCTTCTTTTCTGATTTCTTTTTGCTCATGAAAAAGTTTTAACGTTCTTATCTCGATGACTCTTGGATCGCGATTTTCAAAGGACATTTTCTCGTAAACGACGTCGAGTTGGCACCTAGGTAGAAATAGGAGTCTGTTATTTTGCATATAATTTCATTCTGCAAAGTTGAATTCCGATACGAGTGTCACACCTTGGGGGCTTCCCTTGTGAGACATGTCAGCTGATTACTCCGATCCCGATGACGTAATGCCTGTCCCCTCTCCGTCTCCCTTATCTAGCAGTTCAACTCTTCGTTGTGCTGCCTGCCTGTTCGGGGATCACTGTGTAAACATGAAGCAATTGTGAAAAATATTCTTTCTACTATTTTTATTCCTTAATAATGGCTACTAGTAAAAGGAAGAAGCTGACAATTACGGAAAAAGTGAAAATCATTCAAGAAGTGGAAAAGAACCCAAGCATGCCTGCGATAGAAATTGCACGCAAATTTAATCTTGCACCGTCTTCATTGTTTTGTATAATGAAGAATAAACAATTAATACTTGACGAAGAAGTGAAATGTGGGGGTAAAGCCATCAAAAGAAAAAATATCAAATCATCACCATATGATGAAATGGAGAAGATATTGATAGATTGGTTTGTGGGAATGCGCTCCGCCAACCTCCCAATCAATGGTGTACTGTTGAAGGAGAAAGCAATTAGGGTAGCAACTAGGCTTAGAATAGAAAACTTTAAGGGTTCCAATGGATGGCTGGACAGATTTAAGAAGCGCCATGGACTTGAATATAAAAGTGTTTGTGGCGAAAGTGCTAGTGTTAATGAAGGAGCTGTTGACTACTGGAAGAGTGTAATATTGGTAAGGTATTTAGAAGGCTATAAGCCGAATGATATTTTTAATGCAGATGAAACGCATTTTTTTCAACCTTCTTCCATCAAAAACTCTTGCTACTAGAGGAGACATGTGCCATGGTGGAAAGAGAAGTAAATATAGGATAACTGCACTTTTATGTGCAAATTCAGATGGCAGTGAAAAGTTGACGCCTCTAATAATAGGAAAATTTGCCAAGCCAAGGTGTTTTAAAAATGTACAGGCATTGCCATGTAAATATGCCAGTAATAAAAATGCATGGATGACAACGGATATATTTAAAACATTTTTGAAATCATTAGATGCAAAGATGGGTGGTGCAAATAGAAAAATTCTTCTATTTATTGTTAAATGTCCAGCCCACCCTCCAGATACTGATTTTCTTCACAATATTAAAGTGGTGTTTTTTCCAGCTAATTGTACTAGCCATCTGCAGCCACTTGACTTGGGCATTATTCACTCCATGAAAGCAAAGTACAGGAAGGCTTTGGTGCAGAAAGCAGTATCCTACATTGAGATGAATAAACATTTGATACTGAGTGTCCTTCAGGGTTTGCATATGGTAACAGCTGCATGGAATTCAGTTACACCTCAAACAATATCAAACTCTTTTCATAAGGCTGCGTTCATTTGCAACAATGCTATGGAAATTGATGTAGATATCGATGTGATTGACCACGAAAATTGGTTGAAAATTGCACCTGACATGGACACAAATTTTGAAGAGTTTGTCCGGTGTGATGATCTTGAGAGTACGTCTGGTCCTCCACAAGACGTGGAAGAAATCTGTAATACCAAAGAGGCAGAGTAAGAAGAGGCAGTAGTAGAAGAAGAGGCAGTACAAGAAGAAGAATCAGTTCCCGCACTTGGTGAAGCGGTTCAGGCACTTGAAGTGGTGCGAAGATATTTCACTTCTTTTGATGTGAACAGCACTACTATATCAAAAGTAAATTCTTTGGAGCGAGAAGTTCTGAATGTTCAGAGCACCTGCCAGAAGAAGCAAACAAGTTTGCTGGAATATTTTAATAAATAATTTTCTTGTAGCTATGTATGCTTGGTTTTTGAATAATTTTGTTATTTTTTGTGAAATTCCAAATATATTTTAATATTTTCTATTTAATGTTGTATGATGAAGCTTTTTAAAGGAGGGATGCAAAATTGTTTCAAGATTTATGTCAATTTTGAAAATACTTTGAAAATTTTGAAATTATTTTTTGTAATCATATGAATGATTCATTACAGAAATTTTCATATTCAATAGCAATAAGGCTTGTTTGTCACTGGAATTTGTTTATAAATGTTTATTTTAAAAGTATTAATATAAGTATTGTGCATACAAAATTGAAAAATGGATTTTTATTATAGAGACCATTTTCAGTGGCCTTATTCTGGTATTGTGTAATGGAACTAATACACAAGCAAAAAAGATAAATTTAACTCATTTTAATTGAAAACCTCCATTTAATGAAAACCTCGATTTAGTGAAATATATTCTAATCCCCCAGCGATTCGTTAAATAGGGGTTTTACTGTATAATAAAATGCACACTATTGAACATCAAATGGACATAGAAATGTCAATATGCAGAAAGAGGAAGGAAACTATTATTAAATGGACTATTTTACCGAAGCTAAGGTAGGTGAAATTACCTACTTATGAAAATTCATTTTGTGAAATAATCTATTGACTGTCAAAAATACAAAGCGTGTTCTTCTCCAAAAATAATGTGTGTAAAAATTATTTTCTTAAATAGTCTATAGACTATCGAAATTACAATTACAAAGCATATTCTGTTCCAAAAACAATATTTGTGAGTGTAAGTACCCTTAAAACGTTAAAAACATTACGTTGATTTCTCAAGTGAAATCATTTGGACCACTCTCTGTATCAGATAGCAATGTTTAAAAAAACTGTTAATGAAAGTTGTGGGAACTAAATAAATAATATTTATCATTAAGCATTATCTGGTTTATTTAATTTATAAATGAATTAGAAAAGAAAATAGGAGGAAAATATTCATATACCCGGCAAATTGAAACCGAGAATTAACAAATTCGTTAAGATTATTCAAAAGAACTACTGCATTTGATGTGTTAGAAATACTTCGATGATTACATTGTTGGTGTTTATCACATTCATTTTTATTGATAGATTTATTTAGCAAAGGAAGTTCATATTGCATAATTTTACTATTGCAAAAATTTTTCTTTCTCACTTTTGTGATATGCCTATTTTCTGCATTTTAGAATGAGATAATTACACTGTAATTGTAAATACAGAAACGTTTCAAATCCTATTACCTACACTAAAAAACTCAATTTTGAGACATGCTAATGCCCTAATAAGTATAGAATGGAATTTTTGTTTTTAACATATCATCTTTTTTTCTTTAATGTGATATGTTTAATAAAGTGAAGTACATTATGGAAACTTTTATTTTTAAAGGAATAAACTTTCTGTATCTTATCACTTAATGAAATGATTACTTAAAAATACATTTGACATAGTGTTTCAAAAGCACAGACATTCATCCATACGTCACTTCGTCCATTATTTTCTTATAAAGCTATGCTCTTAAAGGGTGAAATTAGAAATGAAATAGCATCAATTGTTGTTATATGTTATATTTAGAGGCTTTAGAACATGAAATTTCAGTGATAATAATACAATATGCATTTACAAAGTGAAGTTATGGCAACAAATACTAAGGTATTCTGTTATGCGATTACTTCATTTATATTAGTTACATTCATGAGTCTTTGGGGGAACTGAACAGTTGGTGAAACAACTATGGGTGAAAGATCTTCGGGTGAAACCTTATGTGGGTGAACCAGATTGTGGTCAAAAAACCTATGGGTGAAACTTCTTGGGGTGAAGAGTGTATGGGTGAAATGACCCGTGGGGGAAGTGTCGGTGGGCGAAACGTCCCGTGGGTGAAGTGCTTTGGGGGAAATGTCATGGAACCGCTATATCCCTTCTTTTAAAAATAAATCCATCAGCATGAATGAAATTTTAAGTAAATGTTATTGGTATTTCTGCTATAGTTGTTGACTTCCTAAGAAACTTGTCATAAACATGTTACTCTGGTTTTTACTGCATAGAGGTGTTTTGATTAAGAAACATTAAGTTTGTCTATACATACAACTCATCATACAGCATCAGATCACAGCTCAAAAATCTTAGATACAGAGTAAAAATTATTTTTAAGTCAAAACGTATACAACCTTGGTTTAAAAATATTTACATTTCGAATTTCTTTTATCTCATTTGGTGTCTTATTATACACTTTTGATAGCGTATGCTTTCAGCTTTCTTTTATATAAAGCATTGGTATGACCCATAAAATGTATATGTGTTATCTTTTGTCCTAGTGTTGTAACAATGCACAACCTAATTGTTTACAAATAAATCTTGACATTTTTTAACAGAAGATCACACAAAAATTTGTATCCTTTGATTTGATATCTTTTGTTTCCAGGTTTGACCCATCTTGCATGACAGATGAGAATCACTTTCATCTAAAATTGCATTCTCGATCAAGCCCACGAATAATTTAATTCTGTTTCAGTTCAAATTTATATTTATCAGCTCAAAAACAGAGTTGTTGAGAAATGAATAATTCCTAATCTGGAAATGAATTTTTCTCATTTTTATTAGGTTGACCATTTGTTAAAACAAGAAGAGGTAGATCTGTGTGAGCCTCCTTTGGAACAGTCAAATAGCAGTGCTTCCTCAGATGAGCAATACACCCCTGATGAGAGTTATCTTTCAGATAGTGATGACAGTGATGAAGGTCCTTCAGTAAGTATATTACTTTTATTTGCATGCTATAGGGTTGTAAAATAACCAATATTTTAGTATATTTAGAAAATTTTACTCAAATTTCATGGATTTTCTGCCATATTGGTGTCATTTATATGATTTAGTAGTTAATAATCGATGTTGCAAGACAATACTTGATGGAACTCCATCATAAATTTCTATGTATAAAAATTTTATATTGTTATACAAATAAATTTTTAACTTGGTTGTCCTTGGAATAAGATTATTTCAGGAAATCAGGCAATGCAATCATCCTTAGTTTCTCTCCTTTAAATTTCATTATTTACATTCATTTATCCTTTCTGATCTAATATCCAATTCACTAGAGTAGTGGCACCCAAGCTCAGGTTACGACCCAAATCAGGGTTGAGGGGAACCTCAGTAGGGTTGCAAAGGTTAATTAGAAGAAAAAATATTTTGCAAAATGCATCATATTTCATTTTGAAGAAATCTGTCTTTGGTGTGGTGATGAGGGAATTTGTGGTACAATTTCACGATATATTTATATACATTTATTTACAAATTAAAATTTTAACATATGACTGAGGGTCAGGGAAATCTGTTGGTTGCCAATGTACAGTCTCAGCAGAAAAAGGTTAAGAGCCACTGCAGTCGAGAATTATCAGGCTTGTCTTATGACTGATTCAAGAATAAGCTCTTCAAATAAATAAATTGAAAAAGTAAGTATCGTAGATATTTCCAATACCCATAATAAGGCTATGAAAATCCAGATGTGCATTTCAGCTACAATGCAGCCATCGTAAGTGGTGATTAACAAAAAGAATCTACTTTCAGTGAATCACCACTGAAGACAGCTGCATTGTAGCTGAAATTTGCATCCGTTTTTCACAATCTTTTTATGGCTATTGGAGATAGTTAAGATAAGTACTTCCTCTTTCAATTTTTTGATGTTGAAATGCTTATTCTTAAAGTTCTTTCTTATTCAATGTAAGAAGAGACCCAACAGGGAATTCATCCTGTTCAGCTCCAATGTTAAAAATCTTCTGTCTCCGCAGTTAATGCAGTCTAACTTCAGTTCTGACATTTAGCAAGGATGTCATCGATGCCAGGGCAGTTGTGCATGGTAGACAGTGTTGATATTGAGAGATTGGTTGGGGCCCTTTGTGAGAGCTCCCTCTCTCTGATTTTTTGCTCTCAGGGCTGAATTTTGACTGTGCTTACCATAATTTCATGCAGTCGGTAAAATGCCATATCAGATATCATGGTTCTTTTTATGAATCATTGGTAAAACAATGAAATTAAGTGTTTATTAGTGTGTGTTTTAGTAAAGAATTACATAAAATTTGGGGGGAAACTTCCAAATCCGAAAGATTTGATGCAGTTATTTTTGTATAAAGCTATGAAAACCTGACTGACAAAAGGTTAAAAACAAAATAATATGTTTTCATCCTGAGTGATGTGCATTTTATAAATATATTGCATGAGAATGAGGTAAAGGAATAATGAAAAAGATTGTCAATATAATTTTCAGTATTTGTCTTCATTATGAAGTGTGTAATTCTCTGAGTTAGGTGGTTGCTTTATGGATTCAGTGGTATTTACAGAAGCAATAATATTAACTTCAGTGACAGCAGTAAATTTAAAGTATTTACAATTACAAAAACATTGATTCTAAGGTAAAGTACAGCATTTACTTGAATCCAAGACGATCCCGAATCTAAGATGACCCTCCCTTTTAGGAGACTGTCAAAACAGAAAAAAGATTTTATGACCTAATTTCTCACAGACTACCGTAATTTTCCGATTATAATACGCACCCATGTTTTTACAAATGAAATGTGAACCCTGAGTCACAAGCACCTGCAGAAACATTTCACAAAACACCAAATGCCAGTCGGCATCATCCCTCATGTAATGCATTAAGAAGTCGGGGTATGTATGGCATTCAGCGTTCTTAAATCTGTCATGTGGCTGACCTTCTAATCATCTTCTTCTGTTAGTTGTTTTGAAATTCTGCATGTTGATGATGAATGCTGCAGAATAAGCTGATCACGAACTGCATTATGGAAGCAAAAAAGTGATTTAGTTTTTTGTTATGTTTTTCGTTATGCCAAAATCTACATTTCGTTTTCCGTTACGTTTAATGTTATAACTAAATAATTCGGTAAAAAATAATGAAGTGTAGTTACTCTTTAATTTTTGTTATTTTTAGAGGTTACATATCCACCTTAAATACGTGCTTATCATTTAGAATACTAATTTGTAGGCACTTCTAAATATATGCTGCAGATCAGGAACGTTTTTAAGATTTCAAAGTATTCGGCACATTTTTTGTTTTTGATGATCATGTATGAAAATTCGGAATTTCATATTTAAAATTATATATTTAAGTTAATAAACTTAACACATATTTAAGACTAAAATATTAGTGTTGTAATGGTTATGCCCTATATTAGTATGTTTTATAGGTAACACAAAAAGTATACTGAGAACCCAGGGACCCGTAATTAAAGATAATAAAAGGAACTCGTCAGTATGTTGCATCGATTGTAACTCGGAGAACATGCTCCTCCTAAAGACCTAAAATTTGGTAGAATGATCAGTCATCAGATAAAACTAAAGAGAATTATCAAAATTCCAATATTTGTCCTCCTTAGGGCTCATTTTTTATGTTGTTCTTTCTTTTCATATCTCCCATACATTACATTACATTATTACACTTCAAAATTAGTTAGATTTGAGATACTAACCCGGGAATAGCTTTATTTTGTATATGAAACATGAAAGTAAATTATTTGTAAGACGAAATTTGAAACCACTCCAAATTACCATGTATGAAGGTAATTTTTCGGATAAAATAAAAAAAATTATGGAATCTTGAACAATGCGGGTATTCAATTGCTGTCATGATGAAAAGAATACTATTAAATTTGAATTAGCAAACTTATTGTGAAATCTTTAATGCTTTCAGTGGGTTCTACGTTCATATGAATTTTTTAGTTTGTAGTCTATTTCCAACGCAGTTGATAAAAATGAAGAAACAATTTAAAAAATTCTTTAATTTCAGTTGATTAGAGGGTATATCATTTTGATAAGACTTATGCTCAAGAGTTATGAATAAATATTTTTAGGGTCGGAAAATATGTAATATTTAATAAAATGAGGATAAAGGATATTGTTGTATACCGCCGCAACCTCACTGTAAATCGCGAATCCCAACATGATCTCGCTTCAATTTCACTAGCGTGCTCGTGTTCTCTTGATCACTCACCACATTTAAGCAATGGAACTGTCTCTCTCACTCCCACTTTAACTAACAGAGGTTTAATACTATGTCACGAAGGCCATATCTTAATGTCATGTGTAATATACTTTATATATTAGTTTTTAATATTTCTTTTATTTTGCATTTGAATAAAAATACATGTTAAAATTGAAACATTGTCTTCTAAAATAGCTAACTCCTACTAGCGCTTGCTTACGTGGAATTTGAATAAATACGTTTGATAAGCAAAATTTTATGATAAAAATTGAAATCTTTATTTCTTTTCACAGAAAATAGTACAAATCCTGTGCCAATAGTATGATTGTCTTCTTTTAACACTTAAAGAAAAAGGCACTGCATGGTAGATTTTGCATTTCTTATGTAAACTGAATGAGAGGAAAATTTCTGGAATCGAACTCGTGCCATCAAATATCAGAAAAATATTTTCCTCGACAGGTCATTCCCAGTGGTCAAAGATATCCAACAAATACCATGAAAATCGGTCAATCGGTTCAAAAGTTAATAGGGGGGCAGAAAGACTGAATGACGAAACAATAAGCCTATTTTCGTTGTTACACGTAACATTTTCCAGCACTGATCTGAATCCATGTTACTAAGGTTGTACTGTTTGCAATTATAAATTACAAAAAAATCTATGTAAAATAATTTTTCATGTTTTTCTTTCTTGTAATTTGGAATTTTGCACAATCCAATGAAAATGTTAAATAAATAGTCTTACAGTACAGTAGGGATAGGCACCATTTTCTGCAAATTGGAGGTTGTGAATTTTTCTGTGGGCAGCATTGGAAGTTGCCAATGCTTTAGTGGGCCAGACTAAAGTTTACATCTGCAGTTAATTAGAGATTCTGTGGTATCATAAAAGTGAAAATCAAGTCTAAATATTTCTTTTGCATTAACATTTCAATAACCAGGGTTTTACTATTTGTTTTAATTTCTTCTTCTTCTAGTGTTCTGTCTTATGACAGGTCCTACCAATTTATTGATTGATTTGTCTATGGAATATAAATACATGGTGTGATGGTTTCCTGTTGCCTTCTACACCAGACACACACAGAATGGAGGAGGGAAACCCAGTGCTGGCATTTGCCTGCTCTTTCCGAAGGGTCTCATGGTCGCCTCAAACCACACAACTAGGGGGACGGGCAACTTCGGAAAAATCCCATTTTCGCAGGATTCGTTCCCTGTGCCACTTAGTGTAGCAGGCCAATTCCCTTACTACTACAACCACCAACACATCCTGTTTTAATTTAAAAGATGAAAAGATTTATTTTTATGTTAAATGTTATGGGTAACCTTTTAATTATAGCGTCATGGGCCTCATAAAATGTCTCAGGGGCTGCATATTGGCCTTAGGTTGACCATCCCTGCCTCACATAACTAATGGCTAATATTCAGAATTACTAGGACCAACCCTAGTCAGAGTATGTAATTAGTTGGATTGTTAGAATATTAGCTCAATGAGTTTAGGATTATATCATTACATCTGAGAATTTTGGCCAGTCTTTTTATCAGAGGTGTAGTCCTAGCTAAAAAGTTGGCATATGCTTGAGGAAACATTTTGTTTGCATATACCCATGTTTTATGGAACAAGAAATGTTGGTATTCCACGGATTTTATAATCTAAAATTTATAAGAATTCATGAAAACATTCACAAGAGGGGTTTAGAATAGAAAACAATAAAATTTACTTCGATTGACATTGTAAATATAATCTTTAGAATAAGAACATTTTTTTAATTCTTTGTTTAATAAAAAATTATAAATTTATTTACCTATATGATTTTTCTCAATTCCTCTCAAGGTTTCAATTTCTCTGCACTTTTAATATTCTTTTTTCTTGATTGGCTAGTCTGTGTGAATTTTCCACAATTTAACATACCTGGCCAGAATAAATTCACCAAAGGTGACCCATTAATTTTACTTGTTAGCAAACTCCTGATGTTTTTGCCCAATAATTTCAAGCATAAATCCATTGCAATCAGACTCATTGCAGAAAAATCACTCTCATGTGTAGCTGTGCTGAATGGAAATGTTTTGGCTTATTTGACCTTTAAATGCCAGATTTATTTTGGGGTATTTTTGTTCATTTTATGGAAAAATGACGTAACTCATGAATTTTTTGTACTAAATGTTCAAATAAAAAGCATTTTATCGCAAAAACAATGAAGAATTGCATACTTCTGTTTTTTAGGTGAAAGAAACATGTCGAAAGAATATTATGAAAAATAAACGTCCGTGAGTTATTGCATACAGGCACATTTGACATTTAAAGGTTAAATAATAACTCAAAATCCTTTGAAAATGTTTGTGTTAACATATTCTTGCATTCCATTGATTGCTTGTTTGGTATCTAAATGAAATTATTCTTATTAAATACACAGTACTTTTCCACAGTTTTTACTTTCTACATATACGAAGTATAGAGAAAGTATTTTTTTTTCATGAAAATAATGGAATTTGAGATTTAAAAGGAAATACATGTTTTTAAGATCCTCTGAACACATTTTGACTTTTTTCTTGATGTCTGTGACCGGATTTTTGTGGGTGCTCTAACTCGAAAACTAATAATTTGATCAGCATAAAATTTTATATTTAGCATTTTTATTAGAAAGTCAAGAACTGATTAGTTTTTAGCTAACATTAGTAAATTGAAAGTGTTTACTCTTGTGACATCTGTTTTAACTTGCTCCATATACTTAGTATAGGGGAAAGTATTGTATTCATGAAAAAATCGACTTCGAGATTTCAACAGAAATACACGTTTTGAGGTCCCCTGAACACGTTTTGACTATATTCTCGATGATGTGTGTGTGTGTATGTGACAACTTTTTTGTGGGTGCTCTAACTCATAAACAATTAATCAGGTCAACCCGAAATTTTATATTTAACATTTTTATAAAAGCCAGAAGAACTGATTGTTTAAGAGATATCTGATATTTTTGCTGCCACCACCATGCCACCTACCAATGACTATTGTCGCTTAGTTATGTCTTAGTAACACTCCTTTTTATTTTCTTAATTGTTGGAGCTTTGTGGCTATATCCAATATCAGAAGGCTAAGGTTTGAGTTTATTTCTCTTCTTTGTAAAGTCTAAAATTTTCTCGCAGTTCCTTAAAATATTTATTATCATTTAACCTATTTGGAATTTTTAGAAATATTACAGATATGGAAAGTCATGTGGTGGCCACATGAGATTTTTCTTAATTGTTGGAGCTTCATGACTATATCCAATATAAGAAGGTTAGGATTTGAGTTTATTTCTGTTCTCTGTAAATTCTTCAAAATTTTCTCGCAGTTCCTTAAAATATTTATTATCATTTAACCTATTTGGAATTTTTACCTCTTTTCCTTCTGCCTATTCTTCTCTGCATATCCTCCTCCTGCTGCAGTTTCTCTCCACCCTTCACTGGGAACCTATTTTGTACAACTCTTTTGTCGGTAACTTTATGTTTAGCTGTGATTTTCCCAACATTGCTTCCCCACTCCACTTCCAACGATTGTCTTATCTTTCCCCACCCACCCCTGGATTTCCTTTAAAAACCCTGTGCACCATTCCTCCTTGCCAGATGATGCCGTATCATGTGCGAAGCCAGTCACAAGAATAAATAAGAAGTCCAAACCAGGACTAATGCAGGATGGTTTCCCAAAATTGATATCCTGAATTGGTTACTTACATTGACAGGAAATGTTTCAGTATTTTTTAGACATTACCAGGAATTCTCATACCATAAATACCATTTGTAATTCATAGTTTATCAATGATGAGAAAAATTGGAAAAGAAATTAATAGAGCATTATCAGGTTTAAAATACTAAAAGCAATGTCAAAATCTCTTTCTGACATATTTTGCATGTATTTTTTTTAAATAAACGAATTTAATAAATCTTATTGTTTATACACTTATTATGTATGGATCAACTGCATATTGCTGAAGAAAAGTCGAGTGGAAAAGAAAATAACCCATTTGTCTACTTGTCTATGCTCAAGCTGAGTTTGGTAATAATTGTCTCCATGGCAACAATCCGATAAAACGTTATTTAAATCGCAAAAACGCTGTTTTAATAGGAATTCAAAAAAGGACGATCAGTGATAAGAATTATAATCTATATTCTTTTCTCCTTAGGACCGTACAAACCTCGCTTCAATATCACAATTTTAAGATATTTTCAAGTATTAAAGAAAACATCTCAGCACGATGTATTTGAGACTTCCTATGTAAAACAAATAAGGAAAAAACGTTTCTGGAATTGAACCTGGGACTTCAATCTTCGCCAAATAAATATAGCCTAGAGGTAGGCCCTGTCAGCACTAGCCTCATACCAAGTTTCATGAAAATTGGTCCATTGATGCAAAAGTTGTTAGTGGGAGCACACATACATGCATACACACACAGACACGACCATTTCATAAGGCTATGTTTCCTTTAGAAACCAGCCTAAAAAATGTGGAAAAGTATTAAGTGTGCATTTAATATGAATAATATTGCCTACTTCCATGAAGTCACCTGATTCAGTTAATTATATCTAAATGGAATTTGGCACATACTTTATTGATCTCCCTCTCCCGGTATCTAATAGATGGATTCTCTGGCCAAGACTCTTTATTCAATACTTCCAAGTCAGACAACAAGGAACTCTGGTTATTAGCAAGTCTTGATGTCATGTTATTGACCAAGCTTTGTAGATATTGGTTTGCGTTAATTTCTTCCACCTTACTGCTCTTCAGCTTCATGCTTTTGAACTCAACAATTGCAACTGCTTCTAGGGCTTTGGCCAGTATTTCTCCAGGGTCGTTTTTAAAGGATTCTAGCACCCTGATGGTTTGCTTTACACACCCATTTGTTTTCTTAAGGGTGATATATTTTCTCTGCACCTCAAGGTACAAATAAGTCAACTCACATAAAGTCATACATAAGTTTTAAATTTCTGAGAAATTCGGGATTTGCTCATTTTTTAGCAAAACTATCAAACTTACTTCTTGTCTGGCCATCACAGGATTCATCATGTGCAGCATTGCAGAAATGAAGATGAAGTGCACCAAGATTTTTCCACACTGCTTCAATACTTCTGCAACTGTTAGCCACCCAACGCACATTAAATATTCTTCCTCTCCTGAGAATTTGCACTTCAAGTTGTGCAGCAGCTTCTTGTAGTTGTTGATTTTTAGCTGACTGACTATATAGCAAGTAGATACAATCCAAAAATGATTTGTAGCAGTTATGAGCTTTAAAGCATCTGGTCTAACTCCAGTCTGTGGTTTATACAATACCAACACAGGAGAGCAGGATATAATTTGGCAATAGGTGAGGAAACACCAGATTTTTTCCAATCATGACATTGACTCCATCAGAAACAAACTATACCCAGTTTTGTGATAAATAGTCATCAGTGAATCCTTGTTTTTTTTTTAGTGTGGTAATTAACGGTTCAGTAATATGTTCGGCTCCTTGGTGATTCGATTTCACAAAATCTAAATACAAGAGAACTAGGTCAGTAGATAAAGCAAAACTGACATAAACAATGAGAACATATTTTTGTCCAACAGTTGTGGATTCATTAACAAGAATGGACAGTTTGACTCACTTCTCAACAATATGTAAAATCATTTTTTATTGCATTTCCTTCGCAATGTGATTTACAATTTGCATAGCACTGTATCTCGAATGTAAAATTACAACTAAATCAATACCATTGCACTCCTGTAGTTCTGTCAAACTCTCATGGTCACTAAAAGGTCCATCTGACTTTGCTAAATAATAAACTCTATGGAAAAGTTTAGCATTAGATTCATCTGCTTCAGTACACTGTTTTTTTCTCCAGATCAGCCAAAACATTTTCTTCAGATTTCTTTTTAATCGATTCAGCTATTATATGAGATTTTGAATCTACGTCTTTTTATTTTTACTCTTATATTACTTAGTTGAGTAGAACGTTTTTCATTTATGGTTAGTTCCACTTTAAATTCACACCATTCTACAGACAGTTCTACGCCTTGTTTAAGAACACCAAGTCCCCGTAAATTTACCTCATTACAAATATTGCAACTAAGTTTACCATCTGCAGCTTTAAGCCACGTATTCTTTGAAGTAAAACTTTTCCATATTTGCCTGTCCAGATAGATGGATAATGAGATTTTTTTCTGTCTGATTACCTATACTTCAAATCATTTTTCTTGAGGCTGTTTGTTAACATTTTCACTGCATTTACCATTAGCGTGATATTCCCCCATGGTGGATGAGTAATTTTTCGAGTTCTTTATTTTGCGGTTCTAAATGTTGCTCTTGTAGTGTTTTTGTTCATTTGTATATACAGCTCTAAAAATGGATATACGATCACCTAGATTTTAAAAACTGTTGTATGTTAGATATCGATTTTTAACCACAAACTTAAGAGAATATAGTGTTATATGAAATAAACACATAGCTATTGTCAGTTTTATATTTTAAACAAAAATAAAAAATATAATACAATATTTTGATTTTCAGGGGTGGAAATGGCTATAAGACCACTTTGTATTTGCCTTAAAAGTTGCAATAATGTATTTTTTGCATTTCTTTAGGCTGTTTTACAGTGGTTTCTAATTAAATAAGAATTGATAGAAGCATTGAATTAATCCAAATCACTCATTTTTCATATTTATCGCCAAGAACAAATGCCAAAAGAATTAAGCTTAGTGATGTCGGAAAGGCTTTAATAAAGTCTTATCATGAGTCTGCTATAAATCAAGGGTGTATTGCAACTAAAATTGGGAGTAATAAAACTGTCCCAGCAAACTTTTTGGCCAATCTAGAACAATGTAGCAAAAACATTCATCCCAGTCCAGCTTCCAAACTTCAATCTCGCAATCTCCTATGACCTTTTAATTAGGCATCTAAATGAGAAAAAAACTTCATAAGCTCTCCAACAGTCATTGAATATCCCTGTTTCCTTGAGAAGGATTCGTCAGATGATAAATGACTCGGGTCATCATGTGAAGATGAAGAGTCAGCCAAAGTTGATGAAAAGACACTGCAAATCCAGATTGACTTTTGCTGAGAGGAACATATTTCTGAATGTGAAATGGAAATATGCACTATCCTTTGATGAGAAGAAGTTTATCTAGACTAGCTAGCAATACTACTGGCACAAACTCCATAAAGATTAACAGTTCTTGTAGAAGCAACAAGCAGGTCGTTCATGGTTTGGGCATCTTTCAGCATGAGAAGAAGTGGCGAAATTGCATTTATCAATGAAAAACAAGACTCAGCGAAGTATATTTACACATTATCAGAGTATTTTTTGCCGTTTGTGCACTCAAAGCATGCACTTTATTTAATTTTCTAGCAAGACAATGCTTCCATTCACTCATCAAGAGAGGCGAAAGAGTGGTTTAACAAGCAAGGAATCAGTGATACTTATTGCAGGTCTAAATCCTATAAATAATTTTTGAGGAATTATGGCTAGAAATTTTTACAACAAATGGAAGACAATTCAGTTCCTTGGACGAGCTCTGGACTACAAGTTGACGTTCATTGGATGAAATTAGCTACAATTCGATTCATTCTTTGGTTCAAAGTATGCCTAAATGAAGCCTGGAAGTAATTAAAACAAAAGAAAAAGCGATTTCATATATCAACTCTGACATACTAAGAAATCATTTTAGAAGTCTAGAGAAATGTAAAAAATACATTGCAATTTTTTATTAAAATATAAAACTGATAATTGCTCTGTTTATTTTATATAACATTATATTCTCCCAGATTTTAGGGATAAAATTCGATATCTAACATATAATAGTTTTAAAAATCTAGGTGGTCTTATAGCCATTTCCAGGACTGTTAACATGTGTTGCTGTAAAAATTAACATAGATGACTTTAATCGGTGTATATTTTATGATAAATGTCACTGTAACAATGCTTTTGTCTCATTTCTTGACAGTCTGTTGTGGATGGAGATTCTGTATCAGCTTTTTCTTCAAATTCATCGGAGGAAAGCGATGAAGACACAGAAATGCTGCTACTTTTGGCATTACTTATGTAATTATGTCAAAAGATGAGATTCTGAAATTTTGTCTGTAATGACAAATTTAAATTTATCATTCTTATGGTACATTAATGGCATTTAAGTTCACTCATTTTGTATGTTGAAACTCAGAACTTCAATATTTTTTATGAAAATTAGTTTAGTTTGATGATTTTACTTTTAAAATAGTTTCCTTTGATTGTTTTTTTTCAGTTTTATCCTGTAATATTTATTTTGTTGGAAACAAGTTGCCAGCCTTACAAGATTTAATACAAAGTTTATTCAAAATTAATATTTTAGAATGAAATTTGAGTTAATCTGTTAAGATTTTGTTTAGGAGTGATTTTATTTAATGTATAAATTCCACTTATTGTTAAAGAGTAAAAATCAATCATAATTGGTTTTTGAGAAACATTTTGTTCTTCATGTTGAAGAATGTATTAAATGTAATTGTAAAATAAAAATTAGATGTAACCAATAAAGCTTATTTAAAATTTATCCTGAAATCTATTGAGTACCATGTAGTGTTAAAATACTTCACAGAAAATTTGAAAAAATTATGCAAGTAGTATTTATGAGACATCATATTTAGTTAAGGGAAGGAAAGAAATTTTCCAGTTTTGAAGAATGGTATAACTTTTTGCCAAAAAAGTAATTTAAATGTTAAATTTGAGCGTTTGTGGAATGAGGGAGACAATTGATGATAAGAATAAGAAATATTGTTCATTTTCCATTAAAACAGTCCCAGTTTGAAGGCTGAGGGTCAATTTTTCTAATTTTTATGAGCAAAAGAATGAAAGCTTACACATCACTAAATTGATTTCTACGTCAAATCATTATAAATAGCTGCTTCATAAATATCTGCTTGAACAAAATCCACTTGGGAAGGCTTAACTTTGTGGAAAGATGCCAATTTTCTTTTTTCATTCACAATATCTATTTTGAATAGGAAAAAAACGTGAATTTTTCCCATTTTCAACAATGGAAATATATAAAAACCATGGCAATGACCTCTTTGATTTTAAAGGGACCTTTAATGCTTTTAATGGAAATTAATGCTGTCATAACGAATTATAATGGAACTTCCATAATTCGAATCTCAAGGGAAAGCAAAACTTATTCGAGATATAGAAAATTAAAAATATGGAAATATATTTTTTATATTTACAGTGGAACTTCTATAACTTGAATCTCAAGGGAAAGCAAAAATTGTTCAAGTTATAGAAAAATCGATTTACAGAAATATCTTTTCTATTCTTTCTTTAACTGAGTTAACATCAAGTTTATTCCCTTAACACGTTTAACCCGGTGTGGGTCACCGGTGAGTCACAACTACATCATTCTGTACGGCGGCATGACCCATGCCGGGTTGAACGTGTTAAGCATATAAGTTAACTTACTCTAATTGTTAATATCACGCATATTATGAAAACATCATCACCTATATTTTCTTCCGATAATGTGTAAGATTGTACTGTATCCAAAACACTAATTGCATCACACACTGTGATTGAGGGTATCATAAATAAGTAGAATTCTAATGTAATATTGAAAGCACAAACATGATGATTACATTTGGGATATCAACTGTAGGAAGTGGCGGATAGGTTTTTTCTCTAGGAATATCAGGGATCACAATAGGAGAAGCAACCCTCATAAAAGTGACATTAGGAACTGCCTGATGCACTGCACCCCCTCAAAATCCTATGGTGTTACTTTCGATATGGAGTGATGCTTGCAGAATGCAAGCACCAACTACTTGTAGGATATATATATATATATATATATATATATATATATATATATATATATATATATATATATATATATATATATATATATATATATATATATATAATATATAAAACCTAAGGTACTTCTAGAAGTGCTCCAAAGCTGAAATTTGGCATGAAGATATGACTGTGTAACATATCTGAGAAAAATCCGAAATTCCAGAAAAAGTTATATTTAAGGGATGTTTTTGACTCCAAAGTTCAATTTTAAATACCCATAAGAAAAGCATTGAAAACGGTGCAGGACTATATAAAATTACTTTTTAAAATTATTGACAATTAAGATACAAAGTTGGGACATGCACCATACTGTGGATGAAAGAATGAAGTTTATTTTTCTTGAAGACAAAATTCAAACCCATGCTGAATTTGCAAAACAAATTTGATTTTAATCATAACATTATGAAGTTTTTTCAGTTTTCAACAATGGAAAATATTAACTACCATAGCAATGACTCCAATACCTTTCATTGTCAGTGGGAATTGATTTTACATATTTCAAGAGCATTGATTTAATGCTTTTAATGGGAATCAATGGACTATATTACATAATATCGTTAATGTCAACCAACTAGGTAAACATATGGTGGCGTCTTAATCCTAACACATAAAATATTCCATTTATTTCTATATTGGTATTTTTTAGTGTGATACATATTCATTATAAATAGCCTGATGTGGAGATCGCGTTGGTTTATTTAAGTTTAGGTATTGGTATATGGTGATTTTTTAAAGCACTTGCAGCATGCAAGCACTGACAACTCGTAAAATAAACAATAATACTACTTGATTTTTACGTGTTATCTTATGGGAAATAGAAATTATCTACTGGAGTCGAACCCGGGTCTTTTTTGGGATTTTTTCGTGAACGACTTTTACTACAGAGTGATTCAAAAGTCATGCAACCCAGCATTTAAGTGTCTCATGAACCAGTCACAAAATCATCATCTTATGAGGGACAGGAGCATCAGGATACCTTCCCTGAAATGCTTCTTGCACCTGTGCATACGACCGAGTTGCAAAATAATGTTCAATTATGAACACCTGCTGCACCTGGGAAAACAAAATGTTGCTCCCGCTGCAGATAAAGCACTACTGGTGCTGGATGAGACACATGACACTTCCCATTAGTGACTGTAAGGCATCATGGCACACAGGTGGTACTATAGGAGTAATAGTCTTTGGGTGGTACCAACTGTTGCCTGCAGGAAAAGTTCCAACATGTTGTCACCGATTACCAGACACTTAAATGTTTGGTTGCGTGACTTTTGAATCACCCTGTTTAAGAATCAAACATTCCGACCAAATTTCAATCTTCTACCTACTCAGAAAGTTTCTTTAAAATAGCATTACAGTCAGTCATAAATAGTTCCCCATTCTCCCGATCTTTTAAGGTCGGTGCTACAGTTGAATGTGATCAGATTTCTGAGCTCATTATTTATAGAGATAAGCTCGCAAATTACATAGTAATAAAAATAAAATTTGGAGGTGCTTTTGGTTTTATTCAGGTCTGCATTAATTTGTTAGTGCTGATACTGCATTTCATCAGCCAAATTTTCATAAGCTATTCCTGCTCATAAACAATAAACAGAAATAAGATAAATTTACAACTACCTCAATTATGGTAAACTGAAGTAACCTTTTTCAAACTGTTCCTGGAGTACTTTTAATATGGTCTATAAATAGCATTGGGTTGAAATCCCTTTCACCAATGATTTGTGTTATATTTAGGAATTGTAGAGGAGATATTCTTTCAAAATGTGACTTCCACAAGACCAATTTGTATTTGAAATAATTTATGGCATCAATTTCAGCCAGATGTTCATCTTTTCTTTTAAGGAAGCAATAGTGGCATTCCCAGATTTTTGTACTTCCTATGAAAACCGGCTGCTGTAATGCTGATTTAGATTTCAATCATTTTCTTTCTTAATTGAGATTTAAAAGTATATTCTGTGTCAAAAGAACTATGGTTTGTCTTAAACTTTCTCTAAACATTGTTTTTTGTGACAGCATTACTAGAACTGCACAACACATAAACACACTTTCCTTTGAAGTCTATAAAACAATAATTCTTCTTCCTATACAGAGTTAAAATAGTAAGTCCATTGTCTCTTTCCAGATGCTATCATTTTACCCTAAAAACATTATTTGTTCTAACCTTTATCCACTGTATGGAACATATGTTCCAGCGAATGTATTTGCTCGCTGCTGCTGGCACACTTAGTTCTGAGACTGCTAACAGATGACCTGGCATTGGGGTCTTGGGAAGAAAACACTCCAGAAGCATGACGTCACAGCAGGTCAAGGTAAAAATGCGGAAGGTGAAAAGCTCAGGGGAGAGAAGACAGACCTAAAGAGTCATTTGAAAAAGCTTATCTCTCTCAAGTCTTAGGGCTCAGCCCCCGTTCCCCTCTCATAACTCAAGGAAAACAGTTAAACAGAGCCTCATGAGAGAGCTCTATACACCAAGTTTGCATCAGCAGTGGCAGTGAGTAAGAACTGTACCACCAAAAAGTAAATATTGTTATTTGCATTTTTTTTGTTTATAACAACTTTGTATACCAATATGTTTTTCCATGGTTCTTTGCTCTAGCTAACAAAACCATATAATTCGTCAGTATTTTTACCATAAAATGATTTTTATTTGAACCAATGATTTATGATATAAGCAATTTTTTCTGAATGAAAACAAAAATTATTTTACTACCACAAATTAAAACCGGCAGTCAGTTATACTTTATGTCCATTTATATTCCCTAGAACTATTCAAAACTTATCTTTCACACTTCTAGGAGTAGAAACTTTAAAAAAAAACTTTTAAATCGAATTTTATCGATGCGAAACACACTGGACAAGTAAAATAACTTGATTAGACAGTGAATCACTGATGGCATACTCAAGGTCACTCCTTTAAAAGTTTTATTTTTTATGAAACGATTATCGCTCAGTAAGAATATGAATGTGAGGTCTTTAGAAAACTGATCCAAGGCATAAATATTTTTAAGAAAAAGTACCAACCTACTGAGTAAAAATATGACAAAAATTCAGGAAAAAAGTGCAGAAGGATCACTTAAGTAATGATACTTCAACATAAATCCAAAAAAGACTGACAGAAAGAGATCACCGAGTCCACAATGTCTTCTCAGCCCAGTAAAATACTAACGCTCATATTTCAGGTCTTTAACCTTAATTGTCTGTGCCTACATTTAAGGTCAATTATGTCAACACAAGTATTTGCACTCCATGCAGTCAATCTTATTAGCCAAGCAGCTCACCGAGAAAAAAAGGAAGCCAAGTATTTTATCTGATAACACCAGCCACACTGGGCAGTTAGTTATGTGCCATTGTATGATGGCAATTCTAGTGATGAGGAAATATTACTCCAAACCTTGGCAATGAAAAAAAGAAAAGCAGGTGAACTACACCAGGGGTTTTCAACCTTTTATAGATGTCATATGTCTTTTGAACTTTTTTGAATAGCCACATACCCCCTAAAATATTTTAAAGATTTTTGCATTAAAATCCATTACTGATGTACAAAAATGACAGTAATAAAAATCATGTGATATGTTTCTACATATTTATAATATAATTAACGACCATGAGCGACTTCATTCATGAAAAAAGACCTGACGATATCTCAATAATTCACTTACTGTGATACAAGGAACAAAGGAACAAAAAAAACGTCCCTAAGAAGTTTTATAACATTATACATAATCGAAAAATCTGGCCTTTGATTTAGAAGTCATGCATGAAAGCTGAAGTAAGCAAAAAATTATAATCTTTAATATATTCGCATACTCCTTTAAAACAGTCCTGGTTGAAAACCCCTACAAAGTAATGTCATAGGGAATTCCATTATTTGTAGAGATGATTTCATTGGGAGAAGAGAATTTCTACCGATATTTTAGATTGGGCATAGCTCCCAGCACAAAAATTAATTAGAACCAATAAAACCTATGCATGACCACCAAATACTTAAAGCCAAAAGATACTGAGCATATGCATCTTTAATCATGCCTGAGCAACCATGGATATGCAGAGAAGTGGTTTCTCACAAGACGATAACTCGAGAACTACAGATGGGCCCTCCAGTATCATTGGATGAAATAGATATTTTTTTATTCGATCTTCACTCCACTCAGAAAAATTGTCCTCTGCCTCTTATCAAGCAGATGGAAAAATATCCTATTTATGAAGATGACGATTGCTCGACCAACAGAATTGCTTCCTGAGAGTGAAAGAGTCTGTCCCTCTTTGAGAGCCATTGCATATAGCTCTTAACATATTCACTGCCTTTGACCCACCCTCGCGTCAAGCTGAGCGGCCGCACATGTGCATCGCAAATGTGTGGTTCCTTATACTATTGGCTTTGCACAAAGGGATATGGCCCTAAGAAAGACCCTCAGTGAAAGTTTAGAAGTGAGCAGCATTGGTTTTCTTTTTATTGTTTTTGATCCCAGTTTCATGGGTAGTCTTCAAACGAGATTTAAAATGATATTTCTATTATATTTTGAGAAATTTTGCATCTTACTGTTTTAAATGGACACAAGTTATAACTTGCTATTTTTTATCACTTTTTTCAGATAGTATTGAAAAAATTAAACGATTTTATTTTGATGTTGGATTACATGTTACTTTGTTTGGTGTGTTATTTTTAAAGTAAATTCTTAATATTGACTAAAACCCATATTTTTCATTATTTTAAGGGGATTACCAAATAAGAAAGTTAAAATTACAAATTTGGCTCCTGGAGAAGTATCACCAATATTTGGAAGGCAGTGAATGTGTTAAAAAAGTTTTCAACTTATTGCTGTTCCAAGTTCAATAGTATGTGACAGTATTTTTTGTTGGAATAAATATTTTTACTGATTTGCGAAAATGCATGTGGGCATGGGCATCTGCTGGGAGGGGTAGTTGCCCTCCCTCTGTGTCAAGGGCCATTGATGTCTGGTTAGGTCAGGGGATTAATGCGGACATTTTTCTGAGGTAAGACAAGCAGGTAGGGTTCCCCTGCAATATGCTTGAAACAAACCATTAAAATATTAAGCCCGCCAAATTTGATTGTGGGAGCTTGCCTATCCCCTTGGCCTCCCCTGGAAAGACTGTGGGAGCTTGCCAATCTCCTTGTCCTCCCCCTGAAAAAGTTCCAGGAGATGCCCATGTATTGGGCACCAGAAAAAACCTCAACAGGCACCACATTTTCAACTGCTGATCTAATGATGCAGCTTATCTAAGTAAATTCAACTTATAATTACAATAGTGACTAAACTCCTGTCAACTCCTCATAATGCAGACCTAGGAGATAATGATTAATATTATGTGGAAAAAGAAAATGAGCTAGTCGTTATTAAATGCTAAATAAAACTTTTACATGTATCACTACAAGTTTATTGAACAAATTAAATCTGTGACAAATGAAATTCTATGCTGGGATAAACATTAGGGTAATATTTGGTATGGGAGCTTATGATTTTAAAGTTATGGTTCATGATTACATTGAAATTAGAATTATTTTTCTTAATAATTTAATAGCTGACTTATAACAGTGACTGAACAAATGGTATAAGCGATTCATGCATACATGTAACAATTTAACTGTGCAATCTAACATCATGAACATAAATAATGATCCTTAAAAAGAATTTTTTATTCACTATCCACTCTCACCGTTGAAAAATATCTTCCAAGGTGTTAAAAGATGGCACAAATAACATATTATCAACACCAGTTCAAATTCATTCATTGGTCTTCTGCTGATATTTCAGTCAGTTAAACTCACTCAAAAGTTTTACTTTTTAATTTGGCTTAAAAATTCAGGATCTTCACATAAATTCTTCTCATTAAAAGCAAAAATGCATTGGTGCATACTATTTGGAAATAAAACTGCTCCAAGGCCCTGTTATGTATTTAAGCACAGGATAATTCAATAGGCATGTTACCTATGGAAATTTTGATATATTTATTACCTACTATGAAAGATGTTCCATAAGTTTTATATGCAATGACATTTTCTAGACTTATACAATATATACATATTAAGTGGAACGAGAAAATGAGATTCATACAGCTTATCACAAGTTTTAAGTAAATATTTCTTATAGAATCTATTTCCTAAAGCATACATTTACAGTGATATGTAGAAAAAAATAAACATTCCCAAAGATAGTTTAAAATTGTTTACAAATATTCATATTTCTACTTCACGTTGGATCCTCATGATTTTCTAAAGCTTTCTTAATAACTTTATTGAAGCGGTCAATGAGTGCAGTCCTGTTGCGTCGGGCATCTTTCAGTCTCCGCCTTCTCTCTCTTTCCCGCTGAGCGTGCTCTTGTCGCGATTTTTGGAGCTGTTCTGGTGTCATATTTGCCCTTCTCAAAGCATTCCTCTCTGCATTAGCTCGTCGTCTCCTCTCTCTTTGCTCAGGTGTTTCATTCGCTCTGTTTCGAGCCTGTCTTAGGGCATGTGCACGGCGCTGCTCATTTGTTAACCTGCGATATCTACCTTTCCTTTCGCCATTCACACGGCAACCCCATTCTTCTGTGGTTCCAGTGTAGTGCATGCCAGGGTTGCCACCCATTTGTAAATATAATGTGGTCAAGCCCTATGAAAAAATTAACTATTTTTAACATTCCAAGGATAATTTTACATATTACATCTCTAAAGGCTTTAACTATTAATCTATACAAACAATTTTAAATATAAACAAGGTGATTCAAACAGAACTTATGATGCCTACTTTCCACATAATTATTTATTTAATACTTATATTGGCTTTAATAGCTTTAAAATCACAGTGGATGAGTTGTTCTTTGTGGTCTCAAATTTCATAATTTAGCATTATAAATATTACAAATACATTCAAACAGAAAACTAAATTGAGCACCCATATTTGTGTGACAAAAATAACGCATGTATTTACTAGACTATACCAAATCCTAGTCCAACAATAGTCACTGTGATACAACACTCTTGTAATAAGTAATAAAAACTGCAAAAACGCCAGTATTTATGCTAAATCCAATAAAATACGGTCGATAAGCAAAATTCTATGATAAAAATTAGAATTTCCATTCCTTTCCTTGGAGAATAGTACAAATCCCACTCCAATATTACAATTCTAAGATATTTTAATGTGCAAGAGAAAATTACCCTGCACGATGGATTTCAGATTTCCCATGTAAATCAAATGGGAAGCCTAGTTCCTGGAATCTTTGCACTAAAACCTATCCTCGGGAACTCAGCTCTGGGAGCAAGAGATTTCCACCAAGCGACACGAAAATTGGTCTATTGGTTCAAACAGACATAATGGCAAAACTATAAGCCTATTTCCATTCTGGAAAGTAGGCTAAAAATGGCAATATTAATTATAATTGGGAATTAGTTTCCAAAGGAATGCCGAAAAAAATGTTGCACCTTAATAGCAATTACAGCATATAAATTTAAACATCACATTTAAGGATAAAAGATATCAACACACATAGTCAAACAACAAATTTTAGAATATTTCCCAATTATAAACAATAGTAGACCAAAGGAAGTATCGTAACCACATACTTACCATTGATGGACTCTGATAATTGTTGATGCTGTAGGAAAGATAACTCTGGTCCGGTAAATATTGTTGATCTAAAGTATTATAGTTCCTTGAATCAACTACAGGAGTTTCATACGCAGCTCCTCCTTCATGTTTTATCTATGAAAAGGGGTTATAGTGTATCAAAAAGTTTTATAAAAATTAGGAGGCTCCCATTACTAAACATAATCATATTCAATAAATTGATACAAAAACACATTAAGTATATTCAAAATTTAGGATAACAACTACACAACAGTGTCACAAGCAAAATTAGACTTAGCTGAAATGTAGCTATTTTTTACCAAGATTTCAAAACAAATTATGTAATTGTAGGTATTTTAAGTACAGCAATACCCCGATGTGTGTGACCCTGATATATGCAGATGGATGGGCTTGATAAAATATTTATTTTTTATATCAAACAACATTACAGTAAAAATTGTAAAAAATGTAAAAAAATCAGAAGTAGTGCCAATTTATCCAACCAATCAGCAATCAAGAGAGCTCTCTGCCAATGAAAGCATTTCTTCACATATACTTAACTGCAGTTCGTGTGCATCGTTACTCTGCTACGTGTGATATTCCTTCCCTCCTATATTTTTAAAGTGATTTAAAAGCAAAAAATTTACAATATGGCTTCAAAAATATGCAGTTGTTTATTTTATTGTTATTATAATTTAATTCTATTAAACAGGTAATAACCCTTAAGTTTAAATAAGAAAAGTAGTAAATTACCCGACAAAAATACTAATCCCTATACATGTATTTCAGATCCTGATATATGCACCTTTTCAAGGAATGCATCCTTCGTTTATATCAGGGTATTACCGCATCCACTAATATATTAGTTTGACTATATAAGCTAATTTTAATTAGTTTTCTCTCCAATATTTAATTATTCACTTGAAGGTTTAAATGTCTAAAAAGCAAAAATTATTTCAAAAATACAGAAAACATGCACTGCAGGCTGAGATAAAAAATTGCAAGACTTCAGCCATTCGAAATTCTACCAAAATTTAGCAATATTTTATAAAAGACACATCAATGACATACATTTAAACTACTATAATGATATTATGTCATCTATAGCCTATGTTAAGAATGTTCATGAGCTATTACCGTATTTACTCACATAATTGCCCCACTTTTTCGTGCAATTTTTTTACAGCAAAAAAGGGTGTGACAAATATGCGGTTTTCCCCTATCGTATGAAAGTGGCCAAATCAGAAAAAAATAGTCTTATTTCCTCCTAATAGTTCAGGTGGGGCAATTACACGATGGAGGGAATTATGCAAGTAAATACGATATACTGTGTAAAAGTAAAAGATAATGCATCGGAAGCCAATAACATAAATTGACATAATTAATGCTATATACAGTATTTCTCGGCATATAAGACGCACCCGGGTATAAAAGACATCCAAATTTTTTAGAAGTTTTTTCAGGAAAAAGTATTTTGGTTCACCAAGGCATTTACAAAAGGCCACATTGTGTATCATTTCCAGTCGTGATTGAGTCCATGTCCGGTAACATTTACAGAAAATATTATGATGTGATAACAGTTAAATATAATGTTTTAGATAAATTTCATTCATAAAATAAATAGGGATGATCTAAAATATATAACTGCTTCGAGACTTGTATAGCTAAATGTGCCCTGCGTGAACTCAGCAGTTGTATTAATTAAGCTGTCAAAGTGTGATGCACATACCTTTTACCGATAGTACTTACTTAAACTTAAGTTCAAGATGATATTTTATATAGTAGGTTAAATAATAAATGGAATGCATGTGTAATAACGATACATATGCTCAACTAGTCCTTGTTCTTCTGAAACTCTTTTTGCCTGGTACATAACGATTTTGATCGATACAGCAATACCAAACTTCCTCTGTTCTACTATCTATCACTTCCTCCTCTAATTGTGGCCTTTAAGACCAACCTTACAAAGATTATGTTTCTCTTACCCCATCAGATTCAGTTTTTCCTCATTTTCTACGGATCATTTTTTTCTGTGGGAGGTGGGCTGAAATGACATGCTGCGACTCGGTTTCCTTGCGTTTTTGCATATTGAATCACCCGAAAAGCTTATAACTAATAGCGTAGCCATTGTGATCTCAATACACATAACGTTATTTATCCTAGATATGTATAAAATATTTATGGCATCTACATGAATTCTACCATTCCGTTGCATTAATCATGCTATTCAACATTAGGAACTAAAATATCGCAAATGCACTGAAATTGTAATCACTGTGAGCGGATATGTAGTAAAGCGTAATAATGAAAATGTGTCCTCAGAATTCACGTTGTATAAGGTATTACTGTATATATTACCAAATTTTTCACTATTAATTATTAATTGTATGTTTTGTTTTTGCAACAAAGGACTGCCAATTATTCCAATTTGGGGATGAGTGTGCTTGTTAGTGTCAGTATTGAGAAAAGTAATAATCTTACCTCTGGCATATAAGACGCTGGCTGATTTTGGGGGTCATTTTTCTGGAAAAAAAAGTGCATCTTATATGCCGAGAAATACAGTAATTCAGAAAAAATGAAAATAAAAAATTTCGTCATCTTACTGGAGTAGCAACAGGTGGGGGGGCATGATCTGGTACTTTTGAAATCTTGGGTCGATTGTCTAGCTCAGGAACAGCTTGCTGTCTTCTTCTAGGGCACACTTCACTTGCATCCCTCGGAATATCCGGATGCATTCTACTAAATTCATTAACTGGTTGGTAAGGTTCACTCATAGCACCACCGTTAAATAAATGCGATCCATAATCATGAATATTTTCCCCTATTCTTATACAGTCACCGGTATACAAATCTTTCCTAACATTAAGTTCATGGTTACTCTTTTCTTCCGAGTTAGCCATCCTGTCAGGACAATCTATTTGCACTTCAGTGTCCTCATCACAGCACATCTCAATCTTCACTCTAGAAAGTATCTATGTGAAAAGTAAACGTCATAAGATTTCTATAAATATTCTATGGATAAAATTATAAATAAAATTTTTTTCAGCATTAGCCATATTTTTTAAGCTTTTATATAAAATCAAGTTGTAACAAAGAGGGGTCTTTGGCTGAAACACCTTTCACAAACATTTATAACAGTATTTAGATGGAATATAATATATGTGCACTAAAATTTCATTTAATATATTAGAATGTTTACTTCATCAGTACTGCTTTCCATTTAACTTGACATCAAATCTAAAATCATCTTAATGATTAAGATGTAAATATTTGAAAAATTAGAGCCCATCATGCTTTGTGAACATCATTTAAATCATGAATTAAATGCTCCAGACTGTCAAATTTTAAATATTGTTTATTAAATTAAATATAAAAACTGCATAAAAATACCCGCAGAAATCAAGCTTGCTTACAAATAACTTAAATTAATATATACCAAGATAACTTACAAACTCTGGAGAGGTGAATTCATCCTTGTACCTCGGCACACTCTCAGGCTTATCTTCATACAGTCTCTTTTGCGTCTTATTACTAGAAATATCTCCAGACTCTTCCCCGGTGTGCATTATAATTTTTGTGGCCACATCATCTCTCAATCCTTGTCCGCATATGAAATTTGATCGTAACTCATCCAAGTTTTCATCATAACTCAAACTGAGAAATGCAACTGGGTCTTCAGAAACCGATGAACTACCTTCTCCTAAAGCTAATCCCTCACTCCTTGACTTGTTAGCATCATTGCCTGAATTATTTCCATAATTAACAAATTTCTCTGGCCTCATAGTAATATCCTGCAAAAAAATATGGTATGATAATTGCCCAGCCCATATGGTCACTAAGAGAGAGTTGACAGCTACAAGTGAACATGTTATACCAAGATGAGTGGGACCTCTACATTTGCAAAGCTAAGCTTTTCTAGATTGCTGAATTGCTACAGTGCTTAAGTATCAATAATTGAAAAATTAGGCATCATCAATAGCCATAATTAAGTTATGAAGAACTAGATGAACATTTTGGATACAATGCAGCACCTTCGGTGGTGATTCAATGAAAGTAGATTCCAAAAAAGGAAGGAAGCATTTCTCTTTGCTATCTACTTTCAGTGAATCATCACTGATGATGGCTGTACTGTCACTGGAATGCACATATGGTTTTTCATAACCTTGTTGTGGCTACTGGAGGTGTCTAAGATAAGTACATAATTCAATTTTTGGCACTTAATTGCTCGATAATGCTAAAGTGATTTGAATAGCCATTATAAAACCATAAGGGTTGCATTTATACAGTAAAACTATGTCCCTTACAATGCAACTAGGAGAGAATTCCTAGCAAAGAGGATAATTAAGTCACAGAGTCAGTACAGGGAGTGCAGATTAAGAGGTAGTCCATTACAACTGATATTGAGCTCTGGTATGTGTATTACACCCAAATCCGAAACACTGGACAATGTCCTATAAAATTGGTACCTTTTTCACTAAATATGAACTGTTTAACAACAGCCAATTCGGGTTCCGAGAACAATGTAGCACAGTTGATGCAATTCGTAATTTTGTTGAGTTTATCTTGGAGTGCTTTGAAGAAGGAATATTTTCAGTTACAACTTACTTCGATTTAACTAAAGCATTTGAATGCATGTCCCAGGACATATTACTTGGTAAATTAAAAAAGTATACCTTCTCTGACTCAGTCTGTAGGTATTGCTTTCTTCTTATTGGGCAGAAAGCAGCGTGTGCTTAAAAAAAAGAGTAGTCTCAGATTTGTTGAAGGTTGATATAGGTGTCCCACAGGGTTCTGTCCTTTTTATTATCATTATAAATAGCTCCTTCTTACATATATAGGATATATGATATAAAACCTTAGGTACTTCTAGAAGTGCTACAGAGCTGAAATTTGGCATGAAGATATGTCATTAGGTACAACCTCGGAAAAGAACCCAAAATTTCAGAAAATGTTAATATTTAACCCCTTAAATGCATTGGGCAACTAAAGTCGACAATTTTTTTACCTTTAAGTGCGCAAGTCGACTTTAGTCCATGTGCAATATAAAACATTTTACTTGGAGGATCTAATTGAAAATAGTCACAATGTCTTAAGACAAGACACCTTTTGCAAAATTTTCTTGAAAATTTATTAAATACGAATACTGTTTGCCATAATTTGTAAGGTTGATTTTCTCCAGGAAAATTGTGTCTATTTTTTATTTGTCATATTATAATGCACAGGAAGCTATTATGGCAGGTTATAATGATTATTTTCATATATAATTTAGTATCTTAATGTTATTTACTTGTTTATTTTTAATAAAATGTTTAAATTATTAATGCTTATTGGTCATTTAACCCATTGAAGTGTTTTTTTATGTTTGCTTCTAACAAAAGAAAAGAAACATTTTTATCGAGCAAAAACTCTTTTTCCTTGATGTCACAATGCTTACACCCTTCGGCTTCCAAAGATCACTTCTTTATAGAACTGAAGTATTTGCATGCCTGAGTCTATAGGTTGTACGCAAAAAAAACTTCTCTTATGAAAATCCTCAATGCGCCGGCAGTAGGAGCCTCCCAGATGCTTTCGAAACGGTCGAGTATATTTTGCATATTTTATCATGGAGACTTATAGTTTATGCATAGGCAAATGAAGAAAAAGGGGCCTTATATAGAGTAACAATGAACAAATGCGATAATGATAAATATTTGTCAAAATAATTGCATGGCTGGCTCTTGCCTCACTCGAGGGTTGAAAGAATGAAAAAGCAGAGCAAGCTGCGACCTTTCTTTCACACAACTACGACCCAGGTTAGTGTTTACCAAAGGTTCTCTTTACCACTCAATGGAAGCCGACAAAGGCCATGCACTCGAACAGGGGTTTACAACTTGAGGCGCATGCCCCCACACCGGTCGCGCGTCAGCGAAAACCATGGGCACCTCTTTTTTATTGGGGGTGTTACGGCTATTGTTTTTGATCTGTCTTTGCCTGCATGTTATCCTCAAAACATACTTTTTCTCAAACATCTGCAGAATTTGGAAGTTGCCTATTTTCGCACTTATGCTATCATTTTTGCAGCTGGTTTTCTGCTGTCTGCAGTTTATTGCCTTAGTTCTTTCCAATTGGCTAGTCCTTACCTCTCTTGTACCACCTCTGAAATATTCTAGAGATTTTACTCTTTCCATTCAGTTTTCTATGGTTTTTCAAAGTGGTAACATATTTTTGCGAGTTGTATGAGTTGAATCGAGTTCTGAGAATTTGATTTCCATGACAGTAAATTTTAGGAAACAATTTGCACCATTCCATCAGATCCTCATCATCTTAGAGAGAAGACGTGGAATTATTCAAGGTAAGTTTTTTATCTTTTGCAAAAATTTGTTTATCTACTAATTTTTCTATTAGTCTCCCTATTATAATCTTCTATTATTCCTTCTTTTTTTATTATTCGAGCTCAGTCATGAGCATGAAGAGGAAGAGAGAAGAAACAAGAAAAATTTCTGCTTTAAGAATCAGACTGAGTATGAAGCAGACTTCGATGATGAAGAAGAAGCAATGGAGTCATCCGATGAAGACAAAGAGGAAGGCAGAGAGACTCCGATCCACAGACAGTCAAGTGTACTGGGGGCTTCAACATACATATGGAATAGGGTGAATGTTTCAAGAGGACCCACGTCAGATTTAAGTTTCATTTCTGATTTTATGGGAATACACACTGGCTATGAAATTTATCCCCAGTTCAGTGTTTTTTCAAGTTTTTTTCCAAAGACAATATTTCAGAAAACTGCTACGGAAACTAACAGGTATGCAGAGGCTAGGATTAATGAGATGGGGTCCCTTACCCTGAGGTTGAGGTTCACACAATGGAAAGATGTTTCCGCAAATGACATCCAAGCATTAGAAATTGGTATGGGAGTGGTCCATAAAGCAACACTTGCTTCTTATTTTAAAGATCCTTTTTGGTTGTTTCAGACACCAGGATTTGGATCAGTGCTCTCTAGGGATCGATATCAATTAATTTGTTCCTTTTTACATAACGAAGATGAGGGAAATAAAACTGATGACTATAAAATAAGGCCCATTTTAGATATTCTATATATGAAACATTACATAAGTAATAGGGAACTTTCTATAGATGAATAAAATTTAAAGGCAGACTTTTTTTTTAAACAATACCTTCCTTCCAAGCCATCCAAGAAATGGGGAATAAAAGTTTGGTCTCTCTGCAACTCACGCACAGGTTTTGATGAAATTTCAGGTATAAACTGGAAAATAAACTGAAAACGTCCCGGTTGATGGCCTAGTGCAATCCCTAATTACTAGTTTCAAAAATAAGGGGCATATTGTATATATGGACAATTTTTATTCTAGTGTTCCCTTATATGGTGCTCTCAGATTGCAGAGTACAGGAGTCTGTGGTACAATTCGCGCCAATATACAAGGATTACCGCCTGAAATTAAAAACATTAAACAGAAACGAGGAGAATTACCTATTATGTGGGAAACTGAAGATAGAACAATGCTGGCATGCACTTGGCAAGACACCGCTAAAGTTAGTACAGGTATACCTCCCATAATGAAATAGATGCATTCCTAGCATCCCCTTCATTCTCGGAAACTTCATTGCCAGAGGTAGATTTAACATGTAGTAAATGGGGATAGGTTCCAGTACTTCGTTAACCATATCGTAGAAGATGTATATGATTTAAAATAATAAAAACATGTATGAAAAACAAATGAAAAGGCAAAAAAGCTTTTAATATCTCTTGCCAGAGACTTTACATGGAACTTTAATCGTTATAATTACCAACGTCTTCGCCATAACTTGGCAACGGTGGATTGAAGACCTTACTGGGGGTTAGTAGTGCTGGGATCTTGGGTTGATGGACCTGGATGGACTGTGGAGTAGACGATATATTCTTAAGGAATGCATAAAGGGTAGAATGTCTTGATTTGTTCTTCCTTTCTTGAAGCATCTCACAATAGCCTGCCTGACTCTACTCGTCGTATCGCTTGCATCTTCTCAGCAAGTGAGATGGATTTTCGTTTCTTCTTAGGTGCACTAGGATCACTACCACTTGATGGTTGTTTGGCTGACATTAGGGTTGCTGTTAAATTCACTTAAATAAACCCTAAAATATGGATTTAAATTCCAAGTGTATGTTTTGAGGACGTGTTTTAACATTTCGTAAAAGGCGTCTGAGAAAGTACGAAAGCAATGCTCACTGCATGACTAACGACTTAGAACTAAAAGAGATGGATATTTTCCTTTGATATCAGGGACTTCTTTGAAGGAAGAAATACATAATATAATCCCAAGACACTTGAGACCCTTGAAACTGTTTACAGCAAATAGAGCATTTGGAGACTCCTGCGCATACATGTGGCGATGTATGATGTGTCTCACCACGTCTGTGCAGTAGAGGCTCCAATGGAGCATATTTTCTCTCTCTTTTCCCGAAAAACTCTCTCACCAAAGATAGCCTTGAATTAACTTCCATACTTTCACCTCCCGAAACAGCATTAAAAATCACATTAAAATACCATTTTTTCTCCGTTTTTGTTTTTAGATTATTTTTCATATTTCGTTAAAATATGTTGTTTTATCATCCAGCATAAGATTCACAACTTTAAGCTGCAAGAAAATCATTCAAAGTTTGTAATAACAAAAAAATCTCTGTTTTCTCTTGCGTCTAAGTATTTTAAATACATTTCGGGGCAGATTTCGAAGTAATGTGCTAACTTCGTAAAAAAGGAGCTTCGTTGCCAGAGGCTTCGTTGATGGAGGTATGCCTGTATGTTGTCCACTGTGGGAAATGCAGGTGTTACAAAAGTCAAGGTGAATACTAAAAAAGGAAAGAAAACTGTAGAAAAGCCAAACATAGTGATAGAGTATAATAAGTTCATGGGTGGAGTTGATAAATTTGACCAACTGTGCTCCACTTATCCCTTCAACAGGAGGAATAAAAAATGGTACCAATACATTCGGCATTTTTTAATTGAAACGGCGTTGGTAAATTCATATATATATGCTACATAATTCAGAATTCTGAGAAAAAAATGACCAAAAAAATTTAGAGAGAGTGTAATGGACGGTCTTTTAGAAGGATATGAGAGAAACACTCAATCACGAAAAGTTAGTAGGCCTCCTTCCACCTTGAGTATTAGATTGAGAGAAAGGCATTTCCCATCCCATTATGAGGATAAGAAGCATAAGCCAGACTGATTTGTGCAGTATTCGGCCAGCACAATGTAAGAAGAAAGGGAAGGGATTATGCAAAAGAAAGCAAACTTTTGCAATGACTGCCCTGAAAAACCTGCCTTATGTGTGATCCCATGCTTTGAAAAATATCACATGGTTAGTAAGTATAGGAATTGGTGCACCTGTTCTAAATAATTGTTACTAAGAATAAGAATACCTTACTTTAAATATATTACAATGTATGATATACATAAGACTTATTTATACGGTATTTGTGAAGATGTTGGATACTGAACTGACTGCTGCCATCTGTCTTGTGGTCTTACTGTTATATAATAAAAAGAATAATGTTAATTGTATTATGTAATCCTATAAATGCTTGTCTGTCTGTGGCAGCCATAACTCTTTGGAAAATAAATGTAGGTGCTTCAAAATTTGGCAGCAGCTTCAGGTTGATCCTGAGAGTTGCAACAAAAAATAATTCAAATCGGCCGACGGTGGCCCGATGGTCCCCATTGTTGGTCCAAATGCCGATTTTTTGACGATATCTCAGCAACCAATTGACCGATTTTGATGAATCCTCCAATAATATCAATTTTTTGATGAGATACATTTTCGAGCCCAAAATGGATAAAATCAGTCTACGGGGTTAAGGATCGTAATCTAGGGTCGATCCAAATTTTACGATTTTGAGGGGTCCCCCCGGAATGGTCGGTCCAAATTTCGGCAATGTCCGTCTGCCTGTACATATATATCAGGGAAGATCTGGCTGAACTGATTTCAACCAAATTATGTAGGTACATAGAATGACCAAAATGACGAATTTGGACCAGATAGACCAAGCAGTGGTGCCACAATTGCAAAATAAAATTTTCTGTAGTTATGCTTTTGGAAGGAAATGGCCCAACCAAATTTGGTACATAGAATTTTCACAGAAATTCATGGCCAAAATGCCATACTTCTACCCGATTAACTAAGTAGGGGTTCCACAATTGCAAAGTTAAACTTTTTGGTAATTATGCTTTTGGAAGGAATTGGCCAACCCAAATTCAAACAAATTTGGTATATAGAAATTTCACAAATTCAAGACCAAAATGCCATGCTTCGACCCGATTAACTAAGTAAGGGTGCCACAATTGCAAAGTTAAACCTTTTGGTAATTATGAATTTTGAAGGAATTGGTAAAACCGTCTTCAACGAAATTTTGTATAAAGGAGTTGTGCAAGATAAAAAAACAAAAATAAGATTTTTAGGATAGATATACAAAGCAGGGCTGCCAAAATAAAAATTTTCTTTTTATGTGTTTGTGTTGAACTGTCCGCATCGATTTTAACCATATTATAATATTTATTATGTACACACACACACACACACATATATATATAAAGCCATAATAGCATATTTGGACTGGATCAACTAAACAGGGGTGCCACAATTACAAATTAAACTCTTTCAGTAACTATGGATTTGGAAGAAATTGGCTCAACAGATGTCAACTAAATTTTATATATATGCTTTTTACAAAATACCATAATGAAATCAAGATTTTTAAAGTGGAGCTTAAGAGCAGAGCTACCACAATTAACAAATAATAAAAATCGTTTGCAACTTAAGAGAAAACTCTTTCCCGAGCATAGCCGGGAGTTTCGGCTAGTATATAAAATATATAAGATATAATTTAAAATCTAGAATTTACTGTATAATTTCCTTTTATAAAAACGAATGAATTTGTTCATAAAGTTCCCAAGTGTAACGTCACAAGTTGTTCCAAAGGGCAAAATTCTTAAAAATTTGTATAAATTTCACAAAATGTTTTATTATTAATTTAAAATACCCTTTTATGATTTACTACCTTTATTATTTTATAATATTTGAATAAAAGGTTAAAAAGAATCTTTGTTATGGTTTCTTCTGAGTTACAACATTCCTGGTAACCCAAATAGCATTTTTTTCATAAGCCATATGCTAAGGTAACAGAAACACAGGTAACCTGTTGCTAGGAAATGCGCTTCACGTGGCAAGCATTCGTGATGCAAATCTATGTTCTGTCCGATAGCAGCAGTTAGTTGCTGGTACCATCATGTAATTTTAACAAAAATGGGTAAATGTTAGAAACTATGAAATGCAAATTATGAGATAAACATGCTAAAATTTGTATATAGGCTATAAATTTGTATTTGGGGTAGCTTTTAATCCATAATCAGAGTTCATTACTGTTGATTCTAGCTCAAATCTAACGTAAAAAATATTTACACGAAATTAACAATTTTCTACCAAAAAAGTTAACATTTAACAAAAAAAAATATTTCCTCCATTTCACTGCTATATATGTATGCCTCAAACCCATTTACATAAGAAGTAACGAAAAAACCAATTATAACATTTTATTTTTTAATGGTTTTGACATTTCAGGGAATAAAATTTTTTATCTTGATGCAGCTAAAGGATTAAGGGTTTTTTTTACTCCAATGTTCCATTTCAATACCCCATAAGAAAAGCATGGGAATCAGTGCAAGGAATTCTAATAATGCATTTTTAAATTATTTAAAATTGAGATACGAACTCAGGAAAAAATGGAGTTCTTACTTGTTGAAGACAGAATTCAAATGCATACCGAATCTGCATAAGTATTTGCTTTTAATCGAAATAATATATTTAAAAAAATGTTTTTCAGTATACACATGTAAAAATTGCCACCCACTCTTATTCTGCACAACAAATTTAATTCAAGTTGAGGGCAGAAAAATTTATTTTCTACTTTTGAGTGCATATAAAAGTGTGTATTCTGAAAAACACTTTTTTAAATATATTATTTTCTCCTTTTTAGTCTTCTTATATTTTAAAATTGAGTTTTTGGATTATGGAAAATTTGTCACTGTTACCTCATATACCCTACTACAAACACTTCGAATTCTGACTGTAAGGCACTTTCAAACATCACTCACTTTGTCATACTACAGACTGATTGATTTCATTATTTCATGTTCATCTCCAGTAGGTAACTGTATTGAACAACAGTATAACCATGGATTTTACTGATGAGCAAACTCACTAGTAGCTTCACCTATGCAACTGATGTGTAAATTTAGTTTACTTCCAAAGATATTCATCACTATTTGCACTTATACTTTGCAAAAGGATTAACTTTAGTAAAACTGAAGTCCCTTTAAATCAACTGAAAGTCATAAATGCGATACACTATAATGTTAAAAAACTAAACCCTTTATGGACAAGTTTTATCAAATGGATTCATTAATTGATATTCAAAAAGGCAGTTTTTCAATATTTGATGCAAACTATACTCCTCTCTATCCTCTCAATCTTTTCCAATAAAATTATTACTTTATTGTCCAAGTATTACTGAAATTAAAAAACAATTAGATAAACAACTAATTTCAATTCAATAAACTTGAATTTTTATAGACACAAGTATCTTTGCATAAAATGTTTTTTTATTTATGTGACATTTATAGAAAATGCATGTCCAAGCTTCTTAATTGCTGAAATGCAATGAAAATAAATTATCATCTACCTTCTATGAAATAATATAACATTTAATAACGAGCAAAACTGAGCAGAAATTAATGAATGATAAACGTAAAGAATGAATGTCATAAAAATGCTGAACATATAACGTTTTTCATCATACTCACTCCAAAAGAGCTTTCTTGTGATTCATGTAGTCGATTGATATAATCGTTAACTTGAGCACACTTACTTCTGAATTCTTTAAAGAAAGAATGTATTTTATAGCAGTTGGAACAAATTGATTCAGGGAGATGCTCCTTCTTTATAATCTGCAAGATAAAGAAAATATCAAATATTTTAACCGTTCAAAACTGTTTCACCAAATCATATTTTATGTTGCCAGACATTTAAAAGAATAATACTTTTACATATAGATAAATGCCAGCTACAACGAGCTAGTTATTTGCTTGGCAGTGAAAGATCAGTAAGCCTAGAAAGCCGAGCGCCAATAGCATATAATACCTTCGAATATGGATTGTTGGGGTGCAGTATTCTATTTTAAATATTTAAGATTTTAACTGGCATATAAATTACCCACTACTTTTAAGTTTTGTTAGAAACAACGAAACAATTCAACTAAGATCATGGGCAAGAAACCCCGATTAAAATGAAACTGCTATAATGCCTAATGAATACATCAAAATTGTTCGTGGGCAGAAACAATGATGCAAGAATTATTTATGTTTTAGCCAAATCTTATGATTTGTTTGTATGCAACATTTCGTCCATCGGTTGATTCTAACACTAACATTATTATACTAGACGAACACCGATAACCGCATCTGATAAGAGCCAAAATTAATCACTCTTCGGGAATTAATCCCTTCCTTTTACACGCCCATTATTTTAACAAAATACTTTAAAAATTGGACTAACCATAAATTAAAGAATGTCATCGGATTCTTTATGCAATTACCTGAAAATTCAACAGAGAAGTTAGTTCTTCAGCCAAGGTTACTTCTTCTTGATCGGAACAAAACAATTTGTAAAATTCTCCTTTCTTGTTTAAACATAAACGACAGGAATTTTCCAAATGCATCCTGATCACCGATGATCAGTGATTAACAACTTCTAACCACCGAACTAAGGGTAGAAGGCAAATCCTAACGAACGCTCTTCATTTCGCATACTAATAAGCACGATAATATCTAAAACGATAGTATTATTTCTAAATGACGTAGCTTTATATTTACATCATTATTTAGTCTTAGGTTAAAAACGCCAAGCAGCTGTCTTCGCGCATGCTCAGAACCGTTTATGGTTCACCCGTAGCTGTCCTTTGCATGTTTGCTTGCTGTACAGAGCAATGTCAGTAAGTCATTTTGCGCAGTTCGCTGCAAATGTTTCTCTGTACAAAGTAATGTCTTCGTCATTTATCATCACCATTCATATATTTATAAAATGAGGTAATTTTGATGTCTGTAAAATTTTCTCTTTCGAGGTAACTTTCTTCCGCAATAATCTACCCTGTAACTTGATGTATTACTGAAAACGTTGAATCAAATCTCCGATTTGGTGCTTTAAGAAATGTTAGGTCTTATAGCCACAGTGAACCTTTTTGCCAGATTGTTTCTTTTATTCTGTTATCGGTATAGAGATGGTCATAGCATAGCCTAGATGTTAAAAAAGATTCCATAGCCACGCCCCCATTCTCAACAAAATTCAGTCTGTTCTATTCTTTTGCGAAAATAAATCATTCCCCGTGATTCCCAGGGGCCGTTTAAATATGTCTAGAGATAATATGGAAGTTATTTATGATTTTTTTAGAGAATAAAATAAATTACGTGTACTATTCTTTGCGTGTTAACAAAATGAGATTGATAAACGATATCGAGTAGAAAATGTTCAATGAATTATATGAAATGTAAAAGATATGGTCATGCACTGCGGGCGAAAGAGGGAAAGGCTACATTCATCTGCGGTGATCTCGTTTAATTTCACATAGGTTTTTATTTTACTTTCTGTTTCTCTTAGTAAAACTTTAATTTTGTTGGATATTTCATAAAGATTGCTAACTGAATTCTCCTCAGAAAATAAAATTTCTGAATAAATTTAAAGTTGGGAGATGATATGCTGCAACCGAATCTCCATAATCCGTGCCTATTGCTTTTACCTAAGAATTGCTCGTAATTTAGAAAAAAATCCGATTTTGGATATAGAGAACCACACTGTACTTTGCAAAGCAATCTGAATGATGATAATTGGTGGCATAGCTCTTTGCCTGGGGGTAAGTGATAGAGATGCGCCCCACTCCCTTTACTCTCTGTACAATTGTCCAGACAAATGTAATCTAGGGAATGTGATGGAACCCCATGCATACCATACTAGCATTTTAGTTCGGCATATATTATAATATTATTATTGTTTATAAACAGAAACATTAATTTTCAGTCCATGAGTTTGCTCCCCTTCAGCCCTGTGCCAGGTGGCATCTGCTCCCCCCTCGCTCCACCACTGATGATGTACTGAAAAACCATTTTCTTTTAATGATCAATAAATATTATTTGATTTTTAATTTTAACCTAATAATAATAATGTTTATTGGTCCTTAGATCAACTTTTGCCATGATAAATTGGAATCAAGTAACAGGCCTAGCAATTTGGTGTTATCAACGCTACTTATTAAATTAAATTTAAACATTTTGAATTGAAAAAATAAAATTAAGGATATTTGCAGATCTGCATTTTCGAAAATTTCTGCACAGACCTGCAAAAGAATTTGACAACTGCCTGTAAATGATGAGTAAAATTTTGAATAGGAATATATTCAAATAAAATAATTGACTTGATTTACTTAAAAATGTTTCATTTGGGTAGTAAAGAGATAATGTAGAATAAAAACAGCCAAAATATTTTGGAACTCGCTGTAAGAAATGAATCCCCGAAAAATGTATATTAATAAATTTTTATGGAAAAACTTTTTCAACTTCTTAATGCAGTGGTTCCCAACCTGGATGCCGTGGCACACTGGGATTCCACAGCTGACTTTTAGGGGTGTCACGATAAAATTAGTTATGTAAATAAATCAACGATTTTGATGTGTTTACAGGTAAGTAGGGCATTAATGTTTTCTCTAATAAATTGATTATAGTGTGATACCAACAAATGGATATGTCCAAATGGTGTAATATTCGTTTATGAAAATATAAAAACCTTGTTTGAAGGCTGGGGCATCACAAAGTTCCGTTTATCTTTGAATGGGTACCATGCATACAAAAAGGTTGGGAACCTGTCTTAACAAACAAACGGCCAGAATAACAACTTCAATGTCAGAAAATAAAATTCTTTGAGTTCCTCTTTCTTCTACAATGTATTATATTCGTCTACCATTTATAGTTTTTTTGCAGTGATGGGTTGAAATGTGGGAGGTTTGAAAGGAACACCCTGTTTATGTTCAATTTAAACTGAAACCCATTGCAAAGCCTATCAAGTTGCACTTACTAATCAATTTTCAGGAGCATGTTGAAAAGATTAGGCTTTTTGAATTACTCTGTCCAAAAATAATGATAAACTGGACAGTCATTCAGAAATTAGGATAAAAGAGAAATTGCAAACATATCCTAATCTCTTCTGTTCAGAAAAATTCGAGGGCTCTCCAGGGAGCCCCTTGACCCACGGCATTTAGCCACACATTGTTGCCTGATGCAAGATATAATATGACATCCCTTCAATTTTTTTACAGTACTCTGGTTGTCAAGGATAAAAAGTAGTAGTTTGAAACTTGCCTGAAGTTAAATAATAAATAAATGCAGAGAAAAGATATGAAATATTTAAAGAAAATAAATATGCTCTGAATATTCTGCTCTGAGGGTTCATGCCGAGGTATTCTGGTATAATAATGCTGCTCTGCAGCCCCAGGTATACTAAGTAACACTTAAAAGACTTCTTTAAAAACAAAAAAATATATTGTGGGGGTAAACAATGTTGAAAAATTGAAGTTTTCATGGAAAGATTTTCATTGTCACATTCTGAGGCCTGTTTCTAGGAGCCCCTGAGGCAATTGTCATGCCACTTCACCTATCGGAATGATCCTGCCCATTATCAATAACTTTCCCAACTTTTCTTTGACTTCTAGAATCTGTAATATATATTCCAACTTTCAAAGCTGTATGCCTGATTGGTTTACAATACTCAAAATTTCCCACAAAGGATTTTAAGCATAAATTGCATAATGTATTTAGTTCTTTAGTAGACAACTCATCATTCAAATTGATATCACTTTCAGTTATAAACTTTTCAAATGAAAACTATCAGGTTAACCAACAAAAAGTATTGTAATTGATAATGGGTTTAGGGACACACTTATAACAATGATTTCTCAGTGAAAAGAATAATGAGTTGAGCAAACTAATGTAGAGGTTTTAGAGATCTGTTCATTGAACTTTAGTACATTATGTTCCCATTGCATACATGTATAAACCCATCATTTTTTAGAGATAATGTAAGTTTGGAGAAATCATGTATAAGGTATTATGTAACCATGATAAATGAACAAAACAGGCCACCTGACTTGTTTATAATACCTATAGAACTGTTCAGTAGCAATGTAGTATGCGCAGTATTCACCATACCTTCACTTTCATTTTAAATTTAAGAAAAATGAAAACGTAAAATATTTTGTCTTAAAGTTATGCATCTCGCATTTTTATAAAACCCTTGTCATTTAAAATTTCACCTTTTATAAACTTTACATTTTATACCCAAGTTCACATTTTTGTTTGCTGAATAATTGTGTAAATGGCCAAAGCAAGTGGGAACCTTTGCAGCCCCCACTCATAATCCTAAACATATAAGATTATGAGAAATATATATAAATATGGGCCTGGTGCTGCAATTGCAGCACCAGGCCCCTAGTAGAAGGAAAAATTAATACTCTGTATTGGATTTACCATCTAATCATAATTGACTCTTCACAGGAGGACTTCCAAGCAAAGATGCGTGCGCCTTCTCCGCCCCTCCTCTCTGATGCAATTCTCTCCCCTCCAATCTCTTCTCTTGCTGGCCATGTGTACGGACGTCAGTGTATTATAATAAGGATTCATTGTAGACAATTTTCATGACTTGAAAGAGATAGCGATGGAGAATGATATGCATGTACAAAAGTAAAATTGAGGCTCATTCTGATGCTTTCTTATCTAGGTTTAGTGAGTTTGCAGCAGAGACTAATGAATCCATCTGTTTTTTCCAGATTATATAATGAACTTGCTGACAAGAATCTGCAACTAGAGATTATAGATCTGAAACAAAATTTGGAATTGAAAGTCAGATTTACCTAGCACCCTGCCATAGCAACTGCAGATCAAAGAAATTCATTTTGGCATTTGCTTCCAGTGACTGAATTTGGAAAAATGGATCCTTTTGCTCAATCTTATACTTGCCACTTCTGTTGTATCTATGCCATTGAGTAAACATTTTCTGCAATGAAAATTCTCAAAAAATTCCTTACTGAAAAAATTCAGTGGACTGCTGATTTTGGTCATCATTAACCTGCAGCCACAGAAATTACCTTGAACAGGATTAAAAGAGTTATTGTTAGTTACAGGACTGGCTCTACCATATAGGCAATTGCCTATGATGCAATATAATTAGGAGCACTTTTTTTACATTCTAATATACAGTTGGCCCTCCATTTACACAGCACCTATCCTTATACAGGGTTTCACTTATATGTACATGGTCAGCTAAATTCGACTCCTTTTCTCTATACACAGCACCAATTCACTTTTACATGGTGCAGCCTCACAGGCACCTGGACTTAATTATCTCTGACCTAACTCACTCTTTTCAGTGAAGTCTGGAAATTCATCACCATATAACACGCTCAGTGCTGGCAGCTGCTCGAGCAGCCCTACTGATCCTGATACAATACCTAAGGACCACTTGAGTGGCCTGCACTCCTCTCTGCTTCCTTGTTGTGGTAGGGGGTATAGGAGCAGGTTTTAACCTGCCCCAGTGTAACTAAGTATCAGTTGGGCTCTGACCTTCACAGTGGTGTGCTTAGTTTTCAATTTGGTCTATTATCTTGCTTTCGGTTAGTTTTTTCAAATATTTGAATGCATCTTATTTGAACAAGGTAAAAATTGAATATTCTTATTGTTCACTTTATATTATATATATTTGAACTATATTCTTGATAAAGAATGATATTTTAAAACATTGTAAAATATTTTGTGTAAAAATGTTGAAATAAATATTCTTTTGAAAATCAATTGTTTTTTAATTTTATGGCGATATATTTTAAAATTAATCACTTATTGTAAATGTATGTGTGAAACTGTTAAGTTTAGAAAAATAGGTAAAATATTCGCATTATGTAATGTAGGTTGGAGACTAACCAATATCTGAGGGATGCTTGAGTGGTCCTCATTAAAAATTAATATTATAAACATTTAAGAAATACAACAATAAAAACAGATTCATACATAACACTATTGGGCAGTTTACTTCCGAAATAAGAAAAAATAGTTCAGGTATCAGTGAAGGTTGAAAAACTATCTTCAGCACTGAATGGGCTAAGTAATATGAACCACTTCTTAGTATTAGATGTGTGTACACTCCTCTCTCCTCATATCGTAAGCTGCTGACTATGTAAACATTGTAAGTCTGGAACCTAACTCCTCAATACATGTATATCTTCAGTATCTATTTACACAGTTTTGTTGTACATAGACTTCTTCAGGAACCCCCGAGTATATGGAGGGCTGACTGTATATTTTAATTATTTGACAATACACAAAAATTTTAATTTAATGCTACAATCAGAACCTAAATGTAATATTTTCTGCGAATTTTAATGTTTTTTTAGAAGGGCACCATTTAGATGTCTTGCCTAGGGTGCCAAAACCCCCCTGAGCTGACCCTGGTTAGTTATGTAGTGAGAAGATAATAATAAAATTATTTTTATGCAATTTATATTTCATTAACATTTAAAATCTAACTGTTCATGTATTTTTTTAAATTAAACTTAAAAGTAGTAATTAAAATTATAAGGTTGTGGCTCTCTGTTCGCAAAACGTATTTGTGGTCTGCAAGCAAAAATTCAGTTTTTACCCTTTGTGAACTGTTATTTTCAGAATTCATAAATTCAATTCGATTGCCAGTAGCCTATGCAGCTAAGAGATGACTTTGAAATGTTTATTGCAGACAAGCAATATCAACGCTTTAATTATTTCCATCTCTAACCAACTTTTTTCATCAGCTAGCTCATAAAGAATAGCAGTACCATGAACATCGTTAAAAAAATAAAGCATTGAAAGCTGAAAATATAAAGCTTTTAAAGGAGAGCATCATGAATATATTAATAATTACCCCATTTCTTAATGAAATATGTCAAATGTAACATTTAAAATCAATCGGTAACATGGATAAAGCGATGAAGCTTAGAAAAATTAATTTCAATAAATTTTTTAAAACTATTAGATATAAAGGAAAACTATCTTACATGCACATCTTGCGTCGTACATTCTCACATTGTCGTTTAACACCGGACCTTAGCCAAATGCTTCTTTGTATCAGCTAGCGTGTTAATTTCGCGGGACTGTTGCTGATGCCCTAACAGAGGATTGTAGGGGTTTAAAAGCATAATTTTATTGTTATAATTGAATTCATACGCCGGAAGCATTTAATGATAGCTTGCTGTTTTTTATCTCGAAAAAAGGTTCACTATCAAATAGACATTTTAAGTTTTATTTTACAATGGAAATTTACGACTCAAAATAGCGCGAACTATGAACATCAATCTGTTCTTAGTTCGAACGAAAAAATAAAAAATAACTTATACAACTAAAGTTATAGTGAAAAAGTAATTTAAAACCGATTCCAGAAGAATCTTCCAGGCACCAACCTTATGATATTACATTCACTTTCATAAGAATATCATTAACGCCATAAATCATAATTTCGTATACATAAATGGCAAATTTGTAAGGTGATGCGGTGATGCCATCTACCGACGAAAACCTTTTACTGCAGTCAGTAGTACATTCTGTCATGGCGGTAGTTTTAGAAAATAATGTAAAAATTATATTTTTGTTCGTCTAGATCTTGAAGAAGCTGTTTTAATTGGGCTTGTAGGATAACGATTAACGAATATTTTTCCTATGCCTATATTACTAAATAATTATGTAAATGAATTTGTAGAAGAAAAGAAGCAACGTGGACAATTATTTTAACAGTAATCGTATGAGTATTAGTTCGTAAAATTTTCCATATGCATCGTTTGCTTCGTCCGGTATTTTTATCATATTTTGTTATAATTTGATTGAAAAATTTGGAGCTATTCTATGGACGAGATAGAAATCGGTAGGCGCGAGAAAAGGTCAAGAAGAGTTAGAAGAAGAATTCAGAGGGAAGAGTATAAAGTGCGTTTAACGTCATTTTGTTGTGGTTTGTTCTTTGTATGTAGCTTCTAAAATGTTATTTAATTCAAAGGATAGAATTTCATCCCAGAAAACCGCTGCAACTAACGTGGTTCGATGTGTAAATAAGACTCAGAAGTTATATGTAAGGAAGCTTAAATTCCCTTTCATTATAATTAACTATAATTTTTATTCTGTATCACTAGATGTTATCTGACTCCCAGTTTTTTCGCAGGAGAAACAAACGTCAAGAAGAAGCATAACACACGCACGAATTACTGTAAGTAAGAAGAGTTTTCAGATGTCTAGAAATTCTTTGGTTTAGTTTTGAACTTAATGGAATTATTTAAGTTATTATTGCATTTTATCGATATAATGTTACATCGGTAACTTAATGTGATTGTGCATATTTTGATCGTTAAATTATTTTCTTTGGAAACAATTTTTTAGCTCAGGCTTGCTATTTCTTTATTTCCAGACTCGGCCAGGGCTGTTTAATCAAGGAAAGTGTACATCTTTTGTGCGTAGAGGTAATATTAATTGAATTATAACAATATAGATATCATTTGAAGAAACGGTCTTAATGTCCTTATTTTTATGACATCATTATAGTCCTCAACATTTCACCTGGAAAAAAGGCTCGAATGGAGGAGGATCTGCATCGTATCATACAGCTAGCCAATGGTGCCCCTGTTAAACATCATCATTGCAATGCAACAGAAAGTTTTCAGAATGATGATAGTCATTCTGGAAAATCCTCAGGACATATTGGACAGGAAATTATGGATATATGTGAAGATACCACATTAAGCAAAGATATTGACTGCTTAGAACATAACAAGAAAATTAAAAGAAATAACTCATACCCAAGGTTTGCAATTAAATAACTTTGTTAGCCATTAGATGAAAGTAAATGTGGATCATCTACAATAACACACTTAAACCGAAGAAAAAATATTTAGCTAAATAATTTTGTTACATTTCAGTAAAAAATATTGCCCATAAAGAATTAAATTTAATCACAATACTGATGGTTTTTGATTTGGCTTATACAAGTATGTTTAAAATATCAGTGCTATGAAGTAAATGTTGAAACACTGCTCATTGCTATTGAAATAATTTTGAAGTAATTAATATTTTTTAAACTTTTATGGTCCATTCAAAGTATGCAAGCAAATAATATAGGTGACTTGGACATTCCTAGGCATCAAAATACAAAAAAGCAGGAAAAACACTCGCCTTCTGGGATTCCAAACAAACACGTTTGCATACTATCATCATCTTCTTCTAATGAATGCAGTTCATCTTCCGAGTCAGTACACTACTGTAATCCTACATTGGTATGTTTGTTTAATAATGATTAAAAATTATATTTTAAATGTTGGTTTTGGAGATTAAGTTGTGTTTCTTGTTTTATTTTATGATAATAATATTTATTAGCCATTAAGCAAATTACATTGCAATACACTTTGTCAAATACACAGTTGAACTAAGACAATGGCTTAGGTCATGATGCAGTAAATCAAAGAATTCATTCACACTATAAAAAGGCCTAGTGACTAGCCAAGTTGCTAGTTTCACCTTAAATTTGGACACTGCCATGTCATGAGAACATTGGTAGAGTTTATTAAAGATTCTCATCCCCAAAGTATTAGGACTAGAAAGTCTTGCTCAGTCTTCAATGTAGAGCAGTGGAGCCCAACCCTTTTACATGGCGGGCCACATTGGAGGTTCCGAGAGCTTTGGCGAGTCGGATGATTATTTATATTAGAAGTTACCAGGGGAGTCTGTGGTCTCATATTAGCAAAAATTAAGTCTAAATAAATTACTAGTGTTAAAGCTCCACCAGAAAAAGTTTTGAGACGATTATTATACTGAAAAAATATTAAATTGTCTATCAAATTTTACTGATCACCTTTTCATCATTGCTTCGTGGGCTGCATATAGTGCTCTCAGGAGCCCTATTTGGCCCGTGGATTGTGGACCTCTGATGTAGGGTATCCAAATGATGTTTTTTTCTCGTGTTGTGCATATGAATATTTTGTTTACAAAGGCTTAAAGTAATTTTTGTATGAATAAGGATATCAAATATGAACATTATATACTGCCATAATGGACACACTTATGAAAAGAGGTTTACAATGTGCATCTGATAGAAAGTTAGTTATAATTCTTATGCCTTTCTTCTGAAGTATCAGAAAATTTTATTTCTTGAACCTTGACCCCATAAATGTAAGCCATATGGAAGTAAATTATGAAAAATATGCACTATGCAAATATTGCTTAGGCAGACTGCTTTTTAAACATATAAACAGGTACACAACATGTGATAGTTTGGTACAAATAAATTGAATGTGTATATTACATGTCAACTTAGGTTCTCAATGTATACCTAACATCTTCACAGACATGATATCATTATTGATTTCCTTAAGATTACAGACTAAGGACGATCTTATTCTGATTTAATAAAAACTTGTTTTCAGGAACCATATAGTCTCATTCTGTATATTATTTGTTTTACATTTAGCACATCAAGATTATCATTAGATACAAAGAATGTGGTGTCATCAGCATGAAGAATTGAATTAGATAATACATTACTGATGTCCCATGTTAACTAGTCAACTTAATTGTTTTATGTAGTTGTATCAGCTGATTGCAACTAAGGTTTATAATCAGGAACTACAAGATAAGGCTGATTTTTGCATTATGAGAATTGGTGATGTAGGACATTGTTTTTGTTGGTGATTTAGGATGATTCATTATACTCAATGACAGATTTAGAGATTTCCTGTCCCTAGGCCAAATTATTTTCTCACCCCATTTTTGGTGCTTTTTCCTAAAAGAGTCACTCATGTATGTGGTTTATCTGACCATCTGTGGATCAAAATAGTTTAATTCATCAAAAATCTACTTAATATTAATTTTGTTTATTCCTGCCCTGAAATACCATTTTTATTGTCGCCTTGAAATCTTGCTGTCCCTAGGCCATTGCCTACTTTGGCCTTATTTTGAATCCGCTATTGCTTATACTATAAAAAGTATAACCAATCTCCAATAAAAATTTTATGTGGAATGCTATCTTTTTTGTTCAGTAAGATTTGCGTTACCTTAAAAATAAAGCCTTAATATATAATTTTTATATACAGCAATAATTTAAGGACAATGCTAACTTTTTCATTGGAATAAAAGTATTTTATTAGAGTGTTGTATTCTGTAAGGTAAGTCAAAATATTTCTTGTTTACTATTTGTTGTTTCTTACATTGGTAATATTTGAAATTTTGCTCTAGCAGGTGCATCAATTTAATGTTTCACATTTTTATTAGTTGAAAAAATTAAATTTTAATGTAATCTTCAAAATTTTAAATATTTCAACTATAATTTTTATTTTACCAATTTGCTATATCTGTGCATTTTGAGAAGTAATCTAAATTGTGATTTCCATTCTTTTTTAGGATATCTATGAAGAGTTTGCAAATTCTGTAGTTTCTTCTCTAAATGCCAAAATGACATATTTATTCCCAGGCAGAGGTAAGTAAACATAATTTAGTAATAATAATTTAATTATGTATTGATTCACAAATTTTATGCCAAATATATCCTTAATCCGCCGTTGGTGAGCGAATCCCTCACCTCGAGAATAAACATGCTCTCATTTTTTTACAAGTTACAACTTTCGGGATCAGTATACCTTCCTAAAAGTATTCGAATTTACATAACATGTTACCGTAAATATTTTTTGTTCATGGGTAACAAAATTAATGATGCATATGATTGAGAGGATATTGCCGATTCACCCACCGTTGAGTATTACATTTGTTATGTACCAGTCTCCTCACCATATTGAAATTACAATTAAATTTTTAGCTTTATTATACTTTTATAGCAATTTCCATATTTTTTATAGTGTTTTATTTTTTAGAAATTTGTATTCGAGTATTTTACATTATTATTGAAAATTAATATAATCTTTATGAAAAATATATTAATGTTTCATTTTCGTTTATATTTTTACTCATACATTTATTAAAGATATGAAATTGTGGAAGATAACAAATGGTATAACAATTATTTTTACCGCAAGAAGGGAACAATCATCTGGGTGAGCGCGGCCCTCACCCATGACCAATAGCATCACAAAATACAGCGCAACCAATGGCGGATTAACAATAAAATACCAGCAATATTGATGACAATCTTTCCGTAGTGGTAGAGGGCATGAGCACATTGTTGCTTGTTTAGTTGAACTTGAATGACCTCCTTAAGTAATGGCATGTATCTTTGGTACTTTTCCATTATGACTCCACAAAATATTATTCTTGCAATGAACTATATACTATGTAGAGTTGGTGTGTTTTTTAACCCTTTCATGGCCTGCGGGAAGTATACTTCCCACCAAATATATTCCTCATCTGGGTCCATGGGAACCATGTATCCCGCTTTTGTTAAGGTCTGCCATCTATCACATTCTATTCTTTATAAAAAATACAAAGTGAGGCATTCCGCTATCTTGGCATGAGAGGGTGGTGAATAACTGATTGTGTCCTAGAACCTATAGAAATATTTTGCCCATGAAAGGGTTAAGTAATGAAAGTAAATGTAAAGTAAATGATTTAAGTTATGTGTAACTAAAATTGTTGCATATCTAATTTTATTATTGTATAGTTTTGTTAAGGGGTGTCAGCCACCTTTATGGACTGCGACAAAACCTTAATGCGGAGATTTTCCTTCCATGTTCACATTTGCACTCTTCGTCAGGTTGGGTTGGTTTGGGGGGTTGGCTTGATTTTTCTTCCACGTTCACATTTGCACTCTCCATCGGGTTGGGGTCGGCTTGGTTTTCCTTCCATGTTCACATTTGCACCACTTCATTCTCTAAAATTTCACCACATTTATTGAAAAGAGAACTTATTAAGCTACTGTTCACTTTCAACTGTTTTGTAAATTACTGATGCTATGTAACTGGTCACAAAGAGTTCTATTTCTTGCCACTTAAGGCGCTGCATCTGTTTTGCAGACTATTTCGCTTCTGTTCCTCATATTGTTTACTTTCAAAGTTTTGACGGCAACAATGACAATTATATTCATTATTGCGTGCAATAATATTTTGTGGGGTCATAATGGGATAGTATCACATATTTGCTTGCTAATTGGATTTTATTGGACATTGTTATGGCAACAGATAATGATCATAAGCTGTTATTACCCCTCGGTAGTATTTCTTTTAATACTTATCAAACTGCATGCAGCCATTTTTTGATAGTTATTGTATTGTCTGATTTATGTTTAAATTGTTGCAAATTATTCCATCATTTAATTTAATGATATTGCACTAACATTAACTTTCTTTCAAATGGTTTTCATTTAAATATAGAAATTTGATTTAAAATACTGTAACAGTTAATCCTTGAAATACCAAGGGGTGACTTTTGGTCCAAGCATCAATTTTTGAATATTTTTTTCTGATATCGAAGTCATAGATGCTGTTTTTTTCTAACTGACTTTCATACATTATATTTTACAAATAAATATCTTTTTCTCATATGTATGTTCAGAGTTTTTCTTTATTTACCCATATTCATAGATAAGTCACTCCTTGGTCTTACTTTTCACAATATTTTAAAACTAACATCATTTATTTTTTTCTTTTTTGTGGTTTTTCGCTTTCAGAAACATCTAGTGGCAATACAGAAAATTGATTTGGCTTGATACACATATCATTAGTATACTAATTTAAAGTAAACTACATGTTGCAATTGTAACACTCAAAAAAAAATATAATGCAAAAGTTCACTTTTTTACGATTTATAATAACTTCCTTGAGCATCTTTGAAATAAAATTGTTTCATGAGTAAAAAATAGATAGTAAGTGTTTTATTTCATTAATGTCTACTAGATGTAGCGAAAATATATAAATGAAGTATGGACCAAAATGGTCCCCCCTTGGTACTTAATGGTAGTTTTGGATCTTGGTATTTCAAAGGTTAATAGATTAGTTGTTACTTAGCTATTTCCATATTGGACATTTTTGAGAGTCACAATTAAACAATGTTTTAAATCACGTTATGATACACCAGATTTATACAAAAATGGTAACAGGATGGCTGAAAAAAACTTTAATTTCTCAAAGAATAACTTTTTAAGTTTAATTTCAAACTATTTTTGTAAATTTAAGTTATTGATTATTATTGTAAAAATGTTTTTTTTGAAACCAATCAGTTTATCTTAAATGCTGTTTTTGCAAAATACTCTTAAATTATTTTATTATCTATTATTTTAGATTATCTCCAAGAAACAAGAGCTAGTATACGGACCAAGTATCATCACAAGTAAGTTCTCTGAAATTTGTATGTTTTATTACTTTTTGTTTGATTTCAAAGATATTAAATTTGTATGCTTCACCAAAATGAGATATAATTTAACTTTTTAATGCTTATTTGTTCAATTTTTATATAAATTTTGATTGTTATATTTTCACCAAATAAATTGTTTATACTCTAACTAGAGGCATGCAGTAGTTTTTCTTGGATAAGCTGCTCATTATTTTCTAAAACTAAATTTTCACTGCCATAGGTTAATTAAAAATTTGGTACAGATTTATTATGATTAGGAAAAATCAAATCTGATAATTCAATTCTTCATTCTTGCTCAAAATATTTCTTAATAACTTCTTCATAGAAATAGCTTTACTTTTTACTGTCATTCATATTCACAAGAAAAGGAGAAGAAAACTTAGTATCTAATCACAATAACAAATAACAGAAAGATTACTCCAAATCAGAGGAATTTGTTTAAAAAAATATAATTTTTATTAATATTACTTATTATTATATCACTAGTTTAGTTACCTGTCAAAATAATGATGGGATTTTAATCATAAAAAATTGGTGAATCAGTTTTATCTTGTCCCATGCTCATATCTTATCTAAAAATAGTAAAAGCCCTCTGTTACATTGTTACATATTGTATTTTTGTGTAATGTTCTCCCCCCTCCCAGGTTTGAATCTGGCGGAGGTCGGATTTTTCAACCTGGGATCATCCTGTCCCCTACTTTTGTGATTTGAGGAGACTGCAAGTCAGCGCTCTGTCCTTTGGAAGGACATGAAGCAGTTGGCCCCCTTGGTGCTCTTCGTAAAGAGTAGGCTAATGCCGGCACCAGATTTCCCTCCTCCCTTGTGAGTGTGTTTGGTCTGTAAGGAGTTAAGGCTATAATAATCCAAGAGGTTGATTAGCCAGAAATTCCATACATATAAACAAACTCTCCCTCCTCCTCTCCCTTTCTCTCTCTCTCTAATTTGTTTATAGATGAACACTCTCTTGGTCCCCACATTTTAAATGTGTAGAACAGTAAACTTATCTCTTCATTCCCTTAGAACAGTGTTTTTCAACCTTTTTGCTTTGGTGACACTTTTTAAACGATTCAGCTCCCGTGACACATCATGAAAAGCTCCCACAACACACCATGAAATAAAAAGTAAATTTTCTTTGTTAAAACAACAAAAATACTTGAGATTCCTTATGTAATAATAAAATAGCAATAATAATAAATATAGCAATAATAAAATAATAAATATAGCAAAAAATATAACAAAATGTTTTATTACATCATTTTGTCGCGACACACTGGTTAAAAACCACTGCCTTAAAAAGTGAAGTAGCAGTACTCTGATTTCTCTAAAAAAGCATCTGGCAACTTCCCTAATTATTCTGCATTTTGCCTATGTTAATATAGCTTACCAAGATTTATATATTTATAAGAGCTATCACTGAAGATTCAGAGAAGGCATAATGCATGCATTAGATTTATTTTTAATCTGAAGAAATCAGCCACATTTCTGGATCACTCGTCAAACTAAACAAGTTAAATCTGGAGTTTTGGAGATGCCTTCACTTGCTTTACCAATTACTTCCAGCAATCTGCATTATCTTGCTGCTGAATTTGGAAGTATAGACACTGTACATAACTGCAGTACTATGGGGAGCCATAAACTCTTTATTCCTCATCACAGAACAGTAATCTTCAACAAGTCCTTCATTGTAACTGCTAGTAGACTGTGGAATGAACTTCTCCTAACAATAAAAAACTTGCATTTGCTCTCCTCATCAAATGACACTATCAATTCCTCTTATCTTTTTAAAGGAACAATTAAACATGGTTAATGCTTAAATTGTTCTTAGTCTTAATTTTGACAAAGCAATACTTATTGTTTTCAATTTACACTTAGTTTTTTTGTTTAGTCATGATAATGTTAATATCTATTAATTTCTCTCTTCAATCTCGGATGCCCCCTCCCAGTTGTATCACATGTCAATGTCCACAATGTCTCCTTTAATAGTTGCTACAATGTAAGGGCTATTTGCGCCTTACCCGATGACATTCCTGCCCCCCTTCTCCGGCAGTGGGAACTAGCCCACATACATCTTCTCGACTCTTTCTCCCTCCCTGGCCTTAACCTCTGCTAACCTTATTGGCCATATGCCAATGCCCAAAATTTCTCCTTCAACAGTTACAATGTAAGGGCTATTCACACCTTACCCTACAACACCTCTCCCCCTTTTCACTAACCTTATTGGCCATCCACCCCTCCCTCTTCCCCATCTCCTCCAATCATCATACTCCTCACATCACTCTGTCATCCTCACACTCCCACCCAGTGTGTCACTTACATTTAATTACTCTCTCTCTCTGTTGCTGAAGAAGGGCTTAAGCCCAAGAAGATTCCAAATTTATATGTTGTTTTCGTGCTTTTACCTGTGTTACTTTGACACCTCCAGCAGCTCGCCAACTCTGGTAAGTGTCCATTCCTATTGTCTTTTTATCCTATACTTCTCTTCCACCATGGAACTAACCCATCTCTGTTATTACCCACACAGGCATCCCTCAACTGCCAAATTGAATTCCTCAACTCCTGTGTTGAACTTGGACTCACTCCCAAATACCTCATACTCAGAATTCCTCTTTCAGGTCTTCCTTCTCCAATCTGTGCTTCCCTTGCCCTCACCTATCATTTCACTTCACTCAATATCATCCGGTCCACCATACACCATTATACCACACTCTCCAACACCCATTTCGCTAAATGCAAATCTTTCGTCCTTCTTCATCAATCATTGAATTCTATGACCCACCTTGATGCCACTCTCCTTCAAGTGCCTAAAAACATCATCACACATTGCAGCAGACTTCTCCGTAAACTTTCTCTGATGTGCATCCGGCACCTCTAATTAGGGCTACCCCTTCCGTTCATATCTGCTGGCGAGGCCAACATATCTTCTCCTTCCCTGCCACTCCTCGGCCAAAAGCCATGCCTTGTGGACCTCCTAGGATTCCCAACCTCACCCTCACTCATTACCCTGAAAAAAACCCACAGTCCTAACCTGAAAACCTTGCTGCAATCCTATTTTCCACACACTCCTGCCACCACCACCACCTCATGCAAACCAGATGAAGTTGTGAACTTTTCTTCCCTCATTCTCACTCCTACTGAGAATGTACTCCTTTCCCATGGCCTTTCTTTGATCATTTCCACCTCCTTGCTAATGTCCAGTCCTTTGTCCGCACACACTGTCTAAAAACCAGCTCTTCTAAAGAAGACAGTGCCCTCTGCCAACCCAAAACTCCCTCCCTGCCTTCCACCGACCTTTTCCATTTTCAAATCTCCTTCCCAATACATTATACCCACCCTTCCCTCCCAACACCTGCTCAAGCAAAATCTCAACTATATCCTCCTCAGAATCTCCCAGCCTAACTTTTCTGATCTACTTGACCATAGAGACAATCTTACCAGACTTGAAAGACATACCTTCTCTACACTTAAACATAATCACAATTTCACCATCCTCCCTGCTGACAAGGGCACCACCATGGTTGTGTTGGACCATGCCCAATACAACGAGGAAGCTGAGTGCCATCTCTCCGACGAACCCTTTTACCATCACCTTACCTTCAACCCCGCAGACCACTACTCCCAAATCATCATATCTTCACTCCTAAGGAAACCAAGAAGGGCTTCCTGATTCTACCATTGCTCTATTATCCCCAACTAACCCCCCACTCCCACATTCTACCTTCTCCCAAAAATTCATAAACCCAATATCCCTGGCCACCTCACTGTTGCAGGCTTTAATTCCCACACAATGCATTTCTGTATTCGTGGACTTTCACCTACATCCTCTCATCCGTCAATTTCCATCCTTTATCCAAGACACTAACCACCTCCTCCAATGCCTCAAACACCTCCACTCCCCTCTCCCACGTAATTTGGCGACTATCAACATCTGGTCCCTCTACAAAAACATTCCCCACGGTCATGGACTCTCTACCCTCGGAAAAATCCTGGACTTGAGACCACCTGATGCAAGACCCTCCTCCCATTTCTTAATGGACTTGGCAGAAATGGTGCTCAAAAAGAACAACTTCTCTTTTGAAGGAGCCACTATCTCCAAATAAATGTCTATAAGTCGGTCTACTCGTTCGTTTCTGTCTCCATAGCCCCATTTTCCAACTGTGCTGTCGTCTTCATTTCATGTGGCCACCACATTACTTTCTCCATACCTGTAATATTTCTAAAAGTTCCAAATAGGTTAAATGATAATAACTATTTTAAGGAACTGTGAGAAAAATTTAGACTTTACAAAGAACAGAAATAAACTCAAACTGTAGCCTTCTGATATTGGATGTAGCCAGAAAGCTCCAACAATTAAGAAAATAAAAAGGAGTGTTACTAAGATGTAACTAACCGTTAAGTGTTTACAATAGTCGCCGGTAGGTGGTGAGGTGATGGCAGCTAAAAAATTTAGTTTTTGATATATCTTATAAACAATGCATTATATGGGAAAATGTTTCAAACAAAAGTTGTAGAAACTTATATTTCCTACAACTTTATTCCAGTATGTTTTTACATATATCAAATATTAAAGCAAATATTTCAAAATAACTGATAAGTGACAAGAGTAAACACTCACTTCTGATATAGAATGGGAAGAAATTAAAACCAGTATCAAGGATACCTTGGATAAAGAAATTGGAAAACAAGATAAGAGAAGCAGGAAACCATGGATCACTAAGGATAAATACACTAGTAATAACAGGTAGAAAATATGGCATGGAAATAAAAAGAGAAAAATCCGAGGTCATTCGAATATTGGGTAAAGAAGAAAATCTGAATGTAAGTATTGAAGGAAAGCCTTTAGAACAAGTTACAGACTATAAATACCTTGGAATCATCATAACAAGAGAAGCAAAATGTACAGATGAGATCAGAACTAGAATAGGAAAAGCAAAAGCTTCTTTTAGAAGAAAGAAACGCATACTTAAAGGGAATATAAGGAAAGATATCCGCAAAAAGTTCATAAAATGGAGTATAGCTTTGTATGGGACAGAAACACGTATGCTAAGAAAAAACGACATCAAATGCATGTAAAACTTTGAAATGTGGAATTGGAGGAGAATGCTGAAGATAAAATGGACAGATAGGATGAAAAACGATGAAGTGCTATGAAGAGTAGGAGAGAAGCGATTGATTATACAGACTATTAGAAAGAGGAAGGCAACCTGGGTTGGACATTACCTGAGGAAAGAGAGTATGATTAAAGATGTGTTAGAAGTAAAACTAGATGGAAAAAGGTAGGAAATGGTTTAAGCTGCTAGACAATTTGAAAGGGAAAGAGAGTTATCAAGATATGAAAGGGACAGTGGAAAATTGGGGTATATGGAGAACCAGGTTTAACCATGAATAATCATGGACCTGTCTATGGACAGACTAACTATGATGATATATATATATATAATTATACATAATACATAGACGTTCCTCACAGAGGAGGAGGATATAACATATCATTATATATAGACTTTCCTTACAGAGGAGGAGGAACATAAAATATATATATGGATACTAATGTTTAGACACTTCCATAAAAGCGGCAGTCTCAAAATTTTTTTGTCGGTAGAATTATGGGCAAAACCGACTAGAAAAAACGAAAATCTTGAAAAAGTTCTACAATGCAGCCACCAAAAATTCGAAATTGTTTAAACAAATTTTCAAGGTTTATCTATTTCCGGATTTGCTACAGAGCTGAAATTTTTTTTTATATGTAGAATTTGTCAAAAAAACGAAATAAGCATTATAGAAATTTTGATATTTTAATTTGTTTGGCAGTTAAAACTTCTTAAGGTTTAAACAAATAGGTATATGTTTTGATACTGCGGGGCGAGTTAGGGAGCTGAAATTTTTAAGTTATTCAGAGTTTAGTCTATATAAACGAATAAACATTTCAATGCCTGCCTGAAATTGTTATTGCGGCCGTTAAAAATTATTTAAATTTAAACAATTAGATAAATGTTATTTCACTTCTAATTGTGCTACAAATTTAAAATTCTCAATTGTTTAAACAGAATTTCAATTTTATGTATTTCCAAATGTGCTACGGAGCTGAATTTTTTTAGGTTGAATTTCTAAAAAAACGAAATAGCCATGTAGAAAATTTGATATTTTAATTTGTTTGTTAAAAATTTTTAAATTTTAAACAAATAAGTAAATGTTTAGGTGCTTTGGGGAGACCTACAAATCTGAAATTTGAAAGTTATTTAGAGTTTGGTATATATATAAACGAATAAATATTTGAATATTTCCTTGAAATTGTTATTGCGACCGTTATAAATTTTTATAATTTAAACAATTAGGTAAATATTATTTCACTTTTAGATGAGCTATAACGTTAAAATTTTGCAGAAAGGTGTACACCACAATTGAAAAATTATAATATTCTTAAAATTTTAAATTTTAGGTATTGGTTTAAACAAATATTATTCCCTAAGGAAAGAACGAAAATTGGCGCAGAGGTGAAATATTTTGAATTAAAAAAAATTTCTAATAATGAAATATCTCTCTGAAAAATTAATGTTTTTCAAGGTGAGATGCTTGCAGAATGCAAGCACCAACTACTAGTATAATCACACCCACACACACACACATATATATATATATGCATACACACAGTGTTCTTTATTCCAATGTTAAACATTTTCTACCATTATGTTTTCAAAATGGCCTGAAATGAGACCGCCAGACACACATTTACACCACCTTTTTGAACTTCGCGTGCTTGCGGTTCGCGAATTTGAACTTCGCGACAAAATTTTTTATGACCATTACTTGTGTTTCGCGCATATTACTTGCATTTCGAGTCATGCATTTACGATGCCAACAAGTGTGAACTCTTTCTACTTTTTTGTTTCTAAGTTAATTTTAAACTTTAGCATCCTAGAAAAGGGAATTATTATTATATTATATTTATAATGGTCATTATGAGCAGTTTTCAAAGTAAACAAATGTGATAACCATCGACTTAATTCTTTTATAGCTTAGTTTAAACCTCACTGCCAACTGCGCTATTTTCCTTAACAGTTGAAGTTGCTGCCAAATTAGAAATTATTGGCTAATGGAAAAGCATCCTACGTGTTTAGTTTTTCAAAATTTTACGAGTAAGACATTGAAAATATTCGTTCTTTGCGTATGAGGTTGCTGGTTTTTTAACGAAATATTTAACGATTTAATACTATTATCTTTGTATTTTTAATGTAATTTAAGGAACTGTTGTTTTGTTAAGTTTTCATTGTTTATTACGAATTTTTAATGCAAATCTAAGGATTACTATCATCTTGTAATGTAAGATTTTCTGCCACGTATTTTGAATGCGATTACTAAAAGAAATGTTGCCACTTTATTATGCTAGGTTTTGATTTTCTGTTATGCATTTTTAATGATATTAGTAAAAGAAATTGAAGCACTTTTTAATGCTAGTGTTTTTTTATGGCTTGGAAATGTTTGTTGCAGAATCTAGGAAAACATTTCTGCATGATGTACTGAACATTGTATTTCAGTTGTTCAATTTAAATTAAACCATTTCCTTAGAATGAACAAAATAAGATCAAAAATCGCATACGAAATTGTTGGAGGTTAACTGTACAAGTGCGGAAAGAAGTGTAATCGCTTTGTTATGCTGGGTTTTCATTTGCTATTACTCGTTTTGAAGTATTTTTCACTTTATAATGCTAGGTTTTTCATTTGCGGTTACATTTTCTTTTATTTTCTGTCAAACTGCATTACTTATGATAAAAAAGTGAATTTTTTAGGTTGACTGGGAGCTACTCTTGTAATAACATGGCGTCTTATGGGAAAATAGGACTTGCCCTTGAATTTGCATTTCGCGTCAGTTTTCTTGAACTAATTATTTGCGACGTTCAAAAAGGTGGTGTATTGTTCTTTTGCAAGTTTACCACTGGTTATAGCATTCGTATATTAAATGAACCAATGTAGACATGAGAAGCACTGCATCGACACGAAGTAGGCATATCTCTCAAGTGATCATGCAGCTGATTGTTGGCTGCATAGCGTGATCTGGTGACCGGGGAAGCTCCTAACCCTCACCTCATTCTGGCAACACTGCTCAGATGCAAGTGTCACGGTATCCCTCGCTGTGTAAAGACCTCATGGCACATTTCTTCTCAATTTTGTCATTTATTTGGTTTATTTGCCCTTACTTGCCCTTAATCATGCATAAGCTAAAGCAAGTCACTACTCCAAAAAGGCTGAAGAAAGTGATGCACTTAAGTGAGAAATTGACAGTGTTAGACAGAATGGCTACAGGTGAGAGTGTGTCTGCAGTTCACCGACATTTTGGAATAAACAAATCTACAGTAAGGTCAATAAAGAAAAATGAAAAGGTGATCAGGGATAGTGTTTCAAGTAGTACTCCGATAAGTGCAACAATGGTGTCACATGTCCAAGATAAAACAATAGAACAAATGGAAAAATACTTAATCTGTGGATTGAAGACCAAACCCAGAAGAATATTCCTCTGAATGGCTCTATCATTCGTACTAAGGCAAATGGGCTATTTGATCATTTTAAGGGACAGAGGAGTGAGGACTCAGGACCATTCAGTGATTTTCAATCCAGTAAATCCCTTTGACAAATTTAAGAACATGCAGAGCTTGCACAACGTGAAGCTACTTGGTGAGTCCGCATCAGCAAACCACGAGGCAGCGCAGACGTATCCTGAGGAACTACATAAGCATAGTGAGGAAAATGGGTATGTGCCACAACAGATCTTTAATGCTGATCAGACCGGGTTATTTCGGAAAAAAATGCCCAATAGAACATTTATTTCAAAAGGAATGGACTGCTCCTGGATTTAAGGCAGCAAGAAACCGTTTATCACTTCTCATCTGTGCTAACGCTTTGGAAGACTATATGGTGACGCCTATGCAGTTGTATCACCTTGAACTCCTGTCCCCTGAAGGGCAAGAATAAGAATCGGATGCCCGTGTTTTGGCATGCAAACAAGAAGGCATGGGTAACGGCAGCATTATTCTTGGAGTGGTCCCACGACTGTTTTGTCCATGAGGTAGAAAAATACTTGGCATCCAAGAACCTTGCATTCATAGTCCTACTCCTCATAAGCTCCAGGGCATCCACTTGACATTAAGTTTGCACATCCTTTTCCTTCCTTCTAATACAACCTCTCTCATCCAACTCTTAGATCAAGGTGTTATTGCGACATTCAAAGCCAACTACACAAGACACCTTCAAGTGCATTTTTGATACAATCAAGTAAGACCCAACTCTAGATGTTACAACCTGTTGGAAGATGTTGACATCGTGGACTGCATCACTGATATCCAAGAGTCTCTAAAGGAGATGAAGCCATTTATCATCAATGCCTGCTGGAAGAAACTGTGGCGAGAAGTTTTCAATGAATTCCCTTTCAATGGCGGTGATCTTCAAGACATCGCTCAGCTAGTGCATCAAGTTGGAGGAGAAGGCTTTGAAAATATGCAGTCACAAGAGATAAAGGAACTGATTGAGTTCCACACCAAGGAGTTGACTGAAGAGGACCTAGATAAGCTCATCGATGAGGACAACAGTGAGGAAGAGGAGGAGGATGCTACAAGGTCTACTCTCAATCTTAAAGCTCTTGCTGAAATAATGAAACTGCAGTGGGCGTTGATAGACAAAGTGGTGGAATGCGATCCTGTAATGGAGAGGAGTCTCAAATTTAAGAGGGGGATCGAGGCTACATCCAGCCCCTAAATTCAAAAGGAACTGCAGAAAACAGCAAAACAATTGACCATCATCAGGTTTTTTCAGCCCAAACTCTCTACCTCGACCAGCCACAACCCACCTCAATTGCCCTCCTTGGATGATTCAGATTGACTTCATCGCCATATTATTATATCATTATCATTACTATATAATAAACAGTATACTATATTTAGTGATTTTTGTCTATGTTCTTATATATTTACCTTTTCACTCGCTATTTTTTGTCGTGCCATGAACCTGACCCCATTTTCCCCATTGAATTATGGTTTCAACATCTGCAAATTCCACATTTGCGAGAGTTTACAGGAACATAACCCTCGCAAATGTGGAGGGTTTACTGTGTGTGTATATATATATATATATAGTAAAACCTTTTTATTTCGTTCCTGGATAATTCGAAATAGCATGTAATTCGAAGCTAAGAGCAGTACCCGGCCAACATCATAGGATTTTGCATACTTTTTCATATGGATTATTCGAAATGTCTACAATGATATTCGAAGTCATGATCTGGTCCGGTGACTCACGAACATTTTGTTTAATTCTAAACCTTGACCCATATTGTGTGTTTAAGTGGCAAGTTCGTGCGTGCATATGACAAAGGCATCGCTTTTTTTTCTTCATTTCTCACAAACGAGATTTACATTGCCCCCCAAACAGGTAACTTCTTTTTACTTACTTAATAGTCAACGTGAAATAAAATCGTAGATGATACAATTAGGGGAATCATTCTATCCTTGCATCACTAGACTTTCTTTATTCCAGTTTCTCAGATTACTTCATGTATACTGCTTTATTGTAGATCTCTACCAACTCCCCATGAGTTTTTCAGAAAATACTTCAAATAAGGATAAACAAAGATGCTAGAAGCGTGCAAGGACAGGAGAGATGAGGATTCATATTTGCCCACTCAACAAAAAAATGCCAAAAAATATAAATGTTTACCTTAGTAATTTGAGCACGATCTTCAATGTTATTCTCATTATCACTCTCTGAACTGACACTTTCTTCCGAATCACTTTCAAGTAAGATTTCCGTCTACTTTTCATCACCAGGTATTGCTTGCATTTTCTCTTAGTTGAAGCCATGATAACTTTGACTTTTTTAATCTCTTAGAGATTAACAAAAGTAACAACAAAAATAACGAACAATAGCTGCCTCCATACAGCATAAATGTTTCCCTCAGAGCAGCAAGAGAATATTTTTTGTGCAATCCAAGCACTTCCCATGCGCTCTGATCATGCTTTTGGTCAAGAGGTAGCATCGTAAATATCTTTGAATGGGCTTGTTTGTGCATTGATGTCAGATAAGTGATTCTCACTCTCTTTATATTGATTTCAAGAAATGCTGAACCAAGCACTAGCCCATATCCGAAGACCATTCCTCCTCCCTTTCCATATAGCTCTCAAGTGTTGATGCATAAAAAAATATCTCAAGAGTGAAAGACATCACAAAGCAGATTAACAGTGCCTGGATTCCCTTCCACCACACAGTAGCTTTCATGCAGAGGTTCAGTTAGTCTCAGCATTGAATAGGGGTTTTTTGAACCCACAATTTGCTTAACTATGCAAAAATTCAATCACAAAATTTGACGTATAATATAGGTAAAAAGAAAAGAGTAAAAATTGCAAAATTAAGCACAAGAGGAAGGTCCAAGATTACTGTTTTGAAATATATCAAGGTTTTTTAGATTTAAGAAAATTTATTGCTTAAAAAAATAGAGAAATTAGCAATCACCGCGGCATACCCATTATGACCGCATATGAAGTTTTTGTCCTGCCTATTGGATACGCAGGATAATGCTGAGGGGTTAAGAGCATTTCTTACAATTCTAAGAGATTATTCATAAAATATGTCATGCTTATGCTTATGTTTGCCTTTTTAGTTTTTCCTTTCCTAAAACTTGGCACATTAAGCTAAGCTTGACCCTTACCCCTCCCTCCTGCCTGCATGATGCAATTCATGGATTTAAATCCCCTCACCCTCATTTCCAAAGGGAGAATGCGTTTAGTAGGTATTGCAGAAAAGAATTCATAAGTACATAATTGTAAAATCATCACCTGTCATAATAAATATGACCACATTATTTTGAGAGCACATATATTTTATTACAGCTGTGCATTATGGATGAATATAAAATTACAATGCAATGTATGAAATTGTCTAGAGCTAATAAAGAATTAATTAATTAATTATTTATTTTTGACCATACCGATGGCATGGAAAGTTTGAAGAAAATTGGAGAGAATTATTACGTGATGGTTCCTATCTATTATCTATACAATATTTCACACAAGCGTTTTCCCAATATTTTTAGTATGCATTTTCACAATCTTTTGGCTGAGTATGCATGGTTGAAAGTCTTTTCTTCCAAAACGTGGTGTAAAAGGGTAACTTGAAATACACACTGGGAAAATTGGGATGTTCACTCGATCCTATTTTTCACATGTGGTGGTGTTCCTGAATCATGAATTAAGTGGTCACTTAAGCTCTGTTCACAAATTCGCCATACGTACAAACTTGAAAGGTCAATACGTTTTGTAGCAGAATGGATAGAAAAGACTATATTGCGATTTTACTGTCCAAGTCATAAGAAATTTCGATTTTTTTAAAGTTTGTTTATTTCGAACCCGGATAATTCGAAGTCGTTTTTTTGTGGTCCCTTGAACTTCAAAATAATGAGGTTTACTGTATAAATCAAATCTTTCTCCCCCTTCCTCCCTCTATCTTGTCCTACCTCTATCTTGTCCTCCCTCTATCTTGTCCTACCTCTATCTTGTCCTCTCTCTATCTCGCTCTCCCTCTATCTCTCTCTCTCTCTCTCTCCATCTATCTCGCCCTTCATCTATCTTGCCTTCATCTGTCTTGCTCTCCATCTCTCTCTGCCTCTCTTTCCTCCCACCCTTCCTTCTCCTCTCCTCTCCTAATCCATCATTCTTCCTCTTTATCTCTTTCCTTCAATCCTTTTCTAATTATGTTCCTATCTTCCACCCTCCCCACATCCTCTCCCTCTTTCTCTTCATGTATATAGTAATTTAGATAAACAAAATAATCCATACTAAATGCCAGTCCCATTTGGATTATGCAAAAAATACAACAATGCGAGTTTACTTGACAATAAATGACTTTTTCTTCAAACAGCATGAAGTTTCTGAATTAAAAATGAATTAATGGACTGAGTCATTGCTCATTCAAAAATTGAATATGAAAATAGATTTTCATTCTTTAAGCATTCTTTAGTTTCCTGTGTTTGTACGATGATTGTAAGTAATTTTAAAATGGTAATGAAAGATGGCTTGAATTCTACATTCCACCTCTTCCTATGTTATTCAATTGTAGAGAAAAAAAGCTCCTGGAATTGCTTGTGACTTCAATGTAGACGGCAAGCAGCATAAAATTTAAAACTAGCATTGCTTAGTAATTTCTTAAAGTTTTGTTGATAAAGAATGAAAAGTTTTTGAGTTATAAGTGGTTTTCTCATTCTCCCATTTAACTCCATATATCATTAGCAGACAGAAAGAGCAGGCCTTGTATATGAATGATTTATGTTTTTATCAACTTCTATCATTAATTGATATCAATAATTATTATAATTCATTGGAAGTCTGCTAAGGATTTTTCTCCTTCCATCCTGAATTTTAGCCAGTTACACAAAGTTAAACCTAAGCATATTGATAATATCTCATTCATGTTGATTATTTATTTATGAAAGATGATTTGCATTGAAGCTCCAATTATTTATCTTCTTAAATAATCAAGCAACGTAACTTTTTATCAAATCGATAGAGAATCCTGATCTAATTCTAATAAATTTAAATTGAACTATTCAAATGCTTTATAATTAAAATATAGTTGTTTTTCCAAATTTTCAGTCATGTGAATAATTTAATTCACCATATGGACCCCAATGATGGCTGGGACCAAGCAGCCATTGGTGGATTTCAAAAAGGAAATCAGCTTTTTATTGGTAATTTTTGGCTTAAATGGTGTTGTTATTACATACTTTTGTCTGATATCTTTAAAATGGCATACGATGGACCTATTTTTATTGAGTATTTAAAATTCCTTTCTGCTTACACAAAGCTATTTGGTTCTTGTATCATGATCATTTATGTTGGTGTATAAAGTATTGATCATAATTCACACTATTGGCAGAGATGTATTCCTAAAAAAAGTACCCAAGTGCTAAGATTTTATATAAATAGTAGTTTATGACCTGCCAAAATGATGAGAAAATAACTAAGGCATTGTTATACATCACTACTTTATAACCACATAATCTTGAATAACTGATTTATAACAATATTTAAATAATTATATATAAACAATATTAACTCTCCACTACTTGCATGAGTTTTTCAAATGTGAACGCTCAAATGGGGTAGATTTAACCCCATAGCAATTACATTGAAAATGCACACCAAATGTAGTTCATTCATCGACAAAAAATGACAAATATATATCTACTTTAATAGAAACAACAGATAGTTTTTAACAATATTTTATAATATTATTTTAAAATAAAAATTGACCTAACCTAAGTCAATATTTCTGTCAAAAGTAGCGAACATATATTTTTGGCATGAAAAACAAAATACAAAATTAAATTTGGTGAAAAATTGTTAAATTACAATTACTTTTAAATATAAATATATAATAAATACAAAAGTTTATAAAAGTACAATTGTAATAATTTTACTAGTTTTCAATAAAGTCCTCATTTTGTAAGATGTTTATGTATGTATGTAAGATACATACCTATTATTCTCAGATGTTTCAGAATTTTTTTTCAGATGTCTCATACACAACCACAAAGTATAAATAAATCAATGTGAGACTATTAGTGTATACATAAATATTTACTAACAATAATATGGCCTAAGGAGAGAGAAAGTGAAAAGAACAAAAGTTTTTTCCTCACCTCAGAAATTATAGGTATCGGTTAAAATTTGTTGTGTGAGAAACAGTAACATGAAAAAACTGTCAATTGTTGCATTAAAAACTAATTCACCAAAACAACAACAATATTTTCCACGAAATATATCACAGATGTTCGTCTCAGATCACCATGCACCATCTAAGAAAAAGCGTCCTTACTTAAAAATGGTCAACACAATACTAGAAATTTTGGTCTGAAAACCTTCTGCACATGTATCATTCTAGCTACTGAAAAGGAGGAGACAGCGAAAAATGAACGGGAAGGAAACTATCATAAAATGTGAGGGGTGGGGTAGAAATCTACCTCACGCCAGTACCAGAGGGTTAACCTTTAAATGTCAGATATATTTTGGAGAATGTTTTGTTCATTTTATGGAAAAATGATGTATCTCATGAATTATTGGTACTAAAATGTTCCAATAAAAAGCATTTTATTGTAAAAACAATGAAGAATTGTATACTTCTGTTTTGAATGGGAAATATACATGTCGAAAAAATATTATGAAAAATATACATTCGTGAGCTATTACATTTTGTGTGCCCATATGGGCACATTCGGCGTTTAAAGGTTAAATACCAAAAATTGAAAGGAAATTATTTACTTAGTTTTACTTATGTTGATTGCTAACGTGGAAATATCACTGAGCTTAATACAATAAACTGAACTTACTTTAATTTGTCTTCTAAACAAAGGTGCTCTTATAATTAAAAATATCACATTTCACCTTGGACCTTGCTCTTTAACTTGAGCAAAATTTCGTTGACTTGACAGGAAAATAACCACTTGTATCAACATTGATGTCCCAAACTCTCATAGGCTTTCTAGTCAATCAATAAAAACACTTTTGAGCATGACACAGGTTCAGAAAATTATTAAAAGGAAAATATGCATCTGGATTTTTGAGTAATAAAAAATAAAAGCTGTTATCTTAAATGGCTGTATTGAAAAAACAAAATAATTTCTAGAGTTCTTTTTTTCTACATTAGACGTGTCATCATTACTTACATGTTGGGACTTCTTGTCTTCAGCAGAACGATGATGCACCAACCATGATTTTATGTGTGGAACTGCATTTCACATAAGTGGAGGTCCATTATTTGAAGAACATAAGAAATGACACATTTGTAAGCAAAAGTTTTGATTGAAGTTTCGATATGATGAGGTTCATCACAGTGACAGTCTTACTTTTTGCAAAATCAAAGATAATACTTACGATTAGAGATAAGAGAAGATTTTTACAGGCCATCTCAAGACAAACTAACACTTAACGATTTAAAATATAAAAGAAGAATGAATACTTATGGCAAACATTGTCATGTATCCACAATTATGTTCAGAATCAATGGCAACATAATTATTTTATATCATATTACTCAAATAATTATAAACATTTATGCTAAATAAATAATTATGTTAATAAAGTCAGATATAGATATTACAATTGATGAATATTTTAAGGACTTTGAGGGCATTTTCTGCGAAAGCTGTATAAGTTTTTAATCTTTGCCTAAACACAGAAAAATAAAATCTGTATAAATTTATTTAGGTGAAATCATTTTTTTGTATGCACCAAAAAGTAAAAAATAAATCTAAAATTCACATACAGTAGAGTCTCGATAATCCGACTAAAATGGGACTGAGGAGTGGTCGGATTATCAAAAATGTCAGACTATACGGAAAAGAACGGGGTGAAACGAAACTAAAATTTGAAGTGTAACATGCAATCACGTTTAGTAATCATTATTTTACAGTACAACTAACATAATAAAGTACAAAACTATTATTTGAAGTTAAATTTATTGTTTAAAAAATTGAGTAATTGAGGTTTGTTTCCAGGCTTTGCTTCTCTTCCTTGTGGGGAGGTCGTGCCAGCGTCTCAATAATATGATATCAGTAGTAGTACTTATATAAAAGTGGTAGAATGGTAGGAGCTAGGTTTTTGATAGCTCGTGGTTTTTGGCCTTTCCAATAAGTACAAGTTTTAATTTGTGGTTACCAGTAGCGTTACTACAGGCTAGAATCGTCACTCTTTCTTTATTTCGTTTATACCCAGGAGCTGAAGGTTCAGCCCGAGAAGCTAAAGTTTTTGTCTGCACACCAAGGGGGGGGGGTCCGGACCCTCCCCCTGGGTATGTCCTTGCTTCAGATGAATTAAAAAATATCTCTTTCATGTGACACTTAGGGGACAGGATTAATCAATTGTAGGAAGTGCCTTTTTTCCTGTGATTTTTTTCCTCCCACCACATTGTAAAAGCAGTCCCTTTCTATTTTTTTCTTTACTGGTGCATTTGAACCCCATGATGACAAAGGGTGAGGTTAGGGAAAGGGATGCCTGAGAAAGGCAAGATGAAGCAAGCCTCTGGCTGTAGGGAAATCTCGCCTTCCTCTTGCAATATTTGTTTGAACCTAATAATGCGATCAAGATTTAGTTTTCTTTGAAAAAATAAACAAATTTTGTTTTAAAAGATATTGTATTAGAAATATACAGTCAGAATGATTTCTCGTGTAATATATTATATGCTTTAAATTACTTTAAATATTTTTTATTTTTCTAATAAGATAATTTATTTATTTGCAGTTTCAGTGTGATCTGTGATTTTTATATTTTAGCAACTAAATATAATCCATGCTGTTTATTCATTTATAAAAGGATTAGCATTTAATCATTATCAGACAGGTTTAACGTCTTCTGTAGGGTCTGTTGGCTGGGTTTATTTCAGACCGAAATATTTATATTTTCAATAAATTTTCATACTTTAGGAGCTATTGTTGATAAAACAAAAAGACTTTTTATAGCTGAAACATTCGAAATTTCCATGGTTATATTGTATTTCCATTGAAATCTCAAAATTGATTTTTTTCACGAAAACAATAATTTCTCCTATATTACGCATTATCTCCATGTTTGGATGAGCCAACTTGAGGATCTCTGAGTGGGTGGGTGCATTTCCAAGGAGGAGCACTTTGAAGGGCCATGATTTGGAGAGAAGGTATTTTTCTACCTCTCTGATGAGGCATTTATGGAACTAATCCAGCACCAGCAAAATTATGACGCCAGTGTTTTGGTTAATTCTCCATAAATCAGACCAACGTTTTTCTGTATTTTTCCCCTTCATTGCCAATTGCCTGTTACACCAACATGGGCTTTATCCTGAGGCATTAGCACAGAAAAGAAGGTTTAAACCTAGGCTTTCTTAAAACCAGCTGTTGTTTTCTCCTTGGACAAAGGCATCCTCCTCCAAAATGATGTGGTCTAGTCTGCATTAAAAACCTGTTCTGGCTTGTAATCATTGTCTTCTATGCATTTTAATAGCTTCTCTGCTACCACATAGTTTATGCACCCACCAACCTAACATTGTGTAGGCTGTATCATCTCTTAAATAACTCAAAACATCCCTTACTTGCAACAAAGAATGTGGAACTAACTGTACTACTTACTTCATCACCAGACTTTTGCGCTATAAGCTCATACAGAAACTTGGACTTCTCATCTATGGTATGGCCACTCAGAAGAATGTTTTTATGTGCCTGATCCTGGATCCACATGCTTAAGACTTTTCCTTTTGGCAACACGAGCATAAGAGGAAAATTTTGCACTTTGTGAAGTCCTTGCTTCCATATCAGCCCTTATGCTTTGTTTTTTCCTATTGTAGCACACAGTCAACTTGTTAATTCTATAATGTCTGCCCATTGATGTGGCATTCTTACGACTATCAAGCCTAATCAATAACTACACTTTAACATATATTCAGTTGTTCCTCTTAGTTGTCATGATTAAGTATAGTAAACAATAAATGGGGAGGAAGATGGCAGTGGTGAAGCAGAAGCAAGCTGTGATTGAGTGAAACGGTGATGTTTGAACACACAAAGATTGAGGGCTTATTGTGTATGCTAAGATGTGTTTGGTAAAAACCCATAACCTTGTCTGAAGGACATTTTGGTGCATCCTTGTGCTTAATAAAAAGGAAAAAGAAAGAAATATTTCTATGCAAATTGCAGAGTCAATAATGGTATGGCACTAGTATAGATGAAAAAATGATATGAAATCGTGGTGACATATGGTTGTGACTGCTAAAGATTCAAGTTATATTTGTATACATTGATGTTGCCACTGAAAAAAGTCATCCTCTGTACTCATGCCATCCAAAACTTGCAATGTATCAGTTAATTAATACAGGAATCAGTGTTTTTTTTGACTGAAACAATTGAGTTTTTATTATTTCAATTTAGTGTTTGTTTGGTCTTTTATTTTAGTCATGAAAAGTCTATAAATAAATTCTGACCCTTTAATTTTTTATATTTCGAAAAAAATACTTAGAGGTGTATTTTGCTAATTAGTTTTTATTGAAATAGGGTAGCATGCATAAGTTAATTCCTGTGGGTGGTTGATTTATTTAATTTACTTCTACTTTTTTATGTTCAGATGAACCAAAAACTCCTTCACCAATCATGGTCGATCAAGCTGTTGGAACATCAGTTCAAATTGATTCTTCAAGGCATAGAGAAGTAATGTCAAGTGAATATTCTCCCATAGTTGTAACACTGTCTCCAAGGACAACAATACTAAATCCAATAGAATTCCTCAAACGAGTTGAAAAGGCCAACAAAAAGCAAGAAAGACGGTCAAATGATAGTGGTCATGAGACTGGTCTGTTTGGGTTTGATGATACATTTTCATTTCACATAGGAATGGCTTTTTTAAATGACTCACTTTTTTCTGCTGATTCTTATTTTTCAGGTCATAGTTATGATTCTACTGTATCCAACTCACAGAATAGGACCTGTTTGTCAATTGGCCAAGAAGATAATTGTGATTCATTTCACTATTTGATGGAATCAAACATTGGGCACCCAATGCCTTTAGATACTGTGCCTCAAAAATTAATATACCAACATTCTAATAGGAGTTATATTGACTCTCCACAAGCATTTGAGCTTAAAGAGGGTAATTATGTTGTTTCTCAAAGGAAAGAGCCACACTTCGGCATAAATCCTTTTCATAGAGAATTGAATTACCACCAAAACAGTGTAGCTAATCCTCAAAGAAATAACATGACCGGAGGAAGAAAGATGTCTAATTTAGAGGTCGAAAAGAATCAAACAGGATTTCAGTATTTAATGGATGTAGTAAGTTTTCATTTTTATTCAAAATATTGAAAAATTTTCAAACTTTTTCCAAGAGTATTGCTTCTATATTCTAGCATATCTTTTCTGTTTCTTCTATTCTGCTTTTATAGAGACTTTGAATCCATTTTTGATCTTTGTGTAACATAATCTTTAAAACATAAGTAAGCCTTATTTTAGCAATTTTCTAAGAAAACCAAACAAGTATTTCAATCTAATAAGTTTGTATTAAAATTATGCAATGAGTGTATCAGTGTAATATTTAATATTCTATGGATAATATACTCATTTTTTTATTTATAAAATTAATATTTTTTAAATACATTCATGTTAAGAGTAACATTCTGAAGTTTAAATGTAAAGGAAATTTGGCAATACAGGCATACCCCAATTTACGTCAAGGATGCATTCCTAAGAAGTGCAATGTGAATCAAAGCATTTTTTCCCATAATTATCTATGGTATGGGATGTATGCAGTAGTTCGGCATAATCAATTGCAGTAATCCCTCAATGTTGGCACTAGATACTCGATAAACTGAATCTGGGTTCGGTCTGGGAAAAAATGCAGTTAATGAACCTAATGGAAACAGTATTAGGTGGCCATGCAGACGAGAATTCCCCATCCTAGTAAACAGTAGTGCTGCATGTCAGGGAAGCCCGCAATAGAATTGCAACACTGCTGCATTTCTAATTCGAATTTTGGACATAGCTGCCTGGCCACATGAGGTGATTCTCATTATGAAGGCGTTGTTCTGTTATCTTATTTGCCAAGAATTATTGATCAGTGAAGTAGGAAAGTGCCTATTCTTTAGGATAGTAGTGTTTAAGAATATAAAGACAGAATTAATTAAGTGAATTAGAATTATTAAGATTTTGTTTCTCTAATAATCTGAATAACTTTCCTGAATTTTTATAAAATTATAATCTGCATAATCAGATTGTGTGAAATTTACTATGACTAGTGGTACCCGCAAAAACTTTTGCAAAGTCAGTCAGAAATCTGCATGTTTAAAAATAATAATAGCCCATTTCTCCTTATAAAATTAGACAGCTGACATTTTAAATTTCATGTTTGTTTTTATAATTTATATGTGTAATTTTAATTGCTGCAATTATTAATATTATAATCTATTAAGTTTGACATTGCTATAACTATAATTTTGATGTTTCATAAAAAGTGTGAAGCAAAAAATGCAATTCTTTCATCTATTTGAATGCTTAATAGACTAATTCAATCAGAGACAGCAATGCAACACCCGTAAAGAGTATGAAAAAAACCATAAAATTTTGAAAAGAAACGTGTTTCTGACAAATTTTGTGTAACATCTAAACATTACATGAATAAGATATTTTATAGTTTTAGCCGTTGAATAATTGGGTAATTATATATAAAAGATTTAGTGTCATAATTTTACTTAAATGACAAATTCACCATAATCATAACAAATTCTAGAGGCAGAAGCTAGCAGTCAGACATTGTGTGACCCCACAGTCAGCTCAGACATGAAAAAATTGCTCCTGTGCCTGGGTGTTCCAAGCTTTTCATGAATCTGCCAATTTTTTTCTTGTTTTTCTCCATAGAAAACCCCTCAAAATCAACATATTAAGCAGTCACCTAAAGAGAGCATTGGCCTGAATTTTAGGTGATGCAATATATTTAAGATCATTGTTTATTTAGATGTTTTATTACAGAGTAGATATTTAGATTGCAGAATGTAATTTTTATTTAGTATTTAATCAGATAATAGCTTCAGGAAGGAGGTAACAAGAATTTTAAAGAACCTTAGACCGCTAACAATGTAACTTCAAGTCAAAATGACATAAATCGATATACAGGTATTAATTGATCACCAACATAACTTCAAATCATTGTAAATTGGAGTTATGTTAATTGGCATATACCTGTAACATGTTTAAACAGCTTGTTTTTTACAATAAAAATTAATACATGTCATTTTTCTGTATTTGTTTAGTCTGAAATGACTCAGCCCAACAGTGGCTTTGATGATTGCTCTGACTTACTAGATGATCTAGATGCAGCAGATTGCAATCTTATAACTGATTCTTCTGAGCTGTTTACATCCATGCCCAAAAGGCAGCCAGTATTAGAAAAGGTAAGTTTTTTCCTTTTTTATACTGATAAAAATTTTAATTGTTAATTAGTGCAATAAAATTGATTTAATTTGAAATTTATATCATTTTCAGGTTGTGAGAAAATTCCCTTGCAGTATTATTTAATGGTCATAATTCCTTGGTTAATTTCATATTTGAATTTGTTAATATAGAAATTTTTTAACTTGAGATTTAATAATGGCACAAAATAATTATCATTATCAAATAAATAAATCATATAAAAATATAATGAAGCTTATTGCATTCTTTTGAACAAGTTTTAATTCTGTGTTTTTATTTCATTGCTCAAACTTGTCTTAATTTTTAAGTCTTACAATCATTTTGTTTTCAAAATGTACCTATTCTCTCATTTAAAGGCATTTTTTGGGAATGAGGATAATTTTATTGTAATACATGAAAAATAAGTGTTCTGATTTTAATCTCATAACAAGTCATTATGTTGATAGTTTTTTGCAGCAAACAGGGCAAAAGAAACATTACCATGAAACATTTGTGAACTTGCTTTATCAATATACAGAAGATTTATATATAGGTATCCTTTTTCTGTGATTGATGATTCAGTGTTCATCCTGCATTTCTGATATTATTTTTATGCAGCAATGTGCACACAGGGCCATTGCTTGAAAATCTGCTGCTTGAGACAAAAAGACAAAATGCTGACATGATGCATATATGCAGATCAGCAGTGACACTTCTATAATGTCACCCCTAGAATAGTGCTGCGTGAGGCAGTTGCCTCTCAAATTCCCCTCATGTGATGACCCTGAGTTCACATAAGCTCTTGTCATATTATAAAGTGGCTCTCTTTTGCTATAATACTTGATTACTTGAATGTTATGTATAGCATAAGCCAGTATTTCTTAGTATGCTTTATATATATGCAGTCTTTAATTTTATTTTTCTCTAATTGCACCTACTTTTTTTGGAAGTTTGCTTTTGGTTTTTAAATTCTTCTTTCAATATGCATTTCCTATCTTATTGATGAATCATATTGTTACAGCATAAGTCTTCTTGTAATTACATGACTTTTATATTATTTGATTTATATTTATTTTGTCAATTTGTTTTGAGTATCTTTAATTTGTCTTGTTTAGAAAAATATTGAACATTTTGTAATACGTCGCATTAAATTGAAATAATAATGCATTCCCCATATTTTTTCTTTAACCATTGACCATTTTATTTATGTTTGGACTTGTTTTTACATATTTGATATCAAGGATCAAATTTTAGGGGTAATTCACCAGTGTAAAAATAACGATTAATTAAAAACTTCTTGAAAAGGAAAAGAATTTTCATAAAAATAATGTGATTTAGTACTTACAATTATCTCTTCTTTTTGCAGCAAATCAGTTTTTTGTAGAACGGGTAAGGATGATATTTATTCCTTAAAAATGCATTTTCTGGAAAAACAGAAATCGGGAATAAACCTTGAAGATTTTATTTTAAATAACATAACCATGCATTTTTTCAGCACTTCTTATCAGTCACTTTCATTTTGTAAAAACAGGATTTTATTGTATCAAGTAAACATAATTGGAATGTTTTTAAACTGGAGTCATTCTAAAATATTTAATATTATTTGCTCTAACTTTGCCATCTACATGAGATTAATTCTTTTATTTGAGGGAGAAAAGCAGAATTTTGCATGATGCATATTTCACTTTATTGATTGTATCAAGAAAAGTACTGTCTATAAGCCATCTACACATTTATATGGGATGAAAACATTTGCATTCTTATTATTTTTGCCTTCATACCCTAACATTACAAAATTGTGATAGCTCTTTTCATATTTTAGTTTTTTGTAAAATATTAGTGCTTGTCTGGTGTGAAGTTTTTCATAGAATGGTGTGTTGATAGTTGCTGTATGAAGAACATTGAAGTGTCACTTATCATTGTTGCTAATCTTCTCCAAGGTTTAATTGTTTGCCATTATCTCTTTGCTCATATAGATAGTCTATAGATAGAAATAAAAACCAACTATCTATCTTCCACAATTTTATTATAATGGTTGGTTTCGCATCATCAGGTGTCAAAGTATAACTGACAGTTCAATAAAAAGGGTGGAGAAAGAGGAGGGAATAAATGGAAAGTGATTGGATGGTGGTTTAAGTGATGGTTAGGGAAAAAAGGGATGGGGAAGGAAGGGTGAAAGAATGACAGTCACCCTGGTCACCCTTTATTAAATTATTTGAATTTTTGGTGTAGGGAGTGGTACAGACAACCAACTCTTTGAATTTTTAGCCCTCTAAAATTCCCTCCACCACTGTATTTATTTCACAGTTGAATCAGAAACTAATGGTTTGCTTAACTTTTTGGATCTTTCTCTATCCCTCCAGAACAAACACATCTACTTTACTATTAATCAAAAACTTACCTATACAGACCAGGTCATCCCCAAACACTCTTTCCATCACTTTTCTCATAAACACGCTCTTTCCATACCATGATTTACCTCCTTCATAATATTTCCCTCTCTAAATCCAATTTCCAATTAGAACTTAACACCATCAAGCATATTGCTGTCAGGGGGTGCTGGTGGTGTAGTGGTTAGGACGCTGGCTGCTACTCACCTTCTGCTTGAAAAGGCAGCACGACTCCTGTGCAAGTAAGATTTTTTCCAAGGTGTTTGTGTGGTTTGAGGAGACCATGCAAATTCAGCATTCTGTCCTTCGGAAGGGACGTTAAGCCATTGGCCCCCTTGGCACCGGGTTTCCCTCCTCCCTTGTGATTGTGTTCGGTGTGGAAGGAGTTATGGCTATAATAATCCAAGAGGTTGATTAACCAAAAATACAAACACACACATATTGCTATCATTAATGACTACAAGACTTATTTAATTGATAAAACTTGACCAAAAAAAGTAGAATCATCACTTTACAAAAAATAGTTTCCTTCCTGCCTAATCTCACGTCTAAACCTCTTAACTGGTGATTTTGTATATACTTTGTAACTTTGTCATTCTTTCACTCTTCCTTTCCCACCCCTTCTTTTTCCTAACGGTTACTTAAACCAACATCCAATCGCTTTCTGTTTATCCCTTCCTCTTTCTCCCTCATTTTTCTGCCCTAATCATTGAACTGTGGGATATACTTTGACACCTGATGATGCTATGATCGTAGAAAAACTGGTCATGTTATATTGAAATTGTGGAAGATACATAGTTGATTTTTATTTGTATCATGAGAAAATTCCACAAAGTGAAGTCTGAACTTATTAATGATATTTTATGGGTCTTCCACTTTTCCTCTCTCCTTTCTTACGTCTGTGTTCATTGGAATAACTGTTCCCAAGTGCTACTCAAATAGAAACTTGTAATTGATATAGTGAAGTCCTTTGGCCACTCTCCCTCTTCATTTATCTTATGGCACAATTTGTAAAAGGGATGGCGGTGGCAGAGCAGTTAGAAGAAACTAGCGTCCACTTAGTATATGCCAAGCATAAAATGCAAACCTTGAATTCTTTGCGATTGATATAGAATAGTCATTAAATATGGCTAATCCACCAGCACAAGTTAGTACCATGTTGAATCAGCTGTTTCAATGTTTACAATTTATTTGGCAGACATTTATTTTTTAAGAAATAAAAATAATTTATTTGCCTAATAAACAGCTATAAATTCAAACAATGTTTTAATGGATGAAATAATTTGTTAAATACCTAAATGATGTATGCAAAATGTATTGAATGGTGGATTGCTGGTCAATGGAAATATTCAGTGAATTCTATTACTTTTAACTTGAAACCAGCTTCATATTTCATCATTTTACAGCTGAAGCTGTAATGAGGATGTCTATTTGTTGTCAGTAATACATTGTGATGTAATTCATGTCATATGAACAATGGAGATTGCCCACATATTTCCTGAACAAAACATAATTGAGATGTTTATATTTGTATTTTATTGAAAGATTGGGTCACAAGGAACCTGAATTTTGTCTGGAAAAATATATTTTTTTAAGTACTTGTCAAGAAAGGAAGTTGACTTATATGGTGAGTATATGCCTAAGCACACAGTTTCAAGCCAAAAAACGGAGGTCAAATTATATTCTGCAATATACAGCAGTTATCATTTTAACTGTTTCAACGTGACCCCAAAATCCAGAATTTTTTACGGGTGACTGAATTGAATTCTCAGTGTTTTTCATTAGATTGTTCGTAATTTTCGAAGTATTTCTTAAAAGTAGGATGTTCAGGACAATTTATCCTCAATACTACAATAAAAATAAGTGCTTAGAAACGTATTAAAAGCTTAATCAATAAGTATGTAAAAAACATTAGTTTCACAGGAAACTTGGTATTTTTCCAAAGATTTTTTTTTCGCTATAATGGAATTTGATTTCTCTTATAAATACACAAATAAACCCATGAAAATGAAGAAAGTGATCAAACATGTAATAGAACATTACAATTAAATGATTTAACCCTTTTGCTGCTATGGACTTTAAGCTTCTGCGTCAGCCGTGTGCGCCGAGTTCAGTGACTTTGAAGCACCCCTGTGCTGAATAATTTCCCTAGGAGCTCCGTGTCTACGTCCATTCGTTCGTCTTTTAGTCTCTTTATATGTTACAAGTTATTTTGTCAATCATTTACATTCATATTGATTATTAACAATCTCGAAAAAATATTTTCATCTTTTTTGTTGATTCTTTTTATTAATATCAAAAGAAAACGAAAGAATCTAAACGCGACTAAAAAACTTGGTTTGAGAACGGGATGTATTACGTATGGAAGTTGACACAGAACTGAAGATATTTCTGGCTTTTTTCCATCTGTTTTAGGGCATAGGGGGAGAGAAAAGTGATGGCCAAGGGACGAAAAAGGTTTTATCATCCAAGGTTAGACTAAAAACAGCTTGAAAATATGTGTCTATGCCATCTACAGAGTGCCTAAAACATCTGTTAGTACCACAAAAATCCATGGCACTTTGTTAGCATCGATACAACTGAATGCATTTTGAGCAGCGAACGAAAAAGCTTGAAACGCATATATGTGTCGTTAGCAGTCAAGGCACCGCTCTGCCCGCCCGCATATATGCGTCGATAGCAGTAGTGGCTGTGCACTACCTCGACACATATATGCATCGATAGCAGCGAAAGGGTTAATATGATTACATGATTACGAGTGCGTACTTACCACAAACACAATCCGATGTATATCTGATGAAAAAAAATCGCCAAATTTGAAACTGACCTTACCCAAACAGAGGTGGGAACCAAACTGATGGCTAGAGGCAAAAGAACGGACACTAAGGCGTGACGGTCCCCCACCCAAACCGTTAGAACCAAATGTAGCACAATGACAGGAATTCCAGTCATGCGTCACAGTATACGACCCCTCATGACGGGAATTCCGGTCATGCCGCGTTGAAAGTGTTAATACTGGTAAAATACAGATTTAATAAAAACATTGCAGAAGCAGTTTATTCTGTGATTTAAAAATAAATTAATTGCAAGTAATCCATAAACATTATTTTGGAAAAATTGCCCATTTTGATCTGGGACCATCCTGAAACACGAATGACTTAAATGTGACCATTGTGTATTTACAACTTTGATGTGCTTTTTCTGAGACTTTTTCCAAAACTCACAGCTGGCTCTTAGTCACCTGATGGTGGCATTTTTACGTTGAAACCTGGTCATGTTTTTTAGTAGTATATTGGAATTTTTCAGTTTGTTTTTTATTGCTCTGAAGTCAAAAAGTCTATTTCTTGATAAAATTGATAATTAATCTATTGATGAATAGAATCTGTGTATTTGTTGTCGTATTATTTACTATATGAATCTCTGTTGCATGTTGCTTCAATTTTCTCAAAATCTTCTCTTATTTTTCTCCATCTATTGTATTTGAGATAGAACTGCTTAACATTGTAATGTTATCACAGACTTAAAAATCTTTCATTTTTCATCATAATTTGGATTCTCTATGTTTTTATAAATAGTATCAACTATTGATAAAGTACATTATATAGCTTTGAATGCCTTCTTGGGTTTTTTGTATATACTTGGTGATTTTTGACTTCAAGTTCCATTTTTTACATCTCAACATTTCTGAAGCCTAAATAAATATATTTAATGTAATGAAAGTCTAATATCATAATTAAATTTATTTCTTCATCATAGATAATCAATTTACTTTCATTTACCATATGCTTAGTGCATACTAAATGAAATAAACATATTTATAGCATATCATGTTTAGTTGATACGAAGATTGTTTTCATTGACAGAGGGGTGGCTAGCATGTCTGGCTCCCAATGATAGGGTCGCGGGTTCGAGTCCCGCCTTGGTCATGGTTGTATGTGTTGTCTATTGTTACTGTTTCCACTGTAAAATGGCTGCCAGTGCTTTATGTGGAATTACTGAATAAATAAATAAGTAATTATGCATGAATTTTTCTAAGTTTAAAGTGAATTACAAAATTCTTGTTTGATTTTCTTGAAAACAGTTACTCCAATGGTAAAAATGTATAAGGAAAGAAGTATTTTATTTGATTAGTTCTACAAATTTTATTTGAAGACTTTTTTGGTATGACTAATATTTTATGAGATATGGCAGAAAATTCTTTTTTGTCACTGGTAAATTGGCATTCCTGATTAGTTTATGTGAATTATTGATATCATTTTCTTTGCCCTAAAGTCTTTTATATCAAATTTTATCAAAATCTACTCAGTAGTTTCAGAGATGAAATATACCTAGGGTGAATGGACAGACCTGACAGTAAGGCATTAATTTTTTACTACAGGTATACCCCGATTTACGTTGCCCTGATTTACATTGATTCGAAGTTACATTGCTGACCACTTAATGCCTGTGTAGTAATTTTCATTGTTTTGACTCAAAGTTACGTCATCAGAGATCTAAAGTTCTTTAAAATTTTTATTGTCAACTTCCACAAGCAATTATCTGATTAAAATACTAATTAAAAAGGTCATACAGCAATCTAAATATCGACTTCCTGTAATGTAACACCTAAATAAACAATGATCCTAAATGTATTGCATCATTTCAAACTCAGGCCAATGATCACTAGGTGATTTCTTAATATGTTAACTTTGAAGGGTTTTGTAACAAGGGAACCTAGCAATGAAAAAAACTGGCAAATTCGGATGCGAAATGTTCAGGCAGAGGAGTGATTTTTTCATACCCAGGCTGACCGTGGAGTCAACACAATGTCTGACTCATAGCTTCCACCACTAGAATTTATCGTGATTATAGTGAATTTTTCATTTTAAGTGAGAGTATGATGTTCTATCATAGTAAATTTCATGCTGAATCTGATTATAAATATTATAATTTTCTAAAAATTGGGAAAATTATTTAATATTAGGGAAAATAAAAATATCGGCATGGTAACAATATTAATAATTTTAATTCACTTTATTATTTCTGTCTCTTTATTCTTAAACACTATTATCTTATAGAATAATCACCTTTTCTACTTCTGTGATTAATAATTCTCAGCAGATAAGACCAGAGGAGGCTAGGAATATCTCGTGGTCTGGTGCAAAGCATGTCTTTTACGCATCAAAAATTTTTAATAGCAAATTTCAATGAATAAAGCAACATCTGTCACAATGACAGTGCTTCATATTTTTCCTGATTTTTTTTTTAAATGGTTGCACTTTATAAGTACAATAAAATTTTTTTAGAGAGCGCGGGGCCCAGTGTGGTCGCACTGCCTCTGAAAGATGTATATGTTTCCTGATAATAGAACAATGCCTGCATGATGAAAATTGCCTTGTGCAGTCAGGCGACTATGTCTGAAATTTGGATTAGAAACTCAGCAGCAATCCTATTGCAGATGACCCTAAGATGCAGGCAGCACTGTTGTTTAGATGGATGGGGAATTCTTGCCCACGTGGCCACCTAATACTGTTTCCATTAGATCCATTAACTGTGTTTTTTCCTATCTGTCAGACTCAGTTTGGAATAATTTTGAAACGAGAAAAAAGTCTGCTATGGCCGGAAATCGAACCTGGGTCTTCCACTTGCCGAGCAGATATTCTACTACTGAACTATCATAGCAGATCAATTTTTTCGTTTCTGAACTTAGATGTTTTCTTGGTTGGGACGGAACTAGCCAAGCTAGTATCAAACTGCCCCAACGGATGTCCTCGATGAGATACATCGAAGAAAACTCCTCCCTCTCAAATGATGAGATTGCCAAGCAAGAAATTGATAGAATAAAGCGATCCGAAGATCCTATGTGAACAGGCATAAGTTGTAAAGTTGGGAATAATTTTGAAGCAAGAAACTTTACAGCTTAGGGTCTTCAGATTGCTTTATTCCATCAATTTCAGACTCAGTTTGTCAACTATCTAGCACCAACATTAAGGGTTTACTGCAATTGGTTGTGCTGAACTGTCCTAACTCTTGCATCCATCCTCCCCTCATACCATTCATTCTTATGGGAAAAACTGCTTTGATTTACATTGATTCGATTTACATCACACTTTCAGGAATGCATCCCCAACATAAATCGAGATATACCTGTATTTGTAAAGAACGCCTAATAATAGGCACAGAATTAAATATTAGGAAGTTTTGTCTGGCAGTTTTTTAATCTTAAGGTCAACTGTTTTTGATAAATTTCTGAAATCGGGTAAATTACTTACCTAACAACAACATGAATAATCCAGGAATGCCAAATTTCAATCATTTAACAACTTTTCATTCTTATTCTAAAGGATTTTAATAAAATGACATTGCAGCATAATGTGACCAACTATAGTTCTCGCATGCATTTCTTTTATATCATACATAATTATTAGTTATTAACTGTGTTGAAAGCGTTTTCACGTTTATGTTGGAATGAAAAATTTTATGGGATTTTTTGTAGTTTCAAAGTAAAAACTTGTGTAATAATTAACTCTTCTAAAAAAATAATGTATGGTTATAAGACTATTAACCCTTGCTCTACCAAGGAATTTTACAACTTACTCATCCCAAGTGGGGTAAATCAATTGCCCCAAAATTCTTTTGTCAGAAATAGTTGTTTATTGGTAGATGTTAATATTAGGATATTTATATAAAATAAATATTTGTAAAGAAAATAATAAATATTTTATAATTACTTCACAATTGTAATAAAAGTTTTGCTACCTTGAATATTGAGCACAACCAGAGGAAAATATGAAGCTGACTTGTATTTACAACAGCCTTTCACTGTAGCATACAGTCACATAAGATCATTCTTTTTTAGTTCAACATGCGCCTGCCCATCACCAAAATGCTTTGAAAAACTCTTTACCCATTTCATACATGAAGTATATTAGCTGAAATAAACACATAATATAAAAATAAATATTTGTAAAAGTAATTAATATTTTATAATTACATTGCAGTTGCAATAAAAAGTTCTTAGTTACCTTGAATGTTGAACACAACCAGATGAAAACACGATACTGACTTGGATTTACAATGGCCTTTCAATGTAACACTAGCACAGTGGTCTCCAACCAGTCAATCGCGATCGACTGGTCGATCTTTGGCCCTTCTAAAGTCGATTGCTGAGCATCCTGTCAACACTGTTACATTTTATTGAATCAAGTAAGAAATGTTGAGATGATATAGATTTTGACTTTCATTGATAGTAAATGTAGCTTTGAAAGTGAAGTTGTTCTTTGGCTCAAAATATTTGTGCGAGTCAACGTTTTCTTGCATGAATGGTATCAAAACAAAGCATTGCACCAGCTTTACAGATAAATATCTGACGTTGGGTGAGAGTATTTGAGTTGCAGTATCAACTTACACATCAGAATTTTCCAGTACTATAGAAAATATGCAGTGTCTAAGTTCCCATTAATTCAATAAATAATGGTTCATAACATGATTTTTCTGTTGGTATTAATGAAATTTTATTTAAAGTAAAGGATTTTCTTGTTCAGAACAAAAACTCAAAGTTTTATTCGAGTTTGTTGAACTCAAATAAGTTGTTTGCTATCAAATTGGTCGGGAGTGTTAAGCAGGACATGTTATGATGTTGGTTTCCGTCTCCTAAAGTTGGGATAAATTTGTGGGGAACCCCCCTCCCTCCCTCCCGCTCAGCAGTATTTCTCGCATCATGGCCCATATAGACATAGCTATGCATCTTGGTCGGTCCTCGGTAAATTTACAAATGAAAAGTAGATCTTGGGTGCTGAAAGGTTGGAGACCACTGCACTAGCACATGAGAATTTTTTGTACATGGCTGCTCATCACCAAAATGTATTATTTTGCATTGTACACTGATAGACTGAATAAATTACACACATACTTAGCCAAATGTATAGCGGAACTGCATTCAAAGAAAAAATGAAACAATGACAAACTCTACCAAGAGAGGTAACTCAGTTACCCCGACAGTGTTTTCATTTAAAATGGCTCAAAAAAGGTGTAAATCTACACATAAACCAACAGCAATGTTCTTAGAGGGCAAAAAACGAATACATGAGGTATATGAATGAAATCCCAAAAATAACCATTAAAAAAATAGAAAAACGTCATTGAGGTAACTGAGTAACCCCCTTGGTAGAGGAAGGGCTAATTAAAAAGCTACAGCAACTAAACTTCACCTAAAGGATATTGATGTGGGCATCTTAGGTCAGAAACTGTTATATTGTGAGACCAAATGTGAGAATTAATGGAAGATGACAAACATGAAAATTTGAATTATAGTTAAGAATTCACAAGTTAGCAACAGCATTTATTATCTGTACAGTCTCTTGATATCTCACTTGAATGCTTTTATTTACTGTTATATACCTTCTATTTTAATTAAACTTTTACACTAGTGAAATAAACAGTTTATAAAATTTAAGTATTTTTCCATCAAAACCAAAACATACTAATTTTGCATTAAATTATGTTCAATATCACCAAGCATCAGTTTCTTAAAAGTTGGATCTTTTAGCATTATGTTTAAAAAAACAGGTATTGAGACATTGTTGAAAATGCTAATTTTGGATTCACTGAAATTTTAAATAGCAATGGGGTCCTCCTCCTTCTCCTGCTACTCCTGAGCACAAATTCTACCGCAGGAAGATGTTTTGATACAAATGAAAAGTGAAAACAATGCTTTCTAACTGGAACAGAAATCCTGTTGCAGGAATGTGATTATTTTAAATGTGAAGAAAAAGTTTTTCAAAGTGCATTCCGTGATTGAAGAAGGTAACTTAAGCAATTTACTATTACTAACACTTGAAGACTAACTGCCAACTAATAGGGCAATGTCTAGCATATCAAAATGTCATGTTTACTGTAGCAATGATTAACCATCTTGTATATTTCACGATACTCGAGTGATGACTTTAACAGTACCTAAACTTCAAGAAATGTGCATGTTGTGATTAATTGGAAATGAATGTTGGACTGAGTGTGCAGAAGCTGTTTTTCGTTTTTAATTTCAGTTTTCAAAATCTGATTGTATATATTTAAAACTAGGCCATTTAGTGTGTTGGATATTAAAAATATTTTGCCATATGAATGTCTTCCTCTTACTTGCAATAATAAATATGGGATTATTAAATGAGTTCAGAAACTGACCATGAGATGAAAGCAATTTGCTTTCTGTGGAAAACAAAAATGTTAAAGAAATGCATAAGTGTATTATTGAATTAAGAGATGAAATTGATATTTTCTTTTTAATTCTTGCTATCCTTTAGTTTAATGCATATTAAAAAGTATAGGCAACAGATTTGTGTTTGTCAAATATAAAATAAATTTCTGCTCAGAAATATCATTAGTAATCAGAATTTGTTGTTTTTTTGCTAGACTATTGTGTATTTAATTTTGGGGTATTTGAAATTCTCTAAAAGATCATAAGCATAAAAATTGTTTGTGAAATAGTATTTGATTTTGTATTCAGTTTCATGAAATCTTACTAAGCACCACACACTGGTCATAACACCCTCGGCCATATCGTGGATTTGTATATTCTGTGGGTCTTCCCTTCTCTTTGTTTCTTGGAAAGAAATTCTGATCGTAAATATGATGGTCCTCTAAGTTATATTGTGGTTGTCTTATAACAAGGGTCGCAGCTCCTCTCCCAAAACCTGTGTTATAACTTGGGAGCGGTGTACTGTTTTTTTCTTTTTCCTTACTGATATATGTATATTTTAGTAGCTCAACATTAAATTTTCAACTCTAGACATAAATTCATCATCTCCAGCAAATGAGTAATAGCAATTTTCATATAGGAAAAATTTCATGCTTTGCCTTTATTGTTGAATCAGAATTAAATTGCTGGTGTTTGCTGGTCATGATGATACTATGTTTTTGAACTGACTAAAAACCTATTTCCATTTTTGACCAAAATTATATTTTTTTTGAATTTTCAGATTGTTTTTTGTTATCATCACTAGCTATTTCACAATATTTGAGCAAATAATATGCAGTAAATTAAAGAGAAATAGGGAACGTAAACTAATGTAATTAAATGCCTGGGAAAATCAACTATTTGATCAAAACTTTTATATTGGGTTAAAATATTTTTGGAGAGATATTGTTTGTCACTTTGATTTTAACCAATAGGTGAGCTTGATAATTATTTTTTAAGTTAACTATTTAAGATGATACTATGGTATAGAATGTTGCCGTTGCTGTATATTCTAAATTTGGCTTGTATTAATCTGAAACATTTATTCTATCAAGAATATGAAAATGGGATGCTTTGATCATATGCAGGATGATATATTATAATTAAGAAATTTTTGATTTTTTTGAAAAAACGTTTTGATGTAATTAATATTGACTACAGATTAATCCTTCTTTTTGACTCGAAAAACGACCACATTTTATATGAGAACTTTTCTATGGGGTTCTTATTTTTACAGTAATGTGTTAAAACGTTTAAAAGCAACTCCAGTTTATCAGATATTGACCAATTTGACTCATGGGAAGCATATTTTCTCAGAAACTGAGGTTATCTTCTGGTCAAAGATCATGAGTTTCTTGGACGGTATTTATTGTTTCCAGAGTTGAATGTTTGAAAGATGGAAGGAATGGAACTTCTAGAGTTTCCATAATATCGAGAGATTTAGGATTTTGATACCGCCGCGCGCGTTGTTGATATTATAGTATCGGAATTCCCGATTGTTGCCTTAAATGAGTGTTTTATTTCTTTCTTATTTGTACCAATGTTTACGATCAGGAGTGGATATATCGGATGACGGTCCTGGTGGTCACCCACGGCCCTCAAATTTTCAATTTCCTATAGAAACACGTTGTATATTGTGAGATGCATATAGCCAGTTACAAACTTTTGAGCATCATTTTAGTTTATTTTGGAGGAAAACAAATCAAGTATCTAGTGGCTAGGATGTAAGAGGCCCACAATATGACCGCCACCGACTTTCTACAAATCTTTAAATGCGCAACTTTCCTATTGACATAGAACAACACGTACTATGTCCAGTGACGCGTAACCACCTAGATCTATTTAGCATGGTTCCCCAAAAATGCTAACAGTGAGATTTATCCGACCCGCACGCAGATATCGTCAGGCCATTATCAGTTTCTGTAAAATATGAATGTCCGTATCGTACCCCGCGGCGGGTTTCATCAGAAGCTGTTACTGAAATCTAAAAGACGTTTTTTGAGTGTGTAGTTTAAAAAAGTTTCAAAATTAGTATGTCGAAATTTTTATGCTGCCCTCTTTTTCATTTGAGATGTTGCATCAGTGATTTATGATGTTTTTGTAAAAGGTTTAGTGATCCCTGGTATAAAGTATCCAATAGAGGGGTCTCATATTCAAATCGCACGTGGGGAAACTAAATGATTTTCAATTATTTGACCGGGACGCATTTCATAACAATGAAACTTGAGCATTTTGTTCGACTTAAATTGGAGCATATTTCATTTAAACACAATCATAGAGTTCTTAATTATTAAAACAATTTATATTGTTTTGCATGTCTTTGGTATTCCATATCTATTTCCATCGTGGTGTCTTCATCGCCTTAAGGTTAATGCTGAGTAAGAGACAATTAGAGATAGGGTTATTTTCATTAATTAGGCAGGAGTGGCTGATAAACTAAATACTTTACCTGAATAGCTGCCAGGGTGAATTATGATTCCAAGCGTGGAATGTGAATCCGGGATAAATTTTATTTAGAGGAGATTCAACCACTTATACGCACGTTGACGGCTTACGTAATTTTTCCTCGGTTTAATGGGTTTTCAGGATAATTTTGTGACTCCTTTTTTTTAAATTTCGTTCGTTTATAAAGTTCGTTAGATTTTGTTTTAATATGCAGATTTCTTGCCGAAGTCTTGTCTATTAACTAAGTGTACTTTTTTGAAAAATTGGTCCAAGTTTCAGATTTCGTTTTTATTTTTAGCTGTTGGTTGTTGTTGGTTCATGGTGAGGTTCGTACGTTTTTAATTCCGTTTGTTTTTTGGTGGGCAGGTAATCGATTTCGAGTTTGGAACGCTTCTTGAGAGCGAAATGAATACTCTTTCATGGCAATGATTGTTTTGGGGAAAATATCCGTGGGTTTTGGGAACACTGTGTTTTTTTATGCTTACAGAAATTTTATGTCTGCCGTAATGTTCTGTTCGTACGTCGTAGGTGAGCTAATTGGGCTGCGTCACGTTGAGTCCTTCAAAAATACTCATCGAGCCCGGCTCTGAAAGACTTTTTATAGGATCTACTGTAAGTGGAACACTATTAATGCATACTTTGTCACCGAAATACGCATGTTTTTTAATGGCTTTTATAGAAGATAAATTATTGGCACCGTTAAAACTGGAACAAATAATTGACGTTTTGCAGTAAAAAGACCGAAGAATGAAAATTATTAGAGGTCGTTCTTCCCTATATTGTTCCTGTATCTCAGGTAATTCAACTGCTCTATTTGAATAAATACAATCGGGAAAGACAACGAAGAAGCAAGTTATTTTATTGGTGGTAATATAAAATTTCTTAACCATCTATATGGAGGTTAGATTTGGCCATTTAGTCCAATTTCGTCATCACCTTTTAATTATCGGTAAATGCTGCATTCTACGTAAAACACCATATTGAATTAAACAAATGGAAACTGAAATCGTTGGCATTTTAAATAAAATAATTCACTGTAGTCTGAATGGAACTGTTTGAATGTACGTATTCGTTCTCTATCTAAAACAGGGATAGGTGAGGCGGCGAGGCGACCGCCTCAGTCGCCTCTCGTAAGGGGCGCCAAAGTTTGACCACTATGAAAATCAGGATTTGGAATAAATAATACCCAATGATGGAAAAATCAACGCATTGTAGAGCATCGTCAAAACTATAAACAGGACCAACAGTGATCTCGGCCCAATTATATGCTCTCCTTTATATTTCTTAGCAAAACACATGACACGTTTTTTCTTAGAAAAGTATTTCGGGTTTAACCCAGGCTATAAACCCTCCTGCATCTTGTCCGACCATATACCTTCCGTTTCCTAAGGTTTAAATACCTTTCCTTTCAAATTCGTATACACCCGATTTCTTTTATTTTCGAATTTCGGTTTCTTTTGGTCTCTCCAAGTGATAACATTTTTTAATGGATCGTCTGTTCGAGTTTGCTAGAGCAGTGTTTCTGAAACTATGTGCCGCGGGCTCCCAACGGGGCCAAAAATTATTTTGGATGTAAGGTGAAATGTCAAAAAAATAAAATTTTTACGTATAATAAAATTTCATCGGAGAATTTTCGGAAATACGATGTTATAAAAACTATTAATAGTTATATGTAATGAAGAAATTTGTATTAAAGTTTCTTATTTTTACTATTTTCATTTCAAAGGGGACCGCAGGATATTGAAGGGGGCCGCGACAATTAAAACTTTAAGAACCACTGTGCTGGAGGGCCTTGAACCAGTTAGTATTCATTTCAGGGCATCGAGTCGGAGCTGTACTGTAATAATGATTTTCATAGCAACCAACCAACCACAACATTCTTTCCGTTATTTACGAGAAGGAATATATTTGATTGTAGAACATTAATCATTCGCATATTAAAATTACTTAGAATCACTGTAGGAATTCGAAACTTGAAGCAACGAATGCCTAAAAGAACGAAACTATGTTTTCCTGCCGTCGGTTTTCGAATACGCGTCGACTCGATCAACAGTTTTTAACGCGAGAATTTGACGCATTCCTAGTGATTTCCATTGTTGCCGGTTTCGTGCAATTGGGTACCATTGACTCGGATAATATCTTCGTATCGCATGTATTCACGAAATTTCATAAAAAACTTTCTCGTTTAATTTCAAAGGGCATCTCACTAGTAATATATAGATTTTTACACCCAGCTCTCCCCAGTTCTCTCAACAATCTTCGTCAAGCAATAATACTTCAGTGCCTATGTGGCTTCATCAATCTATAAAAACGTACTTGATATTTATGTATAACTATTTATTAAGTTTGATTTTCACACAATTCTCATAATCAAAATGTTAATACCATTTATTTGAAAAAGACATTTTTCGCGGTTATGTTGTTTTTGTAGCAGTTAGAGTTCTTTACAGTCAGGAAAGAATGTAGTAAGACCAGATGCATAGTATATGAGTATGAGAAAGTTTGTGCAATACACACATCACCAATTTTTGCTATTATATAGACTAATCAAGTTATATTAATCCTTGACATTTATAATTTAAAAATTCGGCATACGTACTTGGAAATTTTGCCTTTTGTTTTTGTCAAATTTTTGTTGGATGTAAGATAAAATTAAATGTACTCTAATGAAAATTTTATGAAAATATGGGAGGGAGGAATTGCAGAGCAAATTACATGAGGCGCTTTTTTCACTAACTGCAGTCTTTCTAGCGGAGTAAAGAATAGCAGAGGCGATGCATTGCTTCTTGTCTATCTGTAGCAGAATGTACTTTTAAATTATTTTTTCCTGTTAATCCTTAGCAGCAAATCCTACATCCAGTAAGTTTATACCATGTCTAACGCTCATATAGAAAATCTATCCTGAAAATTTGGTTTCTCTAAATTGTAGGATTCCAGGACAGACAAACCGAGTACATGATGGATTTGTTAGAAAAAATGCACCTAATTTTGTTTTTTAAATAAAAGTAATTATATGATATGAATGAATACATTTTATTACGTATTTTCTACTTTTTTAACCTCCGTCTAATTAAAAGAGCTCAGTAAAATAATTGAAGGGGCGCCGTATTATAATTTGCCATCTGTCTGGTCCCGGCCCTGTAGAAAAACAAGAGTAGTGCAGGTGTCAATAGCATCGATCTCTCAAAGATACTTCGAATATTGCCTTGGAGAGGTTGGAAGCGTAGGCGGCCAGTGGACCGCCATTTATTGTTTATGTACACCCCGTTGCCACTCAAATTATCCACTTGAGTCCAGTCGGATCCTCAAATGGCTGCTTCCACTTGGATCAGTGGTCGTCATCCAAGTGATTGACAGACTGAAAGAGGTGGACGACGCGTCAGGTACTTGAGTAGCCCTTCATGGGAAGCTCTTTTCATGCTTGCTCTCCTCGGCAGAGAAATTGGCGACTACAATGAAGATAGTTTCAAAAGCGTTAGAAGTCCATCGAATTGTTTAATTCTAAATCAGGTTATGTGCTCATTCGTAGTTTATAGGATTGGTAAAACGTTATGTGATTGTTAGGAAACTGCATTTGTAAAGTTATCCTTAAAGATTTTAGCCTTACTAGGGGAAAATCATAAGAAACGTCAAGGTTTTTGAAAAATTCTTTGGACGCTCAATGTGTTTTTATGAGTTATAATTATTTATCGACATTGACGCAATTAATATCTCTAACGACCATAAAATATTATCAAAACCTGATGCACATTTCGTCTACAAAGCAGCCGTCAACAGTTTTATTCACGGATATTGGATTCTAGAAGTTTCTACTACGATCAATGAATGGTGCTGATGACGGCTGCTTTGAAGCCGAAAAACCCATCTAATTTTCTTAAACCTTTATGGACGTTGGAGATACCTATTGCGGCATTTGATTTTATCCATAAGGCGAGATCGATAATTCTCCATCGAATATTTGGATCTATTTAAAATCCCATCTTCGATATATTCGCAACGATTCGCATTATTGCGCAAGTTTATGCTATTTGTGGACAAAATAGTTTCGTTTTACGCTTTTCCTAATGATGACACGATAAAATTAATATCTTTCAATTAAAGTGTTAATATTATTACTGGATGAGTCGTTGAGGTCGAACTTTGGCTTTGATGGGAACTTGGCTTTAAAATTCTGAGAGGATGGTGCTTTCGTCTTAGAATTAACGCAAAATTAAGAACGAAGTGATACGACACCGACGGATTATAAAAACATGTTTTACGTCATAAAAGTATTTCAATCCGTCTCTTTTAAAATAAAAAATATTTTGGCCATTACGCATTTAGAAATTTAATCAGGTTCTGTAAAATATTTTTTTCTTTATAGACTCAAAAATCGCAGTTATCTAAAACTTCAGAGTTATTTAGTGATCATTATTCTAGGGAAGGAAATAAAACTCATCACGGTTTATTATACAACCTACTAAAAAGCTGTTTTGCCTCTGGGCAGTGTTGCCAATTACAGCGATATAATTGACGAGACGAGGGCTGTCAATACGCGTGCTCATAGGCTTGCAATCTCGCGCTCGTTTGGTCTTTCGGGCAAGAACCCCATGTCCTTGGTACTTTAAACGAATTGGTGGCAATCGAACTTCCTACGTGACCCGCGTATTGAATGACCCGCTGCTATTCGAATTGTAGAACAGTGCTAACCTGACAGCTTACCGAGCAACTACATCCAAAATTTCCTGTCGACAAATATGCAAAATCATATGTTTTTGTAAATGCAATACCAATTTGAAATTTCAATAGAATGCAATTGCAATAGGCGGACGTTCGTTTTATTCCGATTGTCAGATCCTCTCAAGAACAGGTTAAATCTAAGGGTTGTCGCCGGTAGTTGTAAAACTAGCTTTTGCTTTCGAAATGTTGACCTACGCAAAATTGGTTTCTTGATGCAAATTATTCAAAGGAATTTTGTGGCGCGGTTTTTGGCTGAAATTAATATTATCCCCTGTGAGTTGGGTTGGGTTTCCAACCTTAGCAAATCACAAATAACCCCATTGTTATTGTGTTTACCAAAATAGTTGCTATAAATTATCCCCAGAGTCCTCTGTAAAATAAAAGTGTTGGCAATGAAGGAAATACAAATATTCCATTAATCGACGACTTAAAAAGTATTCTGTATGATGAGGAAGTATGCCATAGATATTTGCTGCAGTGTGGTCTTTTTAACCAACCGATATTGTCCAAGTTGTACACGTGAAATGAAGTTGTATGCTGAAAGATAAACATGGCGTTTTACATTTGATAGATGCGGAAATGAAATTTCTATTGCAATTGGCTCTTTTTTCTCAAGATCTCATTTGAAGTACAGTCATCCCCACATACGGCCCATTAATCGTAGTGAACAGAACTTCCACCTTATAATTACATAGAGCAAGCATATACCTCGATTTACCGCCACTCCCGCTTTAGCGCCAATGTCAATGATGGACAAATGGTGGCGCTAAATCGAGGTTTGACTATCAAAAAATTACTATGCAGCTTGCTTATTTTTTGGCTGAATCTTGTAATTTAAAACAATGGATGTAATTTTAAAGAAATCCCGATGTTTTAAATCAAAAGCGTACTTTCTCCGAAAAGGAATCCATTCATAGTACTGAATTATAAAATAAAAAATCCGATTACTGGTATCACAAAAACAAAACTTAAATTCTTCTTAAAGCGAAATATAAAAAATTCCATGTCTTCTGTGTTATTCCTTGCGAATATTTTGAATATTCTCTATGCGTAAAGAAGAGAACGATTTTGGATAAAAACTGTCAAGAGACACAAATCGAATAATTACACTCCAGACATTTTTATTTTGCACTGTAGAAACTAAAGAGACTGCAGAGATGCAAGGGATCTAATAAAGGGAGGGTATCTTAAACCAGTGGTTCTCAGGCAGATTCGTCCGGCGAGAAGCAAAAAAAAACGTTTACTCTATACAGAGGGAGATGACGACGATAAGGAAATTAATAATAGAGAGTTTTTTATTTTGTGCTCTTCATAAATACAAGGCTAGCACTATAAATTATTTTATTTACAACTACGTATGTGTATTAAAAACATTCAGACAATGTGTGGTGCATAGTTTAATTTTTTAAGTACTAATCACTACTGAGATAAAATTTCTTGTTTGTTTTTATTCCGTAAAAATAACTCATTTGTTAAAAATGTTTTGTACGTTGATAAGCTAAAAATGATTCTTTCTTAAAAAAACGTCGATAAATTAAAACCAATAGGGTAATCACATGGCTTAGCGAAGAGTGCTTGCGACCCCCCTAAAATCCTCCAGCGACTCCCTAAGGGGGTCGCCACCCACCGTTTAAGAAACACGACCTTAAACGGTTGTAAATCCAAAACTTAGCAAGTTAAAAGTTCGGCAAGTGTTAATAAACGAGACTTTGACAGTCTAGTTCACTTTACCAATTGAAAGGCACCGTTTTTGTCTTAAAAGGCTGTTTTAAATAAACGGGAAAGTGGAATTAAATAAACGCAATGATATATCCTTAAAAATTTTATTTTTAATAACTAATTATCTAACGTTGTTTATTACATCATGCAAATGTTTTGGTTACTTTTTGATTTCCAAAGACGGGAAGTTTTACTTACAAATGTTGGCCACGAGTCAACATCAATAAATTATGCCGTTATAAAACAAGAAAAATTAAAATAGCAGAAAGACAAAACTTGCGTGAAAATAAAATTCGGTTATTTTTGAGTTGACTCTTTTCAAACACTGTAGATGTCGCTTTATGTGATCGAATTTTATTCAGTTAAATCGATATAATTTAGCAGCCGATAACAACGGTGGGATTGCGTTTTGAAATATTTCGTTTTATAATGCCGAATCGGGCTGATAATAATAATAACCAGTGATAATAATAGGCGGCATGTACTGCATATCATTTCTATATCTAAGACTCTTCATTTTTATCTAACCCGCTTTATCGCACCGTCTTTTGTCTCTGCCTTCACTTTGTTTTCTTTTCCCAGCCATCTCGTTTTAATCTCCGTTGTCACGAAGAGCCGTTAAAATAACATCCACCATTCATACGCCCCTCCTCCTCACACCCCTTTGCAGGGCATTTAGGTATCTCCTCATTTGTTTACATCTCACGACGAAAGCTCTCGAAAAGTTTCATTCTCTGTAATCTCCTTATTTGCCAGCTCTCCATACCTGTTTCGCGTCCTCTGTTACGGACGACATCCCATCTATGCGGAGTTTTGTCGCAAGCTGCGCATGATGAACCCAAAGTAGCGTGAGAAAGTTATTTTCCATCGGGGGCTGTTACAGGGAATGTGCTATGAGGTTATGTCTCGTTGTAATAGAACGTAACGATCTTTCCCGTCTTCCCCTCTCACCCACTCCCCCGCCGTCTCGTGCCGTCCTCCCGGCATCAACTTGCTCCATTCGCTCGCTCGGGTTCGACTCGTAACTGGATAGCTCGGATATATTGTGTGCAATAAGATACGGAAAGCAACTGTTTCGCTTCCCTCTCGCCTCTCCTTTTCCATGTATTGTTTCATCTTTCCGCTCGGAATATGTCAACCGGTCCCTTTAGCACCGGAAATGGGGTTGTCCAGTGAAAAGTCAACATTTTAAGGTGCTTTTTCCCGGCGGAGCGATAGTAATGGAAGGGGAGGGAAAACTTTTGAGACCGGCCGCTTCGGTAGTTACGGTTGCTTCGGTTCCACATCGGAAGTTAATTAAGAGGATGCGAAGAACTTTATAAGTGAAAATCGATAGTTAATAATATTTCTGGCGCCACAACTCGACAAGAAAAGGTTTTCTGGCCCTAATTTTAGCCAACATAATACGAAATTATTTTCATTACATTTCACGGTTCGGTTTCGTGATGGCATGGCGGCCCGTCTAAAATGCTCTCGCGGGCCTGATGCGGCTCGCGGGTCGTAGTTTCCCCACCCCTGCCTTATGGGTACATCTCGTTTGTCTGTCTGTCGCGTCTTTCATCTCTTGGTCCGCTTGACGGATTTTCGTTTAATTTAATATGAGAGATCCTCGTTAAAATTCATCGTCCAAATATGATTTCTGGTTGTATCGGTGAATTTGAAATTCCTCTTAGATGAACTTCTTTTCTCTCCATCTCGCGTTATTGTTATTTAAGGAATCTCCGATTTTACATTACTTTCCATTAACCTTCCATTTTCCCTCGATTTTCTCCTAAATGGGCGATGAACACAGGTCATAATTATAAAATGTCCCAGTAATGCTGGGACCTCTATTCGACATTTCTGCCAATCAAAGATGTCTCCGCCAGAATTCATTTTAGTAGCATAACTCATATCTCGTTAAATGCCATGAAATGAAAAATGGAGGAGAAACAACGAGAAGAGAAAATACAACAATAGACTTCATATTTTACAACTTTGTGAAATCCTGTAGAGCAGTGATTCCCAATCTTTTCGAGTGTGCGGATCCCTTTTCAACCTTCAAAAATTTCGCGGACCACATCATGCTGCTAGTTGTTTTTACACTCCATTTTGCATGAAAATCTAACGTGATATCAAAGGAATAATATGCACTCAGCAATCGTTTGTAATGTTCAAACCTTACATCTTGTAACATTCTTATTGATTACCTCAACAAACATATTTGCGGAGCATAGCAGTGAGGATGCTATTTTTTCCGCGGATCCCCTGTAGTTTCCTCGTGGATCACTAGGGGTCTGCGGACCACAGATTGAGAACAACTACTGTAGATCATACACTTTGTCAAGTTTTCAAAGGCTAATTTGGATGAGATTTTGATTGCATATACGCAAGAAGACGGTTTCTATAGCTATACCATTTATATGATATAATGAAGAACGATTCTGAAAGCTCTGTGTACCCTATTTCCTAATTGTTAACAGCGGTAGTGGCGGAGCACATTTAGACCAACTTTCTCTAAGTGGTCTGTTGGAAATAGTCTTGCTCGACATTCAAATTAAGGTTAGGCTAAATGAAGGAATAGTTTAATCGTCATGTTGTAAATTACGCTAGTTATATTATTAAATTTTTAAGGAGTTTACAATTCGAAATAAACCTCGCTAAATAAAATGCGCTTTTTCATATTGTGTCAATAAATGAAGCTCCCATTTTTATGTAGCCTTAAATAGTTGCGTTTCTAGGCTCTACGGAATATTCGAGGTTTTAAATTTTTTTATTATTATTACAAAATATTTCGATAAAATCTTCGCTCAAATTCTCTAGCTTCCATTCTGTCACTAGTGAAAAGAATTATATGCGTTTATTTCCTTATCTCTGAAATTTATTATAATGTTCTCATTTAAGTGATAAATATTATTATTATTAAAAATCTTCCTTTAACATAATATCTTAATAGCTATGTTTACAGTTATGCTGAGAAATAAGATTGTTTATTTAGAAAATGCGTCCCCAATCAAAAATAAAAGTCTGAATAATTAAATTTTAAAAAATTGATTAACAATGACAACACAAAGTTTTTGCAAATATTCTGAAAAAATTTTCATATCTTATTATTTATAACTTTTATATCAATTTCACTCTCTTATACACTTAAACCAAAGTTATGGCGTACGTGAAACACGAAAATTATATTAAGAGTCCCCACACAGCTTCTAGATTAACTTTTGATTGCTAGTGAATCCTCGATGTTTAGAAAATTGGCAGAACCTCAAAATCGAAGTATCTCCTGAAAATATTTTTTCTCTTTAGTGCGTTAATATATGTAATAGTTGTCTTAAATTTCTTTGAATTTCGTTTCTTAGAAATAAGTTGCTGTATGTGGCGACGTATGTAGTGATTTTATAGCTCAGTATGATGTTACAATAAGATTTATCTTTTAAAATAGAAAAATAGCGAAGTTAAAATGAAGCTGGAAAAGGTATAATATGATGTCCATATTTAAAAAAATCGAGCTAATTGCCCAACCAAATACCTATTGATATGGATTACCGCAAAAACAACGCAATAACAGTTTCAATACGACCAAATCAGCGCCCTAAGGCATTCACCTTATGTTATGAGGTATGTATTCTGCATATATTCGAGGTAATTGAAGTGCAGTTGTTGTTGCTATTGCCCAAACTGTGACTAATGAAGGCTTTAACCAGATAAAAGATGCCTTATTTCGAGAATAGATGACCTAGCTAATATCGTGTATCTTAATAAAATCCGCACGTATTAAGAATACGATTCTTAATGCTCATTCATTTGAAGACATGGTGTGGGTAGCGTTTCTAAGTTTTATTTGCAGTTAAGGCGTTTTTCTTATGAAAATTTCACTCAATCGGATGTAATAAAAGGCAGTCTCACTGTGTGTTACGCTGACGGCCGTGCCTCTGGAGGCGAATTAGAGTTTAACGCAAAGAACTAGAGAAGAGGAAATACGATTTCGACGTTGTTTTCGCAATATAGTGAGATCAACCTCTCGCACATTTTAAACATGTCAGCGTCTATCATAAGATCATATGTTCATTTCCAGGAGCGTTTATTATATTCATTTGATTAACACGGGTAACATATTAATCATTTACATCAAGTTAATTAAAACCATCCTAGTAATTCGGGACTTGAAGTAACGGATGCCTAAAATAACGAAATTTCATTTGCCGTCGATTTTCGAATACGCCTCGATTCGGTCTACAAATTACTTTTTACACAAAAATTTGACGTATTTTTACGTTAAACTCTTTCATCGTCAAGGTAATTTGTATTGTTGCAGGTTTCGTGTGACTGCGTATGATTGGCCGGAATTATAAATTCGCATCTCATCTGTCCGCATATTAACGAAATTTCGATGCTGTTTTGCAGTTTACAAACTACCTTGGTATCGATAAACAATACGACGGTAAAGAAAATAAATAAATATTCCATTAAATAAATTAAGAGTAATTAGAGCCCCTCTCTCTTTTAACGTTTAAATATTCCATTCATCATTTATAATGTGTTAATGAGTGTTCCTAAGTCAGATCGAGAGAATAAAAGTTGCTGATTTTTTAAAAAGATTTTTAGTACATTTTCTGCGAAAGCTAAATAAACATTTAATTATTGACTAAAAACAGAAAAATAAAACAAATTTATTTTAACGAGACGACGTTTTATATGCTCTAAAAAGCAAGACTATAAAATTCTCATACCAGTATGTTCCAGAAAGTTAAAATAGTTCTGGGATATGAAAGTTGCTTAGGGAAATGTTCAACGAATAAATATTCATTAATATTTCTTTTCCGCCGAAATTTTACATGCCCAAAACTTTTCACTTTCTGCAGCATTCAATTGCGTGAATTTTATATTTATTATTTTTTATTTAAATTTTATTTTAGTTTAATATTTAAGTTAGCATTTCAGTCATTTTTGACGGGCAATTACACTAGAGTTTCAATAGTAGAAACTTTGGGGTCAGCGCTGGATAGTTTTTTAGCAAGTTTAAGTTGAAGCCTTTTCCTTTAAAAATTTCATATTTTCCACAAAAAACGATATTAACCATGTCCTTTGAGATGAAGTCGACATTAGCCAGTTTCGGACAACAGCCGTGACATAGTCGCGTGCACTATCGATGCCGGATTCATTCTAATTTAAGCAGTGGTGCAGTAATGTTTTTACTTAATCGTACTGTTTTAGCAATTGACGTTTGTGGCTCTTGTTATCTTTAATCTTGAAACGCAGGACTCATATTGCCATTTCAAGTTTTCACCGGAAGTTTTTATTTAACTTTTTTGTACCGTAAGAGAAATTCCGCGGAACTCGACGAAAGATTTTTTAAAATTATTTATCTTCACTTTGCGAATGAACCTACAATATTATCGCAAAACTTTGTCCAGAAAATGGCTCTGATTTTCATGCATTCAGAGAAAAAAAGCCCGGGTTCGTGACATCTCGGCATTTCAAAATCAGCATTTCCGCGAGTTAACCATAAACTGTTAAATTAAATCAACAGGAGTTTGATGCGACACGATGAATTTTCTGTCTACAATTGCAGAATATTTATTTTTCACCTTATCGTGTCATCGACAATTCATTAAGGACGATATAAGTAAATTTAAATATCTGGAGAAGCTGTAATTATTTTCAAAACCACAAATTAAGTTTCACGTTATTTTAAATGGATGATCAAATAATTTGGGCAGGAGAGGGTTAAAATTTCAAACTAAAACCATCACTTGTTTTATCTTTGCGCGAACGAAGCATGTACATCTTCGGAACTCGACTCGATAGCCATGTTTGGGTCAAACTCATACGCCACCTCGCTGATCTAGCGTCTCGCCGCAGAACTCTAACGGGTAAAAGAAGCGATAAAAATATTGCAAACTAAGTGGGGTCTTTTCCTCTTTTGCGACTGCGCACACCGACGCTGTGTGGCAGACGGGCGTCCAATTTGCGTAAAACGTCAATCCCCCTCTTTTGGGGCGAGAGTGGGAGAGAGGAGGTCGGGGAATGAGGCTGAGGGCCTCCTAGCGGCCAATACGGAGCCTCATCTCTGCGGGATGCCCGTGTCGCCGTGATGTGGGGCATGCGACGAGCTAAACAAAAAAAATAATTGCTGAAAACTTCGAGAACTTTCCGTGGTAGAGGCGGGATGGGGCGTGCGCGAGGATCATATGGGTTGGGACGAGGGTTGGTCGGAGGAATGAGGGAATTGGTGAAGGGTGATTTAGCGCAGATTGGGAGGCAAGGGCGGCCTCGGGACCCTGATCTCTGTCGAGGACGAAGCATGACTTTTAGTGGCGTCGTATTTTTTCAGGGAGGGAGTGATAGATTGCGAATTTATTATTTTCTTGGATTGGCAAGCTCTTAAGGCGAGTATTTCTGCGAATGAGCGTATCGCTTCTCTATGATTTATGCATCGATAAACGCTATTGATACGCACACATTTTATGACGCGTTTTCAGCGGAGTTAAACCGATTGACAAAACGCTCACTATAAGTTAAGAAGGGAGGATTTTAAAAGCAATTTGCGCTCCTAGAATTTCCTAAATGGAGACTTGTACGTTTTAATCGATGCAAGTTTTATGGCCTAATCACGCTTGTAGATTCGAGATTGGTGTAATTCTACGCTTGAAATTTTGTGATATAAAGTTCTGTTTTACTACCAGAACGCCTTTAAGGAGTTAATTTATCAATAATTAGGCTTTTTTGGCAGCTCATTTGACTTAGGTATCTGCGCGGAAACTTACCACCGTAGTTATTGTCATAATCCTTGCCCTGCCATATTTCTCGCTCCATAATTCTTAGATGTGATACATAGAGTGTTTTAATCTGGATTTATCTTCTCACTCCATTTTCTTTGTAAAAGACAGTATCTACGACATTTGTCGAGGAAGAAATTCCAAGGAAGTAGAAAATCTAGGGGAGAGAAACATGGCAACAGACCTGCTGGTCGGGAATTGTGTCCGTTTTCATCCACAATCTTTCCGGGTACGATTCACATCTCATCGTACCTGAATTGGGATATGACGAAAAGGAAATACATTGTATTCCGAATTCCGAAGAGAATTATATTTCCTTTTCGAAGAGCGTAGGTAAAAATTTTTCGATTCGCTATCTAGATTCCTTTCGCTTCATGGCATCATCCCTTTCCAAAATGGATAATAACCTCCCTTGCGAAAAATTCATACTCACCGCGAGGTTTTTCGGCGATGATAAATTGGATATGGTCACACGTAAGAGTGTTTTCCCATACGAATACGTGGACACTTGGGGTAAATTAGATGACGAGTGTTTACCGTCCAAGGATGAGTTTTATAGCCACCTGACGCAGGACACTGTTTCGATGACGAGTACGAGTTCGCTCAGAGAATGTTGGCGGAATTCGGCTGCAAATCTCTAGGCGACTACTCGGACTTATATCTTTGCACATACGTAGTTCTTTTGGCCGACGTTTTTGAAAAATTTAGGGACGCATGCATGGCGACGTACAAGTTGGATCCTGCGTGGTATTTCACTCCACCAGGTTTAGCTTTCGACTCCATGTTTAAACATACATGAGTCACCTTGGAACTCATGACGGACTATGATATGATTCTCATGATGGAGAAGGGGATTCGAGGCTGTATCAGCATGTGCTCCAAGAGGCACAGTGAGGCTAACAATAAATAGTTGGAAAATTTCGATCAAAAATCGAGTCTCGCTATCTCATGTATTTGGACGCAAATAACCTATACGGTTGGGCCCTTTCCCAACCCCTTCCCCAAGGTGGCTTCTGTTGGTGTGATAAAATTCCCGACTTCATGATTATCCCAGATGAAAATCCTAAAGGTTACATCCTGGAGGTCGACTTGGAATATCCGAGAGAGCTCCACGATGCGTACTCGGACCTCCCCCTTTGCCCCGAAAATAAAACTCCTCCCGGTGGTAAACACAAAAAACTCCTTACCACTCTCAACGATAAACACAGATACATCATTCACTATAGAAATTTAAAACAAGCCCTCTCCTTTGGATTAAGACTAAAGAATGTGTACAGAGTCGTTGAATTTGATCAATCCCCGTGGATGAAATCCTACATCGTTGAACGCAGATATGCGGAAATCTTCATCGAATGAATTTGAAAAGGATTTTTAAAAATTATTGAATAACGCCGTATTTGGAAAGACGATGGAAAACATTCGGAAGAGGATAAATTTGGAATTGGTTTCTGACCCGATAAGGTTGAATATACTCATTGCAAAATCGACATTCCACGATCGAACGATATTCGGTGAGCATTTGGTTGTCGTTCATTTGAGGAAGGTAACCGTCAAAATGGACAAGCCTATTTATGTAGGACAGGCTGTTTTGGACATTAGTAAGACATTGATGTATGACTTCTTCTATGGGAGTTTGAAAGCGAAATATGGCGGTTGTGCGTCTCTTCTTTATACTCACACAGACTCTTTAATTTTAGAAATTAAAACTGAAGACTTTTATAGGGACATGATCGACGACTTGGACTCATATGATACATCTAACTTCCCTCTCGACCACCTCTGCTTCTCCACCGCGAATAAAAAGGTGGTAGGTAAAATGAAGGATGAATGTGCTGGACGAGTAATGACACATTTCGCTGGGCTGCGGAGCAAACTTTATTCCTATCGTATGCAGGGGGGGGGGGGGGGTGATGGAAAACGAGCAAAATGTGTCAAAAAATCCGTTATCGATAAATCATTGAGATTTGAAGATTATGAATCCTGTTTACGCGAAAATTCCACCATCTTTCGGAAAATATGTTTAATAAGATCTAAAAAGCACGAACTGCACACGGTTGAGATGATGACGATGACGTTACGTTTGAGACGATGGGATAAACACTCTTGCCTAGGGCCACCACAAAATTCCAAATTTAAAACGGAGATATGATGAAACTTTTGAGTTAATGTGAATAAAAACCTTGTAAATTTCGAAAGTCGGTCTCGAAGGTTACTTATCTGAAGGAAAATAATTCCGCTTTACAAATCAGTTAAAAAACTGAGATGAGAGTATCTTTCAAAGATTTTAGGCAGTTTCTGTTTCGAAATCTTAGCGTAAACATCGAATAAAAACAATGTCTGTTTCTCCTTGGGAAAGGATTCTTCATTATATTCAGGATAATTTAACTGATTGGTATGATGAATTTTACAAACATCCAACAATGGATAGTTTGATAGACATAAGTTTCGAGTTTGAATGTTCGCGATATCACTTACATCGAATTTTTAGATTTTATAAACAGCCTTCCTGAATTAGGTTTTAAACTGGAATACGACTATTATAATAAGGTGGACTGGAAAAAAATTGTAAATATGAGACGTTAAGTGATAATTTCATTTGGAGATTTATGAAAAAATTAAATTGGTAGAAGGTATGCAAGTTTCAGAAACTCAAACCTTATATAATTGACCAGGCTTTAGAGTTATAGAAAGTTGATTGGGATGCTGTATTTCAATACCAGGTTTTATCAGAATATTTTATTGAAAAACAAAAGTCATGTTAATCGGGATATAGTTTCCCAGTATCAACAGTTATCAGAAATCATAAAGATGAGGTAAACTGGAAATATATATCTAAGTATCAAAGAATTACAGAAAATTTCATTAAAGAGTTTCAAGGTTCTATAGATTGGTACTGGATATCTATGTACCAAATACTTTCTGAAGAATTTACCAGGGAATTTCGAGATAAAGTAAACTGGAGTCATAGTTCTAGATTTCAGATAGTAAGCGATGAATTCCTAAAAGAGTTCATTAAATCGGTATATATTTATTGTATTTTAAAGACTCCGTTATCTTCAGCACTAATATTGGTAAACAGCCATGGGAGTAGAAGACCGTGCTGTTCGATTTGAAAAGAGTGTAAAGGTTAGATATATGTTCGTATACGATTTCGCTAGTAGAGAAGCGAGGAAATGCTATTGGGAAATTTTTGCTAGAGATAGAGAAAGATTTCAAAGAAGGATTCAAACGATTTCCCCCAGTAATTGAAAGGATTTTCATTAAACGTATACAATAGAAGTTGATATACGTTCATCACAATAGTTAATTTCCCAAACGATGTTGAAGTGGAAACATCCTTTTACATGTATATGTGCAGGTCCAAGCTGTTGCGAAAAAACTACCTCTGTGGAAATTTTTTTGAAAATTTGGAATTCTCTTGAAAATTTCCCCAAAAAATTCAGTCGGAGCGAAAAAAACCGGTTTGAACCGGTTCAATGGTGGTTGCTGGAGCGAAAGCGGAACCGAACCTAAATTTTTTGTTTTGTGTGAACCGGAACGAAAACCGGAGCGAAAAAAATTTCGGTTCGATGCCCTGATTGAAAGTAGCCAAACCTAAATTGCGCAACGTGATTTTGAAAGAAGGTAGCGACGATTTGAGTAAAACTTTGTGCGAGTGCTGTATGAATTCCTTAAACGGAAATATTAAATTGAGACCATCATCGAAGAACAAGTTAGGAGTATAAGAGTAAAAGGTAGTATAAATAAATCATTGAAACAAAAAAGGAAATTATTGATACAAAAAGGAGGTTTTATTCCAATTTTATTAGGTCCATTCTTTCTAGCGTGTTAGGAAGTAAACTATTTGGAAAATGTATTAAAAAGATGCTCTTAATTAACCCTGATTTATTCAATAGAGAACAATCTGAAGATCGAATATTGAGATTGGATGATGAGATGCAAAATATTTTGAATAGAAAAGATTTGAATGACTTGGATAAATGGCACCTTTATAAACAAACTTTGGATACGTAGGGAATAATTTTGAAACGAGAAAAAGGTCTGCTATGACCGGGAATCGAACCCGGGTCTTCCACTTGCCGGGCGGATATTCTACCACTGAACTATCTTAGCAGATCAATTTTCTCGTTTCTTAACGCGGATGTTTTCTTGGTTGGGACGGAACTGGCCAAGCTAGTATCAAACTGCTCCAACGGATGTCCTCCAAGAGATAAACCAAAGAAAACTTCTCCCTCTCAAATGGTGAGATTGCCAAGCAAGAAATTGATGGAATAAAGCGATCTAAAGATCCTATGCAGAGAGGCATAAGCTGTAATGTTGGGAATTTTGAAACGAGAAAAAAGTCTGCTATGACCGGGAATCGAACCCGGGTCTGCTAAGATAGTTCAGTGGTAGAATATCCGCCCGGCAAGTGGAAGACTCGGGTTCGATTCCCGGTCATAGCAGACTTTTTTCTCGTTTCAAAATTATTCCCAACATTACAGCTTATGCCTGTCTGCATAGGATCTTTAGATCGCTTTATTCCATCAATTTTTTGGATACGTACTTAAATATTGCTGCAGAAAAAAGAAAGTGAAAGAGAAAAAACCTCCGAGTTCTCCTCTGCTAACACCTGAGAGACATAATTCGAAAAGAAAACGTTCGAGCTCTCTCCCAAAGACTCCTAAGAGACTTAGTTTGAAGAGTATAACGAAACGTCTCTGAGATGATAACCAACGTATAGATAAACAATGGAGGCGTATGATGAAAAGAATAGAAAATACGGGAGAATTGTTAAGAGACGAGGGAATACAGAACGAATCAGATTGGGAAGAAGCGAGGGAAAGCAAATTACCAAGAAGAGGAGAACGAGTTCGAAAACCAAAAATAGTTTGGAGTCCGATGAAATTTTAGAATCCGTTTATTACGACCCTTCTAACCAAGCAGGATTTTACACAACCGATAAATTGTATAAAGCAATGGGTAAAATTAAGTTATCGAAGCGATACGTTCAGGTTTGGTTGAATTCACAGGACGCTTATACATTACACAGGCCTTTAAGAAAACGTTTCCAAAGAAATTTTTACGATGTTGATTATATCGATGAAACTTGGCAATGTGACTTAAATGATATGCGTAATTTGAAAAAGTATAACAGTGATTTCTCATATATTCTAACCATTATAGATTTATTCTCAAAATATGCTTGGGAGTTCCTTTGAAGAGCAAGACGGGGGAAGAAATGGTGAGGGCGTTTGATTATATTTTCAAACATAGAAAATCTTTAAAATTACAAAGCGAAAAAGGCTTCGAATTTAGGAATAAAAAGTTTCAAAATTTCCACGAGAGAAAAAAACGCCAAATTTTATTATACTCATAACCCCGATGTCAAAGCTGCCGTAGTAGAAAGATTCAATAGGACGTTAAAATCTATGATGCATAAGTATTTTACGAAAAAGAATACATAATTATGTGAGTGTATTGCTAAAATTATTGAATGGGTATAATGATACGATTCATTCATCTATTGGGATGGCACCATCCGCTGTAAATAATTCGAATGCTTTACTCGTGAAAAGGATTACTCGATAGAGGAAAGAGAAAATAAAGCCAGAATATAAGGTGGGTGATTACGTTAGGATGAGCAAGGAGAGAATGCTATTCGCTAAAAGATACACTCCGAACTATACAACTGAGATATTTAAAATGAAATCCGTTATTTTAGGAAATAGAGTGCCCATGTACAAGTTGGAGGATTTGAATGGTGACCCAATCGAGGGAAATTTTTACGGTCCGGAATTAAGAGGAACGGTTATATCTAAAACTACTGAATTTAAAATAATATCCCGATTCTTTTAACACATGGGTAAAAGCATCGACTGTGGATCGTTTAAAAAGATGAAATTTTATAAGTTGATATTCAATTCGCTTTGTGAAGAAAGAAGACGGAGAGTGATCAAGTCCCATCGATAGTTAATATTGATTCATTATACATTGAGGTGTTAAAGACTGCGCATCAAAAATGGGTAGTTTTTATATCACTCTTTTAAGCAATTCTTCGTATAAGTATTTTAATGATAACTCCATAGCTCATTTTCAAACAAAATTAGCTAATTGGTTGTATTTGGAGAATAGTCAATGGCAAGTTGGGATTTGTGAGATTTCTTTTCCGATCATAAATGTGGAGGAGGAAAGAAATGTAAAAGCAGTAAGTGAAAGAAGCGCAAGTTCGGCAGAATCGGTAGAAAAAAAAAGTGAAAAACAAATAGGAATCGAGTTCGCCGATGCGGTAGTAATAAAAGATAAGCTACACATCATCAGTTTCCACCCTCAAAAATATAGGTCATTTAATGAGGCTATCGAATCTTCGTGCAGAAGCTATGTACCGAATTATAAAGATACTCTTCACATCACCATTGCACGTATCATATTGGGTGACTATGATCCTCAGGAATATGTGATTATATCTAATGATAAAATCACTTATGCTATAAGGAAAGGATATTACCCTTCTTTTGCCAAAATGATACATACGGTAATAACAGAAGATGATTTTAATGAAGTGCTGGACGATGGTGTTTTAAGAGATCATGGTGTAGAAAAGGAACGTGTTTTTAGATCATTCGTAACGGGGAGATCAAAGATCGATTACACTGATATAATAAAACCTCAAATGGTAGGCGATTCGATGAGTAGATGTTTGAGAATCATTGATTCTAAGAAAAATCGTCAAAAATTTGATCGTATTTATTATTTTCCAATCGAAAAAAATGAAATCGAAAGCATTGAAATATTGCTAGCTAATCAAAACGGGAAACCTTATAATTTCTCTTCCGGTACGAAACCCTCTACTTTAGTTCTACACTTTATTATAGTATCACAATAGTCAAAATCATCATTATATATCGAAATTTCATGCAATGCGGATCGATATTTGGCATCTTCATTTTTTATGCTATGATTTTCACTCCGCTAATTTCACTCTCCATGGTCTCACTCCTGGTAAATTCACTCTCTACAATAATTTATTTATGTCAATAAATAATCAGCATTACAAGTGACATTCACTTTAAACAAGTAAGATACCTGTGTTAAAGTGAGAGGTAGAAGCAAGTTTTCTTAAAAGTTTTCAGGGTTCTGGTTTGTCTCCGCTTTTGGAAAGTGGACAACCCGCACCGTAATGTAGACCCTTACTACACCTTTCCATCCGTGAAAACTTCTCTCCTTTAGCTTCAGTACTTTGTCTACAATACCATTACCAAGTATTGAATTTTCTGAATTTGAAGCCACCTAGCGGAAAATCTATGAGATACTTGGTAAATTCAAGCATTGAACTATTTATATAATGATAAAAGATAACTAATTCGAAAAGAATTGACCAAATATATCCAGTAGTTTGGTTACAGCACATTTTCAAAGTTTGGAATTTCTCCAAATTTTTAAGCCATCTAGCGGAACATCAATGAACTTGTAAAATCCAATCTGATAATTATTCTTAGATTGATAAGAGATTATGGATGCGCATTATACACGAGTATATACTGTAATTTATAGTCATGATAACGAAGCATATCACGATTATTTTTAAATAATTATTTATTATGAACATATTGGTGTACAACAGCTTCAAAAAACTAATCTTTATGTTGGAAAATCATAATTTTCCAATACATTTGCTAAGAGATTTTTTTTCTTCTAACCTAATCCCAAAAACCAATCCCAAGTGAACCCAACCCTGCACATCTCAACAGTAACTTGAACATGTTTAGAACTTCCAATGTTAGCATCACTGCAAAAGACTGTGGAATTGCGGCAAACCAATGTAAACGCAGTAAAAGTGAACGAGTGAAATAGAAATTATAAATTATTATAAATAACAACAAATTTGTCTTTAATTAGAGTGGAATGACTATCACTGAACAAAGAGTGAAGTACGAATGAAGGCGAGAAAAATATTGGGATCATAATAAAAGACCGAAGCATTTAGGAGGATTATTTTTTTTTAATTTAAAAAATTAAAATTTTAGTCCCGAGATAACAACAGCGCTATATCGAAATTGCGCTAAAAGAGGCATACCTGTATATTATAAAAATGAATAATATTAATCAAATTTGGCACTTTCCCCGATTTTTTCAATTTAAACAGTTTTGTATGCAACAATTCATACGGGGTTAAAATTACTCATACGCATTGACACAGTAAAGATAAAATGGACACTTTCAGCCCAGTTTATGCAAAGGAATTCTCAGAAAAAACAATAGCAAGAGCATAAATACTACACAGTTTTACTGAATATCTTGGCGCTGACAAAATTTAAAGGACGAAGGAAACGTTATGCTAAACTAAAAAAATAAACAAGAATCCCCAAAAGGAAATGACACGTAGCCAAGCTGAGGGGAGCTAAAGAGGATGCACCAAAATGAAACCGACACAAACGGGGCCTGGAATACAACTTTTTTAGCGGATGGAGTATATTGAATGGAACAGACCGTAAGGTATGGAATGGGGACGAAAATTGCGGGCTCGAATTTTTATCCAATCGAATCAATCGACGAGGGAGAAATGTGAAAAAAATAATTTGACTCATGCCCGTAAAATAGAAGCGCAGGCAACACAACCGGTTAAAGAAGATGAAATCATAAGCTTAGAAATATCTACGGATTAAAAAAAACGCCATGAGATATATTCGATCCAAAAACCCATACGAAAGAAATTGTTGCTCTCGTGGTGGAGCATTTAGCAATTCTAGAGCACAATATCGAGCCTTATTTTCCATCCTTGACTACAGAGAAATACGACTGGGTAAGGAACACATTCACACCAGTAACAACTGTGTTTTTACTCTCTCCGAATAAGAGTTAGCTTCTTTTTCGATTGATCGCACTCTGAAAATCAAGTACGCCGAATTTCCTCTGAATATGTTCTAGATTTCTCTTAGAGAAGAATATTCAGAAATTGCGAAAAAGGTTTGGGCAGTTTTGATGCAGTTTTCTACATCCTATCTGTATGAGTTGGGGTCTCGACACAAACAAACATTAAAAGCAGAAGGGAACGGCTCAACTGTGTTGAAGATGAAATGAGAGCCTGTTTATCACGGATACGTCCTAATATCAATGCAATCATTAGAAAACGCCAAGATCAAGTGTTACATTAGGTGGGATTTTAATGTAGATTTAAAAAATAAAACTTCATCATTTGTTCTGTTTTACGATATCATAACTTAATTTGGTCGATTACATGTAGGTACGACATAATATAACAAGATTGGAAAGGTGTTCTCCATGCCGGAGTACACAAGAGTTTCAAAATGCGTTCTTTGAGATTTCACAATTTTCTCAATATTTTTCGCTCAGATGAGAATTTAACGAGAAGCAAGCGAGGTACGTTGGAAAATACATGTAGGTCTTTATGTAAAGTAGTCGTAATTATTTTCCGATTTTAACCATAATTGGAATCGGTCAATTAATTTTAACAAAACTACCTAATACTAAATTTCATCCCAATATGTCAAGCGGTTCCCGAGTTGAAACGAACATTATAAACTACATGTAGGTCCTTATGTAAAGTGGTCGTCATTGTTGTCCGATTTTAACCAAAATTGGAATCGGTCGACAAATTTTAGTCAAACTTCCCAATACGAAATTTTATTTAAATACGTCAAGCGGTTCCCGAGTTGAAATAAAGGAACATCGTTAACTATTTGTAGGTCATATAAAGTGGTCTTAATTTTTGTCCGATTTTAACCAAAATTGGAATCGGTCGATAAAATTTAGCAAAACTCCCTAATACCGAATTTCATCAAAATACACCCAGCGGTTCCCGAGTTGAAACAAAGGAACATTGTAGGTCTTCATGTAAAGTGGATATCATTGTTGTCAGATTTTGACCAAAGTTGAAATCGGTCTATAAATTTTAGCAAAACTTCCCAATACCAAATTTCATCTTAATACTTCCAGTGGTTTCCGGGTTTTAACATGCGGACGGACGGACGGAAACGACCTCCCCTATATGCGTTCACTTCGTTCAAAGAACGCATAAAAATATGTAGTTTAATGATAAATCCTAGTTATTTATTTTAATCTAATTCCAGTGTGCCGCAAAAAAGTGAATATCCAAAGTGTGCCGCGAGCACGAAAAGGTTGAACCACTGTCCTAGATCAACAGCCTCAGTAGTTCGAAAAACCGATATAGTGCAGACTGGATAATACTTGCATTTCCCGTTATGTCTTGTTAGAACTTGATTGATGTCGTTTTGTACACATCATGTAAAGAGAAATAAGAATTAAACCGTGATTTTTCCGATAGATCGCGGGGTTTCACAATCCCGCACGCGATCCGAGGTCTGGCACGTGATCATGGAATCCTCTGACCTTGAAATAAACCGCTTAGGTCGAGATTTTCCATAAATACCGGGTTACTGACTCGTGGATCGATTAGGTTGGTAACCTACCATACTGCCACCGATGGAGTGTCTAGGGAGGTTATTTTTTCAAAGTACGGGTCGCGACTTAGTACAGGGTTGCAAGGCTCATAAGAAAAATGTAGTTTTGGCAGGGGAAGTTATCTTTATTCCTAAAATGTTTAAACTATTCATTGCACTCTCTCGGATACCCATTACGCGTAGGCCAGAGGGAATCAGCAGGTCGTAAAAAATGCATTGCTAAATGAAATATGTCGAAAATGACTGGGAATCGAGTGCTCCTATTAGACAAATTCCAATCTTTAGTAAGTATATAAAATTCTTTTCATTAGGAGTTAACGGAAACTCAAATCAGAACATTTTTTCTTTGTGATGCCATTTCCTTGTCTGGGTTGCGAGACGTTCCGTTGTGTCGCAAAAAAGTTTGAAAAACATTGGTCTAGGATCATGCAATACAAAATCGGTATTTTAATCATATTTGAGGGTCTGCCCCTGACACCTTATGACGGGACTTTCCAACCTGGTGCTCGCGAGCACCGCTGTGCTCTTTGACAGCTTAATTGTGATCCTTGACAGCCTGATTATACTCTTCTTCTTCTCATTGGCACCAATGATATAATTCGTTCGTTTGCTTGCTTTCTAAACGTACCTAAGAACAACTCCCCCACTAACTATGGAAAGTTGCTGGATCCGCCCCTGGCTAGAGGTTTTAAGTTTTCACGGATAGGAAGTTCTAGTGAGGGTCTACATTGCAACGCGGTGCGTGTAGCTCCCCTTCACAAAAACGTTGTAAGAAAACGTGCTTCCATCTTTCTATCTCTTACTTGTTTTCATACTAATGTAACATGAATTGAATAAATATTTGAAATGCATTAAATACATTTTAACCACCTTACTTACACCTGTAAATAAAAGGAGAAATGTGTTTTTTAAATTAGGAATTAAAAGATGGGTAGGAAAGACTTCCCTAAAAATGAGAATTCTTGGAATTTTATAATTTTTCTGTCGGTTGCACCCAGTGGCTTATAATCATACCAAATTTCAGACAATGTAGCCCTTGTTGTAGTACCTTATGTTGCATGCTCTCCTCGTATACATTTAACCAACCTATATATTGTTACCAAGGTACGATAATGAGGAAAACCGTTATTAGTTTACAAATTTTCAGAGCCATATTACTCGGGAAATACGTCAATTCGATTTCATTTTCCAAAGAGAACAATAAAGCCGTAGCTCTCGTTAAATTTAAGTCGTGAACTCATTCATTATAACTGTAATTTATGCGATCTGTTGCATTTTTGTGACGTGAATGCCCGTCAATGACCGAGAAAAATTCTCTTTGAGCGGAAGAAGAAGAATTAAAACTTAATTCTTTCATCGAATGCTAAATAATGTAAAATACATTCGTCGCCTCTGTTTCCTACAATCGCCTCGCCTTTTGAGACCCTTGACAGGAAGCTTATCTTATCCAAGAAATAATAAGTTTTTCGATAATGAACGACGCTTCTTGGAAACTTTGTGCGGTCTTATTTGGATTGATAGGTCCTCTCGGTCGTGAATCAACACGCATCCTCCAAGAATGGACATTATGTTTTCCTGGTGGACTCTTAAGGTCGTCGACCAACCGCTTTTAGTCGTCGAGGACGCTTAGGTCGTAAAATCGAGCGATTCCTCCCTCTTTGTGACGCATCCTTTATTTTAATTATTATATTTTTTGACTTTGAGAGTCTGAATTTAACTGCGGGATCATTCATACGCTGGAAAATGTTACGCTAACATTGTTGGAACTTTATCAATCTGACGATTTCTGTCGTGTAAATCACATAGGTATGACAACCATTCGCTTCCTATACACGCACATTCATTATTTGTTGACTGTATTATTGTTATCAATTCTCTAACAACTAGTAAAAGTGCCCGTTGAAATCCAACGGGAAAATGTTTTGTGAAATTTCGTGAATAGATGCGACGCGAAGCTATTATCCAAGTCAATGGTACGCAATTACACGAAACCGGCAACAATGCGAATTGCTAAGAATACGTCAAATTTTCGCGTTAAAATCTGATCGGTTGATCGATTCGTCGCGTATTCAAAAATCGATGGCAGGAAAACAAACTTTCGTTCTTTCAGGCGTTCGTAGTTTCAACTCTCGAACTCCTACGATGATTCTAAGTAAAGTTAATACGCGAATGATTAATGTTCTACATTCGATTGTTTTCCTTCTCGTAAATAACGCAACGAATGTTGTTTACATTGATTGCTATGAAAATAATTTTCCTCGCCTTCCTTTTCTCTCTCTCTCTCTCTTGTATTAAAAGCACGCTTTCACCCATAAGTATTGAAATAGCAGTAGGATTTCGAAATTTAACAATCTAATTGGTTGGCAAGGCAACCTCCCGTTAAAATGCCAAGATTTTTCCGAAATATATCATTTAAACGTTTAACATGGGCGATTTCGAGCTGAAGGAGGAAAAGGACGAATAGAATAAGAGGCTTCAAAATGTTTTCTTTATGATGGCCTAGATCCGAAGATCGTAGGTCAATTTTTTTCTGATTGTAATTTCCGAAAGAAGGAAAGCCTGCACGTCGAAAAGTCAATTTTTACGCGTTACCTTATGAGAAATAGAAATAATCCCCTGGAGTCGAACCCCGGTCGTTTTTCCAAACATTGTTTCGTCAGTAACTTTTAATATGTGAATCAAGCATTCCTGGAAAATTTCGAAGCATTATCTATCATCGTTTTCGAGATATAAACGATTTAAAATGATTACCAACCAACATTTTTCTATTATTATAGTAGATTATAATACGCTTATTCTTCTTACTGATTAATTTTATGCTTTCAGATTAATGGGAAAATTCCTTTATCTACAACATGGTTAATTTATCTTCGAGTTTACTCTTTACTCCCTTGCCCCGAATTACGACAAATATGCCGAAAATGTCCATAATTTTCGTTCTTCCTAATAGGAGCCGCGCCTATCGTTTGTAACAGTCTGCAACGTATTTCGATATAAGCATTCGGTATACCGCTGTGTTAATAATAAAATGCTCTTCATTCTTTGTCACTTTCAAAAGGAGACGCAAACCACAAATCATGGATTAAGAATTATTTTTAGAAAAATGTTTTCCACGATGTAATACCAAACAACTTTTTTAAAAATTTCGTTTAAAAGGGCACATTTTGTTTTGTTGATTATGCTATACATATTATATAATTTCCAAAGTGTCTGTTCGTCCGTCTGTAACCCTTTGTATCTAGAACTTGTTTGTCGTAGAGAAATGTGGTTAATAATATTTTCTTTCTAGCAGCTAGGAGACCCCAGAAAAACCATTTTCGTTTCCATCCGCCATCTTGAAACAAAATGGCGGCTATTTAAAATATTGGAAAATATATATTTCGGAAGTGGAATGTTGGAGAAAAAATTTTTTTGAAAAAAAATCCTTATCAATTTGCAGCTAAACCCCGAATTTTATATTGTAATAAAATTAATTTATTATCTAGCTTCAGATCGTTTGTGCAAGTAAATTTTCAATTGGGGTGTAAATATTTCACGTATGCTGACTTAACGAATACTTTTTTGAGCTTCCGAACGAATTAAAGATAGCTTGCGGGAGAAGAGAACAACAAAACATCAATCTCCCTCCTCTAAAGGGGTCTTTATTTCAAAAGGGCATAGTAATTGTCCCATTTGGGGGAACGCAAATCAAATGAATGAGCACTTTAGATGTAGCAGACGACAAGCACTTGAAATATTACGAGCTAAGAGAATGCTGGACTCTTTCACAGTAATCACTTTGCCACTTATGTCGGCCAATTCAACGAACGACCCATTGTGATTGGGCCATTACCGTATATGGTTAGATTTTAAGGGTAGCAGGAGACAATGGCGCGTGCAATTTACTGGCTAGTCAAATTATAAGTTTAACATGCGATTATTTGTAAATTTTTTGTCTAACATTTCTGTCTGTTAACTCGAAGTTCTATACTTTCAATTTTCTATGGAATAACATAATTCGACATTATCAATAGTCGATTTTATAGTTCTAACTCAATTTTTAGTTTTAAAAAACAAATTAGTACAAAAAAAGTCTTTAGAAAGCCTTCAAGACGGAGGCGTTGGAACCTATTATTTAAACAGGTAGGGTATTGCACGGGTTTTCCGTGGTACATACGTGATTTTCGTGAAATTTTCCGTAGTGTAATCATATATTAATGTATTTGCTTGAAATCAGAATTTTTTTTTCTTATATATTGGTAGTCCTGCTTTATAGATACGCTCGAAACATGTTCATTTCATTTTGTCATTCTATACTCGCCCTACAAGCGAAATTTCGTTTTGAAATCGGTTCAGCTAAAAACTTCAAAACTCATAGTTACAGAAAAACCCCGCCAGTTCTCTATAAATACGTGTAAAAATATAATTTTACTTTTTATTGTGGTAGCCATGCCCTTTATCTCCGCTTTAAACATATTGATTTCATTATGGTATGTTGTCTAAATCTTATATACAAAGTTTAATTGATATTCGTTTGGCTGATTCAGTATAAATATGCTATTATGGTTTTCTATATGTATGTACATTATAAATATTATAATTTGGTTCAAATTGATGAAGACATTTCAACACAAATATGTGGAAAAAGAATGTTTTTTCTTTCTTGTATTGTAGCAGCCCTGCTTTCTATATCTATACTAAACATCTTGGTTCTGTTTTTTATGTTATACGCCTTCTTCCTATAAAATGTCATTGAAATCGGTTCAGCCAATTCCTTCCAAATTCATAAATACCGAAATGTTTAACTTTGTAATTGTGGCACCCCTGCTAGGTCGATCCTGTCCAAATATGCCACTTTGATCATTAATTTATGTGTGTATTCTATCTACCAAATTTGGTTGAAATCGGTTAAGCCAATTCTTCCCTGATATATGCGTACGGACGGACATCACGAAGATAATAGTGCTTTTCAGCATTGACGATAAGCACTAAAAACGAATGAACAAGTAACCTTACACAGCCTAATGCAATTTTTATTGTTTCTGAAATTATCGATAAAGGATATTTTTCCTTGTTCCAAGATTTTTCACAAAGCTTTACCAATGCTGCTAATATGAATCATTTCACTGAACTAATGAAATATTTCTTTGCACTTGTATACGAGCATTAAATTCCAACTGAAGAAGAAACCTGTAAAGTAGAAACATATTTTTTAATGGATTTAAAAAAATAAAATTATCAACTCTGGGAAATGACATGACGTGTGGTAGAAAGACCGCGGCCATACACTATTTTTGATCTTTTTGTTGCCTAACGATATTTAACTGTAAAACATTTACACACACTAACTAAAATATTGTTAAATAACAGTAATAAGTAATAAATCGCAGTTGGGTCTCAGTCATATATACTGTCTCCAAAATCTTTAAACTGTGGTGCGTCATCCGATCATACATTTCAGCATCCCCAGCGTCAGAGTCAATTTCCCAACCCAACCTTTTTTTGTAATGTGTTCTTTGAAAAGATTTAAAAAATTTTCCCTCATCAAACAATTTGAATATCCTCACCATAATGTGATTCTATGAATCGTTAACCAGTAGTGAATGTCGTGCATGTATGACTGTCAGCATTGCATTTGTAAGGGTCATATAAGTTATCCTTGTCTTTCACTTTAAATTTTCCTCCTCTTCGGGTCTTTCTTTAAAGTAATATTTCGTTCAATATTTAAGTAAAGGTGTATAATTACTTATGTAATGATCAAAAAAGACGAAATTCGATTTAATATTGGTTCTTGTTGTCGCTCACTCTGTATGGGATTACATAGGATTGAAAGAGTGCATTTTTTTATTAAAAAATTGAAGAGTCGAATGAATGGCAATGATATACTTAATCACGAAATTTTAATTTTTGCCGTTAAAATGAAGTAGTCAGAAATTGGTCGAATAAGTATATCGCGAGCAAACTATCTGTATTGATAGGTATAATTGCCTGTTGAATAAAATAAAACACGTGATAGTACCTAGTAGATAACTGGATAGATACTATTCTCACAAAAGTAAATTATTACATATACACTGCAATTAGGCAGCGGCTCTACATGTCATATATAAGTCCTATTTTACATATACATAGATATATATATATATATATACATTCATACATATTCACAAATGAATCCTATTTACATATACAGTTAAGTTAGGTTAGAGATTATTACTAAGGTATGTAACATACTACCAAGATCCATCATCACTTGCAAAATTTCTTTGGATTTTAAACAGGCTACCACTAGGCACGTTACAATTTCCTGAGCCCACCCTTAAAATACACAATTTTTCTTAAAAATATAACTTGGTTATTTGAGACTAATTCCATAAATTACATACAATTCCATACAAACATCAAATCAGAGAACTCTCTTCACAACAGCTTAGCCATTAATTCAAACATTTGTTGCATGCAATATTCTTCTGCAACAGATTGAAATTAAGACGGCCAACCAGGGGGGGGGGTAACATTCTCGATGTCTTTCTTTTAAGGCCGTATGAGTCACTTATTTGCTCGGAGTCAATGGCAGGTATTAGTGACCATGATGCTGTTTATTTAGAAATGGACTGGGTTGTTACGAATCCAATGAAGAAGAAGCAGAAAACTAAGGTATGGCAATATAGCAGAGGCGACAGAATTGGATTTCGACAATATTTAACGGAAAGTTTTCCAAAGTGGGCAAGTGAAGGTGGAAGCGTAGAAGAAATGTGGGTAGCGTTTAAGAAATTATTGTTGTTAGGACTACAGAAGTACGTGCCCATAAAGATTCTGAAAGACAATCCTGATCCTGAGTATTATAACAAAACTATTAGAGTGCTGAAAAGAAAAGTAAGAAAATCGCATAAAATGAAACATTTAGGATATTTATATTCTAGTAAATATGTTAAATTAACGAAAGACTTGAACAAAGAAAAAAGAAGGGCGAAAGAAAAATATCTTATAAATATTTTAGATAAAAGTAACGGTAGTGAATTCTATAAATATCTTAGAAGACGTAGGGAAAACATAGAGAAATCAGCTACGATAAAAAATGCAAACGGTGACATAATCGTAGGAGACGAAGAGAAAGCAAATGAGTTCAATAGGTGGTATGCTAGCGTGTTTAGGAAAACCGAAAATGTTGAGACTTTAGTGCAGAGGGTTACAAAGGATAAAGCGTCGGAAACGGAGTTAAATAAATACACTGGATTGACGCAAGAGACAAAACACATTAAGATTCGGGATGCGGAAATTTAAAAAAAAGTGGCAAGGTTAAAAGATCGCAAATCTAGGGGACCAGATGATATTGCGGGAGAGGCATTAAAGTTGGGTTCTAGGGAAATAGTACCGTATCTGCGATTATTATTTACTGTCACTTTAAATAACGATAGTATACCGACGGACTGGAAGAAGGCGATAGTAATACCTATTTATAAGGGAGGGAACAAAACCAACGTTGAAAGTTACAGGCCTGTTAGTCTAACATCAGTAGTTTGCAAGCTGATGGAAAAAATAATAACTGACTACTTGCACAACTTTTGGGAAGTAAATAATTGGCTATGTAAAAATCAGCATGGGTTTAGAAAAGGCTACTCTTGTGATACTCAGTTACTAGGACTAGTTCAGGATATTGCAGACACAATTGATAAAGGGGAAGAGGTGGATGGAATTGTAATAGATTTTGCAAAAGCATTTGATACTGTCTCTCATGACATTCTTCTAGCTAAATTATGTAAGTTAAGCATAGATAAGAGAGTGATCTCATGGGTTAAAAATTTCCTTATTGGTAGGGCTCAAAGGGTTAGAATAGGTACAAGTTTGTCAGATTTTGTGAATATCACATCAGGGGTGCCCCAAGGAAGCGTTTTAGGTCCGTTACTATTTCTTATTTATGTCAACGATCTTCCGAATAACATTAATTCAAGAATTCGTCTATTTGCGGATGATTGTATTATATATAGGCAAATAAAAAGTGAGGAAGACCGGGAAATTTTACAAGAGGATATCGAAAAGATAGAAGCTTGGATTAGGATAAAATGAGCGTAAATATTAACAAAAGCAAACACGTTACGTTCTCGAACGAAAGACTAATAAGTGAGCGCAGATACAACCTACACGGTGAAATGGTACCAAAATATGATTGCTGCAAGTATTTAGGCGTCCACGTAGCAAAAGATCTAGGATGGGATAGGCATATTGACAGTATTATAGGAAAAGCATATAAAAACCTACATTATGTTATGCGTAATCTTAAAGGAAGTAGTAGGGCTGCGAAGGAAAAGGCGTACAAAACTATAGTCAGACCAATATTAGAATACGCGACGAATGTATGGGATCCGCATGGGATAGGTCAAAAAAGGAAAATAGAGAAAGTCCAGAGGAAAGCTGCGAGATATGTGCTAGGTAGGTTTAAAAAGGAAGACAGCGTCACAGAAATGTTGAAAATTCTGGATTGGGAATCATTAGAAAATAGAAGACAAATTAACAGATTAGGGGGACTGTACCAGGCATACAGCAATAATGAAGCATGGGAAGACTTAAGAAGTAGAATGCAGGTGCCGAATTTTTTAGGGAAAAATAGCCATGAATTTAAAATTAAACTTAGGCCGCAGAAGACAAATACAGCAAAGTATTCGTTTCTAAACAGGGGAATCAGCGAGGGGAACAAGTTACCTGAAGTGATCTTCAAGCCCTTACCTAAGGACGCGAAACATTTTAAATGTAGAGTTAGTTCATATATGCATGGTAAAAATAAGACGAACTGTGAGGAGGAATATTAGTAACATCAATATCTATGTAACTGTACCTAAGTGCAGGAAAAGTAGGGGATTGCTTGGAAGGGTGAAGTACGGTGGGGACTTCGTGGGCCCCGTGACCGCTACGGTAGCCGAGAAGGCCTTTCATGAACCCACGAAAATCCGCACTCTAGGCACTGATTGTAATTAGTTTGAAATTGTATATTTTTAAATATTTTTTAATATATTTTAATTTTTCTAATATAATTTATGAGCACTTGATTTGTAAAATTGGAATTTTAGAATTATATATTATGTTTTTCTTGCCACCTGGCCGAATTGCAATGTTTTTAAATAAATAAATAAATATAATAAAACAACGGTAGTTGCATTATCATTCAAAACTACTGCAGTCATTTAATATTTGTGACATATATAATGCTGAGTCATGATATATATGATGAATGGGCAGAAAAAAGAGAACTAATAAAATCTACGATCTGAAATAAAAACTGAAAAACCGAGAGGATTTTTCATATAAATGCTACACTAAATGGAAACGTCACACATCACTCAATAGCTCTTCATAAAAGATACCCATAATAAAATTCTTTTAACAAGATGGAAATTTGAGAAAATTATTTCTTATGCATTAGCGCATAAAGCTTAACTGAATTTTAAAAAGGAGAAAAATTCTACATTTGACCGAGAATCGAACCCGAGTCTCCCACTAAAAGCACCTATCCGACAATTCTTTTATATTATTTTTGGTACGAGTACATTATACATACCTACTATGGAGATCCACAAAGTGACGTCCTCTTCAATGGATTTTATTTTTATCGATGTTTGCGTTTTCCTAATTTATCCAAACGAATTTTTCTGACAGTTTTATGCAAACAATTTTAGTCGATGTTTACCGTTATTTTCTTTACGGAAAATTAAGCGAATAAAAATATGTTCGCTAGCAGGAGTTTTCACGATGAGAAGACCACTAATTCTCTGAGACCCAACCGATATGGATCCTTTTTACTTTCTCCATACGTAGTATAGGGGCAAGTATTGCAGTCATGAAAAAAATCCACTTCGAGATTTCAATGGAAATACACGTTTTGAGGCCCCCTGAACACGTTTAGCCATTTTCTCGATGATGTGTGTGTATATATATATATATATATATATATATATATATATATATATATATATATATATATATATATACATATATCATTCTATATAGACGTTCCTTACAGAGAAGGAGGAGGATATAACATACTAGTAGTTGGTGCTTGCATACTGCAAGCATTTCATATCACCTTGAAAAAACATTCATTTTTCAGACAGACATTTCATCATTACAAATGTTCTTTTAATTCTAAAGATTTCACCTCCGCACCGATTTCCGTTTTCCCAAAATGTTAAAATAATAGTTTTAAACAATCTCCAAATGTCGCAATTTTAAAAATTTTACACTTTCTTCATTATAAGGTTCTAATGCTACACATTTTAGCCAAATTTTAAAGTTGTAGCACTTCTAGAAATAAAATAATATTTTTCTAATTGTTTAAATTTAAATAATTTTTAACGGCCGCAGAAATTCATGTTTGGTAAAATTGAAATGTTTTTTTTTGTGCTAGTTTACTACTTTGTACATAACTTGAAAATTTCAGCTCCATAGCTCATCCCTTAATGTCTAAACAGTTATCGATTTGTTTATATTTTAAGAATTTTTTACTGCCAAACAAATTAAAATATCAAAATTTGTATAATCCCTATTTCGTTTTTTGATGAATTCTACTTATAAAAAAAATTTCAACTTCATAGCACATACGGAAATACATAATCCATGAAAATTTGTTTAAACAATTGCGAATTTTTAGCTGCCGCATTGTTGCACTTTTTCAAGATTTTCGTATTTACTAGTCGGTTTTGCACAAAATCCTATCTATGAAAAAAATTTCGAATCTCCAGCACATCTGGAAGTGCCTAAACATTAGTATCCTTTTATATGTTATATGTTATACTAGTAGGTTGGTGCTTGCATACTGCAAGCATTTCATTTCAAGATAAAAAAATATTCATTATTCATATTTCATCATTACACATATTTTTAATTCTAAAGATTTCACCTCCGCAGCGATTTTCGATTTCCCACATGTAAAAATAATAGTTTAAAACAATCCCCAAATGTTGAATTTTAAAAAATTTACACGTTCTTCATTATAAGGTACTAATGCTACACATTTTAGCCAAATTTTAAAGTTGTAGCACTTCTATAGGTAAAATAATATTTTTCTAATTGTTTAAATTTAAATAATTTTTAACGGCCGCCGCAATTCATAAATTGTATAATTGAAATGTAAATTAGTGCAAATTCACTACTCTGTAAATAATTTGAAAATTTCAGCTTCCTAGCTCATCCCAAAGTACCTAAACAGTTATCTATTTGTTTAAACTTTAAGAATTTTAAACTGCCAAAAAATTAAAATATCAAAATTTGTATAATCCCTATTTCGTTTTTTTAAGAATTCTACTTACAAAAAAATTTCAACCTCCGTAGCACCTGCGGAAATATATAAACCATGAAAATGTGTTCAAACAATTGCGAAATTTTAGCGGCCGCATTGTTGCACTTTTTGTTTTTTTCTAGTCGGTTTTTCATAAAATCCTACCTAAGAAAAATATTTCGAATCTCCAGCTCATCTGAAAGTGCCAAAACATTAGTATCCTCCTGTTATATGTTATCATTCTATATAGACGTTCCTTACAGAGGAGGAGGAGGATATAACATACTAGTAGTTGGTGCTTGCATACTGCAAGAATTTCATCTCACATTAAAAGAACATTCATTTTTCAGACAGAAATTTCAACATTACAAATAGTCTTTTAATTCTAAAGATTTCATTTCTGCAGCGATTTTCGTTTTTCCCACATGTAAGAATAATAGTTTAAAACAATCTCCAAATGTCGCAATTTTAAAAATTTTACACATTCTTCATTATAAGGTTCTAATGCTACACATTTTAGCCAAATTTTAAAGTGGTAGCACTTCTAGAAATAAAATAATATTTTTCTAATTGTTTAAATTTAAATAATTTTTAACGGCCGCCGCAATACATGTACGGTAAAATTGAAATGTTTATTTGTGCACATTTACTATACTGTAAATAATTTGAAAATTTCAGCTTCCTAGCTCATCCCATAGTACCTAAACAGCTATCTATTTGTTTAAACTTGAAGAATTTTTAACTGCCAAACAAATTAAAATATCAAAATTTGTATAATCCATGTTTAGGCACTTCCAGATAAGCTGGAGATTCGAAATTTTTTTCATAGGTATAATTTTGTGCAAAACCGACTAGAAAAAGCGAAAATCTTTAAAAAGTGCAACAATGCGGCCGCTAAAAATTCGCAATTGTTTAAACAAATTTTCAAGGTTTATATATTTCCGAATGTTCCACGGAGTTTAAATTTTTTTAATAAGTAGAATTCTTGAAAAAACGAAATAGGGATTATACAAATTTTGATATTTTAATTTGTTTGGCAGTTAAAAATTCTTAAAGTTTAAACAAATAGATAGCTGTTTAGGTACTATGGGATGAGCTAGGAAGCTGAAATTTTCAAATTATTTACAGTATAGTAAATGTGCACAAATAAACATTTTAATTTTACCATACATGTATTGCGGCGGCCGTTAAAAATTATTTAAATTTAAACAATTAGAAAAATATTATTTTATTTCTAGAAGTGCTACAACTTTAAAATTTGGCTAAAATGTGTAGCATTAGAACCTTATAATGAAGAATGTGTAAAATTTTTAAAATTGCGACATTTGGTGATTGTTTTAAACTATTATTCTTACATGTGGGAAAAACGAAAATCGCTGCAGAAATGAATGTTCTTTTAATGTGAGATGAAATCCTTGCAGTATGCAAGCACCAACTACTATAGTATGTTTCTCGTCTTATGAAGCTTGACCTTCACATAGCAAGTAGCCAATGAGAACCTTTTCCCTCTCCCCTTCTTCCCTTTTCCCTCTCCCCCGTCACCCGCGGCTTTCGAAATGCATGGAAAAACCTAACAGCATTGCCAGATATCCGCTCTTGAAATGAGATGCTTGGGAATGAAAGGCGAGGCGTCGCAGAAAAACTTACGGTCATTGTTTATTACTACCGGCCATTTTCCATTGCGTTAAATTGATAACAAGGTGCAAAGTGAAAGCGATAAAGAGATCGCAACGGAAGCGTGAACGCAGTAGAGCTGGCAACATAGTCGACTAAGAGCGATGTGAACAGCACGATGGCGAGAGAGAGAGACTGACCTTCTTCCCTCTCCGTCGCCCGTTACTCGAGCGTCGATTGGACGCAGAAATAGACACTCACAGAGGATTTCAAGGTCAAGCTTCATAAGACGAGAAACATACTATAGTATGTTATATCCTCCTCTGTAAGAGTCGTCGATATATAATGATAACAGGAGGATACTAATGTCCAGCCCAAACTACAAGAACTAGAGAGCTGAAAATTTTTGTTTTTGTAGGTATGATGGAGAAACCTACTGATAAAATGAGACTTTTTACCTAAGTGACATAAGTTTGACTCCAGAAATTCCAAAAGTTGCGTTTTTTCCTATAAGAAAAGCATTGCGCTATATCTGTAAATTAATTTTGGGCACTTGCCCGTAAGCTAGAAAAATGAAATTTTCAGTGATGCTAGACGGCTGCAATATCTATTAAGAATTATTGTTAGTTTTACTTACACTGTCCTGGGTTCGACTCCAGATACCCCGGAATATCTCCCATAAAGTACCATGGGAAAACGTAATAAAGTGTGTATACCAATCTAATAAGTTTAGGAAGCTGAAATTTTGCGTTATTATAGAACTTTTATCATAACCAACTATAAAAATCAAAAACTTTAAAATTGTTATTTTTTGGGGTTGTTTCCTCCCCATTTGTACATTAAAGTTTAATAATTTTTATATTGAAAACTATATGCTGTAGGTTCGATTTTTAAAAATAATTTTGTAGAAAATTATACAGGAAAAAAAGTTAATTTAAAAAAAGTTCAAAAAATCTTCCGTTAAAAATTTGCAATTGTTTAAACATATTTTTGAGGATTGTGTATTATCAAATGTGCTACGAAGCTGAAATTTTTTTACCGGTTGATTTTGTGAAAAAACAAAATAAAAAATTATAAAAATGTTGATATTTTAATTTCTTTGGCTGTTAAAAATCTTAAAGTTTAAACTAATAGATAAATGTTTAGGTACTTTGGGGCAAGCTAGGAAGCTGAAATTTTAAAGTAAAGTAAAACTCAGTGCATTTAAACTAACAAATATTTGAAAATCTCCAACAAAGTGTTATTGCGGCCGCATTAAACTTTTGAAATTGAAGCAATTAAATAAACATTATTTCACTTCTAGATGTGCTACAACTTCAAATTTGACAAAATGGTGGGGAATTAGCACCTTACATTAAATAAAGTGTAATATTCTTAAAATTGCAAATTTAAGGCATTGTTTTAATCAAATATTGTTCAATAAGGAACGATAGAAATTGGGTGCAGAGGTGAAATATTTTGAATTAAAAAAATTTCTAATAATGCTATATCTCTCTGAAATATTAATGTTTATCAGGGTCAGATGAAATGCTTGCAGAATGCTAGCACCAACTACTTGTATAACATATATATAACAGGAGGATACTAATGTCCAGCCCAAACTACAAGAGCTAGAGTTCTGAAAGTTTTGGTTTTTGTAGATATAATGGAGAAACCTTCAGATAAAATGGGACTTCTTACCTAAGTGACATGAGTTCGACTCCAGAAATTCCGAAATTTGCGTTTTTTCCCATAAGAAAAGCATTGCGCCATTTTTGAAAATTAATTATGGGCACTTGCCGGTAAGCTAGAAATATAAAATTTTCAGTGTTGCTAGATGACCGCAATATCTATTAGGAATTATTGTCACTTTTGCTTAAAGTTTCTTGGGTTCGACTCCACAGACCCCGGAATACCTCCCATAAGTTAGCAGGGGAAAACGGAATCCAGTGTGTAGACCAATCTAATAAGTTTAGGAAGCTGAAATTTTGCAACATTATAGAACTTTTCTCATAACCAACTATAAAAATCGAAAATTTTAAAATTGTGAATTTTAGGGGCTTTTTTTAACACCATTTGAACATTAAAGTTTAATAATCTTTTATGTACTACGGGATGAGCTAGGAAGCTGCAATTTTCAAATTATTTGCAGAACAGTGTATTTGCACAAATAAACATTTCAATCTCTCCACATATATATTGCAGCAACCGTTAAAAATGTTTAAATTTTTAACAATTAGAAAAATATTATTTTACTTCTAGATGTGCTACAACTTTAAAATTTGGCTGAAAGGTGTAGCATTAGTAACCCATAATGGAGAAAGTGTAAAATGTATAATATTGCAACATTTGGGGATTTTTTTAATCTATTATTTTTACATGTGGGAAAAACAAAAATCGCTGCGACGTTGAAATCTTTAGAATTAAAAGAATATTTATAATGATAAAATGTCTGTCTGAAAAATGAATGTTTTTTCAAGGTGAGATGAAATGCTTGCAGTATGCAAGCACCAACTACTAGTATGTTATATCCTCCTCCTCCTCTGTAAAGAACGTCTATATAGAATGATGTTAGATGTTATATCCTCCTCTGTAAGAGTCGTCGATATATAATGATAACAGGAGGATACTAATGTTTAGGCACTTCCAGATAAGCTGGAGATTCGAAATTTTTTTCATAGGTATAATTTTGTGCAAAACCGACTAGAAAAAGCGAAAATCTTTAAAAAGTGCAACAATGCGGCCGCTAAAAATTCGCAATTGTTTAAACAAATTTTCAAGGTTTATATATTTCCGAATGTGCCACGGAGTTTAAATTTTTTTAATAAGTAGAATTCTTGAAAAAACGAAATAGGGATTATACAAATTTTGATATTTTAATTTGTTTGGCAGTTAAAAATTCTTAAAGTTTAAACAAATAGATAGCTGTTTAGGTACTATGGGATGAGCTAGGAAGCTGAAATTTTCAAATTATTTACAGTATAGTAAATGTGCACAAATAAACATTTTAATTTTACCATACATGTATTGCGGCGGCCGTTAAAAATTATTTAAATTTAAACAATTAGAAAAATATTATTTTATTTCTAGAAGTGCTACAACTTTAAAATTTGGCTAAAATGTGTAGCATTAGAACCTTATAATGAAGAATGTGTAAAATTTTTAAAATTGCGACATTTGGAGATTGTTTTAAACTATTATTCTTACATGTGGGAAAAACGAAAATCGCTGCAGAAATGAAATCTTTAGAATTAAAAGACTATTTGTAATGTTGAAATTTCTGTCTGAAAAATGAATGTTCTTTTAATGTGAGTTGAAATGCTTGAAGTATGCAAGCACCAACTACTAGTATATATATATATATATTTGATAACTTTTTGTGGGTGCTCGAACTCTAAAACTATTAATCAGGCGAACGCGAAATTTTATATATACTACTTTTATAAAAGTCAGAAGAACTGATTAGTTTTTGGTAAAAATCGGTCAACCGAAAGTGGGTGTTTACTCTTGTCATCCGTTATTTTGAAATATTTGCTTTAATGTTTGATAAATGTAAAAGTGTACTGGCATAACAGTTGTAGGAAATTTAATTCTCTACAACCTTTGTTTAAAATTTTTTCCATATAATGCGCTGTTTAAGAGATATCTTATATTTTAGCTGCCACCACCACGCCACTTACCGACGACTATTGTTAACAATTGACGCTTAGTTACATCTTAGTAACGCTCCAATTTTTATTGTTAATTGTTGGAGCTTTGTGGCTATATCCAATATCAGAAGACTATGGTTTGAGTTTATTTCTGTTTTTTTTTTAAAGTCCAAAATTTTCTCTCAGTTTCTTAAAATATTTATTATTATGTAACCTATTTGGAATGTTTAGAAATATTACTGTTAAGAAGAAAGTCATGTGGTGGCCAAATCAAATTTTTTTCATTGGCATCGTTATCACAAGGACGCCGACTTCTAATGCTGAATTTAGGCGGAACCGACTCCAGGGGTCAAATGTCATCATACCCTCTCCGTTCAGACAAATTGATTTTATCGGTCTTTTTGTTCACTTTGAAGTGGAATCTACGTCAATGAGACGTTTTCGCGCGACATAGGAAATCGAATTGGATTCGTGCCTTCAAAAGATTCTGAATATGGGAATGATCTGTGGAACTTTTGCATTCATGAACTTTCTCTTAAAGGTCGAAAGATTGAAAAAAAGTACTTATCTCAGGTATCTTTATCTCCAATAGCCAAAACAAGGTTATGAAAAACTAGAGATGCATTTCGCCGCAATGCAGTGATAATTCACCGAAAGTAGATTCCTAATTTCTTTTTTAGAATTTCGTTCTTTACTCTTTTAATCTTTTGATTATTAAGTGCTTCTTCCTGAACTTTTTTCAGCCATAAGACGAGCTCGATAATTCTCCGTTGAAAGTTTTGCATGTTTATTATAAACCCATACCTCGCATTGCGCGGTACAAGAGTTCCTGAAAAAGACTGCGTAAAGCATAGCCGTGCAAATTGGGGTAGGTTTTAGCATAGGAGCACGTGAGGTCACAGTTGAAGTCCGACTTGAGCTCATCTTGTGACAATTTACTTTCATTATATTCAGAATAGCTTCATTTGTCTTCTCTGATAACCTCTTGAGCCGAACTGAAAATATTTATGATTTTTTTGTGTTTGGAGAAGGCTTTAAAAGTGGGCCAAATCGGTATCGATGATCTTTCAATTCGTGGTATTCCTCAAAAAGAAAACCATGCTAAACCGAAAACGTGTGGAGCAGAACCGTGCGATTTGGGGGATCGATTCAGCTTAGACTCTTTGGCGTATATCAAATCGCGAGCTGACAACATTGAAGCGCATCTAAACGAGAATAATCTATGTAAACTTCTGTCGCAGTTTATTAGGCGCAGGAGAAGGAAGGGTATTTTGTGATTAAAATCGATTACCGAACGTTTATGATGATGTTAATTTTCGACTACTCGAATTGTCATCTCCTCGACCTTAGTCAAATACGTTAGATCGAAGTCTCGGTAACTCGAACACTCTTGCATTCCTCTCAAGTCGGCTGGTTTCGATCGCGCACGTAATACATTCACCGGTTCGTTGATAAACATTTCACCAGGCTTTCAAAGTTGACATTTTGTTTTTCCTTCAAAAATATATTGCAAGCTGTAAGATCCATTATTATGATTTTTCATTTCCATGAGGCAATATTCATCATCATCATGCTTCTGTCCGAAGACAGGTTTTAACTGAATCGCTGCCTCCATTTCTCTCTCTCCCTAGAAGCCTCTTTTATACCTCTATAAGTATTATATCCCTGCTTTATATTATCTAATATTCCTATTCTTTTTCTCCCTCTTCCTCTTCTTCCACTAATTTTTCCTTCCAAGATCGTCCTTTGTAAACACTGTCTTCTCAATATGTGCCCTATCCAATTTGCTTTTCTTTTCCTGATTGTTTTTATTAGCATCCTTTCTTCTTCCACCATTTCTAATACTTCTTCGTTTCTCTTCCTCTCTGTCCATTTCACTTTCATCATTCTTCTCCATACCCACATCTCAAAACTTTCTAAATATTTTTCCTCCTTTCTCCTTATCGTCCACGTCTCTGCACCATAAAGAGCTATGCTCCATATGTAGCATTTTGCTAATTTCTTCCTTGTTTCTAGATTTATTTTCTTGCTTGTGAGAAGCTCCTTCTTCTCGTTAAATGCTGCTTTTGCCATTGCAATCCTACTTCTGATGTCCTGTGTACTACTTCCATCCTGTGCTAAAATACTGCCGAGATATTTGAAACTACTTACTTGTTCCAATTTTTTGCCATTTACCATTATATTTAATTCTTTATGTTCCTTTGAAACCACCATGACTTTCGTTTTTTCTGTATTGATCTTCATTCCATATTGTTGGCCAACCTCAACTAGTCTGTCTGTCATCCTCTGAAGCTCTTTCTCGCCTTCTGCTATTAAGCCCTGATCATCTGCGTATTTAATGGTGGTAATACTTTCACCTCCTATCTTAAATCCTTTCTCTTCCATCAACGCTTCTTCTGTTATTGTTTCTGCATAAATATTAAATATCGCTGGTGAAATAGGACAACCCTGCCTCACTCCCCTCCCTATTGAAGTACTTTCTGTTTCTTCTCCTTCAACCCTGACTCTAATCTTTTGATCAAAGTAGAGGTTTTTAAGCAGTCTTTTATCTTTCCAATCTATTCCTATTTTGTTTAAAATACCCAGCATCTTATCCCATTTCACTCGGTCAAAAGCTTTCTCCCAATCTACAAAACAAAAATACATATCTTTATTGACTTCTAGCGCTCTTTCTATCATCATCCTCATACATCCTATAGCATCTCTAGTCCCCCTTCCTCTTCTAAAACCAAACTGATTATCTTGCAGCTCCTTTTCTATTTTACATTCAATTCTTTTGGTTATTATTCTGGTTAGAACTTTAGCTGTATGAGAAATTAAACTAATAGTTCTGTAATCCTTACAACATTTTGCATTGTTCTTTTTCTCCAGTGGTACCATCACAACATCTAAAAAATCTTCAGGCCATACGCCAGTATCATATACTTGGTTAAAAAATTTTGTGAGTTGCTTAACTGCTTTAGACCCCAAAACCTTAAGAACGTCCACGGGTATATCATCACTCCCAACAGCCTTTCTTCTTTTCATGTCATCAATTGCTCTTTTAACTTCAGACTCGAGAATACTTGGTCCTAGCTGATCTTCTTCCACATCCTCTTCTTCATTTAATTCAATATTTCTTGGCTTTCCTTCTTTGTCATACAGAACCTCAATGTATTCTTTCCAGACATTCTTTACATTGTCTGGCTCCGATACTATTTTACCACTTTTGTTCATGATTCCTTTACGTCCTATCTTTCTTGCTTTTTTCTTGAATAGTTCCCTTGCTTTGCTATACATGAGGTCTGTTCTACAAATTCTTTCACATTCGACAATCTCCTCGCATTTCTCATTTATCCACTGTTCTCTGGCTTTATCTGTTTCCCTTCTTAAAGCATTATTTAACTCCTTGTACTTTCTTTGGCCTTCTTCAGTGTTTATGTTCTTCCACTTTCTCCGCTCTACCATTTTTTGCAGCATGGCTGCTGTGATCCAGGGTTTTTTGTTTCTTTCACCCGTTATCTTTCCTACCTTCTTTTCCATTACATCTTTAATGTTGCTATGGATGTATCTCCACTCCTCATCTACATTCTTCCTATTTTCTTCATCTCTCTCCCCCAACCTTTCCTCCAGCTCAGTCATAATAGCCTCCTTGTTTTTAAGGAGTTCCTCTAAGTTCCATTTCTTGTTAACTCTTATGTTTCTCTTAACGCTCTTCAGTCTACATTGTATATTTGCCACCAAAAGGTTGTGGTCAGAATCGATATCTGCCCCTGGTAGTGTTTTCACATTTTTAATGCTATTTCTAAATCTTTCATTGACTAGTATGTAATCTATCTGGTATCGTCTCTGGTCTCCTGGGCTTCTCCATGTGTAAAGTCTCCGCTGGTGATGCTTAAACCATGTATTAGTTACAATTAATCTATTTCTATGGCAGAATTCCACAAGTTTATCCCCTCTTTCATTTCTCTTCCCTAGTCCATATTTTCCCACTATGTTATCTTCCTGTCCCTCTCCGACTACACTGTTCCAATCTCCCATTACTATGGTGGTGATCCTTCCTTTTCCCTCCTCCTCCAATATCTCCATAATCTGTTCATAGATTTCATCTACTTCGTCGTCGCCAGCATTAGTCGTTGGCATATACACTTGAATTATAAGCATTTCCACTGGCTCCATCTGAAGTTTTACGGCTATTAATCTATCATTAACTGTCACTACCTTGCTAATTCTTTCAGCTATCTCTTTTCTCATTATAATCCCCACTCCCCTTTCCTTTTTCTCCCCTCCCGAGTAAATAATCTTAAATTCGTCTGAATTTATCTCGCCTTCTCCTTCCCACCGAACTTCACTAAGACCTACTATACCTACATTATTCCTTCTCATTTCCCTTTTTATGTTCTCTAGTTTACCCCCTGAATTCATAGTCCTAACATTCCATGTGCCTATTCTTAATTTCTCACCACTTGCTTTCCTATTAATGTTAAATTTCCTCTGTGCATCCCCTAGGGTAGTCCCCACCCGGAGATCCGATTGGGGGACTATTTTACCTCCGGAATATTTTACCCCAGAAAGATCCATAGAGGTATTTTTCAGCTTTTCAGCCTATCATGGGAAATATAATGAGGTAGTTTCCCCTTGCTTTCCTCATCGCAGTTTCACAGAGTGATTACCCATCTGTAGCTGTTCAGATCCACATGATCACCACCTACAGAGGTACTGTGCAAGCTGCTGCCCTTGCACAGGGGGATGTAAAACCCCCAAGACTGCTTCTTAGTCTGACTCTTCCCCTCAGACCTTTCCGGCTTGGATGGTCCTACCAGGAGAATTATCTCCCGCCGGCATAGCTCTTTGGTTCGTAAGAGTACACAAACCCTCCCACCTCTGTAAGGTTATGCAGTCCTTAGGGAGGGGAGGCAATATTACGATTATTTATTTAAACATCAATGTCGCAAGTTGGCTTAAGCCAGGCGGCGACGACTGCTACACTGTTTGACCCACAAATCACTTAAAAGTCGGATAGATTTACCCATAAGAGTACATGAGGTTTCAGTTCAGCCTGTCCTGAGCTTAACATTTAAGTATTTAGTAACATTTTTCCCGGCATTTATTCTTTATTATTTCTTATAACCTCTGCCTCGAACTGGAACTTTTACGATTTTTAATGCTTAGAGAGGATTCCGAAACCGTGCTAAATTGAAATTGCCGTGCAATTCGAGGTATTTCTCTAAAAAGAATGCAGTGCTAAATCGCGTGGAGCGGAACCTTGCATTTCGAGGGATGGGTGTATTGTCAAAGTAGATCTTATGGTGAATTCCGATGTGAACAGGATCAAATGTTTATGAAAAAATAAAGTTTTTTTTTTAAAGTCGAACGGAAAGTTGATTTTATTCAATTTCCCTAATTTTGTAACACTAACTTGCCGTTACAATCTCTTTTTCTGGGGCGTTTTAAGCGCGTTTCGCTTTTCCGGTCGTCAGTTATCGGTTCAAAGTTCATGACTTTTCTCTCTCGTTTTATCTTTTTCTCGGAGCGTACGGCGCACATAAAAGAGTTTCACGACGTTCATTTTCTTGGCAAGAGAATTATTGTGTTGGATGCAATCCAAATGCGATGTTATTACCAAATCGCAGATATGTTAGTTTCCACGAAGGTCTAGGTGAGATATAGATGCGAGAAAAACAAAAAGAACTGGGGGCAAGGTTATTCTCTGCTCTTTAGAATGTTATCTTCTTCTGAGTAATGAAAAGTTGGCGAGATATTCCACATTAGATTACTTTTTAACTCGACGCTAACGAATATGTGTATGTAACCCATGCAGTTATGCTACTATAAGGATTTCTGTGTTATATTCAGACGATGCTTTATTATAAAAAAAAACTCATATAATCGGTTATAATGAAACTCGGAGGACTAGAAAATTTTGTTTGCTGTGTGCAACAATGCGGCCGCTAAAAATTCGCAATTGTTTAAATAAATTTTCATTTCATTTCATAAATTTTCATTTCCGCATGTGCTACGGAGTTGAAATTTTTTTGTAAGTAGAATTCTTAAAAAAACGAAATAGGGATTCTACAAATTTTGATATTTCAATTTGTTTGGCAGTTAAAAATTCTTAAAGTTTAAACAAATGGATAACTGTTTAGGTACTACGAGATAAGCTAGGAAGCTGACATTTTCAAATTATTTACAAAGTAGTGAATTTGCACAAATAAACATTTTAATTTTACCGTATATGAATTGTGGCGGCCGTTAAAATTTATTTAAATTTAAACAATTAGAAAAATATTATTTTACTTCTACAAATGCTACAACTTTAATATTTGGCTAAAATGTGTAGCATTAGTACCCCATAATGGAGAAAGTGTAAAATTTTTAAAATTGCAACATTTGGGGATTTTATTAAACTATTATTTTTACATGTGGGAAATCGAAAATCGCTGCGGAGTTGAAATCTTTAGAATTAAAAGACTATTTGTAATGATGTAACGTCTGTCTGAAAAATGAATGTTTTTTCAAGGTGAGATGAAATGCTTGCAGTATGCAAGCACCAACTAGTATAATGATATCCTCTGTAAGAGGCGTCGATATATAATGATAACATATAACATATAGGAGGATACTAATGTCCAGCCCAATCTACATTAGCTAGAGTGCTGAAAGTTTTAGTTTTTGTAGATATGATGTAGAAACCTTCAGATAAAATGAGACTTCTTACCTAAGTGACATGAGTTCGACTCCATAAATTCCGAAAGTTACGTTTTTTCCCATAGGAAAAGCATTGCGCCATTTTTGTAAATTAATTATGGGCACTTGCCGTTAAGCTAGAAAGATGAAATTTTCAGTGTTGCTAGATATTTGCAATATTTATTAGTAATTTATGTCACTTTTTCTTACAGTGTCTTGGGTTCGACTCCAGAGACCCCGGAATATCTCCCATAAGTTATCATGGGAAAACGCAATCCAGTGTGTAGACCAATCTAATAAGTTTAGGAAGCTGAAATTTTGCAAGATTATAGAACTTTTCTCATAACCAACTCTAAAAATCGAAAATTTTAAATTTGTAAGTTTTAGGGGTTGTTTTAACCCCATTTGAACATTAAAGTTTAATAATTTTTTAGGTACTACGCAATGAGCTAGGAAGCTGAAATTTTCAAATTATTTAAAGAGTAGTGAATTTGCACAAGTAAACATTTCAATTTTACCATATATTATTGCGGCGGCCGTTAAAAATTATTTAAATTTAAACAATTAGAAAAATATAATTTTACTTATAGAAGTGCTACAACTTTAAAATTTGGCTCAAATGTGTAGCATTAGTACCCCATAATGGAGAAAGTGTAAAATGTTTAAAATTGCAACATTTGGGGATTGTTTTAAACTATTAATTTTACATGTGGGAAAAACGGAAATCGCTACGGAGGTGATATCTTTAGAATTAATAGAATATGCAAGCACCTTCTACTAGTCATTATATATAGACGTTCCTTACAGAGGAGGAGGAGGATATAACATACATATAACATACATATAGGAGGATACTAATGTTTAGGCACTTCCAGATGAGCTGGGCATTCGAAATTTTTTTCTTAGGTAGGATTCTGTGCAAAACCGACTAGAAAAAACGAAAATCTTGAAAAAGTGCAACAATGCGGCCGCTAAAAATTCGCAATTGTTTAAACAAATTTTCAAGGTTTATGTATTTCCGAATGTGCTACTGAGCTGAAATTTTTTTAGAGGTAGGATTAGTAAAAAAACGAAATAGGGATTATACAAATTTTGATATTTTAATTTGTTTGGCAGTTAAATATTCTAAAATTTAAACAAATAGATAACTGTTTAGACATTACGGGATGAGCTAGGAAGCTGAAATTTTTAGGTTATATACAGAGTATTACATTTGCACAAATATACCTTTGAATCTCTCCATAAAAAAACGAAATGGGGATTATACAAATTTTGATATTTTAATTTCTTTCGCAGTTAAAAATTCTTAATGTTTAAAAAATAGGTAAATGTTTAGACAAAACTCGGCGAGTTAGGGGGATGAAATTTTTAAATTGTTTTGAGGTTAGTGTATGTAAACGTATAAACATTTCACTGTATCCGTGAAATCGTTATTGCGCCCGTTAAAAATTATTAAAATTTTAACAATTAGATAAATGTTATTTCACTTCTAATTGTGCTATAAATTTAGCATTTGGCAGAAATGTGTGGCATTATTAACCTAATGTGGGAAAAGTATAATATTCCTAAATTTTAAAAAATTATAGATTGCTTTACTCCATTATTGTTCCATAATGAAAACACGAAAATCGTTCCCGAGCACAAACCTTTAGAATTAAAGAAATATTTCTCATGATGAAAATTCTTTCTGAAAAATAAATGCTTTTTCAAGGTGAGATGAAATGCTTGCAGTATGCAAGCACCTTCTACTAGTAATGTATATAATCTTTATAAAAATAAATAACAAAATTATTATATTCAAACCGGGTCGACTAAACAGGGCTACAACAATATCCGAGTTAGAATTTGTCTGTAACTATTAATTTCGAAGGTATTGGCTGAACGGATTTCATAGAAATTTCGTTTGTAGGTAGAATTTAGAATGACAAAGCGAAATGATCATGTTTAAATCCAATATCAGAAGGCTACGGTTTGAGTTTATTTATGTTATTTGTAGTCTTTAAATTTCTCTCGCAGTCCCTTAAAATATTTATTATCATTTAACCTACTTGGAATTTTTAGAAATATTACAGGTTTGGAGAAAGTCATGTGGTGGCCACATCAGATTTTAATTTTTAATTTTTACGAAACTAAATGTTAACACAGTTTAATACAGTAAATAATTCAATCGTGGGCATTGTTTTTCCCAATTGTGAATGTTTCAGCTCGCCTACAACCTTGAGGGACCATATAGATCTCTCCAAAGTAAGGCCTGAGGGCTGGACGCGGGCCGCGAGCCCATTTTATCCGGCCCGCGAGCCTGCAAGAAGTCTTTGACATTTTTTCTTAGCAAACGTAACAATCAAAGCATTCAGGATGACAAATGCGACAAATGAAATATCTACTAATGTGCTCGATACGCATATGTAATCGTATTTTCTTGTACTACAATTTTGTTCCTAACTTTACAAGATTCCCGTTCTTATCACGCTGAGCACACCTGGTTTCTTTCACTATGCGTCAAGCGGCTGTGTGATTTATTGCATTTTTTACTTCTAGGTCATTTCCATTACTGGAGTAAGGTTTTGAATATTTTTCATTTCAAGTTCTTCATTTATCTGATTCCGATTCGTTTCCAGTGGAATAATAAAAGTTAGACCGGACATATCGGAAAATTTCCCGGAAAATCGAAATATACCCAATTTCTCATTCCACTTTTTGATTCGAAAATAGCCTAGATTTGTATATTGAGCGCCTGTATTTTAAAAAATTCGGCCTTGATAGTCCGGCCCGCGAGCATTGAATTTATTGGCGAAGTGGACCACTTGTGAAAAAGTCTGGAGATCCCCGTTCTAGAGCTGCAATACTAAGCATTGTATTGTTATGCGTGTTTTTAGCTTTGACTTTTTGCGTTTGAGGCATGGACTTCTTTACTTGTTCGCAAAAGGTGCACGTGTATGTATAACCTCGGATATAACGTAGATCACTGGTAATTTAAACCGTTAACGATTTTACAAAATTGCAGTTAGGGAACTTTATCAATGAAGGAATTTATCGGATACTGTTGAATAAGATTGCATTTTGGCATTTTGGTTTTTTAATTTACGCTATTTTTTTAATTTCTCACTTGATGTGTATCCAAGGTTTTTGTTTAAAATTTTGTGAATTTTACTAAAATATTTCCGTTTAAAGATCAATTTGAAAATTGACAGCTCGATTATGCGCCATACAAGTTTTTTCAAAGAGGGATTCTGTCATGATAAAGAATGAATTTTTCTCTTGAATATATGTTTTTAAAAATGTTTCTCATTTTTTTCCCATTTTATTTAGTTCATATTCAGAATTTTTTACTGCATTTAGCTGTCAGAATTTTGATGCTGAGCGCGTAATTTATGCTCGAAGGTCTAATTAAGTGTTTGAAGATATACAGCAATACGCCTGAAAATAAAAACGAGTCGATTAAGCGTTTTCGCAGCTGTACATAGTAACTTTTTTAAAAAGAAACTGTTGGGATTGTCGGTCCCGCTACCTCTTTCTATTGGATTCTAGAATGGGAGCCATAATCTTTGGGGCACTTCCTCAACGATCTATCTTTACATTATTTGCAGGTAGGTAAATATTCGAAAGTGAATAATAATGCTCACCTTATGGCTAAAATCATATCCTTAAACCTTCTCTCACATGTCCGTTCAAAGTTCGAGAAAAGCAGGTGCACATTTCGGCAACAATGCAGCCGTCATCAGTGGCAACTCGCCTTGGGTTATTTTTCAGAATCTACGACTAGTTAATCACCACTGATGACGGCTACGTTGTAGCCAAAATGCTTGTCTGGTTTCCCCAATCTATTATTGGCTGTTGGAAAGGCAATCAGATAAATGTGGGCGAGCGATAGATATCGCCTGGAGGCAGGGCACCTCAATAACATATTCTTTTATTCATCATTATTTGAATCTTCATCACAGCATTAAGTCATTACGATTTTGGGGACCAGGGGTCCAGCATGATTTTTGGGCTCCTACTATTTATACGTGGAAACCCGTGCTCCAGTACTGTGGGAGTAGTCGTAAAAAGCTATGCAGACATTTCGCAATTCAGCTAAAAAGAGGGAAAGGAAGAGGAGAGAGTAGGTGAAATATCAATATCTTTCAGGGAGTCCCAAAAAACAGTGGGACGGCCCTACAAATAACTGAGAATTATTGAAATAGAACGTTGTGCCTTTATAACCATGGCAGACAGGATAAAATTATTCGGCGGGCACCACTGTGTTAGGTAATAACACGGTATATAAAAGATGAAAGATCCCGGGTATCTGGCGACAGTGGCGGATTTAGGGGTGATCGTACATGGCGCGCACCAGGGGCCCAGTGACGTATGGCACTGCTTCTCAACTTGGGTTACGCGGAACCCTAGTGTTCCGCGAAAGATTGGGATTCCGGGTTCTATTCACGAAAATGGAGGAAAAAGGCAAGATTTCCCTACCGCTCACTTACCCTAAATCTTGAATTTCTCCCTCACACTCAGTAGCGGATTTAAAGGGCATCGCACTTGGCCCCGAAAAAATGTTCGTGTATACAATCTCAGAAATATTAAATGTCTCAATTTAAAAATCAGCGGAACATCTCTATGATTCCATAGAAAAACGATCGGTAAGAGGTGTCACAAAAGAGGGTAGCCGTTAGGAGCGGTTTCACTATATATTTAGATTGCAGGGCCCCCGACTGCTTAGCTCTAGGGGCCTCCAAATGTTTAGCGCCAGTGGCTCCACGAGGCGTAAATTCGCCACTGTCTGGCGATAAAATTATCGAGATCGAATTGGCCGTATGACTACACCCCGAGTGCTTGAGGCCCCCCATAGATTCGGAGCCTGGGCCCCGTGAGCCCACGCACAAAAAGGCACTGAATTAAATAAAATCCTGTATATAATTTCTCTAGTGTCTGTCCGTCCTTCCATCCTCCTATATATCTCAGGAACTGTATGTCATATAAAAATGCGGCAAACGACATTTTCTTTCTAGCAGCTAGGAGACCCCAGGAAAATTATTTTCATTTTAATCCTCCGTCTTTAAACAAAATGGCGGCCGTTTAAAATATTTTAAAATATTTTAAAATTCGTATTTCGGAAACGCTACGTCGGAGAAAAATTTTTGTACAAAAAAATGTGTCTTGTTAAGAGCAATTTAGAAGATTTATTTTCAGCTTAGCGAGAAAAATGTGAGACGCGTAGGGTCGGGGCCACCAACCACCAAAAAATTGACTTGCAGGGTATCATGCAGGTGTATATCCGTAAAAAAACCAAGTTAAGGGAGCTCCAAAATACCACCGACAGGCCTTGTCCATACCCCCTTAGCAGGCGATTATTGAAAGATGAGCCCCAAAGGATGGAAAAAGAGATTATTTTAAGACCTTGACCGTTAGAGCGCTCCGCTTTAGCCTTTGACTCCTTCCTCTTTTCTCTCTCTCTCTCTCTCTCTCTCTCCTCTCGCTCTCCTCTCGCTCTCTGTCCCCTCTACGAGCCATTTACTCAATACGCGAATTGAATGAGAATTGCTGGACGTCGGCAGGTTTGGGAAAAAGTGTCGATCTCTGGCCTCTTGGAAATTTGCCATTTTTCCTTACCCATTTCAGCCCACACTGGACGCGAATGGAGGTTCTCGGCCATTTTAAAGGGTGTTGCTTAATCAAAGGAGCCGTTATTTTGCTTATCTTATTTTGAGAAATTACCAATTACGAGTGTTTTTCAAAGGGTCAAGGACCTGACTCGTCCTGCGCGTCGTTGTAAAATAAATTCATTTATAGTCGTTGCAAAAGCTCGAATTAAGTTACTGCTAAATGAGTTTCTGTTACCAATATCTGTCACTTTTAGCGGAGAGTTATTTCGCTTTTTTTAGATCAAATGAAATTGAGAGTATCAATTGTTACAATACACAGTAGGAACAAACTCGTAAATTTTATCCTTGGCACATTTAACCCTTTTTCTAAGCTACATTTAAATATATATATATATATATATATATATATATATATATATATATGTCAACAAGGTGTTGGGATGAGGAAACCCAGTGAACACTCACCAATCAGACGACTTCAGGTTGGCGAGGCCCCGGTAGCTGCTACGTTTGTGATGTTTCTGTGTTTTAGTGTTTTTTTACGTGTGTCGCTTCGACATCCCCGGGGCCTCGCCAACCTGAAGTCGTCTGATTGGTGAGTGTTCACTGGGTTTCCTCATCCCAACACCTTGTTGACATCCATATATCCATTTTACCTTTCCTTTTCCGTAAGCTGTTATATATATATATATATATATATATATATATATATATATATATATATATATATATATATATATATAAATTAAGTTGAAAGTAGACATCATACGTTCCGTTTGGGTCATCTTGTTTCTTCATAGGAAGGTGGCACCCCTGCTTGAGTTATGTGAACCATTTATATCTTTTCCTTATTAGCTTTTCTCATTATGTCCTTAGTATCAAACTTGATGAAAATCTACTCAATTGTTGTTTCTGAGATGAAACAGGCGGACAGACAGACGTATACGACCTGAAAATAAGGCATTTTTTAAATTCTTGTGAAAAGTGCTTAGTAATTGCTGACTGGATATTTTAGACATATGCCTTATACATTAATGTTTAATACAAAAAGTTCTATAAATTGAATAATATCCTTACGCTTTTGAGTAATTCAGCAATAGTGAACCACCCTCCATTGTTGTGGGATACTGTCTGTCAACTTGACGTATTTCTTCAGAAACTGTTGAGCCAGAATCGTGCGTAGACGACAGACAAACCGAATTTCTAAAACCACTTTTTCGTGTTGAGGGACACGGATAACGTTCGTATTTCATCAAAATATAGATGTCGATTTTTTTATAGACCAATGACATCTCTCGAAATGACATTTGTCTTTTTCTTAGCCATAATTTTCTGATAATACTCAATTATAAAATAAAATTATATAAAAATATTTTTCTATACTTTATACAACTATTATATTTTTGACGCACTAAAAAGAGTAAATAAAAACAAATTTATCAGAAAATAGGGGAATGTTTTCGGGGGTAGCTTTAATCATAAGTACAAATTAAGATAATTATTTCATTGGGAAGCATGTAATATCTAATTAATACAAATGTATTTTGGGCCTATGAATTGATAAAAACAAAAGTTATTAAAATAGGACAAAACCAAATATGCATTATATTTTTCAATCAGTAAAAGCAAATGCTAATATAAAAGTTTTATGGCGATCCTTGATTATTGGCCAAGTTTTGATCCCAAACACGCCTTAAAACTTTTATATTAACATTTTTTGAAGTACAAAAATTTTCGGTTATAATTGTTTGTTTTTGAAGAAGTTACACCAGTGGTGCCCAACCTATGGCGCATGCGCCACTTTTGGCGCATGCGCCTCTCATATTTGGCGCACGGAGCTAAAAACAATATATACGATCATTCCGTTTTTCCCAGTTGACAAATACTTGAGATTTAAAACAATGATCTCAACATTTTATTGTATTTTATATTGATATATCGGTTAAGTTAGTGAGTTTTGAATGTATGAATGGGTTTGAAAGTGAAGAATTCGGCGGCCGAGTGATTGTAAGGACACCCTGTCATGTCTAATGGCTCAGGTACCCGAAAATTCCACCCGACACATGCTAAGTATTCTATCCTCTTCCCACCATTGTTTAATCATCATGGATCGACTTCTAAAAATGAGTCATTTTGTTGTCTCGTGAGCAAATTCCACAACTTTGTTCAGAGTAACATCTGCCAATTTACAAGCTCATACGCGTGTGAACAAGTTCACACTTTCATCCATGAAACTTATCAAAAGCATACAACGCTCACGACTCATTGACACTAATCTAGAAAATCTGCTGCTACTTTGAACAAGAATTTACAACCCGATATAGACAAGTTGACGGAATTGAAATTACACCAAAGATCGCATTGAAGATAAGATTTATTTTTATCATATCCTTATATTTACTTATATCATGCTTAGAGCTAAAATAAGTTGCGCATTGACACTTTGGCCATGGAAAAGGTAAAAGGTTGGGAATGAGTTACACCAATTCGTCGGCTTCTAGAAATTATTCGGCGCCTTGAAGTTATGCTATCCCCGGAGACACGACTGGCAATAAGTCAGAAAAAAAGACTAATCGTATTGGCGTATTCCCGATGGCACCGAGGTCAGTGGAGAGATAATAGAGGCGAACCCGGATTTGGATTCAACGTAGATCAACTATCAATCCGATCCGATACCTCTCTTAGTACGATAATGAAATGGTTCGTTTGTAGTGAATCGGAAACGCCATTCAATGTCAGCTTTAAAACTTTTCTGGTTTGAACATCGGCGAAGCTACTCTCCGCAGCTTACACGATATACACGGCCCCACCAAAGTTTGTGAGAAACAGGATCAAAGTTTATATATACATATAAAATGTTACTATTTTCTATTCAGTATATATACCAAAACCATTTCTATTAAATTATTACGTGTTTTTGTTATGATATTGTCAAATGATATTCTCAGCTAAATTCTTTATTTTTCAAGAACGTAACCAGATTTAATTCCTTATTACCGCAACGTTTGTTTCCAAGTGTTATGCAAATACTATTAGCAAAATTAAATGGTTAATATATTTTTTAATTCGATAATAATCAAACGTCATTCGCTGAAAGGAATCTACTACTCCATAATGGGGTAGTGTAATGCATTGGAAATAAATATTGCGTAGCTCTCGTAGAGAGAATTGTTCTTCTAAAAAAATTTATTTCGAGATATCTCTTAAGAATAATTCAGGTACATAATGGTGTTTGGTGTCTAACGTATACAATTGAGGATTTACAGGGAAAATAAATTGTCGCAAGATCCTTTTACTCCATTTCTATATTGATATATGTCGCGATATCAATCCGCATTGACTAAAAAATTCACAAATAATTCTAATTATAATTACATCGGCGATCATTCTATTTAATATTGCATCTCTTTTAATAAAAGGCAATGGGTGTGTGTGTGGACAGCATATCTCGAAAAGCAAGAAACTTAGAGACTTAAAACTTGGTACAATTACTAATGAGACCATGAAGATGTGCACCTCGGGGCCAGAATTCTGATTTTTGGTGGGAGGGGGAAGTGGAGGAGGGTGCAATTTCCCATAAGATAACACGCAAAAATCGATTTTTCGACTTAGAGGCTTTTACTCTTTTGCAAATTAAAATTAGAGATAATTGACCTACGATCTTCGCACCTGTACCGTTTTAAAGAAAAATGAATAACGTTTCTTATTCTTATCGTAACATTTTGCTTACGTTGCAAAATCGCTCAAGTTCTACGTTTAAATCATATTTATTTGAAAATTTTAAGCTTTTTAACGATATGTTGCCTTGTCGACCGTGTCATTGTTAAACCTCGGGATTCTATTGTCGCCTTAATCCTTAAATATGCGTAAGGAATGCGTGTTTTTGAATGCTTTAATACGAGAGCGAGAGAGAGAGGAAGAAAGAAAGGAGAGTGGCAGAGAAGGAGAGAGGGACTAAATTAAATGTTCCATAAATTAAAAATAATTTTGGGTGTATAGGAATTGTATAGCGTAATGTATTTCTTTGTCATACTATTTCTATTCGCCAAAAACTGTTTTTCCTCCCTGGAACACTCAGTTATGTGACTTATATATTTATTGTTTACTTTTTAGTGCCTATAAAAGTTGGTTTCATTAATTCTTATTTTTATTTGAACTTAATACTTAATTCACGCATACCCGTTATATTTGACGGACAGTTACGCTATTATGTTATAAAAGCTATATGTATTTCAATTTGCTTGTTGTCGTTAGAGACGAAATGATAAAGTGGTAATTTAAAAAAAAAATCGGAAAGGTTAATATAAAATTTATTGAGGACGCATGCTTAACTTTTTGGTGATCTCCTCAAATAGAGAAAGTTGATGTGCCCAGCACATGACTTTCTCTTACAGAGTAATGTATATAATGAGAAATTTCTCTCGATATCAGCGTTCTCAAAAATAATTATCTGCAATTACACTCGTGAATAATTTTTAAACGCTTTTGAACAAATTTCTTTGTGAAAAATACTTTGAATCACTTTTCACGTTGAAAAACAATAAGTAAAATATTGTCGTTTGTTGATATGTATAACAAATCATCGATGCACACTTCTCTCGTGCACACGTGCAAGGCAGAGGCGTTCTTTAATGTCAACATGTTAAAACAAGTTTCCTAGTGTTCACATTGTGTATCATAAATAGGCGCGTTTCCTGCGATCGAGTATTTTAATCTAAACTATTGTATATACTTTGGACGAATGTAGAGGAAATGAAATATTCCATTCGACGAGTTTTACAAATTTTTTGTGAAATTGTTTTCGGTGTAAATAATATTTTAGGAAATATGAGATGAAGGTTCGTTTTTTGTTTCCGATTAAGTGGCACCCCTGATTGGGCTATGTAAACAATTTATGCCGTTTTCTTATTGTCTTTGGCCATATGTCATTGATACAGAATTTCATGAAAATCCGTTCGGTAGAAGTCGAGAACGAACACACGTACGGTCGGACGGATAGAACGTAGCTGTAATAGGGCAGGGGTGCTCAACTCAAAAGTTGGCACGGGCCAAAACCAACCCTGGTTGGACCTAAGCGGGCCACACTATGAAAGTTTTGCCCATAGTAAAAATTTGAGTGAACTAATGTGGGTTTATTAATTACCATAGCAAATTTTACTTTCAATTTTTGTGTGACAAAAATGGAGTGACAAATCGATATAATTTACTCACTCAATCGGAGATGTTGGACAATTTTTCTCTTGCCATTGCAGTCATATCTGGCGCATTGCTGGTAGTCGCTGTTCTGAGAATTTCTCTTTAATTCTGATCTCTCATTGTTGAGCGTAATGGAGCTTTGTTTAACTTCATAAGATAGATGCATCATAATAGACATTAAAATAATATCTATGCCTCTAGATTTTTATCTGTTTACAAATAAGATGCCCGCCAGGATGGCCTGTTTAATAATAGACGTAAGTCTGCCAAAATATCAATTAGAATTAGCGCTCTCTATAGAGCGATGGATGAAATTCGAGTGCTTAAGCGTTTTCGAATTCGCAGCTTCATTATATGGTACATACTACTACGGTAACAGACGGCTACGAATAGAAGTGTATACCAAACCCATATCACGCTTCATATGCGATAAACTTTCATTGCCAACTTTAATTGTATTTTTTATATAAAAGGAATGAATCAGCTGAGTTAATTCCTGCTTTGATCGGGCCGCACAAAATGTGTCGGCGAGCCGCATTTGTGCCGCGGGCCTTATGTCGTGCATCCCTGTAATAGGCGCTCACATTGAAAATGGAGCGCACCTAAAAACAAAACAATGCGCGCTAAGCGCAGTGAATTTGGTATTCAGCGTAACCACAATAAAAGAATCGTCCTATATGCCTTGGTTTGAACTTTTTTTATAAACTCTAAACGTTTATCCAAGACAGAAATTTCGCGCAATGAATTTTCTAGCGATTCTTTTGCGATTTTACCAATGCTGTTGTTAAATTTGTGCTCACTTCGTTCAATTACTGACCAGGGGCACTTATCGCGAACGCGTCATTACTTTAATTGTCGCGTCATCCGGTGACATCTTTTCCTTTCCAACTTTCCAAAAGATGTCTACGTAATCGCAAAAAGAATATTCGAGGGAGATCTGTTTACGCTATAATAAAGGTCCAATATAGCTGCTTACGTACCGTTTCTTCTTATTGCGTCCCTCGATGTTTACGACTCGTTCGTGTAAGACGTTAGGCAACTGTGTACGCACATGATCGATATTACGTTTCGAAATCCCTGCGAACAAGTATCAATGAAAAAAATCTTCGATTGTTGTGGTGCCTGGGTTGAAGATAGTCTTCTAAATAGTATATAATATAAAATTAATATATGGTGTATAATTTATAATATTAGATTTTCAACTTTGAATTAGATGTTATCGTGCGGAATTTTCTTCATATGGCCGCCATTCTTAGGATCGTTTCGTTTCCAACCTAAGGGCATATTAGCTTCGTTCGGTCCGCCCGTCTGCGCGCATGTTCGTTCTCGGCTTCTACCGAACGGTTTTTCATGATATTTTGCATGAAGGTCTTATGATTTTGCCAGTCAGGGGTACCACTTAATCGGAAACAAAAAACGAACTTTCTGTCATATCTCGTAAAATATTATTTATGCCGAAAAAGTTTTCACATAAAATATGTAGAAGTAGCCAAAAATATTTCTTTTCCTATATATTTTTATCGTAAGAGTACCCGTTTTCGATAAAATAAAACAAGAAAGTCGTAATTCACTTTGAGCTTAGAAAAATTCTTGCATGGTTACTTAATTGCTGCCAACGAAAACAATCTTCGCAGTTACTGAAGTAAGTAAGATCGGCTATAATTACGAAAATGCCCTAAATATAATCATGTATGCATGCAGCATTTTGTAAGCGGTAGGAAATGCACTATCTACTGCTAAGATAGAAGGTAAACGTAAATGGAATGAATTGCGTAATTTAATTTTCTTAAAATAATAATCCAAGTCATTTTTCAAAAAAGAATAAAACTTACATCAAATAGTACTTCACTGTAATAGATTTTAAACATATTCCCGAAGCTTCAAGAGAACCCAGGGTATCGGATTTCATGGGCCCCATAGAAATGTTACGGCCATGTCAAATGAAGAAGCGCTCACGTTACATTCGTACTAACAACACAATAGTGTGTGTTCGTGCGAAAAAGTTTGTGTGTGCGTGAATACAACTTGTATTCTTTCATTTTGAATTGTTAGTCCTCTCTCCATTAGAATAAAATACATTTTCAAAATATTAAAAGATTTTGCCAGCTATACCTTTCTGCTGTTCAACAATGCTATTGCTTTGAAATTAATTTATAAGTTTAAATAACTGTTGATAAATATGCATTACATAAGCAATAGGAACTGTTTTTCCCACGCACAGGCTTACCGAGCGTAACTTGTTTTTCTAAAAATAATAATCCAAGGCATTATTTCAAAACAGAATAAAACTTATATCAAATAGTAATTCATTGTAATAGATTAAAAAAAAACAAAAAACAACTGCCAGTATTGGGGTTCAAACCACGAAACAAGAATCGTCAGCTTGGTAGTTTAGCGCCTTAACCACTCGGCTCACCAGCCTATGAATTAATTAACTCCCTGTGAATGCCTTATAAGGAGCCCAGTAAGTTTCTATAAACTTTGACCCCCGATTTCTTGCGAACTAGGGTCTATGGAGCCAAAAGCCAAGACACGTGTCTGCTTATTTTTATTCTTCTATCCACCAGCGAAAGTTGGTCACAGTTTATGGCATCGATGCCTGGTCCTACCCTTATCAGTTTAATTCTGTAAACGTATAATTAGTAGAATTCCGTCTATTCTCGTTAGGCAAAACTTTCCCAACAAAATAATTTTACGTGGCAGTTCCGTCGCTGTTCCGGCGATCAATTCAATCACCATTGGTTACTGACCAGAGTTGTTTAAAGGAGATAGCTAGATCACATAAATGCCCATCATTGTTGATTGATGCGCCTTTTGTACGGGCCACGGCCTGAGAGTCCGATCCCAGAGCCATTGCCGAACTCGTGACATTATTTCCGCTTCCCTCCATCACATCCCCAACGTTGGCTACTGGTAAAAACAAAACAGCGGAAGATTAATATCTTAGGGTAGCAAATATGTGTCCGGGCAGAGTGCTCCTTTTCAAACAATGACCGTAACTGAATCTGTTGCCTGGTATCCCGTCTTGGAGGATTCGTTTTGACTCATTGCTTTCAGAAAGAAAGCCTATCAAATTCAAATAATTGCCTCTGAGTAACAATAAAAATAATAATTTACGAACTAATCAGATTGCCAAAATTACATTTTTATAAGAAGTGTATAAATAAATAAATAATAAAATACATCATCCAGTTCAATAAATATGTAAAGAGCCCATGTAAATACAGATATTAATACGATTGTATTATTAAAGCAGGGAACACAAACCACTATCATTTGAATATCTATTCACAGAAGTGATTTATTTATTTAAAAGTACAATGCAATTTGGTAATAACCAGGTGGCATGTATAATATAGCAATAATTAAAAATAAAATTTCATAAAAATTTCAATAAAGTCAAACATAAAAATAAGATCCAAACACATTCCATTGTATAAGCAAAAACGACAGATGATGAACCCGCCCATTTATTTAATTATTTACCATTTACCTAGGCATTTTAGGCTACATTTAAATGATTTAACGGTTTTGGGGTAGTGTTTGAGTAGCTTCTCAGGCAACTTGTTCCATTCCCTACACCTCTGTTAATGAATGAAAATTTACCTACGTCTGTTAGTGCCATTATTTCTTTTATTTTAAAGGAATGGTCTTGCCTACCTATGTATTCCGGTTCACATAATCTCTAGTGCAGATCTTTCCATGCAGGATGGCTACTCCTACTTTGATAAATCCCTCCGTTATGGACTTGATTTCTGATTCTTCTCTGTCGATCTCCACGATAATATTGTTTTTAAATGTTCATTTTAGAAGTAAGGGTACTCTTCGACGCTATTGCTGTTTCGCCGAATCGGTAAGTTTCCATATTCATACTTTAAATTACTAACCATCTTTTTCATTCCATTCCACTCCACGGAATTATCATTCGTGTTTAATTTATTGTAATCTCTTTTTTATTTCAAAGAATAAATGATATAGAAATGTAAACATCGAAAAATGTCACTTAAAAATGTATGGCCAATTAAAGTTATAAAAATTATATTTCCAACAGTAAACCCTCGTTAACACGAACTCCAAGGAAATCATGTGTTCGGGTCAAAAGAGTTCGTTATAACCGAATCATATATGAGAAACTGAAAAAAATATTACAATTTTCTGCTTAAATATATGTACGTACATGCATATAACCTGTTAGTGTTAAGTACATTATTATTAATTACACCACAAATGCACGATTCGGACTAATATCAAATTAACGACGTTAAATTTTATGTGAATGATAGATCTCAATTATCTGCAACTTTATAATGTTCACATTGAAGTTAAATGATGTAAATATGAATGCATTAACTTACTTTTACTAAATCTAAATCACGTAGGATTTTGTTTTTCGTTGTCGATCCCGTAGATACAGTTGTATGTACTGATTAGAATTGCTATCGTTTCGTGGCATGCCGTTGTTCATTGTGAGTGATGATATCAGGCAAAATAATTTCCTTCCTTTCTTCCCCGGTGATCTGTTCGAACAATACAATGTTATTGTTAATAAACTGAAAGCGTCCGCGTTTGCTACGTCTTCCTCTGTTTAAGGCTTTTATGAAAGATGAAAAACGACTGAAGGGCCCAGATAGGTAGAGCTAGAAATGAAGACGGTTACTGAATCACCGATCATGGAATCCCATGGCGCCCGCTTATTGAACTATTTACACAAGCAACCATTCTACACGCCAGAAATAAAATCCTATTGCTGTAAAATACGTTTGACTAAACACAAGTGTTCGTGTTAACCGATTACTTGAGTTCTTGTTTCCAGAATTTTGTTCGAAGTTCGTCTTAAGCGAATTTTGTGTTAACCAACCAACTCGCATACATAAATCCATATAATCAGTGCCGGGGAAAATATTTGTTCGTGTAAACCGAGTGTTGGTGTTAACCGAGTTCGTGATAACGAGGGTTTACTGTATGTAACTTCCACAGAAATTTATTTACACGATCGGCTTTGCTAAATAACTAATAACTAGCATCATCACATGATGATGCTACATAGTTATTTAGCGAAACCGGCCGTGCAAATAAATTTTTGTGAAAGTTACCCACTTGTTTTTTCTTCCGAAATATTTTTTTCACTTACCGCAAAGTTGAGCCAAATTCTTTAGTTTATATTATAAAAATTAATTTATACAAAATAGCGGCAAAATATTCATGCCGTGTTTCGTTACTTTATATAAAAAATAAATTTGTGTTATTGGCTTGTATGAATAATGCAAATTAATTATCCTTTCACAAATTCGGTGTGGAAAATCCCGTTGTTAAATTTCTTTCGACAAAAAATGTTCTGTGTAGTTGAGTGGCGGATAAATTCAGCAAACATCCTTTTAATAAATTTAATTTATGACAGAAATTACACCATATTATGTAAAATTCTTGAAAACTACAATATTTGAACCGCGAGACTTTAATTCACTTAATTTATTCGAGAGGGTTAACTGAATCATTAGCTCTGCTTTACAAATCAATTTAGGAATATATCTGTTATGAATATGAAAATTATCATCTTTGCTGCAGACGTTCAAAGAAAAGAATCAAAGAAAAATTTTAATTGTGGTTGAAGTAAAGTCAAATTATAGATGAACCATCACTGATGAAAATTTTGTGCAAGAAAAAGATTGGTCATTATTTAATTAGGTTCGAAAGCTATATCAGCGGAGTAATGACCACAATATAATCAGTCAGTTTCATATCGGCCATAGACATATATGGTCATAAATTTGATTTTTTTTTTGGATCATCATACTCGTCGATTTTCATATTTTGCTGGTGATAGTTACATTGATTAAATGATAAACGCAAAGGGGTGGAATACATGAATGATTCCTAAGAATGGAGAAAAACCAACTAAGAGGTGACATTTCTAATAAGAAGGGCCAATGCATTTTTATAAGTCGCAACGATCGCAGTTTGAATGAGAAGAATTAGGATGGTTAAGTTAGAAAAAATTTAAACCCACGAGAGAATATCCATTCTATGGAACTCGAAAGATTGACGGAGGATATCACAATAAGACTTCGGGATGCAAATTTCTTTTCTATTCTACATACTGCTGTTACTGTGGTGTTAAATAGTATTTTAAAGTTTAACGGGTTCCACCGGATGCCACGTTCGTCGTTTCGGAAAATATTCCAGGTTGTCAATTTCTCAGAAAAAATTATCATTGTAAGAATTTATACATAAGCAAATACTTGTATGATATTTCAGCTGCAAAAACTTTTCTGGCGGTCAGGTGCAATTTTCTTCAAGCGTATCTGCGGTTTGACTGACTTATAACTAAAAGTGAAGCCATCATATTTCAAACTCGAATTTGATTGGTGAACTTTGATGTTTTATTAGATTTAAATAAAATATATATGATTTGTTATTAAATAATGCCTATTTGCAGTATTTGTTCACATAGTGTTGAATGGTAAAAGGATCACGGCTGATTTCTTTAATGCATAATTAGGTCATGAAGTAAATTACGAAGATTATTCACAGAAAATTGTACATTGGACATTGCAAAAGCTAATTTTTCTCTCCGTGCAAGTGCAATCGACGAGCAGTTAGACTTATCTGTAACACGCATAATAACAGCTGTGAATCGCTATAAACTTTGCGATAACAACTCAAAAAATGTCCAGATCTTTATCCTTTTACTCGAAGGAGAAGGAAAACTCCTTCATGAGTAATCCGTAACTTGAGGACTCAAAGAATGGCATGAATTTAAAATTTGAATTTGAGGTTTTTACTGCTTGGAAATCAACAAAAGATTTCATCACAAAGAACCATTTTAGTAAACACCCTTTTAAACGCCGCTTCTTAAGGTTCTTAGGGCTTAGTTAACAGCAACGACCTCAACCAATTGACCCTATACATTCAAGGTGAATAAGCACCGCCTCTTGCTGTGTCGCAATGGTATTTTTTACCTGATTCGAAGTTGTTCACCTCCAGTCAAATTTTTCTGGAGCAGTCTCTTAATGGTAAATGTTTTTTATAAGAGAAATTTATTTCAAAGGATTATTAGTTGATTTGTCGAGCTCTCCTCATGACTGAAATCAAATTGAAATGCTACGTTTCTCCAATAGTCATAAAAAGTATGAGGAACTTGATTCGGCCATGATTAAAGTCGTTCCACCAACGAAAAGCAGAAGGAACTCCAATATCGGGGCTGATGATTTTGAATCAGACAAAATATTTTTCCAAAAATTAGAAATTACTAGTGCATTTGAATTTTCTTCCGGTTGCTTAAAACGGTTTAAAGAGAGGCATGACATAAGGGAGTTAAAAATATAATGTGAACAACTCAGTGCAGATAACGTTGGAGCTAGTTTTTTTCTTAAAACCCTTATTTAGACTTAATTTTTACTTATACTATGATACCTCGAAATCCCTTTGTAACTTCCGATTTAAATTTCAATCCTGCCCGCCGGCAACTACCAGTATGGCCCATCATGTAGAAATGGTCGCCCTCACGTTTTAAGGTATTATCAATATGGAGCAGAATTTCAGCTAGTGGTGAGATCTTTGGTTGAATTCCGCCAATTTTTATATTATCGATAGTTCTCATTATGCATTTATTTTTAAACGGCGTTCGGTGCTTGCAATTAAAGGAGAGCATCGTCTGAATGAAAACTCCTCCTTGCGCACAAAACCATCACGGACTTTGTTTAAGCGGACGGATTATAGGCCTCTCCAGAATTCTTGAGGGTGTACCCAGCGTGAATGTGTCAGAGAGGTTGGAGGGGAGAAATGGAGTGGGAGATGGAGTGGGTTGGTGGACGTGGAGGCAGGGTGGGGGGCACACTACGTCGACGAAGACTTCAAAGATCATGGATTCAAGGACGGACACGTATGCCGGATTACTCTGCCCTAAGCAAATAAAACTTGGGGTTGGAAGGCCTTTGGCCCATGCGATACTGATGCACGATCATATGCTTACGGAAAAAACTCACTCGACCAATTCCTCTATTTGGACTAAATTTCGAGATTTACTTGGACAAGTCATTCTTTCCTTTTTGATAAATTCGATAGCTATTTATACTCGATACATTAACCTGAACCATATGCTGATATATCCATTAAATATTATGGATGCTCAATCCTGAAGAGTAAATGATGAACGCCTTTCCGATCGAAATATTCGTCATACCATAAATTACAACGACGCCTTTTAACTTTACGTATGGTTAAACCAGGAACTTGATATTTTTAAATGCAGACATACGCAGAAATTATTATTTTTAAACTCCTTTTTTACGGCTCTGTGGATTCCAATATAACTAGCATTTTCATAGTAAATGCGAACTGTGGTAATATTGAAGTGTTTTAATTCAAACATAAATGTGACCAAAATTCAAGAATTAGCTTCTTATTTGTGCGAGTAGTTAAAAGTCTCTAGATTTATATCTTAAATTATAAAAAAATTCTGAAATAGTCTTTAATGGGCATGTATAATGAGAACTGTCCGCACGCATGAAAGACATGTCCCCATCTCGCCGGGGGTGCCGGTTGTGTAGTGGTTAATACGCTGGCTGCTACTCGCCTGCTGCTCGAAAAGGCAGCGGGCACGAATCCTGCAAAAGTGGGATTTTTATCTAAGGTAGTCCGGCCCCCTGTCTGTGCGGTTTGAGTAGACCGCGCAAAGTCAGCGTTCCGTCATTCGCAAGGGACGTTAAGCCGTTGGTCCCCTTGGTGCTCTTCATTAAAGAGCAGGCTAATTCCGGCACCGGGCTTCCCTCCTCTCTTGTGATCGTATTTCGTGTGGAAAGAGTTATGGCTATAATAATCCAAGAGGTTGATTAGCCAAAAATACACGGACACTCCCCATCTCGCCAACAAAACATTCTGAGGGCCCTCGTGTTTATAAATTAAGTGTAATGCCATTTTGAAATCAAATTGACAATCTGACAACGAAAAACTTTAGTCGATAGGTGATTTTGAGCTCATCATCCCATTAAGTGTAGTAATATTACCGAAATTGCCTTAATAAATTCGGGTATTGTCTTCATTTCATTATCTTAGGTCGCGTTCTGCTTCCCACGTTAGAGAAATCCTATCCGACTACCCTCTGGCTCCTCCGATTGTACTAATTTGACCCGTGTTTGATTTGCGCGATTATCTAATCTGCCAGATTGTCATCCATTTGGACAGTCGATGCTTTCCATTGTGAAACACGGGATTGCTATTATCGTAGTCTCGGAGGGTTAACATTAATTTCAATTCATGAATTTCATCCGGTTGATTGGCCCAAGCTGGATTTGAAGTCCGGCTGTTTTTCAACCAAGGACATATACTTATTTTAAGTTATTATAAGGCATACTCAGGGACTCCACAAGTGAATTATCGGACTAAAATCGAATCGAAAAACCATCATTCATCGATGGGACCCCTAAATCTATCGCTCCCCTGCGGACTGTGCGGTATTATACTAATATGTCCTTCCTTATTTCCACGGAAACTGTCAGGTGGGCCATCACATCTTCCAAAGATACCGAATTTTGACTCTTGATAAATAATCGATGGGGTCGTTGGCATCAAGAGAAACAAAGACGTAGCTAAGAGAGCCTCAAGAGTTTATGGGCATCAAAGAAGAACAAAAAAAGACGACCAGCCAGACGGACGGGAGGAAAAAAATATGGGACTGAATTATCTTTTTAATAAGTTGCAGTGTAAAAAGGAGCAGCGAAATCCCTCTCGTTTTCTTTTCTTTTTAAAAATATTTTAATCTCTCTCTCTCTCCGGCAGAGGGCGGTTCATTGGGGCTTGACCCAAGTGCCCAGACGAGCTGATGTGAAGATTTAGGAAAAGCATTAAAACGTCTCGGGCATATGACCGTTGCGAGCCTCAGCGAGACGAACTCCTTCGGCCACTGCGATGGACAAGAGCAGAACCACCTGTTGGATCGAGAGTTTTTTCTCTCAACTCCCAACGTTCGATCGAGGCAGAATCGCTTCCCGGTATCGTCATTTCGATAATACTGCGGTATAATTTTATAGTTGGAACTAGAAGATGAAAAGAAAAAACGTGAAAGAGGCGATATTTTAGGCAGCCATGTGACACGAAATCATTTTCACATCGTTGGAATTTTTCTTTTAAGATTCAAGAATGTTTCATAAATAAATTCTTTACTCGTCCAAAAGTTAGCAATTTCTAAAAATAATTTCAATTTATCCGCATCATGGATTAGCTGCCTAGGGTGTCTTATATTTTAATCAGGCAGTGGAATCTTTTAATCAACCACTTAGAGGTTTTTAAGATTCGCGAAATTCACTGTATTTGCTGTCACTCCGCGCAACTTATTCACTTTGGGAAAGTATAAGTCAGTAGCTTAGTAGAAAAAAGTCCTTCAAAAGGAAATGGACAAAAAAATTATTCTTATTCCTGCCATAATAAAAAAATTAAGGATGTATTACCTCAATAGAAATTTATATTTAAGGCTCACAGTCCGTTTACAGATGTTCAACTTTCCCAACGTAAAATTAATGTGATTGAAAAAGGCCCGTGATTATGATTTACGATTGGTCGAGCTACAAAAAAAGTTGGTTCCATTATATGTCCCTTGTCAAAACGGATAGATTCCGGAAGAGGTTAGAAAACTGCCCGAGAACAATTTTATTTCCGAAAACCCGCGCACGTTAAGTCGCTCGCACCTAACAGAATCAAAAGTTAACAAAGCCAATGTTGCCTTCCAAAGATCTGACTGTCGGGACGGTTGGCGGTGAGGCAGAGGAAAGGGTCGTTTCCCCCCCGCCCCCTCTCTGCCCCTTTGCCTCCGACCGCAACGCCACCCTCGCCTATATAACCGTGGGTGACATGTGAGCAGCTGTCTTGCCAGCTTGAAGCATGGCGGATTGGATCGTTTTGGCGCTCCTGGCGCTATCAGCGCTTCCCAACGCTTTCACAGGTGAGTGGAACAATTTTCGTCATTTTTATTGGGTGAAGTGGAAAATTTATGCGTGGAAGAGTAGGCTGAGATATTTTTTTTAGCGCGGACTGTACGATCCGCTTACAGAGGTGATACGGAATGATTTGCGTGTTCGAAGTTTCTTGAGTCGGCATTCGTTTTATCGTGATGGTGTTGAATAATTAAAGAGCCTTTTAATTTTTATTAAACCGGAGAGGCCTTCCTTTTTTATCGGTGTTAAATTCTGTGAAGTAAGTGTAGTGCGCGTTCGATGTCTTCCTGAATTTATTGCGGCATGTTCAGTTCGATGCCAGAGCATACATTTGCAGTATTTGTTGGATATTGGGTTTAAAAAAATAAGAATCTCAGTTTCTTCAGAATTATGGAAATTAAAAAGACATTTCTTACGGTGAATTTATTGGTCGTATTTAGTTATCCAATTGCGAGAGAATCATTCTTCTTTCGAATTATTTTTGCGTTATTATTTTGAACACATTCTATCTTGCGCGGCAATACTTGGTCAAGCGCCTTTCCATGTTAATTTATCTGTATGATAAAAATACAAATTTGCATTAAATCTTTCGAGATGTCCACTATTATTTTGAGCACTTCTACCTTTTGTGAGGATGCTTACATTATTCCGTCAGCGATAAAGTACAAATGCTCTCCGTCATCCTGTCTCATGGGCAAAGATCCCATTTGCTCGAATCCGCTTGTTCAGCCAATAAAGAGGAGGCTAAGGGTTTTTAATGGGAAGGGTCCTCACCGTCTCAATTGCGACTACTTGCGCCGCGAAGTGCTGCTCTGTCAACTGCATCCGCTTTGAATTTCGAAAAAATACGAAATTGTATTTTTTGTCGATTTCGTCAATTTCCGGAATTTCGTCGTATTAGGTGTTAGGCATGGAAGCCTGATAATCTTTAGAGCCTTTGCCTGCTTTTCGTGTGATTTAATAGTAATAATTGAATAATAAATTGAAAACGTATGCAGTTATACCTCTAAGCAGCGCCGTGTTTATCAATAGAACCTTATAATATAATCGAGAGCTACTGTTTATACATATTCAAAATGTGTCGCCAAGCCCTCGTTCCACCTGTTGAATAAATGCCGCCCGTTGCGTTTGCAAAAAGCGTTGCTTAGAATTGAATACATCCGGAAAGTGACGACCATTTGGATAACAATTAAAAGAGTGAAATTCCTTTAAAAATAAAAAAACAAGTTGTTTTATCATTTTTATATAAATTAGCGCGTCTTGTTAAATTTCTTCGAGTTCTCGGGTTACCGATCCATGTTTCCCAGCCTGGGCGGCGCGGCACACTGGGGCGCCGCAGCTTATTTTAGTGAATAAATAGCGATTTGGATATATTGATAGGGAACTAGAGCAATAATTCTTTCTCTAATAAATTGAAAATGGTATAGTAACAACTAATGTATGTGTCCAAAGGTTGTTATGCTTGTATGTAAAAATATATAAACACTAGCAACCCGTTGCAGCTACGCTTGCAATTAATTTGTATTAATCTGACCACATCATTCTGGTGGCACCAGCGCAAAATTTTGTTAAGTTAGTCAGAAGCCTGAATGTTTAAAAGCCATCTTAGAGAGTATTTTCAAATTTTTACGTTATTATTGCTTTAAAATTGTTTGTTTTATAGAAACATATGCAATTTTTATATACAAATAATTCGGCCATTTATTTTATTTTTTACTCGTGAATTATTGCCAACACAATTTTTTTGTACTTCATAATATGATTGTTTGACGTTGCCACGACAATAATTTCGATGTTTCATACAAAGCGGGAAGCGAATAACGCAATTCTTTCGTCTATCTGTAGGTTTAATAGACGCCAATTGAATCGGAGGCAACAATGCGGATCGCCTTGGCAACACCCGGAAAGAGTACGAAAAAGCGATAAAATTTCGAAAAGAAATGCGTATTTCTGACATTCTTCCGTTTAACATCTAAAACATCGCAAGAATATTTTATAGTTTTATCCGTAGAATAAAGCAAAAACGGAGAAAATTAGTCTACGTTTCATGAATGAAAGAAAAAAATCTTGCACCTGAAAAATCGATAATCGCGTGTAAACTTATGGGAAAATATAATCGTCTCCTGGAGTCAAATCCGGGACTTTCCCCGGGTTATTTGATTTTTCTTGGGACCACCTCATGGAAGTTTAACGATCGTGAAAATTTCAGATCGTAATTCCATTGTGAAATGTCCAAAATAACCGTTACAAACGGACAGACAGACGGACACTTGAGAAATATTATATAAGGATTGTTTCAGCACTAGGGCGTCGCGAAATTTTTTTTATCTTTGATAGGGTGCCACGCTTACGAAAAGGCTAGGAACCACTGTTCTAGAACCTTAAACGTGATGGAAGTGTGATCCTTAGATGAGTATACAGCTGGTTTTACCTGTTAGCCCTTAATTTTTACGACGCGAGTTATGGAATAGCGTGACGGCATCACTTCGTTTGCGAGAAGTTAAACAGCTGAGTTTACATATGTTTTGTCACTCTTAGAAATATGGGAGAAGAACTTGTGGAAGAATTCATGGATGTGTTAATCGAGAATGCGTTATTTATAGAGGTGAGCCAGAAATATGCGTAAATAATTGCGAAGGAAAAAATGAGATACCTTCTTTAATTCTAAGTTGAGGTATTCCGAGATAAAATAAGTTATACTATCAGATATTTTTCTTAATAAAACTCTTGAAATTTTAAAATGGCTCGTAAAATGTTGTATGAAATGTAATGTGCACTATTCTTAGATTGGTTTCAATCGAAACGAAAGCATAGTCAGTGATAAACTGTTTGAATTAGTATTAAGCAATCGTGCGATCAATAGAAGATCTTGGGGATGTGTGATATTTTGTGTGTTTTTATTTGAATTTATTAAATCGTCTCATTGGCTAATTGTTCTTAATAGTTAATTTCAACAAAGTTGGCATACTGATGGTATTCGATTTCAGTACGTGTACCTGAGAGAAACGATTTGATTTTACTCTTCCATTTCCGAAAAAATAGTTTAAGAAGTTAAATAAACCAAAAATAGAGCACAAGAATTTTAGTTTGGGAAGTTTGTAATTTTAGAATATCGTGCTGCTTCAAAATCGAACCATTTATTTTCGACTTAGTCGTTCGAAAGATCAGACGCGTTGCGCTGCGAGAACGGTCGACACTAAAATCACTACGACAGCATTTTTTAGTAATTTTCAGTGTTTAAAAAGACACGGAACATTTTCGGAATTAATGGAATGGTTTATTTGATATTTGAGTGGTCACCTTATAGGATTAAAAAATTGTAGTGTTCATTACGTGATCATAGAATTGGGATTCTTAACACACAAGGTGACGCCATACTTCCGCGATTTCTAGCTAATCAACTCTTGATAAAATGTAACTACTAACTTTGATGCTCTATCATTTTTCATCGCGCTATTTAGCTAGAGTTGCTTGGAGCCCAGTTTGCTTTTAGCAAAAATTGGAAATCGTCAACCTATCGTGGCGGATTTCTGTTGAAAAAATATTCGAATTATTTAATTTTTATCGACATTTGACCTTTTATAAAGGCGAAAAATTCATTTATCTTACACGGAAATAGATGAAAGGAAATTTATTTGTTAAATTACCCAATAAGCAAATTTAACTCTGCGGTACCATCGTTCAAAAAACTGTTTTATATATTATTTAGGAATGAATACCGGCATTAATCGATTGCACAGTCGAACTTAGCAAAAATCGACATTCGAGCGATCCCGTTAAGGCATCATCAGAGTCCTCTTCTTCCCACGAAAAAAATTTTGCGCGATTTTTATTTCGTAAGAATTTTAAACGAACGCTTCGTGGTTTGATTGAAATCGTCTTGGATACTGGGTCGACAAATAGCCTATGCAGTTTCAAGAAAAATTGCTTAAAAAGCGCATTGGTTAGGGAATAAAATGATGTGATTTGCAACGCATAAAAAATTAACTCGTGATAAGGAACATTTTCTTCTTCGGATTGGAAATTCACTAATCGCTCCGCCTCGCAACCTATGACTTTCAACCAAAGCCTTGACATTGATCTGAGCGTCCCGATAGAGGAATGAGGAGGGGGAAGGAGAGTTTAAAGTTCGCCCCCGAATGGCGACTCGGCTAACTGATAACAAATGCACTCTGTGAGTGAAAGGGCGACGGACGAAGACATAATCGAGGTCAGGAAAGGTTGTATCCAAGGAGATAATTTCGAAGCTCGAATTGGAGATGAAACAAGTTATATGGCGAAATAATTTTTAATTACTAATAGGTAGAAATAATCTTAAAACATACCGCTGCCAATTTGTTGCGTTCCTAATGATCCATTCCCATGGATACGGTTTTCAACGTGTTGTTAACATTAAAGCATAATCTGTCGAAATTGATTTTATTGTTTTCATGTCTATGCGGTATTTTTTCGCAACTTCGTTAAAAAAGGGAAGGTGAATCAATTTAGAACTGGCGTGACAATTTTTTTAACGCGGGAAATTGCATCAGTTTTAAAATCGGAAATAACATAGAAACTGTTTGGTTTCATGCTCGTGGTTGGCTTATTAACGGACTTGTACGTTAAAACTCTTGAAGGAAACATTTTATAAACATATTTTATGCAAATGTGTTTCAAATTGCCTGAGATAAATTTCACGCATCGCCTTATTGGTATTACTACCTAGAATAGATGCGTGAATGGAATAGCGAAAAATAGTGAAATAAGAACTGAATGCCGTTTATTGGAAAATATCAAAATTTGCGGTCTTATTGAACACGTTAAAATTAGGCTATTTCAGTTGCACTCCGCGATTTAAATCGTGAATAGGCCAGTCTCAAATACCGTAAATACAACGTGTATGCTTCGTTCAGCAAGCTTTGTCATTTGGATGAATAAAACTTAATCGTACGACTTAAGCATGAATTTAACCCTCGATAAGGTAGGTTTATACTAAAACAAGTTATCGTTAAATCCAATTTTTCGACTATTCGTCGCATTGTGCGCACGCGTCTTGACTTAATAACTCTATCCCTCGCCTTGCACGGTACACGCTTTCCTGAAAAAAACTGTGCATACTGAGGTAGATTTTTCCATAGGAATACGAGTGGCTACATTTGAGTGCCGTGCAATAATTATATTGTATTCAGAACTTCTTCCTCTATTCTTTATTGTAACCACAGAGTCGAACTGAAACATTACTAAAGCGAAATTGATGGCCGTGCGAGGTATCTCTCTAAAGAGAGAACCGTTTAAATCTAAACCGTGCAAATCGACTGATGCGTGCACGAATAAATTAGTTAATAACACTGATTATAGGCCATGATGACATCTCGGTTTTTCCATCGACGTTTTGGTATTCCGTCGCGGCCGGTTGGAGAAAATCTTATTTGTTTCAATCTTAAAATCTTCTGCCGCTGATTTAATTTATTTTAGCCCGCGGAGACGACGGTATGAAAAGTTTGTGAAATTCCAGAGAATTTTGTAGATTTTAAGAGAAATTGATTATTTAGAATTTTCGATATATCGATGCAAATGACCTTTTGATTGAATAAAATTCGTTCATGGCTCGATTTTGAATGATTACGGATGTAAAGTTGTTCCGAACTATTAATAATTGTTTATATTTTATTATTGCGTGTCTTTGTATAAATTATTTTGGTTTGGCGAAAAAAGTTTTAATAACTAAAAATTATTTTAAATTCTTTTCCATTTCTTTTTAGACACCCCCAGGAAATGTTCTCAAGGTTGCCAACATGGTGAGTATATTTCAAATAATTCAAAAGCATGGTTCATTTGCTAGATGATTAGGTTTTATGATAATTTGAATTTAATGGAACATTGTGTCTTTCTCTCCAGCCCCATCTCACAATTTCAAGTTTAACATTCAGCCTGGGCACACCTATGTCTACAACTTTGAGGCTATGACAGAAACAAGTGTACCTGGGGCAGCTGTCACAGAAGAAGATAAAAAACTTGGGGGTAACAAGCCTGGCGGCCAGCGTCTGCATGTCACTGGACAGGCAGAGCTTTATGCTGGAGCCAACTGTGACCATACCATGCGTCTTCTCCATGTTCAAGTGACAGGAGCTGATGGAAAGGTTAGATTCATAGTGTCTCATCTAGGAGTTTTTAATGATGGCCTTAAATTAGTTCATATAATAATAATAAATTTGAGATGGACTAATTTTTAAAATTACATGCTACCTAATTTGTACATGAATTAGCCTGAGATTAAAGTTGTTAAAAGTGGAGATGCAAGCCTTAGGAAATAAAATTCTTTATTTTTGTGTGAGGAAAGCTTAATTTGAAAAATTTCATCCATTACTTGTTGGATAAAATTTATTGGCATGATTTCTCATACTAGTATGAGCAGCTTATGAATATAAACAAAAATTATTGTCATGCACAGAGCCACAGCTGGAAGATAAGGCACCTATGACTAAATTTAGGAAGCGCCCTTCAGAAAAATGTTTTGAGATTTATTTGTTACTCGTTGGTCTTGGTGGAGAGGTTGTTTGCTCCCAATAGAAAGGCCGCATCTTTGAATCCTGCTGAGGACATGTTTGAATGTGGTTTTCATTACATCTTGAATAATGGATGTGATAGGGGAAAACACATTTGTGTTAAATAAATTATTATTATTGTCATTATTATTTTATGCATTTTCTGGGAAAAGGGTATCAGTATAGCTTGTGCACTCTAAGGTGGCAGGCAGAGATGGGAATGGAACGAATGGGAAGGAGAAGCTTTAAGGGGGAGCTGACATCAGAGCCCATGTGCAGTAGACAAATTTTGGTTCGGACGAGTCCATCAGCCTTAGTTTACCTCCCTCTCTTTCCTTCTTCCCCTCCAGATTTTAAGTTCGTGAAGCCAATGCTCACACCTAAACACCACCTCCCCTAAAAGTGGTCCTGCCTTGAGGATGGGCTCATCATAGTGTAATGGTGCCTACAGTGCACTGCCAAGTTATAGTGTTTTAGGTATACTCATTTGAGACTCTTAGGTATGGGAGAAAATTTTTTTGACAAAAAAGAAACCCTTAAAATGTCAAATTTATAATTTTTAAATCCTTTTTTAGCAATTTACTTAGAAAAGCGATGATAGAAATAAATATTATAAAAATAAACTCATTACAGCTACAAATTTCATAAAAGGTTCTAAATTTGAGTCCTGTTTACAATTTTCAAAAAGCCTTTTTAAAGCAATTTATTTAGAAAAATTACAATATGAATAAATAAGATAACAGATAAACTCAATAAAGCTGCAATTTTCATAAGAGATTCCAAATATGATTCATGTTTTCATTTTTTATCCACTATTGCTGATGAAGCATTGGTGATTCATCATTTGTTGTTGGATCAAAATGAGTAACTAAAGGTCTAAAGGTTTTAATAAACATCAATGGTGATATCGTGTTTGTCAACAAAATAGTTCTTGTTGGAGTTACCATTAGATTAATCTGTGATAAACCCCTTTTCACATTCAGTTGAGGAAATAGGAATGGTATCAAGAGTATATTTTGGTCGTAATAATAGGTACAACTTTTTTCCCTCCAGAGAATATTAACCCTTTCAAGAGAATGCCCATAATAATACATTACGATTTACAAATGCATACACAAACACGCTCATAGATAAACATTTTCATAACACTAAATTATATTGTTTTTTCATTTCATGAATTTGTTACAATAGAATTTTTTATTTCAAGCAACATTGTTCACTTTTCTTAATCATGTTATATATATTTACAACATTCATCAAATTTGTTAAATTTGGTATATGAAAACAAAAAAATCAATGGCATCTCAGGTGATGATATATTAAGGTATTGGTTGGCAGTAAAAGGGTTGAAAGGGATTGGAAGCTCTATACTCCGTAAAGGCCAGACCCAGGGGGGAAGGATATCCACTTATTTTCAGTACCAGTAAGCAATCCTATTGGATGAGCCGTAGTCATCCTCCGAAGTACATGCATATAACGGCTCTGTCTGTGAGGTTCAAGGCAGAGGATGATACCTGATCAGAGATTTGTCTCGGTGGAGCAAACTTCAGATAAAAAAATGTCAATTTAGTGTCAAGGAACTGGATTGCTCATCTTCACTGAAGCTATCTTCATTTTCTTTCTCAATGAACTGCTTATTGACATAACTCCTCATGTTTTGATCAACTACTACGGCAATACCTCGCTTTATGTGACAGATAGATCCCTGAAAATTTCACGCTGTGAAATTCATACAAAATCGGGTCATTATGTCAATGAGGATAGGTTCCAGGGATGCGAAAACTAAAGTGTAATATTAATAAAAATATGCTGTTAACCAGAAAAAGCAGCTTGTTTTCGGCTTCCATCCATCAATGCCAGATGCAAATCTTTACATTTCTTAAACAACTTATCTTCATTGGTAATTTTCAAATAATATAGAAAACTAAGAACTTTTTTATATTCAGGCAAAATTGTAAATATTTCCTGTGTGAATGAAATCCTAAATATATCAGCGAGGAGGTTTTATTTGGAAAGTCACCTTATTTAAAAATAATAATGCCAAAATAACCGTTGATCGAGAGATAAAAAATGGTGTTCCATCCTCGGGATTTCTTTAATAGTATCACAGCCTGACCCTAAATGGGGATCCTTAAACGATATAACTGACATCCACAAGCCTGTACAAAATGGAATTTCTTATTCATATATGTTTAGGCTGCCCCAATAATCAGCCACCTTTGTTTTTTTGAAAACCTGGTAGGGGTGGGCCTACCTCGCGCTATAATGAATCCGCTTAAAATGGGGTTGTACAAAGCAAGGCATGCCTGTATTATATTAAATGCCATGCTCAATCTGCACCTGCTATGGCTCGTCCGATGGAATTGCTTCCTTAGAACTAAAGCGTGAAAATCATCATCACTAAAAAATGTATACTTTATCGATCGATATGTGATCTTTTTCCATGAATACTGAAATGGGAAATTTCATTTTTTTTAAAGGTGCCATTACTGTGCACCATTCTGTACCACCAGAAAAAAGCACTGGTTATGTTTATTTTTCCTGACTTGTATTAAAGAATGATACTGCTATAATTAAAATAATTGTAATATATGAATATCAAATAATATTAACATATATGAAAATTTATTTCTCTATCTATAGTAAATGCCTCCTTTGTCACTCTAATTATGGCACTGATCATACGTTATCAAAAATGATTTTTGTGACAAATTTACAGGGAAATATATATATAATTAAAATTGATTACTTGTCATCATAAATGCAAGGGACAAATGTACCCAAAATTCATGAAGTCCAACAAAGATTTTTGTGTTCCCGGCCATTTATCTCATTTTCCATGCCATTCATGGAGATTTTTTCAAACCAACTACCTATCAGACTTAATTATTGGAATATTTTCACTATTTCAAGAACTTCCAAGACTTCAGTAGCTGTGAAAAGCATCCTGTTGGATTTCACTTCAACCATGGTCTGTTAGGAGATGAGATCTGTGTTGAGACTGAAGATAATCCATCAAATCTCAATGTGAAGAGAGCCATTTTGTCTCTTATTCAAGTAGCAAAAATCCAGAACTCCGGATCTGCAACTTATCATGAGGTGAGTTTGGTGGTTGTAAAAGCTAAACCATTTTCAAATGTCCTTTTTTTGACTAATAAAAAATGTAATCTTTTATCACATGGTATTTATGCCAAGAATTTTCAAGTAAAATTTGTAGTTCTTTCTTATTATTTAATTGAACATTAATACAGTGGAAATTTGTAACTGTTAATATGAAATGGCTGTCAATTTAAAAAGAATGCATAAAACTCATATAATTTGGTTAAATGTTCCTAAAATAATATGACTGTTTTGAATTTCAGACTGATATTTTTGGCACCTGTCCAACTGACTTCACATACCATGAAGAAGGTGGTGTACTTAAGGTTACCAAGCGTAGGAATTTGAACCGCTGTGCTCATCGTGAAGGCCTCCGCAACACTTTCCTCTCAACATCTTATGATGGACCATCGGTAAGAGAGATGATGTTCAATGGTATTTCAAATCTTTTCTTTATATGAACTCAATTCATAAAATTACTCTCCCATTGATAATTGATTTACAACTACACAAAGCATCCTTTGCTTATTATTGGGGATTTTCTTTTCAGTTTATCAATTGAAACATTTACTTCTTTATTTTATTTGAAATGTCAAAAATTTCTACACTAAAGTGAACATGAAGGTTTATTACTTATGCTTTGACCCACCATGATTTTTAAATTCATTTTAATGCAGATAATTTTCAACATTTTTGCTAGAAATTTACGTTGAAGACATTAATTTTTTAGGATTTCCAGTCGACTCCTCTGCTGCAGTCTAATCTTCAAGTTGAGCAGACCCTCAAGGATCACATTTTGGTATCTGCAGTTGGCCAGGAAGATTACTTTTTCCGTCCGTTTTCTAATGGAGCAGCAGGAGCACGAACAACTGTCACCACTAAGCTCACTCTTGTGCAACATCAGCCAGGCCCAGCTCCTGCTGGTATGCTCAAAATTCGGAAAACTACTATAATTGATAGACAGTTCTCAAAATAAGAGAGAATATAGGATTGCTGTATATCAGGGGTCTCCAGACTTTTTGAGAGGGCGGCCACAGGAATATTGAAACTACTAGGCGGACCAAATTAAAAAAAAAAACAGTTTCAAAATTTTAAATATTTTATTCTATAATTACCTAACATACATGCATATATAACTATAAGTAAACGTGAATAAATCTAAGAAAAAATTCTAATGCGTACAATGCGCCTGTTTTTAAATTGGAAACGCTGATTTTATGATGTTTAATAAAATTTCCGCGGGCCGGATAAAACCCTTGCATGGGCCGGATCCAGCCTGCAGGCTGTAGTTTGGGGACACCTGCTCTATATCATCATTTTAGAGAAAGTCTTTGAAGCGTATTTTTGTTGGCCACCTTTAATGAAGTACTTCTTCCTGTTGATTGGCTTATTTTTACTTATTTTTATTTCTTCTATACTAATAAATAATTTATCGCTTAAATTCGATTCCAAAGTTTAGCCTATTCATTGTAACAAATTTCCTAATTCATCATTTATTTGCAGTTGCTGCTGGTCAAGCTAGCTCAATTATATATGATGCTCACCGTTGGAACTATGGAGGGGCTAATCCTGAAGAACAAGCAACCACGGCTATGGTGGTCGAGGCACTCAAGAATGCAGAGAAAGCAGCTGTTGGTGGTGTAGACATGGAATCTGCTGGACTATTCCGCAGGGTTGTCAAGATTATGCGCTATGCCTCAGCTGAATGTCTGATGGAAGTATACGATCAAGTTAAAGCTGGAGCTGGATTTAGCAACAAAAAGATTGCAAGGTGGGTGCATCATTTATTGATATAATATGCTATATTTCTCATAAGTATGGTTTTATTTTTTCTAAGAAGTATCATACTCATTTGCAAGATTTACTAAATTTTTATTCTTTCCCTTATTAGGGGCATTTTCCTTGATGCCTTGCTGCAAGTTGGTACTGGTCAATCCATTGAAGTTGTGGTTAAACTCATTAATACAAAGGACATTTCACCATCAATCACAAAACTATATTTCCTAGGATTTTCATTTGTTCGCCACGCTACTCGTGGAGCTCTGAAGGCAGTTTCTGTAAGTTAAAGCTTTGTTGCAATTATCCATTTAGCATGGAGTTAAAATTCTGTGCATTCAAAACTGGACTTCATAATTTATCTATTTATTCTAATAATTGTGACAATTATTGTTTAATCTCTTAAGCAATAATGCTGCACCCACTTATCCAGATTATATTATATTAAAAGAAATTTTTTCTAGATTTCAAAAGATTTTGTAGCCTAGTCTCATCCTTTTTCCTTGCTAGCAGTTATTTTTTTATGGATTTTTAAATCTAATAAATATCTAAATCATCCCTCATTGACATATTATTGAAAAAAAAGAATTTTCTAAAAGTTTTCCTAAACAATAGTATAAACAGTGATATTTCAAGAAACAATATTTCTGTTCCGAATACATTTTAATGCCGTCTCTTTTTATATTAATTTTCACTGTAATGTTTGACTTGACAGACTCTCCTCGAATCACCATCTGTTGCACCTGAGGCACTTCTTGGTGCTGGTGCCCTTGTTGGACGTTACTGCAGTGAACATCAATGTGATGAATCTATACCCGAGTACAAAATTCTTGTCGGAAAACTTGCACACAGGTTGGGCGAAGGATGCAAGCCTGTCAGCAGAGAACATGAAAATGAGGTATAGCACCATTTTAAGGAGTAATTTTTTAAGAATAATCTTTTTTTATTTTATTTTACTAGAGATTTATTAAGCTTTGCGTGTTCTAAAATTTTGTTTTTATTCCTCCAGTAATGTTTATGCTTGATTTGAAATTTTGAATAGAAAATTATTTGTTAGTTCTTCATAATTTTATTCATAATAAGCATTTCAAAAAAGGTACACCCAATCCCTGACTAACATGAATTCTACCAACAGGATTTTGGTTTAAGATGATTTTTAAAGTTGTGCTGGTTTTTGACTAGCACGAATGCTCATTCGGTTTAACACGATTTCTCCACGACTTCTTTACGATAGTGAAAAAGGTCTAGAAAGCAGAAATGGAAACAAACTTTATCCCTGTTCTTCATTAATTGTGGATGACAATGAGCCCATTATTGTAACATCTGATCCAGATGATGAATTTGACAATTTCTGTGAGTCTGTTGCAGAAAGTGAGGGATTTCATGGTTTTTAAACTGCAATGTAGAAAAATACCATTTTTGAATGTTTTTAAAATTTCCTTTGTCCATTTTTACTATTTTCTATAGATCGTATGTTGTTATTTTTTAAAAATTATCTCGTGTATTAAAACAAAAATTTTTAATTCTTAGGTATTTGTTGTTTAAAATTATTTTTTTACAAATCTTACAAACGTCTGCTAAATAAATGTCAAACAGTTAAACAGCTGATCCAAAATGCGGTCATCTACATCGAAAAATACGCTGGAGTTTATGGTTCACATTTTATTGGTGATGGGAATAAGAAACCAAGAAAAGTTACATTGCTAGAGTAAAAACTATTTTTACTTAAGGGCTATGAGAACGATGAACGAACATGTGATATCGTTTGTGATACAAGTCTTAATGGAGCAATGCTACTAACCAACTGCGTTATCATTTATTTTCCATAAAAATGAATTACATGTCTGAAATATATGTAAACAAATAAAAAACAAAGCATTAACCAAAGTATAGTCATAATAAAGGAAGAAAATTAAAAATGTCAACCATGTTAGGATACTGGACTTCCTCCTTCCCCTGTTTACATTATTTCTTATGAGAAATTTGTTTCCAACTAACACAATTTCACCTCGCACGAAATTTTTTAAGAACTCATCATGTTAATCAGGGACTGAGTGTACTTATAATCGAATGCCTATTTTCTGTAATTTTGTAGATCGTTGGTGCCCTGAAAGGTCTAATGAACTCCCATAGACTAACGGAGGAGGCTGTTGAGGCTGTTTTAAAGTGTGCAGTTAATAACGATGTTCCCACAAGAGTTCGCGTGGCTGCTCTTGACACATTCCATGGTGATCCTTGCCAACCAAAGGTATTATTATAGCTCTATTTTGAAGTCTTTGTTCATGAACCTTTTATTTGCTCTACTTTTGGATGGTTTTATAATCTTAACATTCATCATCTAATCTAAATATCTATCTAGTTTTTAAAGGCTTAATAATAATTTTTTTAGTTATAATTTTATTTTTCGAAAAATATTTTCTGCCTGTATTATGATTCATTGAGGATGTGTGAGGAAAATTGTCTATTTATGGTTTAACAAATTCTGATGTCTTTTCTTAATCTCATTTAATTTAGCTGAAAAAGGCTGCTATGGATATGATGAACAATAGAGAAATGGATTCTGAATTGAGAATTAAGGCTTATCTTTCTGTTGCCGAATGCCCATGTGAAAAGGTTGCCAGTGCTGTTAAGGAAATGATGGAGACAGAGCCTGTCAATCAAGGTAAAATTTTGTTTCATTTGTTGCATTATTTCAAAAAAATTATTATAAATAAAAATATTATTCACCATTTGGTTAACATAAAATTCTGTGAAATTTTTTCATTGAAATTTTAAAGGAATATAATGAACTTTCTTTCTCTATTTATTAAATAAAACTTTTTATTTTCATCATAGAGAATTAAGATATTAATAAATTTGAGATCATCATTATTTAACGTGAAAAGTAATCTAATTTGTTCAAATGTTTCATAGAAATGACAAATCTAGTATTTTAAAAATAGATTTGACAAAATTCTGGCAAAAATGATGGGTGGACATGACTAGTCCTCTATTGATAATTTAAGATATCAAATCAGTAGCATAATAATAGTAATACTTCATTGGCCCTCTGATCTTTACAAAGGCGATATAAGGGAAGTCAAGAGGAAATTTATGACACTGAAATATAGTCAATGTACACTTTATTCACCTTCCATTTGTGATACTGTTTGTATTAATTTTTGTTTATATTTTCATTTGCTGATTATCAATTATGTCAAACATTGTTTGCTTTGAAAAAATATTAATTCAAAAGTCTCATAAAAGTTTTACAAGGCAATAACTACATTAGTTAAATATAAAACAAGGTAATATTATCTTATTCCTCATCACTTTACATAATTTTTTAAAATAAAATAAAAATATCTTAAAATTTGTTCCCATTTATATTGAATAGAGGAATGAAATTCTTTTGAAACTGATCCACTCTTTTCATAGACATTTATCACAGAAAAATGCCTAAAGTGTTAGATGAAAAATTCTGAAAAGCTGGCTGAGATCAGAATGACTATTTTCTTACTTCAATAATCTGATTCATAATTAATCAAATTTTACTCCATTTATTGGTATGGCTATATAAATTTATCTTATACTATTTAACTTTTTATTATACTCGCTCTGTATTAATCTGTATTATTATCGCATGGCTGTTTAGGCCTCCTTGTAATGTTTTAATGATGATATTAATAATAATGATAATAATTTAGCAATGAAAATTTTCTCTAGTACATTGAAATATAATTTCATTGTCAAATATAGATTGTTCATTAGTCAACAGATGGCATGAATGTGCAACTATGTGAGAAGTATTGTTGTAGTGGCTAAAAATTTGTCATCATTAATTGCCTGATGAGCTCTTGTTTTTTTGAATTGTAAATCACTTTGTGTGCTAGTTTGGATTTGTTTAAAGTTTTCTTGATTAAAAAATAAACATTTCTCTTTAAAGCCATTATGATTCTCGGTTTTGTATCTCGATTATAATGAATTTTAACATACAAATCAAAAATCCTACACCCATTCTCATTTATTAAACACTCTTGGAATGCAATTCGTGCTATTATCATGGAAGATGATCAATGTAAAACCAGCCAAGTATCGTATTGAGAATCTGATAAAAGATAAGTCGAAATGGAGCAATCATTCTTGAGTTATTCACATTATTCCAAATATCTGATACAGAATGATCATATAGTATAAATAAATGCCTGAGGCTTTTGACTAGTATTATAACTTTTAGGTATGCTAAATCAGTTAAACATTTACTTAACAGTAAACTTGTGTTTTCTCTGAAAAAATTAACATTTAACATCTACCATTTGATTTGAATATGCTGAGTAGAATTTCAGTTTTAAATGAGGAATGTTGTTATTTTCTGCAGTGGGATCATTCGTTTCCTCACATTTATTGAGCCTCAGAACATCATCTAATCCTGACCATGCTAATGCCAAGCATTACTTGGCTGGAATTAGACCAAAGAGGCGCTACCCTCATGATCTCAGAAAGTAAGTGTTAATTTAATTACTAATTTTATGAAAATATATTTAATTTCCTTTCAATTTTATTTTTAATAAAAATAAAAGTACTGCTTTGAAAGAGGAATGGAATCATTGGCAGCATAGAAATTATTCTAGTTATTAATTTAATGGTCTAGTAATTAATTTCATGTCTTTACGTATAGGTTCTCTAATGCTTTTGAGATGTCTTATGCATTTGATGGCCTCAATTTGGGATCATCTGCTGAAGGAAATGTTATATTCTCTCAGAAATCTTTTGTGCCACGATCTGCTATGTTGAATCTTACCACTGATGTGTTTGGACATTCTTTCAATCTTTTGGAGGTAAATTATGTGTAAATCTAAAATGTTTTGTTATAATTAAAATTAATAGTTTGAAATATTCTTATCTTTTATACATCATCATGGTTTTCATAAGGGTCAAAATGATGAAATGTTTTAAGCCTCATAAATTTCAGACTTAGCTTTTGTATTAAAAAATTTAATCAAAATTTTTTATTCACCATTTAAGGAATCATCATTTTAATTTGACTGTTAAATTACTTACTATAAATACTGATATTAAAAACTGAAGAATTTATAAATAGCCTAAAATTCATTATGTATGGTATATATCAGGGGTGGCCAGACATTTGATTCTGCGAGCCGCACATAGCATCCTCAAAAATATTAAGAGCCACACTCAAGTGAGAACTGTGATAATGGGTTGAAAATGCAACACAAGGAAAACTAAGAAAAGAAATTAGCAAAAAACTTGTTTATTCTATAACAACTCTGAAAAATAAGTTGCATAGATTCGGCGCATATGTAAACATGCTTACGGGAGATTGAGATAAAATTGATTCAGGGAAAAAATGGATAACATTCCCCCGTGACCCGCACATTGGGTACAAAAGAGCTTCATGCTGCTCACGAGCTACACTTTGGCCATGTCTGGTATATATTGAACTTCTCATCTATAGAGGATATTTATGTTCGTTATTCAAATTTAAGGTGGGTGTTCGTGCAGAGAATGTAGACCACGTTCTTGAGTCTCTTCTGGGACCCAGAGGTTACTTTAAGACTCACAGCTCCAATGAAGTTCTCACTGAAGGCCGTGACACAATAGACAGCTTTATGCAGCATGTTAAGGATCGTCTTCACAAGACTCGAGGAGGAAAGGAAGGCAAGCGTGGAAAGCGTGGCATTACCAGGGAGATGGTGGAAGCCTTGGGCAAAAAGGTAGGTGAAATAGTTGTATTCTCATTCTTGAGGAAAATTTAATGCCACCTTGCATTAATCAACTCTCTTTAGGTCTGTAGTGCTTTTAATTTATTCAATTGATGTTTTTTTAGTTTTGTAGTTGAATAGCTGTGAATAATTGAAATGTGTGACATCAAGGAATCTTTTGTTAAAACTATTGAGATACATAAATGTTATTTTGAAAACAATATGCTCATAATTAATGAAATTCAAATGAGTGAGCCAATTTCAAATGGACCATTTTTACTGTGAATACATAGGTAGGACATAGTGTCGATCATGACGATCACAGCCTTGATTTGGATTTCCATATGAAGTTGTTTGGTTCTGAAGTTAGCTGGTTGAATTATCATGGAAATTTGCAAGATATTAAACCTGATCTACTGGTTGACAAGTTCTTCGATAGCTTGGATAAAGGAGTCAACAAGGCCAAGGATTTCAAGGTTAGAACTTAAAGATATTTATGGAAAATCTTATTGGGAATTTACTTTTAATTTAAATTTAATACTTAACAATAATTTTGGATTATATTTTTTAGATAAAATTTTTCATTTAAGGATCAAATTTTAAAACAGTCTGTTTTTATTATTTTTATTTTCATTCTTACTAACAACTCTTGATTTTCTGAAAAATCGAGCTTGTTAAATGCTTTTGTGCCAAATAGATAAATGTCTTCACTGCATTTTGCAAAAAAAATATCCACCTTACCCTTATCCTCTTCTTTTTTGGAATATCACAATGAAATTTCTGGCGATATTAATTATACTACCAAACTCCAGTTTAAAAAAATATTATTTATATTTTTAATTTTATTTTACATCAGTTATAATATGCTCTTCATTAATATTTCAGTTGGACTTTAGCCCCAATGTTGCCTTCCTTGATACTGAACTGGTCTATCCAACTGGTGCTGGTTTCGAACTCAGGCTTGGAGCTAATGCACATTCCTCAGTTGATCTTAAGGTCGAATCACAGGTTGATTTCCCAGCCATATTTAAAGATCCAGGAAATGCCAAATTCCATTTGAAACTTTTGCCAAGGTATAACTTTTTTGTAATTGTCATCTTAATAGATTCTGGAATTAAAACTTTGCTTACATTTTACCCTAATTCTTTTCTTTTTTCAGTGCATCAGTTGAAGTAAGAGGAGACATGGTTGTGAGTGCTTTCTCCAGCGTGATGGCAGGACTTGAAGTTGTTGGAACCGTACACTCATCAACCGGATTGGATGTTGATGTACAAATGTTGGAGAATGGACATGGATTTGATGTCAAGGTAAAGATGAATTTTAAATTGAGTGCAAACAGTCATAATGAGTGGCAAATTTAAGTTTTATTCAGTTGCTTGATTGGTGCTAAATCTTTTAATATGACAATTAATTTCTTTGTAAAACATTGAATAATTATTTAAAATTTTCATTTAACATACATTTATTATATTTCTGTTTAGAATCATAATGAAATGACATTTTTTCAATTTTAATTTATCTAATTACGGTATTTGCCCGAATTCAAGACGACCCCTCCCTTTTTAGCACACTGTCAAAACAGAAAAAATAGTTTGATCTAATTTCTTACTAAACGTATTTGATGTATATTTGAAACACACGTATTCAGTATAGGCCTTGGTAGAGAGCAGATTAGCATGTCTAGCTCCCAATGCAAGGGCTGCTGGTTTGAATCCTGCCGAGGGCAAGGTCGTATGTGCTTGTTGTATATTTATAATAACACATTTAATTGGAGAAATCTGTTTTTGTTAATGAAATTATTGTTATTATTATAGGTATAATAGTTCGTTTATTAATTGGAATACTTTGTTACAAATTTTTGCTTGAAAAAAAAAATCACTTTTTAAATGTATTTTTCAAATTAATACAGTATGAATTGAAATCCAAATCGTAAGTTTTGCAAAGAAAATTTTCAGTAGATACAATTATTTTATCTTATTTTTCATTTGTTTTTTAAAACATCGAAAAACGAATTTGTCGAGCGATGAATTGATACACGATATATTGATGCACGAGTTTGCCATGTGACGAATTGACGTGCGAGTAATTGATGCGCAATGAGTTGACCACGATGTAGTGATGGTATACGACTTCGTACTCGAATTTAAGACGACGCTCGATTTTCGCAAGCTGAAACTTGGAAAAAACCTCATCTTGGATTCGGGTAAATACGGTAACTTAGATTGAAGTCTCATCAGAAATAAGTTACTACTTCTGGTAAGTAATATTTAGCAAGCTATTCTTTATTTATATTTATGCAAACTTTTCATTTCTCAATATTAAATCAGCTTGGCCTTCCTAAGCCTAAACAAGAAATCTTTGAGGTCCGCACTATGGTCCGAAGCAAAACGAGGGAGAGGGGCTCACCACCTGTGGTAGCTCCACTCAAGTTTGATAGAACGATGTAAGTTTAAATAATTTTCCTTATATTTCCCTTGAAATGTTTTCTTAATTTTAAATCCGGGGTGAATAAATGATTATCAACACAATTTTTTTTAGTTTACCAATCTGCAGACTAATTTTATCTTGAGTTATTACATTTGTCCTCTCAATCACATGAACATTTGATGGCGGAAAATTGGAAATGCAATACTTTCATCAAGATAAAATGTGTTGAGATATCATGTGAAATTTTTGGAGAAAAAATGTATACCTTTATCTTTTAAGTGAAAAGTTTTAGAGGATGCACTACCTCATTTTATTTATTTTTTAATGCATGGTGAAGTCATGTCTAAAGCCTATCCAATTAGATTTTTATGCCAAGATAACTGCAACAGTGCCTCGTCAATAAACCTGCAGACAAAAAGTAAAATTTTCAAGTGTTTTGAGCATTAAAACTGATCACAAGGCAGTAAAACTTGCCAATGTGTAGGCCAAATGGTTGAAATAGCATACAAATATAAATATAACTTTACTCTAAAATCAGATCATTATGCCATTATGTAAAAATAATCCAATACAACTATTGTGTCATAATGCATTCCATGAGAGATTTTTTAACATGTCCGAATTTTGGCCCATGTAGGAAGGACTACCATGGCTGCTTTGATCAACTTGCTCCTGCCACTGGTTTGGTTGTATGCGGTGATGTGGCATTCCCTTGGGATGGATTTTCATCTGTCGTTGTGCCAAAATCTAACCATGCCATGTTCCCATTGGATGGTCCTTTTAAGGCATCCTTCCACCTGGAAAAAGATGATGCATCTCTAACCCATTACCATTTCCGTGCCTTGTACTCGGACAAGGGTAAGCTCAAGTAGAAATTTCTCTTGTTTGATATGGTTTTCTCACAAATTTCTGTCGAGTTACTGTATTTACTCATGTACCTCGCACATCTCAAAATGTCAGTAAGAAAAAGAGACTGTTCATCTTACATGGGGATTTCTGAACAGGTTATATAAATTGTGGGTATTGAAATTCACTGCAATATGCTTGCATCTACGTTTATACTTGCAGAAGACAAAGAATTCTACTAAGTATATGTGCAAAGTATTTTGATATTTGAGATAACACTATATTTTTATAATATTAAAACTGTACCTTTAAATGAGTTTTAAGTTTATTATTGTTATTCAAAATAAGCAGTTCTTTCATTAAAATTTACTATCAATTTCTACCTATTCTTTTGCCTGAATAAGTTGGTATCTGGTATCTGTGTTCGCCAAATTCATCGTGGGCTTTTGATGCTCCTTTAACATATGAGAGGTGACTACCAAAGAGGAGATTTCTACTTGCATTGGCATAAAGAGATCACCCAATAAATTCCATTGTGCAGTTAGGAGGGAGGAGATGCTTAACTTGGGTGGACCATGCTTCAAGGCGGAGGAATCAGTGAAGAGGCCAACTTTAAAAAAAAAATCCCAGATGTCAACTTATTCCTGCACAAATTTATTTTTTCCCTCTGAACTGGCCCAAAAATAGGGTTGTGCATGGTACACAAGGGTAATGGTTACACAAATAAATAGGGTAAATTGGTTGTTAGTTGTTCCATTATGAAGAAATCTACTATGTTAGCCATAGGAATTAATTTTACTGATTAATTTTTGGCAGGACCTCACAAGAAATCATTTGAGATGACATTTGACACACCAAACTCTGCAGTTGATCGTACCCTCCAAGTGCTATTTGAAGGAGAATGTGATACTGACAAGATTGCCAAAGTCAGTGTGAAGTCACCATGGAAGAAGTTTGCAGTTGAAGGTAATATGTTCATGTGTATAGTTTGTTGAAAGCCTTTACACTGGATCCCACTTTCACTAGATTTCTTCCCAACTACTGTGTATCTTAAACCATTGCTAAGAAAGATATTGTTATTTACTTTAAGTGAGAAAATTGAAATTAATTTGTACCAATCCATTATGCTAGGCCTATTACTAGGATGTGAATAAAAAATATGCTCATTATTAGACATATAATTTTCCATTTTTATGTTTTGGTGGATGGATGGTAAAAAAATTGTAGACAGTTAAATGAAGAGATAAAATCATTGAGTAAATTATGTTTCATCCATTCCTTATGAAAATATTTTAATGTCCAAAATATTTTGAATTCAGTCCTTTATCACATTAGTACCATAATTGATTTCACATCATCCATTACCTTTACAATTTTCAACACAGGTTTTCTTCTTTCTTCCTATAGCTTCACTTCTCAACAATAATAAGGAGCAGAGTTTGACTGGAAAATATATTAGTGATGGTTCTGAATACCTGGCTAAGATTGGTTTGATTGTCAAGTCTGCTAGTGGGAATAAGAAGGTCTATGCTCCAACCATGGAGCTTATATTCCCAGAGAAGAAAGGAAGGATCCCTGGCAAAGGTCCTAAGGGCAAGAGGCCTGCACCCAAGGGTGTATCAGTTGAGGGTGAGTCAGAAATAAAACCATCACTATTGCCTTAATAACAGAAGAGCTTAGAGGATGAGTGGATTTCATTTGTGCATATCTAATTGAATAAATTTTAGCTTCTTTTGACTCAAACTAAAATATGAGTTATTCTTTCTACAAAGTATAAAGGTGTTTTAAGTAGAATTCTTAACAAAAATTACTGAAGAGGAGTGAAAAGTCATGAATGATACACTTTATGCTTGATATCAAATATTAAATACTGATGTTAACTGAATGACATGAATTTAACATCCCAAGATCAACAGCGGCAAATTCATTAAAGCAATTATTTTGCTTTTTTAGATATCGCTGTTTTAAATGCCATGCTTCCTTTGGTTACTCAGCTATCAATCTTTAGGAGTTATTTTTTAAGACACCAGATATTTGGATTATTTAAGGACCACTTTAATGGAGAATAATTAGTTGGATATATATTTAATTTATTTATAAATATATTGGTTAATTTATTTTAGGCACTATAACTATTGAGAGAGATGATGATGCTCATAAGCATATTTACACCTTTGATGGAGTTAATTTTGTGACACCCAAGGGGAAATTTGGACTCGAGGGAATAGTTGCACAAGATGACAAACACACATACTCAACAGATATGAAATTTAAATATGATGACCTCAAGCAATATTTGGAATTGAAGGTGAGAATAACTATTTTTATTATGTTATATTTGTGCTTGGATTTTGTTTTTAAGTATTTCTTTAGAGGTACTTTGTAGTAAAAAGTTTATACTTTGATAATATTAAATAAGCTATTTATTTTTAAAACAGGGTAAGATTCACGAAGGGCTATCATCTGGAGACATTAATGATTTCAGTATTACAACTGAGACAGAGTTCACTGCATCACAATTCCCTGAATTTGGATTTTCTGTTAAGTGGGACTTTCAGAGAAAGCCAGATCATGTAAGTTTAAAAGAATTAACTTAATTAGCTTACATAAAAATTATTTTATTATCCTTTTTAAAGATAACATAGGTGATAGAAGAGTGAAAATGTGCAACTTGAATTTGGTAAAAATAATTTTATCAAATTGATGCAAATTTTGCAAACCATAATAAAAAATTCATTGTTTGAAGTTAATCATTAATTATAATTTTTATTTCAGATGGAAAATACTTTTGATTTGATTCATGGATCTGATCTAAAGTCTGATGTAGCACATCTGCATGTTTCAAACCTTGTTCTGTATAAATATGAAGGTGCTGATGCTTTTGAAGTTTCCACCAAGAACAGTTGTAAGTTTTTATTCATTATTTCAAATATATTGGATAATAGTGACTACCTATTTTCACTGGCAAAATAAATGTATTCATTCTCAACCAAAGTACCAGGGATTTTAATTAATTTAAAACTAGCATAGTGCAAATGGATTTGCAATGGTTGGTATTGTGAATATTGTTTTAGGCTGATCAGGAATGGATGTTCATTCTGTTAACACCAAAAGTAAACTTTACTGTCTTACATTCACAGGTATTCAATTGTTAATTTCATATTTTGAATCTATTTTAAAAGTACAAATAAAAAGTTTTGCACTCTAAATCAGTTGGAGAAAAGGTACATTTCTAGATTAGAATCCTGGTTACTTTTCAGAGATTTTCCATTATTCTGGGTAATAACTTATTATAAGTAATCTGTTTACAAAATTTCAGCTCATAGTTCCTTCTCAAAATGCTGAAAAAATTGTGAGAGATGTAAGCTAGTGAATTATAATATAAGATAAATAATTTTATTGTAATACAAAATAAGAAATGTTACAAAATGTCAAATATAACCATTGTTGTATTAAACATCTCTTTATCATTTTGCCAAAAATGAATGTACTTAACATGCTGAAAATGAAAAACAGAGAATATTATTCTACTCATTCATTGAAAAAAGTGGTCATGTTAATTTAGAATCATTGATTTTGATTACATATAAATTTGTAATATCTTATTATTTTTTAGTGACTTACCCACACTTTAATGTGGAAGGAAAATTAGAAGGATCAGTGTCTCGCACTAATGTTCATTATGATGTGGAAGTTAAATATAACAAACATAAGGTTGAATCTGAATTGGATTTTAAATTTGGAAAGACTTTCCAGGATGGATATGAATTTAAGTGGGAGGTAAGTTTTAAATATAAAATATATAGCATTATGAAGATTTTTTTGAAAAATTATTTTCTTTGCAAGTGTATAAATGTAACTTTTAGTTAATCATAAATCACATTCCATAATTACAATATGAAAATTAACATATATCAATTTAACTGTTTTCAGAATCACTTTGTGGAATATTTCCATTTTCAGAAATAACCTTAAACAGTAATTTTCCACTATTTTATTTGATGCTTATGACTATAGAAAATTGCTAATGGTTTAAAGTTATATATATATATATATATATATATATATATATATATATATATATATATATATATATATATATATATATGTATATATGTATATATATGTGTGTGTGTGTGTGTCACTAGCCTTTATTTAATGAGATTAGTTAATTACTTATGGTTCAAATTTGACCAGTGATATAGCAAATAAATTCATGAATATGCTGAACATTTTAAGGAAGATAGCTAAATTTAGTTTTGTAAATTGCTGTGTTTATTCCTATTATCAGAAGTTTTAAATATTATTGATTGTTTTTTTTCTGTTTAGGTGGAAGCTTTTGAAAGTGGATTTGAACTGGACATTAAAAGAGAGGTTACTTCACCTAAGACTTCAAGAGTCGATGTGTGTTTAGAGTTGAAGCCAGGTGGCAGGAAGTATGAAATAGGCTCTGACCTAATTCACTCTTATGTTGGAACAAAAGAATTTGAATTTGGAGCAAACACTGTCTTAATGATCCCAGGACATGAAAATTACAGGTAAGAATGGATTGTGATCTTTAGACAAAATGAGCTTCTTGAAGTGGGGTCACAAAATCTTGCCTAAATAGATACAGTGGACCCTTGATCTAACAGACTATATGAGGGGGAGGGTAGTTCGTTATATTCAAAGTCCATTAGATCCAAAAGTCCATTAAAATCACAGTACATATTATGAAATATGTATTAAATTATATGCTAATTCACAAACATTTTGGTCGATTTTGATAAAAACAATAGATGAAACTCTAATAAACATGTCTGCTTAAAATGTATCCTCAGAATGTCAAAACTAAGTCATTTTTCAATGGTCTATATTAGTAATTATCAACTGGTGGGCCACAAAAAGGTTAACGAACACTTTAAAACATTTCTAAAATTATCAGAAAAGTGTAATAAAAACTATATAGTACCTTGAAAAAAAAAATTAAATAAATTATTAATGAATAATTTAATAATACGATTTTGATCATAAGAATGTTTAGATGAGTCGCGTTATTCAAAAAGTTGAGAAACATGGGCTTAAACTAAACCCAGGATCTAAAATAATTTGGCATGTCATTTCCTTAGATATAGCTAATAAATTAATCCACTTTGAGCGTAAAGAGGGAAGCTATGGGGTCCATTCAAGAAACATACAGGTTACTTCTTGGAACTGGAATACTTGACACAGATTTTAAAAAAGTAACAATTTAACAGACACCACCGACCTGGCGCTGCTGTCAGAGTCCGTTAGATGCGATATTTGTTAGATCGAGTGCTCACTGTATTTACCTTTAGAGATTTAAATGTGCAACATATATTGGAACAGACAACTATTCTGGCTGATTTAGACAAAAAATCATTTTTATTAATATATTTTTATGGAAGAAATTAAATTTTAAGAATTAGTTTCTTTTTCAGTATTTGTACTTGGGCTGTTTTAAAAATTCAAAAATTGATTATGCAATAAATAGTACACAAGTATATCATGAAGGTAATATATGTTTGACAATTTTATTTATACTATGCTTTATGCTTTTATAGAGTTGATGGTGGAATTTCAGTTAACCCATCTGAATTCAAAAGTCACCTAGAAGTACATGTTGGGCAGGTTTGTTACGTAGATGTCAATGCTCATGGTGACTTAGCAAGCGATGGACATTGCAAATCGGCTCAGTGGAAGGCAATGATTAAGAACCACCTCGATGGATCTGGTACCTATACCTCTATGGGTGACATGGGTGACGAGGGAGCCTTTGTTGTTAACCTGCTAAAGGCTGACAGAAAGCTTAAAGGTCAGATTATGTAGATATACCTCATACCTCTTTCAAGATATTTCATTGACTTGCATGTTTTTTTACATATATTAAAGCAATTAAGCAATAAAACTGCGCTGAATATAAGAGAGGAAGAGAGATATTTATACTGAATTTTTTCGTTCTATTTGTAAAACTCAACATGTCATCTTTTTTAAAAACAATCTAGAATCATTTATGGAAAAATATAGAGTTCAGCAGAATATACATGTATATTAATGATTATTGGCATCTTGTTTGTTAGAATTTAAAAAATCAGTAACTTATATTGGAAATATTTGATGAAATTTATATCATCATCATCAGTAGTGTCTGTCTTAAGATTGGTCTTGCTCACTATGGAATACATAATATATGATGTGGTGAGATTTCCCATTGTCTTCCATACCAACGTTTTTATATGATATAGATATTCCTCTAGTTATAAAATAGTCGATCCCATTTGCAAAGTTGCCATCCCTGGTAGAGTTTAGCTTATTGTTTAATAATTTGGTACAGTCTATGGCCTGAAATGAATTAAAATTGAAATATTTGGTTTTTCATTTTATTAGGTGAATTCAGCATGGTGCACCCTGGAGATGGAACCTGTAAGACAGTTGTTGATTTCTTCTGGAATGCTGACAAGGATCCAAGCAAAAAGTTGCACATTGAAAGTCTTAATATGTTGCCCAAGGGTGACAACTTGATTGACTCAAAGTAAGCTGAATTATATTTCTGTGTATTGAGTGTAACGTAATCAAATATGTTTACATAGATTCAAAAAGCTTGTTGAAAAAAGCTACGGACTTAGAGTGTTATTGCAGAGTTGCTGGTTTTGAATTAATTTTGATATTTTACGAAATTTTTGTGCCAGATACTGGGATTTAGAGAAAAGGAAGTGGGTTTAATGATTAATGATGTTCTAAAATGTAAGTTGTTAGAAATTGTCAATTTTGCTGTATTGCCTTTGCTATCTTAAATGATCAAATTCATATATTTCCATAACTATAAAAACTTATATGCATTACTTTTCTATAACAAAAAGTCATAATTTCAAAGAAAAATAATTCCTTAAATGACAAAAGAAAAAAATTCAATTATCAATAGTAGGAATTGTGGCATGTTAATGAAACTCAAGTATGTTTTCATCAAGGATGATATTTGTTAAGATTTATGTATGTAAATCATCTTTCAGGAACAAATTTGTTTTTGAGGACAAAACCACCCTTCTAGATGTCAAGTTCACGAAAGATGGGCCGTTAACTTCTGGATCTATGAATGGTGTAGTAGATCTTTTTCTGCATACTGGACGTCATATTTCTTTTAATGGCCAGCATAAATTACATATCCGTCCAAGTTCTACCGGTGACAGTGAATTTGACTTTTCTGATAAGTTCTGTGATAAGTCACCATCAGGAACAGAGAGTTGTTTGACAATTAAGAGTGAAATGAATCATCTCAACATCGAGCATGGCACTTATGACTTTAACGACGAGGTTACATATGTGAGCCATGATGGACAAGATCTGAAGGTCACATTCAATGGCAAGAGTGTACCTAAAGGGGAGAAGAGGGAATTCAATGGAAAGGTAATGGAAATAATATTTTACACCACTTTAAGACCCATTTCTTTTCCTTTAGGCTAAATTTATAATGGCCAAAAATTAAAACATGTTATTGTTAATTTTTAAAAAATACAACTCGTTTAGTGGCAAGGCTGATAATTTAAATAATTTTGAAATTGAAGGTTTCTTCAAATTTTGCATTACTTCATGAAATTAATTGTGCACAAGTCATTTTTCAATATTTCAGTTGATTTGTTAAAAGTTTATAGAGGAAAGTCAATGCATAAAATTCTATTAGTTTTATAAAAAAATAAAAAAGGTTGTTTCCATAACTGGGCGAAAGATTAAAAAAGTGACAGTCACACTATCGAAGGTGAGAAAGCGACAAGAAATGGTACTACCATGGGGAAAGGCACAAAAGAGGAACTTCAACATCAAACATAAATATTAAAAGCATTTTGAAATAAGGATGAACGGTAATATAAATGAAGATGAATACAACCCAACCCAAGGGGGAGGACCACAGTGAATGTGGGAAGGAAACCAACACAACCCAACCAATGTCACCCAACCCAGGGGCCAAGGAGGCATGTACCATAGTGGTAGCATTTTAGTGCCATTTCTTGTCGCTTTCTCGCCATCAACAGCATGACTGTTGCTTTGTTTACCTTTCACCTGGTTATGAAAATGGAACCTAAAAAAATAATCAGATGCTTATCTTTACATATATTACATACTTTGAATTAAATCCACACTCCCCTTTGTGGAAAGATTCCATAATAGAAATAAAACACTTTATCAAAGCTTTTGTTACCTAATGATGCTGTAATAGGCCAAACTGGTTGAGTAAACCTTTTTAGTGGAAATTACAATGTTTTATTTCTATTACTTTTGAATTGTTCTGTTAATTTCTCTCTTAAGTCTGACTCATCTTATTTTTTGCTGCTTCATCTTTCCTAATGAAAGACAATGTCCTCCATAAACTTACAGGGATTTGTTGGAGGGGCTATTGTTGGTCCTCATTCTTTCACCTCTGAATGGGGAGGAGATGTAGCCATGGGTACATACAACTTCCATGCTCTTGGAAAGGTAGGAGAAGACCAATCCTTGAGATTCAAGTACAGTTTGGATACCACACTTGATGGAGGTAAAACCAGGGTTGGAGAATTCCACCTTGAAGGCCATACAACAGCTTCTGGGCTGCATTACTTTGCCATTGGTCAGAAAGCAAAAATTACAGCTGATTCTCCACAGAACTTTGAAGTAAGTACCACTTTCTAATTTATTCTCCATTATTCTTCATGCCAGTTGTTTAATATTGACCAACTAGGCATGAATGACAATGAATAATTTGCTCTCACAATTCCCAGTAATGAAAATTATTGGTTTAAAAAGGAGACTTTACAACAAAGTATTCTTCTGAGGAGTTCTGTGTTGAAGTTTTAATCTCTAGCAGGCTAATAAATCTTTGTTCCTGAACAGGGGTCTGATGCATGCTGAGCATTTATGTGGCCCACGAAGTAAGATACTTTATACAATTATAATTTGAAATGTATTTCATAAAAATATATTTGAAAGTGTGTGAAATCATCATTTCAAAATATCTTCATTTCATTCTACAATTCTTTTCAAAACATTCTACAAAATTGAGGTACAGAGGAATGTTAGTTACATGGAATGCATCTCATGGAATTGGTAGTGCCTTAGTGTGTCCCATGGATTTGATGCATTGCCACCATGTGGTTCATGTATGATTTGCATTTGAGAATCTTTTCCTAGAACATAATAAAAATCATGACTTTAAAAGTGATGGCAGGCCATACTTTTTAAGCAGTTGAAAATGTAATCAGTAAGAGGTAATTGTTGCAATTGTTGATTCACTAATAATAGTGATGCAAGCAATAACCACTAAAATTTATTTGACAGTGACTTTTAACTTGGTCATTTCCATTTATTTTTTATTCTTTGTATTTTATTGACCTCATTTTCACTGAGAGCTGGTTTAAAATCTACTGTGATGGACTTGTGTTAAAAACTGGTTTTTCAAATTTATTATGATTTCTTTTCCATGACTTTCTACAGTTCTCTTCTTCGACTGATTTCAAATTGGAAAAAGATCAGACTCTTACTCTTGAAGTCAAGGTCAACAGACATGGCGAAAAGGGCTCAGGCTTGGCATCTGTGCGTCTTCCTGGACAAACTGAGGACCATGTGGTTTCAGCTGAATGGAGCCATGATCCTGTAACTCCACGTGTAGAAGGTGCTCTTGCTGTTATGTGGCCACATGGAAAGAAGGTTGGTTAACATCCCAATTTTATCTAAGTTTTGTGAATAAATAGTGTATGTTGGCTAATAAGTGAGAATTTTTTTTTATTCTTACATCTTTAAAAGTTTTCAGCCTCTTGATGTATGGTCAATTTACCCAAGAATATTTAATTTGAGCTAATATTTGACATAAACCAATGTTAACTCTCTTCTTTATTAGAGGGAAATTATCTGTCAGGTTTTAAAGAACTGGAACCATCAGCTAGTTAACATTTCTTGTGAGCATAAAGCGGAGGAGTGGGCAAACTTTTTATGTGGCGGGTCGCATTTACAGTTGCAGCTTCTTAGTTGGCCACATAAACAGATGAAAATGTTTCGGCGGGCCACGTTAGGTGTCACGTCAGAAGTTATTTGAAATAACTTGAGGGATCCTGTTAATGAAAATCAATAATAAATAACATGATATCCTTATAACATCACTGGAAAGGTTTTTTGGCCATAATTTTAAGCTAAAAATGTGAAAAATGTATTTTATATTATGGTTCGCTTTCATAGTGGCATCGTGGGCCCACATAAAATGCCCTGGTAGGCCACATATGGCCAGCGGGCTGTAGTTTTTCTACCCCTGATATAGTGGTCACTCATTGTTGTTCAATTCATGTAAGTGTTATTAAACTGTTTTAAAATTAACATTAGTTATTAATGCTATTCTTTTTGTTTGAAAAGGTTAAACTTGAGCTTCAAGCAACAACTCCCAAGGACTCCATGGCCTTACATCTTGTGGCTTATACACCAGTCCAGGGTCACGAAAAGATGGAGCTTCTCGTCAACCACAGGGTACTTCATAGTATATAATTATGTTTCAATAGGTTTATCATTCAAACTTTTTTTAATATTTGGATAAAACATTTGATTTTTTCATGCTTTCATGTATAAGAAATGTTTTCTATTAACTCATATTCCAAATCAATGTTGTCTTTGGATACATTTTTCATGAATGTCTACTAAAAGTATAAAAAAATGCCTGAATCTTCAGTAATTTTAAACTTTAAACCACATTTAAAATGCATTTTAAACAATGACCAGCCTAAACAAAATTAAATTTATGGCTATATATCTTACACAATATCTTATTTAAAGTGTTTATTGGTGAATTTTTAAAGGATGTTTATCATTGTTTGATTTAAATTTTTGAAATTTTGAAGGGAAATTTTGAGGTTATTGCCATTACAGAAGTATGGATATTAAACATACAAATACTGTTTTAACAACAATTTTCCTGTTATCTTAATTAAAGTAATTGTTATTTGTGTCATAACAGAATATCAGGGCTGAGCATGCATTGGAAACGGATGTCACAGTCATTGCTTCTCCTGAGCACAAGACCTCGGTTCATTCCCGTATCGAATTTGCACAAACTAGACGCACTCTTGATGTAACTGTTTCTCGTCAAGGAGGTCCGACAAGCAAGGCTTATGTTCGATTAGAAAAGAAGGGAGATAATCTTTATGAGAGTAAGTTTAATATTATGAATCAATTTTTGAAAGGGAAAAATTTATTTTTCTAATCAAAAAATCACATTCTATTTTTAAATCTTTAGATTAGAAAATCAGAATTGAATTAGAGAGCATATCACTGTAGATTTTTATTTGTATTTGTATGCCAATCAAATATATTATTTGCTATCAATGCATTTAATATTTTCAAAGCAAAGTTTTGCTAATGCATTTCTTAAGGATGTTTTTGTAATTTTTTATTGACTACAATGAGAATATTGAGTTGATAAATAATGTTTCAGGTTTTTATTAGGAAATGAAATAAAATATATTTTATCAGAGCAAATAATATCTGAAGGAAATGATATACCGTACATATTCGTGTATAACACACTCATGTATAATGTGGCATCTATACTTTTTACCAAAAAATCGCAACTTTTTCATATAGGTACCCTCTGTATAATGCACACCCTAGATTTTGAGGGGTATGAGAACAAAATTTTAGAATTATAATGTCATGTTAGGTATTAACTACAGTGCCATAAATAAACACAGACCCTTCCCGGGTGATGCAAGACTCAACTTACGCAAATCTGCCTTTATCTAAAAGCCTCCAAAAATTAATTTTTAAAATTGGAAAATTCCGAGTTACTGAAATTTCTTACATGGCAAAATGCTCCTGGCTTAAGCATCAAACGTTGAATGAAGTTTAAACACATCAATTTATTTAAATTTTTTCAAACTACACAACACTTACAGAATATTAAATGGCTAGAGATATTTAATGACAGTATTTAATATAAAATCTTAAATTTCATTGCGTATCACAGTCACCTTCCTCGCATAGTTATTTGGTGCTGAACATGATGAGGGAGATGGATTATATTGGTTTTAAATTACTTATGTTGTTATATATAACATTCATTATCTAAAAAAATTATTTCAATTTGCGTATATACTGTTTTTTTTTTTTGTTTTCAAGACATGTTTTGCGGGAAGTCTACCTGGCGATTTTGCAGGAGACTACAGCAATCAGCTGTTAGCTAGTGAAATGTGAAATATTTGGAGAGGATGGAAATACAATTGTAAGGAAGTAATTAGTTGTTTGATCTGTTTACTTAATATCTGTATAAGCTGGATTATTGATAATTAGGATGGTTTTCCCCTCAATTCACCCAATAAGTGAATATCTGGTATGAGGTAGATACACTTCAATTTTGATTTTAACTGCAGAGGTGTTACCCATGTATAATGTGCACCCCTACTTTATGACCAAAAAATTTGGTCTTCAAATTGTGTTATACATGAGCATATACAGTATTTTGTTTCAAATAGCTTTATAATCGAGGACTACTATGTTACAGATATTCTCTGAAATTGTTCGGAGATGGTTGAGTAATGGTTTTATTTTATCATGGTATCATCAACACAGGTGAACTGAAACTTGACTGGGGTGGAGAAAGAAATCAGTTGTTTGCAGAAACTTCGATGAGGCTCGACGGAATAGAAGACTTTAACCTCCATGGTTTCTTGGACAGTTCAGCTCTCAAGGTGAACAAATGGTCCATTGACATTGCCACCAAGCAGGGTGGTGCCAAAGGAGGTGCTAAGGGTGGTCACGGTGGTAAGAAGATAGTTTTCACTGGAAAGAAAGCTGATGAAGTTGTAATTCAGGGAAGGTGAGTTTCCTTTGATTTTTTTGTCATATCTGAGAGATTTTTATTTGTTTTCTGTTCAACATGAGGTATATTATCAGGTGTAACCTTTAAACACTGAATGTGCCTGTATGGGCACACAAAATGCAATAGCTTACGGATGTATATTTTCATAATATTGTTTCAACATGTTTCTTTCCCATTCAAAACAGAAGTATGCAATTCTTCATTATTTTTACAATAAAATGTTTTTTATTTGAACATTTTAGTACCAATAATTCATGAGAGGTCATTTTCCATAAAATGAACAAAAATTCTCCAAAATAAATCTGGCATTTAAAGGTTAAAGAAGAATTTCTCTAACAAGTTTTTGATATAAATAACATTTCATCAGTAAAACAGCTTTTCTCAATTACCGTATTTTCTGGTCTATAAAGCGCGCGTTATCTATACAAAAAATATAAAAATCGGGAAAAAACATCATGCGCATTATACAAAGGAAAATAAAATTTTATTGAAATCAATGCATATTAACTTTTACAATTCATTCAAAACCATAAAAATCACCACCTGAGTCAATGTCAAATGATTCAATACCACTTATAATTTGGTCAGGCACATTTGAAACTTCATTTTCACAAGAATCACCTTCAAAATCTTCCGTGCCTGTCATAACTGTATCATTAAGAGCCTTTTCAAAACAGTTTTTTAAACAGCAAGCCGTCATAGATCCCCAACTCTCAACAATCCATTTACACATTTCTGCATAGGATGGTCTTTTCACTTCCCCGGAGTTAGTATATTGATGCACACCCGCTAACATCCAATCCTCTCACTTAGCTTGCAATTTTGTTTTGAATGACTTGTTCACGGACAGATCTAGTGGTTGAAGTTTTTTGGTTAAACCACCGGGAATGATAGCTAGCTTTGAATATTTACCAACCACTTTTTTAATTTCAGGCGTCACATGACAACGACATGAATCCATGACTAACAGCGACTTCGAATTAAAAAAAGTCAGGTTTTCGCTTTCTCCACATACTGTCCAACCAAACCCTCATCATTTCTTGGTTCATCCAACCTTTCTCATTTGCGGTTATTACAATGTCCATGGGAAAGCATTCTTTCAGCAGTCTTTTGTTTAACTCCAGACATGTTTTCTTTCATATATTGTCTAAACTTAAACATTATCGCCTCCCAGTCCATCGGTAATTTTTGGCTGATGCTTGTCGATGTACGAACACACAAATTGTTCCTCCTCATGAAACGGAATCCCCAGGAAGGATACGCTTTCAAGCCCACGATGTCCATCCCTTGAGCAATGCATTTCGCTTGCAATAAGACCCTTGTTGTTGAAATCCTAATGCCTTTTGCCCTTTCTCATATCACCCACTCATACAGTTCTTCCTCGAGTTCTGGCCAAAAACATTTTCTAAAACGCATTGCTCGTTTTATCCGATGCAGCTTTTTCAGCACCAATTTGCCTTTACGCCATTCTCATACACTTTATTCCCCTACATTAAACTTTCCAGCCTCACGATTTCCTTTTTCTACAGCGAATTTTACGACTTCTAATTTAAACTGCGAAGTGTATGATTTTCGCTTTCACATATTTTCGTTTTCCATGGTAAATTAAAAACATTTTCAATACCGACACCAAGATAATTCATGACTCAATAAGACCATGTGGTGTACATGAAAACAACTGAATAACGGAAAGCCACTGCAAATTTTAATTGATTCATTTTTTTCAGGAAGCGCTTGTTTCAAATAGATTTTTTTTTGACTGCGCATTGTACCAGGTTTGAAGAAAATCACTTGCGCATTATCTATAAGGTGCGCGTTATAGACTAGAAAATACGGTAAAATTCATTGTATAAGAGATTATTCATAGAACCAACACCGAAAAATTCTTGTATGGCAGAAAAAATGTGCATGTTATTAAAAATCCAGTTATTGCTATTTGAATTAATGTTATCATTAAATTTAAGCCAATGCTTTATTCAGGTTTGAATTCACTTAACCAAGTTCTTAGGTATTCATATTGATGTTAATTTTAGCTTGCTAGCAAATAAATTAAGCTCCATCTGCTTTGTTTTAAGATTTTTGAGGCAATCTGTAAATATGTATTGATGTATTGCTAATGTTGCATTATGGTAAATTCTATTCACGAATTACATACAGCATTATACTCTGTGGTAGTTCATCACATTCATTAAGAATATTTTAGCTACAAAAGAGAGCTGTTTGGATCCTAGCTGGTAAACCATACAGATCCCCTTGTTGTCCAATTTTTAAGTCTCTGCAAATTCTGACTGTGCCATGTATTTATATATTTTCTTTAATAAATCATATTCTGAACAACAGTTTATTTTACAAAAAATTGTGACCATCACGCTCATTTCATTAGAAGGCAAATTGATTTGCATCTGTCATACGTTAACTATAAAAAACTCCCCAAGGACCAAAAGTAATGAGTATGAGACTTTATAGCAAGTTACCCACAAGTCTGAAATCTGTGAAAAGTAATGAAGCTTTCCAAAAGAAATTGAATGAGTTTGTGCAAAACAGTGTATTATTTCATTCAAGAATACCTGAGTGAGTGATTGTGTTAATATTGCATACTGTATTCCTTTTCAACTATTGAATTAGTTTTATAAACTTTAGTGTTCCATATTCATTTTATTATGCTTGTATTATATTTATATTTTACATTTTCTTGACTTGTCCTATACAGTAGTATAATTGTTTATTGGACCCATAAAAATCTAATCTAAATATATTGACCGATTAGATAGCTCAGATAGCCATAGAAAAGGTTAAGAAAACAAGTCGGAAATTTTTACTACAAAGCAGCCATCATCAATGGTGTTAAGGCTCTGTGCAAAAGTATTAGGTGCCCTTGACAAACCTTCAGCCTTACCTCACATTATAAATTTTGAAAATGAATATTATCCATTAAAATTAATAAAAAAATTTTCACCTCCTAAATGTTATTGCATTAGGTGGCAACATAGTTTGCCTAGTCATTTCATCAGCCTCATTGGTTATTCCATGTTAGTGAATTTTTAAAGAATATAACTCAGTGAATCAACATTGATGATGGCTCTTCATAGCTGAAATTATCAAATGGATTTCTATACCTTTTTATAGCTATCAAAGCCATCTAATTCTTATCAATTAGATTCCAGGAATAAGGCAAGTCTGACCATTCTTTTTCGTATTAATCATCTCAAAAAGAAAGCTTACAATTCTCACAGTAATTTTTAAAATTGATTTTGGCTACATGGTGCGCACAAAGAATGACCTTCTGTGTGAAAACATTTTGAATCAATTTAGAATTATTCTTTAACCCTTAGTTAGTCGCGTGAAAAAAAGTTCCGTAATTAGTCGCGTGGGGTCAATATGACCCCAAAATGATTTCTAAAGATAAGCAATAATATATTAATTTATTTATATTTTACTGGAAATAAAATCAATCTTACATTATAATACAATTATTTATTAATAGTTTTTACAATAAACATTTATTAAAATAAATTAAAATATTTTTTTGTATTTTCTAATCACTTTCCCTCTCCCCACATTCAATGCACTTCATTATCATATGGTCTTTGCAAGTAAAAGCTCCACAATTTCCACATCTAGTGGACACTTTACTGTCTATATTTCTTGGGCAATGTTCGCATCTTCCTCTTGATAGTCCCGATCCCGGTGATGGACCTTCCTCCGCAAGTCCCTGTTGAGTGCATATGCGCTTTCGGAGATGCCTAGATATAAACTGACTCTGAGACCTCAAAATCTGTAGATCCTTTATTAATTCCTTCGATAATGATTTCAAGAAATTTCGCCTTGTCATTTCCTTTTGAACGTTTTGTTTATAAACAATAAAGGCATTTATGGCAGAAACGTTCAGCAAATGAAAAAACACAGCTAACGGCCATCTTTTCGTTCTTCTGCCAACATTATAAGCAGCGCAGAGCTGATCGCATGTATCTACGCCACCTTTTGTTGCATTGTCGCATGAAGGTCGCGTTGAGGGCTTTATTAGGGATAGGACTATTTTTGCGAAGATCACTCACACTTGTGGGTTAGACATCGGTCGCGGCACGGTCGCTTTCCGGCCCCCACCTACAGCATGAAGTAGTTTATGGCTGCCCCCAACTAGCAGAAAGATTCAAGCTCACTTCTGCTGTCACCGAGGATTGCCCTCGATGGGGCTTGGGACAAAAGTTGCCTCCTCGAACGTCCCAAGGGGTTCGTGCCGAGGTCCAACCGCGTCCTCCCCTATAAGTGTGAACGTACTTGGGACTTCTCCAAAGAAACCCCATTGAAAATAGGATTTTTATATTTTGGTCTAAAACGTCCCAACCGTGACCGTCATGCGACCGGTAGGAGATCCAAAAACTTTGAAGATTGCCGATCTCATTCGTGTTCGTGCTTATTCCGAAAAATAAGGGAGAAACTTGTGCTAAAAAGGGTGAGCGGTAATAAAAGGCAAACAGCTTTCTTTTAGAGAGACCATGTGCGTTTGTTTGTGACTTTTATTGCGGGTAGAAAACTATGGGAAGAAAACGGTTGCATGTGTGCGGCCGAAGTAAGAAAACACCCGGAGAATTCCGAAAAAAGGGAAAAGGGTACATTGGAGGGGGGAGAGGGGGGGAGATGGGAGGAAGAGGGGTAACCAACCTATAGTGAAAATTTGTGAAGTAGAAATGTATCATAAGAGAACTAGTGTTAAAACAATGAAATACTGCTTATCAGGAAAATTATTTGTATTTCTGATGTGATAATAATAATCTGTATTGCGTTTAACCCTTCTAGACCAATAGAGAAAAAAGCAACAGGTAGAGAGATGTCAAAATAAAAGCAACTTTTTTAACCTCATATATACATAACAAATGGATACACACCAAAATAGCGCATTAAAATAGTTCAATTTTCTCAATATTTACAATATTAATACTATATATATAAATATAAAAATATCAAAAATAACAAATTAATAAAAAAACAAAAATGCAAATTTCTCTTCTAGAATGTCAGTTTCGAAGGTAGAACAAGTTTGAGATAGATTGTTAATACATTTATTTAGATATTGACGAAAAAACATTGCTTGGGGTCATATTGACCCCACGTGACTAATTAAGGGTTAAAGGATTAGCTTTTGATCAACATTCAAATGTATGATTTTTCATCAAATATATTTTACATTATATATCTTTACAGTACCAGCTACTCCCGCAAGCAAGAAGGAAACACCATCACTTATGAAGGCACTGGCACAGTTAAAATGGGCGGTGAAACTAAGAATGGAAACTTCAAGTTGTCAACTACCACTTTGTCATCGGGAGATGGTGGAGAAAATGGAATAGAGGTGAGCTCATTTAGTTTTATATATTTTTTAGAGCATTTAAATGTGAAACTCGTGTATGTTTAAAAAATAGAATTCACCATACCTTTTTACACCCGTTAACACTTTTGACTTTAATTTTTAAAAAATATTTTGGTACAGTGCAAATTGTCCATGGGAATGTCTTCAAGTAAGGGTGATAAGCAAACTTTGATGGGTGAGACCAAATTGACAAGCAAAGAACTGAGATTTTACAACAGCTACTGCAAAGGAGATGATAAGTGCTCTCAAATGGAAGCATTTTCCAAGGTTAACTTCCAAGGTGAGTATTTTTTTAAACAAGATTTGTATGTGTTGTTGAGAGTAATGATATTGAGATTGCTTTCTCTTGTAAGCGTAATAAATTTTATAAAATTGATGGCTGTAATAATCCAAGAGGCTGATTAACCAGAAATTTCATACAAACAAAGAAATTTATAAAATTGATAAGAGTTTAGTCAAAAATATTTAAAGATTATTTTTGATTTCAGAATATTTTTCTATAAAAAATTACATTTATCATAAACTATTGGAGAATTTTCCCTAATTTTAGGAGTTAGTTTAAAATTTATGTTTAAAAAATGTTTTGGATTAATTTTATAGGTATTTACTCGAATCCAAAATGACCCAGAATCTAAGACTCCATTTAGCAGACTGTCAAAACAGAAAAAAGATTTTATGGCCTAATTTGTCACTGAATATATGTGGTGTATATTTCAAACACGCACATTCAGTATAGGTATACACAGGGCTGGCCAAGTGGGAGTTGCAGTGGATGCAAGGCATCCGGGCCCCCGATTTTTAGGGACCTCCAAATGTTGAGTATAAATAATATATTTATATCTTTAAACAAATTATTGCTTTTTATTAAATTAATTATCATTATAGTTACTTTATAATTATAAGTACATGTTCTCTCTAAGCTGTAACATTGATGTGTACAAAATGACAGGTTTTTTTTGACATACGGGGACCCCAAAAACTTGCTTGCTTCTGGGCCCCCAAAAGTACTTGCCTGGCCCTGGGTATACTAGTCAGTTCATTAATTGAAATGGTTTCTTATAAATTTTTATTTGAGAAAAAAATAGAATTTTAAAAATGTTTTAAAAAATTAATATTGTATTAATTGAGATCCGGATCGTATGTTTGAAATGAAAAATTTTAGTAGATAATATTATTTTATCATGTTTCATTTGTTTAAAAGAAACATCAATTAAATGCGTAAACATACTTCCTATGGTTCTAAAATCAATGGATGTAGTACAAAGTACTTAATTAATTTTTTCCTATGGTTCTATGACAACTTGTCGCTGTCAGTTTGTCGCGCGTCAATTTGTGGTGGTAAGTTCGTCACGCGGCAATTCGTTGCACGAAACAAAGTCATCGTGCATCAATTTATCGCTGCTTGCCCCTCCCCTCCCCCCTACCATACACCAGTCATGGTGTCTTGCCTTCCAGTTTGTCTTGCAACGAATATGTCTCGCGACGAATTTATTGAGCGATGCATTGATGCGCGATGAGTTTGTCGTGCAGTGTATTAACGCACAATGAGTTTGTTGTGTGATGAATTGACTCGCGACTAATTGACTGCAATGTATTCATACTCGAATTTAAGACAACCCTCGATTTTTGCAAGCTGAAATTGGGAAAAAATCTCATCTTGGATTCGGGTAAATACGGTATGTATCTTGCTTGCTATACATTTTATGTTCTTTTCTAGATCTGTACCATGATATGGATCATGAATTTGCCTTTATCTTGGACCTGAAAAATCTAATTAACTTGACCCCGGTTAGCATGAAAGGCAGTACCCATAGAACTGGTGATTATAATCTTGACCATAAGATGGAAGTCCAGCTGGAAAATGGAAAGTTCAAGTACTCATACCATCTGTACCTGAAGGAGCATGAAGCTGGTATGCTTATATTGACGAGTCATTCATTTCTACAGCATTTGTATGACCTTATTGGCTGTTATTAGATTACATGACAACACAATTTCAAGTTTTTATAATTATATTTTTCACAAGTACTCACAAATTTTTATACAAATATCTCGCATTACTTTAAAATGTGAACAATTATGTGGTATTAAAATAAAGAAAGGAAACAACTCTTACGCTGCAAATCAGTTGAATTGCAACATAGGAGTTGTTACCTTTTTTTATTTTATCTTCGCCATAGCCTCCACCCCATATTAATATGGTATTAAAATATTTATGCTAACTTTTGATCGATGATTCTCAGAGAAAAATTCTTTGTGGCTGGTTGTGGTGGCCGCATTGTTAAATTTAAGGTGTAAATGATATTTGTTATTCTGCATAAGGCACCTAAGAAGTTTAACGAGATAAAATAACAAGAGCAAATATTAATTATAAAAAATGTGACATCACTGTATACATCGCAGTCTGAATTATTAATTATTGCTAGGTTTAAAGTATAATTTTGTTGGTGGCTGCATTAAAAGTTTCTGATGGCCGCACTTGAGAATCACTGCTCTTGATACATTAAATTTACTCATACAAATAATTAATGTTTCTCTTGTAACTAAAAGCAGTATGTATTACTGAATATATATATATAAATTATCTTTACAACTTTACTCGTGAATAAAAACTTTATGAAATACATAGACGGACTGTGCATCATTTGTGAGAGAAACTCTCAAAGTTTGTTCTGAACATTACACACATTCATCATGGGCATCATTTAATCACGTACAATGTCTAAGTGATATTCAAGCTCCATCCATGAATACTGCAGCATGTCCAAGTCAACTGTTGCAATAGCACCTTCAATTTTGTTCTTCAAATTGTTGATGTTGGCCACCAGAGTTTGGTACACACAGCCTGGCATGTTCTTCTAACAAGACCGTGCACCACCACACTGGAGCTTGATTGTGTGCATCTCATAATCAGCATTTCCCAAATTGATGGATTGGCCCTGCTGGCCCCATCTCTTGACTGGGCAGATCACTGGATATCACACCCTGTTATTTTTTCTATGGGGATACGTAAAAGACTTTACCAAACTCCGGTGGCTGACATCAATGATTTGAAGAACAGAATTGAAGCTGCTATTGCAACAGTTGACTTTGACATGCTGCAGTATTCATGGATGGAGCTTGAATATCACTTAGACATTGTACATGACAAATGATGCCCATGATGAATGTGTGTAATGTTCAGAACAAACTTTGAGAGTTTCTCTCGCAGATGATGCAAAGTGTGCCTATGTCTTTTCATTTTATTCACGAGTATAGTTGTAAAGATAATTTATATACACCCTGTATTATTTTTATTTTTTTTATGGATGTAAATAACATTGATACAAGAGTAAACACCCACTTCCGTTCGACCGATTTTTACCAAAAACTAATCAGATCTTCCAACTTTTATAAAAATGTTAAATATAAAATTTTGCGTTGATCTGATTAATAGTTTTTGAGTTAGAGCGCCCACAAAAATCTATCACATACAGACAGACACACAGACATCATTGAGAAAATAGTCAAAACATGTTCAGGGGACCTTAAAACATGTATTTCCGTTTAAATCTTGAATTCGATTTTTTTCATGAAAACAATACTTTCTCTATATTGATTACTAAATAAAAATCTTGTAATTTTCCACTATTTTATTACAAGATTTTTATCTAGTAATCAATATGGAATTATTCCACCACATTACGCCTTCAACGGTTGAATTAATTAACTTTCTCTATACTTCATATATGGAGAAAGTAAAAAGTCAACAGTTGAAAATGAGTGATTTAATCAGACCTGTGCAACCCTTTAAGGTCAGCAGGCAACATCAGCTAAAAATTTTGATGATGATGGCAATATATAATGTATATGTTCATTTCATTATATTAATATTGTTGAAAATGAAATGTATCTAAACAGGAAATTAAAATATTTTAGTTTTCAGAAACCTTTGCAAAATCTGACATTGAATTTTATCAGCTAGCTTGGTACATGAAGAAACATATCATAGCTATTCTCATATTGCCATTCAAATTGTTGACCATCAGAAACGAACTGCAACTTAATTTAACAATTTTCATGCCACATCAGCCAGATTTACTAAAATAGACTGAAACAAAACATTAATTCATTTTATTTTAGAAGTGGTATTTCTTAATAGGCATGTTTTAAGTCAGAAAATCTCTGTTACTAGTTGAAACTTTATCAACCTTGCAGGCAACATCAAGGTCTCTTGATGAAAGCATGTTGCCTGCAATCTATGGGTTGGACAGGCTTAGACTAAATAGATATCTAGTTGATAATTGCAGTAAGTAGCATTTTGATGGCAAAGTATTTATTATAAAACTTTTCTGTATGAATCATATTAGTTTCTTATGTCTGTTAAAAGAAAGTAATTGCCATAAGTCTTTATTTGCACTGAGACTATTATATTTGCCTCTAAATTTCAGAATTAATTCTGCATATTTGTTGTAAAAGTGATATTTTTTCCTTGGAAATACATTTATTGATACAAATTAAAACAAAGGCATTCAAAATTCTACATCTGGTGCCTAAGAAAAGTTAAGATATATGTTATCCAATAGGTTAATTATCATTAATGATTAAGTTTTGAGTTAAAAAAAAACAATATCTGTTATATTCTGTAGGTGCATCGCTCACCCTGCCTAAGAGGACTATGGCTGTTGTTGGTACCCTTCATGGTGAAGGCCAGGGAAAGAAAGATGGAGGATTGGGTGGATTCAATGCTGATGTCACTTTTTGGTTGGACAAGGAACGTCACCCTGAATTGAAAACAACTGGTGCTGTGTTGGTTGATGTCACCCAAAGTGAAGGCATTTACACCCTCATGTTCGAAGGAAAAGTCACCCATCCATCCCTTGAAAAGGTTGGTTTAATGGCAGTGAAAAAAGTGATTTTCCACAAAAGTTTTGCTGAAAATAGCAGTGATTTTAAGGACCTAGCGTAATCCATATCAGCAGTAGTTTTATATCACAAAAAAGCCTTTTGATTTGTCGGTTTTAATTTTTTCTATTAGTTGGTCTTTTATTTTATTCTCGGCCATTCTGCTCTTTTTTTCTTCATGTTACCATACTTTTATTGCTGTTACTTGGAAAAACTTATTTTTTAGAGCCTATTCACTTCCATGCACTCTTTATCACTATAAGTAAACATTTCTAACCCTTAGTTTGTATGCACTTAACATTAGTTATCTTTGAAATTTAGTTTATATAATAATTGTTTCTTGATATTTTGTAAACTTACAAACTCAATTGTTTGCACATATTTGATATCCCTAAACCAAAATGCTCATTTTGGTAGGTTTTTCTCAGGTGTTTCTTGATCTTTTAGGAATATATTATTTTTACTAATTGTTTTGGTATCTAAAGAATTAAAGCCATCCTTAAAATAAAAGTAACTGCATCTGCAGGCCATCTGTAAGTGTTGTCATAATTTTTGACGAGTCTTTCCTTTCTTTAGCCAGTTGCTATAAGAGGACAAACTTTGGTTGGAGGCGAACACACATGGCTGGACTCGAAGATTGATTTTGACTTGTTTGCTAAGAGAGATCAAATGATTGTGATGTGTGTGAAACTGCATCATGAGCCTGTGTCAGGTGGTGGCCATAATGTCACAGCTCTACTGGATCTAAAGAGCAAGGTGATTGCATTATAATACAGTGTTCCTCTGAATATACTTGACCGCAATATACGTTTTCCTGCAATTTACATTTAATTTTGAAGGCCCTGTTTTCATCCCACTCATTTTAGTACTAGTTTTCTACAATAGACACATCGTAAAAATAACTGTCCCGCATTTTACGCACATTTCACTTGACCTCATTTTTGTTTTATTGACATTTCACTGCAAACAACCTTAAGTTTATGTTGACTGCATTGAAAAAACAAGTGTACACACTGGTTGAAAGTGCTAACATGCTAATGTAGTAAAATAACTATATGGCTTGATTTGATGCCTGGATGTGCTGCCATCTGGAACTACATACACAATCCTGTAAATGCATTAAAAATTTTATTATTAATTATTCTCTTCAATAAATTACCATGCCAACACTTATAACTTATTTTCTTCCTGATTTTGGAGAAACAATCATAAATCAATGCTGCCAATATTCAACTGTTTTGAGAAAAATGGAATTTTGCGAAACAGAATTTTTCGGAATGATAACTCGTGGACCGGCAGCATTCTACGGACTGTTGATTGAGAAACAGTTTTGTTCATTTTCCTTAATAATTATTGTTGAAGGTACCCTTACTTCTTGTAGAATGTCACAGAGAAACAGGAAAGCCTTATCCATGGAGGATAAAGTTTCAATTTTGAACAAATTTGACAAACACGATGGTATGCGGATATCACTGTCCAAACAACTCAGATTGCCGATTTTGACACGATTGTTAAAAACCGAATAATTGTCAAAGATGGTGCCATTCAATGCGGGTCACATGCCAAAAAAAACTACATGAAGACCTCTGAATACAACAGGCATTTTAATTCGGCATATATTTTAATATTAATATTATTAAAAAGTGTGCTGGTTAAGTAAATGAATAAATAGATATACTCTTTAAAAACTTAGCTCTTTTAACACCAATTTTATTGTTAGTCTTATTGTAACAAATGAATGAGTTTAAAAGTAAAATCAGTTTACCTATTTTTCCTTTTCCCTCAATTTGAACTTTCTCACAATTTACACTTTTTTCCCCAGGTCCCTAGAAAATTGTAAATAAGGGGTTTTACTGTATTTTCATTTTTAAAAATTATGAATCTGTCTACGATTTTGGTTTAGTTATTTAAAGATTCAATTCATTTGATTTGTGCATTTCGTCAACTTCTGCAATAGTTTTATTTTAGAAATTTTGATATATTATGATTTAAATCCTTATTTCTTGAATCGTTATAGTAAACTATGAGTTTTTTCTCATGTCAATGATATCATAAAATGCAACTTTTTAGGAATTTTGGTTTACATGCGCTAATATAGCAAATGCTACTCTTTTGATCTTTTAGTAATTTAAACATTGTTAGCTTTTTAAGATAGATTTCCTGATATACCTTATTAATTAATGCTTCTTAATCATATATTTCATTAGGGCCAAATTGTGGACATGGAATGGGTCACTCATGCTGCTTATACTGGACATGCCTTTGGAGTTGGTACCTTTGCTACCTACCTCAATGCTAAGAAAGAACGCAAGGATTTTGGGGTCCTTCTCAGAGGATCTGCTGAAAGCATATATCTGCTGGTGAGTTACCTTTTGGAAAAATAAGATCAAGTCATTTGGTTTTGCCAAGTTTTTTTGCTACACATTCACAAATTTTCTAACAAGAAAATAGCTAAAAGAGTATGGGAGTACATTCATGCCTCCATTAGCACATATTCGTTTAACGCAATTGGAAACTCAAGGCATTTAAAAAAGTATTACCTCCTAACTTTAATTTCTACCAAAACCACAAGATAAAATCATCTGCTCAATCTACTACTGGGTTAACTGTTAATAAATTAATTATTATTATTATAAATTAATAACATATTTACATAAGTTGACTGGGAAAAAATGGAAAAATTATTTATACATTGGATTGATGATCAAACCCAGATTTGATTAAAACAAATGGATTAACTCTATTTGATGTATCATAAATCAATTTCAGTATAAAGATTTTGAATATTTCATACATTGGTTTTTGTACCTTTTAGATTTGTATAGTATATCCTTTCATGTACAAATGTTTGTTTGAACTCTCAATTGCTCAGGTCAAAGCACCAACCTGTGAACTTCTGCGTGTCGATACAAAGATGGAATTCACACAAGCTAAGCAGGTTATAGTCCAGGAAGTTAGTGTGTTTGGAACACATACTCACATTGACCAGCTAGAACTTAAAGGACTCAACTCATTCAACTATCATTCTTATGAGAAGGGTAAGTTTCTTGTCTGTATACAATTTCAACTTATTATTACTGAACAAAAATGCATGTCTGCAATTTGGTGATTTATTGTCTTGTCCTGACTCAAACTTTACATCATAAATTTTTCTCAGGATCACCTAATGATCAATTCCTTGCTCACGGCACCCTGGTTTGGGGTAAGGCAATGGAAATCTATTTTGACAGACTGAAGGGAGGTCAGAAGGAGGTAATGGCACATCTGCATGTCGCCCTTGACCAAGAACATTTCTTTGACGTTAAGCACATCTGGGACCAGGATAAGATCAAAATGTACCTGGTATGTTATGTATCAATATGCATCAGAATGTTAAAATCTCATTAATTATATCCCATTATTTAATGGAAAGATGGTTCATTAAACATTCATTGGTGTTAGCGATTTCAAGCTTGATGCATAATCTCAATTTTTAAAATTAGGTACTCTATATATTACTCTAAATAAAGGTATAATCATTCAAAAAAGTCAGCAAACATTTTATTCCTATTTTGCCAGTATTGGATTAATATTTGGTATGAATTACAGTCACCAGTGCTGTTGTATTATTATACTTGGGCACTGTCACTTGAAACTACTTGACTAAAGGAAGTCTTCACTAGATAATTAAATACTGATACTAGATTTATTATTTCTTTTATGGTGAGGAAAACATTGTAATGCTACAATGCCAATTCATAAATGATTTGTTGTGGTAAGATTCCAGTAAACTCATTGCTGGCTAATCTGTTAATTTCTTGTAATCTTTGGTGATATAATTATGTTGTTCTTTTAATAGACTGAGGTGAAGAATGATTTCACTCATCTTGTTGAGGAGTCAAAGAAAATGTCTGAGGAGATGGGCATTGAAGCTCAGGCTGACATGAAGGCTTTGTTGGAATTCTTCCAGAAACATGCTCCAAATCTTAATCCCCTCTTTGCTTCATACCAGACCCAAATGAAAGAACTCAAAGAGGAGATACTCAATGACCCACTGGTCAGTGAGGCTGTAGCAGCTGTGTAAGTAGTGGTTATTTTTTCACTTCAGATTGCTCTTAATGGTGCTTCTTTTGTGTCATATTTGATCTTCTGGGGATTTTTGTTCTAAGTGATTAGAGTTATTCTGATATTCAGGACAGCAATTTTTTAATTAAATCAAAGAGGTAATTTATAAAAAAGGTAAAATTGAATTCCATTTCCCTTTGAAGCAATTGATTTTAATCTTGTTGTTGAGATATATAATTTTTTAAATTAATTGCATATTTACTGCATTTTGTAATTTCAATGTTTCTGATGTTGAAAAAACATCACAGTTTAAAGTATAAAAAATGTTTTGAGAAGTAATGAATTCAGCTATTTATTTATTTTTTCTTTTTGTTTATTTGCTTAGGCATAAGGCTGTTGCTGCCTTTACTAATGCCTTGTCTCAGACCATTGACAAGCTTACTCATATGTTTGAAGACTTAATGGAGAAGTGGAACGTGCTTTGGGGGAAGGTAATGCAGAAAATGGAATGTTCTAGATTTCCCTTGACTTCAAGTTCAAGTATTAATTCTTCTCTTGTTCCATTGACATTTTTATATGATTCCAGAGAGAATTCTGAAGTTAATTTTTACATCATTCACAGGTTGTTGCCTTCTATGAGAAAATTATGCCAATGGTGTTTGAATCTACCTCAAAGATTGTTAATATTTTTGTTAGAGAATTAGAGAAATTTGGCCATTATGCAGTTGATGCATTTGAAAGGTTCCTGGAATTCATGCAACAATTCAGTGGTGAATTCAAAGCTGTTGGTAAAGTTATTGTGCAGTTCCTGCAAGGTAAGTAACGTCTTACTCGATTATTATCATTTAAACAATCAATTAGATGTGCCGAGTTTGTCCTTGATATAATAGTAAAACTTCAAAAAATAACAATAATTATACTCGGGTATGATTTAGTGTTAACAAATTACCTGTGTTATTCTTCATATTTCTTTCTTTTATCATTCCTTGCATATTTTTCTGTATTAAATTTATATTTACACTTTATCTGTAATGTTTTGAGTGGGATGCATGCAGTATGTTAATGTATTTGCATGATAGCATATTACCATAATTATTTTCATAAAAATACTGGTAATATTTGAATTTTAATCTCTAATCCATTTTCTCTTGATTTTTAAATCTGCATTCATTATTAGAGAAATTTCTCTGCATAACGAGACATAAAAGTCAAAATATTTCCTGAACTATTTCACCATTTTATCAACTTAAATTAATCAAAAGAAATTTTAACTTTTTTTATAACTTGTTTAAATTAATTATATTGTGTTAGATACTAATCAATTTACTTTGATAACATACTGCCATTTATAAATTCATGCATAATTGCAATAGATTAATTGGCTTAACAAAGACAACACAGTCATTGACATAAATTTGAGTTATTTTCATTAGTTGATATCATTATTTTTTATCAACTTCTTTGTGCTATGCATGATCTAGCTTTTATAATTTTATTTGTTAAAATTTTGTGAAAGCTTTCAGTTCCATTTAGACTCTCCTTAAGAATTGCAAACCTCTGGAAAATAAGTGCATAAATGTTATCACTGCCTGTCAAACACAAACATAGCCTAAAATCATTTCATGACCAAAATCTAGCCTGAAATGAGGTACAGTGATATAGCAAGAATTCATAAAATTCATAAAAATACACTTTTTAACGAGTACTCATCATATCCAAAAATGGTTAATTAATCTTGAAATGGGTCTGATAACCTCTATGTACATACCTATATCATAATGCTGCACTAAGTTTTAAAAGAAAATTAAAGCACTTAAGGGTGTATAGGTTTTGAATCAACCGTAATTTTTTATTTTAATTTTGTAATCAAATAAATTAACGCATTTCGTACCACACTAGTAATAAAAATAAGCCTAATCATAAAATACCTAGATAGGAGCTGTACCACTTGCAGTTACAGCTTTACTGCGCATATGACATTCTACTCATTCCACTAGTTTCACAGGTCTCTTCTCGTGATGTTCTCATCTCAAACGTAAAAATTGCAGAATAGGCTTCAGTACTTTTTTCCACAAATATGTACACATGCAAAACAACATGTTCACTTGCTTGAGTTTATTTTTCGGCAGATAATGTTTTAGAGCATTAATTTGCAAGGGAAACAATGGGCTCTGTATTTTTATACCTTTAACAACTACTAACTAACAACTAACTAATTTATATAGAAGAAAAACATTGTACTTCTGCATAAAAGTTCAGGAAAAAAAAGTTGAGCAAGTTAGTATATGATTGTTATAGTGTAGTTGCCTTCATTTCATGTTTTATTTTTCTGTAAATATAACATGAAGAAATTGATGATGATGGTGTTTTTACTTGCTATAATTTCTTGTTATATATATTATATTATATTTGTTCAATCAAAGTTATACTGTACTTCACTCTTTCACTGCAAAGACAAATATTACTTCAGTGGGTAACTAGTATGCTGATTTATATAAATACAAATTCTCTCTATCTGGGCTTTGTTGTGGATGTCCCGTGTTTACGCAATATAACAAGGCAACCTACGTGCTATATCACTTGATTGGTAAACTGATTCACTTGGATCTCCCTCTATCACCACGAACGTCACAACATTACCTCACTAACTGTCCACTGCGCACACTTCCAGTCGTGCTAACCCATCACTTCTGAACCCCATGCTACTGTCATCTCGTGGGCATTTGCAACAGTATATTGTAATTTCATTTATCTAGAAATCACATCATAAGTGTATGATGTTATGTAACTTTTAGAGGCATGTTTAACATTTATTTGTAATAAATAATTTTGTGGAGAGAAATGAATGGCTTCACCTCATCTGTTAATTTTTAAGCTGCAGTCTATTGCATTTACTGCAAACATCAGAGACAACACAGGCATTCGCAAAGATTTTGAGATACTTTTCTAAGAGTAAAGTTATTGCATGCCCTTTGCATGAGCTTGTGGAAGACTTTTTTGCACTACCCAAAGGGGACTATCCTGTCCTTGCAGACGTGGCGCGCACTGTTGCCAAGCTGATCGATGAAGTGGAACACCGTTACAAGGAGATGAGCCAAGTTGTAGCCGAGCACTTGAAGGGAATGCCTGCCTTTGAATACTTGAAGGATATGTATGCAGAGGTAAGAATTCATGTTCTTTGCACAGAGTTTGTGCTAATATTTTTTGTATGCAGGCAAAAATTAATTGATGGCTCCTAAAATATATGTAAGATTTAAAAATTTGTCATTTAGGGAAGCATCACATTCCAATTTCTCCCTCCTCTCCTTCTTGCTCTTGAATGTTAGAATCTGATAATGATAACTGTATGATGCCTTATCTTTCATTCGTTATAGTTCCTGAATGAGCTACCCCAACAATTGCATGTAATGTTAACCGAAGTTCTGGACACACTAACAGAGTCAGCCCCAACACCAGAATTACATGACTTCCTGGCAGCCGTTAAGGCATACCTACTCAAGGTGAGAACTCGAATGTTTTTTCCGGTGTTAGAATTTGGTCAACTTTCTTGTATAAAAACTTCTCTTGAAGATTCTATCCATTCACATTATTGAATGATTTTTTCCTTAGAATAACTATTTGCATAATATTAATTTTATGATAAATGTACTAGTATGCAATAAAGTTTAATAGAAATTTTGATGGGTATTTTCATTGGACTAGTAGGATCTTTTTACTGACTTAATTTAGCTCAAATTGAAACTTTTCCAAGATATATTTATCTGCAGACTAACCTCTCAGCTTATTTGAACAGTAAAATCATATGTGGCATTCTGTGAACAGGAAGCTAATGTTTATTTTAATTGTTTTCAATTTGTAAGTTATTTGAAAATAACTGAATCCTTATCTATCCAATGTTGATAGCTATGACAGACTATTTAGTTGTTTAATTTTTTATGAGTGCAAGATGTTAACTAAATGTTTCATACATTTTTGTAGAAAGTGGATAAGGTTGAATGTAATGACAAAGAAGAGTTGGAGACTTTGTATACACTCTTTGTGAAAGCAGTTAAGTCTGTTGTCGAGTTGGTGCGTTCTCAAGGACAAGAATATCAGCTGGATTCCTTTTTCCAAACTCCGGTAAAGATTATATTATAATTAATATTTAATTTTTATGGAATTTTCATTTTAACACAATTAATGTGAGTCCCAATGATGATAGAACCAATAGTAATACTATAGAAATATTGATTATATTTTAACTTTAAACATAATTGACAGCCATCCTGGTTGAATTCTATAGCAGCATAAGGATTTTAATGCTCTGTATCATAATTCTTTAGCTTAGAGATATGATTATCATTAAGATTTTTTATAGTAAATTTGACTTAGATGGACTAAACCATTAGTTGTGTAATTGGAGTTGAAAAGCATAACCAATTTTGGTGTTTATTATAGGGATTTTGTTTTGGTTCTTTTATGTTAATCAATTGTATTTTTTCCCTTACAGGTGAAGTTCCCATTCTGGCCCCTTGGCACTGCATCTCAACCATTTACCTTCTCTTATGGCGACATCTCTCGTCTACCATTCTTCTTTGCTGCTCGTTTCAGCCCATTCTTCTTGAGATTTGATGACTTCCCAAAACCATCTGAATTGTTGCAAGACTACTGGCCATCTATACATCGTGGACTCATCCCCCCACAAAGAGGTATATAGGCTTCTTCATGTTGATAAACTTAACTTGGACACTTTCTACTCATTTTTCCCTGACATGGTGATGTTTTCGGGCCCTCTCATAAATGAGGGGAGGCCCATCATAATAATTTTTCCAATTCCCATAATCTTTCCAATTCCCATAATCTTTCTTGTGAGACTCGGCAACATATTTAGCTATGTATACTTTCCACTTACTTATTATATCTGTGGAACTCTGTAGGATCTCATCTTTTTCTAAATACATCAATTTTTCCATTATGCTCCTGTGTTCTTTTAACATAGATTTTTCAGTTGACAGATGATGGCTGCTTTGTAGCTAACATGAGCTTCTCTTTTCCCAACTTTTAATAGCTACTGAAGAAGAATAATATCTCAAGGTTGTGGCTCTTTTTGCATTTCATATGATAAATAATATTTTAATACGAGAATGAAGGCTTAATTTTCATATTCAGTGATCATACCTGTATTTTTGCAGAACAACTCTTGAGTACACTGATAGTAAAGTGAAATATTACGCATACAAAAGTTTAAGATGCTCTAACTAATTAGCCATGCACACTGCATTGACAATGCTTATTTATGTTGTTATTGTCTTTTTCCCCTTCGAAGCCTGCTCAGTTTCAGATATAAGCATGGTGAATTAGGATCTCTCATACCAGATATCACATAATATCAGTATTTTATTTATGATACTTCAGGACCAGCAATGAGAATTGGTAAAAAGAGTATTGATAAAATTGTGAGTTCAAGTTAATTCTTTTATGAGCCTAAATTAAAATTATTAAAAATATCAAACCTCTTTATAATATAACAGATTCAGATGTTATGATGTAAGAAACAATTAAAGCAATTGTGAACAAAATCTGTGCTTGTGTCAAATATTATTTTGATTTGGGAAAAAACTTGTAAAAATGCTTTTGTGAAAACTCTTTGTCTTTTAGCCTATGGTATGCTTGTCGGTGGTGAGCACTTCTTCACGTTTGACAACCGTCACTACACCTTGAGTGGTTGCGCATGTAATTATGTTTTGGCTCAGGACTTTGAGGATGGAAACTTCAGTGTTGTTGCTCATTTAGAGAATGGAGAACTCAAATCGGTTACTTTGATGGATGCCAAGGATACACTTGTGTTGAATTCTGACAGTACTGTAAGTAGCTATGGTGGTACAATATTTATTTCCTCATTTTAATAGTTCTTTTTTAAAACCATATATGTCATTTCAGATTGATTAATCAATATTGTTATAACAATTAAAATTTGAAAATATTTTACTCAGTTAATTATTATTGTAAATCTGTATAATGAATTAAGATGGTTTTAAGATTTTTACAATATATTTTTTTTTTAATTCTTATTTTTTAATGTATTTGTTGAAAATTGTTGGTCACATAACAAAAATTACAGTCAAATGCATAAGTTATGGAATTTTTGTTTATTATAAGCAATATATAGTATATTTAGCATTCCAAAACTTGCAACTTGATGGCGTTATCTTACCTTTACTTTTCACCCCCATTTTCCCTGTCACTCAAATTACCAGCTGATTGCTTTTCCTTCTTTCTCATCAATCTCTCACTCTCTCTTTCCCCCACTCTGTTCCTTCCTGTACATTGAACTGTTTGAAATAGTTTATTACCTAATGGTGCAACGATTGTAGTGAATACAGTCATGTTTTGAAATAAAACCTCTTTTTGGAAATTACACAGTTATTTTTATGTGATTATGTTACGTAAATTCCGCAAGGTTGAGTCTTGGATTATTTTTGTGATGTTTGGAGGAGCATTTGTCACTTAGTTAAATTGCTAATAGAATATTTAATTTACCAGATCTAAATAAAGTCTATCTTCTACCCTTGGTCAAAACTGGGAAGTTATTAATAAATTTCACTGGAAATTATTTTACCTTCTTTAGATGCAATTGAATGGTGCACCAACTGAGCTTCCTGTTCACCATGGAACGGTTTCAGCCTGGACTGAGTTTGATTCGGTCAGCATGAAGAGTGATTATGGTGTCCGCGTCACATGTGATCTACGCTTCAAGTAATTACAGATTTAATCTAAGTCTTACCATTAAATTAAACTTATTTAGTTACATTTGATTTGGAGCATCAAGAGTATAAAACTTTACTTTGGCTTCTTTGCTTAAAATTTTGCATATTTATGTTTTTGATGCTCTGTGTTGCTTTAATTTTTACAATATTTATTTATACTTATTGATATGTAATTATATATATTGGTATTATTTTTAATGGGTTTTTAGTTTTAGATTAATTATGTAAATGCTCTTTTCCTTTAGGCAACTGTGTGTTGTGACTGTCAACGGTTACTACTTCGGTAAGACCCGAGGTCTCTTGGGAACTGTGAACCACGAACCATATGATGACTTTGTCATGGCAAACGGAAAGGTAATTGAAAAAAAGTTTGATTTAATTGTTAAAAATTACTGATTCATAAAGACATTTCTCCATGAAATGTTTATATTTCTTTTTAATATCACAAATTTTGTTTGATAGATTGCTCCATCTGTTGATAAGCTGGCTAATTCTTGGAAGGTCGACCCATCTTGTGGCCCTGTTTCAGCACAAACTCATGAACATGAACATGTTCCACAGTGCTCGGATATGTTTGCTGGCTTCTCTTCGATGAGGTATGACATGGGCGATAATTCTCTTTTACATTGGTATTGTTTAACTTTACATGTTTTCCTTTATCTTTAGATTGTTGATGACACCAGAGAATAGAATAATATTACTTTGGTTCAACAATAGAAGGAAATGATGCAATAATCTTGATGAATATTAACTTTTTTGTGCATATTTCTCTCATTCCTAGATTATAAATGCAATACAATTGTATATGTGATGTTTTTCAACAGCACTCAATGAAATTTTGCATTCTTGACAGAGTCATTATGATACTTTTGAATATTTTCTCAAGTTTAACAATTATTAAGATTTAATAATTGTGCATGATATTGTAGAAATGAATATACCTACTTGCATAGTTGGCAAATTTCATCAGAATTATTGTTGATATTTATCATTGATTTTATCATTCCTTGTCTTCAGGGTGTGTTTCCCTATTGTTAACCCTGCTGGATTCAGAGAAGCTTGCGATGCCAATGTAGCCATGGGAGGTGGTGATCCATGTGAGGTTGCTGCTGCTTATGTCATTGCTTGCCGCCTAGAGGGTATTGATGTCTCCTTGCCTAACAAGTGTGGTATGTTCATCCTTTTTCTTTACATTTACCATTGAAATTTATCTTTTTATAAACTATTAATTGGTATCACAATGTTGACATTCTTACTTTATAGATTAATATTTGCTAACTATATATTGAATTTCTTAATCTTGTAGCTCAGTGCGATGTTGGAGGAAGTCCTGTTGATCTTGGATATACTGTTAGCCTCAAAGCACCTCAAGGAAAAGCGGATGTTGTGCTGGTAGTTGAACAGTTGCCTGAAAATCTAGCTGTTTTCAAGGACCTAATTGTTCCTCTTGTTGCTTCCCTGACCAATGATTTGAAGGCTTACAAGATTAAGTGAGTAAATTGTGTATCGAATAAGGTTTTGAAAATTATATGTTCAACTGCTCAAATATATCTCTGAGAAAGAAATTGATTTCTCTGTCCATTGTAGCGTATATATTTTTTACTTTGAAATATTATTTTATAATTTAAGTAATACATACAATGCATGAAGTGCAGTTTAATAAATACTGATTGGTTTACTTGCATCTTTTAGCATATTCATAAATATAGTTTGTAGAAAAATTTAATCTTTCTTGTTATTTTATCATTGACAATGTTGATATAAACACAACTGTTTTAATAAGACCAAGAGATTTTGTTTTGTGGTGAATAACTATTTGTTCATCGTTCAATGAAATAATCCTCTGAATTACACAAAGGCACTTCAACTTCAGTCAAAAGAGCCATGGTTATTTTAAACAAATATTTAATTCTAGAGGAAATAACTAGTATTTTTTAAAAAGGATTTAAAAAAAGAAAAGACTGACATTTATTTTTGAAATTTTTTCAAATGCACCACTAACATTTTGCAAAATTTATTATTTATGCAGCGATGTTAAGTTTGTCTTGGTTGGGTTTGGAGGCCATAACCAGAAGTGGCCATCAATTTACACTGTCAATGGCCAGATTGGATTTGATGGAAAGGGTGACAATGTTAAATTTGAAGTTGCTGAGGCAGAGGAAAACAAGGTAATAATTTATATTAAGAGATTGTAATTCATGTCTTACTTGATTTTAAATCATGTTATTTGTATTTAGTTTTTCCTTCAGTGGACTAGGCTCATAATTTAAGCAGATATTTTTCTTTTGGAGCTTGGATAACAAAGGTTATTTTGCTTCTGTGATGTTTACTAAAAATAATAAATAGTGTTTAATTGATAGAAAATTTTGAGTCTTTATCAATAATAATTGATTTCAAGCATTATTTTTATCTTTTGTTTTTATTTTAGTTACTTGAAGGCACTCAAGATGCCATAAAGGAATATGTGCGCCAATTCGAACGCCTGAGGAAACTTGTCAATGTAGAGTTGGGACTAGTGAATTATGGTGAAACCTTCCAACTTGTCAGAGAATATCCATTCAGACCAGGTGCAGCTAGAACAGTGGTTGCTGTCCTTCAATCACGTTGTCTTTATTCTCCCTTGCCATTGTCTGTAAGTAATTTCCTATACCACTGCCAAACACTTTTTAATCTAAAAACTGTACTACCATATCTGCCCAAATAGAAGCCAACCCCGGATTTAAGCCGACCCCCAAAAATTTCCACCATTTTTTTGACAAAAAAGTAAATTTCGTAGATTTTATGCTGAAGTGTGCTGGGCATGCATGCACGGCCTAGAATACATTATTCGAGATCGAAGAAAAGAGTGGGAAATGGTTTAGTTTTTGACATTTTGAAATGTTGCTCCAATTAATAATTTCACATTGTTGAATAATGTTCCACGTTCAGTGAGGATAATTTCATTCATCTTCATTTTCACAAAAGTTCAAATAAAGCAATAATGATCTCGCCAAGATAATTTTAAATCCAAGTCTATTTCCAATGAAAATAGCATTTACATTGCCTTAAGAAATTATATTTTTATAATTATACATGTTCATGTAAAGTTTTACTGAAATTCAAACATTTGAGCATCAAAAGCCACTATTGCACTTTGCATAATCATCTGCATAGTCAATGGATGCAATTTTAATAGATTTCATGAATGAGGTTTTAACATGCATACAAACATTACAATGGCTATAGCAATAACTACAATAGCCAAGTAAAACTAATAGGTACTTCTTTTAATGACTAATAAAAATAATACAAATTGCGAACCATTGTTAATGATACAAATGAATAGCCCTTAGAAACGAAAGGACAGATAACAATGGTAACAAAACACAGTTACTGCTATATTCAATATTCTAGCATTATTATTTATTCATTAACATTCATAGTAGGTCAAATATTTACTTTACGAAAAATGTAGTACTATCATTTGAACCTGATGGCAATGAGAGATGTGCTGCCATCTATGGGTGACTATGAGACAACCCTAACCCCAAAATTTTTCTCGGTTTCACATTTAAGTCAAGGGGTGATTTTTTCGTGATAGATTTTGACGAAAAACATTGATATGTATTCAGGCAGATATGGTATGTGTCCACATAAAAATGATTTTCATTCAGGAAAATAAGCTAAAAATCCTCTAAAATGCATCTTGGTAAAATGTCATCTGCGTCAAGTTGACTGTCTTATTTTGGTTTCTGAAAAATTTTCATTGCATGGATCCTCTATATTTAATTTGCATTTGTAATTATAGATAATTCATTCTACAAGTAATCAATTTCTTTCAATCCTGTATGTTTTTTGAAATATAACTTTAAGGAAATGTAACATGAGGTAATCAATACTCTTTGGATTGCAGTCTCAGGCTGTGAGGCTCTTCTTCCAGAAGAGGCAGTATCAAGTTGCTGGAGTTTCACTACATACAATTACACCTCTGGAGTTTTCAGCACCTTCTAAGGATAAGAAACAGATGAAGAATGTCGTCGGTGAGTACATTGAAGGCACAATATTGTAATTTATATTCAGACAACTATTATATTTTTTAAGTAAAAGAAATATTTAGTTAGATCAAATTATTTATTTTCTGATTTGTTAAATCAATTTGTTGTAGTAAATGGAGTAAAATTATGGTAGTATAAATAATTTTTAGGTTTATTTTATAGATAGGTTTTTGATAAACTAATCTAATAAAACTGTACATTTTACCTTGAATTTGCATTGTAATACACTCAATCCCTGACTAACATGGATTCTACCAACATGGTTTGGTTTGACACAATATTTAAGGTAGGGCTGGTTTTCAACTAACAAGAATGCTCATTCGGTTTAACACGATTTCTCCACTTCTGTACAATCATGAAAAAGACATAGAAAGCAGAAACGGAAACAAACTTTAGCCCTGCTCTTAATTAATTGTTGATGGCAATGTGTCCATTATCATGACATCTGATCCAGGGGATGAATTTCACAATTTCTGCGAGTCTGTTGCAGAAAGTGAGGGATTTCATGGTTTTTAAACTGCAATGTAGAAAAATAGCATTTTTGAATGTTTTTAAAATTTCCTTTGACCATTTTGGTAATTTTCTATTATAGATTGTATGTTATTATCTTTTGAAAAATTATTTCGCGTATTAAAACAAAAATGTTTAATTCTTAGTTATTTGTTGTTTAAAATTATCATGTTACAAATCTTCTAAATTACGTCTGCTAAATAAATGGTGAACAGTTGAACAGCTGATTCAAAATGGCAGTCACCTAAAAAATATGCTGGAGTTTATGGTTCACATTTTATTGGTGAAGGGAGTAAGAAACCAAGAAAAATTACATCACTAGAGCAGAAACTAGATTTACTTAAGCGCTATGAGAACAATGAACGAACATGTGATATCGTTCGTGATACAGGTCTTAATGGAGCAATGCTATGAACCATCTCCGTTATCATCATTTCTTTTCTGTAAATATGAATTACATGTATGAAATATACATAAATAAAAAACACAAAGCATTAACCAAAGTATAGTCGTAATAAAGGAATAAAATTTAAAATGTGTTAATCAGGTTAGGATACTGGAATGCATCCTGCCTATTTACATAATTTCTTATGACAAATTCATGTCCGACTAACACGATTTAACCTTACACGAAATTTTTTAAGAACACATCTATCACGTTAGTTGGGGACTGGGTGTATAGCATAAGAATAGCAGTATTGACTCATCAATTAGATAATGCCATTTTATGAATTTTTAAAAATATTATTAATGTAAATATTTAAAACTCTGAATTTTCATTTATAATTTATGATAAATGTAATTTTTGTTGTTTTAATGATGACTCCTATTAATAATTCAAAACACTTTGCACTTGATAAAACAAAATGTCATTTTTTTGCGGATTCAAAAATTAGGTGCTGACAAGAGCAGTGTGTTTACATTATCTGATGCAAAGAAGAAGTTCCTAGAAGGAGATTCTCAACTGAGGCAAGAACTCAAGTATGGCAAGGATCTTTGCGTCGACTTTGCCTTGGCAGTAAGTAAAAAGTTTTCATTTGTTTTGGTTTAAACTCAGCTGTGTTTAAATTAAAACTACAGTTCTTCCTTCATTAAAGAGTAAAACATGCTGCCTTAAGTTCATGCAGTGGAGTATACAAAACTTCCATTTTAATTAGTATTATGCACATTTGTAATGATTCTTTTAGTTTGGTTGTGAATAATGTTGTTAATTAATTATTATAGTTTTTAAATATTTTTATGATTTTTCACAGACCAATGGGGCAGCCTTTAGCTCCCACAACTTTTTAGAGCTGCCTAAACCAGCATTCAAGAAGCAGTTCCTGCAGGTTGTATCTCAACGAATTGCGCAATCACTTGCTCCTGAACTCACTGAAGACTGCACCTGCAAACTCTATCATGGACTGCATCCAGTCACACAATGCCGAGTAACTTCGAGGAAGGAACGAGAGGTATTGGCAGCTAAACCATATTTTATGGAATGTTGATGATTTACTTCATTACAATTTATCTAAATAAAATTTTCAGCTAAGTTTTGACATTTTAGAAGGAGAAAAATTCTGTACTTGACTGGAAATCGAACCCAGGTCTCCCCACTTGTCGGATAGGTGCTTTAAACAACTAAGCTATCAAGCCACCCTGATTCTCCTTTTTTGAATTGGGGTATTTATGGTGAAGAAGCGCTAACTAAGTAGTAAACCTCTAACACAAACGTTCTCATAAGAGGCATTGTGGAAAAAACCCCATACTTTGTCCCAAGAAAGTGAGATGACTTCAAATAACAAGTTACAAAGGTGTTGAATTCTCAGCTTTAAAACATGCTATTGGGATCCAAAATTCCACTTTTTGTAATTGAAAAATATTATTTATTTTATCAGCAATACTTTGATAATTAAGTGAATATTGTCATAAAAGAATTTGTTCATAAATGAAAATCATTGTGGATGATTAAAAGGTTTCATAACACTTTGCATAAAAAAATAGGCGAGTTAAACACTTAAACATACACTTGCAATGGATTTAATTATATTGTATTTTAAAATTAATTATGTCATAAATTATATTCCTGCATAAAGATACTTTGCCTTCTTATAGCGCATGATTGTAAAAATCCAAAAGCAATTGTTCACAGCAATGAGTGACAAATTCTCTTTTCTTTTATAGAATCTGAAGGCAGCGACCAAAACTGTGAAGGGTTAAGTGCTTCATATGGTTGGACAAACTTAAAAACCAATAATTAGTTGGTGTGATTACTGGCATGAGGATTATGCTGAGTGTATTATAGTGAGACAAGCCAGTATGTAAGAACTCTTGTGGTTTTTTTATATGAAACTGAAGATAGTGACGTTTCAAGTTTCACCATCTCACTTAAATTAACCTTTGTGTTTTGGAGGGAGTTGTAAAAAAATATGAGACTGCTTTTTAACCATCAAATCAATTATTTCAGGATTTTTTTATAAGCAAAGGAGGACAAATGAACTCCAGACAGTATGGACCAATCTTTTACATATTTTTGGCCATTGAAAGTTTTTCTGTAAATATAATTGTTGATCGAAGGCTAATTGCTTTTTTTGTTTGGAAACTGAGAAATTTATAAAAAAAATGTAGTCCAAGCCAAAAATGTGATTGAAATAAACGTGAATATTAATGAAAACTGGTATATTCACTGTATTTTATTCTTTATACCGTCCAAAACCTCGAATCTCTTATTCCAATCCCACCATCTCTTTCTTTCTGTGATAAGTAATTCTGTATCTATCCCCTCTTCCCTAAAAATAAACACAATTATTTCCCAGCTCTGCCATCCCCATACCACTTGGATCTCCTTGCGTACCTCTTCAATTTCCTCACCTCTTGATTCCCCATTTTTCTGTGTTTTCAAATATAACCTCCACCCTGAGCAAAGGTTCTTTATTTTTCCACCTTGAAATTGGACAATTTTTATGTAGAAATTGTATGTGTGGATGTTAATTTATATTTATTTGAGCTTTAACATAGTGATAAAAGTTTAAATGGTGAAGGCTAAAAAATTAAAGAAATGTCCGTTCAGACTTCCATTTGTATTGGTCTACTTGCATATAATGTGTAGAAAGACCAATGCTGCTGCTATGTATCTCTACACCTTGAGTAAATATTCATAATTATGCCCTTCCCTGTAAACTAAACATATGAGCTTTTATAACCTTGGTGGTTATCTGAGACAAGTATTTTTTAAAATGCTTGTTCTTGAATTTTTTCAGATATAAGGCGAGATTGAAATTTCCCTGTTGAGCATGAACTCTTAATTTATTTTAATAAAATGAGTTTCTCTTCCCATGAATGAGGCAAATGACAGTGAATAAATATTTTTTATTTTCAATATTAGCATTAAAATGTTTTAAATTTGTGTTGCCATCAAGATATTGAGCAATCCCCCAGCTCACTTGTACATACATCAGACTGACCCTGCCTCCATCAATCATGACCAGCCTTAAAGTTTTACTCTTTTAAAAATCTCCTTTTCCTCTTGTATATCCTAGGATTGGAACTTTTGATATTGCCACATCTGTGATAGTGGCACATATAGCGGCTAGAAATTCCACTACGTCATTGTTTCTCAACTGGTGGGATGGGAAGGTCATCTAGGTGGGGCACAAAGATTTTAAGATAATTATTGAAAAACTTTTTCTCAACAAAATCACTACAATATTTAATATTCTTAATACTTTTCATTAATGATTAATATATTACTGAAATGAAGATGTCGTAAAAATCCTTTTCTTGGAAAAGGTGGTGTTTGTTGTTATCATGGTGGGACCAAACCACAAAATGGTACATATTTAGAATTTGCATTATAAAGTCAAGAACTGATTAAATTTTAGCTAAAATCGTTTGACCGTAAGTTGTTTACTCTTGTCACATCCGTTTTTTTGAAATATTTGCTTTAATACTTTATCACTGTAAAAACGTACTGGAATAAACGTTGTAGGAAATTTAATTTTCTAAACGTTTGTTCAAAACATTTTCACATATAATGCATTGTTTAAGAGATAGATTAAAAATTATATTTTTTAGCTGCTACTACCACACCACCTGGAGGCGACTTTTGTAAATGCTTTATGCTTAGCTACATCTTAGTAACGCTCCTTTTTATTTTCGTAATTGCTGGAGCTTCGTGACCTTATCCAGTATCATAAGGCTACAGTATAAGTTTATGTTTGTCCTTTGTAAGGTCTTTGAATTTTTATCGGTTCCTTAAAATATTTATTATCATTTAATATATTTTGAATTTTTAAAAAAATTACAGGCATGGAGAAAGTCATGCGGTGGCCACATCAGATTTTTAGTAAAATATTTGCAGTTATTTCTTGCAGGCCCAGTCTCCTCCTCTCACACTATGGTCTTCCAATCTAACGAAATTCTCCTCAGTTCTTTGGCTGCTTTTCTTCCTCTACTAATTGGTGAATTGGAATAGTTGATTATATATAGCCCTGTTCATTACTTTATGACGTTATTATTTACTATAATTTTTGATAAATTGTGCACGTGTTATTTTACTTAACATTTTAATGGCAAGACAAATTATGTTACTTAACGTTTTTAGGGCAGAATGCATGGCTTTGGGATTGGCTAATTTATCAAAGCGAAAGCAATTTTTTCTCACAAACCCTGTCTCTTCTCTCTCTCATACTATAAAGCAACGGTTCTCAAACTTTTTTCCTTCGCGACACACATGACGCTCGCTGCACACGTGCGCGACACATTTAACACTACAATCCGTCCAACTAAAAAAGGAATAGTGTGTAACAATAAAAAATTTAAGCCTAAGTATTTTTTTATTGTTGCAAAACATTATGCATAAGAGAGACGAAAACTCTCCTTACTTTGTTTTATATAGCCTTTATTAACATTTTCGGGCGACACACCTCACAGCTCTTCTTGACACATCATTGTGTCGCGACACAACGGTTGATAACCACTGCTATAAAGGCTTCCGTCCTGACAGAATTCTCCTCGGCTATTAAGTCGCTTTTATTCCACTACTACTACTTAGTAAATTCTTACGTTTGTTTACAATAACCGGCTGATTACAGTACCCAGTGATAATAATAAACGGCACCTGCTGTACATATTAATTGCGAGCAGAGCTGTAATGGGTGTGTTAGTTTACTTTAAAAGCAATTTATCAATGCTGTGTATTAATATGTTTCCCATTTAGAGACAGTTGGTATTTCACATTTTTAAAAACAAAGAAGATTTTCCTCCTTTATAGTATTAAAAACAATATTTCGATCTTAATCTGACTAATCTGGTCCGCTGAAGTAGTGTCAATTTGCAATGTAGCCCTCCATATAGAAAGGTTTGTCCACCACTGATATAAACAAAAGTAGATGTGTCAGTTTTGATCAGACGATATCATGATGAGTTCTTTTGAATTCAAGTTCCGTGAGGATTTGTAAAAATCTATAACCATTTGCTCTGAATCTTAATTTGAAAATATTAAGGCACCATTTGCCTTAAAAAAATTCTTCTGCGGTGTTATAGATGGCATTAAAGCTCACACAAATAGTGAAAATTTTAACTTCACATATATAACCGTTTGCTCAGAATCTTAATTTGAAAATTTTGACGCCCTCCGATTCCTCCAAATAAATTCTTTGGCAGCGTAATAAATGGCATCATAGACCACATACACCCTGCAAATTTTAGTCTTCTATCTCTCACCGTTTATTTGCTATTTTAATTTAAATGATTGCGCAGATGGACAGACTGAGCGAGAATATAAGCGCGTTTATGAAATAAAACTCGCTAAAAAGAGGCACCGGGGAGATTCGAAGTCTCGATCTCTTGTTTACTAGACAGACGCTTTAACCAACTAAGTCACGGCGCCGATGTTTGAAACGTCGATACAAAAAACTAGTTGATTCATACAAAAGGAATACTACCCCGAGTTTAATATGGAAATAATTTCCCATTCAGGTAAACCAGGGGTGGCCAACCGGAGCCGCATGCGGCCGACTGCAACTCCGAGCGTTATACACAATGGTTAGTCGTTTCCGATTTTTCGCAACCTAACAAAGTAACATGTAACTGAGCACTTTTTTTTGGTTTAATGTCGCTTTTAGGTTAATATGGAAAGGATATCACCTTAACATGACCATTTGCCGCATTGACTCGATTATAGAATGTCCCCGAACACGTTTGAGAAATCGCTCAAAGAGGAATGAATTTAGGTAGATTGAAAAATATGTTGTTTTGAGTAATAAGTTACGATTGGTTTCCACGTTAAATGCGAGCGGCTGAAAACAATGCAACGCTTTCACTTAGGAAAACGTGAAGAATTTAAGAATTAATTAGTTTATTGTTTATCCTCTCTCAATAGTAGCAGATATCTTCGCGTATGGATTTTCCGACTTTGGTTCAGTAAACACTTTGCCAGTTTGAGTTTCCACTACGCGGATTTGATTGTACGCGATTAAATGCGCGTGACGCTTAGCTACCCAAGACACAAAATTTAATTATTGGACTGCATTTGAATTGTATTTCACAAAGGTATGTGAAGTGAGACAACTCTTGGCCTATACCAGAGGCCAGCAATCTTTTTCACAATAAGAGCCACTTTTTCAAATTATGCATAACACGCAACACAAGAAGACCCGCAGTCATTGGTCATTGGTGGATCGACGGGGGGCGATGGGGACAATTGTTCCTCCTTTTAACCTTGCCGTCGCTGTATTTTTTACGATTATATCTGTTAAACAAACGGTTCTTCAAAATAACACGGCCATACCTTTTATTTTTCTGCAATTCCCATTAAAATAATTTACGAAACCAATTTCGTTCGGGGGAGGTTTTTAGGCGTTTTATCAGGGAAAGTTGCTGTCGGGAGCTGCACGCAAATCCTTAAAAAGCCAAATGAGGCTCGGGAGCCGCAGGTTGCCGACTACTGGGCCTAGACGAACACGTGATTTTATTCACAAGGTATTAAGCTTGCCCAACGTATTTTTGTCCAGTACAATCTTATCCAAGAAAGTTACCCTTCGCGTTGCGCAAGGGAATACTGTATTAAAACACCTCGCCATATAATGGAGCCAACACGATATTTATATTTTCTTAATTTGTTGCAATACAATCTGGCTCATAAAATCGTCTCGTAATTCCCACGGAGATGGCTAGTTATAAGTTAGATACCTCGCTAACTCAAAATTATGCTTCCCTTTTAACATTAAACTGCTAACCTGTTAAAAGGTCATTAGTAAAGTGTTTGATGATTACTATCAATCTTTAGGTGGAGTATGGAATTGGTATTTGGGTAACATAAACATCCCTATGATTTAAGTATTTAGCATGGCTCTAGAGTTGCTTCCTAAGTTAAGACTGGCATCAACCGAAGATAACGGAAAAATAATATTGCTAGATATCCTTTCGATTATTCGCTGGTATAAAACGTTTGTCTTTTGTATTGAAAAATAAAAGGATTATTCATATATCATATACTCGTATTATGGTCCCATCAGCTAGATGCTCACTGGGTAGTAACCAACAAATAATTAATATGCTTACGTATGTATTAATTAAAGTATTCGCAATTTAAAATGCACGCAAACGTTTGAGTTACAACAATTCAAAGAATATTTCAGAGAGGTGGATTATAAACACAAACCTTCACTCCATCCGTTTTTCGACGGCGAAAATTCCGGTTGCTATCGATTTTCCCGAAAAAAACCTTTCCCTTGGCCCGTCACATGTTCGCGGTATAACACTCCCTTATATCGGACGTTCGGGCGAAAGGAATTAAAGCAGCATCAGCGACATCTTCAACCGCATTTCGGAATCGTCGGCAAAAACCTAATAAAACAGACTCCTCCCCCCTTTCCTCCCCTCCTCGACTGCGCTCATTTAAACCGGCGTCGATCGCCAGGTCCTCTGGAAAAAGGGACGCGGGGACATCCGTCACCTATCCAGACAGGGTCCTCAATCTTTCCCTCGTTTTCTGCACCGCTGTGTGTTAGACTGCGTGGGGCTCAACCAGGCCTGCCAACCTTTCCAAAAAATTTCCCTTTCCCCTCTGCCGCGTAAATCCTTTTTTCTCCTCTCTCTCTTCCATTTCTCTCTCCCTTTTTCGCTCTATTTCTCCCTTTCTCTCTCTCTCTTGCCATCACCCCTTTCTCTCTTCCAGGATTCCATTAAAGGTATACTACTGGCGCAAACGGATCAGAACCCCCTGAAGGCTATATGGGGAGGGGATGTGGAGAGAGAGAGAGAAAGCGCAGATACACACGCGCGCGTCACACACACACACACTGGGTGGGCAAGCAGGGAAAAGGGAATGTTTTTAGGTTTTTGGGGTTCCCAGCTCGCACAACTTTAGTTTTTTTGGAGGGGGCAGGAGGATACATTTTGGCAAGCAACACTCGTACGCCTTATGGGAAAAGTGTTGGAATAAGGAAATTCGAGAATTTTTTGGGGAAAGGGCGGCAGGGAGGTTGGGAAGACGCTGGCAGAAATAACGGCCGCAATCCTTTTATTTTAGTTTTGGAATTCGTCATAATGTAATGTATGTTTATGTTCTCTTTTTTCCTTAGTATTCCTCTCGGAAACGCTTCTTTATTCCTGTGGGGAATATTTCCCGCGTCGTTTTTTCCTTTTATTTAGCAATGGAGAGCTAATAGAAGCGACGCAAATATTTTTAATTTCAACTTCATAATCGAAGAAAAAAGGAACATTAAGCAAAATCAAATTACTCCAATATTTCGTAGATTCTTTATTATATATTCGCGAAAAAATCTTTTTAAATCCGCGAGAGTCGTGCCAAATTCCGCTCATTTTATTCCGTCCATATAGAACACTGGTTCTCAAGTGCGGCCACAGGAACTTTTCATGCAGCCACCAGCAAAATTATATTTTAAACATAGCAATGCTTAATATTCAGACTGCGATGACTACTGTGATGTCACATTTACAATTAATATTTGCTATTGTTATTTTATCTTGTTAGACTTCTTAGGTGACTTACGTAGACTAACAAATATCATTCAGATCTTAAATTTAACAATGCGGCCACCACAACATGGCAAGTGGTCGCAGATGCAGTCACGACGAATATTTCTCTGAGAACTACTGATATAGAATGAACAGACAAGTATGTTATCTGTAGCTGTATAACTGCACTTGAAGTATGCAAAAAATGTTTGTGTCGGTATATAAAATTTTGAGTAGAGCCAAAAGGGTCGAATAAAGTAACGAAAAAATTGGCACAATTTTGGATCGTCATGGTCATTTCTATAGGGAACCAAATCTAGGGTGTGAAGGAGAAAGAAGGTTAGGTGGTTTCTATTCCCTCCGCTTTGAACAGTTTATGGATCTGTGTGTATTGTACGTATATATATATATATATATATGTATTATGCACATACATATACATATGTAGGTTTACATGAATGAAAATAACCCTGGAGCTGTAGGATAGGAAAGCTTTGAACGGGAGAGAAAGGTAAAGGAGAAGAGGAGGAATCAGAAGGGTTTACGGAGAAGTTAGTGCCATTGCTGGAGAAGTGGAAAGGGGTTAAAGGGCATTTTCACATCCTCTCGCACGGGTGTGATATAGGTTTTGAGAGACCCATGTGAAATCGTTCGCCTGTTTATGTGGGTTGCGAGTGTGATTTTCTACGCGGCGTGTGTGTGCTACACTGGAGCACTGAGCCGTGTTAAGGGCGTAGGTCACGACCGTGGTCTCCGTGTTTGTGAGGTCAGGGTGTTTTAGGGTGTGTGTTGCGTCCGTCTGCGTGGTTTTAAAAGGGTTGGAGTGGGGGAGGAGGGGATAAATATGAGGGGGGGAGAGGTGGTGGAGGTGAGGTCACACAGGCGGAGCGGTGGAGATAAATTGGGCGTGGTTTGAGCACAAAGTTCCTACGGAGGTTGGGATGAGGAGTTAGGGTTGCTAGGGTGTTGCTATAGCTCCTGGATTTTAGGAGACTGCGGACCAGGTCGTTCACTTCGTGGGGCGCAGGTTGGTGGATACGCGAATTAGCGTTGGAATGAGCGTCCCTAAATCTCACCGACATCCCATATGCTGAACAATCTTTTCCGAGAAAATTTCTTGACATATAAATCTTTTATCTTATAAAAACAGAGGATAATTTTACGGAGGGCATGACTTAGAATTTCAAAATTAAACATTTGATCAAATTTAGGAAAGGTCATTGAATTTTTTTAATATATGAGTAATCCTGGCTCTCACTTATTACTTTAATTAAACATTCGATCAACATCTATTTGTTTTAGAAGATATCAAAGAATTATTTTATACCGGAGCAATCCTGGCTTATATTTGTTGTTTGTCATGTTTCATAAACTTATATTGGCATTCTAAATGTAGACTTAAAAAGCTAAAGCGGCGGGCGCCGCCAATAGTTTACACCCCCCCCTCCTCTCAACACTTACAACTCAGCCCGTAGCTATCTGTTTATTTACAATTAGGTTTGGTAGGATTCGATTTAAATCGATAAATGCCGATAAAAGTCAAATTCGTAAAAATTTCAAAATCGACGAAAATGAATTATAGTCAATTTTTCACTACTATATTTTTATGAAATTATCAGGATTATTAAATTTGCTTTGTCACACTTAAATTTGATATATTTTAACGCCAAACGCCTAAAACAATAGAGAAAATCGACATTTTTCATACCAAACAGCCACACTTCATTCGGCATTCCAAACTCTTTCTAAGATCCCTTACGTCTTAAGGATCCATACTGAGCTGACACGGGTACGGGACAAAACAATATGATCGGTTTATTGCACTCTGTCTTTAATCTCGACTACACCTGATAATCCCTACGACCCTAAGTCATGAAGTCTTTTTAGATTAGTACTATCTAGATTCTGTGGACGCTCATGACTATACGTCAAAAGAGCTAAATTTTTTAGGGAGGATACCTGAGCAAACCTCGACGGGCGCCACAGCGTATCTTTGCGGTCGCCGTGGCGCCCGCGGGCACCGCGTTGGGAACCCCTGATCTAGACTAATGATTTTTCGCGGCTCATTTACGCAAAAGTGGAAAAACATACCATTCTCAGTTTTGTTTCGGTTTGGCCAAAAGATAAACAGGTTTTTCTGTGGATTAGTCAACTAGAGCTTTTGCAGAAGCTATTGGAAAGTTAAGGGAGTGAGTGTAATCTGAACTAAAACATATAGTTCACGATTTTATAAAAGTTGTTCTGTTTCCACAAATTTAAGCGACTTGATGCTATCATCCGCTCAAACCGTCCGTGTAGTTTAAAGTTGTGGAAATAGCACAAAGTTTATAAAATCGTACGCATTTCGTTTTATTTCAAATTACATCCATTCTCCTGTCACAGAGTTCCACCGGATATCGGCCTCTTCAGTGAAATGTGTTGTCGTAAAGCTATCTCTAAAAATTTTGCATAAAACCTATCTAAGCTACAGCATTAAAATCTGCTACCTATATGAATAAGTTTTTAAAAGCACGGTATACTCTAAAATTAGGCAGAAATCCATTTCAGCCATAACAATAAAATATACTGTATGAATACATTTTTAAACGCACGATATATCTTCTTTTTGGGTAAAATTTATTTTCATGTGAAAATTTTTCTGAGAAGATTTGTATGTGCTGATTGAGTCTCATTTGGTCTGCAGAATAATATTATCGTCCCAAATTTTCTTAATATGTATTCCTTTGCTTGTAATTTTAGAATGCATTATTATTGCTTTTTCATTAGTTTGCATGAATTCGCCAAATAGTTAGACTTAGAGAGAATCGTCCATACTGAACATTACAAGGTTAACATAAGCACATGGGCAGTGGCGAATTTAGGGGGAATCACACATGACGCGCACCAGGGGCCCCGTGAAGTATGGTGGCCCGTGACGTATGTCAGTGCTTCCCATCTTGGGTTACGCGGAACCCTAGGGTTACGCGAAAGATTGGGGTTCTGTGCGGATCCGCGAAAATGGAGGAAAAGACAAGATTTCCCTACCGCTCAGTTAAATTAGTTGAATCAGTTGAATTTCTCCCTTACGCTCAGTGGCGGATTTAAGGATGGTCGCACTTGGGGCACGACTGGGGCCCCTTGAAGTAAGTGGCCCCAAAAAAATGTTCGTGTATATAATCTCAGAAATATTAAATATCTCAATTTCAAAATCAGTGAAACTTCTCCATGATTCCATAGAAAAACGACCGTTAAGAGGTGTCACAAAATAGGGTACGACTGCTTAGCGCCATGGGTTCCCAAATTTTTAGCGTCAGGGGCCCCAGGAGGCGTAAGGTTTAGTTCACAAATTGATATAAATAAGCTTCCAAGCGGATTCTTTCAGATAAATGTTTCGTTATATATGGATTGCTCATTTAAAATATAGGTCACGTCAAAAAAAATAATTACAGTCGCCGACGAGAATCTTTTTGACGAATTGAATATATTCAATCGTATCCGAGTGGGAATTTATCAAGAACGCATTAATCACAGGAATCTTACGTCGTAGGAGCGATCGTAGAGCCATCTATCATTTCCTTTGAGAATGAGGAATTCATGCATAAGTCCCTGTGGCGCAGACTCTTAGTTGTGGTGGGAAGGGCCTGAGTTGATATAGGACTGAAATATTGGAAGAGGAAAGGAAGAGCGGCGTAAATAGACCGAAAAATGTGATCGGATTGCTTTAAAAAACGCATTACGAAGGCATCATTTTATGCGCACGCTGAGCAGAATCATATTCGCGTTCGCAATACAAAAATCAAAGAGGAACTACGCGCGTGCACGTTGTGAAAATAAATGTTTTTTAAAAATAAAACGAACTTCGGAACCAGTTTTTAGAAAATGACTCGTCCAGTGTTGAAAGGGATTAAAGGGTTCTGACTCAATTATAGTACGTTCAGGACTATTATTTTATTGAAACGAGTTCAATTAAACTGGTAGTTGAATTATTTCGATGGGATCAGTTGATTTAGTAGGAAAATACAACAGATCATGCGTCTTTTGTTCAGTTACATAAACGTTTACTAAAATTATAAATATATTAGCGTAGTTGCTCGAGAAATATTACGTGTATGCCAAAATTAAGAATTAAGCTAGAATTGAAATAAAAAATTAATGAAATCAACTTTTATATGCACTAAAAAGTAAACAATAAATATAAAATTCACATAATTGAGTGATCCAGAGAGTGAAAATAGTTTTCGACAAATTGAAATTTTATGACAAAGAAATACATTACGCTATACAATTCTTATAGGCCCAAAATTATTTTTAATTTTGTCTCTCACTTCCGCTCTCTTCCTCTCTCTCTCCCCTTCTTCCATTCTTCCTCTGTCTACTCTTTGTCTCTCATATTATAGTACACTTTCCTTACGCATATAGTATAAGGCTTGAGATGACAATACAATCTCGAGGTTTAACAATGACACGGTCAGATAGGCAACATATCGTTAAAAAGCTTAAAATTTTCCAATAAAATTGATTTAAACGTATAACTTGAGCGATTTAGAATCGTAGGCAAAACGTGATGCTAAGAATAAGAAACTTTATTTATTTTTCTTTAAAACGGTATAAGTCCGATGATAGTAGGCCAATTCTTTCTAATTTCAATTTGTAAAAGAGTAAAAGCCTATGAGTCAAAAAATCGATATTTACGAGTTTTCTTATGAGAAATAGAAATTTTCTATCTGAGTCGAACCCGAGTCTTTTTTGGGGATTTTTTTGTTAAGTGGCTTTTACTACAAGAATCAAACATTCCTACCAAATTCCAATCTTCTACCTACTCGGAAAGTTTGTTAAAAACAGCATTACAGTCAGTCGTAAATAGTTCTCGATTCTCCCGCTCTTTTATAACGACTTTTTAAAGGCGGCGCCTCAGTCAAGCGTGAGGGACAAACGTAGCTTACTATTTAATAAGATAATATTAAAGAGAGATTGCAGATGGAGAAAAACCTTCTTGATTTTAATATTTTGGTTAAAAGAATTGTCGAAATAATTTACGAAATATCATGAGATGCTTTGAATCCATTAACCACATGCCTTTTGAGCGAATTTTTGCGTTACAAAGAGGCTTAGCGTTTTCCCGTGAGAGAGAAAGGTTGTTTTTCCTATTTCGGCTAAATGAAAAAAATACACAGAGATTTTAATAAGGGGGGTTTATTTTGGGTGATGATGTTCCCGGGATTGCAATCTAAAATATAACCAAAGGTTTTTATAGAATTGCTCCCTAGTTTTAACGATCCCAAAAAATAAAAATATGTACTTACTCCGATGGTGCAGAAGAGAGGGTTATTTTCACATTGTCAATTTATGATGACTTTCCAGTTCGATTGGAAGTTTTAAATTTTCTTATTTCTCTCATCACAGCCTAGGATTGTAAATACACGACTAGATATATATTCGCCGTATAAGTCGACCCCCCACTTTTTCGCTAAAAAATTAGAATGAAGAATACGAGGAATTTTATGGTTTTAAAAACTTAAATGTAACCTTTTACAAAAAATGTAGTGTCAATTTTTGAGTTATAAAATCATTTGTTTAATTTAAGAAAGATCTGTCATATACCGTATTGCCATCTATTGGCAGAATATATTTCTAGTTATCCTTGGTTCCTGTAATTGCAAATAGATCGTTTATATTTTTGAGATTCAGTAATAAAAACAGAAGTCAAAATTTTAATTTTTATTAAGTATTAAAAATAATTATCTAAAATCTTCTAAAATAAATGACAATATATAAACAAAGGAGCAGCTGATTCAAAATGGCGATCAACTACGCCGTAAGATGAAATGTTTTCGTTTTCGATGTTTTTAATCTGCCAAATTTTATATTCGGCGTATAAGTCGACCACAAGTTATTGGAATTTTTTCTAGCTTCAAAGGTCGACTTATACGTCGGCATATACGGTAATTCAAAATTTGTTTGCATGTTTTCTTCATTAAAATATAAACTCGTACTCAGTCATCGTAAGTCGTGGGCCTAGCGAACTCCAATCGCCTAGGGGCCTCGCACCCTCTAAGTCCGCCTCTGCCGCATGATATTCAAGGGGGTCGCGACTACTGAAAGTTTGAAAACCACTGTAGACTATATCAAATCCGAGTCCAGCAATAGTTGTTGCTATGGCAACACCCGTAATGAGTGATAAAAACTGCAAAAACGCCAGTATTTACGCGAAATTCTAAGAAATAAGATCGATAAGCAAAATTCTACGATAAAATTAAAATGTCAATTCCTTTCCTCAGAGAGTACAAATCCCGCTCCGATATTACAATTTTAAGATATTTTAATGTGCAAGAGAAAATTATCCTGCACGATGGATTTCAGATTTCCCATTTAAAGCAAATGGGTAGGATAGTTGCTGGAATAGAACCTGGGACTTCAATCTTCGCAACAAAAACTATCCTCGGGAGCTCGGCCCCATGAGCAGGAAATTTCCACCAAGTGCCATGAAAATCGGTTTATTGGTTCAAAAGTTAATAGGAGAGGACGGACAGACAGACACAACGACGAAACTATAAGCCTATTTCCATTCTTTAAAGTAGGCTAAAACGCAAGTTGTTGATTAATTTGACTCGAATAACTGCGTGATGGAGCATGTTGTGCCAGTTAACCGGCGAAAATACTAGGACCCTCAAATATTATACGCTTTAGCTCTTGAGGAACGTAATTACACCAGCGAAGACACACAGCGACGCAACGATAGCCTTCCTATGCACGAAGTATGTGGTTTTGAAATACTACAAAAACTCTCTGTATCATATTAGCGATGAACTTCGTTCTAATTGCGCCTTGAGATGATATTTTTAACGATTTCTCTTCCAATAAACAATCAGGCAAAGTTTGCAGTGGTTTAAGAAAGACATTTTGTGTACTACCTATTTCAGTGTTATGCTCGGGTTTAGATCTCGAAGCGACATTGCTCAATTCGCGATTAGACTCTGTTACGCACTTGTCAACGTAAGTCGAGCATTTCTTCCCAAATTTATCGCACTGAGGAATTAAAAAAAGAAACTTCGGTTCGTAATCACACGAAATCATCGGTATAGAGAGTAATAGCCGGAAGAGGACGAGGAGAGTCATAAGATTTCACGGAATCGCGAGGGAAGCGCATAATATGTTTACGCGTTGCAATAACTCATCCTTCCGAAAAACTTTTTCCGCGCAAACTTTAGCCGTGTGGCAGAAGGGAGGGAATAAATAACAGGAAAAATATATAAACCGGCCACATTTCCGAATATTTTCGTTCCTTCGCAAATTTGCACACCCCCTGGCGGATTTGTTCGGAAGCATCGGTTTCGGAGAACGATAGGGAGGGAGACAGGGTTTCCTAATTCCAGTGCGAGCTCGAGGGCATTGGTCAAGGAAGAGGGGGAGGGGAGAAGTTGGAGAGGGTGAGGAGAAGTGGAGAGGGTGAGGAGTACTGGGGAGGGGAGAGGGAGGGAAAAAAGGGAGTGGAGGGGGTGGACCAGAACGAAAGGTTTTTTGGATTGAATGTCTTCGGGGCTCTAGTTCCTCCGTCGGATGAATACATCTTCTGTGTGAAGGCAGACATCTGGGCGTGGGAGGTGATCGGTATGTTTATGCCTTGAGGGAGATGGGAAATGTTGCCGCTGAGGGATGGAGAGCGAGAAAGAGAGCAGTCGAACTAGGGACGAAAGGAGGAGGGGGAGAAGAGGGAAAAGGGGGGGGGGAGAAGAGGGAAAAGGGGGGGGAGAAGGGAGGGATTGCAATGTATCTCCCTTGGGGGGGAAACTTCCCCGATGTGAGAAACTTGTATCCCGCCACTATCCCCCTTCACGCTTCTCTCTCTCTCTCAAAAAAATTCTTTTCCCGAGGAGCAGTCTCGTTTCGGGCGCTGTCTTACGGCGGGGAATTTAAACAAAATCCCGCTCCCCGAGCAATTATCGTTTTCTTTGACTGTTTTTCGAGTTGTAGTTTTTTTTAGGTTGGTTAACTGTTATAATTCTATATTTCTCTAAGCGTCTTTTTTCTGCGAATTTGCGCGAGTAATAATGGCCTCGGAATTGTTAACCGTTTCGGTAAAGCGCCGTGTTGTTATCAAACGCCACAGCTTACGCCAAACTGGTTGCTTCGTAGGATTATTATCGTGATATTTACACATTGGGATGATTGTCCGTCAAAAACAATATGGGTAATGTTAATCGTTTTGGAAGTTAAGATTGTTTTGCTGATATTTTATTCAAACGTTTTTGTACCCATCCTCCCAATACTTTTACCGAACTTATTCTCTTATTTATCTTATATTTTCCGCTATATTTCAATGTAATACTATCGAAATATCATGAGAACGAAATCCCATAAATACGATTCTTTCAATCCGTCGATTTCAAACAATCATAGCAAATGGACATTTAAAATTTTAATTGTTCCGTCTGAAGGAAATGATCAGTCTGTTTTCAAACTTTCACTCTATCGCTTTTATTAAAATATTAGTCTTCCATGTAACAGTATCACTAAAACTATTTACTATAAAATAAATCAACGATTTAATAAAAAATATAATTATTACTTTTTTATTTGCGTACCTACTTCAGAAATGATTGTTGCTGATAAATGTTTAACTATGATGATGTATTTTATGTATTATTATGAAAAGCCAACTTTATTCAGAATAGATTTCAAATTCAATTTTTCTTCGATATATTCTTCACTGAAATTTACAATTTGAAAGATAATATTTAGTTAAGTCAGGTGTGTTAACTGCTTACAATGTTGAAATAAATTTATGATTTGTTTTCGTTCAGATAGTTTTCAAAGAAATCATTCCGCTGATTGATTAATTAGTAAGCTCAATTTTTATTTCAATATTTCCAAAAATAAGCTTTATTTATTTATAGCAATGGATGGAAAAATGAGACACAAGCAGATAGAAAACGAAGATTAGCTAAAGAAAGGAGACAGCGTTGGGTTGCAAGACAAAGTCTGGAGACGTTAGAAAGAACCAGAAGAGAGAACGCTGCACGGAATGCATCGAACCGCAATTTCCGAGTCCAAGAAGGATTTTCATAGTACGGAAAACTATAAAAGGAAGCGGCTAACCAACTCTGTATGTGCATTGTCGGAATTTATGCCCTCCCAATACATTTTTATTTAACGTGCCAATAAACCCAATCACTTTTGACGGGCACTTATACTAGTTGCACAGTAAATGAGAAATATTCTTCGAATTTGGTTAAAATAATCTCCGCAGGAGGCGCAGGTGTATTGCGGTTGCCTGTGGGGCTGTGGGCGTCCTTTAGTCCGTTCCTAGTGTTAAATTTGCTGTGGATCATGGTAGCTGCAGGAGATTCCAACGGCTGTATACGACAGAAGCAGAATTAATTGGCTTAGTTGCAAGAAACATAATTCTAATTAGGTGAGAATTTATCCTTTAAATCAAATAATAATATTATACGAAAATGGTGTGGATTTATAGCGTCTAAATATTTAAATTGATTTGGAGTCTGTCAACGATGAGTTCTACCGTTAATCTAAATATTTTACCTGGTCTGTTTATATGGTGTTTAATAATCTAATTTGATAGGTTTTTTATGGTACTAACAGTATTAAAGTGACGTCATTTGTTCAAAATTCTTAATTTTTACGTGTTTGAATATTTTTGCGTTCGTACGAGTGTTTCTTTCCGCGTAAGTTTTTGTCGATTAAATGGATTTGTTCTGATGCTTAATTATACATGTCCATTAAAAAAAGTAGATTAGACACCAAGTGACGTGATTTGTGCCAAATTCTTATTAATTGCATGTTTGAGTGATCTTGATTTCATAAGAATTGTTTGTTCCGCGGAATTATTTTGTCGATCAAGTAGCATCGCGTTTATCGAATGTTTAACTGAATATGGCCGTCTATTTATGATTTGGTATAGCATTAGGCACCGTCTCTCTGTTTTACATATTACCATCTATATGTATGTCTACATGTTATCCCTGAAATTATGTAGAGAACGATTTTTTAGACACAAGCTTATCAGAATTGCTTGCCTCGGGTCCTCGGGTGCCATGTTCCCATGATGCCACGCGATGAACAGTCGTAGTTCGCAAACCACGGGACCGTCCGTACCCATTACTGAATTTGAAATTGTCCAAATTTCAGACGTTTGGTCTGAATCTGGAAGTGATATTTGGAATCCACGCATTTAATATTCTTCAGTTCAGTTATTTCAAAGTAATTAATTTTAGTCAAGTACCTACCAAAAAATGGAAAAATAAAATCCAATGATTATTTAAATATGACCAACGATTAGATTAAAGGTTTGTGTGTTGCAATACTATTGCGATGTTGGCAGTGGCGGATTAACATACTCGTAAGGGCAAAAAGGGCAGTATTCCCAGGGCCTGAAGGCGTGAGGGGCCCCAAGGCTCCATAACTCCAAAACAGATTTTATGCTGTGCATTGAAACATACTTCTTACTATTATTTATTAAGAATAAAACTCTGATATATATATATATATATATATATATATATATATATATATATAAAACAGCTTGTTATTTTGGTATGTAACTATACATTAACATTTTCATATATTGCAGGGGATCCCTTGTGACTTTGTTGCCCCAGGGCCCCACCTGTTCTTAATCCACCCCTGGATACTGGGGGTAGTAGGAGAGGTATGCAAAAGTGATTTATAAACTGGTAATATCTTTTAGTTTATGGAGAATAAATGATTTTAATATGACTGAAATAAGGAACATTAAAGTGATAAACGAAAGATAATGCAAAACCATTTTAAAAATTAAAAGATAAATAATTGATACCAATAATATTGTCATTGAATGGGTATGGAAAGTAAAATAACAAGAAGGAAAGGCATACTCCAAAAATGGATTACACAGAGATTTCAAATGCGATCTTTATTGGAAATGCGTATAGAACGGTATCGAAAGATTCGGCGGTTCTTGAATTTTTATCTCCTCTCTCTCTCTCTCTCTCTCTCTCTTCATTGGCTTGGTAAGTAGTTTTACCACAAATATATAGGCCGTCCCTCGTGATAACACCCACGTTCCCGGCCGGTCAGAAAGTGCTCAATTACAATGGGGGTTGTTAATTATATTTACATCATTTTAATACATTGCGGTTTTTGTGATTTGCTTATAAGTTTAAAATTACTATAACTGCTAATTATTATAAATACAATACAATAAACATGAAAAAATAGGAAATATGTACATTGGTAAGGTAGTTAAGTCAAAAAGATACCAGCTAGCTGTTGTTATTTTTTATTTTTATTTTGCATTTTTCCTTTTTTTACCTCATTTTTATTATTCATTTATTTATTTTTGGCTATATATATATATATATTTAATTATTTAAGACTAAACTAAATATAATAAGTAATTAAATATCTTATAAAATAAACTAACTAATTATAAAGTATGCAATTGCTAAAATATATATATACATATACACACACATAACATACATACACACATATATATATATATAATAAAATAATAAAAATAAAAGAGAGTAGAGAGCAGAGATCTATATCGGGAGCGTCACAAAACAACCCTTTTCAGGAAATGTTTACAATGAGTATTGTATATATGATGGTGGTGAGGCTTAGTTTGCGTATATGCAGGTTTTAGAAGGTAGGGGAAAAATTTTGTAATGGTTTGGCGGCGATCATCTTCATATAGGTTTTTAATGGATTTAGAACCTTTTCAGGGGCATTAAAAAAGTAAAATAAAAAATAAAAAAAATAAAAAATAAACAAAAAAATAATAAAAAAATAAAATAAAAATTAAGTTGGGGTTATGCACAGATAGGAGTAAGTTAAGGGATAAGAGGTATTTGGGGGTTAATAGTGGTACCAGGAATTTAAAGCTGAAGGATATCTTTCGTCATCCGGTATTTGTGGCGTTTGGCGGTGTGATAGGCCCATATGGTTTGGAGGAAAGGGTTATTGGTAAGTTTGAGCCGGCGGTTGAATTTGTGTGCTTGCAGTTTAGTAAAGTCTAAAAGTGGTGGGATATTGTGGGCAAGTTGTAGTTCTCTGATGGGTACTAGTTTGGATTGCTGGGCAATAAAGCGGAGGGTGGATGATTGAAAACTTTCTATTTTGGCTCTGTTTTTCTTTGCAGTGTTTAAATAAATTTCACTGCCGTAAGTAATGTGGGCGGATTAGAAGGAGGTAGATGCGCATTTTATCGGTAAGGCTTATTTTGCTGTGAGGTCCTAGTAATGAGGAGAGGATTGATTTAGCTAATTTTGCTTTTTGAAGGGCGTGTTGGGAGTGGGCTGTAAACAGCAATTTTGAGTCAAGGATTATCCCGAGAAATTTGTGTTTCGGAACTGTTGGGATCTTTTGGCCTGCAATCTCTGGGTTTGAGGTAAGGGAGTATCGCTTAAAGCGGGTGAAATGCATGTGGGCACTTTTCTCGGGGTTAATTTTTAGTCTCCATGTTTGAGTCCAGTTGTAGATTTGTCGTAAGTGGGTCGTTATTCTTTTTGTCGCCAGGTCCGGGAAAAGGGATTGGCTAATTATCGCCGTGTCGTCTGCATAAACAAAAAGGTCGGTATTTACGTGTTTGGGGAGGTCGTTAATATACAGGTCGAAAAGAATTGGGCTCAATATTGCCCCTTGAGGTACTCCTGTAAGAGCTGGGCGGCAGGTGGAGAGAGAGCAGTTAATGCTGGTTTGAAAAGTGCGATTTGATAGAAAATTTTTGATTAGTTTTTGAAGGTTGATGGGAAAGTCAAGTCTGAATAGTTTGAGTGAGAGGCCTTGGTGCCAAATAGTGTCAAAGGCTCTGCTGATGTCTAAAAAGACCGCTTCTGTTGATTTTTTCCCGTAATTAAAGCCTCGAGCAATGGTATCCGTGAGCCTTAATATTTGATGAATTGTCGATGTGTATTGTCTGAAGCCCATTTGTTCAGGGATTAAAATTTTGTTTTCATTAGTGAAAAGTGTTAGGCGTTTTAAAATAATGCGTTCTAAAATTTTGGAGAGGGATGGTAAAAGGGAGATGGGGCAATAGCTGGAAGGTGAGGAGGGATCTTTGCTTGGTTTGAGGAAGAGTAAAATTTTACCGTTTTTCCATAAGGGAGAGAAGTAGCTAATTTGAAGGGAGTTGTTAAAAAGATCGGTTAGGATATTAATAAAAGGCTTAGAGGAAGTCAGAGTTTTTAGCATGAGGTTGGTAATGTTATCTAGGCCTGGAGCATTTTTAGTTTTTAAGTTATGCAGAAGTGATTTAATTTCAGAATTAGAGGTTTGAATGGGAGCAGGTTGTGCCTCACAGATCATATAAGAGCATGGGGAGAAAAATGTGAATTTTTAATTTGTTGTTTGCCGATAGAACCGTCGTAGCGATCGATGTAAACAAAATATGTGATGTTATGTTTGGGACTTTCTCTGAAACTCTTAAGTCGTAGTTATATGGCTTTTTTATGGTAAATGATTTTTTAAATATAAACCTCACATCATATAAAATAATGGGAAAGAAAAATATGGGGTTTTAATTGTTGTTTGATGGTACAATCGTCGTAGCGACCGATGTAAAGAAAATGTGATGTTATGCTTGGGATTTTCTCGAATATTTATCTCCGAAACTGTAAGTGATAATTATGGAGTCTCGTGAACATTTTTGTGGTAAATGTTGTTCTCTATTCGAATACAATTTTAAATCTATACTTTCCAGATCATATAAGAGCTTAGGGGTGAAAAATATATTTAATTGCTGCTTGACGGTTGCCATTTAGATACGAGTTTAGGTTTATTTAAGTGCTTATATAAAGTGGAAGTTCTAATTGAGGGATGTAACTCAAAATCACAATTGGGCGGTAAATTTTAATAAGGATCACTAATATTTAATTAAAATTCGCCCAGCGGTTCAAGAGATGAAAGTTACGACAGACGGACGTTCCGCTACTACCGCTTTGCTGGTAAAGAATGCCTAATAATGTGTTCGAATTGAATTTACGCAATATGTGTCTCCTATAGACGTGAAAATATTGAGAAAAATAGATGCGTATTTATAAAGTAGCTGTCATCAATGGTAATACACCGATAGTATAACCTATAATGTATGTAAGATACCCCTGCTAAAGCATGAGCTGGAGGCACGTTTTCTTAAAATATATTAGCACGTTTTTTCCCTCTCCCTTAGAAGGATGTGGCACCACGCACCATCGGAATGTAGGTCCTAACAAAATCTCATCCGTGAAAAATTCACGTCTTTAGCTTCAATAGTTTGGTTGCAATACAATTTCAAACTTTCGAATTTTCCGATTTTGAAGCTACTCAGCAAAACATTTGTTATCTGCTGAAAAAATCCAATCGGTAAAAATTCCATAGATTGATAAGAAATATTTAATTTATAAAGAATATCCAAAAATTTCCTAAAAAAAGTTGGTTGTCCACAGACGGACAGGCAGAGTGATCACGTTAGTGCATTTTTTCTTTAAAGAAAACGTGCTCAAATGTAGTCGACTAGCTTTACTCGCGCAGAGTATGTGCGCGCTAGTACTTTATTGTCCAGTGTCATAAATTTCTTTATACACAATTTTCGATCTCTTAATTTGCTGATACAATAGTTAGAGAGTCAAATGTTCTCGCCATTCCTCTCTCTCTCTCTCTCTCTCTCTCTCTCCCTTCCTCTCTCCCTCCCTTCCTCTTTCCCTCCCTCTCTCCCTCCCTTCCTCTCTCCCTTTCTCTCTCCCTCCCTTTCCCTCTCCCTCCCTTTTTCTCTCCCTCCCTTTTTCTCTCCCTCCCTTTTTCTCTCCCTCCCTTTCTCTCTCCCTCCCTTTCTCTCTCCCTCCCTTTCCCTCTCCCTCCCTTTTTCTCTCCCTCCCTTTCTCTCTCCCTCCCTTTCTCTCTCCCTCCCTTTCTCTCTCCCTCCCTTTCTCTCCCCCTCCCTTTCCCTCTCCCTCCCCCTCTATCCCTCCCCCTCTCTCCCTCTCTCTTCCTCTCTCCCTCCCTCCCTCTCTCTTTTCTCCCACCTCTCTCATTCCATCCTGTCACAATCCATAGCTCTCTCTCCTTTTCTCCGTCTTCTTCTTTATCTCTTTCCTCCCGTCATTTTCTAATTCTTCAGATTTTACAATACAATTTTATCATTATGATACAAACATCTAATATGTTTCAATGCCAGCAGTATCAGCTGTGTTTAGCAATACAAAGTTCTTCTCATAGCTCGGCACCTCTAGCGTGCCACGCATTGCCGTAGCGTTATATATATATATATATATATATATATATATATATATATATATATATAGATTATCGATGAATAAGAATTGATTACGGCCGATTTATAGCCGAATGTACATCTGGTTTTCCCAACTTTGTTATGGCCGTTTGGAAGACATTATAAGGCGATCTCTACAATTCATTCTCGTGCTGAATTGCATTTAAATAATTGCAGAAGAAGACCGTGGAGTGCGAGGGTCTCAAACTCACATCGGTGCACGGGCCGCGTGAAGGCCCTCCACCAAACCCGCGGGCAGCATTAAGGTGCCGTGTCAAGTCCACGGGCCGGATATTTTCCCAATCCTCACACCGTTTCATATTATTTGGACATTCATCTTCCACTTCCACAAGGAAGAAATCGCCCCAATCCTATGATGCGGCCTTAAAGCCATTCATTACTAAAATACTAATTTCGGCTTCGATGATCAGGTTCTTTTGACATGAAAAACACACACTGGCAGCAGGAAGAACATAGGTGCTTAGTTCCCCACCTGTGCAGAATTTTTATAAATCTGAATGAGCAATAAACTGCGTATATTATAAAAGTGCTGATTTAACATACTTAACATATGTATTTCTGTTCTTTGTCAAGTCTAAAATTTTCTGTTTCTTAAAATATTTATTATTATGTAACCTATCTGGTGTTTTTAGAAATATTACGGGTACGGTGAAAGTCATGTGGTGACAATTAATTTGTTGAATTGTATTTCATTGTTATATTTTTACATTTTTACGCTTACTTTTCCGCGGAGTTTTATGAAAAGTGGGTCATTCTGTTAAATGCGGTACCGTGAAGTAATTTATATTATGTAGTGCGCTATACCATGCAATCTTCACGACTTGTAGGATGTGAACTTACGGTAAATACATTTATCTGCTAGGTCTATTTTGTCGGAAATGATTTTTGAATAAATAAACAACTCTCTTAATACCCGTCCACGGCTGTCCCGTCTTTCTTTTTTTCCGAACAAAGCGTCCGGCGGCCGTCGCCATTGGTCGAACCGACGTCGATAGTGCGACAAATCGGGTTACCCGCGTCGATGAGGATTACGGAGGATTTTCTTCGAGCGAAGTTCTTGTAAATTGCAGCGTTTGGGTTTGCGTGATTCCCGGTCCGTTAATTCCGCGAAGTTATGTCTGGTGGAGTTAAGTGATTGTCGAACGCTCTGCGAAGGCTTAAGGGGGATAAACGCTCCAACGGCGGGAGGCCATCTTGCCGTCGCGTTCGGATCGGACGCGTGACGTCATCGCCGGGGTTTTAGCTCCTGTTGTGATTCCGCCCGTCGACCATTCCCTTCGGAGGGAATTTGCACTGTGCGCAGTCGATCCATTGACACATTTAGAGTCATGTGCGATCTCTCTATCTGCCTGGCTGCAAGGGCATGACGGAGGGACTTTCCCAATCTCATCTCATGGGCCACCTGCACGAAATATACCTAGAGCTCAATGTTTAGGCAAGTCAGCTAATCCTACCCTTACACAACACCTATTCGCCAATAAATTCAAACCTTTTCCGCGAGATTTTCAACTTATATACCTCAATACTCAAAATCTTACTGCTCATATAGATGAATTACGATCTATTTTTCCGCCAAATGATGTCCATGCCATTGCTTTTCCTGAAACGTGGCTCAAGCCTTCTATTTCTTCTTCGTCGGTTGAGATCTCGGGATTTCATCTATATCATAATGATAGAATTAGTAAAGGTGGTGGCGGTGTTGGAATTTACGTTCGCAGTGATCTTGAATGTAAAATCATCACCAGTAGTGAAGCGCAGTACGCTAAATGACCTGAATAACTTTTCGCTGAAATTAATGTTAATTCTAAGAAAATGCTATTAGGTATAATTTATCGATCACTAAAAGCAGGTCACTTTCTGATATAGATACAGCCATTTCAAATATTATCCACGTATATGAGCATGTAATAATAACCGGCGATTTCAATGCTAACTTTAATTCCAACTAGTACCTTCAATACTCCTTAACCGCACATGGCCTCGATATCGTTCCCCTGAGTCCTACTCATAACACTCCTACTTCCTCATCATGGCTAGACCTATCAGTCTCGGCTAATCACACATGGTCAGATCTCATTTCCCGAAATATATAATCACGACCTTATTTTTCTACTATACTCGCTAAAATCTCCTAAATTCAAGCAAAAATACATGAGCTACCTTGATCTTAAATCGATCAATGTTGCAGACTTTATGGCTGAAGCAACTTCCTTACCTCACTTCTATTGTTTCTTCTCGATAAATTTGCGCCAGAAAAAAATATTCGAGTATCAATACCTCGTGCCCCATGGCTCAAGCCAGAAATTAAGCAAATAATGGCTCACCGTGACACCATTTTTTGCAGTTTTAAAAATACTAAGGACAATGACACTTTTAAGAAGTATAAATTGATTAGAAATAAAACTAAACAGCTTCTAAGAAATTCCAAAAATATGTTTGCATACTCAATTTTAAACTCGAAACAATCCCCCGCTACTGTTTGGAATGATTTACGGATGCTTGGTATTGGAAAACCTAAAGATCTCCAGCTACCATCCCATACATCTATTGATACCCTAAACATTAGCTTTTCTTCTCCACATACCCTTATTGATGATGTTATCAAGCGTAATGCAATCCAAGAATTTTCTTTCAGAGCCAATAAATACAAGCACTTAAATGAGACTTTCAATTCCACTGCAGTCTCACAATTTCAAATTTTAACGCTATAAGTAAAATTAAATCTAAGGCACAAGGTTCCGATGGAATCCCCCTTATTATGATAAAAAAATTAATTCATATAACTACCTTATATTATGGATACATATATACAAATGCTCTATTCAACAAGGAAAGTTCCCATCACAGTGGAAACTTGCTTTTATACATCCTATTAAAAAAAACGAATTTACCCAATGTCAAAGATTTTCGGCCAATTAGTTTCCTTCCAATATTATCTAAGTCCTTTGAAAAATTGGTACATGAACAAATAATGTCATTCCTTGAGTCAAATCGTTTACTAGACCCCTTGCAGTCAGAATTTCGTAAGTTGCATAGTACCACCTCAGCATTACTGAACATTACGGATAGCATTCTGCACTGTACGGATAATAGAAAATTGACCATCCCAGTTCTTATTGACTTTAACGAATCATTCGACTCCTTAAATAAAGGCATTCTTCTAGTAAAGCTACGTTGTTTAAGATTCTCACCGATCGTAGTAAATTGGATCTCATCCTACATGACTGATAGAAGCCAGAAGGTAATATAAAATAAACTGTCCTTCTCTTGGATTAAATTAACCCGAGGTCATGTACGTACGCAGAAATTTACTTGGGAGGGGGATCTGAGGCCGAAAACCAATTTTCAGCAACTGATTAAATAAAACTCCTATTCAAATAATATAAACTTTTATAATGTCAACACAGCAAGAGGCAACGTAGCAAGTTTGTAGTGTGGTTATCGCAGATTCCACAATTGTACACCGAAGGGTACACCCTGGGTACGTCCTTGCCCGAGGTGTCCCGCAAGGCTCAATTTTGGGCCCCTTATTATTTTCCTTTTACATAAATGATTTCTTGCACATTCTTAAATACTGCAAAGCATTTCCAGATTTCACATTTAGCATTTTGGAGAAAATTGATGGGAAAACATTGATTTAAGGTTAAACTGGATAACTGGGCCATAATTAGTCATTTTTAAGGTGCCGTATATACTCGTGTATAGGTAGAGATTTTTAGACAAAATTTTTCGCGAAACACTCTGGGGTCGACTTATACGCGAGAAATATTTTCGATAGGTTTAAACCGATGACGTTATTTGCCCTGCGGTATTTGAAATTCGATGGAATTTCCACTCTTGTTGTACTTTAACTGTATCGATAACTATCGAATATTTAAATACCAATGTATATGAGAGAATAACTAACTATATAATTTGGTGATCCTAAGTTGATTTTTGATGCTTTTTAAATAATTAAGCAATTTTGGTAAACCTAACGTTCGGTAACATGACGGCGGCAAGACAGAAAACTGGCAGCAAGACATGCGCAATATGGTAACTCCGTAACGTAAACAAAGAAAACCTAATCGATGATTCGCGGAAAGGCAGCGCCTACTTCTATGCGTCGCAGATTAAATTAGTATCTGCCGAATTATTTGTGGTATAACCATTTTGGTACTGTGCGCATAACCTGGGCAAAGGTAAACAAGGCGACAAGAAATGGAACTACCAGGAGGAAAGGTGGAAAAACGGAAGAATATATAGTTTTGTAAACTAGAATTTCGTCAAATATAATTACCATCATAAACAATAATTAGCGTTATCGTTACGTTTCTCTTTCTTACAAGTAAGCTGCTCAAATGTTCCATGTACGAAACTTGCGCTTTCAGAGGTGTAGGTTCGTTCGTTCCTCGTCCAAAAACGTGAGAAAGGGATTTCCTAGGACCACGTAGGTCACATTTCCGCCGATTTATCATCAATTTTGGCGTCACCTATCCTCCGCGGTCCAACGTCAGTTTTTTTACCTGTTCTTTACAAAGATAGCTTCTGAATAAACGCTGGGACGAAATACGAAGTCTATCCAGAGGATACAAAGTCATTCGATCCATTAAAAAGGCGTTTACATTGTTACGACTTTGATGTTATGCAGTGGTGCTGGAGAGGACATCAGACTGTTTCACTGCTACTTTGACGCAACGTAGTTATATCGAACTAAAGGGAACTTAATGGATCAACACGTATTGAATACAAAATATCGTTCTACTACACCTGAAAATCTGCAGTCGACTTATGCACGAGAAATACGAAAAAGCAAAAATTTTGTTCAAGTCGGGGGTAGACCTATACACGTGATCGACTTATACACGAGTATACACTGTAAATAGGGCATAATTTATGCTATAACCTTAATCTTTAATCACAGAATTACTAAAATATTAGGGTAGCCATACTTTAAAACAATAAACCAGCAGAAAAATGTTCAAAATCCTGGACAATCCCGGACGTTAACAGATCCAAAAAAGAGAACAAAACTAGGACCACACTTACGACGCTGTGGTAGCGACCTAAAAAATCGAATTCTCCCAAATTTAAATTTCGCATATATATCGCAAAAACCAACAAATCTCGCATTTTGAGCTCATTTGGCATTTTTTCGCGGATTCAAAACCTATAAAAAACCAATTAAATGCTTATGAAACACGAAAATACGAAAGTCCGCGCCTTTTGGAGACATTTCGCATTTATCGCTATTGCGAAAAATCACCATTTCTACTTATATGCTGATGACCTTCAGATTTAACTAAGCACCACCTCTTTCCATTTAGAGAAAGTTAACTATGATTTATCAATGCTTAGTTGCAAAAATAATTTTTTAAACCCCAATCTATAAAAATCTCAGGTAATATTAATTGGCTTTTCTAAAATTCTTGCATCTTTCTCCTCTAATGAACTAAAACCTCTTTCAATCTCTGATACTGCCATTCCGTTTTCCAACCATGTCAATAACCTCGGAATAGCAATAAAAGTAACTCTTACTTGTAGAAATATAACTCCTTAACCGTAAAATTCAAATATTAGAGACACAGGAAAAAGGGGGAAACAAGAAAGGAGGTGAAAAGTCAAAGACAATGTCTTTAATATTTGAACTTGACGGTTAAGGACTTAGATTTCTCATTTAACACCAAGAACTCTCCATTAAACTTCAGAGAGCGCAGAATGCCTGTGTTAGATACATATACAACCTAAAGAAATCTGATCACATCTCTGACCCTCTACTTAAACTCTCTTGGCTGAACCTAGAATATAGAAGGCGCTTGCACTTACTCTTGCGATTATTTCAAATTCGTAAAAATAACGCGCCTCTTTACCTTTCTTCGCAGTTCAACAATATCAATACTGTTCATAATTCACATACAAGAGGAAACCACAAACTTCTCGTTCCCCACCACAGGACGGAAATCTATAGTAAATCATTCATGGTAGCGGCTTATAAAACGAACTTCCAGCTTTTCTTTTAAATTCACCATCTATGAATTCATTTAAACGGGCCTATTACAAACATCTACTCTCGCTACTAAAGAATATATATATATATATATATATATATATATATATATATAATATATATATATTATTTAATCTGAATTTCTTTGTAAATTAATTTTTTATTCTACTTTGTATTTTTATTCGTTTTCATGTAAAATGTCATGATAAATATTTAAAATTGTATAACTAGATGTATATGTTGATAGATTTATATGAGTATATGAAAATCAGCATCAATGTGACAGTTATATTTATAAGTGACGATAGGTTAGGATAATTTCTTTGTACGTTAATCTTTTATTTTTTATCTTCATATAGGCTCCATAAAATGTAATGTAGAATGTTTACTGGTTTATATATGTATGCATGTGTTTATATATGTCTATTTGTGCATAACAATCATCATCCTTGTGACATTTAAATTGCATTTACAGATGAAAAGCAGTTAGGTGAATTTCTTTGTACAAACATTTTATTTATTTTTGGTTATCCTAACAAATGTCATGATAAACGTATATTTATGTATATGTAGAAACATGTGTTTATAATTTTATGTGTATATGTGTTCATCAATATCATCTACGTGTAATTATATTGTATTGTTAAATGACAAGGGGTTAGGTGGAAGAGGAGACTGACTTATTGTTAGTCTGAATCTCGCCCCAATAAAGACGTAATTCAATTCAATAGTTTGTTTTTCGGTGTGATTTGCCACCCGAGCTAGGTCGCATGCCGAGTCCAGTATCCTGGTTTCCACTGCTCGGTTATCTCAATCCAAAACTCTATATCACGGGTAGTCAAACTTGCTTACCCTCGGAGTCGCATAAGTTGATCTTCAGACGTTCGAGAGCCGCTTGGCACATATTTTGTGCTCATATATTTACGAACAGTAAAACATAACCTGTATCCGAAGCAATTCAGATATAATATGTGTCCCTTAGGCATTCCCAACACTTTTCAAGTTACACTATGTCATTGTCTTCTGTAGTATAAACGTTGACACGTCTCTAAGTGAAAATTCAGAAGAGCCGCATGCCAACTTAAAAGACCCTCATGAGGCTCGCGACCCGCGGTATATATATATATATATATTAACTAAAGGAAAAGAAAAGGTAGTGATGAGGGTGGCAACAAGGTGTTGAGGGAAGCCCAGCGGACACTCACCAAGTTGAGGACCAAGCTGGCAGGCTGCTGGGGGCGTCGAAGAGACACATAAAACAATATATATATATATATATATATATATATATATATATATATATATATATATATATATATAGTCATTGCACAAGCGGGTAATGCGATTATCCGAGGCAGCTGGGAAGAAGAACTGAAGGTTTTTTCTTATGCAAAGCTCCTACGGTAAAACAACCAACCGTGCTGATTTATTCAGTATTGTATTGATTTTGACGGTATAGTACTGATCGGCTTTCTATGCTGATTTTTGTACCGATTCACGAATAATATGGTAACAACTTATTTATTGGTATTTGAAGTCCTCCGTTTCTGTCCCTGTCATTGTAAACGCTGTGGTCGTGGCTATGTATATACTATTGGCCATAGAATCTATAGTTAAAACGATGCTAATTTAATTTCATTTTGTTAAAATACGTACTAAAATAGGCGATTAATTTTTTTCGTGGATTTACGAACCTGATGATGTCACTGCATTAATTTGTAATGAAGTATAATCGCCATGTTAGCACAAATTGTATCGCCCGTTTTTCATTTATATGGTCTTTAATGAGTACAGCCATCAGTTTCAAATTTTCACAAGAATGGCAGTTAATAATATTTTAACGTGTACAAATTAAATTAGAACCGTTCCACAACTATAGGTATTATTGTATATAACAGGGAGTCTCCTTTTTCAATGGTAGACCCTTTTATATATAGTATTAAATGTTCAGTGGTCGACTTAAATTGATCACGAAATATTCGTAAAAAATAAAAAAGAATATTTCCGCAGATTGCAAGATTCATACTCAAACTTTTAGGAAAAGAATTTTGCGCTGATTTGTCTCATTTATCCCGACAGTATTTTCGAATATTGTTACTTTGTGGGTAACGAATGCTTATTTCGCTGATTTGTGCGCGAAAAGAAAAAGTTACAGTGAAACTTCGATTTTACGTTTTTGAAGGGACCGATTTGAAAAGACGTAAAATCGGGGAAAACGTAGAATCTAGAAAAAAAAAATTCTTAATTCTGAAGAGAAGAAGAGTTCTGTTCGGTTGCAAATTGTAAAACAATCCAGTCTCATCTGCATTGTAAATATCACAGAGCGCATAATCCTTTATCTCTTCGAATAACTTCCCTTTTTCCACGTTTTAACTTTCTATATTAACGCTCTTTCCCTCACCAGATATAGTTTTGTAGACTACATTTCAAAGATTTTATTTTGTTAGAAAACTTTCCGCACTGTGAATAACTCTTTTCTATACTCTCGCGATTATGCACGATCTTGTTTAGCGTTGACACGGTGATTCCTAACCGAGAAGGTAATTGAACGCGAGTTCCTATATTCGCGTCAACCTCCGCTAAAATGTCATTCTTTATGCATATAGTGAATGTTCTGCGTTTTTTCATGTTGTTATTCATATTAGGAGTTATTAACAAACTTTGAAAACTACACGTTTTATGCGGATAATTTTTGCAATTTCATGAAAATACGCTGCAGATGAAAAAATAACCTTATGATTAAGACATCTGCGACGACCTAATGATGTTATAGGTGTGGATGCTGGAGTAGGAATCCAGTTTTATCTCTACAGAATGATAACGCCTCACACCTGTCATGAAAGCAGAAGAAAAATAAATAATTAATCTTCATGTAAATTTCAAAAGAGATGAATGAAAATGAAGTTACAAATATTTACATTTAATAAAATAATAGAAAATTGATAAAATAGAAATCCAGGATTAGATGAAGTATGCAACTACAATTATCTGATTTATTTAAGAGAATAGAGAAAAAATAATTACCTCTTCGTTTCTGGATGAATTCACTTTTCACAGATGCCCTGCACTAATAGAAAAATCTACTGCCGAATCAGTTGGATTTCTTCACTCTAGCCAGTACGTTCCGTTGATGATTTCGCGAATCCAATCGGCAATACAACAATTGTAGGACAGTTATGCTTTATTTTCTAATAGTCAATCTGAGGGAATGCAATAGAGGAAAGAAAACCGTAAATTTAAAAAAATGTTATAAGGGGATGAATCTTAGCTGCGATTAACACAAAACTATAGTTTTTTTCGAGAAGGTAAATTTGCAGATATGTAGTGCTATTTCAGATACAAAAAAATAATTACCTTTTAAATATCAATGATACACAATACATGTTGTATTTGCTTAAAAAATGTTCACGCTTCCTCTCTTTAAAAGAAAAAGTACTGGAAAATCACTTTCTCCTTATCTTCACAGGAATAAACACACACGAGTTCGATCCAAAGCCTCAAACAATCCAACTGCCTCTAAGATAGTTCTTTATTATTAGTGAGACTACGGATGCTGTGAAAGAGGCGTGGAAAAACCCATTAAAAATTCTGAGAATGACATCCTAAAGTAGAATATCACCAGCTACGAGATTTACCAGAAGCAAACTTTGGAAAATACGTTTTGCCTTTTCTGAGAAAATATTAATGCAGATGGTTTCAGATAAGGAGCTGTCTTTAACGCAGTAATTCAAAAGGCAAGGAAGGGAAGGTATGGCTCCCATTATGCAAAGGTGCAGCTGCAGGTCAATTTCATAAAGAAAGAGACAAGAACGGGACACGGTGGATCTAGGAGCGGGGTTCTAAGGGAAATTTGAAAAGACAAATAAGGACGTAAAATCGGGTGGAAAATGCATCACTCGGACCTCAATTTTGAGTCGTAAATTCGAGGAAAACGGAAAATCGCGGAAACGGAAAATCCGTTAAATTTTAGCATTGTTCATATAGAAAATACGTCGGGACCAAAAGAAAAAGCGTAAAATCAAGGAAAACGTAAAATCGAAGTTTAACTGTAATTTATTTAAAGGTTACCCGTAGTCCTCAGGTCGCTTGTGCACTTGGTGAAATTGAAATTTTGGCAGCACCAAAAAATTGAATTTTTTCTGAATACATCTTTGTAGCAGTGCCATTTGTTAATGGATTCAGTTGCTGTCGCTATTTCCCTCTCTCGGTTCTTTTCCCCTTTTCGCAATTTTTTTTTTAAATTATGCGTTCTTTGCAGGAAGTGAACGCATATTGGGGAGGTTGTTTCCGTTCGTCCGACCGTACCCATGTTTAAACTGGGGAACCAATGGACGTACTTCGATGAAATTTGGTATTTGGGAGTTATGCTAAAATTTGTCGACCGATTCCAATTTTGGTTAAAATCTGACGATAATTAAGACCACTTTACATGAAGAACTACATGTATTTTACAGCGTACTTCGTAAGAATCTCGTTAAATACCCATCTGAGAGAAAAATATCGAGAACATAAGTTAAATAAAATAATTAAATATGCATTTTTGTCATATAATTTTTCCCATAAAACGTAAGGTTAACGATAAATGTAAAGAAAAGAAAATTAACGTATTTACGTAATTATACGATTTTATATGTTCTTTTGTTTATTCCAAAAAAATATTAATTAAAAATTTTAAAGCTAGGGAACCGCTGTATATATTTTAATCAAATTTGGTATTGGGGAGTTTTATTAACATTTGTAGTCCGATTCCAATTTTGGTTAAAATCGGACCACAATAACGACCACTTTACATGAAGATCTTCATTTATCTTACAATGTACTTGTTTCAGCTCGGGAACCGCTGGACGTATTTAGGTGAAATTTGGTGTTGCGAAGTTTTACTAAAATTGGTCTACTAATTCTAATTTTGGTTAAAATCAAACTACAATATCGACCACTTTACATAAAGACCTACATGTATTTTATAACGTGCCTGTTTTTAAACTCGGGAACGGCATGACGTATTTTGATGACATTTGGTATTGGGAAGTTTTATTAAAATTTGTCGACCGATTCCAATTTTGGTTAAAATCGGACGGTAATTACGACCACTTTACATTGTAGCTTACAATATACCTATTTCAACTCAGGAACCGCAGGACGTATTTTGATAAAATTTGGTATTGGGGAATTTTACTAAAATTTGTCGATCTCAAAGAACGCATTTGGAAAATCTGTGTACTCCGACATGGAGTACATCTTTCCATACTTGTTTTTTGCGGGGAAGGATATTTTTCATTTTGCACTGTAAAATGTTTAGAATTAAATAGCGTCTTAAGTTTTTGTAAAATGTATTGGATAGTGTTACTACGTGTCGATTGCATACCACTTGTTAAAAAAACGTAAATCAAATTAAAACATTAACCGTAAAAGTGAGAGGTGATCTGTTTGTCGCATCACAAAAATATCTTAATTTTTTTTAAATATTAAAATACGGGAATGTGTGTTTCATGTTTTTCACGAGAGCTTTAAGGCGATTATCAATTTATTACCTCGCTCGCTGTAACGTGCCCGCATTCCTTATAGTAGTTTTTCTCAACCGGTCGTCTGGGTGGGACGCGAAGTTTCGAAGATAATTATGTTTTATAAAACCTTTTGTCAACAAAATTACAGCAATATTTAAGGTCATTAAAAATTTACATTAATGACTAATATAATACTGAAATGCAGTTTACGTATAAATCCACTTCTTGAAAAAGGTGGGGTCTGTTTTTGTTATGGTGGGACAAAGGTTTTTTGACAAAATGCTGGCGGGACGCAAAATAGAAAAGGTTGAGAACCACTGCCTTATAGGATCACGATTATTTATCTTCTCCATGGTGTTAATTTTTGCGCGTTATTTTTTATTTCACCTAAACCCACAGGAAGAAATCCTATTGCGTCGTTTGGTGAACTCATTTAGTTCTGCTCCGACACTCACGCACCCCCAAACAAAAAATAAATTGTATCTCAAATAAATACATATATATAATAAGAAAAAACTTAAATAAATAAAAACGTTTAAGATGCTTTTCATGTTACAATAAACAAGTTGACTCTATTAATTTTTTATTTCATTTTAAAGTTGCACATTTGGAGGCGTATAATACGATGATTTGTAAAAACTAATGTCTTCTGAATAAATTATTCCCATATTCATTTTCTATCTTTTATATACTTTTGTTATATATTTTTTGACTGTCATATGAACCCTTATACCATTAGAGTAGATTCGTTTGTGAAAGGTCTCTATGGAGATTCATTTGTGAAACGTCTCTAAGGAGACTGAATCAACTATATGAGGAAATATTAGACGTAATTTATTTTTTTCCCAAAATAAAGCGCATTTGCACTTTTTTAAGAGAACCTGTTTACTTAGAAAGAGCGATTTCACTTGCGCCCAAGTTCAACGTCATAGCATTTCTTTCGCGTAATGGAACTGACTTAAAGGAATATAAGCTACTTCATTTCTCGTGAAAATATTTTGTTTATGGGCACATTTCATTCTTGTGTTCAAACTTGCGAAAAGGTCATGGCTCAGAAACTTTGTCGGAACGCGCCCCGAGGGAACAGGTGTTTTCCAAGTCCTGGTTCCTTTTTCCGATCCGATGATCAAAGTACGCAAATCTGACGTTCAATCTTCTATCGCACGACTTCCTGCGTTTCATTTATATGACGACGATGTTTTTTTGAGAAATGTCGACGCTTGTGACATATGTAGGTCAGAAAAGAATAAAAAGTTTCGCAAGCGTTTTTGGAAAGTCTGAAAGATTCTCTTGTTTGCTATAATAGACGATAAGGATGTGTACCGTACTAAAAATAATGTAGCTCTCTCAAATACAAAGCGTCACATCACTGTAAGAAACTGTCATTTGTTAAGTTTATTACTGAAATAATAGCTTCACGATAGCCTTGTTGAAGTGGAACCTCGTTTTCATTCGCACAAAGGAGGAGATGAATTTATTTATTCAGGCAATATCATCCGCAGATAAAAAAAAATCAACTTTTAAAAATTACTTTTTTACTAACGCACATAAAAGAAAAAGTAAAAAAATCCATGTGGAGTTTCTTCAATTTTGACGTATCATTCATTAACTCATTATAATTCTACCATCCGGTAGGTTTTCTGCACGCCCGCATCAATCAGTGTTATACAAGGTCGTTCTATTCATGTTCTCATACCCAATTCCTTCTTTTATTTCATCTAATATACCTTTCCTTTTCCTACCTAATTATGTCTCTTTACTGACATCCTATAACTTTTTTCAGCAGACCCGTTCTCTTTCAAAATTTCCCATTTCTCTTGTCTGTCCCGTATTTATCTAATTAAGGTCCTTTCTTCCCCTACCATCTTGAAAATTTCTTCACTCGTCTTCCTCTCGGTCCAACTAATTTGCTCTTGTCTACGGCACACCCACATTTCAAACCCTCTAATCTGCCCACATCTTCTTTTATCGTTATCCATGTCTCGCACCCATACTATACTATACTCCAGTGCTTCCCAAACTATGGTCCGCGAAGGTTTCGTTGTTGGTCCGCTAAGGTTTCCAAAATGTAATTTTTTAGAATGAACCTCATATTTAGCAGAATTTTTTAGGGAAAAGTTAATCAATTCTTACACTATCACAGGTATTCAATACTTTATTAATGTACCTAGTTAACGTAACTTTATTATGATGCTGTTTGTAAAACTATTTTATATTTCACGAGTTTCTCCTACAATTTTTTAAAATAATTCTTGGAATATAACAAAAACTAGTCATACGCCCCTCAAACAGAAACCTGTGTAATATATTTGAAAATGTTCAAATAAACTACGTATCCATTTAACCCCTTTTCTTAAACGTAGTTACAGTAAGTACGTTTATGTAAGGAATGGGGTGGTCCGTAGGGCCACCTGGAGGGTTGCTGTAGTGGTCCGCGGAACTTAAAAGTTTGGAAAGCACTGATATACTCCATATCACTTCTTTTTTAATGTCTTTATTCAAATCGCTGGTCAACAACCCTCGTCATCTCGTAAATGTACCTTGTGCTCTTGCTATTCTTGTCCTGATCTCTTTTATACTTATTCCATCCTGAGACAGAATACTACCTAACTACCTTGTTAATTTTCATCCCGAATGCTTTTGCCTTTTCACTTAAGGAACTAACTAGTCCTTTTCAGAATTATTCAGTAACGCTTTGCCATCTGCAAATCTAATTGATTTAACTTTTACTTCTGTTTCTACATTTTTCCATGCTTCCCGTATAATTTCTTCTGCATAAATATTAAGTAATGCTGGTGAGAGTGAGCAGCCCCACCTCACGCATCTTCCTAGCGTTGCTCAATCAGATTATTCCTCTGCTACATACGCAAGTTTTTGATTTCCTCAACACTTCCGTTAGATTAGGTCAGGTGTCCCCAAACTACGGCCCGCGAAAGGGTTTTATCCTGGCCGCGGAAATTTTATTAAACATCATAAACATTGATGGAATAAAGCGATCCGAAGATCCTATGCAGACAGGCATAAGCTGTAAATTTGGGAATACTTTTTGAAACGAGAAAAACGTCCGCTAGGACCGGGTATCGAACCCGGGTCTTCCACTTGGGACTTGCTTGGAAATCTCACCATTTGAGAGGGAGGAGTTTTCTTCGATGTATCTCTTCCGCGACATCCGTTGGGGCAGTTTGATACTAGCTTGGCTTGTTCCGTCCCAACCAAGGAAACATCCGCATTCAGAAACGAGAAAATTGATCTGCTACGATAGTTCAGTGGTATAATATCCGCCCGGCCAGTGGAAGACCCGGGTTTGATTCCCGGTCATAGCAGACTTTTTTCTCGTTTCAAAAATTAATCCCATCATAAACATAAAATCAGTGTTTCCAAATTAAAAACAGGCGCATTGTTCGCATTGGAATTTTTCTTACATTTATTCACGTTTACTTATAGTTTATGTATGCATGTATGCTTAGGTAATTAGAGAATAAAATATATTAAAATTTGAAAAGGTTTTTTTTTGATCCGGCCCGCCCTTCACTTTCAATATTCCTATGTTGCCCTCCCCTCAAAAAATTTGGGGATCCCTGGATTAGGTCATAAAACTATGTCTATGGCCATTTAGAAATCTACAAAGCACACAAATACATACTGGTTGTATTCTATGTTACTATTTCCCAGTCCTGATCGCTCTTACGGCATCTCGAGTGCCACGACCTTTCCGAAATACCGAATTGAACTACATCTATATACTTATTCACATTTGCCTGAAAATAAATTTAGCTGGATGCAAAATTAAACTGATTGTTCTATAATCCTGACATTCCTTTGATTTATACTATATTTTCAAGTGAATTAAAATTGATCTAGCGAAGTCTCATGACCACTCATCTTCATATATTCTACGGCACAATTTATAAGAACTCTCTTTTCCCTATTCTGCTAATTCTTTTAACATTTCTATGTGGAGGTCATCCATTCCGACTCCTTTCTTTGGCTTCGTGTCTCCGAGAGACTTTTCAATTTCACCATTCAATATTCCCTGCTCTACATGGTCAAAGTCCACATCGTCTTCCCTCTCTATCTCAATAGATTTTGTATCAAAATATTTTGGATTTAACTCCTCAGTATACTATTTCCATCTATTCCTAACATCCTTTGACTCAAATAAAGTCGTTTTTATCTTTAATTCTGGCCAGCGTATTCCCCTTCAATTTTCCATGCAACAGGTATATTCTGCCTCGTCTCTGCAGTTCCTCTATGTCACATTGTCTTTATCCCCACAAATTTCTCGATTATTTTAAAATAATCTAAGATTTTCGGGTCTTTTTCATTCATCTTCTAAATAGCACATTTTCCATACCCTAGTTACTGCACCGCCTATTTCTCTTATAGCCGTTAGGCGGTCTTACACAAAGTGAATTACATGGAGTTATTGATAAAGTTAGAAAGGGTTATACTAAGAAAAGCGTGACTTTTGATACAATAAAGAAAGAGAAAGAAGTAACAGATAATAAAGGTTTGTGATTTGTGCGGTAATACTTGGAAAGGGTTTCAACGAGACGGCGATATAGGGTCGGACCACTGTGGCCCTCCTAATCCTCTGGGCCCTATGCTCTTGCGTTTTTTGCATACCGCTTAATCCGGCCCTGGGTTGAAGGCACATTTTCAGTACAACGGATATTTCGATACATTCAGCAATTTCCAGAACTTTCTCAAGTCATCAAGTCCCATTCCGATACTGTACTTTAGTTGAGTATCACTCTTTATAGCCACTATTTCCACTTCTTTTTCATTATGGTCGACACCAAAATATTTTCCAATGGAAACTGATATGCCAGATTTACTAATGTCGATTTATATAACAATTGGATAGATGATGTGTTTGTAGAGACATTAAGAAACTTTAAAAAATAACCGATTTTTAATCCGCATACTTGTTGGTTTTGGTGAATACGTAACTTTTTGAAACATCAGGAGGAGTACTGGAAGTTATCACGCTGGGGACCAGTCGTCCGTGGGCGATGAGTTGGAGAGCACTGCTCTATGCTAAAAAGTAATTGAAAATAATATCGACAGGGGGCACCAGGAGCCGGAGGGATTCCGCAGCGACTCATTTAGTCTCTGCAGGATGTCAGTGGTCTTGGCGACCTTGAGACTGGCGACAGGTTTCAGCAGGTTGAAGACGTTACTGGAAGGATTCGTTGTCGGCGCAAGAAACATCGGTCTGATTAGGTGAGTTTGAATCTTGCGATTATTATATTAATATAAGATGGTAAGAAATTGCATTTGCTGCGTCAGGTGATATTAATTGTTTCGATTTCTGTTAATGAACCTGTACTTGGTATATTTGAGATGGTTTTCCGTATTGTTTAGTGTGTGCTTTAGTGTGAAATTAAAACAATATTAATGACGCCAAGTGGTCATACTTCTTTCGTGCAGTGTTTGAATGTTCCAGTTCGTTGATGTCCGTTGGCCCGCGTAAGTAATTAGTGGCTGAAGTGGATTAATTTGCATCGCACATTTTAAAAGTTTATTTGAACATGACCACCATATATGTTATTTATATAAATGTCCGCAGATGCGTGTAAAGTATACGTGAGAAAGCGTAGAGGATACTTTCCTAGAAAACGATGTTGGGTATCATTATATATCGTCTCGGAAACCATGTTCCCATGATGCATTGTGTTCGGTGCCTTAGGTGTGCCCGGGCAATTCCCAGGGGCCAGGCGGCCATTACAAGAGATTGGATGTGTAATAACGGCCGTTGAGAATGTTGCAGCGTAGTAGCCTCGAATTCTTTACTTTGGCAATCCTTGAGTTATGAGTGTATAATTAGATGAGGATTGCTTATCAAATCTTATGGAGAAGGTGGTGTGGGAGAAAATAGAAGTGGAAAGTGCAGCTGTTATGCGGAACGCTTCAAGGTTGTACCGTTAGCAGCTAGCGGTCGGCGCATATCGTATCACACAAGTCGAATACCTAAAGATATTTTAATCTCTCTTGATGTAGTATTGCAGGTTTTTCATACTTTTCCTCAATAAAAAGTCTTCAAACCGTTTTGTCGAGTAAAAAGTGACAGAAGAAGCTCAATTGCAACAGTTAAATCTTAACTGTATCGCACGTCTCTTCTGGTTGCTCTCGAATATAAAGAAAAGTCAAATTCTATAATGTGTACGTTGCGCATTTTCGAACGGTACAATTCTGCCAACAATTATACGTCTCGGTTGTATTATTTCGTCTTCGCCTGCAGCTTTACTTAAATATTTATGCTGCTAAATCATTGATTCTCTTTCTGTTTTGAAGTCGAGGTAGGTTTCTACAAGTTTCAAAATAGTCTTATCGCTACTGATTAAATCGTTAACTCCTTATGTTGTGTGGTTGGCTCACAGTCTAATCATATTCACCATACCCACCGTAAAAGTTCTTTGTAAATTAACTCTGGTCTTCTTTTTAATGTTTTTGTTTCTAATTTAAGTGAGTTATTTTCGGATGACCAAACGTAGATATCTCCACGTTTTCAAATTGGCATTTTTAGGCTGGTTTCCAAAGGAAACATAGCCTAATGAAATGGTCGTGTCTGTGTGTGTGTGTGTCCCCCATAAACAACTTTTGCATAGATCGACCGATTTTCATGAAACTTGGTATATGGCTCGTGCTGCCAGGGCCCATTTCAGAGCTATTTTTTATTTGGCGAAGATTGAAGTCCCGGGATCGATTCCAGGAACGTTTTATCCCTATTTGTTTTACATTGGAAATCTCAAATCCGTTGTTCAGAGATTTTTCCTTTAATACTTTAAAATATCTTAAAAGTGTGATATCGAAGCGAGGTTTGCTCTGTTCTAAGGGGAAAAGAATGTAAATTATAATTCTTATCACCGAATTTTTATAATTGATCGTATTTTCTTGAATTTCGTCTAAAACAGTTTTTTTGCGTTTAAAATAGCATTTTATCGTATTGTTGCCATGGAGACGATTATTACCGCACTCGGCTTAAACATAGACGAATGAAGTTATTTTCTTTTCCGCTCGACTACTATTCAGCAATTGACAGTTGATCCAAACATATTGTCAATATAAGTAATCAATTCGGGACGTCAATTTTGGGAAACCACCTTGCATCAGACCAGATTTGGACTTCTTGTTTCTCTATAAAATACTTGTTTCTCCAAGTCTCACCAGTTTTCAATTCGGGGACAAGTAAATTCGCAAAACTCGATTTAGATAGAAAAATTCTTGAAATAGGAACGGTCAAAACTGCAGGTTGCGAACAAATTCAATGTATCGGGAGATATTTAGGGCAGGATTTAACACTATGTCGGTTGGATTGAAAGAAACAAAATGCGCAGTGATGCACTTGCTTAGGATTTTACGCTGATGGTATAAAACATTGTTGTTCATAATTCAAAATAATGAAGGAATACGAATACCGCTCATTGTTGAGAACAATTTGAAGTTGCGACGAAGAGTTTCTTGAAGCACTGATTTCGTGTTGGTTAAGGAAACAAAAATAAAAACTTGATATGTAATCGCACATTCACGAAAAGGGAAAAAATAAATATAGTTTGATAGCAAATGTCTCTCACCAGGGGTATTAATGAAAGGATAAAAAGAGGGGTGGGGGGAGTGCATCTACAGCTACGTAATGCCCTGTAATTCACCAGACAGGTGGGTGGCAATTAGGGTTGCCAGATTTTAAAAATCACAAATCGGGACATTTACATCAAATCAAGCATTTTTGAAATATTAAGTCGGTACAAGTCGGGACAATTCTGTGAAATAAAATTCAAGGCATAGTTATATAAAAAACTAAATAAAAAGGATTGATTTAGTCATAAGTATTTTTAAAAACATTAAAGTTCAAACACACATTAAAGCAACGATTTTGAAATTTACTAAATTATAAATATTTTAGTATCGATTTGGTTTTCTCTAGTATTTTCTTATCAACTTATGAGTCTAGATATAATCGAAATTTCCTACAACTCCTTTGAAAGTTTTGTTTAACCATAAATTCAACTTCTAAATTGGTTAGCAATAATTTGTTCTGTCTTTTCTCCACGCAACAGCCATCAAACTAAATATCCTTTCCCACGATGTATTTCTATTTGGTAATGATAAAACAAAACTGACGACTTTAAACTATTCCTTAGCATCTATAGTTAAGTAAAAAATTCAACTCATTTCTCTGCGATTGTTTTTTTAAAACATGATTATCATTATAAATAGCTGCTTCTTACATATATAGGATATCTATCTTATAAATATTTTAGAGTGTGTGTATGTGTGTTTGTTCTTGATACATTTTTTTGAATTTGATAGCTTCAACAGTGTAAAAATGTATCAAGTTGAAGCTATCAAATTCAAAAGTTTCATGGGCCATCCTATGGACCAAAGGAAGAACTTGGTCTAGGTTTGCAGACCGTGTGGTCTCTTATACCCCATGGGGTCAACAAAATACTATTTCCATAAGAATACATGGGAATTGGTGTGGAGAAGCCACAAAACGCCATGCAGCCCTTCACTGATGTGGATATAAATATACTTAAATATTAACTTAAGATCACAGGAAAATGCTTTATTTTACGCACGAAAGACTGAATATTTTAATTCTGTTCATGGTTTATCGTATTACATGTTAAATCGCTCGAAATTATCCTTTAAGCGCAAAATTTATTAACATTTTCCAGGCGGCAACAAAGCTAAATTTCTTAATTTCTTCAAAGGGAGATAGCCACGTAAATATTAATGCAAGGAAAATCCACGCCGTGGCGAGCCGTATAGGAAGAATAGCCAACGCCAAGATAAAGGGTGCAAATGGATTCATACCGAAATATAGTCTATGAATACTTTTAGAGTAAGTCAAATGATTTTAAGGAATATTAGAACATTGTTATCTTTTACCATTAACATTGCAAGATAAATCGATACATCCACTTACATTTATTCGGTAACCAAGATGTTGTTTATTATTTACGTTTTGGCTAATAGTATTGACATAATCCACATAATTTTATTGATGCTTTAAAAGCTTCGGTGCATCTATCCATGTGAATATTAAGTAAGACGTTAATGCGTAATTATATAAATGATAAAACTTGACAATACATTACATAAAATAGTAAATGTTAGTGTAAACATCGCTTGCG